>CM069526.1:92780833-95242500 GCA_035773235.1 Eospalax fontanierii
GCATGGTAAGCAAGTACTCTACTGAAGGCGCTAAATCCCCAGGTGAGGTTCATTTTCTAGGAAGGCAAGTGGGTTGGAATATGAGCTGGGCAAAGGGTGTGGGGAGTAACTGAAACACTCGGAAAGCCAGAGATCAGAGAGTCCCTACTCTGTAGGAAAGCCTCCCTGTCTGGTGTCCAGATGGATGGGCTCTCCCACGTCTTCTGTGTGCTTCGTAGCAGAAACAGCCTGACCATGAGAAGAGAAAGAGGTGGAGACAGGTGGGTCAGAAACCAGCTTCCTAGAGAATAATGGATTGTGAGAGCAAGCTGACTTGGGAACTCGGGAGGGGTGGGGCTTCTTGGCAACCTGAGGTTCTGCAGGAGGTTGGTGATGGAGACTTCATGATGGAAGTTCTGTGACTCTCTCTAATACCACTCTGTACTCTCGGGCAGGTGCAGACCAAAGGGCCAGATGGAGAGTAGTCACAGGATTAGGAGCCAAAGCTGGGTAAGGAGGGGGAAAGGAAAGGAGAGGGATGAAGGGTTAGCTCAGGGTTGGCAAACTTTTTCTGACCAAGGCCAGGCGGGATTTCTGGTTTTGTGGGTCATATAGTCACAACTACAGGATCTGTGGGCAGTGGCATGGAAACCATCATAAGACAGGCACGTCACGGGTGAGTGGGGCTCCATGCCAATAAAGCTGTACTCCTTTTTCTGAGCTCCACAGTAACACAAAAAGGGCTCCATTCAGTGCCTTGGCTGGGCAGCAATAAGGCTATGTCCACTGCTGGCTATCACTGCTGACAGGAATGCTGACATACTGAGAGGCCTGGGGCTGGATGGTTGCCAAGGGGATGCAGATGTCCTCATAGTAACCAGGGGTAGAACTTCAGGCAGGAGGAAGAGTTCCATCCAGGGTGCCCAAACCTTGGATAAGTGAGAGGAGGGTCTGGAAGTTCTGCAGTTAATATCTGAGAGGGTAGTTGAAGAGATGATTTCCTTAAAAAAGCTCAGTAGGTTACCACAAAGATAGTAACTATCTGGAAGGTTCCAGAAGGGTAGAGGAATAGAGGGCAGGATTACTTTTGAGGCAAGTTGTTGGGCCTCATGGGCCCAGACATGTGGCCTGGTGTGGCCTTCTGAGCCTCATTCGAGTTTTGCGGCCTGTCTCTGACGCTCCACTTCTGCATAGGAGTGACTCAGCAAGGTATAGCAAGAATGACCTCTACCTGGCTACAGCCTACGTGGTGAAAAATGATTGGTCCTTCACTTCTCACGTTTTTAGCCCAACCCCTTACCTCTACCCTATATAAGACTGTGCTTGATGCAATAAAGTCAGAGCCTGCTTTGACAGTTCTCCCAGCTCAGTGTGGTGTTTCTCCGGAGTGGAGAAGGTCCGGGCTGTCGACATTCACCATCCTGCTCAGCCCCTGGAGGAGGCCGGCTGGACTGGCTTCTCCACCGCCCTACCTGCCGGTGAACCCGGCAGCAAGTGAGCACCAGGTGGTGGCTGAGGGGCTTCTTCTACTGATGTCAAAACTACATGGTCTGTGGAGACAAGGTCATCTTCTTCTAGAATCAAAGAAGCTATAAAAGGTTGTAAAGCAGTTATGTCCTCTCCCATTTGGCTATGCTGATCTTCCAGAAGCCTGTATCTGATCTCTTCCCTGGACCTAGAACCTTCCATGGCTCACCACTGCCAAGCAAACAGATCCTAAGCTTTTCCGTAATACAAGGAATCCCCACCTGTCTCCAACCCACTCTAACTCATTTCCCATAATGCCTCAGTCAACCAAATATTTGTGGGTATCCATACTGACTGCTCAGTTCTCACCTCTTCCATATACCTTTGTCCACACGGTTCTAGCTCTCTGCTGTTGACTTACAACCTGTCCCTCCATTTCCCACTCTGGCACTATATCTGGACCATTCACTAGAGATCTCAGCAAGAGATGATCTTGGCCCCATCTCATGAGGCCAGAAGGGGACCAGGGTAAGACTGCCAACTACACAGGCTGAACATATGAAGTTCCTTAATGCCTGACATTTTCAAACTGTGCTCAACACTGACTGGTGATGTACAGAAGGCTGAGGATGCTGGTGGCCTGTGAACTTGTGTTCCCAGCCACTGTGCTGGCTCCCAACCTACCAGAGCACCCAGTAAAATAGACAGCTCTGGGGAATGCTGTCCTCACCCATACCAGCCCTTGTGCGTTCTCTAGTTCCCACGTCACCATTTTAGAACATCGCTCTTACCTCGTGAGTCTTTCCTTAAAAGAAATTCTTGTAAACACAATTTTCTCCTTCCTCTTCCCCCTATGAGTTGCGGCAGCACCAGCATGCCCCTGTTGGAGCTACCTGCACCTCTCCCTCCTTGCTCTGTCCTGCTGTAGTCTGGGGCTTCCTGTCCTTCCTACGTGGCTATGGCATCAGTAGTCCACCTGGTCACCTTGAGGGCCTCTTGCATAGTACTACCACTTAGTACTCAACACTTAGGGAACATGTGCTGAGGGACCCTCAGAGCTGATGTGTTCCATGAGTGGGGAGAGGAAGGCTGGGGCCATGGCGGCCTACGGAGTGTGGCACTGGATCCAGCCAGGGGCCCTATGGTGCCATCTGGGAAAGCAGCTGCTGAAAGGTGACCCTATCTAGGCTTTTGGGAAAGACTCTATCAAGGTGGCAGGACACGTGGGTGGGTCCCTTTGCTGAACCCGAGCCCTAAGCTCATCATGGAAGTGAAAAGCTCCAGGGCAAGTCTGTCCTACCCTGAAGGCCTGCCCACTCCCAGACACCTGCTCAAAGGGAGCTGGACCCAGGAAGAACGGCAGTCCCACCCACAGGCAGATGCTCTTATCAAGCAGTGTGGGGCTCTGGGACAGCTCCCAGCTTGGAGACCCAAAACTTCTGGTGGGTGTGGATGCATTCAGGGCAGGACCAGCTCCCATCTCTGGAACTGGAATAATCTGGAGGTACCCACAGGACCTGCTCTCATCAATTCTGCATCTTCCTGAAAATGTACTTTTAAAGGCCTTAATTGCATTTCAGAGATAACCCTGTAAGCAAAGTGGCCGGAAGAGAAGCCATGGAGAGAGCTTGGTGGTCAGGCTCTTTGTTTTAAATCAATCCAACATCTGTGACTAATGCAGCCTTGGGCTGCTCCTCAGGAAGCATTAACCCTATTAGTGGGGGCTGGCAGGAACACAAAATAAGATATTTATGGGCTGGGCATGTGTGCATTCCGTAGGGACTGAGGCTGGGTGGGGCTGAGAAGAGAACACAGGTCAGCATGTTTGCGGAGATTCACTTGGGGTTCAGGCCAAGCTGATGACAGAGAAGCCAGGGTAACTTTGTCCCAGGCTCCACATACCTTGGCACATTCTTGCTATCTCTGTACAGTGCACAGGACTGTAACTTGCAGTGGTCTTTCTGTCCACAGGCAAGGGGATCACATGTGGTTTGGGTAATGGGAGCTGTGTGTCAGTGGGGGTCTGATGAGAACACTCCACCACAAGCACTTGAGTCTATGCTTGGAACAGAATGTTCAGGAAAACCTGGGCTCCCCCTGCCTGACTTCTCTGCCATCCCAAGGTATGGCCCACAGATGGCTTCCTGCCAGCAAGAGTGAGAAGGGAGAAAGGGTATGTTCCTCCTCATTAAATGACATGACCCAAAGGCATATGCAAATCTCTTCTCAGTCCTCACTGGCCGGGCCTTGGTGGCATGGCCACACCTGGCTGCTAGGAAGTACCTAAGATGGTCAGCTATGGCAGAAGGAGATGAGCAGCACTGAGGGAGAGGTTTGGGATAGGAAGCTGCATGGTGCTTCACTCAGCGCTCATTACATAGCTGTGGCCTCCCCCTCCCCACCCCCCATCAGGCGCTATGGGCCAGGCTGGGAGGACATAGTACCTAACATCAGGCCCACTACCAGGGATCCAGTTCTGCCCAACAGGGACTAGCTGACGAAACACAGGGCAGGAGAGCCAACTTCAGGGCCCCAGGGGTTACCTCTACCACAGATCACATATGCCCAGCTAGTCTCCAGCCCTGCCAAGCTCACCTTCTGAGCTTGGCATCTGATCTTGCCCTACCTGAGCATGTGGTCAGCCCCACCTTTCCCCTCCGATTGCTTCCACCCCGCCTACCTGAACCTGCCACCTCCCAGGAAAACAGTCCTTAATGCCCTCCTATTTCCCAATGCCAGTGGAATTCCAGCTCCTTATAGCAGCCATTAGTGATTCAGTCCTCATCTGGCTCCCAAGGTCGCCTCTTATGTCCACTTCTTAGGTTGCATAGCAAATCGCCACAGGCCTGGCAGCCTAAAGCAGCACACAAATGAATAGCCAGTCTGGTCATAGTGAAACTGGGTCTCAGCTAAGAGTCTCTCAAGGTTGAAATCAGGGTGCAGTCGGGTCAGGTTCTCATCTAACTCAGCTGTGAAAGAATCTGCTGCCTGACTCACACAGGTTGGTAGAGGAATACATTTAGAGCGAACTGAAGACTAAAGCTTCCTTTGAGCTAGTGGGTGGAGCTGGCTCTAGTTACCCACCACAGAGGCTGTCCAGCAGCCCTGGAGCAACTCTGCTAGGTGGACAAAGTCTTGTTAATAGGACCGATGGAAGCAATTTCTCAACTGAGGTTCCTTCTTCCTAGGTAACTCTAGTTTGTGTCAAGTTAACAAAAGCCAAGGAGCACTCCTGACAAAAGCAACTTGGGAAGGAAAGTTTATCTTGCCTCACAGTGTGAAGGTACAGTCCATGATGATGGCAGGAGTGTGTGAAGTTGTGATGCATCTGCAGTCAGGAAGAGGGACAGATGATGCTGGTGCCCAGCATGCTTTTTCCTTTTCATTCAGTCCAGGACCGAAGCCTGTGGAATGGAGCCGCCCGCGTTCAGGATGAATCTTCCTTCCTCCATTAAACCGCTCTGGAGACTTCCTATCAAATATCCTGAGGTATGCTTCCTAGGTGATCCAGTTAGGTTGACCATGCCGATTCACCATCATACATAACTTGTTACCGAATAGTGACACACAGTCACCAAATACAACTTGTGTGTCTCCACTCCCCAATCCCAACCGCCCCGCCTCATCTCCATTGCTCTAGCCAGATGTGGGCTGTTTCCTCTGTTTTTTTCCTATTCCGGTAAGCCTGGTCTAGATGCTGGCCCTGTGACCCCTGGACCAGGACCTCTGCTTAGGACTGCATTTCTTCCTGCTAAGCCCAGCATGGGGCCTCCTCATACTCTTCATTAAACACCTTCAGGGGCAAAAGATAGTTACAGTCCCCTGAGTCCTTCAAGGAATCCCCCAGCTGCCCCAACACCTCAGGCCTCCACTCCCCAGCCTTTCTTTGCACTTAGCAACATAACCCATGACCCTCTCTATCTTCTCCACAAATACATGTGTTTGACATAAAAGGATTTTCCTCCTGCTTGATTCTCTGAGCAGATATGTGACTTCCCATTGCCCCACAGAAGAGGTCTACAGCTCAAATTCTGTGGTAGTGGGTGGGACAGACAGTTTCAGAAAAGGCCATTTCCCCACATAGCCAGCTGAGCAGTAGGGTCTGTGACAAAGGGTCTTATTCCCAAATCCCGATAAAGCCCTGGGTAGATTGCAAATCATCTTCCCAGAGTGACCATCATCTCGCTTAGATCATAAACAGAAAAAGGCAGGGAGGCCAGAATTATTATGTTCTTGCAATATTTATTTGTTTGTTTGTTCATTTTTGCATTACTGGGGATCAAATCGAGGCCCTTGGACATACTCATCAAATACTGGATCAATGTGCTACATCCCCGTTTTACAGAGAGGTTCCAGGCCGCTTGAAGGCAGAAAATAAGTCAGACAGGGCTGAAGACTTTGAACACACACGAGTGCACGCGAGCATCTGTGTCTGTGTGTACATGTATGTGCATGCATGGGTGAATGTGTGTATGTGTGTGGGGGGGTACATGCACATGAGTGTAAGTGTGTGGAGCCAGGGATAGTTAAATTAGGGTGTCTTCCCCAGGAACAAGATTCAGCTTGCTTTTTTTATTTTTAATTTTTATTTATTTAATTTATTTATTTTGATGATAGAGTCTCTCTCTGGACCGGAACTTGTTCATTCAGCTAAGCTAACTGACTAGCGAGCGCCAGGAGTCTGTTTGCCTCCCCAGTGCTTGGATTACAAGGGTACAATGCCATGCCTGGCTTCTTATATGGGTGCTTGGGATGAACCCAGGCATTCATGATTGCATGGTGAGCACTTTACCCGCTAAGCTATCTCCTAAGCTATAACCTTTTCCAAGTATCCCCAATGCATGGCAAGTCCCATGACTAGCACATCTGGTTAACGAGCCCTAGGCAAGGCAGGAATCTGAACCTTCACTGGGCATGTGTGGAGCTCCTTTGGAGACCACTCCACCTCTCACACCTGAGACAGAACCTATTCCTTCATCCAAGCATACCCAGAGTCCCATCTGGCTGGCCTTCCACATTGCAAACCTCTACTGCATGGCCAAAGTCCTCAGGAGGCCCTCTTTGACACCCTTTGAAAGGTGAATAGCTTAATGTGAGTCCATGGTAGCCTAGCGAACGCTAACAGGTACTCCATTCAGAAAAATCTGCCTTCCGGCCCTAGAGTCCTGAAGGCAGCTTTCTGAAGGTACTGGGAAGCAGGTGTGGAAAGGAAAGTTCCTCCAAACAGCCCCTGATGGCCTTCATTCATTTTCTTTTCCTGGCCCACTTCCCAGTGCCCTCCTGGCAGAGGCTGTGGCTCCTGCCTTGTGGCACTGAGCTGAAAGTGAGTATAACAGAGCCTCTTCCCAGTAAAGAATGGCTCTCATCATGGGCTGCAGCATGGGCATGAACTAAGCTGCTGGGTGGCTGGCCTTCAGGTTGTTGGCTATAGATGGGTGTGACTCTGCTTAAGGACCACCAACAGAGGGACTCTCTTCCTGGGTCTCCACTGGGCAAAATCCCTGTCTGAAGGACACACGATCCAGCCTCAGCTAGACAGTGCCGTAGAGGGAGGCAATCACTGAAGGCTCTTCCTTTGTACAGGGTAGGTAGGTGTGTCATGCTGGAAAGTCACTCTGAGACTATTTCTTCATCTTCAAACCAGGGTAAAAGTCCTGACTCCATTCACCATTGCTTGTATCTTGGAAACAGAGAATGACATCTCAAAATTCATTTTCAAAGGCTCTTAGATCCTCTGACATCCCTGAGGAATGAGTGAATCATTTCAATACAGAGTCAGAAAAGCTGTGGTGACCATCAGGCAAGGATGCTACAAAGGCAGAAGATGACCCGAGTACCCAAGAGGAAGGTCCAGGAGACAGAACACTGCCCATCCTGCTTCCCACCTCTGGAGGTGCCACCAATCCAGTGGCCAGAGAGGGCCAGGTGTATACATGGGATGAGAGAAGCGGGAGGGGCAGGGACTGTGGTCACTAGGGATTGCACACACCTCCCTGGCCGTGTGAGCAGACAAGCCCAGTGTCACCAGAGCTTTGGACCTTCCAGAGAAGCTGGAAGTCATGGCCTGTGTTTGAAATGTTCTGGTAATTAAGGTTGGGAACTAGTTCCATTAAACTAATGAGTTCATCCAGGTGTCCCTGATCAAAGGACACTTCATCTTTTCTAAGGGACTGTGTCTGTGGAGTAGGCTTTCTGGGTGTTCTAAAGTGTATGTGTATTTGCCTGAGGCCAGACTAGTTTGGCTGGTGAACATGGCCTTCGGGGAATGGCATTTAGGACACGGAGAAAGTCAGCAGGTGGAGCAGACTGTTCTGAAATCTTGCCAGAAAGTTCTAGCTCAAAGTGGAATGCTGTAGGAGGCTCCCCTCCTCCATTGATCCTTCCTGCTGTCAGGGCAGGATCTCCGCAGGCCAGTTGCTGCAGCAGAATGACTTGCAGATTTTGCTGGCAAAGCCATCTCCGTCCCCAGCCACTGCCGCCTTTACCAGTTACCAGGACTGCTCTGGTGACCTGCTGGGGTCTAATCTAGGCTGGCTGTGAACATACCAATGAGCCTGGGGTCCAGTTCTTCCACGCTTAGGGTATATAACCACCCACCACCCACCCCCACAAACCATGCCTGCCAGAGGAGCCTCCCTCTCAGGTTGTCTCCCAGCAACCCCCAGCTGGAGACAAAGTCTTGTCTCAGTCTCGGATATTGGTTCATTGATTGGGTTTTTGTTGCGCCTGCTCCAAAGCCTGTCGGGAAAGTCCTTAGGCTTGTCTCTGAAGGAGAAAGAGGACTTGGGTGGGAGGCTTTCGAATTGTCCTAAATTGAGCTCTTGTGGAATTGCAAGGGGCTCTCAATGCACCCCTTATCCCTGCTCTCACTCAGGGTCCTGTGAGAGACAATTTGGAGAAGCAGGAGCTCACCAATCTCCTGGGATCAGGGAAAGGTTCCCTTGCCGTCTCCTCACTCTAGAGAGCATCCTGGCAGCCAGGTCTCTGCAGTGACCACACCTGGGACACCCCCTCTCTCCCTTCGTTTAACCAATGGGCATGCTTTTCTCCTTTCAGAATGTGGATTACAAGGTCAATGTCATAGTTAAAAAACAGACTAGTAAGTAGAGGACCCTGCTGCTTTTAGGAAGGCATGGTTCATTCTGCAAAGGGTTTATATATTGACAGTTAATTCAATGCTACAAAAATAAACAGTATGTATACAAAATTCTTCCTCAAGTCTTTCTAAATTTTCATACACTGCAGTTTATTCTAACAGTTTTTTCTGTGTTTGTTTGTTTTAGTTTGGTTTGGTTCTTTTTACATTTTTATTTATATTTATTTTATGTCTATGAGCGTTTTGCCTGCATGTATGTAGGTGCACATGTGTACAATGCCCATGGAGGACAGCAGAGGGTGTCGAATCCCCTGGAGTTGGAGTTCTGGATGGCTGTTCACCACCATGTGGCTGCTGGCAACCAAATCCAGGTCCTCTGCAAGAGTAGCCAGTGCTCTTAACTGCTGAGTCATCATCTCTCCTGCCCCTGGTTTGGTTTTTTCAGGCAGGGTCTCATGTATCCCAGTTTGGTCTCCAACTCACTGTGTACCCAAGTATGACCTTGACCTCTTCATCCTCCTGCCTCCACCTCCTGAGTGCTGGGATTACAGGCCAGCGCTGCCATGCCCAGTTTATGCAGGGATTCATGCATAAACTTCTAACTCATACATGCTAGACAAGCACTCTCCCAAATGAGCTACATCCCCAGGCCTGTTCTATGAGGTTTTAACAAATTCTACTTATGATACCCAGCAGAGCTTTTCATCCCTCGAATGGTTTTCTTACAAAAGAATGGTTGATATAAGTCACCCAACTTCCCTCTCTTGTAACCACTTGTGGTAATGAAGCCAGTCAGATAGCTGTTCTCCATGAAGCTATATCGCTCTCAAAAGAAACCAAAACTTCATGATCAATATCCATCCTATGGCTCAGTTATTAAAGTGCTGGCTGCCTAAGTGTGAGGACCAGGGGATCCAATGCTCTTTTCTGACTCCAAGGGCGCTGTACACACATGGTGCATTTAAATACATGAAAGCAAAAACACTCATACTTAACTAAAAAAATAGAATCTTAAAAAAAGAGAGAGAGGTGCAGACAAGAACCTTGTCCCCACTTCACCCAAATCCCAGTTGTCAGTGAAATGAGCTTCAGACAATGAAATTTTCAACTATCTGGAGAGCCTTGCACTTACAACGTGAACACTTTTCTGCTTGCATATTACACTTTAAATATTTTATTTTTAATTATGTGTACATGTGTGTATCTGTGTGTGTTTGTGCACATGAGTGCAGTACCTATGGAGGCCAGAAGACAGTGTCAAACCCCCCGGAGCTGAAGTTATAGGTGGCTGTTAGTTGTCCAACATAGATGCTGAGATCTGAGCTCCAGTACTCAGCAAGAGCACATTCTCGGGGTTGGGGTATGGTAGTCTGCTCAGTGGTAGAGCAATTGCGAAGTGTGCACAAAGTCCTGCGTTCTATCCCTGGCACTACAAACATTTCCTTTATTCTCTCCCCTCCATCCATGTATTGTCACCCTCGTCCTGATCTGCCTCTGCCTCTGTACTGTGAGAGTCAAAGGGGCCAAAGCACTGGGCAGTGATCTTAAGACCACCAAGTGTCAGAAGAGGACAGCCATCACTGCAGAGCAGACAGCCTTGTCCACCCACACCTGTCAGAACTGGAGCTGGCAAAGACAGTGTGACCACATTCAGAGAAGAGTCTGGAAGAAGACAGATTCCACTTTGCACCAGCTGGGCCACTTAGGCAATGATTTATCTTCCTTGTCCCAAGTTTATCTGCCTGTAAAGTGGGTACAACGACCTCCACTCCACCTAACAGATGCCCACAATATGGACCTGTGCCCAACTATGTCATAAACACTCACCCTGCAAGAGTGTGACTTTGCCCCCTACCCCTGCCCTCTCTGCTCCCTGCCTCCTGTGAATAATCTGAAGCCTTGAGTACTTGGCGGGGTTGAGTCTGCTCACCCCTGCTGCACCCTGCTGGCTCATCACTGGAGGGCTGAGCAAGACGGCAGGGGGTGGCAACACACGGCTGGCCTTGGAGGGCCCATCTGGGGTCCTGATTCTAGGCCTTCCCAGGCTCCACTCTTCCTGTCTCTGGTTACAGACCTCCCTCTTTTCCTCTTTGTTAGGACACTTCACTTCTCCAAGCCTCATTATCCTTGAGTGTGAAATAAAAAATACCAGGTCTCAAGAAAGCAGAGCATGAGGCAAGGCAAGGCGAAAGCCTCCATGTCTAAAGCATCTTTTCTGGCACCAGGTGGTAAAGCGACACAGCCAGGACCACAGAGACAGAGCATAGCAGCTAGAATTTGAACCCAGGTAGCTCAACCCTAAAACTTGCCACCCTTTCAGTGTGGCTGAAGGGCAGCTATGTATTCACGCCAGACTCAGTCCTGACCATCTTTCTCTGACCCAGTGCAAGCACCAGTGCCTGGCTTCCCATGGCTTCAGAGAAGCCACGCCCACCCTCCTGACCAACCACCCGAGAGCTGGCTCCCTTTTCTCCACCTGGATGCAGAGGCAGGCGCTGTGTCAACTTTACCCAGTGGGAAGGTATAGGAGTGGAGCCACCTCATGTCTCCTGGTCCTGATACATAGGCCACCCTCAAATCCCTTGCGTGATGACTCACTGCTCCCCACTGTCACAGTCTGATGAACAACTCCGGCCATTAAGAAATGGAGCAAATTGCTAAATGGGAGGCACAAGAGAAACCCAGGATTAAATTAGTTCACTGTTCATAAATCATAAATGATGCTTTCTCTCCGATTCTTATCTCTATCTCTGTCTACTGGATTGAAAAAGCAATTGTCTCCCTCGAGTAGGAGGACAGGGACTCAAGAGGCCCTGGGGTGCCAACGGCTTTCAGGCTGGGGTGGAAGAGCTTGGCTGCTTCCTGCAACATCTTGAAGCTGAGTCCATGGTTTGAAGGGTGGGTCTTCAGGGCATCAACTCCCAAGGCTGATTAAGACTGAACCTCAGCTGCGTGGAGTGTGCTACCTGTGGTCTCTATGGGGCATGTCACCTGTGTGGAGCATGTTTCTTCTATGGGCTGAGGTTACCTCTGTGCACACGTCTCCCAGTGGAACATGTCACCTCCTCAGAGTTTACTACACTCACAAGCTTTGTGCCGCCTCTCAAGCGTGGCACACCTTCTGAAGACGTCGCCTCTTTGATGGGTGTGTCTCATGATAGAGAGTCTTTTAGTACTTTTCTGTCCTATTTGAAGATAGGATCAGTCTGAGCATCTCTGTAGCCAGTCTTGCTTGGAATACCTCAGGAAGGAGAGAAACCAGCCAATGCATTGCCAAGGTTCCCGTAGCCGCTGTCCCTCAGCCTGGAAGGAGACCTCGCCCTGCTCTCAGCAGTGACGGCTCCCTGCAAGTCTGCACACCTTGACCGAAGGAAGGAAGAAGAAACACTGGCCTTACCTCAGAGCTTGGGAGGAAGACTGGGAAGCAGCCCATAGGGCAGGAGAGCCAGTGAAGCCTGAAGGGATTGTGGAAATGGACTCAAGATGGGTCGCCCCCTGCTGGTCACAGCTGGGAAAGGCGCTGTAATAAGCCTGCTCCTGGGCAGCTTATCAAGGGAAGGAGAGGGGACTGCAGGACCGCAGTGGACAGCCCTCTGCGTGCTGCTCTGAACACCACCCACAATTTTGACCACAATTTTGATCATGGGTGACTTGTAAGTAATGGGTCAGGGAGTCCCAGACAAACAGCAAACAGCAGTATGTTTCTGGAACGGCCCGGGGTCGGGGTGAAGGTGGTATTTTCTTAAGCACGGTTTACTGGAATTGTGCAAATATTTGGAAGTACTGTCCAAGTCACCATCTTTCCTGCACTCCAAGGGACCAGCTGTGAGCCAAGGCAAGAGCGGAAGGGAAGGAAAGTGAAAGGGGCCAAGGAGCCAAGCAGTGCTCAGAGTGCCAGTCACAGGCTCTTACATCACAGTAGCACGTGACATACCCTGCAGACCCATCTTGTGGATATCACAACTGCCACCTCTGCATCCTTCAAAGGCCTTGGGCTTATTTGACAGGTGGGAAAATGGAGTCTCAAGAAACCTACTTTTTGAAACAAGTATCTGAGGCTTTTAATCCAGCTTTAAAGACCAGATGGATGGGAAGGGATGCCAAAGCAGGCCTCGGTGGCACCCCAGGGTCTTACCACACTACCTTGGCTCCTCAGACGTTCTAATGGGGAGCAAGGTCAGGTTTTTCCACATTCTCAGTATCTGGGCTCGTCTTGTACACTTCGATTCTTGGATCTGATCACTCCTCACCCTGCCTCTTGCTTAACTGTTCCCAGAATGAAATTCCAGTCTTAGCCAAAAGGGCAAGGCTCCTAGTAAAGCCAGAAGTCAGAACCTCCACCCTCACAGCCTCACCCTACCCTTCAGGGCCTTTCACAGACAACCTGCTGCCAACACAGAGACACTGCCCTGGCCTATGGGCGGAGCTCACTGAACCCCACAATGACACTGATCTTTACAGCCTTTCTGTGAGCTCCCTTCCTTCCCTTCCCCCAAATGCATTAGAAGTTAACAGGAGAAAAAGAAGTCTGAGAAATCCCTCAGCTCTCTTAATTAACATGCAGAATGCTTTCCTGGCAGTGCACAGGCTGCGATAAAACTGGAAGCTTCTTCACAACGTATATTTAATCTGTGGCATTCACTTCTACATGAAATTCAATCAGATATTTTAAGGGAGTTAACAAGGGCTCTCGGATCAAACTAGAAAGAAATGCAGGTGCGACAAACACACTTAAGCTACTGAGCTGTTTTCATCAAGTGATGAAGGTGTTGAGCTGGTGGTGCTAAAGGATGAAACTTAATTCTAATTCTGCACATTATGAAAGAGGTAGGAGGGTTCAATGGACAGGGTCATGGCAACTTTGTGAGCTATTCCCTTGGCAAAGTCAATGACACATGTTCACTGATTTTGTTTTTTCAAGAACTCTTAAAAAAAAACTGTCTCATGTAGCCTAGGCTGGCCTTGAACTTGCTATATAGCCAAAGATAACCTTGCACTTCCAGTCCTCCTGCCTCTACCTCCAGAGTTCAGGTATGCACCACACTACACCTGCTTTATATGGTGCTTGGGAATGAAGCCAGGGCTTCCTGCATTTTAGATGAACACTCTACCAACTCAGCTGCATGCCCCGCCCTCCGGAGGGAGGGCAGAGGGAGGAGCCTGACCCACTGTGGAATTTAGGTGTCCTTTTCCATCTCCCCTTGGAAGTCACACTCTATAGTGAGATGAGGAACCAAACAGGGAGACAAACTAACAAAATTTCCAGTTGTGTCACGTAACAGTAAACAAGGTGTTCAGGAATGTCACCTGTGGGGAGCGGCTGTGGCGGTGAGGCTTGAAGCAGAAGGCAAGGACTGCCACAACGCAAGGCAGGGGAGAAGACCTGGGTACACCTGGCACAGGTGGGCAGGCAAACCCTGAGCCATTTGAGTGACAGAGGTGAGCCTTACAACAGGGCCTTTTTTTTTTTTCCAATTAAAGATTTCATCTACTACAGATCTGTGGGGAGTGGGGAAAGGCTTGTTTGGCTGCTCATTACAGGAAAAAGAGGCAAACCGCATCTCATATCACAGAGGAATGAAACAAGAGATTCAAGACCCCACTCAGTGTAAAAGCCAGCGGAGATCAGAGCTGCTAGGAAGGAAGGGACGGGGAGAGAGGAGAGTCTTCACACAATTTAAAAGCCACAATCTCAGATGAAAATCAGATAAACAGGGCTACATCAAAGTGAGGGATTTTGTTCAAAAAGACTGCTTCATGCAAACAGCACAGCAGGGTGGGACTGGGGAGATGTTTGCATCACCCAAAGGCAAGGGCTTGGTGTTTAGAATAAGGACCAAGCCCAGTTAGTTGTCTGCTTTTGTAAATAAAGTTTTATTGGCACACATCTGCCTTTTGGTCCTGTCTGTGTTGGTTCTACATCAGCAGAACTGCAGAGCTGTGAAGAAGGCACTCAAAGTCCAAGATATTTACTATGTAAGTCTTTTATAGGAAAAAAAAAAATGTGTGTAGAGAAAATGGGGTAGCAGACATACCACACAAATTGACAGCTGCAAATAGGTGACCCACTGAAGAAGAAATGAACAGACTGATTAATAACTGGAAAAATGAATGATCTGAAGCAGGCTTGTCACCAGCACTGGGGAGACTGAGGCAGGGGAGTCGTGAGTTTGAAGTTGGTCTATACTATGTAGTGAGTTCCAGGCCAGCCTGTGCTACAGGGTATAGTAAGACTTTGCCTCAAAAGACAAAATAAATAAGTAAATATGAGAACTTACCAGGATTTAGAAGAAAACACAGAACAATTTTGAGTCTTGACACAAAAGAGTAAAAAATAATGCCAAGTATTTATGAACATTAAAAAAAAAAAATGGAGCCCAAAGTCATTGGCTAAGGTAGAAACTTGCCTGCCACTCTGGAGAACACCCTGGTGTTATATGGCTTCACGGTGTGGCATGATGACATTGAACCTGAAAAGGGGTCTCTTTAAAAGTCCCCTGTGTGAGTTCACCCCAGCCAACTGGACAATGAAGTCATTTGGAGCAGTGGCAACGGTCCATCGACTCCTACAAGAAGCTCTCCTTCCCAGAACACCAGGTTCTTCACCCAAACCCCTTTTATGAAGCACCCATGGACTGAAATGGAACACAACCCCACCCCGCCTCCAGGGTCGGCCCAGATCGATTCAGCAGTGGGCATGGGGCCAAGTCTGAGCTCTGGAGATTTAAGGCAAGATTCACTGGCAGCTTTTAGGGCTTGATTCACTCTGTGAGAAGTGCTTATAAAATTGCTGTCTTCTGGGGCTGAAGAGATGGTTCAGCAGTTAAGAGCACCAGCTGCTCTTGCAGAGGACCCGGATTTAATTCCTAGCACCCACAAGGCAGCTAACAACCCTCTGTAACTCCAGTTCCAAGGGACCTAATACCCTCTTCTGGCCTCCGTGGGCACTGCACGACATGAGCGCACTTAAACGCACCTGCAGGCAAAACACTCATACACATAAAATAAAAGTAAGTAATTTTTAAAAAATTACTGTTTTCCTTTCTTTGAGCAGGAACTGTGGCTGGGGTGGAAGAGCGTCATAGCCTTGTCCACTTGGACAAAAGATAATGCTGATGCCTCAAAGAGGGTAAAGTGAAGAGACCACTGAGGGAATAGAGCCTGGAATAGAGCCTGGCAGACATCTACATTAGCCCCAAGCCTCCCAGCCTTTGGGTTCCAAGCTGAGGTGCCCGGAAGTGACTTGAGACAGTTTATTCCTTACTTATAAGCTGAAGCATCTGAACCAACAGAACTCATTTTCTTTTCTTCAATTCTGGTCCTGGGGCCTTGTACATACTAGACAAGCACTTACCACTGAACAATGCCCCAGCCCCAATGGAAAGCTGTTTGGGATTTTAGGAATGTGTTTGTTTCCTTCTCACTGTGACCAAAACCTTGACAAGAAGTAACTTAAGAGGGAGAAGTTTATTTTGGCTCACAATTTGAGGGGATATGGTCTTTCATGGTCAGAAAGCATTGCAACAGCAGCTTGGGGTGGAGGCAGGGGTGGGGAGTGGCACAAGGCACCCCTTGCTCCTATCTCTGTGGACCAGGAAGCAGAGATGGGATAGGAAATGGGACAGGCTATAAACCCCCTCCCCATCTACTTTCTCACCTCTGAATGTTTATGACCTCCCAAAACAGTTCCATTAGCTGGGTACCACATATTCAAACACATGAGCCTGTGGGAATATTCTACATCCAAACCATAGCGAGGGGTGACAGCATCTGTGATCACCGTCCAGGTGGCAGGTGGGAAATGGCGTGCCTGCCAGGCACCCAGCCTCCCACCCGTCACAGGTGCACTCACGTGTGTGTATGCAGGCAGGCACCCCACCATGGGCGAGGGGTGGGAACAACGGAGAGCTCATCTTTGCAATGAGGACTACAGCCTCAGAGACTTCCCAGCATGCCCGCCTCCCCAGGCAGAGCACTCACTGGCTTGAGGACAGGTCCCTAAACGAAATGGAGGTTGCTGTGGAAGTTATTTATTCAGTCAGTATGTGCTCTATAAAAATTTCCTTACATGCGGCTGGAGAAATAGCTCAGTGGTTAAAAGCACTGGCTGCTCTTGCAGAGGACCTAGGTTCGGTTCCCAGCACCCACATGGTGGCTAGCAACCATCCATAAATCCAGTTCCACAGAATCTGATGCCCTCTTCTGGCCTCTGCAGGCATTGCACACACATGATGTACTTAAGATACATGCAGGCAAAACACTAAAATGCATAACATTTTTTAAAAAATCAAAGAATATTTTACAAAGAATCTCCTTGTCACTTACACAAAGTAAGAATAAATAAATATTGTATTTTTAAAGGTAAAAACTGAAGGAAGCAAGGAAGAGGAGAGGAAAGAGCCCACTATCAATGTTGGCTCACTAGCACCCAGGAAAGAGCCTAGTGACAACATGATCCTGCTGGAGCACCCAAGATGTCCAGGGGTGCACTGGAACACACAGCTGCTCATCTCAAAGCAACTGTATACCTATCCAGGCTGTCACTGGCTACAGGAAGCCCTGGGGACGAGGATTCAATCCCCCTCCTCCCCAAGGAGAGTCGGCACCTCCCATTGGCCAGGACAGCTGTTGACAAGGGGAAACTGCAAATGGGGACACAGAAAAAGGTTATGGGGGGGCACCAAGGCATCAAGTGCCCTTCGTCACCCCTGGGGAGGCACTGGAGGAAGTGGCAGGAGGAATTTGTGGCCAAGACAAGAGCAATGGATGGAGGGATGAGATGCCACATGGCAGAACACCAGCAGGCCTTGCCATGTCTGGAGAGCAGTATAGACAAAGACGATGGAAACCATGTACCTCACTAACCACCACCAAGGCCTAGACACTGTTCACCCTCTGCCCCACAGACTGGAGTAAAGTAGAAACCCAGAACTAACTAGAATTGAGCTTCCTACAACCAGGCAGAGTGGGACTCCAGGACAGAAATGAGACTCAGAGAAAAGGTTCTGCAAGGCTCACTTATCACCAATTTGCAACCGCTGCACAGCCCCTTCCAAGACATAAAAGAATGTCATTAGCAGGAAAAGATTATTAGCAAGTTCATTAATCGTGGGCCCTTTCACGCTTCCATGGCCAACTACAATTCTTGTGGTTCAAAGGGAGGCCTCACCACTTAATTACAGTGTCTAGTAATTATCAGTTCATCCCCTACCACAGCCCTGCCTTGGCTTGCAGTAAAAGACAAAGGGCTGAATTCCACAAGTGTTCTCTGTAAGGGTCATTAGCTTGGTCTGTCTGTGCTTGGCGTGAACAGGACTGTGGTGCTTGGCATTCGCAGGACAGTGGATCACAGAATCACCCGGCACAGAGCTGGGACTCCCCCGTCCTCTGTGACAACACAATTCCATGTGAAGGTTTATCCTGCAACCCTGCACACTCTGTGCTGCTGCTGGGTGGACAGGTCCAGTATCATGGGTGCTGTTGCTGGGTGGACAGGTCCAGTATCATGGGTGCTGTTGCTGGGTGGACAGGTCCAGTATCATGGGTGCTGCTGCTGGGTGGACAGGTCCAGTATCATGGGTGCTGCTGCTGGGTGGACAGGTCCAGTATCATGGGTGCTGCTGCTGGGTGGACAGGTCCAGTATCATGGGTGCTGCTGCTGGGTGGACAGGTCCAGTATCATGGGTGCTGTTGCTGGGTGGACAGGTCCAGTATCATGGGTGCTGCTGCTGGGTGGACAGGTCCAGTATCATGGGTGCTGTTGCTGGGTGGACAGGTCCAGTATCATGGGTGCTGTTGCTGGGTGGACAGGTCCAGTATCATGGGTGCTGTTGCTGGGTGGACAGGTCCAGTATCATGGGTGCTGTTGCTGGGTGGACAGGTCCAGTATCATGGGTGCTGCTGATGACTTGGCCTCAGCTGAGCACCAAGGTGATAAAGAGCATTTATTGGTGATTTTCAAGAGTCAAACAGGGCAGCTGGTGACCCCATGAAACAACCCTCAGGTTTTTGCCTGCACAATGGGAATATGTCAGAAACCTCATCAACTCAAGACACACTGCATGTGAGAAGGCCCAGCCTACCACCATCAGCACCATTAAGTACATATTGTATGCTTTTAGAAAGCTTTACTAGGCAGGGAAGATGGTTCAGACAGAAAGGTACTTCCCAAACAAGCATGGAGACCTGAGTGTGGGCATAAAACCATGTGCGGTATATAAAAGTGAGCGTAGTGCTGCGTGCTCGGCATCCCAGTGCTGGGGAGGCAGAGTTAGAAGGACCTCTGGGACTTGCTGGCCAGCCAGCCTAGCCAAATTGATGAGCTCTAGGTTCAGTGAGAGTCCCTGTCTCAAAGAACAAGGTGGAGGGTCAGAGAGATGACTTAGCAGTTCACAGTGCTTACTGTTCTTGCAGAGTAACTAACTCTTATTCCCAGAACCCACAAGAAATCAGTTTGTGTGTCTGTGTATATCTGTATATGTGTCTGTGTGTCTATGTGTGTGTTTATATTTTTCTGTGTGTCTCTATATATGTGTGCATGCATGTGTGTATGATGTGCATATGTGTGAATGTGTGTGTATGTGTATATACACATGTGTGTATATGTGTAACCTAGTGTAGTACTGGCAAATGGCATTTGCTTAACTGGTGTTCTGATTATGTGTATCTGCACATGTGTATGTATGTGTATGTGTACATATGTTTACATGTAACATAATACAGTGCTGGCAAATTGCATTTGCTCAGCTGATGTTCTGAATGTGTGTATATGTATGTACTGTATGTATGTGTTTATGTGTGTGGTATATACGTGTATGTTTGTGTATGTGTATTATGTGTATGCATATTTATATGCATAGATACATGTGTACATGTGTCTATGTCTATATGTGTGTATGTGTGTGTACATTGTTGTATATGTGTATTTATGTGTATAGATGTGTGTACATGTGTCTATATGTGTGTATTCCTATGTTTATGTGTATGTGTGTGTCCTAGTTTGCCTTCTGATGCTATGATAAACACCATGACCGAAAGCAACTTGAGGAGGAAAGGGTTTATTTGGATTGCAGGTCACAGTCCATCATCAAGGGAAGCCAAGGCAGGAACCTGGAGACAGGAACTGAGGCAGAGACTGTGGGGGATCGCAGCTTACTGGCCTGCTCAGGCTCCTTTCTTATACAGTCAGGCCCAGCTGCCTAGGGATGGCACCATCTACAGTAGTCTGAGCCCTCCTATATCAATTAGCAGTCAAGAAAATGCCCCATAGACATGCCCACAGGACAGTCCAATGGAAGAAGTTCTTCAAATGCAATTCTTCCCAAGGTGACTCTAGCTTGTGTCAAGCTGACAAATACTAACCAGCAGTGTGAGTATCTATGTGTATGTGAGCATATGAGTGTGTGTGTGTGTGTGTGTGTGTGTGTGTGAATGTATATATATGAAACGGGGAGAAAGAGTATCCCCTAGGGGGTTCTTAGTCTCATTCATAAAAGAATTTAAGAATGGACCCAAATGGAAGCTTTAGGACAATTCTATTAGAATTTAGAGGAAAATCCTCAAGGTGGGCAAGCTGGGAATCTCAGCAGCTGCCTTGGGGAGAAGAACGGAGGGAGAAGGAAAAAAGTCTAGAAGCCATGAAGGTCTAGAGCCTGCATGGAGGTCAGATATGTGGCCAACTGGCAGCCACATGTCAGGGAGGAGGAGGCTTTAGAGATGCTAGGCAGCCAAAAGCGTTAAAGAAAGCATGTTTAGAAAGGGAACATGAAGAAGAAAAGGGGAGATCACGTTTTTCTGAAGAACTCAGAAAAGTGGACAGACTTAACGGAGACCACTTAGTCAGTGGTCAGGTCCAGAAGTATTGCATTGGGAGGCAGGATTCCAGGCAGGAAAAGTTCACTATTTCACTAACACACTAGGTATTCCACCTATCTTTTTAGCAGGACATAAGGTGAATTCCCCTTCCTAGGGGTGGTCCTATCACTAGGTGATTGATCAGTGAAACTGGAAAGGTGGGCCTTCCAACAGATAGAGATTTTATAGTCTTGACCAGTAAATTCTCTGGGTCTATTTGATACTCTAATATGTATGTATATGTATATATATGTTGTATTTGTGTGTATGTGTGTAAATATGTATGTGTGTGTGCACACTTATGAAGACCACAGAGAGAAATTCCCACAGGAAAGTACTAGCCCCTGTGAGAAGGTATTTACAGTGTGAAAATCACAGGATGATTGTTTCTGCTCTCAAAATGTACAATTTCCAACAGGAAGTTAAGTAGAATGAGGTCCTGAGGTGGTACACAGAGACCAATCGTCAGGCATATGGGCAGAAGTAGGGCTTACAGGGCTCTCTATTCAAACACCCCCCGAGAGGCAGGAGGGATGGCACCCACACACTCTACCTAGTGTAAGCCGAACCACTGCTCTGGTGACATTTAGTAACATTCTGAATCCACTGGCTCCTGCCCTCAAGAATGCTCAGAAAGCTCCAGGGTCCACCCTGATGTTTTCAGGCTGGGGAGCTACATTGGGGAGCTTTCCTGGGAGACAAATCTGGAATCTGAGATATCAAAGTAACAGTGTATCAGAGTAACACCCCACCCCGGGGAACAATCAGAGTCTACGGTGCCAGGGCCCAGTGAAAAAAGCAGGTGCTGAAACAAGACTTACAGGAAAATTCGTTGAGTAAAACGAAAGCAGACACAGGACAGAATTCAGTGTTAAAAACAGACCAAACAGATTTCAAAGAGCCTTGGGCTGTAGGATGCGAGGGAAGCATACAGCAGTTTTTTAAAAAGGTAAGATACAGAAGAAAATGACCACAGGGGGAAACATTTCTTTCTTTTTAAAAACAATTCCTTAGTTTTATTTTCCTTAATGAAGACATGTAAAACCAGGGCAGAGAACCTAGCTCACCTGCCTGGCATGTGGGAGGTCCTGGGTGTAAGGTTCTGGGTTCGAGAAGCCCAGCAGACAGAAGGGACCAGAGACTCTGCTGGGAGCTAACAGGACCCGGTTTTATTAAGAGAAGATCAGATGGGGCAAACAGCCAACTCCCTGGGTGAGTGCATCATTAGCCCCGCCTAGCTGGTCAGTAGGCGGGAATTCAAGAAGTTGTTTGGCTGGAGTTGCCAAGGTGTATAGTGGAAAGAAAAAGGGAAGGTCCTTCAGGCACATCTTACACTGGGCTTCAGCCCCAGCATGGAAAAACCAAAACAGTACAAGAACCCAAAACATACATACATGATATAAAAACACAGCTATATAATACATATTACTATATTTATAATGATAAAAATGCGCCAACCTTAAAAGAAAAGACTCATGAATCTAATGTTAGAACTTAAAACATTTGTTTAATAAAAACGTAAAAATGGAAAGAGGCTGTAGAGAGGAAGACACTGGCCAAGACGTGTGGGAAGGGGTTTGGTAAAAAGAACATGGAGGGCTCCAAAGACCAGCAAACGCTCTCTGAGGACACGCTAGGGGCGTAGTGCAGACAAAGTCCATAAAGAAATAACAAAAGCCTGAACTGGCAACGGACCGCTCCACACAGCTCCTCATGGGAGTCATGCTCTGCCCTCCTGCCCTGACACACACAGGTTGTTTGTTTGTTTCCTGGCCTTTTAGCTCCACCTCTGAACTCAGGAGGTAACCTGGGGATGCAAAACTAAGGACCCACTCTGACCCTTGGTCTTGTCTTTGCAGGAAGATAACACCATTAAGTGTGGCTCAAAAAGCTTCACATAGTACTTAACACAGTCAACATTCAGCAAGTGCTAAGTTTTCATGTTGTAAAACAACAGTAGCTGGTGTGTGGTAAAGATGGGGTCTTTTCATCAGTAAATTCTCACTTCTTCCACACTGAGGTGTCCTTGGCTAGGTGCCCAAATTGTTCCCAATTAATAAAGAGTTTGAAGCTTGGAGAGATGGAATGACATCCAGGCCAGGCAAAGGAGGGGAGCTGGGAGGAGCGGTTCACACCCGGACCCCCCCCCCCCCCCCCCCCCCGTGACCCGGCTCAGCCCGTGTCCAGAGCCTCACCTTCCCTTTCTCTCTCTGTTGCTGTTGTCTTATTGTTTTTTTTCCCTCTATAAAGCATATTTATTTAAATTTTAGTTTTTAAATAATATTTTACTTATTATTTTTAGTGTATTTCCTGCACATCTGTAAGTGCACCCTTGTCTTGCAGTGGCTGAAGAGGTCAGAAGAGGGTACTGGATCTCCTGGAACTGGAGGTACACACAGCTGTTAGCCACCATGTGGGTGCTGGGAATCAAACCCCGATTTTCTACAAAAGCAGCCAGTGCTCTTAACTGCTGAACTATTTCTTCAGCCCCTTAAATTTTAGTTGTTGATTGAAACAATTGTACATATTACAGTGTAATACATATATATATATATATCATATGTATGTGTATATATGGTGTAGTGACCAAATCAGAGAGCTATGAGCATATGCATCATCTTAAATATTTGTTTTTTTTCCCTAGTGAAAACAATCAAAATTGCTTTTTGTTTGAAGGTCTCATGAAGCCAAGGATAACCTTGAACTTCTGTACCTCCTGCCTATACATCCTAAGTACAGGGATGACAGGCATGCACCACGACCCTTGACTCCTTTGCTTTCTTAATATGAAAACCTTTCCAGACTCTAGAGACTTCTTAGGAGGTGGAACACATCTCTGAATCAGCATTCCTCCGGCTTTAATGTAGAGGTGAACCACAGGGTTGGGTGGAAGGCCCACTCTTTAAAGAGGGCCTTGTGCTCAGCTGTCTAGGCAGAGGCCAGATTGTGCACCTTCTCCCAGGGCTCTAGGTCTAAAAGATCTCTGATCCAGATATCACACACTCAGGGTGTTTTATTTTGGAAAGTCATCATGAACCTATGCACTTGTACTTTTGGACAACAGGGTGCTCCATACGCTTTAAAAGACAGCCTGTGACATCTCATACAACAGAGGTCAGAGATCGCCACGCCACATGGTGGACTGATGACAGATTACTCAGAGCAAAGTTCGGGACCGCCCCGCACTCTGCTCAGCTGGCAGTGGGAGTCAGTCACAGGTGGAGTGATGTGACCTGACAGCTGGCAGGGAAGGTGGAGCGTAAGTGCACTCAGAAGCTTTGAATGTTTGTGGAGATGCAGAGGAAGGAAGCGGGGAGCCTACAAAGTCAGCTGCCTGGGGTGTCCCCCAGTCCGGGTTCCAGGAGCTGTGGTGGGGGAACTGCTGGGTAGGGAGAGCTGGCAGCAACACCAGCAGAGACCGCCCCCTCAGGCCCATGAGGAGAAAGAATCCAGGAATCAGGAACCAGCTCCTCCCCTCCCCGTCCCCTGCCCACCTGCTATACCAGCTGGCCTTGCCCAGGCCTCTGGATCAGGACCCCGTTATCTCTTCACACTGGCCACCCACAACAGAGCCTGTATTCTTGGCTCAATCTTGGGCCTGTTCTTGTTCAGCATGTGAGGTGGTTTCACTAGAAGTGGCCGAGACAAGTCAGGAAACCTGTCATTCCATTCCACCTCTTTTCCTGCCAGGCACCACATCCTTCTTCCCATGAGACAGCTTTTAAAGCCACCTCCATTTATCAAGATCTAAATGTGCAAATACCTCCGAGCTCAAAACACCAGATAGAAGCCCCCAGGGTCACAGCACATAGTGACCCCCAACTCTGATCTCCTCCACCATTTTTCTCAGAGTCCACAGTCTCCTGTGACCTGTTTCTCCTCAGCTTCATAAAGTTCTCAGTAGCACACCTTAACAACAACGATGAAGTAAATATGAAGGGCAGCTCAAAACCACTTCCTGTTTGCAAAGAACATGGCACATAAAGTCCTCCTTTGCAGTGTAATCCAGAGTGAATCTCACACAATGGCAGTACAAGCCCCCAAAAGGAGAATTCTTCAAACAACTAGCAATGTGCATTTCAGGTCCAGAGGATTCCATGAGCATCACTACAGATGTTCTCTGTGACCGAAAACTCAGCTCTCTGGTGCTTCTCAGCTATCTTCACATTCCTTGTGATATTTGCCAAGATCTAGGTCCTGTCCCTATAGGTGTGGTACATTACAAAAATATATTTTTGAAATAGGGTCTCACTCTGGAGCCCAGGCTAGCCTGGAATTCAGTATGGGGCCCAGGCTGTCTTTGAACTCATGGTGGTTCTTCTGCCTCAGCCTCCTGAGAATTGAGATTACAGGAATAAGCCATCATGCCTGTATCAACTACTTTTCTGTTGCTGTGACAAATCCTATGACCAGGGAAGAGTTTATTGGGCTTACCTTCCAGAAGGATAGGAGTCCCTTATAGTGGGGAAGCACGGCAGAAGGCAGCTAGAGCAGAAAGCTGAGAGCTCACATCTTCAAGCACTCAAAGGAAGGAGAGACAGAACAGAACGTGGGGCAAGGCTATGAACTCTCAGAGCCTGCCTTAGTGACGTGCTTCCTCCAGCAAGGCCACTCCTCCTGAACCTCCACAAAGAGCACCACCAAATGTGGCCAATTATACAAATATTTGGAGTCTATCTATGGAGGCCATTTCTCATTCAAACCACCATATACCCAATTTAAGAATATCTTTAGATATTTGGCTGATGGTCTGATATCTGGACAGTTAGCTGACAAGGAAGCAGGAAGGGGACAGAGCTGGGCTCCTGTTAAGCTCTTCCGTGTTCTCAAGACTCCTGGCCAGGCAGAAGCACTGAGTCACTGTGTCTCTCCTCATGTCTCTCTCACAGGCACATGAATAAACATGAATGATGTGATGGTTCATCTCCTGCCAACTTGACTGGATCTGGAGTCACCTAGGAAACACACTGTTGGATGTGTCTATGAGATCTAAATGAGGAGGGACCATCCACCCTGAATGTGAACTGTACCGTCCCATGGGCTGGGGTCTTGGACTGAATAAAAAGGAGAAAGCGAGTTGAACACCAGCGTTCATCTCCCTCTGATTCCTGACTGTGGATGCCATGTGACCAGCTGCCTCACACTCCTGCTACAGTGACTTCTCTGCCATGACGAACTCAAAAGGGAAGCCAATAGCTTTCATAGTGCTGGATTTAAGGTCATAAGATGGAGCCTATAGCTGACATTGATACCAGGCCTAGAAACTTGTGGCTAGACATCTCACAAGACATAGGGGAGAGCCAAATTTTATTCTGCTAAACAGATATAGTATTAAACTGACTCTTAATGACTTATTGTTATACTCATAGATGAATGCATCTCTTAACTCTTACCAGAGAAACTCCCTTATTCATCAGATGGTGATTAATACAGAACTCTACATCTAACCAGTGTACAGAGAATAAAAGACTGAAGAGTGCTTATTCCCAAATTGGATACCTATATCAAACTTCTAACTCCTAAGGCTCAGGGATCATTGTGGAAGAGGCAGAAAGATTTTAAGAGCCAGAGGAAATGGATGACCAGAAGGAAATAGAGTTTTCCAGACAGTTATTTATATTAACTCACAGCAATGGTGACAGCATGCGTAAGTCCCACGTCAGCTCAAGCCAGACCAAATCCTGGCATAGATGTGGAGAAGTGGATAAAAAACTCCAACTTTACCCTAAGAATGATTAGAAACCGATGACTTCTGGGAGAGGAAGAGTCAGTTTCATTTAAGGGTGAGACTCTTGATAGGTCGACCATGCTCCAGTGGTCAACTGAAGGACAGTTGAGAATACACATTTGACTGTATAGGCCTTAATATACATAAATAAAATACAGTATATGAAATTGAGCAGAGTGTCATAAGGGGGGCAGATAAGAGAGAGATCTAATATGATCAAAACACACTATGAAATTGACAAAAAATTAATTAAAAAGGGGGAAAAACATCAGAATAAATGCTTTCTTCCTGAAGCTCCTTTTGTCAGGCATCTTGTCACAATGAGTAAAGCAACTAATACAGTGAGTCTACAGATCACCTCAAGGGGAGGAAGGAGCCTCCAGCCCTGTGAATTGAGAATATGACTCTGATGTACAGTGTGAGAAACAGAAACCACAGGGAGAAGGAAACAAGTTCTAAGAGGCGCAGGACTGCGGATTGCAGCACCCCAACTCCAAGAGCCAGAGCCAAGGTCTGTGGTTGAACTGACAAATGGCAGCAGCTCTGGTAACGAGTTCTTGAAGAACTTTCTTTAACAGAAAGGAAACAAAGGAAAGGCTTTACATCAAAGGTTTCTCCTCTATCAAATGTTGCCAACAGATAAGAAAGAATTATCACAAAGAGTGATGGGCCAAATAAGAACACCTGGGTTTCTTTTAAGGACTGAATAGTCATTCATGTGTATCAGCTACTGTCTCATTTCTGTGACAAAATACCTGGCAGAAAACACTTAAGAGAGGAGGGGTTCATTCTGGCTCAGTTTAGAGTGCCATCCATCATGGCCAGGAAGGTGTGACAGGAAGGTATGAGGCAGCTGGTCACACTGTGTCCACAGTCAGAAAGCAGGCAGAGTTGAATGCTCAGCTCCATTTCTCCTTTTTATTCAGTCAAGGATTCCAGCTCAAGGGATGGTGCTGCCCACATTTAGGAGGGGTCTTCTCATCTCAATTAACATATGTAGATAATCCCTCAGAGACATGCCCAGAGGCTTCTTTCCATGTGACCCTAAATCCCATCAAATTGGCAATCAAGACCAACCACCCCATTGTGTAATCTAGAACTTGAACTAAGGGAACAGACACACAATGGCTCACCTTCAAGGAAACTGCTGGACTTGTTGATTATGATTTAGTTGTAGTTGGTTTCCACAAAGGTTCCTGTGTTTGAGGCTTGGTTCCCAGAATGGTGTTGCTGAGGTGACAGGACCTTAAAAGACCACTGGGGGAATGACCCTCAGAAGGGATGAAGGCAGTTCTTGTGGGATCCCTAGTGGTTGTGGTGAGAGGGTTATTATAAAAGAATAAGTCTGCCCAATCTTTAGCTGTTCTGGCTTCCTGACTAGTCAGATGATCTCTCCTTTCATGCAAACTTCCATCACTGTGATTCTATCTACCACAAATATCTACTTGGTCCTAAGCATGCTGGCTCTTGAACCTCTAGAAGTGCAAGCTGGCTAAATCTCTCCTCTTTATAAAGTCACCAGTCTCAAGCATTTTGTTATTGTAATGGAAAATGGACCAACTTCAGTACTGGGGGAAAGGAATCTTTAAATTATGATAATGGTACCTAGTTCACATAATGCTATGAACAATGTGAATACTGTACCTGTTAAATAAACAGCAAGCAACACTGTGACTGTTTCAGAAACTAGGCAGGCTCTGAAGGCCAACATGGGGAAAAAAATTCCAAAAATGTTTTGAGCAGTATCCACATCTTGAAAACAAGCAGCTGGCCTCCCAGCACAGAACATCCTGAAAGAGGCACCTAGTAGGTAGGGGGTAACACTAGAGGGCTCAGAAGGAGTCACTTGCCTTGGGCAGGCTTTCTATTATTTCAGTGCCAGAAAAAATTTCATTTCGCACTCAGTCCAGGCAGACTGATGATGGCTGCCAAAATTTCAGCTCTATCAGGATGAAGACATCAAGGATTCTTCAGTGGAAGGATGCCACGATCTGTGGGCCATTCCTTCTATGGGAGCAGAAGATAGGAAGGAACTCACCCCCACCAACTGCATTCCAAGACTGATCCTATGAAACAGCAGACCCGGAATTTGTAACTGTGGTATTAGGCATAATCATAATTCAAAGTGAGAGTTCACTGTGTCTGGGTGATGACAGTGCAGCTGTTTTATAATCATATATCTGTGAAGAAGGCACGTTATCATCCTGCCTCTACACCTCTTGCACATCTGTTTCCCTGCTGGGTCACCTATAGCAAAACCAGTCCTTACCTGCCAGGCATAGACAATAATAGTGCTGTGTATCTTCACTCCCAACACCTAGCACCTGTGTCCTGTGTCCCCTGGTGGGGGACACTGTCCTTGGACTACCACAGGAGGACCTGGAGCGCTTGGGGAGTTAGGTCTACAGGGGAATCCCTTTGCCTGGGGTTACTGCCTGCAGAGCACTCTTGACATTGCAACATGAGACTGTCATCTACAAAGTTCACGTTCAAGAACCGCCCAATGAACCACCAAAACATTGCAAAAATAAAAGCTCCTGGTTTAAAATAAATCTACAGGTTTGTGTTGGGCTACATGTATAGCTATTCTGGGGTGCATGCAGCCTGCTGGTCATGGACTGGACATGCCTGCAAGGTCTAGTCTACCTACCCTGAACCCAGAGCTCCAATGGAATTAAGCCAGCTGGGAGTCCTCCTTCACTCTCCTTGGTCCTCCCTTCTCCCTCTCCCCTCTTTGCTCCTAACTTTGAGGAGTTGCCCCTGTTATACCAGGGCACCCCTCCCCAGCCTCCTTCCCTCCAACCCTGGATCTCTGGTTTCCTTCTTTTTTAGTATTACATTTTAAAAATTTTTGTTTGGGGGACTGGAGAGATGGCTCAGTGGTTAAGAGCACTGGCTGCTCTTGCAGAAGACCTGGGTTCAAATCCCAGCACCCATGTGGTAGCTAACAACCGTCCATAACTCAGGTTTCATAGGATCCAACACCCTCTTCTGACCTCTTCAGGCATTTCACGACACAAGTTCACTTATATGTATGCAGGCAATACATTCATACACATAAAATAAAAAATAACGACAAAATATTTTCTTAATTTTTATTTGAGGTGAAGGGTTGGCACGTGTCATAATGTGTGTGTGGTCAGAGGACAACTTTCAGGAGTCGGTTCTGTCCTTTCACCTTTGTGTGGGGGATCAAAGTCAGGTTGTCAGGCTCCATGGCAAGCTCTTTTACCTGCTGTGCCATGTCACTGGGCCTGATGAAATACTTTAATGTAAAAACATCATCTCCAGATTTGCTTCTGGTACACAGACCTGGGGTATCACTTGACTGTCAGCAGCAGAGCCTGAGTTCAAAGTCAGCTTTGCAGTATTGACTGCTTTAATTCACACACACACACACACACACACACGCCCTGCCTCCTAAGGAGCAACAACAGTGTAATGGAAAAGTCACTGTAAAGATGGGAGACCTGAGCTGTAACTGCCCACTTCTGTCCCCTAGGGAACGCAGGCCCAAGCACTGCTAGGCCTTGAGCTCTGCCCACTGCCCACCTGGATTTCAGGACCCAAAGTCCTGCAGACATTGATCAGCCTGTGGAAACACAGCAAGGCAATATGGTCTTTTGATTTCGAGAAACTTCTGGGGAGGCTTTCTTTAGCCTGGTAGTCCCCTCCCCTTTCCAAGCCACTCCAAGACCCATGTAAATTAATTGATCAGACTAAACCACTGTGAGTGCCTTGTTCTCTTTTCTGAAGCCAAAGGAAAGTGTGAGCCTTTGATGTGTGTGAACTGGCATCTTTGTCAGCTCCTCCCTCTCACTGAGAACGGAGGAGAGGCAGGAACTCTCGAAGGCACGTACAGCTGTAAGAAATGTCTAGGGTTGCAGGCTAGAGGAGAACTGCTTTCTCTCTCTTCTATTTTGGAGGAATTCATCCTAGAATAGGTAAAGCAAAATAGCATTCTAATTAATACACAGCATCTTGGAGACAGGAAAGAGCACACTGCATAGAGCTCCTAAAACCCCGTCAGCCCAGCCTGCCCTGCAAGGCTGCGCTCCTTCTCCACAGTCTCCCAGCCTCTCCTGCCCAGCTTCCCACCCAGCTGGAGATCCGTGGAGAGGATTTGAGTTCTTACTGGGTGAGTGGGTGAGGTGACCCAGAGATGGGGGAGACAGCAAGCTTGGCTAATGAAGGATTTGGAACATTCCTTGCTTTGCTGAGCTAAAACTGAGATGTCTTTAAACATGACAACCTGGAAGCCAATGGCTTCCATTAGCAGCTGCAGAGGAGATATCTCCAATTTGGTGCTTTAGTTTCCTCTTCCGGGAGGGCTCACTGTGGTGTTAGGTGGATTCTGAGTCATGCAGTTCTTGGTCTAGCCTGCTCCTACCATGAAACATTTGCCCACATCCCTCACCCACCCTGGTCTTCCTTAAAGATTCTGTTAACTCCAGTCCCAGGTTGCTGTTTCTCGTTGGGGATTCTGAGCCTACAGATGGGGTGCTCCCGACGCTGTTTTCCTCCCTAAGTCAGCTAAGAGCTAGATTTGGTGTTATCTTGAAGTAAAAGAGAAAGAAGTGGAGAGAGGATGACCTGTCTAGACAGTGGCTGCAGAAGGATACTGTCGCTGTGTCCCTGGCCATTGGGAAGAGTGATCAGAGGGACCCTGCCTCCATCCTCACCTCTCTGAGTCGCTCACTCCATCACTGTGACTTCTCTGCATCCAGCCCAGGCTCCAGCACCAAGTCTCCCTGGTCCCTCTTCTCTCTGACTTCCAGAGCATGGTTCCCGGATGGCGGCAGAGATAGCCACGTTCCCCTGCCCATTCTTCCACTTCTCCTTGCTGGGTGGCTCAGCCCCTGTCCCCTCCAGCAGGATGTCTGTCCCAGGCCTACTACATAGGTGCCTCCCATATGGTACGGATCCCAGCCCACACTCCTGCGGGTGAGAGTCCCCAGGCTCACAGGTTCATCCCCTGCAGGGTGTGAGTCCTCAGGCCCACACAGGTGCCTCCTGCAGGGTGTGAGTCCTCAGGCCCACACAGGTGCCTCCTGCAGGGTGTGGGTTCCCAGGTTCACACACACTTACTCCTGAATAATTTTCACAGACACTGCTGGCAGCTGTGAGCATATCTGCACTTTTCAGTAGAATGGTTGATGCTCTCACACTGTAACCCAGAGAATTCAGCTCACCATTGGTCTTGGAAACTGCAAACCTTTGCTTGGGCACTTCTTGAGGTAACTGGCTCCCTCTGCCCACAGTGATGAAACTGAATGCTCACAGAATTGTCCTGTGCATGCGTTCAGCATATATTCACAGGCATCCTCCTGTCTCAGTTTCCTTCACTACTGAGGGGAGGCAGAGAGGCAGACATGTTCAGTGGTCCCCTTTGACAGGTGAGGAAACTGAGGCAGAAGGGCAAGGTGCTTGCTCACAGCTCTACCTACTACAGTTTGGGCACTCCCGAGGCTCCTGCTTGGTGCTGTTTGATCCTCCTAGATCTCCGTCTAGTATGTCACAGGGGTCTTCTCACACTGTGAGTGATGTTTTCGTGCTCCAGCCTTCCTAGAACATGGAACCCTCATCACCTAAATAGGCAATTTCACCAGTCACAGCAGCAGAAAACATAAGAGGGACCCTCATTATTGCTCCAAGGGTGACTTTGTCTCTAAGGCTCCTCTGCCCCACATGTGGGGTGGAAGTGGCCATGGGAATGGGAAGGGACGATTCTTGGGGGCTGTCAGGGTGCAGACCATTTCTGAGTCAGAAGCAGAACCACTGGTATCTGATTTTTTCACAAAGAGCAACACAGCTGACACAGCTTCTGACTCACACTCCAGCCCTGGGGAAGAAGATCAACCATGAGGGTTTTGGGAAAAGATCTAGGCCAGTTTCACAGGAGCAATGAACCCTAAGGAGCTGCTGTCTAATCTCTGTTCCCGAGGATTCAAGTGGAGACCTCAGCCTGCAGCCTTGTCTGCAGTGCCCTAGGAACAGACAGGAAAGAGCAACTGAACCCACCAAAGCAATCAAGATGATACTGACTATGGAAGTGATGACTGTTTGCTGAAGATCTCTCTCTCTCCCACCCTCCCCCCTACCCCCCCCCAATCTGGGATTAGAGAGATGGCCTAGAGATTAAAAGCACTTGCTGCTCTTATGGAAGACCTGAGTTTGGTTTCTGGCACCTACGTGGTCGCTCACAATGACCTGTGACTCCAGCTCTGGGGGTATCTGGTACCCTCTTCTGGACTCTGTGAGCAGCTGCACTCATACATGCACAAACACACACTCACACATATAAACATAATTTTTAAAAAAATGATATCTTCAAAAACTAAACCAGGATATCTCCTTGTCTGGCTTGAAACTCAACATGTAGACCAACCAGGTCACATCAAACTTGCAACAACCTTCTTATAACTCTCCAGGAAGCAGTGAAGTTACTCTTTAAAAAAATGATTTATTTCTCGGTTTGTGTCTGTGCATGTGTGTGTGATGTGCCATATGTGGACAGGTAGGTGTACATGAGTGCACAGGCCAGAGGAGAACATCTGCTCTCCTTTTCTGTGACTTTCGCTCTATTTCTTTGGGACAGGGTCTCTCACTGAACCTGGTACTGGGCTGGCAGCCAACAAGCCCCAGCAGTCCTCCTGTCTCCACCTGATAATGCTGGGGTTACAGGTGTCCCTTGCTGAGTGGATCACCCCACAGCCACGTATGTGTTGGGGATTCAAACTCAAGTCCTCATGCTTACACTCTTACTCTCAGAGCCATCTTCCCATCCCTAGGCATGTGTCTCCAAAAGAGACACTTGAGCCCTTCCTATGGCTACCAGACTGTTGAGACTGTGAATCCTCAGAAACTGGAATCTCCCCAGAAATCTCATGTTGAGGGAAGAGAAAGCTGAAGTCTGGTGCTAGTCAGACCAGGAGCTTGTCTCCCAGGAAGAGCTTTCCCAGTTCTGAGACCTGTGAGAACACCTTGCAGGGGAGCCTGTCGCTGAGGATGAAGATGGGCAGGACCACATCTTGACTCGACCTGATTAGCTGTGTAAGCCTCTTCTAGTTAAACTGGAACCTCGTGTCTAGACTCAGATGGACTGGGGAGGGGTGGTCTCTGGGCCTTCTCCTTCTTCTCTCCAGTGTAGCCACACTGACTAAATCCTCCTCTGCTTTTTGCGGTGCTATTACTTGGCTGTTTAATTGGCCTATTGAGGACAGAAGGCACAGCCCAGCTTGTCAGGGTTGACAGGGGTCAGGCTCCTACCTTAACAACTCTGTCCCTGCCTCTGTCCCTGTGTGCTGGGATTACGAGCGTGTGCCACCACAGTTGGCCTAAGTGCTCTGTGCTAAATACTTCCTCGTTGTGTGTCATTTTCTAGCGATGCGAACAAACATCTGTCTATTCATCACAGATAGAACACCAGTGACAGACCAAAGAAATGATCGCATCCAAGTCCAGCTTGGTGAATCAATGACTTACTGGACTTACAACTGTCTGGGTGACATAAAAAAGCTGTGCTGCCAAAGACCCCAGCATGGGTGGCCACTGCCTCCTATGCATAGATAGAGTCTCTACTTTGGTTAATTTCACCTCTAATATATTCTACTACCTGTAGATTATACACAAGACCACTTGGAGCTGGGCAAGAATAACATACGGCTGGGAAGGGGTGCAGGAGGACTGGGGTAGCTGGATTCTCAGGTGAGGGTCTGAGTTCACTCTCTACCCCACTCTTTTACGACAAAATGTCAACAGGCCTGACCTTGTTGTGGGCTAGCCTGGGTAGTCACAGCATGCCACAACAACTGGAAACTTGTTGGATTTTCTCAAAACAAGGATGAAAGTCAGCCGCCTCCCTCCCACACATCCACACACGTGCCCTTCAGCCCCTCCCAGTCTGTGTGTGCTAAGATTCGTAGGCAAGCATGTATGTAGCCATTGCATGTCTGTATGTTCTTAGTTTGTCCTGTACTGTAAACAACACCAGCAGAAAACACCATCAGACCCTCTCCTCCACAGGAAGGACAAAATGGGCTATATCAATGAGTAAGTGTGCCTACAAAGGAAAGCAGCTCAGTGTGGTGGCAGGCATCTGTATCACAGCTCTCTGGAGGCTGAGGCAGCAGGATTGTGAGTTCAAAGACAGCCTGGGCTGACAGGAAGACCCTATCTCCAAAATCAGTGTGGAGGCTGACCTGGAAGGGTTCCCTTCCTTCTCTCCTTGGCACAGGCAGAGAAAAGGCAGGATGTAGTTGAGGAATGAAACATCTGGCAGGAAAAGCAGAGTGGCCGCTCTGCCCTCTGTAGTTTCCTCCTTGGCTAGACTCTTCATGTGACCTCACTGATGCTGTTCCATTGGTAGGCATGCCCTGCCCATCTTGCTCTGTGAGGATGAAGCGTAAACTGGCTGTGGAGTGTGTCTTTCATGCATGGCATGGCTGTTGTTAGGCTGAAATAGGGGCAGCCGTGAGAAGCCATGGGAGATCCTCAGAATTGGGAAGACTGGGGCACTAACATTTCACGATGGCTAATCTTTAATTTTTTTATTTATTCATATTTATTTTATGTGTATGAGTGTTTTGCTTGCATGTATGTAAGTGTACCACGTGTGTGCAATGTCCAAGGAGGCCAGAAGAGAGCATGAGATCACTTGAAACTGGAGTTACAGATGGTTGTTACCCATTGTGTGGGTACTGGGAACCAAACCTGGGTCTGCTTCTTCTTGGGTTCCCTACAAGAATAGCCAGTGCTCTTAGCCACTGAGCATCTCTCCAGCCCCCACAATAGTTCATCTTAATTATCAGTTTGTTAAGTTACCCAAGGATTGAAGTAGAAACTGATGTGGGCTGATGTCCACATCCCTATTGTCATGTGACCTTGAATCAGGGCTTCTGGGGCTGCGGTGCACAGCCATTTTGCCCCGCCCACCCCTGTCCCTCCCATGTGAACAGACTGCCTTCCCTTTCCCCGACTTCCCAACTAGGAGAAAGGGTGTGGGTGGGGATGAATGGCCTCTCCCAGCAGAGTTTGTCTCTGTCCTGTGACAGGACACTGTGCGTGTGCCTCTGGGACTCTCAATGAGGGATAATGTGGTACTCTCAGACCATCTGGTCCTCACCAGTTCCGAAGACGAAGAGGCCACAAGCCAAGGATCGTGGCACCCTCTAGAAGCTGCAAGCTGAGAAGGCAAGGAAGCAGGCCTTGAGCCTCCAGAAGGAAACCCGGCCTGAGGACTCCCTGAGTGTAGTTACACAGAAAATTAAAATAGATCTGCATTTTTTTAATGAAAGAATCTGAAAAATGGCCAAGTGCTGACATTTATTGAATCTAGGAATGAGTTTTATGGTTTTTTTATGCTTAAAAACTCTTGGAAGAAGAGTGGGAAAAGCACTGTCCTCCGATGTGTATTGACAGAGGGAGTCACACTAATTCTGTCCATTTCTGTGTCTCTGTCTGTCACACCCTCACACTGGTTCTACAAAGGCTGACTGCTCATCCCTGTCTCCTTGTCCTTCCATTAGAAAAAACCCACTTTTCTCTCTATGCAGAACTTGTACATTCACAGTGGTCTTAGTGCTTTTAAAATGTTCAATGAGTTTTCTTATCAATTTATTTCAACACATTGTTCAAGTTAATTAACTTTCCAGAGCTGATTTAATTCTGTAGCCACAGAGGGTTTTTAAGCTTAAAAAAAAAAGTTTTTTAGAAGTCTATCATACAAAAATGAATGTTTGTTAATTGAAATTCTAGCTGCAAATATATGTACATCTGCATTTTCCAGAGTACAGGCTACCACCCACATGCTGACCTTTTAATATTTTGTATATTTTTCTTCTGATTACTTTTTTAAAGTATGAGCTAAAATATGTGATCCACATAAATTTCAATCCCTTTTCTGCCTTTGAATGAGGAACACCTCACAATGCCATTAAAAACTCTAAGCATAATTTCAATGGATCCCTATCGTGCATTTTCATCTTCTGTAAGTTGTTTAGAGACACTAGACTACCAACATTGGGCACACTCTGTGGGCAAACTTCTCTGTGTGAACCTTTGACCCCAATTATGTCTGTTTTTCTAGGTAGCTTCTTAGAATTCAGGTTCCTGGTTAAAAGGGCACTAGCTCATGTTTTAGAGTTATTAGAATGCATTCTAGAAAGAATGTAGGCATGTCCTCAGCCACAGAGCACTGTACACAGTCAGCTTGGTGAGAGTTTGGCTACCTCAGTGGTTTCTTTGCTTTTCTGCAATCATTGCCAAACAGGGGCCTCTTTCAACAACCGTTCTATGACAGTGATGTCTGCTTCTGCCTCTGCACCCACATACCCGTGAGTCTTGGTGTGCCGCTGCCTGAGGCGAAAGCGGTCTGTCTGTTACTGGGCATCCTTTCCCCTAGTTCACCCTTTCCTCTTGCTTTGATTTACACTATTTTTGATGAATGGACAGTAGTTTATGTAGCTCTATTGATTTTTTTTTCCTTTGGAATGAGTCAAACAGCAAAGATCAATGTAAAAACATAAACCAAAACTTCAATCCAAAACCATGAAGCACTGGAAAGGGCAGTGAACATTTTATTTTGTTTTTGTTTTTCTCAAAGATCCAATAAGCATCCTGGTATTTTTAATTTTTTTTCACTTTCCCATGAATTACATTCTGGCCTGCACTGATGCTACCTTGTAACTACAGTAAGTGTCTGAGTTTCTTTTCCTATTACTGTAATAAAATGCCCTGACAAAAGCAACTTAGGAAGAAGGGTTTACTTTGGCTTGTAGCCTCAGAGGGAATGCAGTCCACCCTGGCAGGGAGGACGCGGCTGCAGCGGGAAGGGCTCCACCTCCTAAAGTTTCTACAACCTTCCCACACAGCGCCACCAGCTGGGGACCAAGTGTGCAAACAGGTGAGCCTGGAGAACACTTCACACTCAAAGTTCTTTCTGTTCCTGAGATTTCTCTTTTCCCGCGCTCCAAGTGAGCCATTCTCAGCTCCGTCCGTTACTCTCAGCATTTTGCAAAGCCAGCTGCTTGGATCCTCATGCTCCCAAAGGTTCTAGTCTGGGTCTGGGCTCCCCGCCTTCCATTTCATCCGCTCCGCAGCAGCCCTACTGCCTGTCACCATCTTCCTAATGAGGTCAAATCTGTTTTTATTTTGGTGGTGTTGTGGGCTGGACTCAGGGCCTTACAACATGGACGGTAAGCTTTCTATCACTAAGCTACACCCCTAGCTCAATGCTCAAGTCTGGATATCCAGCCACCCTTCCTCTCAGTTTCAGACTAGTGTCCTGAGGGCCTGTGGCGGGGGAATGTCAAAATCCATTCATCCAAAGCCCAGCCTAGCTCAGAACAGCCTCTGTGGCTGATTTAGAGGATAAGAGTTTGGGCTGAGTTTCCTGGTGTGTGTGTATGCGCATGTGTGTATGTGAGCATATACATGGGTGCACGTATATGTATACATGTATGCCCATGTGTACTTGTGTGTATGTGTGTGTGCATGCATTTATATGTGCACACATGTGTGTGCATGTGTGTACACATGCATGTGCACTTGTGTAGGAGTGTTATTAGAACGCAAACTAACCATAGTGTTATGCCTTCCCAAAGGCCATGCAGGAAGGACCTGGATACTGGCTTATGGTACTTTGGAGGTGATGTAGCCTTTACAAGGTGGGGCCTTGTTGGAGGAAGAAAGTCACTGTGGAAAGCCCTTGAACGGGATATTGGGACCCAGTCCCTTCTGTACTCCCTCTTCCTTTTTGATCTACCACACTCTCTTCCAACCTTGATGCTCTCACTAACTTCCAGCCCCAAGTGATAGAGCCAAGGGACTGTGTACTAAACCCTCTGAATCTGTGAACCCAGACATTTTTCTCCCTTGATTTTCTCAGGCATTTTGTCATGGCAATGGAAAGCTGGCTGACTCAAATTTTAACTCTGCTTATGCAGCTCTTGCCAAAGGATTTCAGTGTGGTTTTCTCTGGGTGTGTGTTTCTGTGCCTGTGCATGCACAGGTACAGGCTTGCCTCAACATGTGCGAAGGTCAAAAGACATCCTTGAGTGTCGGTTCTTACCTTCTACCTTGAGACAGGGTCTCTTTTGTTGTTTGCTCTTGCAAACACCGGGCTAGCTGGCTTCTGAGTTTCTGGGGCTTCTGTCTCCAGCCCCCATGTCACTGTGGGAGTGCTGAGACTGCAGATGTGCACCACAGAATCTTGCTTTGATCCCTGGGTTCTGGGGAACTGAGTCCAGTCCTCACACTTGCACTGAAAGTGATTTACCCACTGAGCCATCTCCACATTCAGATGCAGTTCTTTTATGTTTTTATTTGTTGTTTGTGTGTCTGTGCACATGTTCACATGTGTGCATGTGCATGTATGTGCAGGTGCATGCATACATGTATTATGTGTATATAGAAGCTAAAGGACAACCTCAGGAGTCATTTCTCCTCAGGCACCTACTACCTTGCTTTCTGAGACAGACAAGGTCTCTCACCGGCCTGGAGCTAGCCAAGTAGACTAGGCTGGCCATTGAGCCCCAGAGATCTGCCTGTCTCTACCTACCCAGTGCTGGAATTACAAGTCCAAGCCATCATGCCTTATTTTTTTAATGTAGGTTCTTAGGACACAAATCATGTCCTCATGCTTACAAAACAAGCAACTTTATACTGCCCAGCCTTTGTTTATTTATCTATTGATCTATTATCTATCTATCTATCTATCTATCTATCTGTCTGTCTACCTACCTACCAATCTGACAGTGCTGAGGCTGCAACTCAGGGTCATCTGCATGCCAGGCAAGCTCTCTGTTCCTGAACTATGCGTTCAGGAAGCCCTTCAGTGTAATTCTTTGGGCTTCCTCTTCATATTTTGGAGAAAACTGCACTCCTCTGGCTGGACCAAGAAAAGCCATGGATTTTCCTATTCTTTTTTGCTCTTTCTTATTTGAGAGTGAGAGCAATGATCTCCAACTTCTTCATATGTTATATCTAAAAGCAAAAGGAATTCATTTTTCAGGAAGTTTAAGAAATTCTGCAATTTATTTAACTGTTACAGGACTATTCAATCATCAAGGAGGTTGAGTTTATAATTAAAAGCTCTTTAAAATGAAATCTCTAGGCCCAGATGGTTGCATTGGAGAAGTCTACCAAATGCTGATTAGTCTTATAGCTGTGATATTTTTTAAATGTTGCATCCGATCGACTTCAAGATGTGACCCTCTTCCCAGTACCAAGGGTGTTCCCATTTTGCATGTCTGGATGTGTGCTTCCATCTTCAGTGCTGAACATTAGAATATTCTAGGCTTACACACTCCACATCCCAACACATTTTCTGTTGTTCAACTGACTATTAACCCTTTTCCTGTCTCGTTCTGTCTCTCTCTTCAGTGGCTTTGTGGGCAGAATTGAAGCATGAACATAGAAACAAACTCCCCCATACCAACCAGCTTTGATGAGGCCTGATCTAGCATGTTAGCAACAAAAGATGAAATCTAGACAGTGGGACAGGTTGATGATGGTTCCACATTCCTGTAATTCTATGTAGGGGAGGCCGAGGCAGGAGAATTGGATAGTCAAGGCTGGACTGAGGTACATAGTCAGGTCAAGGCCAAACTGAGCTGTATTTTAAAAAGTAAAGGCTAGGAATGTAGTTTAGTGGTGAAATGTTTGCGTAGCATGCACAGGGCCTGGATTTGATATCCAGCATTGAAACAAAATAAAACTGATTTTACATAAAATTTTGCCTATTATGAAAAAACCCAGCAGGAAATCTCTCAAAAATTTCATTACATTTTATTATTTGTGTGTGTGTGTGTGTAGGTGCACATGTGGAGGTCACAGGACAGCCCGTGGGAGTTCTCTCCTTCCACCACATGGGTCCCAGGGATTGAACTCGGGCCATCAGACTTGGTGGCGAGCACTTTTTGCCCACTGAGTCATTTCACCAGCCCCATTCCTAATCGCTCTCATTTTGTCACATTCATTCCATCCAAGGGGTTTGTTTCTTTCACAGTCTATGTGTGGCTGAGAAGACCTTAAACACTGCATTGAGGGCTATGGAGTCAGGAACTGCCTGAGTGCAGCTTGGGGAGGCCATGGCAGCTCTGCTCCAGGGCAGTAGACATCTCTGGAGTGTTCTCAACCCAGGATGCACACCCAGTTCACCAAGGGTATGGTCTCCTGCAAGTCAGCGGAGTCTAATCAGGAGCCTGAGTGCAGCTCATGATGCATCATCACCGCTGGAACCCCGCAATCTGAGGCAGCCCTCAGTCTTCCTAAAGCAAGCCTCCTAAATAGCTTGGGGGACCCACAGGAGGCCCGCTTCTTCTGGACATTTTCATAGAACACAATTCCTCCAGACCCTTCCCTGTGGCATTCTGTTTAGATCCATTCCTGCATAGCTCAGAGCCCAGCAGGTGACCAGGACACTCATGGGGCCTGGGACCAAAACAAGAACCAAGAGGCCTTCTCCAGTCCCCAGCTCCATCCACGTTCAAGCCAGGGAGCTTGAAAGGCAGCAGGAGGAGAGGCTGTGGTTCTCCTGGAACTGGGTCTGGTGTCTCCCAGAACAGGAAAGCTTGCCCAGTGAAGCAGGCTAGATTCTCGCAAAGTGGTGCCTTTTCCTTTAAAATTTTTATTTTGTTGTGTAAATGTCTGTGTGTGTGGTATTTGTGTGTACGTTTGTATGTACATGCACATTATGACTGTGTGTCGGGGCCACATGCTGACATTAGATATCTTTCTCAGTCACTCTCCGCCCTATTTTATTTCCTGTTGAAGATTTATTTTTATTTACATGTATGAGTGTACTGCCTCTGAGTACGCATGTATCTCAGGTGTGTGCTTGGGGCCAGACGAGGGCATCAGATCCCTTGGAACTGGAGTAATAGGTGGTTGTTAGCTGCTGTGTGGACACTGGGAACTGAACCTGGGTCCTCTGCAAGAGCAGCTAGTGCTCTTAATTGGAGAGCCATCTTCTACAGCTTTTCCACATTATTTTTCAAGACAGGGTCTGCCCCTAAATTCTGAGCTCACTGATCAGTTCAGCTAGCTGACGTGAGCTCTGGGATCTGCCTGTGCCTCCCCTCTCCTAGCACCTGTTTATGTGGGTCCTGGGGATTGAACTCAGGTCCTCATGCACGCACAGCAAACACATTACCAAATGAGCCATCTCCCTAGCCCAGCAGTGCCTTTTTTCTTTTTAAACTCCAGCTGGCACCTCCTTGACCTCTTCCTGACCTGTCCCTTCCTGTACATTTCTCCAGCCTTGCATCGTTTGCCTTCTAGCTCCTGAACACCCTATCCCAGCCTTTGTTGGGCACTATCACCTGTCCAGACCAGACCTGTCAGTGCTGTCTCTGTCATCAGTATGGAGCACATCAGATAAATGTTTTTTTTCCTCTTCCTCCTCCCAGCACTGGTTATTGGCAGAGCATACTGCTAGGTCTTACCTGGACTTTGTTCTGCCCTTAGTCTGTGGCAGCAGTGGCCAAAGTTTAACTGGCTTTACTATGGAATCACGTTCCCAACAGCTCTGAAAACACTGAAATGGGGGGTGCCTACTCCATTCTTAGATCTGCCCTATTAGGGCCTGTGTGTGATGTAATGCCCAACCCAACCTATGCTCTGTTTCCAACGTGGAGTGCAGCTGCATAAGTGCCATCAGGTGGCCAAGTTCCATGGGACCAGGTCACCAGGTGGTGGGTCCACCTCCTTTGCCTTCTGGGAAATCACAAGACCCTATGTGCTTCCAACAGCCACAGGAACTCGGCTGTCTGGGAAGTCGCCTTCACACTTTCTTTTCTGAAGCTCTTGCACAATGTCTTCCCATCATAGAGAAGAGTCCTTTCAAGGTCCTAGGCCTTAGCCATCCCCAGATAGGACAGTCTAGACTGCAAAGCTTTCTTTCTTGTTGTGGTGGTGGTCTTGAGACCATCATACATGGGTGTGCTGTCCCCATAACTAATCCCTCTCACTCCTTGTTATCCAGAGTCCTCCTGATCTATCTAAATCAGGCGTTGGAAAACTATGGCTTACAGGCTAGCTGCCTAGTTTTGTAAATAAAGTTTTATTGGTATACACCTGCAACCATCTATTTATGTCTCTGGCCCTCTTTGTACTAGAACAGCAGTTAAGCAGTTCCACTACAGGCTCTGTGGCCTGCACTGCATTAAACATGAACATCAAGCCTTTTATACAGTGTGTGCTGCCTCGATTCTAAATGGGCATGTCCCTTGGCTCCATCCTCTTCCAAACCCTACAATGATGCCCCTGGCCTCAAGCCTTTCCTTCTAGGCCTATCCAGTGCTGCAGAGTGATCAGGAAGATCAGAAGGGGAACCGGCACTGGAATGTCTTCTCATCTCCCATTCCCCACCCTCTAACTCTCCAAGGACCCTGAGAGGCTTACAAAGTGGGCAGGGTGTTTCTGACAAAAGTGGTAGTGTGCCTTCTTCAGACCTGGGTTAGAGTCAAGAAACTGTGGTTAGAAACATCTCCCTGCCTTTCTGATGGGCTAGACAGCCCCCACAGGCCCTGCCTCCCTCAGCCCCTGTCACTTTAACTGAAGCAGTGAGCCTCTGCCCCTGACATGGCTCATGGAAGATGAACCAGGAGTAGTCTCCAGAGCAAGGGTAGCCACCACTGACTGACCCCAGGCCTGTCCAGTGGATGGGGACTTCTGCCCTGTGGCTCTTATCCTTCCTCCCATCTGGGGGCAAACCTCTTCCCTCAACCCCTGACCAGTCAACGATGAGGTGGAGGAGACACAAGACAGCATCAACTGTGAAACTCAGGTGGGAGGAGAATCATCAGAGAGGAGGCTGAAGGTGGACCATGAAGCAGAAAGGGGCTGGGATGTTCTGTTACTGAAACACCAATCCCACATTCAGGGCCCAAGCTACTAAGTCAGCACTCACTCCCCCAAGCACAGAGGAAGGAATGCTGCTGTATTCTGGAGAGCTGAGGGCAGAGAGGCACCTTTCCCACCATTTATCAGCATGGAAGATGGCAACTAGAGGTGTGAAAGCCGAGCTGATGAATCTATCAGGATGTGGACTCCAGGCCCAACACCTGCTGTCTGGACATTCTGCAAGTTAACATCTAGGTCCCTCCTGCCTCTGGTGCTGCTCTCCTCCAAGCCTCCCTCAGCCCAGGGACACCAGGCCTGTCCTCATAAACTCCCTCCCCTTTGCTCTATGACATCAACATCTTCATCAAGCCTGAGAATTTTAGGCCCCTTTTTAGTTCAGATTAACTGAGTTGAGTATTGATGGCACACCCATTCAGGGGCCAGGCATGTGGGGACTTCTCTACCACAACCTCAAATGAAAGCTAAATTTTGTATTAAAAAGACAACATATTTATTTAAATATACTCAGGGCCTCAGCCATAGGCTGTCATTCCCAGACTTCCTCCAGAAAACTCAGGACCCACACCCCTAGGCTCTCTCCTCCAAGGCACCTTTCTTGGATCAGGGACTTTACTGGTAGAACCTTAGCCAAAATTCATGCACTGATTTTGGGGGGTGCTCACGAAGAGGCAAGTGAGATGGAACAGGACGACAGACACGGTTTCTCCCCTGGAGGCTGCCCTTGGTCAATCCTGGAGCAACACAGAGGTTTGACTAGCACCAAGACCACACCAGGTGGTGGGATTTCACACCTATGTGGCAGGGAGGCAGTGGTACAGGAGTAAAACCTCCTAGGCAAGGGGAAATTTTCCAGGGGAGGTGACTGAACCAGTGGTGGCCATCTACCAGTCCACTCTGTTCTGGCACCAAATCATGGATGCCTCAAAGCCCACTAGGAACTGACTTCTAAGTTATTCAATCTATCATTACACAGACACAAAAATTGGTGCAGATGGGGAAGGTGACTGGTCAAGGCTAGGCAGCTCATCTGTGGAGAGCTGGGAATCCGTTCATGGCCCTGCAGAACGAGCACTGGCCTGCGTCTCCCAACAAGAACACTGACAGCAGTGTTGATGAGTCAAATCCCAGTTGTCTCAGCTGGATGCCATAAGCTGAAGGGGTCAAAGTGATGTGGTCACTGCTCTTCTGCACACAGACTTCAAAGTTGATGCCAGCAGGCTTGGAAATACGTTCCTCCAAAGTAAGTTCTCCTTGACCTAAAGGACATTTAAAATGAGGTCCACATTGCTAGTTTCTTCATGAGAACCATGCCTACCATAGAAGGTGGAGTTATGACACAGTTGAGATGCAAAACACAAACACTATGGTATTATGGGAAAAATTGTTCTGAAATGTGGCAATCCACGTTTTATCCTTTGTGACATGTCATTTTGACTTTTTAATATGCAAAACTGCCTAATGCACTTCAATGAAAATAAAAGCCAACCTGTTAATGATGTAAATTCTCAAAACTGCTCTCATCTGCAGCACCGAATCCTTTAGCACCTAGTGATTACTTGATTGCACTTGAAGCCAGTTACCTATGCACACGACATTTATTCTGCCAACCATGAGGAACTGCATAGGGCTTTATGTAAATGGGTCTGTAATCAAGTCAGACAGACCCTACTGTAAATGCATGCAGTGCTAGTAACCCTGGGTTTGCCCCTAAGGATCCTTGTCTCCTGTGTTCACACCCTCGGGCAGTGGACCTGTGACTTCCTTCTAACAAGGAGAATCCAGAAAAAGACCATAGGATGTCACTAATTATATTGCATGAGACTGCCACTTCCAGTTTCCAGCAGACCCTCCTCACGCCTTCTCAGCTCACAGGCATTCATGAAGTGACCATACTGGGGAGGTTCATGCAGCCAGCCTAGATGAGAACCCTCAGCTGACAGTAAGCTAGGAACTGGAGACTTCTCTTTGTGAGTCTCCCCCCACATCAATCACAGGTACTCAGACAGCAGGCCAGTGTTCCCACTGGAGCTTTCAGATGAGACCCCAGTTCTTGTCTTCACCCTAACTGTAGCCTTGTTAAGACCCTGAGCAGAGGACCATGCTCTACCACTGCAAGATAATGTATGTTATTTTAAATCACTAATTATATGGCTACTTTATAATAGTGTACTTTCCTTTAAATATCTAAAAATCTTATAAAATATACTTTTAAAATTAATTAGCATTAGAAACACCTCCTGTCCCTAAATCTAAGAGGTCATTCCATCTCCTCTGAAACTTACATTCTCAAATTTTAATATAGGGAATTTTGACATATGATTTTTAATTTTCATTTTCTTTCTTAATTCTTAAAAACTAATTACTTTAAGCTTCATAAAAGAATACCATAGTTAGGAACTGGAGAGATCGCTCAGTGGTTAAGAGCACTGGCTGTTCTTGCAGAGGACCTAGGTTCAGTTCCCAGCACCCACATGACAGTTCCAGGAGATCTGAAAGCCCCTTCTAGTTTCTGTGGGTACAGCATGCACAGGTGCACTTACACACATTCAGGCAAAACACTCATACACATAAAATAAGCAAAAAAAATACAGTTAAGACCATTTTAACTGGGATGTAGTTCTTTTGTCTTACTTGTATTCACCATTATAAACGTCCTGGTTTTTTGAGTCGGGGTCTCACTCTAGCCTGGGCTGGTCTTGAACTTGGGATCTTCCTGCCTTAGTCTCTGAGCTGAGACTACAAATGTGTGTTCCCATGCCAGGCCTGCACCCCTCCACTTTTAATAATTTTCCTTTATGCAGAAAGGGTTTACGGGTGTGAGCTTTCTTGGTTCAGGCTCCACTTGCCACGCACATGACCTGTACATACCTATACAAGTGAACTGCTGTCAAGAGTGGTTCTGCACTTAACGTCACACTCTGCTGTGGTTGTCGTGACATTCTTTATACTTTTAAACAGGGGTGGGGCTGGGTCACATTTTCATTTAGTATTGGGCCCCACTAACTGCTTGAGGGACTAATTTTTTGCACATCTGGGAACACTGTTATTCTGTTCCCTTAGTGTATCAAGTTACCTTTGCATCTTTGTGACCAAATACCAGATGTAAATAACTCACAGGAGGAAAGATTTATTTTGGCTCAGTTTCAGAGAATTTCAGTTCATGTCAAGGTAAAGGTGTGGTGGAATGGCTCTGTCCATGACAGCAGGGGTGTGAGATGGAGCTGTTTACAGGGTGGTGGATCAGAAAGCAGAGAGCAGACTCTGGGTCCTGTCTATAATCTTCAAGGTCTGTCCCAGTGACCCACATCCACCACTAAGTCCGACCCCTTAAAAGTTCCAAGCATTCTAAAATAGTACTGCCCCTGGAAATCAAACTCTCAAGACATGAATGGGGGTGGGGCATTTCAGATTCAAATTATAACATACAATAAACACAGAATTCTAAATTAAAATCACCTTTAAAATAATTTTGAATTTTTTGATAGTCCCTATTTTAAAGATGAACCACTAAAAATACACGTCTCTTTAGAAACCTGTGGAATTTTTCTTTAGCTCTTAGTCAAGGATCCCCGGCACCCTTAAAAGGTTGCAAATTCACTGGGTGGTGTCTATGTGAGGCCTCTCTCCCACTATTACTGCTCACCACCTGGAGGTACCTCAAAGCAATTAGTTTTAAAATGGTTAATTTTCTATTCCTCATCTAAATAAGTGTTCAGCTTGTGTGTCTGGAATGTCTATAGCAAAGGACAGACAATGGCAACCTGACATTTGTTTCTCATCAGCCATTTCTCACCTTCTGTCTCTGTCAGCCAGGTTTCCTCAACTCTGCACATCCCAAGAAAGACTCCCTTCAGAATTTTCCAAGAGCAACCCTTCGAAGATGGATGGCAGTCAGGCAGAAGCTGCCAGTCACAGCGGGAGCTGACCCAGGAAAGCCCATCTGCTATAGCGATGCTGAGCCTCTGGCTCCTCCACTGTGAAAACAAGCCTGCCTTTCTTCAGGGTTGTTCCACAGACTAAAGGAAACAATGTTGAAATGATCAGAGCAAGAACTGCCCTGAGGAATGCTGCTTCTTAGGAATGATGAAGAGACTCTAAACCCTAGCCTCTTGCTGCAGCTTTCCTAATCTGCTAGATGCAGTCTCTGTTTCTCTACAGTACAGATTTGTCTTACAGTGGAGTTTAACAGAAAGTGCACAGAGGAACTACAGGCAGAAATAAGCTGTGGCCTGGCAATAATCACACCTTATTTGTATTCTTGAGTGGAGTCTGTGCACAGACTACAGTACCAGCTCTATGTTACTACATATTTTTTGTCTTCTATTACAGAGCAGGTTGTAATGGTTACGAACACATCAAGTTCTGTCTTTCTAGGGTACTGGAAGCTTTTTAAGATTTTGATCAAAACTTGGTTAAAAAATTAAACTATCTACTTTTGTCATAATTGTATGCCCACTGTCATATCTGGAAGCCAACTCTACCCTGTTCTTTGTAATCTCTGATAACAGTACATAGAAAAGAACTCTAAAAGAAGTAGGAAGATTTTGGTGCCTAGATCCTCACTATGTGCTGTGGGCTTCATTTTCCTCTGTGAGATGGAGATGGTGTTTGGAGATACCTTGTAAATGTGCTTTGCACCCTCTGACTCCATAAATACATTTCTCTTGGGAAAAATCCAAAAATGTTGAGGTCCCAAAATGGATGATGGTAAGAAAGAAGGTGTTGACAACATCTTCCCCAAAGAGGCTGTGCTTTGCCCAGCTTCATCATCACGCTGCCACCATCCCCTGATCACTCGAGGTGACCTTTCCACCCCTCACATTCCAGTCATGCATTCTAGGCTGCAATCAAGGTGAAGTCATTGCTATCTTGTACCCTTTAGCCCATCATAGTGTTGAAAGGGACCAGCTTTTCCACCAGCATGGTCTCTAGGGAGCTCTGTCCAAGTCCATTGTGGGGCCAAGTGCCATGCAAACTTCAACAGCTCACATGTGAAACGGAATTAGCTTGATCCTCATTGTTACTCTCCCAGAAAATGTACTTCCAGCACATTCCTTCTATTCTACAAGGGATTCTAATCCACCCACCAGATAAAAAAACAGTTCAAATGTACAGCAAGAACACAGGTCCATAAAAGGCTGAGGGAGAGCCACCTGGTGCACCACAGAGTGCAGGTTCTTGTGGAGGGCTAGGGAGTCCATACTGGGCCCTGAAGTCTCATCCTGTCTTCCTCAGGTCTCAGATGAGCCTGCTAGCAGAGGCTGCTCCACAGGTCACATGTGAGATGCCTCACTTACTTAATGATAATGACTGCTTCTAGACCCAGGAGGAATGAACAAGGAGGCAGCTGTCCAGACACCAGTTTTTAGGTCACGGGATGATGACTCTTAGATTTGGATCCCACTTTATCCATCCCTGAGCTAGTCCTCTGTTGGTACCATCTTGTTACTGTCAGATTCCTTCTCTCTCAGCATCGCAGAGTGGAAGTGTGGAGAAATCCTTTCAGGAGCATCACCTCTTCATGGGGTGGTTTCAGGGGGCAGCATCGGTGGCTGCCTATAGTTTAAGGAACTCAACTATAGTCAAGTCACTCAAATCAAACTGGAATCTGGGTTTTACCACAAAAAGAAAGGATCTCAGGAAGACTTGGTATGAAGCAGAGCTGGGCTCTCAAAATAGATATACAGATAGGACAATACTTGCTTTAGAACATGAGGTGGGAGACTGAGAGAGCTTAGTAACAGTTGTCTGGGATTCTGTGGCTTAATGAAGTTGAAAGTGCTGAGAGGCACAATTTACAATCAGGTTCAAAGATGAAGGGACTTTTAAAAATTAAGTTAAAAACCTAGGAGCTTGTTTACTTAGTTTTCTTAAAGAACATTCATTTGTGGAGAGAACTGTAAAGTTCATTATTGAGGTTCAGGGATAAGAGGGGAGCAATGATAATGTCATATCTGTTCTGGCCCGAAAACACCTGGTCCACTTGTCTGAACACCACTTGTCTGAGAGGGCTCTGTATGCAACTCTGGTTTTGTTAGTTTGGAGGGAAATGCAAACCAGATTCTAGGGTCTGGGCTCAGGGCCTTCTATCCCTTCCCATGCCCTCTTAATTTTGTGTCTATCCTGTCTGCTTTTTTTATTCCAGCATCAATGCAGAAGCTTAAAAAACTTTTAAAAATTCATCCCTCAACACCAATGTCCAGATTTTTTTACTGACTATATCCTGCAGCTGGCACCCTCTTTTGAGCAGTGCAGAATATTGTTACCTCATGATCTAAAGTTGTTATAAGTCTGCTAATATCCTCAGTTTACCATTAGGCATTTGCAAGATTAAACCCATTTTGCTTCTGTTTACATAATTTAGGAGCAGCTTTAGGGCTGTTAGATAACAATAAGCACACAGCTCCAATCACAGATGGTACATACCAAGGAGAACAGAGCCTTGAGGAGCAACAGGTCAACAAGATGCTAACAACCTCTGGAGCCACTGTGGCAAGAGGCTCCTGAGGCCAGCCAAAGCCAGACTCAAAAAGATGCTGCTTTAGGAAGAAGCAGACACACTGGTTTCCAGACAAGATGGGGACTGCAAACTATACTCTGACACCAGCACCAGTGAAGTGAGGCTCATTCTCTAAAAACAGCACAAAAAGCAAAGCACTTTTCCTGTGCTGGCTAGCTCTGGCCCTGATTACACTTCTAGAGCAGAGTGAAATACTCACAGCATGCTAGATGTGTCGCAGCAGACCAGAGACAGGTAAGGTCAGAAAGAAGATGCAGTCTACTCTGCATGACAAGCCACTATCAAGGCAAGTCTTAAGTGACACCAGGAAAGAGTAATTCTCAAAGTTTGATCTAGGAATTCATCTTCCAACACAGCAAAGGAAGATCCTAGTGAGGCCAACGATTTGCCCATAACAGTTTTGTAAAATGACAGCACGAACACACAAACACACTGGGGATGAAGACAAGTGAGAGCTTCAGCAAGGGAGTCAACACTTGGAACACAGACGGACAATCTTACAACTTTTATCCACAACACAGGGCTGTGGGGTGGGGAGGTGATCTGAACTCTATGAAAAAAAAATGAATAATCCTTTGTTTTCAGATAAGAGTTAAAGGCAGTCCACAGCTTGTTGCCAGAGAGAGAAACCCTGAGAATCTGAATATAATAATCTCTGCCCAAATTTCTGCCTATCTTTGTGAGGCAGATTTGGCTAGGGATGAACACACAGAGGCTTCCGCATTTATAGCTTTTCAGTTCAGCCAAAGGAACTGTCTGATAAAGCAACATTTGAGTACTCCGTGTTCTGTGTTGCATGTTCTGGGGAAAGTGCAGGTTCCCGGGCCCCTCCCACAATCTGTAGAATAAGACCCTGTAGAATATAGTGCCTTGCCTCTATAGCAGACCACCTTGAAGACTCTCAGGTGCTCTTCAGTTTGAGCTGTTCTGAGTGCCTGAAGGCAAGAGATTCTGGCATTAGCTGCCACTGAAACATTGAAACATGGGCCACACAGAAGTAGAAGCAGGCAGTTGTCCCCCAGCAGTCCTTTGCTGTCCAGCATCAGAATGAGGTCCTCTCAAGCTGTCCTCAGTAGCTGGCCTTTCTTCTTTGCTGTCTTTTATTCTTGATATCCCCTAGTCTCACCGCCCTTCCACCCCATGGAAAACAGCACTGTCAAGCCTTGGACAGATATGCGTGAATCATCTATTGGGATTTCATAACTCAGTAGAATCACATTAAGCTGGTTGGTGCCAGAGGGTGAAACACCTTCGGTTGTTGCTATCTGGCACCCTAATCTCAACAGTCAACTGTTTTCATTGCTGTAATGTCTAACTATGAAAACATTCACAGGGGAAACAGCAGCAGACATCTCATGATGAGCACAGCAGTGGTGTCTGGAGAGTACCCGTCCCCACCCTGATCATGACTAATGTCTTCTTAACCCCACCAAGGAGTTGTCAGCTTTTCATACCCAGCTTACAAAGCATCCAAGATCAGACAGTGAGACCAAGGATAGACCATCTTCCCACTGTCAGCCAGGGCACTCTCATCTCAAAATGAATATAGGATGTTAAAAGAAAAAAGTAGGCATGATTTGTTCTAAATCTTCAATTAACAGGTACTTCACAGAAGTACCTTTAAGCCTTAAGTGAATACACAGTCTACTGTAAGGATTAAAATATTCTGAAATAAAACTCTTTACTCAATCATTTAGAAAATAATTGATAATGATGTTCTTAATTAGCTTAGTTCTGAAATTTAAAATTTAAGTGATTATAAATCCAGACTATAGCCTATAAGCAAATATATTCTAGCCAGTTCTAAATTAATATTAAAATAACTTTTAAAGATAACTTTTAGAGAATATAATGAGGGAGCGATCTGTTGGCAAATAAGGGATGAAAAGACACAGAGATAAGATTTCTTTAAAAATGGGGTTTCATGGCACTGTTAGCTGACCTCAAATGTGCTATGTAGCCAAGAATGACCTTGAACTTCTGATATTCCTGTCTCCATTTCTTGAGTGTTCAGGTTATTAATATGATTAAATATGTCTGATTTTATGTAGTGCTGGCGATCAAACCTAGGGCTCTGTACATGCTAGACAAGCACTCTACCAACTGAGCTACATCCCCAGCCTGAGAAATAGATCATTATACAAAGAGATGTGTATTCCAGTTCTGGTGCACCTTTTAACAAATTAAGCAAAGAAAGCAGGCCAGGTATTGTGACATATGACTGGAGTTCCGGCCCTTTGGAGGGAGAAGCAGAGGAACCCTAAGTTTGAAGCCAGTCTGGGTGACACAGCAAGACCTTGCTTCAAAATAGTTTTCTGTTGGGACTAGATTTCTGAGTTCTGACTTTATAGCTTATTTTAATAACAGACTTACTGAGATTTATAGCTTTGCATGCACCGAATCTGCCCCTCCACCTCAGTCTGTACCTTTATACCCACATTAAGCAAACCCAGTAAGACCAACCATTTAACTATCTTATAGTGACCCAAGATTTTTGTCCTACCTTCAGAGCTAGCCACTATTAAACTCAAATACACATTTATCTTCCAAAAATGTATGTATATTTATATACATATACACACATTTATATACACATGTATGAGCATACCTGTGTTAGGTCTATCTTTAAGAAACTCCAGACATACATTATTCTGTGTGCATGTACATATTTACATGTACATAGATATATATGAAATATTCTACATTTTGGGAGGTTTTTTAATTATTTTGAAATTTTTCCATACAGCCACTTATAGATCAACTTTATTTCTATGGCTGTATAGCAATCCAGCAGATAGCTATTATGGATTGGATGTGAAATGCCTCCCCACAAGCTTGTGTTTAAACACTTGGTCCCAAGCTGGTAGTTATTCTGGGAGGTTGTGGAGCCTTTTGGACATGGGAACTAGGCTGGCAGGTGTAGGGCCAGAGCTAAAAGGTGAGAACCAGACCCAATTCTTGCCTGAGCATTCTGCTTTCCAGGTGGCTGGCAAGATATGAACACGCAGTCTACCACTCCTACTACCATCAACACGGCCACATGTGGCCTACCAGGAAACTGGTAGAATGTTCCTTCCCCTGAGCTGCTGTTGTGAGGAACCTTGTCCCCAAAATGATTAAAGTAATTAACACAATGACTGGGCTATAATTTAATCAATCAGTTTGGTTCCAGATTTTTACTATTACAGTGTTAAGAGGTTTTCTTAATAGGGTCATTAACATCTTGAGATATACCAGAGAAATGGATTGTTTTTCCTTATGAGTACCCACACTTGTCCCATTTTAAGTGGTTTCCTATACCAATGAGATTTTCTTTTTTATCAAATATGGAATTCTAGACTCGATGTTTATAGACATTATAATTTCAAGATCATCCTTTTCTCCACTGTTTTTTTCTAGGGTTCTTCATTCTAATACTTGATAGAGGAAAAAACTTTCATTGGGATCTGGTAAGGCTTTTTAAATATAAAGAGTACAAATGAATAACAATGTTTCCAAAGTAGCCTCCAGATATTATTGTGAATCAATCTTATAGAACTTTTTTTGAAAAATGAATTTTAGAAGAAAATAGGAATCATTTCAAAGAACTGGTAACACTGTGCACATCACCTCAGCCATAACACTGGACAGCATGGAGCGGCCATCCCTCAGAGCCACACATGCCCACAGGACACCTCATGGATCATGGTCCTGTAATAACAATGTTCTAACAAATGGGTCCATGCTAAAGACTCAAGAAAACATATAGCTCTGCACTGCTGTGACCACAGCCACACTGATGCTACAGAATAGGGCTAAGGTACAAATAACTTAGCAAAGATCAAACAGAGTAATGGTCTTTTTTAAAAGAAAAAAACATTTAGCACCCACTGTATTCTCAAGAATTTCATGTTTTAATCTTCTCTCCAAGTTCAATCTTTACAGAATAACATATACAAAGGAAAAATTTAATTTTTAAGAAGAATCATGACATTTTTCAAAAAAAGCAAAGTCAGTAGTAGGGAAGTCCGTTTCAGTTTCAATGGGTATTCAGTTATCTCCATTCCGTGAATGTTCTCATTCTACTAGCAAAGGACAACAAAGAAGGATTGCTGAGTACCAAACAAAAATACTGCTGAAATTCTGTGCCTTTCAAGTTTGAAATTGGTCATGCATGACACTAACAAGGTAAAACATATTTTATTCTAAGGTAGAAAAAGCAAACACTTCCCAGCTCTCATGTTGTTGGCTTCTTACACAAACCTAGTTCATTTAAAGCATTAGATAAAAGGCCACTGGGAAGATGATCTCCCATCATGCTTTAGTGTAATTTACACATTCTGTTGTAAGTGAGGACGTTGAAAACAGAATAGTCAGTCTTTCTTACAGTTAATCAAAAGTGACATAATCTTATATTTCCCAACAATTTTCCTAATTAACTACTAAAAATGTAATAACCAAAACCATGATTTGCTCTAGTTCAGTCTTTATTCACATGACCTGCCTTTCTCCTGGACAAGTAATGTTGGCGACAATTCTACTTGTTTTTTTGTTACCCAGGCTTTCTTAGCAGCCAGTTACTACACGGGGCCGTTTTACAGTCTCAAAGTTTCCCTCATTTTAAAACCGTGAGAAAACGATAAACTTGATAGTGGCTACTGTCCATCAGCTGAATGACATTATAGATTTTTTATAACTTCAAGTATGTAAATTATTTAACACAATATTCAATAAAAAACACAAACAAGCGCTAGCTCATTTCCAGTGCCATGAGACATAACAGCACCACCCAGTTTTAAGATTTAGTGGTAAAAATGTAATCCAGTTTTAGCACCATGTGAGTTAGCCATTCATGAACACACAATATGACTTGGCTTACTGGAAGGCAACAGTCTTAATATCCTGTTACTGAGGAAATGTGTTCAATCTGCTGCATCCTGGTTCCTGGAAAAGAATAACATTAATGGGAAAGAAAAGGGACCGATTTTTTTGTTAAGGCTTCTCAGTACTTGAATCACAGGAATATTCATGACATGTTTCCTTAGATGCAAGCATAGAACTAGATCACACACAGATGATTCCAGGGAACTGCGTTGCTGCAGACTATATGTCATAATGGTACACATTCCAGATGTGAAATGGCTTTGCAGTCTTAAATTATAAACATAAAAACCAGAAGAATTCATGCTAGTAACTGACTCCCATCTTTTTAATCAAAGCCTATCTTTTTACTTTATTTCAAATATGAAGTGTTCTAAACTGATAAACTTTTATATAAAAACAGATTGGGTTTGAATTACCCATGCTAGTTATTAGACATGGTAAAAATATATGCAAAGAAAATAAAGTGCACCTTTACAACATGTAACACAACAGACCCAGAAGCCATTTCTTTAAATTGGCGATACAGAGGGCAATATGAAAAGCACCCAACTAACAAAGTTAGGAGAAAAAAAAAAAGTCTCAATTGAAAAATTACAATTTTTCAGTATACCAAAGGGACAAATAACCTTTTATTTAAGGCTATTAAATTGGAAGACTTTTGTGTATTTTAATTTTGTGTAGGAGAAAGGAAAGGCATTCTTCTAGAAGGCACTAACTGGTTTAAATGTGTATGTGACTTCATAAGAAAACTGCAGAGTCCAGTCCAGGAAATGCCTGGTCCTTGGATTGTATTCCTTATTCTTTGTTGTGACTGTGGAACATTGCTGAAGAATGGTATCAGTCACCAGGTGTTCCTCTAAGAGCTTCTGTGTGCTCAATCCACTGTGTGGCAGATCTCCTTGACTTTCTGGTTAAACTCTTCTGGTTGATCTGCATATACGTAATGCCCTGCCCCAAGGATAGCCTGGGAAAGAAAAAGCCATGGTGGTTAGTAAGTGAAAATATTACTAAAACACAGCAATAGCTAAGCAACAATGTTTACAATCAAGAGCCACAGCACTCTTTAAAAAGATAAAATAAGCAAGACTCATCTACAGGGACTACTGAGGATTTCTAATCGGCATCATATCCTCCCTGCCCCCCCCCCCCCCCCCGTGTGTCATCACATCCAGGTTACTGAATCTTAACTTATCATGCAAGAGTCAAAACAAATATATCTGAAACTGATTCTGAAACTGATGGGTTAATACAAGAGCCAATGAAAAATCAGAACAGAAAGTGTGCTTGACACACCTTTAATCCCAGGTAGAGGTGGGCAAATCTCTGTGAGATCAAGGCCAGTGTAGTCTACATAGTGAGTTACCGGAGGGGGGGAGGGGGAAGGGAGGATATGATGCCGATTAGAAATCCTCAGTAGTCCCTGTAGATGAGTCTTGCTTATTTTATCTTTTTAAAGAGTGCTGTGGCTCTTGATTGTTGTTGACACTGTAAAATGTGGGGTTAGCCTAGCTGAGATGGGACTGGTCTTTCAGTCTCTCCTAAGAGCCTGGGAAGACCCTGAAGAAAGATGATTCACTACTGGGACTTGAAGGCAAGCAATGCTCAAACCCTGCCTAAATCAAGTGGCATCAGATCTCTGAATGAGACTGTGCATAGAGCTCAGATAGAAAATAATGAGTATCACTGGAAACCTCAAGGAAGGTGATACAACAGACTTCACCTACAAATGAAGACCAGAGCCAGCTACACACTTACTATTGTCTTCACATAAGAACATGGTCGCAGTGACTGGATGCTGGTGCCAGAATTGCCATCTATGCAGGACCGGGCGCCAAAGATCACCGAAACTGGAATGTCAGGATGCAAACCACCAATCCGCTGAAGCATTGGCCGTTTTGCCCATCCATAAGGAATCGTCATGTTCTTGAATGCTGTCTCACCACTTTAGAGGGAAGGAGAAAAGCTACTGCATGACTTCGGGAATGATTCTGTACTGACACTCTCACCTCTGTTAAAACAAATCCATACTAAGCTTCCCCAACATTGAAGAAAAATCTCAGTTTATACAGAAAATAATTTATTACACAGTATAAGGGAGAAATTCACACATTACTGCTATTAAATAAAGCTGCTGGATAACAGCAGATTGAAACTTTTTTCTAATTCAAAATATGAAGCTGAAGTTGAGAGTGATGGCGCTTCTGAAGAAACGCTCAGAAACTGCTGAACAAGTCAGTGTAGGTGTAGATGGAACTCACCAGACCTGACTGACCAGCCAATCACAAAGCCCCAATCTTGGCAGGATCACAATCTCCAGCTCCTCTACTCTTGGCATCAGAAGACTGATGCTATAGCTCCACCTACCAATAATTTCCATGGGCTAAATAAGTAGGTGAACTCATTTTCTGTCAAATGTGAGCGTGGGGGAAAAGAATCCAGAAGGAGCCTTGTCTGTACCTAGTCTCTTGGTCTTGCCCCATCTCAGTCTCAGAATAGGGCAGCACTGCAGTGTTTTAAAGTGTGGTCCAAAGTGCTCAGTCAGAGCCTTACTTAGGAGTCACTCATTAATTGTTTTGGTTCTTTGAGACAAGTTGGCCTCAAACTCCGTATGCAGTCAAGGACGATATTTCACTCTGATCCTTTTGTTGACCTCTCCAGTGATGGGATTACAAGCCTGTGCCACTACATCTAGCAGGGATCACATCTTTAACAAGCTCTCCTAATGATTCTGGTACACCACAAACCAAAAGAACTGCGGTTCCTGTCTAAAGTTTCTCCTAGAAACTCCAGGGCCTTTGTTCTCTCAGAGCCCCACTGCCTTCAGACTTTTTCTATTGGTACCTGGCAGTACCAGGCAGTATCTTGCAGCACCAGTACTCAATATTCGAAACCTGCATTTGTTAAAAACTGATCAGCACCCTTACTCCCTCTGGCTGCTCTGCACTTGCTTGTGTGCTCTCTTTCTCTCTAGTCCTGCAATTCTGGTAGAATGCCACTCTACCCAGTCCTCAGTCCTCACTCAGTCCTTACCCATTGAAACTCTATTTCTCATACTGATGTAGAGATGTTAAGAGTTACTCAGTGAAGAAAAGTGCTAACACTGTCAAGTGGATCTGAAAAACAATATAGCCTTTCCCATGCATCAGGGAGGTGTGGCCCCTTGTAATAAAGGTGCTAAAAGATCACGGGCACAGGAGACCACTGCTGAATTCAGCACTGTCTTTGTGGAATTTTCATACTCAGTTTGAGAAACAAGTTTTTTAATCTCTCATCCTGGATGTTTTCCTTGAGGTCCCTAAGCCCGAGACTTTTTCAGATTATCCACAAGCATTTCAGGGGACAAAGAAAGGAATTTTATTTCTAATGTCCCAACAAAATCAGACATGTCTTACACAGTAGATGCTCCATGAATACACAGATAATTAAGTAGTAGACATTTGCTTTCTTACATGTATTTAACTACCAATAAATACATTTAAAAACAGAGGTTTTAAGCACTAACACAGTAGATTTTAAATCATAAACCTTACCTCGGGGTCTGTACATTACAGTGGTAAATGTACTCTGTCACGGTGTCATCTTCAAACATTGAAGAGTATTTCCGTTTGAAATCAGGCCTTAAACGCTGTACAAGACTTAAACCTATTTTATGACAGGTAACAAAAACACAGATCTTGTAAGTTATAATTAATTTACAGGCTAAAAGAAATAGTAGTTTTAATGTTCATAGAGTAAACGTTATGTATATACATCTATACATGTTTTCAAATACATATATGCAGTGAATGAACTTAAGGCCTCGTACATGTTAGGCAAGCACTTCAGCACTGAGCTATATTCCAAGCCCTTCAAATATGCATTTTAGGTGGAAAAAAGAATACATCCTAAAAACTGTTCTCAAGTTCCCTGAGGACAGATTAAAATAAGAATTAAAGGATACCAGGCATGGTGGCATAAGCCTTTAATTCAGACACTCAGGAAACAGAGGCAGAGGCATGTGGATCACTGTGAGGTCCAGCCTTGTCTACAGAGTGAGTTCCAGACCAGCCAGGAATACACAGTGAGACCTTAACCTCAAAAAAAAAAAAAAAAAAAAAAAGAATCCCAAACAAAAGATCTTCTACACTGACTTATAGTGTGCTTTAGGAATTCAAATATATGTAGGTTAGTTTCCTAAGACTTGTTTTTATAGAAGAATAAATTCTTGAAGTATGGTCAATGAACAGAGCAGCCTATACATAAAATTAACATTAACTTGTATTCCTTCTCCCTCCATAATTACAACGACACCTCAAAAAATATGACCAAAAATAAATAAATAATCCAAAGTTCCCAAAATGTTTGTGGAAGGATGATGCTGTCTTCCTATTACAATGACATTAAGGAGAAAGGAAAAAAATCCAAGTGTGGTGGTTCCTGCCAGCTCTGCTGTCATTTAGTCAGTGAGTCAAGGTTCTGTGATCTGCCACCCTCTATCATTAATTAGCCAGACACTCTTAAATGATGACCAGTGGTCAACATGCTGCACTTCTCTCCATATCCTAGGCTAGCGGACAGACCACTCAGACACTGGTGGCTCAGCTTTTCCCAGAATATCAGAGACTGCTTACCACTTCTCTCTGCTTTGCCAATTACTTATCATGTTTAGAGTATAAAGATTCCCTCTTGAGGAAAAGGGTTGGCCTGACACTTATTAAAGGATCAGATGGCGGCAGGAGTTGGGGGGAAGTGAAGGGTGGAGGAGGGCTTGCTTAAGCTGGAGAGAGTTCAATGGTTAAGTATGCAGACTGCTCTTACAGAGGACTGAATTTGGTTCCCAGCACCCACGTGGCAGCTAACAACCATCCATAACTTCAGTTTCAGAGGATCCAATACCCTTTTCTGGCCTCCATGAACATTGTGTGCCTTGGTGCACTTAGATACATACAGACAAAACATTCATATATATAAACTAAAAAGACTTTTTTTTTTAAAAGGGGAGATCAGAAAATTAAGTACTCAGGTTTCTTATAATTTTGACTAATAATGGTGATTGGCAAACACAGATGACGGTAGGGAAGCAAGAGGTATTCAACAGAAATCATATTTTGAATTTTGACAGATTCCTATGCTGACATATGAACAAAACTCTCTTGTGATGCTGGGCTGTGATAGTGATTCATAGCTCTTGATCAGTCATGTAAGCACAAGGGCTCGACAGTATATTGTGCTGCTGCTACTCAGGATGCTCAGTAGGTATTGTCAGCTGAAGATGTCTACAACAAGATATAACCTTGTTGTAAGTGAGGAGCCAGTGCACTCCTCTTCTGCTCATCCACAAGCATTGTATTTTCCTAGGAAAAAACACTCACCAAAAGGTCCTGCAATCCTGAGGCCAGCCAAGGGGTTAAAGGGAGTCAAGGCTGCTCCTAGGGCTCTGATCCAAACTGGAATTGGTCTCTCTTGATCAGCAAGGTCTGGGCGCTCAGGAAAACCCCAAGGCTCCACTAAAATGAGATGACTAACCCTGTTGAGAAAAGAACAGATTTAAGCTTATGTGGTAATTTTATTCTTTATAACTAACAATAAACTAAAAGCAGACAGAATCACCTTCAAAAATGTTCATGTTAAAGAAAAGACTGTTAATCAGGTTATGTCATGCTTTTCATGTGTCAACTCTTGAGACTTGGAAGGATTTGAAAGGTGCATGGTAAAAAAGACTTTACTCATATAGAAATCTGGGTCACAGGATACACAAAAAGAACATATAACTATGTTTTCTGAAAAGAAAAGATAAAAGAGAGGGGAAGAAGAAGAAGAGAGGAGGCAAGGGCTGTCTGGTATGTAACACCAATCACTGATCACTCAGAAACATCTAATGGTTCTCTGTGTCTCAAGGTTGACACTATAGAAATGATTAGAGATCAAAATCACACTCATAAAAGAGCCTCAGATACCAACAACAATTCATCTCTTATATGAATCTATCACATTAAAATTTTAAGAGAAGTTAGGACTTAAAGAAGATTCAAAAAGACCTTGAACAAACTTTTCCACAAACATGACAGTAATGTAACCTGGGCCAAAAATACACTTTTTCATTTCACAGTCTAGAATTTGGCAAAAAGGAATATGTTCATCTATCCTACCCATGATATCACTGGTCTGACATTCTGTTCCTGATCCACTCCCAAATTTCTTCTTTACTAACCAGCTAGTCATTCCAATTTCAGAACAGAACAGACTAATAATACTATTACTAATCTTAATTTTCTATTTTATGAAACTTATCCTAATAAAGGAAAATCAGAAATGGAAATTACCACTATTTAACTTGTGGAATTATTCTACATATAACAAAGATTTTTTTTTTTTTTTCAAAACACAAAGATCCCCTTGCAGGCAAAAAAAAAAAAAAAAAAAGGTCCCCTTTGCCAGGCAAAAGTTTCCCAAGAATCCAAGAATGAGCTGACAATGATTCTAACATCCCTTCCCAAGTTACAACCGAATCAGAAACTAAACTGAAAGCTGTCCAGATGGCATCACTCCTTATATAAAAATCTGTTCTACTGCTTTTGCCAGTACATGCAAGCATGAGTTAATAATGAGTTTCTTACTGTACTTGAAATTTTTTTCCAATAGAAAGTTCTAGAACACAGTCCCAGAGCACAGAGCTAAGGCCCGTGGAGAATACTGAGCCCATCAATCTCTCATCACAGATGGGAAGAAGGCAAGACACATGGTGGACCCACATCATGCAATACTAGTCAATGTAGAATAGGGCTAAACCCTGTTTTCCCACTCCAGCAAGCAAATAGATGCCAACAAATAGGCTTTCTTCCTAATCATATCCTAAGCAACAGAAAGGTAAAATTTAGCTTACCACCCCTCAGCCAGTTCTAATATCATCCTCTAAATGTCACAGCACTGAGGAAATATGTTGCATAAAACTATGAATTTGGAGGGAGGTATGCGCCAGGTAAGAGCTCTGTATATTTAGCATGTTTTTAAACCTAAAAGTTTTATTATTTTCTAATAGTGTATGAGAAAGAGATTAGAAATCAATCTTTTGTAAGAATGCTCTTAAATTCAGGGAGAAGTGACACACCAGAGATAGAAGTGGAATTAATGAAATAACCACCTTACTGAAAGCACCAAAACTTCAAGGTAGGAAGCAGCTAGCAGTACTCATTATTGACTTATCTCCTAAAGAAAGAAATTAAGTCTCTTCTTAAATATGTCCCACTGCACTTAAGGGAGGCAAGTCTTATCCTGCTCTAAGGTGCTTTGTTTCTGTTGCCTTTTTAGCATTATCTTCAAATTAGCATCTCTATGGAAAACGTCAGCTTGATACATTATTCAAAGCATATAAATAGGGTGAATAACTTTTTTTGTTTCTGTAAAGTAGTAAAGTGCTCTGAGGACTGTTTAGCCCTGCCTTCAAAACCTAGCATGGCACACAGCAAATATTCAGCAAGCATTTCCAAGTCTGCTTTTGGTCCTCCTCAGCAACAATACACAAATGTTCTAGTTGTCATCTTAGAGTAACGAGTTGATCCAGCATGGATCACTGTGGTCCCCAAATGGCATTGGGACATCACTGTTGTTTGTTATTATTAACTTCACAAGTTACCACTCACCAATGGGTAATACAATCCAGAAGGTCAAAAGCCAGTATGGTTTTTGATAAAATGTATTATTTGAAATAGGAAAGTATGACAAGCATGAGCATCATTTCACAAAACTTTTGTTCCAGCCACACACACATACATAAAATTCTTACCAAGGATTATAGTAGAATGTTTGAAAACAACTTTTTAAAGACTCCAACATCTAAACTAAAGTTCATTTGTTTTAACTACATGTATTAGATCTTACAAAGCAACTTCATTCTTCTATATTCTAAGTCTTCTAAATACTGAAGACCATGAAAAGCACTGAGGATGCTGTTACCAGGCTGAGTATCCAGTGAAGGAGAGCTAGCACAGCAGAGCTTATTTTACAGAGGGCGTGCTGTTGGTTTTGAGTAGGGTCTCACTATGTAGTCTGGAACTTTGGTGATCCTTCTGCCTCTCTGCCTCCCCAGGGCTAGGATTAAGGGCATGAGTCACCACACCCACCCTGACAGAACTGCAAGCTCACACAGTGTAAGGAATGGGTTTAAGAAGACAATATAGCTGACTCATCCTGTCAGACATCTTCCTCAAGAATTACAAACTACAGAAAAAACAAAACCACCAGAGCAGGACTAGAGGGCAGTCCAAAAGTTTTGACACAAAAAGGAATTCTTCTCCATGGCAGTCATTAGAGTTCACCTTGAGTCTGAAGCTGATTAAAGTTATCCCTTTAAGAGCAAAGCAATGGATAATCTGCATCAACACATCATGATAAGATTTTGTTCCATCTGGGGCTAGAGAGGTGGCTCAGCAGTTAAGAGCATTGGTTGTTCTTTCAGAGGACCTGGGTTTGAGTCCCAAGCATGGCTAACAACCATCCCTAACTCCCGATCCAGAGAATCCAGTCAGAACCCCCTTCTGACTTCTCTGGGCACTGCACAACATGGGTGCACTTACATCCATATAGGCAGTACACTCAAACACAGAAAATATTTTTAAAAAGATCTTGTTCCATCTAATGAGCAGATGACTATAAAAGCTTGATTTCTAAGATTCGGTCAGTCACCAGTTGGAATAATGCAACAAGAACAGTTAGTCCCAGAACCTAAATGTACCAGGAAATCTACAGGACCTTATTATGGGACAAGGAAAGGAACAAGGAAACAGATAAGGATTCTAGTCTTGCACAAAGGAGGTGCTCTTAAACTGAAGTTAGCCCCAGGCATTTTCCATTGGCCCACACCACTGTAGGAAGACCTGGAGAAAACCTAAGTACCTCCAGGTCCAGGTCAAGTCCAACAGCTTTTCTTCTCAAGAGCAGTGAGCAAATTGTTCAGCCTATGTCTACATCAACAGGAAGCAGTCAGGTGAGGTCAATGGGAAGATACAAGATAACATCTGAAAATTTGTTACTAGTGAAGACTGGTTGCAACCTACTCTCTTATAATCTGGGATTGGATTTCTTTGCTGGTCACTTTCTATCCTTTATTCTTTTATTGAGACAGGATCTCACTACCTATCCCAGAGCAGCTACCTCTTGATCTTCCCATCTCTGTCTCCCAAGTGCTGGGACTGCATATTTGTGTCACAATACGTATCTCTTTTGAAGTTAAGTTTCTATTATGTCCTTTCTTTAATCTCTAGCAAATATCCCTAACACAGGCATTTCTCTGCAAGGGAAGGAAAACTGAGTACACAGCTGAAAGACAGCAGTGTCTAGACTACTACCACTGGCTACCTTTGACTTTATTATGGAGTAGGCCTTACAAAATGGCAGTCACTGCTTAGACAGCAAGCGGTCTACTGTTTGTGACCCAGTATATTAATTTACTAATGAAATGACAGGTGCCATATCCAATTATCACATTGTAATAAGAGCACTGAGTTCAGAACTGAGGGGTTTTTTCTTAGGGGGAAACAGCAAGGGGCTTTGTGTTCATCTGGAGACACCTACTAACCAATTCACAACTTCTCTGCCCATCAGTCATAAGGGCCTTTCCTGAAAGGCCCAGATATCTGCCTAGCACAGGGTCTTTGTAATGTATGTCCCACTGCCTAGACTACTCTCCACCCAGTGAGAATTCCCCTTTTAGACTTCAGCTCAAGCAGCATTTCTTTAGGATACCACTACTGGACCCAAAGACCAGGGAGGGTTCTCAGAGTACTACCCACCTCTCCACTTCCCCACTCATTCCTGCTGTGTGGGTAATTAAAATGTCTCTTCCCTGACCCTATAATGATGATACACACAGGGTCCTGTACCCAGTCAGTTCAACACAACAGCACAACAAGCACATACCCAACAGATCAACAAACAGAGGGCATGAGGAAACATAGGGTCAGTCCTCTAATTAGAGTGTGATTAATACCATGTGCTGCAAAAATACAGATGTGGCTTAAAACAACCACCGAAACTTATAGTGTGAACAGAGTTTCAGCTTGTCTCTTCAAGATATATTTCTTTTAAAGAAAAAGAATGAAAACAAAATGGCTCAAAACATAGTCACTAAACATTGTTTAAACAACCAATCTCCAGGAATCTAATATTAAAATGTTCATTCATCACCAATATTTCCACCAATATGGAGGAATCATACAGACACTTCTTCATAACATACCCCAATGATCAATAAACTTGCAAAATGGGGAGGGGAGGAGAAGGGGATTACCACTACAAGGACTATAAAATGACTTTGATAGAGGCACTTTGTTACTCACAAAAAGGAGCCACCTATACTGAATGAAACAAAACAGCAAAAATCAGTTTTGTTTTAAGAATCCTTTTAAAAAAGTATTACCTTTATTTTTTGTGTACGAGTGTATCACCTGCATGTATATAAGGGCGCCTGTGTCATGCAATGGCCACGGAGGTCAGAAAACGGCGCTGGATCCCCTGAAACAGGTTACTGCTAGTTACCATGCGGGTGCTTGTAACTGAACCCAAGTCCTCTGCAAGAGCGGCCAGTGCTCTTAACCACTGAGCCACCTCTCCAGTCCCAAGAATCCTTCTTAAGCAGGCACATCAAACTAGGCATTTTCACTCTTTTCAAACTGTCCCATAAAAATAAATGGGGAATTACCATAAAAGAAAAGGGTAGAAATTGGGTCACTCAGCCCCATGAAAGTGCTACTTTTCACAATTAGAAAATGCAGAGAACAGAAATAAAGAGCTGTCTTTCACTTAATTTTCTTTAAAAAAAAAAAAAAGATTATATTTGTTAGACCTAAAGAGGTAAAGAAAGAAACATAAAGCAGAGAAAGAATGTGTGTGTGTAAGAGAGAAAGAGAGAGCGAGAGAGAGAGAGAGAGAGAGAGAATCTCCTTCACTGTTATCCAGATCCCTTTTCCTCCCTCTACCTTGTCTCTGCCCCTGACCTTTCTGCCTCCTGTCCTCATCCTTCATCTTTCTGAAACTTAAAGATTCGTTTTAATCTCATGGAATCAGAATAAAAAGGCTTCCCAGATCAAGAGGCATTGATAGTAGTCAGCTGTCTTCTTGCTTTCTTGGTACTGACTCCTGACTGCACCAAAGAAGCTGTGGTGGGCCAAGGACAAGGTTTTCTAGCTCATGTCAAACACTCCAGGTGGCACAGGCAGTCCCACAGTTCGAAACCCCACTCATTACAAGACTCCCCACTTGTAACTATCATGATCAAAGTGTCTAGAAATCCACAGAATGCCATTATTTTGTAATTAACCTATGTTTAATAAGTGCTATGTAGTTAAAAATATCAGCTTTTAAAAAAGAGAAATTACAAATAATAAAATAATAGAATGTAGACTGAATAACCAATGTGGTAGAGTATAATCTTTTTGTAGTAACCTCAGGGATTAGACATGCTAATTATTAACACATCCTCATATCCACCTATAACCACTGTTCAGTGGTTCTTGAACCTGACACAGGGCTCTAGTTTTATTTCCAGGATTAGGCAAACATTTAAAACTCAATTTCTAAAACGCAGTCAGATCAGTGGGAGGACTGCTGGCTCCACTTAAGACGCTTGTTGCTATTATCTCTTATAGATGATCTTAAAGCATTCTTTAGAGAATTTCACTACTGAAAATAAGAATTTCATCAACTTATCTAATCAGTGTCAGCTCTAAAGAGTCAGGAGTTTACAATGGAGGGCTATTCATTTTTGCAACCCAGACTAGCCTGGAACTTGCTATGTAGATCAGGATGGCCTCAAATTCACAGAGATAGCCTCCTGAGTGCTGGGAATAAAGGCATGCACTATCTCGCCAGGCTTTAACAACACAGTCTAACACACACGTTACATCTCCAGAGATGTTTATAAAAAAACAACAGGGATCACCCCCACAGACCACTCTGTTGTCTTAGCTACACCTTCTTTTCCTCACAAATATTGTTGATAAGGGTCTAAAACTAAAGAGTAGCCTTAAAATGCCAACTAAAAGAAGAAAATGTGTTGTTGTTGTTGTTTTTAATAAATAGGTCTTCTGGTTGACAAGACTACCACTATCTAGTACATAAAGGACTATGAACCCTCCAAGATAAGGAAAGAAGTCTACATACTAAATCTGTGGAGAAAAGTGGATGGATGTGCAGAAGAAACTTCCTCTACAGGACTGCGGCATCACACACCAATGTTGTGCAGAGCACACCTGCAGTCACATAGCATGGTGGCCTTACAGGTGGGTATAAGCACAACATTCCATGTTTTACCCACAGTCCTCAGGGTCAAAGACCTCTGAAATTACGGATTTAAAAAGTAGTCCACTGGAAAAATACACTGGCAACACAAAGATGCTGGCACTCAGTCTTTCCTTTACAATGGAGGCTCAAAACAGAGCCAAGTTTTTCTTTTATTTTCTTTGTTTCTTTATTTTCCTGTCAGAGCAGCAACATAATAGGAAATAGCATAAAAAATAAATTGGAGATAGATTGTAAAGCAAACACTCATTAAATCAAGGTCTGACACAGTTCTGGAGAGGCATGGTAGGGCAAGCCTGCAATCCCACCACTCAGGAACAGAGAGGCAGGAGGTTGCAAGTTTAAATCAGTGTAGGATACACAGTGAGTTTCAGGCCAGTTGGAGCTATAAAGCAAGATCCTATCTCAACAACAACAACAACAACAAAAATAATCATTTTTAAAAAGTTCTGTAGTGAAAAAGGTTACAAAGTGATATAATTAAAAACCATGGATGCTACACTATGAAGAAAACTAAATTTTAGAGCTTACATGATTTGCTTAGTCACAAGATTTAACCTACTTCCCATTATAACTTACTATAATTTAGCAAAAATCTGGGGAAAGCCTACTGAATCTACATGTCTACTGTAAAAGTAACACTAATAATACTACAATAATTTTTACTGATGACTTAAAATTAAACATTAGCTTTTGTGTAATTTTGAATAACAAATGTAAAGTCCTTTATCAAGCTTACCAACATGTATCATATGTAACAGGAAAGTTTGATTTCACTCCTTTAGCTAATGGACTGGCTACCAATGTGGTTATTTGTCTATAGGGTCTTCTTAAGACAATGCCTATACTGTAAAGCTCAGACATCAATAACCACCAAGAACAGGAATCAGAGACTAACACTTGGATGCTGTTGGTGACCCTCTCCTCTGTTGCTGACACTTACCTTGACGGGTACTTCAGAGAGTAAGCAGCAGCCAAGAACCCGCCCAAGTTGTGCCCAAGCAAGATCATTTTGTCCAATCCTAGGGCACATCTCCACTCTTCAATGGATTCCACAAACTGATTCTCCACTTCTTCTGCATCACTGTCAAACCTAGGTCTACTGCTTCGTCCAAAGCCCAACAGGTCAAAAGCATAGACAGGTCTATCAGTGGAAAGATCTCCAAAATTCAGGGCCCAGAGTCCAAGACCTCCTCCAAAACCATGGAGCAGGACAAGTGGAGTCTTATTTGAGATACTGTGAGAGAACATTAGTGTCCATATTCTATTCCCATTAGATATGCGAACAGGCTCCTTTTTGTAAGTGCAGGGGACACCTGGTAAAAACACAAAAGAGATATTCTGCTTAGCTCCACTGCTCCTGAGGACAGCTCTCAGAATAACCAAAAGTTAATAACCTAGAAACTACATAATATCCAGTCACATTATTTTAGCTTTCATTATATCAAGTCTAAAAATAGGACATAGTTTACTGAAGCAAGCAAATCTACATGACCATGTTTTATACCTATGTAGGAAGACTTACCTTAGACAAGCCTCAAGTATTTGTGGTCAAAGTCTTTGGCAAGTCATATTACCTCCTGACTTCTGTCCACTCTATCATATTATGGGTATTACATTCCTAGAACTGGAGAAGAACTTAGTGGTCACTGAATCCATACCTTTAAGGCCTCTAGCTTTGCAGACAATAACAAAAGCACACCATCATGAATTTACACATCACTTGATAGGTTAGCATTGGAGAATGAAGTCAGACTTGAAAGAACTGTGGAAAATCATCATGAATTCTGGGAAACATCAATGGTTACATGTACATTAAACATGTAACTAAAACTTAAGTAATTTTAAAGCTTAGTAGAAAAGAGGTGATCAGAGGCATGACAGGAACATCTCAGCCTGAGGTAACCTGAGTTCAAGCAATTGCTCAGAAAATGATAATAATCAGTTTTAGAGATTAAAACCCTAGTGTTCAAAATGCCATGAGAATAAATAATTTAATCCTTCAAAAATGACCAAAGAGGAAACTAAATTTGAAGTTTATTTATATATTAAATTACCAATTAAATAGCTACACTTTAAGGAATGTACCCTAATCATCTGTGCATATTCACTTTCAACAGATGAAATACTGGACAGCCATGTTTCTACCCCTTAATCAAAGGATCAACTTTAGGTTTTGCATTCACATAGTGGCAGCAAAGAGAAAGTCAACATTCGAGAGTCTTAACAGAGTCCATGCCCTCAATTAGGAAGAAAGGCCCTTCTTTACAAAAACAGGTGATCTGGAATTAGCACCAACCCAAATCTCTTCAGAATTTTGAACACAGTCCTGAACATTCCCATAAAAATCACTCATAATGTTTAGTGGAGAGTTTGCCCCACTATTGAGTTACTTGCTTTCATGTCTGATACAAGAGCAGGGCCAATTCTCCTGTTTGCAACCCTAGAACCTACAGTCAGAAACCAACATACACATTGGGTATTTGGTACTTAAAAAACCTCCTGACGAGCATTTTTTATTTGGTAAACCACAATGATAGTTTTGCATAGAAGAATTATCCAAGTATATGGAGTAGAAGTTCATTTTCATGTTAAAAATCTGCATAACAGGGCTAACTATCCACTACTAAGGATATGACCACTTATGGTCACTTACTCTGGAATCATCAAATGTACAAACAAGAAAATTAATTTATAAAAAAGAGTATGAAAAACATGTGTGAACAAATATCAACAAAACATATAAAGCCCCTACTTAACCCATTCTATTAGCAGAACTAACTTGTACAATAAACACCAGAACTGTGGCAAAATTCAGTGCTTCTAAGAAATAATAAAAGGATCCCACACCAATACAAATGTAGACTTGAAGGGTGGTACAGTCAGAAGGAACACTAAGAAACCTCTACCCCCTTGAGTGACATGTAAGAAATGGGAAGCTGGGCAAAGTCACTTGCCCCAAGAAGCTGTATAACCTTGTGGCAGATCTATCGGGTTACTTGGTTCCAGTCTAGAGCATGCCCACTATACAAGATTCTGGAACAGTAAAATCGGCTCACTAGTTCATACTCTGGGATTATCTGGGGGGTTCTTGAGATGTTTTGGGGAGGTTAAAACTGCTTTTACACTGGTGCTAAAGCTTTATTTGCCTTTCTTACTCGTTTTTGAGGAGTGTCACAGTGGAGCTTTCCAGAGATCATGTGACAAATATGAGTACACGAAAGCAAATATGAAATCTTGCTAATTAGAGATTTGCAATCAGGAAAACAATGTTACTCCTCTCATTATGCTTTTTGGCAAGTAGGCAATGTTTTATAAATATATGATTTGTAACTTATAATGGTTTATTACTATTGTTTTCAAATTACATTTGAAATCTATTAACATTTTTAATTATTCAAATTTAATTCTAATAATAAATATTGATAACTATAATCCATGAACAATGCTCCTTGGGATCCTTACTAATTTAAGAGTTTAACATGGATCTAAGAACAAAAAAGTTGACCATCACTGTCCCACCACACTATGCTACTTTCTGACATGAAAGAGTAAGAAGATTCTTTTGTCAACAACTAACACTTTTTTACTTTTAGTTTCAGGGCAATACAATGTATGGATAGAATACATTAGACCTATTTTAGTAAATAGCTCAGGAAACTTACAAGAAGAAAACCTTACATTTTAACATTTTCTCTTCAGCTTCTTTAAGGTGTGATGTAGATGTAGGACACCAGGTGGGAAGCCACCCTGTTAGCCATCCTGACCTAAAACACCAAAAACAAAATGCATACAGATGAGGTCATGCTCTTTTCAGCTCTAGATACAACACCTGGAGAAGCAAAGCATCCAAGGAAACCTCACTTCCTGTGTGAGGGCCAGCTATATGTGGCACAGGTCACCTAGTAGTTGCAACACACTGGGATAGGTACTGCAATGCAGATATTTAACACCAACTTGTGTACCAACAGGTAGGTAGCAAAGCGTATCTTTTCTTCATGGACAGTCAGATTCCAAATAATTATACAGAGGCTAAAAATGGGTAAAACAAAGAAGGAAGGAAGGAAGGAAGGAAAGAAAAAAGGTAATGCCCCCACTGCAAGACAGTCTCTTATCAAGTCAGAAGTACAAAATATTCAAGGCTATGTTTGAGTAGGTTCACCACTCCTGAAGGCAGCTCACAGCAAGGTAAAAATGAGAGAAAAGAACCTTTATTAAAAATCCAAGTTATTTTTTAAAAATTTATTTCAGTGAATCTTTGTCAACAGATCTTTTTAAATGCAAATAAGTTCCAAATTTTTTTTTAAAGTTTCAAATATCATGATAAAGCACAATACAAAATGCAAAGGGCTGCTGGCCCATGCTCAATCTGCATACAGCGAGCTGATTAATGGACAAACAAAACAGCTTTGGCTCCAACAAACAGATAAAAAGAATGACATAGGCAACAGTCTGAACAGAGTAGAACAAACAGAACAAGGAAGTTCTGAGGCAACAGATTAGGAAAGACAAACATGCTAAAAGTGACACTTGTAAGGAGTCAACCAAGATGTGGGCAGGCCTTCAACTCCATGTCTGGCACAGACCAAACTTCAGTGCAACAATCTGAAGCAATGCAGAGCTTCAGCAGCCATCTGCAGTTGGCACGGGCTCAGTACATAATGGTAGAAGTGGGAAGTTCCTGGGGACACAAAAATGAATTTGAAAAGTGGTCAATTCCAGATGAGAGGCAAGAGCCAGAACCAGGGCACTGGCAACAGAGATAGAGACAAGAGATTTAGCCAAAGAATATTTAAAAATGAAGGGAGCTACATTTGATCAGTGGTTGGGTAGAAGAAGATATAACAAAGATGCTTAGTTTTCACTTCAGGGTGCCACTATGACGACACAGAACATACTAAGTAAGAATAGGGGCTGGGCACAGTTCTATAGCAAATCACTTGTCTAGCATGCTGGAAGGTCTGGGTTTGAGTCCCTACACCTCAAACAGAAAAAAGCAAGCAATAACAAAAACAAAGAACAGATGTGAGTGGAGAGCTGGGCTGTTTGGGAAGGGCTGATCTAGTTCTTAGTCTTTCTAACTAAATGTAGGTTTGTCCTACATTTCCTTTTCCTATAAATGCATTTATATAATGGATGCTCGTAACTAATGTCTGCTGAATAATTAGGTTGCTTATAATTCCCGGCACTCTGAGTCCAAGTTAGACCTGGTTCACAGATGAGTTAACACAAGGGTGGATGACAGGTCAAGTAAGTAACAGAAGTATGTACTCTGAGTTCAATTCTAAACAACTCCAAAGCTCTTTTGTCCCAGTTTACCTTCCTTAAAATGACAAAGTAATTTCCTGTGCTTACAGGAGACAGTCCACATTCCTCTGTCCTGCACAGAAGGTACTTTCCAATCTGTCCAATCTGCAACTAACCCAGCTTTTCCAGAACCTCTTCACTGTCAAAACTTTACACTACTGCATGTCTCTATAGCTTTGCCCAGCTCTTCCCTAGGTCCTAAATACCTCATTTTGTCAGAGACTATTCCCAACTCTGATGCCAGAGCAGAGATGTGCATTTTGCTACAGATAAGTACTGTAGGCAGTGGCTATTTGTTTACCTATTTATCTGGCTATAACATAGTAAGCACACCAAAAGTTAAATCCATCTCAAAAGGCAACCTTACAGGCAGTGCCAAACACACTAACTGGCTGGTGGTCATGTAAGCACTTAAGAACTATGACTGGGAACTGAAGGCTGCAGTCTTAATAGTTCCCAGAAGTATGATGAAGAATGGCAGCTGTACTCACTTTACAGGGAAGAGTGCTTAAAATACCACAGGCTCTGTAACAGAGGATGGCATACAGACAGGGCAAGGGCTTGAACCCTCAAAACAAAAATTGAGTGGATGCTGACACAAAGAGGAGAATTAAAGAGAGAGTCATCAGTAGCATGAAGAATACGGCAAGGAGACCTAATAACTATATTCTTTCTCACATAAGCTATTCCCTTAATATTTACAAGTTAACTTTTTGTCTCAGTCTTTAGACAAAATTTCATTCTAGGTTCAATAGCACTACATATGTGTATATGTGTGCATAGATGTGCACAGAGACAAGACTGTCAGCAGATGCATTTGGTTAGCTTTGCATAGCTATGCACTTAGATATCTAATAGCCTCCATTAAACACCAGTTTCACACTCACACACTGACAAGATGAGATGGGAAGACCTCTGGGCAGCCATCAAACCTGTTACACACACATAACCAAGGTATAAATAAAATAAAATGTTAACACTAGTCCACCTGTAAATAAGCAAATCTATTTGTAAACTAGAAAAAATAAAGCTTCAGCATTTTTTAAACTTGCTAACAACTTTTAATTGTAAAAAAAAAAGTAGTCAACATGGAGGAATTTTTGCTTGTTTTTTAAACTACCATTTTTATTGAGCTTTATGGCGTCTAGAACAGGAAGTTATCTGCAATTCAATCACATCATTTTCTTAAGCAAATACCCCTTAAATCATAGCATAGTTCCTTGCCAGAGACAATCAGAGGTCAGTACAAAAAAAAAAAAAGAAGCGAAATGAACTATAACTCATTATTGCTCTAAATGACATCACAGACAAGCTGGGACAACGAAACCCACAAATGCAATCTGTTTCAATCTTTTAAAAAAGTCACAACCAAAAAACAATTCAGATTGAAAACTTATTACATTTAAGGCAGAATTTTTTAAATCATTAAACGGCTTGTAATACAGGCATATGTCTGTCTCTATTGATAAAGTTTTCTTTTTTCTTTTTGAGATAAGGTGTCAGGTAACCCAGGCTGGACTGGAATTTACCAGGTAGCTCAGAATGGCCTTGAATTTTGATCCACTTGCTACTACCTCCCCAGTGCAGGGAGTGCAGGGTTTGAAGCCACCACATCCGGCCCACAAAATCAATTTAAAAATATTTTATTTATTATTGTATGCATATGAGTATATTGCCTGCATGCATATAAATGCACCAGTGTCATGCAATGTCCACAGAGGTCAGAAGAGGGTTTTGGATTCCCTGGGACTGGAGTTACAGATGGTTGTCAGTCAACATGTGGGTTCTGGGAACTAAACCAGGGTCCTCTGCAAGAGCAGCCAGTGCTCTTCATCTCTGAGCCATCTCTCTAGCCCCCACAAAACCAACCTTTAAAGCACAGAACTACCTGCCCATGGATTTTGCTTTCTAATAGCCAGTTCACTTCAGTGTTGGTAAACCAAGTGGGTTACATTAAAAATTTGGACCCTTTAGCCACAATAAAAGGCACCAATTCTCTTCATATTTTCACAGCAGCCTTTTCATCAAAGCATTTTTTTTTTTCAAATCAGGTTTTTCTATGGCACATTTGAGGTGAAAAAGAAACACACATTTTCATTCTTAGTAGAACTGTAAATATACTTTCTCCTAAGTCCTAACAATTTTCTGATCAGGTTTAATCAGATTACTGATGTTTTATAGAAAGTACCTTCTACTTCTGTCCCATAAAACTGAGTGCTATACACACAAAAGCTTCCAAGGAACACTCCCAAAGAGTGAAAAGCAAATTTTAAATAGTCTGCTCCTTAGTGGACTGTTCTCTGTTCAATGAGTCCTCAGACTTTACCCTGTGGCCTCAATATATTACTTTCCTAGCCAAGCCTATCTCCTGTCTTCAGGGTAATTCACACCTTCACAGTGACCCTCTGTACCTATCCACAAGTCTCATAGGCCATTCAGTGTTGGAATTCCCTGCCTTAACATATGAAGACTAGAGCTAAGTCTGTTAGACTCTGAGCCATTCTTCTGAGGACACAAGAATCAAGGTAAAAATTCACACAGCCCATATATAAAACAGCAAACAAGATACAGGGCTGGCTATTTATTTATGATTTTGGAAAGCAGAAAAGGAAAACCTATTTTATTTAAGCAATGAACAATCATCCAATTGTCAAGACCCGATTTCAGAAGAGACAGAAGTATCAATTGTAATACAAAGAAAAGCCATTCACTGCAAGGACTATAACTTTCCCAAAGTAAATTGACCACCTACAATACTAGGAAGGTTCACCACTGTATACCAAGAAGTTCTCTACAAAGTCCTGTGGCCTGAGCACTGACCTTGTAGTCAAGGCAGATCTAAGCCCTGAAGCATTTAATTAAAAAAGAAAGAAAACTAAAGGATTCTTGATCTATAACTACTGGAGTGAAAATAGGGGAAAAAATTATTAAGGTATATTTTAGAAGACCACACTAAAAGTGGCAATTCTCAGGAAAGCCAAGGAAGATGTAATGAATGTGTTATATTTATCACACTTGGAAAAAAGAATCTGATTTTAGGTATCCTGAGTTTTCCTCCTGAACTTTCTGCCTAATATTTTTATAAGTATCACTAATGTTGTACTTGTACCTAATGCCATCAACACTTAAGTTTCCTGGTAATCCCTGTTTTGTTTTTTGAGACATCTGACTGTCTATAGTATTACTAAACCTGAATTGCACAATCTATAAATATTGTGAAACAGTGAAAGAGGTTTCAAAGTATTCTGAAGAAAATATACAGAAGTCTGGCCAATTTCCACATACTCTTGGCCACTTAAAATAACATTTCTAATTAGGTTATAAGTAAAAGAGGATTTCATTATGTTACAGTTTTGTTTAAAATAGTCTCATCCCTATACTTGGTATAATCAAGGGGGAAATCATGTTCTCTATAAAGTAATCTAAGCAGAGCTCTTATTTAAAGAGCATGAAGTTTTAAGTTTATTGTAAAGATCCAAATTAAAGATATGAATACACACACACACACACACACACACAGACTCATTCCTCTGAAATAATTCCTCAACCAAAGAAGAATTAAAAACTTCCAAACTGAAACTGTAACACAACTAAAGGCCTTCTTTCCTGAAAACTGGATTTTTGAGATTAGCATAGCATTTCTAGATAAGTTATTACTAGCATTACATCAGCACAGGCTCTGTGATTTAGAATGATTTAGAATCTTTTAAAAGTTGGGTGGTAGTGCAACCTTCTAATGCTAGTACTCAGGAGGCTGAAGCAGGAGGATTGAGAACTCGAGGCCAACCCAGGCTACATGGTAGAATCTTGTCTTAAAAATCCAAAAGTCAGGGGGTCTGAATATGATCAAAATGTATTGCATGAAATTCTCAAAGAATCAATAAAAATGAAAAAAAAAGTAAAGTCCCCCCTGCACCCCTGCGACATTTTTCTCCTACTTGTTTCTCACCTTTCCTCACACAGTGAACAACTCACTCAGGAGAGGAGTCAGACACTTAGATACTTCATGTCGAACATACTTGAAGCAGTTACACGTGAACATTTAAATTCACCACTTAACAAGTCAGAGTAACATTTATTTCTATCAGTTCTAAATAAGTTCACTTGCCAGACAATGCAGAAAATAAAACTAAAAGCCTTAGTCCTCAAATCTAATAATTATTTTGAATAAAATAATCTCTACACAATTACACAATTTTTTATAGCTTATAATCAGGAATGGGGAACCATCAAGCTAAACTAAAACTCTAACAATTAGCTAAGGCTATTTTTAAGCCAATATAACACTTCAGAATAGCTGTTATAAATAGTATGGGTCTTCAGAGACATCAGTGATCCTAAAACATATTGCCCAGCGTTGTTTTTGTTTGTAATTATGTGGCCCACCCCTGATTTTATCGTCTTTGTTTTTTTGCCACAGGATTGACATCTGCATTCGTTGGCCTATGACTGGCATTCTGGGAGGCATGAATTGGTTCATGTAAGGTCAACAAATAGCATCCTGTTCCCAACACCTCAGGACAATTTAAGTTTGTGATTCTAATTGTCGTCCTACTCAAATACAAACTTTTCTGAATATCTTATGAAAAAATTTAAGTCACACATCTGCAATATGAATAATCAACCTTTAGGTTTATAAACTCAGTGTTCCTACTGGCATAAATCTGTAACAGTTGAAATGTTTAATAAAAAAATTGTTTGTTTCTATTTATAAAGCCCCCTTTAGTAGGACAAAAGCCTGGTTCTGAGTTGACAAAATAAATACACAAAGAAATATATTTTAAAATATTGATTTAAGTGTAATAAAGAAACTTTAGAGCTGAGTGTGGTGGTGGACATCTGTAATCCTAGCACTTGGGGAGTAGAAGCACAAAGATCAAGAACCAAAAAATAAACTAAAAAAAAATACCATGGGACTTAAGGATACAGCTCAATGAGTAAGGGCACTTGCTATGCAAGCTGAGAACCTGACCCCAGCACCCACATAAGCAAGCCAGGCATGGTCCAGCATGCCTGTAACCCCAGTATTAGGAGGCAGATCCCAGGAGTTGGCTGGCCAACTAGACAAGCTAAAACTACTTTAGTGAGTGTCTCAAGGAAATAAGGCAAACAACAATAGAGGAAGATACCCGATACTATCATCTGGACTCCACATATGTGAACATACACATATACACCACATATAAACATACACACACACACACACACACACACACAAGCATACATCACTCAAAGACACAAAACCCATCAACCTTTAAAAAAAAAGACAAAATTCTATTTTGGATTAGAGAAAATAAAGTGAACCAACCCATGGAGAATGTGAGAACAAGGAACATGTTTAGGAAACAAGAAAAATATGGCTTGCCAGAATTAGAGTTAGAGGAAATAAGACTCCAAAGCTAAATGGGAGTCACACTGACTACAAAGGGCTTTGAAGTCAGGCTGAAGACATACAATAAATATAATAAAGCCACTGTGTATAAAGAACACAGTTCCTTTTAGCAAGCAAACTAATGAATGAGCTATGCTCAAGGTGTTACCAAGTTAGCAAAAACTAGGCAGAGAGAACATGAAGGTTTGGAATCAGATGGCTCCCAGGTAACAGAGGGACAAGAAAGGACAAGCTGTGAAACTTAGAATCTATGGGGACTTGGTAATTGATTTGTTATTGAAAGAAAATAAAAGGAGCAGATTTGATATTCAGGGGCCACAGTTACAACTGTGGATAATCAGAAAATGTAACTGTTTTAATAAAAATAGAGAAGTATGGTGAAGGAGTTTGCCTTTTGTATTGTTTTATTGTTCAAAGGGAGATGCAAGTTAAGGGCATGATGTGGACATGTTAAATTTTGAGAAACTAGGTACAAACACCTGACAAACACAAACAATACCACAGACCTCAGTCCTCCACTGACAAGATAGTACAAGGACAGTGAATAACTAAAAATAAAAAACAAGATGAATACAGACTCCTAAAGAATCAGTGCATTTAGAAAATAGCTAAAAGGACAACACCTAATAAAATTAACTGCTAGTCCCACTTTAGATCATATGCAAAATGTTGTAAGAGCTAACTGCCTAATAAAGAGTTTCCTGATCTTGAAGAAGTTGGGGGGCTGGGGGCCGGGTAACAGAGAGGCAGCAAAAGGGAGGAATGTCTAGATTTTACCAGTTTTTTAGAAAGTAAGATAAAGAAACTCTTCAATCTCCAAAGCATGGAACTTTATGCACAAGTTTTAACATAAATCCAGTGGGATACTGGCAAATCAACTGAGGCAGGAAGAAATGGCTTATTATGGCTTATTATAGCATTTGATGATATTCATGATGTAAATACTCCCACAATGTTCAATTTCAAGTATATGATGCTGGTAAAATTCCTGGAAAGTCAGCAATGGTCTGCAGGTATACATCAATTCCAGCATGCCACTGCAAACCACCTATTTTATGACCTACCCTGCTACGAAGCGGTTCTGTGAAAGCTTTCCTCTAAGTTCATCTTATTTTCTTATTTCTTATTCAGCAATTATTTATTTCTACAGCAATACACAGAAGTCTATTCTTGTCATATTCACTATTCTCAACTGTATTACAACTAAAAAGAGTGGGATATTGAAAGCTTCTCAACACCTTTGTTTCCACAGAAAGGTAAAAGAACTATATACTCCAAAAAGCTGCCATAGAACTCCTTTATAGTTGTTTCCTAATGTTAATGTTAATGTTAATTCCTCCCCATCTGTATTATTAAGGATAAAGAAAAAGGATTTTGGTCGTAGTTCTGGAGATACACTGTAGAGGGACTACTTCTAGTGTTGGACTTCTTGCTGGTAAAATTCCAAAGTGGCACAAAGCATTCAGTGGCAAGACACAGGGAGCAGAGTATACAGTATGCACATATGCCTGATCTTTCCTCCTCCTCTCATAAAACCACTAGCATTCAATCTGGGACTCCACCCTAATCTTTTCCCAAAGGCTTTACCTCTGAACACTATAGTCAAATTAAAGGTCCATTCTCTTAATACTTTACAAAGAGGAATAAGTTTCAATATGCAAAGCCTCACATCATATCCAAACTATGGCACCACCTAAGCCCAATGTCTGAAAGCAAGAACTTGACTCAAAACAGTAGCCAAACATCCCATGCGTCCTAATCAAAAGGAGAAACAGCAGAAATATAGGGAAAATGCCTTAAAGCTACAGTCATCATCGGAGGGAGTGGGTCCAACCAGCTCTACAATTTGACAGGGGAAGTTCCAAAGGCAAAATGGGGAGAGTCAGATCTAGCACACAGGGCAGACATTAGTTTTAATATGAAGAGCACCTGAAGAACACCCAGCAGGAGTGTGGTCTGCTCTGTGCCTGCTTGGTGAGGTTCAGGAGGCCATCCTCATGAAAAACACTGGGCATGTCTCAAGTGTCCTGCCAAGAATACCAGGGAGACCTACCTCTGTCTCAGGATTAAGGCTGGCCTGCCCTCAATGACCTCCAGTCATCATCACCTATCCTAAGTCCTTTTCACAGTTCTACTCTGGATTCCCAAGCTTCACAGCATCAAGAACAAAAGGGCTGACGGGCTAGTAGTCTCAGAGCCAAAAAATGTAGTGACAAATTTAATAGGAAGACAAGCTACAAGTTGGTTCCTACTTGTGACCACATGACAAGTCAGCATTTCATGTCAATGCAACCAGGAAGCTCAACAACAAACCAAGACAGTGAGTCCAATTATCATTTGACCAAAGCTCAGGACAAGAACGTAGTTTCCAATATTTCAAAAATTCCTCCCTGGATATCTTTCCAAAATACTTCCGTTTTCATAATACACCACTGTCTACCTTCTGGATTATGTTTCCTATGCAAAATTCTCCAGATATCTGAAGTAGAACCGTCAAAATAGTTCATTTATAAGGGAGAAGTCTATGGGGTTTTTCCTAATACAAGAGTCTTGAAAAGGCTGTACATTTCGTGGTAATTTAATTTTTCCATCAATGACTATTCTATTCACAAGTGCATGACATGTCACGGACAGAATAGAATAATTTAGAATGAATCTATCAAAAACTTTAGCTGGGCGTGGTAGCTCCCAACTGAGGGTCGCCACAAGTTTGAAACTAGCCTGGTCTTCAGAGATTCCAGGCCAGCCAGGGTCACCCAGAAAGACCCTGTTTCAAAAAGCAAAGGGGACGACTAGCGCTCCGGGTCAGGCACCTGCCCTTCACCTTCTTTTTGCTCTGGGCACGCTGAGCAGGAGCACCACGCGGAGGTGGGAACTCCAGAGCAGACGACCAAGGCGGGCGTCTCACTGCACACCTTCCGCGTTAGCCTCTCCGCAAAGTTTCTGGAAGTTGGGCGCTAGAGAAAGCCGAGGCCACACACGCCCCCTCCGCACCCTTCCTGACACCGGCTCCCGGGTGCCTGCGAGCTCGCGGGAAGCGCCGGCCTCCTCCCCTTCCGCCCCTCGGCTCCCGGGGCGGCGGGACCGAGCCCAGCGCGGAGAGCCGACCTCCGCCGCGCTCGAGGCAGGCGGTGCCGGGCCGAGGTGTCCTCCACAGCCCGGCGACGCTTGGCTCGGCGCGGCCTCTGGCAGTCGCCGGCAGACCCGGCGCCCGCGCTCCTCCTCAGCGGGGCGGCCGAGAGCGTTACACGTCCTCGGGGCTAACCCGAGACGCGCGCCGCTGACCATGTCGTCCCCGTACCCAGGAGGTTCTCACCCTCCACCGGTGTCCGCTGATTCCACCTCCTCCTCGGCCGCCATCGCCGCCGCCGCCGCCGCCGCCGCGCAAGCGCAGGGACGTACCTCGAAGCCGGCTGACAGGCCGACTGGGCGGCCAGGGGACGCAGCCGCCCTTAAGGCCGGGCCGCCCGCGCATGCGTCGTCCGCCCACTAGGACAAGCAGGCGGCCGGACCGCGCCTTGGCAGGCGTTCGCTTCCCCCTCAGCCCCGCCCACCAGCCGCGCATGCGCCTCTCCGCCGGCCCGCGCCAGCTGGAGAGCCGGACTGGAAGGTCACCCGAATGGTTCTGGAATCTAGCCCAGCCGAGTGAAGGAGTCACTCATTGGAATAATGACCATTAATGCGTCATCCCGCCAGGATGGACTGTCAGGTGATGGGTACTAGACGAGCACTCGGCAGTCTGAGGCTGAGGAGGAACCCCACGACTGCAGCAGTGGAGATGCCAGTGTAGTGATGGAATTCTGTGTGTCCTCTGCCTGCTCTTCCCACCCCCCAGGTGGGTGACAAGGGGCAGAAGGCGCCCACTGGACCCTTCAGTCCGTCCACAGTCAGTTCTAGGCTCTGAGTTACAGTTCTGACCCAAACCTGCACCCCGTCACCCAAACCCCGAATACGTGGGAAAGCGGAAAAAGTCTATGTTTGGGTACTTAGAAATACACTCCCCCTTAGGTCTCTAGAGAACTAATAGAGAAAGCTTACCAGAATCCATTCTGAAACGATAGCTAGCTCTTAAAGATGTTGTCGTGTGGTGTGGTGGCCCACAACCTTAATCCCACCTCTGTGAGTTCTAGGCTAGCTTGGCCAAGACCTACAGTGCCTTACCTTTCTTGTTTTAAGAAAAGAGGGAGGGAAGGAGAGAGGGAGGGAGGAAAATAAAGAAAAGGAAGAATTTGGGACAGGAGAGATGACGCAGTAGTTGAGTGCTTAACTGCTCTTGCAGATGGCCTGGGTTTAGTCCCCAGCACCCAAATCAGGCTGCTCAGAAACACCAGTAAACTCCAGTTTTAGGGGACCACTTCCCCCTCCTGGTCTCCCCAGACACCTGCATGCATGTGTTGCACATACAGACAAGCAAGTACATGCATTATTTTTAAATCTTTTTTAAGTTATTAATTTTTTTCATGGAATAATTGTAACTCCTCTTTTGCAAAGAAAGATAAGAAATGTGTGAAGTTGATAAAGGGCATTAAAAAGCTTGGCATAGGCAAATAGAAGTCAGCCACGGGCAAGTAAGCTCAAGGTTGCATTTTAAAAACAGAATCCAGAGCCATGACACTCATTGTGATTAAACAAATAGTCATCCTGATATTGCATAAGGAGGTTTTCCTTGGCCAGGAGCAGCCTCTTGCTGTAAGTCCTTCAGGTCAGGAGTAAGTGAGCTTAAGGCAGCACTGCTATCTGTACTTTTGACAAGCTTTGCATAGAGAATATGAAGTAAAGGGCTAGGGCTGTAGCTCAGTAGTAAAGCGCTTGCCTCCTGTTCATGGAGCCCTAGGTTCAATCCCCGACCCCCCAATATATGTGTGTGTGTGTGTGTGTGTGTATGCACACACATTCACAGTAGGTGCACTTAATTCAGCCACATCTATCTGGTACTGATGCCTGGGGTTACTCTGTGGTCTTAATTACATCTGGGATCATTAACTGAGTCTTCAAACTGTGTTATAATATAGTAAAGCCACAAATAAAAGATGTATATTTGCTTCTTTCCCAGAGGACTATGTAAATAACAGGCGTAAGCAGCAGTGTCCTTGCCACTGATAGTCAGGCTTCTTGAAGAGGAATGGTTAATGTAAATATCAACTTTTTTATTAGTGGTTTTCCATTTAGCCATTAGACATAACCTGTTTTTGTAATTATTCTGTTTGTTCCCATGTAGCCACTCACCGTTTCGTATGCCCTTACTCTGTGCCCACTACGTTGTAGGGGCTTGGGTTGAAGTAGGGCTTCTGCCTTCACTAATACACTATCCTTTATTTAGGACTCAGTTCATCACTTTACAATTTAGATCATTTGTGCAGGACCAGTCATTTCTAATGAACAGAAAGTTATCTTTTACAGTGGTGGAGACTGTGAAGAATAAGACAGTAATGTGTGATGAGAACCTTGCTGCTTCATCTTTCTAAAAAGTGCTGTAATGAAATAGCACGAGAAAGGTAGCATTGGAAGGACAGGAAGGACAGGATGGTGATGGGACGCAGTGGCTGGGTCAAGCTCCAAACACCAACCAACTCTATGACCTTGAAAAACATCACCCAATTAGGGCATGTATATGTCTACACATCCTGGTAAAGTGCATGCTCCACTTGCTGACCTGGGGTGAGGCCTGAGGTTCTCTACTTCCAGCTAGTTTCCAATTATGCCTGTGTTCCTGCTGCCAGCAGTGGGCCACCCTTTAACCAGCAAAGTGCTAGGACAGGTCTGTCTACTAGAATCTTCTTCAGTGATGGAAATATTTTCCACCCATACCATCCAGTCCAGTAGCATTAGCCATGTTCAGCTATGGAGTGTTTCACAAGTATGGCCAAATTTTTCTTTTCAGTGGCCAAAGATATAATGGTTACATATGGCTGTCACGTTCTACAGAATCATCTTTCAGAAAGTGGGACAAGACAATTCCTGAGGTCCCTCCTGCATCCTGTTGTTCCGTGTTATCATTTTCAAGGTGTGTGTGGGAGTGCAGAGAAGGCTGAGAGGTCCACTGTAGTTGGTGCAGGAGCCAAAAGGGAGCGTTGGTCTCCTACAGATTAGATTCTAGAAATTAGTGGTAGAGCTGAGGCAAGAGACTGACTAGTCAGTATTAGCTGAACTCCCAGAACCAAACAAAAGGCAGGACAGGATTACCAAGTTGTAATGGAAAAGATAGATTAACTTTCCACACAAAATATCGAAGCATCTATGTGAAAAAAGACAATGAATACGATGACAAGACAGAAACAGATTAGGAAAACCTGTTTTGGAGATCTTAAGAAATTAAGGTGTTCAGTATTTAAAAAAATTAACGAAACAGATGGAGCTTTTAAATAAAATTCTCAGATGAGAAAGGCCATAAGCCTCACAAAGTGCTCAGGCACACCAGAAATTATGGAAGTACAAATTCAAACCATTGTGACATCCAAGGAATAAAACGGCAAGCATTGGCGAAGACCTGTTGTTGCTAGGTCAGTTGAAAGTGTTTTTACTTAGTTCTATGTTTTTCTAAAAGTTTTGTGAACTTGCATATTAAGCCCATGACCCATCTTGAGTTAATTTTCTGTATATTTGTGTTGAGGATTTTGTTCACTTTATTACGCTCCAGCACCATTTATTGACATAAAAACTAGCTTTAAAGTAGTGTCTGATGTGTTGCTTGGTGTGAGTCTGTTTGATACACTTGGCTGCTTGTGAGTATGACAGCATTCAGGTCTTTGGCTGGAGCCCTAGGATGAGGCATTCAGAGCAAGCGATGTTCTTTGCCTTAGTGACCATCCGTAATAGGTGTATGATATGTACAAGCTGGTAGGTAATTTATGGTGAGGAAACGTTCTGGGCACTGGGATGTGGTGCTCAGATTCCCCTCAAGGAAGAATATGTCACCTCAAATGTATGCAATGTGTCTGTGTGTCAGTTTCTAGATGTCATTCCCTTCAGAGAACACATCTGTGTTGTGCCACCCACCAAAACCATGTCCTAGTGATGGGTTGAGGCAGGGATCAAAGTCCAGCTGTTTTGACCTGAAAGGGTAAAAACCCTTTCTGCTTTAGAATTCCTTGTGGCTGAGCTACTGAGCCTTCATCCCAACCCAGTTCCCCCAACCACCTGCAGAATTGGCTTTCTTCCCTCCTTCTGAGTCAGTGCTGGTCCCAAGGGCCTTTGCTCCTGCTTTGGTAATCTCTTTAGAGATTGCTTCCATGGAGAATTCAAAGAACACTTGTTTTCATTTAATGCTGAGTGTGAAATTGGTTTATGTCTGAGAATGGTGGGAAAATCAAAACTTGACAGTTTTTGTATTGCTGTTAGGGCCAGTACCTCAGGAAAACCACCACCAGAAACTTTGCTCTCTACTCGAGAGGCCAAGACCTGCCTGAGCTATAGATTGAGACCCTATTTTAAAAAATAAAGGGGACTGGAGAGATGGCTCAGAAGAGCACTATTCTTGCAGAGGATCCTGGATTCAGTTCCCAGCTCCCATGTGGTGGCTAACAACCATCCATGACTCCAGTTTCGGGATCCATGCTCTCTTCTGACCTCCATGGGCACTACACACACATGGTGCACTTTCATACATGCAGGCAATACACTCATACACATAAAATAATAAACAATAAACAAAATACTTTTTATTCAGAAGAAAGAGAAGAAAAGAAAGAAGAGCAGTTTTGAAGAAGAGAGCTGAAGGCAGGGAAGAGATGTTGAGGAGGGGCAGGCATAGTGTGAGCATTGTGCACAGAAGGAGGGCGTGCACAGCAGCACAGCACCAGATTCTGCCCCTTCCTCTGTGGAGGTGTTTGGTAATGGTTCCAGTGCTGGCTGTGCACTCCAGCACAGCATGGGTGGATAGCCCTGCACTCCAGCACACCATAGGTGGATAGCCCTGCACTCCAGCACACCATAGGTGGATAGCCCTGCACTCCAGCACAAATCCAGCAGGGCCAGATTTCCTTAGCATGGAATGTCAAATCAGATAGCTAAGGCCTTTGGGATAAACTCTTTGTTTTCTATCTTGTCATGCCCAGATAACCACATAATCAGCTTAGAAGGAGGAAATGTATGTTTTGGCTTATGATCCTATCACTCTGGGCCTGCGGTGCCCTAGCACGTATTGTGGGAGTATGTGGTAGGGGAGGTCTGTTCATGGCTGCTGGGAAGCAGAGACAGGGAGGGGCAGAGTGCTGGATCTAGGACATGCCTCCAACAGTTTGCCTTCCTTTTGGCCCTTCCGCCTAGTGTTCACCACCGAAAGTGTCCACCATCTACAGTTCTACCACTTAAAGTGTCCACCACCTAAAAATTCTGTATGCCTATGGTTCCACCTCCTCTCAGGAGCACAACAGGCTTGTGACCAAGCCTTTAGCATATGGGCCTTTGTCAGGGAGCTTTTAAAATGCAAAGCACAGCAACCACGCCTATCCCAGCTCCAGTCCTGAAGCCCTTTGAGTAATGTTCCTGTGAAGGAAACCATAGCAAATGATTGTCCAGTTTCAAGCTCCGAGGCCCTGAAAAATAAGGGCAGGAAGAGAAAGGAAGTGGGCAGAGGAGATGGCACCCACCTTCCTTTCACAGCCTCTGGCCCCAGGACAACTGAAGTCATGAACACTGAGAGGAGATGCCTATATGTACCCTTGCTCCACCTTGTATCCTATTTGATACAACAGAAAAACCTGGACTTTTATTCTCAGTAAAATTAATGTCTTTAATTTTCTACCACATTTTAGATATTTTATATTTCAGTTATGTTATGATTTGTGTGTGTGTGTGTGTGTTATTTCTGGAAAGAGCATGTTAAAATAATGAGCATCCAATAAATCAGGAAAAAGCCCTCCAGAATAAAACTGAAAATGTCAGTTCCTTTTCTGTATTTACACTTTGCAGAGAAAAACTCATCCATGTAGATGTTATGCATGCCATGGAGCAATCTGTAACAGGATAATGTTTAAACAGTAGCAAAAAGTGTTCATACCCATAATTCTCCCTGACATTAACACTGCCTCTTCAGCTGCCCCCTCACCATTTCAAAATGCATCCATTTTATTTAGTCTGCACTTGTTGCAAAAAACAAGCAGTGGTTGTTGTGTTGTCTTGATTCCATTACCTTTTGTGACAAGTGGGAAGTAATCTGGTTGTCATGCTGTAAGAATTTGGTTCTAAGTAATTCAGGCAATGGCTTATTTAGCTTCAACACTTTAGATATGGACTGTACTGGACTCCACATTGAAATACGATTGTGCCCACAGCTGGAGGAACTTTGTAATGTTATGAGTGAATGAGAATTAAGGAGAATGTGGTTCTAAGTTGGTGCAGTACCACTAATGTGCATTGTTTGTGTGACCAGAGCTGCTTTTGTCTGTTCTTGAGAACCAATTGTTTGTTAGTAACCTCTTAAACTAGATACTGAACCTTGGAACTTGGAAATTGGGAATGTTTATGCCCCAGAAATTTTCAATTATTTCAAATCAGGGCTGCTTTTAAAGATTCTTTTGAGGTCTGACTTATTAATACATTATCTCCTGTATGTTGGTGTAGAATTACTAAGGCGATGTCAGGCAAAGAGCTGAAGGTTTTACAGGGGAAAGTAAATGGCTCTTACTGAGAGTGCAGCACAGCGGTAGAACTCTGGCCTGGCATGCCTAAGGCCCTGAGTTTTATCCTCAGCACCATACCAGAAAAAGAAGAGGAGGAGGAGGAGAAGGAGGAGGAGGAGGAAGAGGAGGAGGAGGAGGAAGAGGAGGAAGAGGAGGAAGAGGAAGAAGAAAAGGAGAAGGAGAGGAGAGGGGGAGCAGAAGCAAACAGCACAGGAGCAAACCAAAAATGGAGGACCAAAGTCTAACATTTGTCTATGAAGTCACACAGATGTGGATAAGCATCTTCAAGCATTTGAAAGACAAGACTTAATTAGGTCACACATTTATGGAAATACTTTGTGAAAGTGAGCCTCAGAAAAAAAGCTTTGTTCCATTTTTTTAAAGTGCAAATCATAATGGTTATCACCCAGTGAGCACACATAAACACCATCCATATATTAAGTTGATTTTGAAGGAGAAAAGAGACATCTGATGAAAAGTGATGGATGGACAGGCCAGGCAGGTGTGCGTTAGGAAAATGACTCCCAGCTGCAGAATGGATCTCTGACCTTCCAGTCCTTGAACTAAACAACATGCCAAGTGCTGGCGTTTTTTCCTTCATCTTATTACATGCTGCAAATCAATTATGGTAACTTTTAAAAGGCTGTGCTGATGAATATACATTTGATAGCTAAATATAAAGCTTTTATTTTTAACCTTCTCTCCTTTGAAACTTGAAGGTGTTGCTTAGCTACCCTCCCTTTTTCTTAGTGTAGTCTCCGATTTGATGTCTTCTGCAGGTGCTAGGAATGGGTTGTTAATAAGTACTTTTCTTTGAAATTCAACAGCATGTACAGTGCATGTGTGTTGCTATCACTTTTGTATTATTAACTCCTTTGTCCCTAAGCTAATCCATTTAAACTGTAATACCAAGCAAGAAATGCCATACACTTTTGGGTCAAATTGGAGCCGTTTATTAATAGCCAGAGGTCAGAGAGGGGGCTAACATCCAAAAGAACTCTCAACCCCAAGAAGAAGCAGGGCAGTGTTTATAAAGTTTAAAACTGCAATTACATCATGCCAGAGGCAAAACCAATAATAATCGTAGTTGCATCAGATCACCACAGTCACACCAGATCAGGAGCAGGTCAGTTAACAAAGAGGTTTTCACTTAACAATAAGTTTCAGTTAGGTTGGGTGGGAGGAGGTGCTACCTGGGCATGCTGCCTGGCTACTTTTAAGTTTCCCAGTATTGCAGAAACAGTGCAGTCCCTGAAACTGCCTGCATGGAACATTCTGCCTAGCTGACTGCAGTGGGAATGGCTGGGCAAAAATACAGGGTGAAAGAAAAGTCGGCTGGAACAAAGTGGAGTTTTGACATTTCAAAACCACTGTTTCTTAACATATATGCATTCTTTTCTTGGGGGAAAATTATATTGAACAAAATTGATTATGAAAATTAATATATACATGTTATATTATGTACATATGTGCTAGATTATAATTTTATTATAGAAGTTAATGTTAGTATAAGGAAATTTTCACAGTAGCATGAAATTATTCTAAAATGATTTTTTTCTGAAACCCCTCCATAGAGAACATGTTTGTGATGATTAGTTTTGTCAAGTTGGCATAATCTAGAATCATTTAGGAAGAGAGTCTCAACTAGATCAGGTTGGCTTGTGGATATTATATCTGTGGGGGATTGTCCTGATTATGTAAAATGATTTTGGAAGACCCATCTTAGAAATGGGGTTTCCCTGGGGTTGGGTTCTGGACTATATAACAAGCTAGCTGAGCTCAATCATGCTTGTAATCCTGTTTGCTTCTTGATTGGATATAATGTTAAGTTTCTGCCTCCTTAACTTCCCTGATATGATGATCTGTAACCTGGAATTGTATGCTAAAATACACTCTTTCTCCCCTAAGTTGCTTTTTGTCAAAGTTTTTTAAAGATTCTGTTTCTTAATTATATGCTTGTGTGTCTCTGTGAGAATATGTACATGTGAGTGCAGTACCTGTGGAGGCCAGAAGAGGGTGTCAGTTCACCTGGAGCTGAAGTTGCAGGCAGTTATGACATGAGTACTGGGAACCAGTCTGTGGCCCCTTCCAGTAACTGCTCTTAAGGTGAGCATCTCTCCAGTCCCTGGTATATTTATCACAGCAATAGAAATGAAACTAGGATGATAGGAAGTTATATTCATTCTGTCACAGCATTTTGATTTCACCTCTGAGTTGTCCTGGAGATTGAGCCCACAAGAGCAGGCTGCTGAGCGATTCCCACATAAACCTGGAACAGATATCTACACCAATACTGCACAGCAACACAAGGGACATGAAGAATCAAGGAAGTGCGACCGCACCAAAAGACTGTAACTTCTTAACTTCTAAACCCAAAGACTCTGAAATGAGTAATATGCCAGGTGAATTCAAAAGTTTATTTGTTAAATGATCAATGACTTCAAACAGAATTCAAACAAGTTCAAAACCCAATTCAGGACCCCAAGAAGAAAGTCATCAATCTGCTGAGAAAGTCATCCAGAAAAATCGAGATTTTGAGGTGGGGGAGGTAGAAATATTGGAAAGAAAATTCAATCAATGATATAAAAAGTGCAATGGAAAAGATTACCAACAGACTATACAAATGGATGAACGACTATCATGGATGGAGGGTAAGGTTAAGGAAAACAAATCTGCAAGCAAGACCACAATTTTCAGGAATGCTGGGATATGATCATGAGACCAAACCTAAGAATCCATATCAAACGAATAACTTAATTATAAGCTTCAAGTTCTTGGAAAAACAAGAACAAGTCAAATCCTAAAGCAGGAGACAGAAAGAAATAAAAAGACCAGGATAGATATTAGTGAAACTGATGAAAAAAAAATACAAATAGCAAGGTCTAGTCAGTTCAGTTCTTCAAATCCAGAGTAAATGGCTTAATATTTCATGACAGTGCAGTTCCCTTCTTTGTTCTTCTAATCTTCACCAAAGTTTCTAATCTTCACCAAAGTTTAGCTTTTATTTAAGTGGAGACCTTTCCCCACCCTTGGAAAGAAGACACAGGGACATTAACTACTTCCTTTTGAATTATCTTTAGTGTTTGAAATTCAGGTTGAATTCCAAAACCAAAGTCTTCACTTTAAACAACATACAAATCAGGGTTTGAATTAAAATTCCTGAGTATATGACAGAAATATGGCATTATTTTAAATGTGAATGTTTCTTATCATGTAAATTACTTAAAATCACATTCATATGCTTTTTGTCATCTGCACACAGTTTCTTCTTTGGAGTTATTAGAACAAAATGGATTGGAAGCAAGCAGATTCATATCTAATAATAAAAACCAGGTATAGTCGTACTTGCCTGTCATCCCAGCACTCAAGAAGCAGGGGCTCTGCTTGATGCAGATTTCGTTAGACCACCATGCTCTGGAGATTTCATTGAAATTTCATTTCATTTCAATGCTGGGGAAGGGAGAATCAGTTCTCTCCAGGGACTAGCTCCCTGAGGAGTTATTTGACTCAGAGTGGGCAGCCCTAAACACAAGTACACCAGAGCACCACTAAATGGACTCAGTGATTCATAGATAGATAGATAGATATCAAAGGACAAGAAATTGAGGAGGGGGGCATGGGAGGAGCTAGAAGTATATTATATATATATGTATATATGTATATGCATGTATGTGTAGCAATGATAATCACATAAGAGGACAAGAAATTGAGGAGTCAGGGGGACATGGGAGGAGTTAGAGGGGGACTTGGAGGGATGGAAATAAAGCAGACTATACTCATGTATAATGTTCACTTAAAAAATTTAAACCCAGCACTAAAATCACACCATTATGAAATGAAACATCCTGAAGTTGGGCAATACAGACATAAACACCTGACAATCCTGTCATTTCTTCACATCGGGCTCATGATAGCTCTGTCCAGTTTTCTGGTGAAGTGTTAATGCCAGTGGAAGTCAAGCTGTGGTTCATTTTCCTGGTCAGGCTCACATGTGCCCCTTGACTCTCTCTCCAGTCGTATCTGCTAAGCTGCTCAGAGTCAGGGAAGGATGCTAAGCAGAACACTTTAAAAACAGAAGATTCAAGCCATTTCCTATCTGTACCCTGTTGGGATTATTTTTTCTTTCTTTTGTCAGGAGGTGCAGGGCATAGAGAAAACTGCTATGTCATAACACATTCCAGAAAAATCCCTGTCAATTTAGTTCAAATAATGAAATGTATAGATTTGTAGTGTTAGGTCTGTGACTCAGTTAAAACTGTTGGAAAAAATGTGCATTTTATGAGGACAGGCTGAATCTAGCTAAAGCTGAGGACTGGGAGGGTGTGGCTAGAGTGACTGGGAGTGTTAAAGAGACTTTGCACTGGGGCAGTAGAAAAGGTGCCTTGAGGACAAGATCATGCTCATGGAGAGCTGTACCTCATCTGCCATCATGAACTGTACCCCCAAACTACAACCAACCTTTCCTCTTTCCAATGGTTCAATAAGAAAAATCACTAGTAAAATTAGTTGCCTTAGAAGTATGTTGTTGCAGTGTCTGAGCTCCTTGTCCCCTCCTGCCTCTTTTGCATACTCCTGGTCCTCCTGGTATGTGACCCCCACCTGGAGCTGAGCAGAGACTGACACCAACCGTGCTCTTAGACTTCTAGAACCACGGGCCAAAATGAATCTCCTTCTTGTATAAATTACCCAGCCTTAGATATTTTGTTGTAGCAATGGAAGATAACTAAGGCAATATTATCAACATTATGTCTGGTATATATTACAAAGTTTTATCGATATTTTTAATATAAGAATTATGACCATTATTTATATCTAAGATTGTAGCTTTTATAACATTTTTCCTGTATTGTGACTTGCTTAGAAAAGCCTTAACTCTAGATAATATAAATATTCAATTATTCTTTGTTCTAGAAGCTAATGTAAATTACCTTTAAACTTCATTGAACTATAATTCACAAACCACAAAATCTCCCCATAATGTACTATGCTGAATGGTTTTATTTATTCATGAATTATACAGACATTGCCATTACCTCGTTTTAGATTTGTGTGTGTTGCTTGTGCTAGGGATCCAGCTCTAGCTTGCCAATGAGTAGCATATTTTTGTGCTAGTTTCTTTTCTGTTGCTGTGATAAAACACCCTGAGCAAAAGCAACTTGGGGGAGGAGTTTATTTGACTTATACTTCTAAGTCATAGTCCATCGTTGATGGACATGAAGCCAGGAACCTGAAGGCAGGCTGGCTTGCTATTTCACATAGCATTAATCTGACCAAGGAACTCACAACCAAGGAAATATAGCAGAAACCATAGAGGAATGTTTCTTGCTGGCTTGTTCAGGATCATGCTCAGATAGCTACCTTATATAGCCCAGCTGCCCAGGGAATAGCACTGCCCACAGTGGGCTGGGCCCTGCTACATCAGTTAACAATCAAGACAGTCCCTCACAGGCATGGTCATAGACCAACCTGATAAACACGATTACTTAACTGAGTAATTTTTTTCAGGTGTTTCTGGACTGTGTCAAGTTGACAGTTAATATTAACTAGGACAATTTTATCACCCTAAATGATTAAATTTAAATCTATGGTTCATCTGGGGGTTCTATATATGAAGTTTGGTAGTGGTTCACTTTGATTCTTTTGCATATGAATATCCAGTTGTCTGAGTACCACTGAAAAGCCTATTTTTTCCTTATTAAATTTTGTGGTAATTCTTGTCAAAAAATCAGTTGTTTATAAGTTTACAGTATGTTCTGGAGCCTCAGTTCTTTCCCCCTGACCTGCATATCTATCTTTATACAACTGTCTTGATTTCTGTTATGTTCTTAGTAAGCTTAAAAATCAGGGAATAGGCACCATCCACTTCTGGTTTTCTTTTTAAATATGGTTGGCTGCTTTGTGCTGGAGAGGATACAGAGATGAGGATAGTCTGGTTAACAAAGGTGTAAATTAATCTAATCACTCGGGAGGACAATATAGAGATTCCTAACAGAACTACCATATGATCCAGTAGTTTTCATAGTGGGGATACATTTGAAGGAGATGAACTCATTACACCAAAAATATTATTGCAGCACTATTCACAATAGCCAATATGTGGACTCAGCAGAGATGCCCATCAGCAGATGAATGCACAAAGAAAACGTGGTACCACAATTGAATATGTCACAGTTAGCGTCAGCCGTCAACTTTACACAAACTAGAGTCACCTGGGAAGAGGGAACCTCAGCTGAAGAATTGTCTCCTCGTGTCTCCTCTCGTGGGCATGTCTGTGGGGCATTTTCTTGATTGCTAGTTAAAGTAGGAGGGCCCAGTCCACTGTGGGCAGTGCCATCCCTGGGCAGATAGGCCTGGGTTGTAGAAGAAAGGTAGCTGAGCAAGCCAGGGGAACAAGCCAGTAAAGCAGTGTTCCTCCCTGATCTCTGCCTCAGTTCCTGCCCCCAGGTTCCTGTCTTTGAGTTCCTGCCTTGACTTCCCTTAATGATGGACTATAAACCGTAAGCCAAATAAAGCCTTTCCTCCCCAAGCTGCTTTTGGTCATGGTATTTATCACAGCAACAGAGAAGCAAACTAGAACAGCCTTAAAAAGGATTAAGTCCTGTCACTGATAGCAACACAGATGGATGTGGATCATTACATTAAACAAAATGAGCCAGACACAGAGTTAACAGAACTTTTTCTCACTCGTTTGTGAAAGTTAATAGGTTATTCTCACAGCAGAACTAAAGAATGGTAACTAGAGATGGGAGAGGACAGTAGGAAGAAAGAGGGGTTCAATAAAGGGTTTCAAGACACAGTGAGGAAGAAATGTTTCTGGTTTTTTTCTGCAGCCACAGCAAGGCAACACATATGTATACTATATGTCAAAGTAACTAGAAAATAACTCCCAACACAGAAGAATGATTAGTGTTTGAAGAAGTGGAAATGATTATTACCTTGATTTGATAATTACATATCATATACAGATATAAGATTATCAGAATGTACCTCATATAAGAACTATGACTCAATATAAAAGCAAGTTGGCTCTTATAGATCCCTGCCTTGTCATATGATCTTACAATATTTATCAGTTTATGAAAAAGAAACAACTGGGATCCCAACAGAGGTCACACTGAATCTACAGGTCAACTTGAGGTTATTACCATCTTGACAATATTAAACCTCTTGACTCAGAACCATAGGCTGCCTTTCCATTAATTTAGATCTTTTTTCAAAGGAGTGCTGTTTTGAAGATAAGTCACCTACTGATATGGAGAAGTTATATTCTTATAATCAAACTGTATTCTTGTAAAGTATCCTCCGTAGCCTAGACCATTTGAAGGTTCTTATTTTACTTACTAGGTAGATATATTGAAATGTAACTCTGTGACATTTTGTTACCCAGTGATGTTTTAGTTCCTTGTGATGTTTTCATTACTCTATTTTATTACTTTGTAATATCTTGAAGCCCTGTGTTGCTTTCTAACTAACCCTGTTGTATTGCTGATAAAAATGTGAAACTAAAAAAAAGGAAAGTTCACCAAATGATTAATGAAGTACCTGGTTCAATTAGTTCAAGAAAAGTGTAGATCAAACATGACAGAGACTTAAACTTTTGCTGGTGATACCTGTTTTTATAAACTATAGTGACTGACTGATTCCTAGCTGAATTAGCCTGGCCTACTTTTTTAGCCATGATGACCCAGTGAACTCAGGGAGGAATTTTTCCTAAGGTATTATGACCCATAATGAAAAGAGACATAGGGTCCCAGGTGGCAACCATAAAGTGATGTAAAAACTCCTATAGAACCTGAATTGTACATTGTTCTTGGCCCATAAAATCTTAAAGCCTTGTTTGCTAATTCTGGAACTACGTGCATTTGAAAGAATAACTCTCCAACTCTTCCCTGGGTGAATGCTTGATCTTTTAACTGTTTGAAGAACTTTTCCATAACCTTACTTTATTGCTTCCAATATCCTGCCACCCCCAGAGAAGTGTGGTTAGCAGGAAGGGAGGTCAGACGCTACCAGCTCTAGGCCGTGCCACGAGAGGGAAGAAATGTTTTGAGCGAGATGTGGCACTAGGTTTTGAGCTTGATTGGACAAAGGCAGAGATCTTGGGTAGAATCTGGTTTGGGTGTTACCAGCTGCTACACAGGAAAGAGTCTATGTGGAATAACAAGGCAGGGCTGGAACTTTTTTAATGCTCTTCATGTTTATAGCTCAGTGGGCTGAGAAGTCAGGAAAACTGCAAAGCTAGTATGAGGAAAGTTCTCTCAGAGATTGCATCATCTTGCCCTCCCCCTAAATGCTACCACTCGCACTATGTAATTTCCAAACTGCTTAGGAAAAAACCCTTTCTTAATAACACAGTTTACTTCCATCTTTCGAAGCTTGAAGCTATGTGGGCCGATTGAACCAGCTCTGTTTCATGGTTTTGTAGATTGCTCATGCTACATACTGAACTCTGCAGCTCTTTGGAAGTGTTTTATAGGTCTGATGGGCAAGTCCTGCGCCATGGAACTGGCGTGAGCTTAGATGCCTTTCATCTTGTTCAATTAATCATTTTATGTAAGGTTTTCCCCTGGACAGTATTATAAGCTCTCTGACATTCAGGACAATGTGAGTTGTCATGGACATTATTGTATAGACTGGTTGGGCAGAATGAATGAGCTCTTTTGAAAGATGCCATAAATCATGATTTTATCCTAAACTTCATTTGAATGTCTCGTTTCTCCTAACTTTACTGCCCTCTCCAAAGTACATTCACTGGAAAACAGCTCTTGTACAAGCACTGGCATGTTTAGGAAAAGAACATGTACTTGTTGGCATACCCAGGGTACAAGAGAGATGGTAAGAGGGCACTGCCATTCCTTTCATCAACCGGTGCCATGGAATGAGGCTGCTGCTGTGCTGCTGGGAGAATGAAGGAACACAGGTGTTCGTGTTCTAAATGGAACTTTCAACGGTCTGTATGAGGCTGTTGACAGCCTTCAAAGACAGTAGATTGCTCACGTATTACATTAATGCTAATTTAGCTCACAGCCTATGAGATAGGGAAGAAGAGCTGAACTAACTGGAACCCAGCAGCTTAAGATAAACCCTCAGAGGGATGGGGAGATGCTCAGAGCAGCCTCAGACCTCAGAAATGCTGGTCCAGGCCTTTAGTTTTTGTTTACATGCGCTTCCTGGAGCCCCACTCTAATCCACCCAGAAACCCTTCAGTGAGTCTTGCTGTCACTCAAAATATTTTCTTTAACTTCTACAGAATATTTCCTGGGTGATTCTTTATGACTTTCTCTCACTCTCAAAGTCAGATAGCTGTGTATTTATTTATTATTTATAGACAGAGTCTAACTATGTAGCCCCATCTGCCCTGGAACTTACTATATAGACCAGGCTGGCATAGAATTCACAGTGATCTCCTTGCCTCTGCCTCCCTGACTGCTGGATTTGAAGTTGTGTGCCACCACACCCAGCTATGTTGTTTTTGTAAAGTTTGATTTATTATTATTTCTTCTTTTTTCTCCCTAACCATCCAAAAAGGATAACAGACCTAAGAATCTTGATTGTTCTCTCAAGTGACTTTGTGGCTTTCCGAGCAGTTTCCTTTCGAGTAGCCTGCTTTCTCATATTGCACCCATGAATCCCTTTAGCCACTTAATGTATTTCTAGTACCTCCCCACTCCTGCCCAGGTTCTGTTATACCTAGTGAGCTCTGCGTCCTCCTACCTTCATCCCACTGTTTTTGTGACATCCTCTACCCTCATGTGGGTATGTGGCAGTCCCAAAATGATATTATCTATGTGGGTGAGAAGAAGCTTGTGATGCTGTTTATAAAATTACCCAAGAACTTAGACAGGAAAAGGTTTATTTTGGCTCATGGTTTTGTAGGACTCAGCCCATGATGTGTAGGCCTGTTGCTTTTGAGCCTGTGGTGCCAGTAGCACAGCATGGCAGGGGGAGTTGCTCACCTCCTGGCCGTAGAAAGCTTGGAGAGGGGCAGGAGGGGCTGTGGTCTGAGTATCCCCTTCAATGGCACACTCCAGGGACCTAGTTCTCTCCTACTTGCTCCTGCTGCTTAAATGTTGGACCACTTTCCAATAGCACCACACCGAGGGCCAAGCCTTTAATACAGCAGCCTTTAGGGGTCAAACACAGTGCCTACTCTAAATGCACACTGCATCACTGAGACACACTCTGGCCCTTTATCTGTGTCATATTTCCCAACCACTCTTGGCTCCTTATTGTTGCAAAATAGTGTTCATTTGTGTGAGCATACTACTTTAAAATAGCTATTTTATTATTTTTAATTATGCATACATGTGAGGATCTGTGGGGGTCTGTGTGGTTATGTACATGTGAGTACAGGTGCCTATGAAGGCCAGAGGCATCAGGTTCCCTGGAGCTGGAGGTATAGGTGGTTGTGAGCTGCCTGGTATAGATGCTGGGAATTGAACTAGAATACTTTACAAAAGCAGTGTATACAAAAGCAGTGTACTACTTTTAAATGAATTCATTTATCAGCTACTTAGTGGACATTTGGATTGTCTCTGTGTCTTGTGAATAATGCTTCTATAAACATTTGTGTGTGAGTGTTTAGGTGGCCATATATCTTCAGTTTTCTTGGATATAAGCTTGGGAGTATAATTTCTGGATTGTACATTCTGTGGTGAACATTTTGAAGGGTGGTAATCTTGCCAAGGGATGTGCAATGCTTGTGAAGGATTGGTACTAATTATTCTGTAAAAGTTTGATTATAAGGGGTTGGAGAACAGCACTGGCTGCTCTTGCAGAGGATCCAGGTTCAGCTCCCAGCACCCACATGGCAGCTCAAAACTGTCTGTAATTCCAGTTCCAGGGCCCTCTTCTGGCCTTTGCTGGGTACTGCATGCGCAGGATGCACATACAGACAAGCAAGTGCATATAGATTATAGATACACACACACACACACAATTATTTTTAAAGTTCATAGGATTAATCAGTGAAGTCATCTGGGCTTTCCTTTATGCAAAGTCTTTTTAAAAATCTATTAATTTAAGGTCTTCACAGATTTTAGAGATTATCAGACTTTTAATGTCTTTTTGAGTTAGTTTTTGTCATGGCAACATTTCCACTTCACCTAGCATATCCAATTTATTGACATATAATTATTGCCTTTTAATCTTATTTCTGAAAGGCCAGAAGAGTTCCTCACCCTTAATTCCAGGTATTAATAAAGAAATCTTCTTTTTTTTTCTCTTGGCCAATCTCTGTAGGTAATATTTTAAAATTTTGTTGATGTTTTTAAAGAACTAACTTTTGGTTGTTTTATTTATTCCATTAAGTAGTTTGTTTTCGTGGACAGCTGTTTTTTGCTTTAATCTATTTGTCTCATATACTCTGAAAGCTGAGACTAGCCACATCAACTCTCTTTTGTGTAGTGCTTGCCTACGGTATATTTTCCACTTGCTTTTCACCTATCTGTACCTCTGCATTTAGATGGATCATTTGTTATTTGTTTGTATACATTTGGCTACTTTGTACCTTTGCATTGGAATGTGTATCCCATTCTCATTTAATTATTAAGGTAGAATTTGTGTCTTTCAGAGTACTGGTTGTTTTTTGTCCTGTATCTTTCTCCTCCCCCATCACTGCCTTCCATCAAGCTAGCCATTTTGACATGTTTTTCAGTCACCTTGTTGCTTCTTTTAATATGTTCTTGGATTATTTTTCTTAGAGAATTGCAACTGATAGCTTCAAAGTAGCCTGAGTTAGCACCAATTTGATTTCAGTTATGTGCAGAACTCTGCTCTGGCATAGCTCAGTGCCCTCTTTCTTTATCCTATTGTGCCCATATCAATTACATCTTTACACTTCATAAGCCCATCAGCATAGTTTTACAGTTATTGCTTTAGAAGTTGTCTTTTCACACAGGATATGAAAGCTGAGAAGAGACTTGGGAGGGGGAGGAGATGTTTCCAGGTGGAGGGAGAGATGGGGAGGAAGAAGAATCACTAAAACACTCTTTGTTTGAAAATATCATAATTACATCTACCTCACAACATGCTAATTAAAAAATTAATTCTTTTGAATCAAGTAGAAGAGGTAAAAAGCTAAAATATGCTTATACCATGTCTTATGTGCGTGTGAACTTACCTTTACCATCTTTATATCTTCAGATGGATTCAGAATCATGTGCAGTGCATTTTCATTCAATCTCAGGATTCTCTTTAGTATTCATTATAAACATTAGTCTGCTAATGATTGAGTCTCTAAGGTTTCTATCTAGGAAAGTCTTAATCAAGGAGAACTTCATTTTAATTTATTTTGATTTGATTTTGAGAAATTAGATTTTATCGACAACTGAGACAGTGTTCAATAATCCACAAAGCAGGCGTCTGATAAATGCCGAACCAAGGTTCTCGAAGGGCAGAAGCCATTCACTGGATGGGCGAGGCTGCTAGAATTCAGGGCTGTAGCTAGGACATAGATGTAGAGCTGGTTCCACTCTACTTCCTGCGGGGGAAAGCATATGGAAGGTGGCTGAGAGCCCAGGCAGGTCTGAGCATCTACTTTCTCAAGACATGACATACTCCGGAATTTAATCCTGAGTTTGTGATACACATTTTCATAAATACTACTTTTTGATTAAAGCTCACTTGTGTGGGTTTGTTGCTCACATCTAAATGGGACCAGTGAGGAGATTTATGTCACTCTGACTGAGCCTCCCTGGGATCTACAACAACACTAGTCATCGTTTGTCTGTAATCCATGCCTATTGGAGCACTGGGGGGTCTACATTGATTCTAACAAGCAGAACAAGTCTATTAATTCAGGAGCTGTATTTTAATTTTTGGTGTAGTTCCCGAGGACACCATAGTACCCAGAGGCTGCCATGTTTTTCTCTACTTTATCATTTCAGTTTTCTTTTCAGTCAGAATAAAACACAGAGCCCAGTATAGACCAGGTGCTGACCCCACACAGATCACAAATGTGTACTGGTACCAGAATGAGGCCTGGCCACAGTAAATGGCATTGTCCAGCAGATGCCATGTCCCTTGGAGGTCCAGGGGGAGGTAGCCTCATTTTCTTTAGTTTCAATTTTGTTATGTATGTGTGCGTGTTTATGTATGTGCAGTGTGTATGTATTTGTGAGAATGTGTGGAGGCCAGAAAACAACTTTGTGTGTCATTTCTCAGGAACACTATCCACCTCAGTTTTTTTTTCTCTTTAGTAATTTTTTTATGTGTATGAGTGTTTTGTCTGCATGCATGCATATGCACCCGTGCACACTCCATTGCAATTTTGAGACAAAGTCTTTCATTGGCCTGGAGCTCATTTATTAGCCTAGGCTGGCTGGCCAACAAGCCCCAAAGAGCTACCTGTCTCCACCTCCCCAGCACTGGAATTACAAGCACAAGCCACTAAGCCTGGCTTTTTTACATGGATCCTGAGGATCAAACTCAGGTCCTTGCACTTGCACAGCAAACACTTTACTGGCTGAGCCATCTCTCCAGGCAACCGCTTCCCCCACCCCCTATATTTTTGAGATAGTGTCTTACTATAGCCCAAGCTGGTCTTGAACTCAAGATCCTCCAGCTGTAGCCTCCCAAATGCTTGGATTACACATGAATGCTGCTATGCTTGTCTTTCCCTTCATTGTTTTAAGGTAGTTTGGATTAGATACAAAGTTCTGGGGTGACCAGTTTCTCTCTCACTCTAGTGTGTCCTCACTTTACATTTCAGCGTCCATGGCTTCTGATTAGCAGTCAGCCATCAGTCCTATTGAGGCTCCCTTGGAAGTGGTGAGCTTCTTCTCTTTTTTTATTGAGTTTTAGTCTCAGCTGTTGATAGTCTGAGGTTTGTGGTGTTGGAGGCTGTTAGGATTATCTGACATGCAGATGAATGTGCTTTTAACATCAAATTTAGGGAGTTAGAGGAAACAGATTTTTTAAATTCCCCCTTCCCCATTCTCCTCTTTTTGAGACTCCCACAATGTGTGTGTTGGTATAGTGTTGTTGTCCCACAAGTCTCTGATAGTCTGTTTATTTTTACTCATTATTTTTCCTTTCTGGCCCCTAAACTAGATGAACTTAATTGCCCTATCATTAAGAAGACTGATTATGCTGGGCCAGTTCAACTATTGAGTCTATCTACCATTTTTTCATGTGTTATTATACTTTTAATTCCAGAGTTTCTGACTCTTTTATGTTTTTTCTGGTACTGAGATAAATGGTCTTGCTGTTCAACTCAGGCTGACCTGGAACTCACTATGTAGCCCTGCATCATTTCAAACTTGCAATCCCCCTGCCTCAGCTTCCCAGCTGGATGACTATAGAGGCATGTACCTCCATGCCCAGAGTATAGTTTTTACCCTTTAAGTTGGCTTTGTTTATCTGATGAAACACACTGCTGACCACTCTTCCCTGCCTCTAGACATGATGTTCTTGATCTCTTTAAACATATAATAGTTTCCTTGAAGTCTTTGTCTAGTAATTCCAACACTTGGGCTTCTTTCTCTATTAACTGCTCTATGAGTTTTTAAATTTCTGTACATAGATCATACTTTCTTTTTTTTTCCTTTTGGGTGACATAAGTTTGTTGAAATTTGGACATTTTATATAGTATGATACAGCAACTCTGATGACCACATTCTTCCTTTTCTTCCAAGAACTTGCTTTTGCTGTTGTTATAAGCAGCAGTTATTCATTTTTTTACTCATAAAATCTAGGTCTGTGGGGGCTGAAGCAATGACTCAGCAATTAAGAGCACTGGCTGGCTGTTCTTGCAGAGGACCTGGGTTTGGTTTCCAGCACCTACATGGCGGCTAACAACTGTCAGTAACTCCAGTTGCAGAGGATTTGACGCCTTCTTTTGACCTCTACATGCATTGTATGACACAGGTACATTTATATACATGCAGGCAATACACTTACACACAGAGTAAAAATAATAAATAAAATATTTTTTAAAAATTGAAGTTTGTGAAGTCTCTTTTCTTCATCACGAGGCCATTCACATATCTGATAGGTTGTCTTATTGGTAAGTTAATTATTGGAAAGTGATTTCCTTATATTCTTGCATTCAATAAATCTCCCTGAGGGGCTGTTGGGATAGTCAGTTTGCACATTGTTCTTAGTCTTTATTTCCTATTTGCATGGAATCTGAAGTAGTCAGAGGTGAACTGAACACTGCCCTATGTGCATGTGGAGTTGTGGATTTCCAGGAATATAAGGAGCTTTACAGAATTTCCAGTGGACATCTCATCTTCTAGCCTTTCTTTTTAAGTTTTCTTTGACAACTGTGTAACAATTTAGACATGTTCAATGTTATATAGTTGCATTGATTGAGCTTGCATATAGCCAGTTGCATCCAGTGATCTCTGCATCAGATAAAATAAAGACAGTTCCTGAACTTTTAAATGAGCCTCCACACAAGTCAGATAATAATTCTGCTGTGTGTGTGGGGATTAGGAAAGCTCCAGACCCACTCTGCACCATCTAGTGGCCATTGGGTTGCAGCCCTCCATGCTTATAGAATACCAAGCTGTTGCTTTTAAGACTATAAGGAAAAGGGAGTGGAGTCAGAGTGCCTCAAGTGTACCAATACTGTTTTCACAGGATAAGCACCCCTCAGAACACTGCAAGCCTTTCTTTAGTTTTAGTTTCCAGAGCTTTGTTTTGACGGTCACTGTCAATGTGAAATGACAGTTCATTGTTTTATGAAGTGTCATAGTAAGCTTCATCTGTCAACTCAACACAAAGCTATAGCCACCCGGAAGAGGATACCTCAAGTAAAGAACTGCCATCAGATTGGCTGTGGGCATGTTTGTGGGGCATTTTCCTGATTGCTTATTGATGTGGGCGTGGATGTGGGAGTTCTCTTTCACAGGAAAGAGAAACAGGACCGGGACAAGGATTAAGGCTTTTCATGGTCATAGTACAGGATTGACTTGGTCTGTCTATGCCCCAATGGACATTACCAGGACTGGCCATGCAGAGCTTAGGGGGTAGTTTTGTTCTTTTGTCTTAAGAACCTTGGGGAATAAAAACTCAGGAGAATTCAGAAGGAAGGGAAACGGAAAGAAACAGGGTCCAATAAACACAAAGTGGAGTGAGCGAGGTTAGAGACTGGACCTGGACACTGACTAGCTATGAGGTTTGAGGGGCTTTTGTTGCTCTCTAGAGCCTGACTTCATTTTGCTCAAATCTCAAGTGTCCTGTAGGTTCCTACTCTTTGGCTTCCCTGGTTATCACCACCAGAGCTGACCTATGTCTGATGCGTAAGGAAGAGTGTGAAGATCCTCCTCCTACATATGTTTGGTGAATTCATATCATTTACTCGAGCGAGATACAAACCCTGAGTCTCAGCCTAGCCTTGCCCTCAGCCTTAAGAGCTGGGGCTTGTGCTCTTCAACCCACATGGCGTCTCATGGGAAAAAACAGTAACAAAAAGAGCATGTGCACCAATGAAATCTTCACAGTATGATAGCGCAATGACATTGACATGCCAAGGAGGACAGGGGGAATAGCATGCGCTCCCGCCTCAGGACGAAGAGTGATAGGCGATCAGTGGATACTGAGGGAGGGAGAGAGGATCAGTTTCTTCAGGGACTAGCTCCCTGAGAAGTTATCTAATCCCAGATGGGCAGCCTTAAACACATACACAGCAAAAATGGAGTAAGGGGGAGGCCTTTCAGAGCAACACGTAGTAAGGCCACAGCTGTGTTGGTCTCTTTTGTCTGACAGCCTCGAAAGAACCATGACACTCATGGCTACCTTGAGCACTGCATCAGGAGTATGGGTGCTAATCTAAAATCAAGGCAAGGAAAGATTCTTTTAAATGAGAAGAGGGTTATATCATACATTTGAAAACAATAATCCTTTCTCGCCTTGATTGATAAAGAGTAGGTCGTTAGATGTCCTTATAGAAATCTGTCTATCAGGTTGCAGGAGGCTCCACATAAGTTGTGGTTTTGATAATCTTTTGTGATGATTATTGTCAGCCATCAAGCATAAGAACCAGACTTTCTTGCCTCCCAGTTTTTTCTACTTTCAGCAAGGAAGAGGGGAGTGGGGTTAGGATTGACATAGTGACTCCGTTTTGGTTTCGAAAGCCTTCACATTTCTTCCACATTGTTCATCTACTAAACATGCTTAATCCCTACATAAACCTATGAATGTTAAGATAGTCTCCTTACTTACAGATAAAAGAACCAAGACCTCTCCAAAGTCCAATCTGTATGTTACGCAGCTGCAGAATGGCTCCATTAGAATCCTAAACTCTGTCTCCTTCCAGAGTTGAAAGGGATATGGTTTAAGAGCAATACGAGTTCAATAGTAGAAGGATTTAAATACTGTGAAAACTGAGTAATCCAATATGATTGTTAACGCTATGTGTCAACTTCACTGGCATTCTCTGATAGCCGATAAACATCTGGGATGTGTCTGTGAGGATGTTTCTAAGAGGTTAACATTTGAGTGAATCAGTGGACTGACAGGAAGATCCACCCTCAACATTATATATAGTCCTACTAACCCTTCTGCTTAGAGATTTTGGTAGGGAGGGAAGATGGGAGGAAGGACAAATTCACTCTCTTTCCTCATCTCCTGTGGCTTTGGCCATCAAAGTTAACACTCTGGACACACTCCAGAGGGCCCTTTCTCTTTCCTTAACCCCTGGTTTTCCCTGGTTCTCAGACTGTAGACTGGTTGACTTGGCCTCCATTACTAACCCCTTCTTTTTACATCCTCCTGGTTCTTGTTCTCTGAAGAACTCTTTTTTTTTTTTTTTAATTTTTTAAGGCTGCCTTATGTAGCTCAGAATGGCCCAAGCTCACTTTGTAGCTGAAGATGACCTTGATCATCTTGTTGCTCCTGCCTCCACCTCCCAAATGCAGGGGTGCTGGAGGTTGAACCCAGAGCCTCTAGCATGCTAGGCAAGAACTGAACTGAACTGCTTCCCTAGCCTCTCTAAAGAAGTCTTAACAGCACATAATTTCCTGGATGGGACATGTTTGTAATAGAATCCCGGAGTTCACAGCTGAACAGTATGAGAGAACTGAGCCCTGTAGGGATAGTGCTTTTTTTCTTCCCATTTTCAAGACAAGCCAGTCTACACCTGATTTCTCCAGGAGACCCTGAAATACTTGAAAGGAGAGTTTTAGTTTTTCAGAACTAAAATAGAAATAAGCATTCATATCAGCACAAGAATAGAACTGGAGAAGACCTCTGATTTAGTGTGACTATGACTCTGCGACCTATGTATTTGAGAGCCACCCTTCCCTCCTTGAGGAAAAAACTGGAGGTTGGATTAGTGACTGTGTTGGTTAGTTTATGTCACCTTGACACACATTAGAGTCACCTGAGAAGAGGGAACCGCAACCGAGTAATTTCCTCCATCATCGGCCTGTGGACGTGTCTGGGAAGCATTTCTCAAGTGCTAGTTTATGGGGTGAGGGGCACAGCCCACTGAGGCCAGTGCCAAGTGCCATCCCTGGACAGGTGGGCCTGGGCGGTATAAGAAAGGTTGCTGAGCAAATGGGAGCAAGCCAGTCAGCAGCAGGTTCCTGCTCTGACTTCCCTCTGTGTGTGACCTGGGAGATGGAAGAGGAGATAAACCCTTCCTTCCCCAAAGCTGGTTTTGGTCAGTTTTTAATCACAGCAACAGAGAAGCAAACTAGGGCAGAGACTTCTCAGGCCTCTTTTATCATAATGTCCTTTTCTTAATCCTCTCATCCAGACAGATTTACAATATGACACCTTTTGTGAGATGTTCCCCCTACCTGTGCTCCCCTCCTTAAAACAGGAAGCTAGAGGTCCCTTCCTAGAAGCTTGGGAAATAGAAATCCTGTGATCTGTCCTTTACACATTATATCATAGAGAACAGTTAAAATTTTAATTCAAAGGTCAATATCCAAAAAAGTTACAATTTTTTATAAATGCTTTATTATTTTAATTTTATGTGGATGAATGTATTGCCTGCATATATGTAAGTTCACCTGTGTTGTGCAATGCCCAATGAGGTCAGTAAAAGGTGTTAATCCCCTGGTACTGGAATTATGGAAAGTTGTTAGCCAACAAGTCGGTGCTGGGAACTGAACCCAGGTCCTCTGCAAGAGCAGCCAGTGATCTTAACTGCTGAGCCATCTCTCCAGCCCCTAGTTGTTGTTGTTTTTAAAAGACAGAACTTACTCGATTTTTTAAAAAATGTGTCAGTGAATGCTTGTATGTGTACCACATGCATGCAGGAGCCCACAGAGACCAGAAGATCCCTTGGAACTAGAGTTATCAATGGTTGTTAGTTGCCATGTGCATGCTGGGACCTGAACCCAGGTCCTCTGCAAGAACAGCAAGTGCTCTTAACTACTCAGCCACTTTTCCAACCCCTAGTCATAGTTTTGACCGTGACTCAGCAGAAGAATAATAAACTTCCAACAGAAGTTTCCTGCTGGTCATCTAAGCAACTTGGAACAGGCACTTACATAACTTTGCTACCCCTCTAACAAGCTGAGTTTGGAAATAAGAGTATATAAATAAGCCAAGAGATGTGGCTATGACTAACGGAATGAAATGTAGGGTTTGAAGCTTTTTTTGGGCAAAAATACAGGAGCCTGCATATGTGCTTAACTTCAATAACTCCAGAGAAGACCCAGTGAAAATGTTCTAGGAATGTTTGTCATTGAATGATGTTCTGAGGCAGAAAACAGCATCTATAATGTCCTAGAGCTTAGCCTTGACCCTTTGAGGAAGGGCTTGATTTCTGAAACCAAGCACAAATTGACCAGGGCCTTGAGGAGGTTAATCAAAATGAATAATGAGGCAAGGGTTATAATCAATAATAATCAAAGCTCAATAATCACTACGTATTTCTAAGTAACATGTGGCTAAATTATTTTTTCTTTCACGCTTTTTTTTCTTTGCTCTGGAGAAAGCACAGTCTGCATGATCAAAGGATGTCTTGTGTATGTGGAGGTGCATGTATGTGTGGTGGTGTGCATGCACCTGTGTAGCATAAGTGTGCAAACCAGAGGACACCCTTGGGTGCCATTCCTTTGCTGCCATCCACTTTGTTTGGTAGGGACAAGGTTCTTTCACTGGCCTGGAGCTCCACAAGTAGACTAAGGCTGGGCAGAGAGCTTCAGGTGAGCCTATCTTCACTTGTGATTACAAGCTGAAGCCAGCACACCTGCCTCCCCCATACTTTAACATCAAGAGGCCCCTCCCTCCACATCCTTTAACATCAAGAGGGCCTCTTTACAGAGGTGCCGGCAAGATGAAGACACATGGAGAAGTCGGCAGCCTTAACGGAAAGTTGTTTCAGCAGGTCTGTGGGGGTAGAGAGGAAGAAGAATGGGTCCGAACCCAGAAGAGCTTCATTGGGTTGGGGGTTGAGGGGACCACTGAAGAGGAAGCTATAGAAAGTGGGAGACAGAGCTTCTCCCAAGCAATCTAACTAGGAGACAGAAACAAGACAACTGAGTGATGAAGCTGCGGCCAGCAGGCCAGAGCAGGTCTGAACTCGGCTCAGAGAGTCAGCACGCCACACACACACACACACACACACACACACACACACATACACACACACACACATACACACACACATACACACACACACACACACACAGAGGGCTGTGCCTCTCCCCTCAAATGAGGGAGGGGAGGAAGGAAGAGAGTAGAATGGTTATATTTCACACGACAATAGCTGGCCTCCTGGTTGGTCTCGTTTCTTCCCAAGTTGTTTGTTCCTGAGTCTCTGTGGGTTGCATAATTTCAAGTTAATGCTTAAAAATAAATCAAGTTACTCCTATCTGAGGAAAAGATGGGCTTTTAAATAGGTTCAGGTGAGGCAGGATAGAAAGGCAGGACACTTGAGAAGGGAAAAGAACCCCTTCCTCCAGAGTCTGGTTGAAGCCTCTAACCAGCTAAGAAGCAGAAATTCCAATACAATTAACGCTTGCTGTGAAGGCTGTCGACAGATATATATGTTAAAGTAACGATGACCCAGGCTTAAGGTCTGAATGTACATGGCTTTGGATAGGGCCTCATTCCTTTCCCCAGACATAGCCTGAGAACCTCAACCAAGACTGTGTAAATGAAAGTTCTCAGAAAAACCTTACGTCTTCAAACTGGACCTTCTTCTGCTAAGGCTGATTAACTGGTTAGAGCTCTGGAAACTGTGGAGAGTCTGGAATGCGGCAGTTCAGAGCCTAATTACCACTTATCTCAGGCTGTCTTTAGTCCCTGTGTCGCCATTTCCTTGCCTACTTCTGCTTCTGGCCTAAAATTCTGAGGCTAACAGATTAAAAAACAAAAAACTTTATGAAGTGTATTTGTTAACAAGCCCTAGATCCCACCAACCAAAAAGCTAAGAATGTCATCAGACAGCATCTGAGACCTATAGTAGAACTCCCCCTGCTTTGCTATGACCTGCCTGCTGAATGTATCCACCGATGTATTTGAAAAGTATCTTGATTTATGACTTCTCTTTGTCCGGTTACTATAAAAACTCCATAAAACTGCTTCCACACTGGAACATGGAATTTGGAGTAATCTGAATCTGTGTTCTCAAGCCATAATGATTCTAGAACAAATTCTCTCTTATCCCCCTTTGAGGTGAAAGTTATGCTTTTGAGTCGACAATGGTGTCCTGCAGTAAATATGTCCTAATTTCCTACATCTTGGGCATCTTATCAATTGTAGTCCTATCAGGCACCCCTCAGGAACCACACTATGACTTCATTTCTTGGCAACCCCTAAAGAGAGGGGATAACTCCAAACTCCACCAAAAATCCTATTAATAATGATTGCAAAATAGTACCACCCTGAGACCCGAATCTCCTTTTAGGAGCCCAAATATCTTACTTGGGTGTGTCTAATTTTCTGTGACTCTTCCTTTGAGAGGCAAACACCCAGGCTTTTAGGTGTGTCTTACTTTCTTCTGAGCACCCTCTCTTTCTCTTAACCATCATGCTTAAGCCAGTATTAAAAATATCTTTTTAAAGACCCAGCTTTGTTTCATGAATTGGCTAGTCCTGAAATTCTTTTCTGCATTGAAGCCATAAATTCTGGTTTGTCCTGAGTCTAAGTCTCTGAAAATAGAGCAATTCCTCAGATTGTTAAGTGTAAGAGTGGGAGTTATGCCTTCTGCTTCTGCCCCCCAAACACTGACACGGGGACACATGGAAAGCCATCTAGAGGAGAATGAAGTGAGCTTACAGCTCATGCTGAAATGAAGTCCATTGGGCCGGAGGTCTAAACAGAAAGTGTGGGACCCAAGAGTGAGGCAAGTCTTTTAAAAATGGGTAAAGATGAACAAACTCACTACCTAATACACACGACACTCCAAAGTCGAAAGGTAAAGGATGAGGAAAGACATTCACAGATTCACACAGATGCTGCAACTACATAAAGGTCTTAAAAATGGGAGATGGGCAGAATATTAGCTTTAATGAGATAGTACATTTCTCCCAGAATCCCTGTTCTGTGCAGTCTCTACTGTTGCCATGAGGTTCTGTTGGGTCTGGCAACTTTTCCTTTTCTTCTCTTCTGCCTCTTTCTTTCAGATACTCGCCAGAGCCTAAGTCTGCTTCCTCTGGTACTTTGGGCTCTTTCCCTCTTCCTCTGAAGCCCCGTCCCAGCCATGTGACTGCTTGCAAACAGCATGGTTTTCTGTCTTCCTCTCCTCTATACTCCTCCTCTGAGAAGCTGTTGAAATTACAGCTTGCTGCTTAAAGCTTTTCATTTAAGTGAATAAAATTGTCCTCAAGCTTATTGAAAGAAAGAAAAATGGAGAGGCCCCAAAATAATAGAAATATGAACAAGAAATGAATAGACATACATGAAATGAGGCTCAGTTCCCCTATAATAAGAAAAATGCTAATTAGATCTGAGTTCACTCCCCAAGACCCACGTGGTGGAAGGAGAGAACCAGCTTCCTAAGCACACTGTGCACACACCCAGGATGTCACAGTGATAACACACTGTTGAGACTGCAGAATGAGGCCGACCTCATTTTTACTGACAGGGCTTGGTAAAATCTAGCACAGTGGATTTTTGACCCAGCAGCCTCATTTCTAGGAATCTACCCTGGAAACATCCCAGGTGATCAGGTATTGGCTCAAGGTTATGTAATGCAACAAAGTTTGTCACTTCGAGGCACAAGATAAACTTCCGGACAACCACGTGGTCCTAAAACACAGGAAAATGTCTGTGAACTGAAATCGCCTCCAGAACACAATTTTAGATTTAAGATGCCAGTGTACAGCAGAACATGGGGGAAGAGGAATGAGAAGGTATCTCATTTGCAGGAAGCAGCACTAAAAATAATTCCCCATGGGAGATGGAGGAAATGTCGGGAGAGGGTTGGAAGCAAAGCTTCTGTGAGTTTGGTTACCTTTCTGTACAGTTTTTAACTTTGGCACCATGTAAATGTTTTTGCAAATTCAAAAATTAAAATTAAAAAGATTAAAATAAAATCCTAAAATGGAAAACAAATTGGGACAAATGAGCCTAACTTTATTTCAAATGTGGCAGCAACAGTTACACAGAGAAAATTATTTTAGTATTCTTATACACCCAGAGCGGGATATGATCTAAGGGTAAATGAATAGAAAGATGTTGTATTTTTGTTATTTATTATTAACACAGCATTAAAGTTTCAAATTAGGAGAAAATACATAATTTACAATGGAAAGAAGTGTTACATTATTATAAACCAAGATTATCGGTGTAAGAAAAAAAGAGATACGAAAACAAATATTAAGGGGCTTGTGAGATGGCTCAGGATCAAAGGCAACATGATGCTAAGGCTGAAAACCCAAGTTCAATCCCCAAGACCCACATGGTGGGAGGAGAGAACCAATTCCTGTAAGTTGTCTTCTGACCGCCACAGGCACACTTCACACACACACACACACACACAAAATAAGTATAAGAAACATTTTAAAATATTAAGCCAAAGTTAAGCCATCATAAAATGAAATTTGAAGCATCAGCAAAAGAAGAATGTCTCTGTTTTTAGGAGATGCATGTTGAGCTGTTTAGGAGTGAAATGGCATGTTTCTTACCAGTGGTAAAGCTGTGCTGTGGCTATGTGTGAGTGGTAAGGAGTGAGTCAGTCCTTATCCTGTATTGGCATTACTTGAGCTGCCCACACTGCCTTGTAGACATGGCCTCCCTCTAAAGGTAAAACCAAGAGCGATGCTAAAGAGCTCTAAATGAGAAAACTGAGACTCAGAGATCTTAAAGGTAGACAGTACTCTGATCGTTAAGGCTACTAGAATCCTTCCAAGAAGGTATGTTTAATAGAACAACTAGTGCTTCAACCTTGTTAGTCAAATACATTATCAAAATATCATTTTCCAGTGCTTAAGTTTCTCTGGCTATCGTAGGTGGAGAGCTTTGCATTGGGCTGGCTTCAGGGTACTTTACACAAAGGCCTCTGCTTGGGAACTGGGGATGTAAGTGTCACGGGCACAGAGACTAAGTTACTATATAGGTTTGGGTAAGTCCTGTCAACTTTGGGGATCTTACTTTTTCTACTGCCAAGTGTAGGTGTGAGACTTGACTCTACCACTGTAAACAATGATTTGGAACTTTCTCCAAGTAGGGTGACATGCCTGCCAGGAACAGGAGTACCAAGAGAGACAAGAGGAAGTTTCCCCTGGAATATGTGGGAGCTCCCAACCCAAATAACTTTGGTATCAGTATCCCATCAGATCCTTTAAACATGTTAAAATGAGTAAGTGCAACACACGGTTCCTTGATTAAAAGAAAAATTGGGGTGCGGGGGTTGGAAGGATGGCAACATGGTTAAGAGCACTTGCTGCTCTTGCAGAAGACCCAGTCCTGTTCCCAGCACCCATGTCTGATAACTTACAACCATTTGTAACTCCAGCTGCAAAAGACCCAACACCCTCTCCTGGCCTCTGCAGGCACTGCACTCACAATGTATAAATATACAAACACACATGTACACATAAAACAAATGTTTTACAAAAACAGTATCTTTGTTATGTAATTTGTAACCATCCTTAATTTCAACAGTGAATTATTTTAATTACTATTAAAATATTATGCTTTTGCTTATATCTTGTAAATGAGTCATTGTTTTCCAACCTGGAAAGGCCAGGCTGGATTCTGAGTAGTTCTAGCTATCCCTACGACCCCATGGCTGTGACTGGTGACAGTCACACACCCATGCTGGAGTTGACTGAGGACTTGTATTATATCTCAGACGTTGGTTTAATATGCTCCCAAATAACATTCCACAGTAGTACTGCCAAAACACTGTGAATCCTCTGTTTACTCGCATGACTCAGGAATTGGACAATCAGCCATGACCATCTATCAAAAAACGTTAGAATTCAAAACACACTGACCATGAAATCCTATTGAAAACCATTTCATTCTCTTAATTATTCATTAGATTCCTGGAATCTGACAGACCCTGAAGGTCATTATTTGGGATATTAATTATCATTGTGATGTGGACTTGGAAAATGTATATTAAAAGAGTTCTGTTTAGTTGAATGCTATCAGTAAAAGAATTCATCATTTTATTTGTGTGGGTATGAATTTGCTTTTTGCCACAGGGTGAGAAAATATGAAGAGAATCTTCCAGAGTCTTTTTGGTCCTTGGGATACATGCCAAGTCTGCAAGAACTCCCGTGTGAGGTCTAGGGTGTGTGTGTGGGGGTGCTTGCTGACCAGAGTGGGAATGTGGGATGTGGATTGAGATGAAACCAAACAGAGCTGAGACTGTCACCGTCACAGGAAGTGCTCTGCCCCCTCTCCGGGTGTTGTTCTGATTCTGTGGACACTGACCAGATGCCCCCTTTCTACCACGCTGTGCTGGTTACTTAGTAGAGGAGGCAGCTTCTGGTAAACTCTCAGCACAGCATAAGCTGGGGAACACTTTCATTTTAAAAAAATTTATGTGTTTGAGTGGTCTGCCTGTATGCATGTAGTACACCACATGCGTGCAATGCCCACAGAGGGCAGAAGGGGGTGTCAGATCCCCTGGAACTGGAGTTAAGGACGATTGGTAGCTACCATGTAGGTGCTGGAAAATGAATCCGGGTCCTGTGGAAAAGCAGTCAATGCTCTTAATCACTGAGCCCTTAAACTATATATACTTTTAATGCCTACAATGATCAACCTGCACAGGCATTTCAGCAAAGTTTTGTCCAGTGATTCGCCCTCACTGCTCACTGCCCCACTGCTGCCCCAGCAGACACTTCTACTTTCAGCACAAAGCTTTCATAGGACAGTGATACCCCCATGACTTCAACTGCTTGTGTCCATAATGACACAAGTCCTCTGAAGGAGCTAGGATGCCATCAGAACACCTCCTGTCTGACAAGGCATTGATGCGCCAGATTCTACGTTTGGGGAAAAAAGAGCTGTCTGTGTCTTCATCACAAACCAATTCCTCACTTCTTATGTGGCCTTAGGGTCTACGTCTAGAACATTACTGCCATAATACTGTAAAACTGTAGGGCGGGGGAGCATGAAGGGAGTTCTCTGGGTATGAGGCAGGTCGCACTCTACCTTGATTTAAAATGTCAGGTTTTGACACTCCCTTCAAACGATGGAGTACTTGAATGGACTTGGTGATTTGCTTCTAACAAAGAAATGATGTGTGACTTTGGAGACCAGTTGATTCAAAGGCATTATAGCTTCCAGTCTCCACCTCCCACCTCCTCTCCAGCCTCTTTCTACCCTCCCCTCCTCCTTGTCTTCCTCCTCTTCCTCTCTGTCTGTCTGTCTCTCTCTCTCTTCCCCCCTCTCCCTTTCCCCCTCAGGAACTCAGTTGCTTTGTAATGAGTACCCAGAGGCCGTTCTATAGCGAGATCTATACAGTGGGGAATTGAAACTACCTGTGAAGACACATGTATATATTTACACCAGCCTTCTGCAGCCTCTGATGACTCCCTGTGAAGGAGAACTCAGCCTGCAGCACCTGGCTAAGCCAGTCTCTTAACCAACTTCCAGACACTCTGAAGCAATTGGTATTTGTGATTTTAAGCTGCTGTATCTGGGGGAAGTTTGCTAAGCAGCAATTGATGTTACAGTTGTGTCACCTTGCACACCCCTCCACTTGGAGGCGCTGTTGTGCAGCCGCACAACCTGTGAATCCCACTCTTGGCAGGCACAGGGCAGGCACAGATCAAACCCTTGACCACCAGCTCACAAATCACCCAGCTGCTCTTTGGGTACTTGTGAGTTAAGTATTTTTAACTTTTAAATATACAACTGAATTTCAGTTTTCATGAATAGTTAGGAAGAAAATTTGTCATAATATCCCATTCATACCCCGCATAGCAGATTGAGTATCCCACATGACAGGCGTTAATTGCTTTGGTTTTGACAGCTAAATATCACATTAAAATGGCATATGCTTTCAAAGGAGTACTTAGGATTCAAATTTTCTAATTTGTATTATTTTTATTAGCATTGTATAAAAATATCTCAAGCAAGTGTCTCTCCTTTTTGTAAATTGTGATCAAGGAAGATTCATATAAACTTCACGGTTTCAACATTTATCAGCTTCTTGCTGGTGACAAACAAGTCACCTCTCATTTCTTTTGTTGTATATAGTGCAAGTGGGAAGAAGGTTATAGAATACTTTGCGGTCTTGTTAGCCAATAATTATTTAAATGTTTAAGTTTGGAAAGGACACGTTTTCACCAAGAATAATTTAGAGCTTGAATTTCAAAAGAAGACCTCATAATTAGAACAATAAGAAGACTTAAGAGCTGGCATTGTTTAAAAAAAGATATATATAATACACATTTTCTTTATGTTTCATAAAGTCCCTCAAAAAATTTGAAGGGAGCCTGCTGTGGAGGTTTCGTGAGTATCTGCTTGTTGCTGCCCATGACATTCTCCCGACTGTATTCAGAATGCTAGATATAAAAAGCCAGGTGGCAACTCTTACATTTACCATCTGATGATGGTGACTTTGTTCTTTGTTCTATAATTTGCTTTCTTTAACATAAAAGATGAAAAGCAATGGCTGCAGGGAGCTGGACAGGTACACTTCTATAAAATGGGGCGGCTGAGTGGCACTTCCACCTGACTCAGCGTACTTCCAGCACTGGAGGAAACCACTCCACCCTCAGTGAGAGCGCAAAAGGCCTGGATGCCTCATCCACTGTGGGCTACACCTCGGCCCAGATTCTGTGGCTGCTCCTGAGAGCCTTCCCTACAGGGCAGTTCCCAGTAGAAGAGATGGAGGGACTGAGAAAGGGGGAAAGAGAGAGAGAGCATGCAGGGTAATACTAATTCACCAGGGAAATGAACACTTGGGACTGGGGATGTAGCTCAGTGGTAGAGCACCTGCCTAACATGTAAGGCTCTGGGTTCAACGGTTCAACTCCCAGTGCCTCACACATGCACTGCACATGCACACAGATACATACACATAAACACACATGCATATACTTGCACACATACACACACACACACACAATTCATTTGGCACACACCTGTAAACCTAGCATTTGGAAAGTAGAGGCAGGAAGACCAGGAGTTCAAGGCCATCCTTGACTACTTAGTGAGTTTGAGGCCAGCCTTTGTCTGTGTGACAGCCCCACTCCTTCCTCTCTCCCCCTTGTTTGCTCCCTGCCTCTGTCCTGGACTTGCACTGGAATCCTCATCTCAGGGTCTGCCCCTGGGAAAGCCACACTAAGGCAAGTCATCTTTTTCTATGCTCACTGGTTAAGGTTTCAAAATATTGATCCCTCTCAGACTGGATTACTTAAAAAGAAGGTATCAGAGTTTACCAAATTATAGGAAGCAAAAACCCAAACCATAACATCACATCAAGTAAAAGTTCTTTAAAACATTACTATTATCTATTTATCATATATGTCTACATCTATTATAAAAAATCACAACTTGGAGGCTGAGGTATAGCATAAGATGGAGTGTTTGCCCAGCAGACAGACAGCCCTGGTTTCAGTCCTCACTGTCTCCACACAAAAATCACAACTGCCAGACACAGTGGTGTACACCTGTCATTTCAGCGTTTCCAGGGCTATGGGGGGGGAATCTTGTATCAAAAAAACAAAACACCCCACCCTAACTTTAATTTGTTTTGATCTGATCTGTGGACTCCTTTTCACTTGAAAATATGTAAATAGTAGAAAAAATTTTATGTTGGCAGAAGTCAGATGAAGGGATATTTATTTATGATGTCCGGGATACAGAAAAGAGGGGTTGACTGCAGATTGTGTACTTTTTTTTTTTGGTTTGTTTGTTTTCTGAGACTGGATCTCCTTGTAATCCCAGCTGGCCCGGAGCTTGCTATCTAGCCTTAAGTCACAGAAGTCCACCTGCCTCTGCCTCCTGAGTGCTGGGATTAAAGGCGGGTGCCGCTATGCTCATCCCAGGTGCATGTTTGGTGTGAGTGATGGGATCAGTTTGACTCCCAGGTATAAGGATTCCGTGCTCAGTTGGGCTCTGTGTGGAGGAAGTGAGCGATGCCAGTGAGGTTTCCTAAAAGCTGCTGCTGTGCAGCCCGTTACACATGCCTCTATGTGCTGCCCTCTAGCAGTAGAAGCAAAGACCAGGTTGCTGCACATGCCTCCAGGGGAATGTCACTGGCCCAGCACCCCATTCAAGGTCCTTCCTGTCCTCCTTATCACCGAAATCCAGGGCACCTCCATGGGTCCCTGAGCATTCTGTGTTTTCCTGACTCCATGCATCTGCTTGCTCATGTGACCTCCAGATGCCTAGACCTCTCCTAACTCTCATCGTGAAGAACCCAGTCTTGAGTCTTCCTGAGTGGGCATTAGCAGGGATTGAAGGATTTTAGAAAGCTCCTGAATGAAACAAATGTTTTGGGTTTTAGGTTTTTCATGCCTTAATTTCAATTGCTTCAGGTAGGTGATGTCATGAGAATTCCTTTCCTGGAGACAAAGAATGACTCCATTGAAGTTTGCCCTGAGGAACCAATGAGTCTGTTGGGCTTACAGAACATGTGTGAAGGGTTATTGACAGGAGTGGGGGGGACCCCAAAGCAGCTGCCACTATAAAGTCTTCACCCAGCAGGGATGAGGAATTCCCCATAGCCTCATAGGTGGAGTTCTTTCATTAACTACCCCCAGCCTGTATGCCCTAGGACCTCCTGAGATCCCAAGGCCGTGGTCGATCAGGGCGGAGTACAATCTAGAAAGTGAAATGAGGAACCCATGACCCTCCCAGACCCTCCTATGAGGGAGTGTCATCAGTCAACAAGTCCTTGTGCTGAACTCCTGCAAGCAGGCACAGCTCAGAGGATGAAGATGGCAGTTGTCTTGCTCAGAGGACCTCATTCTACAATGACTATGTAGATGAGTAGAGAAGAATGCCATGTAGACAGAAGACACGAACATACCACACACATTCATTTGTCATACCTGTATAGGCGTGCCTTTAACATATGCAATTCAGAAATAAGCTGATGTTCTCTGGGAACAGAAAATGAGTAGCTGGGAAATAGGAGACCTACTTCTCTCTACCTAGTCTTTAGCACACTTTATGTAAGTGCCTGTTACCCATCTGTGATGGTTAACATTGTTCCTCAACTTGACAGAATCTAGAATCGCATAGGAGACAACGCTTTGGGAAAGTGGGGAAGGATTATCTAGATTAGACTAATGGAAGTAGGAAGGCCAACCCTAGGTACGCCCTACCATTCCGTGGGCTAGAGTCTGACTGAATATAAAGGAGAAAGATATCAGAACACCAGTGTCCATCCATCTCTCTACTTCCTGACTGACTGGGGTCTCATGTTCCCCCATAAATCTTGTGAACCAAAGTTCCTTGTGTTGCTTTTGTTGGGAATTTTATCACAGCAACAGGAACAGTAACTGACATACCATCTCATCTTTTTAAAAAAAAAAAAAAAAAAAAAAACGTAAAAAGGAGATCCGTCACCCTTTTCTTCTTGCAGTATATGTAACTCTGAAGGACAGCTATCTGTATAGATTGTGGAATATTGTTCTGTTGGGAAAGCTCAGGTGTGTGCTGGAGGTAAGACTACTCCCCATGGGGATGTCATTCCACAGGGGTCCTGTACGTGTCTGCATATCTATAAAGTGTCACTAGCCTTCGTTCCAAAGCTCCTGTGAAGGATGTGTGTGGTTTGCTGATGGTAGAACTGCTGCTTCCCCACCAAGCAGAAAGGTGGACATATTTGCTATGCCAGTCCCTCTGGTTGAGCAAGTTTGCATCCATCCCTGAACAACAAAACAGGGTTATCTGGACTCAGTTTCTCAACTATGATGCAAGTCTGCTTGATGTGGGCTAGAAAGAGAGGGAAAATTAGCATGGGGCTTGATGACCCACACCTTTAGTACCAGCCCTTGGGAAGAAGAGGCAGGTGGATCTCTGTGAGTTCAAGGCCAGCTGGTCTACCTAATGAGTTCCAAGTCAGCTGGGGCTACAGGGAGACCCTGTCTCACAAAGAAAAAAGAAAGAAAAGGAAGGAAGGAAGGGAGGGAGGGAGGGAGGGAGGGAGGGAAGAAGATAGGTAAAATTAGGAGGACACAGGGCAGAAAAGGAGTCATTTACCCTAGGGAATCAAGAATTCCAACATACTTAATATCTGCTTCAGGCCTTTCTCCTTCCACAACTGTAAACCCAAATTTTCTAGACTCTCATCAGAAATCCCCTTTACAGTAAAAAAAGGCATGTCTTGACTCCTTTGTGCAGTCCTAGTGCCTCCTGGTTTTACTGTATCAGATCATTTTCCATCTAAGGTACCTCCAAAGCCATACTATAATCTCATTTATCCAAGAGAACAACAACAACAAAAGGTTTCTTAGCAACCCCTTGAGATGTAACTAGAGAGCTACCAAAATGGCATATATGCTAATGGTAAGAGAGCTCACTGCAGCACTCCTAGAGGAGCCCGTACCCACACTTGGGTATGTCCTGTTCTTCCCCTGAGCCTGTCTCTGATAAAAATGTCTCTTAATAATTAACTCCTGCTCTTCTTTGAGGTCCCTAAAAGAATAAGGGAAGTCTTCACACTGCTGGCAGAAGACAGCATTGGAGCTGTGCCTCTGTCCCTGTCATCATCGATATGCTGGATGTCAGAAGCCACCTGGGCTGTTCCATGTTGTCCAGGAATCAACACAATCACAAAGCCCATGTTAACTATTCCCAACAAAGCCAGTCCTTTGTCTCTGACCCAGAAAACTCACACATACCTTCTGGTAGCATCCATGAAGCTGAGCCAGGCTAGCTTACTTAGCTCACACTTGGGTAAAATTTCAAACTGTTTGTAGTTCTTGGCATTAATGATACTGACTCTGATAGCTAGTTACCCATCTTAATCAAAACCTTAACACTGACAATGGGCGTTTCTTCTCAGGTGAGCAGTTATAGTCATTTCCGTTTCCGTCATGTCTCACCACTTGGGGCCAGGCCGGGTGGTTGGGGGTGAGTAGACGCAGAGTCAAGCGACAGACTCCGGGATTTGGATGGGAAGCAGCCCAAGCGCGTGGCACAGCAAACTCATTTATTGAATAGGTGCACAGCTCTTATAGGTCTGGATAGCCAATGACCTTACGGGGTGGGTCCCAAATACAGCCAATAGTAAGTTTGTCCCCAGGTAGGCAGGTACTTTCCAGATGCTGGTCTCACAACTAACCAGAGCAGAATGCCACACCCACAGGAACCATTCCTCTATTCCTTCTAGTGGGTGGCCTGGCTAGGCCCACCTTACATTATGCCCAACAAGCAATAGAGGAATTCTATTACTTCTGTGGCTTCGTCCAGGGAATGTATTAGACACAGAAGAATGAGAAAAACCCTTGAGCCATTTAGCCTATTCCCTGCTAAGACAAGAAATTGAAAAGGTGACTGTGAACCAAACTGTGTCCTTGGTTATTTGAAGATGTCAAATGGCCCTTACTCTATGTTATAGGTTTTCAGTAGAATCACAGCAGAAATAAATAGCACATTTCCTGAATATTAAAAATACCTACATGACACTTCATTCACACTAACAAACAGGGGTTTGTGTGGCACAATCCTCCACACTGCATGGAGCATGGAAAGAGTTCATTACCTCGTTCAAATAGATGAGATAGCTCTTTTTCAAAGCTCTTGAGGGGTATTTTATTTTTATTTTATATGTATGAGTGTTTTGCTGGCATGTATATTTTAAATGTACCCATGCATGCAATGCCCATGGAAACCAGAAGAGGGTGCCAGATCCCTGGAACTAAAGTTACAGATGGCTATTAACTGCCACGTGGGTGCTGGGAACTTAATTCCTGTCCTCGGCAAGAGCAGCCAGTGCTCTTAACTGCTGAGTCATCTCTCCAGCCACAGAGATAGATCTTTAACTTATGAAGAAAAGATGTGATGTCTATCTTCCATTTCTAGACATCAACATGGAAAACATTAAAAACATGTTAATCAAAATTTAAGTCATTTTCTTTTAACTTTTTTCCATTCGATCTGTTAACACATTTTAGTTATCATGTAAAATTATTTGACTATAATTGATTTAAAAGTGACTGTTAGACATTCTATTTTAAATGTAAATTTGTATAATCAGAATATAAATTCCCTACCGTCTTTGCCATTCATATAGGCTTTTTATCCATCACCCTTTCATTTGTGTGTGTGTGTGCACATCTAGTGACCAGACAACAACCTTGGGTGTTGTTTCTCAGATGTCATGCACTGTGTTTGTTTGAGATAGAGTCTCTCATTAGCCTCAAACTCAGTCTATACTGGCTGGTCAGTGAGCTCCAGACATTTGGATTTGTCTGTCTCTGCTTACTCAGGGTTGGGTGACAAACTTGCACCACCAGGTCCAGCTTTTTAAATGTGAGTTAGGATAGAATGCAGGTCCTCATGCTTGCAACAGAAGCACTTTACTGATTAAGCTATGTCTCTAGCCCTAAATTTTCATTAAAAAAGTTTTTTTGTCTTTATGTGCATATTTGTTTGTGTGTGTTCAAACATGCTAGAAGAGAGTATTAGATCCCCCGGAGCTAGAGTTACAAGTGGTTATGAGCTGCCTGGCATGGCTGTTCAGAATTAAATTCAAATATTCTGTAAGAGCAGCAAATAATTTTAATTACAGAGTCATCTCTCCAGCCCAATGTTCACTTTTTAAGTGATTTGAAACTATTTATAGGATGCCATAGATGCCTTCCCAAGACTTTCCAAACACGAAAACTCCAATGGTGAATTCTTAGTCTGAGTCATGCTGGGAAGTGTTCAGCACTGTATGAAAATCTGTACCAATTACAGAGAGCTGCTTGGAGATTATGGAGAATATTTAGGACAGGAAAATGTGGCCAGTCCTGCCAGGAAACAGCACACAGGAATAGGTTCCTATGAGCAGAGTTTTCAAGACAGTATTCCAAAAGGTGTGGGCAGAGCTGAGGGAAACCACAGGGGAGGGTTGGCACTCTGCAGCTAGTGATGGCTGTAGGTCTAGAGCCAAGAGTCTGAGAGTTACTCAACTTTATGGGAAGACTGCCTGACCACAGCTGTGGCCTTCTGTGGATGACGGAGTCAACTCACCAGCTTGCAGTGACTCAGCACACAGAGAACCAAGTAACAAAGGCTCTGACCTCTGTCTTCTGTCCATCCAGTCACTTGTCCATGCCCCAGTAACCGAACCCATCCAGAAGTCGGAGAACAAGGAAGCCCACTGATGATGTCTATAAAGTGAACTAGCTTCTTGGAACGCAGAGGTAGGAGAAAGGATGGTGGGTGTGGACAGACACCAAATAAACAGCAGAACCAGTTTAATTCAAAATGCAGATATGAACTCTCATATTCTTAAGGAGCAGTTTCGGTTTTGTAAGTTTCTTTCCTTAAGATACATCTTTCCTTAAAGAGAATCATGGGCTCTCTACACAGATTGCGGTAAGTTGGAAGTCATGTGGAATCACAGTTCCGTGATGAAGGGGGCCTAGAGGTTATCTAGTGAGTCCTTATACAGTGATAATATTTTTAAATGAATTTTAGGGAAAAAAGGCATTATTATGTATATGCCAAATCTGAAAACTTTTAAAAGCCAGGACTCGTGTTTCAGCTTCTGCTCATAGTAAAACCCAAATTCACAGAAACATAGTTGGAAACTACAGCTTGAAAAAGGCCGGTATCAAACATCTTCCCTTGTTTCCCCTAGAAACTGTGGAGAAAGAATAAGGGCACTGAGAAACAGAAAAGCAAACCCCACCTTTGCCAAGACAAGGAGCGTGAAACACAAGGCACACAGAACAGGAGGAAGTGGCTCCCAGCGGGCAGTATGGCAGGACACAGGCATGCTCATAGTTACTGGATAAGGACAGTGGCTACTGCACATTAAAGAGCTTGGAGGAGAGGGCAAACAAGCTGAGTCCTGACCAGAGGGCAGTGTCCAGAGACAGGGTAAAAGGGAAGTGGGCAGGGCTGAACACAAGCACGTGAAGACACATTGGTAGGTCATATGTAGTCTGCCAGTCAGAAAAGCCTGCACTGTGCCTACCCTAGGGTTTGGATTCAGATTGTGGAAGCCAAAACAGTTCATCACCTCAATCCTAACCTGTAAGAGAGAAGATGGAGAGGGCGGGAGAAAGAGAAGGCGAGACGAGAGCACAGGGATGGGCCAGGGGAAGGGTGTGTTTTTTAAGGACTACCTCCAGTGACCCACTTCGTCCAACTAGTCTCCATCTCCTAATAAAGTATCCTCTCCCAATTAAGTCATCCCATTATGAGCCCATGATTAGATTAATTCATGTATTACATTAGAGACCTCAAGACACAATCACTTCTCTAAAGCCCCCTCTGAACATTGCTGCACTGGGGACCAGGCCTTCAACACAAGAACCCTGTGGAAGGTACTTCATGTTCAAATCATAACAAGGCATAAAATGAAACCATGCAAGGATTTTCACAGTACCTTGTGGGAGGTAAAGGCCCTTTAAAAATATTGCATTTGTTATTATTTTTATTCATATGAGTGTATTGCCTCCATGTATGTAAGTGCACCCGGGACATACAATGCTCTCAGAAGTCAGAGGAGGGTGTTGGATTCCCTGGAACTGGAGTTGCAGATGGTTAGCTACCATGTGGGTACTGGGAATGGAATTGGGATCCTCTGCAAGAGCAACCAGTACTTTTAACTGCTGAGCCATCTCTCCAGCCCCTAAAGGTAAAGGCTTTTTAAAGCATGATTTAAGTATGATATAACAGGAGAAGAAGTAAAAACAATGGTGTGAGATTGACTAATTAGAGGTGGAACACATCTGCATGCCCACAAAACAAAAACAAAGGCGCAAACCTCATGGAGAAGGTCAAAAGACAGCAGCTGAAGAAAAGATGACATTTACATTTATGAAAAAGGATTTTTTACTATTAATAATTTCTATATTACATAGAAAATTGGGCACGATATGCAGACAGTTCACAGAAAACAAAAACCAAATGTCTTTACATGAGAAGATGCTCTCTTAGAATAAGAGAAAGGCAACTTAAAGCATTTAACATTTTTATTTATGTATTTTGTGTTAATGTACAAGTGTATGTGGTCGTGTGTGTGTACTTGAATGGGAGGTGCACATGGAGGCTGGAGGTCAACGTTGAGCGTCTTTCCCGCTCACTCTCCACCTTATTTTTTGAGTCCGGCTTTCTCATTGAACCTTAGTTCACTGATTTGGCTGGACTGACCAGCCAGCGAGTCCCAGAATCCTCGTCTCTGCCTTCCTAGAGCTGAGAGTACAGGCAGCACGGCCACTCCCAGCTTTTTCATGTGGTACATGATAGGGGATCTGAACTCCTTCCTCACGCATGTGGCAAAGCACGTGACCCACTGAGCTACCCCCCCCATTCCCCCGCCCAGTTCTAAAGACATTCTTTAGTAAGTCAGCTTGATAAGTTCCATTTCTAACCAAATGAGTACGCCCACTGCAACCTACATCTCACTCATTACTGCTAAAACCTCTGGGCAAAACACAAAAGTAGGTAGGGACCTGAGGACTGAAAAGTGAATGACAGATGACTTGGCAGGAAACGAAAATCTGGACAGAGACCAATATGGGGTGGTGAGAGTCCTCTTCTTTTTCCTCTCCACTACCTGCTGGGTTTGATCTGAGGGCGCAGTGAAATGGGAACTAACAACCAGACACTGTCAGAAAAAGTGAGCAGCCTCAGCATCCAGCCGCAATGGAAGGAAAAAAAGCTGCTGTAAACTAGAGAAAGTCATGCAAGTTTCCTGACGGTTTTCTCTCCCCTCGCCCACCGAGGCTAATCAGGAAGCTGCTAGTTAGTACAACCACATAGACACTTCGGAGGGAAGCGTTCCGCTAGTCCTTCCAGAGGCAGCAACTGGGAGAGAGGGATCTTGGGAGCCAGACAGCATGGAGCTTTGAAAGAGGTGAAGGCGAATTCTGGGTAGTGGTTTGTTTCTGAGCAAAAGCGAACTAACAAGGGTCCAAGCCTTTAACTCAGCCCCATCTCCTGTGTGGGTTCACTATTTGTGCTTTTTTGTCTTTTTACTTGAGATGGGCACTACTCACTATGTGGTTCAGGGTGGTCTCCAGCTTCTTGGCTCAACATTATGAGTAGTGGAGGATACAACACAGCTTAACAGAAAGTTTCATTGTGGAGATGAACTAAGATTATCTCAGTCGTGTTGAGTCCTTGCCCAGCATACACAAGTCTCTCCAGTATACAGACTGTCCAAGCAAAAAAGGATTTTTAGAGAATGTTTCCATGCAAACTTTTATTTTTTCAAATTCTTTCAATCAAAATATCAAAAGATGAAGTTATATACAAGGATAACCATAAGTTCAGGAGACGAGAAAAGGAGAGTGCAATTAAACAAAAGTCTAGTGAATAATTAATCGATTCTAAGTGTAGCGGAGTTCCTGGACAATTTGCCCTGGTTTACAGAAGGGAGAGAGCTTCAGAGCATAATAATTACTCATAGTGATTAGTCTAGCGTCCCCACTGCCTCAACCTGGGAGACAACCAGGGTGGAGATAGCAGCGTCCAGCCAGTGCCACAAGGAAGCCGACAGGGTAGACGTGGGAGGAGCCTGCTGGGAAGAGGGACGGGAGGCGCAGGCCCAGGAGTGCTCAGATCGGAGGGAGATGGCCGGGACCCAGCGGACCACTGCAGGTGAGGTTCCAGTCAGAAATCCCATCTGTGCGTCTCCCCAAAAGTCAACCATGAAATGAGGCTTGTCCTCTCCCAGGATTCTGCTGCTTTCCTGGGGCTTCCGGGACACAGATCCCAGCGGCAGTCCCGAGGCTCCACCCCCACGTGGCCACACCCCCGCCTCACTAGAGCAACTAGACACCGGGCCTCTCCCCCATCCTCCCTTCGGCCCCGCCCCACTGGGCCGGAATGACAGCCGGAAGGCTCCGCCCCTCGCGGTCTACGTTGCCTCACCCGACTGACGCCTGGGAAGACCCGCCTCTCCGTCGAGGTCCCGCCCCATCTGATCCGAGTGACAGCCGAATGCCCCGCCCCTCGGCCCCGCCTCCCCGATCGTTGACGCCTCCAGGCTGGCTACAAACGCCACTCCCCGGCCCCGCATCCCGCCGGCCCCGCCTCAGCGCCCCAGGCTCGGTTCTCCCGGCTGTGGCCCGGTCCCGGAGGGAGGACGCGCTGCGGCCGGTAAGTGGAGAGGGAGCGGCTGGCTGAGCCTAGCTGTATCCGCGACCGTGAGAGGCTCCGCCCGGCGACATGCCACCGGCCCTGGACCCTCCGCGGGGACAGGCACGGGTCTTGCGGGGCGGGCTGAGCCAGCTTGGAGGCTGCGCAGGCAGGAGGATGCCGGCCGGTTCCGGGCCCGAGCCACGCCTGTGGAGGGGCGGGGCCGGGTGATTGACGTCTGGGGGGTCGAGGGTGCGGGGCCCGCTCTGACACTTCAGGAGGAGAGAAGCCGGACCGGTTCTGATGGTTCTGATGATCCTGGGGAGGATGCAGAGCAGGCCTTGATGGACGCCAGGGTGCGGGGTGGCTCTGAGTCACGCCTCCCTGGCGGCCCTGCTGGAGGCCGTTCACTGGGCTGTGGATCAAGTTCCTAGCTTCTGAGTGGGGCCGATTGTGCACTTTAAATAATAGGTGCGGCAGGGACACCGGAGGAATGGATGCACTGGGCCTTGCCCCTTTTGTAGCGTATGCCGCACTGGCATCCTGAGAACCCCATTTCTTCCCACAGCCAGGGTCGTGCTTAGAAGTCCCAGATGTAACAAAAGTACACTTCAAGTTCATTCACACTCCAAACAACAGTTGTGTCATATTCCTTAGATCCTTCGGAGTGTACATCAAATCCTGTGGGATTTAGAAATTTTAAGTCCACCATGCTATTTTTAAAATTTTTATTATTGTGAATGTAGGTGTACATGTATCCCAGCATGCTTATGGAGGTCAGGTCTCTCTTTCCATCATTAGGTTAGTTCTGGGGATTGAATTCAAGTCATCAAGCTTGCTTGGCAAGTGCTTTTTACCATCTCACTGGCCCAATTTTTGTATTTTTTTTGCGTATAAATACACATAGAATGCAAGTAATATTCCAAATACTTTGTATTTGTGATTTTTTTCTCACTTAACATTGCTCACTTAGCATTTTCCTTAATCACTGAAAACCTGCTATTCACTTTTGTGTCAAATATTAGAGTTTTGTCAGTACATGTTTGAATGTAAAGCATTAAGGTTGGGCAGAGGTGGCTTTGGTCCCTGCTGTCAAGCCCAGTTTGGCTCTGTGTCAGGTTCCCATGTGTCTCTCACCGCCCTTGTATCCCCAGGGAGTCCGAGGGTTAAAGTTCCCACAATGTTCCCTCAGAGTGTGGGCATCACCAGCTACCTATGGAGCTGGTCAGCGAGTGCTGTGTGACAGGCTTTTCCTGAGGAAACACGACAGACAGACAGACATCCAGTCACCCCCTGAAAAGGAACCTATGACAGACTAACACTGAAGTTCAACTTGGTGAACCAATGAGATTTTACAGAGGCATGGGAGAGGAGTTGCTTACAGAAGCAGGGCCCACTCAAGAGCATCTACAGCACTGAGAATCCCACCCAGTGACTACTCACTGAAGCTGCAAGCCTGGGGCTCTCTGCTGGACTTGCTAGCTGCTTAACAGGTCTGAGAAATCTCTCCCAGCAGTTGTTGGCTGCTTCTGAAAAGCTGGGGAGGGGTGTTCTAAGGCTTGCATTTCCTCCTTCCCTAGACATTTGACATTTGTTTACCTCCTGAGTCTCTTGAGTCTCCGCCTCTTGCAGGGAATGTTTCAATTTGGAGGAAATTGCAGGAAAACAATGAGTAGCTGTAGCAAGGGCTGGCTGGGCCCCAGCTGAGCTTCCACTCATCCAGTCACAAATCCCTGCCCTAGGTCACCAGGAGTTATTCTCCAAACACTTCACTTGCCTGTCTGTGATTTGGAGAATACCTCTAGTCCTGACCTGCATCCTCAGTCAGTTATTGGTATCCTGGCTCTTTTCCAGCCCTGGCCTTTAAAACGGCAGCCTTTCTTTGCAGGCAGTACCTCTCACTCCCAGCTTGGTCAGAGTTAGCCTTTGTTTCTTTGTCTGCTTTGCGTGGAGGGTTGTTTTTTTTCCTTTTCTTTTAAATTTTGGCTCCCATTTTTCCTCTAGTCTGCAATAAGGTGGTGGTGTTCATGTCTTTGTTTAATTGGGACAGGGTTCACTCTGTAGACAGGCTGCTCTGAAATTGTGGCTTCAGTTAGCCAGCCTCAAACTTGCTATCTTCCTGCTTTAACCTCCTAAGTACTGGGATCGCAGCTGTGCAATGCCACTTCTGGCTTAATAACATGGTTCGTAAAGACACCCTTGTGGGCTGTTTCCTTCTTAACCTTTCCATTTGTGATAATTCCACTGACTTTTAAAACCTAAACTCTGGAAGCACATAATCTCCAGATCCAGGACCCTGTTCTTTTCCCATTCATTTATAAACAGCCCTCCCTCTCCATGTCCCCTCTCCCTGTAGTCAAACCTACAGTGTCTTTCCCTGCATCTTAACCACTGTGACCGGATTTTCCCTTTTGTGGGCCAAGGATCCAGTCAGTGGCTGATGTGAAAACCATGGGGATCTATTTCCTCTGCAAGTCTCTCTGTTCCATTCAGTTTAATAAATGATAGAAGGGAAAATAACTCAAGGCAGCTTTCTTGGGCCTGCCTAGGGCCTCAGAGGAACCTGGCTGCCCTGCCTTCTGGTCACTCTAGGTTGTCCGTCACTCTGGCATAGGATCCTGACTAAGGGGTAGACCTGCTGTGAAAGGAGCAGTCATCTGACTCCTGTGTTCCCTGAAGATCCGTCTGCTGAATCCTTGAGGCTTTTTCCATTGTCCCTACCCAGAGCCAGGAAGCCCAGGCAGGCCTGCAGCACACTCCAACCTCACATCCCCATCTCTGGTATTTTCGTTCCCCCTTTCTGTGCTGTGTGGGCAGTAAAGGTAGAGCAAGCCTTGGTGAAATGGGATACAGAATCAGTTTAGGCCTGGGCTGCACATTGCTTCTTCCTCCTACAGCTTTTCACCTCATACCCAACATTCACACTGTCATGGCTGCCATTGGGCAGAGTGGGACTGGAGCAGGCCAGCATTCCACTGCCAGTTCCCACAGGGCGAAAGTCTGTCACACAGTAACAAGTCATAGGAAAATCAGTTTTGCTTTTTGCCCTTGTTCCCTTTGTTCTGCATTCTTTCTCACATGGTTTGCATTGGTCACAGCCAAACCTAGGCAATTCTGGCACCTGTATTAGACCTGATATGTGTGGTGGTATGTACACATGTTTGTGCAAATGTGCACAACTGGGTACACAATTGGGGGCCAGAGGAAGATATCAGGGGTCTTTCTCTGTCTTGTTCTGCCTTGTTCCTTTGAGACAGGTCTCTGACTGAACGTAGAGCTAGGCTGGTGGACAGCAAGCGCCAGCGATTTTTCTCTTTTCACCGCCATAGCACTGGAGTTAGAGATGTGCATGCCCACGCCTGGCTTTTTATGTGGGTCCTGTGGACTTGAACTTAGGTCCTCATGCTTTTGCAGTAAGCACTCATACCTGCTGAGTTGTATCTCTAGCCCAGACCTAAGATTTCTTGTGAGCTGAGGCATTCAGGGTGTAGCAAGGTCTTGTTATTTCTTACAGTGATGCTGAATATGGACTTTAACTTATTGGTTTCTAAGTTCACAGAAGGGAATAAAGGTCATTTTCAAATCTGCTTCTTCTGCACTGGCCGTGTGACGGGCCTTTGAATGCAGCACAAGGAGAGAGTAACGTGGTGGATTGCTTACGTGGCAGCATCTCCTTCTGTCTGGCTTTGGTGGGCTCCAGGCAGCCAGGCTTCTGCACAGATGCTGTAAGGAGGCACGATGAAGTGCTCAGGCCTTCCGTGTCACACACTGTCAGTAGAAGTCATCTCAGTGATGGCTGACCTTTACTTAGAACAGTGTCCAAAGCCAGCAAGCTTTTATTCAGGACTGACATGTTTTTAATGTGGCTAGTAAGGCACATTCTCTTTTACTATGTAGTTTTAAAATGATACTTGGCTTTCAGTAAAGCATGGTTTACATATATATATATATATATATATATATATATATATATATATTTACTGGTGAGAGTGGGGCTTCTATGCTGTTTAGCAAATACAGAGCCACCTTTTTCCTCTGGTTATGAAAAGTGCCAGCTTCTTAAAATTCAAACAAAAATGTAAAGAAGATACAAATCATCCTAAATCCTACTACCTAGTCCTGACAGACATGCAGGTAGTCTGGAACACGTACATATTCACACAAGGATCCTGGAACTGTACTTGTTGACATGCGGGTAGCTTAGAACATGCACACATATGCACCTGGGTCTTGGAATATGCACACAAGGGTAGCCTAGAATATGCTCACATGAACACGTGGGTTCTGGAACATACACATATACACATGCAGGTAGCTTGGAACATGCACAAGGGTCCTATAACATGTACTTGTTGATATTTGGATAGCCTAGAACGTGCACACATACACACATGGGTTCTGGAACATACACATATATACATGCAGGTAACCTGGAACATGTACACATTCACACATGGGTCCTGGAACATATACACACTCGGGTAGCCTGGAACATGTACACACAGGGGTCCTGGAACATGATTGTCCTTTAGCTACTCATGAAGCGCAGTCTCTGGTTTTACACGTGCTGTTCCGGTGTAGGGCTCCCCTCCCCTTTTTCTGTGGCCTGAGGCTGTGCTGTCTGTTCTGACTAAATTGTTAGCTGTTTGGAAGCACTAGCTGTTGCCTTGATTTCCTTCATAGAACTTAGCTTGTTGGTCTAAGGCTATATACTGTGAATGTACCTGATCTCCATTGATCTTGAAAGTTAAGCAGGTTGGGCTTGGTTAGTACATGAATGGGAGAACAAAGTGTGTTGACCACTCATCTGCATGCACCTTTACATAATATTATGAAGTTCTGGCTGTCTAGTGCTCTGCTTTCATTTCTGTCACTCTGATAGAATATTGGGATGCAGATACACTTAGGGGAGGAAGGGTTTATTTGGCTAACAATTCCAGTCATAGTCATCATTGAGGGAAGTCAGAGGCAGGAGCTTGAGATAGCTGGTCACATCATATCCACAGCCAAGAGCAGAGAGAAATGAATGCTATAGGCTGCCTGCTGGCTGCTTATGCTCAGCCAGCTCTCTTCACTCACAGAGTCCAGGGCCCAGCCCTTGAAATGGTACTGCCCACAATGGGCTGGATCTTCCTACAAATTAATCAAGTCAAATCCTCATAGATGTGCCCACAGGCCAGTGTAGCTAGAAAATTCCTCAATTGAGGCTCTCCTCTCTGGTGATTCTGAGTTGTTGACATTTAAAGCTAGCCATCACATTAGGTTGCAAAGATATTAATACAAAGGTTAGAATTTGGAGGTAAGCAAAAAGTAAGCTTTAGAGGCAGAGAGTGTAGAATTTAAATACAGTGTCAATTTATAAGACCTGTATACAGGCCAGACTCAAAAAAAAAAACCTATGCTGTGTTCAGGGCAGGGGTGGGGGAGGTTGATTAGTTCAAGCCAGGCAACTTGGGCATGTTCTGTGGGTTTGCTATAAGAGTGCAGAAGGTTCCACCTTAGGAGGGAAGCTGTCACCTGCTGGAGTGGTGCTGCTGTGTGAATGTGACTGTCCAATGTAAATCAGTCTGCTTTTGAACTTTAGAGCCATTAAAACTGATAGGGGTACTTAGAATTAATAAGTCCAAAGTGCAAAACTTGCTGTGGTGGAGGAGCACTGGGTTAAAAACTTATAGAAAACTACTTCAGAGGGAAGACTTCGGGACTCACTCCATTTGTAAGTGTCTGTGTTGGTTCCAGTATTTTTAAGCTCGATGACAGGACTAAAGAAAGGATGCCCAGGCAAGGTAGGGCAGTGGAGACGAGGCTGTGTTAGCCACTTCTCTCATTGCTGTGACTAAATGCTTAACCAGAAACAAGGGAGGAAGGGTTTATTTTGGTTTGCAGAAGGGATAGAGTTCATCGTGGCTAGAAGTCATGGCAGCAGGAGCATGAAGCTGCTGTCCCATTGCATCAGCAAAAAGGACACAGAGAGATGAACGCTGGCACTCAGTTCCCTTTCCTTTTTATTCAGACCAGGACCCTAGCTGATGGAATGGTGCTACCTACATCCAGAGCAGGTCTTCTCTCTGTTAAACCTCTCTGGAAACGCCCCTCACAGGTGAACGTAGAGCTATGTCTCCCAGGTGATTCTAAATTCAGTCCAGGTGACAGTGAAGATGAAGCATCACAGAAGCTGATGCTGGGGAGTGTTTGCTGTGGTTTGCTGTTGAGACTGAAGATTCCAACAGTGTGGAAACCCTTGGTGGAGCACGGCTCAGGGGGTTCAGCTAGCAGCTCAGATTGCAAAAACATCAGTGTGGAGGTTAGAATTTGAGGTTAAGGACGCAGTCACAGAGGAGAGAGTGCATAGAAGGAAGTTTGGACACTGTCTTGGCCACACTTTAGTGCATTAGGAGAAGACAAAGGGAAAGCAGTTGGAGTTCACAGAGGCAGGAAAAATGCGGGTAGAAGGCAGGAGAGTGTGTTCACCTTGACTTTAAACTGGGTGCTTCATTTTCTAGTTGTCCTTATTTTGTTCGAACAGCAAGCATAGGTTGTTAGAATAACGTTGCGGTGGTCCAGATGTGGCTGTGTCCCCCAGACATCTGTGTGGAAGATGCTTGGTCTCAGGGCATGACTGTTGAGAGGTGTGGAACTTTTAGGAGGCGGACCTGTGGAGGTCCAAACCATAGGGCTCGGACTCTCCCTGCCTTCTCTTTGCGTCTTGATTCACTGAGGTGATTTTGAGACAGGATCTCACTCTATAGCCCAGCCTGACCTTGAACTCATGGCAGTTCTCCTGCCTTAGTTTCCCAAGTGTTGGGATTGCAGATGTGAGCGACCAAGCCTGGCTGGGTGAGTGGTTTGGCTCCAGTACATTCTTGCCCTGGTGCACAATCCTTACATAGGCTCAGAGCAGTAGAACTACTTTATGATAGACTGGAGCCTCTGGCACCATTGGCCAAAATAAACTTTTAGTTTTATAAGTTAATTGCCTCAGGTATCTTGTGATAGTAACACAAAGCTTACTGATGCAAGCCTTTTAAAATACATCATGAATCACAGGGTTCACTTCTGCCCTATGGCTTATTTTGGGGTCATCTTTATCATACTCATTCTTGCAGAGGGGAACTGAAACCTTGATCAGAGTCGGTTCAGATTTCTCTGAAGAGAGCTTAATTCTGGAGTTCAAAAGTTCCGTTTGCACCATTTGTAATTGTAGCCAGTTACCGGAGTATTCTGGTTTTCGTGTGCCTGCTGTGTGGCAGTTGCTGTGCTATGCAACTGTGATCCTGTCACACACTGACCCACTGTAGCATGAGTGTCTGTTATTTCTACCTCACAGTGAGGATGAGTAACTTGTTGGGAGGCCATATCACTGAGAAGTTGTGAGTGGAATTGGGGTTCAAGCTCCTCACCACCATGCTCTAACAGTGTGTATCTCCCATAGCTCTTGTGTGTGATCACCGTCTTTCCAGCTGGTGGTGTTGTTTGGGGAGCTCTGGAATCTTGAGGACATAGGGCCTTAGGGTCAGGGCTGAAGGTCACAGGCCAGCTAGACTTATAGCCCGAATCTTATGCTTCTTGATTCTTAAAGTTACAAGCAAGCCACTTTATGCTCCAGCTGTCACGGAACTGCACACTCTCATGCCTTCATAGTGATGACTGTATGTCTTCAGAATGTGAACTTGAATAACCTTTCCTCCATACTCTTCCTGTTAGATGTTTGGTCTCAGTAATGAGAAGGATAACTAATACAGACAGCATGTACTAACTAGAAGGCACATTTTACCTAAACCCCAACTCTAAAACAAGATCGTTAGCTGAATCCTTTATCCATTAGTGTGTCACTGTGAACCAGGCCCAAACTCAACAGGTTTTGTGTTCAGTCACAGCTTGAAGAATGAGTTCTGGGTTGGTGGGAAGGCAGTTCCTCTCTGTGATTTAGAAAACCAGTCTGGACTTTTCTGTCCTCCATCCCAGATGCTCCTGGAAAGAGGAGAAACCATAGAAGAGGCTTGGCCACTCTCCTAAGGGCTCTGGCCTGGAGTTGGAATTCTGGATTTTTTTCTCACATGACTAGGATTTAGTGTGTCTACCTGACACCAACAACCTGGGGCATGTAGTGCTAAGGCCAAGGAGGGATGTACAGGTTTCAGGGGAACATTGAAATTTTCTATGGGAATCATGGACAAAAGCTTGGGTGAAGAATTAGAAGCAAAAAACCTGTGTAAGATCCACAAGTCCCCTGCTAGTCTCCTGGCTGATTTAAAGGATATAGGTGCTTTTTGTTTTTCAGCTGATTAGGACACAGCTTTATAAGCTTTCATTTTTTTTTATAGACTTATAAGATCTGGTTCTAATTGCTTATTGAAATAGTTATTAAGAATTAACAATATTCAGTACTCATAGTGTATGTTGGTCAGTTCCATGTAACTATAATGACATACCTGAGATTTACTTACTTAGAGTCAGATAACAGTCAGATATACCAGAGGCCTCATAAGCATAGAACGTTGCTGCTGGAACTTGGATGCTAAACATTCCCAAAGATCTGAGTGTTAAAGGCTTGGTTCCCACAGCTGCCATGAGGAGGCAGGGCCTTGTTGGAGGTCCTCAGTTACTGTGGGACCCTGGTCTCTTCCTTTCTCTGTTTGTTTTCTGCTCCTGAAGTGAGCAGTTTTGCCGTGTCATGCTCCCACAATAATGTGAAGCTATCTACCCTTTTCCCCACCTTGGATTAGAACAAGACTATAAGCCAAGTGCTACTACTGCAACCAATAGAGATAGTTTGCTGTGCCAGCTGTTGTAGTTATTAGGGTTTGGAGCTCGGTTGGACTGTTGCTTGATTTACTCCCATAAGCAGCTTGCGTAGTCTTCAAGGAGGAGGCTTCCAAGTCAGTTTTAGCTCCAAGTCCTGTGTCCGAAGTATGTCCTGTCTTCAGCAATAGGGTCTTCAAGGACTGGTTGGTAATCAACCTATGGCAAAATGTTTCAAAGAGAAGAAAAACAGCTCCAAATAAATATTTAAAAAAATGCTAACAACAACAACAACAAAAATAAAACAAAACAAGCAACTACCCAGCAACCACAAAACAAACCTCAGGGAAAGATCACAGCCAACAGAAAACAACGTTGTAAAGCACTGGCACAGGGCCTTCCTGGAGGCCCGGAGAGTCTAGCCATCCACAGGCAGATGTCTCTGACCTCCACATACATACTGTGGCACACATATACCCATAGTCACATACATGAACTTGTACGTACACATCACACACATGCAAAGAATTGAATGGTCAGCAATTAAAAGTTAGGATTACATAGTGGGAAAATGAATATGCAGAATTTGAATATCTCTAATTCTATTTTCTCTAGTTTTAAGCTCTGTATCATAGGGAGATAACACTCATGCTCACTATGAGCTTCTTTGTTTGATCCTTCCTTCCTTCCTTCCTTCCTTCCTTCCTTCCTTCCTTCCTTCCTTCCTTCCTTCCTTCCTTCCTCCCTCCCTCCCTCCCTCCCTCCCTCCCTCCCTCCCTCTCTCCCTCCCTCCCTTCCTTCTTTCCTTCCTCCCTTTCTCCCTCCCTTTTCCTTCCTCTTCCCTTTCCCTTTCCCTTTCCTTTGTTGACTTCATGTCTCCCAGGCTAGCCTGGAACTCACTATGTAGTTGAGGACAACCTTGAACTCCCAATCTTCCTGCCTGTCTCTTCTGAGTGCTGGATTATAGAAGTGTGCCACCACGCCCGGTTTGTATTGTGTTCAGGATCAAATGGTTTTGTGCATGCTAGACAGGCACTGTACCAACTGAGCCATATCCTCAGCCCTCTTTTTGATTTTAAAAAGAATAAATTGTAATGTCAGATAAGGTGGCACATGCCTATAAATCTAGCACTCAGGAAGGCAGAAGCAGGAGGATTACCTTCAGTTTGAGGCTGGCCTGGTCTGCATAGCAAGTTCAAGGCTAGTTGTGGTATATAGCAAGATCCTGACTCAAAAATTATTTTTCTTTTTTTTTAAATAAAAGGGGCTGGAGAGATGGCCCAGTGATTAACAGTGCTTGCTGAGCCACTATGAAAACTGGAGTTGAGATCCCTGCCCTGAGGTACAAGCTGGGGGTCCTGAAAATTCCTGCAACTCCAGCTCTGAGGGATCTAATGCTCTCTTCTGGCTTCAGAGCACATGCCTGCACACATATGTGTGTGCATTCATACAAACACATGGAAATAAATAGCCCCTCTCACAGGAGCAGTCAGTAAAGAAAATCCCTGCTTTGCACACTTCCTGTTCCTGAAAGCACCATGTGTTCAGACCCAGATCACCAGGCATTTCTTTCTGCCTCAAGAGCAACTTTAATCCCTGTTTTCTTTAGCGGACACTCATTGGGATGAATGCTTTCAGTTTTTGTTTCATTTGAAGTGTTATTTTTCTCTCTCATTTTGTTGGGGGCCAGTCTCAGGTTGGTGGTAACTCTCTCTGGGAACAGGGATGCTATTGATTCATCTGATGGTCCTGCCCCAGCTCTCTTGTGTTTAGCATTCTGAGAACTTGAAGGTTTGTCTCCTGGTTTTCTGTTCTGTTGTGACAGGTGTAGCGGGATTCATGCTGTATCACTGCGGATGTACTTGGTCAGGGTCTCTCAGGTGCTTTCCCTTGTTCACCTTGGGGTTTCTGTGTTTCTTTGTCTCTTACACTTGTTTTTATATTTCTACTTTCTTTTTTTTTCGCTCCCAGAGCTTCACAGCTATCATAGTTCATTGATTTTTTTTCCTCTTAAGTTTTCTATAATTTTCTGCAGTTTGGGTTCTTAGATAATTAAATTCTGGAATTTCCATCAAAAAGCAAACTTCAGTTCTTTGCCAGATTTCTCACTCTTGCATTCAATTCCTTGCACAGATAAGATTACTCTGAAGTCTGTCCAGCCGGCACCATGATTGGACTTTTTTGTGTTTGTTTCTTTTCATTCTCAAACAACTGACTTGAGACTTGCATGATGGGAGCCAAGAATTTAGTTCCTATCCGTTGACCTGTGGTTCACCATTATCTTTGGGATGAAGTCTCTTTTAAAAAATATTTTTTATTGAGTTTTTGTTCATTTCACACAGTAATTCTTAATCAAATTTAGACCGCCCCATCCATGACCCCCCCGCCCATAAATCCCCCACTAGGCCTCATGGATTCTATCATATATGTTAAATCCTATCTGGTCAAGCATTTACCCAGATGTCCTTTATTGCAAGTTGTTCCACTGGAGGAGTCTAATTAGCCTATGGGATATAGTCTTTTAAAGCCCCCATTCAAAGTAGGGTTTTCTCTGGCTCATTTTCCTGTGAACACTACTTGTTACACATTTTGTGCACTGACTTCTCTGGCCAACAAGAACTCTGCTTATGTTTCTTGAATTCTCTCCCTAGCTTGAAAGCTCTCCCGGGAAACACTGAGCTTCTCCGAGTCCTCTGGCCGAAGCTCCATGGTTCTCAGGCCTCCTTGGGTTTTTGGAATTCAAGAACAGATTTTAAAAAAAATTGTTTGTGTGCACACATGTGTGTATGTATGGGCATGCATGTGTGTTATCTGATCCTAAGCAGAAGGGTTTGTCTGAGCCCTTAGCCTGCTGTCCTGGAAGTGGAAGTCTTGGGCATGTTCTTACAGTATCTCGCTTAGCACATGTAGTGTGAGGGGGAGGAGTTTCTACAATGGTTCTGGCTAGCTGGGGTGGTGGGGAGAGTGTTATTGTGTTCATTGCAGTGTCAGCTTCTGTAGATTCTGCTCTAATCTCTTCTCATTATTGAGGCCAGGGTTAGCTATTTCTAGAACATTCTAATAATGGCTTTCTAGCTGGTATCTCACACTCCAGACTAACCTCTGCAATCTGTAAAACTCTGTATCCAGTACATCAGCTCCCTGCCCACAGAAGCCCCATTGTATATGAGATAGAGCCCGTTCCTTTGTAGTCAAGGGCCCTAGTCAAATGCAAGCTCTTCCCACCCTGCCTTCCCATTACCATACCAAACCACTTGTACCCCCTTGAGCTCATTCCTATTTTTCATCGTTGATTTTCAGGGAAGTACTCTTTCCCCTACTTAGGATACTGTTGGTCTCTCTGGCAACCTTCAGTGCACTTCAGTACCTGCTGTGGCTTTCCAGCCTTTGTACATCTTGCTCCTCTGTGTATACCCTTTAACAGTTATTCCTCCTTGGCCTGAGCATCTCCCTGCTGTGTTCCCAGCTGCCTATAGAAAGGGGCTGTATTCTTTCTCACACATCTGGTCTGCTTTACTTCATTGGTCGGGCCTGATACATAACCCACGTGATGCCAGAATAGGTGTGTCTGAGAAGAAACACAATCTGTGGGTAGCATATTGCTTTCCCAGAATAACCAGTTTGCCTTTTGTTTTAATTTTCAGTAAGTCTATCAAAGATGAAAGTGACCTTATCAACTTTGGATACTTGTGAGAGTTCTTTCACGCCTTTGGTGGTCATTGAGCTTGCCCATGATGTCAAGGAAGAAACCAAAGAATGGCTCAAAAACAGAATTATCGCTAAAAAGAAAGATGGAGGTGAGTGAAGTAGTTGCTTATCAAACGTAGTCATGGTTAGTTGTGGGATGTGGGCCTATTGCGTAAAGGCATTGAACAGGCAGTGTGGCAGGTGTTCTGGTCTGCTCTGCCTGAAGCTATAACCTAGGTCCCAGGAAGCCACTGCAGATACAACATCCTCATTCCTCAGCAGTTGCTTAATCTTCTTTCCCCCCACAAAGATCACCCCAGACCAAAACCAGGTTTTTGGGTTTCGTTTCCTTCTTCCTAATTTCCACCTCAGCCTTAGAACCTTCCTGCCTTTACCTAAAAACCCCACCTTTAACTCTCCCGCCTTCTGTAATGGGCAGAAAGGCCTCCCTATATAACCTCCTGCCTTGGTTTCAATAAATGAACCGCCCACTGATGCAGTCTCCTGGGAATTCTTCCTGCTGTACTCTGGGCCACCTGAGGACCCGTTCAATTGTCCTCCATTCTCTGGGATGGTTGGAGTACAACAGCCATGCTGGAGATGGAGATCCACCCACAGTTAGTGACTGACATGTATTTGCAAATGTTTTGTAATTTTTACCAGTGTACCATCTCCTTGCTACCTGTCAGGAAACAAGGTTTTCAGGCAACAGTAGCTTGAACATCCCACGTGGACTGAGCTCTGTGAATGGTTTTCTAATGCCATTCCCAACACAGCACCTAGCAGGAGCTTAGTGCATGGTAGAAGTTTAATAAATACTTTTTACTTAAATGTATACAATGTGCTAACTCTTTGTTGTGTGTCAGTTATGGTGGTAAGGAACAGATCCATATGATCTCTGTCTGCAAAGATGCTGTCACCCAAGTGGGAAGACTGAGTACTAGTTCCCAGAAAGTCAAGTGAAAATGTGAGTTAGTTGGCAAACTGTCAAAGCAACCTATGATGGATACACATGAACCATGTATGTGGCTACTGTTAAGGAAAGGAAAGTGAAGGGAGGATGGCACCTTGGCAGTGCTTTGTGGCATGGCAGGGGATGACCCAGACACCATGTTTAGCCCTCTCTTGAAGAAGAACAGGAGTTGAGGCTCATGAGAAGGCTGAAAGGCTTTAGATGAGAAAGTTCCTAGAGTACCCAGAACCACACCTCAGTGGTACCATCACAGGACCCAAGTTAGACTCTTAAAAAATAGATTTTTGAGGGGCTGGAGAAATGGCTCAGCAGTTAAGAGCACATAACTACTGCTCTTGTGGAGGATCTGGGTTCAGTTCCCAGCACCCACATGATGGCTTACATCATCTATAGCTCCAGTTTCAGGGGATTTGATGCCCTCTTCTGGCTTCTGTGGGCATTGCATGCACATGGTTCACTTATATACATGCAGACAAAACACTCAAATACATAAAAATAAAAAATAAATAGATAAAAAAACAAACTTTTGGATGAAAGTAGAATTAAAACACTCTTTTAAAATAACTGAACCAAAAAGAAAGAGTATTAACTTGCTGAAATTCGTCATGCTTCAGATTAGACTTAGTCTCTTCTTCACATTTCTGCCTAACTCCAGTGAGTTCTCAGCTCCCTTCCTCCTGGTCACACATCTTCAGGATCACTCAGGATGTGGTGGGGGGGACGACAGTGCACTGCTCCACTAGGGTAGTCTAGCAGGAAGGTTGTGCTTTGATTCCTGCTGTTCATCGTATTGTCTCTAGACCCCTAGCAAAACCATGATGAAAATAGGAGTCCATACTGACAAAGAAAGAAGATATCACCACAGACTCAGAATGCTCAGAATCAGGTGGATGAGCAGTGAGGGGTTTGTTGGACTTGAGCTGGCAGAGCAGAAAACAGACCCCAGAGACCTCAGAGGTGGGAGAAAGTGGAGAAAGGCACAAAGAGGGCCGGCCCACTCCTGAAGCAGCAGCTGCATCTCTGTCCTCTCGCAGTGTGCTGCCCAGCAGAGACTTTGGGTTCACTTTCTGGGGAGGGCCATTTGCTGGGGTTGTGGTGCAGGGCTTCTGTGCATGGCTGCAGGGGAAGTCCTGCATTGGGAAGAAGGTACCATTCTCTTCCTTTCCGGCCCACCAGTTTCATATCTACTTTGGTTTCTAAAATGCTAGAGCCAGGCTCCAACAATCCACAACATATTGAATAACTTTTCTCCAGGAATCTGACCTGTTCAGGGGAAAAAACAAACAGAGAAACTGGCATTGTCTAGGTGTGACCTTCCCAAGCCACCATCCTTTAAAGACCCCGTTTGAAGAATCCACCCACCCCCTCAATACTTCTGTTTAGCCTTTCTGCGCTCCTTTCTTTTTAAAATATTTTCTTTATTATTTTTATTATTTTATGTGTATGAGTGTATTGCCTGCAAGTGTGTGGATACACCTGTGCTGTACAGTGTCCATGAAGGTCAGGAGAAGGCATTGGATCTCTTGGAACTGGAATTATGGAAAGTTGTTAGCCACCATGTGGGACTGGGATCTGAAGCTGAGTCCCTCTGCAAGAGCAGTCAGTGCTCTTAACTGCTGAGCCATCTATCCAATCCAGCACTCCTTTTGTAAGCAAGAGCTAACAAAGGATAGATCACCAAGCATCTTAGGACAATCCTTGATGTGAAAGAGAGAAAGCGAACAGGAAACAAGGAAAGGGTAGCAACTGCACGGAGAAAGAGAGTGAAGCCCTGAGAATGCAGAAAGACGGACACCTCAGTGAAGATTCCATCTTAGAGCCACATGCATTGAGGGAAAGCAACTCTTACTACATGAGAACACACAAAGTTTAAAAGTCATAAAAATGGTTAAGGAGATAATATGAACAAAAACCCCCCAAGAAAGAAGAACAAAAAGATAAATCAGAAGGTGTGAGAACAAAAAATTTTAGAAGTACTTGCCCAGGATGTACACATCCGCATGAAAAGAGTTCTAGAGGAAGGGTGCAGGAAATGAGGAGATACCAGTGAGGAAACCACGCCAATGCTTGCAGAGAGAAGGGGCACCCTGCCTCCTGTGACGTGAATGACGCTTCCAGAAACCTGGGGTAGGGAAGCTGTAACAGACTCAAAGCAAAAGGAAGATAGCTCCAGTACAAAGAATCACTTGCCAAAGCAGCTGGCATTAGGAGCTGTGGCATTGCCTTCATTTCTGAAGGGAAGGGTCTCTGATTTAGAATTCTGTGGTCACCTAATGCCAGTGGGGACCAGGGCAGGATACAGAGAGACTTCTCTTGTACGACAGTATTGACAGGGTTTCTTTCCTGTCAGTGTATCAAGAGGAGATCTACTCAGAGCTTGGAGAATAGAATTGTTGATAAGTGTGTCATAGCAGATGATACGGCAGCGGTGATGAGAGAATGCAGGGGCAGCACGAACGCTTTGGCTTTGGAGAAGGGTCTCCTAAAGGCCACACCACTTTATGCTCCCATGGAGCCTTTCTCACACCCACTGTGTCACCTTCACTTTCCACGCAGGAGACTCCGAGGTGGGACTTGAAGGTGTGAGAGGAATACTGCATGTGTGGGAAGCTCAGCCTGGTGTAGAAGTGGGACTTGTGCAAGGAGAAGGAAGGCGTATTCCATGGAACAGCGTAGGGCACAGCCCAACTCTGCAAAAGCTGTGGGTGGGCTCCGGTTCCTTCAGAGGAAACCTGTGTGGATCAGGCATGGCTTGTTGCCACTGCCACTTAAATTCACTATTTCTCTTATTAGGGGCTGAAGAGATGGCTCAGTTGGTTAAATGCTTGCCACAAGACCTCTAAATGCAAGCACAAAGACCTCAGCTTGATCTCCAGCACCCACATAGAAAGCTAAGCATGTTGACACGTGCCTGTAATCCCAGAGCTTGGGAGGCAGAGATAAGAGGGTTGTGGGGTCCCTGGCCCACCAGTCTAGCTGTATTGGTAAGGTCCAGGTTCAGTGAGAGATCCTTTCTCCAAGAACGAGGAGAGCAACTGAGGAAGACACCAGTCTCTGACCTACACATGCACATGCGCACATGTGTGCACATACATGCACACACAAACATGAACTTCTCTTCCCACTTCCTTACATTTCTGTTTACTTGGACAATGGATTCAAGTTGTAGCTTTTATTTTTCCTTTTCTGAAAATAGAAATGCATTTGTATAGATTTCCATCTCTTTCTGCCTTATACTTACCTTGTGTTTGTCAGGTGCACAGCTGTTGTTTAGACCACTGTTAAATAAGTATGAGAAAGAAACACTAGAAAACCGGAATTTATATCTTGTTGGTGCTACCAAGATCCGACTGTTACTGGGGGCAGAAGCCGTGGGGCTGGTGAAGGAGTGCAGTGATGCCGCCATGCGGGCCTTCACCTATGGGACCCGGCACAACTTCAAAGATTTTCATGGTAAGCACCAGAACATTTTTTTTTTCTTCAAAAATCTGTTTGCTGCTGAAGAGTGTTTGATTGATATATCAGGGGTCTGCCGACACTTTCAACACCAAATAACAAAATTGTTGGGTTTTGTGGGCCACAGTACCTCTATGTAGTTACTCAGTACTGCTGAGCAGAGCCAAAGTGACAGTCCTCATCCATAAATAAACCAGTGGGCAAGGCTATACTGGTCCTCAGACTATAACTTGCCCTCTGTAGAATAGATGAACATATTAGAAGGCCATTTTATTTATATTATTCTAATTTCAATAATGAATGTGCATAGATTTGTAGAAATAATCTGGTAAGAAACACAGTTGTAGTTCAGTGTTAGAAAACTCACTTCTTGAGTTTTCTGGTTCCTTCTTAATAGGGTAGTTGGGACATCCTGACCTTTAAGGGTGTGTCAGAGGGAGTGTTTTCTAAGATGAACTGGAACTATAGGTCTCTGTAGGATATGTGCTTGCTTCAAGCACACTGGCCCCCTGCGGAGCTATCGTCTTTCCCACTAACTCACCCCAAAAATTTCAGTGACTTGGTAGTCTGAGTGACATTTTCTTCAGTATAGATTTGTCTGTTAGAGTAACCGCTTTCTTACAGACCCTGCTCTCTATGGTATTGATTCCATAAGGGAGAAAAACTGACTTGAGAATCTGGTGGACCAACTATCTAGGCCAACCTGTTGAATCTTGGTTAGAAACACCAAACACCAGTACAGTTCAAGGACTTGTGCAGCTCCACCTCCAGGTGTCAAGTTCAAGACCATGCAGCCCTGCTCATTGGTTCTCTAGCCAGGCCAGTGTGTGCTGTCTGATGTGTGTGCCATACTAAAGCATTAAAATGATTGAAGACTGAGTTATGAGTAGGCCTAATCAAAATTTGTATTCTTATATCTAAAGTCCTTTAGTGTCTCTTTAATTTGCCAATTAGTACTTTGGCTACTCCGTATGTTGTTACTGTTTATGCCATTCTGTAATCCTAACTGTAATAATTAGAATGCTATTAATTTTTTTATTGTTATTGAGAATGTAACTAGAGGTGTTTGTTTTATGTTAGATAACAATGATGACTTCCTCACGATGGCAGAATGTCAATTCATTATCAAACACGAACTTGAAAACCTTAGAGCACGAGAAGAGAAGATGATCCCTGGGTATCCCCAGGCCAAGCTGTACCCGGGAAAGTCACTGAGTAAGTCACTCTCTGCCAGCTTCATGAACCCACTCTACGTGGCTGCTTTTTATTACTGGACATAAGTCTAAATTGTACTGGCTGGTTTTCTTCTACTGAAAAACTTTCAGAACTTTACAATAACATATTTTTTTCTTGAATCTATCTTTTGCCCTTTGAGCCTCATTGTGCCTTTAAGTCATTTGTTCTGTTTGTTTTGCTGTTTATCAAGTTCTTGTAGCATATATAGTTAGCTAAAAATTCAATGTAAGCACTCAGTTAAGATGAGCAAACTTACATTATGCCCCAACACCATACCCTGATGAAAATCATAGAGTGGCAGGCTCTGAAAGCTGTGTCTGGTCCTGGAGTCCTCTTCTTCCTTCTGAGCTCACTGTGGTGAACATAGCCAACAGAGAAGCTTATTAAAGCAGTACAGTAGCTGAATGAGCTTTGTATAATTGGACTATAATGATTCATAGTGCTTTGCAGAATGAAAGACCACCAGTGTGTAACTCCAAGTTTGCTTCCAGCCCAGGCAATGGCAAGGCTTCAGAACACCTTTACTCCTTAAAATACCCTCTGATTCTTCCAGCTCCGTCTCCATGTCTGGTCTCATTATGTAGCCCTGACTGTCCTAGAACTCCTACATAGACTAGGTTGACCTCAAGCTCTCAGCTATCCACCTTTTTCTGCCTCCTAAGTGCTAGGATTAAACATGTGTACTACTACACCTAGTCTGGTTTCCCTGACTATTTGTAGTAGACTACACCTTCCAGCCACGCAGGAGGACAGAGTCTCAAGAGTCAGTCCGCATTCACATTCCCCAGTTGCCACCCAGTGCACTTCAGAGCCTGTCTGCCCAAACCAAGGTCCTATCAAAGACATCCCACGTCGTTCTCTGTCATATGTCTGCAGTCTCTCTGAATAGAGACATTTCTCATTTCCAGTTTTCATGGAGTTGACTTGCTGAGAAGAACATCAGGCCTTTTGTCTGTAATAATGTTTCACACCATGGGTTTTCTCTCTATCCCTTTCTTGCCCTCTGTCCTCTGTTTCTCTGTGTTCTTTTCTTGGGCACTTAGCTATCACTGTGTAGAAAAAGATGGTCATCATGTAAGGAAATGTTTTTTCAGAAGCCTTTGAAGAGTCACTTGGATGTATTCTCTGTTGCTCTTGTTGCTAAGGTGTGGATCACACATGTGCAGCTCTACATAGTATCTGTGTATAGCCCAGGCTGGCCTCAGACTTGCAGCAGTCCTCCTGTGTGAGCCTCCCGAGTATTGGGATTACAGTGTGAGCCACCACCAGTTTATTTTGTAATGAAGTCCTGTTTTCCTCAGACTGGCAGTTTTTGGAGAGAATGTAGATGTAATAGGGAAGGGTAGCCGGACCTCCAGCACAGGGTCTTGGTACCGAGAGGCTTAGATTTTGTCTAGAAGTGAATTTCCCCCGAGGCAGCAGAGTCTCTGTAGATGCCTTCTATGGACCTCAGTATTTGCCAGGGTTCTTTTGGGTTTGGCCTGATTCACAGCTTCAGAACTGATTACACTTCTTCCCAGGCTGCTGCAAGCATCACTGGAGTCTGTTCCATGTCCCTTCCCATGCCCTCACCCTTTGTGTCCCAGAAGAACCACAACCAATCCCACCATCCCCAGATGCCTGTGGGGCCAGATTTCAAAGGCAGACAGGAACCTTCATGTCTGACAAGCCTACTTTCAAGGCTTTGTTTCAAAGACTGTGGTTTGGATTTGTAAAGTTTTTTATTATTATTATTATTATTGTTTTCATAAAAGATAGGGTATTTAAAAAATCATTTTGATTTTCCTTGCTTTTGATTTGGTATCATTAACAAGCAGGACAGGACTGTGGTGTGTCTGTTGCTGTTGGCAACCTTGTTCTCACATTCTGTGGTCCAATGGTTGGTCCAATCTCTTTTTTTGGAATCAGTGTTTCAGGGTAGTGCTCCAGTACTATACAGAGACCTCTGAGGCCTCTTCCTGGTGCTGATGGAAGCTTCCATCTCTTCCCATTCAGCAGCATCCATCAGCATCACCAAACTGCCTGGAGTTTCTGCTCATCCTCTGGTGGGGCCAGGAGGAGAGTACATGCGAACGGTTGTCAACTGTGAAGTGGAGAAACTTTGCTCAAAGCTCCCTCTTGCTTCAAAGAGACATTTTCAGCTCAAAGAAATGGGAAGGAAGTGCCTGGAGGATTCCTCTTAGGTATAAGGGAGCCAACTTCTGTCCTGAAGTGCAGAAATAACTTTCTTCCTGGGGTGAGGCTTTTCTGAACAAAACTCTTCCCACCCACCCCCCTTTCTTTTTTGGTACTAAACACAAAGGCAGCAGTATCGTCCCTCGTGGTCATTGGAAGAGTTTTTATACCACTTGAGATAAGAATCATATTGAATTTGTCAAATCTAGGTTTTTAAGTTCTGTGTTACTTTAGGGCTTGGGAAATTAGATCATTAAATTCTATTTCGTATTTTATTTGGGTGTAGTGAACTGGTACATGTGTAGTAATAAATTGTGAATTATTTTCAGAGTGCAGATTTGAGAACTAGTAAACAGAGTGATTTAGCATCCTAGTTCCTCAGCTGTTCATGCTCAGTGGAAAGGCTGTGTCTCAGCTTCTCTTGTGTTAAACACTGTGAGCAAAAACCAACTTGGGGAGAAAAGGGTTCATTTGACTTATAAGTCCTGATTATAGTTCATCTTTGAGGGAAACCAGGAGGCAGGAGCTGAAGGAGAGACCGTAGAGGAACACTGCTTACTGGTTTGCTCCCATGGCCAGTGCTCAGCATTTCTTATACAACCCAGGACCATCTGCCCTGGGGTGGCACCTTCCACAGTGGCTGGGCCCTCTCACATCACCCAATAATCAAGAATACCTCACAGACATCCTCACAGGCCAGTCCAATGGGAGAAAGTCTCTAGTTGAGGGTCTCTCTTCCCAGGTATGTCAAACTTACACACGAAGCCACCCATGACAGGCTCCCTTCCCATTTGAACTGCTGCTTAGGGGCTGATGGACAGACGGCCCCATCAGCACTGTGAGAACACACTGTCCGAAAGCAGCATTCTCCACATTCGCAGTTTAATTTCCTCGCCCGGCTTCCCTCTTTCCTTCCTGGTCCTGGAGATCGATCCCAGGGCCTCATGCATACTAGGCGAATGCTCTGTCACTGAGCTACATCCCCATCCCTAATCTGATTTTCATCTGACAACCAGTGATTGTAAATTTTCCTGCCGCTTGCTGGGGTGTTGTGTTTTGTTAGAACCTGCCATGAAGTTGACAGAAGCTGTGCCATTGTAAATGTGATTCTGAGGCAGTTCGCTGATGCTACTGAGAGGTATATGTTAACAGAGAGCCACAAGAAGAATTAGACACGGCTCAAAGTGTCCGTCACTGGCCTCTGTGTGAGCTAAGACCTCATCATGCCTCAGGCTCTGCCTTCTGTTGCTTCTTTTTCTTCACTGTGTGCTTTTATTGAATTGTTTTGAACTTCATACAAAACATCTTAATCACCTTATCCCCCATATCCACATGCAAACCCCCATAGCCCCTTCCACTCTGAACTTCATCCATTCTGTTATATATGTTAAGGCCTGTCGAGTCAAGTTTGTATACCCACATGTCCCTCAGTGCATGTTCATCCACTGGAGTCTAGCCAGCTCATCTGAAATCTCCCCCTTAAAGAAAATCAGGAAAACTCAATTAGACAAAAACCCAGCATAGAACTGGGAAAACGAGCAGCAGGCCCCAACCTTAGCCAAAGATCTATTACTTCTTTAAAATGTGCATATAACCTAATGAACGACTTTCAAGAAGAGCAGCTAGAGGTCAAGAAATCTCTTACATATTAGCTGGGCCCTAATGAATGCTTCTTTGTTTAGGTTAAAGCTGTGTTTCATCTGCTGGATGATTATCATGTTTTGATTAATGGAGGCTCATGTGGTTTTGTTATGGCTTGAGTGCTTATCCCAAGGTTTGGTGTTGGAAGCTTGGTCTTCTGTGGAAATGTGAGTGACGGGCCCTGGTAGGAGGTGCCTAGTTCATTGAAGGTGCAGTCTTTCTCAGCACCTGTCTTCCTATTTGGTGATGTGCCCTCACCCCCTTGTACATATTCCTTCCATTCAACCTGAGTTTTCACCACAGCTGAGCTGATGGTGCCATGGCTGTAATTCTCCCTGACTGTGAGGTAGATAAACTTCTTTTCTTATGAAGTTAGCCTTCCTCAGGTCTTTCTTCACAGTAACAGAAAAACTGACTGATAGGAGCTCTAACACATTTGATATCTTTAGTATTGAGTTGTTATCCTTTGAGAACAGCACAGCAGCTTCTTTGGAGCATCTTCTGTGTGTGAGAAAGGATATGGTGGAGTGGGAAGATTCTGTCTTCTAAAACCTTAGCATTATACAAATAATATACAGATTTTAAACAAATACAGTCAGGAATGTATGTAAGAATATTCAATCATTGATATGCATGTGTGTATTACTGTAACACAGCACACACATGCACACTGTGTTTGATTACATATGTATTTGAAGTCTTTATATTAATCAGGGAGAAAATAAAAGAGAAGCACAGGAATATAAAAATGTACTTTGAAGATACAGGTGTCCCTAAGCCCAGCTTTCTTTTACTTTGTTAGAATATTATCTGTTCGCACCTGAGCACCGCAGTCCTGAGCTGAGGTCAGCAGCTGTGAGAAGCAAGGGCAGGGCTGACTGTCACTTCCTGTTGTCCCCTTCTCTTCCCATGGCCCTTCACTCTCTGTCCTGATCTGCTTTGACCCATGGCACAGACCTCTGTAAGGAACCCCAAGACAGACCTGCTTTTCCTTTTGAAGCCAAAGGTGGCACCACTAGCATTGTCACTGCCTTATTTAACCAGAGCATCCTCTTGCAGACCAGACAGCCCATAGTCTCCCTTGGAGTAGATCTTAGTTTGCTTGTTAATCACCTAGTGAATCTCTAAGTTTCCCCAGTACTTGATTCAGCGTCCTCTGTACTCTGGAACAAGGGAATCTGGTTTAAGTTGTTGCCTTCTTCAGATAGGCCCACAAGGTAGGCTGTTTTCCTTTCAAGGTAAGAGCCCTTCCTAGTAATTATCCTCAGAGCTGACATGAGAAGGTTGAGGAATTTTTAAAGAAGCAAGCCTCTATTTTTAGAAGCTGAAACCAGAACCATGCTTTGGCATTGATGGTGATGAGAAGCCTAGTAATTTAGGACTCACAGCCTTATATCTTTTCTGAGGGCTCCGTTCACAGTCCTATTTTTAGAGATACACAAGCTGGTTTTTATGCCTGCCTGGAAAGCCTTTGATAATAGAGTTGTCTTCTTATAAAAGAACCTGGAAATTGCAAAATAATAATTTAGATGCCGCAAGCCACCCTGAAGTTTAATACCCAGTGCAGCAATGAAAAGGGCCTGTGATGGAAAGACCCAGCTGAGCCCAGCATGCCAGACCAGAACAGAAGCGGAAGGTCGTGGGTGACCAACTTGAAATCACATTAGCCAAACAAAAATCCACAGAAACTCTAGAATAAAAATACTTACGAATGGGCTTGACAGCACCCAGAGCTGACATAACTCAAACCTCGTATCATCTCACTCTCGCTGCTGGTATTTCCTCCTGTATCTTTTCCAGTCTTTAAGAAGGAGGCTGAATCCCAGCCATGCATTTTAAAGTATTTCTTCCTCTGTGTAGAACTTACTGTGATGCAATAAGAATCCTCTTGCCTCAGACCCTGACTTTTCTGTCTTGTTAGCAGCAGACTTAGTCAGGGTCTGAAGTCAGCAGGGCCTTCTTTCCTGAAGCAAATTCCATCTTGTGAATAGCCGTGTTATTAGTGAGAGACTCTACCAGGGATAAGGAGAAAAGTACCACTATCTCCCCAGGTGCCACCCGTAACTGCTTTAGCACTTTAGCTTCCTTTAGAAGCTCCGAAGGCTCCTTCTTCCCCAGTCCACCCTCAGTAACTGCAGCAGATAAGAGGACACTAGGGTTTCATTTCACACCGCTAGGAGATAGTCTCTGGTTTTGCATGCTCTGTGTTCCAACCATGCTTGTCAAGTACTTGCACTGCTGAAAGGGCTGGGGATCTTGTGTGATTTTCCTATTTTCTATTTGTGGATATGTCTTGTCATTAGGTTGCAAAGGTGAAAATGACTGAAAATACTCAATGGCAACAAAAACGAGAGGAACTCAATATTTTTCTGCCTTCACTGTAGTGAAAGAACCAATTGGCAAAGATTGGGGAGGCAATTGTGTGAGGTGTGTCCAGATTTAAAATGGATTTTCTCTGGGGCCTAGAAAATCTACTTCTAAGTGTATATAATAAGGAAAGAGTAAACGGAGGGAGTGGGGGGAAGGTATTTGTATGGGAATTTCCAGATTATTCATGACAGCAAAACCCAGAAACTGTTCATTTCCAGTACAGGTTTAAACTGTAGTATTTGATGCAGGAGAATATTACAACAGTGTGAAAAGGACATTTTGCTTTCCATTCATATTGATGCTGAAAAATACAGGCTAAAATGACATGGAGAAGGGCTAGAGAGGTGGCTCAGTGGTTAAGAGGACTGACTGTTCTTGTAGAAGACCCAGGTACAGATCCTAGCACCCACCTGGTAGCTATCAACCATCTGTAACTCCAGTTCCAGGAGATATGACACCTGTTCTGACCTCTGCTCGCTCTGCATGGCATGGACTTACATAGATGCAGGCAATACAGTCATACATATAAAATAAAAATAATAAGTAAAATTTTTAAATGACATGAGGAGAGAACACAGCAGTATAATTTATCTAAAAGATTCCATTTTGTCTTTAAATATTAGGATTTTTGTGTATAGTTTTCAGTAGTTAAATTTCTGTTTATTGACATTTTGTACAGAAGAAAAAAAGGAGGATGTGCATGCTCTTATGTATCCAAATATACAGTTTAGAATTTCACATTAATTGTACTGCTGTCATAGAGAAACAGTAAAGATATTTATATTCTGAAACACAGATGTTCACATTCAGAGCTGACTGTATCATGTGACCTTGACCATGTATATACTTTCTCGATCACCAGGGTGTGATCCTTTGCTGAAGGTGTCTGAGACACTCCAGTGTCTTACCCAATTCTCACATTTCCCTCTGCAGTGAGAAGATTGCTCACATCTGGCATTGTGACCCAGGTGTTCCCGCTGCATGATGGGGAGGCACTGAAGAAACTTGAGGACACCTGGTACACTCGGTTTGTCCTGAAGTATCAGCCCATAGGTAGGTGCCTCTGCTTGCATCCACTGAACCAGGAGAGCCAGAATGAGCCTCTGTTGTCTGTGCAGTACTCCCCAAAGGGGCACTACTTAACAGCTCTGTGGGGAAGAGGATGGTGCTGTGACCCTGTTTCATTTTACTGTACTGTTTTGTGACAGAATCTCATTATGTGGCCTGGCTGGCATGGAACTGGCTATGTAGACTATGGTGGTCTCAAACTCACAGAGATCCTCCTTTTCCTTTCGAGTGCTGGAATTAAAGGCATGTGCCACCATGCTAGGCTATTCTGAATGAATAGGCAAATGAATTCTAGATTGACTGGGTCACAGGCTTTGGCTAAATTTGGTCAACACCTTGGGCAGTTCAGAGTGACATGTTGAATATTACTTTATAGAAAGTTATATCAGTATGAATGTTCCAATATCTTGGATTTGCTATTTTAAGATTTATTTTGTGTGTGTGTGTGTGTCTGTCTGTCTGTCTCTCTGTGTGCATGTGAGGCCAGAACAGGGCGTTGGCTCCCCTGGTTCTGGAGTTACAAGCTGTGAGCTGCTTGCTGTGGGTGCTGGAAACTGAAGCTGGGTCCTTGCAAGAGCAACAAGCATTCTTAGCCACTGAGCTCTCTTTCCAGCCCTTGGGTATGTTTTGCATCAATCTTTTTTTTTTTCTTGCCAGTGCTGGGACCTTTCAAACTCTAGGCAAGCACTCTACTATTGAGGCACATCCCCAGCCCTTGATTACATTTTCTAAGCATTAAAATTATATTTAAGCTGGCAGACTTCACTGTGTTATTTTGTTTTTATTTTGAAGGACATTTCTCTTTTGATTTTAAGAGAATCTTCTATATTTTCTTTCTAATTTCCATTCCCATAAAAACTGTTACATTGTTGAACAATAAATACATTTTTTTTTCTTTTGTTTGTTTTTTGGGATAGGATCTCACTGTGTAGCCCTGGCTTTCCTGGAACTTGCCATGTAGACCAGACTGGCCTTGAACTCGCAGAGATCTGTCTACCTCTGCCTCCTGAGTGTTGGTCCTAAATGTGTGTGCTACCTTGCACAAAAATTGTTTTAAGATCAAACTTCGAAATTGTAAACTTTGGTTTTGATAATTCTGGGTCACAGTACTCCTTTGGTATTGCTCTTAAAACAATTTTCTACTTTGTTTTGGTATTTTAAGTGCAATAATTCCAGTATTACCTGCAGGACTTATGAGGTGATAGGCTCTATTCTTAGAAGGGAAGAGAAAGCTGATGGAGAAACCTGCACATGAGGTGGGTAGACTGAAGCCCCTAGGAGGGCAGGGCCTGCTGATAGTGCCAGCAAAGGGAAAGGCCACTGATTTAGAGCCCAGGGCATGAGCGTGTAGTGTTTCCCCACCAATTGGACAACCCTCAACCTGACTGGCATTTGAGATGACCTCATTGTGCCACTGTTTGAATACCCTCCTAGGTCAGCTAGGAGAATCAACAATGGGAATAAATAGCTTCCTAACTTACTCTAACCCACCTCCATAGGCTGCTCTGAACATATTATCTTAAAAAACAATGGATTAAGGGGCAAGAAGGATGGCTCAGCAGTTAAGAGCACTTGTTGCTCTTGCAGAAGACCCAGATTCAGTTCCTAGCACCCATTTTGAGCAATACAGCTGCCTATAACTCTAGTTCTACTGGATATAAAGCTCTCTTCTGGCCTCTGCTGGCACCTGCATGTTTATCGTATATATACAAACATGTAGATACAGACATAACACACATAAAGATACACATATTAATGAATTAAAGATGGATGTGATAGTGCATGCTTTTAATTCCAGTACTTGGGGGGACAGAGGTAGGTGGATCTCTGAGATCAGAGCCAGCCTGGTTTACATAGCAAGTTCCAGGCCAGCTGGGGCTACAGAGAGACCCTGTCTCAAAAAAGTGATAAACAAAAATTAAGATTTACTTGTGTAGTTAACCAAGAACCAGTTACTCTGACTGGTACCCTGTCCCCCAGCCCCCTATTCTCAGGCATTCCCTGGGTGGCAAGACTGGCAGAGGTGCTGTGTGCATGGCTTCTCTGGCTAGTGTGTTCCAGTCTGTAGGCTGTTAGTGTGCAGAGTCTCATTTTGGGCTTGTGAATAATTTGTGCTTAGTGCATGGGAAATTTGTCATGCTTCAGTGATGAAAATGTGTATCTTTAGGTCAAGGGATCCATCGTTAAAAAGAGCTTTATGACACACTGAGGATGGAGAAAAGTGAGGGACCAATAAACACCCCCACACAGTGGCTCAGTGTCCCTGGCTGAACTTAACATAGGACCTTAGATGTCAGCCCAATCTCAAAATGAGCTTTCTTTGGGAAGAAAGTATCTATTAAATGAAGAAAAGGAAGGGGGAAACTGAGTCAGGACCCCCGGCAGTCACCTCAGCAACTGAGCCTGGGCTGTGCATTGGCGGAGTGCTGGGCTTGCCCTACTGAAAGGTGGGGCCCTTGTCCTACATGTGGGACAGAGTTGGCACTTTGCCCTGAATGGGAAGTGGAGTGCTAAGTGACTCCCCAGTGACTGAAAATGTGCACCAACTTACTGCCATGGGTTAATGGTCTTTGGTGGCTTGTACCTAAGTTCTTCCTTCCTTTGTAGACAGTATTCGTGGCTACTTTGGGGAGACAATTGCTCTGTACTTTGGGTTCCTCGAGTATTTCACCTTTGCCCTCATCCCCATGGCTGTCATTGGGCTGCCGTACTACCTGTTTGTGTGGGAAGATTATGACAAGTATGTGATCTTCGCATCCTTCAACCTCATCTGGTCCACGGTGATCCTGGAGGTGTGGAAGCGCAGCTGTGCCAACATGACCTACCGCTGGGGGACGCTAGTCATGAAGAGACAGTTTGAGGAGCCCCGCCCAGGGTTTCACGGGGTCCTGGGCATCAATTCTGTCACCGGCAGAGAGGAACCGCTCTATTCCAGCTACAAGAGACAGCTGCGCATCTACCTGGTCTCCCTGCCATTTGTGTGCCTTTGCCTCTATTTCTCCCTCTATGTCATGATGATTTACTTTGACATGGAGGTCTGGGCCTTGAGTCTCCATGAGGACAGTGGGTCTGAGTGGACCAGTGTCCTGCTGTATGTGCCTAGTATCGTCTATGCCATTGTCATCGAGATCATGAACCGTCTCTATCGATACGCTGCTGAGTTCTTAACGTCCTGGGGTAAGTCTCTATACACTGCACTCATGTCTTCTTTGCTTGTAAGAAGTGTTGTTTAACAGGACTGGGGAGATTGCTCAGCGAGCCCTCAAACCTGATGACCTGAGTTTGTCCACAGGCTGGTGTAGTAGAAGGAGAGAACCTGTTCCCACAAGTTCTGACCTCTACACATGTGCTGTGGCACTTGTACCCACACATGTACACATATGCACACAGACATGTGTATACACACAGAAGAAATGTTGTGTAGGGAACTGGGGAAATGATGCAATGGGTAAGAGTGCTTTCTGTGAAAGCAAGAGGACCTGAGTTTAAATCCCAGGACCCATGTAAAAGCTGGGCATGGCTGCTGTGTGTGCCTGAAACCCAGTGTTGGGGATGTGGAGACAGGCGGATGCTAGGAGCTAACACTGACCAGCCAGCCTAACTGAGACAGTGAGTTTAAAAATAATCAGGTGGAGAGCAATTGAGGAAGACACCAACAACACACTTCTTTGGCCCCTCCATGTGTGGTTATGGGTGTGTGAACCTGCACACACATGTACACTTAGATCACGGGACTCACTGGGCTGCTGCTTTGCAAAGTCCTCTGGGTTTGCTACAGAGAACTTAGGACAAGTTTATGGGCCTTGTGAGCTCAGAAGATCTGTGATGCAGCTGTCATGGCTCTATCTATCCAGTGCTACATGCTGTGTGCCACTAAGCACTTTATCCACAGTTTCCCATTCACCTCTGGGGCCTTAGGAAATAGAAGATCTTTCACCGTTTTATGGATAAGAGGTATTGATGCTTAATGAGGCTCTGACAACACATAGTATAGTTAGGGTAGCTCAGACCCATCTGTCCAAAACAAAACCTGTTCAATACTACAATACTGTCTTTCATGCTGAGGAGGAAATAAAGATATGTGAACTGTGGCTGGTGTCCTAAAGCTTATGGTCTAATTGGTTTGGTCTCTTAGGCCATCATTGAGGACAGATGGCCTGGGGCTTTCCTTGGGAAAGATGCACTCAGAGTTTAAAGTAGAGCTCGTGGATCACTTTTATCTATTCAACAAATAAATGTGCTATATGACCCTATAGCAGTGGGCTTTAACTTCATGGATATAAAGATGTTTTAGTTTTTTATTAGTTATATATAAAACAGCAGTCAGTTTATTGAGAGTTTTCCATATACTTGAATTGTATGTTGCTTCTGACCTCCACAGCCACCCAGGCTGTGCTCAGCCATGTGCAGAAGGACAGGAGGCTAAGTAGCAGGAGGTTGCATTGATGGCCATATGTACCAGCCCAGGCTAGCCCTCTACTGCCCCATGTGGGGACCCTGTTGTGATGCTCATTTCTGTCCTTGTTCTACTGTCTTGGGGTCACTAAACTGTGTCACCATTTCTGGATGAGGTTGGTACTGAATTCTCTTCAAGTTGAGCCCAGTGAGCCACTGTACAGAAACTTCATTGCCCTTCTCTTTAGTGTTAGCTAAATCTCTTACTGCTGCCATCAGACCTGCCCTTCTTTCAGATGACTGGCTGTAGGCTTATTTGCCACTGCTTACTAAGTGTCTTCTTTCATATTTTAAAAAATAATTTCGGACCACAGTAACATTCAATGGATGAGCATGCATTCTTGCTGATGTTCTTGGTGGCAAGGCATGACTGGCAGCCTGTGATGTTTAGTGACTGTGGCTCTGGCTTTAGATGTCTGTTTGAGCATAGACCTGCTTTATCTCATGATAAAGATATTGTTTCTTATCTGAGAGAAATTACATTTCCTTTTTAATATTTTAGAGAATCACAGATTGGAATCTGCCTACCAGAATCATCTAGTTCTGAAAGTATTGGTGGTAAGTGGAATTTTCATTGTTCAAATCTATTCAAATTATGAAACTCATGCTTGCTATTTAATATTAAGGAGTACTCTTAGGAAGAGTTGCTTCTAACAAAGTATCAATTAAGCATGTTTTATACAACAGGCAAGGATTAATTAAATGTGTACATTCTTGTTTGGTAGCTTTAGCATGCACATGGTATGAGATTTCCCAATACAGAAATCAGTACTATCACCCATTTCTAGTTATATACAAAGCTAATGATATTTTAGATGTGTTTCCATTTAGTGACCTTTTTAATATTTTGCTATGCAACAATGCTTCCAGGTACCCACAATTTGCTTATTAATAAAAGAGTGCTATTTTTTATATTTTGCTGAAGAAACATCCAAATTCCAAAAGGTTCCCAATGCATTTGGTGGGTGGGAGAAAGCGAGCTGGGGAGAAAGCCTGGTGGGATGAGCCTGGAGTTTGTATAAAAGCTCTCCATCCCTTCTCTCTTCAGTATTATCATAAGTAGTTAAGAATCCCATCTTGGAAAAACCTCTCCCTCACTTCCCAGAGGGTTTCCCTCCCTGAATCATTGCATTAGTGAGGCTCAGGGAAGGTGTGTCAGAGGTCAGCACTTCTGAACTTTGCTGGAATGGCCCAGCAGCCCATACATTGTGCACTCAGAAGCACTTTGATTCTAAACTTGTCCACCTGAATCTAGTCCTTAGAGATTCAGAAGCACCATAGGAGATTTCTGGGAGTAGATAAACAAAGGCATGAACAGGTGATGAACTAGAAAGCCTGCCATAAAGGTGAAAATAGTTTGGCCATGAAAGGGGATAGTGGCCTTGAGCAGATAAGCAGGCTGAGGGCCTCGTTCATCACTGACACCGCAGATCTTGGTGCCCAGGAAGAGAGGTGAGCATGCTCACTGAGTTCCTTGTGAGCAAGCAGAGGAACATGTAGTTGCAAGTTCTCTCATGTGGAGCTTTTTCTCTAGAGCTGAAAGCACTCTGTCTTTAACTCAGTAGGAACAAAGTTTTTGCATTCTCCGGCCATGCTGGATCTAGTGCCAGGTGGTCACTGTGAAAAGGCCCCATCAGAGTCTTCTTCCTCTGGTGGGTTTGTGGGGTCTCATCCTCCTTGACTCTCATGGGGATAGCAGCATCAGCCTTCTCAGGTGTTGGCTCTCCAACTTCTGCTGTGCCTGAGCTCCTGTGCTGTGTTCTTGTGGATTCCCCTGCTGTCCATCTAGGTTGAGTCCATGTCTACACTAACTTGCGGCTTCCTCTACACCTGGCAGCCTTCATCTCAGAAGGTGAAGCTGTCTAGGAGGCTGTGCACAGCACTGGGATAGGAGGCAGGAAGCTAGCTGCCTAGGCAAGGGGTTTTGACCCTGGGGCCTGACTGCTTGAAGGAGTGACACTGTGTGGTAAAGATCCCCCTGACTGGTACTCCAGCTCGCAGGTGGTCACTGCACATCTGTCAGGCAGTGAAGTCTGGTGACAGATGTGCATCCCAGATTGTATCTCCCTCCTTGGTGCCACCCAGCCACCCCCGTGTCTCCATGAGGGAGGGGTCTTGGGCTCAGAACTCCGGCTGTGGTGGGGTCTTTCTGCCGTCGCCACCCTGCTGCCTCATCATGTGGGGTGAGCGTTCACATCCATGTGCTACGGCAGCTTCCCGATCCAGGCTGCTTAATGGAGTGGGTCTTTCCAGGTCTTTCCACCATGGATGGCTGGCCCATACATCTTTCCATGTGGTAGGCTGTCTAGGACCTCATGGAATGAGAGTTCTTCCCTGCATGTACCGGGGAGGGGGCTGATTGTCCTCGCCAGTTCGGCTGGTTCCTTAGGGTAGATGGGCTTCTGTTAGCATAAGAACAGGATCCTGTCAGCCTGTTCAGGGCCTGGTCTTCTCCCAGGTGGGGACTGTGAGATGTGTGGGTGCCACATTGTTCCTTTGGTCCTGGGGTTCCTTGCAGTTCATTTTCTCCTTGGCACCTGCCAGAGCTCTCCATGATATGAGTCTCTTGTCATTTCCAGAACTGATAGTGGAATTCAAGAAGGAGACCAGGGAGAAACAGTGCCGGGCTGTCTGTAGCAGACATCCCTGATAGTTCTATTTAGTTTTGTTGTTGTTGTTTATTTTTGAGAGCATTTTCCTGTAACCCTAACTGGTCTGAAATTTGCAATGTAGACCAGGCTGGCCTCCATTTCACAGAGATCTACCTGCCTCTGCCTCCCAGATGCTGGCATTAAAGATGTGTACCAGCAAGTCTTGCCTCTTCATAGTTTTAAATGCTGTTTATGGTTGTGATGCTGTGAGCAGAGTGTGACACTGTCATCTTTTCTGGCAGTTCAACTTTCTGAATTGCTTCGCCTCACTCTTCTACATTGCCTTTGTCCTGAAGGACATGAAGCTTTTGCGCCAGGTGAGTGTAGTGGAGAGCACTGAGGGGCCAGGTGAGTGTGGTGGACACTGAGGGGCCGGGTGAGTGTAGTGGAGAGCACTGAGGGGCCAGGTGAGTGTGGTGGACACTGAGGGGCCGGGTGAGTGTAGTGGAGAGCACTGAGGGGCCAGGTGAGTGTGGTGGACACTGAGGGGCCGGGTGAGTGTGGTGGAGAGCTCTGAGGAGCCAGGTGAGTGTGGTGGACACTGAGGGGCCAGGTGAGTGTGGTGGAGAGCACTGAGGAGCCAGGTGAGTGTGAATACTGAGGAGCCAGGTGAGTGTGGACATTGAGGGGCCAGGTGAGTGTGGACACTGAGGGGCCAGGTGAGTGTGGACATTGAGGGGCCAGGTCCCATGGGTAGTTTCCTGCCCAAGATGAACTTGTCTTTATCCTTTTTCCAAATAAAATTTTGTTTATTTCTATCTCCTACTTAAAATAACATTAGCAACAGCAGAGTAGAGGTTAGTTAGCCCTAAGGGGCTTGCAAAATTAATCACATACGGCAGCAAAGCTGACACACAAATGTGGCAAAGCTCCCACAAAGGCAGTTCTGACAGCACAGGGGACTGTAGGGACTGAACTTTCCTGAGTGCCTTGTGGGGGTGATGGTTAGTATAACTGTGAACAAATCTTGCAAATTTGGTTTTACATTAATAACTTGTTACGTTTGAGAGACTAGCTAAAGTCCTGTGTGGTGCTGTTTCATGTCTGCAGTGTCTGGACAATCCTATCTGTGTTTTGGAGTATTACAGTTTCTGAATCCTATAAAACCAGTGACCAATAAACTGAAATCAGAGTTTTAACTTCTGTCGTGTATGTATGTATGCATGTGTGTATTCATGTGTATGCTTGTGTATCTATGTGTGTCTGTCCGTGTGTATGTGTGGAGGTGAGATTTATACTGTGTCTTTCTTGATCATGCTCAACTTTATTTTATCTCTTGGTTATTTATTTATTTAGTTTTTTTTTTTTTTTTTTTTTTTTTTTTTTTAAGGCTGAGTCTCTCTGTAGCCCCAGCTGAACTCAAACTTGCTATGCAGACTAGGCTGACCTTGATCTCATAGATTCACTTGCCTCTGCCTTCTGAGTACTGGGACCAAAGGCATGTGCCACCATGCCTGGCCTCCAATTTATTTTTTGAGACAGGGTCTCTTGCTGCACCTGGGACTTGCCAATTTGTCTAGACTGGCTGGCCAGCAAGCTCCAGGGATCCTTCTGTCTCCATGTTCCTAGCACTGGAATCACAGGGGCTCACTACCATGCCCATGTTTTTATGAGTTCTGGGGATCCGAACTCAGGCCCCCATTCTTTCACTATGAAATGAGTGACACACTGTGTCATCTCCACAGCCCTACATACTATTTTGTTTTTTTTCGGCGGCATCATTTTAGAGTTATATACTGTAGTCAGAGTGAGATGGCAAAGGTCATAGTGTCAAGTTGAATTTACTTTCCTAAGGACTCTGAACTGCCTTTTTTTCATGTATTGACTTACTTGATAATTTTAAGATAGAATCTCACTACTGTAGCCCTGGCTGGCCCGAACCTTGCTATGCAGAGCAGGCTGACCCTCATGGAGATCTGCCTGCCTCTGCTTCCCAAGTGCTAGGATGAAAGGCGTGAGCCACCATGCCTGGCCCAGCTAATTTCTTATAATCTTAATTTTTATTTCATTCTAAGTCTTTTCTTAGAAAAAAATATGACTTAGAAACATTGCTCTGAGCCTAGAGCTGTGTCATAATAGTTTTTATAACAAAATATCAAGCAGTTTATTAAAGGTTTGGTTTTGTTCATTGCCTGATATGTGCATGTTGAAGTTTCATGATGCTGTTGCCTGACATGTTACTTATGCTTCTCCTCAGAGCCTAGCTACACTCCTGATCACCTCCCAGATCCTGAACCAAGTTGTAGAATCTCTTCTTCCTTACTGGCTCCAGCGGAAGCACTGTGCACAGGTGAAGCGGAAGGTGCGGGCTTTAAATGTGGAGACGGACATGATGCTGTACGAACAAGTTCTCCTGGAAAAGGAAATGGGAACTTACTTGGTAAGGTGGAATATTGTTGAACTAAACTAAAAGTAAGAGTCACCCACCAGCTCATTAGCATGTGCTTTGAATGCATCATCTCTCATGTGACTCTGTTGTAAGAACTTTGCAGCTGATCCCCTCATCAGGACCCATTTTGATGTTAAAAGGATAAAACTGCATTAAGATGCCTCTGTCTTGAATCTGAAATTATGCCCCCAAACACCAGTGGGCAGGGGTAGAGAACTGCTTCACCATTTTGAACAGAGGGGAGTAGGGATGCAGGCTGCAGTGCGACAGAGCACAGGAAAAGACTGTCCCTGGGGAGGCATCAGCATTGCTCAGCAGCATTGCTGGTTCACACGTCTAGAAAGGATGGCCCAAGCAGAAGACTGCTGCTGCTAAAAGTCAAATTAGTGCTATTGTACATATAATGTGAGGGGCTGGAGAGATGGCTCAGAGGTTAAGAGCACCAGCTGCTCTTGCAGACAACTACAGTTCAAGTTTCCAGCACCCATGGTGGGCTATTCACAGTCTCCTGTGACTTAAGCTCAAGGAATTTCAGTGCCCTCCATGGACATCTGCATACATGTACACATGTACACAGAGACAGACACATATACATGAATAGAAATAAATGCAATATATATATATATATATATATATATATATATATATATATATATATATATATAATGTTCCTTTTAAACATATTTATTGGGGACTAGAGAGATGGCTCAGCAGTTAAGAACAATGGCTGCTCTTGTAGAGGACCTGGGTTTGATTCTCAGCACCCACATGGTGGCTACCAACCTTCGGTAACTTTAGTTCCAAGGGAATTCAGTGCCTTCTTCTGACCTCTTCCGACATTGCACAACATCGGTGTATTTATACACATGCAGGCAATATCCTCATACACATAAAATAAAAATAAATAAAGTATTTTTGAAATGTCTATTTATGTGTGCATGCATGTACATGTGTTACAGTGCACATGTGGAGGTCAGAGGACAACTTTTGGGAGTCGGTTCTTACATTCCACCTTGCTGAGCAGGGCCTACCTAGTTCTGTCTGCTGCTCTTCCTACTTTAGGCTAGCTGACCCAAGAGCTTCTGGCCAATATTCCAGGCTTTGCCTCTCATCTTATCGAAGGAGTGCTGGGAAAAAAAGTGCATGCACCACATCTAGCTTTTATGTGGGTTCCAGGGACTGAACCTGGATCGTTGCACTTGTGTACTCTTACCTGCTGAGCCATCCTCTTACCCCCTGAAATAGTTCCTTTGAACAGAAAACTTCTCAGTTATTTTTAGGAACTATAAACAGATTATTAGAGGTTTGGTTGCTTGTAATTGAAAAATCTAGCTGATAAACACCTTTTTGAAGCTGGGTTTTGGCCTGGTTTTACTGTCTTCCTTCAATCTTACCCTTTGAAGTTCTTCAAACAAAATTCATTATCCCCTAGGTCTCTCTCTGCTTTCCCCTGGCTCATGGGGGTGATATGCAGGATCTTTCTCTCTGTCTCTCTGTCTCTCTGTCTCTCTCTGTCTCTCTTTCTCTCTGTCCACACACACAGACATACACATACACAGAGACAGACACACAGACACTCACACAGACATATACAGACAGATACAAGCACAATTATGTATACATACAACACACACAGACACAGATACACACACGTACAGACACACATAGACAGAGATATACACACATACAGATAGACACATAGATACATCAATAAACACAAATACAAACACAGACATACAAACACATAGACATGCACATAACAAACACATACAGACACAGACATACACATATGGACACAAACATACAGGCACAATACACACTAGATATATACACTACACAGACACAGATACACAGATACACATGTAGATACACATGCAGACACACAAATACACGCAGACACACATATACATTAGGAAGGTCAGCAAGGAGGCAGCATGACTCTGGTTTGCTGCTTATGAGCAGCAACACTAGCTCTAGGATTCTAGAATTTCCTCAGAGACTGAGAGAAAATACATGGTGAGGTTCTATTTTTAGTCATTTGGTGACCAGCTCAGGAATGAGTTTCCAGATCTGCTTCCCAGTCCAGAGGCTCTCCAAGTAGAGCACGGGCTGCCCATGTGGAGCACTGGCTGTTTACATAGAACGCACGTTGTCCATGTAGAGATCACCTGTCCACTTGGAGCATGGGCTGTCCATGTAGAGATGATGGCTGTCCATGTAGGGAGACAGGCTATGTGGAGCATGGGCTATCCACGTGGAGCATCAACTGTTTATGTGGAATGCAAACTATCCATGTAGAGACAGGCTATCCATGTGGAGACAGGCTGTTCATGTGGAGACAGGCTGTTCATGTGGAGCATGGGCTCTCAGGCACAAAGTGAGGAACCTAGTGTGTGCATTTCTTTTGAGGGTGCTGGGACTGTGTATAAAGGCTGGGCTAACAGGGCTCTCCTTTAATTTGCCATCTCCCCCTCCTCCTCCTCCTCCTCCTCCTCCTCCTCCTCCTCCTCCTCCTCCTCCTCCTCCTCCTCCTCCTCTTCCTCCTCCTCCTCCTCCTCCTCCTCCTCTTCCTCCATCTACAACTTCCTTGTTGACTCTCTCTACCAATGTGACATTGCACACTTGCTTTTGTGCTATCTCCACACACTGGGCAGGATGGAGGCAGAGGTGCAGGGAGCTTCTTAGCTCTGGATGCTTGTCTCTGACACACAGGTTCTCCTCTCTGACCTGGAATTTGCTCTTTAGACTAGGCTGGCCTTGAACTCATAGAGATCGGCCTGCCTCTGCCTCCCGAGTGCTGAGATCAAAGGCATGCACCACCATGCCTGACTTAGTCTTAGCGTCTTTGACAACATGTTAAAGATCAAAAAGTTTAAGAACTGCAGATCTAGAATATGCCCTCCTTATTTCTCAAGACCCTGGCTTTTGTGACTTACCTTGTCCAAGGTCTCCTAATAAGCACATGGTGGGTGATTTTGCAAGCGTTCTTATATTGTCCCATGGCAGAAGCCCTGAGGTAGGTTGTCCCTGTGTGGTGCCACCTCCTTTGGTCACTTTGGTGACTTGATGACAGATTTTAAAGGCTCTTTTACATTCTATAATGGCTGAGTCTGTGGGATGATGTTTTGAGACTCCCCTGTTCCCTGTGCCTGGCATATCATTTAGATACAGATTCTGACTGTTGCTAGCATTTGTATCTTTTACCCAGCAGGGTTGCTGAACATTCCTAGTATTTTTTTCCTTATGTTATGGTTATTTCATTATCTCTGTAAATATTTTTCTTTATATTAATACACTTCTCAATGGAATACTAAATGCTTAAATTAGAACAATTAACTTTTCTTTTTTTCTATATTAATGTATATTGCTATGAAGAGTATGCTAATATTTAGAATTCTGATGTCATAAGCTATTGGTTTTCCTTTCCTTTCTCATAGTCATTGAGTCTATGGACCTGTTTATCATGGAAACTTTGTTTCTATCACAGAGCTTGTCATTTGCAGGGACTTAATATAATACTGCATGAAGAATAGTTTCAGAAACGGAACAGCTCACCCTGCAGTCTGCACACTTAGTGTTGCCATCATTCAGTGCCTGCTTTTCTTGACTTTCGGTTCCACACTAGGTAAATACTCTCTGTGTAGGGAACTCTGAGACACAACAGGAGGAGTGAGTGGGGCAGATCCCCTGGAACCTGAACTTTGTTTTCAGACATTTAGTAAGTTAGATTTGTCAGATGATGATGTTTACTGACGTACTGTGAGCTGTCTTAGGAACCCCACTGTCCTAAAGCATGTTTTGGGAGCTCTCAGTCCTGTTTGTCTGGTCTTTGTCACCCTCAAGGCCAGTAGAGGGTGTCCTATATTCTTATGTGTTTGTTTACTTTGTTAAGTTTGTGATTTTCTTTCTTTGCTCTTGGGTTATACTCTAGTTTATTCAGTCTGTTGGTTCCAAGTCACTCAGCAGTGTAAACATATTGGCACTGATCATGTGGTCACCCAGAGTCACCCGGTAAGATGGAAAGGCAATGGGAAGCGTACTGCCGTGTGGGAAGGGGGCTCCCAGCACAGGGGACCCTGACTTGCTAGAGGTCACCCAGCCCACTGCCATGTGGGGAGTGGGCTCCCTGTACAGGGGACCCTAACATGCCATTGGCCACCCAGTGGTGCTCCCGAGGGAAACCACATCTGTAGGAAGCCTTGACCTTTATGAGCAACACAGTACATTCCTGATGTGAACATAGGGCAGGATTTCCTGACTGAGGCTGGATTGCTAAGGTTTTTGCTCTCTCCCAACTTGTGATTTCTTCACTCTTCAAGGAAATGACTTGGTGTTAAATTTGGGCATATTGAAAACCCACATCCAAATGTGCAGCACGACCCAAGGAAATGCTTCCCAGCTAGGGGCAGGTAAGGAGTGGCCTAGAAGGTTCTTCTGCTGAGTCCCTACTGTACCTTCAGCTAGCCAGCCCTGTGGTATTTGGTGTCACTCTCTGCTGAGCCTTGAAAAGAACCACTTGCCCAAGTCCCTGTGCTGGCACCAGAGCCAAGGTACCCAGAACACCTGGGAGAAGTCCTTCCTCATCCCCAACATCCCATACCTGTATCTGGGATTTTCTGGTCAGTAAGATGTGAAATGAGAAACTGACTGGAAGTGGAAACCAACTTAACTCTGAGTGCCAGACTGGGAAGACTGACTGGGGCATAATTATATTTATGAATTCATGCTGCTTACTGTTGCTTTCAGACACTGCACTGCATGTTCCCCTTACACTGAAAGGGTTGTTGCAAGTGCACTTTGTGGTCTGGAGTCTTGAGGCTGCTGGAAATGGGAGACATGCTGGTGGAAGGTGTGCTCATAGCCTTGCGACCTTGAGTGTCACAAGAGCTGACTCTGTAACCCAGTTACTGTTAGTTCTGAGTAGTACTTAGCACTAGGTATTAGGACATACAAAGTACTGTGAACTGGATGCTTCTGGTGCGGTATTTGAATAGTATAGCACTAAGTCCTGTAGAGATGTAGTAACTCAGGTGACAAGTCTGTCCATCTTCCCAATGTCCTACCTCAGTAAAGGCTCCTTTGTCCACATTAAAGATCATTAAAAATCATCACCCCTGTCCTCCACTTTCTCTTCTTCGGAGTGAGCCTTTGTGTTCATGGAGAGAGACTCAGGGCAGTCTCCGAGGGCTTCCTCAGGTTTCCATTGAGTTTCCATTTTCTTGTTTGGCTTCTCTGAGGGGGGACTCTGGGCAGGTTTCCTGTTACCATCTGTCCTAATTTCATTTCTGTTGCTGTGATGAAATATCCTGACCCAAAAAGCAAGTTAGCAGGAAAGCGTTTAAGGCTCACAATCCTGTCATAGAGACAGGAATTTAAGAGTCACATCACATTCACAGAGGCTGGAATTGAAATAGTCACATCACATCCCGTCAGTTGCAAAGAAAGAGATGCTTGCTTGCTAGGGTGCTCACAGACAGCCTTCTTCTGTGTTACACAGTCCAGGACTGCTCCCTAGGGAATGCTGCCGCCTACATGGACTGGGGCTTCCCACATCAATTAATAGTCAAGACTTGCCCACAGGCCAGCCTGATTTAGACGATTTCTCGTGAAGATCCTCTTCCCAGGTCATTCTAGGTTGTGTCAAGTTGATAGTAAAAACTGACCAGGATGCCATCTGTGGGGCTTTTATTGTTGTTGTTGATCATCTTTTTAAAACTAAGATAAAAACTGTTCATATAACATCAAATTCACTGTGTGTGTGTGTGTGTGTGTGTATACATGTGTGTGTGTGTGTATATGTGTATGTCTTTTTAAGACAGGGTCTCCCTGTAGCCACAGCTGACCTGGAACTTGCTATGTATCCAGACCAGGCTGGCCTCAATCTCACAGAGGTTTGCCTGCCTCTGCCTCCCAAGTGTTTGGGTTAAAGGTGTGTGCCTCCATGCCTGGCAAAATTCACTTTTTAAAAGCGTGCAGTTTTATGCTGCAGAGTAAATTTGCAAGGTCTTAAACTCCACACCTTGTCATTCTGGAATGCTTCATCACCGTGTAGCCCCAGCAGCGCTTCTCTGCTCTGGCCACTGCTCAGCTGCTTTCTGTGTCTGTGGGTTCTTCAGTGTAGTCATGTTTCATCGTCAAGTCCTGTCAGTGAGCTGGCCATGGTGGCTTCTGCACCTGCTTCTTTCCTTAAGGGTGGTGTTCAAAGGCTCTTTTTTGCTGTAGCCTGTATTGATATTTTCTTCCATTTCATGGCAGGACAGTGCTTATCAGATGGGCTTGTTACTGTTTATTTATTGACTTATCAGTGATGGGCAGTGACTTCTTTCTGCAGTTTGACTACTGTGACTACTGTGATGCAACCCTGAACATTCAGGTTTGAGTTTTTGTATGAACATATGTTTTATATAAATATAAATTACCACATGCTGGGTCATATGTTAGAGTTAACTTTCTGAGTTCCCAGACTGTTTTTTAAAGACAGGCATACCATTTTTACATTCCTGTCAGCTCTGTGTGAGGGTTCTGTTTTGACACATCTTCACCAGCACTTAGCATTTTCTGCTTCTATTTTCTCTTTTCTTTTTTCAGTGCTAGAGATGGAACCCGGGGTCTTATCCACACTAGACACACCCTCTACAGCTGAGCTACATCTGTTTCTTTTTTCCCCACCGAACATTTTTTATTAATGAATTTAGTTTGTATGTGAACGCCTTTCTGAGGACTCCACCCTCCTGTCTCCCCGCCCTCTCAGCCTTCTCTTTACCTCTTCTCTGTTCTGCTTGATTTATTTCTGTTTTGTTATTTATTTCCTTCTGCTTGCTGTGGGTTTATCTTACTCTTTGATTTTAAGCATGAGTTTTTAACATGAGTGTTGAGGTTTTGACGGTTTTCTTCTTTTTAAATAGTGGCATTTATATCCCCTGACTTTTCTGGCTCTAAGTGCTCTTGTGTGTGCTGTTACTTCAGTTCATCAAAATCATCTTCCGTTTTCTTTTGTGATTTCTTCTTTGACTCATTGGTATTTTGGAATATGTTTGGTAATTTTTGCATATTCATTTTTTGTGACTTTCTAAAATTTTCCTTGTTATTGATTTCTTCCCACGGGGGCTGCTTCATATAATTTTAAACCTGTGAAATGTATTGAGCTTTGTTTTATGGTCATCACTGATTTTGGAGAATGTTCTACTTGGGAAGCGTGTGTCCTGTAGGTGCTGGGTTGAAAGTTCTTAAATGTGTGTTAAGTCTCTTCTGTGCTGTTACGTGCTGTTGGTGCAGATGGGAAGTTTACACCTCCTTCTTAGTACTCACTTCCTACTTGCAGGTCAGTTAGAGGTAAGATCACAGAGCCCCTCTGATCTTTCCTCAGCTGGTTTATGGTCCTGTGCCTGTGCCACCCATGGGCATCTCACTCCTCTGTTTTGCCTTGAGCATCCACTTTCATCCATGGTTTGTCCCAGGTAGTCATGATGTGGGGACCCTTGACAAACACCCAAGGAGAAGCCCTTATTTAGCAGTGGGAGACAGATTCGGAAGTTAACAAATGACAAGCCTTCTGGGTGGGAATGTTCCAGACTACCAGCAGAGTCAGATGGCAACTTCCATCTGTGATGAGGATTTCAGGCTCTCCAGACTGCTCTGTTCCCTCCCATACTAATGTATGCTGTTGTGTTGAAACTGCTACGCAGCCGAAGAAGAGAATGGGGCTAAAGTAAGCTAAAACGCTACAAAACCTGGTCATTTTATTCTTAACTAAATGTTGCCAGCCTATAGTCAGATTCCAAAGGAGCTTAAAAAAAAAAAAAATGAAAGAAACAACAACAAAACCATGTTGATCGTGAAAACTTTGTAGTTGTGCTGCTCATGCTTTAGTGAAGGGCCTGCTGTTCCCTGACCACTCCTACTCTTGCTTTCATGGAGGGCCTGCTATTCACTGCACCACCCTCTCCTTTGTGCCTTCATAGAAGGTCCTCCCATGTTCACTGCTACCGTCCTTATCAGTTGGAATTTTTAAATGACATCTTGTAACAACTGATCTTGGTTGTTATCAACATACCTGGAATGAGAGAACTTCATTTGAGGAATTTCCTCTATCAGACTGGCCTGTGGTCATGTCTGCAGGTCATTTTCTTGATTGCTAATTAAGGTAGGAGGGCCCAGCCACTGTGTGTGATGCCATCCCTAGGCAGGTGGGCCTGGGTGGTATAAGAAAGGTAGCTGAGCATGCGTCTGGAAGTAAGCCAGTAAGCAGCATTCCTCCATGGTTTCTGCTTTAGGTTCCTGCCTTGGCTTCCCTTGATGACGGTCTGTAACTTATAAGATGAAATAAGCCCTTTCCAAGTTGTTTTGGTCATGGTTGTCTATCATAGCAACAAAAAGTAATAGGAACTCAACTTATTTTTCTTTTGTTAAATTTATCCATTTTATGTGCTTTGTGTGTGTGTGTGTGCGCGCGCAAGCGTGTGCGTGTGTGCACGTGCCCTTGTTGAGCTCAGAGGACAACTTGTGGGATTCCTTTCTCTCCTTCTGTCATGTAGGTCTTGGGGGTCAAGCTCAAACTGTCAGCCTTGTCATCAAATGCCTTTACTTGCTGAGCCATCTTGCTAGCTCACTCTCAGTTTTTTAGTGGAAGGCCAGGAACCTACATTCTGGGTTGCCTGGTGTGTGAAGATGCCATCTCTAACAATACTGATAATTTCTTTTTAGTTGGTTAAGAGCAATCATGCTGTGATTTTGCTGTTGTTTGTCTTAGAAATAAACAAAAAAGTAATATGACTTGCCATGAAGAAATGAGCAGCTAAACCAATTTTGATTTTTTAATTTTAGCAACTTAGTGTAAAATCGCCTGTAAATTTATATTAATTTGTGGTTGAGAAGAAAGATTTGAAGTAAGCCCCAAGCTTTCTTAGGTTATTCCTACAAGACGCTTTAACAATGCCCACCGTCTGTCTCCACTGCAGGGCACCTTTGATGACTACTTGGAGCTTTTCCTACAGTTTGGTTATGTGAGCCTTTTCTCCTGTGTTTACCCATTGGCAGCTGCCTTTGCTGTGTTAAATAACTTCACGGAAGTCAACTCAGATGCCTTGAAAATGTGCAGGGTCTTTAAACGCCCATTTGCGGAACCTTCAGCCAGTATTGGTGTATGGCAGGTAACTACCTAAGGAAAAATGCACAAAAGCTAAGAGGCATTGGGCGGGGGTAGAGGAAACACTCCCTGAAAGGGAAAAAAAATGTAATACTTGTAACAACTGCTAAAAATTACCCAGAAGATAAACTAAAATTAGATACAGATATTTATAGATAAACCAGTATAGAATTCTTAAATATTGAAGCCCATAAGAAAAGCAAACAGAAATGAAAAGCAAGAAACAAGTACCTAAAAATATGTATCTAACTTGTCTTAGCATAGTAATAATTACATTGACTATAAAGGGTCTGAAGATTCAAATTAAAGACTGATTTGGCACATAGATTAAAGTATGTGATCAAGTATATATAGTATATTATAAGAAACAGTTCATATAGTGATAGAGATAGGATGAAAGTAAAAGAAAGAATATATGTATATATGGAAACATTACTGAAAAGGAGGGAGAGTGAGAGGGAAGGAAAGAGCGAGCAGGAATACTGCCTGAATACAGACATCGGAACAGAAAATGTTCAGAGAGGAACATTCTCTGATGAAAAAGGGGCTGCATTTTCAGAGAAAAGTTCCAGACTGATTGTATGTGCACTAAACAACACAGTTTTAAAACAAGTGAGTGCTCGTTGTGGTGGCACACCCCTTTAATCCCAGCACTCAGGAGCATAGGCAGGTGGATCTCTATGAGATCAAGGCCCTCTTGGCCTACAAAGTGAGTTCCAGGCCAGTTGGGGCAAAGGGAGATCCTGTCTCAAAAAACAAAACAAAAAATAAAAAACAAGTGAACAAAAATCTAGAACAGGTAAAAGGAGGAATAGATAAACCCACAATTATAATTAGAGATGAAAATACTTCTTTCCCCCAAATTGATAGATCAGGTAGATAGAAAAATATCAAGAACATGGAAAAACTCAGCAATGCCATCAAATGACAGTATCCAGCAGAATGATCAGTTACCTCTTGGAACATAAAACAAATATCAAATAATTGGAATTGTAATGATACATTTGTGATAGCAATGAAATCAAACGAATTTAAGAACAGAATTACAGCCAGATCCCAAACACTGGAAAGCCAGTAAATGCAATTCAAAATATCACAAGAAAAAAAAAATTCAGATTGAAATTTTAGAAATATATTAAACTGAAAGAAAATCAAAATACAGAATATGGAAGTTTTAGGCAAAGCAATGCTGGATAAACACTCCCAGCACCAAATTCTATAATGCTGGAAAAGGAGACTCTCAAATAAACCCAGTAAAAAACAAGAGCAAAATAGACCCAAAACTGCTGGAATAAAGGCAATAACAAAAAGAAGAGAGCAAATCAGCAAGATTGAAGATAAAAGTGTGGTCAGTGAACCAGAGATCTGGTTCTTAGTGAGACTGGAAGTGAAGAAGAAAAGATAGCGACATGAGCTGCAGACGCCTCTGCAGACCCGGAGAGCGAGGCAGCGCATGCACCATTCTGCATACTAGGACGAGATGGGTCAGTTCTCCTGACTAGAAATTGTTAATACACTCATCTAACGTCAAATAAAGGATATGAGTGTCTCTGTAACTTCAAAGGGAGTTGGAATTATAGGCCAACTCAGACAGTTGTCCTGACAAATTCTAGAAGGCAGAGGAAGAAGGAGGATTTCCCAGTTTATCTTATGAAGCTAGACTCAATATGACAGTAAACCATACACAGGGAATTAAGAAACAAACAGCATCCCTCAGGAGCGCACACCCCAGTTTAAAAACATTAGCAAGTAGAATTCAGCAGTGTGTTAAAAGAACTATATACCATGGGATTTAGTCCAGGAACATAAGCGGCTTCAGTATAAGTCAGTGTATTTCAACATAACATAATTAAGAAAAATCACAAATTAGGTAAAACATTTGACAAAATCCAGCACTCATTCATTTTTTACTCTTGGAACAATAGAAATATCTCAACTTGATCATCTATTAAACATCAGTGTGAAAAACAATGAATGCTGTCCTTCTGTGATCAGGAGCCCAGCATGCGTGCTCACATCTCTCTACCTTTGCTAGCATACGCACCAGGAGTTCAGTTACATTACAGAAGCAGAAGTAACAAAGGACACACAGACTGAAAGGAAGAAGCAAAGCCATCCAATCTGCAGATAGTGTGACAATCTAGAAGGCTCCAGAGAATCTGCAAAAACAATAAGGAGGAAGGCTTCAGGATGCAAGATCAATACAGAAACCAATCACGTTTGTGTGCCAACAGTAAAATGCAGAAAGGCATCAGAGCCACAGCTACTTGTCGTGACTTCAAGGACAGGAAGATGCCACCGTGTTCAGGACCTGTGTGCTGACAACTACCTGATCCTAGGAGAGGAACTCAAAAGACCTAAGTAAATGGAGGCACAGCATGTTCATGCATTAGAAGACTTAAGGGATGGTATCATCTCCTCCAAGGTCAGACAGAAGATATAAGTGGCTCTGTAACTGCAAAGGGAGTTGGGATTATGGGCCCCACAAAAGAGTGGTCCTGACTCAGGCAGTTACTCTGACAAATCCTACCATTTAAAAAGAATCAACACCGCTAGGCATGATCTGCAGATATAATGTGAGAGCTATCAAAATCCCAACACAGACTTTGTAAACCTAGGCAGCTTCTATGGGCAGCAGCAGCACTTGGATATCTACAGCAGTCATGGCAGAGGACACACAGATGTGAGGACACATCACAGTGTTTGGTCATGTGTGTCACGACTGCAATGTGGCTGCAATGGTTAAGACAGTGTGGTGTTGGCAAAAGGAAGCCGAGTCAGTGGAGGTAAGGTAGGCCTCAGAGACTGACCCACATCAATGTGAAAAACCTGGAAACAGAGTAACTTGGTAGAGGAATGATAGCCTTTTCAACATGGTAGCGGATCATTGAATACCCAGTCAGTAGAATTCATCACAACCTAACCAACCACTCCACACAAAAATTATCCCAAAGTGGATGATGTACTTGAATATAGAAGGTATAACTAGAAAGCCTTCAGAAAAAGGTGAAGAATGTCTGAATCCGAGCAAGAAGAGCTCATTGTTGTAACAACAAAAGCATGGTTTATAAAAGGGAAAAATCGGGCCATTGTACTTTGTCCAGATTTGTCTGTGAAAGCCCCACAATGAGGATGAACAGACAGTATTAGCAAACAGCATATCTGACAAAGACCTAGTCTAGGGTGGATAGCTAATTCTTCAAACTCAGCTGTGAAAAGGAATAATTCAGTTTTGAAATGGACAAAATACTTGGATAGGCATGTTTTTAAGACATTTGAAAAGATATTATACATCTGGCTATGAGGGAAAGACAAATCCTCCACAACAGGCACAGCACTACTGCATGCCTCTCAGGTGGCTGGAGGATGTAGTGGTGATGCTGTGTAGGCAACACATGCCACAGTGAGGCCTGGCCACACCACATGCCTGTCAGGTAATGCAGCATCACTTTGAGGCCTCACTGCTCGTCTGTCAGAGTGGTGGTCACACCATCAGAGCGGGCAGAGCTAGTTACTGGATCATTCTTACACTGCTGGCAGGAATAAAAAGTATGTGGCTCCTGTAGAAGAGGTGTGACCACTTCTTATAAAACCAAATACATAACTACCTTATGAACCTATTGTGGTGGCTTGAATCAGAGTGTCTTCATAAACTCCAAGTGTCTGAACACCTGGTCAGTTGGTGGCACTCCTCGAAGAGGGTCATGGAGCCTTAAGCAAGTATGGCTTGCTGGAAGAAGTGTGTCCCTGAGGGCGGGGTTGGAAAGCACAGAACACTGTCCTGCTTTCACTTTGCCCCTCTCTGCTTCCTGTGCCTACTTGAAGATGGGAGCTCTCAACTTTCTGCTCTGGCTGACTCCATGCCTCTCTGCCGTGATGAACTTGAACTCTCTGGAACTATAAGCCCAATAAGCTCTTCCTTCTATAAGTTTATCACAGCAACAGAAAAGTAACTAATACACCCCTGATCTTTAGACATATAGAGAAGCAAAAAGTTATGTTCATACAAAATTCTGTATAGAAATGCTTACATCACTTTGATTTGGGCTCACCCTGAAGTAAATCAGACCAGATGTCCTTTATAGGATGATGCTCAAACAACCATTAGAGTATAATACTATGGAATATTACTTTTCCATGAAAGGAAACAACATATTAATAGATGTGGCAATTTGGTTACATACATAGGTAATTATATAGAAAAATTTAAATTCACAGAGTGATAAAAAGTACAGATCATTTTTGCTTAAAATATTTACTTAAAATATTAAATGACACAAAAGCAAAATTTTCAAGTAACTCTAATAGGGGATATGTAAGGTCACTTTTGGTGTTTAGTAGCTCTAGAATTACTGTCCTCAAAGTTCACCAGTTACCCAGTGGTATGCTACAGGACACACTGGGCCCCTTTGGGATCCTAGTCAGTGTCTGTAGATTCCAGCAGGGCCAGGCTCTTACAGTTTTCTCTCTGCAAGAGTTTCAGTATGTATCCCAAAGAAGGGACCATGGTGTATAACCTGTGCTTGGTCATAGCTGAACCAGGTGGGGCATGTGACTTCTTAATGTAGAAGGGCAAGCCTGGCCTAGTGGTGCATACATTTAATCCTAGCTCTTGGGAGGCAGAGGCAGGCAGATCTCTTTGAGTTCCAGGCCAGCTGGGGCTACAGGGAGACCCTATCTCAAAACAAAGCTAAGCAAAATAAAACATAAAAGCAAAGTTGAAGGGCAGTTTTGTAAAGTAACTTGTTTCAAGCACTGCCTGTCTTTGAGTGAGAAACTTTTTTTTTCTGATGGTATTTAGATTCCACTCAGGAATGAGGAGAGAATGACTATTCCTTGAGGTGTTCCTGGTTTAGGTTCTGGGTGCCCACAGGGAAGGTTGAACATGCTGGGGTGATCAAGCCAAAGATTCTAAGATGCCTTCCAATAGCACAGCTTTCTCAAGCAAATAAAATCATATCATGACAGACAGAAGTTTAAAATGCTCAGGGTGGGGCTGGAGTGATGGCTTAGCAGTCAAGAGCACTAACTGTTCTTGGAGAAGACCCGGTTCGAATCCAAGCACCCATATGGCAACTAATAACCATTCGTAAGTAACTCAGATCTAGGGGATCTGACTCACTCTTCTGTCTTCTGTGGGCACTGCAGAACATGGGTACACTTGCACACATGCAAGCAGTATACTCATACACATAAATAAAAGGAATTTAATGAAATGTTCATGGTATGCTTAGAATCCAAGGGAAGGACTTCCCCTTGGGTTTCAGATAGTGCAAAGGCAGGTGGCCACTGCAGCTTTTAACTCTTTGTTGTTACTGTGGTTGTTTTTTCAGCTGGCCTTTGAAACAATGAGTGTCATATCTGTGGTCACTAACTGTGCTCTGATTGGAATGTCACCCCAAGTGAACGCAGTCTTTCCAGAGTCTAAAACAGACCTCGTTTTGATCGTCGTTGCTGTGGAGGTAAGTGGAGATGGAGATTACTTCAGGCAGTACCTACTGCACATGCCTGCTGTCCAACAGTCCCCGCACTCTCCCTGCGGTCCGTGGTGACCGGTGTCCAGCAGTGCTGTCCCAGTGGTCCACGGTGACAGTCAAGTAACGTCTGTGAGTGGTAACAAAGTGTTTGGGGATGGCATATACGTGGGGATGCCCACACACTCCTGCTCAGCCCCAGCTTTCCGTGACAAAACTGGAAGAGGTTGTTGTAGCCCCTGCTGGACCAATCTAGAATAGATGTCTGTGACTCTTAACATGTTTTAAGCTTGTTCTAGGGAACTGTCATTTCTGTTTTCTTAAGCCAATCCTAAGAAATGTTCGAATGCTCAATAATGCTTTACGTTCCATTTGCTACAGATGTAGAGTCATTGAAATACACACACATTGTGAGGTGTACGTTGTAGAAAGACATGTAATTTCACACACAAGACACAAGGAGACTGGCTTTACTCCTTTATTTTTCTTGTTTGTTTGTTTGTTTTTGTCACACTTTGGAATATGACTTCCTGGGGTGTCTTGAAAATCAAGCAGAGACCAAATGTGAGTGGGAAGATTTGCAGAACTGCCTTTACTGCTAGTGATTGTCGATGTCTAAAGAAGATCCTGCCCTTTCAGTTTTAGATATTTTAAATTTTTGATACTTACGTAAACAACTTGGCACAATTACAGAGCATTACTGCACACTCCCCAAGACCATGACACTCAGGCTGACCCATGGAAATGAGGTTATGAACTTGAATGTTGCGTTTGCTAGCTGGAGCAATCTATCCCACTGGTCCTTTTTCTTCTTTCCATCTGTCATATCTGACAGGAGTGTGTGCCCGTTGGTGCTGTCTGTGCTTGAGGGAATGAGTTTGGACACCAGTGAAAAGGATGGGTAAAGGACGGCCTATAGGTTTGTGCTGTGTGGGGAGTAGACAGGGTCTTAGAGAGCCCTGTCTGCAAGCTGATTTGTGACCCAAAGAAGTGAGAGAAAAAGACCTCAAGCAGGAGAGACCAGCTGGCTTGGCTTGTGCTGAGGCTTTGTGGTACAGGAACTGTGCACAGCTTCACAGCCTTTCCGCTTGCTTTGCCAGTTCCAAAGTTAGGCTTTGGACTGTGACTTTAAACCATCGGACTCACAGGACTGACTGAAATGTTGGAGCTGATGTACAATGAGGAAATGCTTCCCCAGGGACTGTAATGGTCAGTGTTAATGGTGGACTAGCTCTCAGATGGTTTTTTTGGTGAATGCTGAACAAAAACAAGAAGGGTGTGATGGTCTTGAGAGACACAAAGAGCCTGAAACTGCCTTGTCCACAAACTGTAGAGCTGTTGTAAGGTGAGTTGTTGCCCATCCAACTTCTGAGCAGGGCTGGAAGGGGTCAGCATGGTCTGTGTATCCTGCCTCCTATTCTCTAGGTCTCTGACTGGCTCAGTCTTACTCTGACACTGCACCATTGATTGGCCGCTGCTTTCCTTGTGTGTGATGGTCCTGTAATCAGAGATCCAGGGCTTGGTTCTTCTGCCTTGATGGGGAGACTTGACTTCAGGACTCTGTAGATGGAATGTCTTGTGTTGCTGGCTTTCATATGCTTGAGAATTCCTAGCTGTGTGTTTTTTGTTTGTTTTATATTATTTATTATTTTTATTTTATGTGTATGAGTGTACTACCTGCATGTATATAAGTATACCCATGTTATGCAGTGCCTGCGGAGGTCAGAAGAGGGTGTTGAATCCCCTGAAACTGGTGTTAGCATGGTTCTTAACCATCCTGTGGGTGCTGGGAACAAAACTGAGGTCCTCTGCAAGAGCAGCCAATCCTCTTAACCACTGAGCATCTCTCTGTCCCTGCTCCGTGTGTGCTTTCTTTAAAGATTTATTTGTATTATTGTTTCTTAAGTTGTGTGTGTGTCTGTGTCTGTTTCTAGGTATGTGTATGAATGCAGTGTCATGGAGTTCAGAAGAGGGTGTTGGATCCCCTGGAGCTGGAGTTATAGGCAGTTGTGAGCCACCTGGCCTGGGTGCTAGAAACTGAACTGTGGTCTTCTGCAAGAGCAGTACACAATATTAACTACTGAACCATCTCTCCAGTCTCTAGCTATGTTTTTAAAATTGAATGTTTTCTGTGTTGTTACAAAACTGACTTCAGACAAAGTGTTAGAAATATCTTTAAAAATTAGGAAGTTAGCCAATTTTATTCTGTGTTACTGAGACCTCAACTGAGTGCCATCTGGTCTTATAATGAATCTAAACATGGACTATTTAGAAATAAGAAGACATAAATTTTTGGTATGTTAGCATGTAACTTTATACAATCATGTTGAAATTCAAATTCAGATTTATAAGATAACTGTAAGCTGATGGTTTTATTGATTAGTTTAATTATGTTAATCATTGTATGATATGCATATTTATCAAAATATCACATTGAACCTGATCAATATATACAGCTTTTATTTGTCTGTTATACTTCAGTAAAACTGGGAAAAAATATAGTGAGAGCTCATCAAACTATCACTGTGTCAAACTAACTTTTTTAAAGTAAGATTTTTCTTTTAAATCTGAAAACAGATTTTTAAGAAACAAGTTGAAAATTTATTTTAAGTTCTATCATTCCCTGTTTTTTTTTTTTTTTTTTTTAGAGTCTAGATAATGTTGATACTTAGTATGGGTATTTTGTTGTTGCTGTTTTATTCTTTGAGACAGAGTCTTAGGTAATTAGGCTGGTCTCAAATTCTACAGGATGTAGCTGAAGATAACTTTGAACCCCTGATTCTCCCATCTCTACCTGAAAGCACCAGGAGTTCAGGAGAACACCACCACCTCTTTTATTAGTTTTCTTTTTTAATGTCTTGATCATAGCATGTTAACAGCAAGCTTTATTTTCATGTATATTTATTCATGGTCTCTATATAAGTAGAAATTTCACTAATTCAAAAAATCTACAATAAAATGCATAAAGTGAATTCTTTATACAGTTTGATCATAGTGACAGAAAAAGCAATTTAAAATGTTACATTTTTTCTTTAAATTTATTAGCATTCAAATACATTCATATGATTAAGAGTCACAGCAGAAAAATCGTAATTTTATAAAGTTGCTAGCTGTGTTTGTCTTCTCATAATTTAAAATTGGGTGAGTTGATAGTTTAAATACTTTTTGAGGGGCTTATGTTTCCAAAGCCAGGTAACACTAAGGTTTTTCAATTTTTGATGCTTTGATTATTTTGTTTTTAAGAGTTTGAGTCAATGCAACCTAAATCCAGTAAAAGCCAAACTGATCATGGCTGTGTGTAGAGCTGTCACTGCCATCTAGTGCTGCTTTAGAGACATGGCTAGCAACGCTGCTTTCGTTTGTGAAATAGATTTATTGTGGATGGACAAGAGACTAGCCTCCCAAGGCATGAAGGGAAGTCATACCGAATATGCCAGGTTTACAGGTCAGATTTTGGCAAGGTCATCAAGTTGAACTCACAGATAAGTCAGTATCTAATAGTTCCCCTCAGAAACCATCCTCTTGGCCTCTGAGCCATACCTAGCTCATGTCTTTGATAAAATTTTACTTTGGTGGTTCACAACTTTAAGCATAGGATCACATTAAAATGCAGTTCCTGAAAATAGAAACGGCTCAAAATTTTCCAAATATCAAATGCTAAGTGTTTAATTTTAGTATTAAATGAAACCACTTTTTTCTCAGTCTGGCAGGCTGTATTAGTTAGCAGTTTCCCTACTAAACTCTGGAGGATTTCCCCTAAGGTGAAAACAAGCCAGCTACTTATCCTGGGTGCTTGTCTGCACTTCTGGTTTTTAGGTCCTGGTGATAACGGAGTCTGTCAGCACCATGCATGTATAATTAGTAGTTTGAAAAATACTGCTTAATATCAGTTTCTTGGCAGGAGGTGGGGATGGGGTAGAAGGAGTGGTGGTTGGCGGGGGGGGGGGGGGTGTTAAAAAAGAAAATTATCATGTGACTCCACGCCCTCTCCTGGTTGAAAGTGGAACTGACTCTCATCTGTTCAATGCTGTCAGCACCCTGAAAGTGAACAGGTTCTCAGAGCTTGTTCTCTCAGCCTCAGACCTAGAAGTTGCAAGCATAATACAAATACTTTCTCTACCCTATATAAGGGTTTGCTTATTTTGAACCTTTTTGTCTCACGTGTTCTCCCTCCCTGGGGGTGTGGTGGAGGCAGAGATGGGAGAGATTGCTTAACACAAGCCTCTGGTCATCTGGAAGTCTGTTCCTGAGCTGTCTCTCCTTGCACTTGCTTCCTGTGAGCCCATTTAGTGGACTGGAGATTGAAGCACATGGAGCACATTCAGAGACACTGGAGACCAGAAGTGACAGGTGTCAGGGCTTGCTGCTACTTGAAAAGGTGAGATCTGTGTGAGGCTGCTTGGGTGAGAGCCGAGACTTCGTCACAGGGATGTAGGTGGCGATTCCGACTGGCACAGCGGTGCCCATAAAGCTCTGGCCATTTCTGTCCCATCATTTCCTCAACAGCTAATGTCAGGCATGGAGTGTCAGAGCTGGGTTGTAACTAAGTTGAAACCTCAAGTTTTCCTCTCACAATTTCTTGTGTCCTCGTGTGTAAAATGGGAACATCGGTAATAATGCACACACGAAATGACAGGCACCATGCTTGACCCAGAACAGAAAGTGGGAAGTCAGTGCCTGTTGGTGGCTCTAGCAGTCAGTGGCTGATCTCTTAGCAGTTGGCTCCTGGGCCTTCACTGGTTGGTGACTGTGTCTTCGCAGGCTCCTGTCTCCACAGGAGCACTGAGTTGGTTTTGGTTGGATCACAGTTTGCTTTTCATGTTAGTCCCACTCTTCTTTCTTCCTGTGACAAGGACCGGTGCTTCTCCTCTCTTACTGAGCTTGCTGCTATACCTCAGTCCCACCTTCCCTGCTGTCACCAGTCTCCAAGTCTTTCTGATTCTGACTTTTTGTCTCATCGTAGGCGTGGTTTGAGCTCAGGCTCCCCCCAGTCCTGCTTTTACCCAGACTTTGCTGAATGTCATTCACATACCACATCATTCTTTCTAAAGTGTGCAGTTTGGTAGGTCTCACCTGGACTCAAACCCTCACTAGCTCTGGCTCTCCTGTTGTTCCTTCTTTGAATCACCGTGCAGTTAAACTTCACTGTCAACTTTATTGGATAGAGAGAGGCCTAGACCTAGTGAAGCACCCTTCCAGATGTGTCCATGCATGCATCTCCAGAATCATGTGATCAGCGGGGCTCTGGACTAATGAGGAGGCTCATAGTATGATAGCCTTAGTGGGAGGTGGTAAAAGGGAAGAACTGATGTCTAGTTATGCTAGTAAATTGCTGGGGGTGTGTCCTTGAGGTGATACCAAAGCTTGTTTGGGGGTGATACCTTGCCCTGGCCCTTTCCTGTATGACCCTTCTGTCTGCTTTCTGCTTGCCAAGAAGTGAAGGACAGCCTCTACCCATGTTCCTGCTGCAGAATGCTTCACACCCCAGACCCCCAGGCATGTGAGTGAGGCAGTCATACTGTGATGGTTTGAATGAGAATGGCCCCCCATAGGCTCAAAGTATTTGGACATTTTGTCCCTAGTTAGTAGCACTGTTTTGGGAGGTCTTAGATTGGGTGACGATGCTAAAGGAAGCATGTCACTGGGGGTGGGCTTAAAGAGTTCTTAAGCCTTGCCAGATCTCCAGTCACTCCCTGCTTCCTGTGCCTGCTTGAAGATGTGAGTGTTTAGCTTCCACGTCTACTCTAGCCGCCTCTGCCATCACGCCACCACGCCTCCCGCCATGATGGACTCTTGCCCCTTTGGAGCTATAAGTTGAATAAACTCTTCCTTTTATAAGTTCCCTTGGTCAATGTTTCTATCACAGCAACGGAAAAGTGACTAAAACAGATACAGTTCGGAGGCATGTGCAGCAGAACTTGTCCAAGAGCAAAGTTCCAGTGTGGTGCAAGGCTTTTTCTCTAGTCTTCACCCCGCCCTCCCAACCCAGCCTGCTCTCCATTTCCTCTGGAGGTGCTGGTACTGGCTCTCGCAGCTACAAGGAGGGATTGGGGCATAGACTTTGAGGAAGGTGTCTAGTTGCTAAGTGCTAATGAAGGGAGATTTTTCCTCCCAAACTTGTTTGTATGTGGCATTCTTGTTACTGTAATTGGTGTAATTTAAATGAAATGAAAACTGGTGACAAGCATGTGCTAAAACAGAGAGCCACCTTTTCTGTGAGAAGTCTTTGGAAAGACTCCATGAAGACAAATTGCTATCAAACCTGATAAGGATGAGACAGGCGATTAGGGGAAATCATAAAAGTCTTGGTAACTTCCATGTTTGGCTTTCCACTGCTTTTCAATGTCTCCAAGATTTTAACTCTTCCTCAGAGAAAACAAGCTGGAATTCTCAGACATGCTCTAAGGGGCTTGTAATTGTTAGTCTTCACTGTTGACTTGATGGGCAGCTTTAGAATCACCTAGGAGATCTGCATCTGAGTGTGTCTATGAGGCTGTTATAGAGAGGTTTAACTGAAGGAAGACCCACCCTGAATCCATTCCTCTCCCTCTGCTTCCTGGCTGTGGACACAGTGACCAGCTGCCTCCAGCTCCTACCACCATCCCTTCCCCTGCCATAAAGGACTGTATCCCCTAAAACTGTGAGCAAAATAAACCTTCCCTTAAGTTACTTTTCTTAGGTGTTTTGTCACAGCAACAAGAAAAGTAACTGAGACAGGGTGTTTCTTGTACATAGGAGACAGGAAGACACTCCCTCATTGCATGCACCCTGTAGTGAGGAAGGGCATATACTTCTGGGATTCCCATCTGAGCAGACTGTTTTGATTAACTGAGGAATTACTGATTTTCCTGGGATCTTCTTAATGGATTTCCATTCTTGGAGACAACTGAATTAGAAGCTTGGACTTTAGTCCTGTCAACAAATAGCAGATGTCTGCTTGTTGAAGACAAATGGTTGGCATGTATCATCTCTGAATACATTTTTGGTGACAACCATTTTTGCAAATTACTTTTCAGTTTTTAGAGCATTACAGTGATTAACATATTTCTTAACCTGGAAAGTTTTGGAAAAGGCAAGTTCCACACTTTGGTGGCAATCACTTTGCATCCGTAATAGCATTGCTCCTGAAAATACTTTAGCAGGGAGTAAGAATTTGGAAGCTCAGTAGCCTCATGGAATCAGAGTTCGACCACATCATTTTCTTGACAGTGATGTCACAGAGCATCATAGGAATTTACACTGAACTGTAAACACTACAGAGAGCCCCAGAGGAGCAGCAGGCTTTGGGCTGCTCATCTCTGAGGATGCCCACTGGTCACTACCTCTCCCCAGCCAGCTCTTGCCCGCCTCTGTCAGCTGCCTGCTCCCTCTTGTCTCACCAGCTGCACATCCCACTCTCAGTTACAGGCTGGCCAAGTGCTGCTGAACCTGACTTCCCACCTTGTGCTTGTATGTCAGCAAACTTCCCTTTTACAGACAGACATACCCCACTTCTGGGTTACACTTGCCCTTCTATTTTATCCCTCCACAGAATAGGAGAATAAAAATGCATTTTAATTCATTTTTTTTCCTGAGAGTGAAAAGCAAGTTTTGTCCCAGAAGTTGGAAGACAGCTTCAAGCACATAAGAAATGTCTGCCACAGTGTTGAGCAGCCTTGTGTGGCCAGGGACTCTGTTGAAGGAAGAGTGGGACAAGGGCAGGTGCAGGGCAGAGTCAGGAGAGGGGGCGTCAGAGATGGGGCCTGTCCTAGAGTGAGGGGAGTGTGAATTGGGAGAAGACTGATGTGGGGAATGGGAGGCTCTGAACTCCTGAAGAAAGCAGTGCACATCCCAAGCTCCTTCTAAGGTGGCCCCTATAGATTGCTACCCATTTCACTTTGCTAAGGTAGCGGCTGCATTGTATCTTCTAATGGAGTGCCACTTCTAATGGAGCTCTGTGGCAGCCCACCCCGTGGGTCTGTGGAATGCAGTGCTGGGTCCAGAAAGGCCCAGCCTGTGTGAGCTGACAGCTACTCCTCTCTGCTTCTCAAGGCCCTCCCTGCCTCCGGTTTTTCTGCTCCCCAGTTCTCTCTGTTCCCCCTGTAGCCATCCAGGAGACCGCCTGACTGCCTGTTGCTCATCTCCTGAATTCTCTGTCCCCATCGCTGGCTTCATGTCTGTAGTTCCGTTGCCTCCTGCCCAGTTAGTTGTCTGCCTGCTATCCTTGCAGTGGCTTTCTGCTGCCCCAGTAATTACTACTGAAACAGTAACTTTGAAAGGCAGCCTTCTGTGCTTGCATATAGCTTGTATGATTTCATTAGAAGGTTATGTTCTAGAGAAAGAAAAGATAAACATACAGCTTGCTTTTGGAAAGTGCTGGACCCCTAGACTGGCCATCCTGGGCCTCACTTTTGAGGCTTTCATATTGATTTAAAACATTGTCTCTAAATTCATGTTTTCCAGGGTCTAGACAGACCCTGCTCAGTGCTGCGTCTTCTCTAGGAATCTTTCCCACCTGACAACACCGTAAACTCAAAATGCCATGTTAGTCCTCCAGTGCAACTCAGACCTACTTTTCTGCATAGGGATCACATATCAGAGGTTAACTTGGATTGCCTCTCACATTTCAGCATCACAGACTCACCCTGGGTGGGTTTGCTCAAGTGGCAGGCACCACTTTGACAGCTCATGCATAATATTCCTGATTCCTTTGTCATGTTGGGTGAGCTTGGCTTTGTTAAGCTTCTGTCCCTCCACCTCTTCAGCCCATCACTTAAAAGCTGCAGAGGGCTTTGGTTTCTTTTGTGGGCCCCAAGGTGCCACCCATGAGATAGACTGAATCAAACTGGAAGCTCTGCCAGAGTGCTTGTGAATCCCCGGGAGTGGAAGCATAAAATGTTCATACTGCTAATTAATAAAAATGTGTTCCCAGTCCCGTTATATTAAATATTATTAAAAATGGACTGCATCTTGGTGTTAGGAGTCCTACAAGGGAAAGAGAAGTGTATGAATGCTGAAAATTTCTTATTTTACATGTATTAGTTGAAAATTAATGTTCCAAATGAAGGAACATGAAGGTCATGTTTTTACACATTACATGTGTACACACATGCACGTGTGTGTGTGTCTGGTAAGATAGGCCCAAGCTGAAGGTCCGTACTCTTCTGGTAGATTGAATGCAACTGGATGATGAGCCGCAGAAGGTAAAGACAGTGCTGACCCCAAACCACTGTCGTGGGTGCTGGTATGGCAGATCTCACAAGCAGGGAAGGCTGAGGTGCCTTTGTTACCATTTCCATCTCAGCACCTCTCACAGAAGCTAATTGGCACCATCTGTGCTGATAATGAAGTCAGTAATATGGTCACTGGTGTGAGGAACTCAGGCTGAAGGGTGCTGAGGGAGAGCAGGGGGGGTGTGGTTGTTGGTATTCTGTACTCATCAGCATAGAGAGGGAACCCAAGGAGAAGGAGCAGTTTCAAAGATGACACTGTCCACAGCCCCTCCCAATCCCCCAGAGCTGGGAAGGCCTTGTAGCCAGGTTTAGACAAGAGAGCACTCCTCAGTGTCCTCCCTGTGTCTTAGATTTGCTCTGCATTTGCTGAAATATTCATCCTGTCTGATTGAGAATATCAGAGCAGCAAGAGTGGCCGTCAGGCTAGTGGTGAGAGTTAGGGTGATGGAGTTGTGTCTGGATTAGTTAAGGTGATGGTTTCACGGTTCAGATTTGCTGAAACTCAGAGAGCTATAGGGCAAGATGACTGATGTTTATGTAAACTAAGATGAATTTTAAATGTATCAAAATATATTTGAAAGGTATTTAGAAGATCTTTTGTCTATGATTTAGGATGTAAACGGAAGATTCCCTCCCCTGTTTTTTTCTAAAAATCCAAACAGCCTACAAGCAATTAATCTAAATTTTGATTTTATATGTCTGTGGTTCTTTTCAAGAGCACTTAAGATTTTAAATTAAACTTTAGAGACACTGCTCGAAAGCATTAAGAGAGGACATTAGACACACACACAAACCAAGAAGCAATTGAATTAGATAAGCAATATTTTTTAAGTATGAAAGACTGAACTGTCTGTGAGAAGAGCCTACTGGACTTACCCACTGGATAGCAAGAATTTGCTAAGTATTTATTTATATTGGAGTATATTGGAGTTTTTTGTTGTTGTGTTTTGTTTTTTTTTTAACATACTATCTTGTATAGTTAAGGGCTGGCCTTAAGCTCTCTATATAGTAGAGGATGAATGATCTTGAACTCCTGACTCTCCTGCATCCACCTTCTAAGTGCTGGGCTTGTGACAGGCACCATAATGCTTGGATTTAATACTGTACTAGAGGGTAGAACCCAGGGCTTCAAGCATGCTAGGCAAGCACTCTGCCAACTGAGCTCCATCCTTAGTTTATATTTTACTTTGAAATAAGGGACAATATTCTTTCAAAGCTGCAGTGCCACATCCTGCAAACTCATTCCTCCAGGAGGGAAAAGTGTCCTTGTCACCAGTACTTGAAACAAATGCAGTCCGAATTTTAAGGGTTTTCTCTCCATTGTTCTGGACAGTTCTGTTAAACCGTGCTATCAACCCTTCCCAAATTCACAGCAAGAGGAGGAGCTTGTGCTCAAATGTCAGTCAGCACCCTGCTGCTGCTTTCCCTGGGAACGCCCCCTCTGCCTCTTCTGTCTCTTGGAATGCCATTGTGCAGTCAGCTGTATTCAGACCCACATAAGCTCTGCCCTTCAGCGCCTTATCCTCCTGTCCCAGGAAAGCTCTTGGGATGCCTTTCATGCTGCCGAGTAGGGCAGTGTCTTTTGTGTGGCTTTCATCCTGACTCTGTAGTTGTCACTGCACTCACTGCCTTGCTCCACATCTGTCTGTCACAGGTAGAGGCCGAGGACTATTCTGCAGAGAGCTTGCTTCTGGCTTTGGCTCATGTCATTGTTGGGGGTGTTGTCTGGGTCATTGAACTGTATACTCCATTGACTGTTCTGTATGCCCTCAACGCCCTCACACAGGTGTGTTCTCTCTCTCTCTTTCTCTCTCTCTCTCTCTCTTACACACACACACACACACACACACACATGCATATACATACTCTCAAGTGAAAATAACTGACAGTATTCCACTGGTCATTTCATTCTGTTGTAATTCTTTTGTCTTAACATTTTTAGTCAAGTTTTTAGAGAAATTGTTCTCTATATACTTAAAAAAAAATCTGTGGTGTTTGTGTGTGTGTGTAAGTGTGGGCATGTGTATGCCATAGCATGCATGTGGAGGTTAGAGGGAAATCTTGGGATTCAGTCCTCACCTCCCACTTTGTTTTGAGACAGGATGTCTTGCTTGCCACTGGCTGTACCAGGCTAGCTGGCCTACAAGCTTCCTAGGATACTCCTATCTCAGCCTTCTCTCCCTATAGAGTCCTGGGATTATAGGTGTGTGCTACTAGGTTGGCCTTTTCATGTGTTCAGGGGATTCAAACTCAGATACCACATGGCAGACTAGCAGCCACTGGCACGTGCGTTTTACCTGAGCCTTCTACATATTTTCATGTAGTAGGAAGCCTCATCGTCCATGCTTCTTGATATCTGACATTGTCTTTTGACACCATTTCATTTTGATATTAGCTGACAGCGTGCAGAAACCAGAGAGGCCTTTCCTTATGAGGACTGACCTTCTTTGTTTGATTTCATGTATGTATTCTTTGAATGGTAATGTATTCACAGGGTTTAGAATTCAGGAGGCTCACAGGCTGAGTCTCACCACTTCTGTCACTAGTGAGCAGAGTCCCTGCTGTGACAGTCCAATGATTGGTTTATTTCTCTGCTTCCAGGGATATTTAATGTGCAAATAAATAAGCAGTTAGTCAGAATGATTGAGGTCAGAGTTCACTGGGTTTGTTTTATTCCTAATGGCTTAGTGCAGAAAAGAGTCTTGGTAATTTTAGCCATTTTTATGCAAAGGAATGCATATGTCAGCTGACCTCTGCTGCTGTTAAGCTTTAAAATGTGTGACCCATGGCATTTTACAGAGCAGTTTTGACCTTTTCTAAGTAAGAGAAATTCTTGCATTGTGAATATGACAGCTGAGAAAGCTGCTTGATGTGCCTGTTGTTACAGGTCTGGACTAGCTATACCTTCATTTGGCAAGAGCAAAAACTGTTTATGAATAACAAATATTTTGTCTTGCTTTTGTCAGTGTTAAGATATGAACTGAGGTTAAGGCAGAGGAGCAATCTATTTGTTTTTTTATTAGGGTTCAAAAAATAAGAACAAGCCCGGTATGGTGGTGCAAGCCTCTATTCCCTGAACTCTTCAAGGGGCAGAGGCAGGTGAGTCTCTGTGAGGTCAAGGCCAGCCTGGTCTTCATAGTGAGTTCTAGGCCAGCTAGGGCTACAGGGAGACCCTGTCTGAAAATAAAACAAAAATGATACAGGAGAGAAACAGGGACTTCCTTCCCAGAGGGTACTTAATCTCATTCACAAAAGTATTAAGAATGGACTCAATGGAAGCTTTAGGACAATTTTATGAAAAATCCTTAGGACCAGCAAGCTGTAAATCTCAGCATCTTCCTTGAGGAGGAGAATGGAGGGGAGAAAGAAAAAGAACATGAGGTCATGCAGTTTAGAGCCCACAGAGAGGTCAGTCAGACACCACCTGGGGGACTAACAACTACTGGTGGCAAGGGGAAGGGGACTTTAGAGAAAAAGTAAAGAAACCCAACTGTTAGAGCAGCCCAGAGTGTTAGGGAAGTCATGGTTAGAAAAGGGGTATGAAGAAGAGGTTGCACTTTCAGGCAGAGAGCCACATGTCTGTGACAGGCTGGGGCCACAAGAATTGTGCTAAGAGACTGAGATTCTAGGCAGGAGAAGTTCATCATCTCACTAATACACCAGGTATCCAGTCCATCTCTTTAGCATAATTTAAGGTGAGCCTGCCCTCATAGGAGCTAGGGGATCTGGCAAGCTGGAAAGGTGGGTCTTCAGGCAGGCCAGAGATTCTTAGTATGTTCTTAACCAGTTTTTCTTTTTATTTGGTTTGGTTTTTGTTGTTATTGTTTGGCCAGTTTTAAGGGTTTTGTTTGGGTTTGGTTTTTACTACTGTAACAAAAACTAAATAAATTTAAAAATTAAAGAAAAAAAGAACAGATTCCTTTGATCCTAAGGCCAGTGCCTGTTTATGCTTTAAGAGTTAAATGGTATGCAGGGGGTCTGCCCTGACCTGCAGGCTCACTCCACAAGTCCCAATGGCTGGGCAGGCACCCACCTTCCCCGAGCTTTCAACCCCCTCCTGGTCTCTTCTCTGCCTCTTTCCCTCTCTCCCTCACTTTCTTCTGTTTCTCTTGATTCCCGGCTTCTCACTCATCCAATATCCACCATCTCCTGAACGTTGGGTCCTTATTGCAGGCCTCCGTCCTGATCTTTTCTGTTTTGCTCAGGCATTTTGACTACACTTTGACCTGGGAACAAGCAAAGGTATACTGAGTCCCCGCTGGGGTCAGGGACTGGCCTTACTACAGAGGGATTATAGATGGAGTACAGAGGATACCTGTCCAGAGCTGAAAGGGACAGTCTGATGCAGGTACAGCCCTTGAAGCAGGATTGTGTTTCACTAAGAAGCTAAGCACACAGAAGCCTCATCATTCCCTGGGCTTTCTCCACACACTTTTCACTGAGAGGCGGGGCATACAGGAGTCCGACTGTGTCCTGAGCCTTCTGATCCTGGCTCAATGATTGCAGCTGCTTTATAGTAACTGTTCTGTTGTTTTTCTTTATTTGGGAAAAAAGCATTAAAATCATGTTAATTAAAATTTTGTTTCATGTAGCATGAATGATTTTTGCAGATAAAGAAACAGTGCTCCTGATTACGCTGATGTTTATAAAACTCTGTCCAGACTCATAAGTTGTACACCAAAGTCAGTTGTATGATTTAAGAAATTAAAAACAAATAGTTTTGTTTTGAGAGTTTTGTGTGTTCCACAAACATAGAGCTCGGTCTCTGTGGAAGGTATTAATTAAGGTGTCTGTTGCTGTTACATTCAGTGAGCTGTTCCATAGCCTTGTTTATAAAAACTGAGGTTGCTGAGGACACATCCAATTTGTTCCATCTTCTCGGCTCTCCCCATGCACACCACCTCTTTTCATGCCGAGTGTAAGATCAGTCCTAAACTAGGTAAGGATGACTGGGCAGTTATGACTGCTTACTGTAAGTTACTAAACTAACTTACTTTAGTTTTAAAGCGTTGCCAGAGATTTTGAGTTATTGAGTGCCAGAAGCTTAAGTGAGGACAAAGCATGATCGGCCTGAGTCCTTTCCCTCTGACTATGAGACCTGTCATTTGTGCACTGAACCTCTATGGCTTATGGACATTTCATCTTGGCTACTTGTGACGGTCTTCCTGTCCTTCTTGGTGAGGCACGGGTGCCTTGGGGTTGGCTGGCGAGCGGATGGGTGCTGATGGGGCTGCACCCATGGTGACTCTTGGTGAGAATTTCTGTTTACTGCTGCAGCATCACTGGACTTGGACAGCTGTCGGCTCCTTCATTATGTTTGAATTACCATGGAAACGACAGAATTGTGAGATCGCACATTATATTTTTATTTTTGAGACCTGCTATATATATTTTTATACAAATTAGAAAGCAGAAATATACAGTAACTTTTCATATTTTAAAATATCAGTGTAAGAAATAAAACCCTAGCATATGCATCAGAAGATAGAGAAAAGTTTATTTGATCCACAAAAGCCCTTATTTTACCTTTATTCTCATTAAACAGTACTGAAAAGTTATAATAATGATAAACTAATCATTAAATTAGTTAATATTAAAATGATATATCTTGCTAAAGTCTTGGAGTAAAAGTAAGTCAAGACTGAGGCTAGAGAGATTCCTCGGCAGTTAAGAGCACTGACTGCTCTTATTAAGGGTCCTGGATTCAGTTTCTAGCACCCACATGGAGACTCACCAACTGTAACTCCAATTTCAGGGGATCCAACACACTCTTCTGGCCTGCAAAGGCATGGCACAGCCTAGGCACAAATGTAGATAAAACATTCATAGACATAAAATAAAAAGAAACAAAGGAAGAAGAAAAGAAGAGAGCGAGGGAGGGAGGGAGGGAGAGAGGGAGGGAGAGAGACTTGTAATTTGAGGATTGTAAAGACCAGGCCTGTGGCACACACTTCTGATCCCAGCACATGGAAAGCTGAGGCTAAAGTTTGTGAGCTCAAGACCAGCTTGGGCTAGATAGTGAGTTCCAGGTCAACCTGGGATTATGGAATAAGACCTTGTCTCAAAAATCAAGGGGTGTTAAAATTATTTCTTCAATGCAAGAATATAGTTTGCTTTAGATGTGGGTAGGTTCTTAGAAATCTGTCATTTTGTTTTGTCTTCAAACTGATTATGCATGGTAGATGTAATCAGAAGCGGCAGTAACTGAGTGTAAATCCACGTTGTGCATCTTTTCTCCCAGAGGTGATTAACCAGCCATACTGTGAACACAGGTTTCAGTTATGTGTTGAGCTTCATGCATTCATGTGCATGTATGTGCCTGTGTATGCATATATAGGTGCAAATGTATCCATTATATTTGATACCTATACATGTATGCATATGTATGAATGTTTTATAAGCATATTGTTATTAAAATTTCTCTTTGGGAGAGGCAGACCAACTTAACCTGCCTCTCTCCCCAGGCCTTGCAACAAACACACAAATTTCTCCACTCACAGTTAAATTCTAGCTAGTTTACTTGGGCTTACTCATAGATCAGTGGGTAAAGGGTTACTAAGGGGTTACTTACAGAACATGGGTACCCACCCTCCCCTCCACAAGTTACATTAGTAAATCCACACGGCTGGGATCTTGCGACTTGCAGGTGAACAGATCCAAATGGCCCATGGGGGAGGGGAAAAAAGGACCGGCCTCCTGGCGCCCCCAGTTTAAATACTTTTAGCCCCTCCTCTTCTCACATCCAAGGCCAATAGACAGGGTGGGTGGGGCATAGGACTTTCCCACCTCCTTGTCTTTCTGCTCAAGGTGATCCTGGGTGGTACCACTCTGGGAGGGGTGTTTGTCCACAGCTCATCAGGTTTTTCCCTCAGAGAATCAATCCACTCTACACATATTGTTCATGTTATAGAAATAAAAATAATCAGAATTTATTTTAGATCCTAAGAAAATATATGGGATCTCTACTGTTACTACTTAAAAATAGAACTGAGATAAGAATGTAGATCTATAGTCTGTTCTATTTCTGGGATTGTCTAAGTAAATATTCAAAATGTTTTAAGGAATTTTAAGTTAATGTAGAACAGATAACTAAAATTTTTAATTAAAGTAGAATAGATAGATAGATACATACATACGTGATGGGTAGATAGACAACAGGTGAGCAGAGGGATACCATAATGGATGGATAGACAGACAGACAGATACTAGTTGTGGATGCCGAGCCCTATGAAGTTTCAGGAAGTGACCACATTTGTAAGACACAAAAGACTATTCCAGAAATCCTGTGTGCCTTTTCCTGTCACTACCTAACAGTAGCTGCTGTCCAAACTATACTGCCAATTATTTGGGCTCTTCTTAACTGTAGGAATGGTACATTCTCTTGATATGTTTCTCATCAGTCATCTCATGTTGGAATTACTTCCCCACCAAGGTGCTCCAAGCAGATTTTCCCCTGGCTTGCTAGTTAATCATCTCTTTCCATGTGGTGAACGCACTGATGCTTTCACAGGGCTGGCAGTACTCCACAGATGCAGTGTCTCCAGAAATAACCACAAACAGTATGCCTCTAAATCTAGTGAAGAAATTGTCAAAATGATGGTTAATGAGAGAGACTAATAAAATACGAAGATAGCTAAAGCTCTGGTGGCTTAACAGGACAGTTGTGTGTTACTTGAAGTGGGGAGATCGCATTATGGTCCGTGTGTCCCTGAAAGAGCCCATTATAGCCTTGTGAAGCTCCATTGGTTCAGCATTTGGTTGGCCTATTTCTGTGTGCTGATTTTCATGACTTTTTACTTGCTTCTCTCTGGGTGTAGTGTGTGAATGTTCTGGAGAATTCTGACTGGTTGATGTTGTCTGGTAAAGATGGGAGTGATAACCCCGTGGCAAGCAAACAATAAATAACTACAAGTAGAGGACCAGTGTAGCATGTGTAGAGGCAGCAGACCCCCAGATGTGGGATGTGAAAGAAGTCATTCCTAGAAAATCTGAAGCTGGAAGTGACCATGTCTGTTAGCGTCTTCAGGACTGGCCACCATGCTGATCTTGACAGGGAAGAGGAGGCCCTGTGCTGGAGCAAGCAAGTGTGCAAAGGGCCCCAGATCTTCCTGAAAGTAGCACTCCTGCCCTTCCCTCCAGCACAGGGTTACTTTAGAAATTCACACAGAGGAGTGTCTCTACCAAAAGACAAAAACTAAAACTCTACAGGCCGAGTCATGCTCACTGGTGAGAAGCTGGGTGTAGTCAGAGATCAAGAACAAGAAGAGGATGCCCACCTCAACGTGGAGCACTTCTGGAAAGTTAGCCAAGGCATTTGATCAAGAAAATGGAATAAACACATCTGCATTGGAAAGGAGGACACAGAAGTGGCTGTGTGTAGGTGGCATGCTGCACCTGCAGAAAAACCCAGAAGGAGCAAGTGAGTCAGCAAAATTATATAGAACCTAAGAACAACTTGGGAAAGTAAATTATCATCTATACAATATACGTCAATAGACCAAACGTGAAACTTAGAGCACAGTTCCATTTAGTATACTATTAAAGAGAATAAAACAGCCTATCATTACTGCACTGGGGAAGCTGAGGTAGTAAGATCACAAGTTCAAGACCAGCCTGGGCTACACGAAGCCCTATCTCAAAAAGAAAGAGAAAGACTAAAACAGAAGCTGTCCTGTTGTTAACATGGCAGTATCTTCAAATTAATTTGTAAATCAATCCCTGTTAAAGTCTGTTTGTCAGCCTTCTGTTACTATAAAAAAAATCCCCAAGATAATCAGCTTGTACATAGAAAGGGCTGATTGTGATTCATGTTGTGGAGGTTCTAGGCCTGGATCCGTTATCCCCCTGAGTCCTGTGGGAAGCATCACCTTGTGGCATGGAGCAGATGCCAGGGTCCACTCTCACCTTCACAGGGTGTATACATAGTGACACAGGAGTGCCAGCCACTCCAGAAACAGGATCCTCACACATGGGTCTCTGCAGGACATTATGATCCAAACTGTAGAGTCAGCTGACTTAGCTGTATCCTAAAATTAATATGAAGATATAAGTGACCCAGAATAGCCAAAGCGATCTTGAGAAAAGTCCAAGTTATACAGCTTCCTGTTTCCTAGCTTGAAGCTTTCTACCAGCATGAGAACAGGTGCATAGACCAATGGAATAGAATCAAAAGTCCAGAAGTCAGTCCTCACATCCAGATGTAAGCCCTCACATTTGTGGTTAGCTGATGTCTGACAAGAGCATGAAGGCAGTTTGATAAGAAAGAAAGGACAGTCCTTTCAACACACAACTCAAGGACGGTGGTTATCCACAACCTGGACTGCCACCTCACGCCTTGCTGTGGTCCACATGTTTGGAAGCCTGTGATGGTACAGAAAGCAGGACAGCTGGGTTATTCTGTCATGAGAACTCCCCTTCCTGAGTGGCATTAGTACCCCATCAAAGAGACAGGAAAACTGCCTGGCCCTTCCTCATGGGAAGACACAGCAGACAACCTGGGGAATGGGCCCTACCAGATGCTGGGTCTGTGAGCAGCCTCTGTAATGATGAACAAGTATTTCTCCTCTTTTTTTCCCATTTATGGACAGCTTCTTACAATGTAGACCAGGCATTCTACAGACCCTGGACTCGCAGTTCTCCTGCCTCAGCATCCAGTATACAGTAATAATAGCTATGAAAATCAACCACAGGGCTATTAGGAGGCCACATAACCCCAGGAGGCTGTGACACAAAGTCCAGCTCTGCACCTGGGAGCGAGAAGTAAAGAGTCCTGTGATCCACACCCTGTCTGCTAGGAGGAACTTTCAAGGGTTCTTCCTACGATGTTACAGGCTAAAATTCCGTCTGTTCTGGCTCTCCCTCGAAGAGCCCTACACTTATAAGAGCGGAAAAGAACAGTAACTCTCAGAAATCTTCTGCTCAGACATAGAATGGTAAAGTTCAGCATTCAAAGTGAACTTCATAGCAGCACTGATCGTGTGAGCCTGCCTGACTCCTTAGGCCTGATGCTGGCTAGAGACTGTGGCCACCTCTGCTCATACCTACCCTCCCTTCACATGAGTTGAAGGGACATGTGTGGTTCTCATCTGAGCTTCTCGATTAGATGAAGCTTTTGAAGACAGTAAACACTTACAGGAAGACAAACAAGCATATCTATAATGTCTCAGAGCAGAAACCAAATGTATGGGTTGAGTCTATGGAAGGAACTCCAGGAACAGGCAGCAGGAAGCTGGATAGCTCCCAGTGGGGCCCATAGGATCTTCCCTCCCTGCAGGATGACCAAAGAGACTGCTGTTCATCTGCCTACATCTGCCTCCTGAGGGCATCTGTTTTGTGAGTGTGGCAGATACTCTCAATTGAAGAAGTAATTCTCCACTTGTGAGTTTGTAATCTAATTACCATGTGCTCCATGGCTGTCATTACAGAGCCTGATGAAGAAGCTAAAGAGAAACAGAAACCAGGGATGTCATAAACGAGACTCAGGGCCGTTAATTTGCCCCAGAAATTTTATGATAAGAGCCAGCGCCCTTCTGTGGCTCCCTTCACCCCACAGTCTGCATTTGCTTCTTAGTGTATATGAAATCTGTGCTTTTATTTGGAGTTCCTTGTTTAATTTGGAATGTTGTAATTTTTTTTCTAAAGCAATCAAAGAAAAATTATATGCCAGTGCTGATTCAAATGCAGTCTTCAGACTGGGGTTCATCCAGAAAGCATTTGTTGCCAGTGCAGAACAGGAGATAAGCCCAGAACTCAAGGATGAGTACTTTAAAGCTGTCAGGGCAGTGTGACACAGTGTGTATTTAAGCACATGGCCCACCACTCACATTGTTGAACCAGTTAGGACTCATTAGGGCAGTACTCAGCTTATTTTATGAGCTGTGTACTACTGCACTGGGGGCTTAACCAACTGAGAGTGACTTGCTCAAATTCTGGAGGCTGGAGTCCAAAATCAGGGTGTTACGATGGCAGGTCTCAGGCCTCCACTTTTTCTCCCGACTTGTGTGTTCCCTGAACTCAGTGTCCACATGTCCTCTGTGTTCTGACCCATGCCTTTTCTCTTGACTTGTGTGTTCTCTCTTGCCCTCCGTGTTCACATGACCTCTCTACAGAGTAAGCTGAGGACACAGCTCCCCATGCCTCTTTATTAGGGTACAGGTCCTATTGTGTCAGGGCTGCACTCCCGTGAATTCTTGTAGCCTTAATTACTTTGCTGGCTCTGTCCTAACATACAGTCAGGCTTGAGGCTGGGGCCTCAACAAAGAAACGGAGGGTGCAGTTCTGCTGCAGGCACAGTTAACCCCAACCCAGCTGTGTCCCCAATATTGAAACAGGAAACTGCTCTAATTTTAAATTTTGAATACTTATCAAGTGTATATAATCTTAACAGTTGAACAAAATCATTTTGTATGGAATGTTGAATCTTGATAAGTGAACAGATTTTCTTTGTTTGCTTTTTTTTTTTTTAAGCCACAGTCTCCCTGCAGCCCCAGATAGCCTGGATCTTGCTATGTAGACTAGGCTGGCCTTGATCTCACAGAGATCCACCTGCCCCTTCCTCCTGAGTGCTGGGATTAAAGATGTGCACCACCATGCCCAGCAGAAGAAAATAAGAGTTTTAAAACTGGATTAGACGCTAGGAAAAATAATGGAGTAGTTGATTTCTACGGAGCCTGGGACAAGGCTGATCTGATTACAGTAGTTGTGTTCAGGGAGTGTGTGGGTCCCTGCCGCCTGAGGACAACTCGCTCTACTCCTCCACAGGCACCACTGCCTCAGCCATTCAGAAGAGGATTAGGCAGCTCCTCCTGACCCCACACTGGAATTTTATGTCCCAACAAATAGGAACAATATATTTATGGTTATTCACTGTGAAACTCTGCACTGTGCTTCAGTTTTTCTCATGAACAATTGTTGGCATTCAGCACAGTTCCAGGTCATGTAGCAGTCACATAGTCAGGCTGTGGCTCATGGGGGAACTGTGACTGTTTGGAGTAGTAGCACGGCCAAGTCATACTGCTAAGAGAATAAGAGTGTCTCTCTCAATCTCCTCTGAGAGCCAGGCATGAGAGTGTCCTTCATCTGTCTCTGTTTATCATAGTCATGTTGTACATGTCAAGGGAGATACCAACGTTTATAAAATAAAAGGTGGTTTTCAGGCAGAGATAGTTACTGGCTTTCAGACAGACATGAATTTAATATGGAGGAGTCAGTGTAGACCTCTGTCTCGTACTGAATGGAGTCAGAGATGGCATCTAGAGGCAGGACTTTGTTAAAACATCCATCAGAGACTTCCCGATACTGTCAAGTCAGTGAATAAATTGATATATGATCTCTGTTTTTTATATTTTTAAAATCTAATTTATGTTGCCAGAGAGCAATAGCAGAAAAGCCAGACAGCCATGAGTGAGTGAATTAGACTGAAGCAAGATAACACTTTATTTTGTATATATCACATGCAATTATTTTGTCAGATTAACTCTTTACATTAACTTGCTCTCATACAATATAATTTTGTAATCCCTAAAAACAAAGTCAACGAAGAGACAATAAAATTTTAAATATTGCTCATAAAAATTCACTAATTGGCCACATTAAAAGGATACTAATTCTTATTAACAATTTTAATTAAGCTATGAAATAGCATTAGCATTGCTACTTTGAGAACATTATGATTATGCTAAAACTAAGGTTGTTCCTACTATTTGAAAAGATAATCTGGGGCTGAAGAGACGGCTCCATGGTTCAGAGCACTGGCAGCTCTTGCAGAGGACCTGGGTTTGAGTCTTAACACACACATGGCTGCTAACAACCATCCATAACTCCAGTTCAAGGGGATCTTCCGTTCTCTGTGGGCATTGCATGACTCGGGGACACCTATGTACATTCAGGCAATACACTCATACACATAAAATAAAGATAAATAAATAAAATGAAATAATCTGAACCTAACTGAAGTTATATCTCTCTCTACATATCATGCAGAATATAAACTTTGTGGTATCTTCTTGGTTTGAAGCAGGACCTCACTATGTTGCCCTGGCTGGCCCGTAGCCCAGCCTGGCCTCAAACAGAGTTTCATCTACTTCTTCCAGAGTACTGGGATTAAAGGTGTGTACCACCGCTCTTGGCCAGTGTCCTCATGGTTTTAATGGAGAGTTTTATTGCGATAATTATATATTCACATATAGTGGATATAATAACGTGCGGAGATTACATGCACTGCTTTTCTAGTTCCTCTAATGCTAATGTTTTCAGAACTATAGTGTGTCAAATAGTCTATAGAATCCACTCATCTTTACACTCTGCCTGTTTTACTTGCTCTGTTTGTCTCATGTTTGTGTATGTATTTGTATGTTTGTATGTATGTGTGTGTTTAATTCTTTCCAGTGTCAGCACATGTGTTGGTCCATGTATCCATCACCACGATGGAGATACAGCATTGTTCCATTGCCACAGGGATGCCAGTATCTCTGTCCCCAGTCTCCAGTCAGATAACAGACATGAGCCTCAGTGATCCTCTGAGGAACCAGGACCGGTTCAGGTCATTCATCCTGAAAGTGAGAGGCTGTGTCAGTCATCTTTCCATCACCATGACAGTTGCCTGGTGTAAACAATTTGAAGGCTGAAAGGTTTGTTTCACTTCATGTCCAAGGTTTCACCTGGCTGTGTTGCTCTCCCTGAGACAAAGTCATCACAGCAGTGTGTGGTGGAAGGGGCTGCTTCCCTTAGAGTAACCACAAATCAGAGAGATGGAATGAAAGGGACTAGGGACAGGACACATTCTCCAAGGTCACCCCTTATAACCAACTTCCTCCAGCTAGGTCCCACTGCCTAATATCCCACTCGGCTATGAGCTCATCCACAGATTAATGCCGCGCCTGCACGGCCCTGGGTCCGAGTCCCTGCGAGGAGCGGCGAGGCTTGATGAAAGAACTCACACACACACCATGGAAGTTGAGAAGAAGAAGCCTTTACTAACAAATGTCTCTTCCTTTTTATACTGTTTCCATACGTCATTATACAATCTAACAATCCTTGAGGAACGCAGAAGACCAGGGACCACTGACCCAGTGGCCAAAAAAGATAACAACCTCTGTCCTACGTGACAGAGCACCTCATGCCCACCCAGGGACTCAGCACTTTAAGGCATGTTTACTAGGCCATAAAGCAGAAGCAGCACAGACAAGATAGTTTCTGCGAAAGGCGGAAGAATGTTCTGCGATTGCGGTCACAAGTTAATGAACAACTCTTAACCTAAGCAGAATCAGACACCATGGCGCAGTCATGGAGGGCCTGCATACCATCACATAGCCATGGAGGGGGTTTGTGTTGGGAGGCCTAATTCCCCACAATTCCCCCCTTTTTATTTTATCATGGCAAGCCTGTCTTAGGTCAGACAGTCGACCCATTCCTTACCCGTCTTAGGAGGGCCTCCTCTCCTGTCTTAGGCGGTTTGGGTCCCATCCTGTCAGTTGCCCGTCTTGGGCTTTGCCACGATTTTCGCCTTTGATTTATTAGAAGGCCCAGCCCGTTTAGGGCAATGGGGCCGAGACCTAGGCTTAGGGGCTGAGGCAACATTTCCAGCTGAGGTACAGGGCCCCCAAGTGTGACTGCGTCCTCCTTGTTTAACATCCAACAATTGTAATCTTTGATAATGTACTTGAATAGAACGAGAAGTAGCCCTATCCATTTGATTTTTTATATATTGAGTCAATTTTTCAAACAACCAAGGACCAAGTGTAACAAGCAATAATAATCCTATTAACGGTCCCAAAATAGAAGACAAAAGAGAAGTAAGCCAACCATTTTTCGCAAACTAACTTATAGCTTGTAATCATTGTATTCCCCTGTGGTCTCACATTCCCAGTTCTTAACAAAATGCCATTTAACTCTGCCACAAGTAGATTTAAGTTCTCGTCCCTGATGTTGGGGAGCAACATAGAGTTCCTGGAGGCAGAGCAAAACTCGCCGATTAAATGAGGTGCATTCTGGGGAGTGGACTGACGACGGAAACACATCTCTAAGTGAGTTCTGTATTGTTGAGGCAGAGATATGCCTTCTAGTATTGGGGGGTGAGGTCTGAGCGAAGGAATCTTCCAACCCCCAGCCATTTTGAGACCCAAGTCCCATTTTGTAGAGATTAGGGGACATCACCGGCCAAGGAATATCTTGCTGAATCAAAGATGTGTACCAAAGATGTGACAGGACTTGCCAGGTGTAGTTCCAAGGTAGATGCTGATGGTCCGCTCCGATGATGATTTCAGGCCAGATCATTGGCAGAATCCCCAGAAACAGCAAGGGCATCATTGTCTAGGGAAAAGGAAAAAACAATTTCTACTCAGGGGGATTTTCCCCCTGGTCTGGGTTATCAGGGACTTCTACGGGGTGAATGCATCACTCTGGGACCCAGATGGGTTTATCCCTATGGGGAGGGAATATGCATACAGCCCTGCGGACTCTAGCCAGCAGGGGTGTGGGCTTTTGCCATTGGCCAGTTATAAGGTCTTTCACCTGACCCATCCCAACTGCTGGGAGGGCTTACCCCAATGCTTTTCCATAGTTGATTGGCCAGTGCTATCTACTGTTAAAAAATTTAAAATAAACAAAATCTTAGCAAGTTGAACATTGGGGGAAAGGACATACTCCCCCCTTTTTATTTTATTAAAATATTGTTTTAAGGTGGCATGGGTTTTTTTTTAACAATGGCTTGACCTGTGGGATTGTGAGGTATCCCAAATGTATGAGAGATGTTATATTCTTTGCAAAATGTAGCAAATTTGTGGCTGGCATACGCAGGTCCATTATCAGTTTTAAGAACATTAGGGACCCCCATATAGGCAAAGGCCTGTGTGTAGTGGGAAATAACATCTTTAATGTGCTCCCCTGAATGGAGGGAGGCAAAAATTACCTTGGAAAACGTATCCACTGACACATGTATAAATTGTAACTTACCTGCTTCTTTAAGATGAGTAACATCCATTTGTCAAATATGATTAGTTTTTAAGCCTCTAGGATTAACTCCAACATTGGAGGAATTGTGGAATGGAGCACATTCAGAACACTGGGAAGTTATTTGAGTGGCTAAAGACCTGGAACAGCCAGTATGGTGGCTGAGAGACTGGGCATTAAGATGATATTTTCTGTGAAGATTGACAGTCTGCTCCTCCACTGAGGCAACCAGAGGCCTAGTGAGTAAATCAGTCTCGGCATTACCATCTGAAAGTGGTCCAGGAAGATTAGTATGGGCGCGAATATACCGAACGAATATTGGTTGAGTTCGGTCCCAAATTATTCTTTGTAATTGTAATAGCATTGATTGCACCTTGGAAGATGGGGAAACACATGAAGCTGTTTCTAGAGGTTTAACTACTTGAGAAACATACATGCTATCAGTATACAGGTTAAAGGCTTCAGTAGAAAACAACTGGAAGGCAAGTAAGCATGCTTGAAGTTCTGCCCCCTGTGTTGACAAATCATTAACTGGCACGCGGAAGCGTCCTTTGGGGGAGATTATGGCCGCATACCCGTTAGAGGAACCATCAGTAAACACAGTAGACACATGGGGCAAAGGAGATTCCTTAACAATTGTGGGAAATATTACTGGATGTCTCTTAAAAAAGGTCAAAAGAGGGCTAGGAGGATAATGACAATCAAATACTGCCCCAGTAGATGTCACAAACAGTGTCCATCCATTAAAACTATTTTGTAAATGTTGTAACTCTTTTTTATTATAAGGTACTAAAATTTTATTAGGAGATTTTCCAAACATCTGAAGGCTAAGTTTAAAGGCCTTCCATAATAACTGTAAAATTAATTCATAATATGGAACCACAACTCTTTTAGGTGAGGCAGACAGGTGGACCCAATATATAGGGCCCTGTTGCCAAAAAACAGCAGTAGGAGTAAGATGAGAAGGAAGAACAGTCAGCTGCAAGGGCTGATTGTAATTAATTTGTTGAACACAAGCCTTATTTAAGCTCTGAACGAGCAGCTGAAGGGCATTCCTAGCTCTGGGAGTTAAAACCTGTGGTGAGGTAGGATCAGGATCTCCAGGAAGGAGATCATACAAGGGTTTTAAATCACTTGTTTTAAGGGAAAGGGAGGGCCAAATCCATTGTACATCGCCCAAAAACCTCTGCCAATCATGTAAGGTTTTAAGCTGGGACGTATCAATGCACATTTTGGGGGGTCTTACCCCCTGTGGTTGAAGAACATGACCCAAATATTTATAGGGGGGCTGCATTTGCACCTTTTCAGGGGCCAATACGAGGCCATTGTTTTCCAAATAACCCTGCAAGGCAGCAAAGGCTTGCAGAGCCAAATGCTGATTAGGTGCAGCCAATAAGATGTCATCCATATAATGTATAATATAGAGGGAAGGGAAATCCCATCTGAGGGGATCTAAAACTGCAGCTACATAGGCTTGACACATGGTGGGACTGTTTGCCATTCCCTGAGGGAGCACCGTCCATTGAAAACGAAGTGCAGGTTCCTAAAAGTTAAGAGATGGAAGGCTAAAGGCAAAACGAGGGCTATCTGTGGGATGTAGGGGGATTGAGAAAAAGCAGTCTTTAAGGTCAATTATTATTACATGCCAATTCTTGGGCACTGCCACAGGCATGGGTAGTCCCAACTGCAGGGTTTCCCAGAAGGTGGGCAGTCTGTTGCCCAGTGCGGAACACCTGGGCTGTGCCCTGGGCTGCCTGCAGGAACATCCTGAGCCACGCCCCCGCCGCTGTGCCTGTGCATCTGGCCTCCAAAGCCAGCCAAGCCACCATGCCCTGGCACTCTCTGAGGCTTCCCTGGGTGGTGGCTGTACACCCTGTGCGCGAGCCTGCGCCATTCCCCCCAGCTCCTTCCTGAGGCTAGATCATATGGTGGAGGTTTGCCTGTGGAACAATCTTTTCCTAGGGTTGCTTCTCCCTTGGCGGCCGCCTGCCCCTCCTTTGGGCGGGCACCCGCTCCAGTGGAGAAGCTAACATTTATCCTAGTCGCAGCCTGTCTCGGCCCCTCCCCCGCTCATGGAGGATTTACCTCCTTGGTTTTTGAGTCTTTTGACTTTAGAGACTCCCTGGCATCCTGGTCCAGAATATCAGTAAACATGGCCTGAGCCTCAGCCACCAGTTGTTGGAGGCGGACTTTATCAGTGAGTAGGGCGTCTTTTACTAGGCACCATAGGGAGAAGGTGGATAAGAGAAAGAACTCCGGACTCTCCTTCTGTAGGAGTTTTTGGAGATCTCGGCGGATCTCCTCCCCATCTGAAACTCTTAAATCTCCATTAATAAAAAACCATGGACTAGTCTTTTCTATATCTTTTAAAAATTTCTCCAGGGTGTGGCTCTTTACTGCCATTCCCTGTTTTAAGAGTATTTTAAGTTGATTCTGCAGCTGCACTTTCCCGGGCTGATTGCCCATTCTTAACAATGCGTTCTTACCGAGAGGCGTCCCTGTCGGTCTCCAGAACGACCCCGTCCGTGACTCTCCTGCTTTCAGGTCTCGGTGGGAACCTCCAATTGCCGCGCCTGCACGGCCCTGGGTCCGAGTCCCTGCGAGGAGCGGCGAGGCTTGATGAAAGAACTCACACACACACCATGGAAGTTGAGAAGAAGAAGCCTTTACTAACAAATGTCTCTTCCTTTTTATACTGTTTCCATACGTCATTATACAATCTAACAATCCTTGAGGAACGCAGAAGACCAGGGACCACTGACCCAGTGGCCAAAAAAGATAACAACCTCTGTCCTACGTGACAGAGCACCTCATGCCCACCCAGGGACTCAGCACTTTAAGGCATGTTTACTAGGCCATAAAGCAGAAGCAGCACAGACAAGATAGTCTCTGTGAAAGGCGGAAGAATGTTCTGCGATTGCGGTCACAAGTTAATGAACAACTCTTAACCTAAGCAGAATCAGACACCATGGCGCAGTCATGGAGGGCCCGCATACCATCACATAGCCATGGAGGGGGTTTGTGTTGGGAGGCCTAATTCCCCACAGATTAATCCAGTGGTGAAGTCAGAGCCCTCGTGACTCTATCACTCTTCAGGGCCACCTCTGAGAACTGCGGCCCTGGGGTTTGGAGTAGTTGCCCTTCTGGTCACAGTGAACAGATAGATGCTTTATTGAAACAACTTACAGGAGAAGGGGCTCATTTTGTTTCCTGGTTTAGGGGACAAGTGAGCTGTGGTGGAGAAGCAGGGCTGCTGGGGAAGCTCTGAGTGGTGTAGCTGGAGGTGGTAGAGGCACATGCTGAAGAGTCCTCAAATGTTGATAGATCAGGAAGCAGGACCAGAAGTAGGGCCAAGCTGTATCCTCAAGGCCCACCCCCATGGCCATGGCCTGTGTCTTCCAGACAGGCCTGCCCAAAGGTTTACAGCCTCCCAAAACAGTAGCCCAGGTATAGATCCAGTGTTCAAACATGTGAGTCTCTGGGGATGTCTTCCATTCAGACAGCAATAGGGAGCAAGCCTTCAGCTCTTAAACTTCCAGAGGACACTTCAGACCTGACTCACAGCAGACACCATGTACTGATTCCTAGAAGTAAAGGGTTCTAACAGCCAGTCTGGTCCCTATCTCCAAATATTTTGTCTTTTATCTTTAAAAATATTGTATAAATGACCTGCACAGTGTGTAACCTTCAAGATGGGTGTTGTTCACACAGTGCTGCTCCTGGAGAGTCCTCTAGGACTGACAGAGCTCATTGATCAGCTTAAACATGCACTCATGGCAAGACATGCTGGCAGCCTTCAGCTTCCAGCTATTTCAAATAAAGCCGCTGTGACCGTTTCGTGCAGGTTTCCCTGTGAACGTATTTTCATTTCCCTGGTATAACTGCCTAAGAATAATATTGTTGTATTTTATGTGCTTAACTTTTAAGAAACTGTCAGGCAGTTTACAGGGCAGCCTACCCACTTGGTGTCAGCCCTTTTCTCCACATCTTTGCCAGAGTTTGCTGTTGCCACTGATTTTTATTTTACCCATTCTAATTGGTGTAAATGTATGTTTTATGGGTGTACACGTGTTTGTGTGTGTTTGTATGTATAACATGTGTGCATGTGCATGGAGTTCAGAAGTTGACATCAATGGCTCGCCACCTGATTTATTTATGAGGGTGATATCTCCACACATGTGTACAGGTGTGTGCACCTTTGTATATGCACACAGAGGTCAAAGAGGGTGTTGGCTACCCCTCATTGTCACTCTCCACTTATTTCTTTGAGGCAAGATCTCTCCCTGAATCGGGGACTCATTGTTTTCTTGAATGACACTGTGGACGTACTCTAGACAACCAACTTTTACCTAACCTTGCAAGGTAAGGTAAACAAGCTCACTAGGCCATGCACTTCTCTTGTGACCTCGTCATATCACCCTAATCCCTCCTGACTCTTCCTTGTTCTCCTCTTAAGATAGTGTGTGAATGTGGGTGTGCATGTTGTACGTATCAAACCATCAAAGCACTGCAAGCCATGCTTATCTCATTGCAAACAATGGAAGAAATTGATAACATCTGTTGATGATTGTGTGTGTTGGTTTAGGTCTAAGGATCAAAAAGGGCAAAATTCTTCTCTGAAAAGATAGGAGTCTGACTTTTACTTCCCCATTTCACACAGGGGAGCACAGTTCTGAAAGAACAGGTTCTCAGCAGTTCGGGTCTGCTCTTGGCCTTAAAATAGATGCTAAGAGTCAGGCTGTTCTTTTATTGAGGAATAACTGTAATATGACATAAACACTGTACCATCCAAGAAGAGGTGAGGGAGAAGATTCCAAAAGTACAGAGGGAGTGAGAGCTCAGGCTGTGTTTTCAGATCAAAGCTTTGCCATGCGTGGCCTGGAGCCTGCCAACTAGTCTGAGCTGAAGGGTAGGCAGTTTGGCTCTCATGTTGAGTCACTCTGGTAGTTCAGTGTGGAGGAAAGAGCATAGGTGGAAAGGCCAGAGGCAGGCTGACACCGACCAGGCAGGGACAGCTGTGTCCAGACCAGGAAGTAAACGTGGAGGGAGTTAAGGTGATGATGCTCTAAGTAGATTTTCAAGGCAAAAACAGAAAGATTTGATAATATATTGGAGGAGGCTTATAAGAAAAGTGTCCAGACTTCCAGGATAGACCCAGTTTTGCCTGAGCAACTTAGCGGAGAGGTTATTTCTGAGATGACAGTATCAACAGTCAGTGGTAGTTGAGGTCTGGACAGTCCCATGAGAGAGTCAGATCTTCCCTGGCTCCTCATTATTCCTAAATATTGAAGGTTATTGAGCATCAAATGCATTAAACCATGTTGAAGGACAGCTTCACAGGAACAACAGACCTTAAAATACATTTTTATTATCAAAATTTGGGAGAAAATGATTTGTTTTTCCTTAATTACTTATACCTTAAATCTCTTACCATTTCTAGCTGTTCTGAGAAGGAAGGTATATCTGCCACATACTCAAATGTGATGATCATTTGTTCCACAAGAATCTTGTCTTCTGCACACTCACAATGTTATGGCCCTATAGAAGGAATAAGAAAGTTCAGCCTCAGGGCCAGAATGATGGCTCAGTGGTTAAGAGCACTTACTCCTTTTGTGAAAGACCTGGGTTTGGTTTCTAGCACTCACAATGGTCAGCTTTGAACTTTGCAGACACTACATTCGTGTGTACATATTCACTCGCATACACACATAATTTTAAAATTATAGCATAAATATGTTTTTGAAAGCTAGTTCAACCTCAGCTCTTGGGGGCCATATTATCTAGTTGAATATAAACAATACGAATACTTCTAAATCTTGCGAGATTCAGCCTAACCACACCAGCTGATGTTTCTGATTTCTTGCCTCTTATGTGTTTGTCACCTCCTGTCAGAAAATGAGTGTTTTGGTTTTGTGATCTGAAAGACAATTACTGAAAAGAGCCTATGGAGAGCATCTCCAAGTAAGAACACCACCACTGACTGAGCTGGAGAAGCAGACCTCAGAGAAAGAGCTTTGATGTGGTAGGACGCTGGGTGCACAAGGACCTCAGTAAACCTCTAGAGACGATGACATCTCGTGAAAAGCACATTCTCCCCAGTCAAATCACTTGTGCAGCAATGTTGGGGAACCCAGGTGCTGGAGACAGTCCTTGTGTTGACGGAGGAAAATGCTTAATAATTCAAGAAAGCAATTCAAGAAACTTTACTTTGAATCTGATTTTCCCATAGACAAATGATGTAAGTGAAAATTCCAATCTGACCAAGGGCCTAGCACTCAACATTGTATAGAAATTACCATACACTTTGCATTTAATGATAGTTATGTATAAAGGGCATGTTATGAAGTGCATAATTCTTGCACAGGACTGTTTAAAAACCAGTAACCAGCCATTCTATTTATATGACATGTATCACACTGTCTCAGAGAATTGCTTTTGTTCTCTTACATTCTATCTTAATTTTACTAAAATGAATCAAGGCGACAGTTGGGGAGTTCAGGTAGACTTCATTAAAATTTTTACCATTAGGGCTTGGGAAATTGAGTAAAGTGCTTGTTGTCCAAGTGTGAGGACTGGAGTTTAGACGCCCCCAGGACCCATGTTAAAAATTGCATGGACGTGATGGTCCATCTAGAGTTGCAGCATCTGGGAAGCAGAGACGGGATCCTCAGAGTAAGCCGGCTAGCTAGACTACCTGAAACAGCTAGTTCCAGGTTCAGAGAGACACATGTCACCTCAGTATATAATGGAGAGTGATTGAGGAAAACAGCCAGTGTCAACTTTGGGCCTCTACACACACACACATGTAGGTACACCTGTGCACACATTTTTTTACACATGCAGACACATGTATATGTAAAAAAAAAAGATCTTTGTCAGAGACTTGGGATTAGTCCACGTTTGTGTGCGTGTGTCTGTACACACATTTGTGGCTTACTTATGTGTGTGTACACATGGAGACCAAAGGCTCTGGGGTCTTCCTCTATTGCGCTCTACTTTATTTTTTGAGACAGGGTCTCTCACTCACCTGGTGCTCACAATTTCAGGTAGACTGGCTGTCTAGCCCCCAAATGTGCCTGTCTTTACCCAGAGAATTGGGGTTACAGATGTATACCACAGCACTGGGCTTTTAAATGTGTGCTGGATCCTCATGCTTGTGTGACAAGCAGCTTACCCCCTGAGGCATCTCCTCAGTCTTTAGTCCATTTTAAGAAATGACTTGAAAATCATTTTCTGTTATTTCTAATCTTTTTCCTCTAAACTGGGTGAACTAAACTGATGTTTTAAAAAATTAACTCTGTGCATGACGGTAAAAGCTATATTCCCTCCCAGTCACAGCTGCAGTCTGTTGGAGAGCAGCCAGGAGGCCTCTGTCAAAGGTGTGTTTTTAGTGGAACTGTTTCATGCATCTTAGGCCCATGCCCTTGCCTTCTTGTTTGTGGAAATTGCTTTGGTTCCATATCCATCCTCAGCATTTGGGTATAGCTTTCTTTCCCAGGCTCCCTGCTTCAGTGTGAATGGCAGCCGTGCTCAGGGTTAGATAAGCACAGGAAAACCCTTCTAAACCCTTCTTCCAAGCAGAATATGGTTTTTGACAGGATGCCCGACCGAGGCCCTAAGACCCTTGTTTATATGGGGACATCGAGAAATTCAAACAGATCCTCAGTGGTGGAAAGCAGCCCCAGCAGCCCAGAATGTGAGGCTGAGCTGGGCCTCAAACTGTTTGAACCTAATCTTGTTTCTCCAGGCATGATTTCAAAGCACGGGAGGACGCTGATTTCTTACTATTGGAAGCCCACTCTTTGCTTCAGTCCACCCTCCTCCTCTAGACATCTGGTCACATAGCTAGTTCTGTCCGGTCACCCCCAGCTATGGGTGATTTTGATGGCTCTTGAAGAAAGCAGGTTTGCTGACTTGGGGCTGGCACCTTTGTTCTCTCTGCCTGCTCCTCATCCGCAGGGTGAATGTTGGAAGTGATGTGTCATGGTGTTTGGATTTCCCGCAAGGAACAGAACCAGGCCTGTCCTTATTTCTTCCTCCCATTCCCCAAAGATCAAAAGAAACTGAGAGTCCCCGTCAATACTTGGGTGTTTTAAACCACTAGAGGGAGCCCCTATTGTTCTAATTCTTGGCAGCCCAATTCCACTGACTTCAGCTAGTGACTCACACCTATGATGGATGGTAGTGATCTCCTTTAGTTTGCGTTTTTGTGGTAAAGCATATGTAACACAAAATTTACCACCGTGGCCATTTTCAAACGTGCGTTTCACTGGTATCACATGTGTTCATAACACTGATGCCGTCTCCAGTACTCTCCGTCCGCATCACAGATTCCCCAGGCCCCTCCACCCAGCTCTGGAAACAGCCATTCAGCTTTCTGTCTCTAGTTTCCATTGCACTAAGTGTCTCTGGTGACTACATGCAGGCAAAACACTTGTACACATAAAATAAAAATAAATTTTAAAAAATTTAAAAAGAGGGAAGAGAGAGAGAACAAAACTCACAGCAAGGTCTGGACTTTGGTTTGGCCTTGACTTTGTTGGGTGCCGTCTGTGTTATTGGAGACAGTGAGGAGAAGTTAAAGAAGTGAGAAGTTAGAAAGTATGAGAAAGCTTGGGGTGGGGCATGCTGTTAAATATTGTCTAAAAGTTCAAATATACGGTGGACTTGCTTGTGATCACTTTTTGGATTCTGCTCTGTGCTTCTGAGATTTGGTGCCCCTTAGGGAAAGACTAACAGGGACTCTGACTGCTACAGCTAAGGTAGGGCCAACTAGAAATATGCTATCCTTCCTTCGATCATCCACATGTTCCAAGGGTCACCTTTCCTTGTTAGCAGGCATTCAGATTATTTTCAGGTATTTTGAATCACCACCAATGGTAACTTTTACATATACATCTTTATTCCCAAAAGTAAAACTGCTTAGTGAATAAGCAGTTTTTATTGTAATGGCAACAACAAGATAATTTCACCCAGAGAATCCTGGCCAGATATGTGCAAGAACCTTGTTTCCCCACATCTTATGATATAGCTTCAGTTTTAAAAATTTTTTAATTTTTTGTTTTAACTTTATATGTTGGAATTTTCTTTTTTGCCCCACATGCATGCAGTGCCCACAGAGGCCAGAAGAGGGCATTGGAACCCCTGAAACTGGAGTTTTGGGTGGTTGTTAGCCGCCATATGGATGCTGGGAACCAAACCTAGGTCCTCTGCAAGAGCAACCAAACCAGTGCTCTTAACTTCTGAGCCATCTCTCCAGCCCCAAACTATATTTTTCAGGTTTTTTTTTTTTTCTTGGTTCATGGTAGGTTATATTTTCTGGCTTGCAGTGAGAACTGACATTTAACTCTCAGGTTGAGTGGTGATTTCTTTTGAATGGTTTATCTTTCTCTTATTACTTTGCAAGAATTTTATATATTGCATATATTAACTCTTAGAGCGTCACATGTGTCAAATATGTTCTTCCTTTCATTTAACTTTTAATTTTATCTCTGACATGTATTATCTAATACTTTCTTTTTTCATTTTATGTACCTTCAAGTTCAGTTTCTCATTTCTCCTGTTTTCCTGTCCTCTTTAAAGAAAAGCCTTCTAAACAATTCTCACATTTTCTTGGAAGGTCTTTGAATTTTGTTTTGCCTACTTTCTTGGTGTCTTATTTGAATTTAGGTGATTAATTCAGCTGAAAATTGTCTCAATTTTGAAGTCAAGAGTCAGACTTCATGTTTTCTAAAGCAATAGACATTTATATTGACATCCGTGATTAAATCCTCTTCTCCAAATTGGAAGTGTGAGAGCCCATCACCACGTGTGCTTTGAGATGCTCTGTTTCATCCACTGATCTTTCTCTCTGCTTTGGAACCAACCCATCTTTTCATTATTGTTTTTATATTAAGTGTTTAGATGAAATTTTAGAATTTCAGTAATTTTGAGGGTAGAAGCTTATTGGGATAGACAGTAACAGTTAGAAGAGAGAGAATGTCATCCTCCCCCATGAAAGACTTATAATTGGAGATCTGTGAAGAGTGAGGATCCTCGACTGCAGAGGAGGAGAGAGGATGGGGCCAACCTGGGGAACGCTGGTCCTGGCCCAACTTGGTGCAAGCCACAGGGCCTTTGGGACCCTGACAGACTTTACTGGGCTCAAGGTTCTCACCTTTCTCCTGTCGTGTTGGTCACTGCCCAGCACAGGCACTGTGAGGCTGAGGAGAAATGGGTCAGGCAGCACTCTAGACTGATGCAGACCTGCTTCACAGTTTACTCCTTTCTGTTAGTACAACAGAAGACCCGCTCAGCAAAAGGAAAGCGTCATTCATAAATGTTATGTAGTTGTGGATCTATTGTTAGATTTTCTCCTTTTCCTCCCTGTCCTCTCCCTCCTCCTGTCAGCTACTAACAATGAGTAAACAAATAGACTTTAAATTGAGTAACCTCAGTTTTAAGGAAGCTGTGCTGTGCCCCTGCCACACAACACTGGCACCTTGTTGCTCTCAGCAGCATCAGAAAGTGAGCAACAGTCTAGCTTATTATCTGTGGGCCTCGCTATGCTTCCTGCCCTCTTGCCTTATTATAGAAAGACTTTTTCCCATGCCCTTTATTTTTTATTTTTGTTTTTTCAAAACAGGGTCTCCCTGTAGCCCCAACTTTCCTGAAACTTGATTTGTAGAACAGCTTGGCCTTAAACTCACAGAGATCTGCCTGCCTCTGCCTCCCGAGTGCTGGGATTAAAGGCATGTGCCACTATGTCTGGCTCCCATGCCCTTTATTTTGTCACCTGAAGAAGGCATTGTTTTGTAGTAAAATATTTCTATAGCTCAAAGAAAAGGAAACCAAATTCTTCTGGAAAGCATTTTCCACCCCAATTACCTGAAGCATCCCCCAAACAAGTGACTGAAGACCTGCCAGACTCCGGTCTCCACATCTTACATGAGAACTCTTTGGTCCATTGTGTCTTCATTGCTTACCCTGAATAATCAGCCCCGATGGGCCCACCTCAATACTGTGATGGGCTGCAAACACACAAACCACAAATGCATTGGCTTGCCTATTCCTGACAGCCATAGAAAAAGAGCTGACTTAGGCATACCTTGAGCAGCAGAAAGTGCTGTTACTGCTGCTTTTAGACTTCTTAAATATTTTAAATATTTTTTATTATATGTTTGTATATATGATGTACATGTGTGTGCTGTATGTACATGTGTCTGTGCAGATGTGTGCACATGTGTACCCATGCAGGTGTAGAAACCAGAGGAGGATGTCAGGTGCCCTGCTCTATCACTCTCCACCTTCTTTCCTTGAGACGGGGTCTCTCACTGAACCTGGACCTTGGCTAGCAGCCAGGAAACCCCAATAGTCCTCGTCTCCTCCTGCCCCAGTGCTAGGGTTATGGGTGCACGCTGCCATGCCAGCATTTTACATGGGTTCTAGGTGCTAAGGATTTGAACTCAGCTCTTCATGTTTGTATAGAAAGTGCTCTTATGCACTGAGCCATCTCTAGCCTGCTTTAGTCTTTCTTGTCTATAGCACAGTGAGGAAGCTGGCCAAGTGCTGTGTGGCAGCCCAATTTACGGGTGAGCTGCCACCAGGGAACTGTCTTCTAGAAGCACCACTCCTCTAATGAAACATCACTTTCCTACACAAACAGAAAAAACAAATCCACACCCCCAGGACCCAAACCTTCTGAGATCACCAAAACACTAAAAATGTATGCAGTTACCAAACTCACTGAGAGAACAGAAGGGCTGAGCTGGATGCAGGACTCGTTCACTTTGGGTAAGCTCACCCAGGACATGCGCCAGGAATGAGCAAATGGAGAAAGCTGTGCCTCTGGGAAAGTGCACTCATCTTGCTGGACTGCTGCTCGGTGCCATCCGTGCTGACCACCTTGGGGTCCGGAACATAGGAAACACAGAGCATACAGTTATTAGTTTATAAGATGGGGTATAATTAAATAGTTCTTAAACATGGCCCCAAATTGAATCTCTTCAGAGACAAATTGAATAAACAGTCTCTCTCTTCAGCATCAATGTCCTGTTGATTGAATTGCCTGCTCATTACCTATGTTTCTCCAAAATTGACCTCCGTCTCTCCCTCAGTGGGTAGCAGTGGCTGCACCTGTAGCTGCTGAGGGGACTGTGGCCCATGCCTGCCCTATCCACGCTGGCATGCCTGCCCCCATCTCTGCTGGGTAGTAAGCCTCCAACCTGGGCTCTCCATGCTCAGCCTTCCTCAGAGGGTTCCGAGTTGCCACAAAGGCATCTGCCTTGGTTAGCTGCTCCTGGGTAGGGCACATCTAAAGTGAAAGCTCTTGGCCATGGCCTGTGGGGCTGTAGAGTCTAGGAAGCAGAGAAGGGCTAGCAGAAGGAACTTGGGAGTGGTCTTGGGGTCTCAGCCCAGCCATTTTTTCATTTGTAGAGGATTAACATTGAGGGCTGTCACCTTAGTGAGCTTTGGAAGGAAGGATGAGAAAAAAAAAAAAAGAAATTTATCTGTGTATCTTGAAGTCTCAGATCCCAGTATGACATTTTGCTTTTAAGCATTTGGAAATTAATCTTTCTCCTACTTAATCTATCTAATACTACTTAGAAATGTCTGCAGCTTGAGTTTCATGGTTCTTCTCCATTCCTTCCTTTCTAAAAGGCAGCTCTTCAGAGCAAATAGGCCACCTACATTTCTCTACAGGTTGTCACTTCTCTAGTTTGTTTTTCAGTCATCAGATCCTGTAAATTTGATAATTTGGGGGCAAATTGTTTAACTTCAAATTAACTTCTGAATTAATACAGCAAAGGTAGATACTTATTTTAATTTTTATCTTTACCTATGTGCAGAAAGTATCAAGAAAAAAAATAATTTGAATGAACCTTGGAGGGGGCTGTGGGATTTCAAGGCCACTGTGTACTCACATGACAGGGCACTGTGCCCAGCTGGGCCTGTGCTCTTGGTCTTAAGTTTTCCTGTCAGTTCATAAGGGAAATTCAGAACATTTGGTTGGGGTTTTAATTTTTTTTTAGATTCTTATTTTCTATTTGTGTTTGTGTGTACCTATGTGTCTGTGTATCTGTGTGTGTGTGTCTCTGTGTGTATGTCTGTGTCTGTAGGTCTGTACACATGCATGTAGATGTCCATGGAGGCCAGAAGAGGGTATCAATTCCCTGGAGCTAGAGTTACAGTCAGTTGTGAACTGCCCAGTGTAGGTGCTTAACACTGAACTCTGATCTTCTGCAAGAGGAGGAAGTACTCTTAACTGCTAAACCATCTTACCACCCCCTCTTCTTTTTGTTATTAAATAAAAGGAAATTCTTCTTTAGAAGTACAATTTTTAGGCTGAGGCAGGGGTAAGGCAGTATCATCCAGGTTCTCAGCTTTACTCTTAGACATTTTAACCTTAAAACAGAGAGAATTTGGAAGTCTAATGATATATTAGACTTTAAAAAGAAACTGTTTGATTTCTCAAGCCTTTGCCAAATGTCAAATCACATTCAATGTAATATTAAATCATCCACTACATATGCATGGTATGAATGTTCTATTTTTTCTTTTCTTTTTTTGGTCTTTTTTGAGACAGTATCTCACTGTAGCCCCAGCTGGCCTGGAACTCACTATGTAGACCAGGCTGACCTTTAACTCACAGAGATCTACCTACCTCGGCCATAAGAAAACTATCTAAAAAATGAACATTATATCAGGACGAAAGTTAGGCATATACATAATTCGTGGCTCATACTTGATATTGCCCCACATTAGCATGGATGTGAGGCCTCTGAGTACACAGCATGATTCCTCTGAATGTGATGCTGCTGTGTTTTCTCACATGCAAAAGTCATATTTGTTATGTCCTGTTAGTGCTGAAGAGTTTACCTGATGTTCCATACAAAGGAGGGAAGGAAGATACCAAGAACCATCCTGAGTAAGTTGGTGCTGTGCCAAGAGAACTAAAGGCCACCTCAAATTCTGCTCACTGGAGAGCAGAGATGAGCCTAGGAGAAGGAAGGACACAGTGGCATCCAGAGCCTGGGAAGAAGGATGCTACCACAAGCACTGAAAGCTTGAGACAGCCTTCAGACCTACCAGGGGTTATCTTTGTGAAGCTTTCCTTTGAATCCCTTTGCTTTTAAATTAACTATGACTAAGTATATGGTAATTAGAAGTTTTCAGAAACAGAAAAGAGCATTACTGAAGTCCAGTACACAGAGAAAGGTAGTCAACATTGTAAGGAACAGTGATGAGGAGGCCATGCATCAATGAGTGACTCTGGCCAGTGGAGCAGAGGAAGCATGAGCAATGGCAGCATCTTTGGAGGGAATCATGAAATGGTGGGATTTTACCCCATTGGTAACTGGAAAAGTCTTACAACAGCTCAAAAATGAAGAGACAAATAAATGGAACAGAAGGCAAACCCCTCGAGCTGTCAAAAGTAGAGAAACTTAGGAGTTTGGTTATGTTCTGCTAGATGTTTCCTTCCAGGAGAAAAACTGGAAAGCAGTTGTTAAATTGTATGGGGCCAGGTGGAAAGCCATCAGGAGAGTGGTTAAAGTAAGTGCTCTCTTTTATGGTATACACTAAAGCTAAGTTAAACCCAGTAAAATGAAGGATCAAGTACTCTCTTTTATAGTGTACACTGAAGTTAAACCCTGTAAAATTAGGAATGTCGATGAATAGGCAAGATCACAAAAGTACTAGAAAGAATTATAGGTGAGTACTGAGCTGCTATTCGGATGGAGAGACCTAGATTGTACCACCTACTTCCTGTCACGAACTGACACCCTTCCTTAATTCTAAGAGTGACAGAAAAGGAAGAAACCAAAGAAAAAATGTGCAGGTCCCTCACACATACTGGGCATCAAAACCAACAAGGAGCTTCTTCCAGTCAAAACATCTGCCCTTCCTTGCAGTGGTGGGCTTTGCCATTAGGAATGTAAATCTGTGTCTAAGTCTTTATCACTGGGAAGACAGCCATGGTGTGATACTAAGTGAACTCATAGAGGCATATATTTGGATGTTGGCCGTTTGGTATAAAATGACCTGGATGGACATAATCCAAATCCTAATAATTTTCTCTGAATGTGATTTGGTCATTTCTTCCATTGTTTTTTCTGGGGTTTTTTCTCCCCATCATCTAGTGGTTATATGTTGAAGTAGCCATGTCTAGTTAAAAATAAAGGACAGAGGCTAGAGAGAGGCCTCAGTGGTTAAGAGATAGTACTGCTCTTACAAGTAGACCTGAGTTTGGTTCCCAGAACCTACATTAGGCAGCTCACAAATGCCTGTAACTCCCACCCTTGGGTATCTGACATGCCCTTCTGGCCTCAGTGGGCATTGTATGCACATGCACGTTCCCCCATACAGACACATATAATTAAAAATATTAAATCTTTTTCAAAAGGGTAAAAAAAAGGAAAAGATCCTGCAAATTAATGACTATACTACAATTAGAGAGAAAACTGAGCTGTACACCTCTTCCTTGAGTAGACAAGTTTCTTGAGGATTTTTCTTTACTGTTTTAGTTTGTGTCCTTCACAACTGACTCTAAAGCATCATACTTTAAATTGTTGATTCATTTTATTAATGTTGATATGTGCTTTACATATATGTTTATTCTCTGTAACAAATGGTTGTGTTATTTGATTTCTCTAAATTAAGCATCCAAGAGCTGCCACAAAATACAAAATTTTATGGTGAACCCCAGTCTCTTAATGAAAGCTTTTGTTTGGCCGCTAAAATATTCAGAAATCTAGTCAAGGAGAGGCTGTTTTCCAGAGGAAAGCCCTTTTCCTCTGAGAAAGCCCTCCACCTGCGCCGTGCATGCCAGCATTCACTCCAGAGCACACTGGCTCTGGAGAGTCCAGCTGGATTGAGCCTCTGAGCTCACCAGCTTCCTCCTAGGCCACAACAGGTTTCCATCACGAAGAAGGGAGAAATGAGAGCTCCAGGTCTTAGCCATTGATACCTTTGTTCAAGAAGCAGAGTCTTGGAGTCCTAGTCTAGACAGACATCAGCAGTCGCCACTGCCTTTGTTTGAAACAGGTTTGTGCTAAAACCCAAGAAGTCTGTCTGATGCCCTTTCAGTATACATACTAAAAAAAATGCTTTAGCCTGTTCCAACAGTGAGTTTGCAAAATGGAAGCCACATGTGTCAAGATTCCTGTCACCTGGGCTGTCATTGTGTCCTTATCAAAGTCTGTCATTGCCTTCAGACCTCTCTGTCTTCAGAGGTTATAGTTTTCTTTGTCTAACCTTCTCTGCTTCCCCCTCTCCCGACTAGGAACTACCATTTGTATAGGAATGCCTCAGGATTATTCCTACATTTGTTCACCCCTTCAAGCACTGCCGACCAGCCTGCAGTGCCTAGGGCAGCCCCACAAGGTCCAGCCTCAAATGTCAACAGGACTGAGGTTCAGAAACCCCAAGTTTTCTTTGGTCTATCTAAACATTGTATTGGACCCCGAGAAAGAGAGGGCCCAGTGGAATTTCTTTCCTACCACTCTAGGAAGCTGACATATTAGACAAATCAACAAATATGCTGGTGATGGAGAAAGCACTGAGGAGGTACGCAGTGTGCTGCTGGAATACAGAGGTAGCAACATCCTGACTGCCTAGAGTGGAGCTTTCTAGAATCCTGCTGTATCTGGGCAGGCAAGGGAATCAGGCAGCAGAGACATGGCCCATGCATGATGTATAGCCTCCAGGATGAGAGTGTGCCCAGGGCTGCAGGAGGCCAGGCTGTCCAGGGGCATCCAGTACCAGCAGAGAAGACTTTTAGAGGTCCCAAGGAGACCTCAAGCCAAGCAGTGTGCATGAATTTGGATTGGGTCCTCTAGTGGGAAACAGCTATAAAAGGATATTTTTGGACTAAAAGTCATGCAGAGAAGATTTCAATACGCACTAATTTGCATAAATCAGTGTTGTAAATGATTTCTGCACTTTAGTTGTATGCTATATTACATGTATTTATTTATTTAGGAATATTGAACCATCTTTGCATCCCTGGGTTGAAATCAACTTTGTATGCTCTTTTAAATCTGTTCTTAAGTTCTGTTTGCACACATTTTATTGAGAATTTTTGCATTTGTTTTCATCAAGGAAAATAAATACATGTAATATAGCATTGTTCCCTGCTTTCCTGGATTTTAGGGTTTCTGTTTGGAGGCTTGACATCATTCTGATGGGTTTTCCTTTATAAAGAATCATAATTTTTCTCTTTAACTTTGGTATTGTTTCTTTGCATTTATATTTTTGACATCTTGACTGTAACATCGCGGAGAGGCTTTTCCCTGATCATGTGTATCTGAGGTTATAAATTCCCCATATGTTTAGATAACCATTCCTTCCCTTAGACTTAGAAATGTTTCTGCTGTTATTTCACTGAATCTCTTTTCTGCACCTTTAGTTTTTAATCTCAGCTCCCTCTACCTCAGAAGTCTTAGTTTGATTTTTTGATCATTTCCCAGAGTTCTGCATGTTTGGTTTTGATCTTTTTTTTTTTTTTTTTTTTTTTTTCCTTACTGACACCAGAGTGTAGTGTTACCTTGACTTTGCCATCTCTCCCTGATACTCTTTCTTGTGCTTGGTAGAGTTTGTTAGTGATGCTTTGCTTCCTACTGTGTTTTTCATTCAGTTAATTCTTTTTTCATTTCCAATATTTCTATTTGTTTCCTTTCAAAATTTCTGTTTTCCTGATGAATTGCTTCCTGGTGTTGCCACCTCCTTTGTCCACATTGCATCTCTCATCTGTGTCACTACTTTTTCATCATGGCTACTTTCTCCATGTCCTGTACAAATTTCCTTATTTCTGTCATTTCCGTGTTTGTGTCTTCCAGGAACTCAGTGATCGTTTTTATAAGTAGAGTTTGAATTCTTCATCAGGCACATTACCCATTTGATTGAGGAGCTGTATTTTGGAGGAGTTATTGCCTTGTTTTACATGTGTCTTGTGTCTGTGCTGCATTTTGCACATCTGATTATTTAGATACCTCTTCTAGTTTTTCTTGGGAATCTTCTTAGTAAGCAGCCTATTCTTGAGGGCTCCTTTATAACAACTCAGAGAGAATACACATTGAAGCAAAAGCAACATACTCAACTGAACAAATACAGGAATGTATGTAAAAACCTCTTAAGTCCTAATAGCATGCCACCAATGATCATAGAACAGAAAATACCAACAAAACTGTTGTGTGCTATGAAATTACAAATCATTCCAGGTACATGTGCAAATAGTACATGAATGAGATAAGGGGAGGAGTCAGGGAAAGGGAAAAGCAGAGGAGATGTGAGGTTCAGGGAGGAGAAGGAGTGGAAAATAATGCTGTAGGGGGAGAGGAAAGAACAAAAGGTAAAGATAAAAGAAAGATTTTCCTGTAGCAAAAAGCATGTATAGACAATATTAGATAAATGTAAGCATATAAAATTAAGATACTTTTAAAAACAAAATAAGCTAAAAATACTACCAAAAGTATAGTGAAAAGAAAAAAGAGAAACACAAGAGACCCAAACAAAACACAGACCAAACCAGAAACAATCTGTTGGAGTGGCTTCTTTTGAGTCCTCTCAGCTGGAGTCTGCAACGTGGATGTGGGATTGAGCATGGAGCTCCTGTCTCCTTTTGATTTAGGCTGGTACTGGGCTTCTACTGCACAAGTATCAAATGACCAACAGCATGATCTTCACTTCGGTAGCTTCCCATATCCCAGCAACCTATGTTGGCCACAGTTAGCTTTGTTGTCTGTAGACCAAGCAGGTTCTCCTGCCCTCCCGAGACTCCCCAGTTTGTACACCCTGGAGTCGCTAATGTTTTAGCTGCCAGGTGTCTCCCAAATGTGTTGAGAATAAGTAAAGAAGCACTGTACAGGGAGATCAGTCCCTGCACTTTCAAAACACACTAAGCATCCTGCCGAAGAGATGTGGCTGTGGAGGTCAAGTCGTCCACTGAAGCTTGAGACTTGTTAGTTCTAAGAACCACAAACCTCAAGGCAGAGAGGTCAGTCTAGAGGTTTATCCTCCTGCTGTCCTCTTGCTTAAGGCCATCAGATTCCAGTTATTCTCAGGTAATGAAGACAACTTCTTCTGAGCAGGACTTCTTCCCACTGTAGACTTGCCTGCCCAAGCAAAGCCTCCTGCCACTGGCACTTTTCGTCTTATGAATACACTTTTCAAAAGTAGATACATTTTTAAAAATTATTTTTTTCCAGATATGGTGGCAATGCCTTTAATCTCAGCACTCAGGAGGCAAAGATAGGTGCATTGCTGTGAGACTGAGGCCAGCCTGGTTTACATAGTGAGTAATAGGCTAACCAGGGCTACATAGTGAGACCCTGTCACAAAAAAAAAAAAAAAAAAGAACAAAACAGATTTAAAATTTACATATAAGAAACCCATTATTTTTGTGTTCAGGTCTATATGTTCTGAAAAGTGCCTAAATTCTTATAAATACCATCACAGGACATAGAATCAACTCTGCCATCTCTCCGAAGGTCTCTCACAGTGCCTTTCTGCTGGCGCTCTCCGTAGCCACCACGCTGCTCTCGCCTCTCTAAGGCCTTCCACTAAATGGAATCAGATAATGTGTGTTATCCCATGCCTTTTCTTGCATCTACCACAGTGCATTTGCAGTTTGTCCACATTATCACATTTGTCATCAATAGTTGTCTTTTCCTTTTGTTGCTGGGTAGTGTATCATTTCTTTGGCTTACCATTCTATAGAGGATATTTTGATATTTTTCCATTTTTGTGACTTTTAAATGAAGCTGTGTTTAGCAATTTTGATGAGGAGTTTTCAGGAGTTATGTATTGCTGTGGAGTGATTTCCTCTGAGATAAAACTTTCCATCTTGGAGGGAGGCTAAGTAAGCAGTCCTGGAAAGGACACTGTCCAACCTGTTGAGCTGCCTGCAGGCTGCGCAGGGTGCTCCAGGTTTCCTGCTTTTGTGAGCTGTCACCCATGCTGGGGTGGGCTTTTGGTGGTGCTGTGTCATTTCTACTGCTGTAAGTAATCTGTCACTTATACTCCTGTAAGTAACCCCAACAAAACTTGGTGGTTCCCCAAGTTGGACTTGGGCGGTATCCTTACATTGGTCTCTCACTGGTCCCCTATCTGGGGTGAGGGGATGTGTGTTCATGAATAGTTTTACACAACATGCGTGTATGGGGGATTTTAAAGAACACAGTGAGCAGATTAAAGCCCTGCTTGAAAGTGTCACTCTCCTGCATGGTGGTGGAGCTAGAATGGTGTGAAGCAAGATACACGGATGAGACAAGGATGAGACAAAAGCACAAGTCGGCAGAGTGAACCTCTAGGTCTGGGAAAGATAGAGGGGAGGTCTGGCTTTGGGGAGTGGGAGGAAGTGAGGGTGGAAGGGCACACTCTCCTTTGCAGACAGTTGCTCTCCCATGAAAAAGCAAGGACGGCAGCTGACGTGAGGAAGTGGAGGTGTTTGATAAGAAGGTGTCAACTTGAGACTGAATGGACCAGGGGAAGAATACAGGGCAGGCCCTAGAAGCCCTCCTAAGAGCCTGGATTTATCGTGCAGTCACAGAGGTTGTGACTCTCTCCAGCTGGTAAAGGCATATTGCCAGCAGCCAGGACAGTTTAGCCAGCTGTAGGCGTCTGTGGTGTTTCTCAGTCTGTGGGAGTGCATCAGATGTAGGAATGTCATCAGGAAACTTGATTGGTCGCAGTGTGAACTTTAACCCTTTGTGTGCCCTCACAGGTCCTCAGATACCCTTCTGCAGTAAGGACATGCTGAGGTTTAAAATCAAGCCTAGAAAAAGCTAGATTTGGAAACAGTATTCTGTTTTCTACACATGGAGTTTAAACTTTTTGAAACTTTATTCTTGCCTCCCAATACAAGACATTTGGGGACCAGAAAGATGGCTCAATGGTCAAGAGCTGCTCTTGCAGAGGACCCAGGTTCGATTCCCAGTACCCACATGGTGCCTAACAACTGTCTGTAACTACAGTTCCAGGGGAATTTAGTGCCCTCTTCTGACCTCTGTGGGCATTACATGACACACGTACACTTGTATGCATGCGGGCAAGTACGCTTATACACATAAAAGAATAAAAATAAATAAAATATTTTTTAAAATATAAGACATTTTTGGAAAGTGATGAAAAATAAGTATTTTATTTATACTTGATTTCATTTCTTAATATTTATTTTTTAATTGGACACACTTTTCTGTTAGTTAAACCTGAGGTTGAGTGTTTAATGTTTTTGTAAAGAGGTTTCTAGCTGGAGAAAGTGTTTTCTGAGTGTTTGCTACGTTATCCAGGCAGCGCTGTGCAAGAGAAGAAATCATTAGTGCTTCCTTCTAAAATGTTTCATGAAATAATTGTATGGTCAGAATATGTCTGTTTAGATAAATAATATTAAAAACTCTGCAAACTTGATTTACAGCATAACTTTAAAATTAATGTTTAGAACAAACATTTTTATAAAAGCATTGTATAGATAGGTAGAGTTACCAATTATATTCTCCACTCAGCCCATCAGTTCCCTGTGCTTAGCATCTTACCTTAGTATGCTGTATGCTTTAACATTGATGCACCGCTGGTAGGAAGAGTGGAATGGTGGCACACTCCTTTAGTCCCAGGACTCAGGAGGCAGAGGCAGCAAGATCTCTGTAAGTTTGAGTCCAGCCTGATTGACAAAGTGAGGTCCAAGCCAGTCAGGGCTACATACTGAGATCTTGTCTCAAAGTAAATAAATAAATAAAATTGATGAACTACCGCTGATAGGTTATGGTTATCTGAGGGCCATAGTGTTCACTAGAGTTCATGTTTTGTGTGGTATATTTCCTGGGTTTTGACAAACTAAGGGTGTCACTCTCTGCTCTTGCAGGAGCATGCAGAATGCTGTTACCACCTTAAAACCCTTCTGTGGTTCTGCTGTTGTCCTTTCCACCCTTCTCTTTGCCAAGCACCTTTGCACCATTGATCCTTTTACTGCCCCTGAAGTCAAGTTCTTGGTTAAGGAAGCTTGCAGTCTTCTCTAGGAAAGAGCTTGGGTTATGGTTCAGATGTGTCTAAATGTTTTCTCTCACACACTTAACTATATAAACAGACATGTGAATGCTTTTAAGAATTTTGTATACTTTATTCACTAGATGAAGACTCAGCACTGTTGTGAATTAAGTGTGAAATGTTGTCCACAAGCTCATATTTGGAATGCTTGATGCTCAGCTGGCGGTGTGATTCTGGGAGATTATAGCAGCTTAAGTAGGTGTTGCTGAACTGGAGGAAGTAGAGAGTCTCCTTAGAGTGCATCACTCTGACTGCTCCTAGTCTCACTCTCTGCTTCCTGACCTGCTGCAGTGTGAACTGAACTGTCCTACCAACTCTCCCACCATGACCGTCCCCCAGTGACCATTCTACTATGACTGCCCCACCATGATGAATCTAATCCTCTGATAGCATGAATGAAAATGAGGATTTCCTCATTTAAATGATCTTTATTAGGTAATGTTACTAAAGAAAAGTAACTAATTCAGAAATGTATTCATATCTGTGACTAAAACTGTGTGGTTCTTTTTAAATTTTTTATTTATTTATTTTTATTTCATATATATGAGGTTTTAGCTGCATATATGTAGGTGTACCTATGCTGTACAGTGCCCATGAAGGCCTGAAGAAGGTGCTGGATCCCCTGGATCTGGAGTTGGAGATGGTAGCCACCATGTAGGTGCTGGGAATCAATCCTGGGTCCTCTGTAAGAACAATCAGTGTTCTTAACTATTAAGCCATCTCTCCAGCCCCAACTGTGTGATTCTTAAGCCTGGTTTTCAAAATTTGGAAAAAGGCTAGAGAAGCCTAACATGCTGAAAGCAGAGCTTAATGGGTGACACAAGTGGGAGTTCAGAAAGCCAAAATGCTGTAGAAGTTCAACTCAAAAGACTATACTCCCAAGGCTGCAGGAGGGATCAAGTGCGCTACTGGAATCAGAATAGAGGCCATTTATCTTATATTCTGGCAAATAATTTGTCTTCATTTTATACATGTCCTGAAATTTTGTGAGAGGCTGAGTTGAAGGATGACTAACCTGACAGAGGACATTTCAAGACAGCATAGCATTCAGGCTATGGTGTGGTTATTGCTGGCTGCTTTTAACAAGGTTTGCGGTAAGATTTGGGAACTGAAAGCAGAGCATAAGAATCGGAAAAACGTTCATTTGAAAAACAAAACATTGTGGGCAAGGAGTATGGTTGTTAAAGAGATCTGTGCCGTTAAAAAGAAGCTAAGCATTTTACAGCAGGACAGTAGAAAGTTGACCTGACCCATCATCTCAATTCCAAGTATAAAACTATAAACTCATTTAAAAGACTGAAGACAAGAGAGATGTTTGTGGCATCTGGCTTGCCCAGGGCCACCCACTGAATTGTTTCCTGGGGTTCTGCCATCCAGGCATTCAGAGGCCACTGTAACTGTGGTCCAAGGGGCTGCTGCTCAAGCTTGTGGCAGACCCTGGCCCTATCCACATGATACTGGTTTTATAGGCACACAGAATGCAAGAGTTATGAGGTAATACAGGCTTCCACCTAGATTTTTAAGGGATACCTATGAGGCCAGACAGTATGGACATCTGCCAAGGACAGTTGCAGGCAACAAATAAAGCCAGCCAAAGAGAGGCTGTATGGCTGTAAACCAAGAGGCCATAGGGGTGGGCCTGTCCACATGTCCTTGCTTCAGATGCAGAGCTACAGGATGTAATTTTTGCCTGCTAGATTTCAGGTAGTTTTGTTCTTGTCTTTGCTTCCTAAGTCCCCATTCCTCCCTTTCAGAGTAGGTATGTTAACCCTCTGTTACATTGTGTATTGGAAGTACATCACTTTCTTTTTTATTTTATAGGGATTCACAGCTGTGAGTTTGCCTTGAGTCTCAGAAGAGACTTTGAATTTGGACTTTTGAACAGTGTTCAGGCTGTTAAGACTGGGGACTTTTGGAGTTGAACTGAATGCATTTACATTTTGAAATTACCAAGCACCTGTGGAGGCCAGGGCTGTAATATTGTGAACTGAATATGAAATGCCCCTCACACACTTACCTTTTGAATACTTGGTCTCAAGATACTGGCAGTGTTTGTGAAAGTTGTGTAAAGTTTAAGGTGAGGCCTAGCTGGAGAAATAGGTCACCCAGGTCCTTGGAGGGGGTATGTTATCCGCAGCTACTTCCTGTCTTCTTCTCTTAACTTCCTGGTCAATCATGATGTAAACTGAACTGCTCTACCTTTCTTTCCATACCGTGATGGACTGGACTCTGTGAGCCAAAATAAGTTTCTCCTCCTTTAATTTGTCTGTCGTATAAAGTCACTCACAGTGATGGAAGAGTGACTAAAGATTCCAATACTGAACACAAAGGGCATTAGGAGGCAGTCAGAGGCCCAAGACCAGGGACTCCCTTAGGAGGGGTCCTGGAGAAGATGTCTTTGACTGTGGTGCCTTCTTGGTGACTATGATGCAGCCCTTACTAAAGCAGTTTCATTTCTGAAGATAAGAGTGTTGATTCTGGAACTTTCAGTGTTTTTGTTCATAAGAGCCAGAGTAATGAAACAATGACTTTAATAGCTCTCAGGGTGTTATAAAGCAGAAGAGAAGCTCCCTGCCTGGTTGTATGCCTGCTTTCAAGTCCTGCTGATTTAAAGAATAGATTTGAAGAATCAGTAGTAGATGAAATCAATATGAACTTGAAAGAATCGTGTGAAGGGCAGGCCATGGAAGGAAGGAGCCTTTTTGATGTCTGGAGGTTTGAATACTGCCATCATAGGCCCAGCTCTCAAAACCACTCAGTTTCAAGCTTAGAAATTCATTGCCAGAGTTGGCACATAAGGGGCTATGTAGACCTTTGTACAACTTGGCTTACATTCATAGGTTCTACAAGCTCCCAGAACTGCAGAAGCTCCTTTGTGGTCCTGTGTGCAAGAAAGCCAGGTGCCACTACAGTCCCTACATGCAGCCTCTGCCACCCCGGTGCTCTGCCACTCTGTCTTCTTCCACACAGGAACCTCCCCCTTCTCCAGGGCTCACTTTCTGCAACAGAACAGTAAGTCAAAAATGGTCCCTTTAGCCGTCCTTTCATCATTACCGAGGGTCTGCGGACCAGCACTGTGCTGCACACTGGAATATAGTGGTGACAAAAGCAGTTATGGAAGTAATAGAGTGAGCCTGTGGACTGGGGTAGACCACTGTTTGAATCCTTGAGTACCACCTGCCCACCAGCACAGTACCTAAAGCTGTACTTTAAAATAACACATACTGCGTGCAAGTGCCAAAATTGTACATTATGGCTGAATTATTGCACATTATGACCGAAACAGGAAAGCAATTAACTATGCTGTGAAAGAAAACCACTTGTGGATTGAAAGGATTTACAACTAAAGATGAAATACAACCTAGAATATTTACGTTACTGCAGGCACTGCAGACAAGCACCAAGCAGCTGAGAACCCTGTTAGTATGACAAGAGCTGGAGAAGCATTGCTGTTTCAAACCATTCTCTTGAGTGCATTCTCTTGATGGTGAATCCTAGATCTTGCTGTGTCTTAATTATCCTTGCAACATGGTTGGTGCATTTCAGTCAGATACCATAATTACTATTACAGTTAAAATTAGAGGAGGTAAGCCTCACTGTCCCATTATGTTTACCAATACTCTTAATCAACTTTATTGTGGAGTTACTCACATAGCATAAAGAGGATCCACTTCAAAAGTCTGGTTTGTTGGGTCTTGACAATAGTATATAGCCATGACCACAGATGCATTTAGAATATTCCATCACTCCAGTGATTTCCCACATCTCCCTCCAGTTGTCCTACTGTCCAGCATATCTTGTCACTGTGTGTGTGTGTGTGTGTGTGTGTGTGTGTGTGAGAGAGAGAGAGAGAGAGAGAGAGAGAGAGAGAGAGAGAGAGAGAATACAGAGAATATCACTTATCCTGGAAATTCTTATCAATGGACTAACACTGTATACAGTCTTTGTGTCTGACTATTTTTATTCACCAAGAGGGTTTGGAAATCAGTTGGTGTCACTGTGTATAGTTCATTTATAATTCTAAGTAGCCTGTGACTTTGAATGAATATACCATGGCTTTCTCATCCATTCACCCACACTGAGCATCTTGGCTATTCTCTCTTGTTCTGATGCAAATGTGACTGCAGAGAACACTTGTATCCCTTTTTGTGTGGAGGTGTCTTTATTTCTCTTGAGTGAATACTTCAGAATGAAGTTGCTATGCCTTATGGTGAGTGTGTGAATAATGCCATGAGAAATTGCTAAACTGCTTTCCAAAGTGGTTTTTAGCATTTTACCCTTCCACCAACAATGGTGGACAGTTCATTGTGTTCAGACCCTTACCAGTATTTGCTCTCATCTTTGTCATTTGTTTGCTTGGGTTTTAGCCGTTCTTGTGGGCATGTGGTGATGTCTCATTGTGGTTTAAGTTTACATATCCTTGGTGACAAAGGATGTTGAATACTTTTTCATATTCTCATTAGCATTTTATATATTGTAAATATTCTCTCCAAAACATTGTTGCAAGTTATATTGTTATCTTTTAATGATTGAGTTCTAATGTTCTTCATGTATTATATCAACAAGACCAGTGTTGAAGGTAGACATTGCAGGTATTTTCTCCTACTTTGTGGTTTGCCTTTTCATTAACTTGATGTTATATTTAAAGAAGAGTTGTTCATTTTTAGTAAAGTCTTTGTCTGGATGATAACTAGTCTGAGTGGGATGGTGGAATTTCATTGAAGCTCTGACAAGTATTTTTCTGGTGGTTAAGGATGCTGAACATTTTTTGTATTTATTCTTCATTTGAAAAGTATATTATTAAAGATTTTTGCAGATTTGTTCATTAAAGATACTGATCTATGACTTTCTTTTTTGATTCTGTCCTTATCTGGGTAAAACTAGTTTGGTAGAATGAATTTGAAAGTGTCCCTTCCTTTTCTGTTTTATGAAATAATTTGAGGAGTCCTGGTATTAATTCTTCATTTAAACTCTAGTGAAAATCAATGGTACTGTCTGATTTTGTGCTTTTCTTTGTTAGAAAACTATTATAGCTTCAATCTCATTGTCTGTTACTAATCTGTGTTTATACCCTATTGGATTCAGTTTTGATAGGTCAGATAGATTCAGAATTTTATCCATTCCTTCAAAATTTTCTAATTTATTATAGTGTAATTTTTCAAAAATATTCTTTAGTGAACCTCTAGATTTGGATGATATGTTAGCTCCTTTTTCATCTTTGATTTTATATATATATATATATATATATATATATATATATGTATGTATATGAGTGTTATACCTGCATGTGTGTAACTGTGCCCATATTGTGCAGTGCCCACAGAGAACAGAAGAGGGCGTCAGATCCCTGGAACTGGAGTTGCAGATCGTTGTCAGCCACCATATAAGTGCTGGGATTTGAACCTGGGTCTTCTGTGAGAACAGCCAGTGCTCTTAACTGAGCCATCTCTCCAGCCCCTCAGCTTTGATTTTTATTAATCTGGATCTTCTCTCTCTTTTGATTACTCTGGTTAAGGGTAATATTTGCTGATATTCATCCTTTCAAGGAACCAACTCTTATCTCATTGATAGTTTGTATTATTCTTTTAGTTTCCATTTAAATAATCTCCACTCTGATTTTTAAATTTTCTTTCCTTCCATTGACTTTGGGTTTGGTTTGTTCCATTTTTTCTCAAACTTGCTGTGAACCCTTAGGTTATTTACCTGAGATCTCACTGATTTTTTTTTTCTTCATATTCTCCTTCCATCACATTTTAGTATCAGAAAAATACTAGCCTCATAAATGTTACCTTTTTCAGAGAGATTATATAGGATTAGTATCATTTGTTCTCTAAGTGTTTCATATGATTTTTCAATAAAAGCATCTGGGCCCAAAAATGTCTTTATATCTTTAATGGGTACAGAAAGCTATACGGATTCTTCTTGTGTTGGGCTTGGGTTGATTGTATGTTTTGAGATTGGATCTCATTAATGTTGTCTATCCTGGTCTTGAACTCAAGAGCTGTCCAGATTAGTTTTTACTGTCAACTTGGCATAACCTAGAGTCACCTGGAAAGTGGGAACCTCAGCTGAAGAACTAGCTAGATCAGATTGGCCTGTGGATATGTCTGTCAAGGAATTGTCTTGATTAATGATTGATATGAGGAGACCCAGCCCACTGTGGGCAGTACCATCCCTAGGCAGGTGGGCCTGGGCTGTGTATGAAAGCTAGCAGAGAGTGAGCCAGTAAGCAGCAGTATTCCATAATTTCTTCTTCAGTTCCTGCCCTGACTTCCCTCAGTGGCCTGGCAGTGTAAGCTGAAATAAACCCTTTCCTCCCCAAGTTGCTTTTATTCTGGTGTTTATCACAGCAACAGAAAGCAAACTAGAACAGAGGCTTAGGTCAACCCTTCGCCTTAGCCACCAAGCAGTTAAGACTACAGGCATGCACTAGCGTATCTGGCCTTCCTGTGTCAGTTTTTCAGCTTGGTTAGCTTGGTTCTCTTGAGCAACGCGTCTGTTTTTGTCTATGTTATTAAGTTTGTTTATTTTAGAAAATTTCCATATGCTGATCGTCTTCCCACTTTTATTCATTATTATGGAATTGTGCCTATTTTTCTTTGCTGTTCTTTTAGTGATATTTCCAAATGGATATGAAAAATAGATGGTATCCCCAGCCTCCCAATTCCCATCTGTCTGGGCATTCTTTTTAACTGTTTTACAAAACACTTTATAACGTTCCCAGTTTCTGATGCCACACTGCCATTTACGTACTTATGACCCTGCATAAGTTGTTTAACTTCTCCACACCTTAGCTTTTTAGAATAGAGGTAATAGCACCTGCTTCATAGGCTGTTAAGTTGTGACATTTAACCTCCACTGTTGGCTTGACTAGATTTAGAATCACCCAGGGACACACTTCTAGGTGTGTCTCTGAGAGCATGGCCAGGGATGATTGACCAAGGAAAGACCCATCTTGAACACGCAGGGTATCATCCTATGGCCTGGCATCTTGGACTAAATTTAAAAGGGAGGAAAAGGAGAAAGCCCAGCTGAGCACCAGCGTTCCCTCTCTCAGATTTCTGATTTCTGGAGTTGTAAGTAAGCAGCTGTCTGACATTCTTGCCATGGAGCCACCGCCACCCACAATCATGGCTTCTTAAATCAAGAGCCAGAATGTACTCTTTGCTTGTTGTCAGGTCATGTGGTTACAGCAACGAGACAGTAACTAATATAGAAGTCTAGGTTTATGATATGTGTGTGTGTATATTATAGCCCATAGGATAATTTACAGCATAAGTGAGCCCCATATACATATTTTCTGTATTATGGTTAAGTTGTGGTCTTAATTGTTTGTGCATGTCCATACTGGCTGTCTCCCTGTGTGTGTGTGTGTGTGTATGTGTGTGTGTGTGTCATGGTGGGTGGGGTATTATGTTCACAGGATGATGGAGTATGTATGTGTGTGTGGTGTATAATGTAATATGTGTGTGATGTAGTGGGTGGGGTAGTATGTATGTAGAATGATGTGGAGTGCATGTGTGGATGTGGTGTCAACACTGTGTGTGTGTGTGCATGTCTGTGTGCATGTGTATAGCCCCAGTGCTATAATGAGGGTCCAAATTTGACTGTTCTTGCTCCTGGCCTGTTCTAAATCTTTATACAAAAGGCAGTGGTTGCTAGTAGAAGCGCACATGCCAGAATTCTGGGGAGAGACCAAACCACTCTTACCATCAACCCCTCCACCATCTTCAGGTGCAGGAACTCTCAGTGGTCTCTATCCTCTAAGCTCATGGGCCTGTACATCAAGAATACACTCAGATCCTTTGGTTATGGAGTTATGACAATACTTAGCTAAATCAAATCATTTTCATTTGTATTTGGAATTCCTCATGATCTCCAAATGGGGGGGCAGGGCCTTCTCACATAAAGGAAGTATGCCCATGAAGTGGGTCAGGTGGCAGCTGAAATGGGCCATTGAGTACTAGCTCTTCTGTCTAGACCAACATGGTGGTAGACAAGTTAGAACTGCACACTGGCTGGAGCCCATGTCAACCCTGAGTTTACCTGCGTTCCCAAAGAGAGACTTTTCACTGGGGAGGGTAGAGGGTCTCGGCAGAAATGTCAGCCAGTACCAGCAAGAAGCCCTGAGCAAAGTTGGGCAGCTCAAAGCAACTCCCACTCCTGTTGAGATTCCTCCCCACGAGTCCCTCTTCCTCAGTGGCACACAGGCAGATATTTCCATGAACCATATCTGATGTCCTTCAAGGCCTTTCTCATCCTCATTCTTGCCTCAGAAGGTTCTGCGTTTGCTCTCGCTGGTCGTGCTGCCCATTTGTCACTCAGTGAAGTGGGAGATACCAGTTTTGTTGCCTTCTTGTGTAACTGGGAAGCAGCTCCGTTTGAGCTGGGTCTAAGCACAGGCCAAGTCCCTTCGCTCAGCAGCACCGACTCCTGGAGAAAGCAGCTTGGTAGCAGATGGGACAGAGGGATTCAGAACAGAGATGTGCCACCCCGGCGGGGAGCAACATGGCTGCCATGTGGCCTCAGGATGACTTGTCCACCTGGCAGTAAAGAGGGCGGCTGTTCTGTTCTCATGTGCTAACCAGTTCATGTCACTCTCAGACACTGAGCCTCTGTCCCAACCTTGTGGGGACATCAGTCATTTCAGAAGCACACACAAGGGTTGATTAGGTCCAGTGGGAGACTGGTTATTGTTATAAGAAATAAAGGAAATGTAGAGAGATTTTGTGTAGATCAGATTATTTCGGCTCAAATTCAAGAACCCCTTAGGGCTACACTGTCTTGTGCTAAGACTATTTTTTCCAAGTGATGAAAATCAAGGATCCTAGAATCTTGTTAAACTTCTCTGTAGAACTGCTTTTCACAGTGCATTTGGTTGACATCTTTCGAGAGATTCACTTGTAGGATGCTAGTAAGGATCTTGTGGCTCAGTGGTCTCTGTTGGAAGGGATCTTGTGGCAAGGCTGCAGAGTGGGCACTCTAACAGGTGTCCAGGGGTTGTACTTTACTTCGTAAATAACAAAGCACGCCCGTGGCGGTGGTGATGTTGCCACCTCCCCCTTTCTGTGTAGGGAGTTTGTATGGTGGAAAGGTCTGGCTCCTTCTTCCCACATGTGCTTGTCTATTGTCTGTTACTAGCTTGGTGTCACTCAATGAAAAAATGGCAGAGAAATTTCAGGGATTATTACAAGACCCCCCAAAACCATTGTCATAGGAATCGGGGGCCTGCTATATTCGTTAATCAGTCTCTTTAACTCCTGAGACCCCAGGTGTACCCTTGAGAGTCCTTGCTGTGGTGCTGGTGTTGCTGGTGACAGTGCTGAACCCAGGAGTTTGTTTGCTTTCCAACTGATGTTGACCTCCTTGCATTTGGTCCCACTCTAAAAAATAAAGTGTGTGATGAGCATGGTGCCCGTAGGAAGCACACATCTGTTGTACAGAGTGACACATCCACTCCTGAGCAAGTTGATGAACATGGGGCCCATAGGAAATACACACATACAGTGAGACCACACACTCCTGCAATAAGATAGTCATTCTGAGTCAACACTGACATGCATAATTTGCCATCTGCTCAGAGGTGTTTGTGTGTTGTAATCATTGTGCTGAGTTCAATGCTTCAGCTGTCTTTTTCTCCTTTTCATTCTGAATTTATTTCAAACATATTCAGAACAGTTCCCTTCCTTAGAGCCAGCATTAACTAGTTTTGCTTTTGGCAGCTTACCAGAGTTCCCATTAAATGCCATCCACAAACTGAGATAATGGTGCTGCTGGCCCGTGTCGGCTTAGGGAGCGGTGATGCACTGCTGTGTGCTGGGGTTGGTATGTTAGGGATGGTTCTGAGCAAGAACTACAGTAACAAACGCTAGAGAGCCTTGAGCATATGTGCTGACTAATGTATTTGTAGGAGCCTGTTATCCCATCCCACAGGTCCTCCTCCTCAGATGCACAGGTCAGGCTGACCCCACCCCTCACTCTGTGGCACTGGCATCTTTGCTAGTATTCCATCCACTTCCACTTCTGCAGCCCTCCCCTGAGTGAGCACCCACATCAGTGTGTGTACTCCGGGTCCTTTCTTTCCATCTTACATATGTTTATTTAAGTTGTTGTTTGTGGGGGTGACCTACAATCAGGGGCTCTGGACCGCTCCCTTTTTACTCAGATTCATGTTTATCACATCCACGTTGTGTATGAATCTGGTTTACTGTTTCTCAGGGTTGTAGATTTCCATCTTAATGTCTTGTGTTGCCAGAGCTGCCATGGGATGCATAGCCTTCTGTGTGCCTCTGTGTAGCTGTGGAGGAGCTCATCTTTGAGTCATGCTCAGGTAAAGATTCTTAGCATCTTCAAGGTAAACCTCTGTGTATGGTAAAACTTTTGAAGGGGTAAAATATTCATGTTTTATCTAAAAGATGACATTCGAAGTGCAGTTGAGATTATCATTAATTGTGAACATGGTGTTTGCGAGTCTATTTTTGAGCGTCCTTTTCCTTTTCTCCTAATGACTCTGCAGGTGCTGGTGGCTTTCTGCACCTGCTGAGCACCAGGTTGCCAGGGAGAGAGCCAACCAAGTTATCTGAGGAGCGGGCAAAGTACTGCACATCATTTCTATTTAAAGAAATTAATTATTTCAGCATGTAGCTGTAATTTAAGTAGTTTTTTTTAAAAAAAATGTTAAATAAACCCTTTGCCTTTCCTCATTCCAGTGTGTCACAGGCATTAACACAGCCCTCTGCTTTGAAAACACGGCCCTCTGCTTTGAAAACACAGCCCTCTGCTCTGAACTTGCTCTAGAACAGCAGTGCTGAGAGAGCACTGGAGACACACTGCCTCTGGCAGGACACTGGCACCCTTCCAGCTTCTTCACTGTCATGTCAGACCCAGGATCAGTATGTGACACACAAATAATAAATAATAAATAATCTCTGTGTACAGATGGCCAGTGTTAGACTGAAGACTTAGAAAAATGAAGCTGAGGAGATGGCTCAGTTGGTAAAGCATTTGTCTTAAAAGTATAAAGACCTGGGTTTGGTCACCAGGGCCCATGTGAAAAGTCCAGGTGTGTGTTATAACTCTAGCGCCGAGGAAGTGGAGAATGGTTGATCCCTGGGGCTCCCTGGCCAGCCAGCCTAGCCTGCTTCACAGGCTTCCAGCCAGTGAAAGACCTTGTCTCAAAATAGAAAGGTCAACAGTGCCTGAAGAGTGACAGCAAGGTTATTCTGCTTTCACTAGCAAGTGTATGTACACACACATGCGTATACACGTGCACCTGCCCACACAGAAACACATGTGTATATACCTGCACACACATGTGTACACACGTGCACCACACACAGGAATATGCACACACACACACACACACACACACACACAAAGACTTAGAAAATAATGGGAGCTTTTTGCCCTTTTGTATTTTTCTACAGTGCTTGGGCTCAGATCCAGGGTCTCATGCATGTTGGGTAAGCCTTCTGTCACTGAGCTGTGTCTCCAGCCCAGTGGGGTTTTCATGGTAAATTCTCTTTTCATTGTAAATTTAATGGACCTTGACTGGAGTACCTAAACATTTTTTCCAATAAGATTTTATTCTAGAAAATAGATGACAGGAGCTGGAGAGATGGTTCAGCCAAGAGGACCCGGATTCAGTTCTCAGCACCCACAAAGCAGCTGATAACCATCTGTAACCTCAGTTCCAAGGAATCCAACACTTTCTTCTGTCTTCCACAAGCATTATTCAACACTGATGTACTTACATGCAGGCAAAACACTCATGCACATAAAATAAGAATAAATACAATTTTTGAAAAAATTAGAAAAGGTGTATTCTGAATCGAGTCTGCACCTGTGGTTGCATGGCCCTGTTACTGTGGGCCTGTGGCAGCTCACTTTGCAGCAACTGGGGCACAGAGAGAGAGAGAGAGAGAGAGAGAGAGAGAGAGAGAGAGAACACATTAACTGTCCCCTCAAGGGTACACCCTAGATGGCCTAACTCCCAAAGGTTGCCTCACTTCCCAGGAGTGCAATGGAATGGGGATCAAGCTTCAACTCCCGGGCTTTAGAGGGTATGCAGGACCCAGACTTTAACACTGTGCTGTATAAGGTGAAGAGGCAGTCACTGATGAGCACGGCATTAGCTAGGGGCTACAGGACGTCAGTTCTGTGTCCTTACCTTGCCATGGAGCTGCTACCTTCATGGGGCCCAGTAGCATCCCAGGTGGCCCCTGGCTTACAGTCCAGAGGTTACAAGTATATGCTTTTCCAGAGTAGATTAAGTGAAAGCAGATAGAGCAGGCATCCAGCAAGTGGAAAGTAGGTCTCCAGGTATCACTTTGATTCCAGTTATTTCTGTACTTGATTTGTATTCTCAAGTGATCAAAATAGTTGTTAAAAACACAAAGTGGGTGCCAAATGAACCCTCCCAGACTCCACTTGCTTCCCTACCAGCAGACCTGGCCTAGAAGCTGCAATATGCATGAAACATGGCTCTGGAAGGGAGGTAGACACGCTGTACATGTGAAAGCCACTTTCAGGATGGTGAGCTCTGTGCTGTCCAAGGCCTGATAAGTAGTGTTCTCAGACTACTCATAGTGTCTGTCACTCAGCCTCCGGCTCCACGTCCCTGTAACGAGGATTATATCTTTTTTTTTCTTTAATTTTGTGTGTATGAGTATTGCTTACATGTATGTAAGTGTGCCTGCATGTATGTAAGTGTGTGTGTGCATGTCAATGCACCTGCATTGTACAGTGCCCATGGAGATCAAAAAATGGTGTTGGATCCCCTGGAACTGGAGTTACATTACAGATGGTAGTGAGCCACCTTGTGGGTACTAGGAGCTGAACCAGGGTTTTCTGGAAGAACATCCAGTGCTCTTAACCACTGAGCCAGCTCTCCAGCCCTGAGGATTATATCTTAAAGAGAACAGCCATGAGGCATGTGGCATAATGTGTTTATAATCCCTTAGTTACTTTTGTTCTAACTGGCAGTTTCCCGAAATCTGTGGTTGAATTAGGTTGTCGGGAGAGGTGGTAAAGCCTCCTGATGCTTTATGGTAAGCAGCCACTCTTGTTCCACTCTGGCACTTTCTGTATGCTTTGTCCTGGGAACTTCTGTATTTCAGTACTCCGCTAACCTGTTCAGCCCAGTTCCTCACTCAACTGGCTTCCTTTGGGAGATAGTCTGTGCAGATGCCTGGAGGCCCCGGCTGCTTTAGATGGCCGAGAGTCCATCTGTGTGCCAGCTCGGTGCATCAGGAGCAGAGCTCGGGGAGAGCTGTGTGCTGGGTCTCGGGTGCTGCTCTGACCTACCTCTTGTCCCCTCCCCTGCCTGGCTGTCTCATTGGTCAAGTGGAATGCCTTGGAGACACTACACAGATGCCCTTTAAACATCAAAGAAGCTTTCAGTTCATTTTATCATTAAAACAAAGACAAACTGTATAATGGTTTTGTGTGTGATTTTTTTTTTTTCCTGAGGAGGTACAAACAAACATCTACTCACCCCAGGTAGGATACAGGCAACAGACCAAAGGAATATTCCCAGCCAAGTATAGCTTGGTGAGCCAGTGAGTTTATGGGTGAGGGGTTGCTTGCATGGGTGACTCAAGAAGGTGCATCACTAGCACTCCCTGCACAACTTGCAGGCAGCTCAGTGGAAGAATATCCCTGCCCAGAAATTGCCGACTGCCTTTGTAAGCTTGGAGAGCCGTCTTTTACTAAGTTCTCCTAGCTTCGTGTATGCTGTGAGCCTCCTCCCTTCCTGCCTCTAGAAGGGAGTGTTTCACATCAGAGGAAACGCCTACACAAAGATGGTTTCTCAAAATCTTTTGAGAGTTGTTTGTATGAATTAATGGATCTCATAATTAGAACAACCTTGGGAATTTTCATTGTAAGACAACGGAGGATGGATATGTGCCACTGTATCACAAGGTCATCTGAAATGGCAGAAACATGTATCCTAAAATGACCAACACTAGATAGTAAGGGAACTTACTAGAACCTCTGAGGATAGGTCCGGTGAAGCAGAAGGCATAGATCAAGACCCCCGAGAAAATGACAGATTCTCTCCTCAAAGGATCCCCAGAGGAAGGTCAGTGTCAGGTTTGACCCCATAAAAGGAAGGGATTGAGACAGGAAGTCGGTACCAATGTGAATGCTTTAAGAATGGCTTTCAGAAAAGTAGAGTCTAGCATAAAAGTGTATCAACTGTACTAAAGAATTTACTAGTAGGATTCAGCCGCAGACCTGACCAAGGAAAAGAAAGAATACGCAAGGCAAGCCTGTAGCCAGGCCCTAAACAGTTTCATGGACAGAACAGAAAGAGGAGGAGAGAGAAGAGGGGAGAGGGAGAGGAGGAAAGATGGATGGAACACCACCAACTTGATGGATTCTAGAACAAAAGGAAAGAAAAATGAACAAAACTCATTTAAATAAATGGAAGGTGAGCATATGTAATTCGTTTTCGGATCAGGAATCCTTGTGTTCTTTTCATGTAAATTTTCCTTCCAGGAAAATATGTAATATGTGTTCATAATGAGTAATATGTGTTTATAATTAAAGTCTAAAGACAGGGAGCTGGCCACATGCCCCAGTAGGTAAAGCCACTTGCTACCAAACCTGAACCTGAGTTCAGTCCTTGGGACCCACATGGTAGAAGGAGAAAATCAACTCCTGCAGGTTGTCCTCTGACCTTTGTGCCATGCCATATGCCTCCCCCCGAATAAATAAATAGCATCTTAAAGTCTAAAGATATGGGGTGCGTCCAGAGTACCACCATCCAAGAAAGCCATTGTGAACATGGTATAACATTAGGAAAGTAAAAGTTAGAGAAGTGCTCACAAAAACATCCTGCTGTGCATACTTAGAGCAGTTGGAAAGGTCTCTGTTTTGATGAATATTTCCAAATCAATACCAACTTTTTCAGTTCTTGAGAGTTTTATGAAGAATTCATAGTAGACCCATATCACTGAGGTCTGTGGTAGCCAGCCTCACCCAGTCACCAATGACCAGTCTCCTTTCCAAGAAGGCTGAACATGACTTCCAAATGCCCCAGTACCCAAGGGAAATGCTTCCTTCCTCAGCAGGATTTTGTTTCACTTTGTTTTTCAAACTGATTCCCACCAAGATTCTGAAGAAGAGGAAACAGGTGAAGATGTGTTAGGAAAGGTGGAAGAGTCTGGATGGTTTCTTTTAACTTACTTCTTATCTACTATATTTATTGAAGAGATTATCTTATATAAAATGTTATCTCAGTCCTCTAACAGAATAGACTCATGGCACAATGTAGCCTTTCCTCATTGCTGGTTCATTCTTCGTAGAGCACATGCAGGTTCTCATTCATTCATCTAGTTCAGAAAACAGATGTGAGATCATCCCACAGCATTGTTTTGTCTAATCAGCATCTTCCCAGTGTTGTCCTAGGCTATGATGGTCACAGTGAGGTGAGGCCTGCTCGTCCTCCGGGTCTGATCCATTTCACACAGTTGGCACGGCAGGGTCTACTTAGGTTTTCAGATCTTCTGATTCAGTCATTCCTTGCTCCGGCAGGTACTGACATTGCATCACCCCACACTTCCCCCAGAAGTGACTTTTCGATTGCTGGTCTTTCTTTTGAAAATCTTATAGTAAGCAACTCATTTCATTTTTCTCAACTGTCTTTTTTTCTGTCAACAGTTGAAAGCTGTTCCATCTCCTTGATTTCTTTAACACCTTTTGATTATCGCTCTAACAAGAGATTCACAGCTTTTAACTTGTCGTCATTCACACCTTCCCTCAGAGTTTGTTCTTTGATGGTTGGCATGTCTGTGGGTACCGCTCCTCTTCACTGGGTTAGGGAGGCATTGGCTGGGCAGGGCTATGCATCTGCAGTGCTGGAACCAGTGGGGCAATGCTGCCAGCCTAATTCTAAATCTCATATCATATGTTGTTAGGAGCTTCTTCATGATGTTGGTGTAGGAGGTGGTCTTCCTTGTTCATGTTTAGAGGATGCAGGACATTCCTGTGTTCTCCACCACTACGTATGGAAAGAACAGCTTAAGAGCACAGTCAGCTGTCAGTGTTCACTGATTATTATTTCACGAAGGACACCATACTGGACACCTGGGATGTGAAAGAGTCAGGGCACTTACATTTGTACTGACTGACTTAGCCTACAGCATAACAAGTAGTGCTGGGCAGAGATGGAGCAGATCCATAAGTGCTGTGTACTAGATGCATTGCCATTGACACACAGGTCCAAACAGTTTTGTGGAAGATTTCAGAATGAGCTTTTCTATAAAACACTGAGAGTAATGTGATATCAACTTATAATAATAACTGATTTTATTTTATTTTTGATGAATTTATTTTTATTTTATGTGTATGAGTGTTTTACCTGCATGTATCTAAGTATACCATATGTGTACAGTGCCTAAGGAGGCCAAAGAGGGCATTGGATCCCCTGGAACTGGAGTTACAGATAGTTCTTAGCTGCCATGTGGGTACTGGGAACCGAACCTGGGTCCTCTGCAAGAGCAGCAAGTGCTCTTAGCACTAAGCTAGTAACTGTTGGGTAGATCACATTGGAGTAGGCTACCTACGACTCCTGGTCTGGCTGGCCTTTGATATTTAGGGCCACTAATTCGCGTCCCTAAGATTAATGAAAAGGACAGCAGGTCCTTCAGAGTCCAACTTGTCTCCTAGCACATATGAGCAAAGGGATGATGTTAACATGTGGTCTTTTTATTTGCAGCACGCACTCCTGGCTTTAAAGTTCATACTTGCATTCGCCATCCCTGATAAACCACGGCACATCCAGATGAAGCTGGCCAGGTTGGAATTTGAGTCTTTGGAGGCACTCAAGCGGCAGGTAAGAACACTGGGCCAGTGACGCACTAATGATGGGATCTCCTTAGGACATAGCAGGAACCTCGATGTAGGAGCTGCTCCTGGAGTCTTCTTGGACTTTGAACTGCCAGCTTAAACAAACACAGAGGACTCCAGTTGAGGATGGCATAGCCAAACTCAGATTCTAATAATGTCAGCAAGAAGTCAGTTTAAAAGAGTGAGCTGAGCAGGCAGAAATATTCAAGCAACGGTAAGTAGTGAATGGAGCATTGAGCTAAAGAACAAGAGAAATTTCTAAGAATCACCCAGGGCAGCTCCCGCTGTTTCTAATTCTGCCCTGCACAGAAACACTGGGGAGCAGAAGGGAGTAAATAGGATCCTGAATCGTATCTTGCAGTGTGAGAGAGAAGGGAAAATGCGTGGGCAGGAGCAACAAAGAAGCTGTGAAGATGATCCCCACATTCCACCCCATGAAAGAGACAAAGAGAAGGGAGAGGAAGGACGGCTCAGGCTCCCCGCTGGGTGGTTTTCTGCCTGTGAGGAGAGCAGGGAAATGGAGAGATCCTAGATGCCCAGTGCTGGTTATCTCCAGTGAGATACAGCAATTTAAGAAACAAGATAATGAACTGGGCAGTGTCTCTGGACAACTCTGGGTCTGGGACCTCTTGGACCGCACTGTGTTTCCATCCTCCCAGTCACTTGGCATGGAGCATTGTCTTCTTTTATTTGGAGAATTGGAGGAAAAAATGTGAGGAGGACCCACCTGAGCTGGCCCTCTGACGAAAGTGAGGGTTCTCTGAGCAGCGTGCCAGGTGGGGACCCCCATGTTAGAGAAGTACTGTGCCCCCGATCAGGTGAGGTCAACCCAGGAAAGAAGGCGGAGATCCTGGTCCTCTACTGGAGCTGTGCTCGTGTTGTTCCATAATAGATGACAAAACTTAGTTTTCTGACCCAGCAACCACATGGTGGTGAAGAACTGTCCGTAACCCTCGTTCTGGGGGAATTCTGTGCTTTCTTCTGACACCTTCTTCTGTCCTCCATGGGCATTGCACCATATGGGTTCACTTACTTACATGCAGGCAACACACTCATACACAAAATGAAATAAAAAATAATCAGTATGGTCTTAGTTTTCTTCAATTGCTGTGACAAAGCACTCTGATAGATACCAACTTGGGGAGGAGAGAGTTTATTTAGCTCACATCTCCCGGGTCACACAGTTTATCACTTAGGGAGCCCAAGGTAGGAACTCAGGGCAGGAACCTAGAGGCAGGAACTGAAGCACAGGCCATGGAAGAATGTTGCTTACTGGCTTGCTTCCCTGGCCCAAGCTCAGCGTGCTTTATACAATAGAAAACTGCCTGCCCAAGGATGGCACTGCCCACAGTGGGCTTAGCCCTCCCACAGCACTCAACAATCAAGAAAATACCCCACAGAGGTAGACACAGGCCAGTCCAATAGAGGCAGTTCCTCAACCCAGGTGTGTCAAGTTGACACAAAAGCCATCCAGCACAGATATTAAAAAAGAATCTCAAGAAAACATAAAAAGAGAGCAAGAGGGTCACTAGCTCTGCCAGATACCAAAATGTGTTCTAAATAATATAGTAATTACAACAGTTAAACACATGGATCAGTGAAACAGCAGAGTCCTTAAGGGAACCCAGATAAAATGGGGATTTAGTTGATGGCAAAGTGACATTTGAGTCAGGGAAAAAAGGAGACTGTTGTGTGGCTTGATGATGTACAACAGTGCAGGAGAATCACTGCCCTTCACGACACCTGCCATCAGCCCCAGATTTAAATGTAAACCTAAATTGTAAGATGTATGTAAAAAACTGAAGTACATCTTCTAGCAGGAATCATCTTCCCTATAAGACAAAACTTCCCAAAATCTTAAAGAAAAAATATTGGTAAAGCAAAGTACATGGAAAAAATTCATACATATTAATATGACAGGCTCAAAAGAAAACCTGAACAAGCTAGGAAAGTATTTTCAGATATAACAAAGAGTTAATCCAAATCCATAAAAATCACAGTCCAACAATGAAAGTGTAATGAAGAGACCCTGAACTTCCTAAAAGAATAGGAATTTGGGCCCCATGAGAAGCAGGCCTGGGGTTGGTCTACTGGGACATGTTGGTGACATGCTGTTGTGTTGTATAAGACATGAACTTCCTATATGTACGATGCCAGAGGCCTAAATGGGTTCATCCTTTCTAGAACACAGCTGAATCAAGACTTAAACCAGGCCTGTAATCTCAGCTCTCAAGAGGCTGAGGCAGGAGGATCCCAAGCTCAGGGCCTACTTGGGACAATAGACTATGAGGTGTGCTTCACACACACACAAACACACATGCGTACGCACGTGTTCATACATACACAGATGTTTTTAAAAAGCAAGGTCATAGGGCTGGAGAGATGGCTCAACAGTTAAGAGCGCTGGCTGCTCTTGCAGAGGACCCAGGTTCAGTTCCCAGCACCCACATGGAAGCTACAACTCCAGTTCATAACTCAAGTTCTAGGGGATGCTATGCCCTTTTCTGGCCTCCATGGGCATTGCTTGACACAGGTGCAGTTACATACATGCAGGCAATATACTCATACACATAAAAACTAATAAGTAAAATATTTTTAAAAAGAATTTTACTGTCAAATATGCCATAATTTATTTAACTCATCGCCTATTGAGGGATTTAGTTATCTCAAGATATTTTGTTATAAAATTGTTTCAGTGACTGTATTTTGGTACATTGCAAATGTAATGTTACCTTAGCAAGAATCATTTTGTATTGTAATTTAAACTTTGATTTAATTTTTTCCTTTCCTTTTCCGTACCAGGGATCAAATCTAGGCCTTTGTGCATGCTAGGGAAGTGCTGTGCCACTGAGCTATATCCTCAACCCTCTTTTTATTTTGAGTAATGTCTTGCCAAGTTGTTCAGAGGCCTTGGGCTTGGGATCCCCTGCTACAGCCTCTTGAGTAGTCGAGATTACATGTGGCTGAATAGCCTCTCTGGTGCCATCAGCTCTGTTTCCCAGACCTGCAGATGCCTCATCCAGGAGTAAAGGGAAAGCCTTAGAGCTATTTACAGCCATGACTATGGGAAATGAAACACTCACCACAATTGTATTTTAACTTTGCATGGAATTTTCTCCCAAGGAGAAATTCACCTTGTAAGAAAGAAGATGTGGGTACTGAGCTGTTGCATCCTGGAGAGATGAAGTCTAGTGCTCCTCCAACTTAGCATGTCTGTCAGTACCTTCCCAGCTTCCTCTAGAGACCATTGTGCATGCATGTGTTTTCCTGTGGATGGGACTGAGGGCCTTGCACATTCTTGGCAAATGCTCTACTACTGAGCTATGTCCTGAGCCTAAAGGTCTTTGTGCTCTCTACCATCAGGAGGCCTTGAGCTGTGCGAGGACGGATCAGGGTGTTTCAGAAACTTACAAACCCAGGAAGGGCATTCCTCATTGTCTCCACTGCTTTCTTCTCTTCTAATTACCCATCTGAGAATACAAGGTCCAGGGATGGTTAGACAGAAGGCCCCATAGCAGCCACCCCTAGCGGCCCAGGTTTCACTGTTATGTGAAACCCTGGCTGGCTCTCCCATTCCATCTCTCTCTTGAGGAGAGGGTAGTGTCCAAAATGCCTGAGTGGTCACCCTTCATGTGCTTCAAAAAACTTAAGATGAATTGGCTCCACCTTGGGTTTCTGTTAAGTGAGTGCCACTTCGAAGCCTGTGTTTTTCTCCTTCTTTGGTGTGACCTCCCACCAGCTGCTCTGTAACTAAGCAGAGCCTCAGCTCCCCACTCTGCCCTTGGCCGTACACAGAACAGCTTCTGGTCTCTTGGCTAGGTTCTGAGTCCAGATAAAAAATGGAGCTCCAGAGAACATGTCTAAAAACTCCACTAATGCCTGACCTGCTCCTCCCTCCCCTGGGAAGCGACTGGAAGCTGGTGGGCCTTAATTCAAAGTGCTGCTACTTCTAAATGATTATTACTTCATGTCTAGTTTACATTTCAATTGGTACTTTTCAGTCAAGCTCCCATTTTAAGGACAAAATATGATTGGAAATTTTAAGTCACTAGTTCTTAAGGAAGGCTATGCATTTCAGGTTTTAAAAATACATGTGTTCCTGAACTATGCACCCAGTTCCCTGAATCTGAGGCCTTACATGTTAAAATCCTTCCTGTTTCCCACAGCCCCATCCCCAGTGCCCACTCCTGAGGAAAGCACAGAGAGGTGAGTGTCTTGAAGGAGCAAACTCTGGGCCAGGCGCCGTGCCCACCAGGTGATCACTGTACACCCTAGTTTTTCACTTTATAAATGAAAGGCTGGATGTCATGGTCTGAGGCAGCTGGCCTTTTAACCAGCGTACCAGGTGATCCTGACACAGGGCCCTGGATGCAGCCCAGCTGGCAGGTGCTCTGTGGCCTCCGTCACTCCTCACAGCTTGGAATGAATGCTGTGTTGTAATGAACTTAGAAGGAAAAGTACTGGAAGCAGAGCTTCATCCTTTCCAATGGGAAACAGTTTTGTTTCTAAATATAAGGCAAATTAGACATACTTAAAGGTGAGCACAAACCATGGACGTCAACTTGTTTGCTTTGCAAAGGCCATTGCAGATGATCAGGCTCCAGTCATTGAAACCTTTAGGAAGAACTCCAGAAGGTAAATACCACCCAAGTGATGCCCTTTCATCTCTACAAATTGACTTAGTCAGTGTTCAGTCATTTTAATATCCAATTAAAATTAGAAGGGATTCTTATCCAGGAACCATTTGGTAACCAGAGCTCAGAACACTCAAGAGCAGCAGTAGGTACTTTCCTGGCCACACTGGGCAGCCAGACTCTGCTGAGCCCAGAGTATGCAGGTGAGCCAAGGAGTGATCAGGCACGGCCCCCTAGAGCCTCCTAGAAAGACAAAGCCTTCAAAATCAGCTTGGAGAACAACGGCCAGAACCAGGTATTCAGACAGGGTCCCTGGCCAGCCCTCATTAGACACAGTCTTGTGTAAGCATGCACTTGCTTATCATGCAGGATGCCCTGGCTTCTGTCCCCAGCACAGGAAGAATAACTGTTGTCTCGGTTTTCTGGGGTTAAATCGGTTTTAACCATTTTCTCAGTATCACCCGAGAGTTCTTACACTTCCCTTTCCTGTTTCTGTGCTCTCGAGTCACGACAAACATTCAAGTGTTTCCAATGCATGCGGAAGACTTCCCAGCAGAGAAGGCACTGACTCCTGAATATGGAATCAGTAATGATCTGCCAACACCTAGGTCAGAATGAAGTGTATGGAATAGAGTGTGGGGGACTTTGTACTGCCTATTGGATATTTGTGGAAAGCTAAGACTTCTAAAAACTAAGGTTTCTTAATTTAAAAAAAAAAAAAAAACCTTTAATTCAAACAAGAAAATGGTAGTTGTGAGAGCCAGTAACCCACAGTGCCAGGACCCTGGGCCTTATGGAGGGTCCATCCATTTCCCAGGGCCCAAAGTCAGGTCCAAGTTCAGTAGGGGTATGCTCAGATTTACAGGGTTTACAGAGCTTGGTTGTTGTCTGAGCCCACCTATCCTTTGCTTCCTGGGTCAGGCAGCTCATCTCATAGCCCCTTGTAGCTGTAGGGCAAAGGGCTCAAACTGCCTGTTTTAAAATCTTCCCATTTCTCCAGTGGGGTCAGGGATGATGGAACCTACCCCATAAGGCCATAGGTGGGAAGCAGCATGCTGAGGAGCGTGGGGATGCTGATGCTGAAGGGAGGTAGGGAGGGCCTCTTCATGCCTGAGTATCTTGGGTGACACAGTGAGAAATTATAGGGTAAGATGGCACTTGCAGCCAGAAGGATGGCCAATTGCAACAACCCTACCCTTTGCCGTGGCCCTCACATAGCTGGGTGTGATTCTAGGTGATGGCCCTAAAGGCAGGTGTGTACTGAGGAGAATGTGAGCTGTGCATTGTGATTCTCCTCACTGTAGCTTTGTCCCCAGCTGATAGCTACTAACCTTCTCCATATTCCTGCCTCCACCTATTCAGCACATCCTACTGTGCACAACTAGCATGATGACATTCTTGAAAGGTGACTGGGCTGGAGAGACAGCTCAGTAGGATAGAGTGCTTCCTATACGAACATTCAGATCCCAAAACCACATAAATAAAAAGGTGGGATGTGACTATGCAGGCCTATTAACCCAGTGCTGTAAGGGGCAGAAACAGAAGGGTCACTGGGGTTTGCTGGCTCTCAGCCTAGCTCCAGACTCAGTGAGAGACCATCTCAAAGCAGTAAGGTGGAGAATGATAGAGCAGGACACCCAGCATCCTCTCTGACTTCTGTATGTGCAAAGGCATGCACATCTACACATGTATGCACATACACTAACATAGCCTACACTGACAAGAACACACACACACACACACACACACACACACACACAGTGACTGATGCTCTAGCAGAACATCTTGACTTCTGGGCTCCTCATTAACCTCCCCTTCTGTCCTTCCTCCTTTCACTTTGGGTCTAGCAGGTTTCTTCAGTCGTTCTCAGGGCCCCCACCTCTTGGAACAGCCCCCTGCCTCCTGCCATTGTGTGATGTGGCCCACTGTGTGATTTTGCTTCTGTCTCTCCTGTGGGTTGTGCTGCTCTTAGAGTCCAGGCAGTGTATGAGAACCAACATTCAGAAGGTTCATGATAAATCTTCTCCTGGTCAAACTTTGTTGACTCACACATAGTTCAGGAGCCAGTACATTAAATAAATGATATGCAGTGCCCTTGGACAAAACAGGAACCTTAAAATAGACACACAGGCAAAAATGGAAACAGTCATTTGTCTTTCTGGGATCACTGAGGGAAAGAACGCGTGCTGAGGAATCACACATGAGCCCTTCAGAACCACCCTCCCCCGATGCCTGACTGGTAAGACTTAAGATTCTCCAGCCCCCCAGGAACAAGGAAAGCTCAGTAGGGCTACAACATAGCCAGGCAGAATTCTAAAGCAGCACCCTTTGCCCTTGTACTTGTTAGCTAGAGAACGGACAACTGCACACTCCAGAGCTGTTCCCATACCATTGATGTGACACTTTTCCGTGTTCCCCATGCTTACTAGGGAAGAACGCTTCAAAGTGTACACAGGCATCAAACTATGGTTATAGCCCTTGAAAGCCTTCTGACTGTGTCTCTCTCACAGTAGACAATCTGCTGCTGCCTACTGATCCTATTGGTTTTCTAAGCAAATTTAAAATTTGTATCTCTTAGTTTTTCCACTAAGAAATAATCATGGCCTAACTGAGTGTGGTGGTCCATGCCGCCTTTAATTCCGGCAGTCTGAAGGCAGCCTGAGGATCTCTGTGAGATTGAGGCTAGCCTGGTCTATATAGTGAGTTTGAGGCCAGCTGAGGCTACAGGGAGACCTTGGAGAAAGAGAGAGAAAAGAGAGAGAGAGAGAGAGAGAGAGAGAGAGAGAGAGAGAGAGAGAGAGAGAGAGAGAGAACATGAATCTCAAGGGTAGAACTCAGATTTGTTAGGCTTGGTAGTAAGTACCTTTACCTTTGCCAGCTGAACCATCTTACTGGCCCGCTCCTTTTATCTTTAGAAGTAAATGATTGATGAACATTGACTGGAAATCCAGTGATCTGCCTCAGTCTTGAAGGGAGGTGAGTGAGATTAAGAATGTAAGGGTCAGTCAGCCTGGTGCTGCATCTTGAATCACTTGCTCTTGGAAAGCTAGCTGCCATGTTGTGAGGACACTCAAGCAGCCATAAGAGAGACCCTTGTGATTAGGCAGATTCTTTGCACCAGAAGTTGTAAAGACCCAGGGAGTAAATAGTTCACGCACATGGACCATTTAGTCTCTGTCACAAGCATTCAGTTCTGCCAACAGTGTGTCAACAAAAAAGAAAGGCTGTGTCCCAATAAGAAAATTTACAAAAGCAGATTGTAGGCCAGATCTGTCTTTTGATGGCACCCCATCTCCTCTGTTAGCCTCAGGCAACCCTTGAATGACTGTAGTCCCTGTCTCCCGCCTCCTTGAAGCTTCACAGAAGCTCTGAGCCAGAGCCATCTATTTCCAAATCCTGGCCCACCGAAGAGTGCGGTGATAGTTTATTAAACCACTGAGTTTTGGAGTAAGTTGTTATACAACAGAAAGATATTGTTCCAGCAGTTCCAGAAAAGATGCTGACTAGGTGAACCATGGCCCAGGTTTAAGCTATCTGTGAGTTAGTGATTGTTGAAGTTAGACAGTGGGCACATTGAGGCTCTTACTCTCTGTACTTTTCTGTAATATTGAAAAGAAAGAGATTGTCTACAATCAGGCCACTAGTAATTGCAAAAACCACATCTCCCCCCACCCCCAGGCTTCTGGCTCTAAGGTCCTGTGTTCAGTTGCTTCCCTCTCCCTCCAAAAGTAGCAGGTGGTAAAGATTTAGCCTTTGAATATTTTTCCAACCATTCCATGCCACCTTAGTACCTCCAACTTTCCATCCAAGTTAGTTCTTTGAACTTGGATACTGCTGCTGCTCTTGAACCATCCTGAATTCTTGTTCCTACCTTTACGCCACATACCAAGATCTGTCAAAGCTAAGACATGGTGTGTAAATGGAATAATACTTGAAACAAGCATCTTTTAGTGACTCTTCCTCTGGTACAGCTCTAGCTATCTGTACCTTGATTATCAGACGGTCGGAAGTCAGGCCTGCTGAGTCTCACTTCAACCCTTTATTTCCTTCCATTTCATTTTACTTTTTTATTAGAAACAGAGTCTTACTCTGTAGCCTAGGCTGACCTTGAAGTTCAGACTCATGGGTGCTAGGGTTGCAAGTGTGATCTAATGAGGTTTATTTATAAGTAGATAAAGTTTTGCTTGTTAGGTAAACAGAATGAATGTCTAAAGTGACCTGCCTTTTGATTCATTACATTGATACACATACCTCCATTGATGAGTGGCTGTTGAGTACCCTGTTTAAATATGAGAATCTGGTTAGCTAGGAGAAGAGGTCTGGATTATTCTGATCCTGTGGTTTTCTGGGATGACTGTGAACTACGACGTAGTGGTCAGTTTCACTGTGTAGCATTTTCTGGACATTTCACCAAACATCCTCATGATGCCATTCACTGATGATGTGAAATTATATGAATAAAGGCCTTGTGAGAAGGTGGGAAACATCTAAGTAAAGGCCATATCAGGTGCCATCAGCTTGTGAGATTAGATTACAATATCTCATCTTTCCCCCTTGACCCCTTGGAAATTCTCTTCAGTGTTACACTTTCCTGTTCTTAGAATGTGCTTGAGAGAAAGTAAGTTTTTTTCCTGATGAGTGATTTTGTTGTTTTGTTGTTGGCTATTTGTTTAGAGTCTGCAGGGCAGGTCTGATCTTTACCCCAAGTCAATGTGGGGGGAAAAAAAATCTCTTAGGCATTATTTGAAAAGTAAGTGTGGAGAGTCTTTCTGTATGTCACTCAGTTCTGAGAACTGGCCTCCTGCTGGTAAAGTCACACACTCTTCTGTTAGAATTGTCTGGGCAAAAAGTGATCAGCATATTTTTAATTTGTGAATCTGGTCTTAGTTTTAGTTCGAAAGAAAGTGAGCTGTCACATGTCTGGGAGACCCAGCTCTACCCGCCTCTGTCATCACGTGTTAAAGATTGTTTTGATTAGAGTCGGAATAAACCCAGGTTGCTCTTTTTCCCCTTGGACTAAGGGGTTGATTTTGTTTTTAAGTGTGTTGTGGAAAACGATTTTCTTTCTTTTTTCTCTCCCTTCCTTCCTTCCTTTCTCCCTTCCTTCCTCCCTCCCTCCGTCCCTCCCTCCTTCCCTCCCTCCCTCCCTTCTTCTTTTGCATTTATTTGTGAGTGTGTGGGGACCACTTTCCTGGTTACATTAGACAAAGTGAATACAGAGCTATCAGAGGTTCAGCCCCTTCAGAGTATATGAATGTTCTCAAAAGAACTCTGCCTCTACTGATAACACTACCTTGCATCTGTGTGGCAGGGTTGGGGTGGGGCATACTGGGTACTGGGCGCTGAGGATGGAAATGCTACCACTGAGCTATGCCCTGGCCCCCTTTTCACTTTATTCTGAGATAAGATCTTGCAAAGTTGCCCAGCCTGGCCTCTAACTTGGGATCCTCCTGCCTCAGTCTTCCAAACAGCACAGTGGGATTCTGGGTGTGTACCACCACACCTAACCTCATTCATTTTTAAATGTTACCACTAGAGGATCCTAACAGTAAGTGCACCCACCCTAGAGGGTGCTCTGTGTCCTCCCTCCCACCCCGCAAAGCCTCTTCCGTGGACTTGGACAGGAGGAGGAAAAGGAAGCAGAGAAACGGGCTCCACTGATGGCACTGTGCCACGCCTGTGCTGTGTCATAGCCACGCCTGTGCTGGCCATTTCCCTGCTGGCATAGGAAGGGTTGAGAAGTCCAGCCACGTTCTTTAAACTGTTCAAACAAAAGTGGGGAAGAAAGATAGTTGTTTCAATATTTACATAGGTTTTTCCTCAAAAGAAGAACCTTCTAGGGTCTGGAGAGATGGCTCGGCAGTTAAGAGCAATGGCTGCTCTTGCAGAGGACCCAGGTTCAGTTCCCAGCACCCACATCGTGGCTAACAATTGTCTACAACTCCAGTTCCAGGGAAGCAAACGCTTTCTTCTGACCTCCAAGGGCACTGCACGACACAGGTTCACTTATTATATGCAGGCAATACACTCATACATATAAACATAATAAATAAAATTTAAAAAAACCTTCTAGCTACAAATGAGAAGTTATGCACAAAAATGTAGCTAGAGGTAGGGGTAGCGTGTTAACCTCAGTCACCTTGGCCTGGTGTTCTGAGCCTCCAAAGAAGGTGGGATCCACTGGCCCTGTGCTTCTTCGTTCCTGTTCTGCTGAGACATCTAAGCCTGGCCTAGAGTCAGAGACCAGCCAGTAAGGAGAAAGCTGTTATCTTTGGGTTAGAATACCTGTGCTTAGCTTGGTCTCCTTAGCTCCATCAGTTCTGGGAACATCCCAGAAGTTTGTGAATCTGGGGCCTAAGTGGAGTCTGAGCCCTGGCACAGAAAAGCTTCATAAGTTGTGACAAGTCTTTGTTTTGGTGGTCCCTAAACTACCCCTTCATGACTAGACTTGGCATTGGGGGGGCTGGCAGGTGACCCAGAGGACAGTACCTCTAGGTGGTCATGTGAGGGTGAGCCACAGCATGAGCCAGCGCCATCATGTAAGGGCCATGTTTCCAAAGATGGGGGAGGAATTTGGGGTGTTCTAAGTGGAATCGGCATGGGCATCACCTTTGCTGTAGACACAGAGTAAACCTTGCAGGGCAGTGGCTGGAAGAATCAAAGATACAAAGAGGCGGTTTCCCGACTCTGCCTGCCCTGGGCTGCACAAACCCTCCTGCCAGTGTTAGGTGGGATGCAGCTCTTCCTGTGAGCCTGCCAGTGTGGCTGAGAACTTATCCTTGGCAGCCAGGAGCCTTGCCAGGACACAGTTCTTTGTGTACTGTCAGAGCAGCATTGCAGCTGCTGTTTTCCGAAAAACTGAGAGGTTCCTTTTTTGCCTTTTAAACTTTTAGTATTGGTGCTTATATCTAATGCATTTGCAAAACATTAGAGAGTCAGTTAAAACTAACCATGGCCACATTTTTGGAGACAATTTTCTAGAGGCAGGAAGTTAGTTAGAGGTTAGCTTCAGCTACATAAAGTTCCAGGCCATCCTAGGCTGTAGACTGAGCTCTTGTCTTAAAAAAGAAAAAAGGAAGAGAAGAGAAGAAGGAGAGAAAATGAGGAAGGGAAAAGCCTCCCACTCCAGAATTTGATAGGAAGTCTGAGACCTTACCACAGCTGATGAAATAAAAATCGTCCACAGAGATAGTATGAGTTTCCTGCAGACATCTCAAACAACGATGCTAAAAGCAACAAACTGGGGCTGGAGAGATAGCTTAGTGCTGAAGAGCACTAGCTGTTCTTGCAGAAGACCTGGGTTTGAATCCCAGCACCCACATGATAGCTTCAACACCCTTTTCTGACCACCTCCAGCAATGTGTGACAGGGGTGCACTTACATACATGTAGGCAATACAGTGATACTCATAAAATGAAAAAGAATAAATCAAATATTTTTAAAAATAAAATAAAAAGAGTAAATAGAATAAGAGGGTTAGGTATGGTGGTGCACTCCTTTAGTCCCAGCACTCAAGAGGCAAAGGCAGGAGGGAGGTCTAGGCCAGCCTGGTCTACATAGTGAGTTCCAGGTCAGCTGATGGAGTTCCACGTCAGCTGATGGTACAGGGAGATTCTGTCTCAAAAAAAACAAACATAAGCAAACAAGAGAGAGAGAGAGAGAGAGAGAGGAGGCATCTAGATTGGAAAGGAAGAAGCAAAGGTGTCTTTGTTCACCGAGACTGGCCACATCCATAGAAATGTGATAGAATCTTCAAGAGAGCCCTAGAAATTGAGAATGCCACCCACCCATTTGTCACAAGTCCTTGAACAGCAGAGTCTATGCAACAGAAACTAGAAAAGTGTTGACTGTCCAGTCTGTTACTGAAAATTTCAGCAACCTCTGATCTGTGTTTTTGTAGAAACTGAATCTAAAATTGCCGTGGAAAATAAAGGACCTAAAAATAGCCAACATCTGAAAGAAAAGTGTTGTGTAAAGCTCTGGCAATGCCAACACAGGGTGGGGGGTGTAGATCAGATCCAGAAGTGGACCCTCTCATCCCCGTGGCTGGATTTGGCAAAGGCACAGAGACATGCAGGTGAGCCAGGGTAAATTTTTTAGCAACTGACTCTGGGAAAACTGGATGTCCACAAGCAAAAACATGAACATAGATCTATGCTTGATGCTCAAGTGGATCATCTCCAAACGTAAATCAAGAAAAAAGTGTAGTCAAGTCTTTGAGACCTTGCATCAGGCAAGGATTTCTACGTAGGATGCACAGAACCCACCATGAACAGGAGGACTTCATCAAAATCGAAGAGTTCTGCTCTTCAAATCATATCTGAGATGAGAAAGCCAGAAGAAAAAAAGGCGATTCCAGCACGCAGGAAGTGGAGGCAGGAGGACCAGGAGTTAGGCTGGCTCCGGGGGCCTACATGGGAAGATCCCACTGGAAGGAAAGGAGCGAGAGGGAAGGAAGCAAGGAGAAGTAGAAGAAGGCAGAAGACAGCATGAGCCTGTCCTGGGACTCCAAGGGAGGCTGTGGAGTTCAGTGCCCTCTTCAGCTCCGCAGAGGGGCAGTTCTCACAGCATGAGTCTCCTGAAGGTGGTTTTAGGAAACACCACAGAGGAAAGCCAGAGATGAGCTGGAGGGACCTGGGAAGCATGGCCCTTCCTGTGCGTCTGCCCTGAGGCCTCCAGGCAGGAGCAGCAAAGCTTGGGCCTGAGACCTGCCCTCCTTGCTCTCCTGGCATGGGAAGTACTTTGAGACCTGGAGACAGAATGCTAGGGCCCCACCCGCATCAGGGCCCTTCGGCAGACTGTCTGGCCTGGAGAGTTGGTTATGCCCAACTGTGAGGCTTGGTGTTTTTCCCTGAGCAGGAAGTGCAAGGGGGAGGAGCAGAGGCCAGGTTGTTGTTTCCCATAAACTCTAGTCAGCTTTAAAGTTGAGCCTGGGACCAGTGGCTAGAAGGGGAGACCTCACATCTGACTGTTTAGAGAGTATTAAACATTCCTTGCAAGAAAATTCAGGGAGGAAGACAGGAAAGCAAACACTCCTAAGAGGCTTCGGGTCATGAGGTGAGGGTGGAAGGGTTTTACACGGGGGACAAGCGACACAGCAGGGCTACTGGTGTGGGAGCCGATGGGAGGGCGCCCAAGGAGAGCAGCTGTGCTTTTCAAGAGGAGGCTGAGTGCAGGGCTTGTGGACAAGAAGAAAAGATCACAAACCTGCAGGAAGAAGCTGTGCCTGGGAACAGGGACCAGAGGAGGTGGCTGAGGCTGGCCCAGTGGGAAGGATGCTGACTTCTACACAGGGATTTCCAAGACTTGGAGAAAACCTGCCAACACACCTTCCAGGCACCCTAACAACCCCTGATTCTGATGCAAATAAAGTGTGATAGAAAAAGTTGTCTTGTCTGCTAGCTCAGTTCCAGCCTGTGCAGAGATGGCTGGGTGAGGAGAATACAGAGCCAGACCTGAGGATCTTACAGTGGAAACAGAGCTGGAGGGGCTGGAGCCTGTAAGGCCTGGCGAGAGAGCCAAGGAGGTGCACTGAACCCCTGGGGCCTCAGGACACAGGACAACTAGCTCAGAGTCGGGAGCCAAGGGGCTGATGCCAGAGAGAGAGAGAGATCCTATGGCCTCTTGTGTCCAAGGTGAAGACTGTGACCAAAAAGGGAAAATATGGACTGCAAAGGCAAACCAGCTTTAAAACCAGCCACTATGTGAAGATACCCAGAAGAGTGTACTTGTTAGAAGCTGGCCAGTGGGATAGAGCTGTCAAGTTGAAATTTAGGCAGAAACAGCACAACACCCAGACAGGCCTTCCAGTGAGATGTGCTGGCTTCCCAGGGTACAAAAAAGGGACACTGAAAACCGGGAAAGGGGCCAAAAAAGGAAATCAGATCCCTCTGTGGTAGCTCAAGGGACAGAAGAATGCTGCGTGGCTCGCAGGAGAGGAGAGCGTGGAGTCAGCCTGAGATCAACAGGACCCAGCTTTGCACACAGGGCCTCTGTCCTGCAACACACTTGGCGGTGTGGCCAGAGAAGGTACAAGTGGGCTAGTAAGGAGCAGCTTCTCCAGCACTTCCCATGATGCATTTGTGTGGAAGAGGGTGAGAATTTGAAGCTGACCAGTGTAGAAACCTCAGGTAAACTCAGCCACATTCACTTTCCCGAGACAGTTGGAGGACACACAATGTGTCACCAGCTGGGATGGCCTGACCTAAAGAGTTTTGTCATTTTAGTAAGATCCAGGAGAAAAGGCTGGGTAGACATTTGCTCTGTGAGTACGGAGGCCAGGGAAGTCTGAGTTGGAGCTAAAGATGGCTACATTAATGATGGCTGAGGTCATGGGTGTGCATGGACGCAGAGCATCAGGATCTGCCACCCACAGGAGCCCTCAGCCATCTGTGCTTACCAAAATGGAAATCAATTCAGATGGAAACATTCAGTTTCTCAGTTGCACTATGCAAATCATAGATGTTTACTAGAACATTCCACCATCACAGAGTTCTGTTGGAGGGGAGAAGCCTAGAACGGATCTTGGAAAGAGGCCATCCTCACACCACTTAGCTCAGTGGACTGTGCAGTGGCTCTGCCCTGAGTTTCCGCAGCTGGAGGTCAGAATGGAAGGGATAGGGAGAGGGAGTGGCCGCAGAGAGAGGAGGACCCAGGATCCCAGGGGTCGTCTGCGTTCCTCCAGGGGTAACGCGTTCCCAGTTTGTGTTCAAACACCACAGTGGGTCTGTGAGATCTAAGCACCGTGGTGTGTGGGAGTCTTTTCCGCTGAGGATGACCCTTCCCTGGAGGGCTGGGCCCCAGTGCTGTTGGCAGAGGTCCCTGCCCATGTGTCATTCAAGCTGACTTTGTGCGCCATGAGGCTTTGTTTACAAGGAGCTCCCTGCTCAGTGTGCTGAGGTTTGGGGGTCTGACTCACCCTGCTGTTTTGTTTTGTTCTGTTTCCTTCTGGTTCTTGTTTTGCTCTGTGGTCAGCCATCACTTCCTCCCCATCCATGACACTGGGTCACTGTGCATGCGTGGAGATTGACTGGCTGAAAGGGCACACCCATGAAGTCTTGACACTAATGTCCATTCCCTTTTGAAAACAGGAATGATGGGCTCCTTCCCCTCCCCCAGCATGTCAGCATGGCGGGCATCTTAACTCCTGTCATGCCCTTTGAATGGAGCCTGCGCAGCAGGAATATGTGTCTGTGTATTCAAAGGGCAAGAAAAAGAAACACCTACAGTTTGATAAGGGCCTGGTTACTGAAAGGTCCATGATTGTTTATCTGGCTTATCCAAAAGGATGCTGGGAAATACTGTTTTGCTTCAGTCTCCTGAAGACACAAGTTAACTGTGAGTCTGCCATGGGATTTGCTTGGTAACACAGAGTCACCCCACTAAAGCATGGCCATGTGTTCCTAAAATGTTTATTCCATGTCCACATAACAAAATGCCTTGCAAGTCACTCTAGGCAACAAAGCAAAAGCATTCATATTTCATGACACTCACCAGGGACCCCCCAGATAACAACCAACTTATCTTTTGTGCTGTCTGCTCCTTGCTCCACATAAGAACACTGTACTAAACAGAGGAAGGCGAAATATCTGAAGGCATGTTTAATTCAACTCATTAGATGGGTCAGCTCGTGTATTGAAAGGGAAGGCATAGTGGATACTGTGGCTTCTGTAAAATCCTTTCATCTGCAGTCATAGGATTTTAGATGGTGGAGGTCGTGGCTTAACCTAAACTGCGACTGATCTCTTTCCCGGAGACCAAATTAAAGACAGCATCGCACACATAGGTGAAGCATTATCCATCTTGAATGGCCCAGCTTCTGAAATGTGTGTGATGGGAACAAAGGAGGAGGTCAGTGCTGTCTCAGAGTTGCAGCTACAGTCCTACCCTTAGAAGCAGGGAGCAGAAACCTGTGAATCCGGCATCAAGAGCGCCTTTGGACACGGGCAAATGAGTCAAATAGACAGCCCTCAAAGAAATACAGAGGGCCAAAACAGGTAACAAAATGTTCAACGTCCTCAGCCAGCAGAATGCAAATCAAAACCACAGGAGATTCCATCTCAGCAGTTAGAATGACTGTCATCAAGAAAACAAACAGCAGACAGGACGGGGCTGGGACCATGCTCCTGGACTGCCTTGGTGAGGATGGAAAGCGGTGTAGCCACAGGGGAAATCCGTTCAGAGGTTCCTCAAAAATGAAAAAGTAACTACTATATAATCCTGTGCCACCCCTGGGTATATACCAGGAGTCCGCAGCATACACAGACACCTGCAGGACCACATTCATCCCAACCTCTTCATACAGTCAAGCTATGGAATCAGGCGAGGACTCGTGAACACATGAATGGGTAAAGACAATCCGGGCTGTATAGGCAATGGAGTACTCAGCCACAAAAAAGAGTGAAATTATGTCATTTTCAGGAAAGTGGGTGGAACTGAAAGTCATCACATTAAGCAAAACAAGCCAGACACAGAAAGACAAATACCCCATGCCCTCTCATGTGGAATCTAGCTTTTAAAAAAACAGACATGAAATAGAAGTGCTACAGGGGGTTGCCGTCTGGAAGCGTCTCCACGTTTCTGGATCTCATTCAAAGAACTGAAGATGCACACATAGACCGCAAAGTGGCAAAAGAAACTGTATACAGAACAGTGACTGTACCGTTCAGATCCACCACGAGACAGCACAGGCTCCTTGAGCTAGAGTGCTCCAGCACAGCAGCTACTGTTTGGAAGCCCTTTTATAGAGTCCAGGAGGAGGTGGGTTGCTAAGGGAGTGTAGTGTGGCAATGTGGGTGGTCCTCTGTTTTCATTGACAGGCTTGGATTATGCAAACTTTTGCTCACTAAGCATGTCTGATTTTAATCATATGAACATCTAATCATGCATAAGCATGGAAGGAATCGGCGGCCGTTTGATGAGGCTGCACAACGGGTGTCAGGCACAAGTACTCAGTCCTTCACCCTGGCCCATGCTCTGCTCATCCCCAGGGTCTTGGGTTTTTTTGTTGGCTAAGACCTCAGGTGCATAGGGCGGGAAAAGCTCACTCACTTCTCAAGGACAAAACCTTCTTGCACAGTTCATTTCATTGTACCCTCCTCTTCTAAGAAAGGTGAATCTCTAGGTCAGGATTGTGATAGAAAAGGGAAGCAGTGCCCACTGCTCTCCTGTCCCCTTGGTGGCTGTGCTATGACCTCCAGAGTACCTGCTATTCCCACCATGTCTGGATGTTTCCAAAAAGTGGCCATTTTAAGCACCGTCTGTTAACAGTCTTTTGAGTTGTTGGATAATTCATCAGCATTTCTACTCTCGGTACCTGAGGATTGCAGTCTGTGACCAGATCCCAATTTCCAGAGTTTTTACTCTCCAGCATGAAAGACTCCTGGTACCTGAGGATTGCAGTCTGTGACCAGATCCCAATTTCCAGAGTTTACTCTCCAGCATGAAAGATGCTCTGCCTAGCAGCCTCCTCAGCCCCAGTAGCCCCCGCATCCTCCTCAGTAGCTCCTTTTCTATGGGTTCTGGTTGTTCAACATCTACAAGGGCAATTTCTGCCTTACTGGCTTTAGAAGGCTTTGGGTTGGGGGTTGTGAATGTAACTCAGTGGTAGAGCATTTGCCTACGAAAGGCAAGTCCCTGGGTTTGTTCTATAGCATGAGGTATGGGAGACTCAACGAAAGACCCCACTTAAAAACACACATACACACACACGGAACTGGAAGCCTTTTTTAAAAAATCACAAACATCTGGCTGGCTTTTAAAATAAATCTGTAAAATTGGTTCTTTGTTGGATTTTAAATTGCTTTGAAAGTTCCTCTGAATTTCTGCTGGTTCTAGAGCCAGGTCACTGCCTCAGAAGCAACAGAGCTGATCCTTGTGTGACAAAACCAAGCCTGAGTCTCAGCAGGCTGCCCAGAATACCAGCAAGTCCTCGTGGGATGAGCATACACCCAGGGGATCTGGATCTTCAAACACAGTGAGCCGAGCATGCAGTTGCCTGACGTGATTGTCAAAATGAAGCACTCTGAGGTCCCAGTGAGGGATTGGGCACAGGTTGCACATTAGGAGCAGAGCTGCCAGGTGGCCCCTCTGAAACCTGAGAGCCTATGACACTGGGCAAGTCTCTCTGCTCCATCTCCATGTCTTAAATGATGGCAGCAGTCTGTCTCCCCCGGGACAACAATAAAAAGTAGATATGTTCACGTCCATGCACTTTTAGAATGCACATCTAGAACAGTGTAGGGGTGAAATATGATAACAGCATGCTTCTTGCTTACTGGTGCTTTGCTGAACATTTTACATAAACATAATGATCATGTTCCTGCTACCCTTACCCTGGGGAAGATCCAGTACCCAGTGACAGAGTGTGAGCCCTGTGTGAGAGCAGGTGAGCAGCTCAGAGGAGGACTTGCTCATAATGCTCCCCATACCCACCAGGCTGCAGTCGCCAGTTCTTCTTCTGCTGTGTGAGTGTCCAGTTCCTCTCAGCCACCTGTAGCACTTTATGGCAGGTACACGACCATGCCAGCAACCTAGGGCTAGGAATCAGCAGTAGTTAATGTTGCCATTGAGTTGCCAGTTCTAGAAGCAGCCCAACCAGCATGTGCCCAAAGGCTGGTTGGAAACTGTGCCTCTGGCTTCACTGGTCCCCTGCCTGTCATACAAGGTAACTTGCCATCACAAAGGATCTATGAAGTGTCCTCAGTGAGCCCCAGGTTCTGCTTTGGGGAATCATTCTCTGAAGCCACAAATACAGATAAAACAGCGGTTAGAAGACCATCTGAAGCACAGCTCACTCTTGACGCCTGCCCTGGCCAAGGTCAGCTGACACAACCTATGAACAGCCGGTCACTGCACCCATCTTGCCGTGGAGGCACAGCGCTCTGGGAGTGGGGCTTGACTTCTTGGCCCCTCTGGGCCCAAACTGATAATCCGGAGACCTTCCTGTGGTGCTCAGGTTTTCTCCTGGCTCCTCCCACCCAGCTGTCAGTATAGACACTTTTGCCAGAGCCTAAAGGACCATGGCAGAACCCTAGCCTAAAGATGCCTGCCCACTAAGCCTTTGGGCTGGGCCCAAATCTGCACCATGGCAAACCCTGAACTCCTGGCCTTTCTGACATCAAGCCCACAGTACTGTTACCTTTCTCCTGTCCTGGGCACATGACTGAGAATGTTTGTCTGGAGAATAACACTAACTTCAAGAACTTGAATATGACGATTCATACACATAAACAAGGTTTCCCCAAGCAGCTTTATGACGCTGAGACCATGGGCTGCATCAACATCCCCTGCTGCCAGCCTGGGCCCTCAGCTGTGCTGGTCTTTGCACGGTGCTCACTGCTACAGGGCTTGTCAGAGCTGGAGGCCTCACCAGGCCAAGGATAGCTCCAGAGTCCTGCCTGTTTGAGGTGAAGTTCCTAACAGATGCAACGGAAGTGACTTGGCAAAAACACATTGCCTCTGGGGTTTCCTTCCTCAGCAGAACATTGAAGTCGCTTATTTTCTTACCACTTAGCTGTCCACTTCCCACAGCTGGTGAGATGCACCCATAGTGACACTAGTGATGTGGCTGCGGGGAAGCAGTTCCTTCTCTCCATCAGAGGCTCCTGCTGTGGCTCTCTAGCTTGTGGCAGGCTAGAGCCACGTGGGGAGCACACAAAAGCCCGTGTCTGGGCCATGCCCTAGACCAGTTAAGTCAGAACTGAGGTAAGCTTTGGGCAGTGAATGGTGAGTGAGGACTGGAGTCATACTGCTCTTTCCCAGACTGGCACCCCTGCTGCTGGGAGGACTCTGGGAGCCAGGTGCTGTGGCCTGAGAACCTGTCCATGTCAGCTGCGCACCCAGGTCCCAGAGACTAGCAACTCAGCTCCATCCCAGCATGAAGCTCTGCGCTTAGAGGGTGTGGGGACCCGATAGGCCACCAGTGAGTTCCCATTGGCAGAGGAACATCTGAGGTTTCACCCTTTAGCCCAGAGTTGCTCAGATCCTTTAGTACTTTGTTGTCTGGGAATCAGGGTAACAGGGAAGGAAATGCTCAGATTTTAAGTTGGGCAGTAGGTATGACCAGGAAGCCTTTTGCCAAGTGCTTCTAGTAGAAGGATCCTGAAATTCTGAGGGTGAGCTTGGCCAGGGAGAGTTTGCTATAGTCATGGGAAGCCCAAGAGGGCATCTGAGGTCAGTGAGGTTCACCACACTCATCCCAAGCCTGGGGGAAGGATAGCTGGTTTCAGATCTTTCTGTAGTTCCAAGGAGTACTCACCTATACATCTTCCCTGACTTAAACTTAGGTGCTTGGTCTAATAGGTCTAACGATGGTACAGGAATATTTGTAAAGGAATATTTAGAACATAAGTGTTTGAATGAGTCACAAGTTGGAAAAATCTCCATTCTCTCTTCATCCTGTTGCCATTTTACAGGGAAAAGGTCAGCTCTGTTATTTTATTGCATTTTTGAAGGTTTTAATTTCAGGGTCCCCAGTAGGCCAGGTAATGTTTAAAGGTGATAATGTCGTTCCTGTCATTCCCCTACATCCCTGGCCAAGGCTACTAAAGAGAAGTTATAGAGGTGAACAACTAGGAAGCCCATTGCAGGGCCTCTGGCCAAACTGGCCTTCAGCCCAGGAACCAAGTCCAAGTCACCAATGTCCAGTGATGCAGACCTAACCCTGAGGAGGCGACTGTGGAGGGAGGCACTGGGATGGCTTTGGCTTGGCTGCCTGGGCCACTGAGCTCCATCACCCAGGCCAGGTGACAGAAAGGCCTGAAGTGTGCAGACCTCACTGACTGACATCGGGAGACAGAGATCCCTGGCCACCCTCCCTGCCCTGTTAGCCGCAGAGCTATTAAGTGCAGAGAGCCCTGGGACCTCATAGACTCCAGGAGGAGCTGCCCTGAGCTCCTTCCCTAGACCTGGGTGAAGCCCCTGACCCTGGGCTGAGAGAGCAGCTGTGGTCCTGGGGACGCCACCATGAGTACAGCGATTGTGAGGACAAATGGGGACAAACGTTACTTAGGTTGTGGTCTCTCGTGGCTGAAGTCCCATCTGCTTTGGGCAACATCAGCTGCTAAGGGAGCTGCAGGACGTCTGCCTTGCCCATCTCTGACAGTGCTGTGAGGCTCTTTGCACCTCAGAAAGATCCTCAGGTGCTACCTGGTCTGCTTCCTCCAGGGGCTGTTTTGTCCTTAGCACTATTCTACTCTAAGTTGACATAGTCTTCAGTTTCTTTTTAAAGTTATGTAATTTTGTGAGTGTTTGGATGGCGTTTAAATGTACCCATGCATGCAATGCCCACAGAGGTCAGAAGAGGGTGTCAGATCCCCAGAAACTGGAGTTACGGATAATTGTTAGTTCCCATTGGGGTGCTGGGAACTAAACCCTGGGCCTCTGCAAGAGGAACCATCTCTCCAACCCTTTAATTTCTTACAGCTTCTTGGCAGTCGGGATATAGATGTTCATCCATCCACCTGTCTGCCCATCCAGCTGACCATCTACCCAGCCATTCTTTCTCTCAGTCATAAAGACGTTTTTAAAGGTTCCATGGCTACTGAATGTCACTAGCTGGTAGAGTCTTTGGGGAGCCAGGGCTGAAATGTAGTTTCCTTGATTGGGAAAGATTCTCACTGAGCTGTGAGAGGCTATGGGTTGATAACAGAAAAGGTGAGAGGTCAAGCTGTTGCCCTCAGGACACAGTGTACCATGGTTCACTCTACAGCTTTGGGAACTAATTCAAACCAACCCCATCACTTTGGGAGGTGAAGGTTACAGAACTCAGCTGTGGGACCCTTGAGGTTGGATGCCTTAGCTCCTTTTTCCACCCAGTACTCCAGGCCCCTGCAGAAAGCATGGCCCACATCAGTCAGCTGGCCACCTGACTACCTGCCCCTCTCCCTTCAAAGTCACCCCAAGCCCTGTGTGGCTATGGAACAGGGCTGGGGAGATCCCTTTCCAGTCCAAGGGCAGGGTCTACCCCAGAGCCACTTTTGAGCCCTGATGGGCCAGGCTGTGGGCAACATGTGGGTGCTCCATTCCCCCAAGGGTGCTGCTTCCTGCCCCTGGGCCTACTTTCCACAGGTAAATGGCTATTATCAGAACCTATGTGCGTGTCAAGCCAAATTCCAAAGTACTCATTCATTGATTAACAAATTGGGCAGAGCAGAAGCCATGTTTTCCCATACCCACAGGACGAGGTGTCTAGGCCTGCAGGGCTAGAAGCGGGCGAGGTATTGGATTCTTCCCCTGACTCCTCCCTGCCAGTCTCCCATCCTTCCCTCTCAGTGACTCCCAGGGTATTCTCCAGGGAGAGGGGGACTAGAGGGAGAGTGGCTCTGTGGCTGAAGGACAGCGGATGGGGAAAGGTGGTGGGCCAGCCTGCAGTACTGGCACAGTGCTCTCTCTCCATACATAGGTACACGCAGGCTCCCGAGGCCAAAGACCCAACCACTCAGTTAGCAGGACAGAGTAAGGACTCAGGCTTGCTTCAATATCTCAACCTCTCTGGGGCCCCACCCCACCATTCATCCAGGGAGAAGCCTGCTGCTGCTTAGACCCAACCACACTGGCCACACAGCAGCCTTCCCACCCACACTGACCACTCCTGTCTACCCAAGCCATACTGGGGGATGGTCTCCTCCCTGGGGCTCCAAGCCTTTACCTGAGTATTTGGGGAACATGGCCTCTGCCACATTGGTGCCACCCTTAGGCCTGCATAGCTCATCTAGTGTCCTGTGTTCTCTCAACAGCAAATGAAGCTGGTGACAGAAAACCTGAAGGAGGAGTCTGGGGAAGATGGAAAGGAGGAGGCCACCTGAGGGCCAGCACACTGGCTGCCCTATCTCCAGCCTGTGAGGACCAACACCTGCTGTTCCACCTGAACAGATCCAGGCTGGCTGACTGACCACACGACTAAGACATGGCAGGCACCTTATCCTGCAGGGTCCATCCCTGTGGGCAGATGAGGGTAGCTGGAACTCTTGGCAGATCCCTGGGGCCCTGTTATCCAGCCCCTTCCTATGTCCCATGCACCCCTGCCAGCTGCCTCATTCTGCTCCAGAGCCTCAGCTGCCTTTGAACTTCACCAGCAAGAAGCGCCAGCTTTCCATGTGGCATCCACAGTGGGTGCCACTCAGGTCCCCACCAGGGTCCCATGGTGGGGTGGTGACTTAGGGTGTGTGCTCACCATACCCATCACAAGAACCATTCTAAAGGGGGTCCTGAGAATGGGTTGGGGTCCCACACCAGAATCTCCTTCCTGGTTCTGTTGGCAATATATTATCAGACTGTAACCGAGCTATTAAAGGCAGCACTCCCGCCTGACTCCTACTTCCCTGCCAGGCAGAGCCCTTCAGAAACCAGCCATCACTCCCACCTCTCAGATGGCGGCAGAGCAGCGAGGTGGGGGACCCAGGGGTCAAGTCAAGCCCCAAAGCATTCTGGGAGGCTGCTGTTGACACCTGCTGCAAAGGAGGCCTGGCAGGGACTAGAGCCTGTCAAAGAGTGCTGTCCACCTCCCCAGCTGGGTCTGCAGGGTCTCCTGGCTTGTGGGCATGACAGCGCCCCTCCCCCCCGACAGCCAAGACCACAGGGGTTGAGGTGCCCAGGCCTCTGACTGAGTCCTGTGAGCTGTCCTGGCAGCTGTTCAGACCTCAGGCTCCACCACGGCCCATGACACTCAGTACTCCATGCCTGGAGCCCTGCTTCACCCACACATGGGGTGGTAGCTGGCTCAGTGTCCCTTGTTTTTGGAACCCTGACTCTGACCTTTGCCCTTACTCTTGATTGGCACTCTAGGGTATAACTAGTCAGTAGTTGTTCAATGCCTGATAGAACTTTATAGATCAGGCTCATGTTTTAAGGAGTCAGTAAACGGCAGCCATCAGTAAAGGTCTATGACCTGTGACCCCAGTATCTAACCACCTAGCTCAGCCTGGGCTCCTGGGTTTGCTGGGAAAGGAGTTCAAATGGGGTCTTTGGCCCTGACTCCTGGTTTTCCCCAAAGTCTGAATTTGGGGAGCAGTTACAGGAATGAAGCTGGTTGAGAACTGGTGGGTACTAGGCAGCCAATATGAATTTATCAGCCTGTCTCTCCACCTGCAGTCACAGCTGCAACCTTTCCAAGCTGCCCTTTGGTGAGCTGGGCTTCCCTGAACTCAAGACTTTTGTCCCCATGTGCCTCCCTTCTGCCCTCCACAACGCCTAGCTGACTCATGGCCACAGGAGAGGATGGGCATAGGAACAGGCCTGCTGCGTGAGAGGGAGGATGTGTTGGTCTGTGTCCCTGGTACTGGGAGCCAGTGGTGCCTGGCACACACAGTCAGGCCGGACTCCTGTGGTAGGATGGAATGTGCAGGCATGGGTGACCAGCCCGGCTGCCCTCGGCTGCTCGCATCCTGTAGCCCATATCTTAAGTGAACTGAGGAGGGCCTCTGCAGAGATGGTATTCCACCCCTCCCCCTGCACCTGCCCCAGAGGCCCACTCCCTCTGCTAGCCTGTTCTCCACCTGACCTCATCATCCCCTAACTGTCCTGACCTCTGAGCCCACCCAGCCTTCTTTAGGCTGGTCCCCCTCAGCCAGCCCTCAAATCCCAGTCACACCACTGCCCTGAGCGCCATGGGTTTGTTCCCACCCACTCCAGCTGTCACAGTCCCTACAAAATCCATACGTGAGAAACGCCCCCTCTGCTTGACAGAGAGCCCTGTCCCGCCCCGGACACCATCAGGGTGAAAACCCACTGCTTTGGTTCTTTGCCACTTCCTGCTACCAGGAACTGTGAGATCCCTGCTTCCTTCACAGGCTCAGATGACACGGCACAGCCCCCAGTTTGACCGGGATAAGTAGAGCACATGGAGTCTGTAGACCCAGCGTTGGGGCACCCACAACTCAGGCAGGGACAGGCCCGGAAAGGCTTCAGAAGTCAAATTCAGCCTATGTTGCTCAGAGGAGGGCGCCTGCGCCTACAGAGGCCAACAGAGCCACCATGGGAAATGACAAGAGTCTTTGGGCTCCATGCCTAATGTTCTGACAGCCATCCAGATGTTTCCATAAAGGACAGTGCAAGGCTCACTGTGTGCAGAGGTCATGAGAAGAGAACTTTGGCTTCCAGAGCCCCAGGCCCAAGGGAAGCAAGCGTCAGCTGATTCTCATGCACAGGCCTCTCCCATCAGCCCTGCTTGGAAGGCTTCACAGCAAGACATGACATGAAGCAGCTCAGACCAGATGCAGACCTCACCAGGCAGGAAGCATGCCTGGGGCAGCTGCTTCTCCCCCGTGTCGAGCTCCACACACCAACAGGCTCTGAAGGTCCAGGAGACACAGGGCTGCACCTAGGCTCTGGGGCTCTGGTTCCTCCAGACAGATCTGACCAGTACAGTCTGGAGCTTGAGCCCCACTGAGGAAGGCTCAGGGAACTAGTTCCTCCTGCCACATGCACCACAAACTTGTCTTACTCAAGCGCAAGATACAGCTGCCACCAAGTCCCATGAGATGTCAGTGGAACTGACTGCGCTGGTTTGGCCCCAGACCACCTACCTCACGGACTTCTCTTCCAGCCAGTCATGACCACTGACACCTTGGGCACTTCCTCTCATACCCTTTACAGGAGGGGGTGCTGCAGTGCTATGTCAGAGACGGACAGGCCTCAGAGCACTCTATGGTAGTCTCAGGACAGGCTAGATCTCTGCTGGAAGTCCTGGGTAGGCCTGGGAGTGGGGAGGGTGTCAGGTGGTGGACCCTGTACTGTCTATGGCTGCAATGGTACACTCCCTGACAGAAGCTCAATATCGCAGACTCAGAACAAATCCAGAACAAGTCCAGGCTGCAACGCAGAGGACTTGACTCAGCATTCTCTTCGGCCCTACTTCCCTCGAACTGGTGCCGTTTGATGGGTGAGGAAGCAGGCACACGGGGTTTGAGTGACTACCCAGGTGCTCAGGTGGCACACACCTGCCCTTTGCCGGCTGCCAGCATGGCTCCCACTGCCTACACAATAGCTCTCTGCCTCACTGACACCCTCTTCAGCATCTAGTCCATGCTCCCAGGGCTAAGCTCTTCAGCCTACCATCTTCCAGTAGGAAGCAAAGACAAAGAACAAACCATAGGGTGAGGGCCAGGCTGGTCCCTAAACTTGAAGAATCTCGCAACCTGTAAGGCAGTGCTTCCATCAGCTACCAGACGATGCGGACCCTGGTGAGTGTCCGAGGAGGCTGCCAGGGGCCAGACCTGCCTTTGTGCCCCGTCCAAGCATGGCCCCGAGGAGAATGGGACATGACACCCTGGACTCTTCAGTGTCTCCAAGGACCTAGCGGGACCTGGAGGAAGGGCTGGGCCCTCTGCCGGGGTAGCCGTGTCCTCAGGCGCCTGCCCTCAGCTTGGGAGCACCCTTCTTTCCTGGCCCAGGGAAAAGGTTTATTCAAGTAGGCAGCAGGGCAGAGCATGGAGGTCGCTGTGGCCAAAGAAGATGCTAACAAGCCTCACAGACCAGCCCAGGGACCAGAATCAAGTTCTACACGAGGCGAGCTGCGGGCACGGACTGACAAGAAGGCCACTGCAGCCGAGCCAAACAAGTGAGCTGAGAGGTCAGAGGCCTGGACCTGTGGACACGGAGGACTGGGCCTTTCTTCTGGCACAGATGGCCAAGGAGGCTCCGGGCAGAGAAGCAGCCCTCAGTTTAGGCTTCTTTTTCTGGTCATGACAGCGTAAGAGGACCGGCCTGATCCCGTTGAATAATCGGAAACAAAACAGAACACATGGGGCAACGCAGCACATGACACCATCACCCTGAGAGAAGGGAAAGGTTCCACCCCAGGAGTGCCCCTCCTGCTCAGAGCAGTTACAGAAGGTGGGAAGCAGGAGCTTCGGTAAACCTCGTGATTTCTAACAGCTTCAAAGTCTGCTAGAACTATAAAGAGAAACATAAATACATGTTCATAGTGGGAGGTTTTAACACTCCTCTGCCAAGAACTGGCAAGAATGCCAGGCATGGTGGCACACCTTTAATCCCAGCATGAAGGAGGCAGAGGCAGATAGATCTGTTAGTCAAGGCCAGTCTGGTCTACATACTGAGTTCCAGGCCAGCTGGGATACACAGTGAGACCCTGTCTTTAAAAAAAATCCATAAGAGTTTCTATTCAGCGAGGAAAAGCTTGAATGTTTCCAACCAGCTTGAACCGAGGTGTAGAATATCCAGTGGTACTTCCCTACACTCACAAAATATTACCCCAAACAGACCACACCCCATATCCATTAAATAAGTTTTAAAAGACTGAAGTGATAGGATATGTTCTGGTGAAAAGACAAACTAGAAATGGTAAGAGAAAACTGATATGGAAAATCCCCATACTTGGAAATTCAGCACCTTTCAAAACATAACGGGATCTAGTTTAAAATGATCACTGGCATTACTGAGTGGAAACTAGACAATACACATAGAGAAACTCTGCAGAACATCCCAGTTGTCCCAGGACTAAGACAGGGTCAGAGACGGGAAACAGGAGGGGTCAACTCAGATGGGAAGGAAGATTTGCTCATTTGGCTATAATTATAGCCAAATATACATGGCAGGAGAGGTCATAGATTCTAGAGAAAACCCTGTCTCTGTCATATTTTAAGACAAATGAAATTCCTTACCATATGCTAAATATGGATCCTTATATTTACAGACAAGTATATACAGTACATCACTCATTAGAGAAGCTTCTTTTTGCAACAGATGGAGGCTATTGCAGAGTTCCATAGCTGGTCACACAGAATATATGTCTGAGAGATGCCCAGCACTAGGTGACATATCTCCGGTGGAACCTCAACACTTAAGGTTCATTGAACGTACTGGGACATAGGCTAGAGAGAATAGTGCATCCCTCACTTACACATCAGAGTGGGATACACACAGATGGCCACAACTGCCTAAGTTCTAGAGAATAAGAGATTGCAGAGTGTGTGTCCCTGGATAGGACTCCTATATTAAACCTCACCCACCCATAGCTCAGGGACTATTGCAGAAGAGGGGCCAGAAAGATTGTAAGAGCCAGGGTTGGTCCATGAACTTAGGGAAACAGAGGCTCTCAGGCCGCTGGAAGCTTGCTCATGTGAACTTGTGGCAATGGTGTGGTGCACTAGACCCACGCCAACACAATCAGACGAGGGTCCGGAGTGGAGCGAGTGAAGTGGGCGATGGGTCTGCCCTAGCCTGGGAACTGTTGGCAACTGATTACTGCTGCGTGAAGGAGAACAGACTTTCCTTAAGATTTCTAGATGGGCTGACTACACTTCGGAAGATGAACTTGAACCAAATGTTTGACCGAATAGAATTGAACATGTATGACAGAATGCATGAAGTCCCGGGGGGGCCGTTATGTGGGGGCATGGATGGGTTAGGGGGTCTAAACTTGATTAAGAACTATTGTAGGAAATACACAAAAGCTCAGTAAAAAAATACTGTAAAATATAAGGCTCCCTGCAGGGTAGGGAAGGATCAAAACAAGCACAATGAGGATTGACTTTCTACCTCCAAAAACATTTAGTTCATGATCTGAGGTAGTAATTTTCAAATAGACACTGGTAACTAAACTGTTATGAGTGATCAATATCATGGTAATGGCAGAAAATCCAACAAGTAAAAAAAAATTGTTTGAAAAGATGTCACCAAAATATTATTTCCTTCTAATTCCCTGACACAATAAAATGGAACTGATTTACTTTCCCATGGGAGGAGAAAAAAAAAAAAAGATTTGCTCATGCGTAGGGTGCTGGGGTGAAAGTGTGTGATGGTTAATGCTGTCAACATTACAAACTCTAGAACCATCTAGGAGACAAGCCTCTGACCATGCCAGTGGGGGATTATCAAGACTGGCTTAGCCTCTAAGCATGTCTGTGAGGGCTCTAGGTATGTTGGTGAGGGATTACCGAGGTTAGGTTAGCTGCCAGGCATGTCTGGGAAGGACTGTCTAGACTCCACCAGCATTCATCTGTTTCTGCCTCTTGACCGAATGCAGTGTAACCAGTTACCTCAAGCTCTTGCAGCATATAGACTGCATCCTTGAACTTCGAGCCAAAATCAGTTCTTCCTCCCTTAAGTTGCTTTTATCAGATATTGTATCAAAGCAACAAAACAAGGACAAAAAACTGGAACTGAGAAGTGGAATCAAATGATAAACCTGACCCTAGGGTTCTTAGGCCCTTTGAACTGGTTTGCAGGAGGAATGAGTTTGGAACTTTGGACCAGAAAAGCCGGTGAGTGCTGTAGGCAGAGATTAACAAGCCATTCTGGTAGGAGCTTGGAAGACCAGAGTGCTGAAAGGGGTGAGGACACGAGAGAGGGGAACAAGCACTCGATCAGGAACTGAGCTAGAGGCCACTTAAGTTCATAAACATCTTAAGATTTATTGATTTAACTGTATGTGTGTGGTTGTACCTAAGTGTACACCATGTATGTGCAAGACAACTGTGAGCCTGCCATGTGGGTGGTTGGAGCCAAACTCGGGTCCTCTGGAAGAACAGTGAGTTCTCTTCATCGCTGATCCATCTCTTCAGTCCCTCGAGCTATATTTTCTCGAAGAACCTAGCTTCATTCTGCCTTGTCTTTGGACCTTCAGTGGGTCTAAATTTAAAGGTTAATGGACTAGTTTGTTTGATGGAAGAAATTTCAAAACAGGAGAGCAATCCAGGCTGTGGCAGGGCTAACTGCTTATCAGCTACCCAGGTCCACTGTGGTAACACAGCGAAAAGATGGAAGAAATTTGTAGTTTGGCAGAGAAGAGCATGAGCAAATTGAGATTCAGACAAACCAGCTGTAACAATGGAAGGGTCTTCAGTAGCCTTCTGCAGTTGATGAAACTAGTAACATTTAAGAGAAACCTGGCACTCTATACTAGAATAGGTGTGTAGAATTGCCCTGTGAGCAAGACCCCACCCACCTAAGGCTCTATCTTGTGAAAATGCAAATTCACTTGGAAGTCTAAACTGAGAATCGTCACTGTTGGGGTTCCCTGCTCTAAAACTACCTGAGGAAGGGTCAGCACACAAAGGCCAAGCAAGTATTGCTCAGGGGGGCCTAGGCTCCATCTCTAGCTGGCAGCAGAACTTGGCAGCATTGCCCACACAGTATAGGTTTAATAGGTATGAAAAATACAGGATTGAGGGGGTCATGAAGTCTTGAACTATGGTTTCATGGAGCTACTAAGGCCAGACAATGTGTGGCAGGATTGAGAACCCTGCAAGACATTCCTGAAAGGCCACTGCATGAAACTGTCAAGATGAAGACTAAGTTGCAGTGGAGACCCTAGGATGCTGGAGAGGCCATAACTATGGGACCTGTTAAGAAAGCTGCAGGTACTGAATGGCTCAAGAGAGAGGCTGTGTGCTGCAGGCAGCAGAGCTGGAGGGGAGGGACTACCTAAGTCCTTTGAAGCCCAGATGATCCCGTCACAAGCTCCAGATGCCAGACAGAGAGCTGCAGGAATTGACATTTGCCCTAATGGGTTTTGGTCTTGCTTTGGTCTGATTACTCCTTGCTGTGCCTCCACTCTTCCCTTTTGGGATGGGAATGTTTATTCTGTGCCATTGTCTGTTGGAAGTATGTAGCTGTTTGTTTTTTAATAGGAGGTCACAGTTAGATACTGCCTGGGTCTCAGATCAAAAATGAAATTTTAAACACTGTTGGAACTGTAGAAGTCTATAGGAGCTTTTGAAGGTGGACTGAATATATTTTGCATTGAGAGGGCCATGAGCCTATGGGGAGAAGGGATGGGAGTGATAGCTTAAAAGTGCTGTTTGGGTGTCAAGTTGGCAAGTAGACTTGGGATGTCAACTTGACAGGATCTAGAATCACCTAGGATGCAGTGCCTGTGAGAGACCATCTAGACTATTTTCACCTCTGGGGATGTATGTGAAGGATTATCTAATTAAAGTGAAAAGACCAACCCTAACTACTGGACAAATAAAAACAGAGAAAGGGAACCGAGCTGCAGCGCTCACCTCTCTGCTTCCTGAGATATGATGTGACCTGCCGCCTCGTGCTCCTACAGCCATCCCACCATGGTAGACTGTACCCTTAAACTGGGCCCAAATAAACCCATACAGACAAACTGTATAGTCAAGTATTTCGTTGCAGTAACAAGTAACTAATACAGGGTGATACCAAGACTTCTGACTCACAGAGAAACCAATGAAGGTCTTGAATTGTCCTTCGAGATGGAATAGAACTGGGAAATATTTCAGGAGAAAGTCTGTTTTGGACCCTGAAGAACTGAGATTTGTCCTAATGCTTAAGTCAAATAGGTAGGTGAAATTTGGTGTCCCTGGGAGAGATGTGCACTAAATGTATTTTGGAGGTTTTCTAACATAAAGTTTTGAGCCTGCATGAGCTGGTCAGGGGCCTGAAGATGGACACAGATCCAGAAGGGAACATTGAGTCATCCCATTCAGAGGCTAGGAGGGAAGAAGCCAGAGGGTTGAGCAGTCCACAGAAGTGAGGTAGGGTACGATGGGGCATCTCCAGGCTAAAGGGCTCAACTTACCAAGTTCTCACACTGACCAGTAAATGCCTGAGGCCAGTAGAGAGAGTTGAGTAGAAAAAAAAAAAGTATCTATCTGACTTCTTCTGGGTAGGTGAAAATGGATTATGGAAATGGTTGTATAAACGACTGACTGTTCTGAACGGTCCAACTGTGCCATGTGAGTTTGACCACAATAAAGCCATTTTAAGATCCAAACACTGGATTTTGCAAGTGATGGTTATAACAAAGCCATCTTCCCAGGATCAAGAGCCTGCTTGAGTGAGAAGAGACAGAGTGAGGTAACAATGGGATAGTGCATAGCAGAAGGTAAGGCAGTTTGCTGATGGACAAGGTCCTGAAGACAGCAAAGGCTGATCATGCAGAGGTTCAAGAGAGTGACTGACGCAGAGTCCTCAAGGCTTGGAAAGAAGACAGGGGCCGAACTGTTAGGGAGAGCACGTGCACAGGTACACAAAGGACCTCGGAAAGTGCAGCAGTTCTGGCGGCTTTGGCTTGCTGAGTTAGGAGAATGGGGAGGAGCCAAGTAAGGAGAGCAGATGTCATGGAGAACTAGGTTCTACAGTTCCTTCCACCTCACCAGACGTCTAGTGAGCCCTGTGGAAACGGAAAGTACAATTCGTGGTCAGCCCTGGGGCCACCTGACACTGGTGGGGCCCGGCCACTTTTTCAGCCACACTGGGTGGTGGGCTCGGGGTGTGTGGGAACCTAGCTGTGTCTCCAATGCTGGACTTGTATGAAGTTGCATTCATGAGAACAAGGACAACACGGACACAACTTCTATTGCTGAACACCAATATGTCACTTTATTATTTGGATTGTTTTCCTGCTTGTCACATAGCTGTCAATGTTTACACAATGAGGAAGATCAGCCAGAATTGGAAGTAAATAACCAAATCAGCTGACAACTCTGTGCCCTCGTACACACCAATTGTTACTTGGTAGGGACATCTTTAATTCAGCCTCATAACTATTCTTAAAATCGGTGTCAAGATTGTCACATTTTTAAATAAAGATAGAATTGCCAGAAGTACATAATTATATATATATATGTATATATATATACACACACACACACACACACACACATACAGAAAAATACAAGACTAATTTTCCCCACAATATTTAATTTATACACTACTGTAACTATATGCAACTTCTGAAGACAGGCTAAGGGGGACAAGTCACTGGTTAGAGCAAATAAGTAGTTTGGTCCAATAGTATCTTAATGTAATGGTTTTTCGCTCCCTCCCTTTTGTGTGACAACATAGTATGACATACAACACATGCACAGTCATCCAACTGTCAACAAACGGGAAGACACCACTCAGACAGACGTGTGTATACCCAGAGGGTAACCAACCACACACAACTGATAAGGCTATGATACAGCTATGCAGCATAAATGGTCAACACTGCTGATCCTAAAGTGAGCACCATATACACACTGGAATATAAAAACCACTGGGAACCAAGCACACACGGGTTAGTTACAAGGTGCTGCTCCATGGCTATACATCAGCACAGGAAAGACTATTTACATTACTTGGAAAACAGCTGCAACAAAGAGTTTATTGCCAATGCCCTTTATAAACTTCTCTCCTAATTAACACAGATGCTGGGCTCACTCTTTGTGAACCACACATCTTGTTTCTGGCCCTTTGTAAGATCCCTGCTCAAGAATTTCAAGCAAATATGTTCTATGGCTTCACCCACACATCTGTTCTTGAAGCTTTCGACTATAAACATCGCAATGAACTAGAGCCATAGCTGAAAGCATCAGTAGCTAGCTTAGTCTAGAAAGGAAAGGGTTTAAGTATCATTTCTACTTAGTACAGTCGGGTATACTGTGAAGGTCAGAGTTCCTAGGAGAACACATTTACCCTAAAGCAGCACAGTCAGTGTACTGAAGAAAGTGACTGGCCTGTATCCTGCCCGCCCTGAACTATATGGCCAGCTGCACCTCAGCTGCCACTCAGAGCCAGGCCAAGAAGCTGCAGTGTGTGGGGAAAGCCCTGGGCCCAGCATACCTCTCTCACTGAGGTCACTAGATGCTGCTTTCAAGACCCCTAGGACACAGTGTGAACAGAACAGCATCTGGCTCCTCCCAGTGTTAGCCATCTGTATCTCACATCCTCAAGAGAAAACATGGGAGGTGATTATCTGGTTGGAAGTAGTCTTAGGAAGGAAGAAGACAAGCAAGAATTCTCTGATTATCATTTGGTAGAAAGGCAAAGTGGAAAACACTTGAAAGAGGAGACCATGTGCCACACACAGGAAGGGACAGTCACGAGCTCTCTGCCTGCCCTGTGCCGCCTACCTGAGCCCTACTCTTTCATGAGCTGATGTTCACAGCTGAGCCAAATGGTGCAACAGAATGGAAACAACAGACCAGTCTAACCACCGAACTCCTGAAACAACCCCACGAAGTTGTGCTGATCTCACGGAGTTTGGGCTTTGCTGCCATCTGTGTGCTTCTGCTTCTGCTTCTGCTTCTGCTTCTGCTTCTGCTTCTGCTTCTGCTTCTGCTTCTGCACCGGGCCCTCTAGTCTCTCCTCTGCACACAGCTTGGAAGGAAACCGTGCAGTGTGTCCTACAGGGAAACTTACACAGAGCCTCTTTTTGTTCTGCCAGATAGATACTCTCTAAGAGTTAGGACATGAATTCACCTCACCACATTACAAAAGATTGTCTGCTTGTAATTCTACAAGGGAAGCTGACTCACAAATCTAAGTAGCTGATCTTACCTACTGCAAAAAAAAAAGAAAATATGTCAGTGAAATTGTAAGAGCCCCAACTTTTTTTTCATACTATAGCTTAAGACAAACAGGTGTAGGGATGCTCAAATGGTGGTTCTAAGGTCTGCGTGCACAAGCCCCAGAAGGATGGTGGCGCCTCTCGCTCCATCCCAGGCCTGTAGGCATCACCATGTTATTGCTTTGGTTCTGTCTCAGGCACCAATGTGCCTCAGAGCATGGAGTTTCCCTATCACAGGAGGTCAGGACAGGAATTTAGATTTCACAAGGAAACAAAAGCATTTTTCCCCTCTCTAGGTTAAGTGCAGAACATCAAATTTCTAAGTGCTCCATTTATGTTAGATTCCAGATAATACAGTTTAATCCTGCTCATCCACATTAAAGTTATGAATGTAAAAATTACACAGTAGACTTTTCGGCTGGAAAAGAAAAGCAGCTTCTAGCAGCATGCACAAAGCCATGCATGGTCACGTTGTTGGAACAAATGGCAAGGTAATAGTAACCGCCAGCACACCCATTTACAACGGGAATCAGATGACGTGGCAGCAGCTGGCCTGGCTGGAGGCGCACAGCAGCCCCTCCTTAGGGTTCCGCTGGATATTCACAGAGATGGTCTTTTCGCACAGAGGTAGCTGGAGCACGTTGTTCCGCAGATTCTTGCTCGTTACCCGGTCCAGTTCCGAGGTGGGGCCCGTGTTCCCTGGGGTGCTGATGCACATCTTCCACGTGGACTTCTCCTGCACCTTCACACTGGAGAACAAGGCCTTCTGTGGGTCCAGAATGTACTTGGCGCCGTGCAGCTGCGAGCCCAGGCACAGGCTCACCAGTTTGAGGCTCTGCACCAGTTCGCCTGCTCCACGTGGGGCGGCTGAGGCCGAGGCTGAGCAGGCCGGGGCCGAGGCCGGACCCGCACAGCGCCGGGCGGAGCCCACCGTGCCCGAGGGGGTTCCGCCCGCAGCCCCCGCCGGGCCGCCTCCGCCTGCACCCCGCTCTCCTGGGCCGGGGTCCAAACCCCCCCCACCGCTCGGCTTACTCTGGCCACCTCCATCGCCCTCGCTGCCCGGTGGTCCCTCACTGCTGTCACGCCGGTGCCAGGAGTAGGTGAAGCCGCTGTCCTTGTCCAGCCGCCGTCGGCTCTCCGAGTCGTCGTCGCTGGTCTCCGAGCTGCTGCAGCTGGAGCCGCGACCCTGGCTTTTCCTGCGGTGGTAGCGCTTGTGCACCGTGCCCGGGGACGCGATGTTCATCTTCAGCCGGCTCAGTTTGGGCGGCAGGTTCTCGTCCATGTCGAACTCGTCGTCAGACTCGCCCTCCTCGAAGATCTGGTTGAGCACGGGCGCGCTCTTGCGCGATGTCAGGCGGTTGGTGACCGAGGGCTTCCGGCGCAGCACAACCTGCGCAGACAGGGACACCGGCTTCTTGTCCTCCTCATCCTCCTCCTCATCCTCCTCCACTCTGAACAGGCACTTCCGGCCACTGGCTGTGGGCTTCAGGCTTGCGGGAGGTACGCTGGACAGTGCTGGCCCGGCCAGCTCCGGCAGGTCGTCCTTCTTAGCTGAGTCACACAGGCCTTTGCTCCTGTGGCCATTGAGGACACTGTCTGCAGCCCGGGCCGGAGACTGAGGGACTGTGGCGTGGGACAGAGGAGTAGCCGTGAGATCATCCTCCAGGTCCTGGGGAACATCGATTTTGGTTGGCCAGGACTGCCTGTGTAACAGATTGGAGAAAGAAAGGTCATGTAGCCACTGGCATGTTATGGGGGAGGGTGGTTGTAAAAACCTAAGTGGGGTGCTGGGAAGGCGCTCAGTGGGTACAGCACTTGGTGCACAAAGGTAAGTATGCGACCTGAGAGCCCTGAACCACACAGAACCTGAGCTGAGAGCCCTGACCCACACAGAACCTGAGCTGAGAGCCCTGACCCACACAGAACCTGAGCTGAGAGGCCTGAACCACACAGAACCTGAGCTGAGAGCCCTTAACCACACAGAACCTGAGCTGAGAGCCCTGACCCACACAGAACCTGAGCTGAGAGCCCTGACCCACACAGAACCTGAGCTGAGAGCCCTGAACCACACAGAACCTGAGCTGAGAGCCCTAACCCACACAGAACCTGAGCTGAGAGCCCTTAACCACACAGAACCTGAGCTGAGAGCCTTAACCCACACAGAACCTGAGCTGAGAGCCCTAACCCACACAGAACCTGAGCTGAGAGCCCTGACCCACACAGAACCTGAGCTGAGAGCCCTTAACCACACAGAACCTGAGCTGAGAGCCCTGACCCACACAGAACCTGAGCTGAGAGCCCTGACCCACACAGAACCTGAGCTGAGAGCCCTGACCCACACAGAACCTGAGCTGAGAGCCCTGAACCACACAGAACCTGAGCTGAGAGCCCTTAACCACACAGAACCTGAGCTGAGAGCCCTTAACCACACAGAACCTGAGCTGAGAGCCCTGACCCACACAGAACCTGAGCTGAGAGCCCTGACCCACACAGAACCTGAGCTGAGAGCCCTGAACCACACAGAACCTGAGCTGAGAGCCCTAACCCACACAGAACCTGAGCTGAGAGCCCTTAACCACACAGAACCTGAGCTGAGAGCCTTAACCCACACAGAACCTGAGCTGAGAGCCCTAACCCACACAGAACCTGAGCTGAGAGCCCTGACCCACACAGAACCTGAGCTGAGAGCCCTTAACCACACAGAACCTGAGCTGAGAGCCCTTAACCACACAGAACCTGAGCTGAGAGCCCTTAACCACACAGAACCTGAGCTGAGAGCCTTAACCCACATAGAACCTGAGCTGAGAGCCCTTAACCACACAGAACCTGAGCTGAGAGCCTTAACCCACACAGAACCTGAGCTGAGAGCCCTGACCCACACAGAACCTGAGCTGAGAGCCCTGACCCACACAGAACCTGAGCTGAGAGCCCTGACCCACACAGAACCTGAGCTGAGAGCCCTGACCCACACAGAACCTGAGCTGAGAGCCCTGACCCACACAGAACCTGAACTGGCAGTGCAGGTCCTAATCCCAGGACTCCTTGGAGATGGGAGGTGGAGACAGACTCCCCAGAATCCTGGCCAATGTAGCAGCTAAGAAAACTTGTCTCAGAAAGATGGAAGGTGAGAACTGCAACCCAGGGTGGTTCTCTGACCTTCACACACAGGCCACAGCACACACATGCCCAAACACATGTATACATACACACATGTGCACATACACATCATACATATACCAAGAAAATGTAACTAGGACAAAATCCACAGGTCTCGAAAAGCCTTGCAAGTCCATTCAAGTCCATTCAAGGGGTCAAAAAGGGTTTGAGGACATGGCCGGATGGCCGCTCCATTATACCACAGCTGTCAAAAAAGGAAATGGGGAACGAAACGCACCACCTTTCTACACAGAGGCTTTACACTGACGCATACAAACCACACATGTATACATACACAAACATACACACGGGCCTTACAGGCATTATAGTGCTAATGAAATTCACCTGGACTCTCCAGCACTGACTTCACAGCACTTATCAAAAGAAATATAAATGGCTCCATGGATTTAAATCAGAGAATGCTAGAGAGAAAAATCTGACAAATGGTAAAGATCCTCTTCTAACCTTGCTAATACAACTATGTTTTTCAAAAGAAAATTAAAAATGGGGGGCTGGAGAGATGGCTCAGCAGTTTAGAGCACTGGCTGTTCTTGCAGAGGACTGGAACTCGTGGCTCACAACCATTTGTTACTATAGCTCCAGGGTATCTGATGCCCTTTTCTGGCCACTTGTAACAACTAACAACGGTTGAAGGCAGTGATAGGTGAGTGCTGGGTGGTATTTGTAATATCAAGAAGTATGGGAAGCCCTCAATCTTTCCAGCAATTAACCACCTCTCCAGTCTCATGGCCCTACAGACCTGCATACCATAGAGCTTCCCCAAAATGGACAAACACCTTGAAAGGCCTTGGGGTAGATGAGGTACTGAAAGCCATGTGAACTGCAGCTAGGTGATAGAGGAGCAAATGCAGCACTCTGGAAAGGGTGTAGTAGGCTCTTTTCTTTCTTCTCCACCAGCTTAAAGGAAAACCTGCTGAGGGGCCACACCCTGAAACAGGCTTGACAAGCACTTGAAGGGCACTTTCTCATTGGGCCTTCATCAGCCAGTGGCTGTTAATGTGAGAAAAATCACACTGTTAAACAGTTTCCTGAGCATATTAGCTACATCCAATGTGGTGACAGGTGAGCAGAACTTGGAACCGCAGACTAGCAATCTTTAGAGCCCAACTACAAAAATCACATCTTAATAAAAGAGAAGGAAAACTGCTAATAAAAATTACAAATGAATCAGACTGATTAGAGAATTCACAGTGAGGAGTGCTGACTCCGCCAGCTACCACTCTGCGAGCCTTGAGGATGAATTTTCTGAAACTCAAAACACAAAGGAGGCACTGTAACTAGCCCCCTGCAGATGAAGAAACAAATCTCCAGTCATACAGGCTTGAGGACATGACTTCTGACAGTCTGGGACAGTGACCTCTCTCTCCCCAGGACAGATGTCACTCCACTAAGCAAGAAGCCCTAAGGGACAACTTCAGTGAAGACTGCCAGTGATACCAGCCCAGCCTGGTCTAAGTACTCCACACCTGTTCACCACTCACCCTCCCCACAGCCACGGAGAGAGGTGGTGTCACCAGGTTCATCTCAGAGATTAAGTGGCTCCATCAGCTGAGAAATCAACTAGCTGATCTGGTCTCACAATCGCTGAATCCGAAGATAATATCAGAGACAAAAACACCTAATTTTGGGGGAGGGGCACCTGGAGAGACGGCTCACTGGTTAAGAGCACTGGCTACTCTTGCAGAGAATATGGGTTCAGTTCCTGGCATCCACGTGGTGGCTGTCTGTAATGCCAGTTCCTGATGCCCTCTTCTGGCCTCCATGGGCATTATCACACAGATGCACTTACATGCAGGCAAAACATACATACACATAAAATTAAAATAAATAAAATTTCTTTAAAAGCCCATTTTAGACCACATGCTGTGACACAAAACTTCAAGAAATACAAAAAAATTTAAATAATTCCATATATTCTATCAGACCACAATGCAATAAAACTTAAAATCAACAGCAAATGCAGCTCTGGTAACTACATAAACTCATGGAGATTAAACAACACACTCCTGAATGATAAATGGGTCAAAGAAGAAATCAAGAAAGAAAAGCATTCCTGGAACTAAATTAAAATGATAAAACAACACAACAAAACCTCTGGCACACATTAAAAGCAGTCCCAGGTAGGAAATATATAGCTCTAAGCATCTACATTAAAAAAAATCAGAAAGAGCACAAATAAATGACTTAAGGGTACAACTCAAGAATTTGAAAAAGCAAGAAAAGAACAAAACAAAACAAACCCAAACCCAACAGACAAGAAGTAATAAAAATTGGAGTAGAAAACAATGAAATAGAAACAACAAAAAAATACAAAGAATCTTGAAAAGATAAGATTAGCTTAGCTCAGCTAACAAAAAGAACAAAGGCAAATCAGCAAAACCAGAGACAAAAAGGAAAAAAATCATAATAGACATCAAAAAGATTTAGAACATTATTAGAGACTACTTTAAAAATGTATACTCTACTAAATGAAAAAAGTCTAAAAGAAATGAACGAATTTCTAAATTCAATGGATCCACCAAAGTTAAACCAAGACGAGATCAACAGTTTAGACAGACACATAACAAATAAGGAAATCGAAATAGTAATACAAAGCCTCCCAACTAAAAAAAAAAAAAAGCCCAGGTCTAGATGGATTCACAGAATTTTACCAAGGTCTACAACCAATGTTTCTTAAATTATTAAAAAAGAAAGAAACAGAGAGAGAGAGAGAGAGAGAGAGAGAGAGATAAACTCCCAAACTCCTTTCATGAAGCCAGTATTACTCTAGTACCAAAACCAGGTAAAGATACAACAATAAAAAAAGAAAACTATAGGCCCATATCCCTAATGAATATAGATACAAAAATCCCCCCCAAATACTCCCAAACCACAAAGTGACACATATCAAAAAGAACATCCATCATGATCACGTTGGCATTGTTCCAGCAATGCAGGGATGGTTCAGTAAGTCAATAAATAAAATAAATCATAAAAATGGACTTAAAGACAAAACTCACATGATCAGTTCAAGAGACATAGAAAAGACCTTTGCATCTATAATAAAAGTCGTAGAGGGAGCTGGACTAGAGAGAACCTCACCATAATTAAACAGACCCACAGTCAAAGGAGAAAATCCGGAGCATTCTCATTAAAATCAGGAACCAGACAAGAATGTCTACTATCTCTACTCTTTTTCAATGTAATATTTGAAGTTCTTGCTAGAGCAACAGGACAAGAAAAGGAAGTTTGAGTACTGACCGGAAAAGAAGAAGTAAAGTTATCCCTATTTGCAAATGATAAGAGATCCCCCAAAATTCACCTGAAAGCTTCTAGAAATGATCAACACTTTTAGCAAAGTGGCAAGTTACAAAATCAATTTATAAAACTCAGGGTCTAGAGAGATGGTTCACCAGTTAAGAGCACTAGTGGCTCTTGCAGAGGACCCAGGTTTGATTCCCAGCACCCATAGGCAGATAACAAATGCTTTTAACTCCAGTTCTAGGGGATCCGATGCCCTCTTCTGACCTCCGTGGGCACTGCACAACATGGGTGTATCCACCCACATGCAGGCAATACACTCATACACATAAAAAAAATATTTTTTAAGTTTTAGGAATAAGCCTAACCAAAGACATTAAAGATTTCTACAAAAAAATTTTAAATCTTTGAAGAGAATGAGAAAGACATAGAGAGACAGAAGGACCTCCCATGCTCTTGGATTGGTAGAATTAATACCGTGAAAATGACCATCCTACCAAAAACTATTTATAGTTTCAATGCAATCCTAATCATAATTCCTATGACATTCTTTACAGAATTAGAAAAAAAAATTCTAAAATTCATATGGAATCAGAAAAGATCCTGGGTAGCCAAAGCAATGCTGGGTACAAATGGGGAGATTACCATACCAGATTTCAAAAATATATAATAGAGCTATAGCCATAAAAACAGCGTGGTATCGGCACATAAAACAGACATGTAGATCAATAGAACAAAACAGAAGACCCAAACATGTGTCCTTGCAATTTCAGCCAGCTGATGGTTGATAAAGGTGCCAAGAACACACACAACATCTTCAACAAATAGTGCCGGCAAAACTGGATCTCCATGTGTAGAAGAATGAAATTAGACTCTTACCTATCATCCTGCATAAAAGTCAACTCCAAATGGATCAAAGACAATGTGAAAACTGCAACTGTTAAAGGAAGACATTGGCAGTAACAAGATACAGGTCCAGGAAAGGACTTCCTAAATTGAGTATCAGTCACTCAGGGACTAAGGTCAACAAGTGACCAGTGGACCTCATTAAAAAGCTTCTGTACAGCAAAGAAACAACCAGCTGAGTGAAGATGAAGCCCATAGAGTAAGAGAAAATCTTCACCAGTTACATATCTTACAGAGAATTAATATCCAGTTTACAAAGAAACTCGAAAAGCAAAGAATCAAGAAAACAAATGAAACAAATTAAAAATGGGCTACGATCTGAACAAAGAGCTACCAAAAGAAGAAATAAAAACGGCTAAGAAACACCTTAAAAATGTTCGACATCCCTGGTAATTAGTAATTAGGGAAATGCATGCAAATCAAAACAACTTTAGGATTTTATCTTACCCTAGTCAGACTGGCTAAGATCAAGAAAACAAATGACACCAAATGCAGGCGAGGATGTGGGAAAAGAAGAATGCTCATTCATGCAAACTGGGGGGAATGCAAACTCATGCAACCACCTAAGCAGTGTAGAGCTCTTAAAAAACTAAAAATCAATCTACCATATAAATCCAGTTATACCACTCCTTGGATATACCCAAAGGACTCATCCTACTGCAGGGATACATGTACATCCATCTTTGGTGATGCTCTTTTCACAATAGCTAAGAAACAAAAACAACCTCAATGTCCCTCAGCTGATGAACAGATAATGAAAATGTGGTTCACTTACACAATGGAGTGCTACTCAGCGGTACAGAAAAAAATCATGGAATTTGCAGGTAAATGGATAGAACTAGAAACTGTTATATTAAGTGAAGTAACACAGATTCAGAAACACAAGTGACTTATGTTCTCTCTCATTTGTGGATCTTAGCTCCAAATCCTTATATACAAGTATAGCTTTCAACAGTCATCAAAGAAACTTCTTTTTGCTAGAGATGGAAACTATTACAGAGTTCTACAAATGGTTAAATGCGGAGAATAACTGTCTGTGAAATGTCTAGCCCTAAATGACACATCTACAATGAAATACGCCTAAGGCTCGGGGAACACAGTGGAACAGGGAGCAGAGAGAATGTTAATGCGTCTCTCAGCTCTCACCAGTGAAGCTTCCTCATGTAACAGATGCTGATTAACACAGAACACAACAGTCCAAAACATAGAGAATAAGATACTGCGGAGTTTGTGTCCCTGGACAGGACTCCTATCTTACATCTCTGCCACCCAGGGTTCCAGAGTCCATTGCGAAAGGCGGGGGGGGGGGGGGGACTGGTGGTAGATGACCATAAGAAAGCAGTTTTTGCAGGACTGAGAACTTGCTCATATGAACTTACAGCAATGGTGACAGCATGCACAAGACTCATGCAAACTTAAACCCGACAAAAACCCAGCACAGACGTGGAGAAATGGGTAAGAAGCTCCAATCTTAGCCGGGGAACTTATTGACAAATGATCACTGCTGGGAGAGGAAGAGCTGATCTTCTTTAAGGGAGTGATTTTAGCTAGATAGGGTTACCAGGCTCCAGTGGATGAACTAACACCAGGGAACATCTCGGGACTTGATTCGATAAGCCTTAACACATATGACAGAATGCACAAAATATGGCTGGGGGAGGAGAGGACTATGGAGGGTGCAGATAACGGAAGGGGTCTAGATATGATTAAGATGAACTGTATGAAATGCACAAAAATTCAATGAAAAAATAGAAGAAAGCAACCCATTTAAAAAAAATTGGTTCAAATAACCATAAAGGAAAATTGAGCACTGCTTTTGGAATGAAATCTTGAAGGAAATAACGCATCAATACATGTCAGACTTGGAAAATCACCGGCAACCACTCTGGCTTGAGGTGGCTTTCTCTAATGTGTCTTCTGGTCAGTCAGCAGCCAGGGCCACTCTGTCCACCAAGAGACAGGAACCCCTTCCTGCACACTGAGAAGCCTGGTATGGCAGACATCATCACTGAATCACCCCACCTACCCCAACCCCTGAATTACGCAACATTAACAAAGGTTTCACTATGTTAACTTACTAAAATCATGAAGGTGTTTTTCTCACCTAAACTGCGCCTTGATGCTACTGGGGCTCGCAGATCTAGTCTGTACCTCTTTCTCTTGCTTTTCTCTCAGGATCCTCTCAGCAAGCAAGAAGTAAGTGGCGGTGATATGGTTGTACCTGTTGGTTTCCAGGGCTCTGAAGAGACAGAGCAAGAACAAATGTAAGCCACACAGATGGGGTTTGATTTTTAGAAGACTTATTTTATAAGGCCCTCGGGCTGGAGACATGGTTCAGCGGTTAAGAGCACTGGCTGTTCTTGCAGAGGAATGGGGTTTGATTCCCAGCACCCACATGGCAGCTAACAATCATCTGTAACTCCAGTCCCAGGGGGAATCTGATGCTCTCTTCCCTCTTTGGGCATTTCATGACATGGGGGCACTTACATACATGCAGGCAACATACTCAGACACATAAAATAAAAAATAATAAGATATTTTAAAAAAATAGGGCACCCCAATGAGACCTAATGACTAGGAAGTTGCAAAATCAGGCAAAAATGCAAACCATTAAAGAAAAAACTCTGAAGTTACTTAGGTTACCGTTGAAATTTTAAAAAGCAAATGAACAAAAACATTCAGTTTAGTGAAAAAAGTCCAACTGCTGAGAAAGCCAGACTGGTGAAAGCATAAAATAGGTCTGTGAGTTAGGGCCAACCAAAATGGCAGGTGTGGGCAGTTTAGCACTCTAGAGAACCCAGTGCAACTGAGAACATATCCTCCCCTCTGTGTGAATCAGCACACTCCTTTACCCACTGAAAAAGCAATGCTTGAGAGCACCCTGTCTGGCAGGTAGATGGGTAGGTGAGAGGGACATACCACAGCCTCGCCTACCTCCTGCAGCTAGCTGTCCTGGGACGTCCCTAGAGAATGCTTTGGAAAAACCACTCCAGTTTGGGGGGCGTCTGGCTTTAGTGCAGTGTGCACTAGAGGGATGGTTCAGAGATGCTCTATGAAGGGCACAGGGCACAGTACTAGGGCATGAAGGCCTGAAGTGAAATTCAGAGAGAAGGACTTCTCACAAGTGAGTTCTAGACAAAGTAGCTACCTGTGTTTTGGGGACATGCTGTAAGGCACTAAACTCAGGAACTACCTTCAAAATAAGCAGCTTCTCAGAATGCCAGCAGCTGATAAGAAGTGGGACTGGCTAGCAGCTGGGTTTGGACTCCAGTTCCTGCTGGCTGGGCAGCTGCAGTCACCCTGTGGGTTTGTGTCTAGTGCACAAAGTGCACAGCTTCACGCAGCACCACAGCAGCCACCTGCTACTGTCACCACAACTTCCTTCTAATGGAATGTACCTCCTTAAAGTGTACGTCAGAATTAAACCCTTCTTTCCTTAAAGTGCTTCTTGTCACTATTTCATCACAGCAACAAAAGAAGTAATTAATTAATGCAATGAAAAGCTACTTTCCAGAATGGAAAGCTATTGTCTACACATCCCTAACATGAGGGTCTATGCAGAAACAGCAAGTGTCTTGCTCCCATTCAGCTGGGCACCAACCTCTGAAGACAGTTAATATATCTGGAATCTTACTGGAAGTATATAACCAAAATTATAAGCCTGGCTTTCATTTTTGTAAGTCTTTAGTTCTAGTGCACTAAATCTGCTCTGTAGACGTGTATCCTTTCTGTAGACAATGCCCTTCCTAGAGACCAGAACCTCCATGGGGTGCACCTGGCAACAGGTAACACATGTGGGGTCTCCAAGGCTGGTCTGAGGCCTCCTCTTCCCCAGATCAGGGCCCTGGCCACAACCAAATCAGAGTGGCTACCCAAAAAGAGCCTCTTTCTGGCTTTCTTGAGTAGGGTGGCAAGTGTTTCATTAAACACGTTTAGTCACTGCTGATATGCATCTGTGGAAACACTCTGCTATTTTCTCAACCTCTTACAAAAGTGACTCTCCACTCAAACAGAGCAGGGCACATTACTTGGCATGCAAACAATAGAAGCTACTAACTATAGTTCCAGTTTTAACAGATTTCATAAACAACCAAGTAGCAGGCAGGTTCCAGGGTGCTATAATAGAGGCCCCAAGGAAGACAGTAAATACTTCAGGCTTGGTGGCTCATGTGGTCACTCTTGTGGCCATTCAGCCATGGTAAACACAATGCAGCCATCAGCAATACATAAACAAATGGTCCCACTGAAACCAGTCACTCATATCTACTAACACCACCTGGAAGGGTTTACCTGTGCACTAGGATAAAAACAAAGCAAAACTCAAAAATTCATATGCTAAGCCCTGGGTCAGGAGTGCTAGAGTGAAATAATCCAATGGCCTCCCAACAGGAAGTCTATCTGTGTTACGATATGAATGTGAAATGTCCCCAACAGGCTCACATATTTAACATCTGGTCTCCAGCTGATGGCACTGTTTGGGAAGACTGTGGAATCTTTAGGAAGTGGAGCCCTCCTGAAGGAAGTGGGCCACTGGGAGTAAGGTTTTATAGTCTACTCGCTTCCCATTCACTCTCTGCTTCCTGTGGATGTAATGTGCCCAGTAGCCACCTGCTCCAGTCACCACAATTTCCTCCTAATGGAATGTACTTCCTTGAAGTGTGTGTCAGAATTAAACCCTTCTTTTCTTAAAGTGCTTCTTATCAACTATTTGGTCAAAGCAACAAAAGAAGTAATTAATACAATCTGTTCAAGTGTCTAAAGGCTACGGAGAGTTGAGAGAGTACATTCCAACATTCCTAGCTCTGAGTCTGCCATACTGACAAGCATGGACATACTCTACGATGGCGTCTCGGTCTGCAATGTCCCCAAGCACCATGCGCTGGATTATGCTGTTGTGCTCCTCTTCTGAGAGGTTCTTGTAGGACACAAGAGGGATGTTGTACTTGGTGGCTGGTGAAGGATCCACTCCCTGGAGCCAAGGGTGGTTTTCAATCTCTTCCAAAGAGGCCCTCCTCTTGGGATCTCTCTGCAGCATCCGTGTGATTAGGCTGTAAAGGAAAGTAGCCCGTTATTGAAGCACACTGCTTGCAAGAATTAGTAACGATGGATGTCACTAATATGAACTGTTTCCTACATTTTTGTGAACAATTTCATTAGGTTCATTAGTGGAGGCAGATGGGACCAATGGGAATCTAGTGCCACCATACTCATAAAGTAAAATACCACAGCCTCCCAGGTGTATGATGAGGAAACACAGTTCTTTGTTGCTAGAATTAACTTGAGGTATCAGCCTCAGGTTGGTTATATGCTGAGTTACACGCTGGCTTAGTGGCATACTAGACACAGTACAAGACAACTTTCACAAGAATGAATGACTCTCCTGATGAACATAACTAAAATACCATGTAGTAAATTTTCAGAAATATATTTTAATGACATTGGCAAAATAAATTAACGAAGAATACTTGCTAACTAAGTGAAAGTAGGGTTCACAGGGGACAAATGACAAGAATTGGTAGCCTGACTGTTCCTGCTTCGGTTTTGCAAAAAATACTTTGGTGGAACAAGGAAAGTTCTTGCAAGAGCAAAGATGCTCAGTGCTCAAAGTGCAGCAAGAAAGAAATCCACTGCTCAGAAGAGGGCAGGAAGGAAGCTGGCATGCCTCAACACTGGCTGTGGATGTAACCTGGATGGATTCCTTCCAAAGACTTGTGACACCTCACACCAACCTGTGCTTATATTAATGATAGCACATATGGTAAAGTGGTTTCATCTTGATGAATTTCTGGACAACAACCAGATAAGACACAAATCTTTCTATAGGAATGTAAAAAAAAACAGGCATCAAAGAATTCCTAATGATGCTGAAAAAAACAAAACAAAACCCTCAGGCCTCTCACAAATCAAATCCACAAAGAAATAAGGTGCCACCAGCAAGAATCCCCAAAACACAGCAAATGAGAATGCAAACCCCTTAAATGCTGAAATTCTCCAACACAGAATAAGTATGTTTAAGACATGAACAAGAAGCTTGAAAATATCATCAGGGAACAATATGCAAATTGCTATGCAATCTTGAGAAAAAATGTTAAAAGGCTTCTGAAAGTGAAAAAAAATCATTATAACTAAAAAAAGTCAATGGACAAAATTTAAAAATTAAACATAAAGAGAAATCATGAACTGACAGGAACTCATGAAAGACAAAGCCAAGGAAAATAGCCTTGTATCTGCAGAATGAGACCGAAAACTCAAAGAATAAAAGGTAAGAATGACAGAGAATTTCAATATACATCAGATCAGTTCCAGAAGGAAATGAGAAAATGGAAAAGAAAGCATATTTGGAATGTTCCCAAATCAGAAAAGAATAGAATCATGAGCCTGGGAGTGTAGGATGCTTTAAACACAAAAGATCAGAGAGAAAAGGCAACACAGCAGCAGGAACTATAAGACGGACAGCTGACTCCTCCAGTAGAACAGTACGAGGACAGCTTCCATGAGCCGAGAGAAGGCAACCGCAGTGCACAGCTCCACACAGTAAGACTGCCTTTCAATAACACATGTGACATAAAGACATTTTCCAGTAAAATCAAGAAAGCTAATCACCAACAGATGTTCATCAAAAGGATGTAATTTTAGCAGAAGACTGTTAATGCCAACTGAGAGAGCTAGCAAACATCTGAGTGATATTAACAATTTCTGACTATATAAAATATTATTTGTGGAGTTAGAAAACAATCACTAAAATATTGTATGACAGTAAAATGTTCTCAGGATTTTAAATGTTTTATAAGAAAATAAAAATAAACATTAACTATAGATTTTTATTAAATTAAGCATACAAGCATGCATGGCTATGTTAAAATAAGGTTTTAAAAAAAAATCACTAAAATAATAGACTGCAATTTTGCAGACAGTTGAGATATAAGATAGTCAAATGAGGGGAAAAGAATAATCTCTACCAATCTCACAAAAGGATAGGGTAAAAATTCAAAACCTGAAATAGTAGATGAAATAAAAAGCACTCCTAAAGACGGTATCAACAGCTCTATACTTACACGTGATCACAATATATATAAGCAGAATGTGTGCCACAATCAAAAACAAAGATGAGCAGATGAGATTCAAGGCACTATTATATCCAGCCTATTAAAGGTGCACTTCACACTAGGACAGTCAAAGTTTTCAAGGGAAAGGATGGAACATGGTCTCAAACACTAATGAAAGAAAGCAGATCTAATTCCCTATATTAAACACTGACTGACTCTAAAGCAAAAGGCATTATTATTACAATCTCTGACATTAACTGCTACAAAGGTTTAATTTATCAGGAAGGCATAACAGTTTTCAACTTACTTGTATCTAATAACGTTACCTCAAAACACTCAAAGCCAAAACTGACAGACTTTTGGAATATAACAATAAAGCCACAATCATAGTGGAAGACTATCTCAGTAATTAACATACCAAGAAGTGAAAAAACTCAGAAAGGATGCAAATAATTTTGAACAGTACAATTAATGAGTTTCACCTTAAAGATGTATATAGACCTCTGATACCAACTTGAAATATAATCTTCCAATAACAGAAAGACTATAACAATTAACCTCATCACAGACCATAAGCAAACCTCAATTTAAAAAAGAAATGGTAACATGCAGGTTGTATTATTTGACTGTAAAATGCAATTAACTTAGAAATTAACAACAAAAAGTTAATTATAAAAAGGCCATGTACTTGGAAAAAAAAACATTGTAAACAATGCATGGATCAAATAAATCAATGGAAACTAGAAAATACTTAAAAAGTTGAATAACAAGAACAACAACAAAAAATCAATCAAATCCAATGGGATAGAGCTAACCTAATACCAGGAAGCAATATACAGGTCTAAACATCCTAACAATAACAGAAATTCAGTGAGCTGAGTAAGATAAGAACAGAATTAGCCCCTGTGTAGATAGGAAGAAATAACAAGGCCAAGAAGAGCAAAAACAAAGCTTAACAGAAAATCAACAAAGCCAGAAGCTAGTCCAAAAAAGACCAATAGAAACAACAGTCCTATGGGAAGACTGGTCAAAATGAAAGAAGAGGAAGTATGAATTGTCTTCTAAATCCTTCTAGGAAGATGACACAAGGCAACTCCCAAGAGTTTACAAACTGCTCTGCTTCTTAGCTGACTAATGAGCATATACATGATCATTTCATCACTTGTACATTTTTGAATAAGTGACTTAATCTGTTTTAGTTTTTTCACTGGGGGCAGAAAAGAGAATCTTGAGTTAACCTGCACTGGATACAGACCTGGTTCCCTGGGAAAGAATCAGAGCAAGAGATGAAATCACCATCACCATCAACACACAGAGAGACTCCCAAGTGCTACAGTCTAAACTATAAGCTTTATATTATCAACTCATTTAATTTTCACAATAGCCCTAAAATATATAATGTAGCATTCTCACATCAACAGCAAAGAAGTTGGTAGTTGAATCCAGAGAGTTTAATACCTAAATTGGAGCTCCACTTGAAGGAATAACCTCTCAATCTACTGGATTTCTTCCTTACTAGCTATGGAAAAACTCAGAACTTTATTTATGCAGAAAAGCCTTTTTAACTGTTAACTATAATCTCAGTTGCTTCACTAAAAATATTATTCATAATGTCAATGAATGACAGACTTCAAATAGTCCTGTCCCATGAATGAATTTCTCAGCGTAGAAATGAGAGTCCTGTGTGATACTGGAAACTGCAGTAAGCCACCTGCACACACCAGTCAGTGCTGCTTATCACAGTCACACAGCAAAGCGCAGGTCTACTGGAGAGGGTGCGTGAGGAGCATTATAAGATGCTGTTATCAAGAGTTACTAGTATTAGACATCCTAAAATGATGTGTTCATGGTCTTCAAGAACTGAAATCCCCTAACTCTTCTCTGGAAGGTAACACAATTCCAAGTGGCCTTGCTTTTTGCTGCTGCACAGGAAGGTGGCTCCCAGGACTGTCTTAACTACTGCTGTAACCGCCATTTCTGGAGGCTGAAGAGACCCAATGGATTTCCTAAGAAGAGTATGTAAGAAATAAGTATATTTTTCACTTCCTCTTAAATTCTTTTCTTCTTCTTCTTTTTATTATTATTTTGATCTTTTTGAGACAGGGTCTCCCTATCTGGAACTCACTAACTCACTATAGAGACCAGGCTGGCCTCAATTTCACAGAGACCTATCTGCCTGCCTCCATCTCCCAAGTGCTGGGATTAAAGATGTGTGCCACCACACCCAGCTTACTTACTCTTAAGTTTCTTATCAAATACTGATAGCCACCCCCATTCCCCTCACAACAGAAGTATTAAAATGAACTCAGGTCTCTGGCTGTTGGAAACACCTCAAATATTACTGACATGTTAATGAATGACAATTTCTGCTTTAATGTAAGGTCTCCACAGACTTTTTAACTTACTCTTTGCACTCCATGGACACGTGAGGTGGCACTGTGTACTTGCAGTCCATAATCATGGTCAGTGTCTCGCTGTCGTTGGCCTCTTGGAAGGGTGGCTGCCCACACACCAGCATGAAGAGGATCACTCCCAGACTCCATATGTCTACAAACCAAGGATAACTTTTAAAATACTGGACTAGGTAGAAAAACAAACTATTAAGAAGAGTAAAGGCAGGCTAACAATAGTGTCTGTCCTCAGAAGTGCAGAGAGGTGGGCCTATACACTGAAGCAAGTGCCAGTCACAGCAAATACCCAATAGGGTAAACTAGTTTCTTTGTCAGTGTCTTTCTAGGCTTCTAAGTCAAATGACAAGGCTCTGCCCTTTCCCCATTGCAAGTCACTCCAGAGATAAAACTAAGATATTAAAAACTCTGAGGCTAGAAAAGGAGTCTACCAGAGGGCACACTTATCCCCGTTGTTCTTAACCTCATTCTCAGTGAGGTAACTGAGTCCAACAAATCATGAGAACTACACATGAGAACACTGCAGCTCAGGGACAACAAAACAAGAACCCAGACTGAATGTGTACCACTTTACATGCAGAACTGGGACCCACAGTTTAAGCAATCAGGAAAAACACTCCAACTTACAAACAGTGGGAGCTACTCAACAAAGCCCTTAAAATATGGAAAAAGAGTTTTTGTCATTAAAGTACCCCAGGCAAGGTTGGGCCAAGTTCTGTCTACTGGGATCCTGCTCAGCATAAAGCTGTAGCAGCTTAGGTCTGTAAGTCCACAACTGCTTATCTTTACATTGAAAAAACAAAACCCTAAAATAAGGGGCTGGAGAGGTGGCTCAGTGATTAAGAGTTCATACTGCTCTTGCAGAGGACCAAGTTCGTTTCCCAGCACCCATGTTGGTGACTCACAGCTATGTGCAACTCCAGCTTCAGGGGAATCTGATGCCCTCTTCTGATCTCCACAGGCACTACCATTATATACACAGACACAGATACAATTCAAAATAAAGATAAATCTTAAACTCGTCAATTAGACAGAAAAATGATGGCTTTTTCAGGTGAATTGTTTTTTCAGTTTGAAAAAAGGCTTCAAGAAGGAGGCAACAAATTAGTTCATTTCCAGAAATGAAAATATATATGTGATAATATAAACATTCATACAACAAAAAGTCAGTTCAGGCAGCTTTGCAGACACAAAGGCTATGCAGGTGCCTCATAGCCTGCCATGCATCACAGCTGCTAATATGCAACTGGTGCACTCATGGAAGCCTAAAACAACTAGGAAAAAAAAAAGATTCCAAGCTAGGAAATTAAAATTTGTTAATAAAATAATAAAATATCATTTCCTTGGTTCAAACTAAACAAGAAAGGCAACAAAAGAAGGAACCCAGTATGACTCTATATAATAATAGACTTTACTATGGGTACACTAATGGCAACCAATAAAACACCAGAAAAAAAATTCAAACATGCATGTGGATCATTCAGTCCAGTGCCTTAGTTCTACAGTATCTGGCCCAGCTTGCCGAATACAAACATGAATAATCTGACTAACCCAGCGAACCCACTGGCTATCTTGACCTTGGATTGAGAGAGTTGTACTAATAATTCAAATCAAACTTCAGAAATGACAGTTGATCATACTTATTTTTTAAAGAGCCGGTGAGAAGAATTTAAGCCTCTATTCCAGTCATACCTCACAAAGGTTTTTTAAAAGGAAATTTGTAGTTGATGTTAAACTCTCTTTGTACAACTATGGGGTTTTGGTGTTTTTTTGTTTTGTTTTGTTTCTCCGACAGCACTGGGGATTGAACTTAGGGCCTCAGACATGCCAGGCAAGTGTCTGTGATATGCTATTTCTAGTCACCTGCCCCAACTCTCAAGCTGCCATTGTGAACAAGTGGCAATCTTAATTATTCCCCCTTTACTGAACTGCATGCTATTTGTGATCTTATAGTCTAGAAACTTACTTATACAATAAATCTCACCTTTCTACTGACACCCATGAGACAAGAATGAAATGTTTCAAATTTTTATTTTTAATAAATATTTGGCTATTTCTTTTCCACCAAAGAGAGACTTTAAATGCCTTAGAATAAAATGCATATGCATTAAATACCTAGGCAATTAAAACAAAACCTCCTTTCACTGTTCAATTCTGCTACCATGCTTTACCAGCAACAAACACACACCTAATAGACAATAGCAACTCCAAGGACAACCCAACTCTCCTAAGATTTCAGCTGTATAGTCCCTCTATCATCTCCCACCGCACTGGACATACGATATGCTTTCTCTCTGTTGCTCAGAGCTGACATCTGCCAGAGCAATGGCACAAAGGTTACATTTTAAAAGACAGCACATAATATAAATAACTCGCATCACCAAAAATTCTTATTTGGCTAAGGAACACTTTTTTTTTTCTGTTAGATGTTAACCTTACAATCAAGAAGTCCAGTTATTTGGAAATATTCTCTTTGAGGTCATTTACTCAAGCAAATTAAGAAATTCTATTTGTTGTGAGGTGACACATGATTAGAAGGGTGAAAAACTAGAAAAGCAACATAAACACAGGTGGTTTCCGGCTAGGGATTAAATAATTTTTCACAATAGAAATACTTAAAAAGTTGAGGAACTCAGAAATATAATCTTATATCAAGTAATTTACAAAAATTTGAAGCACTTCAACTAGAACCCCATGGTAACACCAGGAAGGACAGTCTCACAGATGGGAAAGGGATATATTACTACCTTAAAAATTTATTTCAGTGCTTATTTTATTTTTTCATTGAAATTTTTTATTTATTATTATTTTACTTTATGTGTATGAGTGTATTGTCTGCATGCATTGTAAAGGCACCCAAGTCATGCAATATCTGTGGTCAGAAGAGGGCATTGGATCCCCTAGAACTGGAGTTACGGGTTGTTGTTAGCTGTATGTGGGTGCTGGGAACTGAACCCAGGTCCTTTGCAAGAGCAGCCAATGCTCTTAACTGCTGAGCCATCTCTCCAGACCCCACTAAAAAAATTTAAAAACTAAGGCTGGAAGGTCATAGATCTTAGAGAAAATCCCAAGGTTGTCACATCCCTAGATAAGTGTAATTTCTTAGTATGTGCAAAATATGGATCCTTACATCTACAGACAAGTATCCCAGTCACCACTTCTCAAAGAAGCTTCTTTTGCAACAGAAGGAAATTATTACACAACTGGTCGTACATAGACATTGTCTGTAAATTGCCCAAGCCTAAGTGACACATCTACAATGCAACCTCTATACCCAAGGCTCATAGAACATAGAATAAGAGGTAAAGGGAACACTAATGCATCTCTCAACTCTCACCAATGAAACTCCCTCATGCAACAAAGGGCCAGAAACACAAAAGGTCACAAACGGTCAAAGCATACAGGATAAGAGTCTACAGAGGGTGGGTCCTGGGACAGGACTCCTATATTAAACCCCATCCACCCAGGGCTCAGGGATCACTGAAGAAGAAGAGGGCAGAAGGTAGGAGGTATATGATCATATGGAAACATAGTCCTGCAGGATCCTGGGGCCATGCTCATATGAATTTACAGCAATAGTGTCAGCATGTACAAGACCCACGCAAACTCAACAACACAGAATCGTGGAAATGGACAGTAGTATGCAATCTTAGTCAAAGAATTATTGGCAGCTGATTACTGCTGGGTGAGGAAGAGCTGATCTCCTTAAAGGGAGGGATTCTAAATAGGCTGACTTAGACCCCAATGGATGAACTTGCACTGAGGGACAACTGGGAAGACTAACTTGACATGTATTAACATAATCACAGAATGTATAAATTCCAGTCAGGGGGGGACTTCAGGAGGATGAAGAAAGGGGTATGAAAATGATTAAGATGTTCTGTATTAAATACACAAAAATTCAATATAAAATTTACAAAAATATATAATAACAGAACCATGAGTTCCCATCTCACCCCACATCTGAGATGCCAGTGCCACAGAGGAGATACCAAACCATGCACGGGGCTGGGACGGGGATGGGACAGAGGACAGACTGTACATTTACCTCATTAAAAAATGTAGGTAGCTCAGCAGACAGCAACCATCTGCACAATCATATATAATACAGACGTTACTATCTCAAGCATATATTTTGATTTCAGACCCAGCTATATAGGCTCTTAGTTAACAAAAACAGAAAAAAATCATTTAATAAACATAAAAAAAATCTTTCAACTTTTGGAAACATGGGAGTGAGTGAGAGACCATGATGTCTGATGTTATAAAGGATGGAAGTCACTAGGTGCTCTCAAGTAACTAGAAACAAGATTTCCAAACGAATCCTCCAGTCTCATGAGTTGACACTCAGGTTCTCAATCACAACACAGTGGAATGATTCTAATTCTAGGGCTGGTGTGGAGTTTATAAAGTCCATTTGAGGCAGACCATCAAAAGATCAAAATGAAAACAAAATAGATAAAGGAACATGCCAATTAAAAGTCATTTCTCAAGTGACTTATCGAGAGTAAAAGTGAGAAAGCACTAAAGATGGGAGGGTCAAAGGAAGGTTTTCATCTATTATCTATCCATGATTTTTCTCAAGTTTTCTTTCCACAATTAGCCATGCATCAATAAATAAACACCAGAATTAGAATGTTCTAAAAGCACTGCTGATGAAGCAGGGGCACCTTCTGCAATACCGCCTGTAGCTACGAAGATTTATGTACTCTAATCCAACTTGCTCACCAGCAATCACCAGGACCCCATGCAAAGGCAGTGCCTGGGATTGTTCGCAGAAGTATGTGGGTTCCAGGGACCTAAATAAAAGCTGGGTCCTTTGTTTCTTGAATGATATTCAGAATACCAATTACTAAAGACTTTCTTGCTCCAAACAAGGTCAGCAGCTAGTCCTGAGAACACAACAAGAACACACCATGGAAGTAGAAACCAACAGTCAGGGCATCTCAGTGACTGTACGAGTGAAGCTGAGTGGCAGCTCAGTGGTAGGGTGATAATCACCTGGCATGTGCAAAGTCCTGGGTTTGACTCCCAAGACCACAAAAGAGCAAAGTAGAAGAGGAGTGAGGACTCCACATAGGTCTCACAGACTCTAAGATCTCTCTACTGCCCTGGTTTCATCTATTTTCTAGTTTGAAGCAGGGGATAAATACTGCTCCTTTTAACAACAGAAACTAGAATGAGCAAGACCATCTCAGCCTACTTCCACACATTTCCTTCCCAGGCCTGAATGCATCTACATGCTCCTCAGGAACTAAAAAATGAGTAACATCTAAATGATCAACTTTACCCAAATTATTTGTCCTATCTATGCCACAGCCTAATCAATGGCATTTCTACTCCCCTCGTCTAAGCTTAAGAAATAGTGCAGACCCTTACTCTGCAGGTCTTGTGATACCCTCCTTAACTGCTGGTAAAGGAGACACTCAATTCTGCCATGTGCTCAACATCCTCAAAGACTCGCTCTCACCAATCCTTGAGGTCCCTTCCACACTGCCCTCTGACCTAGGACCTGGCTCCCTGGGAATTTCAGCCATGGTCTGTCATCAAGGATTTTCTCATTTTTCTCCATTTATGCAGGTCTGTGAATGCAAAATGCAGCCCCTGCACCCTTCTGGGTCTGCTCAACCTAAGTCTTATGACCAGAGTGAACCTGAAACTACAGAGAGAACAGTTCACAACATTGTTCAAAAGGCAGCCCCAGAGTGCAGGGGCAGACAGGGCTTATTCCTGTCCTCCAAGAAGCAGATTTAAGAAGAGAAGGAGACTAAGAGCATCTAGACCAATGCAGAGGGTAACTGTCGAAGATGAGCTGCAGTGTGCTTTTGGCTTTGCTCAAGAAGTTAAAGGGTTATCGAGTGCACTGTGGACCTGCACACGCTCACACACATCCAAACCAGGCAGGCAAGCACAGAGCCTTCCAAACCTAGCATTCTTTCACATTCCACTTTACAAAGCTGACACCAGTCAAGAAACAAGTTTCACAAATGAAGAAGCAAAGATAAACCAGGCTACAGTCTCAGTCCAGTGATTTCTTTTAGTATAGCACCATTCAAAAAGCATGCATGCCTGGGCAGGAGCCTTAGACCAGGACTCTAATCACAGAGTGAGCCACTGAGCCATGCCATCCTAGCCAAGTCACCCAGCTTCCATACATCTAAGCCTTCCTTCTAGCACTTCTCTGGTCATTTCTGTGACAATGTCCAAGCAGGCAGAGCTGCTGCATTATGCAGAGCCAGAGGCAACGGGCAATGTCTGTTGCCCCCAGGAGCGAGCACCGGAGCAGGTGGATCGGCAGGCTCTACCCTTTGCCTAGCATGCTGTGTCCTGAGCACTTCCACTCAGTGCCTCTGCTATTCGAATCACAAGAATATTTATTTACCTATGAAGAATACTTAAAAGTTATCTGAGGGTAACAGATTATGGTGTGACATGCAGTTATTTTTACTGAACAAGGTACTTTTTTATGGGAATGAAAGGGGAAAGAGGTAGCTTCGGCATGTTCTGTGCTCAGCGACAGTGACTCTCTCCCTGTGCTGGGCACACTTGCTTCCGCAGGGTTTCTGGAAGGGATGCCATGGAAGAATAACTGTAGTGAGAATTATTTCACTTTTTAACAAACATTTGCTTCACAAGTTAAGAAAACTCAAACTCACTGATATTTCATAAAAACCTCTAGCAGTCATAAAACGTGATTTTAAAAACAATCCAGAATTACTATAAATGTGTATGCGAGAGATCTCAGGACTGCAGTATCCAGCAGGTAGATGTTGTGCTCATGAACCAGGGAGGAGCTAGGCAGTGCTGTTGGCCATCTCATCTTATCCACCTCCGTGTCCTCACTTTAGGACAGACCTGCATGTTGTCAAGCTAAAGGAGACACCAAAGCTAGAACCATGGCAGGTGGTCTCTTGGATACATTCCCAGATAGAGTCTGTCTGGACACTCTGGTTACCTCGAAATTTCCACCCAGTCAAAACAACCCCTCAAGGAATTAGTATATACTAAGGTGAAGAATCAGTTACAAATTCTTATCTTTCCAAAATTAGATTTTTAATAACTGATTCCATTTACAAACTCAGGGGAAAATCTCTAGCTGGCCATTCATTTTGTTGTAATATAGACCTTAAAGTCTAAGATGTGCCAGGTGTGGTGATGCATGCCTTTAAATCTCAGCACTCCAGGGCAGAGGCAGGTGGATCTCTGTGAGTTCAAGGCCAGCCTGATCTACATAGCAAATCCCAAGCTAGCTGGGACTATAGGGAGACTCTGTCTCAAAAAGACCATTAAAAAAAAAAAAAAAACTCAGCTGTTCATATATTTGAAATAGGGTTAAATGTGAAGACAAGGGGCACCACAACAGGCAGCACACACTTTTTAAGACAAGTGCCCGTGTGGACAACTCTTCAAAGGCAGGACCCACTGAAGGACTGCTTCTCCAGGGACACACTGACTTTAAGTCTAATTTTGAGTGGTGACTATACACTTCAAAGCACCACAAGACACACATGGTGCAATAAAGGTTTAATTCTCAACTACAAAGTAGAATGCTTCATTTTGGTACAAATTTATCCTAATTTTATTTGTCTAGTCAGTCAAATGCAACAAGAGCTCCATATGATTAACACTTTACAAACTACATTTGTACAAATTTAATCTTTAGTTCAATAGCTAGTGAAGTGGGTTGATGTTTTCTTAAGCTGATTTTCAAAACACTGAGTATTTTGCATAAAGTTATCATATACTGACAAAAACAAATATACAAGTCATTAAAATATCAGTTGCAGAAATCACTTGTATATAGAAACTCTTGGCTAAGACAAGCAGGTTTCCTTCATAAAATGTTCAATGAAGAAGCCAAGCTCACTGGGTGTTGGGGAAACTGAAGTGCACCTTTATAGGATACAGCACTGTTGTAAAGTCCTTAAAACATTTTAAAACATTTAAAGTTGTCAGGAGACAATTTCCTTATATGAAGAGAAAGAAAAATAAACTTTGAAATAATGAATGTGATATAACAAGATTCGAACTTCAATGTATCTGTTATTGAAATGTGTTTGGGTCAGTTCTCCATGAAAACACCTTAACTAAAGCTGTGGTTTAAGAATGCATACAACTTCTTTTCCTACATTGAAATAACCACCTATCTTCCTAGGAATTACAGTAAATATATAACTTGGGTTGGCTCTGGATAACCTCTTAACTTTAAGATTGTGCCTTTTCAGATTGTGCCTTCATATTAAAACTTCAGCTAGAAAGTTCTCTCAAAAAACCCCATACACTTCCTAGTTGTAAAGTTAGCATTTACTTTTCTCAGATTATGAAAGAAGATAGTGTTTAACGACCAAGAGACAGACCTACTGGCAGCATGCAGGAATTCTCTATGCTCACCCATACCATAGATAATCCTTAATATCAGCCTATTAGATAAAGATATAAAAGTGTGCTTCTCTGAGTTCATATAATTTACACACACCAAAATTCACCATTTTTCATGCAAATGCAGTTATGTAACTACGACCACTGTGGAGATGTGATGCAGCTTGGTCTCACAGCATGCAGAGTTCCTTCCTGTGGCCCTGTGGTTAAACCCTGCTCCCAGCACAGCCCCTGATAACCACAGGTCTATTTTGGATCCTCTTAAGTTTTGCCTTAAAATGCAGGCATGCGGTACACTATCTTTGTGGTCTGGCTTTTTTCACAAACACATCTGAGAATCCTGTGTGCTGTTGCTGGTTTCTGCAAAGATATTCCACAACTTATTTCAATCTGGGACAATCTGAGTAAAGCAAGTAAAAATATCTTGATAGGCTTTTCATGTATGTATGTGTGTGTATTGTGTATGTGTTGCTGAGGATTGAACCCAGGGCCTCACACATGCCAGGCAAGTATTCTACCACTAAGCCACATCCCAAGTCTCTCCAGGCTTTTATATTAACAAAAATATTCATTTCTCTTGAGTAAATATTCAAGAGTGTGTTTGCTGGGTTGCTTGCAACAATGTTGAAAAATTGTCTTTTCTCCAGTGACTGGCTAGCACTTTTTCTGAAAAGCAACTGACCACGTGTTGTGTGCAGACTTTCCATTTTGTTCTATTGTTTACATTTCACCAATACTTCAGTTTGATTACTGTAGTTTAATACTAAGTCCTGAAGATTACAATTACTTTTAAGTTTAAGCCTTTTCTTTCATATTGCCTACTTATACGAGTTATTTAATGAAACTCTTTTGTCTTTAGGACTTGGTCAGTCACCTAAGAGCTCTACTTTAATAATTGCCTATATCACAAATATTTCGCCAATTAGTTTGCACAACTGTTTCAAACATAGGTCTAACCATGCCCACAGACCATAAATCAAATCTAACTCCTTGTTCTTACAACCCCTGCTTACAAAATCCTCTCTCAACTCTTCATACACAAGTCCTTGCTCAACTGGAATTTGCTTGGGCATATAATACACATAGGGGATCTTTCCTCTTCAGATAAATAATTGTTCTAGTCAACTTTTAACATAATTTCTTCCTGATACCTTCTGATGATGGAGGAATCTGAATTTTATTAGTCTATGTTATTGTTTTCTACATGAGTTGCAACAGCCAACTGAAGAACCAGTCTTGTAGGAGGGCCACAAACAAACAGTGGTATGGAAAGTCAACAAATCTAAGGCTCTGGCATTCATCAGACACTGTGCTAGGTCCTGAGACCTAGAGACTAACAATGAACAGAGCTAGACAGAGAGGGGGAGGGTGGGTGTGGAAGGAGGAGGAGAGGAGTGTGGAGGGGGGAGGCACAATTCATCTCTTTATTCATCACAGGAAAGTCACAACCTCCTGGCTTATAAAAGGTGACTCCAACCACCTCATGCTCCACTGAGGACTTTCCTTCAAGAGCTGCTTCCATAACGAGCTGAGAAGTCCTCTGACCTGCAGAAGGCCCTGTAAGTCCTGCACACCTGCTGCTGTTGGTTTAATTCTGATTTCCTGACTCTCTGATCTCCTGCTGTTAACCAGGAAGCTAGAAGACCTCAACATTCCACTCCCTGCTGACAGCTAGAAATAGGGAAATACCAAACTTACCAGCATTTTATAGAAAATAACCAAGACTCTGAATAAGACCCTGAATGACAGCTATGAACACAAAACATGAGTTGGTCCCTTTTGGATACTGAGCTCAATAGCTTCAGTTGTCAACTAGACAGGCTTGGGCGGAAAGACCCTCAACTGAGAAACTACCTCTATTAAACTGGCCTGGGGTCATACCTATGAGGCATTTTCCTGAGTAATGTGGGTGGTGGCCACCCTGGGAAGGTGGTCCTGTGTTATATAAGAAAGCAGGCTGAGCACAGGCCAAAGCAGTAAGTCAGTGAGTACCGTACCTCCATGGTCTGTGCTGCAGGTTCCTGCCCTGAGTTCCTGCCTTGACTTCTCTCCCTGAACTGTGAGCTGTAAGCCAAATAAAAACCCTTTCCTCCCCAAATTGCTTGTGGTCAGTGTTTTTAATCACAGCAATAGAAAGTAGACTAGAACAGAAGTTGGTACCAGGAGTGGAGTACTGCTGTGATGGACCTGATCTGAAGGGATTGTGGAAGTTTTTGGAGCTTGAACTGGAAAACTGCTTGGAGCTCAGCGAGTTGTCTGTAGGAACTTGGAAGATAATGCTGAAACAGGTGTTGACAATGGAGGCCTGGCTTGTAAAGTTTCAAGGGAAGCAAAGACTCATCAGGGTTGTTTGTGTGATGTTTTCAATTGAGAATCTGTGGTTTCTGGTCAGCTGGAGCTGAAGAATGAGCTGTGATTAGCAAGAGACCAGAAACACTGAAGTGAAACCTTTGCTTTACTGGGACAATTGATACTGGTTAGTTGGGGCTGAAAAATCAGCTGTGATTAAAAAGAGACCAATATCAGAGTTGAAATCTTCTAGGACATATTTCCTCAAGGTCAGCACACAGAAACTGTGGTCCAGAGGGGGCCTGAGGCTCCATCTCAAGCTGGAAGCAAGAGTTGGTAATGTTTTAGAGTTTCCTACATAGTACTAGTTTTGAAGGATTGAAAGGCTCATGGAGAGAATCTGAGCCTTAGCACTCTGAGAGGCCAGAGAAGATAACTGGTAAAGGTGCAGCCTCAGTTTCAGTAGACACCCCAGCATATTGGAGATGCCAGGACAACCACCAAGGGCAGTGGCAGAGTGGATCCAGCCTGAGCCTACAAGACGACAGTGGACGGCAGAGCTAGAGAGTGGAATTGTCCAAAGCCCTTTAGAACCTAGATGATCGTGAGTGAATGCCAGATGTCCAACCTTGAGCTACTTTGCTAGACTTTGGTTTTGTTTAAGTATGCCCAATTCTTCCCTTTTAAAATAAGACAGTATTTGCCTTGTTTTGTATTTTACAGAAATTTTTAAAGAATTTTAAAAGAAACAACTTTTTAAAGACTGGGACTTTTAAAGTTGTACTGTTTTATATTGTGATATTAACATTCTGGGGATAAGAAATGGCAAAGTTATGGGTTAATATTGATGTGTTAAGCTCACAAAGGGTTAATTGTATTGGATAGCTGCAGTGGTCAACTTGATACACCTGGGTAGAGGGAACCTCAAATGAGGGATTTTCTCTATTGGACTAGCTTGTGGCCATGTCTGAGGCATTTTCTTGACTGCTGAAGAGAGTGATATGTATGGGGAAGGCCCAGCCCACTGTGGACAATGCTACCCCTGGACAGGTGGTCTTGTATTGTATAAGAAAGTAGGTTGAGCATGCGCCAGAGCATCAAGCCAATTAGTAGTGTACCTCCATGATCTGTGCTCTAGGTTCCTCCCCTGAGTTCCTGCCTTGACTTCCCTTGATAGACTGTGAGCTATAAGCCAAATAAACCCTTTCCTCCCCAAGTTGGTTGTGATCAGTGCTTTTATCACAGCAACAGAAAGCAGACTAGAACACCTACACATAGGAGTCTTTTCTTTTTTTCCTGCTTCCTTAATTAAGGCTAACTCAAGAAGTGATGATCCCAGGAAAGCTATCAGTCAGGTGCAGTGAGGCAAGACTGGAATCCCGGCACTCTGGAGGCCAAGGCAGAGGATGAGACTTACAGTGCTAGCCTGGACTACTAAGGAAAGTGATACATGACGTTTTCTAACAGCTGGAGATCCAGTAGGCCATTTGTCAAAGCATCGTCAGCATCAGCATGGAAAACTTTCCCCTCCCCTGACCACAGCTGGGCAGTGAGAGGTTATACAGGAGATACAGAAGTTCACCAGTTCTCTGATAATGTCATTTTGCTACTAAAGCTAAATGGCAAATCCATGCAATTTCTATCAAGTTGTTTCCTCATAATTTGGTAACACGGATGTCCTTGTATTAGACAGACAACAAGGTGCCCAGCCCACAAACTGAAAACAACTGAGTACAAAACTGAGACTCATCTCGAGCTAATGGGAATTTTCTACCTCCTCCTAGAGTAATGGGTTTCATCAGACGAGGGATCCTGCTGTCCCAACTAAAAATATGCACATCTGCATAAATCATGTTTTTGAAAGCCTTGGGAGCAACAGGAAAAAAGAAACTGGCATTCTGGACTGTGAGGAGCCTTCTAATGCTAAAGCATACATCCAAACACAAACCCTCTGGTTTAACCTCACAGAGCTTCCTTCTGACAGTCAAGCCCATCAACCCACACTGTTCTCTAACAGAAAGCCTCTGTTGTATAATATTTGAAAAGTAGTAACATCTCTAAACAGCTACTTGGATATAAGAACACAAGCCTATAGCAGACTGATAAAATACCTTGTTAGACATCCACTGACAGTGATCTTCTACTGTGCTCATCAGTTTCTTTGTTAAGTCAGTTTTAGTCCTCTAGAAGTAATTACCTCTGGTCACAAAACTAAAGAATCATACCCTGGCACATGGCGATGAACTGTGCCATCTGGGATTTCCCACTTCTGAGCTCCCAGCCCACAGTAGATCTCTTAAGAATTTTAGAAAAGACTTTCAGTTTCAGTTGATGTTATAAACTTTGTCACTAACACCAAATGGGTTTTAGAAAAATACATCAAATATTTTGAACACCTACAAGCTACTACATCTATTTGATGTTTTAAAAAGCAAAAAGAACACTGGATACCCTACTAGGTAGATGACTCTTTAGGAACAGCTTTGTCTATAAACCTTACTTCAAATTTTCCATCACAATCTCCTACCTAAATCAGAGCTTGGTAATTTAAGCTATAGTGAGAAAAAAGAGTAGGTGTAATGTTACCCACCTGTAACTCCAGTACTCGGGAAGAGGATGTCAGATCACCTGGAACTCGAGTTACAGATGGTTGTTAGTCCTCTGCAAGAGCACGATAGTGCTCTTAACGACTGAGCTATCTCTCCAGCCCCAAGAGAGTGAATTTTCACTTCTGTAGTTCATATTTGTTCACAAGGCAAACATTAAGATGCCTCCATGTTTACCAGGCAATAGGGTATGGTAAGATATCCTCACAATCCTCTCAAGGACCTTTACTATTGAGCAAGGCCGCCAAGCAAGCGATTTGGCTTGGCATTTGCATCATCCAGTTCCAGAGAGACAGTTATGGGCATGTGTGTCAGAACTTCATCATCCTCTTTATTTAGCCACCCACTGTCCCTCCTTTATTTTTTATCTACCAAAGGAGTATGGCCACATCCAAGCTCCAGGTCTTCGATCTTTCTACGAGGAGGATCTCACTTCATCAATTCCCCAGACACAGCAACAAATGCAGATGTTACAGGTTTAGCCCTGGGTTTCAGAAGCTAAAATGATTCCAAGTTAAATGTGAAGAAAATTAATTTAGGCATTTGGTTTATAATATAATGAATGTATTTGTGTGTGTGTGTACACACATATGTGTGTGTGGAGGTCAGGTCTTGGTGTTGTTCCTCAGGCACCACTCACTTTTTAAATTCTTTTTAAGACAGGGTCTCTTCACTGGTCTAGACCTAATCAAGGAAGATGGCTGGGCAGCATGCTCTAAGGATCCAGCTATTTCAACCTCCTCAGCAGAGATTACAATGTACACCGACATGTCTGACTTTGTTTTGAGACAGGGTAACCCCAGCTGGCCTGGAACTCACTATGTAAACCAGGCCGGCTCACCAAGATCTGCTTTTCTTTGCTTCCCAAGTGCTCCTAACATTTTAAAATTTAGATTCTACTGCATGTAGAACTCAGCTTCTTCTAGCAGGGCATATGCATATGCACACTGCTATAAAGCTATGAAATCAATAAAACCTGGGCACATCAGTTATTTTGGAAAGTCAAATGGATTATGTAACAAGTGGTTTACACAGGAAGATAAGAATGAGGAAGGAAAAGGTGATGAAGGCACATGTTCAGAATGAGAGGAAGCCCCACTTCCACAGTCAGTCTCCAAGATTAACTTGGCTCTGCATTTCATCTTTGTCCACCACAGTCAGTGTGCACACGTGAAGGGCTAACTGGCAAACAGCAGCACTGTGTGCAAATGACTATGAAGAGCGTCACAGGCAGCCTTTCTCAGAGTCAGGACAATCTGAGGACTGCATGCTCAACTTCCTGGTGGAACAGGGTTCCCCAAGAATCAAAAGAAACCACTGACTAGCTCCTGTCAGGCCCATGAGACCAAGCACAAGAGAGTGACCATGCACAGCTGCCTGCATTCTCTGAGTTTCCATGACATTTAAATCACCCTGAAATTCAGCCTGTCCAGCAGCATGAATTGAGAATTAGAGGATTACAAATTCACTGGGTTAAAAAGTCTGTTTTGCTGAAGATTTGCTTAGTTGGTAAAGTACTTGCCCAACATACACAAGGCCCTGGGTTCAATCCCTAGTATGGCATTAAAAACTGGGTATAGTTCTGGCAGCCCATTCTTTAATCCCACCACTGTGGAGGTAGGAGAAGGAAGATCAGAAATTTAAGGTCAACTTTGGCTACATACACCAAGTTTGAGTTCAGCCTGGGCTACAAGACACCTTGTTATCAAAAAAGAAAAAAAATATATGTCGGTTCTAACCAGAAACCTATTCTCTTTTTTTTTTTTTTTGCAATCTAGTTTTTCTTCTTCAAAAGACATTTCACACTTCAAAATAGCTTAAAAAATGACAACAGAAAAAAAAAAAAAAAACAGGCCCACTTCTATAATATCAGCACTCAGAAGGCTGATGCGGGAGGGCTGCTGAGATCAAGGCCAGTCTGGGCTACACAGCAAAACCATTTCAACAGGAGAAGAAAAGGGAAATTCATTATTTGCAGTCCCATGACCTAGACTAAAAATGATGCTGTCTCTATACACATTTCTGCATTAAAACAGTACTACTTGCAGTGATTTGCAAAGCTCCTCTGAAGTTCCCAGAGACTAACCAATAAACACTAACCAACTATGAAAGAAATACCAGCACTTTTGTCTTTTAGCTCACATTTTTTAAAAGGAAGAAAGATCCTACTTTAGAAGCTGACCTATTCCCCATATATAAACAACCTTCTGAAAGTTAAATACAACTAAAACGAATATGTGGGAAAACACGTGAGCAAAGGTCCTGGGCCTGCCCTCCCTCACAGTTTTCCCACGGCAGCCAACATTGCAGAAATTCCCTAGAGAATGAGTTTCCAAAGAAGAGAACACCTCAGAAACCCTTTCTCCCACACAGAGACGCAGCAGGGCTTTAACACTAAATGTCCCCGTGGGACAGCAGCTGGCAGCACAGAGCAAGGCATTCTGTGATCTCTCCAAGGAGCAGGCACTGAGGCAGTTATGTGGGTGGACTGAAGGCTCAGTTGTGTCAAGGCTGTGCTACCTTCCATGCCTCCATTTACATCACCCCTCCAGACACCCCCAAAAGCCTTCAAGAGGTATCAGCCCAGAAAGTGGGGAGGGAGAACAGGCCACACTGGGACCCTGCACCTTTGGAGAAGGGCCTTGAGATTGGGTGGCATGTGGGCAAGAGAATCCTGGGCAAGACTAGACTAGGCAGAGGGAAGGGAGACGGAGAGTCCAGAGGCAGACCCAGGCCCAGAGGGTGACTGACAGCAAGGAGGCAGCGAAGTTACAGGAGATGCAGTCAGAGCACCCAGGGGAGTGGAAAGGGAGGAGTCAGGAAGAAATGGAAAACCAATCATGAGAGCCGTTCTGGTCACTGAGCCCCAACCCCTATGTAGCCCAGGTCAGCCTCCGATGCACAGCAGTCCTCGGCTTCACCTTCTGAAGTCCTGGCGATCATGATGTGAGCCACAATACCCAGGTGTACTCTGGTTTTGATTTGACTGAAACAAGAAATCTCTAATACTAGAGTACTTGCAAGCAAGCTATTTGAAAAGCCCAAAAACAAAACAAAGATAAACAAAAACTTAAGTCCCCACACGCCCAGGGGTGAGTATGAGAGGAACCAAATTCATCAAGAGAGGAATGAATGGGCAGGTCAGAGACACAGACCCTATGGCATAGGGAAACAAAACAGCCTCACACCAGACATCTCTCTGGCCACTTTAGAAGCAAAAAGAGGCATGAATATCTCTGGAAATCTATCTTCAAAGTTGAAAGAAAAATTAATTAGAATGAATTTCTATACCCAGCCAAATTATCATTCAAATGTGAGCACATTTTTAGATGGACAAAGACATGGAGAACTGTCCACAAGTCCCTGAAGAAAGGATTATGAACAAAGCAAAGCAAGAGAAAACTTATCCAAGTGAAGGACAGGGAGGCCAAGAAATGTATAAAATTAAGCAAAAAGTATTTATTATAAGCAAACAGAAACACCTAAAGTTGCATTACTAAAAGAAATGTAAAGCAAATTAAAGTTTCTTAACTGCCAGCAGGAGACAATATAGACCCTGGTTAGCTCTGGGGGTTAAGAGTGAAGACCAACACAAAGAAAACAAACTGCACTTCTTGCAAACTGTGTAAAAACAAAAAACTTGGCTAAGCTAACAAAATATGGGTCAATAAATGCATAAGAGGGTAAATAAAAACCAAAATAAGCCCCAAAATTCCAGTAACAATACAGATTAAGCTTACCTGTTAAAAATGAACTCATTGGACAAAAAGTTATTTATTATTTAAGAGACAAACTTAAAACATCAATGATCCAAGTATAGTTGAATAAACATAAAAAAGGATAGTTTTATATTGGTGAAAGGTATAGTTCATCATGTAAAATAAACTTACAATTCACATAACTTTACTTAGCTTGTAAATAACACATACAAAGCAAAAACTGATTATAATACAGAATTCACAGATCAGAGTGGGAAGCTGACATCATTCTTTTCAGAAAGTGACAGACCAGAATAAAGCAAGGCTACAAAGGGATAAATCATACAACAAACAACTTTATGTATAATAACTCTTAACGTACCAAAAATACAAACGTTTCAATTACACAAGGAACAGGTGAATCATCACGGCAAAAATTACTATGATTAAACCACTAAAATTCCAAAAATATTCCCCAAAGCAAAACCCAATTGGTTATAAGCTCAATGTACTAAAATTAGGTATTGAAAACCAGTAAGCTAGAAGGCAAAGCTTATGTCCTTTGACTTTAAAAACAAAACAAAACAAACAAAAACACCAACATCATTCTAAATAGCTTTGAAGTTAAATGAAAACCCAAACAGTGAAGATGAAGGGCCAAGAGCAGTATCTGCACAATGAAGGACCTAGGGCACGGCAGAGACTGTAGCAGAGCACAGTGGTCAGAAATCAACACACTACAGTAACTCAGTTCCAGACATGAATTAAAGAGGTGAGGAAGCTCGAAGATCATAGACAGTGTCAGCGAAGGGTAAAATCATGTAGAAAATAAAAAGTATGTAAGCTAATGAAAGAAATCAAATTCGGGCTCTGAAAATAAAATGACAACCCCTGAGCTAGTCACAAAGCTAAGGGGTAGCACCACAAAGCACTTGGTTAACTTAGAAACATCCGGCAATTCATACAATGACAGATTTTAATTTTTGTCCATGTTCATTTTGCTAAAATATCACTAATTTTGGCATAACAAATAGTATATTAACAGAAAGATAACTGTTTGTGAATGAAATTCTGTGTTTTGTATCAACAAGATTAGTTGAAATCAACATAAATGACAAATTTGAAAACCTATGGAAAGGTAATCTATGAATCCAAAGCAATCCCACTTCATGGACAAAGAATAACTGACACATTGGTAAACATGAGCCCAATTTTCTTTTCCTTCTTTTTCACTTTTCAAGAGTTTCATTACACAGTATGTAGGAAGAAGAAAGAAGAGTACAATGAATACCTGTGTACCGACTCAGAAATAAAATAAATACATGGGAAATAACTGTACCTGCCTCCAGAAGTACTCCCGGTGCATTCATTCTATGACACATACGTGCACTCCAGAAGTACTCCCGGTGCATTCATTCTATGACACATATGTGCACCCACAAAAGCAGACTACTCTGCTTTAAACTTACACAAATGTTATTTGGTATATACCATTTACCAATTGGCTTTTTTTCCCCTTAAATGTTAGACTTGTGAAAATCCATCATGTTGACATGCATGCTGCATTTTGAGTAACCTCTAGAATTCAGTATGAATACTGAACAATTTATTCCCCTGCTCATGCATATTCAATGGTGATACTGAAAATGTTCTTTCAACAGGATGGGGGTGTGGCTCAGTGGTAAAGATCTTGACTAACATGCATATGCATATCCGTAACACACACACACACACACACACACACACACACACACCCCACAAAGACACAGGTTATAAGATGTGATATTTTTCTTTACCAGGAATTGCCAAAGTGTCTTCTAAATTACAACAGTTCCATGTTTGATGACACCTGACTCTGTCTCCCTGAAGATTTTCTCACTGTGAAAAGCATGAAAGCATTTTACTGCAGCTTCCATTTGCCTCCCTGTAAGTGAAGCTGAAGGTATCTCCAGCCAGACATTCATCTTCTTCTATCATCTGGCTTCTGATTCTGATCAGGATGGCTTCACTAGTCAAAATTTTTGGCTTAAGTATTCTAAGGAAAGGCTTCAATGAAACCTGGTTTTCTCTGGAGGCAGACTCTTCTTTCCCCAAACACAGCAGTCTAATATGAAGTATGCTCAGTGCATCAGCAGCCTAGGGGGTCAGTGCATCCTTGTCAGTGATGTTCAGGGTCAGTGCATCCACATCCATGTCACACGGTCAGATGTGGAAACAGTCCTGTCCATGAAGTTTTACATCATGTTCATATAACACCAAGATATATTTCTCTGAGATTAAATTTTAAAATTTAAAAACTAACTGCACTTTCAGTTCAACAAATCCCTGTAAGTTAAAAATAATTTCTTATATGACCTCCAGAGCAAGTCTGATCCCTAGGGGGACAAAGTTGATTCAACCTGAAAAGCAGGAAGCACTTCCAGCACAGACAGATTAAGAGAAAAAAGGATACTGGGAGAGAAGGTCCAGGGCTTTAGGAAAGCCAAAGGCTACCACTGCCTGAAATCCAGCATATACAGACTCTCTGCATGGCAGCATGCTGCTCTGCTTTTTGCTTTTGTGGTACTGGGAACTGAGTTTCCTATTGTGAACTAAACACCACATTGGATACTAAACATCACACAGTCTGCTGAAGAAAACATGGGAGGCCATTCCTGGATCTGTACTCTATTTTGCAGATGCAGAAGTAGAGAGGCTGATTACTTATTCAAGATCATAAAGAGTTCAATTTCTAATTCTTGACATTGTACAGTAATATTCACATTACCTCTGCAGTATGGCTTAAGGGAGGTGCACAGGAATGGGACAATCAGGGCCACTGCCAGAAAACAGTTTAAGCTAGGAGGGAGATGAACTCAGACCTTAAGAATAAAGTTACCACAAGGACCCTGACAGACTTCCTTAGCCAATACTCAAAATTACCTTTGTCTTACAAATACTCCTTTAGCCAGCTATACTCATGAAGTTGAAATAAGACAGCTTTAGGGATGTATGGTGTTCATGAAATCCAATTTGCTAAGTGAGACACAATCAACATTTTCTTCAGAATTATTTTTAGACATCAATGGATTCATCCAACACCAGCTGGTAGAACTCAAGGAGGCAAATTCTGTCAGGTCACCTACCTACTGCAGGGGCATCGTACTCATCACCAAGCAGAATTTCTGGAGCAGAGTACGCAAGAGATCCACAGCTCGTAGTGAGCTTCTTCCCTGGTTGAAATTTGTTGCTGAATCCAAAGTCTGTCAACTTCACAAGGCCTTGTTTCTCAAAGAAAACAACATTCTCTGGTTTTAAGTCTCTGTGAACCACGTGGAGTTTATGGCAGTAAGATATCGCATGAACTATCTGAGCGAAGTATTTCTTGGCCAACTCTTCATTAAGACCCTCCTCATGTTTCATAATGTAATCAAACATGTCTCCTCCATCTCCAAGCTCTAGAATGAGATACAATTTGGTCTGGGTATCGATGACTTCATAAAGGCGCACAATGTTGGGGTGCTGCACTAATTTCATGCACCTCACCTCCTGGAAAAGATGGCCAGTGGCTAGAGTGTCCAGCTTTGTCTTGTCAATAACTTTTACAGCCACCTTTTCACCTGTGAAGACATGCCTGGCAAGTTTAACCACTGCAAAATGACCTCGACCCAAGGTTTTATCCAGATCATATAATCCAGCAATTTTGCCATCATATCCTCTCTTGAATCCTGCCATGCTGATGCAACGGAAGGACAAATTCTTAAGCTGCTCAAGGTGGATCTTCTCATATGAGAGTACCTGGTGAGACTAAGGAACTCATCATCAGCATTGCCATAGGCACCTATAAAACAAGAGGAAACACAGGATTAACTAAGAGAATTTTTTTTTTTCATTTTAAAAGAAGTTTACATGAACTAAGACACAAACTGAATCAAGGTCATTTAAAAAACCCATTTCTGTGCTTAAGAGTTTACAAAGTAAAGGCTGAGAATCTTATATTCTGCAAACTCAAAAAAAGTAGCTCATTGGAAGCAGTTTTTATTTAGGGAGGTGATGTCAAAAATAAAAAAACTAACAATTTTGATAAGCTAGGTTTTAAAGACAAATACTTTCCAAAAGTTGAATTCAATCAGTCTTTAAAAACATGGCAAGCATTCATAAGGGAAAACAAACACTTAGAAACCCAACAACTTTCTCCTGTCACCCAAGGCTAGCATCCTTGCTGAGTGTGTGCAACGGCCCCTGAGGCAGTCTTCTCTAAGTCTCTGGCTGCAGTCCCCTTCAGTATGTGAGATTCTCCCATGTTTCAGGATACCGCCACACTGTGGTCTGCATGTAGCTAAGTGTACCATTTTTCCATCCTAAGACGGAAGGTTCCAGAGGAACTTTTATGTCCTCACCCCATATCTAAAACAGTACCAACACATGAAATGCATTCAAACTATTTTATGACATTTTTAAAATGTCTTTCTAAAATGTTTATGAGGCAACTGTCTGCTCTTGTGTCAGCACAGCTTAGTCAAGGCCCAGGACACAGTGTATGCTTAATAAACAATGCTATCTTGTAAGCACTCCTTGTGCCCATTACTGTGATAGCTTTCTAAGTCTTACATGCAAGTCACTATGGCCTGCTCCTTTTCCCAGTGCACTCTTACAGACCAATGAAGTCTTAAAGATCACTAGGTTTTAAAGGTCAAATTTCATATCACATTTAAGAAATTCCAACCTTTATGATATAAATTTCTAATATAGGACTATGTTCTTGGAAATAACCTTGACTCAGAAAAAAACAAGTTTATAAAATTTAGAAGTTAAAATATTACTTTAAATCTCAGTATCTGAACAACTTTCTGGTCAAAATTTAGTAGGGATGTGTAAGAAAGCACAGTGAGAAACACAGTGACCTTCCCTACTGTCCCTGTCAGTGTGCACACAGGTGTGGTGAAGCCCATTCATGACTTTTCCGGTAATCCACATAGGTGAGCATATCCCCTAAACTAAAATTTACATACGACAAGGAAGCACTGCCTTAAAGCACTAGCATGATATGCCTTTAAATTAATGTTTATTTTTTGGAGAACAGAAAACAAGCTAAGTTCCCTGAAACCCCACCACAGGTATTTGTGACAATGAGACTTGATTGTGCCACTGGGTCTTGACAGGCTAGCATTAGTTTTATTTTTTATAGCCAAGAAGTTCTGTTTTAGGTTCAAGTGACAGGTGTTAAATTCAGGCCTGACCCATTTCAAAACCATTTTGCCTTTCCTTTCCATTCGAGAAGGAATGCTGGGGATCAAATGCAAGGTCTTGTATATCTCAGACAAGCGCTTTACCACTGAACTACATCCTCAGCTTTCAAAGCCTATACACTACAAATCTTACCACTTGAAATACTAATGTGTTAAGAGTTGAAATACAAATTATAAAAAGTATGAATAAAATCATGTTCCTATTCATATTACCTCAGCAATCACCAGGATCACTTCTTTAGGGCCACATCAAAAATTTATATGTGACAAGTTTAACAAGTCAACAGGATGGCTCTGTATCTTGGACAACACTACAGTCACACATAGCACTACCATTCTGAAGGAATGCTGCTTGCCAGTCACACACCAAGCTTCACACCATCTCCGTCATTCTTCACAACTGGCCTGAGACAGGTCTATTCACCTGTTTTGTGGCACAAACATATAAAGTAAGCTGGTCAAGGCTGCAGGGCTATGATGAGAAGAAGCTAGACTCAATCCCAGGGTATCTGACTCTAGTCAGTGATTTAAAACAACCCATTCTGCTGCTTCTCTGAAAACTTACTTCAGAACCCAAAATGAATTATTAGTACAGTTCTTATAAGATTTGGTAAGAAACCAGTATGGGAGTTTCACAGATAGTTCAGGAGTTATGAGCACTTGCGGCTCCTGCAAAGGACCCAAGTCTGGTTCCTAGCACCCATTATCAGGTGGCTCATAACCAAGTGCCTGTAACTCCAGCTCCAGGGGATCCAACACCCAATTCTGGCCTCCATGGGCACCTGTCACCACCCAGAGACAGACAGACAGAGACACAGACAGAGACAGAGACATAGACACAGACATAGACACATACAGACACAGACACACAAAATATTTTAAAACAAAAAAGAAACCAGTAAGCAATAAAGTTATTAGAAAAAAGGCAAATTCCATCCATACTTTACATTATCCTGGTTTGTCTAAGCTAATAATTTTAATGACCACCATAAATAAAGGAATTCAAATTGAAAGACATTTCTATCTTCGAACAGAAGAGCCCTTTAATTCAGATATATTTTCAACAGTAAAAAACTATAGACTAGCTCTAGGAGGGAGGAAACTATGTTTAAACCTTTAACTTCAATTAATTCTAAGGGTTCAATTATCCTTCAAATTCCACCCAAGTCTAAATCTCTGCTTCGTATTTTTTGCAAATTCAACTTTCATCTTCAAAACAGACTCCTTTAGGCTGCCTGCCCCAATTTTTAATCTTTGTTCTTTTCCTCTACTGTTTTAGTTTATAAGTGTTCCTGGAAATATAGGTCAGATTTGATAAAAGTATCCCAGGATTTTTAAAGTGAAGCCTGGGGTTTGGGAAATGGCTCAGTAGGTAAATTGCCTGTCAGGTCCATGAGTACCTGAGGTCAATCCCTAGAACACATGAAAGACAGACATGGTGGCCTTTTTTTTTTAAACAGACAGGAGCATCCGTAACCTCAGTACTTGGGAGGAAAATGGTTCTGTGGAGCTCACTGGCCAGCCTAACCCAATCAATGAGCTCCATGTTCAGGGAGACTCTTTCTCAAAAACTAAGGTGGAGAGGGTGAAATGGCTCAGTGGGTTAAAGGTGCTTGCTGACAACCCAAGTTCAACTCATAGAACCCACTTGGTAGTAGGGCCTCTGACCTACACATGCAGGCTACGGAACACACCAGTGCACACACGCGTGTGCACACACAACACACACAAATGCTAAAATTTTTTGAAAAACATTAAGGTGAAGAGTGATCAAGGTCTCTACACATGTGCATGCACATGTACACATATCTAGACAAAACATATATGTATATATATATATACACACACAAAGTAAATAAATGATAAAGTTAAACCTGTTATTACAAAATAAATAAAAAATAAAATCTTTATTCAGTCTCAAAGACACTGACTATTAATATCTCACTGGGGCAAGAGCCAGGAAAAGACTCTGACAGGCTCTTCACAAGGGTAGACTGGCCTGTACTGAAATGATTAATCACTGTGTAAAAGAATTTACTTTTTGAACATGTACCCCTTTCAAGTCTGAAGCTACAATTAAACTGCAGCCTAAAACCAGGACATTGTGACAAGGAAAGAGGCTGTGTGAACCTAAGAGCACTAGTCATTGTCTAATCCCGTTACCTCACCCATTTTGAGATGGAACGGTTAACGGGTTAAGTGATTTTTGATTTCTGAGGATCTTGGTGCCTGGCAGTTCTGCCTGACACAGGTGCTGATGTTCAGAGGTAGCTGTGAGAGGCACTGGCAAGTCTCTAGCACCTCTAGGACGTACCGTGCAAACTGCATGCTGAGCAGCCCTTGTTTCACTGTTAGTCCCTTCTTTCTCCTAAAAGGAAATATAAATAAAGGTTTCCGTTTAGTTCCATTTACTTTAACTTTGCGTTATATTCTAAGACAGGATTCTAGACAAACATAAAAATGGCAAAATTTCTCTAGACCACCCCCTAAAACCTGAAGGCAATACCCTATCACTAAAGACAGGACATACTTCTTCAGACACAGGATTTTGAAGCAATGGAGCTGCAAATGACCTGGAAGCCTCCTCCCTAGCTCTCATAGTTTTGGAGAGCACTATGCAAGCTGCTAAGGAAGAACATCAATCAATGGCCCAACTCCAGCTTCAAGGCCTAATAACCACATTAATGACTGGTACAGCAAACTATATTGGTTCTGTACTGGCACTTCTATCTTGGGGATAGTAAACAACTTCCTTATTGGACTTAAAGCCCACTCAATCAGAGGAAACCCAAGTGTGGTGCTATAAACAAATACACATGGCTGCAGAAACCCTAAGGTTATCACATCCCTAGATAAGTATAATTTCTTAGTATGTACAAAATATGGATCCTTATATTTACAGACAAGTATCCCAGTCACCACTTCTCAAAGAAGCTTCTTTTGCAACAGAAGGAAATTATTACACAACTGGTCGTACATAGACATTGTCTGTAAGTTGCCCAAGCCTAAGTGACACATCTACAATGCAACCTCTATACCCAAGGCTCATAGAACATAGAATAAGAGGTAAAGGGAACACTAATGCATCTCTCAACTCTCACCAATGAAACTCCCTCATGCAACAAAGGGCCAGAAACACAAAAGGTCACAAACGGTCAAAGCATACAGGGTAAGAATCTACAGAGGGTGGGTCCTTGGACAGGACTCCTATATTAAACCCCATCCACCCAGGGCTCAGCGGGGCAGAAGGGAGGAAACAGTCCTACAGACTCCTGGGACCATGTTCAAATGAGCTTAAAACAATGGTGTCAGCATGTACAAGACCCATGCAAACGCAAACAAATAAAAACCCAGCACAGAACTGTGGAAATGAGTAGCAGGCCAGAATCTTAGTCGAAGAATTATTGGCAGCTGATTACTGCTGGGTGAGGAAGAGCTGATCTTCTTAAAGGGAGGGACTCTAAATAGACTGACTTAGACCCCAGTGGATGACTTGCACTGAGGAACGTCTGGGGATACTAACTTGACATGATAGGCCTTACCACAAAAACAGAATTATGAATTCCAGTTGGGGGTGGGGAGTGGGGCTATGGGAGGGTGCCAATGGGGAAGAGGGTATAAATGATTAAGATGTTCTGTATGAGATACACAAAAATTCAATAAAAAATTTACAAAAAAATGGCAAAATTTATCTTTGTGCTGTAGTTATCTTTTTCTCTTTATTAATTACAACTGCCCTTTCCCTCCACTGCTGGAGATTGAATCTAGAACCTCACTCATGTTAGGCAAGCTCTCGACCACTGAGCCACAACCCTAGCCCACATCCCTATCCTGAATCACAACTCCTTTAAAGGAACCTTTAGTTAACAGGGATTTCAAAGCCAACGGGTACAAAAACAATCTTCCAGGTACTCAGAGAGATTACCAAGAGTGACAAAGAATAGGTTCTGAACTTGCATCAACTGAATTCTCACTTGTGAGCCTGCAAGGTGGGCACACAGTGAAGCAGCACAACCTATCAGTCTCAAGCTGTGATCCTGGTCAGCATGTCCATCTCACCTCCAGGAGCCCCGAATAAGTTCACAGAACTCACAGTCCAGTAGCTGAGGAGGGTAATAAAGACTCCTCTACCCAGCAAGACAGAAATGCATTGTGATGTCAGCACCAGGCAATGTAACAAACACCTCTTCAGCCATTCCATAGTAACATAAGACCATCACTGTGAACAAAGATGCTTCACCTTCTTTCCAGTTTGTGGCCCAGGGAGGAGATACTCACTATGGTAGGTTTATAGGCTTTCCACAACACTGAAATACCACACAAATGAGTGAAAGGACTGAATATTCCTGGTAGGCTGCAACAAACTTATACCACAAGCTAAAGGTTCAGTGTGTGCAGTAATCAGCAAGCCCAAGTTCAGGAGCACTTGGGAGAGAGGGAGTATAAGGTAGGGAAAGTAAGCAGGGAAGATGATGACCTCTGGATGTAAAGAGAAGAAGTCCACTGCTAGGAGTGAGAGGAGAGGTTCCATCATGTAAACAGGACCACCTATCTATTGGAACAGGTCCTGACTCATGAAAGGTAAACCCTGCCATACCTGCAGAAGCTTCAGCTCCAAGGGGGTATGGCAGTTACACCCATTATCCCTGCCTGCTTCTCTCAGCAACAGCCATTCATCCAGTTTCTAAGGTAAGACAATGTAGGGGTCTAGTGGTTAAGCACTGGAGTTCTGAAGACTTTAGATATTAATCCAGCTCACTAATCATGAGCCACAAGCACTCAGCAAGTCACCTGACTCTGAGCAGTCAGTTTCCTGACTAAATAATGTTAGGAATAAGAACACAGCCTTGCCAGAGTGATAGTACCTGCCTATAATCCCAGCACTCAGAAGTCAGGGGCAGAAGGATCAAGAGTCTGAGGCTAGCCTGGTTATTATATAAACCACCACCATGTTTCAACCCCAAACCAAACCAAACCAAACACTCTTTAAAGGTTGTGATAGAAGCTGGAGAGAGAGCTCAGTGGCTAAGAGCATGTACTTCTCTTCCAGAAGATCCAAATCCAGTTCCCAGCACTCATGTCTATAACTCCAGCTCAAGGGGATCCTATGCCTCTGGCCTTGTGTTCATATGCACACGAACATACACATACATACAATTTAAAATAATAAAAATCCTTAAAGGTTGGAGGCTTTCCTACTGTTCCCAAGAAATTCCTCTGGTTATCTGCTTTACTTCAAGAAAAAAGTTCACTGAACTAGTGTCCCTCTTCTACTCCTAAGACATCAAGTTGAAAACAATCACTGTAAGATTCTGAGTTAAAGAAGACAAGTCCAAGGCTGCAGAGATGGCTCAATGGTTAAGAGCACTGGCTGCTCTTGCAGAGAACCCAGGTTCAAATTCCAGCATCTACATGGCAGCTAGCAACCGTTGGCTTGTCAGATCCCAGTTCCAGGGGATCTGACACCTTCTTCTGTCCTCCGTGGGCACTGCACAACATGACACAGGTACACTTACATACACGCAGGCAATACACTCATACACATAAAAAGTTTAAAAAATAAAAGATACCTGTTTAACTTAAGAAAAAAGTACAATTAGAATATATAGGTTGGCAGAAAGTTGGGAAAACCACCCATATCTCTCCAATGGTAAGATGTGTGTCTGGCAGAACAGCTTTGCAGTTGTTTTCTATGTATATGGCCAGACACAGTTTTAAAAATAAACTGGCAGAATATACAAGACAACAGGGGAATGATTTTCAGAGGGAAAGAGAAGGTTTTAACCATTTAAACAATAAAAAAGCCAAGTTCAATAAACAAATACAATAAACTTTATAAAGTTTGGAAAATGCAGAAAAGCACAAGGAGAAACTCACCTGTAATCTCTTGAGGATGCCCTATCAAATCGAATGCACATTCTTGTATTTATAAAGCTGAGATATTAAGTATGATGTCTTATTTTTTCCTTGATTGTTGTATGCACTTTCTCATGTACCAGGCTCCTCCAAATCAGTATTTTTAACCATTGCATAATTGAGCTAACATCTTTCTGAACAGCAAACACCCTTGAAACAGGCCACTCTAACACAGCCTTCTTGTGAGGCACATGTTCACACACGTACATAACTAGGCTATGTAAACGAAGCAGGCCAATTAGTCAAGAGTGTTTAAAATATGGAAATTTATGTTTGAGAAACAAGTCCTGTAGGTATTGCAAGAATACTGATGTTCTCCCAGCTCAAGCAAGCAGAAGCAACTGAGCATGTGGGTGTGGCTGGAGAAGAGGAAGGAAGTGTGGGTGGCCCTACACACACTCTGCAAGCTGCTAAAACAGTTGTAGAACCAGCCTCTGCTAAACCTACTGGTTTGGAAGCCACTGTTACTCTTGTTAAAACTCACTTGTAGCTTTTTGTTGATATCACTACCATTGCAGTGATACCATCAGCTCTCTTACTGACTCTCCTCTGTCAGGAGTGGTAAAGACAAATGAACTGACCAAAGATGATCACTGTACATATCTCTGAATCAACTCTGGTGTGAGAAAGCTAACTAATGAAACAAAGCAGTCTGTATACAAAGATCAGGCTACCCATACAGCCTCTTTACATTCTGTTTAGAAAATTTCCCCCAAATAAGACTATCAATATTCCAAAAACATAAAATCTCTCACAAATACTGACTTAAAGAAAAAAATGAAACTATGCTAGTAGTTCTTCCAAAAGCTGAGTTTTTACAAAGCTACACTAAAACTGAATTTAACCTTCTTGCCCAAGGAAATTATTCATATTTTTAATAAGTAATGAAAAATGACAATTGTAATCCTTACTGGAAACAACCAGACTGACACATCTCATCTATAAAAGTCAACCTAAGCAGGTGGAGGAGCTAACACTCTCTTGAATATTACTAAAGTGATCATACTGCTAAACTTTAACCTGTCAACAACAGTGGTATCTAGACTGAAGACCCTAAACTCTATACTAAGCTAAATCTCCTGGGTACATCAGTGACTTCAGATTAAGCTAAGTTACTGAAGAGCAAGAGTTCTGCACTGTACTGGCTGTGTGTCTGTAATGTGGCATCAGTCTACACTCACTGGGTAGAATCATGATGGCATTACAATGAAAAAGTCAGCCAGTTACCCCTAATTAGAAATGTCCTAACAGGCAAAGTTCTCTCTCAAATCTAAGGACTTTAACAGATATAAGTGTGTTCTAAGTTTTCTTCCCACCTGCAATGGACTCTCCACCTTTGAGGAGGCAGTGACAGATAGCTCAAAGGCCTGCTCATGTCTCTCAAAGCAGATCTTTCTTCCCTCTAAGTAAACTGAGTTAAAACTAGGATATATTTGAGAACCAGGCAAGTCATGCACTGATGTAGAGCAGCACTGGGCATCTGTGGAGGGAGGAGTAACACCAGATCACGTAACATGGGAGTGGCAACGCAGACATGAAGCTCAAACTCAACAGAATCCACCTCTCACGATGATGAGAAATGCTATTCACCTAAGGCTGAGTTAGGTTTAAACATTAGTATAGTGACAGCTTGGCCCAAGGTTACATAATAAATAATGACTTACAAAAGCTCATATATGGAAAGTGCTAAAAAATAAAAAAGCTAAATCACCATTTCTCATGTTCCCAGGAAAACAATATAAACTGGAAGTCAAGGGAAATTAAAACTTAACAATCTAAATATCTCAGTTAAAGCTTTTATAAACTCTGTCAAAATTCATTTTAATGCTCTAGCCTTTGTTTCCCTAATTTGGCATGAAGATGGGCATTTAAAAAATGGTCATAAAAAGAAAAACTGGAACATAAAAACAAAACATCCACAGACCCAAATACTGACTGACTTGGACTTAAAAGAACTATTTGACAATTTTCTTACACCATGGAGCTGAATGTTCACTCTCAGAATAGCAATTGTGCAGTGCATGCATCAAAATCCTTAATATAATTAACACTCTTGGTTTAATAACCTTACCACAGGTAGAATGTCCCTGACCCCACAATTTGGAACCCTCCTAAATCAGAGATCTTTTGAGCAGTAGAAAACTACACATCATGAGACTAACTTTCATGAATAAATTTATTTAAAAATTATACAAAATTATCTTCAGGATGTATAGCTAAGGTGTACATGAAACACGAATGAATTTTATGTTGAGACATGGATTCCCATCCCCAAATACAAAATTTATGCAGATATTCTAAAAATCTTTAAATAGAAACCAATCTTCCAACATAGCTCTGGTCTCAGAGACATTCAACTTGTACTAATTGTCTAAAATAAAGGTGAGGGACAAATATTTTATATTCAGCAACATTCAATAATATCTAAATGTGGTCAAAATTCAGAAATAATCTAATAATCTAGAAGTCTATAAAACAGAAATAATTAAATAAGTCTACCCAGCATTAACACTATGCTACTTAATGCTAAGTAAGGAGATCAGTCAGTAAAGGGCTTGTCACATAAACACGAGGACCTGAGTCCAAAACCCACGTGAAAAGCCAGATGTGATGGTGTGCACTTGTGATCCCAGCACTGGGGAAAGAGAGACAAGTGGAGCCAACTTAGACTAACTCGCTAACCTCTAACCCTCACACACACAAATTCATACATTAAATTTCATAGCATATTGTGCTGATTAGTTGTCAACTTGACCCAAACTGGGGAGAAAGAACCTCAACTGAGAATTTCCTTCATCAGACTGGCCTGTGGCCATGTCTGTGGGACATTTTCTTAACTGCTAGTTAGTAGGACTGTCTAGCCCACTGTAGGCAGTGCTATGCCCATGGGTCTGAGCTACGTAAGAAAAGTAGCTGAAAAGCCAGAGGAAGCAAGTCAGTAAACAGCATTTCTCCATGGTTCCTCCCTCCAAGTTCCTGCCTTGAGCTCTTGCCCTGACTACCCTCAATGATGAACTATGTCTTAGAAGCTGTAGGATGAAATAAATCCTTTCCTCCCCAAGTTGGTTTGGGTCAGTATTTTATCACAGAAACAGAGAAGCAAACTAGGACACATATCATCTCAAGTTTTTAAAAAATCATGAACTTTATATGAGTGTATATACATATTTTTTAAATCTAAAATGTTAAATTAAGTAACAATGCAGACATTTCTCTTTTATGTTTTTCTGTCCTTTTAAAATCTTTGTCAATGAACATGAACTGCTTTTATAACCCAAGAAAGGCAGAGGTTATTAAATTTTTGACTTTCAGTACATAATTATTCACTCAATTTCCTTTTTAATTAAGAGATCTATGAAATATGCCAATTTCCTTGAAATACATTGTCTAATGCCTGTTTATGTGCTCTTAATGAACAAGATATATTTGATGAAATACTCAGCTTCCCCTGAGGAAGTAGGTATGCAGTTCCTTTGGACTGAGGAACAAGAATATTGAGTCACTTTCATTAACAAATGATTTGAGCCTTAATGAAGGAAACAGCACAGTCCCTGTCCTTTAGAATCTTACAATCCAGTAAAGAAAACAGGATCCACACAGAAAGAACTGGCCAGCTAGAGGAACCAAGGGAGGGCAGGGGCTGCAGGTAGACTGAGGCTCCTGCAGGGTGCTTGGGACAAAAGAGCAGCAGAGGGAAGAGCAATCACTTGGCTGGCTTCGGAAAGGGGAAACACCAGTCTCAGTCAGGTCAAGATGGGGTAGAGCTGTAGGGAATTCTGTGAGGTTAAGGAGAAGGCCAATTCTGAAGAGTCCTCAATGAAAACCATTTACTTATTAGTTATATGGAAAGGCATCTCATCAAAGCTGACGTGAGTCTCAGAAAACTCTTCAGCTGTTCATCTGAAAGCAACCTAGAAATAAGGTCAAGAGAGATTTTAAATCAATTTTCAAAATTCATTTTTCAAAGCTCATAGAACACTAATTTTTGTTTTGACTGGTTTCCTCTCATTACTACCAAAAACACAACACTGTATTAGAAATCTATTACTAAAACCTCAGTAAGAGTGTACAGAAGTGAGTTTTATGGCAAAACCAGTGATTTCTTTCATAGTTTCAGATTAAATTTTAAAATGCCACTTACTGCAGCAATTGCTCAAGTGAAATCCAGTCTGTTTAGATGTGGCCTCTAAAGAGGCAACCAATAGGCCGGTGGGTAAAAGGGCTTGCTCCTGCTGCCAAGCCTGACATCTAAATTCGATCTCCGACCCCACTTAAAGGGAGAAAACGCTCAAAAGCGGTAGAGAGGAAGAAAGGGAGAAAGAGAGAAATGTAATGAACTCTTAAAAGGGGATCCAGGACTGCTGCGAATCCATGTAAGGGGTACTTACACTTACTGTATCATTCAAGTCCTCACCAGTCAAATAATGAAAAACGAGAAAGCAGAGCCCAGGAGGTGAGTGAAGGGGTCCCTCCAGCCTCTGACCCCAATCCACACCTCAAGTTTTTCTCCTCTAATAACACAATGCTTCTCTTTTACCCAGTCCTCCCTCTCTAATTCCCAGAGAAATTAAAGTACTAAAATGAATCTCCTGACATTTCTGTTATCTTCCGGTTCTGATATGCATGAAGTGCCAGTCCCAGCAATCTATTAAACAGAGAAAACTCCCTAGGGCCACTAAAGGTTCACCTATTAAACATTATTAACAAATAATTCTGTTAAGCTCTGAGATGTTAAGATCTGGTTTTTAAGTTAAGAAAGGAAGTTACAGGCAAATAACTATTCAGCAGATGGAAGATCATCTGAATGGAAAACAACTTCCTACAGTAGTTTATACACAATTCTGTGGACAGCAAGATTCTTCCCAAGTCAACATTAAGCAAATGATTCAGGTAAAACTCAGACAAATTCTATTCACTCTTTAAAAACTTCATCCCTTTCCAAAGTGCAAATGTGATGTACTTTGCAAATCACATTCTTTCCATTTGTTTCCAAAACAAAGCAATTTTCCTTCATAAGAGGATTAGTAAACACTTGTCAAATAGGAAAACAAATCAAGCCTTGAGGCAAGACTGAAGACTGTCATTCAAATTTCTCTAGTACTGTTCATGATACTTCATGCCAACAGAAAACTTTCAATCTACAGAAAATTACATAAAACAGAAAGCTCATTTTTATTTTAAAATTCAGTCATTCTGCTTTCATTTAGTGCTATACATTGTGTTTAAAGAGATCTGTGAATGTAGAACACTGCAGCGCCATAATATGTCCATATATTTGTTAGAATATTGCTCTAGAACTAAAATGGACTTTTATAGGTAAGTCATATTGAAAATATACCTTAAAACACTTAAATGTACTCCCTCCAATACAGAACCAACAGAACATGAAATCAAGTTTGACAAATCATTCAAACACCCCTCCCCTCAAGCAACAGAGTAAAAGACAACACAAAGGTACATAGGTAAAGAGGGGGCTACATCAGAGAAGGAGCTAGAATAGTGACAGATTTCACATTTCAAAGTACCGCATGGTTAGCTTTTCTTACCATCTCCATATGGCTCACTTTAGGAGTGACTCAAACTCACTTATTCAGCAAGTTTGCAGGGCCACAAGAACAAAAGTAGAAAGGATGCCTAGGATCTGAGGCCTGGGAAGTTACAGGACTTCCCTCAGAGACTATAAAACAAAGAAAAATCACTACTGTGGACAGGTATAGTGGCCACTAAGGGAACTAACAGAAGAAACAAAGTGAGATCATCCAAGGATTCCCTCAACTTTTCAGAACCAGTCTCTATCCCAAGACAGTCCAATACTGAGGAAGCATTGCAAATTTAGTTCCCTGACCTACTTGTAATCCTCCCTAGTCACCCCCAACAAATCAAACACCCAGCCATGGTACAAATCAAGATGTTTACAGCCTCCGAGGGGAATAGACATAAAAAGTGGTGCTCTTTCCCCTAAATGTGCCTGGGGAGGGGGGAGGCACAAAGGGCCTCTCAGAGAAGTCCATGTGTGCTTGAGCTGAGAATTAAGATAGAAACGTGGGAAAGAAACTTCAAGGAAAGAGACCTAAGAGCTGACTGTGAGCAGGACAGCAGGCACCAAACTGTCATCTTCTCAGGCTTGCCTGGTCCTCCCTCACATCACCCTCTGCCCTCTCCACCTCCTAGTACACACCAGCTCCCTACACACACTTACAGCACAACATCCTATTCTACTCTGCCAGCTGTGTGTCAGGAATCTGTGATAATGTGATCTGAATGCCCACTGAGCTAAGTAAGTTCAGTCAATTTACGAATTGTGTCTGGGAAACTTACAGCAGAGAGTAAGAGTTCAGAGAGGATGGAGACAGGTTCCTTCCCCACAAATGGCAAGAAATGGTTTCCCAAGGGGTGCAAGGCCACAACCCAAAGCAGATGATCCTGTCTGAACTAATGATATGGTTCCAGATCATCCTGAGCAGACCACACTTAGTGTTCCCTCCCAAGGCCACTAGACCTCAAATCTGTGAGGTCTAGCCCTTCACAAACTACAACAAAAAGCCTTCAACATACCCCAAGCTAGCGCCCATCCCTTCCTTCCTTTGCAAATGCTTTACAGAAAGAAGATACATTGCTTCTACCTCCTCGACTCTCTTACATCCATTCAGTCTCTCACAACTGATTTTATCCCTTTGTCCTCCCTGGATTCCCTGCCTGGGAACACAGTCCTTTGAGACTAGTTCAGCCACTGCCTTCTGTGTAAAGCACTCCTAACTATTCACTGTCCACTTCTGCGGGGCTGTCCCCAGGCCTTCCTTATGCTGCAGTTTACCTAGGTTCCACAACAGCGTTAAGCTGTCACAGGCACTAGTTTCTATTTTCCTTCCCATTGGCTAGTCTAGGGCTCCCAAATAGATAAAGGTTCCATGAATACGTGATCAAAGGTTAAGTTTACCTTCCTAAAATCTATTCAGTCTTTCCACCCAAGCAGACCTAAGATTTTTGCCTGCACATAAGGGAAAAGTACTATACTCTGAATAGCAGGATGTTTTTGTGTTTTGAGATATGTAGAGTAGGCCTGCCTCAAACTCTCTCCGATCTCAGCCTCCCTAGTACCAGGTTACAGATGTGGGGCCACCACACAGCCCTTCATTATTTGAGACACCATGTTTACTATGTAGCAGAGGTTGGCCTCGAACTTTTGATCCTCCTATCTTTGCCTCCCACGGGCTAGGATTATTTGGTGCCCAGTCAGTTTTCAGCATAAAGTCTATATTGTAGTTGCTAATCAAACAAGTGAGACATTGTTAAAGTAAGTCTTCAGTATTTCTCATCTACATTTTTTTGGTCCAAAAATGGCCTGTGGGAAGTTCATTTGTCCCTTTTCTTTCTAGGCAGTATAATGAGTGATGCTCAGACAGGTGCTGTAAGAAGAAATCATGTCTTTGTAACACCATGCTTAAAACCATAGCTGTTCAGTATCTCAGAAAATAACTGTTTTCTATTTAGTTTCGCTTTCAATATAAAGTAAGCACCCTCACTGAAGTTTGGATGTGAGTTTGGATGTGTCTAATAAAAACAACTTGAATGCCCTCCAACTTTAATAAAAAGTCATTTAAAAACTTTCTAATAGGATTAGATGATAAAGTCACATAAGCACCATTTGAAGACCTAATCTAAGCCCAGCATTTGGGAGGCAGAGGCAGCCAGATCTCTATGAGATCCAGGCCAGTCCCGTCTACAGAGGCAGTTCCAAGTCACAAGGAGGCTCTTCTCAAACATAGTCACACACACACACACACACCAAAAAGGCCTAATTTATATATCTGACCTATAAAAGTAAAAATTAGTGCAACAGTACAACTTCTGGGTTTTCATATGCTCTAAACTAATTGGTTTTACTACAATACATATTTACTCAGAGCAGTATAAAAAAAAAAAAACAGGGTAGGAGCAATTTTTGTGCATAAAGTGAAAAAATATTTGCCTATGCAGAGTTTAAAGTCAAAAGATAGCACTCCAAGTTTCCTCCGATCCAAAGCTTGAAGACAGGAATACTGTTATGTTAGCAATTTGCACTTGGGTTTCCACTGTTTCAGCAGGTGACCTTGGGAATGTCATTTCTTTTTGTTATTTCTGTAAAATGGGAACACCTCTTCCTAGCACAAGGGCAAATATACTGATAGTGGAATTTTTAAATAAAGATACATATTTGATGTTCTTGAAAAAAAGAAGCTTGTCTAATTAGTATGTGTTAATCGCTACTTGTACAGAACATTCCCCTTCCTGAACCCAATTCCAAGAAAAATATTTAAGCAGACGTTGAAGACAGATTTCCTTAAAGGGATGATTTTATAAATCTCAAAAGCCATGTAACATGATTAGAAATTAACAAGTTGATTACATAAGCCTGGACAAATCAAGCTTTAGAATACACTGATATGTATTCAGGTAAGTTAAAGAATGATTTGGGACATACCATCCCAGTCCCTACAAAGAATCCCAAACGGAGCCTTTTGATGTTGGGCAAGAATCTGGTGGAAACTCAACAGCGGGATGTCCTGCACTAGGGAGTCCGTCGCTCCCTTCACCTTAAACCTGAAAAAATATTGAGGTGACTTCTACCGAGGCTCCTAAGGCTTGAGAGGATGCGCTCAATCAAACTGAGGTGAAGTAGCCTGGCAGCTCAAGGGATCTACAACCTCAGACTTCTGTGATCTTAGGAACCCCGGGGCTAAATTCTCAAATACTGCACTTGACCCAAACTCCCTGTGAGGCTACTAGATTGTAGCTGATCCAACTGTTAAGAACAACACAGCTCTAGGAACCCTGAACATAATGAGCTGCCACTTTCCTAGTTCCCAAGTCCAAGCAAAAGGCAGGGAGATTTTTCTTTTAAAAACCTTAAAGGCCCAGAAAAAATCAACAGGCGATGCCTATGCTACAGAACGTAGGTTTCCCAATCCGAGAAATCCTGTCTGTCCCCGAGGAATGGCACCGTTCCTCCTTCCTCAGCCCGGTGCCCTTTCTGCACAGACAATATCTCCATTCTATTCTAAAGCGGCGGCTGGCCCGCGGGAGCCCCGGACTGCGGCGGGATCCCGAGCGGCGTGGGGAAGGGGACACTGAGGGCCGCGGTCCGGCTTGGGCCCGCTCCGGGCGGGGCGCAGGCTGCGGCGGCTCCCGTGGTGCCGCAATCCCGCGGCGGCCGCAAGGGCAAGGCCCGGGCGCCGCAGTGCCGGGCCGCGAGGCCCCGCAGGCCCGCCGCGGTGCGGAGCGGCCGGGTCCGGGCGGGTCGGGTGAGTTGCGGTGGCGGCCGCAGCCCAGGCCCGCGTCGTCCGCGCGGACGCAACGCGCAACTTACTTTCCGCCCGCGGCAGCACCGGGCCCCGCACGCCAACCGCTGAGAAGAGACGGAGGCCGGCCCCGCGCGCCCGCCCGCAGCACACCGCGCTCGCCCTACCTCAGCCGGCAGGCGGCCGTCCATCCGCAGCGGCCGCGGCGCCGTCAACTCCCTCTCGGACGCCGGAACCCCGCACCCAGGGCTAATCATAATAGCGGCCGGGGGTGCGGCCTCCCTGCGCCTGCGCGGGCCTACGTCACTGTGACGACAGCCCAGGGGCGGGGCCTATTGTGGGGGCGGGGCCGGAGCGCACCTGTGGGACCCCGCGCGGGCTCGGGAGGGCGTGCTGGCTGAGGCCTGAGCACGGCCATCCCGGAGCGCACGGAGCCTGCGCTGGCCTTATGACGGAAAGTGCTGGGGCGGAGCTAGGGGCGGATCCCTGGATGGGGGCGGGGCTGGGGCGGGGCCTGGAGGGCGCACCTGCAGGCCAGTGCGTGGTGGGTCCGGGCTGTGACCGGTGCGCAGCCTAAGCTGGCCAAGCTGGCTGGAACAAGCGGGCAAGGAGCGGGAGGAGGGACCTGAGCCTGAGGTAGCACCAGGACACCGAAGAGCAGCAGAGCCTAGCGGCTTCAGCTGTCAGGGGAAATCAGAGGCAAAGGTCTGCATCTTGGGGTAGGGATCGGGGACTTCAGGTACTTTTCCCCCTATAATGTTCACCCTATCTCCAGTCTTGGTTTAAGCAATGAGAGGGAACAAAATGAATAAACATATGCACATGCATATATATATATACACACATATGCACAAACATGTATACACACATGTACATATGTACACATTTGTTTTCTTTACTGTTTCTTCCCCCTGGGAATCCATTTGAAGGAAATCTGTTGATTTTGTTGCTACTTAAACAAAAAGGAGCAAAGCCCAACATCTAAATGCAGCTTTTGCCTTTCAAAGTCAGCAAGAGACACTAGTCAGGCCAAGCAGCCTCTGGAAACATAGCTAGGCATTAACTAGAGATTCAGCAACACGTTTGCCAGGCTGGGTGTTTGGGAGAGGGAGCTTAGCCATAAGGAGATGGGATAGGGAACTCCAAGCTCTCACTCCTGGAAGGGTGGTGAGCCACGGAGACCAGTCTTCTCAGGTTCCTAGAGAGGGAGAAGCTCGAAGAAACCAGATGCCAAATGCTCACCCACTTTTTCCTCTCTGTTTCTCAGTCCCCAAAGACAGGACCCCTAGCAAAGAAAGACACAAGTAAAAAGACCTGCTTACAAACTCCAGCCCTGGTTGAACTCTAAAGGGCTTTAGCAATTTCTTTGATCATCTGCAAATGTAAATGTCAAAAGTCTTTAAAAAAAAAAAGTGCAACACCAGTTTTCCTGCCTGAGGGTGACTGGGAAGCAGAGAGCATAAGAAGGTAGTCTCTCTGGGAATAAGATTTTCACTTGACAGAAGTACTTTCAGTTAACTTTATGCTTTAGCACTAGGTGGTAGAAAGTGTCAAGGAAAGCCCCAAGCTGGGCCTCTCTAACTTCAAAAGACCGTGAAAGGAAATGTCATTTTGACATAGAAATTTTTTTTTTTAAAAAAACATTTTTATTTGTGTAGAGGGGGAGCATTATGTGTGCCACAACAGTGCCCATGTGGATGTCAGAGAACAACTTTCCATGAGCCAGCCCTCCCCCTCCACCACCCAGGTCCCAGGGATTGAACTCAAATCACTGGGCATAGCAGCAGTCACCTCCACCAGCTGAGCCATCTTGCTGGCCCTGACATAGATATTCAAATTAGACATATATTAAGCAAGAGCTCCTAACTTGGATTTGTACAACTCATTCTTTTGCTGGAAGGCTGTGAACTTTTACCTCAAGGACTGTCAGGAGTCAGGGAACCCTGTAGCCAATAAGAAGATATCATGCTAATGGTCTCTGAAGGGAATTACCTTGGCTGAAGGCCTTCTCCCATGTCTAAACCTCCAAGAAATATCTGTAAGTACAGGACGGTGACCACAGTATATAAGCCCTTGAAAATGGAGTATTTGTGTTGCTACTAGCTTACTTAGATTTCGAATCAGTCCTCTGAGGCAAACAAGGTATAAAGAGAACAAAACAGTTTCCCTGAAAAGCGTCACAATATTAAGTTGGTTTAAATGAAGTCAGCTCCAATTCACTTCCAGGGGATAAGATGCAGTGCAGGCCACATGGTAAATCATGTATTCATCTGCACCATTTCTTGGGAGACTGGAGCGCTGCTGGCAAGAAGGTGACCCATTTTCAATTCCACACCTTAAATGTGCTAACATGATCTGATTACACTTAAGCAATATTTTTAAATATTCAAGTACAAGTTAATGTATTATTACTTAACTTGGGGTTTAAGCAAATGTACTTATTTTAATGAAGAAGCTCCTTCTTCAATATGCCCTGGGGCTCTCTTCAACACACACTGCTTTTTTAATGTTAGGTCTTTTTATGGACCTGCAAGACGCTTTAATTAGATATACGACAGTATACAAAATGACAAGATGGAATATGCTTATGTTACAGTCTCTATGATTCAGATCTCAAAAATAACAGGATGCCACCAATAAGGAAGAAGTCATTTATTGGAAGAAAACCAGGGAGGTGCCACAAATTAGATCAAGATGTGAAAATCAAGCAGATTCATGAACGAATTGCTGTTTTCAACTTAGGACCCTCAAAAGCAACCTGTTTAATAAAGTCATCTTCTCCAGATCGTAGCACTTTTCATCATTTATTTAAAAATTAAGAAATGTATTTAAAGGAGTAGATATTCACATAAACTGAATATTTTGTATTGAGATATTTATGTGATTTTTCTTTTTGAATTTTTAGTCATTTTGCACATTAACACATGTCTAAATTTCTAATTCATTTCTAAATCCTGGCTTCATCTCGGTAGATCAGACATAATACATCCCTGGAACGGTAGTGAGAGTTCCTCAAAGATTCCCTCACCACTTGTGGCCTCAACTGAGGTCTGTTAAGCTTCCTATCACAGATGTGGATTAAGGACAAGTGTGTGTGTGTGTGTGTGTGTGTGTGTATGTATGTATGCATGTGTATGTGTGTGTGTGTGTGTTATATGTGTCAAGTGTCTTCCACAATTACTTTCCACCTTATTTTTTGTGACAGTGTCTCTCACAGAACCTGGACCCCACCTGCCAGTTTGACTAGATTGGTTGGCTAGTAAGCCCCAGGGATACTCTAGTCTTAGGCTCCCCAGTGCTAGGATTAAGTTTTGTACATGGATGGCTAAGGATCATCTAACTCAGTTCCTCATAGTTACAGAGCTATCACTTTCCAGATGAACCATCTCCCCAGCCCCAATAGGGTTCTGGGAACTGAACTCAGCTCCTCTGGAACAGCAGTACTAGCTCTTAATGGCAACTTTTTCTTTTTTTTTTTGGTCTGGAACTCGCTATGTAGAAGAGATTGGCCTTGCTCTCACAGAGATCCACCTGCCTCTACCTCTTGAGTGCTGGGATTAAGTACACCATGTATTTACCACACCTGGTGTAACTTTCTTGCTTTAAAAAATTAATATATTTTTATTTTATGTGTATGACAGTTTTGCCTGCATGTATGCTAAATGTGCCATATGCATGCAATATCTGCAGAAGCCAGAAAAGGGCATCAGATCCCCTGAAACTGAAGTTACAGAATGTTGTTAGCCACCATGTGGGTGCTGGAAACTAAACCCAGGTCTTCTGGAAAAAAGACTGGTACTCTTAATCACTGAGCTGTCTCTCCAACCTTCCTGGGTTACTTTCTTACAAAGAAGATGTAAAGTAGCAGTTCTTAAAGCCAGTTCCCTGGAGCAGTAGTATCTACTTCCCCGGGACACAGGACTGAAATTCAAATTCTCTAGCTCCATCTTAGATTGACTAAGTCAGAAAGTCTAGCTTTTCAGTTTGGATTCTTCCAGAGGCTTTTGATGAGGGTTAAAGTTTGAGAACTACTATTGATGGGATTGAGTTTATATAAAGCATTAGACAGAGCCTAACAAAACCTAAGCACTACATCAGTGAATGGTTTTATAAAAATAGTGCATCTAATGTTGCCAAAACATACAAAGTTTGATTCAGGCCAAAAAAAAGGAGTGCAGATACATTTTGCTCCTGTAACAAATCACTTGTCCAAAGACCTCTCTATAGTCTACCAAACCCATCCCATGCTGGTCCCTGACTCCCTCTTCTGCTCTCTTCTTTTTTCTCTAACTTTTTCTCCCCTCTTCCCCCATTTTGGGGGGTGGGGGTCTCATATAATCCAGATTATCCCCAAATGGAACTAATGATCTTCCCACCTCAGTCTCAGTGCTAGAATCACACACCTGGATCTGCTCTTTCAAGTCTCTGTGCATACATACCACATCTCTAGCTTTCCCACTTCTCAGAAAGGGCATTGCTGTTTCACACTTCCAGGCCATTGTCTGTTCTGTTCCCTTTGTCAGAAAATCTTACCTATTCCTCTCCTCTACTTGCCACCCTGCACTCTCCTAAATCCATACTTACCTTTAAAACCCACTCTGAGTTACCAGCCCAGCCCACTTCCATCTGATACAGGAATTCTCTGGAACCATATAACCTCTGCACACCAAACATACAAGTTTGTAACTGCAAATGAATGTAATCTTATTTCTTCTTTTCCAATTTCATGTCTTCTTTTCCAATCTGGAGGCCTTTAGTTTCTTTTTCTCTTTAACTGGCTAGCCAGAACTTCTAGTACAATATTGAATAGAGCTGGTTTTTTAAAAGGCATCTTGGGGGGCTGAAGAGATGACTCAACAGTTAAGAGCACGGGATGTTCTTGCAGAGGACCTGGATTCAGTTCCCAGCACCCACATGACAGCTAACAACTGTCCATAACTCCAGTTCCAGGAGATCTGACATTCTCTTTTGGCTGCTGCAGGCATGGCATGCATGTGGTACACTAACATACATGCACACAAAGCACTCATTCTCACAAAATAAATCAATTTTAAAAAGGTATTTTTGCTTTTTTTCTCAAACTTACATGCAATGTCTATAGTTTTCCGCTATTAAGTACCGTGTTCCCATAGATGCCTTTTATCTGCTTGAGGAAATTCAGAATTTACTGCAAATTTTGTCATGAATGAGTATTGGATTTTGTCAAATGCTTTTTCCGCATGTATCCACACAGCCAGGTGGATATTGTCTTTAATAACAGTATTAATTTCCAGATGCCAAACCAACTTTGCATTCCTTAGACAAACCTAGTTTTGTCTTTTCTGGATGTTGCTAGATTTAACTTACCAATATTTTATAAAGAATTTTTAATAAAGAATTTGTGTTCACATGATATCTTTTAATGTTTCTAGTCTCATAGAATCAACAAGTGCATGTCCCTTCCTCTTTTTTCTGAAAAAAAATTGTGGCTATTTCTCATCATTTCTTCTTTAAATATTTGACAGGATTCACCAGTAAAACCATCAGGACTGGAATTTTAGTCTTTGTGGAAAGACTTTTATTTATTAATTCAATTTCTTTACTTATTATAGGTCTGTTGGTATTTTCTATTCCTTCTTGTGTTAGATTTTACATAGTCCATTTCTGAGAGTGTCTCTCTATCCTTCACTTAAGATGACTTAATTTATAATTAACTCTGCTTTTTTAAAAAAATTATTATTTTTATTTTTATGTGTGTGCATGTATTGCCTGCCGGTATGTAAGTGCATTCATGTCATACAATGCTCACAGAGGCCAGAAAGAGGGCATCAGATCTCCTGGAACTGGAGCTAACAACTGTTATGGACAGTTATTAGCTTCCATGTGGGTGGTAGCATTCAAACTCAGGTCTACTGCAAGAGCAGTCAGTGCTCTTAACTGCTGAGCCATCTATCTCTTCAGCCCCCTCATTCCATCTCTTAACAAACTCTTTAATCTCTGTTGGGTTGATAGTAGTGTCTCTCTTGCTTGCTCATATTTATTAATTTTGTTTTCTTTTCCAAGAATCAGCTTTTGGATTCACTGTTTTTCTCTATTTTTGTTGATTTCTATTCTGTCTCATCTCCAGTCATCTATTAGAGGTTGGATATGATTTCTTCTGAGACCCTTTCTTTTTTGAGTTACTCATTAAAAGCTACATATTTACCTTGAAATTCAGTTTATTTCTACTCATTTCAAGTATCACCTAAATTGCTGTGTCTGTGTCATTCTTGCTCATAGGTTATTTTTAAGTGTGTTTTTTAATATCCCAATATTTTGGATTTCACAAAGTTTTTTCTGATTCTGTCATTCTCAGAGAACCTGCTTTGATAATTTCAACTTCCTGAAAAATATTAAGATTTGTTTTAAGGCCTCTAGTACAGTCCTAGCCTTCCTCTTTAAATACGGATGAAATCTCCTTACAGAAGATGTCAACTATGGATATTTAATGTAGAAAAAAGAATTACATGCAATCATGTGAACCCTTTAAAGTCAGAAAATTGCCTCTGGTTTGTGGATAGTCGGAGAGATGGAGAGCTCAAAAGAGAAGAACTCAGTGTGTCACCGCTTTAAAGAGGGAAGAACCACATAGAAGAGACCAGATAGGTGTCTCTAGAAGGTATGCAATCCCTAACCAAGAGCCAAGACACAGGACAGCATTCCTACAGCTGCAAGGAACTGAATTCTTCCAACAATCTGAATGAGCTTGGAAGCAAATTCTTTTCAGAGCCTGAGATAAGACCCCATTCTGACTGATAGTTTAGTTTCAGCCCTGGTGAGACACTAAGCAGAGAATCCATCAAATATATGTTGTTTATACTGCTAGGATTGTAGAAATTTGTTACTCAGTATTATATAATTAATATAACACAGTATAGCGGTGGACACCTGTAACCCAACACTCAGGAGGTGGAGTGAGGAAGATCAAGAGTTCTAAGGTTCTCATCCTTGAGTACATAGTAAAGTCAATGCTGTCCTGAAGTGCATCAGACCCGATGCAAGACAAAACCAAAAAAAATGAGAGAAGGAGAGAGAAAGAGAGAGGGGGAGGAAGAGGAGGGAGAGGAAGAAGAGGAAGAGGAGTCAGGGGGGAGAGATAAAAAGCAAACAAATTTGTCTAGTTTGTCCTGTCATAGTTAGAAATTCTACCTCCTGGCAGAATATATTTGAAAAATAAAATCAAGATGTCTAGATTCTCTTTAAATGTCAGAAGATCCATAATTGGAGCTATGAGTTTCTCACATCTTCCTGAGCCCCCTCAGTGGCTGTTCATAGCTTCCCTGTTAGCCAAGGTCTAGGCCCTCCAGGTCAGGTTACCTCCATTTTTTCATCACCTAAGTACACATTTCCTGGGCTTAGCCCAGAACATCAGACACTACAGCATCTAATCAACACATGACTAGCTCGAGTGAGTGCTCCACAAGCAATGTTTGGATTAGTGAACAGGGAGCACGTTTACATAGGAGCTCATGAATAAGCTCCTGCGATGACCAAGGCAATAATGGCACCTAGAGAGAGGATGAAGGATGCAACCCGCAAGCCTTGTCCACCTAAAGAATATATCCTTTGAGCCGCATTAAGAATTTTCACTTACATCTCCTTGGTCCTAGGTGTCACCTGACCAGCTCTATCTCCAAAAGATGTTGAGAAATAGTTTTTAGGTTTTCACATGCTTGTTTGTCCTCAAGCAGGAAATGAGTTCTGATAAGAGGGAGAAGAAAGGAGGATGGGTACTGGGCTAAGAAACCTAGCATCCTAGAAGCTCACTAGCCTCTCCCACCTGATCTACACTGAGTAACTTCCTAAGTTTTTATGACATGGATTTTATACGTGTTGCTTCTTTTTCAATTTCATATAAATGGAATCACCGAGTGGCTGAAGCTCAAAATTTTTAACAGGGAACTGAATAATTAGCCTTGAGAAAATGGAGACTCATAGTGTGACGACTGGGGCATCCATTGCTGAATCTGGGCCCTCCAGCTATTCTGTCATTCTGAGGAACTATCACTGCTCAAAAGCAGTGTCTGTCTTGATGAAGGGAGACTGACCTGTCCCATTACAGACAGGAGGTGACAAGGTGCCTGGAAGTACAGACTTTGTGGCTGGAGTTGGCATCTGATGAGTGAACAGAGCTGAGCTGAGCCATCAGGGCACAGATGTCAAAACAGTTGAATTCACTTCCTAAGGGCAGTCTTGCAAATGAAGCTTTACACATTTTCAGCTTATAATTACGTGTGTGCACATGTATGTGCATGCAGGTACACGTGTGTGCAGGTGCCTACACAAGTGTGTGTGTGTGTGTGTGTGTGTGTGTGTGTGTGTGTAGGCTGGAGGACAACCTCAGCTGCTATTCTTTAGCTGCATTTCATCTTGTTATCTTGTTTTTGGAGACAGGGTCTCTTATTGGCCTGAAGCTGGATAAATAGGTTAGGTCTGGCTTATCAGTGAGCCACAGTGATCCATTGGCCTGTCTCTGCATCACCATGCCCAGTATTTTCACATGCATTCTGGGAATTGAACTACTCTTCAAACTTTCGAGGCAAGTAGCTTACCTGCAAATCTCTCCAGTCTCACAATTCTTTTTTAACTTTCCCACTCTTCTTGAGAATCAGGGGTTTTAAGACACATGAAAATAACAGTAAAAGCAGAATAAGAAAAACGGATTTGGGATTCAAGACCATTTTTCCCATAAATAGTAGCCCTACATTTATTCTCAACACTAGTTTCTTTGCCTTCCTTGGTTGAGGGCACCAGAAAAATTAATTGCTCGCTTTCCGAGCCTCCATTGTAGCCCATGTGTCTAAATGGAATTCAGCTGTGGGTTGGAGTGATGGGTTTGGGAATAGCGTTTGTTTTTCTCACACAAAGGGACAGCTGCCACTGGCTCTGGCCTTCCCTTTCCCTCCTCTCTGACTATGGGCAGGATGCCTGGAACTGGGGCTGCCATCCTGAAACTGTGAGAGAGGCCAGGAGAATCACAGTGATGTTGGCTCTGGACCTCATGAGCTGATGAACAAATGCTAGCAGCTGCCTCCTCCAGACTTTCTGTTCTGTGTCTAAAGGGAAACTCTGTCCATTGTGTTGACCTCTAACTGAAAACAATTCTAACTGACATGATGAAGATGAACTGCTAGATGTTACGAATGTGCAAGGAGGTGACACAGCAAGGGTGTTCGGGTCTCATTGATGCATCAGAAAGATGTGGCAGATGCTTACTGTTCTTGAAAGCAAAGGAGGTGTCAACAATGATTGTGGTCAGATCAAAACCACATGGAAGTGACTTAATGAACTTCTGTTGAACAAGGAGGGCATAGTTTGAGTACTGAAAAACCATGATTACAATGTATTAAAATTAGTCAACAATTAATAAAGAAGAAAAAATATAACACTTTTCAAAGAAGTGATAGGGAAGACTGAGGAGTCCTAGAAGGCTCCTCACTGAGTTGTGTGCATGCCATGCCAGCAGGAGAACCTGTGTAAAAGCCCCAGACCCCATGTTAAAAAGCTGAGCATGATGGCATGTGCTTATAATCCCAGCACTGGGGATCCTTGGTACTTGTTGACCTGCCAATCTATCCTAATTGGGAAGTTCCAGGCCAGTGAAAGGTCCTATATAAAAAAAATACATGATGATGCCTAAGGAATGACACCTGAGATTGTCCCTTGACTTCTACACACATGCACACACATGTGCACCTACACCCACACACATATGAGAGCACATACACACACACGCAAAATGACAAGAAGTTCTTTATAGCAGAACTTCAGCTACTGAAAAAAGAGAGGTGTGGCAGGGTTAGAAAGTCAGTATTTGGCAATAACCCCCAGAAATATTGAATCTCATCACCCACCACAAACAACCATTAGGTTTAACAGAGAACTGTCTGTAATGAATAGACCAGGCTGACAACTGAATCTGTTGTTTGAATTTTTACCATCTCTTAAAGTAGGACATTCAGAAAGTCCACAGCATCTCTAACAAAGAATCAAATCTTGTTTATAGGAAATGGAAAAACGAGTTCAAAGACACCAGAAGGATAGTGCCAGATCAAAAGAAGAAATTCCACTGGGAACTTGAGAAATGTAAAAAACAGAACCAAACTCACTATGTCTTGTGTTTGAGGAGTCTGAAACACCAGGCTGAAGCTCCTGGGCTAGGGTAAGAACTCATTGAAATAAAACCGTTCCCATGAACTTAAAATATGTTTCTCTTAATCTAGTGCCACTCCTGAATCTCATGCTTGACCCAGGGAGTCCTCCTCATGGGAGTGTCCTTCCTCTCCCAGCCCTAAGTAAATGCTTTCTACTGCCTCCCCTCCCTCAGCCCCAGTGGAAACACCTTGGTTTTCTCTGAGTCATGCTGATTACTCAAACCAGCCTTAGGTCAGAAGTCACCCTCCACTGTTACATGTCACCCACCTTCAGGAAGGTCTGCTTTCTGATACCCTTCAAAGGAACAAGCCACACTGATGGAAAATCAATCAAGCCCTGCCTCTTGCCTCTATTGCTTAGGTTTTATGTCCCTCGAGTCTTAATTTCAATATCACATCTTTGACTTCCCATCTAGATTAACTACTTTGCTCCTTCTAGTCCCATAACACATCACAAGCCATCTGCCACGCTCTTCTAACACAACATTACCATGGTCTCTCAACTTCACTTTAGCGTGTTGACTCCTTAACCAGGGTAAGAGCTGCTAGTCTTTCATGCCGAGTGCCACACATATGCTAAATGCTCATTGAACATATTTTATGGAATGGACTGAGTCACTGAATAAATAGCTCTAAAGTTCACAAGTTCAGCAGTCAAGACCCCAAATTTAGACCATCCCATTCATTAAGGTGTTAAGGAAAGAAGTCTTGTCCACAAGGCTTAAGAGAGGGGAGAAAATGAGTAGTCTTCAGAAAGTGACTGGACTATCTGGAAGGAGAGATGGCATGAGTTATGTAGATATTCCCCATTCCTCTCTCTTTTATCTTCTTTAAATAGCCACCCTCTCTGGGGTGACCAACCTGGGGTCTGACTTGTCCTCAGCTAGTCCCTCTCTACCTCTAAAAGCCAAGAAAGAGCTAGAGAGATGGCTCAGCCAGTAAGAGCACACACTTCTCTTGCAGAGGACTCAAGTTCTGTTCCCAAGCACCTATATCAGGCAGCTCACGATTGTCTGTAACTCCAGCTCCAGGGAGATCTGATACTTCTAGTCTCTACAGACACCTGCACTCATATGCACACACCCACGCATAGACACAGGCACATACACAGAAATAAAAATAAAGAATAAATCATCAAACCCAAGAAAGCTGGGAACATAGATAATGTGATGGGAACAGACTGCAGGCAAGAGCCAACCCTTCTTTTTCTGATGCTTCCCAGCTTTCAATGCAGAAGAACTTGACTCACCAGAGGATGACTAAACTCTGATTTCTAATCAGTACATGGGCCCCTCCCAAGAAGAGCCCATTGCTCAGACCTGGTGCTAATTATCAGATCTGAATATACAGAGGGAGGTTGGGGAAGAGTAATTCATGACAATCCTAATACAGCCTAAGTACTAAGCTCTGTTATTCAAGGTAAGTATTTGTGGGAGTACCCAAAAGAGGAGGCAGAACATGTTCAAATCCAAAGTGAGTGGAGACAGGGCTTTCATTTTACAGCCAGTGAGCTCTGTCTAAGCTGACACCAAAAGAAATCAATCAAATGTCCAAATTCAGAGCTTTTGGGGGTTGTAGCGCCTGGCAAAAATTAAGGGGGTAAGGGGACTTGCTAGACTAAATGAACATGAAATGTAATGTCTCCGAATGTTTATTAACCCAGGCCTGAATAGTTCAAATCACTCCTATTATAAAAAGTACTTCTCCAACAGATTTCAACAGAGTCATTCACTGGTAGTTCTGGTGGGAGAACACCAGTTCCAATGCCATTGACATTTTATTAACATCCACATTACCTGTTCCAGCCATAAGGACCCTGGGGAAAGAAGAGCCTGGGAACTTTGGAGCTTAAAGCCATGCTCAAAACTCAGAGCTGGCTACCCACTATGCTAAGCACAGGGACTATGACAACTCTCAGCTGTCTAGTAGATTACAGTCCAATTGATGCCAGTGTGTCATATAGTAAGTGTAGAACTATAAAAGCTTTCGTTTCATTCATCTCTAAGATGGAGGGGAAAACCCCCACCAGCAGGCGTATGCTCTGCCTTCAACAGATACCTCAGAGTTTTTGCCTCTACAGATGCTTTCTTGACCCTCAGGAGACAGATTCCATAAGGGTGATGCATTTTCTTGTTGCTGTGACAAATACACGGCAAAAGTAACTTAAGGAAGAATTTCTTCTGGCTCATGGTTTGAGCATAGAGTTCGTGATGGATGTGAAGTCAGGGTTGCGGGAGTGTGAGATGGCTCGTCACACCGTGTCTGTAGTCAGGAATCAGAAAGAAAGGGATGCACGTGCTCAGCTTACTTTCTCTTTCTCCTTTTACCGAGTCTGGGACTTCAGCCAGTGGTATGGTGCTACCTATATTCAGAGTGCGTCTTCCCTCTTCAGTTACATTTTTGGAAACACCCTCACAGACATGCCCAGAGGCATGCCTCCCGGGTGAGTCTAAATTTCTTCAAATTAATAGTCAAGATTAACTACCACAGGCAGGAACATGGTGAGATCTGTCCACCACTAAAACACTGGCACTTTTCTTCACCTGTGCAAGGCATGGAGTTAAGAACTCCGTAAGCACATGTGGACATGATGAACCAATGTCATGTACATGCACACGAGTCAATGACACAAGTCTGTGTCACGTAGATTTAGGGAGTGGAAACAGAAGGGAAGAAGTAAACTGATTAACTTAAGGGGGTGGGCAGCCTATAATATGACATGTGACTGCTTCTAGTTAGTCTCATCAAACACAGTTGAACTGTCCCAATGACCATACAAGATTTCCTAGAAGGTAGGAAAACATGGTAAAACGTAATTCGATCATACACATATGTAAGCCAAAAATAAGATTAGGATTACCTCCGAAGGAAGCAACTATTGTTCATGAAACTATAGGCATGAAGGTGTCACAGGAGGTGAAGCACGTGTGGATTTCAATGTCTTCTTCAGGAACGGGACAGTCACCAAGCTCCTTTCTGCTCTTCCCAACCATGTCCTTGCTCTATAGTTCTTGTATTCCCCAGCTAGCTTCCTCATGTTGATAGAGGACATATCAAACAGTTTATACAGGTCAGAGAATATTTTAAAACTCCACACTGCTAATTACTTTGGTTTGGAGTGTCTTGCCACCAGAAAAAAATGACAAACCTTCCCCAAACACCTTTGGTTGTTTGCTCATCAAGAAAAATCACACTTTTTTTTTCTCTGTAAAGTGTCAAAGAAAAAAAAAGTGAGCACATTCCAGATGAACCAAGGACTAGGGCTGCTTTAAAATTCAGTCCATGGCATGATAATTCCAGAGAGCCAGAAAAAGCCTCTATTTGGAGAATTACACCAGGTCAGTGTTCTTTTGTTCCATGTCATAGAAATCTCACATAGTCAAGATGGAAGGAAGTATGCTCTCACCCTGGAAAGATACGACAATGAAAACAAAAATGGTTTCCTTTTTAAAACTTGGTTTTAAAGGCACCCATGATAATGTCCCAGAAATTCCTGTTGAGGCTGCTGCAACTTTTACCCAACCTTTCCCAAGCTTCAGGCTAAAGCTCTTGATATGTATTTTAATCGCATGATAGGGCTGTCACGAGACAAATGCCACTAGTTCTTCTCTAAGCTAGTTTCCCGAGGAATCCGCTAACAATATGTGGGTTCAAAGCAGCCTTTAAGGTCAGGTGTGGTGGTGCATGCTTGAAATCTCAGCACTCAGAAGGCCACAGCAGGAGGACTGTGAGTCTCAGGCCAGTCTGGGCTACAAAATGAGACCCTGTGTCAAAGATCCAAGATTGAGGCTGTAGCTCAGTGGTAGAGTTTTCCTAACATGTACAAGGACCTGGGTTTGATCCCTAATGTTGTGAACAACAAGAATAAAAATACAACTAGACTTTAAAGCAGCTTTACTCTAGAGGTCCCTGGCTGTGGAGAACTCTAAAAAGCAGAAAAAGTAGGCCTTAGATGCCAACTTTGACTCTTGGGTCAACATTGTTATCTGGTCTTGTTTGGAGGGTGCTGTTAACTCCTGCCTCCAAAAGGTACAGAGGTGAGGGTTAAATGAATGAAGTCTTGGGTACACTGAGGAAGGTCGATGTGAACTCTACTGGTCCTAGGAAGTGAGTCTGAGCATCTCTGAAGCAGACGTTCTGATGCCGAAACAGTGTTCAGTCCCAAAGCACAGGGATTAGGCTTGAAAGTACAAAGAATTGTGGGCCAAAGCTGCCTTGGCAATAGCTATCACTTTTCAAAATGCTTATCCATCCTTAACCAGTAGTTCTATTCTCTAGCCTGTCATGGTCTCTATCCTAGAGAAAATCAACACTTTGGCGCAAGGAGGTGTGTTTAAACATGTTCACTACAGCGTCACTTGTATGGGCAGAAAAACTGTAATACCAAAATACCCATGCTGTTAGTCAGCTTTCCATCAACGTAACAAACACCCAAGATAATCAACTTATGAAGAGACGAGGTTTGTTTTGGCTGTTGATGTTGGAAGTTCCAATCCATGTTGCCAGAAGTGCCATTTGTATAAAAACCCATGCAAATTAAGCAAAGATGCTCAGGGAACAGGCTATCGGTAGGGAGGGAAGGAGACTGAAATAGAAGTCAGCCATCTTGGAAATGCTGATCCTTTTACAATATATTTCATGTACAAAGTAGAAATCATCACATAAATACACATATACATAAAAATAATTTAAATTTTATATACAAATAATAAATTTTACAAGAAACATAAATTGTTGTAATAAACTTTTTTTGTCCTTTTGATACAGGGTCTCCCTGTAGCCACAGTTGACCAGGAATTTACTATGGAGACCAGGCTGACCTCAGTCTCACAGAGACCCACCCTCCCCTGCCTCCCAAGTGCAGGGATTAAAGGTGTGTGTCACCACACCCAACCGTAATAAGCTTATTTGACTGTGTATCTTATTATAGTGATCATGAAGTGTTAAATATTGCCACATAGATATTATTAGATTTTTATCTTATTTTATTTTTATTTTATGTGTATGAGTATTTTGCCTACATGTATATAAAGTGCACCACGTGTGTGCAGTGCTCAAGGAGTTCTGAAGAGCGAGTCAAATCTCTTGGAACAGGAGTTAAAGACAGTTGTCAGCTGCCATGTGGGTACTGGGAACCAAACCCAGGTCCTCTAGAAGAGTAACAAGTGCTCTTGACTGCTGAATCATCTCTCTAGCTCCTGTGTACAAAATTTAAATCAATCACATTGGAATATCAGTTACATACGTAGATTCCTAGGTCTTATTGTCAGATATTTTTATTTACAAGTGGAACTCAAGAACCTGCACTTTGAACAGTTAGATTCTGCTGCTGTTGATCCAACTTTGGGACACTTTGACTTTGAGACACTTTAACATTTTCATTTCCCGCTGTAGGACATGAACACATTATTCAGAGGTCTTGTTAAAGTACAGTTCTCCCGGGGTGAGGTCCTCGGGTGGGATCCAGGATTCTGTATCTCTAATGAGCTGCTGATGCTAATATCAGAGTCTATGAAACTTGACTCTAATAAGGATTTCATGTAGACAACAACTCATGAACGAGGAGGGGCCCAGAAGAGGAGGAACAGCCATGTAGGGGCAAATGAGGGAGCTGTGCCAAAGAACAAACAATCCCAGGTGATTGACCTGACAGAGGGGCAGCAAGAGAGCCTAGGGGCAGGCCATATTGGACTGAGAACTCAGTGTTCGGCCTACCATTAACTGCTATTGGCTTTCAGGGACCTGGGGAGCCCAGCATCCCAGCTGCAAGAAGAAGGATGGATGAACACAGGGTGGAGCCAGGAATGGTAAAGCTTAGGTTCTAGGTATAGTTAAGTATCCAATGAAAGGCCATGACCTAAGACTGAGCTCTATCCAAAGTCCAGGCTTCCTGAAAGGCAGAGTCACCACACTCCCAAGTAATGGGAAAGTTGTTCTAATATCTTCATGGGGCAGAAGTCCAGTCCCAAATCAGAGGGAGGCTCCAGAGTCACTTGTGAACTGCGGACAGAGCGCACAGGGCCACACTATTCACACCCAGGCCAGCATCCCTTTCCTTGGTGTGAAATGATACTTTTTCCAAATGAATGTAAGAAGAAAGTTTCCATTTAACAGGATGAAGACAGCACATGCAACTCTTGAGGAGACTTCAGGAGAAGGGTGAGGATTATGATCAGGGTGAGACTAGAGGGTGGGGTGAGGCTGGGACAGAGCATCGGAAGGCTTCAGTGTTCTTGAACAGCATTTGACCCTTCAGGAGGCAACCTGACTGAAGAGCTTACCTCTTTCCCTGGAGCTGTCAGACTCTGAATAGCTCACCTATTGCTCTGCTTTGCAGGAGATAATCCCACTTACCTTTTGTCTTCCCAGCTCATATTTAGATGAACTTCAGAACAACAGGCACCATTAACACACCTTTTCTATTCCAGCTGCAGGCAGCCCCCAGCCAGCTCCTCTCACTCTCCAGCAGGTAGTTCCTATGGATGAGCTCTGATGATGCAACGACATAGAGACCCTTTCAGACCTCTGTCAGAATATGTATCCTGTGACTCTTCTGGGGCAGACATGAGCATCCATTTGTCCTAGGAGGAGCACCAACAACAGACAAGAGAAACAATTCTACTCAAGCTTAGCTTAGTGAGCCAAGGAGTTTACTGGGGTTACTAATAGCAGCATGAATGAGGGGTTACTTATAGAAGAACAGGTGCCTCGAGGCAGCCACATTACTAAGAAGTCTCACGTTCCAGCATGGGGATGACCCCCCAAAGCTGCATCCCTGAAGCTTCCTGCCCAGCCTGCAAGCAACTCCACTGAAGAATCTCCTCTCCCAGCAACACTTTGCAAAGGTGCTTTGTGAGTCTAATCACTGTTGAGTTTCCTGAGCCTTGTAAGTTTCCTTAAAAGCTCCCCTCAACCCTTGCGGGAGGGAATATTTGAATTCAGAGGCCATAGCCACACAATCCCATGCCTCCTTCCCTCACAGCATTGACAGGAGGCCTTGAAGGGGAGAAGGACCACAGCTCCCTGTCCTCAGATGCTCTGCACGTGGTCTGCACTAGCAGCTGCATAGTGGGGATTTTCACTTGGGGATCACCACACAATCTGTCCTAACCACACCTGATGGAAACACAAGAAGGCACCAACATTAAAACTTGACAGCCAGCTCCAATTGCAGCTTAGTAGAATTACCTCTGCATGTGAGCAGTTATATACAAAAGAGGCTCTAATTCCCTTGTGGAAGAAAGATTCCAGGTTATTGTAGCTATCTTTTGCAATGTGATTTAAAATATTTCTTCGATTAAAACCAAAACGTTATACATACAATTCCTAAACCACACTAGTTCTAACAAAAGATTTTTTTCTGATTTGAAAAGCTATATGCATAATTGTAAGAAATAGAAGGACCACAGAAGCAATAAAAGACCCCAATCATTTCTCTACCCAGAAATTTATATTTTGCAGTACTTCAAAGATGAAAACAGGTGAAGTCTTTTCTGAAAGGCTATGTTTTGGATGGAAGTTTAGATTGACATAAAACCTGCAGACATGGTATTGCTCCTACACCCTCTCATCCAACTTCCCCTGATGTTAACATCACATGTATCTATAGAACGCTTGTCAAAACTAAGATATTCACATCGGTACCATCTTGTTAGAAACCACAAAATCTGCTCAGATTTTTACCTGTTTCCACCACCGTCCTTTTCACGGTCAGGATCACATCCAAGGTGCACATGGACGGACTTAGTGCTCAGTTCCGTCTCCCTCCTCCCCGGGTAGAATGTGCAAAACACAAAGGAAATAGTATGCTTGTATTATTTGGCGTTTCTTGAGCTGAAGAATAATGCACTGTGTTCCTGTGATCCCGATCCCTCCATCAGCAGTGGTGGAAGGGAGGGAGCTTATTTGGAGTTGTCTTTGCTCAGGATCATACAGAGTGTGGCCTGCAAAGGATCAGGTACAAAAGGCTGTGGGGAGAGGATGGCTACGACTCAGCAATGGTTTCCTGTCTGCAGAGGTGCAGGTCCCAGGGTCCCAAATGCTTGGTCTAAAGAGGCCACTTGTTTTCTCCTTTTTTCAGGGCAAAGATCATAGGTGGGGTCAAGCATTGTGCTATAGGACAGTCAGAAGGCCAAGAGGAAATACTGCCAGCCTTTTATCTTCCTTCCTTCCTTCCTTCCTTCCTTCCTTCCTTCCTTCCTTCCTTCCTTCCTTCCTTCCTTCCTTTTCCCTCCCTTCTTCCCTTACTCATACCTTTAAATTTTTTTTTAAAAGTATGTATTTTTATTTTTTATCTGTATAAACATTTTTCCCACATGGATATAGTGCACATGGATGTGTTATTCATTGCTCACAGAGGCCAGAGGATGGCGTTAGATCCCCTGGAACTGGAGTTACAGAAAATTGTTAGCTGCTATGTGGGTTCTGGGAACCGAACCCGGGTCCTCTGCAAGTGGTTCTCCTAACTGCTGAGCCATTTCTCCTGCCCCATCCTTTCTCTTTAAGTCACTTAACAAATGTTTCTCGTCAGGCCTTGGCACATCACTGAACAGGTCAGGCACTGTCCCAGGTCTCATACAGCCTGACACCTAACAAGGAAGAAAGACTCTTTGGAATGGCCCACCAATAATCACACAATTAAAGCTTTGCTAGGTGCTAAGAGGTCCTAGGCTCACAGAGACTGAATCTGGGCTTTAAGAAAGATTTCCAGGGCTAGAGAGATGGTTCAGTGGCTATGAGCACTGACTGCTCTTGCAGAGGACCTGGGTTGGATTCTCAGCACCCACATGGTAGCTAACAACCATTTGTGACTCTGTTTCCAGGGGATCCAACACCTTCTTCTGACTTCTGATGGCGCTGCACAACATGGGTGCACTTCCGCACACGCATATAAAATAAAAATAATAAATAAAATATTTTTAAAAGGAAAAGTTTCCCTGTGGAAGGGATATTTGAATGTGAACAACAGATGGATGCAAAAAGGGTCATCGTGGCAGAGGGCACAACCTGGGCAAGAAAGTAGAAAGAGTTCTGGCATGCTCCCTCACTGAGGGAAGGGGGCTCTAGCCGACGAGTTAGAGAGCTCCCGGCCACAATGTAGTTAAGGGAGATTTGCCTCGGAGACTAGAAACCTAGCCCATAAAGGCAGTGGTAAAACCCCAAAGCCCCACCACGGCCCTCATGCTTCCATGACCCTATCAAGCATCCTGTGGATTCTCTCAGGTGATCTACCTCCCCTCGTCAATAGATGGTCCATCGTGGAGCCACCTGGCCGGAGTGCGTGGGCTCTGCCCTCCTGGCATGGACCAAGCTCCTGGTGTTGTCAGTTCCTCTTCCCTACAGTGCCAGATGGGTCCTACAAGCTGTCTGCAGCCTTCTATCTAGCTTCAACCATAGCTTTTTGTATTGGGCCCCACAGACCTGTGTCTGAATGACTACTGCCGAGGGTTACTTAGTCAACTACCAAGAGACAGTGCAGAAAATTTGTGGAAGGCTATAAGGCCCTGTGCTTAATGACAGCCTGGAGAACCAATCTTGGAGCTGTGAGCAAGGCCACAGCAACGGTACAGCTATGTGCTGTGGTGGGATGCATATGACCTTTATCTGTCTTGGCCCTGTTGCATCCCATGTGTTCTCATTAGTGTCTGGAAAGTTGGCTGGGGCAGAGGGAGGAGGATCTGCTCAGTTCACTTCTCCTAAGTCTTAAGGCCACCCAAAAGGAGACCCAGGAGTGACTGGAGCAGAATATGATGGGAAGTTGGATGCCAGACAGTTATGATGGGTATCTACCACTATCCTTTCATTTCTTCAGTCTTCATGACTGCTTCCTGGGATCCAAACCCACGAGGTCTAGAGGCAATACACAGAACCTTCATCCTCTCCAGGAGTGGGTATGTTTTCCACATCACTGTCCATCTTACTTTTTAAAAAAATTATTTTTTATTACTTTTAAAATTTTATGTGTATGACTGTACTGCCTGCATGTATGTAAGTGCACTCATGTTGTGCAATGCCTATGGAGGTCAGAAGAGGGCATCAGGTATCCTGGAACTGGGGTTACAGACAGTTGTTAGCCGCCATGTGGGTGCTGGAAATCAAACCTGGGTCCCCTGCAAGAGCAGTCAGTGCTTTTAACCTCTGAGCCATCTCTCCAGTGTCCCTATCTTACTTTTTGAGACAGGATCGCTTATTGAACCTAGAGCTTACTTATTCAGCTAGTCAGACTGCCCAGTGAGTGAGCTCCAGGAGTCCCCCTAGTTCTAGGACTACAAGCACATGATACCATGACCACCCCCATGCTCCTGGAGGGGAGCACAAGAGAAACACATCAGTACTCTGAACATTGAAGGACCTCAGAGTGTTTCTGTCTGTGCCAGATACATAAAGGTAGGGATGGTAACTGCCTGAGGAGTGGGAGTAGTGAGTAATGCTCGATAAGCGAGGTAGCATAGGAGTTACATCTAGAAGTCTGGCTAGCAGGCAGCTTGAGGGCGAGTTTAGGCAAGACAAGAGAACATTCCAGGCAGAGAGAACAAACAGATGTAAATGCATGGTGGTGTGAAATAGGCACAATGTTTAGGGAGTTGTAAGTCATTTGTTATGGATGGAATTTCCAACTGTCAAGAAAACATAAGGCTGCCCAGACAGTGAGAGGTAGATCATGCCTGAAACTGTTTCATTCTCTAGATCCATGCTGTCTAGTATGGTAGCCATGAATCATAGGTAGCTATTGAATTTAAATTTATTAAAATACAGTTTTAAAAAGTCTTACTCCTTACACTATCCTAATTTTAAGGACTCAAAAACCATATATGGATAGGATTCACCACACTGGAGAGATACCGTGTAGACATAGAATCTGTCTACCTTCATAAGACGTCCTGTTGATCAGTCTCTAGACGGTGAGAGACAGGGAAAGAATGTTAGGCAACGGAATACCATGGCCATGTTTGTTGTTCAGAGTCCTTTCTTAAGTCATTGGAGGGTGGGTATGAAGGGAGCATTAGAGAAGCTGGAGATCAGGTAGAAGGCTATTGACAGGCCTGGAGAGATGGCTTGGAGGTTAAGAGCACTGGCTACTCTTGTGGAGGACCCAGGTTTGGTTCCCAGCATCTACATGGCAGCTAACAACATCTGTAATTTCAGTTCTAGGGGCTCCAACACCCTCTTACGTCCTCCACAGACACTGCATGCATGGATGCACTTACATATGTACAGACAAAACACTCATACACATAAATAAATAGATAAATAAATAAAAGAAGACGATTGGCACTGACACCGGGCTGTGTAGATGGCCTAGTGAATACAGTGCTTGCTACACACGTATGATGGGCTGAGTTTGAATCCCCAGAACATATGTAAAAACCAGGCCTGGTGCTAGGTGCATGCAGTCTTAGTACTGGGGAGATGCAGACAGAGGTATCCCTGGGGCTTTTTCTTTCCAATCATTCTAGCTGAATCAGTGAGTTCCTATCTCAAAAAATAAGAAGAATGGAGGTAAAGGGTGACACCTGACATCAACTTCTGGCCTCTGCACACATATCATCACCTACCACACACACAAACCACAATTGTAATAGCCCGGCCACTCAGCTACTGCTACAACGGAGTGATTGTCACCCTTTGCTTCGAACATGTTCATATGCAGAGGTAGGCAGGCTGATGCTTCTTCATCTTATGTCCCACCCTACCTTAGAAGACAGAAACTCCTGAAAGCTCAGGAATCTATGCACCCAGACCAGTGGCAATGGTTCTCAGTTCATTTCCAGTACAACCTGGAGATGGTGATGCAAATCTAATGTGGATCTACAACAATACAGTAGCCTTGAATCATAGGTAACTATTGAATTTGAATTAATTAAAATATAGTTTTAACAAGTCCTACTCCTTACACTACCCTAATTCTAGGGACCCAAATAACAGCCTCCCCAGTCTTCTAGAAAGCACACAGACCCAAGATCTGCCTTATTCATACCACACAGGTGGAGAGTGCTGTATGTTATATGGGAGGCAAGTTAGATGTTATCAGAAGTTGGGGGACCAAGAAAGCCTGAAGATCACTTGAACCCTGGTAAGTCCCTCTGAGCAACTGTTCTTTTTCCCAGCTACTGCAGTGGTAGGCGTGGGATTGGGAATGTTGACACAACCTTGTTAGGAGAATAATTAAGGACAATGTGCCCAGTGTGGCGTTGACTCAGAGGGAGCACCTGACAGATTCTACTCCAGGCTCTGTGTTCTAAGGGTGTGGAGTCCCCAAGGAACTGCAGCCGGGTTTGAAAACATCACTCTCATGTTCTTGGCTGAGTCAGATGGGATTAAGAGTCAGTCGACACAGTTCAAGGCCCAGTTTTGGCAGTCAGCTGCAAACAGGCCTCTGTGCAACGCTTATTCCATGGACCCAGAACTCTTACTGTGAACCAGGCCCTTTTGTGAAGAGTTCATTTAACCCTCACAGCAACTTAGGACACTGGTGCTGTTGCTATCTGCGCCGAGAGGAAACGGAGGCATGGCGATGAAGCTGTTTTCCCATGTTTTTATGGCCACTGGTTTTCAAACCTAGCCTATCTCCAAGGTCTGCACACTGTGTGCTTCGCTGAGGGGGAACAAGAGTGCCTTTGGGGTTATGTCAGTCTAACCATCCGCAAACACACATACTTTCCATTATTCCTTCAAATAAGGTTAAGGTAGTCTTGCCACCCACATGAATAGATGCAGCCACAGTGAGACTCTTTTCATGGTGGCATCTCTGTGCTTTGTGGCCACATCACAAGGAGCAGAAACACCTCTTGGAGAGGTGGTTATGGTGCCTGGCATCAGTGTGTGGCATGCTGGCACAGAACTGGCAATACACATCTTCAGGCTTTTCCAGCACAGAGCCGAGCTAGTCTGTAGCATGCTCTCCCACCCTGTTCCCCCTGCAAGGAGTCGGGCCTGCCCCCGAGTCTTTACCACCAGCTCCAGTGATTAGCATGTGTGTGACTGCATATATCCTAGATGAGCAATTGCTACTGAGGACTGAGTTCATCCTAAAGATACTGACAACCAAACTCTGGTCTTAGGATCAAAAATGGTTTAAGAACTCAGCATCTGTAGAGATTATTTGAATTTTTTCCACTGGAAGATCATGGCAATGTGTACAAAGCATCATATGGAATGCGGAAATGAGGGGTACCTTGCTGCCTTCTGGTCTGACTTAATCTAAGGGCTAACAGACCACTGTCAGATTTGTTTTCTTTCTGCCTCTCAGCTCTGTCATCTATCTATTGGTGGCTACATTCTTGTGTGTGTGTGTGTGTGTGTACATGCTCATGTGTATATGAGGTGTACATGCATCTGAAGACCAGAGACAGACTTAGGGTATCTTCTTCAACCACTCTTCAGACCTTTATTTTTTTAACACAAATTTTACTTTATTTAAAACATGAGAAAGGTAACTGCAAAATCGTACTAAACATAATAAATATACCTTATGTTTTGAGACAGAGTCTCTCACTGAACCTGGATCTCATTGATTGGGATAGACTAATTGATCATCAAGTGCCAGGGGTCCTCCTGTCTCTGCCTCCCCAGTGTTGGGATTACAGATGCAGGCCGCCGTAGCTGGCTATTTACAATGGGGCTGAGGACCTGAACTCACGCCCCCATGCTCTCATGGCAAACACTTCAACAGCGTCCAGCCCTGTAGTTTCCTGGCCCTTCCATTTTTAACACTATTTCTGAACATATCCTGAACTAGTCCTGAGTGTCTCAATGGTGAATCAGTTGGGGGGATGCTCAGAGGCTGTCTTGGGGATCTCTTTGACTTCATGACAAAGCCTGCCATTGCTTATACATTCACTGTCATTATCCAGCTCTAGTTGCATCTTCTAGATGATGGCAGTAGCCTTCTAACTCCCACCCAGCCTCCAATGCTGCCATTATCCATCTACCACAGGAAGGACTCTTCCAGTGTTTTCCTGCCTGGAGCTGTTTAACAGAGAGCTCTTCTAGATGTCCCACTGGCCTCTTGGGTCTTACCCCAGCCATAGCACCATCACCTGAGATTGCACCTTCAGCAATAGCTTAAAGAATAAGTAACTGCATCAAATCAGAAAGTATGGTTCTTACCGTTTCTCAAACTGCTCCTGATTTCCTGCTCTCTGCAAGTGCAATCCAGCCTTCCTCCCAAGCAGAACTGCACCCCACTTGAAGGCAGAGCTGTGGTCCCTTTGGATCACCCCAGCCTTTCAGGGCCTTTCAGCAATTTCTACTCATTTCATCATCCCACTCTCCAAATTGTTCTTCCTCGTTAAAAAATTGAAAAGCTCTATGGGTGCTAAGAACACTGGATGCTTAAGTAATCTTAATGCCTTCTCATTTAGTAACAAATAATTGGAGCCTTTTTTTTTTTGCACTGTATCCTTATTTGGCATTGGGTTGCTTTTAGCATACAGACAAATTCCAATAGAAAATCCTATCTGTCTAGAGATAGAGAAGCAAATTCACCCATATACCTGTTGTTCTGGGTCCAACAAAACTTTTGAATTTATGGATAGGTTTTCTAAAAAGAAAACCAGATGTCCATCCAGAAAAGGCTTACCATGTCACTTTGGAGGTGGGACTTTTTTTTTTTTTAAGATTTAAGATACTTTAATCATATTGATACAACCAAATGATAATTGATGAAAGAGAGAAGAAAATCTCACAGCGAAAAGCCACAGTGCCCCTACATTCCACCCCTGCCGTGATACAATGCTCTGACAAAAGCAGCTTGAGAGAAGAATTTATTTTGACTCACAGTTCAGGTACACCATCCATCCTGGGAAGACAAGGAGGCAGGAGTTTGAGGTAGCTGGTAGTATTATATCCACAACCAGGAAGCAGGGAGCGATGAATGAATGCTTGTGCTCAGTTTGCTTTCTTTTTCACCCTCCAGCATCCCAGTCCAGAGAATGGTGCCACCCACAGTGGTCAGGTCATCCCTCGGCAATTAAACTAATCAAGATAACCCCACAGGCAAGCACAGAAGCTATCATAACTTAGATGATGCCTCACCAGCGTGTGCAGAGGCCTGTCTTCTGGGTGATTCTAGATCCCATTAAGTTGATAATCAACACTCACCATCAAAACCCTCCTTGGGTGCTCTCTCTTACCAATGTATGCTTATTTACTCTGTTCCTGGGACTCTGTCAGAAGTTTTCACTCTGAGTCTGACTTTCTCTCTGTCTTAGATCAGATCCCCCAGAAGCAGAGCCCAAGCTGGGATTCAGGCCCATGAAGGTCTGAGGACAGAGGGGAGGAAGCAGGCAGGAGAAGGTTGGGCCTCTGCTGGAATCTGCTCCAGCCTGTCTCCATGGAAACTCTGGGGACAAATTGAATCAGAGTCACTCCACATGGAAGAAAAGGAAGTTCAGCGGGGCCCGGGGCTATGGGCTGCCCTTGTGGAAGGGAACTCAGTCCCTTAGAAGAGCTTCCATGTGAGCTGTTTGCAGCCTACTCTGCCAGTAGAGGGGACATGATGCTCTAGTCTGGAAATGGGGACAGGGTAGGATATCAACAGTATGAATCTCCTCTCTGGGGATATCCCTGGGCGCTATTCCAGGAAGTAGGATTATTAGATTAAATGGAACAACAGGCATGTAATTCTTCAAGCATGTTTCAAGAGGAAACATGGGCAAGATATTTCGGCACAAACCCAGGTATTAAGACGTCATTATTCACAAACATGGCAGCCAGCTAAGGCAGGCCCCTTGGCTGAAGGAATGGAATAAGTTTCAGGGAATTAGGGAAGAAGGAAATGGTGTGTTCTAGGCATGGAAAGCTAGGAGTTCTTTGCAAGAACCAGGAGAACAGAGGAGGGGGCACAGGAAAAAGCAAGGAGTGGAAGAGCTGCCGATGTAATGAAGGCTTTGGAGACTTGGTGAGTGACTAGGTGCATGACCCTGAATGGGAGGAGGTGGGGGAGTCTGGAGATAAGTGTTTCCATGTTTACGAAGAAATAAGTTTTAGTATTATCCCTCTGTCATGTTCTATTTATCAAATACTTTGATTTTTTAATATAGAATTTCTAACAATTAGAAAAATACAATACAGAAAGACTCCCTTTCTCCCCCTCACCCTACGCCCAGCTGCTAGCCTTAGTAGTTGGTAAAGAGAATGCCGCGACTCTGTTTTGCTTGACTTTGGGAGGGAGCTGGAGCAGTCCCCTGCCTCTTACAGGTGTTTTCCATTCTCAGACCCCAGAGGGCAAATAATAATAGAGATGAAGACTCTCATGCCAGGCAGCATTCCTACTAGGCAACAGGTCCCCGGGAGGCCCGTCCTCAGGCTCTGCCATGGGACTCAGAACTTTGGGTTCTTGTTTACCTTCTACACTTCAGGTGTTTCCCCCTGTGGAGCAAAAAGGTGGGCTTACTAACATTTCGCCACCGCATCCTTCTCAGTCAAGGTCATTGCAGACGCTCTGAGATCCTCCCTCCACCTTCCATTTCTCAAAAGGCAAATATCAGGCATAGCTCTGTTTTCATGCAAACTGAAAAGAATACTCCAAGCTGTTTCACCTGAGAGGGCCAGAAAAGAAGCTCCTGTTTATGTCCCTGTGGAAGTGGCAGAGACCATGGAGACTGGATTAGAGCATTAGTTCCCAAAGCCATTCCTGGCAGAGCAAGCTGCAGCCTTGCTTCTAGTCTGCACACCAGCTTGAGAGGGCCATGGAAGGTGATCGAACGTTAAGGACAAAACAGAACAAAACAAAACAAGAAAACCTCCCAGTTTTAGTCTATTTTCTGTTTCTTTAACAAAATAGTTGAGGTTTAAAAAGACTGGGGATAGGACGCTAGAGAGATAGCTCAACAGTTAAGAGCATTAACTGCTCTTGCAGAGGACCTGAGATTAATTCCCAACACCCACATGGTGACTAGCAACCATCTGTCACTCCAGTTCTAGGGGATCCAATGCCCTCTTCTGGCCTCTGTGGTCATTGTACATATGTGGTATACTTATACACATGCAGGCAAAACACTATACATATAAAAATAAACAAGTAAAAAATTATTTTTAATTGAATTTGTACAAATTTCATAAGTATACTTTGATTATATTTAGATTCCCCTCCCATATGTGCAACTCTCCTTTCTAACCTTTCTATGGAGAGATACATGCATATTACATATATATATATATATATATATAGAGAGAGAGAGAGAGAGAGACAGACAGAGAGACAGAGAGAGACAGAGAGAAACAGAGAGAGAGAGAAATATAGACAGAGAATCAGGTTTGTGTCCTCAAATGTCCTTCATCCACTGGAGCCTGGTCAGCCTAAGAGACTCATGCTTAAAACAGACCAAGTCTCTCCTTCCCAGCAGTAAGCAGTTGCCAGCAGTTGCTCAGATAGGGTTGGGGTTTCTTCCCCACTTCCCCATGTCTATATTAGGATTTTTGTCTGGGTTAAACTTTCTTGGGACTTTTACATGCTGTCACCATTGCTGTGAGTTTTTATGAGTAACTGACCAGCTCTCTGGAAGACCCTTCATCCTTGTAATCATCCACCTCCTCTGGCCCTAACAATCTTTCCACCCTCTTTTCTGCAATGATCACTGAGCCTTGGGAGGAAGAAGTTTGATATAGGTGTTCACTTCAAGGATAAGCAGTCTGCAACATTTTATTCTCTGCACATTTGCTAGTTGCCGTTATGTGTTAATCACCACATGCTGTATAGAGATGCTTCTCTGTTGAGAACTGAGAGATGCATAAATCTATGGGTATAACAATAAGTCATTGGAAATCAATTTAACACTGTATTTATTTAGCAGAATAATTTTATTAGGCTTTCTTCCATGGCCTGTGGCCTGTTGAGTCTCAGGTTCCTTGCCTGATATCAATGTCAGGTATGAACTCCCCTCCTATGAAGTAGACCTTAAATCCAATTAGAAAATAGTTGGTTACTTCTATAATATTCGTGCCACTCTTGCAAGGGTGGGCATATCTTACTGAGTCAGTTGTTACTATAGCTTTCAGGATTCACAGCTGGATAAGGCTCAGTAAAGCTTAAGAGCACTGACTGCTCTTATAGAGGACCCACGTTCAGCTCCCAGCATCCATGCGGTGACTGACAACCATTTATAACTCCAGTTCCAGGGGATCCAACACCCTATTCAGGCCTCCATGGGCACTGCATGCATGTGGTATACTTACATACATGTAGACAAAACACTCATACACATACAAATAAAAAAGTCAAAAACTTTTTTTAAAGAATGGAGATAGGCATGACCTGTGCCTGTAGTCCCAGCACAGCAGGAGGCTGCAAGAAAGAACACATGAGCCCAGGAGTTCCAGGCTACATTGTAAAAAGTCTACCTTAGAGAATAAAGCTTTGGGCTCATGGTTCTGGAGGTGGGAAGTCCAGCAGCACAGCACCAGCATTGTTCAGTGTCTAGTCACTTTTCTTGTTGCTGTGACCAAATACCTCATCTGATATAACTTAAGAGAGAGAGAGTTTACTTCATGGCTTGAGGGTAGAGTCCACCATGGCAGAGAAGGTGTGGCTGCAGGTTGTAGGGCTCCCTGCTCATATCTCAGCAGATCAGGGGTCAGAGAAAGGAAAATGCTGATGTTCAGCTTGCTTTCTTGTTTCTCTTTTAATTCAGCCCTGGACCCCAGCCTGTGTGATGGTGCCACCCACATTTGGGGCACATCTCCTCTCTCAGTTAACTGCTTCTAGAAACACCCTTGAAGACACACCCAAAAGTATGTGTTTTAGTTACTTTTCTGCTGCTGTGATAAAGTACCATGACCAAGGCAACAAATAGAAGGAAGAGTTTATTGGGCCTATATCCAGAGGGATAAGAGTCCATCATGGTGGAGAGGCATGACAGGAGGCAGTGGCAGTAGAAAGTGGAGCACTCACATCTTCAAGCAGGCACAGGAAACAGAGAGACATTGGAATTGGGAAATGGCTGTGCACCCCTCCAGTGACATGCTTCCTCCAGCAAGGCCACACCTCCTAAAGGTTCTATGACCTTCTCCAAACAATGCCACCAACTGAGGACCAAGTGTTCAAATACTTGGAGTCTCTGGAGGACATTTTCATTCAAGCCATCACAGTAGGACTCACTGATGCCCTAAGTGTTTATTTATCCAATCAGGTTGACAATGGAAGTCCACTATAACATCCAGCATCTGAGGAAGGCATTCTTGTTGTAACATCACAAAGGGAGGATGTCACATGATGAAGCAGAGTCATGTGTCAGTCCAGATTCTTCTTACAAAGACATGGTACCATCATGGGCGCCCTACACAACCTCACTGAAGCCTTATTACTTCCCAAAAGCCCAGCCTCTAATACCAGCAATGTATGTATTTGATGATTCAGTTTCTAACACATGAATTTGGGGTCAGGGCACATTCAAATCATAGCAGTCAGGCTCTGGCTCAGTAGAGCCTATCAGACCTCCATTTCATGCAGGTAGAATTTATTAATAAATGCATGCATCTATTATATTCACTGTATACTTACATGCTTGGCAAAGTGCTAAGCTCTCAGCAGGATCTCATATAAATCAGATAGTTCTGTTGTTCAGTTCGTACACATTTGTTATGTGTTCGAAGCACAGCCATTGCACACAGCAATGTCATAGCTGTAATGAGCTTTCAGTTCAAAGGGGTTGAGAAGTCACGGGCAGGTATTAGAGACTGTGGCAGGCTTCTTGGAGGAAGGAAAGACATTTATACAATGTTCTCAGGATGGATGGTAATTTGCAGGTGAATACGGAGACAGGGTGGGATGCAGTGGACAAAGATGCACAGATTTAAAGTGTTCAATTATGTACTACGGTGGAATCTTACACACAGTCCTGAGTAGAAATGGAAGTTACTGAAGAAAGTCTGTTGTATGATTCTGGTTCATAAAGGTATTTTTTGGGGGGAAGGGGTCATTTTGAGACAGGGTCTTCCTGTAGCCTCAGTTGACCTGGAACTTGCTATGTTGCTGTATAGACCAGGCTAGCATCGATTTCACAGAAATCCACCTGCCTCTGCCTCTTGAATGCTGGAACTAAAGGAGTGTACCACCATGCTCAGCCTCATAAAGCTTTTTTAAAGGCAGACTGAGCCAGGTGTGGTGGTGTATGTCGTCAATGCCAGAACTCAGGAGGCGGCGGCAGGCGAATCTCTATGAGATCGAGGCCAAACTGGTCTACATAGGAAGTTCCAGGCCAGCTATGGCTATAAGAAGATATTGTCTTTAAAAATGCAAACTGGAGTGGCCAGAGACTCAGAGTCAGTAGGCAAAAATAAAGAAAACCCAGACATTTCACCACCAGCTAGGCAGTTTCCCACTGGCCTGTCTCTTGACGTGGGTGGTAACACTGATGCTTATTGTCCAATAATTCATTTTATAGGCACATTCTATGCAGTTTTATATTTTTATGATTTATGGTAGCCCAACATGACCTCTTCCTGCCACTTTCTGGCAAAGGGTGAAATGGCACTTGTGTCCCTTGCAAAGGTTTCCACCATCCATGTTTAGTTGACTTGACTTCCTTGTGACCTAAGCTCTCAGATGGCTCCAGTGAACTTGGGATTCTGCCTGCATGAAATAGAGGTCTAATGGACTTCACTGAGCCAGAGCCTGGCTGCACTGACTTAAATGTGTCCTTTCAAAGTTCATGTGTTGGAAACTGAATTCTCAAACACATATACTACTGGTATTAGAAGCCGGGCTTTCGGGAGGTAATAAGGGTTCACTGAGGTTGAGTCAGATGCCTCGCAACGGAACCATGGCTTTAGAAGGAGTGGGAGGAGGAGGTGGACAGAGAAGGGGGGTGGGAGAGGAAGAAGACAATTGCAGGTTGATACATTGTTGAGGTGGAAGTAACTTCTGCTTATGTTTTTTTCTACATCCTTGGTGGGATTTTTGTTATATCTCATAATAAAAAAAGTTTTTAAAGAGAAAAAGACAGCTGTATTGGCCAAAGAGTAGAAGGTTAAATCAGAAAGGACCTGAAGGAGCCTCATTGAAATGAGGTTAAGGATGGGCTAGAAAGAGAGGGATCTGGACCGGCAGACTGGAGAATGTGGTTGAATTATGGAGGTGACATGGCTCAGGTGTAGGTGTGGCAACAGGAGATGAGAGAGAGGGGAACACACAGGCATCTCCTCATGGCCAGGGCAAAGATTCAGCTGAGCAAACACAAAGGCCTGATCCAGGGAAGGCTCTTGATAATAAGAGTCTAAGAGGGTCCTGAGCAGGGTTGGCAGGGAGCAGGCTGAGACATCCTCAGGCATGAGCTGATGAAAGATAACATTTTTACTATGTTCTATGCTGGGATGTCTGCAGAGAGTTTCAAAAGGGGCAAATATTAGAACTCCCTCCCAGAGCTGAGGGATTAATTAAGAAAATGTGGAGGGCTCAGTAACACACAGCAGGCTGTGCTCCTCATGGAGGGTGAGAAGTTTGGCTGCATATAGGCCACACATGCAATTAGTTTGTCCCTGGTGTTCACATTTAACATCCTTCCATTTACTTTGCAACCACTTAGCTCTATTCAGGTGGCTTCCAGACTATCTGTTGGTGGCTGTCTTTCCTTTCATCCATCATCTCTTTATACCCCTGTTGTAAACAATGTCTAGATCCAGGGAGCCATTGCCTGGTGTATGTTTTGTTCTGGTCAATTATATCCCCTTTAACCTCACCTCATGCTTCAGAGAAAGCTGAAGAGCTTATCCCCTACCCCGCTTTTTAAGTCAGGGTCTCATGTATCATGTATTCAAGACTGGTCTCGAACTTGCTATATAGCCAAAGGTCATCCTGAATTCCTGATCCTCTGCCTCCACTTCCCAAGTTCTGGAACTCCAGTGGGCACACCACACCAGCTGAAGTTATCCTTTACTTTTGAAATTCACCTATGAGATAGGGGGAATAGCCCTGTGATGTTATGACAAATGGAGTTGCTGATCCTGTGACTTTTAGTAATGCAGAACTCAAATCCTAAACTTCACTCATTTTTATATTATTTATGTGTCTGTGTGTGTGTGTGTGTGTGTGTGTGAGAGAGAGAAAGAGAGAGAGATAAAGAGAGAGAGAGAATGTATGAATACAGGTCCACATGTCCCACAATGTAGATCAAGGAACAATTCTCAGGAGTCAGTTCTCTCCTTCCAAAGTGGGTTCCTGGGATGGAACTCATAACGGCTGTCAGGGTTTTAAGGTAAGCACTCTTATGAGCTGAGCCATCTTGCTGGCCCCGCCCTCAACTTTTTATATTTGATTTCCTTGAATATTAATGTCTTAGAACTTGTGTAAAAAACTCATGCAAAGGACTGGAGAGAAGGCTCAGAGGTTAAGTGCACTGGCTGCTCTTGCAGGGGACCTAGGTTCAGTTCCCAGCACCCATATGGCAGGTAACAACCATCTGTAACTTCAGTTCCAAGGGAATCTGATATCCTTTTCCGGTTTTCACAGGCCTTGTAAGCTTGTAGAGCACTTATAGATGGAGGCAAAACACACATACACATAAAATAAAAATAAATAATTTTTTATTGTAGCCAGAACATGGGAAATTCCAAGAACTACATTAAATTAAATTCTTCAAAATATATTGTTTAAAATATTAGTTTGTTAGTAAGAGAATTCTTTACTTTCTGATATTATGGATTTAATTTCTAAAACACATTCTACAGGCTGTTGGCAGAGAACTGAAGAACATGGTGTGTGCTTGGGTTTGCTAGTCAAGTTTGAAACCAGGGTCAGTGGTGCCCTGGTTTGTTTCTGTAAACCCCATGCAGATGCAAGGGGATGGAACAGGGCCCTAGAAGCTCAACTTTTCTAATTTGTCTGTTCAGAAAATAAAGGACACAGTTTCTGAAGTGTGCCTGTGGCACTTCAAGTAAAGAGACTAGGAGAGCTTTGTAGCTCTGATGTTGCCTATCAGAACTGGCTGTACTTTGAAATGTTTTTACGATGTACTTGGAATTTCTTTCACTAATCCTAATTGTTATTTTTAATATTTTTAAATCAGTAAGCTAGACATAGCTATGAGGGCAGAGAACACTGGTCTTAAAGCGTTGGGCTAGCAGAGTGCCTTTGTCCAGAACTTGCCCCAGCAAAGGAGTGAGCACCATCACCAGACTTCAGCCAGGACCTCTCAGGCAGCCAAATGAGTGGGAAGGCTTTATAGGGAAACCAGAAAGGCTCAGGTGTCGCCTAAGTGGAGGTGCCCTGAGTGACTGGTTAGGGGACTGTATTCCTTACTTTTCTCATGGCTGAGACCAAATAACTGTGAAGAAACAACTTAAGGGAGGATGAAGGCATTCCATCACAGTATCACAGCAGGGAAGACATGGCAGCCTGGTGAAGCAACTGATCATTTGCTGTCAGAAAACGAAATGGAAAGGAAGTGGGTGGGTCTATAAAACCTCCAGCCCACCCACACTTACCTACTTCCTCTATCTAGGCTCCACCTCCTAAAGGCTCCACAACAGTCTAGAACAGCGTCACCAGCTGGCAGTGGTGTTTGAACACATGAGCCTATGGGGGTCCTATCATAGTCAAACCACAGCAGGGAGCTTGTTGGCTTTCTCTTGTCCCAAGTTGGAACAGCTGAGCCAAAAAATAAGGAAACTGGCAGTTAAGACCAAATCATAATTGTTCTGAGTCATTTACTTGAGACTATGATTGGGCTTCCTGGGCTTCTCAGATGGCCTGGGTCCTAGTGTCCGTATCACCTATCCAGTCCTCAAGTGTACAAGTTTATACTGTCAGCTCCACCCTGGGCAGAGTGAATTTTGATTTGTTTGGATTTTTTTACATTTATTTGTGGTGTGTGTGTTTGAGTGTTTGTGTGTGTGTGTGTGTGTGTGTGTGTGTGTGTGTGTGTGTGTGTGTGTGTGATGTGTGTATGTGCAGGCATGTGCTTGCCTCCAAGCCTGACAATCTGAGTTTGATCCTGGGCCCAACTCCATAAAGTTGTCTGCTGGCCTGCAAACATGCACGGTGGCAAGCACAGAGGAAGCATGAGCACCATTCCTGTATACACAAGGCATCAAGGTGATAGATCCAGGAAAAAGTGCTTCCCAGATGTTCTTGCAAGATGCAGTTTTTCCTTATTTTTAAGTTTCTCTGATCTGAGGGAAGAACAAGAAGAGGTCCTGAGTGGAGTCGTGGAGTTGTGGAGTCAGAGTCAAAAGAGACTGGCAAAGAAAAGATCCCAAGGTACTGCATGGACACACGAGAGAAAGTGTGGCGTCAGAGGAGGAAGAGGAGGAGCGACTGCGGGGAGGGAGTCTTGTCATGACTGCTGTCAACACCTTGCTCCTTCAGGCTGCCTTCCTTCTGTTTCCATAGAACACACACACACACACACACACACACACACACACACACCCCATTTCCCAGATTCCCTTGCAGCTAGGTGTGACCTTATGACTACTTCCTGCCTGACCAACTGGATTCTGGGTTTCCCTCTTAAGGCACCTCCTCTTCTCCATTCCTGCTGGAACTGGAACGTAGGTGTAGAATTGTTGAGCATTTCAGTGAAAGCACCACCTTAGTAGTAGTAGAGGAACAAGACTGAAGTCCTTCCATCCTGAAGCCATTGTCTCTTCCCTGAATTGCTATATCCAGGTTGTAACAAGACAGAGAGGTTAAATATCCCTTGAGGCACTGTGCTGTGGGGAGTTCTTCTGTGTGCCTGCATCATTCTTTACCCATCCACTCATCTACTATGTGTCTATGTGTCTATAGCAGAATTTGATGTTACCTCCCAGTACTGCTCTAGGAATGTGCCAAGGCTGGTCTGCTGCTCTTATCCCAAAGACATCTAGTGGGAAAGGCAGCCAGAGAAGGAAAGCGAAGCAATGACAATGAAGGTCATGTGTGCCTTTTCGCTCTAGCTCCAAGGTATCCACCAGTGGGCTATTGCCACACTTTAACCTCATACTTCTCCATATTGAGAGCCAGTCTCTCTGCTGGGGCTTGGAATCCCAGAATGCCTTGCAACTCCTTTGAGTGTTTCCTAACCATCCTTTCCTGCACACAGCTTGACAGCTTTTAGCCTCAGGATATTTGTGTTTCCTTCTTTTTTTTCTTTTGGTCCTGAATGGACAGGTCTGTGCTAAGCATTATGGGTCTGCTGCAAACCCTAATTTTGTTCATCGGCTGTGACCATAGTAACATTGGGATTTTTATCTGTCCTCTGTTTTCTCTTTTCTATCTTTCAGAAATTCACCTCAGGTCACTTCATTCTTGGTGAACTCCAAGGGGGCCTGGCTTCCATCATGCCTGCCATTGGTCGAACAAGGACTCCTTACTTCTATGCCCTATTACACAATTCAATTAACATTCATAAAACTCTGCTTGATGTTCTGGACACAAGCTGTTACCCACAATGCATCCCTGTCTTCCAATGGGCCCTTCCATTGCTGGCTTGCCCCCGTTTGTGCAGAGGACAGCCGAACTGTGGTCTCTCCTATTTCCTCTTGCTTGATTAATTATTGCCAGACTTTACTGTTCTCAAGACTAGAAATCATGCCAGCTGAACAGGCTTTGTGTTCATGGCTTTTCCCTTGACTGATGCCAAATCCATTCTTGACTCTCATTATATGAAACATGCTTCCATAATTTTCCACTAGGTGAATTAAAATAATGCCAGTGGGTGCTGCTCAAACCTCTCCTCTTCACTATAACTTGATTATAAAGCATTCAAAGGTCTTGAAATGTATCGTTTATTTCTTCCCATGGTATTACAATGGGGTCACCGATGAGTTGCCAGGACCCTGAGTCGAGTGCCAGGACTCCACTGAAAGCAACCGAGATGGATTGTGGACTGAATTTTAAACTTAGAGTATTCTCAATATCAGAATCCCTCTTGAGCATGCTTTCTCTCTCTCTCTCTCTCCCCTTCTGTTCTTCCATCCCTCTCTGTTTTTCTGTTTCTGTTTCTATATCACTGTGTCTCTGTGTCTGTTTCATTCTATCTCTGTCTGTATCTTTCTCTTACACACACACACACACACACCCTACGGCTGTTCTGTGCTCCCATCCGCACTGGGTCCCCACACAGCCTGCTCCCCTACCCACAGCCCTTTAGGTCTGTCACCCAGCAAAGCTCTGCTAGTGCACTACTCTCAGAGAGCGGCTCTATCTCAAGCGCCTTCTCTCTCCAGTTCAGTTTTCCAGCACTGGAGGGGGCGGCGGCGGGAAGGTGGGGGTGCTTTATTATTTTTTTGACTGTGTTCCAGATGGATACTTCCGGCCTCCCTGTTTACCAGGAGATACACGCAGGCTCTCGCTTCCCCTCATTCTTCTCCGGGCATCAGTTTTCTCTGTGCTTTAATGGCCCTGGAAATCTTTCCTCTAAACACATCCTGTCAAAAACAAAGACCAGAAACATCCCAGGCTGGAAGTTGGAACTGAGGTAACTTGATTTTGTTTCTTACTGCTGAAGTTCATCAGCTTTTACACATTCTACCAACATGTGTTCTATTAGCCAAGGGGGAGGACAAGCTTAGTCTTTCATGAAGATAAAAATGGCTCTAATTGAATGCCAAATTGTGACCTATGTCCTGTTCCTTAAGGAGCTTAAATGAGTGTTTCTGAAGCTGGCTGGTGCTGCCTTGAGAACACCTTCATCTTTGCAGTCATTTCAGTATCTTTGCCAAAGCATCACATTCACTGCCTTCTATATATAAGGTCAACTCCCTTTCTGCCACTCTGAGGGTCCTTTGGCCAGTTGAGGAAGGAATGTTTAGGAATGTTTCATTTATTTTCTTTTAGAAAAGTCCTACTGGGTATGTCCAGCCTTTTTTTATTTTTTAAAAAAGATTTTGTTTTTATTTATGTGTATGTATGTGTGGCTGGGTGAATATATGTCATATGTGTGTGAGTGCCTGAGGAGGGCAGAAGAGGGCATTGGATCCCCTGGTACTAGAGTTAAAAATGATTCTGAGCCATCTAACATGGGTGCTAGGAACCAGACTTTGCTCCTCTACAAAAGCAACAAGTATTCTTAAAGGTTGAGCCATCTCTCCAGCCTGCCTCAATGTCCAACCTCTTGATGAGACATGATGATCTCATCTACAAAGCACACATTCCAGAACCCAAGCTTGAGTTACAGAAAAAAAGATCTTGTAACACTTTTTAGTAAGTTCATTATCTTGTATTGGGCCACATTCATAGCTATTCTGGGTTGCACACGGTCCATGGGCCACAGGTTGAACCTGCTTGCAAGAGTGTCCACTCATCCAAGGAAGACCTCAGAACCTCTAAGCCAGATCCAAGTTCGTGAGAGAGGCAGAATTTGACTTTCTCTTTCAACAGAGTTCTCTTTGTATCTTGTGCTCTGTGTGTGAGTTGGATCAATTCTGAGTTCCATTCTGCCTCCAGTCTCTGCATGCACCCCCTGGGGCATTGTGGTTAGGACTTTGGCTGCAGCGACATGAGGTTACTCCATAGTGGGTGCTCCTCTGGATGAAGAGTATCCTCCTGATCCCCTCCTTCCTATCCTCGCACTGATCCTCAATTCAATTCAGCACTAAGTGCCAATGACTTCTTTAAGTCAATCAAAAGCAGGCAGCATGCTCTTGACTTTTGGGTTTTGTATCTTGGAACATCCTAGGACAGCTGTGGACCCTTTACTCAAAAAAGTGCTTTAAAATGTAAGCTTTTCTGTGCAATCTCCTGAAGTCAGCCAAAAGATTCTAGATCAAGAGTTCTCTGAATGAAAAGGAAGTGCATGGGGATTAGACACATGTGGGGCTTGCACATAGCTCTTTCATTTACCTATAGTAAGATGTTGGGGAACTTCCCTAAACACTCTGCTCTCAGCCTGTCAACTATTACATGAGGAGTGTAAAACTTGCCTTATTCTTGAGGCATTATAGAGGGGCCTTAGTGAGAGAACAAATGTAAACATACCATGTTACACCCAAGCACTCACTATGTGTGTGACTGACAGAGTTTCAAAGCATTACCTTTTTAGCAGAAGGGAGGTGAAGACTCATTCTTGCTAATGTTTAGTGACTGGGAGTTACAAGGTGGACTGAGTGCAGGCTCTGTCAAACCGAATCTAAATCTTTTATCTAGGCAACCAGTAGGTAATCAAATATTAAGGACTATAACATATTCATGACATGGTTCAGCTTCCAGTAACAACTCAGAGTTCGCACTTGTCAGCATGGTCAAGATTTAGGTCAGCTCTCATTTCTGGATTTGTTCCTGTCAGCTGATATCTAAGGACTAAGACAGTCAGCTGAGAATCCAGCACAGTGGCCATTTGGCCCAGGACTAATCTGGGGGAAGCTACTTTGGAAGCATGTAAATGTAGCCTCCATTTGTTACTTTGCTGTGACAGAACACCCATCAGAGGCAACTTACGGGACAAGAGGCTCATTTTGGTGGTAGTTGAGGGGGAAGAGTGTAGAATCCATCACAGTGAGGATGGCATGGTTGCCGCTGTAGCTCTGTGGTGGTGAGACTTCATTTGGTGCCTTGTTCACATCTTGACAGAACGGGAAGCAGAGAGCAGGTGGACCAGAACCAAAAGCAGGTATCAGCCTCAAGGCCCATCCTCAGCGACTCATTTCTGCTGGCTAGGCCACAGTCCCAGAGATTTCACAAACTCCTCAAACACCACAGTAGGAGACCAAGTGTTTAAACACATGTGCCTATAGAGGACATTCCACGTTCAACCCATAACACACACCCTTTGCTTTTATTGGTTTTCTTTTGTCGTGAGTGTGTACATATGCGTGTGTGTGTGTGTTCATGTGGATATATACACGTGTGTGTCATTGTGGAGGTCAGAGGTTTGAATTGGGTGTCTTTTTCAGTTACTCTCCACCTTTGGTTGAGACAAGGTCTCATAGGACCTGGAGCTCACTGGTTTGTCTAGGCTGGCTGGCCCGTGAGCCCGGGGGTCCTCCTGTCTCCATCTCCCTAGTGCTAGAGTCACACATGAGCTATAGCACCTTGCTATTTTAAAAATTATTTTTAATTTTGTGCATGTGTAGTGTGTGTGAGGGTACGTGTACACATGAGTGCAGGTGCCCTCAGATCCTCCTGGGATCCCCCCAGAGCTGTAGTTATAGGTGGTTGTGAGCTGCCTGGTAAGGATGCTGGGAACCACACTCAGATCCTCTACAAGGGCAGTGTGTACGATTAATTACTGAGCCACTTCAGCCCCAGAACCAGGCTTTTTATGTGGGTTCTGAGGATCTAAACTCAGGTATTCACATGTGCATGATAATCACTTTGCCCCATTGTCAGTTTTTTTTTTTATTATTTCATTTTATTTTTTACTTATTTATTCATTTATTTTGATTATTTGAGACAGGATCTTCCTGTAACCCTAGTTGACCTGGAGCTCACTATGCAGAACAGTCTGGCCTCAACTTCACAGAAATCGACCTGAGTGCTGGGATTAAAGGTGTGCACCAACCACACCCAGCTATGGTTTTTGTTTTTGAAATTGTTACTGTTTTAGTTTTTGAGATAGGGTCTTCTATGTAACCCAGGCTGGTCTTGAACTTATGATCCTCCCGCTTCAGTCTTCCCAGTACTGGAATGAGCGCTACAGTGCCCAGCTATCTTTAGTGCCTTAAGAGTAGCTTCCCATGGTTTTGTCCATATATTAGCTCTTCCAAGATGATTTTAGGTTGGGAATTTTGGTGATACCTCCAGATATGTGATTGGTTTAGACTTCCAGACTCACACTCTGTTGTCCGAAGGTTTTCTATGAAGGACCCAAGGCTTGGTTTTACTTTGCTTTGATAGTTTCATTGACATTTGAACCTGACGTGAGGGTACTCCATCCCTGGGCAGGACAGTAGCAAGAACTGAAAGTTTTCTGTTCAAAATCTCAACAGAACTCTTTCAAAATCTGTCCCCAGTAGGTGTCTAGTGGCTCTTTAAAATGCTTGATTATGTTTTGAGCCTGACAGCTTGGTGTACAATAGGTATGTCTGGAGTGTCATGTGCCAAGGGTTCTCACGTCACGAAAGCTTGGGAAGCCAGGAAAGGAGGAAGGAAGGAAGGAAGGAAGGAAGGGCAACCGAAAATCAAAGCAATGAAAACTCAGTGTCAGCAGCTCTCAGAGGAGCAGGAACCAGATCTAGGGCTCATGACCAGAGTGGAAACACCGGCTGGGAGCTACATAGCCACGGAAGCCCACAATCCTCTTTACAAGAAAGAGCTTGTCATAAGAGCCATCTGAGGACACACCACCCTCCCCTTTTCTGGGTAGAAACACACTACATTAATGCTTTTTCTTTTCTCTTCTTTCCTTTTCTCTTTCTTTTCTTTTCACTAGATGAGGAAACAAAAAGAATTGTCTGTTGGAAGGGTCCCTAAAGATATTGTGTAAGATTAAAAATTAAATTATGTAAAAGTAGATAATAACAAGGAACAGTTGTATTGGTTTTGACAGCAACCTCAGGCTGGGTAGAGTTCATTCTTTTGATCTTTACAAAAGCCCCACAAGGCAAATAAAACAGACAGCTTTTATTGCTCTCATTATGGGATGGAAGAAAGGCTCTGCAGGGTGTCTAGGACTGAAGATTGTCCTCTGTCCATTTTGTGGTTTACGCCATCAGGATATAGTATGACAGAAGGGAGAGGCTCTGAATTAATAACTAAATGGAAGAGGATGGGAGTTGGAGATGTTGGCCTGTGTGAGGCCTTGAATCAAGGACCAGAAGGAACCTGGATACAATTCAAAGTTTCATGGGTTATGGCCCAAGGGGCAGGTACACAATGAGGTTCGTCAAAGCTGGTGATGATGTGAAGGCGGCCAGGGGACTGATCTGCAGATTTCTGAGGAATTTGTGAAGCTACCTCCCTCTGTCTCCATTTGTTTTAATGCCAGAGTTAGGGCCTGGAGTCTACTCAGCACCAGAAAGAGAGAGCCTCAACTTTAGGCTTTTTTAGATTCTTTGGTCGAGTCCCCTTTCTGCTTCAGCAGAAAATGTAGCATGAAATGTGTAGAATAATAACAACAAAATCTCTGAATTGGGCTGGGGCTGTAGCTCATTTGGGTGCATGCTTACCTAGCATTCAGGAAACCCTGGGTTTGAGCCCCAGCACCACACAAACCAGTCTTGACAGTACATGCCTGTAATCTTAGCACTCAGGAGATGGAGCAGGAGAATCAGAAGTTCAAGGTTACGGTTCCTCAGCTACATATCCAATTCCAGCCCAGCCTGGGATACATGAGACCCTGCCTCAAAAAAGAAAATCTCTGCCTCATAGCAATTCATGTCTCCAGCAAAGGGAAGAAAACTAGGAAGCTGCTGGAGTTAAGTCATTGCAGGATGCATTTGACTCTCATCACAGACACGTGCCTGTCAAAGGGTCAGGGATGCTGGGAAACATTTGTAGTCTGTGCCAGAGCCTCCCAGATGAAAAGCCTGTTTGAGGGGATGCTGTTTCTCTTGGGAGGAAGTAAGTGGAAGGGAAGGATCTGGATGCTGGAACCAAATCTATCTTCCTCTGGTGGAACTACCTTTCTTTTGCATTGAGCAGGGCTCTCAAGTATGTTCACTAGAATATGAATTATAAGAAAGATTTGGGGTCAGGATGGCACTGGGTTAGATGTAGGTTCCCAGGGTACCCTGCAGAGTCCCTGATGGACCAGACTCACTAGGCAGTTCCAGGGGCAGTTCCAGGAGCAGTGTTCAGAGTGTGTGGATTCCTGGCTTTATCTGTCCACCATTCTTGCACAGAATCACCAAGTAAAAAGGAGTTTCCTGGAATCAATTTTGACTGGAGTATGACCACAACTTTTTTACATGATATTCAGGCAGGAAAAGAAAAAGTAATCTTTTCATTTTTATAAAACTGGCCTAAGTCTCCGTATCAGAGTCCATGCCATTCAAAATATATCACACAAACAGCCCTGAGAGTCTTTGCTTCCCTGTGAAACTCCAGAAGCCAGACCTCCATCATCTACACTTCTTTCAGCATTATCTTCCAAGTTTCTACAAAACAGCTCACTGAGCTCCAAATACTCTTCCAGTCCAAGGCCCCCCAAAGTTCCACAGTCCTCCCAGACACATATGGTCAGGTCCATCATAACAATATCCTACTTCTGGTACCAATAACTGTCTTATTTCTTTCCATTGCTGTGATAAAACACTAAACCAAACCAACTTGGGGAGGAAAGGGTTTATTTCGCCTTCAGTTTACAGTTCATCATGGAGGGAAGACCGGGCAGGAACTGAAGCATCAACCATGGAGGAATGCCGTTCCTGGCTCGCTCCCCTGGCCCATGCTCAGCCTGCTTTCTTATACAATAAAGGACCACCTAGCTCAGAGGTGACACAGCCCATATCACTCAGCAATCAGGAAAGTGCCCCCCACAAGCATGACCACAGACCAATCCAATGGAGGAAATTCCCCAATTGAGTTCAATTGTGTGTGTGTGTGTGTGTGTGTGTGTGTGTGTATGTGTGTGTGTGTGTGTGAAATTGACAGCTGAAGCTATCTAGCACAGTCCCCCAGGAGAGGGCACCTGGGTCCAGGGTATCTTTCCTATCATACAGCAGCCAAATTTGAAGGCTCATGTTTTGTTTTTCTCTGATATGGCAGAACCTGCAAAGTTGGTGTGAGAGTTCACGGAGTAATCGCCTAGGACTTACCAATTCCATGAGATTATTTTTAGTGAATTATTTCACATTTTTTACATACATGATAATGTTGTTTTTTTCTCCTTTCAAATCTGTGCATCCTTAAAAAGTTTAAATTGAATTATTTATTAATATGCCTTTTATGTGTGCATGCATGTGTGTGCCATGACATGCATATGGAGGTCAGAGAACAACTTGTGGGAGTTGATTCTCTGTGTGGGAGTTCTTCCACTGTGTGGGTTCCCAGAATCAAAATCATAGGACCCCCGCTGGGTGGCACGTGCCTTTACTGGCGACCCATCTCACTAGCCCAAATCTGAATGCCTTTTATTTTCTTGTCTTCATTAGCTAGGATTTCTAGTGCAGTGTTGAAAAGGAGTGGTGAGAGGGACCGTTCCTGCATAGCACCCAGCCATAGTGTCATATCAGCTGTGGGCTTTGCTCACCATTTTCTATGTGTCTTTTGACATTCACATTATCCAAAATCAGAACCTAATCAAGTTGTCCTGTAATCATGGCCATGCACTGAACTCTGTATTTTATTTACGGAGATTAAGTAAAGTGCTTAATTTATTCATTGGTATGAAATTAATGTGTCAAAAAGACACTTATGAAGTACAGGAGCACATTGTTTCTATAATACTGGGAAACTTTCAACTAGCCTGGATGCACATGCAGGTGGTACATCCTCTTACCCAGCCATACCTGCATCTCCATTGTTTCTGCATTCTGAGAACTTGTTTTTTCCTTATTGAAAGTTTTTGTCAACTGAAAACCTCTTTGTTAACTGACCTGTCCCTAGTCTGGTGTAGCTGTGGTGATCTGAAGCTTTGCCCATAGCATCATGTAATTGTGGTTCTAGCCTTCATAAACCCCACTCTTCCTCCCTTGGGGTCAACAGTTCTTTTTGGCGTTAGCCCCCTCTCTGACCAATGGCTAATAAAGGACTTCTAATTAGACAATCCCTGTGGTGTTTCTCTGTGCCTCTCACTCAGTATTACAGTCAGAGGACAAATTTATGGAGTCAGTTCTCTTTATACATCTTTATGTGGGTCCCCAGGCTTGAACTCAAGTCATTAGGTTTGCACAGCAAGTGCCTTTACCTGATAAGCCACTTTGATGGCCCGTATCTCCTTTTTAAAATGAAAGCTTTCTTTTGTAAATTGTATATGCAAATTTTCCCTATTTAAAATGTGTAACTCGCCATCTTCACCATGTTCAGAGCTGTGCTGCCATCACCATCACTCAAGACAAGCGCTCTTTCTTCACCCCAAGAGAAGCCCCACACCCAAGAGCAGTCACCCTCTCACTTCTTACACCATTTTCTTGACTAATCTACTTTCTGCCACTGCGAATTTAACTATTTTGGACATTCCATTCAAATTGAATCTGACAATATGAGGCCTTTTGTGTCTGTTTTCTTTCACTTAGCATATTTTTGAGGTTCGTCTACATTATAGCATATATCATTAGTTCATTTCCTTTTGGGGGCAATATTCCATTGACTAGATAAACCACATTTTGCCTGCTCAATCGATGAACATTTAGATTATCTTCACCCTTTGATTATTGTGAATAATGCTGACCTTGAACATTCAGTTGTACACGTTTGTGCAAATAGATGTTCCAGTTTTTGTGGATGTATAGCTAGGTATAGAATTTCTAAATCATATGCTAACTCTAGATTTAACACTTTGAGGAACTGCCAAACTGTTTCTCCAAGTTACTGCACCTTTTTGCAATTCCTTTTTAAAATAAGTGTGCAAAGTTCTGTTTAAGAGATAGCAATTGGTTCCACATATCCCTAAATGTTTGCTAGCTTTTCTGGAATGATTGAAATTCTCTAGTTTCATACCTGCAAGCTAACACACTGAACGCTTCATTTAAAATATACACTTATCTAACAGAAGCAAAATATGGAGCCAGTCCAAGTCTGAATGTGTTTCTTAATTTGGTATAGATGATTTACATAACAATGGAACATTGTTCAGGTAAATTTTAATAAAAAGACTGTCAGAGAAGTTCCAGCTGGTCAGCCTTACTGGGGAAATGCTGGCTTGGGAATAGATCAGAGTGCTAAGGAGGGGAAGAAGGACATTTAGAAAAAAAAAATCCCAACAACTGTGAACATATAACTATTTTGTTAAGGTTAGAAACCTCTTTTCCTAAGGCTGAGATTAGAGTTCAATCTTTATCCAAGTAAAATTAATCCTAATTTGGAAAGACCTGAAAAAAGATGTTTACCAACAGCCATCTCTCTGGACAGGAACTGGGGGTGAGAGAGCACCGTTGGCAGGATTTGCTGATATCTGAAACTCATCACCCTGATTTCAAGGTGCAAAAACCCTGTTTCTGAAGGTACCTGTGTTAGTTACCTCTCTTGTGTGGTAAAAGACCATGACTAAAGGCAACTTGAGTTTATTTTGGCTTACAATTCCAGAGACCTAGATGTGCCTAATGGTGGGGACACATAGCAGCAGGAGCCAGAAGCTAAGAGATCATACACAGGAAGTAGAGAGAGCAAACTGGAAGTAGGATGAGGCTATGAACTCTCAGAGTCCTGCCCCCAGTGACATACTTCCTCCAGTAAGGCTCTGTATACTAATTGTTCCTTAACCTTTCCCAAACAGCATTACCAGCTGGGAAACAAGGGTTCTAATATAAGAGCCTATGGGGAACGTGGGAAGAGATATGCATAGCCGAGTCTCAGAGCGTCAGTGTTGGTCAAAGTGAAGGATGAAGCCTTGGATAGAATCAGGGTGCTACAGCTCTTTTGGAGACTCGTGAGACTGTGGGTTTTGAGAGAAGCAGATTGAAAGGAGGCCAGTCACAGTTGAAGAGACTAAACCGATACAGAAAATGCCATGTACACAGGGCTGGTCCCACACATTCAGTAGAGTCTGAGTTTCTCCTCTGCAATTCAAACAGCCTTCAGAAACAGAGACTTTCTCAGAAGGCTGTGACCAAAAGCTGTTGTGCTAAAATACTCTTCAGGTTGTAGGGTCAAGCTCTCTGTTACTGCTGGCCTGATGAGGCCTCTCAGAGGGTAACATGAAATCAAAGAGAAATGATAAGTGGAAATGCTTCCTCAGTTTTGATGTGAGTTTACTTTTATGTCCAGTATTAGTTGTTCAAAGAAGGCTCTAAGCAAATCTAGACCAGGTATTCACTCCATTTAGTCCCAGGGCCAAGAAAAAAACATTTTCTGAGCAATGAAAAGAAGAAAACGAAAATGTCAATCAATGATTGATCATCTTTCAAATGGTTTCTTCTTATTCAAGGGACTGGTTTTCATCTGGCCACATAAACTCTAGTGGTCAGTTGAATTTCATCTCTGCAAAGAGCTTTATGATGACTTTGAGTCAAAGCACCCAAAGAGGAGTTTTAAAGATAGATGACATTTTATGAAATCCAAGTTTGTGTGTGTTCATGTGTTCTTGTGGGATGTGCATGTGTATGTTTGTGTGTGCATGTGTGTGCATGTGTATGTGCGTGTGTGTAGGCCAGAGGGCAATGCTGGATATTTTCTTCAATCACTCTCCACTTTATTCTTGGAGATAGGGTCACTGAACCTAAAGCTCACTGATTCAGCTATATTAACTGGTCAGCAAGCCCCAAAGATCCTCTGTTTCTGCCTCCCCAGACCTAGATTGTAGCAGGTACCTCTGTGCTCAGCTTTTTTTAGGTAGGTTCTGGAAATCAAATTCAGGTCCTTGTGTTTGCAAGGCAAATATTGACCAAACTAAGCCATCTCCCAGCCCACTAAAACTTAATCTTTACCCGAAGCAGGGTCTACAGAAAACCAACACAAACAATAGAGTAGAAAAAAATCAGTTGCTCAACTGGTAGGAACAGGCAGAAGGCCATGGGGTGTCAAATAACAAGGCTAATGAATCTTTCACAGGGTTGAGGGGTGCTCTGACAGAACTGTCCCAGGTGACCAGTTGCTTAGGTGATATGCACATTTTCTGATAATTCAGTGAGATCATGATTATATTTTTCTTTTTCCTGCGAGACTTCTAGGAGAATGAAATCCATACATTTTAAGTAGGTGCATCTATTACCTTGTACACGAAGCAAAACTAAGGAGATAATTTTAATAAATTATGAATGCTCACTTCTCCTCATGGGGAGAAAAGAAAGGTTGATTTTCTTTTCAGAGCAGTTTCTCGATTTATCCAATCTATTAAAGAATAATTGGATGAGCAACAATCACTTCCATGAAGTATCTACTAATTACACTGCTCTATAAACAGTCGCTGCATTCAGACATGCCAATTGCTAAAAATGGATCATGGCATCACCAAGGCTGTTGCTAGAGTTCTAACTATGCTCAGATTCAGAAGCTCTAACCCCGAAAGATGAGGGCTGTCTTCTGTTCTTTTTCCTGACAGTGCCCCATATCTCACCTTGATCATTCTGAAACCTTTCCTTTTTTTCTAAATTTTGTCTAGTTCTTTGTTGTGAATCTTATATAGTACCCTAAAATACCCCATTTCCATTAAATGATTCACATTCTTTATCTTATTCAGCAAACTCCCAGACAGCTGACACAAGAGTAATGACTGAAGCCTTAGTAATAAAATCCATTCCTCCATTTTTAATCCTGCAAATGAAGGAGGTGGATTATATGTGAATTGGGGTTAGTTTCAGCCATAGCAGAGACGTAAGTAGCACTGACTTAGGCTAGGCATAGGTTATTTCTATCCCCCATATGTGAAACCTTGAGGTAAAAAATTCAGGTGAGGCTCAGTGGTCTCATGACCATCAAAGACCCAGGATCCTTCTGTCTTGTTGCTCTGCTATCCTCCAGACATGTCTTCTACCTCTTAATCGAACATAGTACTCTTGCTCAAGCCATTGGTTCAACACTCTTGCCACAGTCCAAGAGGACATGCTGCCTGTCCTGGTTAGTTTTATTGTCAACTGGACATGTCATAGAGTCACCTGGGAAGAGACTCTCAATCGAAGAATTTCCTTGATCAGACCGACCTGTGGACATGTCTATGGGGCATTATTTTGGTTGCTAATTTTAATGTAGGAAGGTTCAGCCCACTGAGGGTGGCATTATTCCCAGGCAGCTGGTGCTGTATAAGAAAACTAGCTGAGAATGAGCCAGAGAGCAAGCCAGAAGTAGCTTTCCTCCATGGTTCTTGCTATGAGTTCTTGCCTTGATTCCCCTAAATGATGAATCGTGACCTGGAATTGTAAACTGAAATGAACTCTTTCCTCTTCTGAGTTGTTTTTGGCCATGATGTTTATCATATAACAGAAAACAAACCTGAACATCACCTCTTTAAATGGCATCACTGGAAATCACAGCACCTCTGCACTGGATGACTGCAAGATCTGGGAAATGAGACATAATATTCTGAGAAGCTATTGACCCATGAAAGTCAAAGATTAGTTACCATGGAAGAAAAGGAGAGCAGGTATTGGGAAGAATAGCTGTCACTAGCACAAGTTAGATCAATGATTTTTAAATTGTGTTCTCTATCTTCTCATAGAAGGGGGTTGGGACTCTTGGGGCCCCACTGTTCTCTGAGAGTTTATATTGTTAATGGTTAATGAAAGAGGTACAGATATTTTTTTCAGTGTTGTGGCTACTGGCAAGGTGCCCATGCTCTGGTCAACAAATCCTCACCCAAGTTTCTGTAAACAAACCCCAATGAAACAATTAGGTCACAAAAAAAGAGATGAGGGCTGCAGAGACGGCTCAGCAGTTAAGAGCGCTGACTGCTCTTCCAGAGGACCCAGGTTCAGTTCCCAGTACCCCATGGAGGCTAGCAACAGTCCTTAACTCCAGTTCCAGGGGCTGTGACACCCTCTTCTGGCCTTCATGGGCATTTAATAATACATCTGTACTTACATACATGCAGGCAAAAACTCATGCACATTTTTAAAAAGAGAAAGAGAGGGAGACATGAAAATAGAAAGGGTTATAACTGGGAAAAGGAACGCGTAATCAAGAGCTGCAGGGGACAAGAGAGAGCAATGGGGGTAAAATGTGACTTAAATACATTATACACATGTATGAAAATGTCACGATGAAATCATATTGCATATAATTAGTATGTGCTGATAAAAACATTTTTTCATCTTTGGGCTTTAGGCATTATGAATTTGAGTTTGGAGGGAGGTGTGGGTAGCTTATATAGGATTTCAGGAAATATTCCAAAATCAGGACATCTGGATACCTACCTTGTGAAGTACAACTGTGCCTGGACCAAAAACCACAGGTTCCTAAGAGGTAAGAATTTCTCAGGCACCAGGAGATGTGATGCGTAATGATGTGCTGGGCTAGCCCTGGGGTATCACACTCTGGAACAGGACACAGTAAACTGGTGCCACATGGATTTTTGAGCACTAATATCTGCTGCACTGCCCAAAGAATCAGCAGCTGACTGCAGAGCTCTGATTGGACTAGTGAGATGGTTGGGGCAGTTTTCCAGCTCTGTTACTGTTGAAATCCCTACATCACTAGGCAGAATTACATCATTGTAATGTACAACATAGTATGCTTGGCCAAATGTGCCCTGGGGCAAAATAGTCCACAATCAAGAAAAATGGGTTAGAGTCTGTGTGCTGGTTTCCATGTTTGTAGTGGGTGAATGGTACATTTGGTATCAACCCAAATCACAGATTAAATGGGCTATAGCCCAAAGGTCCTAATGTGTTCATGACCTTGGACTTAATAATCCCACTTAGACTCTGGCCCAAGCAAATAATTTGAAAGAGGTATTCAGCCTAAAGCTGTTCACTGCAGCTCTGTTTTCAACAGGGAGAAAAATGTTAAAGAGAAGGATAACAAAAAAGCTACTAAAATGTATTTGAGAATCTACAACAGCACACAGATATGTACGGTACAACAATAAGTCAACAAGCAGCTTTGCAAAGAAAAACACTCAAGAAGGAAATTTTCTAAAAGAACAGACGGGTAAGGTAAGGAGAAAAAGTTCTCGTTCTTTCCATTTTTCTATTGTTTCTCATTTTAAAAGTCCCTGGGATGAATAAAGCACTTGCCTTTCAAGCCTGATGACTCGAGCTTCCAATTCCTGGAACCTATGTAAAGCCAGGTGAAGCACTGTACATATGTAATCCCAGCACTCCTCCAGGGAGACCGGTGTGGGGACAGCAGAATCTTATGGGCCAGCTAGCCTGAAGTGTGGGGCAACAAACAGAAACCAGAAAGACTCTGCCTCAAAACAAGGTGGAAGGTGAGAACTGACTCCCAAGAGTTGTCTTCTGACCGCCATACATGCACTGTGGTATACATACACCTGCACTCACGAATCCATGCACACACACACACACCATAATCATCACCCATACATATCTCACACACATCTACACACATAATACACATATTACACATCATATACACACACCATATATACACATTACCCACTTCCAACCATGCATATATACATACCACACACACACATCACCTATATGGAGTCATAGACATACACATCCATCAAACACATCCATCAGACATGCGCAGATCACACACACACACACACACACACACACACACACACACACACACACACTCACACACACACACACACACACTGTGGCTCAAAGGAGGAAGCCAGATCCTTTTCTTTCAACTTCGAGGTCCTAAAGGTGACTCCACCAATGGGTAGCATACAAAACTTAATAGTTTAGAGTTTCCAGTTCCTTTCTAAATAAGCTCATTTAACAGTTTTGGGAGAGTAAAACACTCAGAAGTTTGTATTTAAGAGTTGCCAGGGGACTGGAGAGAATGGCTCAGCAGTTAGGAACACTGACTGCTTTTGCAGAGGACCAGGATTTCGTTCCCAGCACCCACATGGCAGCTAACAGTTGTCCCTAACGTCTCTTCCAGCGGATCCGATGCCCTCTTCTGACCTCCTCAGGCATTGCATGATGCAGGCGCAATTACATTCATGCAGGTAATATACTCATATATATTAAATAAAAATAATGAAATATTTTTAAAAAGAGTCTCTAGATAACCTGAACCGTCATTTGGTTTGAAAGCATTGTTGTCAGTAGGCTTTGCAGAAACTAGGCAAGTGCCCCGACACTGAGCTTCACCCCAGCCCTTTATCTCTCTCTCTCTCTCTCTTTCTCTCTCTCTCTCTCTCTCTCTCTCTCTTTCTCTCTCTCTCTCTTTCTCTCTCTCTCTCTTTCTCTCTCTCTGTCTCTCTCTATCAGATTGGGTCTTCCTATGTAACCCAGACTGTCCTCAAACCTGTAAGATAGAGATCTGTGGCCTGATTTTGCTCCTGCCTGGATTCTGCTCACTGTGTCTCCAGTACTGGCTCCTTATGGAACTGGAGCTAGGCAGGATGGCAAGGAGGACCACAGAAGCCTTCTTTCTATGACCACATCCTTCTGATGGGTTTGGGAACTGCCTTGCTTTGAAGCACATGGATCATGAAAGGTCGGAATCCAATCTCCCCTCTTGTCCTCAGATTTCCTTTCTTCTGTGGTCTACGCTTCCACTGTCCTGCCTTCTGGCCATTATGTGGAATACTAGAAAGCTCCTAATTTATGCTTTAAAATATCTTTTTAGGTTGGCAGATGGTTCAGAGAGTAAAGATGCTTGTAGCCAAGATTAATGATCTGAATTTGATCCTTAGGACCCAGATGGTAGAAGAGAACTGACTTCAGTAACTTGTCCTTTGACCTTTATACACACACACACCACAATAAAACTAAAAAATAAATCAATTTGAGTTCAATTCCCAAGATTCACATGATAGAAGGAAAGAAATGACTTCTGCAAATTGTCTTCACATACACCCACACATTAATAAGTAAATAAATATATGTAATAAAAATTAAATTTTCAACAGAGTACAGAAAAGCACATTCTTACCTGTTGCAAACAAAGGTCTGGAAAACTGAAAAAAAAAGTGAATAAGAAGAAAACAAAAACTGTCTGTTAATCTGGTTCTCGGGTGACAGGACTAATTTGAATATGTCTAAGCATGTGACATGTATGTATGTGTTATATCTGTACATCTATGCACACATGCCTGTGTATATACAGCCAGACTTACCTATAGCTAGGTTTTGTCACTTGGCATCGTGCTGTAGATGTTTATGTAACAAATCTGCATTTTTCTGAATGACTGAAGACATTCCCTTTTGCCATTATGTTTTAAATATCCCATTTCTGGACACTTAGATTAGTTCATTGTTTTATTTTTAAAATATTATTATGAATAAGATCTTAGGGCAACATTCTTGACTATTTCCATAGAAAAAGTCATAAAAATATTGGATATTTTCTTTGCAATGTTTTAGAAGTTTTTGATACATGTGACTGAATGAACTTGTAGAAAAGTTGTGATTGCACACTCTCATGTCCATGTGCGAGGAGATGCCCTACATTCTGGTTTATTCTAGATACTTTGTCTTTTTAAAGTCTGGAAAATCAGCAGTAATTTGGGGGTCAGACCCAGAATTACAGATCTGTCCTGTAACAAAAGGTTATTTTGTCCCCCGTCCCTATTTTAAGACAAGGTTTGCTATGTAATTCAGACTGGCCTGAAAAACACGAGGTTGTCCAGGCTGGCTGCCTGGAACTGATTAGGTAGCTGAAGTTGGGACTATAGGTATGTGCTCTATCAGGTAAGGCTCAGAATGCTTTTCTTGACAACTCTGTCTGAGAACTTGGAATCAAAGGTCGCTGAAAAGGCAAATTAGAACCAAATTCAGACAGAGCCTTTCAGCACCTCCTCTCCCTTCCAAGGTTTAACAATACTTTGTCACTTGTGACTCAGGCTGGATTTGATGCTGATCTAAACAGAGAATACCTTTTATCTCCTTACCCGTCCTCTGAGCCATCTGGCCCTGGCCAAACAAGTTACCCACACAGTTGGAGCACTCATCGCTTAGCAGGTTCTCATCTTGCCAGTTTCCTGGTTCAAACATTTCCTATATCACTCCTTACACCCTAACAAGAGATAGGCACTAACCTGGAGGTCATCAATTTCTACAGATTCTTCATTTCTGAAGGCTCTGGGAGAGAAGAGAGCAAGAGAGCATGAGAGAGAAACACCAGATGCCCAAGGTCATAGGGGCTTAGAACTTTGGAGCTGACTCTGTGTGTTATCGAGCTTATTTAAATATTTTTAATATTTGTGGTTGTGTGTGGGGGTGCCAATTATCTTCAAAAATGAGACTCTGCTCTTGGCTCCCAGCGTTTTTCCAAATTCCTAGAATTGAAACAGATTGTTCTTCCAAGTTCAGGAGCTATTTCTATGTACACAGTGATATGGAATACACGCATCTGTCTGCATACATCCGTGTGCTTGGGCCCTGCACTTATGATGTTGAGGTAGAGCTAAGAGAAGGTGTGTTAGCACATGCACAGAAGTGTATTCTGAAGGACTGTAGTTGCTCTTTCTGCTGTATGTGAGGAGTGTGTGAGAGAGTGTGCCTGTGCCTATGTGTAGATATATGTGTGTGTATGCAGGTGCATGTGCACATGTGTGTTTGTGGAACTCAGAGGCCAAGCTCAGGCACTACTCTTCAGCTGCCATCTGCCTTATTTTTTGAGGCAGGGTCTCTTGTTTGGAGCTGATCTGGTTGGACAACATACCCAGCTTTTTTTTCTACAAGGATTCTGGGAATCAAAATTAGATCCTCATGTTTTCACAGAATTTCCACAGCCTTTAGCTACTCATTTTCTTATGTGATACTTTGGGATATTAAAATTAGTCATGTGAAACAGATTAGGCCTGTTTTTAGAACACTTCCGAGTTCATTGTGTTGTGTCAGTTATGTTTTCTATTATTTTGTTCAGGCATTTATTCAATCATGGGAAGCATCCTTACCCTCTGAGGGCTAAACTGTATGCTGAGTACAGGAAAAACCATCAGGTAGAATCCCAAGTCTGGTTCTGTCACTAAGCAGCTGACTTGACAGAGCCTTCTCACTCTGTGTGGTCTTAGCTTAGGCCCCTTTAACACTCAGCCCCCGTGTTTGCTGTCCCTCAGAGGGACATGCACAGCACCTGTCATTGATAAGGATGGCTTAGAAATGTAGCTACCACATCTCATCCACCCAAACAAATCAAGAATTATTCTTTTATATCGCATTCATTCTTTTAAGGACACCCCTTCCGGTTGTTTATTCCCCGCCCCCGTCAGTACCTCGGCTGGTGCACTTTTTCAAACACTGGCTGACCATTTGTGTGTTCTTTTGGAGAAATGTCTATTTAGGCTCATATCCTCTTTTTAAATTTAAGAACACATTTATTTTGTGTGGGTGTGTTTTTCTGTGTATGGGCATGCATGCCCATGAGTGTGTGTGGAGTCCAGAGGCTGACACTCATGTCTTTTTCAATTGTTTTCCACCATATTTTTTGAGATGGGGTCTCACTGAAACTAAAACTCACCCACTGATTGGCTAGGCTGGCTGGCCAGCAAGCCCCTGGGATCCTCCTGTCTCTGCCTTCTGAGCATTAGGATTATAGGTATGCTCTGCCACACCCAGCTTTTTATGTGAGTTCTGGGGATCCAAACTCAGATCCTTATGCCTGCCTAGCAAACACTTAACCCACTGAACCATCTTCCCAGCCCATGTCCCACCTTTTAGTCAAGTTATTTGTGCCCTTTATTGGCCATTGAGTTGTAAGAGTTCCTTGTCTCTCTTGGGTGTTAGCTCCTTTTTCAGCTTTATGGCTTGTGAATCTCTTCTCCTTATCCACTGGCTGTCTTTTCATTGTATGGATTATGTCTTTTCATTGTATGGATTATTTCTTTTCATTATACAATGAAATTGTATTATTCATTATACAGGTCATGGTGAGGTCCTGAGCAACCTATAGCTGCTATCAAGTCAGAGAGGCCCCTGGTTCACTCTGAAAGTCATGCTGACCAAGGCCTGCATGGAGCTGTCCACACAAGCTGTGGATGCTGGCAGAGGCAAGCGCCACAGAGCAGAGGTTGTACCTCACACAAACTGTAGTCTTGAGCTTCTATGATATTGTTGAATGTTTTATTATGAAAACCTCAAAAAGCCCAGGACACAGAGAAATGTATAATGAAATCTCAGGTGCTTCTTAGTCAACAGGTAACTGTCCGTGATTCTCCTCTCCCCAAAGGTCTTGTTATTTCATCCACATGCACAGCACCTGTCATTGCTAAGGATGGCTTAGAAATGTAGCTACCACAGTCTCATCCACCCAAACAAATCAAGAATTATTCTTTTATATTGCATTCATTCTTTTAAAGACACCTCTTCGGGTTGTTTATTTTAAAGTCAAGATCCAAACAAAGTATTTTATTTCCTTATCAAAGCTCTGAGTCTGTTATTCTTTGGCAGTGACAACTCCTGAGTAAAGAGCCTCTGTGAATCAAAGCTAACATAAAATATGAAAAGGCACCCTGTGAAGTTGGAGAAAATGTATATATAAAAATGTGCACATAAGAATCATGCTTCATTGGAGGTTTACTTGAGTGGCAAGCACAAGGCCCTGTGTTCAGTCTCCAGCTCTGGGGGAAAAAAAAGAAAAAAATCATGCTTCATACTTTAAGCATATATACCAAGATATTGCATTTCGTGCCTTAAACATATAAATCTAAATATATATATATATATATATATATATATATATATATATACAGATGCTACGATATTGTGTTATATATCTTAAACGTGTATGTATATATATCAGGATATTGTACACCTGAAATATATATATTAATACATATATGTATATATACCAAGACACTGCACTGCATATCTTGAGCATATATATGTATGTATGTCAAGACATTGTCTATACACGTCAAACATATATGTGTATTTTTGTCAGGATATCACACACCTTAAATATATATACATATAAAGACATTACATACCTTCAATATATATACATATATATATATATATATCAAGACATTGCATTGCACACCATAAACATATATATGCATATATATCAAGACATTGCATTGCACACCTTAAACATATATACCAAGATATTACATGCTTTGAACACACACACATATATATATTAAGACATTGTATTTCATACTTTAAACATATATGTCAAGACACTGTACTACACACCTTAAACACATATACTTTTCATTTAAAAAGGAGCTCCCACTGCTTTGTCTTTTTCTTTTCGATGCCATTGATTTGTTGACTAAACTAGGTCCCACATTCTAGAGGGGCAAAGCTGTAGTTTTGCTTAATTTGCTCTTCAGTCCTCCAGTTTTCCTATCAACTGGTAGAGGATCTGGAGCTTGAGGAGAGTCCTAGTTGGTGGTATATCTTTCTCTCTCCTTGGGGAGACCACTATATTTGGTCTCATAGTGATGGATAATGGACTTGGGTGGTGCTAGCCCCCCTACTCTAGTTTGAGGTGGTCTGAAGTTCCCCATCAATATTTTCAGAACAGGACACCAGGGAATGGTAGGACCCAAACAGTGGAGGAAAGGTTATCTGTTGAATGAGGAGAGCCTGAGTTTTCATTGTTCATTTCTGTCTATACTGTGTGCTTTTTGAAGCTTTCGTAATAAAACATGCATCAATAGCAGACAAGTTCATATTTTGAGTAGCCAGTAGCAATTACTTCCCAAACACATTGTTTCATTAAGGGTTAGAGTCTACAGTTCTGCACTTCTACGTTTAATAATGGAGATTTTACTATAAAGAAGTTTCTCCAGCAACAAATTTGGTTACCCAGAAATACCATTATACACACTAGAAAGGTAAAATTAGGGTTTCTTTTTATCTCTATTTTTGACATCATGATTTAAAGTCCTAGCAACCTCTAGTAGAGAACCATAATCTTTTTTTCTTTTAAAGTATCATTTTGAACTCATGGCTTTATATATAGTTGATGCACTTTAATTCAGCAGTCTGTTATTTTGTTTGGTGAGCTATGTGTATGTGTATACATTTTCATGAGGGTGCACATGTATGTGTGGGGGTGTGGGGGTGTGTGAGTGTGTGTATATGTGTGCATGTATGAGAGGCCAGGTCAACCTTGGCATCTTCTTCAGTTGTTCTCCATCTTGTTTGTTTTTGAATCAGGATCTCTCACTTTTTCATGGAGCTCACTGAACAGGCCGACTAAGCTGCTTGGCGAGTGAGCCTCAAGGATCCACCAATCTCTACCTCCCCTAGTACCAAGATTATGAGCATGCACCAACATGCCTGGCTTTTTAAACCAGGGTTCTAGGGAATGAACTCAGTTTCTTATGCAAGCACCCTACTGACTGAGCCATCTCCCCAGTCCTAGTCCATTATTTTGTTGCTACTAAAATGTTCCCATTCCCTGGACTGAAATCTTCTGTTGACTGCTGGATCCCTGTGAGGGGACCTTATCAGTCTTTCACACCTTCTTCCTGACATAAAATGTCCCAGTTCATCTTGTATGTTTCTTATCACCCCTGGAACCCATCACTTCCCCAAAGAGCTTTGTCTCTTAGATTGGAAATGGTGTTTAGAAACCATAATCTGGAACTCACAGTACCTGTTCCACTGGACCTTTTCAGTGAATAAAGTTACAAATAATTATTTTTATAGGAAAAATGTTAAATTGCAAGTTTTATTTTTTTATGAAAGTGTGTGTATGTGTGTGTGTTCATGTGTATGCAAATGCACTTGTGTACATGTGTGTGAAGGCCAGAGATCAACAACCTCAGGTGTCATTCCTCAGGAGCTGTCTACCCTGATTTTTGAGATGATCTCTCACTGGGACTGAGAGCTCTCTGATTTGCCTAGGCTGGCGGACCAGTGAGCTCCAGCAGCCTCCTGTCTCCACTCCCCATCTCTGGAATTACAAGAGCATGCCACCAAGCCCCTCCCCTGCCTTTTTTATGTGAGTGCTGAGGATCAAACCCAGGTCCTCTGACTTGCACAAGCAAGCACTTTACAGCCTGAGCCAACTCCTCAGCCCAAATTTCAAGATTTCCACTTAACAGTACTCCCCTCTAATTTACCCAGGCACCCCCTACTGCTGGTAATGTATCAGTGCTTGCCTCCTCCAGACTCTGAGTTCTGGGTGATATCTTTTCAGTTCCTTCTGTTCCCCTTGTTCTTAGCACAATACCCAAAGTTTTCCAACAAACATGTTGAGTAGCTATTAGAATGTGTGCAGCTCCCTTCAGGCCCTGAAATTCCAGCTTCCTTTGGCCCAGCCACAGCTCACCAAATAATAATCCAGCTCGCCGTGTGCTCATCTTGAGTCAGTGATTCAGAAGTTTGGTTGCCTTGGAGGAACTGGAAGGTTGTGGTAAATTGGATTATCAACCTCAGTTCTTCATCCACCTGAGTAATAGGATTATGTATCTTTGCCATTTAACTGTGTAGTGCCCTGCCATCATGGGCAGAATACACTGCCCCACCCCACAAGTAGGGGACTCACCCATTTGACCTACTCATGATTGGATGAGGAGTGAGCTGAGGACTGCAGTGCCATTGTGGTTTGGCCTGGTGTTTGTCTTCTGCCTCTACCATGAGGCACAGTATGACACCATCCTTCCTACCTGGGTCCCCAAGAAACATGACTGCACCCAACTTGAGTCTACCCCACACTGCAGAGGTGATCCCAGGCACCAACTGGGCCCAGTCTGTTAGTGATAGCCATCAACTTTTAACCTACAGACATAGAAGTCAACAGGCTCAGTGTAGGTAGCTACTGATGAAGAGGTGATTTGTTAAGCTATATCATTCAGGGAGGTACCATCAAATACCAAAGGTCAATGAAAATTCAAGGTTAAGGAAACCTGTGATCTCTGACCATCTACATTCACTCTAAGCCCACTTTCCAAACACTTCTCTGAGCACTGCTCTCTACCCTGCCTCAGGCTCTCCACCTCGTTGAAGCCTAGGGGCCAGGGAGAGTTTCAATTTTTGCATCTGGAATTTTTATAGCTCATACTCAGGTATTCAGATATCTCTCTCTCTCTCTCTCTCTCTCTCTCTCTCTCTTTCTCTCTCTCTCTGTCTCCTGAGATTTCCCAACAAGTAGAACAGTGATGAATGAATTAGTAATGAAGACACCAGCCAGCAATTCTAGATACCACGCAGAAGTGACTCTGGTGGTGATGTCAGTGAGGCCTTTTATTTTCATCTGTGTGCTGAGGACTGGGATAGGGTGTGTGAACAGACACACCATGTCTGAGTGCACGGTCACATGTGTACATATGTATGGAAGTCAGAGGTCAACCTCAGGTGCGGTTTTTCAGGAGCCATTCCTCGTGTTTTGAGACATGGTTCTCATTGAGAACTGGTTCACTGATTCAGCTAGGTTAGCTGGCCACAAGTATCAGGGGTCCCCTGTCTCCACTGCCCAGCACTGGGATTACAGGTGTGCTCCAAGACACCTACATCTTTTAAAAACATAGGTTCTGGGGATCCAACTTAGGATCCCATACCTGCGTGGCATGCATTTTACTGATTGTGCTGTTTGCCCACCCCACGTCAGTGAGGTCTTGGCATGTGATTTTTTTTTTTCCTAAGGAGATGTGAACAAATATCTATTTACCCCAAATTGGGCACCAACAGACAGAGCAAAACTAAGACTCCCCCCATGTCAAACATGGTTACCAGTGAGTTTATTGGGCCCATAGGGGCATGAGTGAGAGAGGTAATTCACCGGCATGGATGATTCAAAAACAGCTGCCTCGTCAAAACTCTCACCCCATCACAGGGTGACCTTATGGAAATGATCGGAGTTCCACTCTCAATGAATCTTTTACTTCCTGCGTGCTCCGGCACCTCCCAGGATCACAGGCAGCTAGGGGGAAGAGCAGGAAGGAAGAAAGCCTGGAGCTCCCCCGACCACCCCGGGAGGGTTCTGTGATCCCCTTCCCTCTCCTTGACTGTGGAGTGTTAACATCCCCATCACAGTTACCGCAAACCTAACTACCACTGTTTTGCTCTGACTCAGGGTCAAGACAGCAACCTGTTTTCCACAGTGCTGCTCCAGCAGCTCTTTACTCACAGAGGAGCTCAAGACTCTGAGAGGTCAAGGAAGTCAGCCATCCAGATAAGAAGCAGAGCAATGGGATTTGGAGCTTGACAGCCAATTCCAAAATTCAGTCTTAGCCTCTATTCTATACCACAGCAAAGGCAAGTGCTCTACTCATAGAACTTTCCTTTTTAAATTTAGAAATAGTACTTTCAAGCCAAGTATGGTGGCACATGCCTTCAGTCCCGGCACCTGGGAGGCAGAGGCAGGTGGATCTCTGTGATTTCCCAGCCAGCCTGGTCTACATAGCAAGTTCCAGGCAAGTCAGAGTTACACAGTGAGATCCAGTCTAAAGAAAACGTGTTCTTCAGTCTCAAGAGCCATATGCACACTTAGGAGAATATCGTAGAAATAGAAGAAAATAAAAGAAGGGGAGGAAGAGAAGAATGAGGAAGAGGAAGAGGAAGAAGAGCGGCAGGAGTGGAAGGAGGAGGAGCAGGAACTGAAGGAAGAGGAGAAAGAGGAAAAAGAGGAGGATGAGGGGGCAGAAGGGGAGGGGGACAAGGGGACGAGGAGGAAACCTTCTCTGGTCTCCACTGTTGTGAATCACAGTGGGGACTTGGGACTTGGTTTGCTTCTGTCCTCTTCCTCCTGTGGCTTTAGACCCATGCCTCCTGCCAATTTGCAGAGCCTCAACAGCTGGCCCCGAACCCTCCTCTGAGGCTGGACATGTCCACTTGGAAGGCCTGACAGAAGGAAGCTGAGGCCTGGGTGCCCTATGAGGTCATCTTGCCGAAAGTCGCTGCTCCTCAGGGAACCCAGGGGCCTAACAAGACCCTGTATCCTGCCTGGTGCCGGTCACTTCTCTAACCAACTTCTTTAGGGCCTACAACTGCCCTACTGACTGTACCCTGAGCTGTCGACACCTTGTACATCACCTTCTTTGGGTTATCCCGTTTTGAGCTTGCCTTCTGCTTTCTGCTGGGAGTCAATCATGCTCACTGACTGGCAGGTTTGAATCTTTGCTTTGGAGTTCCCATTGTCAAGAGCTTTTCTGAGGTTTCTAAAGCTATGCATGATATGGGGTCTAGAATGAACTTGGGAGTTCAAGGGGGAGGGGGCATTTAGTATCCTGACTCTTCCCTACCCCCACCAGGCCTCACTGTACCAAGTCATATCTCATGATGCTCCAGCTCTGATTGCCTTTCCACAAAGGCCATTTCTTTGCTACCAGAATTATCTCCAAAAGATCCCCATGAGGAAGGAAGGTGGAGAGGAGGCGTGAGTCATGACTTGCCCAACCCAAGGTCTTCGTATCTCAGGCCATTTCAGACCCTGAGGCTCTGTACCCTGGTTATGGGCCCTTCTTCTATGCTTCCATGTGGTGCTTATCATGATGCAGTGTAGTCCTCCTTGGAGTCTTAGTGACAGTGTCCTCCGCCTGGTGCCTGCTGTGACACCTGGCACAAGTGCCCCATAAATATGTTGAACAACACACCTTTGAAACACCTTTTATGCCCCTTTCGCAGTGAGAGTTTTAAACATACAATTCCATTTCCCATCCCCATAAACCCTGATGTGAGTGGACCACACGCAAGTATGGTGAAGGTGAGGCGTAGAACAGAAAGTGGACCTTTGTCAAAGACCCTGTGGGTCTCACACAAGTGTGAGAGCAGTGTTAGAACAGAGCCAAAGAGATGGAACAAAATGTTTCACCATTTTCCCAAGAGGAGATGTGAAAGAAAACACCAATGCCACCAAAATACAGAAAGACAGACCTCAGGCTCAGCTCCCGTGACCTGGGGGTCACTTCTGAATTTATCTGCCTTATTTAACTTTACCTTCTAATGTAGGGCCAGGGCAGCTTTATGTATTCATGAAATATTTTTAAACTCCCTTCTAGGAGGAAATAAATGGCTCAATTTTCATTTTAAAAGCACTGGAAGAATACGTAGGAAATTAATCAGTGGAGACCACTGCGGAATGGAGCATTAGACCCCCACGGACTGGGGCAGCCGTAGAGTGATGATTCTTAATTACTCCTTGAATATTAGTTTGACTTCAGAATCCTAGGAATTTTCAACTTATTCAAAATGGATATTACATTTTAAAAACTTTCCTTAAAGAAAGCCATAGCCCTCAACATTTTTTTCTTGGCCTACTTAAGTGGAGCAAAAGACCTCATGTCCTTTTAGTCTACCCTTTCACACTTTCAAATGGAGAAAAGATGAGACTTGTTGAAACCTCACTAATGACAAAGTGTCACCAGATAAACAGGGCTTTAATTAGGGAAGGAACATTATGTAAATACTTGCTCTTGTTCTGAAGGTATCAATGATTCCTATTCGTGCAACTTTTCGTCTAGTTGTCAGAAAATTGCTGAACCAGCTGGATAGGGGGTACCTGCCTGTAATTCCAGCATTTAGGAGGTGGAGGCAGGAGGATCAGGAATTCAAGACCAGTCTCAGCTACATATCAAGTTCAAGCCTTCTGAGAACTGGGCTTTATAAGATTCTGAAAGGAAAGAAAAAGAGAGAGAGAGAGAGAGAGAGGTAAAGAAAGGAGAAAGGAAAGGAGAGAGAAGGAAAAGGAGGAAGAGGTTGAGAAGAAGAAAAAAATAAAAAAGAGAAAGAAATCAAATTAAGCTCCAGGCTTCTAATGCTGTACAGCACCCTGGTCATCCTAAGAAAGGTCAGATAACCAACCATCAATTATATGTCTAACACCTGATGAGAGATATCACAAAATCTGCTTCTGCCTAGGCAAAGGGAGCCCAGTCATTTGCAGGTGTGGATACACACTAGGAACTTACCCATCCCATGTTCCATGCATGGCAGAATTTTGGCACAGAACACTAAATTCAAGTATTCAGATCACATACTGCCTTGGGTTCACAAATTCCAGACTCGGTCATCCTTAATGGTTCTCTTAATAAGTTACTGGTAAGAAGTGCTTAGTTTTCCACAAAAATGACCACAGGAGGATGATGTGGCATTCACTCAGAAGAGCAGAAGAAAGATTTTCATGTTTGGAGAGAAATTGGCCATCGTTAGATTCCTGCTATACCACTAACCGGTCTTAGAAGCCTACTTTGAAAATGACTTCGAGTTATTGTAGTGCATTGGCAAAAATTTATAAACCACTGCCAAAAACATAAAGAATTGAGTTTTGTGGTGTAAAGTTCATGCACCCAAATCCCTGCTTCATAGGTCCGATTCCTAAAGAGTGCTTGTCTTTGGACTTGGGGACCCCCTTCAGTGTCCCCAGTTTGTCACTGTGACTTGAACCCCCTCTTTTGTTTCTCCTGTCTATTTCAGATGACCATACATCTGGCCACTTCTGGCTCCAGGTCCATTGAACCAAAGGGAAAGTGAGATGCAACTGAATGGAATCTTCCAGTCTCCTGAATCCACACCTCTCCTCTGTGGCCTCCTGCAGTTAGATATTGTGGATGCTTAGGGACAGGTCTGTGTTCAGCCATGTTCTGTAGAGCTACAATTTATAGGAATATATGTGAACTTTGGTTGACAGGTAAACACTGAATTATTCTCACATCATTTTATATAGCCACAGTTCCCCAACCCTGTTGACCCAGACCTCCCTCCCTCTGGAACACCCTGGACTCTCCCCTAATTCTGCAACTTAAGGGTCAATGTGAGACTAACTTAAGCTGGAGAGAAGGTATAGGACATCCTAGCCAATATCATTTCAGATTGGTTGAAACTAGTTGTGGTAATCTTAAGCCGTGTATGACTGAGCCACGGTCTTAGATACTTAGATATTCCTATAGTTTTAAAACCTGTAAAGGAAAAAAGCCAGACATGTGATGACTGGGCCAGACATTTCTAGTCGACAGTCTCTCATCCTCCAAAACTGCCCCAGAGGAGAGGGCTTGTTTTCAATGAGCAGATGATTTCATAAACTACTCTTTGCCAGATCCCCAGAGGCCCTTGAATCCTGGGTGCTAATAAAGCCCAGAGTATTATTGGGCCCGTGGCTCATATAGGTCACTGCCGAGCACTGGCGTGGCAGAAAGCATGTTAACCGAGCCCAGCTGGAATGTGAAGGACAGCAGCCTTCTCCAGGCAAACTGTCCCATGTCTCGCCTTTTAGTCTTCCATGACCTGGTTTCCTACCTGTGAAGTGTATGTGACAGAATGATGTCTTTCATCAGTGTTTCAGAATTTTTAACAAATACATGAAGTAAGGAGGGGGCCCACTGAAGAGTAGTTTGGGGTCTGGACCGCCTCCTCACTGCTGACTCAGCATCTAGATGCTTGGCTTTTGTTTGCCCAGCAGCTCTGAGAGGAAACCCTGCAGGAAGTCAAGGTCTTGATAGGAGGATGTGCTGTTCTGAGTGCTCTGGAGCCTCTTCCAGATGCGTCCAGGACGATGACCCCTGATAAGATTTCAGTCTCTTGGACAAAGTTCAAGATTGTTCTTTAGAGGGAACTCTTCTGAACCAGAAGGAACACACGAGCTTCCCAGGCATCCTGTGACGCTCCCTGCTCCCTTCCCTGCCAACATGCTCCAGCTGGAAGTGGGTCACTGCGAGCAAGAGGTGGCCATCTAGCTGAGGCCTGAGAGCTTCGCCTGTGGGAAAGCAGGACTGGAGGTGTTAGTGGGATATTGCTGGATCCAAGGTCTGCACAACATTCTTGGGGAAGAAGGAAGAGGAAGAGAGGGGAAGAGGTAGTGGACCCACCTGTGCTAATATAAGCCTGGGGAGAGAAGTCCAGGCTGGGTGCCCCTGACCCTAGTGGAGGATGGTAAATCTTAAGAAGGAAGATCAGGTTATTCAAGAAAAGACTGACTCAGGTTAAGCAAGAGGGGTCAGGGCGATGTCAGGGATTCCGAGGGTTGTGAGGGCAGACAGGGTCCTGAATATGTTCCTTCTTGCATTATTATTGTTCTTATTACTATTATTATTGGGGGGACATGTGTGCATTTGCTCATGTATAAGTACACATGTGTGTGCACGTGTTATATGTGTATATATGTGCATATGCAGGCCAGAGGTCAACCCCGGGTGTGGTTCCTCAGTCACTGTCCACCTTTCTTTTTGAGATGGTCTCTCACTGAACCTGGAGCTCACTGATTCGGTTAGACCGGCTGCTTAGTAAGCCCCAGGGATCCTCCTGTTTCTGCCTCTCCTGCACTGACACACCTAACTTTTACACGAGTGTTGGGATAGAACTCAGAGCCTCATGATGGCATGGCAAACACTTTACACACCAAGCTATGTCTCAAGCCTTGTTTGTATGTTTTTAAGAGAAAAAAAATGTAGCTAACATCCCCATCCTCCTGTTTTGTAGCGTATTTTCAGCAAGCCCACATCTTTAGTTTTGTTTCTGTGTTACACAGCATGTATACTATGTGCCTGGCACTGGGATCTCTTCTGGGACTCCGCAAACTGTAACCCACTGAGTTCCTGTGACTGTGGAAGCAGGTTATAGGATTCTTCCCCTTGTAGTGGGGAAGATCATGTGACTTGCCACTATGGTCTTAGCCAGTGAAGAGGAGCCAGGACTGGACTCTGGACCCTCTGGCTCCCAAATCTGTGTTATTGAACTTTGACTTGGTCTTTGAAAACAGATTTTTGGTTTGGGGACATGGATGAATCAATAAAGTGCTTGCCTTGCAAGTATAAGGTTCTGCCTTTGATCTTTAGACTCTGGGTAAAAAGCCAGGCATGGTGGCACACACTTGTAACCTCAATGTGGGGGAGATGGAGACAGCAGGATCTCTAAGGATTAGCCGTCCCAATGGAAAAGTTCCAGGTCAGTGAGAGATGTATATGAGAGAGAGAAAGAGAGAACAATGGACTTTCTTCCTTAGAACAGAGATACAGAAAATTAACAAGAAAGTATGGAGGTTTCTAATACACCCCAAACCCATTTCTCCCTGTTGTGAGCCTCTATGATATTCTAATGTATTTTGTCATACTGAATGATAATATTGGCATTAACTGGAATTCATTACTCATATGAATTTCCTGTTTTAGCCAATGCCTTTGATATCATTGTTGTTTATTTAGTCACTATCTAGCCTTTTGGATGGGACAATTTCCCCAACCTTTCTTGTTGTGACAACCTTGATGGTTTTGAGGAATGACGGCCAGGTGTTTGGGGGTGTATTTCATGAGTTTTTTCTCTCAGGGCTAGACTTTGAACTCTTGGAAAGGGTGTGATCTGAATGGATTCCGCCATCGTTTGGCAGAATTCCCTACTAGGGTTTTCTTTCCCCTATTTGGTTCATGTTGGAAAGAAAAGGCCCCTGCTTTGTCTGGACTCTTCATGGATAGGTTCCAATGAAAAGGAAAGATCTTAACATGAGCCTTGTAGCAGAGTGAGCAGCAGAGTCCAACCTAGTCTGTTTCCGGATCACAGGGAGTTTGGACTCCTTGAGTGCTCAGCCTGGCCCTATACATCCCTGTTTAACAGGGATGCTGGCTCAGAAGAGTACAAAAAGAACCTGCTAGGGGCTCTGCCCTATACACTCACTCATCATCAGATTCCTTGCTTCTTGACTTCATGCCTTTGACTTACTCTACTTAACCTTGAGTGTCAGGGCTGGCTGCCTCCTAGCTCCAGATCCTTGGCTCTGCCTCTGCAGGCTTCCAAGTCTGTAGTCTCTCTAGGGGTGCCTCCTCTGTTAACCCTGCAGAAGCATGAGTGGAGACCTTGAACCTCACCTTTCTCATACAGTCAGCCCACACCTCCTTCAAGCCCAACATCCCAGGACAAAGACAGCACTAGGAGAGGCATCCTTCTAGTGCACACTAGAGACACATCCATTTTATTTCTTCCTCTGTTTTCATTGTTTGTTTGTTTGCTTGTTTAGTGAGACAAGGTTTCATGTATTTGAGGCTGGCCTCAAACTCACTATGAAGCTCAAGATAACTTTGAACTTCTGATCCTCTTCCCTCTACTTCCTAAGTACTGACATTACAGGAGCATGTTGCCACACCTGGTCTTATGCAGTGCTGGGCATAGAACCCAGGGCTTCATGCATGTTACATAAACACTCTATTAACTGAACCACATCCCTAATCCCAACACATCCCTTTTTTTTTTTTCTTGAAAGGAGAACTCAAGTCATCTAGATGTTTACACATAGGAGAAAGCTTGCAATTGTAAAAATACACCCAACCTTTTAAAACCATAGCAACGCAAGAAGCAAAAAAGTCTACAAATTAAAGTACACTTAAAGGATAGCCAAGGCTTCAGGTTTGAAAATAAAGTTTAAAAGTTAAATAATAAATCTTGCTTTGACCTTCACCTATGTTAACAGCCCAGCACAGTGCCACACCAAGCTCTGGGGGCCTGTCTTTCTTTTCAAATCATTTATTTATTTATTTATTTATTTATTTATTTATTTAGGAGAGGGGCTTGCATGTGCCATGGCACAATGTGGATATCTGAGTACAGTTTAGGGGGGCTGACTCTCTCCTTCCACCATGTACGTTCCAGAGATCAAACTCAGGTTATCAGGCTTAGTGGCAAGCACCATTGTCTGCTGAGCCATCTCATAAACCCAGTACTCAGTCCTTAATAAACATTTATTGACTGCATGAGGGAATGCAACTCAGAAGACATTTCCCAGCTGCCACCAGCAGGTCACAGCCTACACCCTTGGTCCTCCTTTTCCCTCCCTTTGCTGCTTGAGCTGTGAAGCCTGATAACAGCTGTGGCGCCTGCAGCTTGCGAGGCCCTCCATGTAGGTCTGAAATGGCTAGGCTTGATTCTTCACTCTCCACTGTGTTCACACCCTTTACCATGAGACTTTACAGACCACACCATGATCTGGGGTGCAGACCTTGATCTTGCCCTTTGACTTTGAGCCATAGAATACCAGCAAAAGCATTGCACAGAAGGCTTTGAAGTGTGCTTATGTGACCATGCATGCCCTGCCATGCCTTTGCCACTGCCTGGAGAAGAGCACACCCCAGCTGGTGTGCTGTCCCTCAGGGGGTGAGCTATGTGGGTGGACCCTGGAGCCCAACTCAGCTGATTCAGGCAAACCCTCCTGACCTGTGTTGTATGAGTAAGAAGTTAAAGTTCAGGATGTCCTGCAGAGGCTTGGAGCTGCCCAACAGCCAGAAAAGCTGATGGACTTACCTTCACCATCCAGTGTATTCTGCAAACCCTCACAGGCAAGGTCTCACTTAGGAAGAGGAGTTCTCAGGTCAAATCCTGTCCTGGGAGACTATTCCTTCTCTGGGAGCCTCGATGGTGATGTCATGATCTCCATGACTCAGCTCTCCCCCAAAGCGTGCATGTGATAGTAATAATAGTTATTAGTGCTCACCTGGGGTTTATGAGTGAGGCACAGGGAGTTGTAACATGGCTGTTTTAGAAGGTAGAAGGACCAGGATCCATTTGGTAGAAAGAAAATAATAAAACTCAGATAAAGGAGGTGACTCACTATGCTGGACCAGGAGGCAACTGTCTGAAGGATGCTTGAGATGAGGCTTTCCTTACGCCCGGAAGAAACACCTGTGTGTATGTTTGAATTTTTAGAACTTTTAATTGCCAAAGGGACACACACTCATTGCTGAAAAATAAGAATATACAGAAAACACTGAAAAACTCCCGTAGTAGCTATCGAGTAGAATTTATGTTCATTTGTCCTCAGTGTCTCACTATAGCCCAGGTTCCATGGTCTTGAACTTACGTAAACTCCCCTTTCTTCAAGCTTCCAAGTGTTGGCATGACAGGCACGTACTGCACCTGGCTTCTTGGTAGCATTTTTTATATCTCTTTAAAAATTTTTTTTCAAAACAGAGTCTCATATAACCTAGGCTGGCTCTAAACTTACTCTGAACTTCTTATCCTCCTGCCTCCACCAATGTTGGGACTATAGACACATGCCACCAAGATCACTTGATGGAGTCCTGGGGATGGGACCAAGTGCATGCTATACGAACACTTTACCAACGAAGTCACATCCTCAGCCTTCTTTCTCTTTGCTATTTTAATGCATGTAAATTTACTATGTTTTTGTAAATTAGAATCATAGTGTGTGTATAAGAGCTTTTCTCATGGTATTTAAAATGATTATGAGTTTTCGATGCATATCATTATACTCTTATGGACTAATTCCAAGTTACCTCAGCACCTTGTTATTAGGCATGTAACCTGTTTATAGCATTTTACTATTAAAATCGATGTTTTGATGAACATCTTTGTTGATATGGGAGATAATTTCTGTACGCGGTGTGTGGTACATGGTATAATCATAATAGACAGTAGCTAGTATAAATATTTGCCCAAGTCCCTGGTAATTTCCTTAGAATCAACTTCCAGATGATTTTTCTGGGCTAATGAGTTTTACATACTGCCATCCATTATGGCCACATGCCCATAGGAGAAGATGAACACATGGGCTAAGATCTGCCCATTCAGAAACTTACTTCATCATCATGCTTCCAGTCGAATTCAAATTCCTACATAGCCGGAGGCTGCCAGATATTCTCCAATGTGTCCATTCTGCTCTGGGCCTGCTCCCAGCTGCCCCTGGGACACCAAGCTTGTTCCCATCTTGGACTTCTGCAGACCATCTCGCTGACCTCTGGATCCCCAAATAGAAGAAGAAGCTGGCTGGCTACTCAGACAATTTCCTCATCCACCCTTCACGAAGCACCAGACCTCCCACCTGCACCTTCTGTCTCTATCTCACAAATGCATGTGACTCTCTGACCTAGACTTACCAATTTGCTTACTAATTTATTATCTGCCGGCCCCACCCCAGCATAAACTCCATAAAGGTAGAAGCTTTGTCTATTATCCCCAAGCAGGGACCAAGCACCTTGTGCATGCAGTCACATTTTGTATGTCCCATAAAGATAATGGAATAAATTTGTTAAATCTGCCAGGTTTCCTGTGGATGACAGAATCTTTAAATCACACATCTCAGACCTTGGCTCTAGCATTCAGCATCAGGCTCCAGGTTTGTGTCTTCTCTGCTTGGGAAGAGCTGAAGTCACAAGTGAAGCTCTGCCAGCCTCTTCCCTGGACAGGCCTGCGTTGGCCTCCACTGCTTCCCCCAAGTCTGGAAACCACTGTACTACCTGTCCCCGAGACGGCTGTGGATTCTTCTGTCTCCGTCTCCCGAGGAGCTTTGGGGTCATAACCACATCTGGCTTTTATGTGAGTTCTGGGGATCAGAACTCATGTCCTCATGCTTGCAAAGCAAACATTTTGTGCACTGAACTATCTCTCTGATCTTATATTTTCCATTTAAACTACAATCACAATAAAGACAAAGGCAATCTAGAGTTCCATTTGAAACAGGCATTCTGGAACTTGAAGTGGCTCATTTTTTGCCTCTGCTTTTCCTCCATGTCCTGTCAAGGTGGAGCAGCTTTCTGCTTGCCACTAGGGAGTTCAGGTGTGACTTCAAACAGACACAGTCCTCATCCTACAGCGCTTGGGAGAAGACCTGAAAAAGTCATTATAGTTACATCAGATTAAAGGCTCAACTGGAAAGACTTGAACTTCCCATATAACCTGAAATAGCTCTCCGCTGTGATCTGATCCCCAGGTCTGATCTTGGTCATGAATTGGAGGAGGAACATCCTTCTGCTGGTGCGATTGGGTACAAGATTGCTGGAGTTAGTGACTAAGAAAGCAGTATATCCAGTTACTTTTGAATTTCAGATAAGAAATAGATGAAATATCAGTGGAAGTATGGCTCATGAGGTATTGAGGACATGCTTATACTTTAAAAAATATGTGTTGTTTATTTGAATTTCAAATTTAACTGTGCGTCTTATATTGTACCTGGCAATATTATCACTGTCAAGGTGGGGCTCCACTTTAATCTCTTTAATATATATTTAATTATGTATCTGTGTATATGTCTCTGCGTGTATGTCCACATGAGTGCAATTGCCCTCAGAAGCCAGGAGAGGGTGGCAGATCCCCTGGAGCTGGAGTTATAGGCAGTTGTAAGCTGCCTGACTGGGTTCTGGGAACAGAACTCAGGTCCTCTGGAAGAGCAGCAAGTGCTCTTAACCACTGAGCCATCTCTCCAGACCCTCACTCTGATCTTTAGGCATTTGATTCTGGGAATGGAGAGACATGAAGATGCCGGCACTTTTGTAACTTGTCTTACCCTCAAAGTAAAGATATTTTGTTTTGAGTCTCCCTGTATCCAAGGCCTTTCCTCCACCTCCTGGTCCTGTCCTGTGCGTCATAGTCAACACAGACATGACCTGTCACCCAGGTGCCTGGCTGCTGCCAAACTGCTATCCATATAGCCACATTCCTAAGAACCAGCAGGGCACTTACTAAAGCTTGATGCCAGAAAAATGCTCAGGTGGTAAGACAAACCAGGGCAGGAATGTTTTATAGCTGTTGGGAGCATTTGATTGCTAGATAAAGGACCTAGGGGACCCGGAACACTCCCTTAAATGTCCTGCATGATCCTGTGGCAGCTTATTTATTTTGGTATTACTAAGCACCACTTTCATACTAATAATACCTTCCTCTCTTGCTGGGCTTTTCATCTAGGGATCTCTAGGTACTTTATTAACATGAAGCAGCACAGCCTTGCAACCCCTGGATTATGTAACTATACAGGCAGGTTTCTCAAGAGAGAAAGAAGAGACCTGAATAGAAGTGAGCGCTTAACCTGGGTGATAAGCATTTGGTAGGTACTCCACAGCCCACCCTGGTGAACCGCTCACGGGTTATGTCAGAGCTGCCTTCTGTAGTTCGTGAATCCCAGCTGTGAGCACTCCTGGAACACAGCAAGCACTCAGAAAATATTTTAGTGAGCAAATGGGTGAACTTGGAAGAAAACTCTGGGCCCTGTCCTCTGTTTTTGGCTTTATGCTAGTCAGTGGCAGATAGTGAGGGTCCCATGTGCACATGTCCTCAGAGACTCTTCCCATTCCTGAACACATCACCCCTTGTGCTGACAGCACCTGCACGCCCAGAGGAAGACCACAGACTCCTGGAGTGCTCTGCCTGTGGGCACCACTGGCCTCCCTGCAGCAGGGATAGGAAGTCCCAGCAACCTCCTCCTTGATAGGACACCAGGTGTGGCCTGTTCCACATCCTCCAAGGCCCTGGGCCGGTTACACTCTCCAGGAGACTTGGCTTGACATCAAAACCCTCGGTGCTTCTCCGTCCCAGGCTCATTTCCCCCACTCTACTTTGGGGTTTCTGAGAACACCTCCTAGTGAATCACTTTCTCTAGAATCTTCTTTCAGAATCTGTCTGCTTCTGGGAAGCCAGCTGGAGATGGGGGCATTTGGATTTCTTGACCATAACTCATTTTCCTGTAACACTGACTCTTTCCTTCTGTACCAGGAAGGACCTTCTAATAGAAAACTGGACCAAGCAGCTACCTAGCTCCGTTGGTAAAGTGCTTGTTTTGCAAGATGGAATTGAATAGGAGCTCCAGAACCCACATAAAACAGAGAAGCACAGTGATGGCTTTCCTGTAATACCAGCACGGGGTCAGGGTAGAATGAGGTGGATCCTCAGGGCTCGCTGGCCAGGAACTCCAGGCCAATGAGAGATTGTCTCAACCTGAGGTTGTCCTCTGGCCTCAACATGCATGTAACACATATGTGTACAAGCATCCCCCCACATATGAACATATATACACATGTACACAAAGACAGAACAACCACTACTTCTGTTGTGGATTGAATGTGAACTGCCCCTCACAGGCTCATGTCTTTGGATACTCAGCCCCCAGCAGATGGGGCTGTTTGGGGAAGTTGTGAAACTTTTGTGAAGTGTAGACTTGCTAGAGGTAGTGAGGGCGGGCCCTGAGGCCCACACTTCCTGTCTGTCCTCTGCTTCCTGTAGACACCGTGTGATGGGCCACCTCTGCTTCCTGCTGCCATGTCTTTCTCACCACATTGGATTGTATCCCCTCAAGCCATGAGCGAAAATAAACTCTTCCTCCCCTTTCATTTGCTTTTTATTTGCTCATAGCAATGAGAAAAGTAACTCATCTTACTGTTGGGTGAGCAGCAGAAATCCCATCAGGATTTTGTATCAACCAGAGGAAGAATATAGAATTTTAACTTGGAATTTTCTTCAGCAAAGATAGCACAGCCAGGGATCACTGCCATGTAGGCTTCAAACTCTTCTGCACACAGGGAGCAGCCTTTCTGACAGGTGCCCACCTGTGGGTTATCTTCAGGAAGAGATCTGCAAGGTCCAGGAGCCCAGAACTATGTGGCTGAAAGATGGAGCCAGGATGTTTGGATAGGAGGCCAGGCAGGAGGAGATGCAAGCGCTCCTCCTTCCCTGCAGAACAGGGAGCTGGTGGCCAGAGGGTGGGAACACTGAGTTAGAGGTGATGTTCATGTTTCCAGAGAAGACTTCTGAGGAGTTATGTGTATATTCTTTCCCATTATACAGATGAAGTCCAGATGTAGGAGGGCCTGTTCCTCTCCATTCCAGTCTTTCAGGGAGACAAGGTAAAAGAGCAGTTAATAACTTTTCTGACTCTACTCCAAGTACCATGACAAGATAGGTGTCCCTCAGTTCTATAATATTTTACTGGTTGGAATATTTTCAGGGGCTAGGGTGATGCTGCCCTGACCTACTTTGAAGGAAAGCATTTATTATTAACCTGGCTTAACACTTAGCTTTCTAGGGTATTTGTGGATGACAGAGTCATACATCTGCCTTTTTATAGTGCTTTGCGGCAGAGCACAAGACCTTCTGGCTGACACCTCATAGATCATCAAAATTAAGACCTCTAGGCAAGCGAGGAAAGGACAGGAAGGGGGGAGAGCACGGCAACTGGGAATGATCCAAATGGTTTCCGAGTTGACTTTCCTTTACAGAAAAACCATTTTCATTTCAGAGCAAATTATTCTTAACATTAAGACGCTCTTGTTTCCATGGCAACCCAAAACAACTTGAAAAGAATGGTCCTTGGTGGCTACACAGCAAAGTGGCACTACATGTCTCATTGGTGGTTGGTGAAGATTAACTCAGGACAGGAGTGTCAGCCAGAAAGAGGTCATCTTCCAACTGCCTGACCGGGAACACCTCAGCTCTGCTGGGTTGAAGGCACAATGCATGCTGTATGCTGTCTGTCTCCAATGTCAATGGCATCATCGTCATCACCACAGTGTATAGATTTTGCTGAAGACTTAAAAATTATACTAACAGAAAATTATGATCAAAGAAAGAAAAACGTCCAATTTTTTTAACTGAAATTCTATTCATGGCTCAGTTCAGACTGACAGATGAAATCTCTTTTGTCTGTCTGTGAACAGATAAGCAAGCCAGCCCCGTGATCTATGCCTGTAATCTTGTTACTTGGGAGGCTGATTCAGGAGAAATGAGAGAGCTCAAGACCAGCCTGCTCTCTTTAAGAAGACTATCTCCAAAAACCCACAGAAATACAAAAATGAATAAACATAAACAAGAGACCATAACCATTCCATTTCAAATACTCTTCTTCTTTTTGCTCTTTTAGACGGAGCCTTGTGCATGTTGCTCAGGCTGGCATCAGACTTGTAGCTGAGGATGACCTTGAACTTGTGATCCTCCTGCTTCTACCCCTTGGGTGTTAGGATTATATGCACCACCATGCTTCTTTATACAGTGCTTGGGGTCCAACCCAGAATGTCATACATGCCGGGCAAGCACTCTACCAACTGAGCTACATCCCTAACCCCTGGCTTTGCCAATGCTCTTAGACCTTTGGGCTCTCTTCTCTCATTCCAAGCAGCCAGTGTGACAACTGGGAAGTGTTTTCTGCTGATCTTTGGCAGATCATGTCTGTTGAAGCCATAAATGAGCCATAAAACCCATTTGGTGACAAACTTGATGTTGAGAAGGAGTGATGATTTTATTGTCCCTGAGCCCTGGGATCAGCCATATTTCTGAGGAAGGAGACAAGATGACCAATCACAACAAAGAGAACTCCCAGAGGACAAAGCGCCCCAAATAGACACTGGAGGAGAATTCTTGCTTTTGATGACATAGAGCCTTCCACCTTTCCCACTGTGAGGGGTGCTGCTGCTGGCTCTGGCTGGCTGTTGGCTGACCTCAGGCATCCCTCCTTGTCTTTTTTTTTTTTTTTGTCAGCAAGATGGCATTAACAAACACTGTAGGACAGCTACACGGTGCATCAAATGAAAGCCTGCTGCTTTCTAAACAATATGTCCAGAGGAAAATAGAGCAATATAACCCCGGGAGGAGGCAGAAGAGGGACAGGAGCTGCCCCCCAATCCTATGGTTGGTCAGAAGCTCCTCCCCAAAGGCAGGGTAGAAGATGCTAAGGCGGAGATAGCCTAAGACCTTAAGAATGAAATCAGCCACTGCTATCAGAATGAACACAACAGCCCTAACCACCAAGGTTTGCTTCTTTCCCTCTCTCCCTTCCTCCTTCCCTTCCTTCCCTTTCTGCTATCCTTCCTTCCTTCCAGCCCAGGAGGCCACCTGGAGAAACCCATCCTGAGCCATGTGATCTTTTTCTTTTAATCCTAAGTGATAGGAATTTAAGTGTTCTGTTTCTATTGTACACATGTGCAGAAATTTTTGTGAGGAAAATCCCCCAACTGTTGTGTTTCATCATCACGGAATAAGAAAGCAGTCATGGTGGCTATAACTGGGATGTCTGCCCATGACCTTCATGCTACGGGGTGGGAGTTGATACAGCCTCCATTTGACACTAAAGGGGAGCAGGCAGAATAACTAGCTTTGTTGACCATAAAGATAGCGAGATGGGACAAGATGGTAACTAACATCATGGGGCTGATGGGAAGCCACTAGACTTTGTGGTCATCCATGCTCTTCTGGGAACTTTGGACTGAATACTTATCTTCTCTTACATGCCCCCCCACCAGCCTTTGCCCTCCATACGTCCTGCCCTCCCCATACGCACTTCCTCCTCCTGTCTACACAAGATCAATGTGAACTTGTCACTTCCCTCTGTCCAGCTGTCCTTCCTCACTGCTGACGTAAGCAGAGGCCTGGGCTGTGTCCAGGATGGAAAGGAATTCTCCTTTGACCCGATGAACCTGATGGGCGATGCCTCTCCAGGCCAGAGGGTGAACAGCCCTCTAGGTTGAGTGCTCTGAGTCATACAGAGAAAGAAAGGTGAGATGTGAGGCTGGTTAAGGACATTCAGTTCCTAAGAATGTGACCTGGAGGCTGAGCTGCAGAGGGTGTGTATGCGTGTGCATTCTACTTAGTAAAGGACAAGAAAAACCAAGTCATGCATGTCTCCTACCTTCTGTTTAACAGCAGCAGCTAGGAGGAAGAGGTCCTGACGGGTCTTATTTGGACTCAATCAACTCTAAGCTCTCTCAGGGTGAGATCCACCCCTCACTGGTGTCCTTTAAAACGTCTCTAATCTCTAATCCCTTTGACCTGGGCTGTAGCAAAGGCTACATTTGTTTGTTTGTTTGCTTGGTTTTTTTGTTTGTTTGTTTGTTTTTGAGACACAGTCTCACTACATAGCCCTGACTGGGTTGAATCTCTCTTTGTTGACCAGGCTGGCCTCAAGCTCATAGAGATCCATCAGCCTCTTCCACCAGAATGCTGGGATTAATGGTGTGCGCCATCACACCCATCCTTTCGTTTGCTTTGGTGCCTGTATGCATGTGTTGTACGTGTGAGTGCAGGTGCATGTGTGCCACACGACTTCCACCTAGTTGAGGCCACGGCTTTCCTGTTTCTGTTGCTGTGCTGCTAGTCCAGGCTAGCTGGCCAGCCTCGCCACAGGAGTGCAGAAATTACAGATGTGCAGATGTACAGCACTACATCTCGCTTTTCACGTGGGCTCCAGAGATCAAACTCACGTCACCTGGCTTGTGTGGCTCTTTTGCCCACTGGGCTCTCCCTGGTATGAGGTAGCGTTCTAAAGAAGTAAAGTCATTGATTCACACTCAGAGGGAAAGACGCCCTAAAGCCTGACATGTAAACATGACTGTAGCACATGGAAAAAGGAAACGTGTGCCGCCCCCCACTCGCCTCAGTTTACTTTGAGCAGCAGGAGGTAGTTAGAGGTTAGGGCACGGACTCTGGCCAAGGCTGCTTGAGGCTGATCTGGGTGGGGCCTGTGGCATGTTCTGTGACCCTGAGTGAGCCATCTGCCCTGCTAGAGCCTCAAGTTCTGTGTCTGGAGGTGAGCAGAGCTGGCTGTGCTGGGCTGTCAGGATTGGTGACTAACACATATGGAGTGTTTAACTGCTGCTTGGCCATAATGAACATGGTGTCAGCTCTTGTATTGCATGGTGCTGACAGGCAGGTAGGGCTTCATGGCCGTGAGGCTCTGCAGTTCCCAGACCCTGTAATGCTCAGTCATCACCATCATTGAATCCTTAATCATTTTATCTTTCATCTTGTGTTTTATCAGCAGAGTTCATGAGACAATGGAGCACGCCAGAGAGCAGACACATCTGAGCAATACACGCGCTCCCTGGTGCAGTGCTCAGGAGCTCTTGGGGAGTGATGCCCAAAGCAACCCCTGGGGGCGTGCCACCCATATGACTGACAGCTGCTGGGGGCTCAGAGGGGGATCGTCTCTATTCACCCTTAACTGGCCTAGAATGAAGAAGGGGTGATCATATTCTGAGCTCAGCTGCAGAGGAGCCCCAGACATTTGTACTCACATCCTGGTGTCATCTCGCCACTTCCCCTGGAAATGATGACAAGGAAGGAAAGGAAAAAAATCAGAAAGTCACCATGGTCTCTCTTCCTTTCTGCCTTTCTCAGTCAGCAGTAAGACGAAGGTGGAAAGTATTGGTGGACTATGCACGTCCTGGAGTCAGGTAAGAAGAGCTTTGTGGAGAGAGGGCTCAGGGGCTCAGAGCATGTGCTGCTCTTGCAGAGGACCTAAATCCAATTCCCATCCCCCATATAAGGTAGTTCACAACTGTCTATAGCTCCGGCTCCGGGGGATCTGACACTCTCTTCTGGTCTCCTCCAGCACCTACACTCGCATATGCATATACACACATGTGCATATACACACAGAGATAGACACACACAGATACACACACTCACACAATTAAAAATAAAGTAAATCTTGAAAAAAGAGCAGCTTTCCTCATTTCACAGGAATGAAATTTAGATTCACATGTGTGTGCTGAAATACAGATTGGGGCGTGCTGGGGATTCCACATCTGAGTTAAGTACTGTTACAGAGGCATTGGAAAGTGGTGCTGTGCACCGCAGAGACAAATAACAAAATCCATGCTAATAATTTAAATGATGTGTTTTTTAATGTGTTTATTTATATAGCATGATGAAGCAGATTAAGAACACAGCAAGTCAGGATGAGAACACAGAATGGCAAAGCATTACATTTCATACTTTTTATGGAACGTTTTCTTGCTTCTTTTGAATAAAGCACCACACCACAGGGCCTTGTAGATTGGGGGGTAAAGAGAAGGGCTGGGAAGGCAGAATAACAACTAAGTATTTCAGCTAGAGCCTAACTTCCCAGGGGCCCTTGATTTTCCCCCCAAATGTCCTGTGGGCCCCTTTGGTGAGCTGTGGAGAGAGCTGTCACTGAGAAGGTGGCAGAAGCGCCCACCAGCCACCTAAGCCCAGTCTCCTTTTTGCAGGATCCCAAGTTGAAAGGAAATTCCAGGCTGGAGGGAGAGGATGCTGAAGAACAGCACCATGCAGTGGGTGTGGCCTGCCGGAGCTCAGGCCCAAGGACCTGCCTGGTGTTTTGTTTTGAGATGCAGGAGCAGAGCAAGGCTGTCATTTTTCCTCGCAGGATCAAAATCAGACAAATCTCCTATTTGGCTTACTAGGCAATAAGTGGATAACGCCAGTAACTGTCAGTACAAATTACAGCTCCAGCCTCCTGTCGTCAGCCCTATGCTGCTTCTTGTCACGCTAATGCAAAGAGACAGCACAGAGCTGATAACAAGCCAGAAGGATGGGGGAGGGGTGTCAGAGGCAAGGACTGATTCCAGACAGCAAAAACCCACAGTAATGCTTTTTCTTTGTTGCCTGTTTAAAGGCTGTGGGCAGCTTCCTGGCTCTCCAGAAAGTAGCCTCCTGGTCCATATATCCACTCGCGACCCTCCACCATAATGTTTGTTGGACTGGAACTTTGAGTCCACTGGGATTCAATGGAAAGTCTATGAACCCTTTGCATTGGGCTCATGGTCACCTCCCCGGGGTTGCTTCTCAGCAGAAGTTTGAAGAACTCTTAGGAGGAAACATCTCTTCCCAGACAATAACAAGGGCTTTGGGGGCCCTTTAGTTCTGTCAGAAACAGCCAAGAGGTGCAGTGGAGATGGCCCAGACAGAGTTCCATCTTGAGAACCCATGTTAAAAAGAAAGAGAAAAGGCTGGGCATGGTGGCATGCTTAAAATCCCTGCAGAGACAAGTGGGTTCTTGGAGTTCACTGGTCAGTCAGTCTAGCAAAATCAGAGACCATCAAGTTCAGTGAGAGACTCTGTGTCAAAATATAAGGTGGAGAGTGACTGTGAGACATGAGAATTGGCCTCTGGCCTCCATACACAGACACAGACACACACAGATACACACAGACCGACAGACAAACACATACACACACAGAGAGACAGCGAGACAGAGTAGGACCAGCTCTATTAAACTGCAATTTCCTCATGGTGGGTAGATATGGACAGTCTCAGGGGCCCCTTTGCTGAGATATAAAAATTCTCCTTCCAGACAGCTCACATTTTGCATGGATTTGCCAGGATTTGAGTGTGTCCATCTGTCTCAGAGCCTGTGAGGGTCAGCTCACAAAAATACACTGCCTCGCTTTATCCTCCACCCACCCTACATGTGGAGGAACCAGTGCAAGGAAGATAACAGGATCCCAGGCCTCACTGTAGCTATGGTGGCTTGGGGATAACCATGGGATTCACCTGAGCACCTCCAACGTCCTTCAATCGTGGTGTTCCCACCTACGCCTAGGTGTCCTCCACTGTGACTTGGATGAAGGCGGTGACCACCCTGGAGGTGAACTTTGAGTGACACAGCTCTAGTGGGGACAGAGTAACTTTCTGCCTTCTTTTCTCCTGTGGATGTCTGGGATCATCAGCCCTTCCTGTAATCTCTCCAGACAGTTCCCATGCTAAGTGAACAAACGATTTGTTTTATTATCTGTCACAATTAGTCACCAGTTGTCAGCTTGACACACCTGGAAAAAGGGAACCTCAGCTGAAGAATGTCCTCTCGTGAACTGGTCCGTGGCCATGTCTGTGAGGCATTTTCTTAACTTGTAATTGATTAGTATAGGAGGACCCAGTTCACTGGGATCAGTGCCATTCTGGTGCAGGTGGTCCTGGGCTGTATGGGAAAGGTAGCTGAGCAAGTCAGGGAAGCAAGCCAGCGAGCAGTGTTCTTCCACCGTCTCTGCTCCAACTCCTGTCTCCAGGTTCCTGCCTGGAGCTCCTGCCCTGACTTCCCTCAGCGACGAACTGCTACCTAGAAGCATAATATGAAATAAACCCAGGCTGAAGAGATGGCTCAGTGGTTAAGACAGAGGACCTGGCTTTGGTTCCCAGCACCCAGATATGGCAGCTAACAACTGTCTATAATTCCAGTTCCAAGGGATCTGGTGTCCTCTTCTGGTCTCCACTAGCATTGTGTACAAGGGTGCCCTTATATACACGCAGGCAAAACAAGCACATAAAATCAAAATTAATGAATTAAAGCAACAACAAAAAGATGAAATAAACGCTTTTCTCCCCAAATTGGGTTTTATCTTAGCAACCAAAGGCAAACTAGGGCACCATCCCTATTCACAGTGCAACGGATCATTCTGGGAACTCAATGCGTTGTTTTAAATAACTTCTCTTGCCTCAGCTTCTGACACTCTTTGCTCAAGTTTTGCTCTTCAGAGGACCAAGGCAGCCAATAATATGTGCTCTGCACCTGCAGGTGCTTGCCATGCATTCAAACCAATTATGAAACCTGGAAAATTCATTCACAAGAGCAGGACACGTGTTTCAGGGGTGCCTAGGAAAGCAGTGTCAGGTAGGTGCGAGATGGTCAAAACTGGGTGGCAAAGCAGCTGATGGAAAAAAGAAAAGACAGAGTGACAGTGAGGACGGAGTGACTCTGTGTCTCCGGAGCCAAAGGAAGAAGAGAGGGCCTTCTGTGTTCCTTGAGACCTTTGAGATTAAACTTCTATAGTGTTTTGTGTTTTATTATTCTTGTCTTTTGTATGTACGTGTGTGCATGTTCATGTGTATGTGTGCAGGGGCACACACATGTGCAGGTGCAAATGCTTGTGTATGCACGTGTGTGTGGAGGCCAGAGGTCAACCCCTGGTGTCAGTCCCTAGTGGCTTGTTGGGATTTTTTTTTTTAATTTTAAAAATTATTTTTATTGATTCTTTGAGAATTTCACACAATGTAACCTCACTGACCATCCCCCCTCCCAGACTTCATGACCTCTATTATTTTTCGAGGGCCTATCAAGTCTGATTTGTGTTACCCAAAATGCTCTTAGGTGAAAAGAATTTTGGCAGGAATCTTGGTTAGGAAGGGCTAGGATATGTTTTCAGAATGCTATGTAATCTTTCTCAAAGCACCTATTAAAATTCAATTTTTATATGACCTTAAAAGTTAGCTTCATCCTTAAAGTTTTTCAGTATTTTTATTCAGTTTTTATGAATTCCATACAATAGTTCTTAGTCAAAATTAGACCTCCTCCTCCAACCATGCTCTTCCACCTCGCCCCCCATGGGACCTCATGCATTCTGTCACTTATGTTAAGTCCTATCTGGTCAAGCATTTGTACCTAGATGTCCTTTGGTGCAAATTTGTCCACTGGAGTCTAGTCATCTTATCTAGAGATCTTGAAGATGATCTACACTTTCTCACTCAGCAGTAATTAGTTGTCACATTTCCCAGGCTAGGGCCAAGGCCTGCCGCCCCTTCCCCCTCTCCACTCCGGACCTTTGTCTGGTTGAGTTGGCACAGGTCTTGTGCACAACACTACCATTGCTACAGGTTCATATGCGCAAGCTTCCAGTGGCCTGAAAGCCTATTTCCCTATGTTCATGGACCAACCCTGGCTCTTACAGTCTTTCTGTCCCGTCTTCTGCAATGGTCCCTGAGCCGTGGGTGAGTGAGGTTTAATACAAAAGTCCTGTCCAGGAACACACACGCTGCAGTCTTCTATTCTCTAAATATTATCTAGTAGCTTGTTTATTGAGACAGGGTCTTCACTGGCCTGGAGCTCACCAAATAGTCTAGGCTAACTGGCCAATGAACTACAGGGATCCATATGTCTCACCTTCTCAGTGCAAGGATTACAGACGTAGACTTCTGTACCTGGATTCTTTGTTCACATGGGCTCTAGAGGATCAAACACAGGTCCTCATGCTTGCAAAGTAAGCACTTTAACAATTGAATCATCTCCCCAACCTCTTCTTGGATTTTTATTGAGGTTATTATTTGTTTGTTTGTTTTTTAGATAAGTTCTCACTATGTAGGCCAGGCTGGCCTTGAACTCACAATCCTCCTGGCTCAGTTTCCCATGTTCCTAGGATTACAGGAATGTGCTACCAAGTTTAGTTTCTGTTCTCATCACAGAAGAAATAATTAAAGAAGGGAGAAAGTGCTTTCTGGTCTAGTATATTAGTTACCTGTTTCTGTATAAAACATGATGCCACAATTCAATAGTTTAAACAACAGTAATCTACTTTCTTCTCTCATAGAGTCTGAAGGTCAGGAATTCAGGAGAAGCTGGGCTGGGTAACCTGTGGTTTAAGGTCAGATACGGACTGGCACTGAAATCCACTCAAGACTTGACTGGAAATGGAGGATCCAATTCCAAAATGGCTCTCACAGGAATCTTAGAGGAGTCTTTACTGCCTTTCTTTGGGGACATTTCCCCAGGAAGCTAGAATGTCCTCATGAATTGTTAGAGGGCATCTTCTAGAGCAAGTAGAAAAGAGCAAGAAGTCAAAGCAGGAGCCATAATGTCACAATGTCCTTTATGACTTGACCTAGCTCTCTGCTCCGCTATTAGTGACCCAGAGATCCCAGCACAATGCAGGCAGAACCCGTAAAGTGCATACACAGCTATTAGGGGTGAGAACCCTCAGGGTAGGAGGAGCAGCTTTGGAGACTGGACTCAACCAGCTAGGAGGGTTCTTAGACAGCATCTGTTTCACTACTCTTCTATAGTAGCTGAGAAGTCCTAAAGTCAGAGGGTTTATACAACCCGTTTCAGATCTTTCACTGAATCATTTGCACCTCATCATTCAGGATTCACTTTGCCTGGGGTTAGTGTGTCTTACGAGAACACATGAGGATCAAAGTACAGGGTCTACCAGCATCATTATGCTAATGAAAAAGGAAGGAAGTCAGTGGAGAGCCACTGGATAGTCACTGCAAGGATCCAGCCAGCCAACTGTCCATTCATCCATCTGTCTGTCATCCATCTGTTCCTCATCCATCCGTTGTCTACCCATCCATCTATCCAATTATCCATTCACCCATTCACAGTCCATCTACCATCCATATCATCATTCATCCATCATGCATGCATGCATCCACTTACCCATTCATCCATCCATCATCCACTCATTTATCATCCACCATGGCTTCATCCATCCATCCATCCATGCATCATCTGTCCATCTACCCATCATCTATCCATCATCTCATCCATCCCCACACTTATGGAGTGCTGACTTCATACTTGACATTGTGCTGGACCCTGGCACAGGGTCAGTTAAAAAGCCCTCCTGCTCACATGATCTTCATACCAGATGAGAAGACAATGAGCTGCATAGGCTCTCTCACCATAATGGAAATACTGCAACCATAACAAGTGCTTTGAAGAGGACGTGAAAGCACGAGATGCATAATACTTGGCCTGTTCCAGCCAGAGAAGCTTCTCCAAAGAAATGATGATTCAATTATCACCTGACAGCCTAGAATTAGGTTCCGGTATCCATGAAATAATGATTTCTATTCAGATTTGTTTTTCAGATCTTGTATTTTCTACCTCTATCAGTTCCATTTGAGTTTCTTTTATAGCTTCCATTTCTCTCATAATTGAGTTCGTGTTTCTTGGAACATCCTTGAATATATTTATGAGATTTATAATAGCTATTTCAATGTCCTTGTCTGCAAGTTTCATCGCCTCTGCCATGCTGGGCTTTTTTCTTTTTCTTTTTAGGTTTTGAGTCATATGTTCCTGTGATTTCCTATTGGATGTCAGGTAATAAGAACTTTACAGTGTTGTGTATTGGAGTTTGTTTTATTCCTTTAAAGAATATTGAGCTTTGAGGCTGGGGAGATGACTCAGTGGGTAAAGTATTTGTTGCACAAGCACGAGGACCCAAGTTGAGGTCCCAACACTCACACACAATCCTGGGATAGCGGTACATGTTTGTAACCCAGACTTGCGAGGAAGCACAGAGATGGATGGGACCCAAAGCTCACTGGTCAACCAATCTAGCTGAATTGGTGAGCTTCCAGTTCAGTGAGAGACTCTGTCTCAAAAAAATTAAAGTGGAATGTGATAGACGGAAGATATCCGGTATACACTTTAGGTTTTCATGGGAGCACAAACACACGTGCACACACACACTACACACATTACACATACCACACACACACTACATACCACACAGAGATGCTACACACCACATACACAGACATTATACTCTCCCCACACATACATACACAGAGACAGAAACACTATGCATACCACACACATCACATACACACAAACTTTACATACCACAGAACATGCACACATAGACACTATACACCATGCACAGACACACAGAGACATTATGCACACCACACACATTACACACACACACTCTACATACCATAGACACATACATACCCAGACACTACATACCACACACACAGACACTATACACTACAGACACATATTACACACATATACACTACATACACTACACCCACACAAACACAGCATCTCCCCACAAACATTACACACACCACACACATATTACACATACCACTACAAATACAACATACACATTATACATAAGCAGTACACACCACACATACATTACATGCAGATACAAGACATATGTTATGCACACACATGCACTACACACATCACCCACACTACACATGTATGCACACCATACAAACAGATACTACACACACATTATACACACACAGACAGCACATACACAGACACTACAGACACCACACACACATTACACACACAGAGACACTACACATACTGCACATACATATTACATAGACACCACACACATTATGCATATACACAATGCATACACCAGACACATATACATTGTACATAGACAGCACACGCTACACACACAGACACTACACACCATACACACAAACATTACACATTATATACACAGAGACACTATATACCACACAACAGGCACTACTTACCACACACATAGACACTACACAGCATACACACATTATATAAACATAGATGCCACACAGAGATACTACACACACACACCCGCACACACACACACACACACACACACACACACCCTACACGTACACATACACAAGAGGGTTGCGTTTTGTTTTTATATGCAGTTACTTTAAACAATTTGGTCTTTCCCATACTCACTTTTTCAACTTCGCTGTAGTTCATCAGCTCACCTTTAGTTTAGGCTAATGTATCCCCATTATTGAAGCATGCACTTCTAAACAGGATTCTGTGTACCAATGGGTCTCCTCTCTTTTGCTACATCTAGCATTGGTGTTAGTTCTTTAAAGGGTTGATAAAATTCATTGTATCTTGGGCTTTGTTGGGACCTGTCTTAGTTTCTTTTTCTGTTCCTATAATAAAATACCCTGACAGAAGCAACTTCAGGGAAGAAGAGTTTATTGTGGCTGACGGGTCAAGTGTGCAGTCCATCATGGTGGGGAGCAGGAGTGTGAGGCAATTGGTCACCTCACATCCACAATCAGGAGATAGGGAGTGATTAATGAACGCTGTGCTCAGCCCACTTTCTCTTTTTATACATACCACAATCCCAACCAAGCGGATATGCCAGAGCGGGCAGGTCTTCCCACTTCAATTAACTAATCAAGATAATCCACAGGTATGACCAGAGGCCAAGCTAACCTAGATAATACCTCACAGTTATGCCCAGAAGCTTCTCTCCCAGGTGACTCTAGATCCCATCAAGTGGATAACCCACACTCACCACCACAGGAGCCCTTTTGTTACTAATCAACCTCACTATTTGTTATTCATATCTGTATTGCTCTTATTCTCTTGGTTCAATTTCAGTGAGTCAGAAATGTCTAGAAATGTATTCATTTCTTATATGCTTGCCATTTTAGTGCAGTGTACGTTTTAAAAATGACCCTTAGTGGTTTTCTGGATTTCTGTGGTATCTTTGCTGATACCTGCTTTTTTATTTCAATGTCTCTGAATTTCAGTCATCTCTTTCTTTTGGGTAGTTTATCTAAGAGTTTGTCCACCTTGTTGATCTTTTCAAAGAAACAACTGTCTCATTGATCTTTTCTGTCATTTGTTTGGATTCTATTTCATTAATTTCCAGTTCTTCTATTGGCTTTGTATTTGACTTGTTCTTTTTCTAAGACCTTAGGATGCATCACTAGGTTATTTGAGATTTTCCTGATATATTTTTAATGTGAGCACTTGTAGCTATAAACATCCCCCCCAGAACTGCTTTCATTGTATTCTACAGATTGTGATATACTATGCTTCCGTTTCTGCTTATTCCTAGGACTTTTGAATCTTTTTCTCCAAAGTTCAATAATCCACGGTTATTCAGAAGTGTATTGTTTGATCTCTTTTTGGCAGATCCTCTCTTACCGTTGATTTTTAGTTTTTATGATCTGATAAGATGTGAGAAATTATTTCATATTTTCTTGCTTATTAAGGCTTGCATTGTCACCTAAAATATGATCTGTTTTGAAGAGAATTCTATACGCTGCTTTAAAAAGGAAATTCTGTAGTTGGATGGAATATTATGTAGAGGCCGGTTAAGTTCATTTAATCAATAGTGTAATTTAACTCTAAGGTTCAGTTTAAAATATTTGGGTCTGGATGATCTATATTAGTAAGAATGGGGTATTGAAGTCACCAATACTATTGTATCGGGACCGCCTAGTCCTTTATGTACAGTAGTATTTGATGTCTGGAGCTGGGTGCATCAAAATCTGGTGCATATATGTTTAGAATTGTTATATCTTATTGATAGACTGTTTCCTTCATCAATATGTAGTTACCTTCTCTGTCTCTTTTAATTTTGACTTGAAGTCTACTTTGTCAGATATAGTTATATATGCCCTGCTTGATTCTGGATTCCATTTACTCAGACTATTATTTTCTACATTTTTGCTTTTAGTCTGTGTATGTTTTTGCTGTTAGACGCGTTTCTTGCAGTTACCAAATATCTTGGTGGGTTTTTTTTTTCAATACAACCAGTCAATCCATATCTTTTAATTGGAGAGTTAAGTCTATTTATAGTCAGAACTAAATTGAATGGTATGTACTAATTCCTGCCGCCATCTTATGTTTGTAAAGTGTTCAGTTTTTCTTGATTCTCATTTGTTCATCTACTCTTCCAGTGGAATTTCTTCATTCCTATGCTCTTTGGTTATGTTTATTTTTATCTTCTGTTTATAGAGTTCCTTCAAGTGTTTTTCTACAGTGTTGGGTCAGCAGTCATGAGTTCTGGTACTTTATGCTTATCTTGAAAGGCCTATTTCTTCTTCTACTTGGAAAGAACAACTTCGCTATGTATAGTAATCTAGGTTGGCAACTATTTTCTTTCAGGGCTTGAAATATACCATTTCCTGATTTCCTGACCCTTAGAGTTTCTGTTGAGAACCATGGTGCTATTCTGTTTTTCTGATGGGTTTGTTTATATAGTTGACTCTCTGTCTGTCTCTGTTTCTGTATCTCTCTGGTTTGGGGTTTTGTTTTTTGAAACAAGGGCTTACTCTGTAGTCCAGGGTGATTTCAAGCTCATGGCGATCCTCCTGCTTCAGCCTTCTGAGTGCTGGGATTACAGGTATAAGCCACTATGCCTGGCTGGAACTTCTCTCTTGCAGTTTTCAGTGGTATTTTTTTTGTCCTGAATTCTTGGCCCTTTGATGGAGGAGATTTCCTTCTGGTCATACATGTTTGGGCTTCAAAATTCATCATATGTTGGCACTTCTTTACCAAGATCTGGAATATTTTTCTGCTATTATTTTGCTGAAATTTCTCTCTGTGCCCTTTTTCCCTAAACCTCCATGCCTTCCTCTACACCAAAAATATCTAAGTTTGGTCTTTGACTATATCTCAAAGGTCTTGTATGTCCTGTTCATGATTTTTATTGTTGTTTGTTCTAATGCATCAGCCTAATCTCTTCTGTTTGATCTAATCCATTGGTGGTACTTTCCACTGAGCTTTTTATTTGGTTCACTGAGGTTTTCATTTCTAAGATTTCTGTGTGTTTTTCAAAATCTCTTATTACTGAACTTTTCATTTATATCTTTTATGGTCTTCTTCAGTTTATACAGCTATTTTCTGTATGTTTTAGAATTTATTGCTCTGATCTTTTAAAAAATCCTTTTAAGTTATTTGTCTAACATTTCATCTCCTTCGGTATCTTATCATGTACTTTTGGAGGAAATTGTGTTGTCTTTTTTTAATTCTCTTACATTTGTGATTTCAGATTCGTACGTTTGCTGTGATGAGCTGTTTCATATTCATGTGAGCCTTCTTATCGGGAACAGCCTACTCTTGAGGATGTTTCCTGAGGTGTTGGATTGTTGTGAAGTCTTCAATCTATTTCCAGTCGCATTTTATAGTGTGTTTTTGCTGCTGTTTCTTCTGGGGACTGGTGCTCTGACACAGTGTGTGCTGTGTGGAAGCCTGGGAGTCTGGCTTTCTTTGTATATCTCACAAGACTGTGATTCTTCTCATACACTAGTCAGTTGATTTGTAGACAGTAGAATATGCGATACCCTCTCTGTAACAACTCATCTAGCCTTGCCAATGACATGCAGCCTCGGGGAGCGTGGGAGCAGCCCATGCTGTGGCCTCTCACTGCTGTGGCCTCTCACAGTCTCGTTCTCTCTGCTGGTGCTATCAGAGCGAGTGACAGGCAGTGGGTCCTCAGCCTCTCTCCACTACTCCAGCCATGCTTGCTTGAAAGTGACTTGGGGTTTTCTCTCCCCTGTCCTATGATTTAAGTATTTGCTATAGCTTGAGTAAAGGCTGAGTATGCGTGGAGCAAGGTTTGCAGACTCTTAGTGAGACTAGGAATGTAGTTCATCATTAGATCCTCCACCTACCATAAGGAAGTTATGCTCCCTAAAACTGTACAGAAAGAGGGAAGTATAACCGTAACAACAATGAATAGCACCAAGTCAGATACAGAAATAAAATCCCATCACCAACACTGGCATCCACAACACTTACAACAAAAGCAGCAGCAATGAGAACAGTGGGGACCAAAGTGATATGAACCAGAAAGCTTCTAACTATGATTTTTAAAATTTATTTACTTATTATTATTTTATGTGTATAAATGTACTGCCTGCATGTGTGTAAGTGCACTTGTATCGTACAATGCCTGTGAAGTTCAGAAGAAGGCGTCAGATCCCCTAGAACTGAAATACAGACGGCTGTTAGCTACCATGTGGGTGCTGGGATTCAAACCTGGGTCCTTTGTAAGAGCAGCCAGTACTCGTAACCACTGAGCTATCTCTCCAGCCTCCTAAATATGATTTTTAAAAAGGAAAGCAAAGAACAGAGAAAATGTGAGATGGAAAGTTTTGAAGTTAAAATATTGAAAAAGCAAGGAGTGAGAAAACAGGGAGAAGACAGAAAATGAAGACTGTAGTTACAACAATTAACAAATGGGGAGAAAGAAAGAACCAAAAACAGAACATAAGAGAATAATACACTTGTAATAACAGGTGCAATGTCAGCACTCAGGAGGCTGAGGCAGGAGGGTCACAAGTTAGAGGTCAGCTCTGACTATATAGCCAGCCCTGGCTAGGAGACAAGAAAATTAGAGACAGTAACAGTGTGTGTGTGTGTGTGTGTGCGCGCGCGCTATTGTTGTTGTTAAAAAAGAGCCAAGCATGGTAACACACACCTGCAGTCCCAGCACTCTAGAGCCTAAGGCACACCTGAAGAGCTAACTCAGTGGTTAAGAGAGCTTCCTGCTCTTCCAGAGGAAGTTTGGTTCCCAGCATCCGTGTTGGGTGACTCACAACTGCCTGTGACTCCAACTCCAGAGGCTCTGATACTCTCTTCTGGCCTCCATGGGCACCTGTTCTCATGTGCAATACCCCCACACAAATAAACAAACAATAAAATCTTAAAATAAGAGGCTAGGGCATGAGGATCACGAGATAGAGGTAAGTTCTAGCACATCACCAGCCCTGTCAAAAAACAAATAGGAGGCTAGAGAGATGGCTCAGCAGATAAGAGTACTTGCTGCTCTTGCATAAGACCCAGGATCAGTTCCCAGCACCCACATGGCAGTTCAGAACTATTTGTAACTCCAGTTTCAGGGACCTGATGACCTCTTCTGGCCTCCAGAGACACTGCATACATGTGGTGTATGTACATACAGGCATGTGGCAAAATACTCATATACATAAAATTTTAAAATCTCTAAAACAAACAAATAAGAGACAGTAATAAAAGTACACGTGAGTATGCGTGTGTGTACATGTGTATGTGTGTGTACATGTTGTTAAAAAGAGCAGGATATGGTAACACACATCTGTAATCGCACCATTGAAGAGGCTAAGCCAGAAGGATTTCTAGGAGGATGGTTTCCAGTTTGGGGTGATTACAAATAAGTGGCCATATACATTCATGGGAAAGTTTTCCTACAGGCATATGCTTTTTGTGTTCTTGGATAAATACCTAGCGATGGGATGGCTGGCCATCTGGTAGGTACACACATGCAGCTTGAAGGAGCCTGCCAAACTTCCCCAATAGCATTTTTTTTTAAAGCCAGTCCTGTTTGTTTTTAGATTCATGTGGTAGTATGGCAAATCTGTGAGCTACTGTCATGTAAATGCTCAACTTTTATTTTGACGCATTAAACGCGCTATGGCAACTGTCACGTTTACTAGCATCATGCCAGCCCCCATGACAGTGGAAAGTGACTTGACTTGAGATTGAGGAGTCAGAAGGGGTGTGGCTGCCTAAGAGCAACAGAACAAGAGCTGTGATCCTTGGGCATTGAAATGGGAATAGAGGTGCCTCTATTCTCTTTGGATTGCTCGTCCTTTTCTTACAATTTTTTTTTTTTTGAAAATATGAAATGTTGGACAACTTAGGTCAGAACTGAGTTTTGAAGTTTTGATCTTTTTCCTTGATGATCAGACTTTGAAGCTCCTGTCTGTGAATAAGTTCAGGCTTCATCTCACCATTTCCTCCTAAAGAGCGACTGTGTGCTGGAGGAACTATTTTAGGGTGAGTCACTTTTCTTTGATCCACATACAAATCAGCCTTCAAGCTCAGTTGAGCTGGCACAGACCAGGGACTCAACAATGCCTACCTGGCTCAGGACCAGGCCCTGGGTTTACCATAATGCACAGCAGTAGCATGGTCCAACATGCCCTCGTCCAGATTGATTCTCTTTCTTCTTCTTTTTTTTTTAAGATCTATTTGTGTGTGTGTGCGTGCGTGTGTGTGCGTGCGTGTGTGCGTGCATGTGTGTGTGCGCGTGTGTGTGTGTGTATTTTGCATATGTGCCAGTGCTGGTAGACGCAAGAAGAGGGTGTCTGATGCCCTGGAGCTGGAGTTACAGATAGCTATAAGCCTCTCAACATGAATTCTGGGAACTGAACTCAGCTCTCTGCATCAGCAGCATGTTCTCTTAATCACTGAGCCTTCTCTCCAGCACCCCAAGATGGGTTTTCTTAAAAGAGTTTCCTTGTGACAACCTCGTATGTTTGGCAGTCATTTCATTCTTTTCTACCTCATGTCATTAATGAAGTGTGGATCCCTGGGAGGCTGCACAGTGAGGAGAGGGGAGGACTCACTCACTTTTCAATCTCCTATGCCATCCCACTGGCTTCTCTTGTAGAGGTCCTGGGTTTGGTTCTCAGTACCCACATGGCAGCTAACAACCTTCTGAAACTCCAGTTCCAGGAAATCTGACTCCCTCTTCTGGACTCCTTGGGGATTGCACACATGTGGTGCACTTAAATGCATGTAGACAAAGCACTCATACACAAAAAATTAGAAATCCTTTGTCATCTTAACAGTGGAGGGAATCACAGGGGAGACCTTCTGAAGCAACATCAGCCTTTCCTGTGGCACTTGGGAGGAAGTGGCAGCTTCTCTGGATGTGGCAGTCGCCCTCTTTCAGAAGTGGCCTAGGCCTGAACTGAGGCTGGATTAGCTCCCGAGAAACTAGAGATGTCTTACTGAGCACTCACACCCTGTCCATAGTTACCCACAATAGAGATGCCCAGTGGCCCCCAGAGGGCCTGTTCTGAAGCTGGCCTGCTGGCAGATCTTCCATTTTGTGACTTTAGCTGCAGGCAAAACAAGGCCCAGCACATTTTTCTTAGTGTCCTACTGTTCTGTGTAGCCAGTCCAACCTGTGCCACCCAGGCCATAGGCAGCTATAGGTGACTGAAAGAGTTATGAATGTGGCCCAATCCAAAATCAGAAATGTAGCACATTATGAGATTTTTTATTTTTTGCCATTTTTTTAGACAAGGTCTCACTATATAGCCCTAGCTTTGTAGACCAGGCTGGCCTTGATCTCACAGGCATCCACTTGCCTTGGCTTCCTGAGTGCTGGGATTAAAGGTGTACACCACCATGCCCAGCGTTGCAATTTTTCTTGTGACTCAGTTGCAAGATTTTCAAGTATGAATAATGTGAATGATAATATCAGAGTTTTTTTGTTCATTTGCTTGCTCACATTTTCGTTGTGTGTATGCACACGTGTCACACTAGCATGCGGAAGGCAGAGGGCGCTCTGTGGAGTTGGTTCTCTCCGTCCACATTTGCATGGGTTCTAAGGGTTTAACTCAGGTCATCAGACTTGCAGGCTTGTACCTGCTGAGCCATCTGATGACCTCATAATGCTTTGCTTGTACCTGCTGAGCCATCTTGATGACCTCATAATGTTTTGCTTCCACTGAGGTCCCAAAGACTGGTTACAAACTGGTTCATAGCGATGAAGTGTTAGACACACACTGCAGCTGAAAGGGAAGCCACAGTTGATGACAGACTGGGGAAGAAGGCTAATCCTTGCCCAGTACTTTATTTCTCTGGCAGGCATCAGGTGGAGGCAGCAAACTTCTGCTCGGTAGCATCTTTCTCCTCAGGGATGCTGGTCATGTTGGAGAAATAAACACGCATTGCTATCACTGGCTCCAAACCCCACGGTACTGCAGCTAAATGATTGCGGTTGTCATGGCAACAAACATCATTTCATTATCATCTGCGGCCTTTCCCCTTTGCTGGAAGAGTGTGACACAATTACATCTTTCACTCTGGTTCTGTTCTTTGTCTTTTGGGGGAAGCTGCCTCCTTCTTGCTCCAAATGGGAGGGGAGGGGTCAATTTCATTCTATTTGCATGCGTGTGGCATACACATGAGTGCACATGTGTGTATGGGGGTGTGAGTGTGCCCATGAGTGTGTGTCTGCAAGGGCCAGAGGAGAACATCGGGTGTCCTCCTCTGTCGCTCTCCACCTCCTTCCCTTGAGTCAGGATCTCACACGCCAAACCTGGAGCTCACTGCCTTACAGCTGGTCTACCCACAGCAGTGAGGCCCAGCAATCCTACTGTCTGCTCACCCTCCCCTAAAATCCCTTCTCTGTTCTAGGGTTACAGGAACACATGACCATGTCTGAGTTTTTTTGTTTTGTTTTGTTTTGTTTACATGGGTGCTGCTGGCGAGTTGAACTCGTCCTCACAATTGCACAACAAAACACTCTTACTTACTGAGCCACATCCCTGGGTAAGGTGAATTTCAGGAGGTTTTGAAAGGACATCACGGAACAGGAAAAAGGTGGGTGGGGGTGCGGGCAGGAGGAGGAAGATAAAGTGTGTAAGGCGGAGGAGGAGGTTGGGTTTGTGGATGGACAGTCACTACGAGACAGAGAAAAGGAAGGCCCTCCAGTGAGGAGGGCAGACGCCTCAGGATTCACTCGTTCAGACACGCAGGGTCCCCTCTGGGCTCCTCCCAGCTCCAGGCAGGTTTGTCCTGACAGTGACCTAGACCAAGAGGTTTCTGGGGAACAAGAACAGCTTTGCTCCCCAATCTCCCTCCAACAGGCTCTCTCCCAAGTGCCTCTTTGTAGTAAGCCATTCACTTCCAAATGAATACATGAATAGGCATTCAAACACTTTGAAGGAGTTATTATTGAGTGAGGCTTGGAGAGACTGATTGATGGGAATCAGAGCTGCTAGAGACAGATGGTGAAATTCACATGCCAGCCTGCAGGCTTACTCTGGAAAGAGCAGCTTTGCAGGGCAGTGGTAGGCACACAGGGACTGGCGAGCAGCTCTCCTCTGGACTCTCCGCTGTGCTGCTCCTAGACGTGATGACAGAGGTGGGGGCAAAGCCAGTGTCCCTGTCAGGGCTACAGCTCAGCCTCCCTGGCATCTTCAGCTTCTAAGGTGCCTGGTTTGAGATACTTCAGGATCCTTGAGGGGATGAGACTTTAGAAACTGGCTTCTATCTGCTCAGGGCCCTGAACTCCTCTTACTTAGCATGCTTGCGTGTGTGTGTGTGTGTGTGTAAGCACACTCAAAGCCTTCCTGTTGAATCACACTGTATCTGTAGGTACCACTCAGCAAAGCATGTTTTCAGACTCCTTTGGAGGGAAAGCATGCGACTAAGATGCTGAGTGATAGCCAGGACAACTGTCTCCAGGCCTGCCATGTACAGAACTCACAGGCAGGACAACAGTCAGGGGGCCTGATATACATGTTTCCCAAAACACACTAAAGAATTGTGCCTTGAAGCCTCTCCTCCTGCCTTGAAGGCCCAGGCCTTAAAGTCTCTCTTCCTGCCCAGATCTGATTTTTACTGTGTACTGCTCAAGCTGGAAAGTGTGACAGAGAATAGAAAGTGGAACCCTGGGGTTAAAGGGAGCCAACTGGGCAGAGGCTCGGTCACTAAAGTGTTTGCCGTGTAAGCATAAAGATCTGAATTTGTATCCCCAGAACCCACGTGAAAAGTCAGATGTAGCAGCACTGGAAAGGTGGAGGCAGGAGGAGCCCTGGGGTGCATTAGCCAGTTAGCTTGACCAAGTCTATGAGGTCCAAGATCAATGAAAGACCCTGTCTCAAAACATCAGATGAAGAGAGTCATTGAAGAAGACATCCAACACTGAACCTCTGCCCTATATGCTCCCCACACACGCAGCATTTGCACATGCACACACATGCATACATATGAACACACACCATCCATGGGTACCTACACAAACACATGCATAGCACATACACACACATACACGCACACACACAATCCCCAGGACTTCGGATAAACAACTCCCTCCAGAGATGTGTGGGAAGCCCCTCTCCCCACTAGAGCTCTGGAGAAAGAGTATTGACATCTGTCTTTGGGGGCCTGTGTGAGGGAGGTAGGGAGGGACCAGCCATGAGCCCTTTCAGGCTGCCCTAGAGGTGGGCACCTTGGAGCTCGCAGACAAGCCCTGTGTAGATGTCCTTACCTGTACACAGCTCAATGACCACATGCTGTTCTTCTGTGACCATTAAGTTCTTCATCAGCACTCCAGGGCCACTAAACCAGACAAAGTGGCCCCCAGAAGCTTTGAGGTTAGCTCTGTGTCATACTGAGGCATCTTATAGACACTTATTCTCTGAGTTTGATCAGTTGTGGAACTCTGTTCTAGACTCCATCTGTTGCAAAAAGAAGCTTCTTTGATGAGTGGTAATAGGTGTACTTGTCTATAAATATGAGGATCCATATTTAGCACACGGTAAGAAATTACCTTTATCTAGGGGTGTGACAGATGTACGGTTTTCTCTAGCATCTGTGACCTCTCCAGCCACGTATATTTGGTAATGTTTACAGTGTCCCACATCAGTTCCCTCCTGTTGAGCAGACAAATATATAAGCTGTTGTTTACCCCCAAGCTAAGAATGCCACCACAATACTGATATAATTTGCTATGCCTGTCACTGTTGTGGTTACTGGGTTTTGGAGCTGAGTTAGCCCACTGACTAGCAGATTGTAAAGTATCCTCCACAACTATGAGAGCTAGTCTTCAGGGAGGAAGCTTCCAGGTCAGTTCCAGCTCCAATGCTCCAAGCCCTGGGTCTGAGGCATGTCCTGTCTTCAACAATAGGATCTTACCTTCAAGCTCTAGAGGGCAATCAAGGGCTGTGGCAATAGCTTGTGTCATTTTTGGAGTCTCTTGAACTACTCTGACCAACAACTCGAAGGGAGGCTTCTCCTGTCTGGCACTGCGTTTCTTGTTATATAGCTTTCAGCTATACACATGCACTCATATATAGATATTGTATGTGTATTTTTCAGTGGGATTTTGAACATTTTATGGGTCCAGAGGTTAAGAGCACGAGTTCCTCTTGCAGAGGACCCAGGCTCAGTTCCCAGCATCCATATGGCAGCTAATAATATTCCATAACTCCAGTTGCAGGGGATCTGATGTCATCTTTTGACCGCTGTGGGCATTGAAAGCATGTGCTTACACTTACACACATGCAACCAAAACATTCATGCACATAAAGTAAAAATAAATAAAAGGAGGCCAGAAGAGGGCACTGGACCCATCAGAACTGGAGTTACAGGCAGTTATGAGCTGCTCAGCATGGGTGCTGGGAACTAGACTCTGCTCCTCTGAAAGAGTAACAAGAGCTCTTAAGCCCTGAACCATTATTGCTCCAGCCTCCCTCTCTCCCTACTTCCTCCTTCCCTCCCTTCCTTCCTTCCTTCCTTCTTTCCTTCCTTCCTTCCTTCCTTCCTTCCTTCCTTCCATCTTTCTTCCTTCTTTCCTTCCTGTCCATCTAATGAGTTGTCTCTGTGTAGTCAAAGCAAGTTGATTCCACTCGGCAGCCCAAGTTAGCCTCAAATCTGTGGCAATCCTCCTTCACAAATGTGGGGATTACAGGAGTGGCCCACCATGTTCAGCCCCAGGTGTTCCTTTTTAAAATATTTTATTTTTATTTTATGCATATGAATGTATTGCCTGTATATATGTAAGTGCATCCATGTTGTATAATGCCCACAGAAGTCCAAAGAGTGCATTGAGTTTCTGTGGAACTAGAGTTACAGATGGTTGATAATGGTCATGTGGGTGCTGGGAATCGAACCCGGGTCCTCTGCAAGAGTAGCCAGTGCTCTTAACCATCGAGCAATCTCTCTAGCCCTCCTAGTTGTTTCTTAATCCAATCAATTCAACTTTCAAAATTAGCCACTCCAAGAGATTGAGTTAAGGAGCTTGGTGAAATTCAGAATGCCAGGCCCTCTGTCCTGGCTCTTCCTACCCTTGCTGTGGCTCCCCCAGAATGTGTGTTGCTCCTGTTTTGTGTGTTTGCAAGCTTCAGCTCTTGTCAGGTGTGTGAAAATCCTTCATACAAAATTTTTATAAACGGAGTGGCCTGTACCAATTATTTCAGGTGCAGAAGAGCTGGGATGGGAGGTAAATGTGGGAATATGTCTGAAAACCACATCTTCAAGTCCAGCAGAGGTGGCCTCCCATCCTGCCCCAGGCCAGCGTTCTCCCCCTTCCGCACAGCCTTCCTGCGCATCGCCCTTTCCTCTGCTTCTTTCTCTCCTCGGAAGCAATGCTCCCTCTCGTTTCTTCTTAGTGGTAGAACAGCTTCAACTTCAAGGCCTTAAATTCCATTCCAAGCTCTTGTTAAAGTCTTGAGTGTGTGAGTGCCTCTGTGTGTGTGAGTTGGGGCGGGGGCATGTGTGCATGTGGAGGCCACAGGTCAGGTCAACCTCGGGGAACCATCTTTCTTGGTCTTTAGGCAGGCCTCTCACTGTGACCTGGGGCTCACCGATTAGGCTGCTCTGGCTGGCCAGTGAGCCCCAAGGAGCCACCTGTCTCTGGCACTCCAGTACTCGGACTGCAAGTATATACTACCGTGCCTAATGTTTTCTGTGGGTTGTGGGGACAGAACTTGTGTCCTCATGCTTGTGAAGCAAACACTTTACTGACTGATCCATCTCCAAGATCTTTTATCTAAACAAAGGCAGTTCTCCCAAAGAAACACTTCTAGGTGCTAAGACAAGACAGTCAAAGCCTCTCTTTCTGAGACAAAACCCTCTAGCACATCTCTGCTTTAATTTTTCCTAAGCACCCCAAGCTGCTCTCTGTCCTATGTTATTTATTTTAGAGCAGGTTTCTAACAGATTCCGTCAATCCCTGCTGATTCTAGAGGGGTGGGAGGGTGGACAGAAGGAAATCCTGGGCAAGGTACTTGCCCCTCCGAGTCCTGGTGAGGAAGGGCTTACAGGCAACACACAAAGCTGCGACAGGTGGTTGGTAACTTGATACGTGTGTAAACATTTGGTTATTTTAAAGCTCAGTGGAATTTATGATATTTACTCATGGGAATAAACAACAGTCCAGTCCCAGCCTCTCCCCAAACCCTAGGTATCCTGGTCAGGATGCCAAGCAAGTTGCTGTCAATCATCCAAGTCTTCCATATATATTAGTTGTTTGTCTTGTGGCTCTGACAAAAGCACCTTAAGGAAGGAAGGGTTTGTTTTGTTCACACTTTGAGGGCACAGTCCGCCATGCCAGGGAAAGCATGGTGCAGGAATGTGATACATTCTGTCTGCAGTCAGGAAGCAGAGAGTGATGAATACTGGTGCTCAGCTAGATTTCTCCTTCATATTCAGGCCAGGACTCCAGCCCATGGGGTCCATAGTTAAGGTCTTTGCACCTCAATTAACTTAAAATAATCCCTCACAGGCAGGCCTGGAGGCTTGTCTCCCCTGAGTAGTTCTAGAGCCTGTCAAGTTCACAGTCAGCATTCACTATCACACCTCTTTCTTGGTGTCAGAAGCTTCGACTGTACACCGGTCCAAACACCTTGGTGCCAAGTCCTTATTTACAATCTCAGATGTGCATAAAAAGCTCCCCTGTGGGGATGGAATTAACAGTCATGCAAGAGACAGACCATCCCAGGCTACACGATGCTCCATCTGAGGGACGGAGACATCCCTGTGAGCCTGCATACAACCTTTGTCTTGGGATACCTTAAAATCTATAGCAAGCAGAGGTTTAAAAACAAGCAGTCTCTCTATTTTTACTTCATTATGTAGACAATATATTTATTGTAGACTAATTAGAAACAATTCTTTTTTCAAATAAAAATGAAACTGTATTAGCTCACTCACCCTTTAAATCCATCTACTCATTCAACAATTAATCTGTTAAAGGCTTCTGACATAGCAGGCACCTATCCAGGGTCTGAGGATGGGGCCGTTTGCCTGAGGGAAAGCCCCTGCCCCTGTCCTGGCCCTGGCCCTGTCCCTGCACTTGTCCCTGCCCCTGTCCTTGCCTTTAACTCCCCCCACCCCTCTACCTGTCCCTATTCCTGCCCCTGTTCCTGCCCACCTGCCATTCTGTGGGCAGAAGATGGACAACTGACCAATGATAAGGAAAACAGTACAGCATTAAGGGTGAGCCCAAAGGAGCCAGCGCAGATAGAAAGGGCTTTTGAGAGTGATGCACTGGTACAGAGGGAGTGTCCTGGTAGTGGGGAGAGGAGGGAGCTGGAGAAAGGGAGTGGGCGATGGGCAGGGAGCCGGGGACTAGAGAGAGTGAAGGTCTCAGGGTCTAACTGCTCTGCGCCTTGAAGGCCAGTGAGGATTCAGGTTTTAATTAAGAAGGGAAGCCTTGGGGGATCCCAGCCAGGCTGTGACATATTGACTTAAGGCTGGGAATCAACTACAGGCAGGGAAAAGTGGGACTAGGGACCTGATAGGAGGCCACTATAACAGCTGGGTGTTGCTCTGCGGGCAAGAAGGTATCAGAGGATGGGCGAGGAGATGGAGCCTGGATGCACAGTTTCCCCTTGACTCACAATAAAACTTCTGTAAGTCCAAAATGCATGCCATACACCTAACCTTCAGGACACCATAACTCAGCAACACAGTCTGCTGGGAGCACTGGTCTCCTCCCCAAGATCATGTGGCTGCTGGAAGCTTCCTGCTGCCCAGCAGCGTGAGAGAGCGTCTAGCCCCATGCACGGCCAGGCCAACAGAAGCCCAAATTTAAAGTTCAAAGTATGCTTTTTATAGTGCATGTATTACTTTTGTCCAATCAAAGTCAAGAAATCATCAGAAAGAGCCATTGTAAGTCAGAGACCATCATCCATACCTACAGGCAGAACTGAATGTGAGTGGAGAGAGAAAGAACTACAACACTAAGAAATGCATCGCCCCGAGACATCCTCAGACAAGAGACACCGCTTTCTGAGCCTGGAGAGACCAAGGGAGACAGAGTAGAAGTCGGTTTTAAAATATCAAGTTCACCACAGCCAAAAAGGATATCAAGGAGGCCTGGCTGGGATTCAGAGAGAAGCTGGGGCTAGAGAAATAAATTTTAGTTATAAAACAAAACGTTGGCATGTAAAGCCACAAGGTCAGAAGGACATGTGAGCAGAGATCAACTCCAAGGAGCAGACTCCAGATGGCTTGGCAGGAAGGACTACAAACTCATGGCATATGATTAGAAAGAGTAGAACAGCACCCACATCTGGGCCCCAGGGGGAGAGTGAGGTAGGGTCTCTCCCAACCTAGCTAAGGAAGCAGTAAGCAAAGAGACTGTCTCATAGCCAAAGACAAGGAGGACACAACCTCCAGAACCTGGCATGTGCTCACCCTGGAAGGAGAGGCTGGCCTGGAACCACAGAGAGATGGTGATGGAAGATAAGAAAGTTAGGAGACCTGGTAGGGGCCCTTTGTCGAGCTCCAGGCCTGACTTCCCCTACTGTGACATAATATGAGACATAGTCACAGTAGCACTTCGCAGTCGTTAACTCCCTATTCCTCACTCCACCCTAGGGCCTACTACTATTAGTATTCCCATGAGGAAACTGAGGCGCAGAAAAGTTAAATGGTCCCAAAATGAAGCTCACTTAGCCCCAAAATGAGGTTGCCAGAATGTGTGCTCAGACAGTGTAGCTGTGGGGCCACTGTCTTACCTTAAGTATTCTCCCCTAAGTCACGCTTGTTTGCCCACTTGGTGACAGGATGGTCTCCTAGCTTAGCAAACGTGTTCAATGGCTTTGCTGTGTCATTGGCCCAGTGTGGGAAATCAGGAGATGATAGTTAGGCAGGGATGTCTCCTTCTGAGCAAGAACAGAATGCAGGGTGTTCGCTCTTTAGGGTCTAGTAACCTGCCTGGTCCCACCACAGTCAACTCCTCCATGGCCTGACTTCAGGTCAGAGTGCTGTAATATGGCACATTCTTTTTCTTAGGGTTGGGAAATGAGGTACACTTCAAAAACTACACAGTCATGTCTCGATTTGTGCTACCTGCAGGATCTTCCTCCCAGACCTGTGGCAAACAAATGGCGCAATACTACAGATGTCAAACTCTCTGCCCCACAGCCTCCTTCTCCTTTTTACACCTTAGAATACAAGTTTGTCAATGGAGCATTTTTAGTCTTCTCCACATTGCCCAGGGTATGTGGTAGAGGCACCAGTGGGACCTGGTAGGGGTCAATATGCCTCACACCAGGTGAGCAAAGCCACCTGCTCCTCAATTCACTTGGAAAATTGCTGTGACTGAGAAGTCTGAGTCCAAGCCAGCTCCTGTGGTGTGACCAGGCCTGTCACTGCACTGCCTGCTGGGCCTGGCCATCCACAGGGAGGATACCAGCTGGGTGAAAGGTCACCCAAAGAAGCCTTGCCCACTGTTGTTGACCAACCTAGGACTGACCCAGCCCCAGGAGAGGGAAGACTCCTCCCCTGGGAACAGCAGAGCCTGCAGTCTAATCATGGCTCCTGGGAAATTAGCCTTGTCTGAAAGCTGGTACTGTTTGATGGTGTCTGACTCTGTACTCACGCCTAGTTCAGAGGGAGGCTGCAATCTCCTGAGGTCCAGTGTCCTTTCCCAAGACATTCTGGGCTGAAGATCTGCCTCCCTCTTTCGCTGGTTCTGCTCTGGTCCTGGCTGGAGCAGGAGAGAAGAACCCTAAGAGGCTGACTTGTCCCCTCAGTGCTCTGTATGGGGTTCAAATGGCCTTCTTGAGATATGTGTGGCTCACCACTAACAGACAGGTCTTCCTTAACCCTGAGCACCAGAGCCTTTCACTGGCCAAAAAGAAGCTGTGTGTGAGGAAGGGCTATGTGCTCCCAGCATCCATTCACGGGATGGAGGGGATAGTGTGAAGAGGCTGCAGCTGGCTGTTTCTAGAGCTACATGGCCTCCCTGGGTTTCAGTGTTCACTTCTTCAACCTGGGCCAAGGGCTCCTTTCATTCCATTTCAGATACCAAATTGCATTGCTTTAGTATTTAGCTTCTCAAAGTGGGGTTTCTAGAGCCACAAGACATCATGGGAAGTTAGAAATGCAGAGATCTACACCTTGTCCCAGGACTATTAATCAGAAACTTCATTTGCAGAGATTCTCTGGTTGATCAATGCACAGGTGGAAGTTTCAGAAAGGCTGTTCTTGACCTAACCATTGTCAAACTTGGCTTTATATTGGGAATCATCTGGGAGTGGTGAGGTGGGGCTCTGTGTGTCGGGGGTGAGTGTGGGGGTGCACATATATGCAGGCCACAGGACAACCCTGAGCATCTTTCTTGGAGCACCATCCACCTTTTCTTTGAGACAGTGTCTATCTCAGACCTGGAACCTACCAACTAGACTAGGCTAGCTAGCTAATGAGGCCCAGGGACCTGCCTTGTCTCCTCAGCTCTGGGATTACAAATACTCACCATGGTACTCAGCTTTTTTATGTGGGGTGGGGTGGGGGTTGTTAAACTCAGGTCTTTACTAACTAACCTATTTATATGTCTAGCCCTGACCTGGGATGTTTTAGAAAGTACCAATGCCAGGGGGAAGGGTGGAGCCCTGGGTCTGTGATTTCACAAAACTCCTAGAGATTCTAACAGGAGTCTGGGGTGGGGAACTTCGGCCTTGAGGGAGCCAGTGGGGAGCCCTGTTAGCACCTTCCTCAGACCCCTCTGGGTGTTTCCATGGCAACAGAGGCAGCAGCATCCTTCCCCTCCAGCGCACTTCATCTTCCTTCGTTCTTCTGATCACCAGAGTTGCTTTTCTTCCTGCTCTGGGGGCACTTCTTGAGCTTGAGGTGTTCAGCCCATGCTGATTGACTCTGACCACCCTCCTTGGAGGCTCCGTCTTGGTAGGCGCTGTGGTCTTCTAGCCACAGGTCTGTCTCCAAGGAGATGTTGGTAGCACACACTTAGAGGAAGTGAGAGTATGTGGTCTAACACAGGCCCACTGCAAAGCAGATGTGCGAGTTTAGGCAGTGGGCATGGCTAGCAGCCCACCGCCCCTTGACAGCACCCACTGATCAAGCTAATCTTGTTCTCCATCTGGAACAGAGAGGTGGTGGTGTGGTGGTCAGGGCCTGCCCATCCTCCAAGCTGTTTTTCCAGGCTCCTAAATCTTTTGGCAATAGGGTCGCTAGAAGCAAACTCACTAAGGACCAAGAGAAGGCTCCTGGTTCCTACCTTCTTTCTGAAGCTAATTGGGATTTTGATTAGCATACAAAGAAATAGTCTATTTATGGGATTTTCATAGTACTTTGTTTTCTTGATCTTCCCACTCCCTTCCACTGAGTTCCTGCCCTCCACCCTGCTGCTAGTCCTCTGCTTTCCAGTCAAGTAGATTCTGCTCCTCCTCCTCCCTCTCCTCCCCCCCTTTCTCTTCCTCTTTTTCTTCTTCTTCGTCTTCCTCTTCTTCTTCCTCTTCTCCCTCTTCCTCTTCCTTCTTATCCTCCTCCTCTTTCTTCTCCCCAGCCCTCCCTTAAGGCCTCTTTTTCCCTCTCATGGTCCCCTTTCTAGTTTCATGACCTATACACTCCTACGCATACGCACATACATAAAAGCTGGTGCTCCTAGCTTGAGGGTGTACTGACTACAGATCTGACTTTGAATTCAATGGGTTCCACAACCACTGGATTATGCTCTTTGCAACTGCCTTTGTGGAGGGAAACAGTAGGCCTTAGTAGCCCATTCCTCAGGTGAGGAACCTCAAGTCCTAGATGCTCATGGCAAGAACATGAAGACTAGCATGTGACCCCAGTCCCTTCCTCCCAAGAAGACCAGGGGCCCAACCCAGTAACCCGATGGTTCCTTCAAGCTGCTTGGAATCCATGAGAGTGATGCCATCAGAGGACCTCCTGACCAGTGTCTTTAAAAGGAAAGCAAAGAAGAGCTAAAGAGATGGCCCAGTGGTTAAGAGCACTGGCTGCTCTTGCAGAGGAACAGGGTTCGAATCCCAGCACCCACAGGGTAGCTAATAATTGTCTGTAACTCCAGGAGATCCAATGTCCTCTTCTGACTTCGGAGGACATTGTATGCATGTGATGCACTTACATATATATGCAGGCAAAACACTCATAGATATAAAATAAAAATAATAAAAAATTTTTAAAAAGCTAAGTGGACACACTGAATCTGAGCAGCCACCTGCTTCTTAGGCTGGACCTGTCACAATGCCTCTGTACCTGTTTCTCCCACACAGTGGCAGGAACTGTGTGTGGATGCTTTGGTTTTTACTTTATTATTATTTCTTAGTGTGTGTTTATACACACACTATATGTATATATGTATGCATGCATATAGAAGCCTGGAACTCTCAGATTCATCTAGACTGGCTGGCCAGCAAGCCTCAGGGAGCTCCCTATCTCCCCTCCCAAGTGCTGGAATTACAGGCACAGGCTCCCAGGCCTGGCTTTTCTGTGGGTTCTGGAGATGAAGCATTCAAATACTTTATTGACTGAGCCATCTCCCCAGTCTTCCATGTGGGTTTTCCGTTCTAGTTTTGAATGAGTCCTTAGGTACAATGTGTGACAGCCAAATTCCAGAGAGCTCCAGGGCTAGCCTGGTGTCTTCCAGGAATGGGACACTGAGCAAGGCCACCAGCTCCTCAAGCAGGAACAGAGACGATGCTGAGGAAATGTTTTCTAAATGAGCCTTGAGTTTGGCCTAACTTTGCTACAGGCTATAGGCTCAGGCTGCCTTTCCCACTCAGTCCAATGTCAGAGTCTCTGTTCCATGTGCTTTACTAACTTCCTTTTCCTCCTTGTCTTTCCTCTTCCTTCTCCTTCCTGTCTTCTTTCCTCCTGCACTTCCAGCATTGCCTTGGTTTTCCTGCCTCCATGAGTGCCTGTGTTTTAGAAGTTCCTACTTCTCAAACTAGCAGGAGCCATTTGAGAGGGAGCCACATAGCGTATGAGCCATGGCATCCTTGTCACCCTGAGGGGAGTTGCTGGGAAACAGAGTCTGGACCAGACTGGTGGCTGAATCTCCTGTGTGGCTTGGAGCCACTTGGTTCACTTTAATGGACTCCAGTGGCTTCCTGTATAAAATGCATGTTCATAAACTACCGTGGAGATAAAATAAAATTGCAGGCCTAGAGGCTGGGCTCTGGCAGGGCTCTGCCCCTGCAAACTTCCTCCTTCCTGCCTTGCCCGCTGGGGTTTGCTTTCTTGGAAAATAATTCAAAGGCCATTCCAAAACTATAGACATGTCTCTGCTGGGGTCAGTCCCTTTGTGTGAGGCCCTGGAACCCACGTCCTGTCTTCCTCTGATTTTCAGTTCCCGGGTCTATTCCCACAGACCATCAACTGGACTTTCGAGCGACAGGAAGGACCCACCCTCTGGAGTCCTGAATGAATGTAGCTCAGCTCCCCAGCTCCTGTCCCCAAGGTTGTACTCTGATCATTAAACTACCCTAGCAGGTGTGGGAAACAAGGATTCAGGCCTGGTGAGCTTTAGGGAGGAGGTGTGGAATGACTCGAACAAGTCTGGGAAGATCACAAGCCCTGAAGTCTTTGTCTCCCAAACCTGCCCCCTTTGGCAAAGACCCTTGTCTGAACCTTGGTAGTCTGTCTGCAAACTGGGGATAATCCATTTTTAAAGGGATTGTCAAGGGCATTTAAGGAGATACATGTAGTAAGGACACAAATCCCTCTCTCTAGCCCGCCTCCTCTCCACGTCCAGAGTAGGTCACAGTGACACCCACTGGCATGGCACACCACGAACTCCAGGACTGCTGTCAGTCACTGGAATGTTTCCTTGCGTCCATCACAGCTCTGTGAGGTAGCTCATGTTATTTTCTTTCTAATTAGAAAAGCAGAAACACCGGGAAGTTAAGTGACTCTTTCGCGGTCACCCAGCACTATCAGAGCTGGGAGTGGCGTACTCTGCGCTTAGTGGGTACTTTCAGCTCAACTTAAATGGTTACGATTTCCTTACAGAGATTTAGAAAAGTAGAGAATGGACATAGAATTCTAGAACCTTCCATGGCCACCTTGCAGAAGGAGCCCACACAGAAGAGTCATATCAGATCAACTGTTTGGTTCTTTGTTTGCAAGGGTTCATTACCACCAACTTCGGCTGCACCTGCTTTCCTCCTGCTTTGTCCACGTGGCTGCAGTTCCGTCCTCTTTTCTCTGGAACTCTCTCCAGCCTGTGCCTTGAAAAGAAGGAGCAGGTGAGCAATACCTGTGTGAACCTCGGGACAGAAGACTTCTGACCACCAGGCCTGAAGCACATTTGCTCAGCTACCTGAGAGTTTTTGTTTTTAATGTCACCGGCTTAATTTAGGAGGATACAATTTTCCACTGAGGCTCTAGTTGACAAGCAATGTATTTTAGCGGCTAGGTAATAGCCACTAAAGTGCTTACTTGCTGCACAACATAAGGAGCTGTTTGAAGCCCCAGCATCCACATAGAAAGCTGGGTGCTGCAGTGAGCACCTGTAACCTCAGTGCTATGGGGACCCCTGGGGCTCACTAGGGAGTCAGTCTACCTGAATCTGTGAGTCCCAGGTTCAGTGAGAGACCTTGTCCAACCAAAACATATGGTGGAGAATGACTGAGGAAAATGATGCTGAGCTCCGGCCTCCAAATGTGGGTGCATATGTATATAGGCATACCCACTTAAATATGGGCACACCCACAAAACACACACACACCTACACACGTACCTGTGCTCACAAAATGTATTTTAAAAGCCAACAACAGAAGAAAAGAAATAAACCCATTCTAGGCTGCATCCTGGCCTTGGCCTTAAAATAGCTCTGTGTACGTGCTGACAGCATCTGGACACAGTCAGGGTTTCCTGAGCCGCCGCCTCTCTGTTTCCCCTTTGCCTCTGAGCTGGTTCCTCTCTTCCTTCCTGTAATTTCTTCATATTTTTGGGAATGTTCTGGGAGGCAGGAACATTTGGGGCCTCCAGCTAGACAGAAGTTCAGATTCTGGCTCAGGCTTATACTGGGTGTACACACATGGACAATGCCCCAAGAGTTAGATTTTTACCTGTGACATATATGATTATTATCTCCCCAGGACCCTGGCAAGGTGAATGGGTAATAAACAGAGAAGATAGAGGTGACCCCTTCACCAAAACTTTGGCGGCGGGGGGGGCTCTGAGGCTGGCTTGGGGAGAACCTGCATCACTTTGTCTCTCCAAAGACATTCTTATAGCTCACAGAGAGGTTCTGTCTCTCCAGAATCTTCTGTGACTCTCTACTACCACCACCTAAGTAACTAACCCATCCTGGGTCTCAGCTGGTGATGGATGGAGCTTGGTGAACATTTTCCCAGCCATGGTGGTCCAGAGACAAGCTCCAGGACAGCTTGGGCCCAAACATCCATCAATAGGCCAGAAACCCCCAAATGTAGACTCCAACAGAAAGCTGGCTTTGGGTGCTACTGCCATGAACTATGAAAACTTCCTGGGCAGAGGGTGGGGGATAGTGGTGGCCATTTGAGCAACAGCAAGCAGGCCATAGAAGAAGACCTTTGCCTTGAACTTGGAGTCATACTAGCGGCTCAAGTGACTTCTTGGCCAGTCTATGTTTCATTGCTTCTTCAAGGGAAGAGAGTGTCTTGAGGCTAGGCTACGTGCAAAACGTAAGATCTCTCTCCCTCCCTGCTGTCCCAGGAAAGAATGCAGGGCTGTGCCAGGGTCCAGAGATCAGGGTTCCACTCTGCTGTGCTCATGACTCATGCCTGACCTAATGCATGTCATTGCCCTGGGTGCACACTGGTTAAAAGGTTGTAATCATATCTGGTCTCTCCAGGTCTCCTAAGGATGGCTCACAGTGAGTTCCCAACTTGGTGATTGCCAAGTTTGTGCCTGGGCAGCACCACTGTTTCACAAAACCCATGAGAAAGCACAAAGGTCGAAGTTCTATATCTGGAGGGTGAAGATCCACGTGGCAGGAAACGCCTCTTTGTGCACTACTGAGCCCTTGTCCACATCACTGCCTTCCCCCCACAGCCCAGGGGACCAAATGACAGTGTAAAGACGGCCTCCATAAGCAGGCCATATGCCTGGGGTGTGTCACATGACAAGCCAGCCAAAGGCCTGGATCTTCCTAAGCCTTTGGAAGCTTCTAGTGACAAATGCCTGAGACTAGACAGCCCCTCTGAAGGTCAGTGAGACCGTGACTGGCACCATTGTCTTCTGTTTCTTGGGCAGGTTGGGCTTGTTTTCTTATGTAACTGTCCGGCTGCCTTTCCTGGCACCTCCCTATCACACTGGTGGCTGTGGCCAGCGCTCTGGGAGGCAGGAGCTGAGGGAGAAACAGATGGCTGCTGACTGTGGCCCTGTCTCACAGAGCCAGCTTGGAGAAGCCCATTTCCTGGGGCACTGTGGCTTTTCCGGCTGAAAACTGGGAGCTTCCTAGGTAAAAAGTCTGGATAATATGAACCCGGTTCTCCAGATAATCAGATACTTTGCTGTATAATGTTGCTTGCTATATAGTAATTCATACCATGAAGTAAATAATAATGAGCAATCTTTCTGCACCTCTGCCCTGGGTGGCCCGTTCTCTCCTGGCCCCACCTACAGTGTATTCGTTTTCAGTATTGTCCCAGTATTACCTTATACAATTTCAAACACATACTTTCGTTCTGTCACCTACTTTAAGTACACCAAGGTTGCATATAGTGTATCCTGTGTATCAACAGGGGGCAAGGATAGGCAAATGGCAGGTGACTGAACAACCCAGCGGTCATGAAAAGATTGTCAGGAAGGGGAGGGAGGAGATACAATCCCCTAGGGAAGTGAGGGAGACGAAAGAGGGAGGTATGGCAAGGGAGGGCAGAGCGCACAGCAGAGGAACCGGACAGCAAACAACGCCGGCTCCCTTCTGACCCTTGGGCTCTGAGGCATGCCCCACAAGGGGCCTTACAAGTCAGCTGATCGGATATCAAGTATTTTACAGTCACTACAGAAATCAATACAGAGGCTCCTCAAAATACTCAAAGTAGAAGCGGCTAGAGAGATGGCTCAGCGGTGAAGAACACTGGCTACTCTTTCAGAGAACACAGGTTCAGTTCCCAGCACCCACATGATAGCTAACACCCATCCTTAACCCCATTTTCAGAGTATCTGATGCCCTCTTCTGGCCTCCATGGGCACCAGGCATGCACACAGTACATTAACATACATGCAGGCAAAACATTCATACACATTATATAAAAATAAAATCTTTTTTAAAAACCCTAAAAGCGGAACTACCACACGACCCAGACCTTCCACTCCTAGGTATATTTCCCAAAGGAATCTAAGTCAGCATACCATGCAGACACCTGCACAGTCATGTTTATTGCTGCTCTATTCACAACAACCAGGAAATGGAACCAGCCTGGATGTCCATCAACAGATGAATGTAGAAAGAAAATATGGTAATGCATAATGGAGTTTTATTCAGCTGTAGAGAATGAAATTGTGACATTGATAGGAAAATTAATGGAATTGGACAGACCCCAAAAGGCAAAAATATGGTGTTTTCTCTCATACGTGGAATGTAGATTTAAGTCCATATATGTATGCGTGTGTGCATGCATGCATGTTGGGGTCAGTCATGAAACTAGAGAAGGACCATGGGAGAGGGGGGAGAAGGAGAAGGTGATGACTCTGATGGCAGAGGCCATTGAGAGGGAGACCGGGAGCAGGCAAGGGGAAGGGCAGGCTGGAGGAAGACAAATAAGAGCAAAGGGTATTGACATACACGTATGAAAACGTCATAATGAAGCCCATTACTTTGTACACTAATTCAAAAAATTAATAACTGAAATAGAGAAGGATGTTGGTGGCTCAGAAGGGCCAGTGGGAGCCTCACAGAGCTTGTCCTTCGGTCACTGGAGCCTGTGCTGGCCATCTATCTATTTCACTTAGAGTGTGGATTTTGTCCTGTTTGTTTCCTTCTAGCGCCTTCCTCACCTCCCCCATCACTGCCCCTGACCTCCGAGATGAGGATGGCTGCTGTCCACCCCTGCAGAGGTTATCTTAAAGCTCTGGTATATAATACGGCCCGGAGTGAGCCTTCCCTTTAAAATCCACTTAAAACCCTCCAGCCCCTTGTACATCCCTGCCAGCGTTCCAGTGCCTTCTAAGTGCTTCCAAGAAATGTTAGGCAAGTTGTATTCTTCAGCTTCCTGACCCTTGTCCTGCACTCCTGTTTCTCCCTTCCCCTCGAGCCTCCGCCTCCTGGGACATGGCCTCATGCCTTGCCATTCTCCCTGGGCTCTGCTTTGCTCACCATGGACAAAGCTCTCCATCCCCATGCTGCAACTTTAACCGCCAGCAAGTGTGAAGCAATCTGCCCTTGGGTTGTGGAGACAGCTGAGGGGTATCACAGCATAGAGCAGAACCCAGTGAAGACTTAGTAGGGGTGTGGGGACAACTGAGGGCTACCCCACCACAGGGCAGAAGTGATGAAGACTTGGCAGGTCTCTCTGGGATATTGTCTCTGCAGCAGATTCCTACAGAATAGCCACCATCCATGCCATCCTAGAACGATAGTGTGAGCCATATAATTAATGTTAATTTTTCTAGTGGCTACATTAAAATAATTAAAAGTAACATACTATGACAATTTTATATGTTCTATTTAACCCCATATATCCAAAAATCATTCAACTGTTACTTCATATAAAATTATAGTGAGATATATCTGGTATGTGATAGGTTATTTTATATGCAGTACTAAGTTTGAGCCCAAAGACATCAGCAATCCCAATAGCAGAAGGATTAGAAGTCCAAGTTCATCCTCAACTGTATAATGGTTTGAAACCAGCCTGGGCAATATGACAGCCTTCAAAAAGAAAGAAAGAAGCCTGGAGAGATGTTTCAGTGGTTAAGAGCACTGGCTGCTCTTGCAGAGCATCGGAGTTTGTTTCTCAGCACCCACACGGTGGCTAGTAACTGTCTGAACTTCAGTTCCAGGAGATCTGATGCCCTTTTCTGACTTCTGTGGACATTGCATGACATGGGTGCACTTACATTCGTGCATGCAATATATTCATACACATAAAATAAAAAACAATATTTTTGAAAAAGAGGGGGGCCTGTAGCCAACCGTTTCAAAATAGTCATATTTCCACCTTCTGTAACCCGGTGGAGGCGGGAACCTGCAGGAATGAACAGTCCTTGTTCCCTGCCCTGGTCTCCTTTGCGGTGGGGACCTCGGTGCCCGTTGCAGCCCACTCATGCCTGGAGACCAGTCTCTTGCTTTTCTTCTCTAGGCTCTGGGGACTGTTGGTACCTACCCTGGGAAACTTGGTCATGTTCTTCCAGGTGTCCCAATGGTCTGAGCCTAGAACTCCTCATCATACCAGAATCACTCCATGAACCTCCAAACAGCAGGGGGACACGCATCCCTCCACTCCTGGTCATGCTCTATCTGCAGGGTCCCACAACTGTGTTGTATTAATCCCAACTCTGGTGGGAACAGTTCCCTCAGGAGGTTTAAACCTCAATCCAGACAGGTCTTGGGAAAGAACTGACATTCAAGATAGGAAAGATGTCCTCTGCTCCCTTCTCTGCTCGCTCACCCACGCAAACCTCCGGCCTTGTCCCTTCACATGTTGCTATTTGGAGGAAGCTGAAAGAGGTCACATGGTGTGAACCACATGAAGAGGGGGCTTTGAGCATGGTAACTCCTTTCCCCAGAGAGAAGCTCGAAGGAGTCTCTCACTCAAGTAAGTGTTGGGGGCACTACACTAGGCATGTGTCTAGAGAACTCTGGATTCAAAGTCTCTAACATCTTCATACATGTGTGTAAAATGCAGGATTTCCCACAAAGACTGGTTAGGATGAAATGTAAAAAAGAAGATGTAATAGAAGAATATGTCCTGAGGCCATGTGATTTCCCTCTCTGTAGCTTGTTATAAAGGCTGAGGTTTTGGAAATCGTTTTTCAGATGTCTTGATAAATAAATTAGAATCCCCTTTTAAGACTAGTTCAGTTTCTCTTCTTCCTGGGAGCTGGAAGGATTGCTGAGGATTGACCCAGAGCCCTGTGTTAAGCATGTGCTCTACTGTCTATCTACACCTTCAGCTCCTAAAATTAAAAAAAATACACATTTTAAAAATCAGGAGCTAGAGAGATGACTCAGTGGTTAAGAGCACTTGCTGCTCTTGCAGAGGACTTGAGTTTGTTTCCTAGCACCCACATCAGGCGTCTGTAACCCCAGCTCACCTGTAACTTGGGCTCCAGTGGATCTGATGCCCTCTGTGGCCTCTGAGTGCACTGCACTCACATGCACAGATACAGACACACACAGACACATAATTAAAAAGCAAAATGAATTCTTAAAATTTATTTATTCTTATTATCATATAAAAAAACCCTCCTTCAACATAGCCCAATCTCACTAGCTTCCCAGAAGTAACAGCTGTTGTCAGTCTGATCTTTAACCTTCACTGCTTTTTATGCATGTATTTTCACATCTGTAACAACCTAGAAGAAGTCAGTCTTTCTTTGTGGGTTTGTTTTTGTAATACAGCGTTTTTTAATCTGTGTTTTATATTAATTTTTAAGATTTATTTTATTTATGTATATGTGTGTGCTGTGTGTGAGTATGACCATGTGTATATAATATCTGTGGAGGCCAAAAGACGGAGTTGGATCCCTTGAAACTGAAGTTACAGGAAGTTGTAAGCTGTCTGACATGGGTGCTAGGAATCGAGCTCAGGTCTTCAGCAAAAGTAGTGTGTGCTCTTAAGCACTAAGCCAACTCTCCAGCCCTTTCTTAGGTTATTGTTACACTTGATAACATGTCCTATAGATCTTTTCAAATCAGCACATGTCACATTTCTTTGCTTTCAACTGAGTCATAGAATTTCAGAGTGCCACTTAATGACCTTTCATGGGGTCTCTGATCATCATATTTGCAAACGACTTTGCAGTAAACGTCTTTGTGCACCCAGGTTAGCATATCTCTAGAAAGGCTTGTTAAATCAAAGGTTGTACATATTTGAAACTTTAAAGTATTGCCAAATTGCTCCCAAATATGTTCGAATTTTCACTTCCATCAAAAGCATTCAAAAATCCCCATTTCCCTTGATTTTAGAATCATCGAGCCTTAAATTCTTTTATGAAGTAAATGTTAAGAGAGGCAGGGTGGTAATTCATGCCAGTGTCTTGACTAGGCAGGACCCTGGGCCCAACACCCAAGGAAACAATATAAACGGAGCAAATGTTGGGAGACCCTGAAAGCTGGACATTGAAGTCCTTGGAGAAACTGAAAGGACTTTATACCCATATGACAGCCTCTAACAAAACTGAATCACTTATAGATATTGCAAATAGAAGTTTGACTATCCAAAAAAGTTAGAAAAGCGGGAAGCGGTGGTACACATCTTTAATCCAAGCAGAGGCAGGTGGATCAAATTGGCCTGAATGAGATTTCTCCTACTATCTGGTATTGGTGTTACGATAAACCTGCAATTTATGAATTTCAGATGTGTGTTAGTTAGGAGTGAGCATCTGAGCAGCATCTTCAAAAACGTGAATGTGAGTACTCAGCACTAACCTTCCAGGAATATCTGTATAGAAATAGTCACCTACAAAGATGCTCATCGACACAGTCGTGACCTTGGAAATATCAATAGAAAGATTTAAAAGCTGTGATGTGTGCATGTGTGTGTATGTTTGCATGTACATGGGCCACTATGAAGCAAGAAGAAAAATAAAGACATTTATATGCTGAAAGAAATCTGATATTAGAAAGATTTCTGAGTGTCTGCTTATGTGTAAGGCCCTGTGATGGTTAGTTACTGTTAATTGTCAATATGACAAAAATCAAGAATCACCAGGATGATGAGCCTCTGGGACTGCGTAGGAAATTTTTTTGTTTACATTAATTGATGTGGAAAGACCCATCTTCGTTATGGGCAGGATTGTTCCCTGGGCAGATTCTGGACCACATAAAGTGGAGAAAGTAAGTGAAGAACTGGCATGCTTTATCACCTGCTCCTGACTGTGGACACGATGGGCTAGCGGCTGCCTGAAGCTGCTGCCATCTTGACTTCCCTAAGACAATAGGGAAAAAGCATGGTTTCCTTGATGGGATGACAGCTTCTCAACGTTTGCTAGAAGCATTCGCACTTCCCATGAGAACCACCTGTGACTTTTATTCAGTTTTCTACTACATGTATTTATTGCCTTTAAAAATGAGTTTGGTGGGATGGAGAGATGGTTCAGCAGTTAAGATCCCCAGCACCCACATGGCAGCTAGCAACTGTCCTTAAGTCCAGTTCCAGGGAATCCAGCACTATCTTCTGGTCTCTGTGGGCATTGCATGACATGGGTGCATTTACATGCATGCAGGCAATACACTCATACACATAAAAATAAATAAATAAATCCAAAAAATTTTAAACTTCATAAAAAGTGAGTTTTTAGTGCTAGGGTGATAACCCTGTCAATAGAGTGTTTGCCATATAAGCGTGAGAACCTGAGTGCGGTCCCCAGAACCCACATAAAGCAAGAAGCCTGAGGTCTGGTGCAGGTTTGTAACCCTGCTCTGGGGAAGTGCGGACAGAAGGATCCTGGAACTCATTGGTCAACCAGTTTAGCCTCTTGGTGACCTCTATGTCAATGAGAAACCTGTCTCAAAAATCAAAGTGGACAGTGTCCTGAGAAATGACACTCGAGGTTGACCCCTGGCTGCTGCACCCATGTGTACATACATCTACACACATAGAGATACACACACACAGACAAGTTTTAGAAGCTAACTTTTCCGTCTGACATCTTTGCTCAGCATCTGAGCTTTTTCCTTGGCTGTATCTTCTATTCTTTGTCTGTATTCCCTCCCTTTAACAGAGCTAGATCAACATTTGATTCTGTATTTCATCTCACCTAACTTTACATGTGTCATCTTTTCTTTCTTTTCTTAATACTGTTTAGGAGAATCTCTTAGGCTGATCTTCCACTTTGCCAGTTCAGCTTTCACTTGGATTTCAACCACTTTATTGACTTGGGTATTTTCCCCTTTCTATGTTTTTTTGTTTTGTTTTTGTAACTCCACCTGGCCCAGTACTTGCTATGTAGACCAGACTGGCCTCAATCTCACAGATATCCACCTTCCTCTGTCTCTCAGTTGCTGATACTAAAAGCATGTGCCACCATGCCCAGCTGAGTTTTTAAAACTATTTTGGCAATCATGGCTTTATTTTCCATGGAGGCATTATTATTTTAAACCAGATACAACAGACTTCAAACAGATATTTCAAAATAGGTATGTTATTAGCTCTTTCTGGAATACTCATTTTCACTTAAAGTTTCCCTTTGTTTCAGGTATTCTCTTTTCTTGGTGGCAGTTCTATTACTGCATTTAGTTTCTCGGGCCTTGGGTTTTCAGAACTGTCTGGCCACTCCTGGCTGTCTGCTGATGAAAGTGATGTCTGTAGATGAAAGTGATGTGTGATAGTGTTGGTGGTTGGAGCACACTGCTCTGCTCTTTGAAAGAATCCCATTACCCTGACCAGAAACATGTTCCTGAGCCAGAATTGGGGTGACCATGCATGCAGGGCAAAGTCCTGCATCCTGTGCTCTGTTCTGGCTCACTCTATCTCTGGGTACCTTTGCCTCTGCTCTGCAAATCTGCAGATGGGATTCCCTCTGTGACACCTGAACACTCAGTCCCACTGCGTGGCAGCCTCTGTTGCATTTCACCAGCCTGCTCCACACTGGCCTCCCATTTCCCAGAAATTCCTTCATATTCTGTACAATAGCCCTACACATGACTGTCCACAATCACCACGACTGTTTTCTTTTCTGTGTTCCCAGAATTTCAGTGGGATTTGGGGAAATAAAGAGTATGTCCTTAGCCACCCTTAGCTAGGACATAGCTAACTATGACATACTTATTCTGCAGTTCGAATTACTTCATGGCAATCAGCTGCCAGATGTGGGATTACTGGATTCAGGGACAGGGACATTCCTGAAGTTGATATGTTTACAAACTGGTCACCAGACTAAAGTAGACCAGAGGGGACCCATGGCTCTGGCAGGGAACAGACTTGGATATCATCACAGCTCCTTCACCTCAGCTGTGTAACCTGGCTAAGCGACCTCTCTGAGCCTGAGGAGACAGTTCAGTCAGTCAAGTGCTTGCTGTATAAGCACAAAGACCGGAGTCTGATCCCCAGAATCCACATTAAAATGCCAGGCATGGTGGCACACGTTTGCAATCCCAGCACTGGGAAGGTGGAGACAGGAAGATCTGTGGGGCTCCCTGGCCAGCCAGCGTAGTCTAACCTAGTCTAATAAGCGAGCTCCAGGCCAGTGAGGTCTGTCTCGTAGGAGCCCAGAAGTTTAACTTCTTTGTTATTTGGGATACTGGCTCCTATGGATTCCTTTTCCCGTTTGACAACTCAGTCATCCGAAATCCCCCAACAAACCCACTCCAGGAAAGCAGCCTGTTCTCTCATCCTCATGCTAGTCTAGGCCCAGGATGCCGGAAACTGGGTGTTTCCTGTGCATCCAGATCAGAGGAAGGCTGGGGGTAGCGTTCACGAGAGACTCTAAAGCTGCTGGCACAGGGTGTAATGGCCTTTTGGTGTCAGGAAACATTAGAGATAAGGATACTTTTTTAAACAGGTTCAATGACATCGAGACAGATTAAAAATTGCATACTTCCAGAAGGGAGGCAAGCCAAGCAAGGTGGTCAGCCAGAGGTCAGAACTATGAAAGGTCACCAAGGCAAGGTTCTTCTTGAAAGGAATGAGGCAAAGTGGGGTGCTGGGAGGAAGAACAGGGAACAGGAACACACCTGGAAAAATAACAAGAAAGTTCTGGGCCATCTACTCAGTGGCCTGAACAAGTGTCTAACTCCACTCCGGCAGGCAGCTGTAGAGTGATCTATTGTATGTTTCTGCAATATTTGTAACTATAAGCCTGTCAGTCTTAGCATACACATACCATAAGGCATCCACTGCCATCCACGTCAAGTGTAAAATTAGTGCGGTGTAGTCTATTCAAAACGTTGAATGACCACTGCCGCAATTTCCATCACACCTGCCTGCACAGAATGTTCTATGGCTGCTTCTCAGACCTGATTGGCCTGTACTGGTGGACACACATCTGTAGTTTCTTATTGCTGTTTGCTTACTTTCTCTACCCATTCTCAGAATAGAATGTTGATGTCTCTAGTTATTAATTTTGAGTTATTTTTCCCTTTGATTTTGTGAGTTTTTGCTTCAAGTATTTTAGTGTTCTATGGCTAGAACCATATATATATATATATATATATATATATATATATATATATATATATATATATATAAAATGGCTATAGCACCCTGATGGACTGAAGTGCTTTGTCTCCATCTGATAGTGGTATCACCAGTTCAATTCCTTTGATTTTGTTCATGTGGTACATAATTTTCTGTTCTTTGACTTTTGACCTATTTATGTCTTTGAATCCAAAATGAATCTCTCGTGGGTAACATACAGTTGAAGCAACTTTTAAAATTTCTATTCCATCTGCCTTTTATTAAAGTATTTAGCTATTCTACATTTAATGTAGTTGTTGGTAAACAACAGTTCATCTTTCATTACTGTTTTCTTTGGTGTTAGATTTTTCTAGTGTACCACTTTCATTTTATCTTTTTTACTATATTTCAGTTTGTTTTCTTAGATGTTTCTCTGTACACTACTATTCAAATCTTAATTTAGAATAATCTAGTTTTAACTAATTCTGACATAATTTTAATAGTGCTCAGATACAACTCCAGGCCCTTCCCAGCCCCTGTCTGTGTTCCTTACCAGGGCACACATCAACACTTCTGTCATTTTTCTAGTATATTTTATTTTTTATTTTTATTTTGTGTGTATGAGAGTATTGCCTGCATGTATGTAAGTGCACCTGTGTCGTGCAGTGCCTGAGGTGGTCAGAAGAGGGAGTCGGATCCCCTGGAACTGGAGTTATTGGTGTTGTTAACTGCCATGTTGGTACTGGGAATCAAACCCGACGCCTCTGGAACAGCAGACAGTGCTCTCAACCACTGAGCCACCTCTCCAGCCCTGCAGCTGTCTTTTAAATCAGATAAGAAAAGAACAATTAGGGATTTTTTTGACTTTTTATAAAGGGGTTGGAGAGATGGCTCAAGGGTTAAGAGTACTGGCTGCTCTTGCCGAGGACCAGAGTTTGGTTCCCAGCATCTACATGGTGGCTAACAGCTGTCCTTAACTCCGGTTCCAGGCAACCGTGGTGGCACATGCCTTTAATCCTAGTACTGGGAATGCAGCGGTAGGTGGGTCTGTGTGAGTTCAAGGCCAGGCTGGTCTACAGGGAGCTACAGGGAGACCCTGTCTCAAAAAGACAAATAAGTAAATAAATAAATAAATAAATAAATAAATAGGACAACCAGGCAGAGGTGGCTTGATGCGTGTGACATGAAGGTTCAGACAGAGTCCTGTCTTGCACTCTCTTTTGGTTGGCAAGGTGGAGCTGGGATGATTCCCCTCACACCATGGAATGGAATCAGAGCAGGTCACCTGAACCTGGGTTTCTTCTGGTATGTACAGGGGCATCAAAGCCAAGAGGCCAGGGACACTCAGTGCTTTTTCCAGACTAACCGCTTCTCCTTTGTGGCTCTAGGGCCACTAAGAAAGAGCAGGCAAGCTAGTACTCAGAGAAGAGCTGCCTACAGACACTCAAGTGGGATGCCGTGGAGGTGCCACTTTACCTCCACAAAACGCCAAGGCCACCTTCCGGTGAACCATTCTCGGAGCACGCGGTACCCTCTGGAGCCATGCATGCCGCACCCCTACCATTTCTCAGTGCTGAAGCCGGGTGGCAGGGCGCAGGGCCAGTAGCAGACAGGCAGAACAGCAAACATTCTGAGCCATTTTTACAGAGTCGCATTTCTGACTTAGTCCAAAGTAGAATCTTTAATAATATATAGATTTTAAGTGACTGAAGGCTTACTATTGCCAGACTCTAGCATAGAGCAGCTTCTTAAAGCTGGACGGTAAATCCCTGCAAGTCGGCATTCACCATGGAAACGCTGACACAGACTTTCATTCCTTTCGCTGTGATTAAAACCCTCATTTCAATGTGTTTTTTCTTTATTTTGAGCTGGAGTCATTTGCAAGCCCAGGAATACAAGTAGCCTCCATAGAAAACCAAATGCTGCCCCCTGTCAGGAACACGATGGAACTGTCCTTTCTCGTTGCTGCAAGTCTACAAGATTTCTCCTACATCCCGGATAGAGAAAGGAAAGGGGAGAGAAGAAAACGGGAAAGGAAGGGAGGGGAGGGGAAGGGAGGGAGGGGAGGGGAAGGGAGGGAGGGGAGGGGAAGGAGGAGGGGAGAAGGGAGACACTCAAGAGTGTGTTGTTAAAACAAAAGCCACTGTGAGTAACTGGAGTCTCACCGCAGGAACCAGTGCAGACGATGCTCTGCAGGGCGTCCCTGCCTGGGGAGAGGAAGGCCTGTTCCTGTACCTGTTCCCAGCAGTCTTTGCTTCCTGCTACCGGACATCAATCCTGCATTTCTGGCCTGCTAGATCTGCAGGCTCCAGTGGCCAGCACAGGCCCTCAGGTAGAGAGACAGATTTGGGCAGTTGGAGGTCCAGTGTTGCCATGGTGAGGCCTGAGCGGGCATGGGCAGTGACTGTGCACTGCACCTCCTCGCGGTTGTGCCCCCGTGCTAGCTACTTTTATTACCACTGTGATCAGACGCCTGACAAGAAGAAAAGGTTTTATTTTGGTTCTTTGTTGGAGGATATGATCCATGCTGATTGGGAAGGCATGACATTGAGCTGTGTGGCAGGAGCTGGGGCTGATCGCTGACATCTCAATGGTTCATGAAACACAGACAGGACAGGAAGGGGTATAAACCTTAGTGTCCCCGCATGATTCACTTCCTCCAGCTAGGCCTCACTTCCCAAAGGTTTCATAATCTTCCAAAGATGGCGCCACCAGCTGGGTACTAAGTGTTCAAACACATGAACCTGTGGGGGACACTTTACCACAATGCCATTAATTGTCCTCTGGACTGTCTGACCTATAGGCATATTTTATATCCTTGGAAGTCAAGATATTCTCTACAGTCTGTGGTTTATAGTATGCAGGCATTATGCATAGTTCTTGCTAAACCAAAAGTGGTTTTCTAGCTAGATACCCCAAGAAAGTCTTTCTACTTTTCTGAACCTCTTAAACAGGCAAGACCCATGCAGATCTGACCACATTTCTTACTCAGGCCATAAGTTCTCAGCAGAGTTTCTGGCCTCAGAGCTGATGGGTCTCAAGTTTCCAAGTCTACACGTGTGCAGATGTTAGAACCTGGCTTGACGGGACTCCAGTGTTTCCAAGACTTGGTGCCCCAACAGAGCTTTGCAACAGGGGTTTCCAAAATACAAAGGACAGATAATAAGTCCAGAGTGTGCACTCAGAACAGGGGATCAGAGGTCAGACAAGGCTGGTAACAGCACCAGAAATCACCTTCTTCTAAAGATGAGCCAGGAGAACAGTAAGAGCTCTAAGAAGCGGGGCTAGGAGAGGTCCGATTGGTTTACTTAGTTCATCCCTGGACCGCACGTCATGGAGCATCATTATCCTATAACTGCACATAAGACTTACTTTAATGATTTTTAAAATGTTATTATTTGTGGGCCTGGAGAGATGGCTCAGCAGTTAAGGGTACTGACTGCTCTTGCAGAGGACCCAGGTTTGGTTCCTAGCACCCACATGACAGCTAACAACTGTCCTTAACTCCACTTTCAGCAGATTTGACTCTTTCTTCTGGCCTCCATGAGCACTGCACAACACAGGTGCACTTACATACATACAGGCAAAACATTCACACACATAAAAATATTAAAACAAACAAAATAAACAAATAAATAATTTTCTTTGTGCTTTGCTTTTGCCAAAGCCAAAAAGGACATTAAAGCCGTCTTTAGGTTCATCTTAAAAGCAAAGCCTCCCAATTCTTGGGTGTATTTCATTTTCATATTTTTAAAATAACAAGTATTTTTCCACATTTAATTTTTTTCCTCTCTCTACCAACTCATTTGTTTTCTTGGCCTGCAACTCCCTATAAAAGGTCCAGCATATGCTAGAGGAATTTTCCTCCACCTAGAGTTTTGGAAATAATTCAAAATTATTCTTTGGCCTCTGTTGGATGAAATGTGTGTTTTATTTTTATACACCTTACTACTTAGAATCAGAAACCACAGAATGGAGCACAAATCAACTCCCATCACAAGTCTTTCTTACAAGGGGGCTATAGTGACACAGGACCAAAGTGTCCATGGGAATTGTGCCTAAGTGTCCTTTTCTTCATTTATCATTTTCCAGGTCTTCTACAACAAACAGACAATGCTTTTATATTACAAATAATAACATTTAAATTATTTTTATATTTATGGGTATGAATGACCTGCATGCAATGCCCATGGAGGCCAGAAGAAGGCCTCAGATTCCCTGGCACTGGAGTCACTGTGTGGATGTTAGGAACAAACCCAAGTCCTCTATAAAAGCAGACAGTGCTCTTAACCACTGAGCCATCCCTCCAACCCTATTTATTTGTTTTTGAGACAGTGCCTGGACTGGATTTCAATTCATGATCTTCCTACCTCTGCCTCCTGAATACTCAAATTAAAGGTCTGGGCCTCACCCACAGAGTATTTCTGAACTCATCCTCTCTCCTCTACAAAGTCAACCAGTGAGGACCAAAGAGGAATAGAGGATTATGTGTCTTGTGGGGGCTTTGACTGAGAGATGATGACAAAGGGAGACCCTCATATCAACCCTACCAGAGCATTGGGTTTTCTCCGGGCCTGTGGCCTCTAAGGCCTTGGGTGTAGACAGTCATGTTTAGGGATCACAGGTGACTCTGAGGGAAGTGGGAGATGCAGTTGCTCTACTGATTCCCCAAGCAACCCCTTTTCATCAATGCTCCCTAAACACAGGAAACCATTTCTCCTAGAGGCTTTGCCCAGGGTATGCCTGCAGCCTGGGCTGTTTCTCAAAGGTGAGACCAGAGAGGGTCTGTGAGGAACCAAAGAGAACACATAGAAGCCCACACTACTCCACTGCAATTTCCAGCAACTCAAGCTTTGAGCCCTCAGGATTTTCAGTGTAGGAAGAAACAGTTCCTTACTCGGAGTTCGACTTCTGAAGTCCTATTCTGTCTGATGCTGTGGGGGGAGCATCAGCTATAAAACATGTAGTCCTCCTTTTCAAAATGGGTTGTCCAAAAAGGCTGAGGACAATTCCAGTTCTGTCCTCTGGTGTCTAGAAGACCCATCTGGTGAATCAGAACTCCATGCACAGTCCCAAGCCAGAGTGCTTTTGCTTTTAGTCCTACTCCTTTCCCTTGCATAGCAAGAACCATCAGTCCTCTGGATCTCCAACAGCACTGCACAGTGACAGACCCAAGCTGACACAGGCTTTGTCATTTTCACCATGTAGCACCCAAGGTCACACTGGGCATGGACCTGGAGCCAACAAGGATCAAAGAAAGGATCATGTGAGGGAGGCTTTTATTGGAAGTGGTGCTGTCATGGTTGGAATGAGAATGCCCCCATAGGCTCTGAGTGTTTGGGCACAGGGCCCCAGTTGGTGGTGCATTTGTGGAGGCTTAGGAGGTGTGGCCTTGCTGGAGAAAGCACATCGCTAAAGGTGGACTTTGTGAGTTCATACACTTGCCCCATTTCAAGTTTCTCTCCACTTCCTGTACCTGTTTGAGATGTGAGTGTTCAGCTTTCTGTCCCAGCTGCCTCTTCCCAGGCCCTCTGCCATTATGAAATCTTATCCCTCTGAAACCATAAGTCTAATAAACTCTTCCTGCTGTAAATTGTCTTGGTCATAGTGTTTTGTCACAACAACAGAAAAGTAACCAATACAGTTGCCCTATTCCATTGGATGGAAGTCAGTCACATGACCATCTCTCTCTGGAAGGGAGCCTGGGAAATGTGGTCCTGCTAGAAACACAAGAAGAAAAGAGGAAAGGGGTGGGATGAGTGAGCTGGCGTTGCCTCACCCCAGGATTTCACAGCAGTTGTCTGAGAGACTTGAGGCTGCTTTCTCAGTTCCTTTAATAAATTTGACCCTTGCCTCACTCGTCTTCCAGCCCGTCTGTGGACACCACTGGTCTACCCCTCACACCACAAAGAGCTTCTGGCTATTCCATGCATGTCTGTCACCTCAACCTGGAAGAGTAATATATTTGTATATAAGAATTGCTCTTAGGAAGTCAGGTCTGGTGGTACAGACCTATAATAACAATTACTCAGGAGGCTGAGACAAAGAGAGTTGCAAGTCCAAGGCCTGCTGGGCTACACAGAGTAAGTTCAAAGCTACTCTGGGCAATTTAGCAAGACCCTGTCTCAAAGTTTAAAAAAAAAAAAAATTACAAAATGGCTTATATGTAGCTCCGTGGCAGAACACTTGCCTGGTATGTGCAAGGCCCTAGGTTCAGTCCCCAGTACTACAACAAAAACAAAACAAGAACCTACTCTGTGGACCCAAATCAACATTTAAACATAGGAAGCTCATTTCCCTCTAGTTTTGCTCCCATCGACTCCTGCCACTTTGGGGGCCACTGTTGCCCACAGCTTACAGTCAGTCTGTAGAGAAGAGGGCATCTTCTCACCTGAGTTGATGCACTCCCAACACGGTGACATGTCTGGGGAAAGAGGCAGAAATAGGCTCTCGTTTCGTCTTTAACACAGAGTGTGAATATTTCGTGTCATCTGTGAGACAAGCCAAGCTCTTGAGGCCAGAGACTTGCCTGTGTGGCTGAGTTACAAGGAGACAGGTTGGAACTGGAGAGATGACTCAGCAGTTAAGAGCACGGGCTGCTCTTGCAGAAATCCCGAGTTCAGTTTCCAGCACCCATGCGGTGGCTATCAACCATATGTAACTCCAGTTTCAGAGGATCCAGTGTCCCCTTCTGACTCTGTGGGCACTGCACAAGGATGTACTTACATGTAGGCAATATACTCATACAAGTAAAAATAAAATAATTTTGAGAGAGAGAGAGAGAGAGAGAGAGAGAGAGAGAGAGAGAGAGAGAGAGAGATTGGATGAGCCCCTGACTGAGAATGGAACTGCACAGAAACTCCTTCCATCCAGGATGGATCTCCAGGTCTCATGCTGTTTAAGACATTGCTTGATCACCTAGAATATAGAATAGAGCATTTTGATGATCCTCAGGGGCTTCTATCCCATTCCTTCTCCCTGTGCACCTTGAACCTAGAGTTATGGATGACTGAGTAGTTTACCCTGAGATACCAGGTACCAGGTCTCTAGTTAATTACTCTTGTATGTATTTTTTATTTCTTTTATCCTCCTGAGTTATGGAAGGCCATTTCATTCAAGTGTAAATGAACTTTGAGTACATTATGGCCCCATATCCCACAATGCTCCCTTCTTGAGCTCCTCCACCTCCTGTTAATCCTCTTTGATCACTAGGCCTAGACAGTTTTGGTTCTACAGTCTTGTCATCTGTAATTATCATTTTGTGTATCTATATAAAATCTAAGGCCCACAAAAGAGAAAATATGTCATATCCGTCTTTCTGAAACTGACTTAATTTGCTTAATTTGATCATCTCCAGCTGCACCCATTCCCTCTTAATTCTTCTTTCTCGACTCAAATTCTTTGGAATGCATCGCTTTGGGGAGATGATAAACAGCTGTAGTAGCTAGCATCAAAGTTGCGGGCTTGTTGTGGACAAGTTTCTGTAATTCCGCAGCTCCACACAAGGATGCGCTCTCCAGGGCATCCTCTTCTCAGGCCATCTGTGACTTAAGAGCCTCAAATCCAATAATATGGCCCAAGACCCAGAATACATTATTTGCCTTTCTGGCCCTCAGTTCCTTCTCTTGGATGCGATGGTAGTCCTTCCAAGTTCCACCACCCTCCTGTTGGATAATTTAGCCTCTGCCAGCTTTCGAAGGAGCCAAAGGTCGCTGAGGTGCAGTTCCATGATCTGCCAGCAGAAGGCAGCAGACAGCGAGAAGCTGGTGCTGCAGGAATTCGGTTCCCAGCGCCAGGTGCTGGGGAAGGATTTCCAGGGGAACAGGATGTAAGGTTGTGACCACCAAGACCCCTCTAACTGCTTCCGCTAGTCACAGAGTGGGCTGGGGCATCCCGCCTCCATGCACCGACCGATACCCAGTGGTTCTCCCTCTTTGCAGGCAGACCCCTCCCCCCGCACACACTTGGTCTGTAGGGTCACTGCCTCTTCCTGCCGCGAGGACCTGGTGCCCTCTAACGGCCGTCTCCGTGACTTCTCTGAATTTATTCTCAGCTCTGCAGTTTACCACCCCATCACCTCATAATCTGGTTTCCGCTTTGCCTCCCTCACCCTAGCTTCGTACCCTCACTCCACCCCGGAGGGATAGGAATACGAACGACCGACCATGCCTCCCTAATAGAGAGTAGCCAGCTGCCAGCACAGCTTTCAAGGCTGGTGGGCTAGTCCTCAGCTGTCCACTCGTAATGTCTCATTTCTGAAGATGTGGAGGACTTTCTCCATTAGCCCAGTAGATGCCGGGTTCCACCCTTCCCTGGAAGGTGTTTTGAAAGCAGGTCACACGGGTTAGAACGTTAAAAACAGAGCACCTTTTCGTGTCTCTAGTGTGCACCGTACCTTTCTCCAGCTATCTGACCCTACATGCTGTGTCCCCCTCAAGCAGTCCTCAGGCCTAGCCCCTCTGTAACTCCTCACACCCTTAGGGCTGGGCTCTGTGGGCCTCTTCTCTTTGATTATTCTCCCAGTCCACCTCCCTGTCCAAGATTGCACTCATATCCTGATCTAGGGAAAAATAATCACACTGTTTAGCTGACTTAAGCAAAAGAGGTGACTGTGGCAGGAATGTTAGGTATTTCACAGTGTGGACTGGAAATTAGAGCATCAGAAGTAGGAACATAACAGAATGTTCTGGTCCATCCAGTCCAGGAGCATCCCTGCAGTGGGAAGTTTCTGCCCATCATCTCAAGTCACTCAGCCAGAAAGTGTGCTCAAATGACTTAGTGGGCTGACTGCGGACCAGGTCCCTTCTGGAACCCAGCACAATGAAGGACGGGCAACTCCCAAAGAGGATGGATAAGAGGAATGGATAGAGGGCAAACCCAGTCCACTGCAGGATGGTGCACATTTCATTGCACCCTAGCCCACCCCAGGCTCAATATTGGCAACCTGCTGTACATTATTTGATGGTTTTCTCCCCAGTAGACTGTAAGTACGCTGAAGCTGGATAGGCTGTTCTCACACAACTCAGCCCCAGTACCACTGGCCAAGCCCAGCATGCACACATGCATCAAGGGCTACACACACTGATGCTCCACTTCATGGAAATTAGTAATGATGAGCAGTCACATTCACATTGCCAATCAGAAGACAGACAGCCTGAGGTCCCACACTCCCTTCCAGTACCTAAGAACCTCGTATAGGCAATATTCTGGAAGGTTCCACCTCCCAACACTATCATATTGAGGACCAAGTTTCCAACACACAATGCTTTGGGGACCACTCAAACCACAGCAGGAGGGCTCTTAGGACCAGACCGACACCCATGGGAAGAACAGACACAAGGACTGAGCAGATGGAGAGGTTGCCCTAAGCCATGGGGCAGCCCAACACATCCTCTGATCTGGCACTTTCCAGAGCTGGGACTCTTCCTGGGATGCAGTGCTTCTCACTGGAGCAGCTTGGCAGAGTTCTATGGAACTGCAGGATGCAGGGGCATAGGCACTCACAGCTCTGGCTGACTGGCACCAACTCCCCATCAGGTTTCAGGGCTGCCACCCTACACTGTTAGTGTTATATGACTAGAGATTTCAAATGCATTTGAAATAAATTCCATTTAGGAAACAATCCTACTGCTGATTTCAAAGTCAAAAGAAGTTTGTGTTAGCTGACCAGTTAGTGGGCATGCATACCTACCCTTTGCCCTCTGCTAGGATGGTAAGCTGGCAGCTGCTTGGGGCATGAGAAGTGTCTGTGAGGAACGGTCATCTCCCAACAGTGAGCAGAGAGCACGCCCTTGAATGAAGTCTCAGATGCAAATTTACTTCTCACTGAGCAAGGGAGATTTCCTTACTTGCGCTACAAGTCTGCAGCTCATTTTTAGCTCCACTTGGAACCTCACAGTAAAACCCAGACTGTCCCATTACAAAAGTCTCAGCTGGCCAGGCTGGAACCTGAAGTCATTAGCTCAGAGCTCAGAAGCTATTGCAGAGCCTCTTTCTCAGGCACCTACAGAGTAGAAAACTGTCACACCAGAAGGAATGCATCACTTGACACAGCTGGCCTTATCCTGGGTGCCCAGATGCTCAGAGGCCTGTGTACCCCACAAAGGTCACCAGACACTTAATGGTGCTTATTAGCTTTATCTGCTTCTTAGAAGAAAAGCTGCAATAGGGGCTGTGTCAGGGGTGGTTAGAGCCATGTCAGGAAAGGCAGTATTCGAAAACCGTAGCAGCTTCAAGTAACCAAAGCCGAGGAAGCCCAGTGCAATTCCAATGTTCCCTTTTGAGCATGGATTTCTGTGTCATGCATTTTTTGCAAGTCACCCAGCATTACCCTGCAGCTGCTCGGGGCTCGGTAAATATGGACAGCTGACACCTGGGGAGGGGCAGGCTGAAGGACGGACATGGAAGCATACCAGGGAGTGCAGAGTGAGTTGCTTTCCTCTGAGCCTTCCCTTCTCCACACTGTGTGTGAGGGGAGGCACAAAAATAACCTCAGAGATATAGGAGGGGACAGCTAACCTCGGGGCATAGACTATACATTTCTAATGCATTAGCAAGCCAGAGACGACTCTATACAAAATGCCCTCATCGACCACATTTCCCATTCCTCTCACTCTTTCTCTCTCTCTCTCCAGGGGCATACCATGGCTGAGTACTAGTTGCTGACAGGCCAAATCACAGGAGGCTGAAGCCAAAGGCCATCCCAGGCTTGTCTGTGAAGTTGCCTAGGCAGCTGGTTAGTATTCAGGAGCCTCTGCTTTGCCTGGAACATGCTCTGAATATGCAATAACAGACATGCAAAGAAGTCATGTCCACCTTAAAGGAACTATGCTTTGCTGGCTGTGGTTGCAATCGTTTAGAATAATCTTGGGCTCCTGGGACTCTGCCAGTGTTGGTCTTTGCAAGAAACTTCATTTAATACATCAGGAGCTAGGAAAATAGCTCAGTGGAGTCAGTAAAGCGCTTGCCTTCAAGCACGAAGATCTCAGTTTGGTTTCCCAGAGCCCATATTTTTTTAAAGTTGGACATGATGGCACATGCTTATAATCTTAGCATTAGGGGAGGCAAAGACAGCTGGATTGATAGAGCTCCCTTGTCAGCCAGTCTCACTTACTTTAAAAAGTTTCAGGCCAATGAGAGACTTTGCCTCAAAGAAAGGATGGATGACATCGGAATGGCACCTAAGGTTATCCTTTGGCACATGCATACACACACCTGCACAGACACACAAATTTGATTTAGTCATCAAGTGCTGAAGGCCTTACTCTCCAGTACCCTGATCCTAAGTGAGATAGTAGATTCCAGTGTTTGAGAAGCCAGGCTTTGGGCCACATATGACTGTGGGTGTTGGTCACATCTCTTTTGTTAATAACAGGAGTTTTGTTGGTGACGTTGAAGGTCTTTGAACCTGAATGTTCTTATCTTTTTGAAGCAAGTTCACACTTTGAAATATGGACTGATTTTTCTTACTGTAGTCCATGTACTTGGGCCCGTCCCTACCCTTATTCAGTTTTGTTTGCCTTTTGTTTTCTGACACAGAGTTTCATGTAGCCCAGGCTTTGGCCTTAGACTCAATATATAGAGGAAGCTGGCCTTGAACTTGTGATTCTCTTACAGGCATATGTTACCACACCTGGCTCCTCCTTCTCTTTAATTAGCTTTAAGATAATTCAAGGAAGGAGTATAGGTTTGAGCGAAAGGACTCAGTAAGAAAATGACAAAAAAATAGATTTGGAAGATGTGCTGGATAGCTTTAGTGTCAACTTGATGTATCTGGGTTGAGAGAGCCTCAATTGGGGAATTTCCTCCGTTGGGCTGGCCTGTGGCTATGCCTGTGGGGTGTTTTCTTGATTGTTGAGTGTTGCAGGAGGGCCTAGTCCACTGTGGGTGGTGCTAGCCCTGGGCAGGTTGTTGACTATTGTATAAGAATGCAGGCTGAGCACAGGCCAGGGGAGCAAGCCAGTAAGCAGCATTCCACCATGGCCTGTGCTCCAGCTCCTGTCTCCAGGTTCCTGCCTTGAGGTCCTGTCTTGGACTCCCTGATGAACTGTAACCCGGGAGATGTAAGCAAAATGAACCCTTTCTTCCCCAAGTTGGTATTGGTCGGAGTGCTTTATCACAGCAATGGAGAAGCAGACTAGAACAGAATCATAGGCAATCATGAACAGTGAATCATTCTGACTCTAAAGGGGGAGTGCAGCAAGGTTTACCTGTAGCTGGTATAAAAAGATCCTTGCCTGCTGCTGGTCTTCCACGGCAGGTACCTGAGTGCTCTGTTCTGTTTGGTGACAGAATATTCTCCATCAGCATGGGAACATGCTGGATCATATAATACAGAAGTGTTAATCAACCCTGAGCTAACTTCAACCAAGGAGAGACAAAAATCCAGCTTCCTTGTCTTCCAGTGGAGCAGTGTGTTCCTCAGGTTTTCAGGGCCCTGACTGGCTTGTCCCCATCCAACCATAGTGCTGAGCTACTCCTTAGAATATATGTTGTGTTCTCTCCATTCCTTTCATTTCCTGAGTTTGCTCAGGAATAGGGTTCCATCTGCTCTTGGTCCTTAGATTCTCTCCAGCCTGTCAATCATGGCCCCAGAACTCGGGATGCAAGCAGTAAAACTTAGGACTCCTCAGGTCAAAAACAGTCAGGAAGCTGAGGTATTTCTCACAATCTCTTCCCCCTTATCAGTTGAATGTTGATCCTCAGGGTTATGGACTGCCTGGAATTTCTACCCTAATCTCAGATAAATCAAGTGTAATTTTACACAGGAAGTACTTCATGTAGTAAGTCATGAATACTGTAGGAAGACAATCAGCATGCCCAAGAACTGTTCACTAAAACAAAGTTTCTTTGCCTTTTATTTTTTTATTCATTTATTTATTTTTGTAGTACTGAGGACTGAACCCAGGACCTCAGTTACAGTAGAAAAATTCTCACCAACTCCAAAGCTCCAACTGTGGGTCATGACCCTATCCATGTGGGGTGTATAACTGAATGAGGATTGTGAGAAATTTGGCAACAGGATTTTGGACACTCAGTGACAAAAATTAATTCAAAATCAAATGCACAGTGAATCCAAAGTACAAATGGCAGCGCTGGCCCGTGTTGCCCTGGAGACATCACTACAGCCTTGGCTCTGAGTACACAAGCTGCTCACTTTTCAGCGAGTAGGCCGCCGCTAGTGATCGCCACCTGAAACACCTCAACTCAGACTTGACACTACTAAATACTTTTAAGTTTCAGTGTTTTGACTAGATAGACTAAGTCTTATTCTCTAATTGTACTTTCTAATTAGTATTTTCCAGTCACTACTCCTCAGTATGTATCAAATTAGTATGTCTCTGGATTGGATTGGGTTAAGAAGACATGCACACCCAGCTCACTAGTATGCAAATTTGTTTTCATCTTTAATAAATGGTAAATTATTTGTATCAAGGAACTATTTTAAAGTTCATTTCTTTATGATTTTTTATTAGTACATATTTGATTTGAATACCTGTCTTACACATTTATATGCTTGGGGTTGTATAAAAGTTTCTCAGGTGAAAGGGATTTATTTTCCTGACTATGATTAAACATTCTGACAACAAGCAATTTAGGGGGCAAGAGGGCTTGTTTCATCCTACACTTTCGGGTCACAGTCAATCATTGAGAGAAGTCAGGGCAGGAACTCAAGGCAGGAACCTGAATGCAGGCCCACTTAGTATGCAGCCTTACCTCCAACCAGGGAATTCACTCACATCCAAGGAAATACAGCAGAAACCATGGAGGGTGCCACTTGCTGGCTCATTCTCTGGCTCACTCCCACTGGCTTCATGTTCAGTTAGTTTTCTTATATAGCCCAGGACCACCTGCCCAGGGATGATGCCGTCCACAGTGGGCCAGGCCCTCCTGCTTCACTTACTAGTCAGGACGTGCCCCATAGACAGGCCTGAGGCCAACTTAATCTAGGTAATTCCTCAAATGAGGATTTCCTCTCAGATGACTCTGGTCTGTGCCAAGTTGACAATTAAAGCTCACTAGGACAGGGGTCCTGAGCAGTGAGGGTCTAAGATGCCCCAGTAAAGCAGCAGTGGATACGTAGGATGGGCTGAGGGGCAGGAGCAGAACACTCACATGTCAGACATAGAGTCCCACTGCATCCTTGCCACAACCTAGGGACTACAGGCCCTTCTTGGGCTCAGGAAGATTCCTGGATTCTCCTGTTTTTCTTGGGAAAGGCCTAGTGACACTTCCTGTTGCCCTTGTTTTTAGCAGCAGCCACTATCTATCCTAAAGAAAAAAATCAATAAATGGATAAATATATCATATTAAAAGAACCAGGGGCTGAAGAGATGGCTCAGTGGTTAAAAGCACTTTCTGTTCTTACAGAAGACCAGGTTAGAATCCCAGCACCCACATGGCTGCTAACAACTGTCTGTAACTCCAGTTCCAGGGATCTGGCACCTTCTTCTGTCCTCTGTGGGCACTACACAACACAGACGCACTTACACACATGCAGGCGTAACACTTATACATGTAAAATAAAAATAAAATAGAAGTATCGAAAGACACTGGAAAGATCAATTAAGAACAAGGCTGTTCTTGCAGAAGACCCGAGTTCAAATCCCAGCACCCACATGGCACCTAACAAATATCTATAACTCCAGTTCCAGGGGATCCAACCTCTTTTCTGGCCTCCTTGGGCCTTGCATGACATGGTGCATTTACATACATGCAGGCAATACATTCACACATATAAAATTTTTAATTTTTTCTAATTAAGAAAAAACAAAAGAACCAAAGGGCTGGGAGATGGCTCAGTTGATAAAGCTTTTGCCATGCAAACATGAGGACCTGGAGTCAGGTTTCTGGTGGGTGGCATGCACCTGTAATCCCAGTGCCGGGTAGGTGGAGATGGGAAGATCCCTGGAATTCAGTAGCCAATATACCTGATGCAGGGAGCTCCAGGTTCATTGAGAGACATATCTTAAAAGATAAGATGGAGGGGCTGGAGAGACAGCTCAGTGGTTACAAGCATCTCTTGCAGAGGACCCAGGTTCAGTTTCCAGCAACCACGTGGCAATTAACAACCATCTGTAACTCCAGCTCCAGTGGATCTTTGACCTCCATGGGCACTGCATGACATGGGTGCACCTACCGACATGCAGGGAATACCCTCACACACATAAAATAAAGATAATGAAATTTTTTGAAAAATAAAGTGGAGGACAATAGTCAACCTCTAGCCTCTACATATGCATGCACAAATTGAAGGCAGATAGACAGACACACATACACATACATGCACACACATGATGCATACACACAAAAAGGGCCAGTGAGGTGGGATATGATGCCTAGGGTTTAGGTGCTGCAGAAATAGTGATTCTTGGAGAAGCCAGCACTTTGGTCATGTGAACACTGGATTTGCAGAGGTGGCAGTAAAACCCAAGGGTGCTCCTTGCAGAACCTCAGATACGCTGGAGCAAGTCGCTCCTAGTTCATTCACTAAACCCATTAATGCAGGCTGAGATTCCAAGAGCCTTAAAAAGGCAGGTACCAATGGAGGCTGCTTCTGGGAACTACTCCTATATAGCACAAGAGAGCCCAAATTTAGCAGAGGGAGAACTGGAACTGTGATATGGGTCTAACGAAGAATTCCACAGATGCCACAGCGCTCTCGCTGGCTTGAGAGCACTTCCTCAGTGCTACCTAAAATTAAGGAAGAGGGTTGAGCCTTTGAATGCCATGCTGACCAGGATCAAGGGAATGAAAATATAGCCTTCAATCTCTCCTCTTTCCTTGATCTCCTGATAATTCTTGGATCACTGAATACATTCATTGGAAATGCAGAAAACAAGGAAAACCCTTGAAGCAACCCACACAGGCCATTTTTTAGAGGCCCAGGTGAGACTGGAGGATGATCTTCTTTTAAGCCACAGACCTTTATCTCTTACATTCGCTTTTCTGGGAGTGAAATTAATTCTCAAGTAAGGAGTACTGAAGCCTTAGTGTACAGTATTTATCAAAAACAGTTTAGAAAGAAAAGGTAGATTATGGTGAATCACTCTTACTTTGGTGTCTGTGAAAACCCAGAGAAATCTTTTTTATAATATTTGTGTATTTATTTATTATTTTTATGTGTTTGAGTGTTTTGCCTGTCACATAATTACATCCCTCTGAAACATGAGGAGTGGGCTTCCGTTTTTGCTGCGACTGTCTACAAAGGTCTGTCACCAACTCCTTGCAAGAGAGAAAGGACCAAATGTCTGATCCTTTCTTTTCTTTGCTGGGATCCCTGGCAATATTCAACGATGAACCAACAAGCTTCTCCTTGAGTGTCTCTAGAAACCCACAGACACCTTTTGATACACTTAGTTCCATTATTGCTTATATTCAAATTGTCCCACAGTTAGTCAACAGGAGGTCATTCCAGTTGACCCCTATAGGCTCCTGGTGTGACCTTGTGAGTAACTGACACCACCAGGTGTCCCAGGACCATTTAGAACATTCCCTGTCGTTTTTTTTCAGGAGCTCTGATTCTCTTTAGTGAAAAAAGGCACTGAAGAGACTACTTCAGGCACAAAGGCTTTTTAGAAACAAAAGTAACATGGAGGTATGGATGCTTCCTGCAGCCGAGGGATGGCGTGTCACATCACTTCCGCCTTTTCTTTCCTATACCCTCCCAGTTGCTCTGCCTTCCCGAGTCTGCAGGCAGGACCAAGACCAAACCGTTCTGCAGGTCCAGCCCTGCTTCTCCCTCCTTCTCCGGGTTCCCATTTGTTCCTCTTCCAGCTCTGAAGGTGAAGAGGAGTCTAGTTCCCCCAGGGGAGCTCAAATGGGAGAAACAGAAGGAAGTTGAGCATCAAGGACCAGCCCAAGGCGTGCCCTGGATCTCTTAATACCAACCATTTCAATGCACACACCCCACCAGCCTTTCCAGGAAATCATTCCTGGCAGAAATGGCCCCTCGGGGGAAATCATAGCAAAGGTAATTAAATGAGCAGCACAGTCAGAGCACAGCACCAGAGAGCCAGTCTAGATGGTCCCCCGAGAAGACAGAGCTCGGTGTTTTTCCATTCTCTTGGGAAAAAAAAAAAAATTGATGCAGGTTAAATTATGTCGCATGGCAACTGGCATCCACGGTGTTGTCATGGTTACAGGTGAGCAGGAAAGGTTGCTGTGACAGGCTAGGCTCTGAGTTCCTGGAGCTGAATGTCTTAAAAAACATACCCATTGTCTTCTTGTGTTTGCTGGAAAAACTATGAGGGTGAACAGCATCTCCTAGCCAGGTGCAGCCTGTGGACAGACACAGGGCAGATCTGGAAGATGAACCAGAGGCCGCTCCAAATGGAAGCGTCAGAAGCTTAGGGCAGTGTCCCAGAGCAAGCGAGAGTCCCGGTTCAGGCTTCAACTGCTGATGCTGGGGGAACAGAGGAAAGCGAAGAAATGGGAAGCAAGTCTCCCACTGGCCTGCTGCCGTCTAACAGAAACCAGTGTGAGCAGTGCGTATAATTTTACAGTTCCTGGCAACCATATTTTAAAGGGTTAAGAGAAGGGCTGGAGTGGTTAAGAGCACTTGCTGGTCTTACAGAATGCAGGTTCCCAGCACCACACGGTGGCTAACAACTGTCTGTAACTCCAGTTCTAGGGGATCTGATGCCCTCTTCCAGCCTCTTCAGCCGTTGCATGCATGGGTGCACCTACATACATGCAAGCAAAATACATACAAATAAAATAATGAAGGTTAAATGACACTACTGAAATTGTATTTGTTTGTTTGGGGGACAGAATCAGGATCTCTATTATAGCCCAGGCTGACCTTGAATTCTCAATCTTTCAGCCTTCTGGGTGCCAGCATTACAAGCCTGTACCACCACACCCAGCTCCAAACTTAATTGTGATAGTTTACATTTAACTAAATATATAAAACACCATTTCAATATGTAATGTAAAAGTAAGATATTTTACATTATTTTTCATACTGAATCTTCCCATTCTGCTGTATAGACACATCTCGATTTTTTGTTTTAATTTTGGGACAATCTCATTCTGTAACCTAGGCTAGTCTGGAACTTGCTATATAATCCAGGCTGACCCCCAACTCATAGAAATCCTCCTGCCTCAGCCTCTCAAGTGCTGAGATTACAGGCAAACATGACCACTATATTTGGCTTCTCAATTAATCATACAATTTGGAAATATTTATTCAATATTAAGATATCATAAAGTTCACAGTTCAAAACATTGATTCACATATGCAAATTAATTCAAATACTGAGACAAAGTGAGTATGATTTAAATCTTAAATCTCAAAAAAATGTAGCCCTTCCATCTCACCAGCCACTTCAGGGGCTCAACAACACCTGTGCTCGTGAGGTCTGTGTCGGACAGCATGGAACGGAGGTTCTAGCTCTCAAAATGGGGCCTCAGACCAGTGTGCAGACAATTCTGGCATGAGGACCTGGGTGTGGCTGGCTGCGGGCCTCATACCTGTGCCAGTGTGTGTAGTAATTCCTCCTGAGGTAAAGCATTCTATGTGGGTCAGAAGCACAGGATGTTGTAGAAGAAGTGAAACATTCTATCCTGCAGGAAAGTTCTTTAAGACTCAGGAAGTAAATAGCTCAAAAGTTTCAGAAGCTCCTGAAACTGACCAGATGCACTAGGCCCCTCCCTTACTGGCACATATAAGCAGTAAGGACTGTAGTGAGACTCTCAGACAAGCCAGCTGCCTGAAAGACCCATTCGCCAACCTGCCAAGTTGACTGCAATTTATACATTGGGCGGTTTCCCAGCTTTCTTGAGTTGTCACCCATGCTGGGGTGTACTAGGGTGATGCAGCTGCCTTTGACTCATTTCTGTAAGGAACCCCTCACCCATACTCCTGTAAGTAACCCCAATAGAACTCACTGCTTCAGCAAGTTGAACTTGCACGGTAGAGGTATCTTTACTTTGATTTGTTGTCAGTTCCCTATCTGGGGTGAGTTTGTTCACATCTCCCAAGAATAGTGTCACACAGCAGCCGTAGACATTGTGAGTGGGAGAAGTGTGCCATTACCCGGTCTCCAAACATCAGGGGCATCTCAGGCACACAGTTGGTACTTCAAGTTGTTAGAGCATAAAGCTCTTAGGCATTCAGGGCACACAACCAGCTCACCTCATTCCAATTCATCCTAATGTTGACCTCATGCTGTAACAGAACAGGACTAAAAGACACAAGGATCCAGGTCCCAACATCAACATTTTTCCAGGGGTATGACAATATTACCTATAGTTTGTATGTGTCAGTTGTTCAAGGGTATAACTAGCTTTAATCCACGTCTTTCCAACTCATTCCCTTTGGGGTGAGTGCACTGTTTCGGAGCTGAGAGCTGTGGCACGCCCACAGTGCTGGCAGCACCCTGGGGTCGATGCACCTGGGGCTCCGGCGGCTGCTGCTGCATCTCCTGGCTCCTACAGCCCCACCCAACTTCCATGTTCCTTCCACGTTCCATGTTCTCTCTTTATTCTATTTTAAGGTTTTTCTCATTTTCATGTTTCAAAAATTATGATAGTAGTGATCCCAACTGGATGATGCTGTCTAGAGGTACAGGAATGGGTTCCCTTTCTCTATTAAAGAATTAGCAGGCAGGAAAGAATTGTTACCAGAAATCTTGGCGAGTCCCAGAAGAGCCATCATATGATACCAGGGAAATCAGAGTCCCCTCCTGGGGTTCTTAATCTCATTAATAAAAGAATTTAATAGGGCTGGAGAGATGGTTCAGCCGTTAAGTGCACTTACTGCTCTTCCAAAGGACCCGGGTTCAGTTGCCAGCACCCACATGGTAAATAACACCCATCTGTAACTCCAGTTCTAAGGGACCTGACCCCCTCTTCTGACTTCTGTAGGCACTGCAGGACACAGGTGCACTTACATACATGCATCCAAAAAATACTCATAAAAATAAAGAAAAATCATTTTCCTAAAAAAGGAATTTAATAACGTATAGAAATGGAAGCTTGAGGACAAAGAACGAAGTCAAATGAACACTCAAGGACAATTTGTCAGAATTTTAAAAGAAAATCCCAGGACAGGCAAGCTAATTCTTGCAGCTGCCTGGAAGGAAGAAATAGAGAAGATAAGCCAGGGTGGAAGTCAGCCACTTGACAGCAGGCAGAAGGGAGTTTAGAAAAAGAGTAAGGAGGCCCGAAGAGTTAGTCAGTCGGTCAGTTAGTAGCGGAGTTTAAAGCATACTTGGGTTCTGGTAAGCATCTTAAAGAAAAGACAGAAGAAAAAAAAAGTGAGTTACAACTTTCTGAGTCAGGGCTCAGAAAGGCAGGTTGACCCAGCCTAAGCTCATGGTGGCCCCTATGGACTGCAGTAGGGGCTGGGAATTCTGAGAAGAAAAAGCATAATATCTTAAGGTAAATCCACCTTCCTGAAGGTCCCTGCCCTGACCCACTGGATTAACTCTCAAGGGAGGAGGGAAGTGCATGTCTCCACCTAGAGGCAGATTCCATTCTTTACTATGATGGTAGGGCTTTGTGAAAGTCTAATGATATTTTTAAACGTGGAAAGGAAATTATTTAAGTGAGGAGGATATCATTTCCAAGTCATAGTACCGTATTCAAATGAATGGTGTTAGCATAACTCAAAACACTGCCACTCCAGAACTGTAGGCACTCGGCACCATAGCTTTGGGCATCACTTAGCAAAGGGTATAGTGGGTTACTGTGAAGAAAACTCTTCTCTTAGACTAACCCCAGAGAAGAAACATTCAAATGTGAGGTTTAGAAGTTGTGACAGTCAATCTTGACTGTCCACCGATGGGGTCTATAATCACAGTGGAAACAAATGTCTGGGGATTATCTAGATTGGGGTAATTCAGGTGGGGAAACCCATCCTAAATGGTGGCACAATTCTGTGGGCAGGGATCCTAGATGAATAAAAAGAGAAAGCAAGTTGAGCACAAGCATTCATCTCCCTCTGCATCCTGACTGTAGATGCAGTGTGACCAGCCACCTCCCACTCTTGCCGCCACACCTTCTGCATGATGCACTGTACTCTGTACTGTGAACCAAAATAAACCCCTCCTTAAGTTGTTTTTGTCAGGTATTTTGTCACAATGACAATACAAGCAGCTAATATAGACAATCATTAAGATCACGTTCCCCTATGCTATCCATGAAAACTAACTGTATGCAATTATTGTGAGGTCCTCTGTCACTAAATGGCCCTAGGGACTGCCTCCTGTGTGCTTGTCCTTCTGAAATCCTCTTCCTCTGAGGTGTCCTGAAACTAATGACTTATCTCTAGTAAGTAAGACATAACTAGAGTCATGGGATTTCACTTGAATTCAGTCAAAAAATGAGTTGAAGAGCAGGAGAGATGACTCAGTGGTTAAGAGCACTGGCTGCTCTTGGAGAAGAACCAGGTTTGGTTCCCAGCATGTATATGGCAGTAGCAACCATCCATAAGTCCAGTTCTGGGAGATATGATGCCCTATTTTGGGCTCCATGAGTATTGCACACATGTGTGCACATAGATGCAGGTAAAACACTCATACACATAAAATAAACATAAATATGTGGGTTGAACTGTATTCAGAACTAGGGAAATATAATTGCAAAGAACAAAACAGGACTGACTGACAGCAGATAGGATGGAGTAAGTGGCCCCCAAAAGATAAAGTAAGAGCAAAGGTGACATAGTTTTGATGTTTCTGAGCTTAGTCCTCATGGATAGGTGCTCAAGTGGCTCAGTGTTAGTGAAACAGTAGGCAGACACTGTTCTCTGAGGTTTGAGTAGAAAAAGAGGCTCCTTTCCATGACTCCCAAGAAGTGAGTAAGAGCTTAACAAGAGTTCCTTTATCAGATCAGAGGCTAGTGCTGAGGGCTCTGGGCAGAACATGTAGCTGCTGTCCTTTGTGCTGAACAAGGGCCTCCCTGGCCACAGATGCGACTCCTCAGAACACTGGCATCCCCAGAATGGCTTTAGAGACTAAGCCTGGAAGAGAGAAAACAGGGAGGAGACTGAGAACCAGAGAGGCCAAGACAGAGAAAGATCTAGGGAATAGCAAGCATTTTTGAAAAGTCTCCAACAACACTGGCAATGATAAGAGGAACTGACAAATGAGATGCTGTGAAATTAAAAAGCTTCTGTCCAGCTAAGAAAACAGTCTGTATAAGGGGATAGAATCTTAGCCAGCTGGTTGTTAATATCTAGAACATAAAAAGAACTCAAAAAATTCATTCAACTCTGCAAATAATCCAGTCAATAAAAAGAGAATGAATTTAACAGTTCTCAAAAGTAAAAAGAAGTGAGAAATGGCCCATGTATATATGAAAAACTTTCAGTGACTTTATCTGAAAATCAAAACAACACTGAGATTTTGTCTCACCCCTGCCACAATGACTATCAAGAAAACAACAAATGCTGGCGAGAAAGTGGGAGAAAAGATCCCTGTGATAGACTGGTGGGAATGCATAAACCAGCACAGGCTAGATGGAAACCAGGAGGGAAGTTCCTGGTAAAACAAAAATTAGAACTCCAATATGCCCCAGCTGTGGGTATTCCTGGGTATGTACTCAAAGGTAGCCAAGTCAGCATGTTGAAGAGATACCTGCACGTGGTGGCAAGTTTTAATGCCAACTTGCCACAAATTAGAATCACAATTAAGTAGGGAGCCTCAATTGAGGAACTGTCTTGCTTGCCTTATTTATGTGGGAAGATCCATCCCAAATGTGGGCAGCACCATCTGGTATCAGTCCAGATAAAAGGTGCATGACCAAAGGAAGATCATTTGCCTTTTACCTGTCTGGCCTGATCTGACCACCAAGTTGATCTGTCCTGTTGCTGCTGCTGCAGCAGCAACTTCACTGACATCAGAACCAGCATGTGTAGGCTTCCATTATTGACTAAGGACCAGTAGTTTTTGGGAACCCTCTGGGTTTTCAGTGGCAGATTGGGACTGCTGAGACACCTAGCCTCAAGGACAGAGCAACTACGAGGTTCTCAGGTTCTCCAGTGTGAGAAAGTCACTCTGAGACTACTCCAACTGCAACCACTGAGCCTCAAGGACTGAGCAACTCCTGAGTTATTAGCCTCTGAGGAGTGATTCAGCTGTTGTTTGAATCTCAAAGTAAGCTGATTTTATATATATGACCAGATTTCATGCATTCTGTCATATATTTTAAGGCCTATCAAGTCAAGCATTTATACCCAGATATCCATCAGTGTCCTATCTTTAGACAAATGAAATTTCTTACTGTATGCTAAATATGGATCCTTATATTTATAGACAAGTATACTATTCATCACTCATGAAAGAAGCTTCTTTTTGCAACAGATGGAGGCCATTACAGAGTTCCACAACTGGTCACACACACATAATATGTGTCTGAGCGATGCCCAGCCCTAAGTGACACATATACAGTGGAACCTCTACACCTAAGGTTCAAGGAACATAATGGAACAGGAGTAAAGAGAATACCAAACTCTTACCAGCAAAGCTTCCCCACACAACAGAGTGCAATGCACACAGAAGGCCACAGTTGGCCAAGGTGTAAAGAATAAGAGGCTGCAGAGTTTGTGTCCCTTGATAGGACTCATGTTAAACCTCACCCACTCATGGTTTAGGGACCATTGTGGAAGAGTCAGGTGAAAAGATTTTAAGAGACAAAGTTGGTGGAAGCATGACCATAAGGACACAGTCTTCCAAGCATCTGGGAACTTGCTCATATGAACTTACAATGGTGACAGCATGCACAAGGCCCATGCAGACTCAATCAGACAAAAACTCAGCAGACAACTAAGGAAATAGGTAACAGGTCCCAACCTTAGCTAAGGAACTATTGACAACTGATTACTGCTGAGTGAGGGACAGTAGATATTCTTTAAGGGGGTGACTTAAGAGTTTTTAAGAAGACAAAAGAATGAGATCATCCTAGAGGCTGTGAGACCAGCTAAGGTTGCTGGGAGTGGGAGTGAAACGGGAAAAATGCAAACTCCAAACACTGCTGAAATCAAATGCTGAAAGTGAGGAGGTGTTTGTGTGCCTTGAGTATGCAAATGCATGTCAACAAGAACAAACAAGCTCACAACTCAGTCACCACCTGCCTAGCGTTGGCCAGGCTTGTCTTTGACACTGAGCAATGCTGGAGTGTATCCAAACTTTCTTCAGTTCATATTTTCTACCTGGATGAAAACTGTATGATTTTTTTTAACACTGCTGAAGATCAAATCACACCAGAAGTTACAGTTCATAATTTGCATGATTGATCTAGAGTATATACATTTTATGTGACTGTCACCCAACTGGAGTATGTTAGCCCGGAAGGAAGTTTCTCCCACCCATTTATACCTTTTATATCTCTTTTGCTTCCCCTGAACTATATGCAAACCGTGAAGATTTAGGTCAGATGAGAATCTATCTATTTTGTTTGAAAGTGAAAAGTCTCCCATGACTCATGTGTGTGAACACTTGGCTCCCAACTGGTGGCACTGTTTGAGAGGTGGGTCCTGGGGGCAGGTTGTGAGGGTTGTAGACCTGCCCTGTTTTAGCTTCCTGGTCCGCTCAGGTGTGAACAAGCTTCTATTGCTCCCAACACCTTCTCCACCATGATAGACTGCCCCCTCAATCCATGAACCTAAACAAATTCTTCCTTCTTTGTGTTGCTTCTTGTCAGGTCATTGTGCACAGCCATAAGAAAAGTGGCCCATACAGCATCTGACTGGGAGTGGAAGATAGTGAGCTAGGAAGCCACTGGTGAAGGAACAAAGGAAAATGAGATGCTTTGAAATCCTCATGTTAGTCTGTTGTTTCACCAAGAAAACTGATCCTCTTTTCTCTTTTATTCGTGTGGGCGTATGTGTTTGTGTGCGCACCTGTTTGCATGGGCGCACGTGCTTTATTGAGTTTGTGGAGGTTAGAGGTTGACTTTGGGTATCTTCTTCAATTACTTGCCACTCTGTCTTTTGAGACTGTATTTTCTGAACCTGGAGCTTGCTGTTTCAGTTAGACTGACTGGACAACAAGTCCTGGGGACCCTCCTGCCTTCCCCTCCCCAGCTCTGGAGTTGCAAGTATGCACCATCTGGCCTGGCTTTTTATATGGATACTGAGAATCAAACTTTGGACCTCATGCTTGTATGGTAAGCAGTTTCCCACCAGAGTCCTAGCGCCTTGGACAAGAGCTTCTGGGTGGGAAGTTCCTCTCTCTCCATTACTCTTCTGTCCCTGGTGATGGGAGCAGACAGTTCATGGAAGCCCATTGGGAGCTACCCCGCCCCACTTTGGTGGGTCTCAGCCCTGACCTCATATTAGAATCACTTCAGGGTGTTGGGGAGGGGAAATGGCATCTGTAACTCCACCCCAAGATGGTAAAATCAGAATATTTGGGGGTAGGACCCTGTACTGGTTAGTTTTTGTCAACTTGACACAAAGTGGAGACACTAAGAAGAGGGAACTTCAACTGAGGAATTTCCTCCATCACTGTCCTGCAGGCATGTCTGTGAGAGCGTGTCTTGATTACTGATTGATGTAGGAGGACCCAACCCAGTGTGGGCAGTGCTATATTCCCAGCAGGTAGGCCTTGGCTGTAAGAAAGGGTAGCTAACAAACCAGCTGACAGCATTCCTCAGGGGGCATGGCTTCAGTTCCTCACTCCTCTCAATGACGGTTCCCAAGTTGTAAGATGAAATAAACCCTTTCCTTCCCAAGTTGTTTTTGATCATGGTCTCTGTCACAGCAATGGAAACCAAACTAGAACAGCCCCAGATAAAAGTACCTAAAAATATGGAGCCCTGGGGATGGCGAGCCATTATACTGGACCAATGCTTCTCAAACTTAAATGTTCGTCAGCATCACTTAATGGGCTTCTTAGGAAAATCAACTGTTTAAGCTGTCCAAGTCCTAAGCTGATGCTCCAAGCCCAACAGACCCAAATACCACCACTGTAGAAGGGAATTTCCATGCAGCTCCTACATAGCCCCCCTGGCCAAGCAGGTTTCCATGGTTACAGTTCTTGACCACTGACTCACTCCCACATTTGAATTCTCTAGTTTCTTCCCCCACACACTCTTCTGAGTGATTTTTGACTACTGTTTTTGTCTACCTTGGACAGTTCTGGGTCCTGCTCCAGTCCCAGGGATCCTGGTGCTATCAAAACAATGACCTGAGTTTCTATCTAGGTTATGTGCATTTCCCAGCCAAGGGAAGGTTACAGCTGAAGTAGATCAGGGCCTCTGTCTTGTCACAGCATTCACATCTTCCCACAAGACAGACGCATTTGAAAAATGTACAGAACTTTTCTGCACTTCTAGGCTCTGCCATTTGTTAGCTTTATGACAAAAGCCCAATTTTGACCCCTCTCTGGAGGAGTCACAGAATAAAGGGATTGGAGCTCATTGTTGCTAAGGTCCTTTTCTCCTCTGTAAAGTAATTTATGATCTGAAAGAGGAACAATTAGCTCACTTTACTGGTTCAATTACACTCACCTTGGTGGAATAAAACTTATTAATTTTGGAGAAAAAGAACCATGCATCCATGGCAACAAAAAATTCTGCACTTATTAAAAATAGAAAATGATGTCTGCACTCATCTCCAAGGCACAAAAAGGAAAGTGGTTTCAGCTCAGGCTGATGAGTCAGCTCCCTCATTCCAATCTGTTTGTGATTCCCCTGAGAACTGTGGTCACATCTCAGCTTCTTGCCAATACACTCACTACATATTTAGAAGAGCCAAGGGCAGGCTACAAACAGTGCACACAGTGTGATCTCGTTTTCATACTGCTGTTCGCACACAGAAAACCTTTTGGGAGGCAATTTGCCAAAAATCTACCTGTGGGCTTTCTGGATGGCGAACTTAAGGGTGATTCTAGATCACATCATTTAGCTTAGGATGACTTTGATTTTGCTTGTAAAGAACATTTTGTGCTTCAATTTAGAAAAGCACAAAAGCTTTTTAGAACACATTTTCTTTCCAGACTTCTACATCCCGAGTCATTCAAGTCTTTTAGAAGGACAGTGACCCAGGTGTCTTTTTATCAAAAGCAACCCAGTCACTTGCAAGGCAAGCAGGTTGGGTTCTCTGGGTGTCCAGGGTCATTATTACCAGCTACCTACAGCCTCTGTCTTCTGTGTCTCTAGGGAAAGTAAAGAGATTACTTCCTGTCCTCAGGTTCCTATGCCTTTTTAGGTTCGGGATCTCTCTCCAGCTTCAGTTATTAGAGCAGCATCTGCCTTGATTCTGAGCTCAGAAATGTGACTTTCTTGGCCAATGAAATTGCTGGGTGACATGATACATGGAGAGGTATGCAAAACTATGGCTATCACAACTTTGTCATGTCCATAAAAAGAACACTCCACTCAAAGCCCCAAGCAAGGGAGGGATGGGAACACTTCCCTACCCCTACCTACCTGTTCCAGCCAACCTGCAAGTCCTGTGGGGGGGTCCACACTAGGTGTCACTGTACACACTATGCAGAGAAGTCAAAAGGCTTGGGCTTATTCAACAAGTGTACAGCCAAAGTGGGCCACGTGTTTGTTTTATGAGCATTGACAGAAATAAGCCAGACACTGAAAGACAAAAATCATGTTTCCTCTCACATATGGTATCTAGACTTAAATATATAGACATAACAGTGGAAGTGTGATGATTGTGGGAGAGCAGTGGGAGGCGAGGAGGACAGGAGAGGGTACGGGGTGAACAGGAACAATGCAAATGATTTATTGCATGAAAATGTCATAATGAAACCCATTGTTTTGAACAGTAGGTATTAAAAATCTTTGTTTATGGGCTGGAGAGATGGCTCAGAGGTTAAGAGCACTGCCTGTTCTTGCAAAGGACCTGAGTTCGGTTCCCAGCACCCACATGATGGCTAGCAATCATCTATAACTCCAGTTCCAGAGGATCCAGTACCCTCTTCTGGCCTCCATGAGCACCAGACATGAATGTGGTACATAAACATACATGCAGGCAAAACACTCATATACATAAAAATAAAAATAAAAAAAAAATAATTTTTTTGTTTAAAAAGAAAAAAGGAAAGGAGAATGAGGAGATAGGCTCCTGAAGATGTAAGCAGGCAAAAGTAAAAGCCATTGTCTTGAGAGTGACTTGAATAACCCTTAATTTCACTGTTTAGAGAACATGGAACTTTGTGTTATTACATGATGTCTCCTTCAAAACAGACTACATCATTATCATCCCCATTGAAGAGATTAGGAAACAAACTTTCTCAAGGTCATGTCATTCATAAGTGGTGAGCTTCGCATGGAAGCCAGGCCTCTCATTCCAAACGTGTTCATGGTGCTGCTTCTACTGAAGCAGCTATAAGACGGTGGTAGATGGAGAGGCGAGGGATACAGTGTAGATAGAGGATGCGGATGTGCAGTGCAGATAGAGGATGGGGTGTGCAGTGCAGATAGAGGATGGGAGTGTACAGTGTAGATAGAGGATGGGGTGTGCAGTGCAGATAGAGAGTGTGGTTTGCAGTGTAGATAGAGGATGCGGGTGTGCAGTGTAGATAGAGGATAGAAGTGTGCAGTGTAGATAGAGGGTGGGGTGTGCAGTATAGATAGAGGATGGGGGTGTGCAGTGCAGACAGAGGATGGGGGTGTGCAGTGTGCATAGAGGATGGGGGTGTGCAGTGTAGATAGAGGATGGGGGTGTGCAGTGTGCATAGAGGATGGGGGTGTGCAGTGTAGATAGAGGATGGGGGTGTGCAGTGTGCATAGAGGATGGGGATGTGCAGTGTAGATAGAGGATGGGGGTGTGCAGTGCGGATACAGGGTGTGGTTTGCAGTGTAGATAGAGGATGGGGTGTGCAGTGCAGATAGAAGATGGGGTGTGTAGTGTGGATAGAGGATGGGGGTGTAAAGTGTAAACAGAGGATGGGGGTGTGCAGTGCAGATAGAGGATGGGTTCGGGTGTAGTGTAGACAGAAGATGGGGGTGTGCAGTGTAGACAGAGGGTGGGGGTGTCCAGTGTAGATAGAGGATGGGGGTGTGCAGTAGGGATGGGGATAGATGGTGTGGTTTGCAGTGTAGATAGAGGGTGGGGTGTGCAGTGTAGATAGAGGGTGGGGTGTGCAGTGTAGCGGATGGGATGGTGTGTTGGTGTGTAGTGTGGATAGAGGATGGGCGTGTGCAGTGCAGATAGTATAAGTTGTAAGCCCTGACCCTAGAGCTTACAACCGAAAACAGAATAGAAGGCATGCACATAAATAATATATTCCACAAGAGAAGACTATGTTTACTGTATAACACACTGAAGATTTTCAAGATCATGTCTGCAGCTTTCTCCTCCTGTGAGCTGCAGATATGGTGACCTCCAGTGACAGACTCAAATTGCTTTTCCCTACCCAGCTCTTCCTTTGCCCAATAGCTACCTTGTTGTTTTTTAAAACATCTACCTTTTTAAAACTCAAAATCTAATCATATTGACCCTTGAGGACACTATGCTAGGAGAATGAAACCTGTCATAAAAGGCAAAGGCACCTGCTGTCAAGCCTGATGACCTGATTTTGATCCCTGAGACCCACACAGTGGAAACAAGGAACTGACTTTCTGAAATTGTCTTCTGACCTCTGTGCTTATACATGATTATACACACACACACACACACACACACACTTTTATATAATTTATAAAGGCAAACACTGCCTGATTTCACTGATCTAAATCATAGAGAGTAGGCAGATCCATAGACAGAAAGTAGAGAAGAAAGGTGGATGTCTTATTAGAAAGGGTTGGGGGAAACGGGAAATGCAAAATTAAAGTCTAATGGTTTCAGAGTCCTACTTTACAGGATGAAGGGATTCTACAGCTGGATGTTGGTGGTAATTACCCATTGCCAGCCTGTCTAATACCACTGAACTGTCAGTTTAACAACGGTTGAGATGGTAAATTTTGTTATATGTACACTACTATTATGAAAAATTGAAAGAAGAAAATAAAATCATCTGACTTCTCAACAGAACACTCTCCTATGGCTTCTATCCCCCTACGGAGGTCAAACCTCAAGCACAGCTCCCATGACTGTGCGCGCTGACCAGGTTTACCCACTGGTCACATTTAGCTCCAACTTCCTCCTGCCCTCTAATCTTCTCCACCATTGTGGATCTTGGTGCCTCAGGGCCTCTTTGCATGCTTGTCTCTTACCTGAAACACAGCTCCCATTCCTCCTACCTCCACTCAGATAACTCTCATCTTCTTCAAAGAAGCCCCCACCTCCAATTCCTCAAGCAAGATTCTGTATTCTTAGCATTCCCGCACAGTGCCCTTGGTTCTCCTTAACTTCCTGTTCGCACTGATTTTATTATGTGCTGTGTGTTCATCTGATAAATTTGGTCTTCCCTGCTAGATTACTAACTAGTTCCATGCAATGACAGAGGTGTCTGTCTTGTTCTCCATGGCAGCTACATTATCTGACAGAAGGCTTCATTCAAAGAGATGAATGGAGCAGAGGCTGTTGGCTCCCAGCCACACTCTGCAACCCTACCTCCTGCCTCATACCGAGTCAAGTCTTCCAGAGGCAGATACTGGATCCTCCTGCCCTCGGAGGATCACTAAGACTGACTTCAATCAACAGGTGTGGAAAAGAAGGAAGAGCTGATGCTTCTGGGATAGCCCCAGTCCCTCCTACTCAGGCAGAACGACTAAAGAATATTCTGTGTGGCCTCCAGAGCTGCTCACTGAGACTGAGTCAAAGTGCCCTACTGTGGTAACGTTAAGCTCCAGGCTGGCTTCTTCCCCTTTCTGCTTCACCTCTCACTCCCTAGGTAGACCTTCCTAGTTCCACCGTTCAGATAAACCCAACTTAAAAGAATGACACAGCAAATGGGATTGGTAGAGGCGTGAGAGCATCCTACAGGTGGACTGTTGTGAGGTATTTCACCATAGAAGACCACTCAGACACAAACTATTGTCAAAAGAAAGTATTTTATAGCCCACCAACGATTATACTGGCTAAACTTGTCCCACGTGTAGTGTAGGTTTTCCTCAGAGACAGCCTTATATTCAGGAGGAAAGGGGTCCCAACATATCTAGGAGTGAAAAGTTTAAGTTACCAAGTCTTAGGGGTGGCTATCCCCCCAAACAATCCCAGACAATTCCTATTCTACCAGAGGAAACCAAGTGGAAAGTACAGAAGCCATAAATCTGCAGTTAGCCACAGCAACGAGGTGCGTGCTGACCTTCCCTCAAACCCACACCTAGGTCAAACTTTTCCATTTCCACACTTTAACTGTTTCTAGCTTTAACTGCTTAACTACTGGTTTTAGCTAGGGCATGGCACAGCTTTGGTCAGTCTTGAGGTGCTTCAGCACAGGCATCTTTGTGCAGGTTTCCAGCAGTATCTAGTATGTTAACTGGGCTGTGGACAACCAGAATTGAGACAGAAACATGGAGGGAACTCCGCACAGTGTCAGAGGGGACTGGGCCGATGAGTGGCTCCTGTGGATCTCTGTCCCCACCCCAGGGAAACAATGACTTTTCTGTTCCAACAATCTCTTTGGTTTATTTTAAGAATTATCTTTCCCTCTTTGGGCATCATCTTCCTCCCCAACCTGGTGAAATTTAATTCAGTGTCTAGGTCACATGGGCAGATCAGCCTTCTTACTATTTTTGCTTTAACAAAATGTCTCTTTCACAATCTAGGATCAAATACTTGACAGAAGAACAAAATATAGGACAGAGAAAATTAAAGAGCCTGGTCTCCGCCTGACAAAGTCAGACCAAGGGCTGGCAGTGTTTCCTGGACAAATGGGAGTTGGTGAGGGTAATCTGACGAGAACAAACAGAAGCTTTCTCTACCCACCCCAGACTCCTTCAGGACATTGGTCCGATGATTGCCCCATTCAGCTTGGCTGTAAACCAAGAAGATTCAATAACACTAAAAGAGCTTTTCCAAAAATGGAGGAAGCAGAGGCAGCAAGCCTTCACCTTCACTTTGATTGACAGAAGAGTGCAGATGTCTTCTCTGAGGTCATATGGTCCAAGAACATACATTGAAGACTTCCTCAGCACATGACAAATACCCTAAATTCTGGATGAAGGAAATAGTTGAAGAATGCTGTCCATGAAGGTTAATGCGCATTGTCAACTTGACTGGCTGTATGTATTATGGTATGTCCAGGAAGATTTGATCAAAGAGGAAAGACTCATTCTGGATATGGACAGCATCATTCCATGGGCTGGGACCCTTGTTCACAAGAAGGAGAACATGAACTCTGTACCAGCATTCATTTCACTCTGCTTCCTGATTGGGAGTGCAATGTGATTGGCTGCCTCACATGCCTGGCACCATGCCTTCCCTACCATGATGGACTGTATCCTCATAGTATGAACAAAACAAACCTCTTCTCCCTTAAGTTGCTTTTGTCTGATATCTTGATACAGCAATAAGAAAAGAAACTAATATAATGTTCTTCACTTAGAGCTAGAGATCCAAGGCTCTTTCCTCATTAGCAGGAGATTCCAACAGTGGGCAATGATGCTTCATAGAGAAGCTGGTGAAAGTCAACTGAGCCTCCATAGACTACATGTTCTCTGACCTAGAAATGATCCCTTGAAAGAATTTGTATATAATACACTTCAGATTGTTCGGGCTGTTTATAAAGAAAACTCAGAGTCTCACTGGAAAAGTCAACAACTGAACATTCTTTACTAACTTCCCAGCTTTGAGGGCATCACCATTTTGCTTAACCTTGGGTATTTGACCTGGTTATGATGTGTTTTGGTCACAATGGTTCTGAGCCATGGACCAATGATTTGTTGAAGTTTGTATTAGTTACTGCTGTGTCACTAAGACCAAAATACCTGAGAGCAACTTCAAAGGAATAATTATTATCTTGGCTCATGGTTTTGGAGGGTTCGACCCACTTTGCTTGGCTTCATATGCCTGAGAAGAACATCATGGTGCTGGAGCCCATGAGCTGGTTTTTCCATGGCAGGTGGGCAAAAGAGAAGGGAATGCCAGGACTCCACTCACTTGATCCTTTTATTAGATGCAGACTCCCAGCCTTTGGGATGGTGCTACCACCTTCAGAGTACATCTTTCACTCTCAGTTAATCCTGTCTGGAAACACACTCACAGGGACAGCTAGAAGTGTGTCTCACCAATGTCCTAGGTGACAACAGAGAGTATCACAAGGCTGCTGGAAACATAGTGAGAATGTCCCTGACGGAAGATGGAGTCTTGTGAAGGACTGACTCAATTGGCAATTTCAAGAGGAAGATTCCAACCAATATTGAGTGAAACTGGTCATTGTAATAGAGGGTATTTGAAGAGAATAGTCTACAGAAAGAAAACACTTAGTATCATCTCCTCCTCCTCCTCTTCCTCCTCCTCCTCCTCCTCCTCCTCTTTCTCCTCTTCCTTTTCCTCCTCTTCCTCCTTTTCTCCTTCTCCTCCTTCTCCTCTTCTATGTATGATATAAAATTCTCCCTAACTTTGAAGGTCCAGCTAGAAAGGCAGTTTCTAATGGCTGATAGTTAGTATGCACTAGACACTTACAATGTTATACATATTGTTTTGCAGGCTTATTCCACATATCACACTGCCAAACGGCAAGACAGAGGGTAAAATGTCTTAAAATCATGGCTCAGTGGTTAAGAGCATCAACTATTCTTGTAGAGGATCAGGATTTGATGTCCAGTACCCGCATGGAGGCTAACAGCTACCTGTAACTCCAGTACCAAGGAATTCAATGCCTTCTTCCTACGTCTGCGGTCATTGCATGACATGGGTGTACTTACACACGTGCAGAAAGGCAATACACTCGTGCACATAAAAAATAAAATAAATTTTTAAAATCTGGTGACAGAGCTCCTTTTATGAAAGGAACCACCTTTTGGAGGCATGGTATGCTTGGCAAGTAGAGCAGCTACTACAAACTGTCTGGCTCCACTCTCCACCCTGGCACCTTCCTGCTGTGCACTCCACTCTGGAGCTGGGAAGCTATAAATTCGACTTTCAGCATGCCTTGTAGGTGACAGTCCCGAGACACAGGCTTTGCCAAGCACATGCCCACCATGACTCAGATGCAGGACGGGGACTCCATGATGTGGCTCTCTGCATGAGGAGATGGTAACAGACAAACCTGATTTCCTCATAACTAGCAGGGGTGGCATGATCCAGAGCCAGGGTGGCAGCATTTCCCTCAGTGGCTTGGTCCTTGGACATCGTTGCTATTGTTGGAGTAAGCCCTAGATGCCTAGTTAGAATCTGTTCTTCCTTCATCCCAGTGAACCCCTGTATAACTTAATGCACCTTCATAAACCATGTTCTAGTGAAGCCAACTAGAGAAGAAATGTCTGCAATTAAGATGACTTCAGACACAGGACAGAGCTTGAGACCTAAAGGGCCTGAGTACCAGTTATGCTGAGATTACAGAGACAAGCAGTGACTACCCTGCATAAGGCAAAGAGAAGAAATTATTAATGTTTTGAAGAAGCCAAGAACCAAGTGTTCTAGCTACTTCTCAATTGCTGTGACAAAAAACTTGAACCAAAACCAATTTGGGGAGGAAAGGGTTTAGCTTCCATCTCCCAGGTCACAGTTCATCACTGAGGGAGCCCAAGGCAGGATCTCAGGGAAGGAGCCTGGAGGCAGGAGCTGAAGCACAGGCCATGGAGGAACGCTGCTTACTGGCTTGCTCCCCTAGCCCATGATCAACCTGTTTTCTTATATAATACAAGACTACCTGCCCAGGGCTGGCACCATCCATAGTGGGCTGGGCCCTCCTGTATCACTCAACAGTCAAGAAAATACCCCACAGACATGGCCACACTCCAGTCCAATGGAGGCAATTCCCCAGTTACGGCTTCAACTCAGGTGTGTCAAGTTGACAGCTAAGTCTATCAGCACACCAAATGAGGAGGGCAGGGGAAGAGAGAAGAGAGGAGGACCAGGGAGGGCAGACAACTCACACAGAGGATGGTAAGGAAGCAGGAAGTCACAGAGCCCTGTTTGTGGCTGTAGATGAAGAGCATCGAATTTGGATGCCATTTGTGAGGTGGTTAGTAGCCTGTCTCAACTCTGAGAATCAATTCTTCAGTGCAGTCCATTTGATCTTTGAACAGATGCTTTATGTAATATATATATATATATATATATATATATATATATATATATATATATTAATCTAAAGCGACAGTTTCCACTTTGGACTGGTCCATCATTGCAATTATGAGGACAAAGTCTTCTCAAGTCCTGGGGTGGCTTTGTGATCAACCAGACCACAAAACTCAAGGAGGGAGTTTTCTCTATTTTCAAAAGGAGATGGCCCCAGGTGATGTCTGTGCCATCCTGCCAGTAGTGTCAAGATTTCCATTTTCCAAGAACGGAGGCTGAGACTTAGAAAGATCATGCAATGATCCAGCATTCCCAGTCAGTTATATCTGATGTCAAACCTGAGGTCCAACATTGTCCTTCCACAATCCACGCATAATGCACGACCAGAAAGCCAAAAGTACCAGGAAATAGCCTATGCTGGGCATTGTATTGGTTACAAGAACCATCTTAGGGATAAATGCTTTATTGGGGCTGTGGATAAGGGGATTTAGTCTGATGTTAACTCACCACTGCAGCCTTCTGCGACCATCCTGAACAGCAGTGTTTGGACTTTGCACTCCTCCATGGTGATTATATTTTCTTGGGTAGAGGCTTTGGCTGTTTTAAAGGGCTTTAGACTACTGTCAAATTGTCCTGCACAAATCTATCAACTCGCTGTCCCAACACTTGGGAACTAGAATCCTAAAATAATTATAAAGGGGCTGGTGAGATGGTTCTTGCTGCCCAACAGTGCAAGTCTGACAACCGGAGTTTGATCCTAGAACACTCAAAGTGGAAGGAAAGAATCAACTCCACCAAGTTGTCCTCTGCCGTCATGCCTGTTCAATGACACATACTCCCACCTGTTCACCCACAATAACAATTACAATAACAAAATAACCTTATAAAATAATTATACATTAATGACAATGTTTCCCCCCTCTTGATAGATTAAAAAATGAAATACTGTAGTCCCGTAAGGAGGGGTAGATAAGTAGTGGTCCAGAAATGGGGTGTGTGTGTACTCTAAGAACCAACACTGCTTGAAGAATTGAGTGTCATTGCACTTAAGGTCCTGCAGGAGGTATAGGGTCTAGTGTAGTAATGGTGTTCTTGTATTTAACTTCACTATAGAAGTTTATTTACTGTCTTAATTTTTTAAGATTTATTCTATTGTTAAGTATGTGTGTTTGAGGGGAGCTATGTGTATGTGTGAGTTCAATGTCCTTAGAGGCCAGAAGAGCTCGTCAGATGCCCTCGAGCTGGAGTTACTAGGTAGTTGTGAGTCACATGATGTGGATGCTGGGAACCCAAATCTGGTCCATAGATTCTGGAGACAGAACAGGGATCCTCTCTGCAAGAGCACTGCATGCCGTTAACCACTGAGCCCCTTCGTAAGTCTTAAAAAGCATTCACGACACGAATTCTTTTCCTTCATAAACAAAATTTCGTTACTTGCCTTCAAATTATCAGAATTTCCATAATCCGGTAAACCTAACGCCAAGTAAAACTTCTGAAAGAGTGGACTAGAACTCCCAGAATCCCGCAGGCTGACGGTGCGGACTGTGGGGCTTGAAAACTACAACTCCCAGGATTCCGCTAGCCAAAACAGTGGTTCCAGGCCCAGGTCCGGGAGGCGGAGCCCGAGAGCCGCGCACGCGTGCTGGCTCCCGAGCCGCTCTGGCCAGCAGGGCAGGCGCACGGCGGACACCTGCGAATCCCGGGCGGCGCGCTCAGCTGGCGGGGCTGCGCCGCGGCTGCGCTTGTTGCTGGGCCCGCAGGCTTGGAGCCGGGATGCTGAGCCCAGTATCAGGTGAGATCCGCTGGCGCTCGGACTGGGTTTGGAGGGAGCCCGCTTGGGTGCGGGTCGTGGGGTGCTGGGCTCCTGGGGCGGCTGCTGGGGAGGTGTCAGGACTGCAGACCAAACGGCTGCGGTCGGGGTTGGAGCAGATGTGCAGGTGGGAGCTGCGGGGTGCACCTGCCCCCGCGCCCCCGGGACCTGCGGGTTGGAGCCTGTGCTCTGGCGGACGGAGACGCGCGCGCGCGTGCTTGGGAAAGGATGGTGCGCCTTAGGCACCGAGCCAGGAGAGGTGCGCAGAGCGGGCCTGGGCCGGCCTGCCGCTAATCCCTAGGCCTCTTGGTACTTCCTATGGTTACCAGAGGGGTGCTTGGTGATAGGAGGTTGCCTGACCTCTTTGACAATGCCAGGGAAACCTCTAAAGGAGGACGCTAGTGAGAAGGACCGGGTCTCCTTGGCATTGGTGGGCGTGTTGGGCCAAAGTATGAAACCTCCTCGAGTCCTGCCGCAGGTGGTAAGCAGCCCATGTCCTCTGACCTTATGTCAGTCAGTCCTCAGTCTACTTTTGGAAGAAGCATGGAGAAAGATTGTTTTAGGGTTATGAGACAAATAGGGCCAGAGCGCAGTGGGAGCGAGTGTCATTCATCAAAACTTGGCTCCTTGACAACAGCCCTGAGCCCTCAAGCAATTCACTCATCCTCTCTGATCCTCTACTTCGTTCTCCATAAAATGGGTTTGGAAGCACCTCTTCATAGGCTTGCTGGGGAAGACTTCAGCCCGGTGTCTGAACACAGTGAGTGTATCAGATATTAACAGTCAGGGCCTCTGAGTATAGGAGTAGTTGAAAATTGGGATCCAGGTCCGTCTTTTCCAGAGATAGCAGTTCCCTGAAGTCCCCCGTGGTGACAGAGCTGGGAGGGAAGTAGGTCCCTTATGCTCTAGTGGCTGGGAGGTCACTTTTGAGCCTTAAGCCCTTGTGGGGCAGGAGAAGGGAATAGCGGAGATCCCTAGCAGAGGAGGGAGAGGAAGTGTGCTGGTGAGGGGGTTCACTGGGCTGTGAGCATCCTGGTGTGGTTGGGTGTCAGAGCAGCTTTAGTTAGTTTGGCAGTGCTGGGGATTGAATCCAAGGCCTCATACATTCTAGGCAAGTGATGTGCTACTGAGCTACGTCCCACATCCTCTTTTTACTTTTTATTTTGGGACAGTCTCACTAAGTTTCCTGGACAGACCTTGAGCTTGTGATTTTCCTGCCTGTATCTACTGAGTAGCTGGAATGGCAAGCCTATGCTGTCAGGCCCAACTAATGTGTTTTCTACCCAGCCTTCTGACTGGCAAGCCTTGCTTTGAACCTTACTTTAGAAAATACCAATAATATGCAAAGGCTTCTAGAGAACATTGAACTAGCCAGAAATTTTAATTACTCATTGCCCCCTTCCCCAAGGGGCCTCATCAGTCTGTCTCACCTTGGTCCTCTGGAGGAATATTCTCCCTTGGGAGCTGCTAAAATGATTTCCAAGGTTTTACCTGTTGGATGAGATATTGAATGAGAGGGAGGATCCAGAGATGGCTGTCATGGCCTTGTGGTCAGGTCTGTTTGACTCTTAGCCCCATCCCTTCAAATCTGAATAATCCATATAATGGTTCTGAGCATACATCCTCCTTCAGTGTGAATTGGGGTTAATAGCACCTACTTTAGGTTTGTAGTAGGGAGGGAGCCCATGATTGCAGACTGCTTAGCATGCTGTCTGGCATAGAATGAGAGTCAGTAAGCAGGAGTTGTTATATCACCGTTGTGATTAACAGATAAGAAAATAATTGTCAGGCACAGTGTTTGACTTCTCAAACCTGACACCTCCTTGTAAGGAGATATAACTGTGTCTGTCCATACCAGGAAGTGGAGGTTTGTAGCAGTTAGAAATTGGCCTAGTGTCATGAAGCTGAAAGTGCCAGGACAGAGGCTCATCTGGCATCTCTGATGCTGTTCCATCCCTGTCCTTTATGGTCTCTGCTGTTCTGGAACCCAGTTAGGACCTGGGGTGGGCATTTCTGATGTTATGGTGGGGTTGTAGCACTATGTGTGGGTTAGAGCTTGGCTGTACATATCCCCAGCCTGCTGTCACACAAGTGGTGATTCTGGAGGAGGTGGTCCCCGGGGTGAAGTCGGGTGAGACATTAGGAAAAGGCCACCCGCAGGAATCTTAGCTCCTGTCCCTGGGGGTGAGGAGGGATGAGGCTGCAGCCTGGGTGGGACCTGGAAGGCTTGGTTGGAGAAGACCCTTGTTTAGGTAATGGGGAGGAATGGGAGCCAAATGGGTCTGAGGCAGACCTCTGCTTTGAGAGCAAAGCCCTGGACATGAGAAGAGGAACCCTGCACTGAGCCCACATTCCATCTTTTCAGTCCTGGCTGCCTGAGAGACCTCATACTGCCTCCAAAGACCTCACGCATAGAATACAGGCTGCGGACAAGTCATTTCCTAGGGTTCTTTTGGGTCTAGAATGTAGTGGTTTTGTAGTTGCATCTAGCTTGGCTATCTTAGCCCAACACCAGAACAGGAGGGATAATTGTCACCCCAGCTTGCTGTCGAGATTCTCTATAGGGCAAGAGAATGGTCACAGCTTTCTAAGCCACCAGCCACAGCTGGGTACGCTCTTGTCTGGCTGGGCGAGAGTAATTACAGCAAGAAGCCTTGGGTTGCTAAGTTACCATCTAAGGCCTGTGGGTCTGTGTTTCCAGAGCCTTCCATACCTGCTCTGCCCTTGAGTCATGCAGTCTTACAGCTCTGAGGTCTACCCTGCTTCTCAGACACTAATGAGTCTTCTAGGATCTGATGACATATGAGTGAGGGACTTAAGACCAAGACCCCTAGAGTCAGAGGCATGTTCAAATCCCAGTGTCCCTGCTTGGTTATAAAGCCTTAAGCAAGGAACTTACTCTTAAGGTCTGATTTTCTCATGTTGAAAGAAAATAAAGAGCTGGGATCACAGTTTTGTGACAGAGAATTTGCCCGGTGCACAGGAGACTGAGTTCAGTCCCCAGCACCACAAGAAATAAAAACTAGCAAACTCCCAGGACCTGCATTGGAGGGCTTTGCGGGGTTAGGAAAGAGGATGAGGGCTTAGAGCTTAGTACAGTGCCTGTGTAGTAGGTAGAGAGGGGTGGCTAGCACTGGCCTTGACCCTTTGCACTGGAGGCCAGCATCCTGTTTCCTGATCAGCCAGGACAGGGAAAATGCTTTCATTCTCCCTGGCTTCTCACATTCTCACTCGTACCTGTCCGCAGGACCGGTGTCGTATCAAAACCCAGATCTTTCGTGCCACCCCTAGTGACTGGCCCTGTGCTAGGCCTGTCTTTTTTCTCCATTTTGCAAAACAACAGCAGGTCCCTTCCTTCCCTGTATTGGGCTTCCCTGAGGCATGGCTCATGCCTCACATGAGGACTCACTGCCATATCCCTGCTGTTGTTGCTTTTGCAGTCCAGGCCCTCGTGCAGGTTGTTGGCCACAGCAGTGGTGACTCACACCTCGGGGCTAGCTACAGGTGAGGTTTGCAACACAATTCGTAATGCATCCTAAGGTGGCTTCATGGGTGCCACATTTACACTGGGTTCCAAAACTTTCAGGATGGTGGCACAGTGGCCACTGTAAAGACCTGGAGAAGCAGTCCCGGCACTCACTTCTCTGGAGGCCTGCCTTCTGTGCTGCCAGCAGGAGCGGTACGGCATGGCCGGTGTCCTGCGGCGGCAGCTCTTTAGACTACCCTCTTCTCAGTCTGCTGAGCTTTGTCCGGGAGACCTGGTCTCATTTTGTGCCACTTCCGTGTCGCACACAGGGCCGTCTGCATGGGAAGGAGTGGATTGGGGCCACTTTTTCTAGAGGGCTTAAAATGTGTCTATTCAGTTTAGGAATTTCAGTTTGTACATCATCTTAGTAAAAGGCTAGAGTCAGAACCATTTAACTTTTATTAATACGGAGGGTGATCTTCAGCTAGATCCCCATTTCCCTGTGGCTGGATGGAAATTTCTTTAGAGTACTGCAGAATTGTGTAGCATCAGAACAACTTGGAAATCTCAGAGCAATTCTCTTTGAAACTGAGTACACGTTGGAATTACCTAGATGTTTTATTAAAACCATGGGTTCCTGAACCTGACTCTGACAGGGTTTCTGGATCAGTGTGTCTGGAATGAGACCCCAAGATTCTGCATTTCTTATACCTAGGAGGTGGAGATACTGCCTTCCAAGCCTGCTCCGGGAGACCCAGAACCCATCCTGTGCTTTGTCTGGGCAGTAACCCACAAAGTTGATCTTTTGGGATGGATTACATGTGTTACAATCATGCATATATAGAAAGAGTTCTACCCTACCTCTAGAGTAATGTTTGTAGCGCAGTAGGGATCCTAGGGCTGTCTCTCCAGAGAAGTAGTCTGCTTCATCCACCATCCTATGTAGGATAGAATGTCTAGATCTTTCCTTACCCTGGTTATCCCAAGGTGATTTATTGACAAAGATTCACCCAGAGTACTCAGTGGTCAAGTGTAGACTCTGATTCCTGGCAGAGGTTCATAACCTGAACTCAATCAGAAGGAAACTCCAGACAAACTGAAATTGAGGCTAGAAAATAACTGTCTGGCTTGAAAACTGTCAGGGTCATAGGAAAGACCAAGAAGCTGCTGCAGATTGGGAGAACAGAGATTTGTCCTGGGATGAATTCTGAACACAGAATAGAAACCATGGTTAAAAATAGTATCATCAATATTATTATCTTAATTTGTATGGCATAAGCATATTATCCTCAGAAATAGACACTGAGGTATTAAGGGCCAGAGGGCCAAGATGTCTACAGCATTTCTGTTTGTTTTGTTCTGTTTGTTTTGTTGTTTTGTTTGAGACAGGGTCTTCTTGATATGTTGTTCAGGCTGGTCTTGAACCCGCCGGCTCCTGCCTCCCAAGTATTCGGATTGCAAACACGTGCCAACACGTCAGCATCTAGTTTATTTTTTAAATAATTTGAAAAAGATTGTTTGCAAGTGACAGCATGATGTGTCAGCTTAGCAGCTGGCAAAGCTGGGTAAGAGTTAAGAGGTCATCTGTACTCTACCGTGCAACTTCTAACTTTGAAGTTGTTTTCACATAAAAAGGTAAAAAGGCCTGCATAGTGGATCACACTTTTAATCCAAGTACTTGGGAGGCAGAGGCAGGTGGATCTCTGAGTTCAAGTCCAACCTGGTCTACATAGTAAATTCTAGGTCAGTCAGAGCTCTATAATGAGACTCTGTCTTAGACAACAACATCAAAAGAACAACAAAAAGATAAAAAGAATTACAGACACTGGAACCAGCCTCCATGGGTGAGAGTCTCCTGTCTTCCTGTGTAAACTTGAACAGCTTTCTGGCCCCTCTGAGCCTTGTTTTCACTATCTCTAATATAAACAAATATCGTGACTGTGGAGGGCCAGAGGGTCCTGCGCCCAATGGCCAACCTGTGAGTGTTGACTGCAATAGTACCATTAGTGCTAGGAAAGAGAAAGACAGCATTGTGATAAGTCCAGGGGACACCCAGGCTGAGGGCTGTCACCTCCACTCACTGATGCTGGGTTGCAGACTCTTTGGAAGTCTGACAGCTGCCCAGGCCTTCTCCCTGCAGGGGGCTTGAGAGCACCCTTCATCCCCAAGTCTGTGGCATTTCTCTGGAGAAGCCAGTTCTCATGGCAGCCTCATCTCTGTGCTGCCCCCGCCCAGCAGCCTGGGATCCCTGTTGAACTGTGCATGGCTTCAGGCATGTCTAAGGTGGAGGAATACTCCAGGGCTTAGAGGCTGTGTGACTTGCTGGGCACAGTGACACCGGCTGTGGACAGACTTACAGCACTCACCAACCCGTACCCCGCTGAACCCTTGCTCAGAACTCCCACTTCTCCCCAGTTTTCTGTTTGTGACTGTTTAGGTCTCCTTCTGTGGGCATCTCCCAGACTCTTGATGGGTTCGATCTTAAACAGGCCTGGGGCCCATCTGAATGTGTATGCTTGGGGGTCTGAGATTTCCTTGTAAGAATTGTTTCTGTTTTGTTTTTTAATTTGCAGTTTCACCTTAAGAACTTGGAACATTGATTTCTTGGTCCATGTGTGAGCCTTACAGCAGGTTCATGTTCTTTACTTCCCATCTGTGTTCCTGTGTGTGACCACAATAATGCTGCTCCGTGATGCCAAAGAGGACCACAGAGGCAGTTAGCTTCCTCTTGACTTAGCCCTGCCAAGCAGAAGGTGGGTACCAGTCAGTGTGGTGAGCAGATCTCTGTATCACTGGGGAGCAGAGCTCCAGGTAAGAGAGTTGCAGATAGGCAGGGGGAGGCCAAACCCACCTCCAGCTCACCTGAGGCCCCCTACCTTTTCCACAAGCACAGCAGGCTCTAATCAGGAAGATGACATCACCCATCACACCAGAGCAAAGGGACTCAAGCCCTTTAGTTTTTCCCTCAAGAGTTGGTATCCAAACTCTGTTAAGGAGGGTAAGTCATTATTAGGCCAGCTGTTGACACAGGAGTCACATCTCCAGCTGTGAGTTTAATTTGCTGTGTATAGTAAGGGTCAGGGTGTCATATAAGAATGTGGACTCAAAACTGGTTGATGTTAAACTTGCTAAGTGTTACAATAACTGGTTGGCTGCCAGCATCTTAGCAAAGGACAGATATCTTTGCCAGAAAGTCTGATCTGCTGTAAATGTGCAAATTTATCAGTAGCCTTAGATTCACATTTCGTTTTGGTGTGCATATGAGCATTGCATCACACATTCCAGTTTGTGTGCTACCTGGTAAACCAAAAGGGGGAGGAAGTTGGAAGAGATTATTCCAAGGGCTGGCCTGACCTTGTGAAGCATGTTTACACTTCACTCACAGCAAGCGGGGCATCCATAACAAACCCAAAACTTTCATTGTTCAGCACTGGCAAGCACTGTGTTGTTTAGGCTAAAACATACTTCTCACTGTCTGTAAAAATTCTGCATTCCATTATAAATGTGAACATCTTTTCAAAGTCAGATTGCTGTAATCTTGGTGTAAAACCTTGCAGCCTGCCATCCTAGACTAGGTCCTACCAGCTCTTCTGCAAATCCGGGCCTGGCAGGTGCTGGCCGACTAGTCTCCTTCCCCAGTAATCCTGCTTTTGGAGGATTGACAAGTGAAGAGCTGTTTCTGACAGTCTTGTAGCTGGAGCCAAGGCGCAGGTGTTGAGGTGGGCAGGAGGGGTTTGCTTTGGACGGGGGCATATCAACACACACCTGATTTTACCAGGTAGTGTGAGACCAGCAGCTCCATCTACGTCTTTACTCAGTTTGTATAATTGCCAGAAATTACAGATTAGGACTTTTCACATTTTATCTGAAGAAATCAGAAGAATCTGTATTGTGAATAAATTGATGTTGAAGCCCTGGCCCCTGATCATTGTCTTTGGAAATAGGACTTTTAAGGAGGTAATGAGTGAATGAGGTCATAAGGCTGGGCCCCTACTTAGTGGACTAATATCCTTATAAGAAGAAGAAAAGAGATCAGATCTCCCCGTCTTGACTTGTTCCACGCACCTGCAGAGAGCAGTCACCAAGATGGTGACTCCCTCAAGCAGGGAAGAGAAGCCTCACAAAAGTCAACCCTAAGCCCTTTGATCTTAGACTTCCAACCTCCAGAACTGTGAGAAAGTAGGTTTCTGTTGTGTAAGCTACACAGCCTGCGGTGGTTTGTTTATTATAATACCCTGAATTGATTACTGTCCTGTTGGGCTCTCAGCAAAGTGAGCTTTAACTGGGCTCCAGCCTCTAGGTCATGTGGTCTGTCTCGGCTTTACTGTATCCATTGGCTCTTGGCCTGAGACTGAACAGGGACTAGGCTGGAGGACTGTTTGTTAGAATGTATGTAGCTGGAAACAGGAAATGAGGCTCTTCATTTGCTGTGTGTGGACTCTTCTGTCCAGACACCACCGAGTCTGAGGCTCTGGGCAGTTTGGGAGCCCAGCGGGTGGGTATGTCCTTCAGGCTTCCTAGCATGCTCACCTGCAGACCCTTAACAGTCAGCCCAAGTTTTTAGGGGCAGTGGGTGAAGACAGAACATGTTATCTCGGGTGGCCTGTGACTCAGCACAGCATCACATTATCCCAAGAGCCTTACGGTCTTGCTCTCTGAGAAGAAGCAAGAGCGAAATGCTAGACTGTGAACATGTGGCCTCGCCCCAGGCTTCCCTCTGGGTAAAAGCGGGGGTTGTGTATGCCGCCTTACTGCTCAGAGTCAAGAAGAATTAGAGTATGTGGTGAGAGCCTGTGTGTGCCAGGCTATGGCAGGAGTGCCTTCCTGTGTCTGGCTATGGATGGGGATGGACTTGCCTCATGCTTAGTCACTTAGATGTGGTTTCACTGGGAGAGAAGTCAGACCAGACCTCAGCTCTGCCCTGGAGTTCAGAAGTCTAGAGGAAGAATACTAAGGAAAGACCAAGGGATTTCCCCTCACTGCAGAGTGAACATCCTTGTGCTGAGATTCTGGCATATCATAGTGACCATTTCAGTGACCAGTCAGGTGACAAATGAAATGTGGCCAGCAAGCCTTTGATCTGGACGTTCTTACCCTCTGTCACTATGACCATGGCGAGGCTATAGGTTCATGGCATTGCTGTGGATAATCAACCAGACATCAGGACTAGACAGAAGGTACCAGCTCAACCAAGTTCAGCCCAGGGTCCTCAATCTCATGGCCATCAAGTTCTCCCTTACCACCTGGGTCTCCCCACCACTGCCCTGTTGCCATACAGACTAGCAGCCTGTCCAGCTCTTCCCAGGAGCCATAAAAACACCTAGAGAAAGGGGTGTTTCTGGAGAGAAACAGTCCACACACCTCAGCAGGTATGCTGCCCACAGGACAGCTCACCCTAGCCGCCTCCACCAGCTTGAAATTTCCTCCTGAAGAACTGTGCATGCTGTCTGGGAATGTTTTGATGCTTTTGGGAAGACCCATTTATTTGTTGGTTTGTTGGTTTGTTTGCTTGTTTGTTAGAGAGAGAGAGAGAGAGAGAGAGAGTGTTTGTGTGTGTGTGTGTGTGTGTGTGTGTGTGTGTGTGTGTGTGTGTGTGTATGCACGTACATATGCAACTGCATGCCATGGCTTCTGTGTGGAGGTCAGAGAACAACTTTCAGGAGTAATTAATTCTCTCCTTTTACTATGTAAGACCCAAGATCAAACTCATATCAGACTTGACAGAAAGTACCTTTACCTGCTGAGCCATCTCACCAGCCCCACTTACCCTTGATTAAAGTGCTCTTTGCCTTTATCTGATTTCTTGGTCTTGCCAGGTTCTTCTGTCCCTCTGGCTCATGTAGGATAGTGCAGTGCAGTGCAGGTGGGAGGTGGGGACCTGTAGACGAGTGTGGAGATGGCAGGAAGGGTCTTATAGTGGCTTGTCACTGCCCACCTATATCTTGGCTTCTTTGCTAAAGGTGGAACCGTGACAGATGCCTCCTAAATATCTCCTGTGACGAAATAAGATATCTGAGTTATGAGAATCCTAGGAAAGAGATCCTGAAGCAAGAATGAAGTACAAGTTTGTTAACCGTCCTCGGACCTGGTACATCAGACAGGGCAGTGGGGGAGGGGACAGGAGGGAAAGGCAGTCAACAGCGTGAAGCCAGCACAGTTTAACTGATCCATCAGTGAACCCAGAGACAGTATAGAACAAGCCTCTGTGGAGGCCCAGCAGGGAGAAGGTTTATGGGGTGGTTTTACTCAGTTCCTGTTGCTTGACCTTGGTGAAGCTGCCTGCTTGTAAGTGGTAAAGTTGGTTGAAACTCAGTCTGCCCTGGAAGACCCAGGCCTTAACCAGCACACCATTTCTTGGAGAGCATTGTCTTCTTTCTTAGCAAATCTTCCTTCCCATTTCCCCCTTGAAAGGGCAGCACGAGAACCTAAGTGCCCAGTGACGTCTGAGCGATGTGGTCCACATCTGTTCTGTTCCCTGCGAGTGCCACATTGTCAGAGCCTGATGACGAGTACTCACATATAACCAGAAACACTTCCACCTTCCACCCCAACTCAGTCTGCCCAATTATCTGTGTGTCCTACCGTGAGCTCAGTGCTTGGCTGAGTACAGAGGAAGACTCTAGCCTCCTGCCGGCCTCTAGCCACTGCCTCACAGCCCAACCTGCTCCTAAGCCTGCCTTGGATCCCTGGGAAGCCTGGAAGAGCGGGAGAGGGGAGGGTGCAGACTGGTCACTGGAGAGGTGGCGAGCCCCTGGTAGCTAGGAGGTCCACTCCTGATGGAAGCAAGTCTTCCCTCTTCCTCCTGGTGTTTCCTGGGAGTCAGCTCTGGCACCTGTAGGAAGCCATATCTGTGACCAGGTAGAGAGTACTAGCTCCTTGCAGAGCTGCCTCTGATCTCCTTGGAGAGATGTATTTCTTGTTCACTCACCAAAATCCTCCTATCGTGTATAATAGCAATTTATTTGATTGTCGATTGCCTTAGAGCTTTTTCTCATATGAAATGAACACAGAACCCCACCATCATCTTCCCGTTAGAATCCTTCTCTCTCTTTCTCTGATGGATTGTTTTAAATTACACAACATATATGTCATAACTATAAAGATTCATGTTCCCTTGTTTCTTAAATTATCTATTTAAAAAATTTTTATACATATGAGTGTTTTGCCTACATGTATATAAGTACACCACATGGATGTGTTACCTGAGGAGACCAGAAGAGGGTGTTGGATCCCCTGGAACTGGAGCTACAAACGGGCGTTAGATGTCATGTGGGTGCTGGCAGCTGAGCCTGCGTCCGCCAGGGCTCTTAACCATTAGGCCATGTCTCTAGCCCTGATCTAACAATTTGTAGTTTTTCATTTTAAAACATTTTCTGAGTGACAGAAAAGTTACAAATACTGCTTAACACAGCTTCCCCTCATCTGACATGGCCAGAGTTTAATTATCAAAACCAGGAAATTTCACACAACACGTAATCTAAACCGCAGGCCATTTTCGAATTCTGCTGCCTCCTGTCTTTCCCTCTTCGAGTCCTCGCTGCAAACCAGGACCCCCATTAGGTATCTCCTCAGTGTCTTGAGGTCTCTCCCACTCAGGGACATTTCTTTCCGTCTTTCATGTCTGTAAGTACTGAAGATGACTAGTCAGAATGTGGTAGTGTGTCCTTCAGTTTGGGTTTGAGGTCATCTCAACTAACCTTCAGAGCTGTGCTGAGCAGGAACAGAAGCGCTGGGCAGTGAGTCACCCTTCTCCTGGCATCCCACCCTGGGTCGGCGAGGTCAGCTGAGTGGTGCTGCAGATTCCATCACATGGCTTAGCTTCTCCGTCTCTGTGTGTACTCTTGCCTTGGTAAGTGACATCAGTCCCGTGAGAAGAGGCTTTGAAACTGCAGATGCTCTTCCTCCTCGTGTGCTTGCCCACAGGTTTTAGTGTCTGTCAGCAGATTTTGTCTGTGCTGTTTGACAGTGGTAATTTTTCTATTCTGTCATCGCCTCTGCATGTATTAATTATAATTCTGTAAAAGAGATCTGTCCCTTCTATTTATTCATATCAGTTTTTTTATCTTGTGGGTTGTATCCATTTCTGATACTGTTTGATGGTGTTAACATAGATACTGGAGCTACTTCAGGTCCCTGCTGGCCATGTCTCCTCTTGGAGCACTTTCTTACATTCCTACATTACATGATTTTCCTGGCTCATTTTATATGTTCCCTGCCCAGCCATGTAGTCAGCCATGATTTGACCACTCAGAAACCAAGATGCGGGTGTGGATGTGGATGTGATCCTTGATCATGCAGTACAGAGATGTTGCTTCCAGGTGCTCTAGGTGAGCAGAATCAGGTCCTCATGAGGGTATACACCCAACTGTCATCTCTCCCTGTTACTCTCTTCCAAGTCAACCTCAGTTCCCTGGCACACATCCGAGCACCACAGAGAAGCCTTGCCGCCCCCTCAGGAGACTGTCCTCCCTGCCTTTCGTTGACCCTTAAACTCTTTTTGGACTTTCCATATTTTCTCTTGTTTCTTCTCCCAACCTTAAGATGAACGAACGTCTCACTCTGGCTTCTCTAGCTGAAACCAGTGTCTTGGCACACAGGTGTTTGCTTTTGAGCAGTCTTGGCACTCTGCCAGGTAGAAGTAATGATCTCTGCTTCCATTTTCAGAATGGTCTTCTATGTGCAGTTTAGTGTGGTACAACTTTGTGGCACAGTGGTTCTTACCTGATGGAGCTGTATGGAGATGGATGGAGACTGTCTGGCTAGAGCAAGTTTATTTGAGAAAGAATATGTAGTAGTAAGATTCTGCACCAGAAATGTGGAATAGGTGAATACAATTTAAACAACAAAAAAACACCTTCAGAAACTGCAGGTTGATGGTGTCTGCTTGTGCCTAGGGCACACACCCCAGGAGAGGCTGTAGTGACTGAGGGATTCCTGGAGGAAGGGAATCCTGGACTTCACAGGTCAGTCTGGGGCCTGAGAGTGTCTCTTCATTATTAGGGGTGTGATTTGAAAAGACAGAAAAAAAAATCCTATCTGAAGTTTAAGCAAATTTCTCCTCTGAAGTGTTTTTGGGCTCAAAGGACATGGCTGCTGGCAGATACAGTAAAAAGTCAGCTCCCACAAGCGGGCACATGGGTCCCGTGTTCTCGGCCTTTGGGGAGAATACTTCTGGGCTGTTGTTCCAAAAGAACGTGAAGACCTGTGTGAAGGACATGTAGTTCATGATCCCATGACTGTCCTCACTATAGGGCCCTCAGGGAGTTTGAGATGTTACCTTCTGTTGGAGCCAAGAAGACTCATTAGGAAGTGAAAAGGAGTTTCATTAAAGGGCTGGCTTTACGTCCATAGGAATTTTGTTGTTTGGTTTGGTTGAGACAGGGTCTCACTATGTAGCCCTAGCTGGCCTGAAACTCACTGAACTCACAGAGATCTGCTTGCATTTGCCTCCTGAATGTGGGGATTAAAGGCATGTACTACCATGCCCAGCAAGTCCTTAGGAATTTAAAGTTCAGATTTTCTGCTGACTGAGATTGATGTTCTCAAGACCCATTTTCCTGCGACCTCTTAGTGAGGAGCAGGGTCACTAGGCCTTCCGCTCCCTTCCTCAAGGCCCTCAGACACTGGGAGCCCTGAGCCTAGTTTTTCTTCCTTTTGTCTCTGCCTGCCTCTAGGCTATTCTACCCAAAGACTGGGCTGCTGGTGAGATAGCTCAGCGGGTGAAGGTGCTTGCTGCCATGTCTGATAACCTGATTAAACCCCCAAGATCCGTATGTGGAAGGAAAGAAGAAACTCCCACGAATTGTCCTCAGACCTCTACATAACGCATGCACAATTTTACAAAAGTAAATAGGTATATTAATAACTGTAAAAAGACCTATAGCCGCTCCCATTGCCAGGTTCAGATTCCAGGTTCAGCATCTAACCATTGACCTGACCCTAACTGATTACTCGAATTTCTCTCCAGTACTGTGTGAACATCCTCCAGCCAGACTAAGCTGCTGGTCTCCTGGACAACTCCTGCCCCTAGCCAGGTATCCTGCCCCATCTCTACCCCACCTCCCTGAAGTTCCCTACTACCTGTACTGTACCTGTTAGGTTGCTGCAGTTCCTCTTCTGTCCAGCAGGTGGCACCCAGTAACAAGCGTTGGGTCCACTGTGGCAAAGTGAATGTTTGAGCTGCTGTCTTGTACAGAGGTTTCTTAGGGAAAGTTTCTTTACTTGGGTTAGTAGAGAGAGTCACAGGGAAACCGGTGCCCAGTCAGTCTGTGTCATTTCACTGGGTCAGAGCACAATGCTTGGGAAGCTGCACCCTTGTGTCATGTACTTGCCTCATACAAGAGGGAAAGAGCTGTTCCCTCAGACCATCACGGTGTTCTTGTCTGTGAGGAGCCAGATCTCCAACTCAGCCTGGCTTCGAAGATTACGGAAGTTGTGTCTCACACCAGAAGGTGGGCCCAGAGGGGTCCCCAGGGTCCCTGTATATTTCCCGCTGTGCCCTCCTTAGCACGCTGCCTATGCCCTCCAGCCACTGCAGGGGATGCCCCTTTCCGCCTCCTGGCTGTTGAGTCTGAACATGAACGACTCCTTCCCCTTGGTCTGGGGCACTGGCCTGGGTCCAAGGTGCCACAGGTGACATCTGGCCATGTTCATTGAATGGCCTCAGTCTCCATCTTGGAAAGATTCTTCTGTTTGAGTTTAAAATCCTGTTTGAGAAGTCTCAGCTCCAGCCTTGGCCCTGGCCAGCCTCTGCTCTGAGTCCTGAGGGCAGCCAGTGCATCCACAATGCTCGAGAACACGTGCCTCCTGTGGCTCTCTACTGACTGTCAAGTGCCCCAACGCTATTTCTTTTCCTCTTCATTGTAGACTTCCCCTTCTAGGAGGGAAATGAAATGACTATTTTTGTACATCAGAAAATGGTTGGTTGTTAGCATTTGCAAGTTTCAACCAGTGATCATTGCTGACCTCCCCAGTGAGGTCAAGGTCATGGACTTCCACCTAACTCCAAACAGAACCTCCTAACTGTTTTACATTTGGGATAGTGTAATTAGATAGTGTCTCACTGGGGAGTGTGGAGATAAAGGCCAGGTGCACTTGTTCTAAACCCAGCTACTTGGTCTGCTGGATGGCCTTTCTCTTGAAACTCAAGCTACTCACGGGAAAAAATATGGAAGTGAGCAATGATGCATTGGTTGAAACTTGCAAAAGGGATTCACGCCCTCTGCTACCATGTTAACACACAGACTGCTCATTCAGATCAAGGGGCTGTGGCTTCTTGTAACAGCTGAAAGCCATCCTTATCCTCTCAGTTCTGCAACCAAGTGATGCTGATGTGATTAGAATAACTCTGAGCCAGCTCGTCTAAACAAATAGCTTGTGGGGCTTGGGAGATGACTCAGTCAATAGAGTGCTTGTGAGCTAAACATGAGGACCTGAGTTAAGTTTCCAGCATCCACCTAAAAAGCCAAATGTGATAGTGTCCACCTGTAACCCTAGAACCGGGGGGTGAGGGAGTGGGAACAGGAGGCTCCCTGGAACTCATTGGTCAGCCAGTTTCACCAAATAAGTGATCACCAGGTTCAATGAGAGATCCTGCCTCAAAAATACAAGGTGGAGTCTGGCATGGTGGCACACACCTTTAATCTCAGCATTTAGGAAGCAGAGGCAGGCAGATTTCTATGAGATCAAGGCTAGCTTGGTCTACATAGTGAGTTCCAGACCAGCTGGGGTTACATGGAGACCTTGTCTCAAAAAAAGAAATATTTATATTTCTTTTATCTTTATATATCTTTATCAGAAATGTACACATTTACACACACACACACATATGGTGAAGAGCAGTTGAGGAAAGGCACCTCTGGTCTCAAAACACACATGTGCACATGAACATGAATTCACACTAACACCACACATACACACAAAACTTTAAAACAACTAACAATTTGTCATTTCAATTATGACCACTGGTTTTTCTCATACCTGGCTATAGCCCAGAATCACCTGTATGTTTACTGAAGAAGCAGGTGTGGAGGGACGCACCCAATGCTTGGCATTGTGGGAGCTGGCTGTAACTTTCTCCTGGGCTGACTCCTTTCCTCTCTCTCTCTTTACAGGCATTTTCTGGTCCTCCAGCATATGTAGGGATGGGTGAAGCTCACCTAGCCTGTGGCACTGCCCAGCAGCCATCGTCTCACTAGGGCCCCAGGCAGCAATAGGATGCACCTCTCAGCCGTGTTCAGTGCTCTCCTGGTGTCTGTGCTGGCTGCTGTCCTGTGGAAGTACGTGCGACTGCGGGAACATGTGGCCACCCTGGAAGAGGAGCTGGCCCTCAGGCAGCAGTCCCTGGACCCAGTCCAAGGGCTGAGGATCGACTACCCAAAGGCCCTACAGATCCTCATGGAGGGTGGCACGCACATGGTGTGCACAGGCCGCACGCACACAGACCGCATCTGCCGCTTCAAGTGGCTCTGCTACTCCAATGAGGCTGAGGAGTTCATTTTCTTCCACGGCAACTCATCAGTCATGTTGCCCAACCTGGGCTCCCGGCGCTTCCAGCCGGCCCTGCTTGACCTGTCCACTGTGGAGGACCACAACACCCAGTACTTCAACTTTGTGGAGCTACCCGCCGCAGCCCTGCGCTTCATGCCCAAGCCGGTGTTTGTGCCCGACGTGGCCCTCATCGCCAACCGCTTCAACCCTGACAACCTCATGCATGTCTTCCACGATGACTTACTCCCGCTCTTCTACACACTGCAGCAGTTCCCCGGCCTGGCCCAGGAGGCCCGGCTCTTCTTCATGGAAGGCTGGGGCGAGGGTGCACACTTCGAGCTCTACAAGCTTCTTAGCCCCAAGCAGCCACTGCTACGGGCGCAGCTAAAGACGCTGGGCCGGCTGCTCTGCTTCTCTCACGCTTTCGTGGGTCTGTCCAAGGTCACCACCTGGTACCAGTATGGCTTTGTCCAGCCCCAAGGCCCAAAAGCCAACACCCTCGTCTCCGGCAATGAGATCCGGCAGTTCACACGCTTCCTGACTGAAAAACTGAATGTGAGCCACGCAGGGGCACCCCTAGGTGAGGAGTACATTCTAGTCTTCAGCCGCACGCAGAACAGACTCATCCTGAATGAGGCAGAGCTGCTGCTGGAGCTTGCCCAGGAGTTCCAGATGAAGACTGTGACGGTGTCCTTGGAGGACCACAGCTTTGCTGATGTGGTGCGACTGGTTAGTAGTGCCTCCATGTTGGTGAGCATGCACGGAGCCCAGCTTGTCACCGCCCTCTTCCTGCCCCGTGGAGCCACCGTGGTTGAGCTCTTCCCCTATGCGGTCAACCCTGACCACTATACCCCCTATAAGACTCTGGCCACGCTGCCCGGCATGGACCTGCAGTACGTAGCCTGGCGGAACATGATACGAGAGAACACGGTCACACACCCAGAGCGGCCTTGGGACCAAGGGGGCATCACCCACCTGGATCGGGCCGAGCAGGCCCGCATCCTGCAGAGCCGTGAGGTCCCAAGACATCTCTGTTGCCGGAACCCCGAGTGGCTCTTCCGAATCTACCAGGACACCAGGGTGGACATCCCATCCCTCATGCAGTCTATTCGGCATGTGGTGAAGGGTCGTCCGGGACCACGGAAGCAGAGGTGGACAGTCAGCCTATACCCAGGCAAGGTGCGGGAGGCGAGATGCCAGGCATCGGTCCAGGGTGCCACCGAGGCCCGCCTCACAGTGTCCTGGCAGATCCCGTGGAACCTCAAGTACCTGAAGGTGAGGGAGGTGAAGTACGAGGTGTGGCTGCAGGAGCAGGGGGAGCACACCTACGTGCCTTACATGCTGACCCTGCAGAACCACACCTTCACCGAGAACATCAAGCCTTTCACCACCTACCTGGTGTGGGTCCGTTGCATCTTCAACAAAAGCCTCCTGGGACCTTTTGCAGATGTGCTGGTGTGCAGCACGTAGCCAGCAGGCCCCAAACAGGCTTCGGGAGAAGGCTCTTGCAGCTCAGCATTCCTGGGCCCGCTATCCTGCTGGCAGCTCTGATCTTTACTTACCTATTTATTGAGCAGGCCCAAGCGGGGCCTGCTTCCTGCGTCTTCTTACTGCCTCTGGGGTGTGGTGTTCACAGAATTCTTTGCCCTAAAGAGATGGTGCCTACCCCCTCTGCTACCCTGCCTGGGAGGACTTCCTTAGTGGGGAGGAGGGTGATGGGGAGAAAGGGACAGTCAGATCCCAAGGAGCTGTCTGGCTAGGCATCTCTCTGTTGCCTACCATGACCTATGTACAGGTATCCAGACTCCTGGAAACAGTGATCATGTGATTGGTAGGCTGGGTGGTTAGTCTCTGTAGTCAAGTGACTGGTGTGTTTGAAACAGTCATTAAAAGGTTATAAACATCTTAGTCAAGTCTTTTTAATGTTTTGTTAGCATATATTATGCCTGATATTGGGTTTTGTTATGACATTTTTACACATGTACATTATATAGTTCACTCACATTCCTCCTCCTCCCACTGATCCTCTTACTTCATGTCCTTGTGTGTGTGTGTTTTCTTTTTATGACCCACTGAGTTTCATTAGGGTTTGTTTATAGGAGCATCTTATCAGTGCCTGTACCACTAAAAAAAAAGCCTCCTCCATCAACCATTAACTGAATAAATCCTCAGTGAGGGGTGGGGCCCACAAGCCCCTCCCTGTCCATGGATGCTGACGGGCCTGGTCTTACAGGTAATTGTAGCAGCTATGAGTTCAAGAGTGCAGCAGCCACGTCACACCCAGAAGGTGTTCCATACCACTCCCCCGCCATTCTTTGTCCCATCCCAGATGTTCCTTGAGCCTGGGAGTGGGGATAGAGTTGTCCCATGTATGGGTGAGCATCAACAGTCACTTATTCTCAGCAGTTATGAATCTCCAGTTACTGATGACCACTGCAAAAAGCAGCTCTGACAGTGGCAGTAATCTCTGGGCATAAACATAGTTATTTAGGAGGCATTTTGATAGGCTCATCATGTCTATTTAGCAAAACAACTGCAGTAGCTTACCCAACTAGGGACTGTTACCTCCCCAGCCACAGGCTTTTGAACAGGTTTGCAATGTCAAATGTGAATTTCCTCCTGTGGAGCGAGCTTCAAATCCAATCAGAAAACAGTTGGTTACCCCCGTAACAGACTTGCCACTATTGCATCAGTGGGTTCTTCTCGCCTGGCAAGTTGATATTGTTGCATGCAGAGTCTACAGTTGAGTAAGACCATTGAAGACAATCCCCCTCCCCAGTGACCTGCACAGCACCTTCCTACATTATGCAGGCTAGCCAGCAGCGGGGGTGGAGGGTGGGGGGGTGGCGAGCTTCCAGTTTGAATTTCTGTATGTTCTGTGACTAGGTGTCATCTAGTTTTGGTGGGCACCAACAGTAGGTGGCCTTGGGAGCCTCCTTGGCCAATAACTCATAGCGAAGTAACCATTAGTCAAGTCTTTTTATTGGATATCAGGAAGCAGGGCTAGCAATCAATACCCAGGTATCCTTTCATTTTAATTGTCAACTGTTCTAGTTGGCTTTCTTTTACTGTGATAAACCCTATGACCAAAAGCAACTTGAGAAGGAAAGAGTTTATTTCAGCCTACAGGTTACAGTCCATCATGGGAACCTGGGGCAGGAGCTCAAGGCAGGAACTGGAGCAGGAACCTTGGAGGAACCTGCTTACTGGCTTGCCTCAGGGCTCATATTCAGCTACCTTTCTTATGTAGCTCAGGCCCACCTGCCCAGGGATGGTACTGCCCACAGTGTTCTAGACCCTCCTACATCAGCTAGCAGTTAAGAAAATGCCTAAGAAATGCCCATAGGCCAGTCTGATGGAGGAAATTCCTCAGCTGAGATTCTTTCTTCCCAAGTATATCTAGGCTTGTGTCAAGTTGATAAAAACCAACCCACACATGACCTCAGTAGTATAGTGTCGGGACTGAAACAGGCAGCCTGGTTGGGGCTCATTTTATGTCCCCATCCACACAGGCTACGTTATCTCCCTCAGAGGCTGGGAGAGGAAGAGCTTATCCATGGGGGAGTTTGACTCGTGTGGCCATGCCTGGTGGTGCATTGTCTCCAATGGCAGTCAGCTATGAAAATACACACAAGTCCTCATTAAAATCAGGAATGACATGAGGGTATTTGTTGTTACTGTTACTCAACTTTTCTCCAGGGTTCCTAACCAAAGTCATAAGCCAACGTAAAGAGTGGAGAAAAATAAAAATGTGTATGAATGTTTTATCTGCATGTGTGTGTGTGCAGTACCCTTGTATGCCAGAAGAGGGCCTGGAGAAATCCTCTGGAACTGAAGTTCCAGATGGCCATAAGCCACCATGTGGGTGCTAGAAACCAAACCTGGGCCCTCTGCAAGAGCAGCCAGTGCTCTTAACTGATGAACTGTCTCTCCATTATAAAGAAATGCAGTTTTAAAAATATATTTCTCAGACTGGGGATGTAATTTAGTTGGCAACGTGCTTGCCTAGCATGCATGAAGCCTTGGGTTTGATCCCCAGATTTCCATCACCACATAAACTAGGCATGGTGGTGCATAGCTGTAATCCCAGCACTCAGGAGGTGAAGGCAGAAGGATCAGGGGTTCAAGATCCCCCTTGGCTACATCGTAAGTTTGAGGTAAGACTGGGCTACATGAGACCCTGTTTAAAAAAAAAATTAGATAAGCTTCCCTATTAGATAGTAAAAGGCAAACACCAAACATTAGGGAGAGCAGGGAAAAAGACAGAGTTGTCTGCCCTCTGGTAGAAGTATAAAGCCACAGAACGTTTCAGAGCACCCTTTGGCAATTCCTCTCAAACAGTGCCCATACCTTTGACCTAGAAACCAACTTGTGGGAATCCCACCGTCCCACACAGCCTCATGCTGTCGCATCCATGTAGCCGTGTGATAAAAAAATCAGAGCCACATTTAACGTTGACTATTTAAGAGAACAGCTTTAAAACAAATGGCACATTCAAGCCTTGGAATCCCATGCCACCATCAATAGAAATCAGGCCAATTCAGAATATAGTAAATAAAGAAAAACTACTCCACTGACAAGCAAAGAATGACCTCACTTTTATTTCTTAATTTACATATAGTGTAAGTTTGAATACACACACACACACACACACACACACACACACACACACCCCTGGGGTGATTTTCAGACTTTCATTTTTTTGTCTTACATGAATTTGTTTTTATTTAACATGTATTGCTCTTACAATTTTTAAAGATTTTCTAATTTTTAATTATGTGTATATGTGTGTGTGAGGTGACTGTGCCAGAGGACAGGGGAGGGCATTAGATCCTCTGGATCTGGAGTTACAGGTGGTTGTGAGCTGCCTTGTGGGTCCTGTGAATTTCACTTGGGTCTTCTGCAACAGCAGTAAGCACTCTAAACCACTGAATCATCTCTCCAGCCATGGATTGTTAAGATATTTACATCCCCAAAGCATAACCAAGTAAGAATGAATCTTTAAAACTTACTGCTTAATTTCTCAGACCTGAGTTAAGTTTCAGCCAGGGCAAATTTCAGGCACAAGTTCAAGTTCAGGAAGACATCTTTGGCTTATCTCCCACACCTACATACCTCTGCATCCATGCACACACACAGCTTTGCATGCACATGTGCAGGAAGCAGTTCGCAGAACATTCTTGAACATGTTTATTTGTGCATGGGAGTTGCTAGCCAGTCAGAAGGCAGACAGGAATGGGACTGCAGACCCAGCACTCTCTCCGCTGTCTGCAGGGTTCAAACATCCCCATGGCATCCATGTGCTCTTCTGGCTTCCAGCTCTTCCCATTTGTCAAGTGATGGGCAACTGTTGTCAAGGAATGGTGGCCATGGGAAGGACAGTCACTAGCTCAGGTGCTGTGTGGCACCTTCCAGTAAGGTGGGCCCTGCCCTGGTAGTGTGGGGCTCATGGGTCCTTGTCCTTGAAGAGTGTGAGGTTGTGCTTCTGGATGTGTCTCAACAGGACCTGCCCTCGCTTCTCTAGAGTCCTGAGGACCTGCTTCAGACCATGGGTGCCACCTTGGCTCTTCCAGAACACCGGGTCCATTTGCAGCGATTGGAGTAGCAGGTTCTGCAGACACCCCGATTTAAGAATCTGCACAGCAGACTCTGGAAACCTGGAGCGGAGGCCCCAGAACCCATGGAGGAAAGGAAAAGCCAAGGTAAGCTCAGAGTTCCAACATGAAGCCAGACAGAACTGGCCCAGCTGGGGAGCCCAGCAGGGTCAGCCAGGGAAGTCCCCAGACCTATGTGTGCTGATTCCTTATCAAGAGTCTGTGATGTGCTGTGTCCTAAAGAGAGGACGGGGCTCTCCAATGTTCCCATCCCACAGTAAAGCTTAGAGAATCAGCTTTGCCACCCTAGGCTCAGTTTGGCAAACACAAGGGCCCCCAAACCCAACCCCTGAGGCTACACTGACTCCTGACTCCTAGGAGAGAAGGACGAAGGGCAGGCCCCTAGACTAGCTGTCTGTCCCACCTAGATCCAGGGACGGACTAGCCTTCATGCACTGCAGAGGGCAGCCAGTGTTCTGTAACTCTGGATATGCAGGGATAGGCCTGCCAACTGTAACCCTTCTCAGCATTTCCAGGACCCCCAGCCTTCTGCAGCCTTGGATCCAACAGCTTTGGTCTGATAGATGATGACCTTCTCAGGAGCTGTGGTTCAAGGTCCCATAGTCTACAGAAGGGCATCCAAGCCTCATCCCCTGGACCTCCACCCGGTCCCCTGGATCCTCACCCATCTATGCCCTCCAGCAGCCGAAAGTTCAGCTTGTCCTCAGGGTGTTGAATGTTGCCGGCATTGTCAATGTAAACCAGGTGAGAGGGCTTGCTGCTCCGGACCTCAGGGAAAAAGATGGGCAGGGACAGCTGTGGGTAAGGGTGATGTGTGGCTGGCACCACTCCACCAGTGTTGAGAGGCTGGGCATCCTCATCTGGCAGTACCACAATCCACCCAACTTGTCCACATGTTCTCATGTCTGAGGGCCTCCCTTTATACCAGCTACTTTGAATCCTCCCAGCAGCCTTAGAGGAAGACACTCGAATAATATTAATCTCATTTTAGAGGAGCTGAGCCATTAAAAAATTAAGCAATTTACATAAGGTCACACAGCTAATAAGTAGCTGGGCAATTTGAATCTGGACCCATAGCACTGAGCCACAGCTGCACCTGCTAAATTGCAAGGCAGGGGGCCTGAGTGCTGGCTTGGTTGCCAGTAGGGTCTGCAGCATGAATGGGAAAAGACAGGTGCAAAAAAAGCCTGCTCCTCAGGGCTATCAGCTTTATGATATGTCATACACATGCCTGCTGGCTACACACACACACACACACACACACACACACACACACACACACACACCTCTTGCCACCTGCACCTAAGTCTCACCGAGAACATACAACAACTATGCCCTTCCTCCCTAGAGAGCACTGAATATACCCTGTTTCCACAGGAAGAGAGTTTAGAATCTCCCAAACCCTTTCCACACTAAAACCAACAACAGAGAATTCTCTAGTACCGTAAAAATGCAGCATGGGGCTGGGAAGATAGCTAAAGTGCTTGCTGTGTATTTATGAGGACCTGAATTTGATCCCTTAGAATTCACATTTTTTTAAAAACTGGGTGCAGTTATACATGCCTGGAATTCCAGCACTGAGGAGGAAGGAGGGCCTGGCCAGTCAGTCTAGCTGAACCAGGGGCTCCACATTCAATGAGAGACCCTGCCTCAAAAACTAAAGTGGAGAGTGTAGAGGGGTAATGGAGTAATGTCAGCCTCTGACCCCTACATGCATGTACACACGAAACATGCACTCATATACACACAGAAATCTGGTGTTTGGGGGACTAAGAAGCATTTTCTTCCAGATCTATCTCTCTCTCTCCCTCTCTCTCTCCCTTTCTCTCCACCCCCCCTCTCTCTTTCTCTGCATTCTCACACATTCTCCAAAATTCCATGCTTTTCCATAACCCTTTCTAGCAACCTGGACTTAAACTATGAACTTATATCTTCAGGACCCTAGCATTCCCCTTTCTCTCTGGCTTTTCTCCCATTCTCAAACTCCTGCCTCTAAAGAACCTTAGGGTTCCTTGAAATGCCGTAGGAGGCAGTGTAGACAATGCAAACAGGGCCCCATGCCCCATTCTACCGCAACCATATCCTTGAAGCTCCACTTCGTCTGTTTTCTATATTGTAGCTTCCTGAAAATATTTAAGCCAAGGTTCTGCTTTCAAAGATGAATACGGTCAGGGAACCCAGGAACCAAGTGATTTCTGAAATGTACCAACAGCATCCTCTACAGGAGAAAGGCAAATCCAGGTCTGGTGTGACAAGGGTCTGTGGGAGCAGTGGAGACATACCAGGATATGGACCAGCCGCAGTTCAGCCGGGTTCCGGCATTTCTCTCGGAGTCTCTCTTCCACACAGGGGTCTGAGGGCTCAGGCTCAAAGCCACAGCAGTAACGGTCCAGACGGTCGTGGACCTGTGGAGAAGGGTAGCACAGCGCCCATCCTCACCCAGCCCAATACAAGGCCACCTGGCTTGCTGGGCCCTTTACCACCCCAGGGCCACTCTGGGACAAGTCAGGGGCTATCTGTGCTGATCAGTTCAGTACTGACCTTCAAGTAGGAGGGGGACTCTTGGCCTCTTTGGTAGCTTGCTTTACTCCAGTTTGCCTTAGACCAGCATAGATTCCAGTTCCCAGTGCTTAACCTGTACAGCTCTCTAAGCTGTAGCCTGATGCCACAGTGCCTCTGAGTCCAATGCTTTGAATGTCTGCTTAGGGAGACTTGCGCAGGACCCTGTTCATTCCTAAAGTAGCAAATATTACATCAGAGTGAAACCCATGGGGGAAGGGGACACCTTTCTCCGGGACTCTGAACATGTATTAAGCACTGTTAAAGCACTGTTAAAACCGCTATTAGTGTTAATGATACATTCTTTGATTTTTTTTCTGTGTATGAGTGTTTTGCCTGCATGTATGTAGTATATCATGTGAGTACAATGCTATAGAGTCCAGAAGAGTGTGTTGCATTCCCAGGAACTGGAGTGACAGATGATTGTTAGCTGCCATGTGGGTACTGGGAACCACACCCTGGTCCTCTACAAGGGCAGTCAGTACTTTTAACCATGGAGCCCTCTCTCCAGCCTAACATTCCTTAAATTTATTTCATAAACTCTCCTCCTGATGTTGATTTTTCTCTAAACAGGCAAAGACATCAGGGACTGGGGAATCTGCCCCCTTAACCAGTAGCTGCTGAACACTCCCTTGCTGTACTGGCTACCTAGAGGGGGAAAAAAAATGTCAGTCAATACCACCTGGACTTCCCTTACACCAGCACCGGCCACCATGACTATCCTCAGACTCCTTGAGAAGACATAAAGATTGCTACTTAGCACTGTGGTCCTGAAGGCATATCCTCAGGCAGGGCTGTCTGAGACAGGCAGTGCCAGACATTTGACATCATAGAGCTCTAAGTGACCCTGTTACCACTTCTACCTTGGCCAGAAAGGAAAGCCTGTCCCCTAGTAGAGGGACTACTGGCTGCAACTAAAGGACACAAAGCCATGATTGGTCCAAAACACAACTCTCAATGTCCGTAGTTGGTATTAAGGCAAAGCTGTGACCGGCCCAACTAAGTGGTTGTGATTGGTCTGAACGCCTCTTTCTCGAGCCATATAAGCAGGCTCGCTTAGTGAGTCCTTCGGGAGACTCGGGGCAGCATTACTGCCCCTGGATTGCAGCATTGGACGCAATAAAGACTTCTCCCATGTGCTCTTCTACTACCTACTTTCTGTAGTGTGGGCTGAACCAGTAACAAGGAGAAAGAAGCAGCAGAGACAGCCAGCCACACTATAAAAGTCACTGGGGCACCAGCTGCCTGACAGCAGAAGAAACAGTAGCAGCCCCGCCCCAAGCAGTCACGGTGGAGGAAGGCGCCCCAAGTGGTTCCGGGGCAGCTAAGTTGAGGAAGGATGTGACAGCCAGCTAAAGAACCTCAGACAGCTGACTGGTGACAAGGATCCCTCTCTACGCGGAGATCCCAGTCCTCAGATGGTCTAGACAGATGCTGGGCTTAGTTCTTCATCCCGTGGCAGCCCAACAGAGCCGTGTGAGAGCTTCCCATTCCAGATTCCCCGTGCACTGGAAGGCCTGAGGGGCTTCCCAAGTGTGGCATGGAGCGTGGCCACCTAGCCAACACATGCACATGGGAATGACACCCTTGGCATTTTGAAGTGGCTCAAAGGAGTTCAATGACAGTTGACACTTGCTTCTGCCCTGTCATCAGAAGGAAGCAGCCACAGCCATCATGGCAGGAACTCCATACATTTGCCAGAATCCTGACCTGCATGAGGTTATTACCCCTGTGAACAACCAGACTGAGAATGGACAGCCCTAAAGCAGGTGGCAGGATCCTGTGGGTTCAGATGAAGGGTCCTATCAGGAGAATGAAGACAGGACAGGGGTTTCAGTCAAAGGAGAGGTTCTTTGAAAGAAGGCTTTGTATTGTTAAAGTGGACAAGGCATGAAGTGAGTCAAGGGCATCAGCATCGCTCAGCATCTGAGCAAGGTGGGGAGGACTCTCCCCTCTCCTCCAAGCAAGGAAATGGGTTGACACTTCCCTGTTGAGTGCTTGGGTAGAAGACAAGCTCTCAAGGAGTCTAGGTGTTGGCAACTTGCTTGCATAGGACAAGAGGAAAAGTCAGTCTGTGGCAGAGACCAGGGGCGTAAGAGCCAGGTCCTTGTCTCTAGGTAGGGACAGGAGTTGGGGGATTCAGGGAACCTGGGCTCCAGCAATTAAGATGGATCCCAGAGATGTTTAACCCTCAGTGACAGGATACACAAGAGTCTGACAAAACCCTGGGTGGGAAGAACCCAGCAGGGAGACTGGGCACCAACTTTGTAGAATGGCTATTCCAAACTAAGAAGCTGAGGGAACGCTGGGAGGAAGGCTCCAGCTTAGAGATCTCCAGACCAGCTTCAGTAAACACAGTCTGGCTGGGGCCACCATCTAGACCAAGTTTAAATACAGCATCTGGGCTGAGAAGGGTGAAAGAACCAGGGGAGGCAGGTGCAGGACACCAGATGACACTGAGTCCGCTGAACACCTCTGCAAGGAAGGATGAGTCCACTCACCTCAACATAAGTTGGTGCCTGGGCCCCTGTGCTCCTACTGGGTCCTGGCAGGGTCCTGAGGAGGTTATAATGCAAGACAGTCACAGGCTCACCCCATGCCCCACCCACGAACCTATGGTTTACCTGTAAAGGTGCCCACCATCCTGGGAGTTCCCAGCTGAGGGATAGTTGACCATAAATTGAGGGATCTTGGGACTTCTTCCTCAAGTTCAATAATTTCCCAGAGCAACTCACAGAACTTAGGAAAACATAGCTTACATTTTACTGATCTGTTATGAAGTATACATGTGAACCGTCAGGTGGAAACAAGGAAGAAGGAAAGAGAGAGAGAGAGAGAGAGAGAGAGAGAGAGAGAGAGAGAGAGAGAGAGAGAGAGAATGCTAGTTTTTCCCCCAGCAGTCATCGACAGAAATCCTTCCCTTCAGCCAAACTGTGGCAGAGCCAACATGCTCGTCTCTAGACCAGTGGCAGTCAGTGGGATATATAGCCATGTGCTGTCCCAGACCCCGTCGCCTCTGAAGGAGCACATGGAAGGAGAATCAAGTCAGAACTCCATAAAGAAGAAGCAGAACAGCTGGGACTCTGACAGTCCAGATGGCCTTGCTGAGGCTACTACTAAAAACACCAACCAAGACAAAGATTGAGGGGCAGGGTGGCACACAACTCTAACTCCAACACTTGGGAGGCTGAGGCAAGAGGATTTTAAGTTCAAGGCCAGCCTGGCCTTGATCCTTTTTTAAAAAAGGAAATAGAAATGGAAAAAGAAGAAAAGCCAAGGCCAAGGCCAGAGCGTGTGGCCGCCAGAGACCAGAACCCAAGCCTGCTGCTTCGGCTCACTGCGCGCTCCTGTGACCTCTGCTTCTCTACACTGCCCTTGACCTTACCAGAGCAGACCCTCCATGCTGCCAGGTCCCCAGGCTGCTTAGGGAAGAGCTCAGCAAACTTGTCCAGACAGGACCCAGAAGGAAGTGCTCTAGCTGAGGAGACAGTGCACATAAGGATGCAGTGTGACTGACACGGGCCCAAGTGAGTGTGGCTGCGTTCAATACCATATTGTTTATAAAACAATGACATTTGCATTTCATAATTTTGTTTCAACAAATTTTCTTTGTCATCTGCTTGTTTCCCATCCATTAAAAAAGGCTAAATCATTTAGTCCACATGTTATACAAAAAGAGGGGAGGGGTAAATCTGGATGCAATGTGAGGCAGGAGGATTGCTTGTGACCTCTGCCTGGAGCCTTGACAGAGCTAGAGACGATTCCCAGTACCACCACGCCCTCCATACCTGACCTGAGAAAGGCACTCACCCCACTACAGCTCTGTTTTCTCACCAAGAAAATGGGTGATAATTAATTGTTCTTCTTTACTTTCTGGGACCTCAGCTCTTGGGGGGACACTGTGTCAGGAGAGCAGGAATGGAAAGAACAACAGAAAGATTAGTATGTGAAAGAAGTCAGCTGAGAAAAAAGATTGGAAACCCTGGTCTACATGCTCAAGAAAAGCCAGAGACTTATGAGCTTGAGATATGTAAATGGCCTGTATAGGGTCATAGGCCTCAAGATGGGTGCCTTTCCTCTGCTCACTAATCCATTCCCTTTTTTCAGGAGTGTTTCCCCTTAATAAACTGATCTACAGTGTTCTGTCTTAAAATACAATAGTGTGGTGATACTTGGGGCTGCGTTGGCAGAGATCCACGTAGAATGGGGGTTTTAAAGCAGGGTGTGTGGCTAAAGAGTTCTGTTGTCTGCAACTCCAGGGGGCACTGATCAGATGTTCCCCTTAAGAAGCCAGTACTGGAGGCCCAAGTTTCGGAGTCCAATGTGAAGTGAGAATTATGGAGGCCTGAGCACCTTTTCCTATAAGGGCCCAGAGTTTGCAGCACCATTCTTTGGTGGGAGGCTCAGTGCTAAGACACCCTTCCTCCACTTTTTGAAAAAATGAGGAGTTACCTGAAGAAATGATCATCCTTTGCATTTGCTGTATGCTAAACCAACTTAGCAGTTCTATGACTCATAACACAAGCTGGAGATTTCAGTTAGTTAAAGCCTTGCAAGCCAGACAGTGTAGATGCCGCTCTGAGCGCTTTCCCCAGCACAATGCACTGGGTCCCTGCCAGCAGCCAGGCGGGACAGACATGACATGACAGTGAGTCATGAGACTGACTATGGTACTGAAGACCACACAGCTGAGAAATAGTGGTACCTAGATTTGAACCCTTGGCAGACTGGCTCTGGCTGTTAATGCAGACAATGTGGCAGACATGTGTTTGGCTGGCATCAGAGACCATGAATTCCTGGACATCAAAACATAGAATAAAATGACTTACTTCAGTCTGACCCCAGCACCTAACGTGTGTTCAGCACAAGTTGGGCCTCAGCAAGGTCTTTTGAATGCAATAGATGAAGTACAAAGGACACAGTGGGTCCCCGAGGAGGCTGTGGTCACTGGAAGCCAGCACACCACACCCACCTCCCTGCTCAGGCTTCAGGGGAGGCCTGGCTCTGTCACCTCCCAAACATATCTGGGTGGGACAAGACACTACAGTCTGCCAAGGAGGGTTACAGATGATGGGGAGGGAAGGCCAGGGGAGGCCAGCACAGAGTGTGGGTGGCCCTAGTCCTCTGACTAGACTCATCCTGGGCCAAGTCCAACAGATTCCAGAAGAGATGTGTGATGTCCCTGGTGGCCACGCCCCTCAGGAGGGACCTTCCTTGCTTTCTTTCTCACTTGGTGGCCCAAGTGTCCCAACATTTTCAATCTTCCCTTCCGATTGTATACTTGACACAGTCCTGAGGGTAAACTGCTCTTTGAAGAAGGTGCAGAGGTTGGGAGAACGGTTCAGTCAGTAAACTGCTCGCCATGTGCACGAGGATCTGAGTTTGAATCCCAAACCTCAGTCTTAAAAAGTAAAACTAGGCGTGTGGCTGAGGAGACAGCTTATGGGTAAAGCACTTGCTGCACAAGCATGAGGACCTGAGTTCAGATCCTGAGAACCCACGTAAAAATGAGACAGGGTGGCTTAAATGTCTGTAATCCCAGTGTGCCTGTGGGAATAGGAGGTGGAAACAGGAGAATCCCCAGGGAGCTCAAGGGCCAGTCCACCCATCTTACACAGCAGCAAAGAGACCTCGTCTCAAATAAGGCAGAAAGTGAGGATCAACATCCAAAGACTGTCTTCTGACCATCACTCACTCACTGGTACACCCATACCCGCAAATGTACATACCCAATTCCCCCCAACACAAACACACACAAAAAATATAAAACAAAAATAAATAACTAGATATGTGCTTATAACACTAGCACTAGGGACGTGGAGACAGACAGATTTCTGGGCGCATTAGCTAGCCAAACTAGTGTAAATGACAAGCTCCAGACCAAGGAGAGACCTTTCTCAAAAACGCAAGGTAGGCAGACTGGAGAGATGGCTCAGCAGTTAAGAGTTCCAGCTGTTCTTATAGAGGACCCAGGTTTGGTTCCCAGCACTCACATGGCAGCTAACAATCATCTATAACTCCAGTTCCAGGGGATCTGATGCCCTCTTCTGGTCTCTATGGGCATTGCATGACACAGGTGCACTTACATGCATGCAGGCAATATACTGTCATACACATAAAATAATACATAAAAAATATTTTTTAAAAAAGCAAGGTGGACCTCTAGCCTCCACATATACATGTGCACATATGTACACACAGAAAGACACACAATAAAGATGAAGTTTAGGAAACATACGTAGAATAACCTTATAGAAATCAGAGCCTCTCTACGGTCAAAGAGCAGCCACGCTGGATACAAACAGGAAGAAAAAAATCCTGTCTGCAACAGCCACAAGCAGATAAAATACCCAGGAACAGTTGATCACAAAACCAAAGAAAGAAAAAAGTATAAGATGTCTCCAAGAAACATGTGCAGATGGAGTACTAGGCCCTGTTTATGGACAGCATGACACATTTCAAGACGTAAGTTGGCTGTCAGTCCACAAAAATTAATCTGACTCCAATAAGGTCACAAAAAGTTTAAGGAAGGGAGGAACAGAAGTGCAAACTGCGGGTAAAATTCGCATGAAATACTGCAGAAGCAAATTCTAAAAATGAGCAACGAGAAAGATCAGGCGCTACTAGAACACAAAGTTCTATAATTGAAATAGTGTGTGGCTCTAGAATATAAATAGGACCTTTCCAGAACAAAAGAATCCAGAAATAGTCCCACAAAGAACTTAACTCTCAGGGCTGGAGAGATGGCTCAGAGGTTAAGAGCACTGGTTGCTCTTGTAGGATCTGGGTTTGGTTTCTAGCACTCACATGGTAGCTAACAACTGTTCTTAACTAAAGTTCTGGGGACCAACACCTTATTCTGGTCTTATTCTGCTGGTTCTGCATGTACATGCATGTGGGCAAAAATTATACACATAAAAAAATAAAATAAAAGATGTGTATGTAGGTGAATGCTTGCATGTTTTATGTTTGGGTAAATGGTATGTTGTGATACTCAGACATAGAGAAATAGAGTTTATGCAAGATAAACCCAAACACACATTCACACCAACCCAAGTGGGCTGTATCTGGGGCTTGTGGCCAGCCCTTGGTCACAGGGCACCTTGGATTCCTATGCAAAGAACCTACATCTTGCAGTTCCCAGAGGTTTCTAGGAAGGTGGTGCCAGCCAGATGGGGGTGTTTTACTTGACTGGTGTCCAGCAAATGAGGGAAAGGCAGCATGAGCCCAGTCCAGCAGCATCTGACCACACAGCAGACCTATGTGTACCTTGGCTGCAGAGACTTCTGTCCCCATAGCAGGGATTGGCAGCCAAGAAGGTCCTGCACGGCAGCACCAGAGACGAACAGAAGGGCTCTGTGCAGAGCCGAACGTGAATGTGAGCACGTTGCTGAACCCGGGCTTTGCAAGGGGCTGTGCCTTGGGTCTCAAGCCCACCCCCACAAGTGCCTACATCCCCTGCCCTCATTCCTGGCCAGCCGAATAGGACTGTCAGAGAGGGTGAGCCCTGGAGTTAAGTGTGCCTCAGCCAGGCTGTTTCTCACCTCTCCAGCTGTGACCTTGGGCTGGTAATTGCATCTTAATATTCAGTTTTACTTTTTACTATTACTTTTGTGTGTGCTTTAGTATTACTTGTGTGTATGTGTACATGTGTGGATGTCTGTAGATGTTTATGTATGCATGCATGTGCATATGTAAACACACACACACACACACACACACACACACACACACACACACACACACATAAAAGCCAGAAGTCAATTTCAAGTGAGTTCCTCAGGAGTCACCCACCTTCTTTTTCTGAGGAAAGGTCTCACCCTGATTAAGTCCCAGGGATTCTCCTATCTCCTTTCTAGTACTAGGATTCCAAGAATGAACAACCACACTTGGCTTTTCATATGGGGGTCAGGGATTGAACTCAGATCTTCATGTGTACACAGCAAGTACTTTACTGACAGCCCAGCTCAATCTTAGAACAATAATAAATGCAGCATCTCACTAGTAAGGTTGTCATGGGAACAGATGAGCTCCTTCCTGAGCAGAGTTCAGAACAGTGCCTGAGAAGGGGTTATTGGGTGTGCGCCCCTACCGGGCACTATGGTAAGAACATAAATGGCCTAGCATGCAGAAGCCAGCCAGATCAGTCTTAGCATCTGACACAGGTAGAGCTCAGAGACAGAGCTTAAGACAGAGTTTGGCTGGAAGTAGTCCACTTGTAGTCTAACCCCACCATTCTTCTGCCTGGTGAGGAAGCACTCAGTTGCTTCTTCCTCTATTTCATGAAGCCTAGGGAATCATCCTGCCCACAATAAAATGGCTTGTTCCACATTAGTAATCAAGGTAGTCCTTCATATGCCCAAAGACCCATTTCCCAGGCAGTCCTAGGCTCTATCAAGTTGACAGTTAACACTAACCATCACAGGACATCACACAGACTCCTACCAGCCATGGTTAAAGACTGCCCCTGGAGGGAGTGTGGCCAGTCTTCTCTGGCTATCCTAAAGTCCTTCCTTCAGCCTGGATGATTGATCATATCCCTTGGAGGGCGTTCACTCTCCACAGCTTGCAGGGTATCCAACACAGGACAGGGCAGGCCACAGGGTTCAGAGCAGACCTGAAGATGCAGATGCTAGCAATTAGGATCTACTGGGCCCTCGAGTCTGAGGGGCTAAGGCTTAGAGAACCAACCCCACTGTAGAAATGAGAGCCGTGGGCATAGCCCTGGTCTGCTGGACAGTCCTGACATTTAGGCTGTACAGTTCCCCACACACAGAGCAGCTGTAGGACATGGATGATTAGCCAGAAGGACTACGATACAGGGGCTGAACATGAGCCTACAGTGTTTACAGGCCAGCAGGGATTCTAGGGGTCGTGGGCAGGATGGGGTCTGTGGCCAAACAGAGTAAGGCAGACTTTAAAAGGGGTGGGGGACTCTCAACTTGGGCTGACTCCTGCTCTGTGGAATCAAAAGTTCCATAAACGAAGAAATCTAATTTTTCAAAAGAAACTGGAGTTTTAGGGGAAATCCCTAATGCCTTACACATCTCAGAACTTTCTAATTTAGGGTGCAGTGGTCCATTCCTGACATCCCAGCACTTGGGAGGCTGAGGCAAGAGAATCGCTTGAGTTTGAGGCTAGTCTGTGCAACACAGTGAGTTCCAGGTCAGCCTGGGATGCCATAATACTCTGTCTCTGAAGAAGAAAGAGAGAGAATTTTATAAAATGCACTAGACACCAGCCTCTGTGAATGGAGCACAAACTGTATTGGCCCCTGGCTGCCTAGCCAGGGTGAGGAATCTTGTTCTGTGAGCTGTCCATTTACACTGCATACCAGCCCAAGGGCTCATGCTGATCATTCTTCTCACCCCCCCAGCCCTTCTTTCCACTGTGCACAGCCATAGCTGGCATCCTGCATGTCCAGAGGAGCCACATTTGTGTTCAACAGGCCAGTTAAGCAGCGGGTGCCTGCAGCTCCCAGTGAGACCTCTTACCTTGCCACCCTGCCCGCCCTGCCCCCAGGTCCTGCCTTCCCCTCTCCTGTAAACAACTTCAGGCTTATCTCTTATCAGGCAGAGAAGCTGAGACCTCAGGTAGCCTCAGAGAGTCCTGAGTGCCCAGCTGAGACCGCATCTTCCCTTTGCTTCTCTCCTCCCATTCTGTCTCTGCTTTTCCCTCCCTTTCTTACTATAAATTGTACAATCCTCTTGATTCCAGTTGATTCAAAAATATAAAGTCATAAATAGGGGCATGCTGGTATTTTAACACTGGGCTTGCGGGGGGGCGGGGGAGTGGCGGTCCTGACCTGTAGCGTCTGCCAGTTTCCATGCTGTAAATATTTGCACCCTGGCCAATGTTAACTACCAACACAACTGAATAAGGGCTGGCTAGAGTACTCACTGTGTATAGATGCTGGAGGTAAGTAACTGCACTGGTCCAGATAAGCAAAACACAGTACAGAAGTTAGGAAGTCATCAATTCTAGGTATTTATTAGCTAATTCAATTTTTAAAGATTTATTTTTATTTTATGTGTATATTTTGCCTGAATGAATCTAAGTCTATCATGCGTCATGCAATGCCCAGGGAAGCCAGGAGAGGGCATCAGATCACTTGGAACTGCAGTTACAGACAGTTGTTAGCTGCCATGTGGGTGCTGCGAACTGAACCTGGGTCCTCTGTAAGAGCAGACAATGCTCTTAACTGCTGAGCCACCTCTAATATAATTTTTATTAATAGTAAAATGTAATTTTTAACAATGTCTGTATTAAAATTCCTGCAACTTTTAGCCATCAGCTCTTGTGGGCTGATAAAAGCTGTCTGTTGAAGCCTCAGCTTCTTAAGCTGTGAGTAAATCTTATACAGGTCACAGAACTTGATATGCAGGTCAAAAAAAATGTGGCAACAGTAAAAAGGTTTCTAAACACGCAATGCTTGCCAATGAACTCAAGGTCAAACACATCATGAACCCCAGGTTTTTGGGGCAGAGTCCACCTGTCTCCTACCACCTGACTCCGGTGTAGCCTTGGTTCTGAACACATAAGTGCACTTTGCACTGTGCATGCAGTCATGCCACATTATGATAACACATGTTTCTGAAACAGCTGGGCTCACATTCAAGACTATTGCATATGATGATTTACAGTGTATCTGTGATACATTGAAAGTTTTCTGCTCCTACAGAAACATGACAGTTTAATTAGAGAAAATGAAGATTTCTAATTAATATGTCCTGCCCTTGTTCCTCAGCATGTAATAATCAAATTAATATATCTTTGGATTGGGTTGTATTAGAACATTGATTTCAAAAATTGCTGTGTTGTTGGCTTAATTTTCAGATATAAAACAAATCATTCAATGAATTTTGGCTTAGTATTAGAACAGAATTTCCAACAATTTCTGACAAGGCCTTAACAACATACTTCTGCCATTTGTGTGGGAATGGCGTGTGTGTGTGCGCGCGCGTGTGTGCGCGCGCGCGTGTGTGTGTGTGCATGAATTGTGAGGGTATGCATATTGCATGTGACCAGAGGTCAAGTTTCGGTGTCTTCCTCAAGTGCTTTTGGAGACAGAGTATCTCACTGATCTGGAGCTAGCTTACTGATTTGGCTGGTGGAATTTCTGGCCCACAAGCCCCGAGGGGTCTTCCTGCCTCTGCCCCTCTAGCTCTGGCATTACAGGCAGGAATCACTGGGCTGGGTTTTTTAATACTTGTACTAGGGATCCAAATTTAGTTCCTCATGCTTGTACAGCAAGCACTTTATCCACATAGCCATCTCCCCAGTGCCCCATTTCTGCCATTTTGTGCTATACATTTACATTAGGCAAGAACTTTACCACTGAGCTGGATCCCAGCTTGCTACACATTTATGTAAAGCAGTATTCTTATCATTGATGATTATAAAATCAAATCATCTGAAACTCTGAAAAATGTTGAAGATGCTGTGTCCTGCAGGATCAAATATTCAGTCCAGATTCAATTCTTTATGTAAAAATAAGCAAGCACATCTGTGTTAGTGTGCAAATTTGCTTTTGTCTTTAACAAATGTCAATTTTGTGCATATGAGAATTGTCTTAAAATAAGCTTTATGATTTATTATCAGTAAATATTTGATTTATAAATACCCAGAATCACTGAAAAATTTCTTGAGTGGAGAGATGGCTCAGTGGTCAAGAGCACTGGCTGCTTTTAGAGAGGATCCAGGGTGGATTCCTAGCACCCACATGGCAGCTAACAACCATCTATAACTCCAGTTCCAGAGTAATCTGACACATTCTTCTGACATTCATGGGCACTGTACAACACAGGTGCACTTACATACATGCAAGCAATATACTTACACATATTAAATAAAATATTTTTTTAATTTCTTGAGTGGAAAGGGGTCATGAGTAGAAAGTGCATAAGAATCCCTGGTCCTAGGGTACCATGGGATAAATAGAGGTAGAGAAATTACAGGAACAGGTCCATGGGCCAAAAGGCCCACACTGTGGGAGAGCTGGTGTGCTGGAGAGCATCAGGTTTCAACTTGACACACCCAGGAAGAGGGACCCTCAATTTCTGTGTTTTCTCTATCAGACTGGTCCCCAGGCAAGTCTGTGGGGCATTTTCTTGATTGTTGGCTGATGTGGGAGGGTTCAGCCCACTGTGGGGGCTGTCACCCCTGGGCAGGTGGTCCTGAGCTGTATAATAAAGCAGGCTGAGCACAGGCCAGAGGAGTAAGTCAGTAAACAGCATTCCTTTGTGGTCTGTGCTTCAATCCCTACCTCCAGGTTCCTGCCTGCAGTTACTAACTCTGGTTTCCCTTAGTGAGGGACTGGCACTTGGAAGAGTAAGATGAAATAAACTCTTTCCTCCCCAAGTTGGTTTTGGTCAGTGTTTTATCATAGCAATAGAAAGCTAATTAGAACGTAGGCCTTCACCTCAAATCCCCTAACTTCACAGCACTCCACTCCACTGCCAGACCCCACCTACCTGCAGCAGGAAGTCAAAGAGGGCCAGGCGTGCCCACTCAGCATGGTGGATGCCCAGGCACGGTCTCTGGTCTGGCCAGCTGCAGCCTCCTGCCAGCAGGCTCTGGTACTGCAGCCAGCCCACAACCAGAGAGTTCTGGTCCTCATCTGGGTCTCCCAGGTGCTGTACGTCAGGTGCCCACCAGATGATGGGCCTCACACCACCATCTGTGTATCGGTAGGGCAGAAGGGGGCTGTGGAAGCGACGGGCCACAGCAGGCAGGCTCCGCTGGAGCCCCAACACACGGTCTAAATGGAAGGACAGGACCTCAAGCAGGTCCCCAGGCCTCTTGACTAGGCCACAGAGCCCCTGGGAGCAGAGTTGCCTGAGCTTGAGAGCAGACATGTCCTGGAGGGTAACCCCAGCAGACAGGCCAACCTGTAGCACCTGCCCATGAGCTGGAACTCTGGCTTTGCCCACCACCTTCCCATGGGCCAATAGCCGGAGGGTCTGTACATCATGTTCTGTGAGCCATGGGGGAATCTGCTCCCCAGTCACAGTGGTAGCTGATAGCTCAAAGGTCTCAGCCTCACACCATATGGAGTTCTGCAGCTCCTCAACAGAACCAGGCCACCAATGAGCCCCCAAATCTGTGGTAGCGTTCTCTTCTAGTTCCCCATTAGGTGAGTCCTGGATTCTCTGCAGTGAATCCCTGCTTTTCACTGGATGGGGCTGGAAGCTTGGTGCAGCAGCTTTCCATGCCTGTACAGCTTCCTGTCTGTTCCCTGTGAGTGGGCTGAGCAGGACACCAGTCTCATTCTGTGTCTCCTGCATGGAATGGTCATGCCTAGGCAGGCCTGGGACTGTGGTTTCTGCATCTCTGACTTCCTCCTCTGTCAAGAATACTTGATGCTGGGCACTGTGTGTTGTATCTCTTGTCATGGTAACATCTCTCCTCACTCTCTGTGGATGTCTGCTGTTCATTCGCCTTCTATGGCCTTGCTTCTCAGCACAGATCAAGACAGAATTTCTGGGCAAAGCCCGGCCTCTCCAGAACCCCAAGTTTCTTGCCCGTTGCCTCTGGCTGGAATTTAAAGCCTTCCAGATGCTGGGGTCAAGTGTGCCAACCTCCCCCTGGGGCTCCATGGGACCAAGGTCAGGACTAGCTGCTGGATGCTCTGGGGGAAAGCGAGTGACAGCCACTGCAGACAGAGTCATCAAGAGGCAGGATGCCATCAGAGACCACCTCTTGCCACGCAGTCTTCTCCAGAGCCAAGATGCCTAGGGGTGAGGCAGAAAAAAAGCTTGAGACTGGGAAAAGACATGGGCCCCAACCCACAGAGCCGTGCAGTCAGTGAGCAGTACAAGAGAGGGAGAAGGACGGCAGAATACCTAGCCGCCCTCAACAAGGGACATGGCAGCCTAGCCAGCTGCACCCATGCTGCAGAGCTTGGCTTACCTCCTGGACCAGCCCTTGCTGATGCCCACAGACATATCTGGGGTTCTCTGGAAGAGCCACTGCACAACACTGGCCACCATGCCCACGTGGGACTCCTTCCTCATGTGCATCACCACCCAATGGCCCCATGCTGGCCCCACTCTTTTCAGTCTCCATGGCCATTATTATCATTTCAAGCACACAGTCAAGAGAAACATAGGAAGTCACCTCACAAGCCCAAATCATGCTAAGAAAATCAGAAGCGGGGTGAAGAGATGGTCCCGCTGTGGAGACTACTTGATGCTCTTCCAGAGGATCTGGGTTCAGTTCTAAGCACCCACATCAGGTGGATCACAACAGCCCGTAACTCCAGCTCCAGGGGATTCAGATCCTACACCCTCTTCTGGCCTCTGTGGGGTACACACACACATACACACACACATGATAAAATAAATCTTTAAGGAAGAAAATTTGAGTAAAATGTGAGTACCTCCCTCTGCACACAGGGAGCCACAGCTAATATTGGGGCAAGTACTGTCCCAGGCATGTGTCTTCAAACTACAACAGGTGCTTATGTCACAGTGTATCTGTTTCCTATAGCTACAAAAGAAATTACCACAGATGGCTGGTTGACCACAGCAGAAGTGTATACGCTCACATTCTGGGGACAGAAATTCCATACCAGCCTGATTGCATAAATCTAGGTGTTGGCAATTTTCAGTCTAATAGTGCTGCACTGAACCCAGCACATACGTCTCTGAGCAAAAGCGTGAGGATTTCTGGAGGATGGCATTGTGGGCAGTGCCATCCCTGGGCAGGTGAGTCTGGGCCTGGGCTGTATAAGAGAAGTAACTGAGCAAGCCAGTAAGTGGTATTCCTCCATGGTCTTGTGTAGGGAGCCATTTGCCTGCCTTGAACTACGCCCCAGTTTAGGGCTGAGCAAAAATCAGTCACAGAGGTGCTGTGGGAGCAAAATGTTTTGTTATGAAATACTTTATGGCTCCTGAATGGAAGTCTGCCTTGGGCCCAAGGCTGAGGACCTTTTTTTAGTAGATGTAGGTGGCTTGAATAATTTCACATATGTAAATGCATGTTTGTTTTTGCTTGAACCCCTGACGGTTGTATTGTTCCTCATACAGTTGTAAAGGTATAATTACACTGAGAAAAATAAAGTCTGGGCCTCAGTATTGACTGACAGCCCTCCCGAATCTATCTTTTCTCTCTCTCTCTCTCTCTCTCTCAATCCTCACTCCCCTCTTCAGGTATGGAAATTTGCCGGAGGGCTCAGTTCCCGCCTCCAGGTTCCCACCTTGAGTTTCTACCCAACTTCCTTTACAGATGGACTGTGCCTTGGCAGTGTAAGACGAAATAAACCTTTTCCTCCCCAAGTTAGTTTCAGTCAGTGCTGTACCACAGCAATAGAAAACAAACCCAGATGGTAATTACTATATCCTTTAATCCTCACAACAACCTAGAGAAATTAGAACTATGTGATTCCTATTTTGCAACTCAGAAGAGGAAGATCCTGAGAACTAATGTTTACTGGAGCCAAAGAGTTGGCAGGAAAGCCAACAACACTGTAGGAGAAATGGCCATGGGCATGTGTGTTTGGATCTCTTTTTATTCTTGTTCTAAAATGAAGAAAATCTATTTTGAAGTTGAATTTGTAATCTGTACTTTCAAAGTCCTGGCTGCCTCTGGAAGACATAAACCATCTAAGAGGTCTTGAGGCTGTTTTGATTCTGCTGTCAGCCTTACTTGGTTTCAGGAACCTGGGGAAAGTTGGCAGTTGGGCAGAGAGAGGTTCGGCACGGCCTGGGGCAGACGTGCCCTTCAGAGCCACACAGTTTAAAGTTTGGGAAAAGAAAGGCAGCTTTGATCAAACTGATAAAAACATCCTCTGAGAGAAAATATGCAGCTGAATAACAACGTGTGCATGAAAAAACAAGGATGATGATGTAGAATATTCTAGAAAGTCTGCTGGTAAGGCCCAAGCTGACCTGTCCCTGCATGCTCACCAGCCAATCACCCTCCTGCCAGTTCTCACCATCCAAACACACGCACTGTCTTTCTGCCCTGGGGGGGGTTGGTGGGAGGGAAAGAACAATGGCCAGAGTTCTGTCAAGCTCCGCAGCTGCAGCTGCCGGTTCTTCTTCCCTCTCCAATCCCCACCCGCCACCCTTCACTAAGATGACGGTCAGTTCCTCAGGGAAGCTGTCCACTGGCCTAATAATTACATCTTCTCAGAGCTGCAGAGAAGGGGTGTGTTAGAACAGGAAGGCCAGAAAATTCCACCGCCCAGACAAGCCTGGCCTGAGCTTCTGAAGCTATGCACCACGTGCAAGCCACATGCCTCTGTCCCGTGACCTCAGAACACTGGGCGAGAGGTCAGTGCTCGCTCAGACAGCCAGTGTGAGGACTAAATGAGTCAAACTACGTAAAGTGCCCACTGCCCCTTTCCATGAGTGCTGGGGCCCCAGCAGCTCTCCTTTGTTAGGATGTGGAATATGAAATGTCCGCCATAGACTCATGTGTTTGAACATTTGATGGCTAGCTGATGCTGTTTTGGAAGTATGTGGAACCTTTAGGAGGGGGAGCCTTGTGAGAGGCAGCATGTGACTGGGGGAGGCCTTGATGTTTGATAGCAAACCTCACTCACTTCCGGTCTTCTCTTGGCTTCCTGACAGCAGATGCCGTGTGAGCAGCTGCCTTATCTTCTGCCGCCATTTTCCTGCCAGGATGCACTGAGCCCCTTCCTCCCTTCAGTTGCTTCTTGTTCGATATTTGGTCACAGCAACCAGAAAATGAACTAATATATCCCCTACTTTCCAGACCCTCTGTCTTTCTTGGGTTTGAAAACTACCCATTCCTTGTATTTGGACACATTGTAATGTCAGAGTAAAAAGTAAGGGTACCCAAGGAAGCCAGAAAGGGAAGCTTTTTCATCAGAAAACCATGAGTGAGAGCTGCAAGGAGCCTCCTGGCAGCAAGTTGATGGCACAGAAGTCCAAAGATCACCAGAGTGGATAGAAGGGAGTGCTTTGGGAGGAAGTGAGCAGGGAAAGGGGAGAGTCGGAAGGGAGCATGCAGAAGGGATAAAATGAGAAGAGTCTGACCAGAGGAGGATGGAGACTCCTTAGTAACTGGTCTTTGTTTCATTGTTTTCTAGACATTTATTGTGTTTATTTTGTATGGTGTGAGTGTGTATGTGTGTGTGTTCAGGTACACATGTGCCACCGTGTATACACAGAGGTCAGTGGACAACTTGTAGGAGTCCTTCCTCTTCTTCCATCATGTAGGCTCTGAGGATCGAACTCAGGCCATCAGGCTTGATGTCAAGCACCTTACCCATCGAGCCATCCTGCCGGCCTTGTTAGAACTGAAAATGACCTTAATCAGCTGGTCTGCCTGCCTCTGCCTCCCAAGTGCTGGGATTATGGGTATGCACCACCGCACCTGCTTCAGACACAGGATGGAAGAGAGGCTCCATGTCAGGGGATGCTCTCGTTTCTATAGGGTCACAGGGAGCAAAGGGCCCTTCCACCGTAGGAAATCCAGGCAAGTTGTGCCTCCCACCTGGACACTAGTCTCCCACATTCTCCAGACTGCCTCCAAACCTGTCCAATACCTGTGATTCATAAGAAACAGGACCCCAAGTCAGCTGGCAACAGGAACAGAGGAAAAGCCATCTGTTCCCTACTCTCAGACACCAGAAAAGGATGCACAAACCTGGTCATTCACCACACTCTCTTGGAGGACAGAGCATATGGTGGGCAGAGGGAGAGACCACATACACACCTGTCCTTGCCCAAAAGATAACATCACACAGCACTGAAAAGTGTCTCTTAGGAGCTTTGTGAGAGACACAACAGAAGTCCTACGATCTATGTGTGTGTGAGTCCTGCATCCATGTATGCGAGTCCTGAGACTATGTGTGTGAGTCTTGTGATTGTGTATGTATCTTATGACTGTGTGTGTGAGTCCTGTGGCTATGTGTGTGTGTGTGTGTGTGTCCTGAGACTATGTATGTAAGTCCAGTGACTGTGTGTATGAATCTTGTAACTGTGTATGTGTGTGTCCTGTGACTATGTAGGTATGTATATAAGTCCTGTGACTCTGTGTGTGTGTGTGTGTGTGTTTAGTAAAAGATGACTTTGGCTCGGATTCCAGGGTCTTTACTAATAGTCTTCCAGTTCTTGGTTCCCAACCCTTGTCCTCTTCTGACTCCTTACCCCCCGGACATTGATCATTGACTTGTCACTACTCAGACTCTGAGACTGGCAGAGATTTTGGAATTTAGAGTTCCTGTGCCATTTTTTTTTTCAAGTTTAAATAACGGTCATAACAAAACTCTGGCTGGGGTGAAAAGGAACACATGAGCCGACTTCCAGAGGGCCAGATTAAAACCACATGCCACCATCCTCACATGTCACTGTCCTGTGAAGGAGAGGGACAGTGGGATGAGCCTAGTGGGGTTCAGCTACCCTGGGCTTCCTAGAGCAGATCCCAGACAGGGATGTTCAGGCTTTTGGGATAAAGGTGATAGGTCCAGCCACAGAGTCAACAGGAACACAGCAGCCCTCTCCTGGTCAGATATGCGGGTACCAGGAAGCTGAGCTGTCCCTTCCACTGTGGCAAAATCCCAGGCTGCCTGTCTCCAAAGTTACCATCCAGGCTCCAGTGCTCAACCCCCCTGGGGATTTTCCTTCCACATCAGCAACTCCAGGGCAGGAAAGGGCTTTCTCCCCTGTAATTTCTGGCCCAGCCAATTTAAAGGAAAAATAAAGAAAACCAAAAGAATGAAACCTAAATGTTTATTCAGTATTCCCTGCGTGTCTGGGGCTGTTTGAGGAACTTCACTTATATTAACTCATTGATCCTCAGGCAGGAACTGGTATAGCTACTCCCGTTTTACAGGCAAGGAAAGAAAGGCTAATACAGCCAACCCAAGAGGCTGGTTGAGCTACTGTTGCTGTACCCTAGGAAGGCGCCTGTTCCAGCCTGAACTCGAGGAGATTATGCTGGCTTTCAGGAATGACCAGGCTCTGAAAGGAGGCTCCCTCCGGCTAGCTCATGTGCAAAGGGAGACTTGACTGAGATCAGAGCTGTGGGCCACCAGGGCAAAATCACTGAAGGAAGATCAAAGTGGGGCTAGGTGTTTTTCATTCAAAACAAAAATAGCTGTCTCTAGTCTACAATTTTTCTTTATTTCTGTAATTAGAAGACTATCAATTAGAAAACACCAGCCTTTAACCCTTCTCCAAATGGGATTTATTTGAAAAGCATCAGAAGCAACTTTCTGATAATCTATAGTTAAAAAAGCAAAAATGGGGAAGGGTGGTTGGAGGGATGGCACAGTGGTTAAAGTGCCCACTGCTTTTGTAGAGGACCCAAGTTCAATTCCCAGCACCCACAGTTCCAGGGGATCTGATGTTGCCTTCATGAGCTCCACAGGCATTACACGCACATGGTACACATGCCTATATGCAAGAGAAACACTCATACACATAAAAATAAAATGCTTTTTAAAAAACCAGGCAGGTCCTATGTGTCCTGTTTATTCTAGAACCAGATCAACAGTCTCAACACTAGAGTCTAGGAAATTCAAAACATCTAACTGATGAGGAGAAATAGCTATTCCCGATAATAACTGCTTAATGAGCACATAGCCTACACCAGGCTCTCTCAGCAACCCACAGTGCACACACTACACAGTGACCTTGTTACTGGAAACATTTAGATTTACAGGCATGACGAGCTTTGCTCAAGGTCACATGACTAGTAGGTGGCAGGCAAGATTTTAATTTTTCCCCAGGTTCAAATCTTACCCCATCGCAGAATAATGGGGAAGGGAAGCTAGGAGAGACGGCACACACCTTGAATCTCAGCAGCCCAGGGTGGTCTACATACTGAGACCCTGTCTCAAATTAAAAAAAAAAAAAAAAACAGAAAAAGAAAAAAAGAATGATGGGGAGAGTGCAGAGTCCTGAGAAGCAGGGATGGACTTGTGGAGAGGCCAGCACAGGCTGCCGCTGCAGCTGTCTTCACACAGCTCCCCCTGCGGCTTTGCACAGCCCCTTGCCTAGGCCACCTAGTCTTCACCAGACTTCTGCGACTCTACCCCTCCCCCAGGCTTCACACAGCCTCTTCCTGTGACTTCACACATCATGCCCCAGACTTCACAGACTTCCTGTGACTTCACACATCATGCCCCAGACTTCACAGACTTCCTATGACTCCACACAGCCCCTTCCTGTCCGTGCTCCGGTTTTCACATGGATGCTTCCTTTGACTCCACATAACCCCTTCCTGTGACTTCACGCAGCTTCTCCCTGTGACATCAGATGGCCTTGACTTACAGTCAAGTCATTCAGAGGGAGCCAAGTAGAAGCCAGCAGAGCCTCGTAAACAGCAGCTTCTACAGGTTTTTAAAACTCTAAAAAAGTTTCCATTGAGCCGGGTATGGGGGGGCATGCCTTTAATTCCAGCATTTGGGAGGCAAAAGTAGGCAGATCTCTGTGAATTCAAGGCCCGCCTGATCTATATAGTCAGTTCTAGGCTAGCCAGGGTTACTTAGTAAGAGCTGTCACCAAAAAAAAAAAAAAAAAAAAAAACAGTTTCCATTGAAAATGAAAGTGCCTTTTGCTTGTCTCTCCACACTTGTTTAACGGGCCTGAGCAAATGTCCTCCTCAACACATGTTCTGAAAAGTATTTTTAACAGGCAAAGGCACTATAGGTACTTGAATTTAGGAATTTACTAGGAATGAAATGACTATTAAAAGCTAGTGGCAGGGGTAATCTGAAATTCCTTTGAGGCTAAGTTTTGAATCCTTTTCCCTAAGCAAATATGGTGGGAGGAGCCAGTTAGGAGTCCATGCTGTCTGCCAGGTTCTGATGTACAGCTTTCCAGCCTGACGCCAGGTATATCACAGACACATGGTAACCATGAGATGTGTTCAACTTAGGATGGTAGTTAGTGCTGAGAATGGTAATAAAGACCAAAAGAGGTCTTAGAAAATGATTTTCCTTGTCAGAAGGGAAAAAGAAATTAAAAACACTGAAACAAACCCTGGAAATCTTAGCTTTATAAAACAGTAATGGAATGTCAAATTTAGAGATGGTAGAAACTCATGTTCCAAATGAATTCTCCAGGCCCTCATGAAATAAAAACAATTCAAAAGGGCTTCAGCCAAAATAGAAAATTAGTTTCCAAAAAGAAGAACAGAAATTGAAACCTAACTCCCTTGGCCCACTTTATTACATTTTTATACATAAATACCATGATATATCATGGTATTTGTCAAAACTGGGGATTTGAAAAAAACTTAGGAAATGGTGCTTGAAAGCATTAAGAGTTTCACTCAAGGAAGAAAGTTCTGGCTGGGTAACACCTTACATAGGTGCATCTTTTGAGTCTCCCTCCTTCACCTGAGGGTTTTTGGCAGTTGAACTGTTATCTACAGTTTCCTGGACCCCAACATATGACTGGTAGGTGTCATGGAGCAGAGGATACTGGGTAGTTTACTTTGAGCCAATCCTGCTATAACCTATCTTGTTATGTTCTGACCAACTCATGCCAACCACTTGATCTGGAAGCAGGGATGCCATTGTGAAGAAGGTTTGACCTCCAGCAACTTTGTCTCACCCCAATTCTCACACAAAACTGGCCTTCCCTCCATTCAGGCAAGTTGTCCTTCCAAGCTTGGGGAGCAGATCCGGGTGCTACTTCCTGAGCCTTCCACTGACATCTTATTTGTTGACGCTATGGCCAAAAAGGTACTATCTCCATAGAGTCTCACTGAGTCTCTTTACACATGAGGAATCCATGACTACAGAAGCTGGCATGCCAACCAAGCAGAAAAGCTGGATTCCAACTCATCTCTACCCTCCACAGACTAAGCCCTTCCCAGGACTGGAGGAGGAAGGCTTCCGCCTCAAATAGTTGACGTGAAGAATGAATATGTTTTAGTGTATCTTGTCAGGGCTAATATATTTATGCTTTATTTATTTGTTCGTGTGTGTGTGTGTGTGTGTGTGTGTGTGTGTGTGTGTGGTGTACCAATGCCCATCGTGGCCAGAAGATGGCACCCTTGGGGCTAGAATTATAAGCATTTGTGAGCTGCCTAACATACGTGCTGTGATACTCTGGTCCTCATGATTGAGCAGCAAGCACTCTTGACCACTGTACCATCTCTCCACCCCCGATGTGTGTGTTTTATTTTTATTTATTTAGGTTTTTAAAACAAATTTTATTATTTTTATTTTACATGTATGAATGTTTTCCCTGCATGTATGTAAATGCACCCATGTCATGCAATGCCTATGAAGGTCAGAAGAAGGTGTCACATTCTCCTGGAACTGAAGTTACATATGGTTGCTAGTCACCATTTGGGTGCTGGGAATTGAACTCAGCTCCTCAAGAGCAGCCAGTGCTTTTAACTGCTGAGCCATCTTTCCAGCCCCTGGGTTTTTTGCTTTGTTTTGTTTTACGAGACAAGGTCTTACTATGTAGCCCAGGCTGGCCTCAAACTTGTTATCTTTCTGCTTCTGCCTCCTAAAGACTGGAATCTTAGACATGCACCCTTAAGCCAGGTTTTGTGTATGTTTAATAGCTCTTAGTACTAGCACCAAATCCTCCTAACATACTCTAACTCCAGCTTTCCTCTAGGCCACTCCCTTGCATCTCACTCTGCATCTATGAGTGGGTCAGAAACATGAGGGTCACAAGCACTCTGAGAACTGGTTGAGAAGAAAGGTGGAGAACAGCTTTCAGAGAAAGATGCAAACCATCTCCTCAGCCATACTTGCTCAGGTGACCAGAACAGCCTGACTCCTCTCTGGGCAGCTCCTGGAGGCAGGCTTCTGCACATTCATGGCTTTGTAAACACCTATGGATGATAAAGTACTCCTGGGGGATGCTTGCAGCAGGAGTGCTGGACTCAGCCATAAAATGCCTGGAGGATTGGTCCCCGGAAAGGTGAAAACAAAGCTATCCATGGAACCTGAGATGGAAAAACTAACTCTCTACTTACCCTTCCAGCGAGTTCACCAGAAGGATGGTCTGTGGGCTGACTAGAAGTTACAGAGCTGTATTAGTTACTTTTCTCATTGCTGGGACAAAATTCCTGACAAAAGCAACTTAAGGAAGGAAGGGTTTATCTTGGCTTGTAATTAAGGGTATAGTCCACCATGATGTCAGAAGCATGAAGCAGTTGGTCACTGCATCCACAGTCAGGAAGCGGAGAGAGAGAACGCTGGTGCTCAGCTCGCTTTCTCATTATGCCCTCTGGGCCCCCAGCCTATGGTGCCACTTCCATTCAGGGTAGGTGTCCCCTCCTCAGTTAAAACCCTTCCTGAAAACACCCAGAAGCATGTTTTCTCAGTGAGTCTAAGTTCCCTTATGCTGACAATAAAAATTAGCCATCATAAGAGCCTGCAGTAGGCAGGCCCGTGAGGAATTTCCTGTCAACTCCACAGCGTAGAGTTCTTTCCAGCCGTGGGTATCCATGTCTGGGTGCAAGGGGTCTGCCGGGAGCTGGGATTCTTGAGCATGTCTGGTGTCTGATGGTGAGCCAGGTATTTGGTGCAAATCAACTCCTCTCCTGCCTGCCACCTCCTTATAAAGAAGGTGTCATCAGCCACATTGAGGAAGCGAGGAAACCGGGGCACAGACAGCTTGGGCCAAGCTATATTCACAGCTCATAACTAAATGGCCGAGCCAGGGGTCAGACTTAACTTATTTAACTGGAGTTTTGTCCCTGCTGTCAAGGAAGCCTCAAGGAACAAGCTGTTTCCTCTATGCCTCCTCTCTCTATGCAGATACGTCCTAATCTAGAACATGTAAATGAATTGCCTTACAAGTAAATGGGCCTTCAAAGGTGTGATTAAATCAAGGACCCTGAACTGAGGAGGTTATCCTGATTAGGCCAGAGAGACTATTGCAATCACAAGACTTCTGTAAGTGAAGCAGGGACGTGAGAGTGGGGCCTCAGAGGACTGTGTGATGAATGAGGCAGCGGAGCAGTCAGCAAGACACCTGGCTGGCCTGGAAGACAAAGGAGGCCACAAATCAAGGTGACTCTGAAAGACACAGGGGCAAGGAAACAGATTCTCCCTCAGGCCTCCACAGGGACCGGTCCTTCCAATATCTTTTAAAATTATTATTAGTAGTTATACAAAATAACAGGCTTCACTGTGTCATTTTCGTGTGTATATATCACTGTACCTTGCTCTCTTGTCCCTCTTTCCTCTTCCTATGGCTTGTTCTCCTCTCCCCAAACAGTCCCCCTGATGCTTTCTTCACACGCACACATACAAATCTAGACTTTTCACATGTGAGAAAACATAGTCCCTTGCCTTCCCTTCCCTCATTGCATCCCTGTTCACCCTATCCTCCTCCTCCCTTTAGACCTCTTCCTCTGCCTTCATAGACTCCCTTCTACCTTTATGTCTGTCTCACACACACATGCACACACATATGCATGCACACATACACATATAGAGATACTATACACACATATACAAGTCCAGATTCTGCATGAGCGAATACATGCAATATTTGTCTTTCTGGTCCTACTCATTTTAAACTTCCATTCTCAGGAACTGTGATAAATAAATCTATGTTATCTTAAACCATTAAGTTCATGGCCTAGTGTTAAAAATAAGGGCTCAGTGTCAGGTTGCCAGTCCCAACCCCACTACATCCTTGTTATGTGACCATGTGCCTCAAAGGTCTTCATCAGTCGAATGAGGTTGTGGCAGTATACCTGGTAGTGTGGTCCATTGTTCAATTCACTGAGCAGATCTTTCCTGGAACAATGCTTTGTTCCAGGAAAAGAACTATTTCATAAATTAGACAATAAAAGAGGCCTGGGGAAATGGCTGAGTTAGCAAACAGCTTGCCTTGGAAGTCTGAGAGCCTGAATTTGAATCCCTAGCACCACATAAAAAGCTTGGCATGGTGGCACGTGCCTGTAATCCCAGTGCTGGAGAGGCGGAGACAAGAGGTGGGGCTTGCTGGTCAGGCAGTCTAGCTGAATCAGGGAGCTAAGTTTGGTGCAAATGATTAAGAAGTTAATTTGTTTAAACTCTGTATTACAGGGACATAGGTAAATGTTCAAAAGACAATGGTTATCATTGTTAACATTAGCCCACCAAGAATGGACAAGCAAAATCCCGTTGTTTTCCCATCAGAATCCTACCAGCATAGTGGAGAGTTTCTGTCTGTGTTGTTCAAACTGGGGCCGAGGAATCGAATTGCCTGTCTACCACTAGACATATCAGGCGTGACCTCTGTTAGGAGACAGGTCTTGAGCATCCATTGTGACCTCTCTTGGGAGACTTGTCTTGAGGATACCCTTTGCTGGTCCTCCACCAGTTGCAGCTGATTCTGCAGTTTCTCCCGTTTCTGCAATATGAGGTCCCAAAACATTCCTCAAAAGCTAGGTTTCCTTACAACCAACTCCTGGGTGGGGCCCCTTATATTTTGAACTCCTCATGATAGATGCTCCTCTATAGGATTCATGCTCATAGTCAGTATCCTTTCCAGTGATGGACAGCAATGCAATGTCCAAGATCCTTTGAAAGCCTTTAGAACATCTGAGGGGAACTTAACAACCCCAGAAGGAGCCCTCAACCCATGACAGGCAGCAAATGAAGACTCCATCTTCACCTCCCAGGTAAGATTACTCCTAACCATCTTCAACAGACTCCCAGAAGGCCCCAGTAGGAACCAGGCCCAGTTGTGCTCAGCAGCCACCTACTCACCCGTGCACCCTGCCCTTGTTCCTTGTCCTGTCCCATGGCTCCCTCTCATTCAGTGTCTCTGTTACTAGCACCAGGATTCTTCCCTCTAGGGAAGTCAACTCAGATGGGACCTCATAAGACAGTTATGGCAATTAAGTGAGATAACTGTCAAATCCTTACGAATCTCAGACTCATAGTAGATGCACAATAAAAGCCAGCTATTAGCCGGAGGAAGAGGAGGGAAGAGTCTGCACCCAGTGGACACTGGAGTCGCAGCAGCGCATGGTAAAAGGCCCTCAAAATATCAAGAGAGTCCTTTTTACAGTCATCACTGGAGCAGCAGTTGCCAAAATGAAGTTCAATCCCTTTGTGACTTCTGAGCTAAGCAAGCATAACAGACATTTCAATGCACCTTCTCACATTCCGAGGAGACTATATCTTCCCCTTTCCAAAATGCCGAGGCAGAGGTGCAAGGTTTAATCTACCTAATTTGAAAAGACGATGAGGTTCAGGGTGTCTGAGGTCACTACAAAAGTCAGCAGACTGACAGTCATTCAGGTTTACAAAAAGAAAAAGGTGATCTACATTGAAGGAGTGCAGCAGGGAAAGGCTAACTGTCCACACAGCATTCACCCCAGCAAGGGTGTCATCAGGCTAAAGTGAGACAGAGACCACAAAAATGTCCTGGAACAGACAGACAAATGTCACCATGTAGGACAGGAAAAAGGCAAATACAAAGAAGAAACAACTGAGAAGTTGCAAGAGTAATAATCTTAGAGATGACTTTCATCAAGAACTGGCTAAAGGAGCTGGCTGGTGGCACATGCCTTTGATCCCCGTACTTGGGAGGGAGAGGCAGGTGGATCTCAGTGTCAACCTGGTCTACATAGCCAGTTCCAGGCCAGCTGGGGCTACAGGGGAACCCTGTCTCAAAAAAAAAAAAAAACCCCACAAAAATAAAAACCAGCTTAAATGCAAGAGAGAGAAATCAAGCAATACTTTTTAAAAAAATAAGGCATTGTTTCCCCGCCCATAAACCTTCTCTCTCTCTCTCTCTCTCTCTCTCTCTCTCTCTCTCTCTCTTTCTCTCTCAGGTCAGCAAGACTGGCCAGCAAGACTGGCCAAGGCTGCCTCACTTCTATACCTGGCAATTCAATCCCAGACTCCTCACCAAAACCCATACATAACACACTCTAAACTACTCCTCTGACTTTCTGAAAGGGACTTGCAAAGTTACACCAGCTGTGGGTCACAGAAGGAGGACAGGGAGCAAGAAGGAAACGTCCTAATCTCCTGTCCCACCCATGGAAGCTATGCTATGGGCTTGTCTACCATCATCCCCACACAGAGCCCAACCACCACCCTTAGCTCTGACTTACTACTCAGTCCACAGAGGAAGCATGGGCCATGAAGGGCTCTCTGCATGTGCTCCAGGGACAGATTGACTTATTTTTCATCAGAATGACACATGGCCTCCTGGACTTTGTGCATATCCCCCAAGAAGGCCCAAGTCCTTAGGTTCAGTATTAATGGCCTGAGGCCAGCATGATACAGGCTCAGCTAAGAAATTAACTTCCTGGGCAATGAGAGGGCTCAGCAGGTAAAGGCAGTTGCTGCTAAGCCTGATGATCTGAGTTCTATCCTGGGAACCTAGAAGGTGATAGGAGATTTCTGTAAGTTGTCCTCTAACCATACACATGCTGTGGCATGTATGTGTCCACACATACACAAGACACATACTAAATAAAGTGTAATTAAAATTTTAATTTTTTAAAATTTATTTTTATGTATATGAATATGTTTGCATGTATATAAGTCCACCCATGTTATGTACTCCCCATGGAGGCCAGAAGAGGGTGTTGGATCCCCTGAAACTGAAGTTACAGATAGTTGCTAGCCACTAATGGGTTCTGGGAAAGGAAACTGGGTCCTCTACAAGAGAAACCAGTACTTTTAACTGCTGAGCCATCTCTCTAGCCCCCACCCCCAATTCAATTTTTTTTTTGAATTGAGCTTCTTGTGCCTAAATGGTCCTAGGGTGACTATACCCTAGGACCATGTCCCAGGATGAATCTGGTCACTAAGGTCTTTTTCCAGTCCCTGTGTTGTTTGGCAAGTTCCCTCTCTGAGCTTAGCCATCAGCTTCACTAACTGTTAAAAACAGACTGAGAGCCAATTTGCCAGTTCCAACCCCACTGCATCCTTACTCTGTGACCAAGTGTCTCAAAGGTCTTCATCCGTCCAATGAGATTGTAGTGACCCTAGTGGTGTGGTCTATTGTTTAATTCACCAAGCAGATCTTTGCTGGAACAAGCACTGTTCAAGGAAAAGAGCTGTCTTATAAATAAGACAATAAAAGCGGCTGGGGAGATGGCAGAGTTGGCAAAGAGCTTGCCTTGGAAGTCTGAGGGCCTGAGTGTGGGTCCCTAGCACCCACATAAAAATCGAGACATAGGGCTGCATGTCTGGAATCCCGGTGCTAGGGAAGTGGAGACAAGAGGACTCCTGGGGCTTGCTGGCCAGGCAGACTTGCTGAATCAGAGTTCATTTCAATGCGAGAGCATGCCTCGAGAAATCCGGTGGAGAGTTATTGATAACGATAGCTGATATTCATCTCTGGTCTCCATACACTCCTGTGCATGCATGCATCCACAAACACACAGGAAAACTATCTCTCTCTCTCTCTCTCTCTCTCTCTCTCTCTCTCACACACACACACAGAGTCACATAAAGCATGAAGTCACACACACACACATGCATAAGCACACTCACATGGTCATCCACAAGGCATGAACTCATACAAACACACACACACACACACACACAAAGTCTTGTGGTAATATTCTAATAATGTGATGTGTCACTCATAAAAATTATATCAACTCAGTACAATTCAGTACAAAGTATTCAAAGCAGAGCATGACCCACAATCAAGTTCAACAGAACTAACAGCTGTTGGCATTGTTGCTATGCCCATGACTGTGATTCTCAAGCCGTGCCCATGGGTTACCTCTATGGCAGAGGTCCTAGGACCTGTGCAGGTGGAATAGGACTCCTTTGCCTGCTCCCAAGTGGAGGATGCTTGATGGCTGCCAGGCTCCAGTCTCAGCTCGATTATACACTGTGCCATGGTGACCCACTGGACCCAGAAGCCCTCCCCACAGCCCTGGCTGAAGCAGCATTTTGTTCCAGTTCACAAAGCACCAGTGTGGTGACGTTGCAGGCTAGGTGGAGTGCTGGAGACCCCGTCGGGTGTGGGACAGTCCCTCTAGCTTCACACTAACACCGTGATTTTGTTCTCAAAGGCCTGAGATCAGGGCTCAGATAGAAAGGATATGGGAACTATGGCTGAAAAAATAATGTCCATTTCTCTCTGGGCTATTCCTTTTCAACCTTCCAGAGATTTCTACTTTCTGGCAGCTCAGAGGCTGGGACACAGAGCAGAAGGGGAGGGAGGAGCCAGGCTGTGTCTTCCAGTACAAGTCTCCCCTCTTCTGAAGAAACTCGTGATAACAGGAGAGGCCTTGCCAATTGAGATTGTTTCAGGGTTGAGTCCTGCTCCTCTGTCCCTAAAGTCCACCTCAGTCTCTAGCAGGTGGCTTCTACAGGATTGAACCAAGAGAGTGAACTGGACCCATGGGTCAGGTCTGGCCTACAGATGTGCTTTGTTTGGCCTGAAGTGTTTTAAATAAATCTGAGCCAATGTTGAAAAATCCCACATAAAAATTCAGAATTCCAGCTTCCGTGGGAAAGGGAAAAGTTCTAGGCACACTTGAACCCATGTTTCCCCATGGCTAGAGTAGAATGTGACTACATCAGTGCACACACATGCATGCTCATGCACACACTCACATGTGCACACATTCACACACACACTCATATACTTGTACATGCACATACACATACTCACACGAGCACATGCATGCACAGTCACACTCACACATTCACACAGTCACATGTGCGAACACATACACACATGCATACACTCACATGTACACACGTGCACACACACCCTGCCATCATCTCCCAGCACTTACTGACTTGGGCATCACATTTCCTTTAGCATTTTCCTTCAGAAGATGAGTACCCCTCTGACCTCTGGTCAGTTAAACTTGAAAAAAACAAAACACATACAGCTTTATCCTCATTCTACTGGGCCCGCTTCCTTTACTGATGCCAGTCCTTCAATGCTCAGCTCTTGATGCAGGGCTACCCTGCCCAATACAAGAACTACTGGCCAAGTCACTACCCACATTTGAGTTTACTAACATTAGCATTTCTGCTCCTGGTCACATTCTAAGAGCTCCTTTGCCTCCTGTGAGTAGCAGTTCCTACATTATACCCACAGAAGGAAACGTTTCCATAATCTCAGAAAGCCTGTCAGACAGCTGAAGGCAGACTGATATAACATGTGAGAGGCTACCAAATAGGCAAAGCATTGGTTGGCCCAGCACTCAGGAGACTGAGAGTAAAGGATGGAGAGCTCTGGGTCAGTCTGGGGAGGGAGGGAGACACCTAGTGATCATTTTCAAGGATGATTAAGTAGGAAGGGATGACAGTTGTGGTGTGAGAGTTCATCTTGAGGGTCTTCATACTTGGGACCAGTGTGACTGGACTGGTGCTTACTTAATGAGTCTGTGTTTATGTCTAAAATAGGCCCAATGATCTTAGCCTGGGCATATAAAGGATTAAGACTTCAATAAAGTGATGGATAAGAAAGTAAGATAGAGGCTAGAGAGATGGCTCAGTGGTTAAGAGCACTGGCTGCTCTTGCAGAAGACTTGGATTCAAATCCCAACACCTACATGGCAGCTAACAACTATCTGTTAACTCCAGTTCCAGGAAATCCAGTGCCCTCTTCTGACCTCCTTGAGCACTGCACATCACAGGTGCACTTGCATACATGCAGGCATAACACTTATACACATAAAATAAAACTAAATGAACCAGTCATGGTGGCGGTGTGTACCTTTAATTTCATCCCTCAGGAGGCAGAGGCAGGTGGATCTCTGTGAGATGGAGGCCAGCCTGGTCTACATAGTTCTTGGTGGGCTGGGTCTAGGGAGAGCCTGTCAAAAACAAAGTAAATAAGTAAGTTTTTTTTTTTTTTAAGTAAGACATTTCAATGCACCGGCAGTCTATGCTGTTGCTATACTATAACATCACATTACAATAAAGTTCTGCATGTGATGTATGCTGTTCTTACAGCTGAAGGGAAATGATCTATCAACCAACATGGGTACTAGTAAGAAGCTTATTGATTCTTTCCTTTTTTCTTTTGTTTGTTTTGCTTTGTTTCTTAGGTTTACTTGTTTTCTGTTTGTTTTATTTATTTTGGGGACAGGATCTCACTGTGCAGCTCAGGCTGACCGTGTCCTTAGGGCAATCATTCTGCCTCAAACCTCCTGAATGTTGGGACTATAGCTGTGAGGACAGACATTATCTTCTCATGGCCCTGGAGTGGAGACTGTTAGAAAGACTCTTTCAGACAAAGTGACTTTTGGCTTCCCTGATGTCCAGATCCCATACCACATAGAAAAAGTCCAAAAGATTTATGGACTACCTCATGCAACCATTGATAGATCCTCTCCAAGGTCTTCTTAGACAAAATGAAAGACACAGGGTTACAAAGGTAATAAATAGATTACATTCAAATGTGCTAATTAAATATACTGAAAAAGCTTGTGATATAACCATACACATATTCTTTATTGAACACAGTAAACAGTAAGATCTATCCACATGCTGAGTTAAAAGTGCTTTCAAAGTTGTGATGGGTGGAGACTGTACTTCAAAAATGTTTTGAGTGAAAGAAGACAGCAGCGATATTTGGAGACATTAGTTAGCGAAGAGACACTGGATTTAGTTAGAGATCTGTAGACTTAAAGATGTAATGTATTTCAGTGAAGCTTAGAGCTCCCTGCATTCCAAGCCTTGGACCCAAGGTCAAGAATCCTTGAACTGGGTGCCCCTCCCCCATAACTTTGAGTCCATCTCCTCTAGTTCACTGTCATGGGAAAGGACTGTGATCTTGTTACAGCAGACAGCCTACTCCAACCCCTTCCTCATCAGAGCTAGAGTCCTAGGCTTTCCAACTCTTGTGACCCCCTGGTGCCCTGAAAGACCCATGACATTGGTAGAGGCCAGTCTCCAGCCTTGTCTTAAAGACACTTAAGACGTCTTCACTTTCTTTACCAAGCACATACTGTGTGCTTACTAGTGCAGGGGAGCTTTCTGCTCATTAAGGCACAACGTGCACAGCCTCACAGGGGAACCGTTATCTGCAAGGCAAACTGAGGCTGTGGGTTAAAGATTCACAGACTAGCCTCAGGTGGTGAGCAGGGTTCAAATGCAGCTCCCATCAGAACTCACCTCATTGTTCCAAAGAAGATGTCATGACAGGGACTGCCTAAACCCAGCCGCCCTGGGCTACTGCTGCAGAGAACGGTGAGTGTGACAGAGGAGCTGAGAGGCCCTCTCCTGACCCCCAGGGAAGTGGCTGGACAGAGTATCACTGCACTTAGCCAGCCATACCCCTTCCCCAAGGAGAGGAAAGATTTGAACTGTAGTTTCTGAAGGAAAGGGTACAATAGCATCTTTTCAGTTGCAACAGGATCTGGGGAGAAGTGGGGGTGGTGTGGCCAGGAACACAGTGGTTAACCAGCAGGGCTGACTGGACCAAAGCCTGCAGAATGTCCAGGGTCTGCAGAGGCAAAAGGAATCTCCTGTCATGTCCATGAAGCAGCCCGGCTGGTGGCCAGTGCCTGAGCAGGGTCCAGGTCCCCAGGAAGCACACACTGGGCCTCTGTGTGGATGGAGAACAGAGCCACTCTGTCCTGGAGGAAGAAACATGTGTGTGCCCACCTACCCTCCCCTCAACACAGGCTGGACACTCGAATGGCCCATTCACTGTACATGTGAACCTTTAGCTCTCAAAGTGCCTGTAGTCCCCACCTCTACTGGTCCCAGAACCCAAAAAACATGACTCCAGCCCTGGGCTGGTTAGTTTTCGTTAACCTGATATAAACTAGTCATCTGGGAAGAAAGAATCTCAACTAAGGAATTCCCTTTATTAGACTTGTCTGTGGCTATGTCTATGAGGCATTTTCTTAACTGCCAGTTGATATAGAAGGGACCAGCACTCTGTGGGCAGAGCCATCCCCAAGCAGGTAGGCCTGGATTGAATAAGAAAGGTAGCTTAATGTGAGCCTGGAAGCAAGCCAGTAAGCAGTGTTCCTCCTGGTCTCTCTTCAGTTTCTGCCTCCAGGTTCCTGCCTTGAGCTCCTGCCTGGGCTTCCTCCAGGACAGACTGCATGGATCCTCTTCACACTCAGTTACTTTTGGTCAGTGTTTTTATTACAGCAAGAGGAAAGTAAATTAGAACAAGCCCCCACTGTGGCCTAGGAAAGCTTGAGCCTCATTTGGGCTCGTCCATGTGGCCTGCAGCCCCTCTGATACAGCTTCCCAGGGACCCATTGCCCAGAGACACCAAAGAGATCCAGAAATAGTCAGGATTTCCCACAACAAAAAGGAATTACTCTTATTACAGAGGAGAAAGTGTGATTAAAAATATTTTTCAAAGCACAATGAGGCCCTGTAAAGATTAATCTTCATTAAGTTGACTGGATGTAGAATTGCCTAGGAGACACCTCTGGGCATGTTTGTGAGGGTGTTTTCAGAGAGGTTTAACGGAGGATGGAAGAGCCTCCTGAATGTGAGTGCCACTATTTAATGGGCTGGTTTCTGGACTGAATAAAAAGGAGAGAGGAGCTGAGCACCAGCATTCATCTCTCTGCTTCCTGACAGCAGATGCAATGTGACCAGCTGCCCTCATGCTGACCAGGCCTTTCCCACCATGATGGACTGCACCCTCCCACTACGAGCCAAAATAGACCTTTCCTTCGTTAAACTGCTTTTTATCAGGCATCCTGTCACAGCAGTGAGAAAAATAACTAAAGCGGGTCCCAAAAGGAAAGTGTTCTATAATTCAGTCCAAGGGAAAAGCGGCAGCAGTACAGAAAAGATCGGGTTTGTAAGAAAAAATGAAAAGAACAAGGAAAATCCCTCAAGGAAAGTCCAGATGGACAGAAGGAGAGTCTAGAAACTGGCCAGCCCGGAAGACAACAGGGCATGCCCCATCCCCACAGGCCCAGCACAGATGCTGCCCACCTCCACATAAGCCCCATCCTAGGACACGCCTCCTCTGAGCTTTGGAGAAAACTGGTCCCTTGCGCTTGCCCCGTCTCTTTCCCCTCCCTAGACCTCTCCACGCCTCCCAGCTGGCTGGTAGCAGTTTTCACATAAGCCCTGAGGCTACAGTTCCTTCATCTCCTTTGGGGAAAAGGATAAAGGAACTGGATTCTGTACATTTTGAAAGTACATTCTGAAAGTATCACCCTCTGATTTCACAGGTCTCATTTTATGCAGGCTTTCCGCCTCAAAGGTGTCACTACCAAGCATTCATAAGTGCTGAGATATCCTTTCACATCCTTGCCAGAAACTCAAGAATCTCCTACAACCCAGAGCATTAGAAGTCATCTACAGCATGGTGCCAAGCTCAGCGGAGCCACAACCAACATCAGAGGGAGTGGGCTGTTCTGCTGATGCTGCCTCAGCCAGAACACAGGGCTCATCCTGTATCTGTGATATGCAGAGGAACAGTGGCCACCAGCCCTCAGCTGCCAAGCCAGTAGGAAGCAGTGCCACAGGGCCAAAGGGCAGCATCATTGATGAGAGCTGGCTCAGAGCAGCACACACATCAAAGCTCACAACCCTTTTCATGGCACACTCCTCGGCAGGGGGCACCTGCCTGCTGCAGACCAGCTCTTGAGGGAAGGGCCTTTCACAGAGCTAGACTCATTTGTCTTTGCGCCTCTCTTCATCACCATCCACAAGCTTATCTTTCTTTCCTTCTCCAGCTCCAGCCCCACCCTGCCATCATTGACCTGTTCTTGGCTAATGGCATTTCTGGAAAAATCACCACCCAACTTGTATTCCAAGCACAGAGCCACAAGTCTCCTGCCCCAACCAAAACTGGAGGATCTGAATTCTCTGAATGGCTCTGGAAGAGGCTGTTTGCCCATTGCAAGCAAACACCCTTCAAAGCCAAACAAAAACTGCCCGCAAGTCAACAGTATGTGATACAGCCCCTTCCCGCCACCACTTAGCAGAAACCCAAGTCCATGACCCGCTGAGAAACGGTTGAGAAATTCAGCAGCTGCAGGCGGTGTCTACCCTCTAGCCAGGGTGGCCAGCTTGGCCAAGAGGCCTGGATGCAGGGACCCGGGTGGTTGTGCTGGCATCAGAAACTCCAGGGAAGGCAGCACCATGGCATGAAAAAACACTGCACTCCTTTATTACTCGAATTGTCTCCATGCTGGTTGTACGATTACAAAAATACTGCACAAGACCAATTGAGAGGATTAAAGGAGAGATATAATTCAGCCTTGCTCTGAAAGATAATAATCTATTTTATAGAATTTGGGCCAGTGTGATGGCTCAGCAGGTAAGGGCAGTTGCTGCTAAGCCTAATGACTTGAATTCAATCCCTGAGGAGACCCACATGGCAGAAGGGGAAAACTGATCCCTGAAAGTTGGTCTCTGACCTCCACAAATGCACTGTGATACTTGTGTATGCACATACATACAAGCACACACACACACACACACACACACAAAATGCAAAAAAAAATTCTGTTACAGAATTCAAATTATTGGTGTCATTTTTTGAAGTGATAACTTCTATTCCATAATTACTTCTAAGTGTGGCTAAGTGGGGAACATGAAAAGATAAATAAAAAGATAAATGGTGAGAAAGGAGGAAGGCAGACCCGCCCTAGCTGAGTGGGGTGTCCTTCAGCTTCTCATCACTGTGACAAAACACCTGAGAGATCCATTTGAAGCAAGGTTTGCTTTGGCTCATAGTTGCACTCCATGGTCACCTGGCTATTTTCTCTGGGCTTGTGATGAGATATCACAGAAGGAAACATGCAGGACTGCCAAGCCATTTACTTCATGGTGGCCAGGAAGCAGAGAAGTGGGGCAGGGACAAGACACAGCCCCAAGGACAAGCCCACTCCTGTCAGCCCCACCTTTTAAGTTTCTAGTACCTTCCAGTGGCCCATCAAATAGTGACCCCATCGATGGGCTGAAACATTTCTTTATGCCTCCCTCTCCTCTGAACCTTTTGTTCCTGCCCCCAATCAATCAATCTCTCTCTCTTCTTTCTTTCTCTCTCTCTCTCAACACACACACACACACACACACACACACACACACACACACACAGAGTCACACACAGAGAGCCTCCTTACTCTGTTACTTCCTGGGGGCACAGTGTGTATTTCAGTCTTGTTTCTCCTGCCGTAGCACCATGTTAGGTTTGTGGTACACTTGACAGCCAATTTTGATTGTCAATTGGATTTAGTAACATGGATGGTAATAGTCAGGATACCTCTAAGTGTGTTTGTGAAGATGTTTCCAGAAAGGATTAACTGGAGCAGGGAAAGATGTTCTGAATATGGCAGCACCTCCCATGGGTTGGGGTCCCTGACTGAATGCAAAGGGGAAAACCAGAAAAGAGCTGAGCACCAACATTCTTCTCTCTGCTTCCCAATGAGCCAGATGTAAGCAGGCAGCCACACACTCCCACTTCCAGAGCTGCAAGCTGCTCCCGCCACCACTCCCTCTGCCAAGCCATCCTCCTCATGGTGGCCTGCATCCCCTTAAACCATCAGCCAAAATAAAATTTTCCACTGTAACTTGCTTCTTGTGAGGTTTCAGTAATCAACCAGGTACGTTTTATAAATGAATGAATGAATGGCAGGACAGATTCACTCCCAGAAAAACAAGGAGCATTAACACATATTTATACATGATTGTGAGCTCCCTTGTGACATACACTCAGTTCCAAAGTCACTTGGAGGTAAGACTCAGCCCTTCCCCAAGAAGATACCTTCAGAACTAGTCAAGGTCTGGGGCTTCATCCTCCAAGTCCTGGTCCTTCTCCCTTCCTCCCTCCATTCCTCCCTCCATCTCTTCTTCGTTCCCGCTCCCTTTACTCCTGGCCAGGTGCTGTCATAAATCATCTTCACCTTTCTACTCAGCAGTCCCTCCTGAGCCACCAGACTGAGTCCTGGGAAACAGGACCAGACCCAAGCCACCCCCAAGAGTATGGGTGTGGTTGAGAAGGAGGAGGACATTCTAGGGAGCTACCTGGAAGCTATGGCTCCTCACTCCTACATGCGGGGCTGGGTGCACACACACACACACTGTCTTAGTTTGTGTCCCTGTTGCTGTGGTTGAACACTCTGACCAAAACAACCTAGGAAGGCCAGGGTATATTTCATCTTACACTTTCAAGGCACAGTCCATGTTTGAAGGAAGGATCTTAGGGAAGAAACCTGGAGGCAGGAACTGAAACTCAGACCATGGAGAAACACTGCTTCCTGGCTTGTTCCTGTGCCTTGCTTAGCTACTGCTGGGATACAGCCCAGGACTACTATGCATCCAGGGTGGCATCATCACAGTGGGCTGGGCCCTTCCACATCACTCAACAATCAAGGAAGTGCCTCAAGAAAACATCCACAGGCCAATCTGATAGAGGAAATCCCCCAACTGAGTTCCTTCTTCCCAGGTGTGTCAAGTTAACAAGCGAAGCTACCCAGCACACACACCCCAATGATAGAGCATGTACCCCAGATCCCAGGTGCAAACACTTAACTAGTCACAAAAGAAGGTAAGCTAAGATCACCCATGTTGCTCTCGGCACTCATCCCTCCAAGAAGAATGATGCCCTCTGTGTCTACTCTAACTTGGGTGGGGCAAAGACCTGGGCCTCCAGAATCTATATGGAGGGGTTTGCCAGCCTCTGAGTGGCCAGGCTGCAGGCTTTCTCTCTGGCTGGCCTCTGAAACAAATAAAGAACTCTTTTGTTTCTTTGGAGGTGGACTGTCATTCCCCCGCCCACTCATTGTGGACTGGCACTTGTGGGTCTACCCCCTGCTCAGCCTGTGTATTCCTGGTGCATGCATCAGCTGCTGTGGGAAGGTGGGTGCCCACAGGAGAGAAACGGCTGAAATTCCCTGAGCAAGGGCTGAATTTCAAGATTTCCAATTTTGAATCCAAAACTGAATTGCCCTCTTCTTTGACCGAACCTCAGAGGCCCTGTGGCTCACCCAGGCAGAGGAATTCCCTGAGCACTTCCGAAGGAGCCTGTCACCATTGGAAGCTGCATGGTGTGCAGCAAGGAGACCCAAGGGACACAGAAAGGAGCAGTCTCTCCATGGATTAGAGTTTTCCTGCCCACCTGGGGAAGAGACCCAAGGAGCAAGAAACTATTTCAGGAAAGACTCTGGTTCTGCTCGACCCACCCTGGGGAAGCATTCAGTAAGCACCTGTTCTACTTTCTTTATTTCTGCTGTGATAAAACACTGACCAAGAACAACTTGGGGAAGGAATGGGCTTACATGCCATATACTTCTACACAATTCTTCACTAAGGGAAGTCAAGGTAGAAATTCAAGCAGGGTGGGAACCTGAAGCAGGAACTGAAGCAGAGACGGTGGAGGAACGCTGCTTTCTGGCTTGCTCAGGCACTTCCCTTACACAGATCAGGCCCACCTGCTCAGGAATGGCACCACCCACAGTGGGCTGGACCCTCTTACACCAATTAATAATTAATAAAATGGCTCATAAACATGCCCACAGGCCAGTCTGATGGAGGGATTTTCTCAACTGGAGTTCCTTCTTCCTAGGTGACTTGAGTTTGTGTCAAGTTGACAGAAACTAATGACACAACACCTCATTAGCTGGCACCTAAGGACAGTCAGTCATCTGCAACATCTTTACATGTTTTAGATCCTCATAATAGGAATGTCTATGGGGCTATAGAGAGGGCTCAGGGTTTAAGAGTGTTTGCTGCTCTTTTAGAGGACCTGCGTTCAGTTCCCAGACACCTCAGGTAGCTCACAACAGCCTACAATAGCCAATTCCTGGGAATCTGAGGCCCTTTTCTGGCCTCCATGGGCATATACACACAGTTCACACACACACACACACACACACACACCCCTTTTAAAAAGAAAGCCTATCTTTGTGGTTCCTCTACCAACCCCAGTCTCATGCATCTTTGAGGTACCAAGTCTTCAGCTCTGTGGTTCCCTCCTATATGAGGGCTGAACAGTGGAGCCTCACCAAGCTTCAGTGACCTAGTTTAGTGTGACCTAGGGCCTTTGTTCTGCCACTCCAAGCCCCACAGAGCCCCTCAAGTAGATGAGGAGACTGTCAGGCCTATGATACCCCTGTAAGGGTAGGGGAGAAGCAGTAGGACACTGGGCCCCAGCCAGCGGGGGTTGACCCTGAGGAAGTCACTTCTCTCAGCTCCATCCACTCTAAGTCTTAGCCTCGGAGATTCTGCTCTGGCTCTTCCCAAGAGGACTGGGCTCTCCTGGCAGTCTGCCTGATGTATGCCCACAGAACAGAGCTCAGCAGGACAGAGAAACTGCTCCCACCACAGAGCCCAGAGGGAGATCACTAGCAGGCTTTTTAAGAAGTATATTATTTTTATTTCTCTGCATGAGTGCATTTCCTGTATGTACGTAAGTGTATCCACGTCATATAATGGCTATGGAGGTCAGAAGAGGATGTCAGATCACCTGGAACTGGAGTTACGGACAGTTGTTAGCCACCATGTGGGTGTCAGGAACCAAATTCAGGTCCTCTGCAAAAGCAGCCAGTGCCCTCAACTGCTGAGTCATCTCTCCAGTCTCCTCGCTGGCAAACTTTTAACCAGGGAAAAAGTGAAGATACTTGTTCTCTTGGGTTTGATTGAGTTTCTCTAAGCTGGATGGTGTAGTTTGAATCTGAACTCCCATGGGCTTATATTTTGAACACTTGAGAGGCTGTGGAACTTTAGGAAGCATGGTCTAGTTGGTGGAAATAGGTCACCTGGATCAGGCTTCCCCTGAGCCCCCTGCTCCAGTTCGTGAGACTTCCTTGTCTGGTCGTCACATGTGGACAGGGAACAATTACCACCTTGACTTACTTTCTACAGGGAACTCTCCAGGAACCCACAGCTCCAGGCCCCACAGTTCAGCTCCCCAAAAAGCATCTCGGGGGCTCCCATCTGCCCTGAATCTGGAGGAGAAGGAAAAGGAGCAGGGAATACACAATAGCAGCAGAGGCCAACCCTCACCACCCACACCACTCCCACTGACCTCTCTCCCCACCTCCACCTCAGCCCTGGGATCTGGTTTTCTGCCAAAAGCAGAGTGTTCTCCGCCTGCCTTGGGAAAGTCCTTGCCTGGGTTCGCAGGAGTGCCTTCAATGAGAAGCCAGGGCAAGTCAGGAAAGTGGAGTATTGGTTTTGTTTGGGGGTTTTTGAGATAGGGTCTCACCATGTAGCCCTGATCGCTCTGGGACTCATGATGTGGACCAGGCTAGCCTTAAACTCACAGAGATCCACTTGCCTCCTTGTCCTAAGTGCTGGGATTAAAGATGTGTGCCACCAGGCCTGGTCCTGTTTTTTTGTTGTTGTTGTTTTGTTTTGTTTTGTTTTCACTCTTAACGCTGACTAGGTTTCAAATCCATAGGTTTCCAACTTCATCAATGACACCGCAGACTCACCAGAACTCTCACATCTGCTCAGTGATCCCCCTGTCCAGCAGGTAGAGGGAGGTAGGAGCGTTGGAATCTCATCAATATAAATTTAACTGAACGTTGATAAGTGTCTTTTACAATATTAACACAGGGAAAGGTGAGTTCAAAGGCTCTCATCCATCAAGGCTGTCTTGCGAATCCTGTCCTAAGCCCTCCTCTGAGGGTCCTAGCAATGCTGTCCCTCCCCAGCCAACTCCACCTCCCATATTCTTGGCAGAAATAAATGCTGCCACAGCCCCTTGTGAGAGTTTGGAAGAGAACTGCGGCCCGGAAGCCGGCGCGCACTGCGCAGCCACCTGTCCGGCCCACGCGCCTTGCAGCGCCCCCTCTTGCAATTCCTACCATGTCCCCGCGGTGCCGGGCAGGCTCCTCGGCGCTCAGCGGGCCGGCAGACCCATCCCGCAGGCCAGGCTCCCAGGCTGCGCGGCAGCGCTCGGCTCGGCTTTCCCGGGCGGCGGGTGCACACCTCTCTCGCCGCCAGGCGGCCCCGCTCCAGCTCCTGGGCCGGCGAGGCACACCGGGGTGCGCTGCCTGGGGAGAGCTGGCCGACAGCTGAACGCAGGGGCTGCGGGGTCCGCGGTGCAGAGTTTGCAAAGTTCCAGCCCCAGGGCTGGGCCCAGCCTTCCCAGTCCCCAGAAAGCACGGGAGGGGGAGGCTCCTTTCACAATAAAAGTCCTGCCCGGGCTTGGCCATCCCCAGCCGCCTGGAGCGCCGGCCCAGGTGCTGGAGAGGAAAGGGTCCCGCCCGCCCGCGCCCCTCCAGTGCAGCACCAAGGCCAAGGCGGGGCGTCTGCGGCGCGCCCCTAAGGTGGTGGGTACAGGCTGCGGGGCCCCGCCAGGGTCCTGCACACCACCGCCCTTTGAGAAGCCTCGGGAAGACAAGTCTGTTATTGGCACCTCTTGGGCTGGTTTGGGCTCTGTTCCCATAGACGGTTTGGAAGAAAAGTCCGTTGACCACGGAAAGTCATTAACAACCAACAGATTTTCTCCTGCACAGCAGAATCTTGTGCATTAGCAGTATTAAGGAACAGATGCAGGGTCCACAGTGTAGAACCCTGCTGACTTCACAGGTAACTGCTGAGGGGCTGCTGAGCAGTGCATGGACCTCCTCGAGTTTTGTCCCTCAGAAGCTTGATATTTGGATCTCAGGATTCTTTTTCTTTCTTTTTTTATTTTGTGTATATGAGTGTTTTGCCTGCATGTGTGTAAGTGCACCACACGTGTGCTATACTGGCAGAAGTCGGAGGAGGGCCCCAGATACCCCGGGACTGGATAGTTGTCAGCCTCCGTGTGGGTGCTGGAAATGAAACCCTGGTCCTCTGCAAAAGCAGGTAGTGCTCTTAACCCCTGTGGACATTAGGGCAGAGTCCACAGTCAGGTTCCCTGAGAGAATCTGGAGGACTCAGCCCTGAATGTAGCAGATGTCATTTATCACCATAAACAAAGGGGGAAGTTTTGTTACTATCATTAGGAAGTGGAAGTGACTCTCTTGAAACCAGATAGCCAGTCAGTAGTTTAGAGCACCCAAGTCTATCTGCTAGAGAATGAGATGACAACCAGAGCCATCAAGAACAGGAAGAGGAAGCAGGAGGCAGGGCTGCAGAGGGCAGTCTGGCTGTGCACCCGGACTGTGCACCCAAATCCCGCAAGGATGGGGCTCCCGGTCCTGCAAGAGGAAGGAAAGCAGGAAGGAAGCAGAGGGCTGGCTGTATAGACGCTCAGTGTTCTCTCAGATGCTTAGGAAAAGCATGATTTTTGAGTCTCTTCTTCAAACCACATAAAATGCATGCATGTGCCATCACCGTTTACAGAAGCATGTGTGTGTATAAATAAACGAAATTTTATAAAAACATTCCTGTGACTATTGGTCTTGACAACTTGATGCAACCCAGAACCACATGAGGCTCAATGAGGCACTGTCTAGATCAGGCCAGCCTGTAGACATGCCTGTGAGAGATTTTCTTAATTGGGCTAACTGTGGTGGGAAGACTCACTCTGAATGTGGGCAGCAGCACTTTACTGGCTGGGCCCCACCCCAGAATGAATGAAAAGGAGACCGAGCTGAGCACTAGTGTACATGTGTTAATTCACTACTCTCTGCGACTGCCGGTGTGATGTGACTAGCTGCTTCAGGTTCCTGCTGTTGTGACTCCGCTAAATGAAGGACTGTAACCTGGAACTGTGACTGAATAAACCCTTTCTCCCTAAGTTGCTTTTGTCAGGGTATTTTATTACAGCACCAGGAAAAGAAACTAAGACTTCACATGATACACTCTGGTATTTTTCTATTCTAATACTCTAATTTTTAAATTTTATGTGTATGAGTGTTTTACATGCAAATAAGTGCACGTACATGCAATGCCCATGAAGGCCAGAAGAGGGTGTCAGATCCCCTGGAACTGCAATTGTAGGTGGTTATTAGTCGCCCTGTGGATGCTGGGAACTCAACCCAGGTCCTCTGCAAAAGCAGCCAGTGCTTTTAACGGCTGAACCATCTCTCCAACCCCTTATTCTAATCTTTTTAATGGTGATCTTGATTTAATTTTATTTCACTAATATCTACTAATGAGTAAATACCCTAAAGAGTGGAACAGAGATATTTCTTTAATGCTTTCCAGAAGGTTGTTTGTTTGTTTTTTGGTGCTTTGCAGAATATACCTGTTAAATACAACAGGAATTGATTGGCAGGGGTTCTAAGGGTCAAGTTTATGAAGCCCAGGGCAGTTAAAAGGTTGGGGTTGTTGTGGGTTTTTGCTTGCTTTGCTTTGCTTTCTTGTTTACTGGCAATAGCACTCATCAGAGCCTTGATGCTAGTGCGTGTTGAGATTTTCTGAGATGGTTGATGTTTGGTGTTTCCCATGCTTCCGGCATAGAACTCTCTTCAGTGGAAGCAGATCTGATGATTCATGGGACATAGCCGGGAAAAGCTGCTCCAGAATCTGCCCCGGCCTAGTGAATGTCACACAAAAGCACAGAGTAGTCCAGAGCCCACATTCTGAAGCCAAGCTCCCAGGCTCAACCCTACTTTGTTCACCTGATACTCTCCTTGGGATGTGAGGTACCTAGACGATGAGTGTAAGCATGCTTCTGTGAATGAACACTCACCCCCTGACCTAGAAACCAGAGCAGAGTGTAGTCAGTGCCTGGGAAGAACCACGGAAGAAGTGAGTGGAGGACCCAAAGAATGCACATGGCATTGGAGTGACCCTGCCAGGGCCGTGACCTTCAGAAGATCCTTCCCTTCCTTTGTTAACCCTAGCTGACGGCAATTCAAACTACTGGTTCATGTTGTCTTCCGTGGGACAACTTACTTCCCTGAAAACACTCACAGAGCCACACCTGTGATTGCGATCCAGCATGTCTACCACCGTCAGTCCTCACTGTGCCTGCTCCCATTCCCTCCTTCACTTTCTCATTCTGTGCATGCCAGGGACATTTTTGCCAGTCACCTACAATGTACCACATTCTATGATTGGCATCAAATGTCAAGAATGAGTACGATGTTCTACCACATTAGAAAATTATCTAGCCATCTACTAAAACTAAATGTGGGAGCTGGAGAGATGGCTCAGCAGTTAACAGCACTGGAAGCTCTGTCAGAGGACCAGGGTTTGACTCCCAGCACCCACATGGTGGTTCACAACTGTCTGTAACTCCAGTTTCAGGGGATCGGATACCATTTCCTGACTTCCACAGGCACCAGGCATGCACATGGGGCACATACATACATGCAGGCCAAACATGCATATACATAAAATAAGAATAGTAAAGCTTTCAAAACTAAAAGTGCACCTGCCTTTTGGCACAGCAAATCTCCTAAACTGTACCCAACAGACATGGCTGAAGGTGGTCACCAATATCTGTGAAGAGTGTTCATAGCAGCATTACCTGCAATGGTTCCATACCAGGAACAACCTTGATACCATTAACAGGAAAAGAAAGTAGGCAGACTGATGAGGAAAGTGCAGGGGTTTTAAAGACATGATGTTGACTCTTTTTATCTTTTCCTGTTTTATTAAGATCTTGATATAAATCAAGATGACTAGAAACTCATTTTTCAAACCAAAGTACCTAAGGCACAGGCACCGTGTTTTGGTTGCCATGATTTGACATGCTGTGGATAGCATTGCTGTTGGTAATACTTGACAGAAATCACTCCATACTTTAAAGGCCCAGCTTCTCGGTTAGTTTCTTCTTGTTCGCCCACAGCACATTTTAGTTGCAACCTCTAAGTGATGATCAACTTGACTACATTTGGAAACACCCAGAAGAAACACCACTGGGTGTGCCTGTCAGGCTGCTTCCAGAGAGGTCTCAATCAGGACCACCGACTCTGAATGTGGACTGCCTAGCCCATAGGCTGGGGTCGTGAACTAAATGATAAGAAGGGGATGGAAAGATGGTTTAGCAGTTAGGAATGCTTCCTACTCTTCTAGATGACACAGGTTCGGGTCTCAGCAGTCACATGGCAGCTCACCACGCCTGTAACTACAGTTCCAGGAGACCAATTACCTGTTCTGGTTTCCATGGGCACAGCATGCACATCACACACACAGACACAGACACAGACACACACAGACACACGCATGCTCAGGTACACACACACATACACATACAATAAAATAAATTGCTTTTTAAAAGAAGAGTGAAGAAGGAGCAAGCTGAGTACCAGTGTTTATCCCGTTCTGCTTCTGATTGTGTGCAATGGACCAGCCACCTCCCGATCCCACCCCAGCAGCCAGAGCCCCTCTCGCTGCCATGCCTTCTCCACCATGATGGACTGTACCCTGAACTGTAAGCTCAAGCAAACTTTTCCTTCTCTAAAGTGATTTTGCCAGGTATTTTGTCACAGCAATAAGAAAAGTCAATGTTTTAATTATATTTCTGTTGCTGTGATAAAACACCCTGAGCAAAAGCATCTTAGAGGAGAAAGGACTTATTTTAGCTCACAGTTCCAGGTTACAGCTCTTCGTGACAGGAAGTCATGGAGGCAAGTGCCTGAGATAGCCGGTCACAGCACATCCACAGCCAAGAGTAGAGAGAAGCAAACACTCTCCTGCTGCCTGCTCAGTACTCGGCTAGCTTTCTTCAACCTTACACAATTGAGAGCCCAGCTGACGTAATGGTATTGCTCAAGGTGGGCTGGATCAATAACAACCAAGACAACCCCCGCCCCCCGCAGACATGCCCACTGGCCAACTGACCTAAATTGTGGCACATGATGAGACCAGAACCTTGGACACCAAGGATAGAATGCCGTGGCATAAAATACGCTCCATGGTTACAGAGTGCTTTCAAGCATTCATCTCAAATGAGATCTGAAAGTGAGGTCAGCCATGGTGACAAGCACCTGTAATCCCAGCATTTGGGAGACAGAAGCAGGAGAATTGAGAGTTCATGATCAACTTTGGCTTTATAGCCAATTTAAGGCCATTCTGGCCTATATTTGACCCCATTTCTAAAAAACAACAAAATCTGAACATGTATTCTGAGCACTCACAGTAATGAATACCCTGAATTTCTCCCACCCAGCACCGGCAGTGATTCCTTCAGGGGTGAAAAAAGAATGCATGAACAATTGATTTCCAGTTGACCGGCAAGGATCCATCCAAGAGAAATACTTTTAAATAATGAGCATAAGAGGATAGAGAGGAATGCTGTGAAATGCTGTCCTCTGGATGTGACATAGCTGTTGCAGAAGCCACAGAAGTTATGGCTACCTACACAAGGCCTGCACAAGATCAAACCACTGAAACTTCCAGAATGGGGGTTAAAGAGATGGCTCAGTGGCTAAGAGCAATGACTACTCTTGCAGAGAACCCAGATTCAATCCCTAGCACCTACATGGAGGCTAACAAGCATCTATAACTCCAGTTCCAGGGGATCCAATGCCCTCTTCTAACCTCCTTGGGCATTGAACAACATAGATGCACATATACACATGCAGGCAATACACTCATACACATAAAATAAAATTATTTGCTTATGTATAGTTGCTTTGCATCTGAAAAAAGCAAAATTGAAAAAAGAGCAGGCACCTTAAATGGAAGTCTCTGGACTAATAACAGTGTATGGCTGAATTTCCACTACTCTGATGTGAGGAACTGAAGGAAGTGTGGAAATCTGTGTATGTGGATGGACCTACTTTAAGCTCCCCATTGACTTACCTAGAAAAGACATTCAATCTCCTAGCCATGACATACCAGTTTCCTAAAAACTTGGGCATCAGTCATCTTTCCAACACTATTTAGTTCTTAAGGTAGCCCCCAAATCACACTGAACAGCCTCAGCTCCTCAACATTTTCAGATGGCCCAACAGGTCCAGGCATTCCACAAAGGCTGGAGGTTACAAATATGTGAGATTAACAGAATCCAATAGGTCCCCATTAAACATACAGGACTGCTTACTGTGAGGACTCTGGCTCTTTTGTCTTCTCTTTGGTCTAGTTATTTTCCTCTCAATATCAAGAACAGATCTCAAGGACAAGTTCCTTTTTTGTCAGATACCCAGCAACAGTCTGTGGATTCAACTGCCAGTAATCCATCCATGCAATGTAGTTACCAGACAGTGCACTGGGCTGCCAGCACCACATTCCTGGGCAGTCTGGGCCTCTAGGCATGTTTCTGCCTTTTTCCCATCCTGTAGTTCCCAAACCTCTTTGCTGTGTGAATAAACCTAGGGACTCCATTAACTAAGGCTCTTTTCACTTAACTTGGTTTCTTCTCTAGGTCACTTATCTGGTAACACTGTTGCTTTGAGCTATAGGACCTCATTCTAACTTCACACTTTTATAACCTTAGTACAAAGAACCTATTTAATAGTCTCTAACTGTCCTGACTCAAAAATTAATATATGAATTACTTATGCACTTTGTAACAACATACAGCAGTGATTCCATAAGATTATAATGCACATGAAAACTTCTTAATGATGTGATAGCCATTACTGCCTTGTTAGCACAACATGTATGTGTAGTATTAATGTGTGTTGATGCTGGAGTAAGCAAACTTACTGTAGTGCCAGTCACAGAATATTATTACACAATTATAAATAGTACACGTACTTGATAATAAAACTTTGTTACTAGCTTAGGTATTTGCATCTTATTATTTTAGAGTGTGCCCCTTATGAAAAAGTAAGAATTACTGTAAGACTGTATGTTATGATGTACATATGTTATGTCATGCCCTGTACATCTCATGCTTACTATATCCCTTGATTGCATCATTTTTCTTGTGACTGATTCAATCTCATGTTGGTAGGAGTACATGCTACAGTGATGTAATGACAAAACTGCCTAATGACTTCCTCCAAATGTACCTTTGTTGTCACATGACATTTTCTAAATCACAGCTTCTAGATGAATGTGACCTTGGACTACAATAAAAGAATAAAAGGAAGAAAACCTACCTACTATCCTGGTAATGTCATCTAGGAGTAACCAACCAAGGTCTACAGCTTGCCATAAATGAGGCTATTCTACTCAGTGCTGGAGAAAGGGAAAGCAAGTTATTTCTTCAGGCATAGGAAAGACTTCCCAGATGAAAAAAATCACAAATTGATTTTTTTTAATTTTATGACTGTTTTGTCTGCATGTATGCAAGTGCACCCATGCCATGTAATGTTGGCAGTCAAAAGAGGGAGTTGGATACCTTGGACCTAGAGTTAGTTTTTAGCCACTAGAGTGCTGAGAACTGACCCTGGGTCCTCCGAAAATGCAGGTAGTATTCTCAACCACTGAGACATCTCTCCAGCTCCCACAAATTTATTTTTCAATAAATCAATCACATAAAAAGTCAGTTGTATTCAGTGGCTAATATTAGATGTGGCACCTTGGTGAAATTGTCCCTGAAGATGTAAAACAGAACCAGCTGGTATTCACAACCTATAAGGTCCAGGCACAAACAGCTTTCCACAAGACCCATTTTCCTGAAATAGGATCTTCAGCTGCTATTAGAATCTTTTTGTGAAATTCATAAGTCTACCGCTCCTAAGTGTCAAGCCATACACCTACTTACAGTGGAAATAAATTCAAACTTCTTGACCTAATCTATATAATGCCTCACAGACATGTACAGACTTCTTTCCATAAGGATTATAAATCCCATCAAGTTGACAATATTAACTGCTACAATTCCACTCCTTGACCATCAAACAGTCAAACATATAACTTTTAAGCCATACCCTTTGTATTGTAGATACATGTTTCTCTCTGAGTTTTTTTTTTTTTTTTTTTTTACTATTCAATGGCAAGTCCCACTCTCTGACCAATAAGGGGGCAGGAAGCAGGGGAGAGAGGAGGAAAAAACATGGCAGCTAGTTGTGGCTAGTGCACCAAAATGGCACTGAGATACTCAAAGGCACTCGGGAACAAAGTGCCATGGCCCCAGGTACATGGAAGGCCAAGACTCAGATGGCAGCGTTCCAGACCCGCGAAGTCCTGAGAATCACGTGAGTGGAAACGGAATTCAGGCCAGGGACAGGACAGGAGCTGTGTGCCATCTTGGCACTGTGATGGACTATTTTCAACTAAATGAAGTGATTCTTATAATGTAAACACTTAAATGCAACACATGTGTAAAGATAAAATATGGAACTCTGGAGATACAGAATAAATATATCAACTACTGTTGACTTTTTTTTTAATTTTTGAAATTTAGTTCAAAACTCTTTTTTAAAAAAGATGAGGTATGGTGCCCAGGACTGGTCTTAAACTTATGGCCTCAAGTGATCTTCCTGCCTCTGCTCCTGAGGAGAATGGGAAAGAGGTATGTCACTACACCTGACTCCCAACTTTACGTTAAAATGGGAGTGGAGAGGAACAGAGCTGAACCTGGAGATGTGGCACCTCAGAGCACAGCGACAAGCCAGCGTCCAGTCAGATCACCAAACACAGATTTCTGTAGAGTATTATTTTACAAACTACATACAGAAAAAGGCTAAAGAATGGTCTGGAGGATTTTTGCCACAGCCTTTTATTCATCAGTCAAACCCAATTTTGTTCACTGAAATCAGAGCATCTCTGAAGCTATCTTAAGAGTATTCTTCTGAAAAATATTTTTAAGATTTATTTTTATTTATCTGTGTGTCTGTGTCTGTGTGTGAGTTTATGCCATGTGTGTAGGTACCTGTAGAAGTGAGAAGAGGGAGTTGGATCCCTTGGAGTTGTAGTTCCAGGTAGTAAGCTGCCTGATATGGGTGCTAGGAACCAAACTCCATCCTCTGAAAGAGTATCAAGTACTCTTAACAGCTGACTCATCTCTCTCTCCCTACCCTTCTGAAAATCTTAAGTCCAAAGCCTTAGATCAATTTGTCTGGGGTATTGTAGCAATCAGTATTCAAATTATTTGATCAAAGAACCTCCTTTTGTCTAGATTCCAGCCCAAATTTGAAATGAGCTACAGATGCCATCACCTTCTGCAGAAGGCTAGACCTGTAAGTCCCAGTTCTACTTGCTCAGAAACTCTTTGTCCACCAAATAGGGTATTTATATTTCATTTTAAATAGGTAAATTCCTCTGGGAATGGTGGCATGTGCCTTTAGTTCTAGTCCTTGGAAGGCACACGCAGGTGAATTTCTGCAAGATCAAGGTCATCCTGGTTCACATAGTGACTTCTAGGCAGCCTGGGACTAGGAAGACTCTGTCAACAACAACAACAACGAAGAAGAAAAAAACAAGACAGATAAATTGTATAGTTTATGAATTGTATTGTCATTAAATTGTTAAAAAAGAACATGAGTACCTGTGCTTTGTGCATCAAAATGAACAACTTTAATGATCTAAAAAACATTTGAATTTGCAGAAATCTACATGACTACAAAAAAAATGAAATTGCATTTGACACCCTTTAACAGCACTCTTCAGCCTACTGCTTCCTTGGCAAACTGGAATTTAAAGATCAAGAATTAAGCTTTCTTCCTGTTCCTGCACTGCTGACTTGAATCAATGTTCGCTTTCATTACACGTACTATTCTTTCAACAAGATCAGCATATTTTCTCAGTTTTCTGATGTACCCTAAAGGAGAGGAAAAGCACAGTTTCTGTAAGCTACTTTAACATAGTTTAATATAAAAATGATTTCAAATTTTTAACATTATCATGAAAAGCAAAAATACTTTTATTTGTTCTAGTTGCCAATGTACAAGACGATACACCAAATGTGCATCACCTTTGCAAAGCTAGAGAAAAGTTGAAAAAGTGATCATATCTTAGAATTTTATTCTAACTACCCCTAGGGATAAAAATCATTCAGTTAAGAAGACACTGACTGTCCTGCAAGTAGCCCTAATAAGACATGAATGTAGACAAGGGACTAGCTGGGAAGAGGACAAGGGGCTCAGTAGGAATGGGTGCCACGAGGGAAAGTGGGGAGGAGTATTGTTCACATGAACTGATAATATATACAAATAAATTTTCTTAAGCTGTATATGGTGATGCACATTAATCCCAGAACTTGGGAGACAGAGTTAGGCAGATCTCTGTGAGTCTGAGGCCAGTCTGGCCTACATAGTGACTTCCAGGCCAGCCAGGGCTATAGAATGAGACCTTGTCTCAAATTCTTTTATCTTAATCAAAAAAAAAAAAAAAAACTTTAATGAGGGCAGGGTTATGGATATAACCCAGTGGTACGGCATTTGCGTATCATATGCAGGCCCTAAATAAATAAATAAATAAATAAACAAACAGTGAAGAGTGCTGTCTGTTATAGATTAAAGAGAACAATGAGTAAAAAACCATCAGAAACAGTGCTATCAATGCATTCTATGGTGCTAGGCTTAGAAAGACTTCATTTTGTCAAGGAAAAGACAAAGCCATACAAGACATCCCTTGCTTAATTCACCTGTGAAGCCTTCTTTCCAGCCATCACTGCTTAAGGCTTCCTTTGGCTGAGAGAATCCTGGCTCTTTCCCTTGCTCCAGCTGAGTGATCAGAGCTGGTTTCGAAGTAGATGGCTCTAATGAAGAAAACATAATACAATGAGCAGTCTCGGGGGTTCATTCCAGTCTATGGTTGCAGAACACACAGCGGAAGTGAGAGTTAATTCCTGGGTGGGCTACATAAGAAGTACCCTAAAGCTGGGTATGGTGATGTACACTTTTAATCCCAAAGGTAGGAAGGTCTGTGATTTTGAGGCAAACTTAGTCTTGAGGGGGAAAAGCCTCTGAATAGTGTTTCCAAGGAAGGTAGGTTTTTATTTATTCTTACCTTTTTTATAAGAAAATATCAAATTGCCATTGCAGGAAACAAACACATGGGTCCAAACAGCAACTACTAAAGGGGCTGGCTCTTTCAGAAGAATCTGAAGGTTCAATATTAGACTGAGGGTATCAAGATACATATCAAGCTATACATCTCTGCTATACCCAGAGAATCATCTCTCATACAGGTAAGGAAGGAGAGAAACTTTTATGATGGAAAAAAGTCCTTTAGAGGTTAGTAGACTCCGGAGCTTTTTATATCTGCCAACCTCTGCCCTTGCCATTTGGCTAATAATTGTAAGCAAGCCCTGTTACCTGTGAGGACCCCAGTAAAGGTCTTAAGCAGAGAGACTTTACCTATAAACTCCACATGTGCAAAATTCTCCAGCATCACATCCTTGTAGAGGTCCTTCTGAGCAAGTGTGAGGCTGGCCCATTCCTGCTTAGTGAAGTATACAGCTACATCCTCAAAAGTCACTGATTCCTAAAACAAGTGTCAACCTTCCTAGGCATCACACAACTACAGGGGACAATTGTGCACTGCTGGTAAGAGTATAAAAAGTACAAGCTGGAACAATTATTTTAGAAAAAAATTATACAGCATGAACTAGAACAAATATACAGTCTATAGTCTAGCAATTTCAATGAATGAGTGCCTATGATGTCCATCAAAAGACAAGACTGGAGTTGGGGCAGTGATCAGTGGATCTGTTGCAGAGTGCTTGCATAGCATGCACAAAACCCTGAGTTCCATCCTCAGCACAGCAGGAGAAAGATGAGAGAGAGAGAAAATTATTAGGCTGGGCAGTTGGTTTAGTGGTAAAATGCTTGATGCAGAAGCATGAGGATTTGAGTTCAGATCCCCAGCACCTGCAAGGTGCAACCAGGTGTAGTAGTGTAGGCCTTTTTATCCCAGAACTTGGGAGGTAGAAGCAGGCAGATCTCTGTAAGATGGAAGCCAGCATGGCCTATGCTGTGAGTTCCAGGCCAGCTGGGCTACAGGGAGATCCTGTCTCAAAAAAAAAAAAAAAAAACCCAAGTACACATGCAGGTATCTGTAACCCCAGTAGTGCTGGGAGAAGTAATAAAATGGGGCAATTTAGAGTACTAACATAAGCGATGGTCATATAGATACATATATTTCAAAAATGTAAACCATTCAATTAAAACATATGTATAAGTTAAACTTAAGAAACAAAGTATGCCACATATTAATGTACATGCATATATGCACATGTACATATTCATATTAATTTACATATACATATTTGCACATATGTATATATGTACATGTATATCCTTGTATAAGCACATACATACAGAGGCAAAGGCAATTCAGCTTACCTGAGACTTGGCTGTTAAGGAGGCAGCAGCCATCATCAAATCTTAAAGGTAAAAATTTCAGACCTGAAGGTAAACCAAGAAACTACAGTGACAGTAACTCTACTTGACCTCTCTACCTACCATCCCTGTCCCATGTTGCTTTACTATTCATCAGTTACTTCTTGTCATCAGTGTCAATTCTAGTCTTACAAAAATGAGCTAGCTGGTGCATAGATCATGAAAAAAAACTATGGGCAACAATGAACAGAATGTTATCACCTTAAGAGAAAGCTGGGATTCCAAACAGTTAAGATCCCTAGAACCCACAGATACACATACGAATGAGCTATATACAAGAAAGCCATTGAATACTACAAGACCTCAACATTAGTTTTTCTATGCTACTCAGTAATAAGATAATGTCTATCATTTTAGTAATGCAAGTCAAAACAGAATTTAAAAATAGTTTTATAAGGCATATTTTATGTTTCCTGAATATATAGATTGCTTAATATATTTGCTCAATTTTACAACAATGGGCAGTGAGAAGGAAAACAGTATCAAATGAAAAATATCCATCAACTTCATGTCTTAAATATTTCAGGTTCTAAACAGAATGGCTTAGGGATGTAAAGATGTTTCATTTCTAAGTTAATTATAATTCCCATTCTGGATAAGTTCATTGATTAATGAAAGTAGGACTTTTGTCATTCAAAGGATTGGATCAGGAAGAATTATGCTTTAACTATCTGAAAAGTAAACAGCTGCCTGCAGTTGGAGCAAATAGTTAACGCCTATAAAAACATGATAAGGGGACTGAAGTGATGGCTCAGTGATTAAGAGCATCAGCTCTTAATCAGGAATTCAAGTTCCAGGGGAATCCAATGCCCTCTTCTGGCCTTCATAGGCACTGCAAGACAAGAGTGCACTTACATACCTGTAAGCAAAACACTCATATACATAAAATAAAAACAAATCAAAAAAATTTAATATGAGAAAGGTACAGTGAAGGGTATTGGAGAGCTAAATCAGGAAATCTTATGCACGTAGAAAACTACATACTACACATTAGGTGCTTTATGGTATCATTCTTTGTGAGACTTTGGATTTAATATGCATAAACATAAATTCTAGAACTCCACATTCTCCAATACATGAATTGTGGGCTCCACCCTGGAGGGGGTCAAGGGTAGGAAGGTGTTGGCGGAGGCTTGCATGTTGCAATACTCTCATATTTGGGGGCGCTCTACATTTCAGATTAGATATACATGAAGCAAAAGTGAAGTTACCACACCAATATCCTGGGACCACCTGAAGGACAGAAAGTGTGAATTGTCCAGAGGCGGAGCAGCTGCACTAGGGTTGGGCCTCTAGGGCAAAGACCGCACGAGAGTAATGGAGAGATGCCTTCTTGCTGACAAAATGTCTTGCCCTGCCAGCACCCTCTTCCTGCCCCCACCCCATGGCAAGGCTGGCTGGCTAACCTTACTGGTCAGTGCCCCAGGCCCACGGCGCCCTCCTCCCTCCCAAACTGCCCGAGTCCTCCCGCCTCAGGGCCACAGCAATTTCTCATCCACCCTGGGGCCATAGTGCCCTGTCACTCCCGCACCTCAGGCTGGCCGCTCCACCTTGCCAGCGCCCTCTTCCCGCCTCCTCACCTCCTGGCCCACGACTCCTCACCCTCCCTCCTCCCTTCTCTGGAGCATTGGCCTCCTCGTCCTGCTCCCCCATGGGGCCTAGCGCGGCCTCTCTGCTCACCTTCTGGCCCACACGACGTCTCACCCCCACCCCCGCAAGGCCCACAGCGCCCTCCTACCCCGCCCCCTCTCAGGACCGTTGGCGTCCTCCTCCTTCTCCCCCATCAGGCCCAACACAGCCTAACGACCCCCCCTCAGGCCCATAACGTCTCGCCCACAGCACGCTCCTTCCTCCAGGCTGCATTCTCTTCAGCAATTCTCTTCAGCATTGTCTTCATCCAGCTCCTGCAACAGGCACAGCGTCCTCTGCACCCCCACCTCAGGGCCCAGGACGTCGTCTTCCAGCTCCCGTCGGGCCCACGACGTCTTCTTCCGGCTCCCGTCGGGCCCACAGCGCCCTCTTCCCGCTCCCTTGGTCGGGCCTACAGCGCCTTCTTCCCGCTTCCGTGTCCTCTGCTCCCCGGGTCCACAGCGTCCTCTTCCCGCTTCCGTGTCCTCTGCTCCCCGGGTCCACAGCGCCCTCTTCCCGCTTCCGTGTCCTCTGCTCCCCGGGTCCACAGCGCCCTCTTCCCGCTTCCGTGTCCTCTGCTCCCCGGGTCCACAGCGTCCTCTTCCCGCTTCCGTGTCCTCTGCTCCCCGGGTCCACAGCGTCCTCTTCCCGCTTCCGTGTCCTCTGCTCCCCGGGTCCACAGCGTCCTCTTCCCACCCCGACAGGCCACGGGCCCTCAGCGCCCCCTCTCTATAGGACCAAGCCAGTCTTCAGAATGCATGGGGACCACAACATCTCCCTCAAGACCAATTCAAGTTCTCTTCAAGTCTCTTCACACGCGCTTACCAAGAGCTCCAAACCACCCTTTCGCTTTCTGCGAATGAGTAACCAACCGTTATAAGCAATAATGGCAGGCCCGGAAAAACGTCATACACCAACTGGCCAATCCCCAGTAATTCCCTCTAGGAATCTTGGAGGACCCCACGTCTTGGTAGTGCCCTCCTTCCAGTTCTTAAGACACGTCTAGGACATGGAAATACCAGCAGAGAGAGAAGATCTGGGATTCTTTCCAGACCCACGTTCCCAGAAGTCCCCAACTGAACAAAACTGGTTTCCCACTTGCTTCTAAGACTCCTTCAATGCCTAGAGGTGGTTTCTGGTGTGACAGACCTGAATGAAGCTGAATTTATTAAGGTATTATAGTGTTTCCAAGACGCCTTTGAGGGACTGGCTTGCTCAGGACACGGGTGTTTTGGAAACTACCGAAAGAATGAATATCAAGGGAATAGTCATGATTTTATTGTACGTATTTCTATTTTTTTGTATTTAAGACTCTTGGGGTCCAAAACAAGGTGCTTTTCTGTCTGGCTTAGGAAGACCAAAAATGAGGAAAGGAGGTGCCAGAACATTTTATATACCACCTTTCCTAGGTGAGGACTCACATGTACACTAGGAGTCCTCTTGCTTGCTTCTGCTGCCACTATGAAATCTCAAATAGGACTCAAGGTTTGCTTTTTATCTCACACGCACAACTTTTCTTTGTTAGATCATAGATGGGGAGACAAGAGAAGAGACACACAGCTCAACAACAATATGTTCTATTTGGAAGAGGCACCTAGGAGGGGGAGCCCCCAGTAAGAACTAGAGCCTCTGACCCACTTACAGACCAGTGTAATTATCAGGCTGGGTAAGAGGAAATGTAAGTGGGGTGTAGAGATGAAAAAAACTCAACTCAGTCATTGCTAGAGCTGATAAAGAAGTTGAACTTGCAGTGGAACCACTGTTTACCAAACAGGTGGTTTTAGCTGGCAGGTGGTCTTGGGGATCTGGGTATTTGCTAGGGTGGTAGGTAAGGGACAAAATGGGACTGTAACTAAAGCTAATATTTCTGTCTTTTAGTTTGTAAAGAGATGGGGAGGGGTCAGTGGACCAGACTTTAGGCATAGTTTTCATAAGGCTACCTCAGGCTGAACTGGGACATTGTCATTGGACAGTCTTTGGTAATAGAAATTTTGGAGGGGAAAAATGCTATTAAAATGTCTTTTACTGATGTTCTGGGTAAAGTTCAGTCTCTGGTTAACAATCTGTTAGGCAATTTAAAACACAGGAACAGGGGACTGCAGAAATAGCTCAGTGGTTAAGACTGCTTGCTGCTTTTGCAGAGGACCCAAGTTCAGCACCCATGTCAGGTGGTTCACAACCACCTATGACTCAAGTTCCAGGGAATCTGATCCACTCTTCTGGCCTCTGTGGGCACTGCATGCACATGATGCACTTACCTACATGCAAGCAAAATGCTTATACACATAAAAATTTTTAAAGATTTTTTTTTACTTATGCATGTTAGTCTCTGTGTGTGTCTGTGTGCACACAGGGTGTGGGGGTGCCCACAGAGGCCATAGGGAATATCAACCTCCTGGAACTGGAGTGAGTGCTGGTAATATAATGTGGGTCCTCTACAAGAGCAGCAAGTGCTCTTTACTGAGCCATCTCTCCTGCCCCAAAATACATAAACCTTTTTTTAAAAAAGGAGCCAAAGGTTACTAATAGGAGGATAAAAGAAGGTGTCCCAGGGAAGCAGCCAGGAAGCCATCAGACCAAGTTGAACCATTGCCCCAATAGCTGGAGTGCTAGCAGTGTTCAGATGCTTAATCTTGGAGTGTTCTTGTCGTGTCTCAGGCTACTCTGAAAATGGTTTATATGAAGTAGCACTCTTCCTGGAAAAGAGATGCATGCCTCTTTCTTAGCATCAAGAAGGTCCAGAGCTCTTTGGTTTTGAAGAATGACCTGAAGGGAGTCTTTTTTGTTTCCCAGGGTTGTGATAGTGGCAGCTATCCTTGTCTATGGTATTTGAAACAGCCTTGGAAAGCCGTTGGAAACAGAGGATTGAGGAGAGATGCCAGCTCTAGATAGATGCCAAGGGTGGAAGAGATACCAAGGACCATAGGAAGGAAAGCAGGTGGGAGTATCTCATAAAGCAAGACATAAAGGCTGAGGAGGATATTGAGGCAAAATGTGGACAGTTACTATTTGATTGTTAGGGAGGAATTCAAAGTCCGGGTATTAGAAAACAAGGGTACAAACACCAGACCAATTGGCTGAGAGACAGAAAGAAGTTGATGTCCCACAGGGTGAAAAAAGCTGGGTTGAGACAGGAGTATGAAAGGGTAAGAAGATGTGAAAAGAATATCTGAAGTAACACCTTAGTTTTCTTTGATGGTGACCTCTTTTTCTCAGGCTAAATATTCTCCAGATAGGACAACCCCAGTGAGGGGCTGGTAGTGGAACTGTGGGTAGGAGTCTTTGTGTTTCTGAAGTTTAACTTTGATGTATGCCAAGCCCACAGACATGGTAATGAGGTGGGCTGAGTTAGTTCAAATAAGGTAAGGTCATGGCATGTATCAGAGAGAAGGGGAAGGCAGTGCCTCCAGGGAGTGGCTGGGAAAGCACAACAGTGTTTGGTGTCTTTAGTGCAGGGGTTGCATGGTTGTGAGAGGGCTTTGAGTGGGGGCCCCAAAACAGAGGGAGTCTTTTTTCATTGCCTGTTTAAATGGATGGTTGGTGGGAAAATGTAGGTTTAGGAGATCAGTGGAGTGTGATAGATGAAGAGAGTAGTTGCAGAGAGGTTGTTCACAAAGGTGGCATAGGCTAGACCTTAAAGAATTCGGATAAACAGTGAGGTGAGGAAAGTCTAAGGGTGGTTCCCATAAGGGGTGTTGGGCAGATTAGAAGGAAAAGTCACTTAAAACTTCTACAGTAATTATAGTGGGCAACTTTTTTCTTTATCTTTAAATAGATTCTGGTTATAATTAATTCATGTGTCCTTGAACATGAACAGAATGCAAGGCTGGGATAAATTTGGGTACACTGGTCTATGTGCCCCAGTACCACATTAAACATCATGGCTGTCCTTACATGAATAATGACCACTAGGGAATTTTTTATCAATTGGAGGGGGAGGTGAAGACTGCCAGGTTGGAATCTTAATATTCTCTGAAAACAAAAACAAAAACAACAGAGGTGGTAAAATCCAAATTACTCTTTTGCAAAGAAGCACTATTCAGTGAAAACTCTGGGGGCAATGTTTTCATATTAGTGACTTCATCCTGAAATGCCCTAGTCCCAAGTCTGCTTACACTCAGAGGTTTACATATACAAATAATAGAACAGTGTTGGGACTGGAGAGATGGCTCAGCAGTTAAGCGTGCTGGCTGCTTTTGCAGAGGACCCAGATTTGATTCCCAGCAACCACATGGCAACTACCAACCATCCATGATTCCAGTTCCAGAGGAATCTTCTGACCTCCGTGGGCATTGCACAAGATGGGTCCACTTACACTTCATTCAGGCAATACACTCGTACATATAAAATAAAAATGCTAAATAAAATATTAATAATAATAGGACAGTCTTTTTTGTTTTTCTGCATGTGTATGTATATATGGTGTGAATACATAGGAGGTCAGAAGTTGACATTAGATATCTTCTTTGATCACTAGTACAGTTGTTAAGAGCACTGACTGCTGTTTCAGAGGACATGGGTTCAGTTTCCGGAACCCACATGGTGGCTAATATCATTCCATAACTCCAATTCCAGGTGATCCATCTTCTGGCCTCCTGACCATTGTATGCACATGATATACATACACTCATACACATAATCTACAAAAAATAAAGTTCTTATATAAATAAGGAATAGAGTAGTGGTCACCGAGGTTACTGTGAGGATCGGTAATGGAAGGTAGGTAAATAGGTACCAAAATACAGTTACATAAAACAAATAAGTTCTAATGTTCTACAGAGCAGTAGTGTGTCTATATTTCTCAACAATTTATTGTATTTTTATAGTAACTTAAAGAAAGGAAATAAAAGTTTTCCAGCACAGGGTCTGGAGAGATGGCTCAGTGGTTAAGAATACTTGCTGCTTTTGCACACACCTACGTTCCATTTCCAGGACCCACATGGCAGTTCACAACCATCTATAGCTCTAGTTCCAGGGGATCAAATGCCCTCTTCTGGCCTCCATGGGCATTGCACACATGGGTGCACTTAAATACACACAGGCAAAACACTCATACACATAAAAATAAAAACAAATCAAAAACTTTTAATCATTCTCTTCTGTAAGCTAGAGTGTGGTCCCTTACTATGAGCCAGAGTTTTAGTCCCCTCCTGTAAGCTGGAGGTGTGTTCCCCTCCTGTGAGCTTACCTATAGTCTCCTCTCATGTGCTGGTACTGTGATCCCCTCCTGTGAACCTGGAGCTGTGGTCCCCTTTTCTGAACCTAGAGTCAAGGTCCCCTCCAGTGAACCTGAAGCTATGGTCCTCTCCTGTAGGCTAGATCAAGGTTCCTTTCCCATGAGCCTGAAGCTGTGATTCCCTCCCGTGAACCTGGAGCTATGGTCCCCTCCCTTGAGCCAGAATTTTGGTACTCCCACCCCCAGCTAGAGTTGTGGTCCTCTCCTGTGAGGGGAGTTGTGGCTTCCTCCTGTCAACTTGGAGCTGTGGCCCCCTCCAGTGAACCTGGAGTCATGGTCCCATTCTGTGAATTAGAAACTGTGGACCCTTCCTGTGAGCAGTGGGTAAAGGGCTACTTACAGGAGTATTGAGGGGATTTCCCTACTAAAGCTGCACTGAAAAGTCTACATCCCAGCAGTCACACAAAATGGCACATGCAAGGGAGCAAGAGCAGGAGAGAGAGACAGAGACAGAGAGAGAGAGACAGAGAAAAGAGAAGAGACACTTCCCCATGGGCAACTCGGGCCAAGTGGTTGGTTGGGAGGCATGACTGACTCTCCTCTTTCCTCCTTTCTTTGGGAGGGTCAACAGTAAAGTTTTAAAGAAGGCAGCTCTCCATAGCTTGCAATTTGATTGTCCATAGTTTGCCATTCGGAGGACAGTTCTATGCAACAGGCAAGGAATGCATATTTTACTATAAGCATACAGCCAAGGTAGATTCTTCTCTGAACAAGAAGCCTCTACAAACTAATGAGGGAGGGGGAAGTTTTATTCTTTTGGGCCCAGCTGGAATGCGTTTGGTGCCAAGGTTTGCTGTCCTTGAATGATTAAAACCCTTCCTTCAAGATTCCCTTTCCAGAGGAGCGGGCTGGTGTCTCAAGGCCCTCAAGGAGATAGTTGATTCCACAAACAACCTTCCTTAGTTCTGCCAGTGACTGGTTGATAAGGATCTGAGTGAAGCCAGACATACCAATTTAGGACTAGTTACTTTAAATAACTTATGACCTTATGGGATCTTCTAGTGGAGTTTGTAGCTCTTCTGCAGTTTACACATTCTATCATTCCAGACCCTGAAGGCGTAAAGAAAAAGGGATGGGTGGAAAAGGGAGGTCTTGTTTTCTTCTTAACTACTACCTGCTGAGATTTGTCAATGAGAACAATGAGAAGGGGGGTGGGGAATCTCCTTAGAGGTGTTTATTCTCGGTTTCTCCAGTTCCCCGAATCTGGATTCACCCTCGACTTCTTCTGCGGATTCTTTTTGGAATCTTCCATTTCTGAAAGACCAGCATTCCTCACTCAGGAATAGCTGGGAAAGGGTGGAAGAGGTGAGGGCCTGTATACTCTTTGCTGTAACAGACTGGAAAAGAGTTTTAGTATGCAGGGCCCGAAAACAAGAGCCAGGATGATCATAAAGAAGGGCCCTATAAAGGGCATTAGCTGTGAGTCCCAAGAGGAATCCCAAAAGCTTCTCCACCCATAAGATTGAACTCTGATTCTGGATTCTAATCTCTCCCATAGTTGTCTACTATTTCCCCTCACTGTTCCCAATAGGTTGATATAGAAGCATACCACAGATCCCATTGTTTCTCCCAGCATAGCACAGATCCCATTGTTTCTGTAATGATAAGAATAGCTGGGTTAAGGGAAATTTTATATTACTAGAAACAAAGGCACCCACAACTGTGAAGTCTGGGTGGTTATCCTTGGATCCCCCTCCTGGAGTTGCAGACCAAAGAAGCTGTTTTTTTTGTTTGGATCGCTAGCTGATAACAGGGGAGACATCCTGGAAAGAGAAGTGGTTTTTGTCATTCTGGACCCTGGAGACATAAAACAACAAAGGAGTGGGGGCACTCTCTTTTAACTGAGAAGGAGTTCTCAGGTGTCATGGAGTGGGAGTATAGTTTTAATGTAGTCTTAAGTAGAGGCTTGGGCAGTCATACAGGCTCTTCAGTCAGGAGATTTTGTCAGAATTTTGGAGACAACAGTTAATTAAGTACAATACAGGGAAGGTATGGGAACATGAGTTGGCTTCACATGGAAGCATTGAGGAGACATTTTCCTGTGCTGACCCTCCTCTTTGCAGATTGGACACTGGTTGAGTCCATCTAGTGGTGTCTCCATGTCCTTCCTGAACAAGAAGACAGGTGAATCACCATAGGTACAGGACTCTTCAAGAGATGCACCATATTCCCCCTGGTACTTAGTTGATGTTGGAGGGCAAGATACAAAAATTGTTCCTTTAAGTCCCTCTAACCAGATTAGTATAGGCCTCTAAATATGGTTGTTAATCACCCAAGAATGTTAGTTCCACCAGTCTGGTACTTTTAATTACAATGTGATATGTAGATAAAGCTTGGGCAAAAACAAAAATTCTTAAATGAAACTTGACTACACATATATTTTGTTTCTTAAACTATTTGGCTGTACTATTACTTTAGAAATTTTAAGATTATCTATACATAATTTATATATATATGCATATATATATTTACTCTTAAAGTTGGTTGAGGAGCTGGTTTTCAGATTATATATATATATATATATATATATATATATATATATAATTTGTCTCATATTTCATTAACCATAGCATATGGACTCAGATCTTTAATCACTTGCACAGACTTTCTTATTTTTTCTTTTCTATTCTGGAAATAGCCAGTCATCAAAATCTTCCTACATAGATCCTTCTGAATAACATATCTCCATTCCTTTATCCTTTTCTTTCTTAATACCATGAAGTGGTGGGGCAAAATAAATTTTGAGAAAGCTGATTGGGGGAAGGGGTGGAGTTTTTGCAGCTTGTCTCAGGATAACTGTGAAAGTCGAAATAGAATTTTACAGGAAGAGGATTTTGTCCACAGAGAATATGCAGAGCAAGGCCTGCAGGGAGGGGCTGGCGAGAGATCTCAGGAGTTGCAGACTAGGGCCATGACTCCATGGGGGAAAAGAGAGAGAGATGGGTGCTCCCTCCTAAAGCAAGAAAAGCTTGGAGATAGGGCAACTTGCACCTCCTTCCATTTTGCTTTTAAAAATGTCTCTAGATCCGTTATAATAAGAGGATCAAAGATCCTGAATTCAGGCCAGTGACAACCATTACTCAATGAATATGGGGATGAAATTTTGACTAAGAATTTAGTGAGTTCTGTGGATTTCAGATATTCCAATTGAAGTTCCTTTAAGTTTGTCTGGAGACAAGCAAAAAGCAAGTCTTTTGGAACAGGTATTTTGGAGCCCATATTTGAGCAGGCTTCCTGGACATTGGCAGGGTGGCAAAGTGGGCAGGTTCTCAGAAATGTCATTGGCTGGCCGCTCCAGGGGCAGGGTTTCCTGGAAGCTGGCTACCAGCCTCATCAGAGAGGGAAAGCACAGAGGGTAGGTTCTGAGACTTCGTGTGTTCCCCTTACCCACCCCCCCAGTGCCCAGAACCAAGTAATTTGGGACCCCTAGTGCGTGGGGGAGACAAGGTAAATGGAGTGGAAGTTAGTTCCAGTCCTCCAGAGCATCCCCTGGAGTTCGTTCTAACTAGTGGACTGGTATCTGAGAGTGTCTCCTGCCTCTCAAAGGCCAGGGTGTCAGAAGAACACAGTGGTCTGTGGGAGTCCTTCCAAGCCTCCAAACTGCTGCCCATAGAGTCCTATGGAAGACTTCTGGAGTGTCTGGACTTTTAATGACTTTTAACAACAGGGGTCAGTGGGAGAGTTTTCTGAGCCCTGGAATTTCTAATTCTTAAGGCCATAGGTGGAGGGAGGCCCTTGGGACTCCCCCAGACCTGTTCAGGGCACCTCTGAGTAAGGCCCAGTGGATTACTTTGTCTTCCAGTGCGATGGATATGCAGGTAAGGCAAATGGAAACAGCTTCCCACCTGGAGGTCTGGCTAGTTCTGGGAGAAGGGAGAGAGCAAAGAATATCAGAGGGAGAAGAAGAGAATTAGGAGGCGGGGAGCCATACAGTGGCTCTCCAAGTGAAAGGCTGTCCTACCCTCTCCCAGAAACCCAACCTGGGTTTACACAGCATGCCAATATGACCTCAAGACAAGAGGTCTGCACCCCCCTGTAAGCTCCGGTCCCTAAGATCACATTGGGTCTCTGGTCTCAATGGGGAACCCTTAGGCTTGTTAGCAGGTTGAGGTCATCTGTGCTCCCAAAAGGTTAGGCCCCAACACTGGGAAAGAAAAATAGGGAAAAAGAAAGTAATTGAGTGCGATAGATGGGCAGATCCACCCACAGGTGGGATTATGCAGACAACTTCACCAGAGTGCCAGACTCTCAGCAATCACTAAGACCAGAGCCAACCAGCACAGCCTTCGGTCCCAGAGAGGGCTGGGGCCTCTGAGATGGGCTCCCAAACCCTCTCCTATACGGGCCACCAAATGTTAGATTTTAGGAGAGGAAAAAGGAGTTTAGAGTTAAGAAATAAAAGCCAGAGCAGACCTGGAACAGGCAAGAAATGCATACTTTACTATAAGCATACAACCAGGGTAGATTCTTCTCTGAGCAAAAAGCTGAGGGAGGGGGAAGTTTTTATTCTTTTGGGCCCAGCTGGAATGCGTTTAGTGCCAAGGTTTGGTGTCCTTGAATGATTGAAACCATCCCTTCAAGATTCCCTTTCCAGAAGAGCAAGCTGCTCTCTCAAGGCCCTCAAAAAGACAGTTGATTCCACAAACAACCTCCCTTAGTTCTGCCAGTGACTGGTTGATAAGGCTCTTAATGAAGCCAGAATTGCCAATTTAGGCATAGTTAGTTACTTTAAAGAACTTATGATTTTATGGGCTCTTCTAGTGAAGCTCATTGCTCTTCTGCAATTTACACAGTACACGAACCAGAGTGTCATTTCCAGCACCTATGTCAGGCGACTTATAACCACCTGTAATTTCAGCTCCAAGGAAGCTGACATCCTTTCTGGTTTCTGTGGGTACTCACACACATGGACACACATATAGAAAAGCACACACATGCATACACATACACACACATGTGCAGACACACAAATAAAAATACATGTTTTAAAAAATTATTTTTATGTGTATAAGTGTATGCATACAGTATATACATGTATATAAAGGCACCCACATATGTAATGACTATGAACGTTAAAAGAGAGTGTTGGATATCCTGGAAAAGGAGTTTCAGATAGTTGTTAGCTGTCATGTGGTTGCTAGGAACTGAATCTGGATCCTCTGCAGTATCAACCAGTTCTCTTAACCACTGAGCCATCTCTCCAGCCCCTAAATAAAGTAAATCTTAAAAACAATTCTCAAGATCACCAGCCACTACATAGGTTCATAAAATACTCTTTAATATTACTTATAGAAGGTTTACTGTATTCATTTAATTCTCATAGGCAGCATTGACTATAATGGCCAAGGTGATGACTCCCAGTAGTTCAGTCAGGCCTACTGCAGCACACCAGCCAGGCTCCCCATCTGGAACCAAGACAGCTAAAAATGCCGCTAATCCAGGTAAGGAAAGAGATGTTGGCGGTGGCCCATACTCTTACTGTTCTGAGCACCAGCAAATCCAGAGCAGTATAACTGTCTACCGTCAGTACAGCAAGGGAATTCAGAAAAAGAGTCATTGAAAAAGCCCACAAAAGACCAGCCATAACAATGAGGTGAATGGGGAACAGGAGAGATGGCTCAGCAGTTAAGCCTGCTGGCTGATCTTGCAGAGGACCTGGATTCAGTTCCCAGCACCCACATGGCAGTTAACAACCATCCTTAACTCCAGTTCAGGGGATCTGACACCTCATCTAGCTTCTGCAGATATTGCATGCATGGGTTCATGTACATACATGCAGGCAAAACACTCCTGTAAAGTCACGGATCTAGAGATGCAGCAGACAAGAGACCAGAGACCCCAATGGGAGCTAACAGGACCCGGTTTTATTAAGAGAAAGCCAGATGGAAGTAGCTTCTCCATACTGGGGAGTGGAGGTGGGGTAGCCTCCCCAAAGAGATGAGGGAGACCAGCCCACTCATTTTGGGGCCCCAGGCTGGGGCTCGAGGAACCAGGCTGAGGTGCCTGGCTCCAGATCTGGATCCCTACAGAGAGAGATCTGCTCAGAGCAGGTGCAAAGAGCTAACTCTCTCAGAGAGTGAGTCCTTAGCTCCACCTAGCTGATCAGTAGGTGGGAAATCTAATTGAAGAAGTTGTAAATGTCAGTCCCCTTTTTGCAAGTATTGTGAATTCTGGTTGTTTGGCTGGGGTTGCCAAGGTATCTGCTGGGAGGAGGGAGGATCCTTGAGTCACATCCTACAACTCCTACATGTAAAATAAAAATCAGTTGTTTTCTTTTTAACTTGGAACTGGAGAGATGTCCCAGCAGTTAAGAGTGCTAACTGCTCTTGCAGAGGACCTGGGTTCGGTTCTCTGCATCACCATGGCAGCTAACAGCTGTCCATAGCTCTGCTTCCAAGGGATCCAGCTTTTCTGACTTCTGAGGATGTTGCATGGCACAGGTGCACTTACATACATGTAGGCAATACACTCTTACACATAAAATTAAGAAAACAATTTTTAAAGCAGCAAGGCAGATGGAATCATTTCAGTGTTCAAAGAGCTAAAGTTGGTCTGTTGTTTCTTGCTGAGGCTGTCCCTCTCTTCAGTCAGTATCTGTTTAAAGAATTCTGGAAAATATTGACTTATCTGTGGCCAGTGATCGAGGTGAGAGTGAAGACAGATCTGGGCTGAACTGGCCAAACCTCCTGGAGAGAATAGCTGTATTAGTTACTTTTCTGTTGTGATAAAACACCATGGCCAAGGCAGTTTATAGAAGGAAGAGTTTATTTTGGCTTACAGTTCCAGAAGGATAAATTCATCAAGGTGTTAAGACATGGCAACAGGTGGCTGGAGCAGGAAGTTAAAGGTTCACATCTTAAAAACCCAGAGGAAGCAAAGAAAGGGATACTAGAAGTGGAACCAGGCTAGGAACTCTCAAAGCCCACTCCCAGTGACATGCTTCCTTCAGCAGGGCCCAGCCTCCTAAACCTCTGTGAACAGCGCCAGCTAGTGACCAAGTATTCAAATATGTGAGCCAACAGGGAGCATTTTTTCATTCAGATCACAATAGCTAAGATAAATTAATGGTCTTTGTCCTACCTCCTTGGGCCCTAAGATATTCTCTTCAGAGGACACTTTTGGGGAGTTAGTCCTCTCTTTCCAGCATGGGATCCAGGGGTGGAACTTAGGTCATCAGGCTTGCACAGCAAATGCCTTTACCCACTGAGGCCTCTCTCCAGCCCCAGTCTTAACTTCTTAACTAAGGTTGATTCTCACCTTCCACAGGAAGGAGCTTATCCTAGCCAGATGTGGTGGTGTGCACCTTTGATCCAAGCACACAGGAGAGGGAGGCAGGTAGGAGAATGCCTGTGCATTTGAAGCCAACCTGATCTACATATCAAGTTCCAGATCAGCCAGAGCTACATAGTTGGACCCTGTCTCAAAACAAACAAAAATAAGTGTTTATTCTGGCACCAATTCATAATGACTCAGGAAAGCTGATTACTTAGTGAGGACCATTGAGTTACAACATAAGACTTGGCAAACAGTAAAGATCAGGGCTGTCCTTTTCTGAGCATCTATTTAACCATGCACCAAAGGTGATGATTTATTGTAAACAAAGACGTGGCTCGTTTCACAGTAGAAAAACTTCGCCAGGGCAATATGGTACAAAGTAGCTTAAAGGAGAGGACCTTTTACATAGAAGATCTTTTTGATAAAGCAAATTGCAGATTTTGAATTGAGCCTGGATGTCAAGAACACACTAGTCGTGAAAAGAGTTAGGAAAGAACGGGCATTTCAGGCAGAAAGAGCAAGTGCAAAAACTTGAGAAAACTGGAATAGTTAAGTATACATTGGATGGAAAAAGACTTGATCTCAGTAGTAAACAGACCCATTAGGATCTTGGCTCTGCAGAAGGATAGTACTGCTTCATAGAGTCATATGTTTTTTAGAAGCATTAATATATCATGCCCCAGACATGGAAGGGCCTGGTTTCTGGAACTTTGTTCTCAGCATTCAACAAACACTAAGTCAATAGTGGTGTTACTTTATGAATATACTAATCATACCATATAATATGGCTGCTCCTTCTTTCCTTCTGGGAGTCTGAGGGATGTGGAAAGGTTGGAATGTTGCAGATCCAGAGCTGAATTATCATGGGGTATCTTGACCCCAGGTGACCATTCACATCCTACCTCTTGTGTGTGACAACCTTGAGACCTGAGAAAATTCTATCAGAATGTACAAGCAGACCCATTAGGTTCCACTAATTCACAAGCTAAGAATGTCATCAGATAGCATCTGAAGCCAGTAGCAGATTTCCTCACTTTGCTATAATCTCATCAATGTGCTTGAAAAAGTACCTTGAGTCATAACTCATTTTTTTCTGTTACTATAAAAATTTCATGAAAATCTTACCACCTTGGAACGTGACACTTGGGATAAGTTCACTCTGTTCCTGGGTCATGGTCGCTCTGCTCATATTTTGCTACAAAATAAACTCTTACTCCCTTTGAAGTGAGAGTCCTTGTATGGACAGGGTTAGACAGGGTTATCAGAACTGACCCAGCTCAATGTCAAACTCACCTATTGCAGCATTGTTGGAGCTGTTTGACTAAGTCTTTGTGACAGTACCCTAATAGCTGTCTCTGTTTTGAGCTTGCTGTCCAAGAGCTGGCCTGAGGCCTCTTGGAAGACCCATACACCAATGGTGCCTTTACCTGCAAACCCCAAGGCATGGCAGCCTTCAGAGGAACTCCCCACTGTACTCTGAGCCTATTGGTAAAACAAGACCTGTTGTTGCATCTAACACTTTGTAATTCCAGGATTCTTCGAGTATATAGAGCAGGCTGAGGGGTGGAGGCAGAACCAGATGAAAGGCTAGGGGACTAAGAGCTGAGCCTCGACTACTTGAAGTGTCCTGGGTCGAATTCACTCATATCACATCCCCAGGTGGAGTCAGCACCCAGAAACTGCTCAGCTTTCCTAAGGCCTGAGGTTCTTGACGGTAAGAATGTCAGCAGCCAATTTGGAAGGACATACACTGAGTCTTCACTGCCTTTTACTGTGTGCACAGAGCTAGAAGCAAACAGGACACTCCCCAGAGAGCCCTGCCTCCTCCGAAAGCATAGCTGAGACCAGCAGGGAAGGCAGCCCAGCAAAGGACACTCAGTTGTCACGGCACCAGGGAAGGGACCGAGGTGTACAGAAAGGCTTTCAGATAAGAACTGGCATATAGAGAGAGCTCACCTGAGCGAGGTACTGTTCTGAATGCTTTTTATGAGCCATTTTGCCTCCCAACAGCACCAGCATGAAGAAGTGAGGTACTGAGAGATTCACAACGACCTGGACTAGGAATGGGAATGCTGAATCTTAAAAATGGGAAGAGGGGAGTTCTGGAGCTGGCTCAGTCGGTAAAGTTGCAGTTCAGATCCGTATTATCCGCATAAAAAGCCTATGTGGTGTGTGGTGTGTGCCTATGACTCCGATGGTGGGGAGGCAGAGACAGAAGGATCCATGGAGCTTGCTGGCCAGCCAGTGTTGCTGGTCGGTGAGCTCCAGGCTCAGTAAGAGACCTTGTCTCAAAAAATAAAATGAGGAGGTCATCCCAGCTCTCAGGCCTGCCCAGGTCATGTGGCTCCAGGTGTTGCCCAGACCTGTGAATCCCCCCAGCGTATTAGTATGTTTCTTAACTTCAACCAGAGGAGGTTCTTCTTGCCTTCGATGGGAATTAAGGTAGACACCCACAGCCGGTCAATGTGCAGAGAACAAGAGATTGCAGAGTGCTGGCCCTAAGTGAGAGACCTATATCTTATCCTCTCCTCCCAAAGCTCAGGGATTATTGGAAAAGCGGCCGCAGAAAGATTTTAAGAGCCAGCCATGGTAGATGAATACAAGGAAACTGTGTTGTCTGAACAGCACAGGGTAGTTGCACATAGGAACCCACAGCACTTATAATAGCACATGTAAGACCTGTGTAAACCAAGCCATTCGGGGACCCAGCATCAATGAGGGAGGTGGGTAGGAAGCCTCAGTCCTAGTTGAAGATCTGTTGGCAACTGACAGATGCTATAGGGGTCGGAGAGTCCATCGTCCTTTGTGGTGTGATACCTGGTAGGTTCACCAGACTCCAGGAGAAAGAACCACACCCAAGGGCATTTGGAAAACAGATTATTTAAAAAGTAAATAATAAAAAAGAATATGAAGCAGGAATGGTAACAAGGTGGGGATGGAGAGGGTAGGGTACCTAACTATGACCTAAATAATTGTATTACGTTCTTGAATCAATAAAAAGAGTTTAAAAATAAAGCGAAGTGATAGAGGATGATACCTGACTTTGACCTTGGGTCTCACATGCACACACAACCTCAAACACACACACTCCATAAATACAGAAATAATGTTTAAAGTAGAGGAAAGAGGGAAGATGTACACATTTACAGAATTAGTGACTAAATTAATGTGTCAATGAACGGGGAGGTGGGGGAGTTGTGGGACAGAGGTAGGCCTAAGGTAAGCATACAGATAAGGTCCAGGTCTGACTAAAAAGTCGGAGCAGATTTTTGTGCAACTGGAGTTACCTTGAACTTCTAGGACAACCACTCTTCTTCTTTCCTGACTTAACCCTGTCATGTGTTAAAATTAAGTAACAACGTTTTTCTCCTAGGTGCCAACTCACTAGTTATTTGTCACAACTTGCAGCATAAAGCAAAGTCCAAGGCCACTGACCTTTGAAACTCTTCTTCTGAAGACTGTATAAAGCAATTCGAGCACACAGGGAGCTAACGAGTGCCTGTGTTGCAAAGCTCAGCCTGCTGGAGCCTGGCCATGGTACTGTGGACTCCAGTGCTAGGAGCCCTGCTCTTGCTCGTCGCGGGATACCTGTGTCTCCCGGTGCTGCTCCGACGCCGTGGGCCCGAGGAGCCGCCTCTGGACAAAGGCTCCGTGCCCTGGCTGGGTCATGCCTCTGCTTTCCGGAAGAATATGTTTGAATTCTTGAAGGGGATGTGGGCCAAGCATGGGGACGTGTTCACAGTGCAGCTAGGGGGCCAGTACTTCACCTTTGTCATGGACCCCCTCTCCTTTACCCCCATCCTTAAGGATTCGCAGAAATCGCTAAACTTTATGAAGTATGCGGAAGAACTGGTGCATAAGGTATTTGGATACCAGAGCGCGGAGGGAGACCACCAGATGATACATTTGTTCAGCACCAAGCATCTGATGGGGCAGGGCTTAGAGCACCTCAACATGGCCATGCTGGACAGCCTGTCCTTGGTGATGCTAGGACCTAAAGGCCCAAGTCCGAATGCCGGTTCCTGGCATGAAGATGGGCTCTTCCGCTTCTGCTACAACACCTTGTTCAAAGCTGGGTTCCTCGCCTTGTTCGGCTGCACCGCAGAAAAAGAGCAGGACCTGCTACAGGCCGAAGAGATGTTTGTGAAGTTCCGCAGGTTCGACATACTTTTCCCGAGGTTTGTCTACTCCCTCCTGGGACCCCGCGAGTGGGTAGAAGTGGGCCAACTACAGCGTCTCTTTGAACAGAGACTCTCTGTGGAACGAAACCTGGAGAAAGAAGGAATCAGCAACTGGTTAGGTGGCATGCTTCAGGTGCTGAGGGAGCGCGGCACAGACTCAGTCATGCAGAACAAATTTAACTTCATTATGCTCTGGGCTTCCCAGGGGAACACAGGACCAACCTGTTTCTGGGCCCTCCTGTTCCTGCTAAAGCACCCAGAGGCTATAAAGGCTGTGCAGAAGGAAGCCACTCAGGTCTTAGGTGAGTTCAGGCTGGATGACAAGCGGTCCTTCACCTTCAATGTCAGTGCCCTGAAATGCACCCCAGTGCTGGACAGTGTGATGGAGGAGACTCTGCGTCTGGGTGCTTCACCGACTCTCCTCAGGGTGGTCCAGAAGGACCATGTCCTGAAGATGGACAGTGGTCAGGAGTACCACATCCGTCGAGGAGATAATGTGGCTCTCTTCCCCTACCTTTCAGTGCACATGGACCCTGAAATCCACCCTGAACCCACAACCTTCAAGTATGATCGGTTTCTCAACCCCAATGGCACCCGGAAAGTGGACTTTTACAAGTCAGGCAAGAAGATTCACCACTATAGCATGCCTTGGGGCTCAGGCGTCTCCATCTGCCCTGGCAGGTTCTTTGCCCTCAGTGAGATGAAGATCTTTGTCCTGCTCATGGTCATGTACTTTGACTTGGAGCTAGTGGACCCTGACATCCCTGTGCCCCCTTTTGACCCATTGCGCTGGGGCTTTGGTACCTTACAGCCCAGTCATGAAGTGCGTTTTCGATACCGGCTAAAGACCATGCAGTGAGTTCCTAGGCCCGACAATGGGGTTCCCTCTTGGCCCCCACTTTTCTCACTCCTTGTAGTCCAGACCTGCAATGACTACTCCTACTTCTGGTTCTAAGATACCTCTACACTTCTCTGGCTGTCCCTACCCTCTGTCTTTCTAGACATCTCATAGGCTTATCATGTTCCCCTAAGATGCCATCTTACCCCTGTGGATTCTGTCAGATCCTCCTCTCCAGAGGAGTCTCCTTGAGCAGTTCATTCTGATGCCCAGCCTGCCTTATGTCATCTTGTGGTATAGAAACAGGCTCGCTTAAGTAAAACAGCATCTCACAAGCATCAGCACCTGCCCTCCCTCCTTGTCTTACTCCACATCCTATGGGGCTCCTGTTAAGAAAAGCAAAACTCAAGGGGCTGGAGAGACAGCTCAGCAGTTAAAAGCAATGTCTACTCTTGCAGAGGGCTTGGATTTGGTTCCCAGCACCCACATGGAGACTTGCAACCATTTGTAATCTCAGTTCCACGGATGTAATATCTCTTCTAGCCTCCATCGACATTGTACCATATGGGTTCACTTACATACATGCAGGCAAAATACACATACACATAGATTATAAATAAATAAAATTTATTAGAAAAAGTAAAAAGCAAAAGTTTAAGTTCATTTTTGTGATATGAATTACTTAGTTCAATATATCCAAAGGGTTTACACTAATATGAGACCAGTCTAAAAGATATTCATTAAGTGGTTTGGCAATTGCTTCGGTCCTGTCTTCAAGCCCTGATACATGTTTCTCCCTTACAGTGCTTTTCAAAATAGACCAGCCACATTCTAGGCCTCAGTAAGCAGGAATGTTTAACAGCTGCTGTACAGGTCTAGAGAACTGTGGCTTTTGATACAGGAGCTATTGAAGGGATCTCCTTGTGCCCTCTGCATCTTCACCCCAGTATAGATTCCACCTCCTCATGGCTTCCAGGAACGTTGTTTGTTGGTTTTCTCTATCTTCACACCTTCTGTCTCCCTGTAGGAGTCCCACAGCCCCTCAGAGGCAGTTTGGCCCACACAGAACTAAGTCTCTTTCTCCACCCTCTGAGGAGCCACTTCTCCTGACTCCTCCGCCTCTCTGCTCAGGACTGTCCTTCACCCATCCGCAGGGCAGGCACCAGATGTCCTCTCCTCCTCCCTCACAGACAAGCAGGCCCAGTTCCTTCACCTCAGGTCCTGTAATTCTCTGCAATGTCCTCATCCCCACCATGCCCCTGGCCCACTGCCCACCTCTGCTGCCTTTCTCAGATAACAACCTGTGCCTTTATCTCCACACTTGACTTGGGCCTCATACTCTGTTCAAGTCTCCAAGACACTTTTCCCCAGTTGCATCTAGCTGCTTCTCTTTCATTGTCATCTTGAGTTGCTGATCAAATCTCAAACTAGTATGTTTTGGCCAGCTTTCTCCGGTGGAACTCTCTCTAAAGCAGGGATGCTGCTTTTTCTACAACCTCAGTACCCACTATTCCTTGGAAGCCTTCTTGGATTTCCCCCTTCCCTTCCCAGACATGGCATCTGTCCTGGGATCCCCTAACACTGTGTCTCACAGCATACCTGGAATACACTGTTGCTGTCATTGTCTTGATTCTTTCTTTCTACCCCTGCCCCAGTCCGCATGGCATCATATTAATTCTTCTTTATCCCCCAATTCCCTAAATGTGCATTAAATGGTAGAAGCTTGATTTCCAGTCTTGGCTAATTTACTTAACATCCTCAAAGCATTTCCTGCTTCTCCCTGATCTCAACTTCTGGAGAATAAAACATGTGCCTGGCCAGATGTACTTAGTGACTGGGGAAGTGTGGGTGGGTATTTGTGGGACCTGGGCCTATTGCATAAAGACATTGAGCAGGCAGTGGAGACCCTGAAAGAATGGCAGGTGTCCTGGCCTGTTCTGCTTGAAGCTATATCCTAGGTCCCAGGAAGCCACTGCTGATACGACATCCTCGTTCCTCAGCAGTTGTTTAATCTTCTTTCCCCCAACAAAGATCACCCCAGACCAAAACCAAGCTTTTGGGTTTCATTTCCTCATTTCTAATTTCCACATCAGCCCTACAACCTTCCCGCCTTTACCTAAAGACCCCATCTTTAACTTTCCCTCCTTCTGTAATGGCCAGAAAGGCTCCCTATATAAACCCCTGCCTTGGTTTCAATAAATGAGCTGTCCACTGACGCAGTCTCCCAGGAATTCTTCCCCTCACACTCTGGGCCGCCTGAGGACCTGTTTGACCGCCCTCCTTTCTCTGTGGGACGGCTGGAGCACAATGGTCTTGCTGAAGACAGAGACCCACCCACATGTATTGCTTTCAGAGCTGTGGCTAATGGGTGTAGGACCCTGGTTGGAACTGAGACAGAAGGTCCTAGAGAAGGTGGACCCAGTCAGCACAGACCACCCCTGCCAGAACATGATCCCACCAGTGTGCCTTCTCTCTGCCGTGCTTCTCTGCATCCCTTCAGACTGCCTGTTCCTTCCCTGAGCATGGATGGGACAGTAGGCAGAGGGGCAGCTAGAGACAAGAGTCTATCTCCAACTAGCCATGTGACCCTGGACCAAGGCCTGACTTTCTCAGACGACAGTATCTGCCTGAAGACTGACAGAGGCCCTGACTGGGAGCACTATGATATCTACCTCTGTAAGGGCTAGAACACAAGGAGAGGAGATGGGCAGGGATGTGAGAGGAGAACAGGGGCTGCGACTCAGGGAGTCATCATGAGGAGTTTACTAACAGTCCTCCGATGCAACCAGCCCCTAGGCCAGATTCAGTGTGGAGGGGGAATCATCTGTAGCTTGGCCAAGCCCTCAATACTGAGTCTTTACTCTGTCCATACACCCAAGGGATCAGGGACAGGATCCTGGCCTGTGAATAGACTGGGCACCACTGAGGGCCCAACCAAGTCCACCAAGTCAGAACCAGAAGCTGTGGACTGGGAGTAACCAGGTAGCTCTCCTGGAAACCCTTCAGGCTCTCATAAAGCTTATGACCTGCTTGAGAACTTGGAAGGTTATTTATTGGATCTATGCAATCAACTGTCAGGTCCAAGGTGAGCACAGGTGCTCCATCCCACACACTGGGAGGTCCATCCCAACAGCAGGTCTCCCAGGAATGGTGCACACCCCAGGACTGTTATGCAGGGAAATCCTGGTGCCCACCTGCTGGCAGGGCAGGGCTAGACCTGTGGCAGTTGAGGATCTAGGAGCCCTCCATGAGGACTGCTGGAGACTGTCCTCAGAACAGTAGAACACTGAGTCCCTAAGGATGCCCCTAGTTGCAGGATGATTGAGGCCAGGTCAGGCAGGCTCCCAGCCTGCTGGCCTAAACGGGCTAGAACCGATATTGAGCATGCGTGTGTAGTGAACACTTCCTGGGACCTAATCTGGGGCAGTTCTCAGGCTCTAGCAGCCATCCAGGACCAATGGGAGTGATGACTTGAGATCATCAGGCATTCAGGACCTACTAGAAGAATGAAGCACGTCAGATGACCAGATAAAGACCTCCCCTGAGCCTGGCAAAAGCTAAAATCCTGTTCCCCTCAAAAATTAAATGAGATTGTGGTTCCACTTTCTCCCGGGGTCTGTGTCATTGACTTGGCACCTCCTTGCCCCCTCCCCCGAGGGACTGGCCAATGCCAGCCAACACCTGGCACCCAACGTGGCCATCACCCATACCTGGCCACTGGAGATTTTTGTACTGCTTGTCTTCATTTTTTGGCTTTTCATTTTCGCCTGTTGCTGCCATTGTTGCTTGCATTGAGCCTAATTTTGCGAGCAGGTCAGACCCTCATCTTCGCTCTCAGTGCTGTTTTTCACCCCTTCTCAGTGACTTCGGCTTGGAGGCCCCTTCTTTGGTGAGTTTCGGCATGCTTCCGGTGCCCTCGCTTTCTTTTATGTGTTTCTTTATTCGTCTATGCATTTCTTTGTTCACCCACGTGTTTCTTTGCTCGCCCACATGTTTCTTTGTTTGCCCACATGTTTCTTCATTCGTCCACGTGTTTCTTTGTTCCTCTGTTTGGAATAGGGAGGTGCATCTCTTTGTTTCAGGCTTGCCCAGCATTTCACAGGAGGGCTGACCCTCGGAAACAGAGCCTCAAAGTTAAAACTGATAAGTTGGAAAGGCTTTAGAATGAGGCAGTGAACTTTTCCTGCCTTGAATCCTGCCTCCCAGACTCACTCAATTAATTAAAACAAAATGAGCATATGAAGGGCACGGTGCAGTGTGGGCCATGACAAGGTTATCTGCTACAAAGATTAAGGAAGTGGCTTTTGCTGTTACCTGCTACGAGAATTAAGGGAGTGGCTTTTATGGTTATCTGCTACAAAGATCAAGAGTGTGGTTCTTGTGATTATCTGCTATGAGAATTAAGGGAGTGGCTCTTATGGTAATTAGTCAGATATTGGGGAGCCTTCTTGCAAGATGGGCCCCTGCTCCCCATGAGGGACATTGACCTAACTTTTGTCTTTTTCCTAAGGTCAGAGCCCTTGTGAGGGACCGGTTATGTCATGGAGTAATTGAAACTTTCTGACCAGGGCTACTCTCTGGTGTTAGCCAAAGGCCCACATGTCCTCTGACCTGACCCCGACTGCCCAATTGGGTGTGGGCAGCGACCTTCTGTCTTACTCTCTCTGATCAAAAACCTGGTAACGCAACGACCAGTTAAGAACTCTTAGAGTGGTTGCCAGTCTCTTAAACTTGCAGTGAGGCTTATGTGTATATACTGGACTGAATCCCCCCAGGGCCTTTCCACAGACCAGGGAATGTTCTTCCTGTATTACATGTTTCTCTCCTTTTCTATCATGGGCAATGCACCAGCAGCACCAAGTTATAAGTGACAGAGTGAGCTCCATTAGTTAGCTTGTTATACCTCAGGGCATGTTGAAGCTGTAAATACCTTGCCTCTAAGAGTTAAGGAAAAAAAAAATGGTTTAAAAGACATTTCACTCCTTCAGCTTTTTGCCACCATGGTTCTCCTACACGGGTATGGAAAAGAACAGTTAGATTGACCTGAGATTCAAACCTCAGTCACCTGTAAGCACCAAACAAACATGTAAAAATGGCCAACCGGCGAATTTTTGCCTCTCCTTTTGGTTCAGAGAACTGATCAGTTGCTCTAGGGATCTAGACTCATCAAAGGCCTGGTTTGTGTTACTTGTCTATGTCTGTTTTGGTTTTGTCTTAAGTGTACTGGTCACTTTGTCATGGGCCAGAGTGAGTCCGAAAATGTCAAAATGTCGCTACTTTTAAATGTATACTGACTAACTCTTCTAAATGCCTTTATCTAGCTTGTTATCTGAAAATGTAATTACCTCTCTACAGAGAAAAAAAAAAGGTTTTAAAAGTTATTTCTTTCCTTAGACATTTTCTCCACCATGGTTCTCTTCATGGATGGGAGAAAAGAGCTGTTAGAGGGTCTGAACTTTGAACCCAAGTCACTATGATCCCAAGACAGCTGCTTTTCTAACTAGATCTAAGCATTTTAAGTTTTCATGAACAGGAGAGTCATATACCATGCTGTATATAACTTTTAACTGGGTGCCTTTTAAAAGTAAAAAAGAGGTTTCTATTGTATACCATGTGCTTGTTCACGGTCATGGCTGGTGCCCTTACTAGGAGAGAGGAAACCATGTGGTCTGGTCTCCATATCTTACGTGTGTAATTTCATCAATATGGCCTGACTGCCACCTTGGACAAAAATTTTCAAAATGGCGTTGACCTGCTTGACCTTGCCACCATCTTAATCCAGCCACATGGCATAGTTCAAAATGGCCACATCCAGGAATTTACTGGTTCTACAGAACTCTAGGAGATCATGATAATCTGGGAATTCCCTGAACCACAGGTATTTAATCATAGATACTAATCCTTTTGCAATTTATGTTTTTGCTTTGGTTTTCATTTTTAGATTCTTGATGAAATCATAGAAAAGCAAGAGATTCTCACACGGTCTTTTGTCACAAGGTTAATACATTTCTATGTCAGATTAAAAAGAGACAATATCAGCATTTTAATATCATTTTGGTCTGTTTCTAATGAAAAGTATTTTAAATTTTAACTTTTAGTATGGTATTTACTGGTTTTTAAATGACTATTTTTACATTGTCTTATGCATTTACTGGGTTTTACAAGGAACTATTTTAAATTCTGATATATATTTATTTATATAACATCTTTATCTTTTAAAGGAAACTATTTTGGATTTTAACATCTTTATATGGTATATTTACTGATTTCTGAAAGTATTTAAAATCTTACATTGTTTTGCATAATGTATTTGCCAGTTTCTAAAGGGAACTTTAAAAAGTTTTCTAGCCATAGGCCACCAAGACTAGCTAGGTACAAAATGAGCTGATGTTTGTGATGGCTAACCCTAGGAAGCTCATGTGAATTTGCAGTACTCCAATGCCAAAGCTTACAAGAAACAAGCTACTATCGGGATATAACCACAGCAATGGGAGATAAGGAGGAATAGCCTGTTTAGGTGAAAGATGTGAGATTCCACCTTCACTGGTTTTAATTCCTGCCTTTTTGCATTGTGATCCAAAGCTTGTTTTTCTGAAATAGAATATTTCCCTCTCAGATGCTTAGTTGCTCCAAGTTTGCTATTGTTCCTGCCCTTCATGTCCTGAGCATCACTGCTTTTCACTTTCTAGTTACAATGTCCTGCACAGACTAAAAGAGAAAAACATTTTTGTATCAACTCTTTCCAGGTTCCTTTAGGTATCATTGTTTTCTGTGTTCCTTATTATGGGTATTTAGTTCAAGTTTTGTATGGTAAATTATAATATGGTTTTTCTGATCCAGACAGACTGAAAGCTCTCTTTAAAAGAAACTATTAAGTGAGCTAGTAGTCGTACCTCCTGTTTAGTTAAGAAAAAAGTTTGTACAAATAAGTCATAACTTTAAAAAAGGCGTGTTAAAATATTTAAAGAGTGCTTATTAAATCTTTCAGGTTGTGATTAACATGAATAGACAAACTAATTAATTATAGGTATAAGTTTTCATGCTTCTGGTCACATCAAGTATAGCCAGACAGGATCTTAGGTCTGACAATGGAAAGGCAAAACTTCTGTCAGCCTAGTCATGCTTGATCTTGGGTGCTCAACAAATACCCATGGCTTTATAAAGTTAAAAATATTAAGTAAAGTAACATCTTAATAGTAAATCTTCTATTTTAATTAATCAAACCTTGTTCTAGATAAAAGACCCAGCAGAAGAAAAGACTTGCCTGCCTAGATAAATGTATTCAAGTTACAGATGCTTTAATTTATGCTAGTAATGACTAAATTTAACAGCTCTCCTGTGCAATGACTTTTGTCCAGTTTCAGGCTGGACCCCTGACTCTGTGACAAGAGAAATGGAGAACAAAACAGCCTCAGAGTAAGGACACTGCTACTGAGAATAACTAAGGGATAAACTAATTTCAGCAGAGGTTATTATTCATCTTATGGTGTAACATGTCTATAGCAAAAGTAGCTCATGGACTTCTCTATTTTCTCACACCAACAAAAAGTCACTAAGACAATTCATAGTTCATAGAAAAGGTAGATAGCAACCTCTGCCTAAAATTCCTTAGTTAGTGATTATGCTAAAGATTGTAAACTTTAATTCGATAATGTATTCCCAGGTGCCCGTTGCTTCTTTCTTCCTAGTGTTAACACTCAAGACCTAAAGCAAGGTTGATGGTTCTTGTGCTTTCTGTAAGGTTTAACTAGGAACTTATAAAGTACAATGTATCCATGGGTAATATTAATTCATTACATTATCTTATGTGTGTAATTTGCATTCCATGCTCTTTTAGTAAGACTGCACAGTATTCATCTGAACCATAAATAACTACCATCATCATGTCTTCAGCAGTGCCTACTTAAAAAAGATCATCATATCTGAATTTATTGGCTATTGTATTCTTTCATTGAAGGAGTGATAAGCAGGGTCATTGGACCTTCACCTGAGTATCTAGCCAATCCTCCTAGTCAGCTGTATGTAATTTTTCCAAGATTAATTTTTTAATGTTATTACATCTCATGGTACTAAGAAAATGAAAAGGTTAAAGATGATGTTAAAAGATATGGAAATGGAGATATTTTTAAATGAGAAAATCTATGCAAGTGATTGAAGATCTGAATTGATATGGTATATAAAAGATGAAAAAAAAACTGCATATGTAATCTTAAAATTTCTGAAGTAATAGTTCAAATAGTCTGAAGAACAAAATATATGCCTAGTCAAGGTTTATTCAAGAATGTTTGGTTTTTGCCCAAGCTTTAGCTGCATAGCATACAGTAATTAAAAGTGCCAAATTAGTGGAACTTCATGCAGTAACTACTGTGTCTCAAATTATGACAGCTTCTCCTTTTAACTTGTATACTGATAGTCATTCTATTGCTAGAGCCTTACAGGTGATTGAAACTGTGTCTTACATCGAGGCAACTAACACTCAAGTTCAGGAATTATTTGGTCAGATACAAAAGTGTTTACATGCCCATTCTCAGCCCTGTTTTGTAGGGCATATTAGGGCCCATATTGGACTTCCAGGTCCTTTGGCTTTAGGGAATGATTTAGCAGATAAGGCCACGTATCTCATAGGTTTATCTCAATTGGACTTAGCACAGGGACATGTGATAGTGGATACTTACTCTGGCTTTATCTATGCCTTAGTAATGTCAGGTGAAAAAGCCTCCAATGCTATATAAATGTTAAAATCAGCAATGTTAATTATGGGGGTTCCATGGGCTCTTAAGACAGACAATGACCCTGCTTACAAATCACATGTATTTGAAGAATCTTTTTGAATGAATTTGAAGAATAATTCTTGGAAAATATCCCAAACTACTGGCATGCCATATAACCCATGGGAACAAGCCTTCATGGAGAGAACTAACAGAACACTCAAGGAAACCCTGCACAAAAATATTTCACAGGAAGCAAAAAAGGGATCCTAACCTAGCACTGGTTGAGGTTCTGATTCATTTAAATTTTCTAACCTCCTACGACAAGGGGCTAAGCCCAGCATATAAACACTGGGCCCTTTTGCCTCGGGAAATGCCATTACCCTTTGTCAGATGGAGGGACCCCTTAACACAGGTCTGGCAATCTCCTGCCCCCTCTCTTTACGGGGGGGGGAGGGTGGCAAGGATATGCTTATGTCTTTCAGCAGGATGCAACTACACTAACATGGGTGCCCTCGAGAGATGTACGCCCAGCCACAGATCAAGGAGCTGCCAAGGACACGTTTGGGTGATGTATTCCCTTCTCCTAATGTCCACTCCCCCCAACACCCAGGCTGCCAACCTTTGGGCTTTACTGCCTCTGCTCCCATATTAATACCTAAGGATTAGTCGAGCTTTATGTGGCTCTGACTCAAACAATTATCACAGCTGAGGCATTAAATGAGGTTCTGTCCTGCTGGGCTGAGGCTTTGCATACACAGGAACTCCTTAATACAGATGATGCTCCTAGCAAGCAACCCCCGATTTAAATCCTTCTGCCTCACGCCATACCAAGTAAATGATGCATCTCAACAGAGGGCTACACTGGCTCAATATATTACAGGCCACTGGTCAGACCAGTTTCTAAATTATTCTGTCCTCCTCAGTCAACATATATCCCATCTAAATATGACCAAGGTCAACCCAATCCAATTTGATAACTCCTTTTTATCCAAAATCTGGAATAATATTAAAACCCTCTTTGACCTGCCTTGGATCACCACTTATGCCATCTTGGGAGGTATATGTATCACTTTACTAATTCTCTTTAAGTGTTTGTTGCAGTATCGATCCCGGCAACATGCTATCAACAAAACAACTCTTCAGGGCCTGATGGCTCTCCAACGCCCCGAGCATGGTCCCCCTAAGGAAGTGATGCGTTCATGGCTTATGGAAATACAACATAACACTGTCTAACATCCACCACCCAGACGAGTGTACCGGGGTAAGACCCTTCTAAGGGCTGGTAGCCAGAGACGGGCGAGGCTTCCTCTAGCCTGGGCTACCTAAGACAGGATGTGAATGCCAAGGTACTAATACCAACATTCATATGCCAATGACGGGTAAGACTCAGCGCTTGAGGAACCCACCTAGGACAGGCATAGTTTCGAATGTTGGGCTTCCCCGAGGTGGAGCAACCCATTAAAACTTGTCCAAAAAACATAAAAAAGGGTGGATATGTAGGATGATTCAGGCCAGATCAGGCAGGCTCCCAGCCTGCTGGCCTAAACGGGCTAGAACCGATATTGAGCATGCATGTGCAGTGAACACTTCCTGGGACCTAACCTGGGGCAGTTCTTAGGCTCTAGCAGCCATCCAGGACCAATGGGAGTGATGAACTTCAGATCATCAGGCGTTCAGGACCTACTAGAATGAAGCAGCACGTCAGATGACCAGATAAAGACCTCCCCTAAGCCTGGCAAAAGTATAAATCCTGTTCCCCTCAAAAATTAAATGAGATTGTGGTTCCACTTTCTCCCGGGGTCTGTGTCATTGACTTGGCACCTCCTTGCCCCCTCCCCCGAGGGACCGGCCAATGCCAGCCAACACCTGGCACCCAACGTGGCCATCACCCTCACGTGGCCATTGGAGATTTTTGTGCTGCTTGTCTTCATTTTTTTGGCTCCACACCTCCTTGCCCCCTACCCCGAGGGACTGGCCAATGCCAGCTGACACCCGGTCACTCCTGCCCAGCCCAGAGTGCTGCTCCATTTCTAGACATCATACCCCTTTCTTTGTCAAGACCTCCAAAAAAAAAGACTGTCAAATATAACTCTCCGGAGAGAGTTTATGGTAAAACAAGATCAGAAATGTCTGTTCACCTAGGTGAGGGTTAGGCCTAGAACCCAGCACTCAAAGGCCAAGTAGGGAAAGTTGGTGTTCAAAGACAGCCTTTGGCTATTACATGTTTTGGCTACATGACAAAACTCTATCACACACACAAAAGAATCCACAAAAACAGAATAATATAAAATAAAATAGCTGTTCTATGGTGGAGTTTCAAGCACCTAGGAAAGAAAACAGGTCTTTTTCCATGCAGAAGCACTGCTAGGAACACTCTGGACCCACTGTGCAAAGCTAAGGGAACAGCAGCCTGGTGGTGACAGCATCACTCAGGCGCCCCTACCTGGGCCAGCTTCCAGAAGAGGGCATCTAGCTTCAGAGCCTCAAGGTCAGGCTTGCTCAAGGGTTTTCAGGCTTGGCAAGTCTTAGAAAGACAGCAGGAAGAGAGGCAATATCCAGGCCTAGAAGTAGAGTTGCGGGGAGAGGCTCGATCTTGACCTGGCTATGAGAATTCACAAACTGCTGTACAGGGCACCCATAGCCATGAGCAAGAGGTATCCACAGCCAGTCCGGCTCCTTCAGGACACTGCTTATTATGCATCTGTCTTTTCCAGAGAGCATACACCCACATGTACACACCCACATGTATACACACACACGAACAGATAGAAAACCCCTGGGCACATATTATATCTCTCTGGACACATTCACAGCAGATCCCAGTACATGGCTGTATATATGTATATAGCACACACAGTTCACACAACAGTACATCCAAGGACTAGAGGGACACATGGACACAGACGTCCCAGACAGAAAGACCCACACATACCACCAGGGCTCATGACCAGCCCTCCAGTCTCCCTCTCCTCCCATGCCATGTCCCATCCCATGTGTGTGTCATGGGCACAAAGTTGGGGACTCTGGAGACCTCAGCCCTATTGCCGTAGTCCAGGCTGCATCACATCAGTCTGCTTAGTATGTGAACGGGACACAATTCCCTAGATTTCAGAAGTTCTAAAGTACCTGCCTGCTTTGCATTCTCAGACAAATCTCCTGCAGATCAAGGAACTGAGGAAGCCCAGAGGCCTTTCCTGATCTGGGAAATCTTCTGCCTCGGGCACTGAGAGGGATGAGAATGGAGAGAGCACCGGGTGGGAAAGCACCAAAGGTGAGCTCAGGGACAGCAGGGCACGCAAACGCGTGTGTGTGTGCGTGTGTGCGTGCGTGTGTGTGTGCATGTGTGTGTGTGCATGCATGTGTGTGCGTGCGTGTGCGCGTGTGTGTGTGTGTGTGTGCGCACGCGCGCTATTATGAGAACATCTAGAATTCAGGGGGTTAAAGACTGGGCAAAACATTGAACACTGACCTTCTGATCAATTCTGTTCATCACTCATTCATCAAAGGGGGGGGAGAGAGAGAGAGAGAGAGAGAGAGAGAGAGAGAGAGAGAGAGGAGAAAAAAGGAAGAAAGGAAGGAGGAAAAGAAAGAGAAGATGGGGCAGGAAAGAGAGAAGGGAGGGAAGGAAGAGAAAACAAAAGAGGAAAGAAGACAGTTAACATTAACTGTCAACCTGACAGGCTCTAGAATCATGCTGGAAGGAAGTTCGAGACTAGATTAATTAAGAGGGGAAGACCTAAGTGTGGGTGGCATCATTCCATGGGCAGGAGTAGGACTGAGTACAAAGGAGAAACCCGGCTGAGCACCAGCATGCATCTCCCTCTGCTTCCTGACTGTGGACATGTGGGACCAGCTGCCTCACGCTCCGTCTGCCATGCCTTCCCCACCATGAGGAACCGCACCTCAAACTGTGAGTCAAATAAACCCTTCGTGCCTTACGTTTCTTCTGTCAGGTATTTTGTTGCAGTAGCAAGACAAGCTAATACAGACTTCCAAAGCATACTTAGTGAGCATCTACTAGTCTAGGCACTGGTGTCAGCAGGAGGATTTTACATGCAGTGTTCTCTACGATAATCCCACACTCCATTCCGTTCATCCAGAAGCTTCCTTTCCTGTGTGCTAGACTTCATACTCAGTTGTGCAAGGCAGAAGTCCTGTGGCATGAGCAGGCTGTGTGGTTTTGTGAGGCTAGGAAAGCACAAAGCACTTGAGAGCCACAGGAAAGACAGATATCCCTGGGTTCTTCTGCCTCTCTGGAGGAAGCTTCTCAGTGGACCTGTGCAGAAGCTGAAGGATGGCAACCACAGCAGACGTGAAGAGAAAAGCACCTGGCGAGCAGTATTAGTAGGAATTTTTTTTGAGGATTTATTTTTAATTATGTAAATATGTGTATGGGATTGTGCATGACTGTAGTGCCCACAGAGCCCAGAAGAAGGCATCAGATCCCCTGAAGCTGGAGTTACAGGTGGCTGTGAGCCCCCTGAAGCAGGTGCTGGGAATTGAACCTGGGTCTTCTGCGAAGGCAATCAGTGCTCTTTCCCACTGAGTCATCTCAGTCAGGAATCTTAAGGTTGGACGCCAACAGGAGTCCACACTGGAAAGGAATTTGCTGGTTTGTCTAACTGTCAAAACCAGTGTTGAGGCATTGTGATGAACATCAACTGCGCCTTGTTTCTGAGGCTCAAACATTGCCCCAGGATCTGTCCGCTCACCTGGGCTACTCACTTCACTTTCTGAACGTGGCAGAGGTACAGGATTAGGTCTCATACCCTCTCAGCTTCAGTTTCAGGCCTCTCTTCCAATACATTCCAGTTGCCTTCATTTCACTGGCTTTGCCTAGGTCACACATCAATCCCAAGATGAATCACCACAGTAGCAGAAATGGAAAGCTGTAATTGGTCTATACATTAGTCAGCTCCATGATACTAAAACAAATTACCTGAGATTATTGATGATGAAAGAGAAAAGGTTTGCTTGGACTCACAGTTTGGGACGTGGCAGTCCAAGATGCTTTGGGATGCTGGCAAAGAGCATGTGGGAGAACACACGGCTCACCTCATGAACCACAAAGCACAAAGTGGAAGTGGGAATGGCTGAGCTCTCATCTTTCCCTTCAAGGTCACGCCCCAGTGACCTCAAGGCCTCCTATAAGACCCCATCTTCCCAGTACTAACACTCTAAGAACAAGCCTTTAACACATGGGCCTTTGAGGGACACTGAGCCAAACGATGACAACCTAAGACACATGTTCTGGCCAACCTCCCCGCAAAGCATAGACACACTTCCCTAGAGTAAGTGTTCAGGTTCCAAGTGCCTGGGAACAGACTGGAGAAGCAGCCATGTGGAGTTGAGGGGTAGGAGTTCACAGCAGGGGCTCCTGGAGGAGCTGGAGCCTGCAGGAGGTGTGAAGATGTCCTGCTGCTGGTGGTGGAGGTCCTGGCCTTGACTGGAGGAGAGTGAGGTCAGTAAAGAGCTGCGGTACAAGAACAGGGACCTGAGTGCACGTGTGATGTCAGCGCTGGAGCTGAGCAGACTGGTGCCTGGGGCTTTTGACTGGCCAGCCTGACCTACTTGGTGAGTTTCAGGCCAGGGAGGGACCCTGTCTCAAAAATAAAAGTAGGTGGCATCTGTGAAATGGCATGTGAGGCTGTCCTCTGATCTCCACATGCATGCATACACATGTGAATGTGTATCCCCACACCCAAACAAGGGCATCATACATGCCCATGCACACATGAAGCCCTGGCCTTGGTACTACGTGACGGTTTTTATTTTTATTGCTGACTCCTCCCAGTTGCGCAGACTCGCGGTGCCTGGGACCTTCCGTAGGTGACTATGTCGTGTTTGTTGAGATCCACCCTCTCTAATGCCCACTCCTGTCTTCCTGGCACCCCTGCCCTCCGCACCCCTGCCCTCCCCTTTCCGCCCCTTCCCTATTACTCCCTCTTTTGCTTTCAGGTGTGTTCTCTTTTGGTTTTAATTCCCATATTTGGTTTAGTTTCCAAAATTTGGTTTTATTAGTGGGAAGAAACGATGCTGGCCCTTCAGAATCCACTTTGCTCATAACCTCCGCCCATTTTCCCTCAACAGCAGGATTTCATTCTTCTTCATGACTGAGTAATATTCCACGTCATATGTGTGAGGTGTTTTCCTTATTTATTCCTTTGCTGATGGACAGCTAGGCTGATTCTCTATCTTGGCTATCAAGGAAAGTGCTGACCATGATCTCACAAGTGTATCTGGAGAAGACTGACTTCATCTCCTTTGGGTATGTACCTGGGAGTATTATAACTAGATCATATGGTAGTTTATTTTTCATTTTTTGAGGAACCTACTTCCTGTAGCTTCTGACTGGTTTGCATCCCAAGGAGTTTATAAGGGTTTGTTTTTTTTTTTCCATATCCTACCTGTGTTTGTGGGGTTTGCTGTTACGGTTGCTTTTCTGGTAAATAGCCATTCTGACTGGGGTAAGGTAGAATCTCAGTGGCATTTTGATTTGCATTTTCCCAGTGGTCAAGAATATTGAACATTTTAAATGTATTTCTTGGGCATTTGTTCTTTTAAGAAATGTTCAGATCATTTGTTCAGTTAAAAATTTATTTTTTTTATTTTTGTTTATGTTTATTTTATGTGTACAAATGGTTTGCATGCATATATTTAAGTGTACCATGTGTGTGAAGTACCCACAGAGGCAAGAAGAGGGTGTCAGATTCCTTAGAACTGGAGTTACAGATGGTTATTAGCAGCCATGTGGGTGTTGGGAACTGAACCCAGGTCCTCTGGGTGCGCAGCCAGTGCTCTTAACTGCTGAGCCATCTCTCCAGCCCCCATTTGTCCATTTTTTATTGGATTATGTACTCTCTCATCAATCTGAGTTCTTTATGTATTCTGGATATTGACCTTCAGTCAGATGATTTTCTAGATACTGTGGCTTGTCTCTTCATTTTGATTGTTTCTATGCGTAGAGATTTTAATTTCTTGCTCTCCTGCTTATCAATTCTTGCTTTTATTTGCCAGGTTAGTGGAGTTCAGTCCAGAAAGTTCTTGCCGGTGCCCATAGCTTCTGTTGTTTCCCTTGTTTTTCTCTGGTGGCTTCAAGCCTTCGGGCCTTACATTAAAGTCTTTGATCCATTTTTAGCTGGTTTTTGTACAGGATGAGAGGGATTTTGTACAGGATAGGGATCTGACTTTAATCTTCCACATGTGATCTCCGGTTTCCCCAGCACAGTTTGAGGAAGCCGTCTACCTACCAGCATGTGTTCCAGCAAGTTCAGGCAGAGCTTTGAACTTGACAATGCAGACCCTAGGGGAGACCGAAGGCTCCTGATAAGGGACTAAGCGCAGGGTGGTCCCTGCCTTCCTCCAGCCCAGTGTGCATGTGCTGGGCTTTCTCCATCTGGAACATCTCTGGTGTCTTGGGATTGTAGGCGCGGAAGCTGCTGTGAAGAACAAGAAAGTATATCCAACAGAGAAGGGGGCTCCTTGCTGGGTTGAGAACCTCAAGCTCTTCTTCCCTGAAATGCCACAAGGAAAGAACTCCCCCCTCCACCCACACATTCCACAGGTATTTTCTGAAAGCCTTCCACACAAAAGTTTCCCTGTCAGCGGCTTGAATAGAGCAGGGAGCCACATAACAAGAGCCTCACTCACCTGGGTGATGGGCTTGGGGTGCCATAAGCAATAAAAAATAAGAAACAGGAGGAATACTTAGCTGTGTGAAAGTAGCAAGTGCAGAGAGATGAAGATTCGGAGCAGCAGGTGGGCAGACAGGGCATTAAACAGGGTGGGCGGTGGGGTCCCTCACTGAGACCCCAGATGGTGAGAGAGTGAGCCAAACTCTTCATGAGGACAGACCAGGAAGATGGCACAGCTGAAATCCCCCTGGACGGATTCACCTGGAATGTTTCAGAAATTCAAGTAGAGACCAGTGTGCCCTGAGCCAAGAGAACAGGAAGGAGTGTGGTGGAGATGATGAGGTCATAGGCTGCGGGCAGATCACACAGTCCTGGGAGGTCTGAAGGCCAAGCATGAGGCCCGGTCACTCTGCCTGCTTGGTGCCCAGGAGCCAAAGGAGCAAGAGGGTTCGGACATGCAGAGACCAGCTGAGAATGTTGCAGCAATTTAGATGAGAACACGGGTCTGGGGAGTAAGCGGAGCAAGATGCAGAGGTGAACACAGGGCTACTTCCTGTGGAGAGGCACTGGACCGGCCAGCACAGCCATGCTGGCGAGTGTTTCCAACTGAGCAGGACCAGTGCCCTCCCCACACTGTGGCACAATCACTTGGGCTTAACTCGTCCCCATGTTCTCCTTGTCAAGGGGGTCATCAGCCTGCTTTTCCCCAGGGTCATTCATGCTAGCCATTTCTTCTTGGGCAGTAAACCTGCTGCTCTCAGAGTAGCTGGATGCTGGGGTCTGGGCAGTGTCAAGGGCCTGGTGCCGCCTCAGTACAGTGGTCAGGAAAGCTTTCAGATACTGGCGGAAGAGGCGGCTGGAGAAGGCGTAGAGGATAGGGGTGCAGCAGCAGTGGAAGAAGGCCAGGCTCTCCGTCACCTGCAGGGTGTAGTCCAGACTCTGGCTGATCTCGCAGTTCCCAAAGACTTGCAGGTCCAACAAGGAGTGTAGAAACAAGGTGAGGTTGTACGGAAACCACAGTAAGAAAAAGGCCACCACCAGGGCTGCAGCTATCTTTAGAGCCCGGCCCTGGCCCGGCGGCCTCAGCCTGACCAGGACACAACCAATGCGGGAGTAGAAGAAGATCATGGCCAGGAGTGGGAAGAGAAAGCCCAGAAGGTTCTGCTGGAAGCGGAAATAGAGCTTCCAAATGGTCCCATGCCCGCCAAAATCTGCATAGCAGTGCCACATACCCCTGGGGCTCTCGTGGACCTGTACAAAGACCATTTCTGGGATGGAGATGGCCAGGGCTGTGGCCCACACTATAGCAGTGAGAAGCAGGCTCCTGGAGCAGGTCCGCAGCTTGTGGAGGGGCTGAGTGTGGACAATCTCCAGGTACTTATCCAGGCTCATGCAGCTGATGAAGAAAATGCCACTGTAAAAGTTAATGGTATAGAGGGTGCTCACCACTTTGCACAAGAAACTGCCAAAGACCCAATGCCATGCCACAGAGACTGCCCAGAAGGGCATTGTCACCACAAACAGGAGGTTGGAGATGGCCAGATTCAGCAGGTAGACCTCGGTCATCCGTCTTCGAGGCACATAGCGAAGCAGCACCACAAGAAGAAGGAGGTTCCCTCCTAAGCCCAGCACAAAGATCAGGCTGTAGATGACTGGCAGGAAGATCTGCCCGAAGGACAGGACCTCATCCTTCCTGCAGACCAAGAAGATCACATCATCCAAATAGTCGTAGTCATAGAAGGAGCTGCTATTCTCAGAACTGGCACTCTGGGTGGTGCTGGTGTTGAATGACAGTGGGGAAGCAGTGCTGGGCATGTCTGGAGCTCTACGGAGGGAAAAAAAACACCATGAGGGGTTTGAGGAGATGACTCAGTAGGTAAAGCACTTACTATGTGGACATGAGTTCAGATTCCCAGAATCCACATAAAGCCAAGCGCAGCAGCACGAATGTGTGATCCCAGTGGTTCTCCAGCAGATGGAAGGTAGAGATAGAGGAACCTCCAGAAGCTTGCAGTAGTGTGCTAGTGCACACAACGACAAGCAACAAGAAACCCTGTATCAGACAAGGTGGAAGGGAGGTCGGAGGCCTGAGCTTGTCCTCTGACCTCTACACACAGCACATTCCAGTGCTCACATGCAGGAACACACACACACACGCGCGCGCACGCGCACACACTCACACACACACGCACTGACAATAATAATAGTATAAAACAGGGAGATCTTGCATGTCCTGCCTCTCTCTCCACTTTGTAGGATCAACAAATCTCAAAACCATAGCAGTGGAACAGAATAGAAGATCCAGGGAAAATCCCACATAGTTACAATCTTCTAATTTTTTACAAAGATGTCAAAAATAGCCACTGGAGAGGCTGAGTGGGTGTGATGGCACACACTTTTAGTCCCAGCACTTAGGCTATAGAGGCAGGCAGATCTCAGGAAGACCGTGTCTCAAAAAAAAAAAAAAAAAAAAAAAAAAAAGACACTGCAGAAAGGGTAGACTACTGGATAAATAGTGTAGGAAAGAGTACATACAGAAGAATGGAACTGGAGCTCTACCTCCCAACCTGTACAAAACTCAACCGAGAACAGACCAAAGACAATATAAGACTGAAATTCTGAAATTGCGGTGGAAAATAAATCAAAGCATAGCCGTAGGCAAGGACTTGCTGGTCCCATGAATTGGCAAATGGGAATTGTGTGAAATTAAAGCTTCTGTACAGCAAAGAAAACAACAGAGTAAAGATACAGACCACAAAAATGGAGAAAAATCTTTGCCAAATAGAAATCTGATGGGCATTAATATGTGGAATTTACAATGGACTCCAAAAATTAAGCATAGACTCACATAAAATCACCCAATATATAAATGGCTAAATGAACCACACAGACAGTTCTGGAAAGAAGAAATCCCAAAGGCCAATAAAGATTTGAAAGAAATGTTCAACATCCTTAGCCATCAGGGAAATACAAATTAAAACTGTTTTGAGATCCCATCTCATCCCAGTCAGAATAGTTATCACCAAGAAAACAAATAATGGCCTAGAGAGAGGGCTCCAGCATTGAGTACTTGCTGCTCTTGCAGAGGACCTGAGATCCGTTGCCAGCACCCACATGATGGCTCACAACCATCTGTAACTCCAGTTCTAGGAGATTCCACTTCTGGCCTCCACACTCGCTGCACCCACATGGTATACATACATACATTTATATACATTTTTTTAAAAGAGAAAGCAAACAATTAACAACAAATGCTAGTGAGGATGTGGAGAAAGAGGAATCCTTATATACTTACAGTAGAAATGTAAGCTAGTGTAGTCACTGTGATTGCTAAACTCGTTGTCATCTTTACTGAGGTTGGAATCACCTAGGAGACATACACACCTCTAGGTGTGTTCCAGTATTTCCAGAGAGGTTTAACTGAGGTGGGAAGACCTACCCTAAATATTGGTGGCACTGTGCCATGGGCTGGAGCCACAGACTGAATAAAAAGAAGAAAACAAGCTGGTCATCAGCCTTCATCTCTCTCTGTGCGCCAGACTGTAGTACAACGTGACCAGCTGCTTCACATGCCTTCCTCGCCTTGCTGCATTTGGCTCAAACACTGAGCCAAAAGAAACCCCTCCGCCCTTAAGTGGCTACTTTTCATAGAGGTGAGTTCCCTCAGCTCACGCAGGGCAAGTTGGGGGTATACCTCACATGTTTCTTGTGGGGCAGGTTAAGGAAACATTGCCTATACCAGGGCTATAATCTCTCCAGAGATTTTTAATTATGGACTTGGGATCACCAGCATGTGGACACAGGGTAGTCAGCATCTGGCTACAGGCTGCCACTGTTACCTACTGAATTTCAAAGTCTGTGAGGTGGCATATATCCAGCCTAGAAGTTTCTAGTACACATGCCCAGGAGTGTAGCAATGTCCAAGCTAAGACAATTTCCAGAATGCTTCTGTTGGGAGGGTGGGGTGGATACCTCCCCACACACACATAGACACACAGACACAGACACACACACACACACACACACACACACACACACACACACACACACACCAGACCATCAAGTTCCAAGTCAGAATGGGGTCACCAACCCCAAGGATTTGCTAGTCTCAACACAGTGCCTTCAGGACCCACCCCCAGGAAACCACCTGTGATTGGGGTCCCCTCTAGTCACAATGGGCAGAAACATCAACTCTATGTCCTCCACTCCCCTCCCTGTCACAGCCCACACTCCTGGCTGTGTAACCCCTCAGCGGGTTTGTGTCTTTATGTCACTCTTCCCCAAACCGTGATGCCTGGCATGCCATCTCCCAGTCAGTCAACACAGCTGGGCATCCACAGGGACTCAGTGCTGTGGCTGTTCCTGACTTTTCCAGGGCTCCTGGATCCAGCTCCAGAGTCTGTGGAGCTGTGGCCTGAATTGCTTCCTGGCGGCATACCTTATTATGAAGGACTCGTCCTTTGAGCAAATTCCTAAGCTGAATTTAAAGCTGGGAAGGAGCATGGACTCCCTACCCCTCAGTGATGCCTGCTGGAGCTGCTGTTTGTATCTGGGGTTGTTTGTGCTCTGGGCTTACCTTTTGCAGCCTCTGGTCCCTGCCCCTGGCCAGGAAGCTGGGGTTGATGTTGCAAATTGCTTTGTCTTTTTTCAGGCCTTTCGGATTCTTTGACTGTTTCAGTCCCACCCCCTCTTAGACTAGTTTCTTCTTATTGCCCTTACAGAGTCCCATGAACGGTGTTTCTCCCTGACTCTGATGAGAATCTGTCTTTGAGCTTTTAAAAATATACACAGCGCACGTCATTATCTGCAGTCACTGTATGGTTCAGCAGCTCACCAGAACCTCCTCCTCTGCCCAGCTGAATGCTCAGCTCTGGCATCAGCCTCTCCCACGCCTCCTGGCTCTGCTCATTTCTCAGTTCCTGTGTTTTAGACTTCACATAAAAATGCATATGGTGGTTCTATTTCATTCTTTTGAAAAATCTCTATACTGCTTGCCATGGTGGGTGGCCATCACGTCTCAGCATGTGGCTAAACTCAAGTGCATGGTGGCTGCATTAATTTATATTCCTTCCAGCAGAGTGTAAGCACTTGCCTTTTTCTACATCCAGGCCAACATTTGTTATTTTTTTTAGTTTTATGTCTTATTTTATTTCATGTGTATTAGTGTTTTGCCTGCATCTATGTAAGTACACTTGTGTTGTGCAATACCCACAGAGAAAGAAGATCCAATTTGTGTTGGATCCATCTCCTGGACCTGGAGTTATGGGCAGTTGTTAGCTGCTGTGTGGGAGCTGGAAACTGAACCTGGGTCCTCTGTAAGAACAGCTAGTGCTTTTAACCACTGAACCGTCTCTCCAGCAACATCTCTCCATCTCCCATTTGTTGTTTTTTGTCCATTTTTGTTGTAGTTGCTTTGAGACCAGACCTCAGCTATGTAGCCCTGGTATGCCTGGAACTTGTTATTGAAGTTGCTGGGATCTGCCTGTGTCTGCCTGCATCTGTCTCTGCTTTTTTCTTTCTTGTTTTGATATAGGGTCTTAATATCTAGTCCTACCCGGCCTGGAACTCCCTAAATAGACCAGGCTGGGCTCAAATTCACAGAGATCTGCCTGCCTCTGCCTCCTGAGTGCTGGGATTAAAGGCAAGCATCACCATGCACAGCCTCTTTTTTGTCTTTTTTATATTAGTCTTTCTTTTTCTTTTTTAAACTGGAGTGAGACATGCATTGTGGTTTTATTTACACTTCCCTGAAGGTTAGGGATGTGAACTTTCGGTCAGAGCAGCCTGTTCACCAACCACTGCATGTCTTCTTCTGAGAAATCTTTGCAGATCTTGTTTTTTGTTTGTTCTATTCTGTTCTGTTTGCTTTGCTTTGGTTTGATTTTGAACTGGCTATGTAGCTATGGATGACCTCAAACTCCTGATCCTCCTTCCTCCTCCTCCCAAAGGCTGAGATTGAGAGCCTGCACTGTCTCATCACCAAATCACTTGCTTCTTTTAAAATCAAATTGTTCAGGGTTTCATGTGTGATGACTTGCATTCCTTATATTTCTGATATTAATTCCTTATCAGACAAATAACCTGCAAACTTTCTGTCATGCTGCAGAATTTCTCACCATTCTTGACCAGTCTCTCCTCTGCCATGTTTGATATAATTGATATAATCCCATTTGTCTAGTTTTACTTTTATTTGGCCTGTGCTTTTGAGAACTTGCCTAAAACTCCTTTACTCAGATCCATGTCCTGAAGCATGAACAAAGAGCAAAGACATAAATGTGAAATGGATTTAAACTTGTGTTCAATTCTGTGCAGAGAGAGAGGAGTGGAAGGGAACAGAGGGAGATGTGAGGAAGATCTGACTGCAAATTGACAACCCAGTGATCATCAGAGTTGATTTGGCCTACCTGGCTAGCTGGGGATGGGGGTATCTCCTTTTTCCCTCCCTCCCCCCTCCAATATGTCCTTCTGGAAATTGCATGCCAGGTCAGAGCTTGATAGAAGAAGACTGTTCTTTGGTCAGGGGTGTAGGACTAACTGTTAGAAGCAGAGGGTGCTTTATATCTAATGCATTGTTCACCAGTAGGAGAGAGAGACTTTGGGGAAGAGAAGGAAAGGAGACAAAAAGGGGTATGTGGTCCAGCAGGAAGGGATGCAGAGCCATGACAGAGGGGCGCGTGGGCTGGTAGTGATAATGCATCATAAACTGCAAAACGCAAATCAGCTCCTCCCAAACCTCTGTTGTTTAGCTCCTGCTCTTTAATGCTGGGGAAAACGAACCTTTTAATATGCTCAAAGACCAGTTTGCTTTTTTTCCTGTAAATGTTTTTAATAGTTGGGAATATCATTTTATGAGAGGTTATGGTGGGAGGAGACAGTGTCTCCTCCTGCTTCAGCCTCCCAAGTACTGGGATTACTGACATGCACCAGCTTTATAAGAGGTATTATATGGTACACATTTTTATCTTTCATGTATGTTGCAAATATTTTATGTAGTTCTTTCTCATAGAAGTTTTGTCTTTTTTCTAAGAAGAATTTTGAAAGAACTGTTAGCTCAGGAGGCCCACATGGGACCCTTTGAGCATCCATGAGATAAACTGATAGCTAGACTAGAGAAGTACCCCTCCCAAAGAACTTTGGAGAGCACCCTCTCAGCCTCTGCCCCATTTTTGGGCTCCTAACAAATAATATCAGGACCAGATGTTGGAGAAATCTCTCTCGCACACATACACACCCTGTCTCCACCCCAGGAGTTCAGGCCAGGAAGCTTTTTTTAGGACCTGGCTCAGCTCCTTATCAGCCTCAGGAAGACGGCTCTGTGTAGGCCTTGGTGGGTCCCCTGATTTGCTCCTACATCTGGCCTCAAGGGTGGCCCTAGATCTTGGCTGGTGTTGAGTCTGAGAGCTGGGGGTGGGAGGGGTGGGGTGCCATCTCAGGGATTATAGTCAGGATGATGGCAGCTACCCCAGCTGCTCTCTTAGATGCCAGCCCTGGCCTTGATCTTGACCTGATTTCTCAAAATCCCTGAATTTTGCTTTAACAAATATGCATTCTAACAGTTCAAATCCAGAGGTCAGCAGACTCTGACCTGGCCCAAGCCACTTCTGAAGGTCTCTCTCCCCTTGGGGCACTCTGCCTCCAAGGCCTCAGCCATGGACCTTCCACTGTAGGAATCTCTCCAGATCCTTCCCCCTCCAGAGCAAAGAGATCCTCCCATCACTCCGTCATTACCATAACAACATGACTCAACAGCCAGCTCCTCTGTGCACATGATGATACACACCTTCCTGGCCTCTGTGCAGCCCTGTTAACTCCTAGGAAGGCCTGTGAGCCCCAGCTACCCAGGAGGGTCTATACTCAGTTCACAGCACCTTGGCCCTGGTCACTTATCTTTGTTACCTAAATGGTACCCTACGGAAGTCATAACGAAGGACTCTGTGGGTCACTGTTCTGACTGACAGGGGTCAGTGCTCACAGCCTCACTGTGTCTCCTTGAGAGACTCAGTGGTAGGCAGGGCACTAGCCCTACTCCACTGCCCAGCACTAGCTCTGGAGTCCCAACAATGTGTTACCTCACAGTATCTATAGAGATTCTTTTGACAGCATTCAGTGCCCCAAGATAGGAGCTGGTCCTGGATTATCAAGTGGCCCAGTGTCAACAGGAGGGGTTGTCGCAAGAGGGAGACAGGAGTGTCGGGATCAGAGAAGAGACAGCAGAATGGCACAGCAACAGTATAGTGTATAATTGGGGCCTTCAGAGAAGCAGAATGCTGCGTTTGTGTACTTGAAGCCGCTGAGTGTCTGCCTCGTCATCTGTCACAATGCAATGGGAAACGAAGACACTTCCTTGACTCCTTCAGAATCTCAGACAAACCAAAAGAGTGTCTTACTCTAACTTCCTCAACCTAAAGGCAAGGAAACAGAGCTGTGAAGAAGGGGAATCACTTGTACATAACATAGAGCTATGGGAGGTGTCGTGATGCATGCCTTTAATCCCAGCACTCAGGAGGCAGAGGCAAGCAAATCTCTGTGAGTTCAAGGTCAGCCTGGTCTACACAGTCAGACTGTTTCAAAGAAACAAACAAAACAAAAACCAAGCAGTGACTGAGCCCATGAGCTGCATACTCTTGACTGTGCTGGGCATCCTCACCACCCACCCCTGACTGTCCTCTGCCTGTTTCCACTCTCTCCTGTTTGTGTTTGCTTTCCCTCAGTGCTTACATTCATCTGGCTTCTCCCACAACACCTTGAGAAACCCAAGTGCAGTGACAGCTGTCACATCTTAGTATAACTTAGCAGGTAGTAAGATAACTGTGATGGAACTTCTGTAAGCTTTGGGGGATCCAGAGAGTCACTTAGGTGCTAGAAAGGGAGGTTTCTAAGCAACTAGTGGGCAAGGGCAAGGTCATATGAGCTTCCCTGCTGCAAAGCCAGGGGCACAGAGGCAAACGTGGTGGGGATGTAGCTCAGCTGGTAAAGTGCTTGCCTAGCATGCAGGTTCAATCCTCAGCACTACATAAAACTGGGCATAGTGGCACACAGTTGTAATCGAAGCCCTCAGGAGATGGAGGCAGGATAATCAGAAATTCAAGGTCATCTTGGCTACATAGCAAGCTCAAGGCCAGTTTGGGCTACAAACAAGACTCTGTGTCTAAATAAATGAATAAATGAAGGATAGCTCCATCTATGTAGGCACATGGCCTTCTGAGCTGTGAGCTGTCTTGGGGTGCTTCTTTACTGGATGTTCAGAGACCTGCTACAATGATCCCCTGTGTTCCAGAGGATGAAACAGAGGCTTGAAGAGGCAGTACTCTGTTTCCCATAGTCTTGGATGATCTCATGATGGACCCAGGAGTGGCCCTGAAAACTCAGTGGGGAACTGGACAGGCCCCTTATCCTGAAGTCTTCTTTTCAAAACACATCAAACTTGAATTTGAAGGATGAGGCTCTGACCATAGTGGGTCTTCCAGACTGAGCTACTCGAGCTAGAGGAAACTCAAAGCCATGGTGGACTGGGCCAGCTCCTGTCCATGCACAGACCACATATAACAATGGGAGGGAGTCCCTGAACTTTCATGTAGTAATCGACTCTGCCTCGGGAGACAGGAGACATGGAAACTGCGGCAAACACTACTGTGGGGGCTTCTCCCGGGGAGGGGGCTTCTCCCAGGCCTCAGTGACATCCTGCTTCCATGTTCAGTCTCAAAGTGCCTGTTACACCCTTACCAGCGTCTCTGACCCGGACTCCAGGGAGCTGAGCCAACCTTGCTGACAGCCCTTTCCCTTTCTTCCACTGCCAACAGCCTCTAGCCAAGAGCCTTTGACAGCAGGGCCAGGTGTGCAAATTCCCCCCAGGAGCTGACTGCCATCCACCCCTGAAAGCGCTGTGGACAGTGCAATCCATGAAATGCGCAGACTGCTCAAACAAACAAGGTGAGCTGAGCCGCAGGCCTGCCAGTGGACACTGTCTGTGCTGGCTTGCCCCCGTGTGGAAAGCCAGCCCCATTTTCCTCCCTGTAGCTCGCCCCCACGGGGTCACCGGTGCTCACCAGGGCACTCTCTGGTCTTCCTCCACCTGGACACAGCTAGCTCCTCCTGAGTCTGGGGGCTCCGAGACTGTGGCTGCTGTCTCCCAAGGACTGCAGAATGACACCAACAAAATGACGGTGATTAATTGGTGTAGCCGCCTCTCCCTCGCCCTCACCCTCTCCGTCTCCCTCTCCTTCCTCCTCATTTTTTCCTTTCTGCTTTTCCTCCTTCCAGGCACAGCTGGAGCCAACTCTGTCCCTGCTGCTTCCCCAGGAGCCTATGACCCAGAGTAGAACCAGCTCCAAACCAGTGTGGCCTCTCTGGCCTGGACCACTCAGTCTTCCTCCAGGAGGCTCCTCCATTGCTCTGGGGGTCCACAGGCCCAAAGGCCACCATGGCTCAGCTTGCAATGGTCCCTCTGGCCCTGGGCCAGGCTTCTGTTCTGCATTCCTGGCCCAGTAGTAGCTGGAGACTTTGGAGCAGGCCCCAGTATCTAGCTGGATCCCAGCCTCCAGATGAACGATACTTTCTGACCTTGGAACAGCTGCACCTGGGCAGGTTGGGCCAGGTACCAGAAAGCCTCTCTAGAAAGCTGATGGCAGTGCTGGCCCCTCTCCCGCCTTCTTCCAGCATTTGAGAAAGCACCAGGTCTTAAATTCTAACTGTATGTATAACAAGACCCAAGTGTTCGTGCTTGCTGTTCTAAGAACCTCCCACTTGCACCGACTCATTCCATTTTTGGACCAGCACAAAGACAAGTATACTATTATTTCTTTGAGGAGACCAAACCCAGAGAGGCTAAGGAACTTGCCCAAAGTCACTTAGCTAAAGTTGGCTGAGCTGGAATCAACCCCAGAGCCCAGGCTAGTCCATGGAAAGACAGAGTGAGGAACAGGAAATGAAAAAGAATTGGGGAACAGAATACCTCTGCTTGAGCTGCCCAACTGGGAAGGCAGATGGCTCCCAAACAGAAAAAATATAGAAAGGCAGGTCACAAGGGTACAGAAAAGGTGCCTTCATCTTCTCAGGAATGACCAGCTGGGGAGGAGACTCAGAATGACCCCTGCAGGGGAGGAGGAACTCTCTTAGATTTAAACCTTCAGGCCCCATCAGCCCAAAGAAAATAACCCGGCTCCACTGGAACCCCTAATCCCCACCGCCTTCCTGAGTATGCAGTTAAGGACTGGGTAAGAGTTCAGCCTGCCATCATCCTAACTGCCAGTACCCCTACAGCCAGGCATTAGCTTACTTTATCGTTGTCACATTTGACTTACAGAAACATGTGATTATAACTTCTGATTCAGAGTTGAGAGCATTAAGGCCTAGGAGAAGTTACAGAACTGCCCCAGGGACCTGAAACTCAGAGAGGAAAAGTGACATTCCCAAAGACACACAGCAAGTAAAGTATGTAAGAGGGTATTGTTAGAACCCAGGTGCTGCTCAGGTCACAGAGCCCGCAGCAGCCTCTCCCCCCTCACAGATACCCACAGGCGCCCACTGAGACACCATTAGTGAGCCTCTAGCTAATAGACTCCCACGCCAGGGTCTCTCACCTGGGGGAGGGACTTTACATCAAATGGAACAGGGAGGAGAGCACACAGCCTGCTCCCGCCCCCTTCCCTGCTTCCTGCCTGAGAATCAGGGGGCCTGACTGCAAGCTTGTGCTGTGAATCCACCCCCATCCTCAAGAAGGCATACGAGACCCCGACTTCTGTTATGTGGGCCCTGATTTCCTCTCTTCAGAGCTGTCTGTCTCTATTCTATTCAGAGCCCTATCATACTGTTGTCCATTTGTCTGTCTGTCTGTGGCACTAATAGCTCTTCTAATGAACTCCATACCCCCAACAATCCATCTTAGTCTCCCCTTGAACCCGAGTCTGAGACCTTTCACAGGAAGCCCGCAGATCTGCAGGATCCACACCAGCAGATTCAGACAAATCCTACCAGAGTAGTGATCCTTCTTGACTTTCTATGGGACTGGGTACTTTCCAAGGCCCTTCTATGCCTGTCCCCGGCTGGCCTCTTTCTTAAGGAACAGCAGGCATGGTTCCTAACATCACAGGAGATGCAGAGCCATGGTGCCCGGCAGGCAGAGCCCCACCCTCATCCCCAGTTCTGACCTAGATGCCCAGACCTTAAATTCAAGTTCCATCCTCTTATTTTGTTGTTTGTTGAGACAGACTCTCAATCCGCAGTTTAAGCTGGCCACAAACTCACAATCCTCCTGTTTCCGCCTCGTGAGCACTGGCCTTACAAGTGTGTGCATGACCCCAAGCTCTCTTTTTTTAAAATTTGTAATTTGTCTTGATGACTAAAATAATCTACATTCAGGGCTGAGGAGAAGTGGCTAAGTCAGTAAAGTACTTGCTTTGCAAGCTTGAGGACCCGAGTTAGGTCCCCAGCACCCATATAAAAAGCAGGTGTGGGGCTGGTCACCTATAATCCTAGTTCTGAGGAGACGGGCAGGTGGATCCCTGGGGCTCACAGGCCAGCCAGCCTAGCCTACTCAGCAAGTTCCAGGTCAGAGAGAGACTGAGGGGAAGGCGCCTGAAGACCGACACCTGAGTTTGAGCTCTGTCCTCCACATGCACCCTCACACATAAATTAATTAACTAATTAATTAATGACAAAAAATAAAATGTTCAATGCAAAATATGCAAACAGAGTGGGGAAGGTAGAAATGAGGCTAAAAATCACTCGACAATCCACACTCCTCCCCCGCAGATACTGCCCTCAGGCCAGCTTAGCGTATCCTGTCTGTCTGTCTTCCTTCCCTGCGTCCTGTCTATCTGCAGCCACAGCAGGCCTGGAAAGGAGTGGCTTGACCAGTCCCCCACACAGTGCCCCGGCAGGGCCTGCTGCAGCTCCCAGCTCCCCACGCTCCCTGGGACCCCACATTCCTTAGGGTTTCCTGGCACTGATAAAAGCCACAGGAGCCACTTGTCCTCCCAGTGCAGCCTTCAGCCAGCATGGGAAAGCGGGCGTTTTTTAAGGGACCCTCCCTTAAGGAGCAACCACGCAAAAGGACATTTCTCCTCTCTCCCGCTACATTTTCTGTACTTGTTCATTTTTCCCTCTCCCTTGTTGTCAGTGTTGACTGACAGGCCACTGCTGAGCTCATGACATCTGTATCTCCGCACGATCCTGAGTTTGAGATAAATACCCCACCATCCCAGAGCCTGAACAAAGATTAGTCTACTTTCCAGTGACTTAGGGAACCCTGGGATAATTACTGAACCTCCCTGAGCCATAGGTTTCTTACCTGGAAGATACCTCTCTCACAGGGTTTTTTAAAGTAATTAACCAAGAGCCTTGCACACAGCTGTCAGCCTCTTCTAGGCCCTGCTTCACACTGAGGTAGGGGCTCAAGAGACTGTGTGGAACAAGGACCAGGACCCACAGTGAGGAGGGATGTCACCATCCTGGCAGGAAAAAAAAAAGCCTAAAGAGATGCTTGTGCCCCTCTCTCTGGGGCTACTGAAATAATGACCCCTAAAAAGAGTTAAAATTTCCCCATGCAAAGAAGGGAAACTCTTGGGGCCTGGTGTCAGCCAGAGGGAGAGCTTGTCTCCCAGAAAGAGACTGCTTGTCAGATACCTTGCAGGAGAGCCTGGAGCAGACACAGTGGTGATGGGTGGGACCCCGCCCTGACTAGGGTTGCTTAGTTATGCATGCCTCTTGGCCTCTATTTAAACCTAACCTTCATGTCAGGATCAAAAGTGGACTTGGGGGTCACTGGGCCTCTGTTTCTCTTCTCAATGTGGCCACATTGACTAAGTTTCCTTCTTTGCTTCTCACTATGACTTGTCTCTAACTGGCCAATTGGAGACAGGTGACTGATCTTTGCTTGGAGCAAGTGTCAGGGTCTAGCTTCTGACCTTAACAACTCTGGCAACAGAGACATGTGCAAAAGAAGACAGAGCTAGGAAACTTCAACCCAGGGAGGGAGGCCCCCAGCCCCATCTGAGACCCAATCCTCAGAATGCATGAAGCAGGATCCCCCAGAAGAATGGGGAGATCTTCCCTGGGTCTGGAGTCACTGGGACCTCTGGGGCTGTAGTACATTCCCACCCTCCTCCCTGAGTGCAGTCTGAGTTACTTGAGTCAGAAGCTCTTACCTAGGGACATCCACTGGAGTGCCAGGAGCACACAGCTGCTCAGCCTCTTCCTCAGGGAAGTGCAGAGGGAGTGAGACTCCCAGGACTCATATCCTGATTTCCTGGAGTTGAGGGGAAGCATGCTGTGCCCTCATAAGCCCTCCCATCCATCCGCTGCAGAGCAACTGGTTGCTTCTAAACTCTAATGGCCCCTGTCCCAGGAAGGAGTGCCCCTAAGGGCAGCTGAATGCCTCTGGAGAGCACAGTCCCCTAGCAGCTCACTTTAGAGTGGTTCCCCAGAAGCTAAGCCAAGCACACTAACACCAAGCTTAGACTCAGAAGCCTGTGCTCGCCCCGCCGCCCACCTGGCTGTCTTCCCAGCTCATCCAGGGTTCAGCTTTGTCCCTCTTGCCCTCCACTGCAGCATCCTTCTCCCATCCCCTCAGACCCTAGCCTCCTCTCTCAAGCTGTGTTGTGTCTGCTATGCACTGGTCTGCAGTCTGCCTCCTCATCTCCTAGGCATTCCACACAATCTTTCCTTTTCCCTTCCTTCTCCCCACCAGTTCATGGGGTATGGAGAGTTGCCTGTTGTGTGGTGAGCTTCCTCAACTAGCTGGGAACTCTCCCAGGACTGGTCAGAAGCAGATAATGAATTCGTGAGTGAATGAATGAGACAGTGAGTGAGTGGATGAATGAGTGAATGAATGAATGATGGCATGAATGAGTGTGGGTGTGCAATGCCTTGGAGCTGTGTATCAACAGTGCACAGCTCCCTCTCTCCTGTGATCCAGGATCAGGGTCTCAGCAGTTCCACGGAGCCCCTGTCACGTGTGCTCGGTGTGTGCTTTGCCTCCACGGGAAGCCGTAATATAGTGAGCAGGGTGAGGGAAGCTGTGTGCTTGTGGAAGCCACTGGAGGTGGCCTTGCATCTGGTCTGCATTTACCAGCTGTGTGACCTAGAGATGGTGGCTTCACATCTCTAGGGATCTGCATGCTTGTGTGTTGAGACAGGTCTCATGTACTCAAGCTGGCCTTGAATTCACTATGTAGTCTAGGATGACCCTGAACTCCAGATCCTCCTGTTTCTATCCCTCTAGTGCTGGGATCACAGGTGTACACCACCACACCCCCTATTTTTATTTCTTTTTGAGACAAAGTCTCACTATGTAGCCCAGACTGACCTCAGACTTGCTAGATAGCTTAAGATGGTCTTGAACTCATCATCTTTCTGTCTCTGCCTCCCAGGTTCTGAGATTATAAGCCTGTGCCAGCACACTTGACTTGGGGTTGTTTTTGCATCACAGTTGAGGGTACAGTTGGCCCCTCAGATCAGAGTAGTGGACATGGAATTAAATGTTTGCCTTTCTCTGAGTCCACAGGCCACTCAGAGTAGAGAGCAAGCTTCAGTGGGTTTTAGACATGGAAACACCTAGACTTGCATGAAGCCAAACACCAGCTAGCAATGGTGCTAGAGAATAAGGCCTAAGGAATGCTCAGCAAGAGCCCAGAGCCTGCTTCCCTCCTAGGGAACAGCTAGATTCCTAGGGCCTGGGCTCCTTCCTCACCCACCTCCCTCTTTAGCTCTTTATTTTAAAGTTATCTTTAGACACATGAGTCTTGTAAACAGGTCAGTTAGCTTTCCCCAATATGAAGCATTGTTCACAGAGCAGAGCCATCTAATGACTGTGAAATGAACACTTGGCAGTCTGCTAACTAACTTGTAGATGCCACAGTTTGGCTATAGTTCGAATCTATCTTCCCAGAGTTATGTGCTGGAAGCTCAGTCCCCAGGACAGTCATCTAAGAGGTAGTAGAACTGCAGGAGGCAGGCCTCCAGGGAGGCAGTTGGGTCCGAAGGCTCTGACCTTAGAGGAGGATAATGATGGTCTCTTGGAGGGGGTCAGTTCTCTGAAGAATGGGTTGTTATTAAGGAAGTTCAGCTCACCGGGCTGTGGTTCCTGCTTCCTGCCTGGTGGTATGATGCTTTCCCACTGTGAAGCCATCTGCCTTGAGGCTCCTCCCCAGACTGGAACATATACTTGAACCTCCAGGACTATGACTATGAGATAAATCAACTTCTTTTCTTTATGACTATGGCCTCCAACAATAATATATATATGGAGAGAGAGAGAATGCACATGTGGTCAAAGGACAACTTGCAGGAGTCTGTTCTCTCCTTCTACCATATGCATTCCAGAGAAAGAATTCCGGTTGTAGACTTGGTAGCAAGCACTCCTATCTGCTGAGCCATCTCACAGCCTCATCCTCTTTTTTCACAAAGTACCAGTCTGGAGTATTTTGTTATAGCAACATGAAACAGACTGATATACTTATCTGATTCCATTTCATTAATTGTCTCATTAGTATCCTATTTCTGGCTGAGGATCTAAACCAGGATTCTTCATGGCATTTTCTCAAGTCTCCTTAGTCCTTCCATTCTGGGGTAGTTTTGTCTTTTCTAGCCTGATGGTTTTCAAGAATACTGGCAACGTTGCCTGAGAAACCTCAGTCTGGTATTTCTTCACCATCGTGTACTCTGGCAGAGCCATCAGAGACGATGCTGTGTCTTCCTCAGAGTGTTTAAAATCTGTGTGCACACATATGGTGTGTGTGTATGGTGTGTACGTGTGCATTCATGCGTGTGTGTGCATGCATATGGTGTGTGTGTATGGTGTATATGTGTGCATTCATGTGTGTGTGTGCATGCATATGGTGTGTGTGTATGGTGTATGTGTGTGCATTCATGCATGTGTGTGCACGCATATGGTGTGTGTGTATGGTGTGTATGTGTGCATTCATGTGTGTGTGTGCATGCATATGGTGTGTGTGTGTATGGTGTATATGTGTGCATTCATGCGTGTGTGTGCACGCATATGGTGTGTGTGTATGGTGTATATGTGTGCATTCATGTGTGTGTGCAGGTACACATGCACATGTGGAGGTCAGAGGACAATCTCAGCAATCATTTCTCACTTTCTGCCCTGTTTGAGGCAGGGTCTCTTGTTCGCTGCTGTGTACACCAGGCTAGCTGACAGTGAGCTTCCGGGGATTCTCCTGTCTCCACCTCCCATCATGCAACAGGAGCTCTGAGATTACAGGTATAATATAAAGCTAGCGTGTCCTGTTTTATGTGTGTCCTGGGGACCTAAACTCAGGTCCTATCATTCCCATAGTGTCATTACTGTTTCTTCATCTGTAATTAGTAAAGATCTTACAGACAGATACACAGAGACCTTATTTCTCATACTGATTTTGGATCCATTGGGGACATTTTCAAACCTATAATGACTAGTGTTTGCCAGCTGATGGCTTCATGTTCCCAGCATTCTTTCTGCCTGTGTTAACTGGAATTGTTTATGCAGATCATATGGACTGGGCCATTTCTTTGCCTCTATGACTGTCATGACTTATCTTGCTGGTCCAGCTGTCTTTTGTTAAAATATCTCAACACATCTGCTTCCTGTCCAGCTGAGATGTGGCCAGAGACTGTCCTGTGGCCTTAGTGTCTCTCCGCAGCTGCCGCACTTCAATGCTTACTCCCTGGAGTGCAGGACAGGTGGCTGAAGTGGTTCATTGGCCCCACATGGGCAGCCAGGTTTCCCTGGAATGTACCAAAGTCCCTTCCCATCAAGGCTTGGTCTTTTCCTGTTCCAGACAAGTTTATAGGCAGGGGATTGTGTCATGGCTCCAGAGACAAGAAGTTCCAGTAAGAGATGCCAGGTATGACACAGCAGTAGTAAAGGCCCATTGAGAATAAACGATTTATTGCTTGTCAAGAGGATGATCTCTGGCCTGGGTGGAGACCTAACATTCCAGTTGGGCAGGGTCAATGACCTGGCTAAGGGAACACCCTCAGGAAAGAGGGATCATCCCTGGGAAGACACATTCACCTTAAGCCATGCTAAAGAGTTGGGAGCAATAATTAGTCTTTTAATGAGACAATGTACCTTTCCTTCCCAGAAATCCCACCCCTAGCCTAGTCCCTCCTAGTCAAGCTGCTGTGAGGTTTGACTCTTTGACTGGGTCTGCCCAGTTTCTGAGCCCTGACCGGAAAAGGTACTTTTCTCTTTACTGTGTTCTGTCTCTTTCTTTCAGATACTGGCAGAATCTAAGTTTTTTTTTTTTTTTTTTTCTTTTCTGGCACTTTAGGCTTCTCACTCTTTACTTTTTAAATTTTATTTATTTGTTTATTTTTTTTATAGATATGACTGTTTTGCCTGCATATATGCAAGCGCATAGCATGTGTGCAGTGCCAGTGGAGGCCAGAAGAGGGCATGAGACCCCCTGGAACTGGAGTTCCATACAGTTCTTAGCTGCTGTGTGGGTGCTGGGAACCGAGCTCAAATCCTCTACAAGAACAACCAGTACTCTTAACCGCTGAGCCGTCTTTCCAGCCCCCCTCACTCTTTCTAAAGCTCCCCTCCCTGCCATAGGGCTGCTGCTGCACCATGTGTCTGTTTTCTACACCAGCTTAACTCAAAGGCATGGCTTGGTTTTTGCCTTTCTTCTCCATTCTCCTCCTTTAGGCAGCTGCCAAGATTCACAGCCTGCCTGCCCCGGGGCTTGTATTTTAGACTACCCAATCACCCCTGAGCCCCTGTTTGAGTTCATTTTATTATTAATGAGACCAAGTACTCTAAGAAAGAACCTGGATTCACAGGTACCAGCCACGTGTCCCCAGGCCCTTCTGCTGCCCTCTCTAGCCATCCTATTCCACCGGTCTCACACCCTGAATCCTTCCTGCTTTGGTCCCTTTCTCCCATGCCTCTGGGGTGGTAACCGAGAAGCCCACACAGACAGCTGACAATACTTTCCCAGACTCCTGCACTATTGAGAGGAAGTGCTCTCCACCCTGAGGATGGTTGTCAGCTGTTCCCACCAGCCGTGAGGCCAGCCCGAGGGTCAGAAAGAAAGCTGGAGCCGAGAGGGAGAAGCCTGATCCTGAGACATCCTAGATTCTGTCTGTCCCTAAAGGGAGCGGACACATGTCACAGGCAGCTGGAAGCACAGGGAGGCCCCCACCCTCATCACTGCTCCATCGCTGTCCACCAACACCGTCCCAGTCACTGCCTCCCCACTGCGTCACCCTCAGAGAGACCTGCTGCCTTCGGTTTTCTGACACCCTTCCTAACACACTTCCACTTCAAACACATGGGACATCAGTAGTCCCAGGGAAGAGCAATGCCAGTCATATTCTCAAACACTGCTTCAAGCAGGTGTGGTGGCTCACACCGATCACCTCACTTGGGAGACTGAGGCAGGAAGTCTAACATGAGTTAAAAGGCCAGCCATCCAGGTTAAATAAAGAATAAGACCTTGTCTCAAAACAAAAATAAGACCCACTTGCTGGTCTCTTCTGCAGAGCCCAGAGTGTGTACCTGTGAGCATCTGACTGTAGTGAACTGCCTGTCCTCCACCACCCAGCTTCAAACCCACCTCCCTGAAAGCCCCCTGCGTCCTCCCCAGGTCTCCCTGGATCCCAGCACTCATTCTTTCCTGGGTCTAGGGTGGTAAGTTATTATTCAGTAGCAGATATGACTCCCTACCAGGGAGAAATGGCCAGGACCTTGCTGCTCTACACAGCATGCACTGTCCCCACCAGGGCAGAAGCCAAGTGACCTGCCAGCAGGGCCCATGGCACTCGACAGACCAGCTTCTGATGGGCTGGGCCTGCCTCATCCTCTGTCTCTTGTCTCTGTCTCTTTCTCTCTTTCTCTTTTCCCTGTCTTCCTGGGGAGTTCAGCCCACCCTTGCCTTGCTGAGCTATTGAGACATCCAGGGCTGTAGCACTCTGGGTTCCTAACCCCACACTTGCCATGCAGTCAGGATCATGGGAGAGTGCCCACCTTTATTCGTGTTGCTTCTTGATTAGATGTTGCTTCCTTCTCTCACCTCTTCTGTTTCCTCTTTCTGAGGAACCCCCACCTGGAGCTGGCTTCAGTGTGGCTCTCTGAACTGATTTGTATTGTCTCTCTAGCACATCTGCCTACAGGGCTTGAGCTCAGAGCTTCAGAAGGGAATTGCTTCCCCTAAAGGGAGGGTGCGGAAAGCCTTTCTCCACATCTCAATCTCTTGTCTTGGTCCAGAAGTATTTCTTCATTTATGAAAATGCCTCTGGTGTGTGGGGAGATGGAACAGATGATAAAGTCCCTGCAACCATAAGGACCTGAGTTTGATCACCAGCACCCATGTAAAAAAGGCATGGGTGACACACACTTGAAATCCCAGCACTGGGGTGCAGAGACAAGCCCACATTCCAGGCCCAGATGCACTCACTGTCAAACTGGGGCTGGCTTGCCAGACTAGTGAGAGACCTTGCCTCAAAAATAAGGTGGATGGTGTTCCAGAGGAATAACACCAGAGATTGTTTTCTGGCTACTACATATACATGCACACATATGTACATGCATGTACACACACACTCACAAATACCGGAAAAAAAGCTAGAGTCCTGGGGGCTGGGCCAGACTCTTTCAGGACAATGTTGCCAAGGCTCAGAAAGAGGAAGTCACCTGTCCAGTAACATGCAATTGACAGGAGCCATGTGGACTTTAACTCCCATCTCAGTCCTCTCCCACTATCTTTATGACTGTTATGTTTGCTCCTCTGCCTTCCCAGACCCTCCAGCTCAGATCTAGCCCACTCCTCCAGTTCACAAATTCTTTCTTGCTCCTCTGAAAACCCCCAACTGCATAGCCGAGCTGAGATGCATACCTCTAATTCCAGCACCCAGAAAGTAGAGGCAGGAAGATTGGAAGTTCAGGGTCATCCTCAGCTACGTAGCAAGTTTGAGGCCAGCCTGGGCTATATGAGACCCTGTCTCAAAAAAGAAAGCACAGGGGCTCGAAGGTTAAGAAGGCTTGCTGCTCTTCCAGAGAACCCAACTCGGTTCCTAGTGTCGACGTCAAGTGACTCACAACCACCTGTTTCTCCAGTTCTGGGAAGTCCAACGCCCTCTTTTGGTGTTCCATGGCACATCACTCACGTGCACATATCCACACAACACATATACATATTCACATAATTGAAAATACTATTTTAAAATGTTTTCAAAGAAACAATCAAAAACCAAGTGTTGACGACGCCCAAGCACGCTAGTGTGCCCACACTTCGAGTCAGGCATGTTTTGGGCTTTCTGGCTCTCCCTGGTGCCGGAGCTTCTGGACATAGACTCCACTGCCTGCTGGGCTGCCTCCCTGGCGATTGACAAGATGGTTAGAGCTGAGCTCCGTGGCACCTGTATAGTAAGCGGTCACAACCTGTTTCAGCTCTAGGAACATGTTCTTGGGAACTGCTGTCTGTCCTTCCAAGCACTGAGATGCCCAGGCAGCCGGAGGACAAGGATGGCAACCAACCCAGCTGGGCCTGCATGTGGTGAGGGTGCCAACTCTCAGCAGCCAGTTTCATTTCTCTGAATATGTTTCTTTTAATATGTTCAAGGTCTCTGGAAACCAAAGTAGTTGACTGTTAATGAACAGTTGAGAACTAAGGATGTTGTCTTCATCTCCTCACCCATCATCCTCATAAAACCCAGCTCCCCCACAAGAGGGAATAAGAAATGGTTTATTCTGGAGCCAACTATGAGTGACCACAGCCCAGGAACATAGACTCAGTTTACTCCAAACACCATGTTCCAGTATGGTAACAGTTTTATGAACTGTTATTAACAATTGCAGAACCAAGAAAGTCATAAATCAGGACATTTTCAAAATACATTGGTGGAAACATCAGATAGTCAGATTACAGCCAGGTAGAGAAATCTCTGTTACAGACCTCAGATGCTGTCTGATGACATTCTTGGCTGGTAGGTTGTTGGAAACTAGGGGTCAGTTCATACATGTCAAAGGGATTTGGCTGATCACAAGGGTGTTGGGTCAGACACAGAGGTTGGCAATGAATGGTTACTAAGAGGGGCCCAAGATAATCTAACTGTGGATCTGCAACATTCCAACTCTCTGCAGTCACAGAGTTCTAGTCACTCAATCAGCCCCTTAGAATCTTTAACACATGACTTCTTTTCTGGAAATACCAGTTCACCCTATCCTATCTACCCTAGGAGGACCCCCCAAGGGCATGTCCTGAACCAGAGTCCAGAGGAGGCCCAGGAAGCAGAACAGTAGTTTTAACTAAGGCCCTAGCAGCATGCTGCTTGAAGAGATCTGTGCATGAAGCCTTGCCAACCCCTCCTTCAGCTCCATTTTAGAAGGAAAATTACACCCAGAGGAGTGAAGTCATTCCAGTTACAGGACTGGGATCTGGACCTGACAACTCCAAGTCCCACCCTCAGCCTCGCCCAGCTCGTTTACTGCACTCTCCGTTCTGAATCCAGATGTCTTTCCTCTCCCCCAGACACATTTTTTTTCACTTGTGTCTCTGTGTGTGGTATGCATGTATGCATGTGTGTAGTGCACTTGTGTACACGTGTGTGGAGGCTTGAGGCTGACATCGGGAGTCTTCCTCCATCACTCTCCACCTTACTCACTGAGGCAGGGTCTCACTTCAGTCCAGAGCTCACCAGTTCAGCAGGTTTAGCCAGCTTGCTCCAGGGATCCCGGCTCTGCTTTCTGAGTGGTACTGCTTCCTGCTGTGACCAAATGCCTAAGGAAAAGCACCTTAAGGAATGGAGGGTTTATTCTGGCCCATGAGTTAACAAGAAATGCAGTTCATCACAGTGAGGGAGGCAGGGTTGCAGGAGCGAGAGACAGGCAGCTAGTCACACCACAACCACAATCAGGAAACAAGAGAGTGGATAAGACAATCAAATGTCAAGGCTGGCCCCCACTGAGGTACCACCTTCTAAAGGTTCCACAAGTTTCCAAAACCATGCCACCAGCTGTAGAAAGAGTGTTAAGACACATGTGCCTACAGGGCCCAGGCAGCTGCAATGCCATACATACCCCATCAAAAATGGTGCTGCCATAGGGCGTGGTGACACAGGCCTTTAATCCCAGCACTCAGGAGGCAGAGGCAGCCAGATCTCTGTGAGCCTGGACTACATAGTGAGTTCCAGGCCAGCTGGAGCTACAGGGAGACCCTGTCTCAAAAAAGAGAGAGAGAGAGAGAGAGACAGAGAGAGAGAAGGTCCTACAGGTTGTTACCCAGACACCAATAAATGAGTTAGTGCAGTGGACGGGATGCTTCCACCCTCCTCCCTCCCACAGCACAGCACAGTGGGTCCTAGGGAGGTGGAAGAAGGACCCCAAAGTGCGGGCTCCACCCAGATCACCTATCACATGGGAAGCACCGCCACACAAAGAGGAAATGCTGACTGATATCGAAGTACTGTCACTGGAAAAAAGTGACTGCCGTCTGGAAGCTGAAGGCCTGGGCGTGGGCCTAAAGTCTGGCAGAAGGAAGCAGACGGCTCTGTAGCACCCAGGGGACTACTCAGCCTGACCCAGGTCTTCTCTTCTAGAAAACACAATTCCTGGGAAGTGAAGGGTTCTTGGCATTTCCGAAGGTTCTGGATCACTGGCTCAGTCAAATGCGCCGTACAGCCTTCACGTAACCAGCCAGCAGATCTCACCTGCACCCTGCCTCAGTGTCTGCCACTCAGACTCTAGACATAATGGGCGGGGCGAGTCACATGGGCTGACATGGGGAGAAGACGGCCGTGCCTGCTTCGCACACAGTACTTTCGACCCCGTGTCCACACACCTGGAGATGCACTCTAAGTGCAGAGCCCACACTGGTATTTTCCTCTGCTAGGTTTCATGTTTGTAGATGGTGGCTGTGACTCTTTGCCTACTTTCGCAAACCTATTCTGGGTGGTGGTTTCATGTTTGTAGATGGTGGCTGTGACTCTTTGCCTACTTTCACAAACCTATTCTGGGTGGTGGCCTGAGTTTGAAATCAAAGCCAAAACAAAGGATGAGGTGATTTCTGGGCTTTCCCTAGATCCTGCGAGCTTGCAGTCAGTCTGTGCGTCATCAGTCTTGCAGAAATTGCTGGGTGGGGCCAGAAGAACCCTGAGAACCCCTTAAGGTGCAGGTGGCTCCTCTTCATAACTTACAGGCACTCCTCCACAGACACGCTGTCTGAAATGTCACCATGCCACCTGTCAGTATTGTGTCATTGTATAAATGCTTCTCTAATCCTGTCCCTTCCTAAAATGTAAATATTCAGTCTAGCTCTGTGTTATGGAGGAATGTGAGCAAAATTACAGACTGTTATTATTCTCCAATGAAAATAAAAACATGCTTGTCTTTATCCCACTTTAAATCAATAGGCCAGAGACCTTTTCACAATTAAAGGGCTCAGCCTAGCCCCTGCACAACCAGTTGTCCTTAGTACTAAGAAATGTCCCACCCTTGGGCCTGGGGGACAGCTCAGACTGGGAAGTGTCTGTTCACAGGCCTGAGGACCTGAGTTGGGATCCCCAGCACTCATGAGAAAGCCAAGTACAGCAGTGCACTCGTGATCGGCAGGACAGGACAATCTCTGGGACTTTCTGGGCGACCGGCCTAGCGCCAGGCTCCGTGCGCTTTCTCAGAACTAGGTGGAGGATGACCGAAGAAGACGCCTGACATTGAGCTCTGGCTTTCACGCACAGGAGTGTGCGCACACACACACGCGCATGCATACATACACACACATTCTCTCTCTCTCTTCTTTCTCATACACACACAAATATTTATACACATCCTCTTTCTCACACACATACACACACGAATATGTATACACATTCTCTATCTCTCTGTCTCTGTCTCTGTCTCTCTCTCACACACACACACATACACAAAGGTCCACCCTTCTGTCCCCCTCTCCAGTGGCCTCATGACTCACAGTGCTTAAATTTCATAGCAACCCTGTGACATGTTAGTCATCCACCGCCTTGCAGATGAAGACCTGAGCCACAGAGGTCAAGGAGATTTACACCAGAACACAGTGGGACCAGGTTCTTAGCCAAGACACCTGGTGCTTGAGCTTGGGCATGTAACACTGGGCTTGCGTGAGGCTGCCTGTCCCCAGTCTCAGCACTAGAGTTACTTCTTACAGACTTCTTGCCCACATGTTATGGGACACCTATGAGTTCTTCTGAAAAGAAAGAATTCAACTGAGAGACACAGATAGTTTAAGCAAACTTTATTTAGTAAAGCAACAGACTCCAAAAAGAAATTAGGGTAAGCTTCCCCAAAGGCAGGGAACTACACAGTGGATTTTACATTGTGAATTTTTAAGTTTTTATGAATATTAATGAGGTAGTTGGCATATTGAAGAAGCCTAGCCTTGAACTCCTGATCCTGCCTCCACCTCCCAAATACTGGGATTACTAGTGTACATGACCATTCCTCTGACTTCTAACATTCTAGGTCAGTCTTTAAAAATGGATTCATGCGGCTAGGCAGGGTAGTGGATGCCTTTAATCCCAACACTTGAGAGGTAGAGGCAGAGGCAGGTGGATCTTTGTGAAATTGAGGCCAGCCTGGTCTAAATACTGAGTTCTAGACTAGCTGTGGCTACAAGGAAACCCTGTCTCTAAAAAACAACAGTATTCATGGCTATCTCCTCCCTCCCCAGTCATAGTGAATCCGGTTTCCCTTTTAGGGTGTTCCTTCCTAATATTGTCCAAAAAGCCTCCAAGGGGGCAGGGATCAAAACTATATAGTAAATGATGTGAGGAAGCCGAGGTCCTTTGAGAGTGAGGACCCTTCTCTGGTGCCTAAGTGTAGATATATGCTCTGGGACCTGGGTTTTTGATACAATGGGAATCTGGATGTTTAACCACAAGGGGGCATCAGTCCAGCAGGCTACACAGCACAAGAAGCTCACTCGCTTCTCTCAGTTAACTGTTTGAGACTACTGGTGTCCATAACTGATCTGTTGGTTAAGACAACTGAGGTTGTGTCATGCAAGCTAGTTCCAGGGTTTACGGTGGACACAGGCTGTACAAACAGGAAATGGGACTTGGACTGTCTGTAAGACTTCCTTCTCCCATGTCTTCTACCTAACACATGGAGTCACCCCTCCACTCCCCCGGAGCACTTGCTTCCTGCCTATGCAGCTCATTCCGAAGTTCATCAGAATGGGGATTCTGGAAAGGAAGGTTGTACTTTGTTCCGCTTGGTGAGTCTGAGTCCAACATCCAGTCAGATACACTGATGTCCCAGGAAACCTGGGACCCCCACCTTGTTTAACAAGAACCCAATACTCTCTGCTCATCATCAGCTCACAGGTTTCCAGCGAAGCTGGAGAATAGCCAAGGGCAAGTGACAATTTGGAGACAACACAGAAAACCTGAACCCAGAGTTCACAGACCCTAGTATGCAAGAGATCTGGAGTCTTGGATGGGAACAAGGTCATACCACCATTGTCATTCACCTCTGATGGACACTTACCATCGCCTTCCGTTGGAACATGACACCTGACCTCACCACTGATAAAATTCTGATGGCGTCATTTCACATCCCAGTCAGAACAGATATCCAAAAACACTGACACTCACGGGTTCCTGGAAAAACATTTCTTTCCCAGAACTGCTAACAGATCTTGAATTTAAAACATTATAAACTTACCCAAGGGCTGGGGAGATGGCTCAGTTGGTGAAGTGCTTGTTTCACAGCATGAGGACCTGAGTTCAGATTCTCAGCACTCATACAAAAAGCCAAGTGTGACAGCAGGAAGGAGGAAGAGACAGGCAGCTCTCTGGCCAGCCAGTCTACCTGAATGAATGAGCTCCAGGTTCAGTGAGAGACCCTGTCTCCAAAAACATGGAGGAAGACCCCTTTCATCTACCTCAGATAGATGCATGTGTTCACAAGTGCATGCGCATACATTCACATGAACATATACATACACCATACACACAAAATTAAACATCAGAAGACCTAGCACAACCCATGCCACAAAGTTTTAAAGTTTTGGCCATTAACCATATCTCTAGCACTCAAAATACTGAGGCAGAAGAGTCAAGAGTCCAAGGTCAGCCTATGCTACACAGTGTGATTCTGACTCAAAAAAAAGTCTTGATAGGTGTATTTCAGTAGGATTGCCATTCCTGGCAACCTCAATAGAATCGATAATTCTATTTTATTCTGTGCATTTTAAAACCTGATTGTGAGCTAGCCCTGTAAACATCACCAAACTGCCTCAGGGCCTGGGGAGATGGAGTACCCTCAATGGGCAGGATACAGCCTCCTCTCCCTCTTTCTTTCAGAGATGTCATCTGGCCTCCTCAGTTTGACTGAGTCCCATTATCTTTGGTAGGGCAGAAAGGCTGACCTCAGATTTCTAAAGACACTCAGTCCCACCCTGAGCTCAGAATCTTTTCCTGAGCTCCAAATTGACTGGCGCCAACGCAGACCCTGTCATGCAGTTCCATGTTTGTGCACTGGGTGGCACTGGCTGATCAAAAGGCCAGAACTGAAAATAGAGAGCTAGGCTTTCCCAGCCATCCTGCACCTCCCTCCTCCCTCCGCCTCCCTGCTCTCAGCTCTCAATGCTTTTCTTTTTCCTTTTTTGTTTTTGTTTTGTTTTGTTTTTTGTTTGTTTGTTTTCTTCTCAAATCGATCTTATCATGCTCCTGTCGTGTCCCTTTCCAGTCACCTACTACACTAACAATAGTGGCAATTCCCCTGTTTTTTTTTTCAACAGGGAGACTAGGCAACAGCCTCTTCTATCCTCTCCCCTGCCCTTTTTCACTCCTCCCCTCTTCTATTAGTCTCCTCTATCCTCCTAAGGGCTTTCATTTCTAATTTCCATTCCTATGTGCACATATGATTTTTGTTTGAGATGGACTCATGTACCTCAGGCTGGCCTCTAACTCTGTAACCAAGCCTGCCTTTGAACCCTGATCAAAGGCATTCCACACCTGCTCTTCTCCTGATTTCTTTCTTTTTTTTAAATTTTATGTGTATGAGTGTTATGCTTGCATGTATGTGAGTGTACCCATGTCATGCAGTGCCTGCGGAGGACAGAAGAGGGCTTCAGATCCCCTGGAACTGGAGTTACAGGTAGTTGTTAGCCACCATTGTGGGTTCTGGGATTCGAATCCGGGTCTTCTGCAAGAACAGCAGTGCTCTTAATTGCTGATTCATCTGATTTCTAATGACATAGGTCGATCTCTAAAAATGTATTCAAAGAAGACAGACAGTGCCCTCGGGTGGCTGTAAGATGTACTACATGAGTTATTCTACCCTTCCTACACTTTGAGCAGGCCTTGAGTTGCACTGTTATGGCCAGTGAAGTGTTCTGAATGAGTGTGCGTATGGTAAGCTGGCCCAAGCTGAGTTGGGTGTGTCGCAGCATTGTTTCCAATGGGTTTATTAGAGCAAACCCCACCACACAGGGGCAAGAAGCAGCGTACCACGTTTGATGCTTGGTGGCTTCCGTTTAGCATTGTGCTTGTGGGATTAGATGGCAGTTCTATCCATTCATTCTTGATGCTGTTTAGGTTAGCAGTGTTAATATGTTGTGATGATTAGCTTTGTCAACGTGACATATCTAGAATTACCTGGGAATAGTGAGGAGCAAAGGGAGGCTCATGAGTCTAGATTGGATTTGCCTGTAGATGTGTCTATAGGGGGCTGTCTTGATTATACAACTGATATAGGAAAACCTAGCCTAAAAGTGGGCAACACCATGCCCTGAGCTTGTGTCCTGAATCGTATAAGAGACCTGAGCAGTAGGCTTGCATGTGTGCATTCCCTCAGCTGTTGACTGTGGATGTGGCTAACTGCTTCAGGTTCCTGCTGCCTTAACTTCCCCACAGTGATGATTGTAACCAGGAACTGAGAGCAGAAATAAGCCCCTTTGTCCCCCAAAATACCCTTTGTCGGGGTATTTTATCACAGCAGAGGGAAAGTAGGACATAGTTGTCAGGTACTTGTCCATGCATCTTTGGTTTCCAGTTTGCAGTTTCCTTTGTGGTTGCTGTAGCGGGGGGTATCAACCCCTGACCCACCCATCAAGCTCCCTCTTGGTAACCGTCCTTAGGAAGGTTTGAAATTGCTCATCGCTCACGCTTTGCCTTCTGGGAAGAGGAAGATCAAGCTACAGTGTTTACTTAACTCTAAGAAGGAGCAAGTGGCTTTGGCTAAGGTGTACACTGGGCATAAGGCAGGAGGTCAAAAAATGGCTAGGCTTTGTGAGGCGTGAACTTCCCACCTGCTTAGCTTGTCTGTGTGTGGGGCATGGGAGAACCCAGTGGAGGAAACTTAAAAGTGTTGAAGAAAAACAGGTCATCCTGCTGTGTTCTTGCACAAGACTTTTCTGTTGGGTGTGTCCCTAGGAAGGCAGTTGTTAGGCTGTGAGGCCAGAAGAGGGTATTCGATCCCCTGGAACTGGAGTTACTGACAGTTGTTAGCCACCATGCAGGTGCTAAGAACCAAACCTAAGTCCTCTGCAAGAGAAGCCAGTGCTCTTAAGTGATGAGCCATCTCTCCAGCCCACAGTCTTTACATCATCAGTCAGTCTAGCAAGTGTGAAGTAGAAGTAGCAGGGCATGGTGATACACTCAAGGAGGATCATGAGTTCAAGGCCAGCCTACACTACACAGTGAGACCCTGTCTGACTGTGGCTGCCGAAGGCTGGGGGTGTAGCTCAGTGGCAGAGTTCTTAGCATGTGCAAGGCTCTGAGTGATACTTCATTGTGATTTTAATTTGCATTGACATTGAATGCTATTTTATTTTTTTAATATTTTATTATTTTTATTACTACTTCATGCCTATGAGTGTATTGTCTGTCTGTGTGTTGTGCGCCTGTGTTGTGCAGTGCCTTAGAGGACAGATGAGGGCATATTTTTGCCTGCATTTATGTAAGTGCACCATGTGCATGCAATACCCACAGAGGCCGGAAGAGGGTATCAGATCCCTTGGAACTGGCATTACAGGTGGTTGTTAACTGCCGTGTGGATGCTGGAATTTGACCCCGATCCTCTGCAAGAGCAGCCAGTGCTCTTAATCACTGAGGCATCTCTCCAGCCCCTGAATGTTATTTTCATATGCTTACTTGCTAACTATTGATATCTATCTATCTTTCAAAACAAATGATAGAAGATTCTGAACAGGAAGGTGGCAACTTTCCATTTAGGGACACGTCACCTACACTGTACCACAATAGTAAGCTATTGTAAGTAAGTAAGCTATGTGTAAGTAAGCCACACAGTCTTTGTTTCTCTCTGCCTCGGAGGCTCATTTTTGTTGTTGCTGTTATGTGTGTGTGCATGTGTATTCCAGTGTGTAGGTATGCATATGTGTACATATGTGTGTGGAGGCCTGTGGTTGACATCAACTGTCTTCACTGACAACTCTACACTTACAAATTGAGAGAGGGTGCCTCACTGGAACTCAGTCCCAGATTCAGCTAGTCTAGCTAGCCAGCTTGCTCTGGGTATCCTGTCTCTGCCTCTCGCCTGTTGGGATTATAGGTGAGCTGCCATGCCTACCTGGCATTTATGTGCGTGCTAGGGATCCAAACTCTGGGCTTCATGCTTGCATGACAAATGTTTTGCCCACTGAGTCACCTCCCTAACCCTCAGAGGCTCATTTCGATATTGATTTACAGATAGAAATGAGAGTGCTTACTCCAGTTTCCAAGTTCTTGTGTCCCAGAGAAAGCATTAGGCAGATGCATGTGGGTAATGATAGGCGCAGAGATGGCATTTGGTCCCAGCACTCAGGAGGCAGGTGGATCTCTGTGAGATCAAACCCAGCCTTGTGTATGTAGAAAGTTCCAGGCAGGTTGGGGCTGAAAGGAGACTCTGTCTAAAAACAAATTGCTTTTCCAGGTCTGAAGAAAACACTCCATGGTTAAGAACACTGGCAGCTCGTGCAGAGGATCCAGGTTTAGTTCCCAGCACCCACATAGCAGTTCACAAGCATATGTAACTCCAGTTCTGTTGGGGTCCCTGTGCTCGGTGCCAGCCCGAGCAGGACGAAGGGTCTCTGCTGTGTGGGTTGAGTAGACGCAGAGTTAAGACACAAACTCTGGGAGCTGAGTGAGAAGCACGCAGATAGCACTGCAAGCTCATTTATTTAAGGAAATGCAAGGGCTCTTATAGGTCTGGTTAGCCAATGGCCTTACGGGGTGGGGTCCTGACTGCAGCCAATAGTAGTCTATCCCTGGGTAGATCATCTCAGTGCAGGTTCTTTCCAGATGCTGGGCAGAAGCTGGTCTCATGACCAGCCAGAGCAGAGCACCACGCCCACAGGAGCCATTCCTCTATTCCTCATAGCAGGTGACCTGGCTAAGGTCCATTCTGCATTGTGCCCTACACAGTTCCAGGGTATCTGACCCACTAACATACATGCAGGCAAAACACTCATACACATAAAATAAAGATAAACAAAAATTTAAAAAGAATTATTATTACTTCCAAGGCAAGAAGTGGGCCAGGGCAGGGAGGAAAGTTAGAAGCAATGGCAGTAAGAAGCACACAGACCTGACTCCATCTTCCTTAAACCTTTTTCCTTAAACAAATGACCCATAATCCCAGGGTCATTTTCAGAAACCCACAGGTCCAGTTGTGGTACAAAAACTATAAGAACAATATGCTTCAGCTTAACTGACCTGGGAGAGGTTGGTGCTTCCTTGCTCATCCAGACAGCAACATCTGTCCAAAGTCTATCTGGCCCAAGGGAAAACAGAGCACTCTTGATTTTGAGGAGTCTGAAAAGGAAAGCGTAAGAAATTCCAAACAGTCTAACCAACAGACTGACAGGTTCAAGTTCTTATGCTTGCAGGAAGCAGCAAAGCCTTCGTAAAAGAAACCAGCCCAGAACTTAGACACAGAGGGGCGAGCAGTGAGGAGGACACCAAGTCAGACATTACAGTATCTGGCTCACCCGGAAGGCAGCTGTCATGTCCTGCGTTTCGGGACGCTCCTCTTGGGGCTGCTGTTGGCCTACATCTTGTTGACTGTGTTGAATTTGGGGTGGGAGGGCACAACCAGAATACAAAAACGAGGCAGTTGGGATAGACCTCACCTTCACCCCAACACTTGGGAGGCGGGGACAGGCAGATCTCTGGGAGTTTGAGGCCAGCCTGGTCTGCACAGTGAGTTCCAGGCTACCGGGATGCATAATGGGATCCTATCTCAAACAAATATATAAAAATGAGATTTTTGCCACTTTTAAGACCTGCATTGAAGAAGGAAGGAACACATGCTAGTCAGAGGCTAGAGACCTGCCCTCTAAAATCTTTACACCTAAAACATCACACTTCCTTTGATACAGAGATGTCACATAAGCCTCCTACCGTAACTGCTGCATATCATTGGAGAACAGACCTTGGGACATTTAGACAGGAAAGATGAGACTTCATCAAATTTAACAGAGGAGAGAAATATGGGCCCTGAAGTAAATTAGTAAATATCACAAAAAATATTTGAAAGCAGATACTGAAAACAGTTTAAAAACAAGTTCCAATATTTGTTTAGTAAAATATTAAGAGTCCTTTAAAATGAGTCATTATGTTTGTAAGTTTAAAGCACCAGTCTTGTTTTAACTTTTGTCGTTCTGGGGAACCAACTCCGGCCTTGTGTATGCTAAGCAAGCACTCTGCCACTGAGCTACACACCTGACCCAGAGCTTGGACTCCAGAGTGTATGACCTGAGACAGGATTCTGGAGGCTGACTTTCCCCTGAGAACATGGTCATTGAAGATGACCCCTGCCCTAAACTCCTGCCTCGTCTTGGGGTCTGCTGGGCACCCTGCTATTGAAGGGGGCCTCTTCAAGTTTCCCCATGTTCTGGTCTGTGTTCTTTTGTCTCAGTTGGAGAGATGAAAAGAATAAGGCTATGGGGCAGAGGATAGAAGCAGACGCAGAGGTCAAGGGGCTCCTCTTCCTGCCTCCATTTAGAAGTCTTATGCTGCAAGATGGTTCTCTTCTTTGGGCCTCAGGGTTGGTATGTATAAAATTAAAGTCTCTCCAACCCTGTGATGGTTAATATTGATGGATAGTTTGACAGGATTTTGGATCACCTGGGAAACTACCCTCAGGGCATGTCTATGAGGCAGTTTCCTAGACTGCGTAAAAAAGAGAAAGCTTGCTGAGCACCAGCATTCCTCCCTCTCTGCTTCCCAACTGTTGAAGCGATGTGACCAGCTAGCTGCCTTGTGCTCGGACTAAGTATACCTTAGGTTGCTTCTTGTCCCAGGTTTTGTCATAGTAACAGGAAAAAAATTAGCAGAAGCTTATTTGAAAAAGTCAGATGGGAGAGAGCTTGCTGGCGTGGCCAGGGGTGAGGGGAGGGAAAGGAAAGAGGATGTGGTGCCAAACCCAAACCTCTGACCTCCAGGCATTAGCACGGATCATCACGGCTCACACTGGCCCACCCAGGATTACCCATGATACCTGACCTACCTCTCCCCTGAGTTCTGAGAACTCACAGGTGATTGACTTAGTCATCACCTGGATGGGGGCTATTTCTTGGAGTACAGAGAGTTACATGGATAACTTATTTACACCCAGTGAGCTAATCTTGTTTGAAAGTTGACACACCCATATGAAACAGAGGCAGCATTCTCCCTGTGCTTTGATTCTTCCAAAGTCCACCTGCCACTGCATGGGTATTTCATACGGATGAAGTGTATACCTTACACTTCTCAACCTCTGTGGCCTTCCCACCTACCCTTTTGTTCTTTCTTTTTTCTACCCAAACCTTGCCTCTTACCAGTATCCAGGAGGATCATGAACTAGATAGAGGCCAGCTTTGGCTACAGAGCAAGATTTTGTCTCAAAATAAAGGAGTCTAGGCATGATGGTGCACACATTTAACACCAGCACTTGGAACTCAGAGGCTGGTGGATCTCTGTGAGTTCGAGACCAGCCTGGTCTACACAGTGAATTCCAAGCCAGTCAAGAATACATAGTGAGATCCTGTCTCAAAAAACAAACAAGAAAGAAGAGGAGGTGGTGGCAATTCTTTTGGTTCCCCCAGAGGAAACCCTCTTAGGATGAACTTGGCCTGGCTTCCCTTACTTGAAACCCAAATGTAACATCAGCATTCTCTGACCTATCTCACCAGGATTAGAGTTTATTACTAGAACTCATTTCCTGTCCCTGTTGAATCAACATAGTTTCTTTTATGGAGAAGGTTGATGGTATATGGCAGCTTGGAAATTCACCTTTCCCTTACTACCCAAGGCTGGCAAACACCTGTCATCAGGTCCCAGTGGGTTGTGTTGGGCCTCTCCTTGTTGAGGAGAAAGCCCAAGCAGAAGGAGACTAGAAATCAGGAGTCCTGGAATTGGGTCGAATCTCACAACTCCATGAGTCCCTTTCCTGTGCACAGAGGGAGAGAGAGAGGAGACAAGCCACAAGTCTCAGAGGCCCCATCTTGACATTTGGTCAAATCATGCTTTGAAGGTTCCTGAGTAGATATCTTGTCTTCTTACCTAAATTGTAAGTCCCTAGCACCTACAACTATTTATCTTCTGCTCCAGCCTCTATGGTGTTTGGCAACTCAACCCAAGGAGCACTGAACTCTTCCATCTGTTAGTAGGGCTTCTCTGACTCTTCCCCCCTAAGGTGGAGGGCCCTGGGATATTGAGGTTATGTGGAATACAAACAAAATAACAGAGAAAGGCATCTCTAAATCCAAAGAGCTCAGTCATGTCAGCCCATGGATCCTACAGGGTCCAGACCTTGGCTAACTGTAAGAGAAAGTTAGTCAGAAACAGTAATAGACTCAGAACCACTGAAATATTGTCTTTAAGCAACAGCTTAGTTTCTAAGGAAGCCACAAGCTGCACCACACAGTAGCCCAGTTCCCCTGCCTGGGATCTCCCTGTCATCAGCCATGCTGCACTAGGCAACTGGTCAAGGTTACTAGCTCATTTTAATTTACTGTTATTTTGATACTCATAATCCTTAAAGCTCTCTCCTGAGACATCATGAAGCAGAGTAGAAGGACCTGGATTGGGATTTACTCAGGTTGGGCAGATAACCTTTCTTTCCTGGTTTTCCCTGGGCAGCAGTCCCTGTCCCTAAGCACAGGCATCAGGTGAGAGAATCACTCAGGGCCACCAATTTGGGTGAAGTATCTGTTTGCATAATCCACTTTTCTCCTAGAGCTATAAAGGTAATTGCTCATTCATCTCTGGCAAAGGAGACCGTTACTGTGATTTGGATCTAATTTAAATGTCAGCTCCATTTATGAACCCTCAATTCATTAAGCTGTCAAGACAAACAGATGGCGCCTCTAATCGGTATGAGAGTAGAATGGCCCGGGGAGTGTGGAGATCAGTCAATAAAAGCCTATTTGCTCTGCCATCGAGAGTGGGGTGACTTCTAGAAGAGGCACCTCGCCGAGAGAATCAGCAGATCATAAACATCAGCTCAGAGAGAGTGGGAGAAGTCTGTATTCCAGGGAGAATAGTTCTGGAAGGAAGACCAGAAATGATGGGTGATTGGGAAGGTTCAAAAGCTCACTGTAGGCTGGATATGGTGGTGCATACCTATCATACCAGCACTTAGAGGCTGAGGCAGGAGAATTGTGAGTTCAAGATTAGCCTTGACTACATAGTGAGACCCTGTCTCAAAAGGAAAGAAAGAAAATTTCCACTGTAGATCTAGAAGCTAACAGTACAGTTCAATATTGCCTACACGGCTGCCCACCTCTGTAAAGACAGCCCAGAGTCAGTCAGCCAGTGTCCAGTGGAGACTTCTGTGTGCAGGACACAGGTAGGCCTGCAGGTAACACAAGCATACATTCAGCAGTGATTTGTCAGTCTGGGTACTTGTAAGACAATGTCCACTTGTTATCATGACCCTCGACATCATGTGTCAGTCCTGGTACAGGGGCAGCCAAGAAGCCCGGGGAGCAAAGCTGGTCCATTCCTCTCTCAAGAAAGGCTGTGCGTCAGAGGGACACAGGCAGCTCTGCTCAAAGAGATCAAGGCTCTATGTCTAATACAACCTCATACCTGTACAAATGTAAACTATAAAAATAAGTCACTCTTCAGCTATGCATATTGAATTATAATCCTTCTAATCTAAAAAATTAACCCATCTAAAACAGGGTGCTAAAATGACAAAATTCTGCCTCCTTGTTATCTGTTGGAAAATGTACTTAATAAAAAAATATGTGATATAAAATTATATCTGCAGTCATTTTTTTATATTCCCGGGAGTTGATTGTAGAGCTTTGTGCATGGTTAGGCTGGTACTCTACAAAGAAGCTATATCCCCAGCCCCTCTCCTCAGTCATTAGAAAACCTTTTTGTTATTATTGTGTGTATGCAAACATATGTGATATACGTGCATTGGTACACATGCTTCAGCACATTTGTGGAGGTCAGAGGACAACTTCGTGGAGTTGGGTCTCTCCTCCTATCTTTATATGGGTTCCAGGGATCTAACTCTGTCTACCAGGCTTTCATGGCCAACACCTTTACCCGCTAAGCTATCTCTTTGAAACAGAATCTTACTTACTAAGTGTCCAAACAGGCCCTGAACTTGCCATCTCCCTGACTCAGCCTCTCAAGAAGCCAGGATTACAAGCTTGTACCACCAAACTCAAAGTAAAATTGCATACATTGTTAAGAAGACGAAGTTAGGCAGTTAATCCCGTATCTAAATGTCTGCAAAGCAAAGGAAAGAAGCAGGAGAGCATCAGCTTAGAAAAACGCTGTCCCCATCCCATTGCCATCTCTACCACCGTCCCAAAGAACCACAAGTGCAAGTCATAGTGGAATGAGCCTGAAATCCCAGAACTCAGCAGGTTGAGGCAGGAAGATCAAAAGTTCCAGGACCACTTAGGTTATAGAGAGATTGAGACCAACCTGGGCTGCCTAGGAAGACCGTGTCCAAAACAACAAAGAAGACAAAGGAATTTAAGGCGATCCAATGAATTCCCAATCCATTTTATAGTAACAAAATCTTATTTTAAAACGTTATCATTATATATATATATATACATGTATATATATATGAAGAGAGAGAGAGACAGAGAGAGAGAGAGAACATGAAATTAGGTGAGGGAGTGATGGGGTATAAATAGAGGAGGGAATATATGATCAAAATATATTGTATGAAATTTGCAAAAAGTCAATGTAAAAGGAAAATTTGAAAACATTTTTGGTTCTGTTAAAGCCATCTGTCATACCTAAAACTGTGTAAATGCCTTTCTTTATTATCTCTGTTTAAGTGCTTTCCTAGGCAAAGGCAGCTCAGCATCACTGCTCACAAAAAGAGCTAGGCTGGGCCTCTCTGGTCAGAACACAGTTCCATGAAGTGGAGGTGATCTCATCTCAGCCACAGATGATTCCCTAAATCTTAGAGGGTTGGTCCCTCCTGCACGGATGTCGCTGGCTGGGTACAGAGAACGGGGGAGTGGTGTCAGGGATTTTACCCAGACTTCATGTTTGGGGAATAGACAGTTCCACCATTTGAGACTGGGAAGTTAGGAACATAGTCCAGGCTGTGAGGAGAGGGGCATGCGAAGCAGAGGGAAGAGGAAAGAGACAATGAATGCAGTTTACTGTGAAGTCTGTGAAACACCAAGGCAGAGATGTCCAACCCGGAACTCAGAAGAGACGTACCGAGAGAGAAAACAGGAGCTTACAGATGAGAGTGAAATCCTGTAAGCAAGCCTGGGATGCCAAAGGAGGGAAGACTAGGAAAGGAATGCAGCAATGTTTAAGGGTGAGAGGAAGTGGACCAGTGACAGAAACAAATAAAGGCCAGGCAGGAAGGAGCATGACAACTGTGTCACTGTGAGGGGGCACTGAGGATGTGCCTGAGGGACTGAAGGGGACCCGCCCACTGAGGGATGTCTTCCAGTGTTGTGAATGTGACAGGCATAGAAGCAGCCTGGTGAAGTGGGTGGGTGGTGGAGAGGTGAAGATATGAACACTTGTCTCCAGACTGAAGAGAAGGGCTGGAGAGGTGGCTCAGCCGTTGAGACCACTGGTTGCTCTTGCAGAGGACCCTCTTCTATTCCCAGCACCAAGGTGATAACTAACAACTGTCTGTAACTCCAGTTCCAGGAGATCTGACACTCTTCAGACCTCTGTGGTCACTGCATGACATGGGTGCACTTATGTGCATGCAGGCAATATACTCATACGCATTAAAAAATGCCACAGAAAGAAAGAATAGTCAGCCAGGTGTGGCAATACATACCTGTCATCCCAGCACTGGCGAGGCTGAGGCAAAAAAATTGCAGAGAGTTGGAGGATAGCCTGAGGGACATGAGATTGCGTCTCAAAATAATAAAATAATAGTGATAATCATAATAAATATCATTATTAATTATTCCATCCTGTACTGGTGGTTAATGTTCATTGTCAACTTGACTGGTTTTACAGTTACCTATGTCACTGAAGCTCCCTCTGGGTGTGTATGTAGGGGGATGATTCAGGATCCTTTGAATGGGGAATTAAAGAGGAGAAGGAGAAAGTCAGCTGAGTCCGGGTACTTCCCTGGTCTTCTGGAATGTAGGGAGCCTCCTGTTAACCATGAACTCTGCCATGACTTCCTGCCATGATGGACTGTTCTCTTAAACCTGTGAGCCAAAATAAAATCTTCCTCCCTTAACTTGTTTCTATCCAATACATTGCCACAATAACACAGGAGTCACTATCACCCACCCATCTGTTCTTACATAAAGGCCATATAGGTCACACAATTCAATCTTATGAGGCACTCATTCGTAAAATATTGTGTGTGTCTCTGTCTCTGTCTCTGTCTCTCTCTCATGTGTGTGTGTGTGTGTGTGTGTGTGTGTGTGTTCAGGATGTATGTGTGTATGCATTTAGTAGGGGGTGCACTCACCCCTGTGGGCAGATGTGGAGGCCAGAGGTTAATCGGGATGTCTTCCTTAATTGCACTTCACCTTTTTATCTCACTGTGTATCCCTGGCTGGCCTGGAACTCACGATGCAGACCAAACTAGCATTGAATTCACAGATGTCTGCTCTCCACCTTAGTTTTTGAGAGACACCAGCAAGACACCATGATCTGCCTGCATCTGCCCTGACCTCCTCTACCTCCCACTATTGGAGTTACAGACGTATGCTACTACATCTGGCTTTTTTACATGGATGCTGAGAATTTGAATTCAGGTTCTCATGTTTGCAAGCATTTTACCCAATGAGCCACCTCCAGCCACTGAAGTACTCATTTTGTTGATGAAAATTTCAAGTTCTAAGAGTTTGCATAACTTTTTCAAGATCATACTTTGAATAAGCATTCAAGTTGATTTTCCAATTTATGTCTTCTGATGTCACACATAGCAGCAATCTTGGGACACCAGGCTAGTCCTCTTTCCACTCCATATTTTCTTCATTTATTAAATGTTCTACTGCCTCAAACAATAACAAAATGTACTAAAGGCATCAGTGAAAAAATCAATTCAAGAGTCAAATATTTAAAGTATAATATTTTTGTTCACTGCTACATAAACACATAAATCCTACTGCCCTCTTGGTTACTAATGGAAAAAAATTTAACACGGTTGACTGAAGCAGCATTTAAAAAATAAGAGAGTGTGTAAGCTAGAGATAAAGGGGGACTTTTACTAATTTCTCCTATACCGAAATGTACTAAGCTAGTTATGAGCCATCTAATATTTATGGCCTTAATGCACATCTTCAGTAACTAAAAGAAAATTTAAAATGCAAATCTCATGCACAGATGAAATTATCTGTTGTATTTGTAGGTCAGGAAGAAATCTAAAGAAATACACAGAAGCCCCCAGATATACCACAATGATGACTGTGTTCAGCATAAATCCTGCTTCAGGCTATGTTAAGATTAGTGTCATTTCACTCTCACTCTGGGAGAGCTATCCAGGAAATCCTACCACAGTTGAAGAGATAGAGCTGCAGAATGGCTACGTAGTTCTACTATCACACAGCTCAGAAGCGCAAAGCAAACTCCAGAGTCTGTGAACCTTACTCCATTGTACAGTCTCACACAAGGCCAGAGAGATCCAGACTAACATCCTTTTCAGTCCTTTTTACTCCACTGCCAAGAATCGAAAATGCTCTTCTGCTTTTGTCAACATCCTGCTCTGACACCTTCAAGGGTCAAGAGAGAACGCTATCCAAGTTTTTTTTTTTTTTTTTTTTTTTTTTTTGACAGGGGCTCATGTAGCCCAGGTTGCCCTTGAACTTACTATGCAGCCAAGGGTGATACTAAGCTTCTGATTTTCCTCCCTCCAACTCCCAAGTGCTAGGATTACAGGCTTTTCCCACCACACCCAGTTTATGCCATGCTGGGGATCAAACCCAGTACTTTGTGCACAGTAGGCAAACACTCTACCAACACAGCTACATTTCCAGTCCCCCCTCCTTTTTTTGAGGCAAGGTCTCTTGTAGCCCAGAATAGCCTCAAACTTGCTATGTAGTTTAGGAAGATTTTAAAGTCCTCATTCTCTGGTCTCCAACTCCCGAGTGCTGGGATTACAGGCATGTACCACTTCTCACAACTCAGTCCAAGTTCTTTAATTAGCAACACCTCCCACTGTGACTCATGCCTACTGCTGGTCTTCTGACTTTGCTTTCATCACAAATGTTTTCCTTTTCCCACTCACTGTGTCCATATCTCCCTCCATCCTTCTGCCCAGTGTGCTCTGTATGAAACACCCTCTTCCTCTGCGCAGTCCAGTCACCCGGGACCTCTCCAAGCCCTGCTCTTCAGGAGTCTTTGCTGAGACAGCACATTCAGGGTGGTATGACCACAGACAAGAAGCCTTTGAACTGCTCTGTGCACTGTGATAGCTATCTGAAATTCCATTCAAAGCACTTATAGACTGTCTTGGCTGCTTTTATAGATCCACTCCCTTCAACCTACTCAAACTAAATTACTTCCGGTCAGGGACTTAAAGTTCTGGGTCTGGTACAGTTTTCCTGAACAATAATTATTGACAGTCACTCCCAACACTGGTTTTGAAATAGCAGTTTTCTCAAAAGGTCTGACAGACGTATTTGTAAAAGGAGGATGCCAACAATCAGGAAAATGTAACTTTAGGTTGGGCTTTAACTGACATGGACTAAAGTCTGAGCTCAGAAGTCAACTTCTCTTAGGAACGTGCATAGGCAGCTACATGGAGTCTGAGCAGTCAGAGGCTCTCTGAAGAAGGGACAAGAGGAAAGCTGGAAGGCACTTTTGTACTGACTTTCTATAAACTATAGGTGAGTTGATGTAGTACTTGAGCTCCTAAATAATGTCTTAAATCTTTACATCAATTACATTTCAAAATGATACACAGGAGCTGGTGAGATGGCTCAGGCAGTAAAGGTGCTACCAAGCCTGAAGACTTGACTTCTACCCTCGTTATCCACATATGGATGGAAGGAGAAAACTGACTCCCACAAGTTGTCCTCTGGCCTCTACAAGCTTCCTACCAAATAAATAAACAAATAAATAAATTTTAATTTTTCAAAATGAGAATATAATGGTGTATCTTGTGTATTAGCTATATCTGTATTATGATAGGTATTTGTCATTTATTTTCTTGTCACATGATATGAAATTAAAACAGCAGGACAATCCCTATAAAAGCTTTCAGGTTCCAGGGCTATAACCCAAGGGGAGAGCACTTGCCCAGCATGTGCAAGGCCCTGGGTTTCATTCCTAGTATGCAGAATGAAAAACACATCTGAATTATTTAATTATGTTTCAGTTTCTTACCGTCAATATTTACCAAGATCGTGATGTACCACCTACTAGTGAGGAGGATAATTTTTTACATGAGTAGGTAACTAGGGATCAAATAATTTGGGACAAACAGAAGCAGTCCCTGGTTATCACAGCAAGGTTGGGAAGAGCGGGAGTTTGTTCCAATTTGCATGGAGAATTTAGGTACCCAGAACGAGGCTGGGTTCATTCATGATGCTGTACTGTAGAACAAACTCCACCTTCTGCTCCATATGAGAGCTTGAAAGAGTAAGGTTTAAATGGTGCAGGAAAGAACAAAGACATGTTGGACTATAGCTACAAATTCTTGAATTTGTATTTCTAGAATAGATGATGCAAAGTAAATTGCAACTGTTTAATATTACCACTGTAATGACTTATTTAAATAGGTCAAAACTGGGTTTGGTGGTGTATGCCTATAATCCCAGCACTTGGAAACTGAGGTAGGAGAATTGCGGGTTCAAGGCCAGTCTGGGTTACATAGCAGGTACCAGGCTTGATATACAGGGTAAAACTCTGTCTCAAAAATACATACATACATACATAATACATAATACATACATACATACAACAAGGCCATACTGTTGTACCTAGGATATATTTTTTTATTTGCTCTTATTTTTCATATTTTGCTCCAATGACCCTGATACTAAATTAATTACAATACTTACAGCACTGTTCACATTACATAAGTGTTTAGCAACCACTTTATCACAACCAGATTTGAAACAAAAGAAGTCTGGAAACTGCCGAGTTCTTTTCCCAAAGGTTTCAGTTTGAAGCTATGCTGCTTCATAGAATATCTGAGCCCATGACCTGGAGCTGGTTCCAGGGAGAGCTCAGTTACTCAACCTGCCTGTGTGTCATTTAAACCATTGAGTTAAATTCTTGAAATCTGTATTCCTATGAAAAGAAAGGATGAGGACTAATTTTAAAGGCCCTTTTAAAGTCTAAGTGTTTAGAAATATATAGAATGTATTGTTTAAAGATTTATTTATGTGTATGAATGCTTTGCCTGCATGATATATATATATATATATATATGTGTGTGTGTGTGTGTGTGTGTGTGTGTGTGTGTGTGCCACCTGTATAGAAGCCAGGAAGAGGGCAAGTACATCAAACTGTAGCTACAGCGATGAGCTGTCATGCAGGTCCTGGGAACCCCAGTCTCCAAGAGCAGCAAGTACTCTTAACCACTGAGCCACCTCTACAGCCCAAATGTATTACATTAATAATTTCCTAAATATTAACATTTTGTCTCTCTGGTAATACAATCCTTTGAAGATGTGACTACATAGGGGAAAGACTATTCATTTCATTAATTTCTTGAAGGGATTGCCATACCAAAATGCAGTCTTATGAGAAGGATCCCAACCACACAAGTGGGCTGTTCCATGGAATATAACCCTGAGAGAGGGGCGGAGCAGTGATCTATCTGGCTTCTTTTGAAAAATTAAGGAAGCAAAGCTAGTTTATAAACTGAGTCATTTAAAACAATTTTAGTCAAAAAAGTTTCTATCTATCTATCTATCTATCTATCTATCTATCTATCTATCTATCTGTATGTGTGTGAACACACAGACCACAGTGCACATGTAGAGGTCAGAAGACAACTTTAGGTAGTCTTTAGGATCAAACTCAGGTTGTCAGGCTTGGTAGCAAGCACCTTTATTCTCTGGACCATCTTGCCAGCCCTCAACTTGATTCTTAACTCAGTGTTTCAATCAAGTAAATACTAATAGACTAATCTGAAAGCTACATCTATTCTATAACTTAAATGTATTTTTTTTAGATTTTGTGTGTGTGTATGTTCATGTATGTGAAGATGCCCTTGGAGGTCAGAAGAGGGTGTTGGATCCCCAGGAACTAGAGTTACAGACATTTTCAAGTTACCTAGTGTGGATCCTGGGATCTAAACTCAAGTCCTCTGATAGAGCAGTATGTGTTTTCAATCACTGAGCCATCTCTCCAGGCCCCCTCAGATATTTTTAAAAAGATGCTTAGAATTGATGAAATATCAGGTGGTACTGATGTCTCCTTTCTTGTGACTTTTTTTATATAATGCTGGGGATTTAACTCAGGGACCTACATGTGCTGGAAAAGAACTCTATCACTGAACTATATCCAGTCTTTGTTTTTGATAGAGTCTCACTATGTAGCCCAAGTGGGCCTCTAACATGAGCTTCCCGCTTCAGTTTCCTGAGTGCTGACATTACAGGTCTGAACTACCATGCCTGGTGTGAGATTTCAGAGTGCAGGGTACAGGAAAAATAGGAGACAAAGAAAGATACCACATCTGACCTCAACAAACAACACTGGCTTTATCAGGACAGTGAGGAGCAACAACCTTTCTTTGGGATGGAGGCTGTGCAACGAGGGAGGGGAATGGACAGAGATTATAAAAGGTATGGTTGTGGTGGGCTATGTGAGAGTTAGGGCATTCTTGAGAAATTTATGGCCTCTTCTTTCCTGGACCCATTTGCCCAAGCAAGACAGGCTATCTTGGGAAACAGGCTGTCTCAACAAAGTCCTCCTGAGTTCTTGATCTGACTGATCAATAAGGCCAGCAGCAGTCCCAGAGGACTTCTGGTTTTCTGCAGCCGGAGGAGTCTACCACTTGGCTCCTGCCTCTGTATTTTTCTGCCTTTGTTTATACTTTGTTCTTGACCCAAGCTGACAAAACTGTTACAGTTATGTCTAATAAGCATTAGCCTAGAGATATACACATGGAATCGCAGTACTTGGGTTGCAGAGGCTAAACTGTGAGGTCAAGGTCAACCTGGGCTATTTAGTCAGCTAAGGCTGGCTTAGAATATATGGTGAAACTTTCCCTCAAAGACCAACAGCAGTCATGTCTGTAGGTGCAGACCTCTAACCCAAGCTACTTATAGGCTAAAGCAGGAGGATTACACATTCACAGCCTGCCTGAGCTACAGAGTAAGTTCAAGGCCCACCTGGAAAACTTTGTGAGATACAACTCAGTGATAGAGAGCTCACCTAGCATGTGCAAGACCCTAGATTCAATCCCTAGTATCAAACAAAACAACAGGCCACCAAGAGGTGGCGATGTAACTCAGAGGACTAGGGTTTGCCTAATATGGGTAAGGGCCCCAGTTCCATTCTCAGCACTGAGGGGCCAAAACAGATGATCCTTTTTCTCACCTTCAAAATTCAATTCACTTCAAAGAGTGTCAGGCAGCTCTGCCAAGCAAAACCTAATAGATCCAGGAGAAAGATTTTGAGGGACAAAGGTGTACCTCCCTTACAGTCACATCTGTAGAGAAGTGTATAATTAACTTTACTTTCCTTAAATTATCTATATGGATCTGCCATCCCCAAAATGTAAACCTTTCTTAAATAATGTATGCATAAAAATGCATTTTCTTTTCTGTCTTAAAAGCCAGTTGATATTGCAGCATGCTTAATAATTACACAATGTAGACAAATTCCTTAGTTTACAAGCTTGGATTTCTGCCACTTTTCAGGTATTTTTTTAAAACATTCATTATTTTTGGGTGGGTAGGGGACACTGCATGCCTTGACATATGCTGTGGAGGTCCAAGGACAACTTGTATGAATCTGTCCACCATATTGGTTCTGGAGATCCAATTAAGTCATCAAGCTTGGCAGGAAGCACACTTTTCTGCTGTACCACTCCACCAGCCTCTACTTCTTAGTTTGTGACCTTTATGCCAATCATCATGACTATTAGCAACTGCTTTCATAGGTGCACATACTTACCAGTAAGTACCGGAGAGGACAAGGGCTGCCTTTTCACATAAAAGCTACTCTTCCCATGCCAGGCAGCTTACTTTTTTTCATCTTACTTTTACAGATTATTTTCTCACTCAGTACCACTCCTGTTACCTATTTCATAAATTAAAAAATACTAACATGTCAGGTACAGCGGCACACACCAGGAACCCCAACAGGAATGAGGCTGAGGCAGAAGTATTATAGGTTTGAGGCCAGCCTGGGTTACTTAATAAGATCCTGTTGTCAAAAATTAAAAGTGTCATTTTGAGAATATAAATCCAAGGTCATCACTAGTATGTTCCTAACCTGGGACTTAAACTCAGGTCTGGCTGAACCTGTGTCTTATTTTCTGGGAATTTTCAAGTTAGCTAAATTATTTTGAAATGTACAAATTGCCTTCAAAAATGAACATGCTTTGGTCATTGCTGCTGTTAGCCTCTGTAGATCCGGAATCAAAGGACTTAATGCCTTCAGGTTTATCTTCATATTGGTTAATTGGGGCTCTTTAATTGAAATATTGTGAACATACTATGTCATCAACATGTATATGTTTGTGGGTCTTTCCACCATGTCAGAATGTATTGAATAAATTCATAAGCTATGTCAATTCCATTAGCTTCAAGTCAACAAGCAGTCTTTATTTCATTTAGCAACATGACTGCTGGCAATCCCATATGTCCTTTTATCCCAATCCAATCTAGTTACTAATATCAATAACTCTCTGATTGTACATGTCATGCTAGATTATAGGTTCTAGAATTGCTAAGAAGGGTTAATTAAGGCTGCTAGATTTCAGAGGGGCTATATTGAAGGCAAAGGGAAAGAGCCTATGTAAATGCAGTCACTGCAAATCATATCAAAGACTCACCAAAGAGCTGTTCAGGACACAGAGCTGCTAAGGTGCAGAGCTGATTCAAGGAACAGAGTGGGTCCACACAACTGTAGAGTTCTAGTGGGCCAGTCAGGCAGGGTGATCTGCTGAATTGAAGCCCCAGGGATAGTCCATCCAGTGATAAATATATGGAGTGGCCTAATGACAGAACCATGTATATCTCTGTCCTCAGTTCTAGGCACTCCTACTTTTGAGATAGTGTTTTACCATGTAGCCCAGCTGGCCTCAAACGTGCAGTTCTCCTTCTCCAGACTACTATGTGCTTGGATTTCAGGTGTCACCACACCCAGCAGTGTCCCTCCTTTTATGACTCAGGTAAGGGAGTGCATCAATCATTGGTCTAATGTATTTGCTAAACTCATGGAGCTGGTTTTTCTGATATGGTTTTGACATGCCCGTGTGTTTCTAATTTAATTTGATAAGTTCATAGATACTGATTTTTAAAATTTGTGTAAATAAGATATTTATCAGTCTAGGCTCCATGGTTTCTGCTGCACAGATGGGGAGGGGGGTGTTCTTTTTGATAAGCTCTGTGTGTTCAACAAATGGTGATTAATCTACTTGCCCAGATAAGTAACCAAGTCACTCTGCCTTAACAGTTGCACTGAAAATGGAGTCACTCCGTTTAAGGCATAGCTTAAAAGCTACCATTCTACCAAAATGGAGTGACTCAGAGCAGGGCCCTTGCTGCTCTCCTAAGGAGCCTCTTATTCCTACACTTGGGTCTTTTTTCAATTACCGTTGACAAGTTCCTACTCAGCAAAGTAATGTTTAGAACCAACCATATACAATCCGTGCCTTCAGAGAATAATCAGTAAACAAAGGGCAGAAGAGGGGACGCTTCGGTGGCGTTGTCTCAAGTCGGGCAGGGAGCTCCAGGGATGATGTGTTCCTGACCGTGCGGGGATGGGCTTTTTGGCGGTAAAGCTCCTGAATCACCCATACTCCTGTAAAGCACTCTAAAGTCCATTGGCTCGCCTCTCTCTGGAAGTCACGCAACACTCGGTACCCATGCCACGATGTTTTACATCTGTGACAGTGAGCCAAGAACCAATACGGAGCCCTGGCCCCGGAAGCGGGCTGCCCCAGAGGCCCGGACACTTCCTTCCTCAGAGACTCCTCCTCCGGTGTGAGAGAGGACTCAGTTCTCTGACCTCCACTAGCTTCTGGGAGGGTCCCACAGGAGACCCAACAGCGCATGCTCAGACGGAGCATCTGCCCGGACGCTGCTGTCCCCATGGACCGGCCCCAAAGGCCCCGCGTGCTCCGAACACTCAACAGGGCCTGCTCTCCACTCCGCAGACAGCGCCCGAAGCGTGATGTTCGCGGAGCTCGGCGAAAAGGTCTCGAGAATTATGAGGCGTCCCCGGGGAGGAGCCAGCAGGCGACCAGGGCAAACCCAGCCGCCTAGGCCTCACGTCTGACACGATCCGCGCACAGCAGGCCGTCTGGGAGCCCGCCCTCAGCACCTCAGCCAATAAGCGCCTCGCTCCGCGTGACCACACCCACCACGCACTCGCACGCAAGGTCGGACACATCCAGAGCCCCGAGGGCCGGCCGCCGACTTCTGATTGGCTAGTACCTACGGTGGGCGGGATGTAGTGAAACCCGCAAGATCAGTCCAGCGAACCGCCGTCAGAAGCCGGCTGCCGGGTAAGTCGATCTCTTTCTGTACGTGAGTGACCCGGGAGCAGGGACCGGGTGGGTACGCGGGCCTCGTGGAGGGGCGATCGGGGCGGTGCCCTGTGGGGCGGAGGGATCTCGGGAGGATCTCGGGCTGAAAGCGGTGGGATGAGGAGCGGGGCACGGGCTGAGGGGAGCCGAGGGGTTGCCAGACCCTGCCAGGGTCTCTTCAGCCAGCGGAGGCGGAGCTTAAGAGACGCAGCGGAAACTTAGGGAGTGGATCGAGGCCGAGAGGGGGAAACCCGCCGATGAAAGGCGGCGATGAGAGTGTGACTGAAGCGGATTTCGGGGACCCGGCGAGAAGCGGGGGTGGAGGGAAAGAGGTGGAACCGTCCATACAGTCCTGACAAGGTCACAGGAAGGGTGGGAGATGAGGGGAGGGCGTCGAAGCCGTGCACCTTGCAGGCCTGACCTCCCCGGTGCGCGATCCCGGGTTTGCCCCGTCCCCAGGTGACCCGGTGCTCCTGGGTGGAGTAGGAAGGCCGGACCGGGTCAGCGTCCGCCGGAATGCAAATTTCCCCAGACAGGTGAACCTGCGGCTTGAAGAGCACAGAAGCACTGCATGGGTTCAGAAATGGGATTAGCCCTGGTGATTCAGCAGTGTTATCCTCCTTTTTCTTTATTCCCGGGGTGGAAAGCAGCACTTTCCTTTGGGGGTGAACCCCACCCAAGGAATCTGCTTCCGGAAGTACTGAGGCACTTTGCATCATGACAGCTTGAATGCAAAATTATGGCAGGTCCCAGTGGTTCTGTGTGCTCCTCATTGCGGGTACAGATTTGGAGTGTACTAAGGGGTTCTCTTTACCTCTTTGTGCACGTAATCACTCCGGGGGATACTTTTTAAATACAGATCCCTGGTGTTCTGTCTCTTGAACATTCCTATCAGAATCTCCACGCTGGCGCTTTGGCAGCCGTTTTAGACAGCTGACAGGTGACTGATACAAAACGAAATTTTGAGATGGTTGTTTTAGATAGTAGTTCTTGTGATCAGAAATGACAGGCTGAGAGTATTGGTCTAAGAGTTTTCGTCTGTTACATCACCTGATGCCAGGCCTTTCATTTTCTGTGTTTACCTTGTCTAGGCTCCCATGCATTTGGAAAAGGGTATCAGTAGTCTTTGATGTTGTTGTTGTTTATTTTAGTTTTGTGTTTTGAGACAGGGTCTCACTGTGTATATCAGGCTGGCCTGGAACCGGCTATGTAGACCAGACTGGCCTTGAACTGGTGTCAGTATCGTTAACTGAACTTACAGAATAGTTTGTATTCAGCAAACTAAGTTTGAATATGTGGTTATTGGTGTCTTTAAAAAAATTGTTCTACATTCCAAAAGATACAGGTCAATCACTGGATGAATGAGATTATAAAGGAAAATTTAGTGGAAAATATCCCTTCAAGTCACAGTTGAAGTTGTTAGATGATTTAAGTCACTGTGAAAGAGTACATTTAACTTTAGGCATGACTTATACATATTTTACAGTTCAGAGAGAGTGTTGGGGGTTTCTGTTGAAGAATGGATTTTTGTATTTTCAGATTAAATTTGTACCTGTGTCATAAAAGTATTGATATGATAATATATTGTCAACCAAAAGGATTTTGGACTGTGTATTGGGAGACCTGGAGTCTAATCGAACCTGCCAGAGATGTATTCTTAGTGTTAAACAATTCATATAACCCTTCAGACCTATTTTTCCCAAAGTAAAATAAGGATATTCATCATTGTCTGATTAATTTATTTTTAAGTATTTTACTGTTTATTTTTATTTTATGTGTGTTTCCTCTACATGTATGTAAGTGCATATATCACATGTATGCAATGCCTGTAGAAATTAGAAGACGGCATCGGATCTCCTGGAACAAACTGAAATTACAAATGGTTGTTAGCTGCCTTGTAGGTACTGGGAACTGAACCAGGATTCTCTGTAAGAACAGCCAGTCTCTGAACCGCTGAGCCATCTCTCCAGCCCCCCGATTCATTTCTTACTCTTAAATTAAAATTTGTGCTTACTGATCATGATTTTTTAAAAAAGGTCCTTTTCACACAAGTGCTGTATTTTAGGAATATTTGGGAAATTTCTAGGTTATAAAGTTAGTTATCAAAATTACATATTCAGCAAGTGTTTTTAATTTATATTAGATCAGAGTTACATCATTTCTAAGACATAAAGGTCTAATTTGAACTTAGAACAACAACTGGTATGTGTGGATTTTTAAGTATTCATATTTCATCTGACTTTATCCTCATATGTGTACATGAGCATAAATGACAGGTTGTCATTGGTCCCTTCTAGGTCTTCTTTTTGTTTCGTTTTGTTTTTGAGTCAGGGTCTTCTGCATAGCTCAGGCTGGCTTCAAACTTGAAATGTCTCACCTCAGTCTTTTCAATGAAAGTGCCCTCAGGCACACCCAGTTCTTTTCAGTTTCTTCATCTGCTCTTTGTGCCCCCTTCTGATAGTCAAATGTAGGTATAATTGGTGAAATGAGTGTCAATGCATTGAAGCAAATGCCTCTCTCATCCAGGCCATGCAATTATAGCTCTAACCATAGCTTTCTCTGAGCTCCAGACTCCTCTCCAGCTTCCTACTAGATGTCTGCCCACATAGGCCTCATAGGCATCATTTATCATTTTAATTCCAGTATTTTTGTTATTTTAAGACAGAGTGCTGCTACGAAGCCTACACTGGCTTTAAACTCATCATCTTCTTTCCTCTGAGTACTGGGATTATAGGCATATACTACCACTCTGGCTGTCATTAGTCCTCTAAAACAAATAGCAGCCACATGGCTCCCCACACCCTGATTCTTAACTGCAGAGGCCACTTGCTGAAAGTGAGGTCAAATGTGTGGTCCATGTTAGTGTCCAGAGTCTTTCATAGGTAAGGAATACTTCTGTATGTATATATATATATATATATATATATTAAAGTGACAGTTATTCCCTTCCCTCCTGAAAGGAGAAGAACACCTTTTGCTCCATGGACCTGCTGGACAATTATACTCATCCACTTAGGAAATAACTTGTTTGTGTATATATGTGTTTTTGTTTTTGACAGTGCTGAGGGTATAACCCATAGCCTCCTGCATGCTAAGCAGGTGCTCTATCGCTGGACTACATCCCTAGTACAACTTGCTTTAGGAGACAGTTCTCAAGTGATGTTTGAGATGAGGAAGTATAGAGGTGAAGGGAGTTTTTAAAAAGTGAGTTGATAGTTCCATCATTTGTGGCCTCAAGGAATCAGGACCTATTCCGCTTGTCTTTTTTTTTTTTTTTTTCATAGATGCAATATAAGAATAATAGAAAGAAATTGGTACTTAGGTATATACAACTCGATGTTTTCTTATTGACTGATAAAACTATAAAAGTATGTAATTGTTACTTTTTACTATCATGACTAAATTATCTGAGATTAATTTTCATTGTTGAAGAACATAGCTGGATTTTCATTTCCTTATTTTATTTTATTTCGTGGTGTTGAGTATCAATCCCCAGGTCCTTGCACATGATAGGCAAGCATTCTACCACTGAGCCACATCCTCAGATTGATAACTGAATTTATTTAACAAACATTTTATGGTTATGTAATGTATGTGGGGTTTTACAGTAAGCCATGGGAATATATGTAAGCAGGCAAGCACAGCGAACGTAGTGTCCTGGCTCCAAGGAAGCAAAGGAGTGGTAGTAAGTGTTACTACGAAGAAAGTGAAGGTTCTATGGGAGAGCATAACTAAAGTACTTATCTCAAACATAGGGAAATCAGAGACTTCCAGAGGAGGGCTGTTCAGATGCAAACCTGAAAAAATAGGAGTTAGCTAGGGAAGATTGTGAAGGGAGTTGGAAAGTGGCCAAAGGGAGGAAAGCTGTCGTGACAGAGGAGTCAGCGGTGGAAAGGCTTGGAAGTGAGAGAACAAGACAAAAACAATTGCTAGAGTGCAGAGGTGAAGAAGGGAGCAGGATTTGTGACTGACATGGTCCTGTCTCTGAGAAGTTTGTGCGTAGGAGTGAAGGTAATAAACATATCAGCCTAACGTACGTGCCATGTATATCTCTGACATACAGTCCATTTATACTGTTTTAGAAATCTTGGGTTCTGATGAAACTTCTCAAACCCCCTTTAGCTAACCCCCTGTAGTTCAGCTCCCTTTGTATGGGTTATCTTTACTAGCAGTTAAGCACATTCTGTCCTTTCCTTTTTTAAAAAACAAAAACACTTTTTTGAACCTTTAATTGATTCACTGTTTTTGTTTTGGGTATTTTATGTATTTGTTTTTTTCTTCCAGTCAAGATCCCACTCTAACCTGTTTGTTTGTTTTGCTTTCTTTGAGTTAGGGGGAGGGGATTGTCATTTCCCTATGTAGCCTAGACTGGCCTAGAACTCAAAACCTTTCTCTTTCAGACTTCCTCAGTCTCCTAAGTTCTGGGGTTACGACTGACCCACCACGCCTGGCTCCTCGGGATTTGATTTATCTCTGCAAATATAGCAAGTGTCCTGAACCTTGAACTTATTGAACTTTGTGTATAAAAAGCTTAGTAAGAGTTCATTGAGTTAGGAAGTAATGGAGTACACACACAAAAAAAATTCCATTCTGACTGAGTATCTCCTACCAAGCTAGTTTTTGTCTCCATTAGCTGACAAGTTTGACTCCTCAATAGGTATAGAGTTTGAGGGGATAAATTCACTTTTAAACTAGACATGCTCTCTTTACAGTTGGATTTTTTTTTTTAAGGGTCTTGGACTTCAGGGCTTCTCCTGCCAAAGGGAATGTACTGCACATGAAGGGTCCAAGATTATATGTGGTAATGGGCTGGGCAGTAATAGGTACTAATCAGAGACTTGTGTACTGTGTGCTCTATTTGCCTCCCCTGTCTAATCTATGGGTAATGGTAACAGGCAGTTCAAAATTGTTCATTGAAGTTATGGCAAAGGTGAAATCAAATTGTCATTACCTTATTATGGTGAAATGCCTGTTAACTTCCTGTGTGAGAGATGTCTGTAGGAAAAGAGGAGCCTTTGCTCTCTAGGATAATGGGAATGATTCCTTTCCATGCTCATTTCTTCATATGACTGTTAAGCCTGTGTCTGCCTTTTTAAGGTACCATTTAAAGGAATATTTTAAAAGAAAGTAGAGGGGTTAGAGAGATGGGCCAGTGGTTAAGAGCACTGGCTGTTCTTGCTAAGGACCTGGGTCAGGTTCCCAGCACCCACATGGCAGTAACAACTGTCTGTAACTCCAGTTCCAGGGGATTTGACACCCTCTTCTGACCTCCTTGGACACTGTACAATACAGGCGCACTTACCTACATGGAGACAGTATGCTCATACACATAAAATAAAAATAATAAATTTATTTTTTTAAAAAAAGAAGGTAGAGAGTTTTGGGGAGGAAGCCTGGGAAGTATTATTGAGAAAATGTATAAAAAAAGACAGATCAAAAGTTTAATAGATACTCATTAAGAAGGCCATGAAAGTAGTTGTGTGGTGCAGTGATGTTAAAAGTTACAACCTCAGATCATGAAAAGTCAAAGGATACTCAATTGAGCATAAAAATATATCTAAAAGGAACTGTTTCGAGCAACATTAGTTAAAATTACTCTGTCTCTAAACAGAATAAATAACTAGGTAGAAATTTTAGCTGTAGCTGCAATAACCATTAATGAAATTAGGACTGGAAACTACTCACAGGTGAGCACTGAAGCCAGGTAGCCTGTTGGAGTTCCTAAATCAGCCTTCAGGGCAACGGATACTGCACTTAACCATACTTTAAGTGCTTAGTAGGGTGCTAGAGAGATGGCTCTTTGGTTAAGAGCACTTACCTTGCAAAGGACTCAAGTTGGGTTCCCATTACTCCCATTGGGTGGCTTGCAAATGCAGGGGATTTGACACCCTCTTCTGGGGTCTGAAGGCAGACACACACACACACACAGACACATGTGCACTTGTGCAAATGGGAGAGAAAGTGAAATGATGGGAATAGCTATATGCAATTATCTTTATTAGTAGAGCTTAATTTCTAAAAATGTTTTTTCAAGTTTATGAATAGATATATCAGGTTTCATGGAAACTAGTAATATTCTAAGTTTATTCCAGTATTCAGTAATATTTTAGATATTTTTCATTATAGAACCTCAAAAAATTGTCTTTCAGGAAGATTCTTCTAGCAGTCACAATGTCATCCAACACAGATCTTACCCTTTCTTCTTATGATGAAGACCAGGGATCTAAATTGATTCGAAAAGCTAAGGAAGCCCCGTTTGTCCCTATTGGTAAGTTAGCTGATGCTCTGATCAGCTGAGACAACAGAAGTGTCTTAAACTTGAATGTTGAGTATATCCTGAAAACATTTGATTTTTAGTTTGTTGAACAATGCTAAAATCAGCAACACATAAATCTCATCACAAAAATCCTTCTATATGAATTCATACTTGTTCTGTTGACTGTTTCTTTGGTGAGTCATGTTGTGTTGGGATCCTGTAACCACTCTCTGACTCAGTATTTTGCCAGGAATTGAAAGACTTGTATAGTCAGGGTTCTGATTTATATAGATAAAAGGTATAGATTAGAATTCAGATCAGAATATCTGAAATGATATCCAGGAGAAATGGAGCACAAACTTAGAGGTGTCTCCTTCTGGTAGACGTAGTCTTCCACCTGTGGTGTGTGGCCACATAATGAAGTATCCACCAGCCTGGGAAGGCTGCCAAGCTCTGATGTTTAGGGTTTATTGAGGTCAGTCACATAGGCAGACAGTGCCCAGGAAGGCCTTGAAATGCACGATACACAATAGTGTGATAGCCTCAATAGAAATTTCAGTCAGTAATTTAGAATAGGTTTTACTTAGATAAAGCAGATGCAGATTATATTTAGTATTTAAACCCTGGAGACTTCTCCTTCAAAGCGGGGAGTGAGGCAGGGCTCCACATGAACTCTGCTTTTGTTGCTCAGAGCTTCTAAACATTTGCATAGGACATGAAAGGAGCTGTTCATACTTCTGGACGAAACATTGTTTTGCAAGTGATATAATTAATTACCTGCATAGGAAATTCAGGGAAACCAAATGAGAGACAGCTGGAACCAGTAAGAGAAAAAGTTACTTTCATGAATGCATCAAAAACATTGGGGGCGGGGGAGGATCCAAGACTATCTAAGATCTAGAGAAAGCAAAACTACAAAATTATACTTAAGGGCACAGACCATAGGAGTGGAAGTTGACAGATGAACCTTTGAAGATTTTCATTCCAAATCTTTCCTGATGATAGATACTTATTTTCTGGTTTTGATCTGACTTCCTAGAGGTTTGACAGTTGTTTACTCCAGAAACGATTACTGTTTTACCTTTGCAATGCTAATAACGTTTGTTTCCTAATTTCATTGTTTTAATTTTAGTATTCAAACCCAATTAAAAGTGTTTAACCACTCAGTAGTTAGGGTGTATGTGTGTGATGATTTTGTTCTGGTTGATAAGTTTTTGTTTTATGGTATATAGTCTAGGTATTCAATTTTTTTAAAATTAAAGGTTTTCTTTGTTGCCTAATTATGATTGTATTTTGTCCAACCTTCCTAGACATTTGAAAGGATGTATGATCTGTCTCAAAATAGCAAATGTTATTTAAAACTTTATCTTAATAAGATTAATAATTGTATTCAATTCTGTCGTTTTCTGAAAGAGACATTGAGTTTTCAAGTTTTGAGCATGTGCCAGTAGTGTACCTGTATCTTAAATTACACGCACACACGCGCGCACGCGTACACACACACTTGATCATTTTGAGACAGGGTCTCCCTGTTGCCCCAACTGACCTGGAACTCGCTATGTAGACCAGGTTGACCTCAATCTTACAGATATCAGCCTGCTTCTGCCTACCAAGTGCTGGGACTAAAGGTGTATGCCACCACACCCAGCAGTTTAAAAAAATGTTTTAAATTTGTTACTGTGTGTGCGTGTGTGTGTTTGAGCATGCACATGCCATGGTACATGTGTGGAGGTAGGTCTCTTTTCCTGTCTTTGCATTATGTACTGCAGGCTAGCTGGCCCTTGAGCTTTGGGGTGATTCTCCTGTCTCTACCTCCCATCTCCCCATAAGAGTGCTAGAATCATAAATGTTCACGTCATCTCACTGCTTGTTTCTTAATGTGGGTTCCAGGCATCAAACAGGTTGTCAGGCTTGGTGACAGGTGCCTTTACCTGCTGAAATATCTCATACCCACCCACCTCTGCCCTGCTTGTACTCTTTTAAAGAAGTCTACTTATTCTACAAACCCACATTTTTTTGTTTTGTTTTTGTTGTTTGTTTTGTCTGTTTGTTCATTTTTGGGTTTTTTGAGGCTGGATCTCCCTGTAGCCCCAGCTGGCCTGGAACTTATTATATAGTACAAGCTGGGCTCTGTCTCACAGAGTTCCACCTGCCTCTGTCTCCAGAGTACTGGGATTAAAGGTGTGCTTCACCATGCCCAGCTCAAACCCACATCTTTAAAAAGATAGACCTTAATTGGACATGGTGGCACATGCCTATAATCTCAGCATTTGGAAGATAGAGGCAGGATGATCAGGAGTTTAAGGTCATCCTCTCCCATACAGCAAGTTCAAAGCCAGCCTGGGATAATTGAGTTGAGATCCTGTTACCAAAAAATAAATAACAAAGACCTAAGAAAAAAGATCCTAACTTTCTGGATTTGTTGCTGTTTACTATGGCATTCTGATTTCAGGCCGTGAGGCAAAAAAAAAAAAAAAGTAAGACTTGGTTTGTGTATTGAATAATGAATGATCTGGTAAAATGTCCTTATAAAATCTTAGAAAGTACACTGACAAATGGTAAACTCTCCTTGGTCTTCTCCTCAACGCAGCTGACATACTTGGGACTGTTTGTTTTCTTAGGAATGGCCGGTTTTGCAGCAATTGTTGCGTATGGACTATACAAATTGAAGAGCAGAGGAAATACAAAGATGTCCATTCACCTGATCCACATGCGTGTGGCTGCCCAAGGTTTTGTGGTGGGAGCCATGACTCTTGGTAGGTTCCAACAGGAGGTTCCAACAGGACATTTTCATATCTCTGTCCCCCACTGATGCTTTTCTTTACCAACAAAACAAAGTAAATACGTTCTACTGACCTTAAAGCAGTTTGGAAATTCATTTACTCATTTTCATGTGAAAGGTTAATCATGAGTATAATTCAGGTAGTGACGTGGTTTTATTGCCTGTGATATATCCCAAAGAAAATAATTCTGTGACTTTTATAATTTCATTGCAGTCTGAACATGCAGATAGGTGGTAGGAACACAGTTCTTTGAGAAAGACATGATGGTGATTGAGTTTGTGAAGGTGGAAGAGATTTCTACACTGTGCCTCCTAAGTGCTCTTACTGGTGTCATGATTTATTGACTTTATTTGGCATTACGTAGTGAGTGATGTTTTAAAGTTGCCAGGTAAATACTGATTGTTCATTAAAATAAATGATGTAACATTGTGAGCAACTAGTACTAGCCTTGTACAACTTGGGAAATATTGTAGAAAGACTCTTAGAAATTTGAACTTAAGAAGGCTAAGAATGTAAGCCTCCTGGTGTCTGATTCTCCTTAGGAATATTCTGTTGACAGAGGTGCTGGTTTTAGCTGTTCTGTAAGCTGTTTTGTATTTTCTTAATATTGAAGAAAATATTTTAATGCTTAACTTCTGTTTTCTTTAGGTATGGGCTACTCCATGTATCAGGAATTTGTGGCGAAACCTAAACAGTAGAAGAAGAGATGCTGTCTTGGTCTTGTTGAAGTGCTTGCTTTAGTTACTACACATCTCACATTGAGGTTATATGTTTATGTCAAAAATAAATAATACAAGTGGGTTTAGACAATAATACAGTATTTTGAATAATGGTTTACTTTCTTGCCAGCTTGATTTGCCTGATAACCAAGTTATTAGTGACTAGTGCACTGAGGTCACTCAGGGGAGTCAAGCTAAAACAACAGAAACCTATCACCTGAATGCACTTTGTGAAAATGTCCTTACACCCTTAGGATGAAAGTAGTTTTAAAGAAGACAGCAGGAAAGTCCTGAAGTTCTCTGTTGGCTGCAGGAAGCTCCATGCTCTGGAAGGAAGCGTGCCCCAGTTAATTTAACCTTTGACCTGTGGGCTAGTTTGAGAACCTCAGCTTTTAAGGTTTGTTAGCTTCTGAAGAACTCTTTCAAAAGAGTACATGAAATATAACTAATTTTAAGCTCCCCACAACTGAGAGAGAGAACAAGAGAATGTGTGATGCGTGGGTGTATGTGTTTGTGTGTGTATGTGTGTGTGTGTTTAAATCAAACCTGGAAAGCTTAAAATAGAGCTGCATAGAAACTATTTATTTAGAATCACATGTATAAACAGGATAATTTAATTGTGGATTTCAGTTTAGATATTTTATAATTGCAAAATTATATTTTTGCTGCTATTGTATTAGAACAATTTTTAAATGTTATCTTGTAATACAGTTATATTTCTGTGTGTGTGTGTGCGCACATGTGTGTGCATGATGTTGAACATCAAACCCAGGGCCTCACATACTAGGCTGTGCCACTAAGCTTGAGCTTGAAGGCTCAAGAGTGTTCAGCAGCAGGATGGATAACATGTTAGGGACTTGCCATTTCAGCCTCTGTGAAATGAACTCTGGAGTGGCAGTTATAATTAATGAAATTAGACAAGACCACAATGTGCATGGTCTCACTGTGCACCGTATAACCTGGACCAAATCCAGAAATAGGTACTTAAAGTGGTAATACAAAGGTAAATGAAGAACAGATTTTTTTTTTGTTGGGGGGGGGAGAGTTGAGACAGGGTCTCCCTGTAGCCTCAGCTGGCCTGGAACTCACTATGTAGACCAGGCTGGTCTGGAACTCACAGAGACCCACCTGTCTCTATCTCCCTAGTACTGGCCAAAGGTGTACACAATGCCCAACTGAAGAACAGATTTTAAATATGGGCTGTGTGTTTGCTTTCTCTATAAGTGTCATTACATGTTGAAGCACCAAAAATGGGAGTCTTTAGTGGTTGGTTGGTTTGTGGGCAGGCTGGTTTTGTGAGACATTATACCATAAGCTGTGATAGACTTCAAGATTCTTAGTGCACTATAAAATTCTCTTGTCTAATCTGAACATACATTCCATAGTGACAACATGGCATATGTATCATTAAAGTAAATGAACACATCAGATATTTTGTATTTATTTCAGCTTAGAAAAAAATTAATCATCCCTCATTGTATCACAAAAGGAAAAAAGATAAATTGTTTGCATCTTTGATAGGAACCACAGTTAAAGAATATCTACATATGGAAATAACAACTGGCCTTTATTGAGCATTTACTATATACTCTACACTGCTCTGAGAACTTTGTGTGTGTGTGTGTTTGGCTATATATATGTGCATCACTTGTGTACCCAGCACTCATGGAGGCTAGAAAAGGGAGTTAAAGATGGTTTTAAGCTGCCTTGTGGGTCCTAAGGACTGAACCCAAGTCTTCTACGAGAGCAACAAGTGCTCTTAACTGCTGAACCATCTCTCCAGTCCCTTATGTTTAAATTGTTATTGTGTGTCGGGGTTTGTGCACATGAGTGCAGGTACCAAGGACACCAGAGGCATCAGATCCCTTGGAGCTGGAGTTATAGCCAGTTGAGGTGCTGAGAACCAAACTCAGTTCCTCTACAAGAGTAGTGTTTGCTCTTAACTGCTGAGCTATCTCCAGCCCCTTTATTACATTTATTTCTCTGTATGTGCATGTGTGTGCACACTTGTTTAGAAAACAGAGGTCAGAGGACAAGTTGCACAAATCAGTTCTCTCCTCCCACCCTGTGGGTCCCAGGGATTAAGCTCAGGTTGCCAACCTTGGCAGCAAGTACCTTACATGCTGAGCCAGCTTTTCCAACCTCTAAGAACATATAATGTCATTAAACTTGCTAATAACCCTAAGAAGTAGGAGCCCATCTCATAGCATACTGAAGCCTAGGTCCCATAGCTAAAGGAAACTAAGCTTGGGACTGCAACTTCGGCAGTCTTGTTTAACAGCCTTTGTGCTCTACAATCTATAGAACTGACAGATGTTTTTTTTTATTTTTTTTATTTTTCTAGTTTGGATTAGATGGAGTTCCCTTTAAGAAGAGTTGCATGCAGTCTCTCCTGCAGAAGCCTTTTCTGTAGAAGGCTCAAGAGTGTTCAGCAGCATGATGGATAACATGTTAGGGACTTGCCATTTCAGCCTCTGTGAAATGAACTCTGGAGTGGCAGTTATAATTAATGAAATTAGACAAGAGACCACAATGTGCATGGTCTCACTGTGCACCGTATAACCTGGACCAAATCCGTTTTCTGTCATTCATGAAATGAGAGCTTGAACTACAGAAACACCTGTGGTCCTTTCTAGCTGCTGGGTCACTATGTAGCTCCATGTGAAAGTGCTTCAAAGGTGGAGGCTATTACTGAGAGCTCCTCCTCAGCTTTGAATAGGCATGTGAGGTGCTTATAGGCATTCCTAAGAGTCTCAGGAAAGATGAGCTTTCTGTAGAGGAATGAGCTTCAGAAACTTCTCCCTGTTTTTCATTTCCCATTAAGTTTTACTTTTGAGACTTTTTTTTTTTTAATGAAACAGGAACTCCTAGATCTGCCACCCTGAACCACATAGCTGTGTCTGCCTCATCTCAAATAGGAACCATATCCATGCCATAGGACTGTTAGGATGAAAGAAAATAGGGACTACGAGGCTTAGGGAAGCATTTGGTGCTTTAGTAAACAATGCATGGCTGCTGTTTTCATTGTTGTGTTGAGTATAGGGGCTTAAAGTCATGGGAAGCTAGCAGTAAGTGATCACAACAAAGCATGGTGACTACCGGGTAGAGGAATGAATGAGAACATCTGGCTAGAATGGAGTCCAAGGTTGGGGCTAGAAAAGTCTCCTCAAAGTGATGGTATTCTACTTGGACTTTTCATGGAGGGACTTCTGGTCTCAATGCTGGATATTACTGGAAAGTTGTGTGTGATTGCTCCCTGCCCTTCTCCCTTGGTTGCCTGTCTGAGAACATCTAGTTGTTTTCATCCAAAGCACTTGGCATTAGTCTCTGGCTCACCTAAGTGTTCAGTTAGTGGCTTGTTGCATTAGAGTAAGCCTTGTTTTTATTTCTATCCATTGAAAAAAAGTTGCAATTCATTTCCATGTCTTTGGGCTCTACATCCATGGATTCAACCATCAAGTATCTGAAATGTTAAAATTTTTAAAAAAAGTTTGTGTCAATTCTTAACATCTGTAGTCTTTGTTTCCCTGCCATAATTTCTGTTTACTAGCATTGTGTTGTGTTAGGCGGTATAATCTGTAGAAACTTAATATAGGGAATGTGCAAAGCTTATAAACAAACACCTCACTGTTTTATATAAGAGCTTGAGCTTCTGTCTTAGGGTTGGTGACTTCAACCCTTTCCAGTTACTGAGCAACAGTGACATCTGGTGGTGAGAGTTGGAATCTGACCACACTTGTGAGCTCCCTTAGTGCAGTGTGTGTATCACATGAGAACTTGAGAGAGACCCAGGCTGCTCTCCAGAACACTGCTCATGTAGACCAGGCCTCCTGCCTTATGAGTGAGGAACTGCTGCTCAGAGTTCCAGCATCTGAAGTTAAGATTCTATCCCTATGAATCCACAACCCATTGACTCATTGTAGGGCCAGAACTAAATTACTATGTATTAAATACTGGAACTGCCACTTACTTTATATACTTGGGCCTACCTAAAGGCTCTAGATTTAAGAGAGGATCTTGAGCATGTACCATCCTTATTGGGATTGCCATGTGACCACTGAGTGGTTTACTTAGTATTGTTCATGGAAGGACTGCTCCCGTAATCTAGTTCCATTCTTAAATAGTCTGCTTTCCCCTTAACCACCCAGATGAGGCAGACAAGAGAGGAAAATATCCCTAAATGGGTCTGAGGAGGGTGCCAGTTCAGTTACCTGAGAGGAACCAGGATCAGGTTCTCTATAGTCCCCTGAGCTTTTTGTAATACTGTTAGGTCTTCCAGTTTCCAATAGTTGAGAAACTGAAGATTTGACCACCACACCTTCTAGTTACAGTCCTCATCTTCAGTGGGGTTACTGTCTTCCCTGCTGGTGGCATTTTCATTTCTGTCAACAGTACCTCCATCCCACTGTCTTCCCTTGGCCTCAGCCTCTCGGAGTTGTCTCTCCTTCCTCCTGTTCTGTATGAAAACTGTCAGCTTTTCATGAATTCATATTAGCAGAGTCTCATATTTGTCCTTGTTCCTCTTCCTGTTGCCTCTACTTTTAACCTTGATCATTCACTACCCCTAGTGCCAATCAATACTTGTTTCAGCCTTTCTAAGAAAGAAACTGATGAGACGTACAAATGGTCTTTACTGAGGATGTGGTAAGTCAAATGCTAGTAAGTGCCTAAGGCACAGGGGACCTGTGGGTGGGTCTCCATCTCCAGCACAGCCGTTGTGCTCCAGCCGTCTGAGAGAACAGAGGGCATTCGAACAGGTCCTCAGGTAGCCCAGAGTGTGATGGGAATTTGGAAGAATTCCCAGGATACTGCCTCAGTGGACAGCTCACTTATTGAAACCAAGGCAGGGGGTTATATAGGGAGGCCTTTCTGGCCATTACAGAAGGCGGGAAAGTTAAAGGGGGGGTTTTAGGTAAAGGTGGGAAGGTAGTAGGGCTGACATGGAAATTAGGAAGGAGGAAATGAAACTCAAAAACCTGGTTTTGGTCTGAGGTGATCTTTGTGGGGAAAAGAAGATTAAGCAACTGTTAAGGAATGAAGATGTATCTGCAGTGGCTTCCTGGGCCCTAGGTTATAGCTTTAGGTAAAGCAGGCCAGGACACCTGCTGTCCCTTCAGGGTCTCTGGGCTCACACTGCCCGCTCAATGCTTTTATGCAATAGGCCCAGGTCCCGCGGGAACCCAGACAACAGGAGAAACTGGTAATTACTGAAATCAGATGGCATTCATCCTTATGTTTAAAAAGCCTGTATGTATGGCTTGGGATATGGCTTGGTGGTAAAGCACTTGTCTAGCACATGTGTGCTCAGCACCACAAAAATAAATAATAAAAGCATTAAACAAAGAGATCAAAAACGAACCAAGATGGAATTGAGAAATTTGGGAGGAAAACTGGCATGTATTCCCAGACCATTTTGCTAAAGGACTGGTGAAGAGCCAAGGTAGATCTCACCCATCAGAGAAGTCACTTGGAACTAAGGGTCACTGGATCTTGGCAGAACATTGAGTTTTCTGATAAAGTCAACTGTGCCTGAGGTCTCCATATACATAAACACATCTCAGATAATCAGACTCCATGGGCAAAATCAGACCTTACTGGAGCCAAAATGACACACCACTAAAATGAAACATTCCACAGGGTCTTGCAAGAGACTGGTGGCCAGGAAAGCCCAAGTCCATCATGAGTTAAAGAGGCAGAACTTCATAGGATGTGGCTTTGGGCCTGGAGAAAATGGACTTTTTAATCTCTGTGGAGCCCTTGAGTATGAAGTAGAAGAGTCTGTTCCTGTTAGCTTTTCTATTGCTGTGACAAAACCAACTTGGGAAGGAAAGGGTTTATTTCAGCTTACAACTCCTAGGTCGCAGTCCAATCACTGAGGGAAGTTAGAGCAAGAACCAAAAAGTAGACAATAGAACGTTTACTGACTTGTCACCCTGGCCTGTGCTTTAGTCTTCATTCTTATACAACCCAAGACCACCTGTCCAATGTTGACACCACACACAGTGGACTCCCACATCACTCTGTTCCTGAAAATGCCTCACAGACATGCCCAGAGGCCAATCAGATGGAGCTGATCACCCAGTTGATGTTCAGTCTTCCCAGGTATGCCAATTTCACACCAGAAGCTACCCAACACATTAAGGCTTAAAGCCCTAGGCCCAAAATGCCTCAAAGCGGTTTGCTTCTGCTCTGAATCCATGCTTATATTTTTCTAGTGACTCTTTGGCCTCTTGAGTCCTGGTCCTGGGAAGAGACAAGCTCTGGATATCAGTCCCAATGCCCAAATATAAACCATTGGCTTAGTGTTCCTGTTTGCATGCGAGTCAATACCACGACTCATGAATGTCTATCCCCAAGAAGAACTCAGAGATAGAGTGATCAGATTGTGAAAGAGGAGCTTGAAGTGGAGCTAGATTAGGGGCCTTGATTTCAAGCTGCAGCAAAATTATGAAGAAACAAGACAGCTAGATATGTAGTAGTATAAATGTACATACTACTAAATACTAGGAAGGGCATTTCACGTGTTACAAAGCCAGCCCTCTTGATTATGACAGCAGGGTTAATACTGCTATTTTAATAAGAAAATAGAGGTTTTTTACTTTATACCAGTGAGTTAATGTCCAGGTACTCACACTTATCTGTTCAATCTAGTTTCTCATTAAGGACAATCACTACTTAAGCCTAGTTGTAAGAGAGTGTTATTTCAGTGAAGGGAAGTCTATTGATGAACCTCTTCAAGAAAGTAAATAAATGTGGGCTGAGGAGATGTCTAGTCAGTTAAATGCGTGCCTTGAAGACCTGAGGACTTCGGTTCAACCCCCAGAACCCAGATATAAAAAGCTGAGTATGGTGTGCACACTTAGAATCCCAGCCCTGGGAGGCAGAGATAGGAGGATCCTTAGGGCTCATCCGGCAGCCAGCCTAGCCAAACCAGTGAGCCCCAGGCCACTGAGAAACCCTGAATGCTAGTTGCCTTTCTGATGCAATGATAAATTAACCTGACAAAAGCGACTTAGCAGGGGAGAAAGGTTTGTTTGAACTCACAGTTGGAAGTCACAGTCCATCACTACAAAGAAGTCAAGGCAGGGACTTGAGACAGTCATCTACAGCCAAGAGCAGAGACGAATGTGTGCATGCAACTGCTTAGTTCCATTTCTCTTAACCCAGGGAATGGTGCCACCCACAATTAGTGTAATCAAGACATTGCCACAGCCCAACAGTCTCTCACTGAAATACTCTGTCCAGGTGATTCTAGATTATGTCAAGTTGACATAACTATCACACCCTGTCTCAAAAACTGGTAGGATGGCTTCTGGCTTCCACATGCATGCACACACACACAAAGATTCATTTTTGAAAGAAAAGAAAAATGTTAAACGATCTCCTAATTACAGAATATGAAAAATCAATATCAAACATTAGAAATGATTTCTGATATTTAATAATAACATTTTATTTGTTTATGGAAAGGTATAAGTAGTTATGGTAAAGCATGTTGTGTAGTATATTTGGACTCTTAGCAATAAAAATTTTTCCTGTATACTTTAAGGAACATTTTCAGAAATGCCAGCTATTTTTTAAGAGATAAACATTAATAAATTAGTATACTTCAATCAGCAAACTCATGACTAAGTGGAACCACAAGCTGAACGCCATTTATAAAATATTTCAGTCCAAAAAAGGAACACAGCTTATTTCCATTAGTTTTCTTCAATCACATTTTGAAACCGTTGTGTTTAACTGTAGTGTATATCAGGGCTCTGAGTCTTCTGTTCCTCTTGTTTTATGGCATTCAACTTGGAGAACTCACCACATATCAAAACAAACCCTTATATTTTAACAATTTCTGCAGTGTTTTGTTGTTTAGGGAATTCTCTATGTCAACGTAGAGATGTTAAAAGCTTTAGCTGTAGCTGGATAGTGGGGCGCCCACCTTTAATCCCAGCACTCAGGAGGCAGAAGCAGGCAAATCTCTGTGAGACTGAGGCCAGCCTGATCTACATACTGAGTTCCAGGCTAGCTGAGGCTACAGGGAGACCTGTCCAAAATAAAAAAAAGTGTTTTTTAAAGTAAGCAGTGCTCTACAAATAGTTCTGGATGGAGAAACAGAGTGTGGGGCTAGGATTAACAAACATCTGTTTAAAATGAAGGATATAGAGACCCAGGTTCACCTGACTTCCGACAGACCAGAGGCTGGGGGCTAGAGAAGTGGTTCACTGGTTAAGAGCACTGAATGTTCTTGCCGAAGATCTGGGTTTGAATCCCAGTACCCACATTATGGCTAACAACCATCTGTAACTTCAGTTCCAGAGGATCTGATGCCCTCTTCTGGCCTCTGTAGGCATTGGATGACATGGGTGCACTTAAATATATGCAGGCAAAACATTCACACACATAAAATTTTAAAGTTCCTGATTTTGTGAGAATGGTTTACTAGAGTATCCTTGTTAAAAGATACTCTGAGCACACTAAGCAATCCTTAGATTGATGGTGCAAAAATTCTAACATGCACTGTGTGGTTGGTGCTGGGGTGGAACACAGGGCAAGCATGCCGAGCAAGCACTCTGCCACTGAGCCACATCTTTAGCCCTTGGTGTTTTAGAATGGGGTCTTCCTATGTAGTTCAGGGTGGCCCTAACCTTATGATGGAGCCCAGACTGGTTTTGAATTTGTGATCCTCCTGCCTGTGCCTCCAGACTGCTGGGATTACAGGCAAGTGTCACCATGCTCTGCTTGAAACTTTCTAGCATGTACCCTAGCATGCCAGTTCTGAGAGTCTACCATCTCTCACATAAGCTCTCCTCTTAATGGAAATCTGGCTTTCTTCTGGGAGCAATGCTTTCCCAGAGCCATCTAGGTACATCTGACTCTTAACAACACATACCAAATAGTCTGTTCATGATCCTGAGGTGAATGAATGATATTCTAACACACACCCTACTCTGCCCCTTGGCTGTCTTATAGGTTCAGCTTAACAGGCAGGCAGTTAAAGACTAAACAAATAGTTAAAGACCTATTCTTGCTTTATCAAAAAACCTTGTACTTTTGGATGACCTCAGCATATGAAAGTGACCGAGGCACTGCATGGGATGGGTGTGGTGTGAATAGGAAGTTTAAATTTCCCAAAATGTGTTTTAAAGAAGCTTTTAAATACTGCACACAAATGTACATTGTGTTGTATACATTGTGCTGTCCTGCAACGGGGTGGGCCGGTGAATGCACTGTTGTGGTGGTCTCATTCTACATCTTCGCCGGTAATAACGATGCAGTATTCACCTTAAGTGCATGGAAAATAACTTCAATATAGATAACTTTCACACTATAGAGTCCTGGATGAATATTTGGAAATTCCACTCGGATCATCTTTCCTACAAGTTTGCCTCCCACCCCTAGATGGCCCAGAAATATAGCAATGTTGAACTTGGACATGCATTTAAAAAAAACAAAACAAACAAAAAAAAAAAAAACCATGGGACTGGAGAGGTGGCTCAGCAGTTAAGAGCACTGGCTGCTCTTGCAGAGGACACAGGTTTGGTTCCCAGAACCCACATGGTGGCTAACAACCCTCCATATTTCCAGTTCTAGGAATCTGACACCCTCTTCTGATCTCTGAGGTTACTGCATGATGGGTGCACTTATATATATTCAGGCAATACACTCATACACATAAAATAAATAAAAATAATAAAATATTAAATATGTTTTTGAAAACAATTTTCATTATTTCTAAAATTCTTTAAAATTCTAAAATTTTATTTGCTTTTTAATAAAGCAATAAATTCTATGTGTATGGGGATGTTGGTTTGTATATGTGCTTGTTAGTACATATTGGGTGTGTGCATGTGTTCCTGCAGGTGCATGCCTGTGTGTAAGTCCCAGGTTGACCACATGTGTCTTTCCTTGACTGTCCTCCACCTTTAGTTTTTTGACACAGGGTCTTCTCAGTGAACCTGAAGATCATAGATATAACCCATAACCACTTCTGTTTCAGTTTTGTTTTGTGCCACGTTTGAAAAAAAAAAAAAAAGCTTTATTTGGCATAATTGTTTTTCATCTTGCCCCAGTCACCATCATAATTCCACCCTCTTCCCACCTTGTTTGACTTTTTCCAAAATACTCCTGATAACTATGTTACATTTCATAGTAAATCGTCCAGTTCCCAAAGCCCTTGCAGGCCAGTAGGATTTGTATCTCCGTGAAGAACACCCGATCCGTATAACTTTTTAAAGATTCACTTCGGAGGTCAGGCGTGGTGGTGATTGCCTGTCATCCGAGCATTCAGGAGTAGAGAGAGGATCAGAAGTTGAAGGTCATTCTTGGCTACATAGCAAGTCAGCCTGGAATGCGTGAGACCCTGTCTTTAAAAATTAATGGTAGTAGTAACACTAATAATTATTAATAACAATAACTCAAAAAATGCACTCCGGAAAATTAAAGTTTGAAGGGCGCGTTGCACTCTTCCATCCAGCTCGCGGGGTCCGTTTCCACCAGGGCCAACAGCACCTGTCAGTCTAAGAGCTCTCTCGGCCCCCGTAGGCGGGTGCAACGTTGCTGGTTTCCCTGGTAACGGTTGCCAGGGTAGCGCCTGCTGGCGTCTGGAAAAGGCGTGAAAGCGATGGCGTCCCTGAAGCCTAGTGCAGAGGCCGCTGTGAGTGCCCGGAGGGCTGAGGACAGGCGGGGAGCCTGGGCTGGGGTCCAAGTGGACCGCGGGGAGCGGGAATCCAAACCCGGGTCCAAGGCAGGAGCGGAGCGGGGATCCTAGTGGAACTCGTTGAGCCAGTACTGCCGGCAGCGTGCGACCTGCGGCATGTGTTCCCGGGCATGACCCAGGTGTGTAGCCCCTGCTGTGGCTGCAGCCTGAGCCTTATGCTGATTTCCCTGTGTGTGCCTGTGACAGTGACTGGCCGGCCCCTAGGTTTTCTGTGAGAAAAGGTTAGTGAGTCGGAGGACAGGCGTATGCCCAGGGTCCCGAATGGATGATACTAGAATACAGGCCCATGGGCAGCAGTGTCTTCTGGCAGCTGCCACCCAACATTTTCCCTCCTGGCAGCACCCACTTCTCCCTCTCCCTGGTACTCCAGAGCCAGCCCAGCAGTATGGCAGGAAGCTGGCCACCGTGGACCAGCTAGACGGCCTCACCCCATCCCATCACTGGCCTAACTGGTGTCTGACTGACTAAGGGCCCCTAGGAGGAGCAGGGGAGGGGAAGGGAGAGGGGGATTTAATCTAGAAGGAGAAAGTAAACAAAGTGGCAGTGGCAGTTGAGTCAGTGTCTCTCTCTGCAACCCCATGGCCCTAAGTCCCTCCTGAGCTGAGAGTCTTTAAAAGCATGTGTTCCTTAAAAAACAAAGTGTTTCCTCTCCGCTCCCCTCTACTCTTCTAGTTTTCCCTCTAGCCCAGTCTGGCCTGGAATTCACTATGTAGGCCTGGTTGGCCCCAAACTAGCAATGACGTGTCTGCAAACCCCTTCACACATACACATACACACTCCTCCATCCTAGTTCTCTATTCTGTGATTAAAAACACTGACCAAACCAACTTGGGGAGGAAAGGGTTTATTTTATCTTACAACTCCCCAGTCACAGTTCATCACTGAGGAAAGTCAGGGCAGGAACCTGGAGGCAGGAGCTGAAGCACCAACCACGGTGCTTGCTTCTCTGGCCTGTGCCCAGCCTGCTTTAAAAAAAAAAAAACTTAATTTATTTTTGTGTATTGCCTGCATGTATGTAAGTACATCAGTGTCATGCAATGCCCACAGTGGTCAGAAGAAGGCATTGGATCACCTGGAACTGGAGTCATAAATAGTTGTTAGCCACCATGTGGGTGCTGGGAATCAAACCCCAGCCCTCTGCAAGAACAGCTAGGACCCTTAACCGCTGAGCCATCTCTCCAGTCCTGAAGCCTGCTTTCTTACCCAATTTGGGACCACCTACCTAGGGTAACATTGCTCACAGTGGGCTGGGCCCTCTCACATCACTTAATAATCAAGAAAATACCACATAGACATGGCCACGGGCCAATGCATCCTCAACTGAGGGTCCTCTATCCAGGTGTGTCAAATCGACAACTGAAGCTAACCAGCACCCACTCCCCGACCCCTTTCCTGTCGTATGAACATCTTAGATTAGGGTGATACATTTGTTAACCATGGAGCATGTGTGGAGGTCAGAGGACAACTTGCAGGGGGCAGTTCTCTGCTTCTATCATGTGGGTCCTGGCAAGTCAGTCCCTTTAGCTGCTGAACCATCTCACTGGCCCCAGACTGGCTTCTTTACTTAACAGTACACATGTAAATTTCTTCATGTCTTTTTGTGACTTGATAGCTTATTTCTTTTCAGCACTGAGTAATAGTCGTTTATGTGAGTGTGCTGTTTTGTCTGTTCACCCACTGAAGAACTTCTTGATAGTTTCTGACTTGGGAGGACTATAAAGGAATGACTATATTTATTATCAAATTGTCTTCCAAAGTGGCTTTACCATCTTTTTTTTCCCTCACCAGCAATAAATGAAATTGCTTGGTGCTTCAGAACACTGTCCAGAGCCAGTGGCTAAAGTGCTTGCGGTCCAAGCAAGAAGGACCTGAGCTCAATCCCCAGAACCCACATTACTAAGCCAGGAATATTGGTACATGTTTGTAATCCAGGAACTGGGTAGGCAGAGAGGGCAGATCTTTGGGGCTCACTGGCAAGCTAGCCTAGCCTGTTTGGTGAAAGACCATGTCTTTAAAAAAAAATGGTACCTTGAGAACAACACCCAAGTTTGTCCTCCACAGGCACCCTCACACACATGTGTACCTGCTCACACATCAACATGCACCCATACAGCACTGCAAGCATTGGTCTGGTTTTCTACCTTTCTACATGGTGTGTCTCAACTTGCATATCCTAATAGATTAGGATATGGAAGCTATCATATGTGTGTTTTCTTTCAGCTTATCTTTTTGGAAGAGCCTGTTCAGATCTTTATCCCTTTTTGTCTCACTCTTCGCTCATTCTGGGAATGAAATCCTAGGCCTCACTCATGCTGAGCAAAGGCTCCACTCCTGAGCCACACCTTCAGCAAGAGTTTGGTTTTTATTGTTGTCATTACTGGGTTTTGAGGTGCTGGGAACTGAACACAGGGCCTCTGGTGTGTTTAGCAAGTGCTATAACACTGTGCCACATCCCCAGCCCTTGCCTACTTTAACAAACTGTTATTTTAGTGTGCTTTAGAGTTCTTTGTGTCTTTTGGCATAATCCTGTGTTGGATATGTGCTATAGATTTTCCTCCAGTCTGAGGCGTTTTTTTTTTCATTCTCTTAACACTGTTTTTGCAGAGCAGAAGATTTGTATGCATCTTTGTTTTATGTGTATAAGTGTTATGCCTGAGTGTATGTAAGTGCACCTGTGTCATGCAATGCCGGAGGAGGTCAAAAGAATACCAGATCCCCTGGAGCTGGAGTTAGGGACGATTGTTAGCCATGTGGGTGCTATGATTTAAACCAGGATCTTCTGCAAGAGCAGCCACTGCTCTTAACCACTGAGCTATCTCTGCAGCCCCCAAAGCAGATTTTACATTAATGAAATCCTGCTTGTCACTTCTTTCATGAATCATGCTTTTTGTTGGTGGTGTCTCTACATCACCAAACCCAGAGTTATCTAGATTCTCTTATTTGCTATAAGTTTCAGAGTTTTGCAGTTTACGTATAGGTAACTATACGTATACAGTCCAGGTATATAGTCCATTTTGAGTTTTTCCACAAGTGTAAGATCTGTGTCTAGATTCATTTTTTGCACGTGAATGTGCATTTGTTGAAAACTCCTCTTGGCTGAAGACTAAATACATGGTCTATTCCTGGCTCCCTGCCTGGTTGCGTATGTCTGCCCGCTCTCTCACCAGTCCAGCGCTGTCTTGCCGAGGGCAGGTTTTAGAGTGACTCTTGCAGTCTGGCAATGTTCTTTTGAATAATATGTTGGCTGTCGTGGGTTTTCCTGCCTCTTCTTGTACATTTCAGAATCCATTTGCCCATATCCACTCAGTGACATAACTTGCCAGTTGTTTAATTGTGATTGTGTTAATTCTGCATATTTATTTGGGAGGAACTGACATCTGAATAATATTGATCTTGTCCCCATGAACGGGAGATAGCTATTTGTGTAGTACTTTGATTTCTTTCACCAGGGTACATAGTTCTCCACACGTATATCTTAAAGATATTTTGTAAACTGTACTTATTTCCAGGGTCTTGGTGTTGTCATAAATATTGCTGTGGGTTGCTCTTTTTTATTTCAGTTTCCAGTTTCTTGCTGCTGAACATGGTTAAGCGTTAGACTTTTGTGTATTGACCTCATACCCTGTCGTTTTGCTCTAACGACATAGCTGCATAAGTTTGTTCATTGATTCTTTAGGAAATTTTTTTTCAGTGCTGAGGATCAAGCCTCGGACTTCGCACATCTAAAACATGCACCCATCCACTGAGCTGTCCCCTCAGCCCCTCTTTGAGAATTTCTTTGTAGATAGTTATGTCACCCTCTGACAATGCAGTGTTGTTTTTAATTTCCTAATTCAGGTATATTTTATTTCTATTCTCTTATTTAGAAGTCCCAGTGATACCAAATAAGAACAGAGAGAAGGAATGTCTCTGCTGTGGTTCCATTCTTGGGGGAAAGTCTAGTTTCTTGTCATTAAGTATGATGGCGGCTGTAGAGATGTTTGCAGATGTTTTTAGTCAAGTTGAGGAAGTTTCACTTTTACTCATTTTCTTCAAGTCTTAAAATGATACATTAATGAGTATTATATTTTTGTTGTTCTTTTTCTGTATCTGTTAATATGACCAGATGATTCTTCTTTACCTGTTTGTGTGATGGATTACATGAATTGATTTCTAATGTGAAACTGACTTAGTCACAGTATAAAATTCTTTTAATTAATTAAGTAAGTAGTACTGGAAATTGAACTCAAGGCCTTGCTCTTGCTATGCAAGTGCTCTACCACTGATCTATGTCCCCAGCCCCTTTCTATTTTCTATTTTGAGACAGAGTGTCTAAATTGCCCCCCAAACCTTGCACTTACTCTGTAGCCTAGACAGAACTTGAACTTGCAGTCCCCCTTTCTCAGTCCTCTTTGTAGCTGGAATTAGAGGCATTTACCACCAGGTTCATCTGTCTGCAATTCTTTTATATCTTGTTAGGTTCAATTTGCTAATATTTTGTCAAAGACTTTTATATCCATTATCATAAGAGCTGTTGATCTATAGTCCTTTTATAATGCCTCTGTCTAAGGTATTAGGTTAATATGCTATTAAAGAATGAATTAGGTATTCCCTCTGCTTCTTTTTTTTTTGAACTTATTGCTCAGAATTGGTACCATTGCTCCTGAAATGTTTGGTAGCATTTACCAGGGAAACTATGTAGACTTAATGCTCTCTGTTTGGAGGGTTATTATTGTTAGTTCTATTGATTTCTTAGATATAACCCTATGTAAATAACCAATGTTTCTTTACATACATTTTTCATTTGTTGTTTGTTGTTGGTTTTTGTTTTTAATTTGAGACAGGTCTCATTATGTAGTCCTGGCTGGCCTGGAGCTGCCTCCACCTCCCACGTGTTGGGACTAAAGGTGTGTACCGTCATGCCTGGTTTTTTCACTTAAATTTCGCTAAACTGTGTCCTTTCAAAGAATTGATCCATTTCACCTAGGTTATTAAATTTATGGATGTCAGGTAGTTCTTTAATTGTTATTTTGATTTCCGTGGAATGGGAAGATGGAATGATGGATAGTAATTTTTGTCTTTTCTCTTTCTTTTTTTCTTTGGAGCCTGGCTAAAGGCCTATCAATTTTATTGATATTTTCCAAGAACCAATCCTGGTTTTGTTGACCTTTTTTGCCTCTCTGTTTTCAATTTCATTGATTCCTGCCCTGGTTTTTATTATTTTTTATGTTTATTTTGGATTCAATTGGCCCTTTTTAAAGTTTACTTTCTTAAAATTTTTGTTTTATTTATTATGCATGTGTATGTACATGTATGGGGAGGGTGTAGGTGCATGCATGTCATAGCACATGTGTGGAGGTCAGGGGACAGTTTTTGAGAGTCATTTCTTTCCTTTCTCTATGGGACTCAGTGAGAGGACTCAAGATTCTGTTTGGAATGGGGGAGAGCCTGAGACAGACAACGTCTTGTGATAAACTCCTACTTTGAGATTAATAATGAAATTTTAGAGAGGGGATGGAAGGCAACAGTGTTCCCTTTGGTGTGCTAAGGCTTAAGGTAAATAAGAGTTCTCACTTACTAACTTGAGTAAGTCCTTTCCTTGCCTGTGGGGAGAAAGAATATCAAGAGATAGGATCAGGGGAGTATGTCCGAAAGACCTTGATTCCAGGGAGGTCTTCTAGCTTAGCAGGTTAAAGTGACACACTTGGATCATTTCCTGAGCCCAGCAGTGGAGACCACAGAAGTATATTTCTGTGAAAAGATTGATTGGGCTGCCATCCAGGATGTATGTACATTGTTGTATGTAAATTTTACCTCAAATAAATTATTTTCTTTGCTTATATGTTTATTTATTTGGGGCTTTTAAAGACACATGTAGTCCAGGCTAGCCTTGAACTCTCAATCCTCCTGCTGGAATTTGAAATGCTGGGATTACAGGCATGTGCTATCATGCCCAGACCTGCACCTCAACTTTGAAAGAAGAAATGATGGGGCTAAAGAGATGGTTCAGTGGTTAGAGCACAGAGGACCCAGGTTCAATTCCAGCACCCACATGGCAGTTAGCAACTATCCATAATTCCAGTTCCAAGGGACCTGACACCATCTTCTGTCCTCCTCCATAGACACTTCACAATGCATGTACTTACATAACATGCATGCATAATACTCACACACATAAATTAATCTAAAAAAAGAGGAAAAGAAACCCTATTTCCGAAAGTGGTTGAGAGCTGGTTGATCTGGAGATATACCAGATACCTTCCATTTTGGCATCTCCTGGGGGATTTTGATGTTTAGCCAGAGTTGAAAACCACTAAGGGAAGGATCAGGCAAATGTGTCAGACCAAGAGGAGTCTCCCGCTGCCTCGGGCTGGGGGCAGAGTCTGCTCAGCCGCCACTTTAAGGTGATTGGAAGTGAGTGACTTCCAGAGGCTGGGCTGAGGCCTGTGTGCCAAGTGCTCTCTGTGGAGTCAGCTTCTGGCTTCTTTTCTGACTCCAGGACATTATGGCAGCAGATGAAGGCTCACCAGACACTCTGCGGCTCCAGTTCAAGGCCATGCAGGAACTGCAACACAGACGGTTACAGAAACAGATGGAGAAAAAGAAGGAGAAGGAGCTGAGCTGCAAAGGCAGAGCTGCTGAGCAGGAGGAGTTCGCAGAAATCCCGGATGGCCTCAACCTTCTCAACGAGGACCAAAACCTGAAAAACATTTTTGAGAAGAGGTAAAGGCTGACTCTGACCTCTGGCGGCCACGGTGGGGAGGGGAAAAGTGCAGAGGAGAAGTAGTTGCAGACCAGGGCAACCAGCTCAATGGGGTCCGAGTGTTTGTAAGCTGAAAGTGGATTTGATACAGGTTGGTTGCCGAGGCCTCTTGTAGCTGCAGAACCGTGATCCTTGAATGTAATTCGATAAGACGTGCATTAAGTCAGATGGAAAGTCTGCTAACTTATCAATGTATGGGTTATTTGCCTGGGTCTCCTTTTGCAGCCTCTTTCATGAGAACTTTGTCTCTAAGGAGCAGGATGGAATTGATGGTTTCTAGATCACTTACATTCCACCTGGGTCCGTTCCCTCTGCCAGTGTTCTTCTCCTGAGAGACATCACCACATAAATACATCCTGTCCTAAAGAAACTTTTGCAGATTCTTCATTTTTTTTCCCCCTTTGGTGAAAAAGTTGGAAAATGTCCAGAATCTTCCTTGGTGTTCTGGACTGGCCAGCATCACTCGCAGATGCAGGTGGGTCCACCTGGGGGTTAGAAGCAGGTCCATGCTGACACACACCCCCTGCGAGGCACACAGAAGGAGCACAGCAGTGGTGAACTGGCTTCTTTGCTTTGGGTTGTGCCCAGAATAGATTTCTAAAATACAGTCTTCAAATGTAGCTTTTTATGGTTTCTCAGTATTCCAAATGCTGCCTGGAAAAACATTCCCAATAATTGAAAAACATCATGTGGCCCCTAAGTAGTCACCCAGCTTGAGGCAGACCCGGCTGGTAAGAATGAAGGATAGGGCGCTTGGGCCTTAGGTAGAGGAAGAGCAGCTCCCGTAGCAGAGCTCGTATCCGTGATTACTATTAGTCCTAAAATACCTACTCAGAGTGGTCTCTATGGCATCTGTTCTGGGCCATGTCAGTTTCTTTTCTCAGCACCCTGATCAAATACTCGATTGGCAGCAACTTAAGGGAGGAGGGCTTATTGTGGCTCACAGTTTGAGAACTCACAGTCCATCATGTCAGGAATGGCAGTGGGAGGGGGTCCAGAATGTGGCAGCAAGTATGAGGTTAAAGCAGTGGCAGGAAACAGAGTGCCTAAGGCCAGATCCGATTCTGTTCTATAGGCCTCAAGCCTCGCCCTGGTGGCCCTCCATCTGCCAGCTGAGCCCAGTCCTCAAAGCATGGCAACCTCTCCCAGAAACACATGAGCCTGCAGAGGGATCTTATATCCAGACCTTGACTTGTACCTGACATAGAAGCAATCACAAACCCATCATGGTGGTTTTCTAGTGTTTTTAGAGTTCTAGAAAGAGCCTCACAGGAAAGCCAACAGTATATAAAACACGTTTACATAAACCAGACAACTTGCCTCAACTTTTACTTAAGGCTTAGAATTCCTATTTGGTATCATACTCTGTGTGTGTGTGTGTGTGTGTGTGTATGTTCTTTCTCCTTCTCCTTTTCTTCCTCGTCCTCCTTATCTAAACTTGTAAAGTGAAGGTGAGGTGAGCTGACACAAGGAAATGTAGCCTTAACTCTTACCACATCTCATAAGCATTCATGAAGTTTCTATAGTTAGTCTGTTTTAAACCCTCACAACACATGTTATGGTTTCTTCCTAACCAATAAATAATTTCAGATTTAAGTTCCAAATTTATGATGGCATCTGGGTTTCATTTTTTATTTTCTTTTACTTTTACTATATTCTTAGTTTTGCTGTCTAATCTTAGTCTGTTGCTAATACAGAACATAGTCTATATTTGGAGTTTGCCTTTTATGCATGTTCCATGGTGGCTTGAAATCAAATGGGAGCCTGGCTCAGTTGCTCAGGCTGTAAAGTGCCTGCCTTGTAAGCATGAGGACCTCAGTTGAATCCTCAGAATCTATGAAAAAAAAAATTTTAAAAAGGTCAGTCCAGTCTAATTGATGGGATCGAGGCCAATGAGAGAGCCTGTCTCAAAAGAAGTAGATGGCATTCTTGACGATGACACCCAATGTTGTCCTTCCATCTCCACATACAGGCACACATGCACATCTGCATAACTGCATGTGCAGATGCACATGAACACGCACACACACACACACACACACACACACAAGAAATGTGTGATGGGTTTTATTTAGTCCTTTTGAAGCCAGCTGATAAGCAATGCTGCCCAAACTTTTCCCATGTTACCCACACTTAATCACTCAGCCCTTGAGGGCGACATGTTCAGATCTGCTAGCTCTTCCCTTAGTTTCTTACTTTTTACAAACAAGTTTTTATTGTCCCCTATTGTAGCCCAATTCTGGCACCACAAGCCTAGGCGGGAAGTGGCCCTGGGCACTAAGACTGTCAAGAAGCAGATGGTCCACCTTTTTCTTGCAGGGTGCTTGAAGATGAGATCCAGCAGCTTCGTGATGAGCTCAGGGAGACAGTTGATGAGAACGGGCGGCTGCATAAGCTGCTGAAGGAAAGGGACTTTGAGATCAAACACCTCAAAAAGAAAATAGAAGAGGACAGATTTGCCTTCACAGGTAGCTCCACTGTTGTGAACGCCAGGTGGGTTGGCCCAGGAGTCGCATGGGGTCCAGAAGACAGGTGTCCAGGAGACAGCGTGAGGGTCAGGTGTGGTCAAATTGGTCTACAGGCAGAAGAGAGTGGGCCTGGGAAGGAAGCGTGCCAGGCAATGGGAACACAGGGAACAGTGGGGATGGTGAGGGCTGCAGGCAAGCACCCAGGCAGCTGGAGCGAGCCAGCTGGGCCTCACGGCCAGGCTCCTCCTTCTGCTCACACTGTGATCATTGGATGGCAGGTTATTTCTCCTTGGTGTTTTGGCTTGAACAGTGTTGCAGATGTAAAAATGGCCCAGCAGAGGCAGGTACTGATGGAACTGGCAAACACCTGCTCTGTGCTCCAAGAACAGACATCTCTGTGAAAAGTTTCTGGGTCCCAGCCACCCTCAGCAGGTGCTTGGCTGACCTCAGCCCTGTAGGTCTGGATTACACTTTGGCTCTGTTGGAGGAGACTTAGACCCCAGAGGTGTGGTGAGACTTTGGTCCTGCAGGTCTTGGGGTAACTTTGACCCTGCGGGTGTGGTCTAGGTATAGGCTCTGTGATGGTGCATCTGACATTAGCCTTGCAGATTGGTGGGTATTCTGGTCCAGACATTCCTATAGACCACTGAACACCTCTTAGAAGGCTATACTAGTATGGTGATGCCACTAACCATGGAGAGCAGCAGGGATGACCCTGCACCTGCCACAGTCCCTTCCTGTTTACACAGTCTGGCAAGGTCTCATGGGTCAGTGCTGATTAAAAAGCAGGAGAGGTTCAGTACCCTCAAAGCCACCGGTAGCCTCATGCACCCACCTCCTTCTATTCTTTGGCTTGAAAACACAGAAAGACAAAGGTTTGGCTGTGAGTATAGATACTCAACCAGTCTCTGATCACAGGCTATTCAGGGAGTAGCTTGCACTTTGGGGAGGCTGTAGAGAAGCCAGTGGGCTCCAGGGGGAGCAGGAGATCTATCTGTATCCAACAAGAAGACTAGAGGCAGGGCCTGGGATGCTTCCTCCTCCCCAGGCTGTTATGTTGTTCTGTTCCTGCCATCTGCCAACACACAGACTTGTGGGCAGCCTCATCTGATCGGCAGACTTGACTATTCCTGAGACTGCATGACTCCAGACCTCAGAAGGAAGTCAAGACTGTGGTTGTCCAGTCCCTTGTTTTGGAGAAAGAAGTCTGGTGTTCTCCTCCCTCCCACCCTCCTTTCTCCGTCCCTCCGTCCCTCCCACCCTCTCTCCCTCCCTCCCTCTTTCCTTCCTTTCCTTTCTCCTTGCTTCCCTTCATCTCACTGTGTAACCCAGGCTGGCCTGGAACTTGGGATCTTCCTACCTCAGCTTCTTAAGTTCTGGGATTAACAGCTCTGCACCACAAGGCACAGCAAACAGTTCTTGTTGCCATCCTAGACCACAAGTGACCTTTTATCGACAGCTAATGGCCTATTTTCCTCTAACTGGATTTTAGTGATTACTTCAGTGACTAATAAATATGCACTTAACTTAGAATTATTCTAAGACGAGAATACACTCTAGTTAGAATTACAATCTCAGGGATGAGAGAGGTGGCTCAGTGGTTAAGAGCACTGGCCACTCTTGCAGAGGACCTGGGTTCAATTCCCAGCACCCGCCACCTCCAGAAAGGCCACTTTGGGCTCATTCCTGTTCCCTCCCTGGGTACACTAGCTGCCCTCTCCTCCTGCCTCATTCATTCCCTGCAGGACTTTAGATATATTACATGCAAAGCACAGGACAGGGAGTTCCTATTCCATCTCACCCCTAAAACCCAATAGAAACAATGTTTCTTTAGCTGTTGGAGGCCATGATTGGCTGCTATCCTCCAGTTTCTCCTTCTGCACCCTCCACAGCCCACTGAAGGAACCAGGGACCAAGATGCCCTCTTGGGTGACTCTCTTCCTCGACCCTCCAAGGCTCAGGATTTTTTTTCTGAGTTCTTTCTTTGTGATATGTCTGTTCTAACCTCCACTCTCCCCACTGAGCCCAGGCCAACCACAGTAGCCTGGACTTAGGTGACCTGAAAACCAATCATCAGGTCCCTTGGCTTGCCACCCATCATCTTTCACCTCTGCCATGTTCTGAGGGAATCACAGTCATGTTTAAGTGCAGAACTCTGCTAGTCAGTAACTGCCATAGCATCAGAAACATTCAAGGAACTGGCAGACCAAGCCTGTCACTATGCATGGGGACAGAGTTGCTGAGACTGTCCAGACAGTCAGCGGCCAGCGGGGGCAAGCTCCCACAGCTCGCTCTCCCTGCAGCCCCGACTATGCTGTGCATCTTCCCAGCACAGCCCTCCAACCTCCTTACCTTCCGTCATCCGCTGTCCACTGCCTGTAGCCTCCAGCCACTGTGGGCTCCTTGTGTTCCTAACCTGTCAAGCACCTTGTCATCCCCAGAGCTTTTCGCCCACTGTTTCTTCTGCTTGAAGCCCCCTTCCCAGGTGAGAGTGCTGCAGCCTGGCTGGACCCTCCCTTCAGGCACGCAGGCATCTGTCTACACCTTCCCCTCTTGTCGAGGCACCTTCCTGGCTGTCCATCTACAACAGCATCGCCTCCTCCTTGTCGGCTTCTCTCAGCTCCACCTTCCTTTGTAGCACGTATCCCTCCGGGATATTGCAGTAATATGTATTTGATAATTTTATTATCTGTCTACCTTGCCAGAATGGAAACTCCAGCATGTTTTTTATTCACCACTACCACTGAGAGGGCCCAGCACTTGGTAGAAATTCAATAAATACTTATTGAGAAACTAACTACTAGAAACCAAATAAATATTGTATTGGTTAGTTACCACAGTTCTGTTTAAGGAACAGTCACATGATCTCAGCAGTATTGGGCAATAAGAATTATTTAGCAGGGCTGGGGAGCCAGCTCTTATGCCTTGCCAAGCACAAAGAGTGCTTGAAAAAGAGGAGGAATGAGAATGGTGGCCTGTGCTTATAATCCCAGTGATAGGGAAGCAGAAACAGGCAAATCCCTGGGGCTCCCTGCCCAGCCAGCCTGACCTCTTGGCAAATTCCAGGTCAGTGAGAGACTATGTCTCAAAAAAAGGGGTGGGCATGGGCTAAAGAGACAGCTCAGTGGTTAAGAGCACTGGTTGCTCTTGCAGAGGACCTGGGTTTGGTTCCCAGCACCCACATGGTAGCTAACAGCTATCTATAACTCTATAACTCCAGTTCCATGGGATTCGAGGACGTCTTCTGGTCTCCATGGGCATTGCATGCACATGGTGCACTTACATTCATGAAGGCAACATACACATAAAATAAGTAAAATATATAAAAGTATAAAAATATATAAAGTATATATATACATATATATACATACATGCATATATATACATATATATACATACATACATATATATACATATATATATGTATATATATATACATATATATATATGTATATATATATATATACATTTTAAAAGATGGACACAGGAAGACCAGGCATTCAAGGCTGGCTTCAACTACACTAACAAAAAAATGTTTTTAAAAGGATAGTGCCTGAGGAATGACACCTGAGGTTGACCTCTGTTCTCCACACACACAAGCACTCATGTACCTCTACACCTGCAGACACATGTGCACTTACACACACACATAAATACACAAAGAATTTGTTTAGATCAGACATCTGGGGATTGGCTAGGGTGGCTCTGCTTTGTGGTATGTGTGTCCCTCTTTAGGAACCAGCCAATGGGCTCAGGTCTATAATTCCTGTGAAATGGTATAATAGAAGAAGGAAGCTTGACTCTGCAAGTGGTTTCTAAGTCTCTACCTATACCTTCTATGCTGCCAAAGCCAGTGTCCCACAGGCCCAGAGGGGTCAAGGGGCTGTGCCCTGCTCACTCAGGCTCACAGCCTACCCATAGGACAGAGGCTGTAGTAACCCTACCACGGGTTAAAACTCTGCCATCTGATTTTATTTTATTATTTTTAAAGACAGGGTCTCATGTAGCCCAGATGAACTCACTACATAACTGAGAATAACCTTGAATTTCCAATCCTCCTTCCTCTACCTCTGACTGTTGGAATTACAGGCATGAGCCACCACACCTAGCTGCTTTCTGATGTATAGACTGCCCCTATTGAGTGACTGCATTTCCTCTCTCGGGGCTGGGTCCCAGGGCTCTTTGGCCTCTGATAACTTTCCAGGGAGCACTCACTCCAAGGATGTTGGCTTTAAAGTTCTGGGTTTGAGGTACACATTGTGTTTTCAATGGATCTCACTACTTCTTTCATTTTAGGGACAGCAGGGATGGCTGGAGATCTAGTAGCCACCAAAATTGTTGAACTATCTAAAAAGAACCGTGGGCTCATGGCGGAATCAGAGAGTGCGAAAGCCAGAGTGAAGCAGCTGACCAGTCGCATCCAGGAGCTGGAGCAGGAAGTGAGGGCCTCAGCTGCTTTTCCTGGGGAGGGGGCTCTACTCAAAAGTGTTGAGTCCTTATAAAGGGATGGGGTGTAGTGTGTGCATCCAGAGGGAGGCACACAGGCCGTTGACGAGGAGCCTGGCGTGGTGGCTAAGGGCATTGGACATGAAGCCTGACTGAGAGATATGTGTCCCTGAGGGTGTCTTAAACTCTGTGTCTCAGGATGCCGTTGAGCACATGGCTGTAGTGTCAGGCAACCCCACTGTCCAGTTTCATGAAAATTAAAAGACTTTCTAAAATCTTTGGGCAGTGCCTGACACATAGAAAATATTAGATAAACATGTGCTCAGTTTCCAGAACCCCCTGCTCATTCAAAGCTACATTCAGAAACTACACCCACTGTGGGCCACCTTCCTCTATTAGCCTATCCCGTCCCTCCTAGCTAACCACACCCTCTGCCCCCTGCTCCAGCAGTGGCTCATCCCAGCAGTTTTGGTCTCTTAGGCGTTCAAGTGGACTCCTCAGGCTGAAGGGAGCCTTTACTGCCTTTCCCATAGTAGGAGCCAAGGCTGCTGTCCAGTTCTGTGGCTTCTTCAATCTGGGACATATTTTTTAAGAACACTCAGGTTCTGTGCCATGCTCCAGGGGATGCTGGACGTAGCAGAGTCAGCATGGATGGTTCTGCCTTCTTGGAGATGGACCCATGTGGGTATGTGGCATAATAACAAGCTTAACAGTGGGAAAGAGATCAACACCCTGACAGGGAGCAGTGGCCAGAAGCTGATGAAGGTCAGGAGGAGATGATCAGGGAAGCGACACACCTCACAGCCCAGCCAGAGACTGGAGAAGTAGCCTCCACACAGGGGGCCCCAAAGCTCACAGTTCTAAGTGGGAAAAAGATGAGAGTGGGAAACAGTGTGGCCAAGAGATGAACGAGATCAGGTCCGATGTGTGAGGCCCTGCCCCACCTGCCCAAGCATGGTGTGGTCACTGCATGTAAAGAACAGCGGAGACGTCACTAAAGGGTCAGCTGCCTGGTTGACTATAGTAGGTGCTGTCGTGAGGCGGTAACCAATGTGCAGGCACCCTTTGTCTCAGTCTAGTTTCTTTTATTCTCTTAGGCTGTTGCTAGAACTCCCTGAGAGAGTGTGGCAGCGCTGTGCTTTATCAGGGTCTTAGCAGATCCTTGGGCTGCCCTTCCAGTGCAGTTAGGGAGCAGGGCCAAGCATCCATCAACCCCATCTCATCACAAGCAGCTCGTAAAGGAGCATTCCTTCCATTAGCAGTCTTGAGACTGAGCCAACCACTCAGACACCAAGACCAGCAGGGCAGCTGCATACCCAGCAACACCTGAGCATTGCAGCTGGGTGTGCAATTGCCGTGCAGAACAAAGTATTAAGTGCCAGGTTTGCTTTTTCAGCTGCAGATGGTACCAGGCAGGCCACCTGCCAAGGGGGCCACAGATGTGGGAGCCAAGTCATCAAGGACCCAGACGGGAGACAGAGCCTTGGTACGAATTCTCTTCTGTGACTATGAGTACTCATCACCGGGGCCTCCCCTCCTCAGTGGGCTCATGGGTTTCTTCCAGGGTTCCCCTACCATTACTGAGCCACTGTGTCCTTCTCAGAGCAGCCACCAGAGAACAGTCCCCAGTGTATGGCCTGTGGCCAGTATACCCTGACAGAGGAAAGGGAAGACACGGCTCCAAGTCACTACCCAGAGAGGGAGACTGGGAGACCTGGGGTTTCTGAGCCCCAGTACCACAGAGCAGAGGGAAGGCTGGTCCACCTGGCCTCCTGCTTGTGGCCTAGTCATCGCTTCTACAGCCTCCTCACCAGGGAGTCACCCACTCAGTCTTATCCTGGGGAGAGGTGGTTCTCCACTACCCAGGGGAGCCATGTTCTTTTTTTCTTAAGTGTGTGTATTTGTATGTGTTTGTGGGTGTAAGGATGCATGTTGGGAGTGCATGTACATATGTGTATTTGTGCATGTAGAAGTCAGAGGACAACTTCAAGTGTCATTTTTAAGAATACCATCCATTTCATTTGAGACAGGGTCTGTTATTGGCCTGGAGCTCACCAATTAGGCTGTTGGCTGGCCAGTGAGCCACAGAGAGCCTCCTGTCTCTGCCTCCCTAGCACTGGGATTACAAGTCCACATGACTATGCTGGCTTTTGATGTTGCTCTGGGGACTGAACTCAGACCCTTGTGCTTTCCTTTAGTGACTGAACATCTTCCTAAGTCCCCAAGAGCCTTAGCACTACAAACAATTTACAGGGTACTGCAAACTGTTGGGGGCTCCTTTTGCAGCACTGAGAGTCTACAGAGTGATTCCCCAGACTCTGTTTTCTAACCACCAAGCAGGTCATTAAACCTAGGCAACACGAACTGTGACTCCATGAAAAGAAGGAATGCTGAGCCCAGGAGTTGTCAGGGTATGGAGCCCAAGCCATGCTGAATGGCATCAGCATCTCAAGATGTCCCAGAAAAATCTCACCAGGGTTTTCTCAAGAAGTCAAAGCACTTGGTGACAGACAGCTGAGTCCCAGGACTCCCAGCTCAGTGCTCCTTCTACCTCATGTCCTCATTGCCTACTACTCCTTAGGATTAGGCCACTTCTTGCTGGTTTGAGAGGAATTCAGTCCTGGGTATGTGATGAAGGGCCCCTTGGGATGTAGAGGTGAATGTGTAAACCTGTCTTGTTGCTGGAGAGGCAGCCAAGGCACTCTGCCCTTGGTAGGGGTGGACAGTGTTCTTTGTGGCCCTTCCTGCTCTGAGAGACACTCTTACGCTGCCCCTGGTTTTTCTAGCACACAGAGGGCCTTCACAGCCCTGCTTTGAGTTGTCCTGGGTAAGAAGCTCCATTTTGGAGCCTGATGGGATGGTCTGCTTTATCACACAGGGACTCAAACCCTGTCCAGAGGAGTCTAGGAGGGAGAGGAGCAGCCATGTGGAGGAGAGTGTGGTAGGCCTTCAGAGGCAGGCCAGGCTGAGCTCACAACAGGAGTACACCCTCCATCTGTGGGCTAGCGGATAAGGAGGAAGCATCCTTGAGCAAAGTTCTAGTGGAGCTGTTGGAGAAGGACTTCCAGGAGGAGCAATGCCTGCAGGGCAGAGACACTGGAAAGCACAGAACATTCTGCACAGTTGGCCTACCTGGTATCAGCTGGACAGCATTTGGCTTCAGCCCAGGGCCCACAAGAAGGAAAGGGACATGAGCCAAAATAAAACAGGATGGGGTACCCAAGGGTCTTTTGAATGACCGCTGGAGCAGGAGTCTTGGATGGTTCTGCAACCAACTGCAGATCCTGGGTCTCATAGCAGAGTACATGCCGGGGTGCAGACTCTGTGTCCAGGCCACATGCTTTCCCTGGCATCTTCTGCTCACAGCCAGAACAAAATCCTGTCCACACCGCTGAACTGCTGGGGCAGTTCAGGAGGAACTGTACTCCAGAAGCCTGCCTCTCACAGCCTTGAAGCACATTCCAGAGTGTAGCTGAAGGCACTCCACTCTGCAGGGGACTCCAGGAGGGTGTGCTGTGAGCAGTCAGCAATGCCTGCTCCCAGGAGACTGTGCTACAGCTGTTCCTTCAAAGGAAACAGCCTGTGGTGGAGGCCAGACTGCCTGTGCCAGCTCCCCCACAAAGCCTGTGGAATCTCACTGGGGGCAGAAAGCTCAGCAGAGTCTGGGAAGGAGGTGGGCCCAACTACTAGGCTTCTCCAGAATACTGTCTGGCCTCAGTCCCCTTCAAGCTGTCCATGTAAGCCAGGGGCCGTGCCTTCCTGTCAGAGCCCACGAGGTAGTGCCTTGGACAAGTCTCCTGGGTATGTGTGGAGCCTAGCATTAAGCGTTCCTGCTTGATGACAAACTGAGGCCAGGAGTGGGTATTGCCGCTCTGCATCCCAGTGCAGTGTGTGTATTCTGCCCATGCTCTGAGAGGCCCTCAGAAATGCTGTTGGATCACAGGGCCACTAAGACTCCTGGCAGGAAGCTCTGACCACCAGGAGGCTGGTACCGCTTCCCAGCACAGGGCAAATTTAAAGCCTCACAATTGGTTAGCAGAGAAAAGACAATGGGTGCCCAACAGCAAAAGGGAGTGTCAGGCTGCCACCCAAGCTGAAGTACTCAGAAAACATACTTTTCCAAAGATCTGTTTGCATTTTCTGGAGGTCTCTCCAAAATTTGTTCACATTAATTATTGCTTTTTTCCTGACAGTGGTCTTAGATATAGTCAGGACTTCTGGACCACTGTCCAGGCCTAGTTTCTTTAGCCACTAGTTTTCAGCATTCCATAGGTTCCAGACTTGATCTGGGGGCCTCTTTCATGCTAGCATTCATAGGAGGTTCTGTGTATGCTTGCTTAGAAAAGATTAGAAAGCCACTGCAGCAGCCACCTGCTTCCCAGAAACCCCTGGTAGCCAGGAACAGGAGCATAGGGTCTCAGCATGGCCTGATGGATGCTTGACCTGATATTAAGTGTCACTTCTGATGGAACTCAAATTAAGAGACTTGACTAGGACTGAAGGACCAGGGTTCCATTCCCACTATGCTATCACAACCAGCGGGGCAAATTCTGCTACTCTCTGGATTTGATTTTCATCACTAATGGAAGGACTTTGAATGTGTTAATTTGGAGGTCCCAGGAATATCTATTGAGACAGAGAAGCTTCCAATATTTGCATCAAACATTAAAAACTATTGTATTCATTTTTGTGTGTATGCGTGTGTGGTCTGCATGTGTGTAATTTCACCCATGTCATGCAGCGCCTGCAGAAGTTAGAAAGGTGTTGGATTCCCTTGAACCTGGAGTTGCAGATGGTTGTTAGCAGCCATGTGGGTGCTGGAAACCAAACCTGGTTCCTCTGCTAGGGCAGTCAGGTGCTCTTAACTACGGAGCCATCTCTCCATCCCATAAAATATTTTTAACCGCTGAGCCATCTCTCCAGCCCCAACGCTATTTTTTAAGCCAGGCAAGGTGGCACATACCTTTAGTCTCAATATTCCAAAGGCTAAAGCAGATGAATCTCTGAGAGGCCAGCCTGGTCTTCATAATGAGTCTCAGGCTAGCTGGAGCTACAGGGAAACCCTGTCTCAAAAAACAAAAGAACAACAAAAAAACATTTTTTAGAGAAAAGGCAAAGGGAGACATCACTGAGTTTCAGTACATATCTTTCACAGTTGTTGCAGTCCTTCAAGCCACAGAGATGGTACATTTGGGGACTGAACTTCGTCCTTGTTTCCATTAAGCCAGCACACAGCATGGTGCCTCTGCACACAGAAACAAGGCTGGGCCTCTAGCTCCAGAAGGGGAGATCTTGGCTGGGGTGGTCATGTTCCTGCAAAAGTGAAATGACCTTTTGTAGATGGAGTGATGCCCTTAGCCTAATGCCCATCTCTGGGTGGAAAATGTGCAAAATGGCCACATCCAAGAAGTGTCTGGGAGCTGTGGAGCCCACAGTCTCCTTTAGATGTTCCATCCATTGCGACACACAGAACGCAAGGCTCAGCCCTGAAGTTGGGGTGCCAGGATTCAACCTGTTCCCCACCTATCCTAGCCAGGTAGTTCAGATCAAGAGGACTTACCTCTCACTGACTTCAGCTTTGCATCTTAAGGAGCCTGGAGAGCTTCTGAGGAGCCAGACCCCAGTCCAGCATCTGGAATGGAAATAGTAACTCTGATTATCATAACTATTTAGGCGATAAATGACCGCTTTCTCCCTGTCCTTCCCAACAAGCTGGAGACCACAGATGTGAAGGCTCTGCAGGACAGGCTAGCAGCCACGAACCTCAAGATGAGCGACCTGCGCAACCAGATCCAGTCTGCGAAGCAGGATCTCCGCGTGGCCCAGAAGGTCTTTCAGAGCCAGGGTGTGGAATTTCTTATGTGGCCAGGGATGGTCTCAAGAAAAGCCAGTGGCTTGCTGGCTTCTGTTCTGAAACGAGGTGCTCCCTCCATGAGCACCTGCTTGCACTGGTCAGATTCCTTCCCTGGATAGACCTATCTGGGGAATGGGATGGCTAGCCACCTGAGAGACTGAACACTATCCTGAGATATCTTCCTGTAGACTGAGGAGAACCTCTCTGCCCACCAGGGAGAAGCCTGAGAATCTTCTCCTGCAACTCCAAGTGCCCCAGTAGACATGGGTCTCCACTCAGTAAGCTGCCTGGCCTTTGACTTGAAAGGCTACTTGGCCCACCTCCTGCTGCCTGCCACCCATTGTGTAGAAAATGAACAGGGAGTTTGTGCAAAGCCCCTTTCAAAGGAAAATACTCAGGTGTGGGGCATAAGCCCTGCAGCCTGCTGCTTTGCTGTGTGTTTATATTTACACAGCGAATTCTTTGGCGTTTGTCCTCCTTGCTGGAACCACTCAGATGGGCCAAGATTTCCAAAACAATGTTCTATTGTAGAAACCAGGATCAGAGAGACTTGGTTTGTGGGATGGGGATCCAGCTTGGCAACATGCCGAGTACACTGCTTCTATTTACGTCAAAGCCTTGAGGTAGGACCTGAGTACCATACAATGCTTCACTGGTCACAGTGCTGGTCCCTTCTTGAAGCACAGCAGCTTGAAGTGACTCCTCCATGTTTCCAAAAGAGAGCCACTTGGCAGTAGCTATCAGAGGGCAAGGCCCTGTGGCATTGTGCTTCCTGAAGCCACCCAGAGTTCTGTGATGAGTTGACAGGTGAATGGCATGAGAAAACAGGCATTGGTCATCTCTTTGGTGCATAATGGTTGAATGTGTCCAAAGCAAGAGGTCCTCTGTGGGACTACACCCGGCTGGCCTGCACATCCCTGGGATGATAGGCTTATAGCCCTATCCTGAGCCCAGGCAAAGCTGACCTGAACTTTTGACAGCTGTGCTCTGAGATGGGAGGAAGCCAAGCCCTCGGGAGCCTCGCTTCTACCTCTGCCTCAGAACCTGTGCAGTGGGAAAAGGGGCCTGGGCAGCCTCCCTCCTGGCTACACAGAATGTCTTGCTTCATTTCAGGTTCTGGCCAATGAGGTTGGGGAAGATGTGAACATCCAGCAGCTCCTGTCGTCACCGGGGACCTGGAGGGGAAGGGCTCAACAAATTCTGGTTTTGCAGAGCAAGGTGAGTAAGTCACCAGACTTCTGGCCTTCTGGCACTTCAAGGCTTGAAGTGTCCTAAAAAGACCCGCCCTGACCCTAGTTACAGCCTGGAGCACACAGAGCCCCCCAAGGTCTTCCTGTCCTGAAGTGCATCCTTGCAGGACAGTTGGTTTACATTCTCCGCACAAGCCTGATTTTGATTTGTTATTGGATGAACACGCACTTACATAACACTTTCCACATGTCTGACCCTGGCGCTTAGCCAACCCCAGAGCCTTGAGTTTGATTTCCTTTTCTGCTAGCGTTTTCCTGAGTACATTTGCGTGACTGTTGCAATTGTTAGCTTTTTCCAGTTTTGTCCAGATGCTTGTGACTTGAAAGTTTTCATTAGTAAAACAGCCTGGACTCCGGCTTCACCTCTGCCTCAGTCTCCTCGGCTGTAAAGAGAGACGGCACTGATGAAGCATCTAGCACATTGCCTGGCGTAAGAAGCGCTCAGAAAATGTGCTGTTACTGTCGTTAAGTTCTGTGCTGAATTATTTAAGGGCACTATTTTCTGACACTCAGTAGAATTACCTTGTCATTCCACACAGGGATGCTGATTTATGCCCTGTGCCTCTGTCCTAGGGCACGTTTTCTCCTGGTTGTAATTCCCAGCTGTGTTCCAAGACTGGCTTACACTGATGGAAGACAGGCCCTGGGTGTTATCAGCTTAAACTCCAGTCTGATAGGGACGTTGCTCTGTGGGATGGCATCTACCTCCCTGCTACCTCCATCCCCTGCTGAGAGCAGTGGGATGAGGGGAGAGAGGAGTGCTCCACATGGACCACCTGGGAGTTTTCAAAGTTGAATAATCCTTAAAGTCACCACAGTGACAACTAACACTATCCAAAAGGCCATGCTACAAACCTGAGTGCAGTCAACTCAAGATTCAGTTAAATTCCCTTCCAAATATCAATTATATTAGTCACAGTACTAGAAAAAAAAAATCCTAAACCTACAGAATAGTCAAAGCAGTCCTAAGGAGAAAGAACAGTGCTGAGGTGTCACAATATTTGGATTCAGAATATATTTCAGAGTCATAATAACAAAACTGGCATGGTATAGGCATAAAAACAGACACATATATCACTAGAACAGAAGACCAAGGATTAACCAACACATGCATCTACAGCCGTCTCACTCTTCTGTTGCTTTGTTTTGTTTGGGGGCGGATCTCACTGCGTATTCACAGGTGGCCTCGAACGCATGATCCTCCTGCGTCCTCTCACATGTTCAGATTGCAGGATTGTACCACTACATCCACTTAGACATTTGATTTTTTAAAATATTTTATGGGCTGGAGAGATGACTCAGTAGTTAAGACTACTCTCACAGAGAACCTGGATTTGATTTCCAGCACCCACATGGTGGCTAGCAACCATCTGTAACTCCAGTTCCAGGGGCTCTGACATCCTCCCCTAACCTCCCTGGGCATTATATGACATGGGTGCACTTACACATGTGCAGGTATTAATTTTATTATTTATCTACATATATAATAAATATTATTAATATTTATTTTATGTGTATGAGTGTATTGCCTGCATGTTCACCCTATGTGTGCAATACCCATGGACAGCAGAAGATGGTGTCAAATCCCCCGGAACTGGAGTTATAGACTGTTTTAGCTGCCATGTCGGTGCTGGAAATCAAATCTGGGTCCTCTGCAAGAGCAGCCAGTTCTCCTAGCCTCTAAGCCATCTCTCCAGCCCCATCATCTGATTTTTACAGTGGTATGAAGAACATGTAATGGAGAAAAGACAGCCTCTGACGTGGTGCTGGGAAAACCTAATGTCTTCTTGTAGAAGGTTTAAACTAGGTCCCTACCTCTTACCCTGTACAAAACTCAACCCAAAATGTATCAAAGACCTCAGTGTAAGGCCTAAAACCCTGAAACTTCTCAAGGAAAACACAGGCAAGCAATTCCAGGTAAAGGCAGAGGCAAAAAGGACTTTTTGAATAGGACTCCAGGAGTCAGGGACATAGAAGCAAGAATGGATGAACAGAACCACATCAAATTAAAAAGCTTATGCTCAGCAAAGGAAACAGTCAACAGAGTAGAGAGGAAACCAACAAATTGGGGCAAAAAAGTCTTTGTCAGTAATTCACCTGACAGAAGATTAATATCCAGAATATATAAAGAACACAAAAATCTTAACGAAAGAGCAAGCAATTAAATTTGATTTATTTTATGTGTATGAGTGTTTTGCCTGCATGGATGTAAGTGCACTTTATGTAAAAGTACTATAGCTACAAAGGCCAGAAGAGGGTGTCAGATCCTCTAGAATTGAAGTTACCGAAGGTTGTCAGGCATCATGAGTGTTGAGAAACAAACTGGAGTCCTCTGGAAGAGGACCAGTGCTCTAACTCCTGAGCTATATATTTGCATGTATGTGTATGTGGTTTATGCATGTATGTATATGTGTGCACATGTGTGTGTATTGTATGGAGGCCAGAGTTGATGTCAGATGTCTTCCTCCACTTTACTGAGGAAGGGTCTCTTACCGAACTTGGAACTCAAGAATTCAGCTAATTTAGCAAGCCAGGCATCCCCTGTCTCCACTTCCCAAGGCTGGGGTTATAGGCAGTCGTGGTGGCCTTCTTATGTGGGCGCTGGGGACTTGCGCAGCAAGTACTATATCCACTGAGCCATCTCCTCAGCCCCAATAAATATGTATTTTAAATGCTCAACATCTTAAACCCTCAAGGAGATCCAAAGTCAGAACTATATTAAGATTCTGTGTCTACCCAAGTCAGCGCGGCTGTCATGAAGAGAGCAACAAATGCTGGTAAGGATGAAGGGAAAGAGGAACCTTTCCACGCTGCCAGAGGGAGTGTAAACTGGGGCAGTCACTGTGGGGATCAGTGTGGAGGGGCCTCAAAAAACTACAAATAGAACCATCGTATGACCCAGCCACACCGTTCCTGAACATGCACTCAGGAATCAGAGTCAGCACACCGCAGAGGTACCTGCATGTCCACCTTTATTGCAGCCTTGTCACAACAGCGAAGGTATGGAGCCAGGCTAGATGCCCGTCAACAGACGTAGGGAGACAGACAAGGTGGCACGTACATACGACCAAGTTTTAGCAGTAAATAAAAATGGAAATATGTCATTTGCAGGAAAACAGATGGAACTGGAAATCATCTTAAGGGAAACAAGCCAGACTCAGAAAGACAGATACTACATTTTTTTCTCATATAGAATTTTAAAAAAATGATGACCAGAAAGAGATGGACAATTAGGGGAAGAAGACTGGGAGGTGGGGTGGGGGGGAGAAGAAAGGAGAAGAGAGAAGAGGAGAGGAGAGTGGATAGGATTCAAGCAAGATATATGAATGTAAGGAAACGTCACAGAGAAACCCACTATTCTGTACAATTACTGTGAGTTAATATTTATAATGAATAAAACAGGAATATTTGCTTTAAGAAGAAAATCACTCATGGCTTTTGTTAAAATATGGATTCCCAGGTCCTTCCTTCCCCTGGAACTCTGATTTTCAGTCTAGAGTGAACCCTAAGATTTGTCATTCCAGGAGGAATTTGGGGGAATCTTGGGCCTGAGCTGGTATACCGACTCCTCTCACCACACTATACAGAGGGTGCCCTCAGGAAGGCCCATTTTGCAGATGAGGGGAATGAGATTCCAAGAGGTTCCATCAAGTGCAGTCACACAGCCGGCACTGCCCCGAGCTGCTCCCTCTGCTTCCAACCCTTCTGGTGACCAGTCACTTCCTGGGAGGCCTGCCCAGATTTCAGTCTGCCTCCTTGAAAGTTCTTCCTGGGCTGAGGCCTGCTGAGGTATCCTCTCAGTTTCCTAGGATGACACATGGCATGTCCTTCCTAGCCTCTACAGCCTCTCGGTGACGAGATTTTTCTCATTGACTCAGAAGTGTCTCTTTTCTAATTTAAACCACTTTGACGTCTTCTCATTTTGCCCAAGACCTTCCTACCCAGGCCCCATCCTATGCCATCCCTTGGAAGGGTGGCTCGGTCTTCAGTCTAGCATGGCACCCAGGTGACAGGGTCAGTGGCTGCAGTTGGCACATCAGTGATAGGACTGGTGGCTGGACACGTGGTGGGACAGCCAGCTTTACCGCCCTCAGGTCCGAGAGCTGGAGAAGCAGCTGGGACAGCGTCCGAGCAAGTCTGTGGGCTCAGCCAGCACCGAGCAGCTGGTCCACTCGGACCCGAGGAAGCTATCGGCACAAGAGAAAAACCTGCTGAGGATCCGCAGCCTGGAGAGGGACAAGCAGGAAAGCTGGGAGGTAAGGCGGCCCAGCACAGGGGTCTGGAGGGCAGGCAGAAAGATCTGCCACGTCCATCAGGGCCGGGGCTGTCCTCACCATAGACACAAGCATAAGGCAAGCTCAATGAATGGGCCTTACTTTCTGACCAGCTTGAGCTGCCTGACTGAGGCCTCTCCATGGGGCCATTCAAAGAACTCTGGATGGTCCTGTCCTCACTTTGGGGCTGGGGGGCGGGGGAACAATGCCTAAAATTTATTGTAAAAAAAAACAAATGTCTGGAGGGGTGCAGGGTGTATTAGTTAATTTTCTCATGGCTGTGATAAAATACCTGACAGAAGCAACTTTAGGAAGAAAGGGTTTATTTCAGCTCACAGAGAAGATAGACCCTCGGGGCAGAGAAGGCGGCAGGACTGGCTGTTCGCATTGCATCCTCTGTCAGGAACCAGAGAGCGATGAGTGCTGGTGCTCAGCTGGCTTCTTCCTTCCCCCTTCTTATTCGGTCTGGGACCCCAGCCATGGGATGGTGCCACCCATCTTCAGGATGGGTCTTCTCTCCTCTGGTAAGGCTCTCAGAGACATGCCTAGAGGTGTGGTTCCTAGGGGATTCCAGTTACGCTGATTGTGAAGATTGACCCTCACTCGGGGTCACACCTCCAAAGGTGGGATAGGGTAGGTGGGAACAGAGGAAGCCACTCTAGGTGCTGAACCAGGTGAACGTTACCACAGGGTATACCTCCCTGATGGACTGGGCACTCTGGAACTCTAGCTCTCAGCCTCAGCACTTTTCTCTCAATGTCTGCCTTCTCTCCCACGACAATCCTAAGCTGTCTCGCTTTTGTTCTCCAGTCCAGTCCTCTCGGCAAAAGGTTCTCTTTCTTTCCCAGTAGTTTCAACCAAGCTCTAGAACTGAGAGTCTTCAGCCTAGCTTGGGTCATGTTCTAATCCCTGAGTCAGTCCCTGTGGTCAAAGACACAAGGTGCCTTGTTGAGTGAGTTTCACCTCTATCCCCAGGTCTGGGCAGTGAGTCAGCCTCACCAAACTTGGACCAAGAGTGAATATAGGGGTTACCTAAGAGGGAGAAGCAGGAGGAGGTGTTGGTGCTGTGCGGCAGGCCAAACATCAGGCCCATCTCTGTGGTCCTGACAGAGGCGTCCTGACAGTGAGGCCCTCCATACTCCTCACTGGGAGACATCCCTCTGTGAGTGCTTGTACCAGACTGTGCCAGGAATGCAAAGAGCATCACCATAACTACCTCCCTGTCTTCTGCACCGACAGGCGTGAGGACAGGAATGGGGAGATCAGAGGAGTGGGCACAGCCAGGTCCTGCTGGACCTGTGTGCCAGCAGAGTCACCAAAAGTTTTAAACTCATGACGAGACATGGTCTCTTTGGTCACGTGGCTGGGGAGGGACGCTGGAGGAGTGGTGGTGAAGGCAGACTGATGACCCTCCTGAGGGTGACATGAACTTACATACATCAAGGTGTAAGGACTTCCATAACACGTTAGACACAGGATATTGAGAGTGACTCTGTGGAGCCCTGTGACAACTGCACAGGAAGTGAGTAGAGGAAGAATGATAAGGGACTTGCAGCGTGCATTAAGGGAAAAGTTGAGATCAGGAAAGCTGGGTGTGTGAAATTTGAGTGTGTATTCTCGATGGGAAGATATGTTGGAAGGACATCCTGAGTCTTAAGGGAATAAGGAGGACAGATCCTGGGTGTGTGTCCGCCTCTGTCCAGGTACCCTCAGGAGACTGAGGAGGAGCAGGTGAACATCAGCCCCTCCCTGCTGAGGGCTCGGTAGGTTCATCACATCCTATCATCTTACATGTCTGTGATTCTCACTGTGGCTATGAAAATACCTTTGCAGCCATAACAGGCCTTTAGCTTCAAGTCACAGAACTCTACTCATGGCTCGACCCACCCACATGACTCTGCCTCTACTTGAAGGGCTTATCTCACCTGGCCTCTGCCCTGCCCTGCCCTGCCCTGCTGTGAGCTTCAGCTACACATGTCCCACTTGGGACATTTACTCTTCTTGGTTCCCAGCTCTGCTCAGCTGTCAACTTTTTTAGGGAGTTTTCCCTGATGACATTCTGCCTCTCAGTCACACAATCCAAGTCTGTCTCTCCTGGGATGACAATCCTGGGAACAGGGCTCTGCTTTGCTCCCTGCTGTACTGCAGCCCCTATCACAATGTCAGGCATACAGTAGACTCTCAGGAAACATAAGAATAGGAATGAGAGGCTCCAGAGATATTTGCAGAATGCGAGCTTCCAGTTTATGCTGGACAAAGTCATTGCTGAATGGAGAGGATTCAAATTCACACTGTAGAAATGTCACGGAAGCCCCACTGACAATTGGGTCTCTTCCACAATGGGTTTAAATAGGAAGAGGTCAGCAGTGAGCCCTAATGCTACTATATTTAGATTAGAAAGCATAAATAAAGACACACTTAAAATGACAAATTTTAGCTTATAAATGGATGTGGCAAACAGTACAGTCAAGTCTTATGTTCATTTTATTTATTTGCATTTATTTATTTTGTGAGTGTCTGTGTGCATATGTGTGTATGTGCACATGTGTGGAGGTCAGAGGACGATTTATAGGACTCGGTTCTCTTGTACCATGTGAGTCCTGGAGATTAAACCCAAGTCATCAGGCTTTGAGGCAAATACCTTTGTCAGCTAAGCCATCCCACTTGCCCTGATGTTCATTTTGTGAAACAAGAAAAGAGGTGTGTTGTCATGCATCAGCACTGTCTGCTGGTGAAGGGTGCTGCACCCGCCTGGTCAGGGCCCTGGCTCCATGACTTGTACTGTGGCCTTCAACGATTGCCCCTGCCCTGTTCTGAGGGTCCTCGGTGAGTGGGAGCTGGGTCCAGCCAGCTGTGACTGAGGCCCCACTGAGCTCTTGGCTTAGGCTGGTCTCAGATCTCATTCTCTAATTATAGAAACTGGCCAGTGAGCGAGATACCCTCCAGACAGAGCTTGAAGAGCTGAAGAAGAAGTTCGAGGGCATGCGGTCTCGAAACAAGGTGCTGTCCAGTGAGGTGAAGACCCTCAGGAGACAGATGATGACCTTGGTGGAGAAGGGCAAGCACGATGATGAGCTGATTGATGCCCTCATGGTATGACCGGCAACTAGCCCACGGGTGCTAGTCATCAGGCTGTGGAGCTAAGCCCCCAGATGTGTTTCCTGTACCAAAACCTTACCCCTGGCTGGAGCAGCTTAGAGATTGCCTGAGGGAGATGGCTATGAAGTCAACACTACTGGACCTATGGACCCCAAAGAAGAAGGGACTATATAACAGGGTGCACTCACCTCTGGGGAGCAGCAGACTGCAGCATAGCCCTGCCACTCTAGGTCTCTCACTGACAGCTCAGTGCCTGGGGCATGCGGGGTCTCATTTTCCTCACTACAAGGTGAGGACAGCAGCCCCCTCCTGTTCTAAGTCATTGTCCTTCCTGTTAGCCCCAAGATAGGAAGCCTCTATCCCCAGGGGACAGGGCCTCAAGTCAGATGCTGATGGGCCCTCATGGGGGGTCTGGGCAATGAAGCAGTATTCATATGTCTGCCCACCATCTGGGGAGCCATCCACGAGCAACCTTCTGGTACCCCAAAATCTACTTCCCCAATGACCCAAGGAGGGAATCTTGACACCAGGAGAAGGGCTGAGATGAGGGTAGCAGAGGAGGTCCTCCTGTTTCTGGGTGGGACAGTTAGTGTCCCTACTAGAGTTCTCTTGGGCTGGAGAAAATTGGGTGGCTCTGAGAAGAGAAGCCATTGGCCTTTGTTCCCAAGTAGCCATGGCTCACCCTCAACTGACGTCTGACTCTTCCCCCAGGATCAGCTAAAGCAGCTGCAGGAGATCCTGGGCAGTCTGAGCATGCAGGAGGAATCAAGGCGCTCATCCCAGCACTCCGTGGACCAGAAGGTCAACAGCGAGGCCCAGCGGAACAGCAGCCTCGTGGCCCAACTGCGGGCCATGGTGGCCGAGAGGGAGGCCAAGGTGCGGCAGCTGGAAGTGGAGATCGGGCAGCTCAGTGTGCAGGTGAGCAGGGCTGCCCAGCAGCCAGTCTGTCCCCATCCGCAGTGCACGCCTTTCTCTTTTTCACTCTCAGCTCCAGCTGTAAGACCTCATTCCTGTTTCCATACTGGCCTCCTGCTGTCAGGAGGCTTCTGTCTAATTCTGCGCACACTTTTCTTTTCTAAAACACAAACCCGTTCTTGGCTTCCTGTCACCCTCAACCTTACCAAGGCTGCAAGCATCCAGCCTTGTACCCACTCACCACTTCCTGTGGGCCCAGCTGTGACGTCATCTTCATGATTCAGTATAGTAGCTGTCAGTCTAACTGTATGTTCACATTGCAATCAGTAGGATGGCCACACATCTTTTTTTTTTTATTAAAGAATGTTAAAATTCTTTGGTACTGTATTTTGGTCCTGTCCACGCCTTTCCGTTCACCTCTCTCATCCGCACCCATTCCCACCGAACCTCTTTGCCCTGGCAAGTCTCCTCTTTGTGTCTTTTTGTTGTTTGGGTTTTTGTGATCCATTGGGTTTAATTAAAGTTGTTTGTATTATCATGGATGGGTGTTATTTACCGGAACATGGACAACTTACCTCTGGCTGTACCCCTGAAGAAGGTGACTCTCTATCCCCTAGCAACCAGTAGTTGTCAACAGTTCCTTGGAGGATAGCATCTCTCGAGACCCTCCCTCATTCTTGATGAAACGTTGACAGACCCCATTTTGCACAAGTCCTGTAGTGTACAAGTCAGGTAACCATAGTGGCTGTGAGTTCCTGAGTTCCTGTGTTCCACTGACCCCACCCAATTTAATGAACTCACATATATGTATGTGTGTATATACATATATATACACACATATATATGTGTGTGTATATATCTACATATATATATGTGTGTATATATATACGTATATATGTGTGTGTATATATATATATGTATATATATATATATATATACATATATATATATGAGAGAGAGTATGATTTGTGTCCCCCAATGTCCTTCAGAGTGGATCCATCTGCTGGACCCGCCTATTAGAGTCCCAAACTTATAAGACACCGTCCTTCACCTTCCCAGGAGGCATCAATTGCCAAAAGTTCCTTAGATTAGGTTGGGATTTCTTATCCATTTCCCCTTGTCTAGGCTGGGATTTTGATTTTGTCTTTGAGCTTGCATAGAACATGTGTATGCTCTCATCATTGCTATGATTTCAAATGAGTAACTGACCAGCTGTCTGGAAGACTCTGTTCCCTTGTGGTCATCCACCCTCTCTGGCTCTTACAATCTTTTGCCTCTTCTGCAATGGTCCCTGATCCTTAGGAGGCAGAGGTTTGAAATAGCTGTCCTATAAGCATAAATCTTTAGATGGCAGTTTGACACCATGTCTATTTAGCATAGCAGGTCCCCCTCCCCCAGGGCCAAAGATATCCCCAGCCATACAGACTTTTAACCAGGTTTACAGTGCTAGGTATGAATTCCATCATGTGGACAGATCTCAAATCCAAACTTACAGAGAGTGGTTAACCCCTTAACAGCTGTACCACTGTTGTACCAGCATATGCATCCTGCCTAGCAGGCTGGTATTATAGCTTACAGGCTTCACAGTTAGGTATGATTACTGATGGTTTTTCTCCCCAGCAATCTGCATAGCATCTTCTGGCACTGTGAAAGCTAGTCAGCAGAGTAGAAGCGTCTAGCTTATTTCTGGATTGATTTTTGTATGTCTTGCAACCAGTATGTGGTGTATTCAGAGTTCTAGTAGACAACTAAAAGCAATAGCAATAACTTGTGTTGTTTTGAGGGCCTCTGGGGTCTCCCTGACCAACAACTCAGAGTAAAATATCCCACACCTGGTACTAGGATTTTCATTTAATAAGTTATGGTTTCTGATAGCAGCATTATTCACCCATGCAGAGTTATCTCTGTTCAAACTCTTTTATTGGGTTGTTTTTTTGTCTTTTTGAGATAGGGTCTCCCTGTAGTCTCAGCTGGTCTGGAACTTGTCATGTAAATCACACTGGCCTTGAACTTACAGGTATCTGCCTGCTTCTGTCTCCCAAGTGCTGGGACTAAAGGTGTGTGTCACCATGCCTGGCTTATTGTATGTTTTAATTGGCTTACAAAATACTAGGCTTCCATATGGCTTTTTTTCATTCATCCTTAGTTTCTGTTAACTCTTGCCTTTCCTCCCTTCCCCCATGCCTGCTTAAACCTTCCTACCTTGAGTATTCCCCTGACCACACTTCATGCAAATTCCTGGGCATGTGTACTAGCTCTTGCTGCCACTCCTGCCACATCTTCTCATCACCCTTGCCCGTCTCCACTCTGTTGTTTAGCTGTTTGTATGGCCCTTCCTTCTCCACATCAGGGCTGAACCATGCCTGAAGCACACGCCGTCCCTGCCTTCCTCACCTACCACTCATTCTGTCCCTTAAGGCCTGCCTAGACATGAGCTCCTACAGGGAGCCCCTGCGTCCTGCTGGGTTGTGTGCCTTTCCTAGCTCCTCAGATCCCCTCAAGCAAGCTTCTCCTAGCACCACGTACTTATGTTAATCTTTTCCCCCAAATTTCCCTCTAGGGGTGCAGGCCACAGGTGCTTGGTGCCTACCGTTGGGCCTGGCCCACATAAATGTCCCTTGTATGCTGTCTTAGGAAGCTCTGGTAGATGCTGTGTCTGGGCAGCAACCTGGAGCCAGCCTGGGGTGCTCATAGTCAGGCGCTTCAGCTCTTGGGGTACCCTCTGTGATGCTGTTGAAGGAAGGGAGTTGGTGGTCCCTAGGAGAAGGAGTCCAGGTCAAGCACACAGATCTCCCAGTGACAGCAGAGTCTTACAGCTATAGACCCATTGTAACTGGGTAAGGTGTGTTGAAGCCCTGCCCTGTATTTCTGGGGTCCCAGGTCCAATCAGAGGTGCAATAGCTTCAGGCCCCTCCCCACCCAAGCTGGTACTGACTGGTGGGTCTTCTGTGTCCAGTAGTCAATCATCCACTCAGAGCCAGGGTAAGCTGGGATTGCAGGACTGGCTGAGGGAGAGCCTAGGCATTACACAGGCCTGGGAACAGACTGTGACACAGAGAGGACACTGCCTTGCAGTCCTTGCTTGGCTTCCATGCTGGCCTCCTGGGGAGGAACATCCTGGAATATTCTAGCATCTTCATCTCACGTCTGTCTGTACCCTGGGCACCCAAGAGAGGACAGCTTATCTCAGAGGTCACTAACCACCTGAGAACCAAGTACCACCCACAACACAGGATGGCACATTTGAATTTTCACAAATGACTTGGAGATGTGTCATGCTAAGCTGTTAGAAATTATATCCTCTGCCACCCCTTGATAGTGGCCTGACCTCCTGCTGGGGATCTTCTGATGCCCAAGAGAGGGAGGGAGGGAGGACCCTTGGAAGCCCCACCTCCACCTGGTCCCCAGCCTGGGCATCCGAAAGTCCAGGTGTCACACTGATGATGGCACTAGCCTCAGTCACACTCAGCATTTGTTCCCAGGCGGGTAGGACCACCTGGGGATGTGAGCTCTCAAGATGTCAGCCTCTGACTTTCCTGTGCCCCTGGCCTGCTCTGGCCTCATACCTCCATGGCCTGCGCTGGCATCACTCTAAAGCTGCATTTTAAACAGAGCCATTGTGAGATGTCATTGTCATGCATGTGCTGCCTTCACCACCCAGGCCAGCTTTCACCAGGAAGAGAAGCCTCTTTCATACCCCCCAAAGCTGGGAAAGCAGCCAAGGCTCCCTGCCTTCTCCAGGCCTCTGTGTCAACGCCCCGACATCTAACCCCACATCTGTTCCTTGCAGTATCTTCACAGTAAAGGAGCGGGTCGGGGGGCCAGCCCCACCCCTGCCAGGTTCCCTGCGGACCAGGCCCCGATGACCAAGTCTCCAGCCTCAGCAGGTGATCACATAGGCCAGCTGGGATCTTCTCGGTAAGGAAAACACAGGCTGGAGGGGTTATGAGGCACCCGGGAACTATTCGGAGGAAAGGTGGCTTCCTACTGCCTCCGAGGGAAAAGCCCCTGGGCAAAATTTGTGGGGTTTTTGTTGTTGTTCATTTTTAAGACAGAGCCTAATGTATCTCAGGCTGACCTTGAAGCTAATATGTAGCCAAGACTGAACTTGAGCTCCTGATCCTCCTTCCTCCATCTCCCCAGTGCCGGGATTACAGACATGTGCCACCACTTCAATCTATGTAGTGCTGGAGATTAAACCTAGGGCCTCGTGCATGTTAGGCAAGCACCCTACCAACTGATCCACATCCCCAGTGCGCACATTTACAGCACACACACACACACACACACACACACACACACACACACACACACACAGAGTGCAATTTTAAAATGACTTTCCCATTATTCTTATAACCTGAAGGGCTGCTCCTATTCTGTTGGCTCTGCATCTGCAGGAAGGAGCTGTTAGGCCTGGGTTTTATTCCTTCAGGAGCTTGTTCCTACGGCAGCTTGGCTGGGGCAGCCTTTCTGTGCCAGCCCAGAGCATACCTGCTCCTAGGTTTCTCATACACTCTGCTGTTGGGTTGCTCAGGGCTCTGTTTCATCTTGAGCAAGCAAGAATTCTGGAAGGAAGATCATTCAACCCATGGGGCAGCTGTGAGGCCCACATGGACTCCTCTAGAGGGTCCCTGGATCCCTGCCCTCCCTATTGTACATCACAGGCCAAGGTGAGGCCAACAGCACCCTCTCAGTCTTCCTTGCTGATATCTTCTTCTGCCTTCACAGCTCTGTGACCAGCCTGGGCCACACACTTGTGGAATCTGCTCTTACAAGGCCTTCCCTGCCCAGTCCCCATGGAAACTCTCCCAGGTAAGAGTGCCAGGTCCCTGAGCTAGCCTTCACCTTTGCTCTGAGCCATGTTCCTCAGCCCACTGAAAGAAGGGAGGACTGAGACCAGGCAAGGTCCAAAGGGTCTCCCAGGGTTACATGAGGACACAGAGGGTTAGGGAGACCAGTGTCAAGACCAGCTGATCAAGTAAGCAGCTGGGTCTGTTTCTTGCTATCACTTAGTCAGCACAAGGAATCTTCCAGGCTTGGCTCCCAGCCCCTTCTACAGCCTTCTCTTACCCACAGAGAATCTGTCTCTAGGGGAGCATTTTATATCATGTGGGTCCCCACATTAAGACACTGATATCCCCTTGGCTCTCCAGTCCCCTCTTTGTTGATAGATTCAGCCTCAGGGCTTAAAAGCTCCCTTTGTTCTTCCTGTGGGCTCATAAACAAAGGATGGCTTGTCCTGCCTCTGAACCCTACCCACTGTCCACAGGAGTCATGTTCCTGCTGTCAGTACCACCCCCCAAACCCTCATGCAGGTCAGCTCAGGATCCAAGCAAGGCCAGGAATGGGCCCAGTCTCACTTGAGACTCACCGTGTAGCTCTAGACAAGTTGATCCTCTCTCTGGGCTGCTATCTCCCAAGAAGTGGCACGCCTGGCCAGACGTTGACTAGCACAAGAACTGTGAGCCACGGCCAGCCCCTTGACATTAGGCAGAGAATCAGGTCCCAGAAGCCACATTCTGGGCATGTCAGGCCCCCAAGGGATGAATGGACAGAGGTACAAATTTTTCTAGCAGCTGAGTAGACCTGGAAATCCAGCAGGGCCAAGTTTGCTGGACCAGGAGGGCTAGAGCCTCCCCTTTACCTGCTCAGAACCTCTGAATGTCAGTCAGTCCTGCCCAACACCTCAGAGGAACATGTATATTGTAAACCTCAGATGACCACTGCCCTCTGCCCTCCATCCTGACCCCAGGTTCTCAGACTCCCCAGAACAAAAGGGCTGGCAGGCACAAGCTGCAGAAATGAAGGCCCTCTGGCAGGCAGCTGAGGTGGAGCGTGACCGGCTCAACGAGTTCGTCAGTGTCCTGCAGAAGCGGTAACATCTGGCACCCAGTAAACTCTTGTGGGCCTGTGTGGGGTGGGGCTATGTGGGGTGAGGATTGGGGCTCTCTCACCTGAGAGTTTAACTCCAGTGTGGGTCCAGGGCACCCCCATCTACAACTCAGGGGCCGACCCAAAGGTCTGTGACCCTGTGTTCCTGTCGTCATGGTGGGAATTGTACCCAGGGACAGCCTTTCTTTGTGCATCCCAGGGGCCTGTCAAGTGTGTGAGTTGGTAGTGGGAACCTTGGGGGATGGGCTGTGCAATGAATTCAGTCAGACTAATTCCAGCAGTTATTAAACTCTGTGGTGCCTGGTCTACCCCACAGAGTAGCCAGAGGGTCTGATGGAAATAAAACAGGCTAGAATGATGAAGGATGTGGCTGAGATGAGGAACCAAGGCTTCTGGGAGGCAGGGAGGGTATGTGGGCCCAAGGCCCCCAGGAGGTTCAACTGTCTCCAAGAGTTGTTGACAGACTCCACTCAAATCAATCAGTGTTTCTGCTTAACTGGCCTGCCTGGCAAGAACTGCAGATGCCCAGGACAGCACATGGGCTGGCCCCATGACTTCCTCCCTAAAAAGCCAAAGGATGCCACCAAACTCCTGTCCTCATGGCATCTCATGTGTCAGTCAGGGCTCTTTGATGACAGATAATAGAAACCAATTCTGCATAAACTTAGTGAAAGGGAGCCCTCTGGAAAGTACTGGAAAATGCCAAAGGGCAGAGCAGAAGAACCCCAAGAAGGTGCAGGGATTTCAGCAGCAAGAGCCCCTAAGCAATTTCTCATAGGCCACAGGCAAGACCCAGGCCCAAGGGTGTTTGTTTTGGGAAGTCTAGGTCCAGTGTCCACCCTGGTGGGTGCCCTGACTGGAAGTAGCTTCATGTGCGTCCAGAATTGGGGGGCATGATTTTCCAAAGGGAAAATGAGGTATTACTACTAGAAAAGGAGCTGGACTGTCCAGCTTGGAGAATCACAAAGATGTCCACCCTTCGTTCTCTCATTCCTCTAGTGCATAGAACAGAGACCAGTCCTAGAGATACTCAGGCTTGGGAGCAAAGGAACAGAATTCTTTTTCTATAATTGGCAATCAGTGACTAGTACAAAGTCTCTACCAAAAGGTAGATGAGCTCCATACAGTCCTTGTCTCCCATTTCTTTATGTCACACCGGTGATTGAAGGTGACCCGGTTACTTATTGCTGTGTTACAAACCATCAGACTCAGTGGCTTCAAGCACAGCGGCTGGGCTTGTGGGGATCCGTGGCTCGCTGGGAGCTCCTACCGCACGTGATGGCAGCTATGGGTGCTCACAGCATCTTACTTGGCTGCAAGCGGAGGAGGGGTGCCGCAGGTCCCCTCCCTGTGGCCTCCCTGCCACATGAGATGGCCTCCTCTAGGGCCTCTCCAGGCAGGGCTGGGGATAGGGCAAGGCAGCAAACGGTCGTCACTGTGTCACATGCACCTCTGTCAGCTGGTCCCCCTGCCTTTCGGAGCCCGCTGGCTCATGCTGCTGCTCCATGTTGTTTGGGTGTTGGGGCTCTGTGATGCTGGCCCCATGCCCATTAGCCAGAACACATGGTCTTTACTTGAATTTTACTGCCTCCTTGGGCATCATCAAGGGAAGGGGCCAAGCAACCTCTGCAATTAGACAACCCCCAAACCTTTCTGAATCCTTCATCGAAAGCCCAGGCCGTCCCATCCTCAGAAGCCCTCGCTGTGCTTTCCTCACAGTCAGCCCTGGTCTTTACAGGTGTAGGTTTGACTTCATGGAGCTTTGTCCCCTAAACTCCAAGTTACAGATTCTGGCTGCCTCGCCTCCTCTGTGCCTGGTTCCCAGTTTCCGTTATCCTAGTGAGTGGCTGAGATCCCCTGTATGTCAGAAAGGGCCTCAGTGGAAAGCTGGGTGAGGTGAACTCGGCCACTGGGCTCTAGTATTTCTTCCCCTTCTCACCAGACCTGGGTCCAGTGTCTGAAAATAAGTTCTTCCCTAGATTTCTACCCATTTCTTGTCTTTATAAAAGAGGTACTTTTTAAACATTTGTTTATTTACTTGTGTGTGTGCGTGCTCACACATGTGCACATGCTAGGGGGAGCATGTGGAAGTCAGAGGCCAACTTTTGGAGCTGCACCCTCCTTCCACCAGGGTTGGTAGCAAGTACCTGTGTCTGCTGAGCCATCTCCCTAGCCTATTTCTCTCCTTGTTTACTGTAGAAGAGGCTGTCTCCCATGGCAAAAGTCACTAGATATGTCTCTTTAAAAAAGTATGAGCTAGAGAGAAGGCTTAGTGGTTAAGAGCACTGGCTGCTCTTGCAGAGGTCCTGGGTTTGATTCCCAGCACCGACATGGTGGCTAAGTGCTGTCCATAACTCCAGTTCCAAGGAATTCACCGTTTTCTCTGGCCTCTGTGGGCACTGCATACACATGCTGCACTTACATTCATACAGGCGAAATACTCATTAATAAAACAAAAACAAATAAAAATCTTAAATATATACAGTTGTTTTGTATTTTGTTTTGTGACAGTAGCCCATAATGTAGCCCAGGCTGGCCTCGAAGTCGTGACCCTTCTGTCTCCATGTTCTCAGTGCTGGGATTATAAGACACAATGCCATGGGTAACACTGGGCAGCATTCTTTTTTTTTTTAATTTGACCTGAGTATTTATTGTGCCATGGTTCTCATGTGGAGATCAGAGGACAACTTTGTGGAGTTGGTTCTCTCCTTCCACCTTTATTGGGTCCTGGGAACCAAACAAGGTGATAAGGCTTGCACATCAAGCACTTTTTCCACTGACATCTCACCAGCCCTGGTATTCATTCTTCCTTTAAGATTTTTTGCTTTTCTTTAATAATTGTAAGCTTTCTTAATTCTTTCAAAGTCAGTTCCTCACCACCATCACTTGGAGTCAGTAGCGTCTGTGGCCGACCCTGCCCTTGTGCTGAGCTCAGTTTGTATTCTGGGCTGTCGTGAGCCTGTCTTTAGTGAGGTGTTTCTTGGGGGCAGGTCTGAGGTTACAGGTCCTGAGATAGGCCTGTGTTCCTGCAGAGTGTGTCTGTGTTCTGGGGGTTTCAGTGGTTTCTGACGGTACTGTATAATTTATTGGCTCAGGATTTCCTGAACACGTGAGTGCTACCCTGATGATCATTGCTCAGGCCAGGTAGACCATGAGCTTCCTTACCAATAACCTAACTTTTAGAAGGATAACGTCTTAACCCTTTTCATAAACCCGGTGCTCTTTCAAGGTTTCTGGGGTTATGCAGACAACTGACTGTACATGAAGTTCTAAGATTTCTGTCTCCCACTGCCGTCTTCTGCTATTGGAAGTTGTACTAGTTTTCTGTGAACTCGCTGCAGAAAGCATCCAATTCATATTCCTCAGAGGTACAAACTGTTAAAATGTCTAATGTTTTTCTTTCCACATCCAATAACATATATGGGTATAGGTTTATTATATATGTGTATTATGTGTGTTAAAAATTGGACTCATAAGTCTGGCAAGATGGCCAGGGGGTAAAGATACTTGCCACCAAGCCTGGCTACCTGAACTTGATCCCTGGAACACACGGAGTAGAGAACTGACTCATGAAAGTTGTCCTCTGTCCTCCACATGCACTATTGTGCATGCAGCCCTGTGTTCATGCACGTGTCAGACACACACTAATGACAGTAATTAATGAAATTATACATTTAAAAAACTGGATTCAGACTGACTACATTTGAAATTTTTTGAGAGTTTCTCTGTACCACAGACTTCCACAAGTGGAGTGGCTGGATCAGAGCTCTCACACACTGGAACCATCGTCAAAGTGTGCGCACAGCAGAACCTTCTGTGCAGTCAGCCCTGTCCACATGAACTCACACATTCACGCCGGCAGGGTGAATTACTGGTGCATTCCAAACTCACAGGCAGTTCTAAGTATGATCGCTCTGAAGCATTTGCCGAGTCAGTGAAGCAGCGCCCATGTCCCGCAGTCTGCATCCGCTTTGTCCTGATCGACGGCCAGCAGAGCCGGGCTTCTCCCATGTGCTCGCCTTGGGTTCTTTACCCTTAACTATCTACTCATTACATTGAGAGGGTTCCAGAGTTATTTGCTTATTTGTTGTTGTTTGAAGGGGAATTTGTTTGTTGTGTATTTTGAGACAAAATCCCATTAGGTAGCCCTAGCTGGCCTCAAATTTGCAGCAGGCCTCCCCGCCCCTGCTCCTGAGTGCTGGCATTACAGCATGTGCCACGTCATCCAACTTTTTTTTTTTTCTTGGCTTATAAAGAGCAATTTCCATGTGTTATACAGTGTTAGGGAGATAATTAGGAGTGTGTGGGCTTGCCGGGACCCTACCCATGTTAATGCTCAGGTGGGGAGGCATCTCCTACCTGAGGATTCCTTGTCACAATTGCAGCTTCAGTCTCCACAAGAGCAAAATGCTCCATATCAAAAAAATCCAGTAACTGTGTGACTCCTTCATAGTCTTCACTCAGCCTCACTTGTGGAACACAAAGAAAATCAATATGAAGTAAAAGGCAAGTCCTTGAAAATGCCTTTACTGCCAGAGGTTGATGCTTGTGATGTTGGAGAAATGTCAGACTCCCACTCAGAACCATTGACAAGTGAGGGCAGAAGGGGAGAGAATCGGCGAGGACCAAGAGTGACCTCAAGAAGACAAGAGGAGCCTCCAGCAGGCCTGCGGGGCTGAGGGTGAAGGGAGGTGTGGAACCCAGGCAGGAGACACCACCTCAGAGCTACAAGGCAAAGGAGCCAGAGGAGCTGGCCTGGAGCTCATTGGAAGGACAAGACGCACAGAGTTGAGAAGACAGTTCAGATGCCTGGTCTGGGCACAGAGCCACTGCAGGAGTGACCACAGTGTGTGGAGACGAGGCAGGCAGAGTCTGGGGAAACATCGAGGAGTTTGGTTCCTAAAACTAGTGAGAACAGGGCTGGAGAGAGCGCAGCTGGTGCAAGTGTTTTTCACAGACATGAGGACCTGTGTTCCAGCCCCAGAACCCACATCAGAAAAAAAAACAAAAACAAAAAAAAACACAACAACAAAAAACACAAAAGAAGCCAGTGAAACTGGGTGTGGTGGCACTCTCCTTTAATCCCACTCAGCACTCAGGAGGCAGAGGCCAGGAGATTTCTGTGAGTTCGAGGCCAACACGATCTACATAGCAAATTCTAGGCCAACCAGGCCTATGTAGTAAGACCTTTCTCAAAAAGGAGAAAAAAAAAAAAGTTGGGTGGACTGGAGCACTCTTGTAATCTGGAGCTGGGAAGAAACCAGGAAGGTTCTCTGGGGCTCACTAGCTGCCTCCCGAGTCTACATGGTGAGTTCCAAGTCAGTAAGACCTTACCTCAAAAAAAAAGAAGGTGGATGGTACCTGAGGAAGGACACTCAAGACTGACCTCTGGCCTCTAGATGTTTACACATACATATGTATACACACACACACCTTGTAGAAATTCACAGTGAGTTGTGAATTTCCCGTGCTGTCTGCTACTGTTGGTTAATCCCCTAGTGTGAATGGACTGCATGCTTAAACAGAACACACACACTCCAGAAGCGCAGAATGGGAGGGAAGGCCTCCCCACTCTATGCTCAAGCGGGGCCCCAGGCTGGGTCAGCGAGGCTGCACATTCCTCTCTGTTTCTACTCCACCAGCTGGGAGGCAGCAGCCTTGGATTTGCTTGTTTTTAAATTTTTAATTTGTTATAAATATTTGAATTTCACCATACATTATACATAATCTCTGCTTATTTCATTTACTAATACACTGCGGATCATCTAGATACGTTCTTGTTGTGGTCCCAGAGTATTTTATCATGTGACTCTCCTCATTTATTTACTGTTCCTGTTGTTGGGTTAGTGGCTTCTAACTTGTAAACACTTTCTGGTGTTAAGATGTTTCCATTTATTCTCATTTTACTCTGAAGTTTTTGTTTTGCTTTACTCTGAGTGCTGGACATGGAGCCTAGCATCTGGCACATGTTAGGCCAGAGTCCTACCACCCAGCTACATGCCCAGCCCCTATGAGATTTTAAATCATGACTAGGGAGCTGATCTTTACCAACATGCTTCTTCAACTTCTGTAGGAAGGATCTCATGGTCTCCTGTCTGATTCTGATGCTGACTTGTACTCCAGCATCTTGGAGGTGTGTTTGTTTTCAATTATAGTCATCAAGTGGGTTTGAATCTGCATCTCACTTTGGGCTATCCCTAGTGACTGCTATTTCTGAAAGAACTGACAATTTGTATACCTTCTGTATCAGTTACTTTCCTGTTGCTGTGATAAAACACCATGATCAAGGCAACTTACAGAAGGAAGAGTTTATTTGGCTAATAGTTCTAGAGGAGTAGGATCCATCATGGCCAGAAGGCATGGTGACAGAGGTGGCTAGAAAAGAAAGCTGAAGGATCACAACTTCAAGCAGGCAAAGGAAACAGAGAAACTGGAAGCAGGCATGGCTATATACTCTCAAAGTCCGTGCCCCAGTGATGTGCTTCCTCCAGCATGGTCAAACCCCTGGTCTGTGCTCAGCCTGCTTTCTTGTATAACCAAGGAGACATCTGTCCAGGGGTGGCACCACTCACAGTGTGCTTGGCGCTCCCACATCACTGATAATAATAAATGGCCCGATAGACATGGCCATAGACCAGTCTGTTGGAGAAAATTCCTCAGTTGATGTTCTCTCTACCCAGGGGTGTCAAGTTGACAAGTGAAGCTACGCATTTGAGACATAAAAGTTTTGGCCTACTTTCTAATGGAATTATTTATCTTTTTTTTTTTTTTTTTTTTTTTTTTTTTGTCTTTTTGAGACAGGTTCTCCCTGTAGCCTCAGCTGGCCTGAAACTCACAAAATAGACCAGGTTGGCCTGGAACTTGCAGAGATCTGCCTGCTTCTGCCTCCTCAGCACTGGAACTAAGGTGTGTGCCACCACACCTGGCTCTCTAATGGAATTATTGATCTTGAATTGTGTTGCTGTTAAATTGTAGGACTTCTTTTTCTTGAAGTTTTGTATTGTTTAGAAGCAATAAGTCTGTGGTGTTATACAGTCATAAAAAACTAATATTTGGGCTAGAGACATTGTTTACTGGTTAAGAGCACTAGGTGCTTTTGTAGAGGACCCAGGTTCGATTCCTAGAACCCACAGGTGACTAAACTATAGTTCAGAAACTCCAATTCTGGGGGATCCAACCCTCTTCTGACCTCCTCGGGCATTGCAGGACATAGGTGCCCTTGCAAGCATAACATTCATACACATAAAATAAAAAGAAAAAGAAAAAAGAAACTAATATTTTCTGAACTTCAGTGACTCACACTTTTAATCCTAGCACTCAGGAGGCAGAGGCAGGTGGATTTCTGTGAAATCAAGTTCAGACTGGTATACATAGTGAGTTCCAGGTCAGCTGGGGCTACGGGGAGACCCTGTCTCAAAAAGGCCCCTCCCCACCAAAAAAAGGTGAAAGAAAAGAAACTAGCATTTGGGGCCAGTGAGAGGGCTCAGTAAAAGTGCACGTGCCCAAGCCTGATGACCTACGTTCAACGCCCAGGGTGGAGGGAGAGAACTGAATCTTGTAAGTTGTCCTCTGACTTCTGTTCTCTCTCTCTCTCTCTCTCTCTCTCTCTCACACACACACACACACACATATATAAGTAAATAAGTGCAATAAAATTTTTTAAAAACCAACCTGGAGATGGAGAGTGACTCAGTGGTTAAGAGCACTGCCTGCTCTTACAGAGAACCTGGGTTCTGTTCCCAGAACCCAGATGATAGCTAACAACTGTCTGTAACCCCAGGACAAGGGGATCCAACACCCCCTTCTGGCCTCCACAGACACTGCACAACATGGGTATACTTACATATATGCATGTGAAACACACATACACGTAAAATAAAATTAAAAGATAAGCCTAGCACATCCACCCTGTCTCTAACTGTGAAAGCAGTTGTTTTTATGCTTGTGGAAAGCCACCTGTCGCTCTACAATTACAAAATGGTCAGAACACTAAGAATGACGAGCTCTGTCAAGGTCAGATGGTTTTCCAGCTTGTGTGGATTGTGAAACCCTCCTGTCCACTCCAGGTCTGCTTCTTTCTGAACTATCAGTCCATGCTCTTGGTTCTTGAGGAGCTGGAGGAAATGGTTCTTATAAAGCTTGCTCCATTCTTGGGAGCACTTGAGTTGTCTGTCACTAGTGGGAGGTTTTCCTCCTGACCCTGGAGTTTAGGGGTGAAACCAACTGAGCCATCAACCTAAGAAACCCAGTTGACCTTTAGCTTGGGGAAATCACCTTATGATTTTCTCAGTTTTGCATCTCTTCAACTTTCCCCTCTTTTCTGAACTGCCTGTTACTTGGTCAGAGGATCCTTTGCCTCCCTACCTGTTCTCACATGGTCACTAATGGCTACTTGGATTGACTTTGCTCTGGGTTTGGGGATAGTTTCTTGGTTTTATCTTCAGAATTGCAGATTTGTGTTTCATTAAGGGATATCGGAATTGCTGCTGTTTCTAAAGGGCAAGTTCAGAAGCATTTTATATATAAAAAAAAATAGTTCCCAGTTCTCAGTGAAACTCCACTGGAACCCTTTTTATATTTTATTTTGTTATTTGTTTGCTTTTGTTTGGTTGTTTTTTGAGATAGGGCCTCCCCGTAGCCCCAGCTTGCCTGAAACTCATTTTGTAGACCAGGCTGGTCTTGATCTCATAGAGCTCCACCTGCTTCTCCTTCCTGAGTGCTGGGATTGAAAGCATGCACCACCCCATCTGGCCAATGGAGCATGTGTATGAGTGTTATGCCTAAATGCGTGTAAGTGCACCTCTGCCTTCGGGGAATTCCCCAAAACTAAAATTATAGACAGTTGTTAGCCACCATGGGGGTGCTGGGATTTGAACCTGGGTCTTCTGTAAGAACAGCCAGGGCTCTTAACCACTAAGGCCCCTGCCACCTTGAAGCATTTTTGAGTCCTCTCTCCTATCTTTCCTGCTAGTTAATGGGTCGGGGCGCATGTGCTCTGATCTTCAGCCTGGACCTTGCTAAGTACCACTGGCTCTCACTAAGTACCCAACAATTTGCTGCTCCCAGATGGATCTGCCTGTCCCAGCGCAGCGTGATTTTCCATGTGGAGGCCTTTCTGGGGATAGTCCCTATTCACAGTAGCCTTCCCCTCCATCCATTGCTGTCGTCGCACCTACATTCCTTATTTTTCACCTACCGTCTACCCCATCCTTCATGATACTTGTGTCACAGGCAAGGCCAGTGAAGGTTGTTCTGTTTGACAACTGTGGAGCTCTGGAGTGCTGTGAATGTGTAGGGCATGAGCCTGTCTCCCCACTTAGCCTGCATAGGAAGCAGGACTGAGCACTGGTTTAAGTCCTCAGGGGCAGGTTTTCAAAGAGGCTCATTATGGAGCCCAGGTTATCGACCCCAGGTGACTCCTTCTGGTCAGATGGCTGCAGTCACCTTCCTGCCAGCAGGCCAGCCAGGTGACAGCACATAGAGCAGGGCTTCCTGCAAACCTTTGCTGACATACATACAGACCAGTGAGACCAAACAAATCCCCCATGTGAAATGACTCAAAAACAAGGCTTTTGAGGCCTATGAATTTGACAGGCAGAGAAAGAGCAAAATAAGAAACTTAAGGCAATTTCTAACTCCAGGAAAGCCGACAAGTAAGAAATGTGGCCGTCGATGCACTGTGTGTCTTGGCTCTGAAGAGCTGTGTGCTGTGGCAGGCAGGGTTTCTGTGTCCCTGCTACTGTCCTCTTAGTATTTCATAGTGTATCCTGGGCCCTACAACAAGGTTATCCTGGATTAGGGCTGGTCCCAGTTGCATCACTTGACTCCATGAAAGCAGAGAAATGCTGCTACCTGGGGCTATTCAAAGAGACGTGGGGAATTAATCGGATCAGAGAAATTGAAAGCTGGCTTTGAAGGCGGAGGGGAGACATGTCCGTTAGCGGCAGCGGGAGACAAGGAGATAGTTCCTTGGCTCCCTAATACTGAGCCCACACTCTGACAGGCTTGGAAGCAGATGCTACCCCAGCACCTCCAAACAGGAGGTTAGCTGACACCTTGATTTCAGCCTGCAGTGCCTGCACTCTGCTGGCCCTCAGAACCATGAACTCATAAATTTGGGTAATTTTGCTAATGAATGTCTGCTAGTTTTGTGGTAGACTTGTTATTGCAGCAATAGAAAGCTGATATACTACCCCATATCAACTCAGCCAAGAAGGGGAAAGATGATTGAGCTTAGTAGGGGGTAGTAAAACAGAACTAAATTCTCTCTTTGTGCCATTGAAACTAAACCTGTGTTTAAGCCTCAAACATAGTGGCATAGGCATCTTGGAAGTGTGGCAGAAAACACCAGAAGCAGCAATAAAACATGCTGCTTTGAGGAGCACGAGTTGAGAGTGAGAGGGTGGGATGGTGCCAGTTCTGCATTGCAAGCTTGGAGGGAACTGTATGGATTTTGAAAGCTGTTCCAGCATTTGTTCCTGCCACTAACATTAAGAAGAGTGAGGTGGGTCAGCCCCAGCCTAGTGTGCCCACTGCTGACTGTGGGATTCAAGAACAGGCGTGATGGCTCCTGCCTGCAGGGTGTGCAGCGTGTCTCTAATGGCCAGGGTGGAAGAGAGCAGCAGCAAGCTGGTGGAGGCTGAGCGGAGGCTGCAGGAGGAACGCCAGCGTGCTGTGCTGCTGGAACAGCACCTGGAGAAGATGCGCCTGGATCCAGCCAGGACCTCGGCCTCACAGAAATCCACCCGGAGCAAGCCAGGTAGGGGCCAGGGGCTCAGGGACGGGGGGTGCCTGCCCTGCAGTGTGGCTCCTCACCGGTCTCCCAACCTGACTCCCAGAGACACAGGGCCCAATGGGAGCTGCTGGCAGTGAGTCTTAGCATGAGACCTCAGTACCCCTGCAGGATGTCCTCAGCCACCACCACCCTCTGTGCCTAAGTGAGCCCTGCTAAAAGCTGGTCCTGGGCAGAGTTGGTCTGCTGGGCTGGCCACACTGCCTGCGGTACTCAGCCTCCTGTAAGCAGGATTCTGGAGGCCTTTCTAGGCTTCGAGGTCCAAGCTCCTTCCTTGGGCTCCAACCTCCTCCACAGGCAGTTCCCACCTGTTGTTCAAGATGCTTGAAGGGTCTAAGTAGCCTTTGCCATTCACTGGGCTGAGACATGGGCAGAGTTCTCCCTCCTCAGGAGCACAGTGCAACCAGCTTTGGCCAGCCTCTGGACAGTCCCTGAGATGAGGCCAGAGACTGAAACCGCTTCCCTGAGGAGACGTTTGAGCAGAGGTTGAGGGAAGGGAGGGGTGTGGCCTGCATATCTGAGAGACCAGAAAGTGCAAGGGCACTTCCCTGAACTCAGAGGAACCGCAAGGAGGTGAGGAGGTTGGGAGGGGGCAGGGCCAAGCGAGGTGTGATCAGAGAAGTCAAACAAAGGATTCTGATCAGTCACACGGGGCTTGATTTCATCTGTCTTTACACAGCTGTTTCCTCATCTTACAGATAAGGAGATCAGCTCAGAGAGGCTGATGGTTTCCCCAAGGCCAATAGTGGGGGTGAAGGTCAGGTCTGCTATGGTCTGGGGTTTCCTGAGGTGTTTATAACACAGAGCTTTCAGCCATGATGTCCCCCAAGGTCACAAACGGCTTTTCCCTGATTCTCTGAGCACTCTGTGGCCCCTGAGCCCCGTCACCTCTGGTTCCTAATATGAAGCCATTGGCATGAACGGAGCCAAGTTAGGGGCCTGGCCATGTGGAGTTAGAAGCACTGAGTCAAGTTAGGGGCCTGGCCATGTGGAGTTAGAAGCACCGACAGCCTAGACTTGAGCTCATTCCTCAGCCCCTCTGGCTTCTCTTGATGCAAGGAAGCGACAGAAATGTGGAAGAGTAAAGATGAATGACCAGGCAAAGGCCACTATAGCACAAGCAGGCAGAGCCAGGGCTGTGGCAGAGGCCAAACCAGGGCTGGGAATGTGGAGAGCAGGGACGGCTTCTAGAGAGAGGCAGCCCTGTCCCACACCCTGTAGAAGGTATATGTCTATGAGCTGAAATTCAGGAAGTGGGTGTGGAGGGAAGGAGGGGAAGCTAGCACAGGGCTGGCTTCACTGCAGAAAATGACTGCTGCCATCCCACAGGTCCACCTGCCTCCAACACCAGGCACAACTCAACTGGGAGTGGGAAAAAGGACTTATCTGCCACCCAGCTCTCGGATATGCCCATGGAATCCCAGATAGAGGAGCTGACTGCCAGGTGCCTCTCTCCCAACTTTACAGCAAGTATAGAGATGTTTGCATGGGGCCTTTGTAGGCAGAGGGATCATGTCTCTTGCTCCAGTAACCTCTGCTTGCCCAGAAAGCTGGTCTTGGTAGGGCCTGGGTTCTAGGCCTGCAGTTCAAGGATGGGCCTGCAGAGGGCCCCACAGTGCCCCATGACTCCAGAGTCCCAAGTAAACCTAGTAAACCCGTGTCAATCCTGGGCCACCACTCCCACTTTCTCCAGCAGTTGAGCCTCAGAAGAGGAGCTGAAGGGTTGGGGCTGTCATCCAGTCAGTAGAGTGCTTACACCAGGGGACGGGTCAGAGGGAACCTTGAGCTTGCACAGGACCCTCTTCTCAGGGCCATGGACCCCAGAACACACCTGCCAGCTTGCTGCACTCAGCCCTGTCTTCCTGTGGTCCAGGCTGGCCATCCAGATGGAGGAGAACGGAATATTGAGAGCAGCCTTGGGCAGCGCTCTGCGGGGGAAGGAGGAGGATTTCCGCATGTACCACCAGACGCTGGGCCAGGTGAAGGGGGTCTTCCTTCAGGCACTGCGGCAGCAGAAAGCCAGCAAGCAGTAGGATGCAGCAGTCAGACTCCTGGAGGGCGATCTCTGAAGACTGACCACCTCTGGCGCAGGCAGCACCCACACTTCTGGAAGCAGCTCTGTGTAAAGGCTGAGGCTAGCTTGGGCAGGGGAGGGGCCATCCAGCCCCAGCTAGGGCTCAGAGACTCCATCCCAGCGCAGATACATTCCTTTGTGCTGGGGATGTGGCCCTTGCCCTCGGCCCTGGGTTGCTATGGGATCTCCACACACAGAGGTCTTTGGTGCTCGCAGCTGGGGGATCACCCTCAGTTTCCTGCCCTCCCTGTAGTCCTCCACCTGGGCCCCGATGCCCTTTGTCTATCCCTCTCCCCATGCCCAGTCTCTTTGTAGGCCTCAAGCTTGGAATAATAATGGTTACTTTCACAGTCAGTGCAACTCTAGTGGAGTGTGCATGTGTGCTGTCCACATGTAAACCCAATCCGCACTTTTCTAGTAGGGCACAGGACTGATGTTTTACAGGTGAGGGCCCTTATCTCCACACAGAAGTTGAGCTAGGTGGTCACTCTGTGGGCCTGACTCCAAAGTCAAGGGCTCCAGCCGAGCGATTGTCCAGAGCTGGGGCCTGCCCCAGTCCTGCCCAGTCCTGCTGGGCCCCAGCTGCTCCCAGAGGCACTAGAAGCAGAGGGCAGTCAGGTGGGCAGAGACCGTGGACAGGAAGATGAGGCAGTGGAGCCAGGCACGTGGGTAGTGTGCTGCGCCTCCACGGACGTCGCTCACCTTGGTGACTGCAACAGTCTCATCCCTTTGGCTGCAGGTACATCCTGGGGGGGGGTAGTTGCAGGGAAGGTCTCCAGTAGCCATAACCACACACCAGCCCCACTAACTGCACATGTACATAAACATACCTAGGTGCACATGGACACCCCGTCAGGAGCACGTGACTGTCCGTGTGCACACAGGCAGCTCCACACAGACCATGTGTGCATGTATCGGTACATGCAGGTCTATGGAAGCAGACACACTCTCTCCTGTGAGACACAACCATGTGTGTAGCTTGCACTGGACACACTGTCAGCACTTTTCCCTGGAAAGTTTGGGCTTCCTAGGACCTTATGTGCTCAGTCCATCCTCAGGACCCTGTGGAGGGATCCGTGCTGCCCAGGGAACCCTGGCCTGTTTGTATGGTTCAGATCAGAGATCATGCAGCAAGATGTAGCAAAGGACTTAGGACAAAGTGGGAATTCTGATGGTGCTGAGGGTCTGAGGGAGAAAGAGTATTCCACAGCAATGAAATGGACAGGCAAGGGACAGAGAGGAGAGAGGACAGGAGGGCCTGTGTTGGGTGAGGACAGTGTGTGACAATAAGGAGAAAGTGAGTTATGGGTTCCTTCTGCAGGTGCTGGGAACTCTGAATGCAGTCTGAGCATCTGGTACAGGTGCCAGACTCAGCAGAGCCCCTGAGAATGAGAAGCAGGCAAAGACTAGCCAGTCTTCCTTGGGGTCACACAGGGTGGTACAGATGAGGTGGGACCCTGCCCTGGCAACTGCAGAATGACTCTGCTGAGGCTCCCAGCCTGGGCTGAGCTGGAGAAAAGAGTCCTGACTCATGCAGCCTGAACCCTAGCTGAGGGTCAGGCAGATCTGCATTCCCACTCAACAGTTGTGTGGCCCTGGACAGACTATTTAACCTCCCCAGCCTCCATGTTCTCATCTATGAAATGGGGCAGCAGTAGAAACCTCACTGGGAGGGCCATTATGGATTGTGGAAGAATAACCCCAAGACATTCAGCTGCTGACCTTGCTGTTTACTTCTGTGCAAAGAGCATGTGTCCATAGATTGGTTTCATCCCATCACAGTGAAAGAGATGGAGAGAAATCCTCCTGCCAGGTAGCACAGTGACTCTTGTTTACACCTTGTGGGGTGGCCAGCTGGCATCTTGCTGAGTCAATCTAAGTGAGCAGCTGACTCCTCCAGGTGCTGGATTTAAAGGCCAGCCTGTACAATTATAGATCCTACAGGCAACCTTGAACAGTTTGCATGGAGCTGTGTGCCAGGATCCATCCCCACCTCTGCACCACTGACAGGGAGACCAGACTCCCCACGGTGCCTCACTGGAACTCCTTCAGCATCCACTGAGTAAGGATGAGTAAAGTGCTTAGAGCAGCTGTTGGTACACGGTAGGTACTAATAAGTGCTCTTAGCAGTCTCCCTGTAAAGTCAACACGTATTTGTTGAGCAGCCCTGCCCCAGGCACAGAGGTGCCAAGGGTGAGGTAAACGTGCTCCCCAAGCACCAAGCACTCATCGAACACCACCCCAGCCTCACCTGGCCAGGGGAGGGGATCTGAGGTGAAAGTGGCCTCATCAGGAACATGGAGGTGGGGAGAAGGATGCAGACAAGCATGGAATGATCTCCCCAGTCCCTGCTGTGTTCCCCATGAAAGGGCTGGGGTAGAGAGGGAGAGAGAGGGAGAGAGAGAGGAGAGAGAGAGAGAGAGAGAGAGAGAGAGAGAGGAGAGAGAGAGAGAGAGAGAGAGAGAGAGAGAGAGGAGAGAGAGAGAGCGCCTGGAAAGTGGGATTGCCAAGGAATCAAGGACTGGGACTCCAAGGGCTCTCACCCAGCTTGGCCAGATAGGGAGTAAGGCAGCTTGTCTGTTCACCTTATGCCTCCCTGGTAAGAACAGCCTATTCCTGGAACCCCTCAGGATGAGCCCTCCATTCCTCAGCAGATGGGCTAGATGAGAAGGGAGAAGCAGGTGTTCTAGAAGACTGAGGGATGAGGCAAGAAAGCGGAAGTTGGAGGAAGTGGAGGAGTGACCTTATGGGAGGACTCCCTGGCCACACCCCAGACAGGTGCTGTGTGTCTGGGGCTTAGGGTCTTGCACTAAGCAGGACATCTGATTGGCTGTGGATGTGGATGGGCCACTGTCTCCATGGGAATCTCTGGGACAAGGTGGCCTCTGGCACCAGATGGCCCAAACCTATTCCACCAGGTCCTTTCCCCTGTTCCCAGGGAGTCTAGGCCTCCACCAGAGAGCCCGAAAGAAGCCTGTCCTCAAGCCTTTGCGGGACCCCAGTGACACAACCACCATAGGGAAATCTGCCTGCCATGCTCTCCACATGCCAGTGAGCCTTCCCAGAGCCTTCATATAGCTGTAACATACAACATGTATATACACACAACATGCATATACATATAACATGCAAATACATACATCACACTCAGACACCACACATGAGCACACACAGAGGACACTTGCCCATTTTTACTTTGAGAAACAGATACAAAAAGTTGAGGGACTGGAGAGATGTCTCAGCAGTTAAGTGCACTGGTTGCTCTTGCAGAGGACCTGGGTTCGGTTCTCATCACCCACATGACAGCTAACAACTGTCTGTAACTCCAGTTCCAGGGGATCTGATTCTCTCCTCTGGCTTCCACTGGCAACACGTGGTGCACATACATAAATGAAGGCAAAACATTCATACCCATAAAATAAAAATAAATCTTTTTTTAAGTTGTAGAGCTTCTGAGACTTGATAGAATTGGGATTGTGCGCTCTCTCTCTCTCTCTCTCTCTCTCTCTCTCTCTCTCTCTCTCTCTCTTTCTCGTATAGTTTTCCTGGAGGCTGTTGAGCCATCTGGGAAGTAGATCCTGGTCTCAGCCTAGACACTTTCCTCTCCCTTCTTTGATGGACTGCTCATCCAGTGCCCACACCCTGCTTCCCTAGCACAAATGGGGGGACCTCAGCCTTCTCGCCTACACCTGCTGCCTTCCCACAAACCACCTCTGCAGGCCACAGGGTTGGAGTCACTGCTGAATGGGCCTCACATCAAGGTTTGGCTCCTCATCAGCCTTTATGGGCAATGAGTTGTGCTCATGGGGTGAGCCACAGGATCCTCCTAAGAGCCTAGGGAAGCCAGGCACAGTGTGACTGATTTGAAATGAAATTCTGAAGCCCAAATAGTGGCTTCAACGCTCTTGAGTTCCCTTGGTACCTCACCTTGTTGTGTGACACTATTCCTGGGGAGATATGAAAAATGTCTGTCTACTCACCCAGATAGGAAGCCAACAACAAACCAAGGTAAAGATACCACTGAAGTCCAAGTTGGTGGCCAATAAGTTTAACTGGAGTTACTTACAGGGCCAGAAATGACTCAAAGACAGCTGCATCACCAAAACGCACACTGCATGGGTGACAGCTCAGGAAAGCAAGAATCCTGGAACATGGTGCTCAACCTGCAGGCAACTCAACAGTTTGGAGAGTATCTCAGGAATCTGGGCTCCACTCCTCTGAGAGTGTCTTTCTGCAGTCTTCACTGTCATATGAACTTGAGGAGGGTGGAGCCCAATGCATCTGGTCAGTTTCAGGGACTCTCTGAAGACTTTGGATTGTTTACTTCCAGAGTCTTAAGGAGCTTCCCTTCAAATAGAAGGTTTTATCCCAGAAAATTACTACATGACATCCCAAGTGGATGGTTCTGTCTCAGTTGGTGTAGGTGAGCTGAGTTCTTACCCTGCAGCAGTCAGTTCCAGAAACTTCTGGAGCTGGCCTCACCACTGAGCAACCTCACACCTCATTTTCCTCTTCTGGAGATGATCCTTGGCGATTGCAGTGGCATTAAAAAGAGGCACTCTCTGTGTGTATTCTGGCTATATGATTAACCACCCCTGATAGCCACTGACTGTACCTTCCCATGCTTCTCTGGAGCCCCCAACACCTGCCTCAGAAGGTGGAGAGCTCAGGCTCCCTTCTTCCATTGACACTGGCCTTCTCTAGCATCAGGATCCCAACCACGGCCTAGACCCGACTCCCACCACTGCAACACCCCCTGCCCAGCACACTGTTCAGAGTCAGAGGCCAGCAGTGTGGCTTCTGTGTCACACTCAAGAAAGGGTTGTCAGGCCCTGCTAGTTGCTCCTGGGCCTATGTGTCTGCTCATGGAAGAAGCTCATAGCCTCTGGCCCCAGCCCAGGATTTGCACAGGTGTGGATCCCCACCTTCCTCTCTGTCCATCCTCAGCTGAACCTAGTGCAGGAGCTCCAGGACAGTCCTGTGATGGACAACAGTCACAAAACTCCCAGGACCCTTTCCTCCAGCCCATGTGTGGTGAGCAGGCCCCCACAGACAGGACACACACATTCAGATTCCCCAGACAATGAGGGCCTCATCCCATAGGGCAACCCAAGATCAAACCTGTCAAGGGGGCTGCTCTCCAGCAGGAGTTGCAGTTGCTTAGGGGATATTACATTAGATCTTTTTGTCCTGCCATCAAGAGGACATTATTATTCTAAGTGACCCTGTTGGCACCCCTCTACCCAGACAACTCCCTGTGGGGACAGGGATAAAGTGGCCCCTCAGCCCCATGCCACGTGCCATCTCCATTTCTAGCAGGCAAGTCAACCCTGCTAGCTCTGGTTCTTAGCAGCATGCAGAATAACAGGGCAGAGAACTAGATGGGTCTGCTCTGGATGGTCCTTGAGAGGTCACAAAGATGGAGGCTGGTGTCCACAGAGCCCAGATACAAGTTTGAACAGCCATGTGGAGATGTGTGGGATTGTGGCGGAGGCAGGGCTTACCAGCAGTCTGGAGAGGTCACCCGGAGGCCTTCCTGGAAGAGGAGGGTTGTCCTGGTAAGCACAGAGGAGGGCACAGGCTCTTCAGATCTGAGGGGAGGCAGGTAAAGTGAGACCCAGGAGCTTCTGTCTGAGCTGTGCATCCAGTCACCATCCCCTCCTCCTCCACATCCCCATCCTCTCTGCAGCTCCCTGTGGCCAGAAGCACTGCAGTGCTCGGCTCTGCTCCACAACGCTCTGCTCCGCTCCAGGAAGGCCACCTCCTCCTGCCCTCCTCTTCCCCTCCTCCTCCCGCTGTCACCACTCACCGATCAAGTCTTCAGGGGGTGGGGACCCCAGGGCTGGACACACCCCACCGTGGCCCCACAGCTCAGCCAGCCGGACAGACTCACAGTCAGACACAGGACCCCGGAGCCCTGAAGCGGGCAGTGTGCCAGGGTCCCTTGCGACCTCTTCAAGGTCAGTACAAGCTGGGTGTGCAGCTATTCTGGGGCCCTAGAGGCCTGTGGATCCCACCCCAGAGCCCTCATCCAAGCCCATGGGCCCCAAGGTGGGTTTTCCTCCAGGTGCACCCGAGCCAGGTGGTACAGGGGAAGGGGGACCCTGGGTCCACAGCCAGCCTGGGTCCGGGGGTCTAACAAGAGGGGCCCCAGGCCGGGGGCCAGTTCCCTGTGGTGGCCTCACCAGGGACACTCCATACCGGCCATGGGGAGCTAAAATTGGAAAGTGGCGAGTGGGAGGCAGCTGACAAAGCTATTTCGTGCTCTCTTCATCCGCTCCGGTTTCACACTCCTGCTCCACTAACCTGATCCCCGGTCTCCCTCCCCCATCCTGCGGAGGGAGAAGTGTCTCAGCCTTCAGGTCATGGTTCAGAAGCTTCCCTAAAGCCCCCGGAGGCAGGTAGGACCAGCATTGGTCTGGTCTAATCCAGGAACCTGGAGAGATTCGCCAAGGACACTTGACTTTTAGGTGCTGGGCTTACTGGGTGGCTTCACTGGGTCCCTGTCCCTTTCTTGCCCATGTCTTCCATCTGTATAATGAGGAGTGCACTATTATGGTCCAGAAGACTTGGATGAAGAGCTGGAGAGGTCTGACCTGCAATTTGCAAGGGCATCTTTGGTGGGCAGTGAGAGATAGGGAAACTCCATCTGCAAAAGCGTGACTCACCATGTTCCCCTCTCTCATTAGTTCAGTCTGTACCTATGCAGCCCTTTGGAAGACCTGAAGCCAGCCTGAATCAGGGTGGGAGGTGCTTAGGTGCTGGCCCAGGCCCCAGAGATGGCCCAGCAGGATTGCTGGGTGGAGGCAGGAGGGAGTGACTACAGACTCATTCTGACCCTGATACAGGTCAGCACCTTGGACAGCATCCAGCACGCTGCCAGTGCCCGTTTGGCCCCGCCTGGTCCAGCACCTGTTTCTCCCGGGAACCTCAAATAGCACAACCTCCAGCCGGCAGCCAGGGCTTGACTGTACGGAGCGCTTCGAGGGGGACAGTGGGTGGATGCAGGCAGGGACCCGGGATGAGGCAGCCTGTAACTCAGGCTTGGTGGGGGAATGGGGTCAGGCAGAGGCTGGAACTGAGGCTGGAGGCTTGGTGTGAGGGGAAGTCTGGATCTCAGGGAAGGAAAGACTGCTCGGGGAGGGAGGGGGCAAGAGAGGGAGTCTGGGGATAGGCTCTGCAGGAGCTGAGGGAGGCTCACTGAACAGAAATCTGACTGAGACAGTTACCCCATGGGAAAGCCCCCAGGGTATGTGAGGAGGGGGGCGTCTTAAACGAATAGTCTGGGCAGAGAATGGGATGAGTCAGAAAGATATGAACAAGTTATAGAAGGAGAGTAAGGTGGGCTGTGAGGTCTAGACTTTCAAGACCTTCAGTGAGAGGGATAGGTACAGAGCATCAGTTGCAGGGAAGGAACAGGGCCACCCAGATGGGGAGAGTGGACACACAGGTGGGAAGAATGGCGACACAGGGTCCCCAGGGGTGGCTGGAGTTGACTCTCTCAGGGGAAGCCACCACCACAGTGGGAGGATCCACGAGCTGAGGCTAGGTAGGGCTAAGGATTAGGGCCTTACCTCAGCTTCTCCCTCAGTCCTGTGCAGGCCATGGGCATCAAGACAACACTGCCAGTGGCTGAGCTCAGCCTCTACTCCCTGGTACTGAGTGGGGCCCTGGCATATGCTGGCAGGAGTCTTCTGGAGGCATCACAAGGTAATAGGTGGGCCCTGGGACAGGGGGCTGGAAACTTCTGCATGGAAGGCCTGCAAGCAGTTCTAACCAGGAACATAGAAACATTTTTAGGCCTTGGGATTGGAAGGAGAGGGACAGAGACAGAGACTCAGACAGAGACAAAAAGAAACCAATTGACTCAGGGATGTGGGGAAGTAAACCCAGACAATCAGAATGACCAGAAAGATGCAGAGGCAGAATGAGTTCCCCCTGCCCCACCACCTCCTGCCTGATGGCTCTGCAGCCTGGAGACCTTTTTCCCCTCTCTTGGGGATGGGGTGGCCCAGGGTGTGTGAGAGGCCCCTACTCAGAAGCCACATTCCTTTCTCAGATGGGGCCCAGAGAAAGGCCTTTCGAGAGTCTGTGCGACCTGGCTGGGAGTACCTGGGCCGGAAGATGGTAGGTCTCCCACACCCTGAAACCCCTTGACATCTCCCACCCCAAACCCTTCCCCACTGTCAGATGCTCCAGTTGTAACCTTGCTTGATGGTGAAGGAGACTCTTTACCTTGAGCTCTAGTCAGGCTCATTGAGTCTTCAGGCTCATTTGATAAAAGTGCCCCTTAGGACGAGATATGCTTAAACAAGGACCTCTGATACCTGCCTTCCCAAATAAGGCAACAGGGGTGGAATATCAGCAACATGCTGAAGGCAGGGGCAGAGATTTTAAGGGCCAGGCTTTCCATGTGGTCCCTTCTCCATTCTCTCTCTGTTCCCGGGCACCTCCCTCAGAGACAGGGCAGACACCTGTGGCCACTGCTGTTCTTTCATGCATAGAACATGGAGCTGGGGCTCTGGCCAGGTCAGGGCTATGCCTCCCTCCCCATCCACTGCCCTAACTTGCCTCACCTCCTCCTGCTCCGGCCATCCAGGATGTGGCTGACTTCGAGTGGGTGATGTGGTTCACCAGCTTCCGCAACATCATCATCTTTGCTCTCTCAGGACACGTGCTGTTTGCCAAACTGTGCACAATGGTGGCTCCCCAGGTGAGCTGGGCTATAGCCACCTGGCACCCCTTGCCTTCCCCTTCTTAGCCCCCAAAGACTGTGGGAAACCCATCCTTGGGGCTCATCCCATTTGTACAGAGATGTAAACTGAGGCTCACCTGTGTCCATAGCTCCGCTCCTGGATGTATGCTGTGTATGGAGTCCTGGCTGTGCTGGGCACCATGGGCCCATGGTACCTGCTATTGCTGCTCAGCCACTGTGTGGGCCTCTATGTGGCCTCACTCTTGGGTCAGCCCTGGCTCTGTCTCACACTTGGTCTGGCCAGCCTGGCCTCCTTCAAGATGGACCCTCTAATCTCTTGGCAGGTACACAGTGGGGTGGCACAGCAGTGAAGGGTTGGGGCTAGTGAGCCTCTCACTTCTTTTGAAGGCTTTGTCTCCAGAGTACCCCCAAACATTTCCTTGACCTTTCCACCCATCTTCAAGCCTTTGAGTAAGGTGGCCACTCACACCCTAGCTTGTCACATGGCAGGGCTAGAGCACTGGCCAATGTTGCTCGACAGGCCCCGACTAGGTTCCTATGTGAAGCTGGAAAGGGGTTCTCCCCAGAGGCATGAGGCCCGCTGGTGAGCCGGCGGCCTACTGTCTCCTTCCAGAGCGGGTTTGTAACAGGCACTTTTGATCTTCAAGACGTGCTGTTTCATGGGGGCAGCGGCTTCACAGTGCTCCGGTGCACCAGCTTCGCGCTGGAGAGCTGTGCCCACCCTGACCGCCGCTACTCCCTAGCTGATCTGCTCAAGTACAACTTCTACCTGCCTTTCTTCTTCTTTGGGCCCATCATGACCTTCGACCGCTTCCATGCTCAGGTGAGTGGTGCCCCCACAGGCTCCCAGAGTATGACTGGGTCTCCTTTTTCTAACAGGGGCTCCTGTCTCAGACAGAGCTCCCCAGAAGGGTGCACCCATCTTCACGAAGCCATGTCTCCTCAACTCAGACATTTGTAGCTTCCCACTTAGTAAGGGGTCCCTGGCCACAGGTGAGCCAGGAGCCAGTGAGGCCAGAAGGCGAGCTGTGGCGCATCCAGGCCCAGGCAGGCCTAAGCGCAGTGGCCATCGTAGCTGTGGACATCTTCTTCCATTTCTTCTACATACTCACCATTCCCAGTGACCTCAAGTTTGCCCGCCGTCTTCCAGACAGCGCCCTCGGTGAGTCCTCACAACAGGGATAGGGGCAAGGTTGCTGCCAGAAATGCGCTCTCCTGCAGCACTTAAGGGCACGGGAGCTGGGGTGATATTAGCTTTGTCCCTTGATGCCCAAAGTCACCGAAACTGCAGGCATCACTGCAGGGCTGTGGCTGATTTTCAACACAGGAGTGGGGTCTCCACGGGGCCGGGGGCAAAGTGTTCCACCTCGGAAGCCAACGCACTGAACCCAGTGATGTTGCCTTGTCCGCAGCTGGCCTGGCCTACTCAAACCTGGTATACGACTGGGTGAAGGCAGCAGTCCTCTTTGGTGTTGTCAACACTGTGGCACGCCTGGACCATCTGGACCCACCTCAGCCTCCCAAATGCATCACTGCCCTCTATGTCTTTGGAGAAACGTGAGTGAAACAGGCAGACTACTGCTGGGTCCCCACTTTCCCTTTGGCCCCTCCCCCCATGCCAAAGGCTGCATCTGGGGTATTCACACTCATCTGTCTTCCCACAGGCACTTCGACCGTGGGATCAATGACTGGCTTTGCAAGTGAGTTGAAGAATGACCCTAAGCTTTCATGCCAGGCTAGGCCATCCACATTTTCCAGGGTCAGAGGAAGCAGGTGGCACTGAGGAGGCTGTGGCAGTGGTCCAGATGACATATGTGGAGCTTTGGACTTTGCGAGGGGCCCAGAGGTGGAGGGAGGTAGTGTGAGCACAGATGCAGCTGGCAGCTTGGAGGGAGATGATGGCAAGTGGGACTGTCCACGAGAGAATGGTGGCACCTAGATCCCTGCTAGCGGTCTGGGTGAGTCCACAGGAAGTATCCACAAAGAAATGTCGACTTGGCATTGGGGCGAGGGGGACATCCTTGTAGAAACTCAGGGGACATCTCTGTGGAGACTCAGGGGACATCCCTGAGGAAACCCAGGAAACATCCATGTGGAGACCCAAGGGACATCCATGTGGAGACTAGGGGGACATCTTTGTCACAACTTGGGAGTACCTCCTTGGGCAGATTCAGGAAAGATCCTGTTTAATCCTGAGAATTTGGGGTTCCCAAGAAACAAGAACTATGAGCATCGCAAGTGGGTGGGGGAGGGTGAACTAGGCTTAGAGAGCCTAAGTCCTAAGGAGGGAGACTAAAGTGAGAAAAGAGAGGGAGAGAGCAAGATGGGGCCCACAGAGATTCTGCATAGAAAGGTGATCCATAGGACATGGAAAGTGAGGCCAATGGGATAGGAAACTGGCCGTGTAATGCCCTGGAACCCAAAATAGAGTGTGTATTCATGGGAGGCACAGAGGCGGTGCTACCACCAGAGAAGGTTGGAGGCTGAGGGCTAAGTGCTGAGACATGAGGCCTCCACTTTCCCTGAGAAGCAGGTAGTGACCAAAGCTAGGGAGTTGCAAGGGTGTGTGCGCCCAGGAGGCAGCCTGGGCTCACAGGAGACAACCAGAGACCAGAGAGCAGTCTCGGGAGGAGAAGGATGTGGGGGATGATGGGACATGTTGACACTGAAGGTGGTGCAGGACACAGGGTGACTGATGGAACCAGGTCCCTGCACCGGAAGAGGTGATGGGATCATTCTAGATGGAGGTCTGCCTGAAGGGCGGGATGAGGAGGAGGGGGAGGACAAAGGGGAAAGAAGAGGAGGAGAAGGTGGAGGAAGAGGAAGAGGAGGAGAAGGAAATGGGAGGGAGAAAGGAAGACAGAAGGAAGAGAGAGGGAGGGAGGACAGAAGGAAAGTGCAGCCAGTGTAGACACAGAGGCTGATGTAGGCATGGCCTTTAGCTGAGGCACAGGTCAGGGCCTACACCAGCCCCAGTTTCCCACCTGCAGGAGGTCAGGGGTATGATAGCCATTTCCAAGCAGGGAGATGATGCTGACCAGAGTGAAGCCAAGAGGCGATGGAGGGAGGGTGTTTGGGACTCTGGTATATGAAAAGGGAAACTTTCCCATCGGGTTGAAGACGCAGTGACCGGACTCTTCAAGACAGATGAGCGAGACTGTAAGGCGGCAGTGGCTGTGATGCTGCGGGGGAGGGTGGCAGCAACTGGAGAATTACAAGCGCAATGGGTGTGAAGAATGAAGCTGCACTGGGCACAGTGGGAAGGGGGTGAAACTTCCCATAGGGGCATGACCACGAGAGTGGGTGGCTGAGGTAAGGCAGAGACGAAACCCTTGGAAATGAGCTCAGGGAGTGGAAAGGTTGGTCACACAATGGGTCTTCCATCGAGTTATTTAACAAGTGTTTATTGAGCACCCTGTGTGTGGCAGGCACTGCAAACAGCAGCACGCAAGGCAAAGACACTGAACTAACAGAGTTTACAGTGTAGTGTGGAAAAACACACCATATACAGATCAAGACATGCACAAAGGATTCTAGAGTGTGTGTTAGAAAGAAAACAATGTAACGGGTAAGGAGCAGTTGGCTACTGGCTAGATAGCTTCTAAGAGGAAGTGTCTGAACTCAGGCTGTGTGAAGAGGCGGGCTAGGGGAGGGAATTCCGGGTAGAAGAAAAAGTGCAGATTCTTTGCCAACCATGTATGTCTGAAGACCCTAGACGCCAATGAGGATAGCACAGCACAGGAGAGGAGGCCTGTGGGGTAAGAAGGCAGGCAGGAGGCAGACATGAGCTGTATAGGGTCTTCCAGCCACAAGAAGGAGCTTAACTTTTTTATGGGAGGGAGGATCATGATGTGCTCAGAGATGCTCTCTTCTTTTGGTTGGTTGGTTTGGGACTTTTGGAGACAGAGTCTCCCTGTAGTCCCAGCTGGACCTTGAATTCACAATGTAGACCAGGCTGGCCTCCATCTCACAGAACTCTTCCCTCCACTGCCTCCAGAATACGGGGACTAAAGGTGTGCACCATCATGCCCTGCTTTCTGAGCTGCACTCTCAAGGCACTCATTTGGCTTGTAGGTGGAGAATCAGCCAGGGGCAAAGGCAGAGCAGACACTAAGGGACACCTGCCATAATGACAGGACCCCTAGACAATGACCACACTGGTGCAGGGAGCGGGGGGCAGGGGGCAGGATGGAACAGGCCCAGTAGAATTTGTAGCTCTGATGCCAGTGGTGAGAGGGATTCAGAATCCCAAATGGGCAAGGGTTAGAGCCTGAGCAACGTCAGCTGCCTGCGCTGCCCCTGAGGTGAGGGCCAAGGTGACTTGGGTGGAGATGGCAGAAACTGTCACTCGAGAAAAGTATACAGCAGTAGTTAAATGTATAATCAGGAGGCCGGGCCAAGGACACAGGCTTAAGAGTCATCCACAGACACACTGTTCAAAATCTTGGCTCTGAATGAGGGACTTGGGGACCCAACTACAGAAGAAGTGAAATCCAAGATGGAAACCACTGGAATTTGGGGTTGGGCAGAGAAGGAGCAGGCGTGGCACACGGGCTGCACTTGCCGCCTGTCTCCACACATCTCGTCTTTCCTACAGATATGTGTATGATCACATTGGTGGGGATCACTCCTCAGTGATCCCAGAGCTGGCAGCCTCGGTGGCCACATTTGTTGTCACCACTCTGTGGCTTGGGCCCTGTGCCATTGTCTACCTGTGGTCAGTCCTTAACTGCTTCGGCCTCAACTTTGAGCTCTGGGTGCAGAAGTTGGCAGAACGCGGGCCGCTGGCACAAATTGAGGTGGGCAGGAAGGCCTGGGCCTGGGATCGGTCGGGTCACAGGAGGGGAGGAACTGCTGTTTCGTCAACTGTCCAGGCATACTTGGTCCCCAGTTCAGAGCTGTCTCCCTAGACACCTCATCTGTGGGGTACTGCTTCACCCAGTGGGAATCTGGGTCTGCCTGCCTTCTGTGGATGGGGGTCTGGCAGTGTTAGCTCTTATCCTCCACCTGAGCCTCAGTTTCCCCATGCTTACCAGTGAATGTGAGTCAGCCCAGGGTTCCCAGACACCCAAGCATCTTCCCAGGAGCTGAGTGGGAATAACACTGACTGACCGTGTTCCTTCTCCTATGGGCCTCTTGCTGCCAATGTGTTCCCGGACCCACAGGCCCAACTGTCGGAGCAGATGTCTCGTAGGGTCCGAGCCCTTTTTGGTGCCATAAACTTTTGGGCCATCATCATGTACAACCTTGTGAGTCTGAACAGCCTTGAGTTCACAGAGCTGGTCGCCCGACGCTTGCTTCTTACAGGTGAGGGATGGGGTGAGGGGTTATAGCATGAGCCAAGCATCACATAAAGGACTGGGACCTTTCGGGACACCCCCATGCACACACCCTAGCACCCAAGAGATTCGGTGAGGGTGGGGTAGGATTCAGATTTGCTAGGGTGAGATGCTCTAAGCCTCCATGACTCCTTCTCCAACAGGCTTCCCCCAGACCACACTGGCTGTCCTGTTTGTCACCTACTGTGGTGTCCAGCTGGTGAAGGAGCGTGAACGAACCCTGGCACTCGAAGAGGATGAACAGAGCAAGGACAAAGAAAAGCCAGAGTAACAGAGAGGAACAGAGAGCTGGGTTCTGCTCTGCTGTTTTAAGACCCCTGACCCAGGCTATGGGGCCTGGCCAATAGAATAAAAGGTTTTTCTACCATAGCAGTCTCCTGCATCTTTGTCCATGCTGGGCAGGGAATCTGAGATTCCAGGTTCAGAGGAAGGCTCATCACACACAGGGCATGAAAGTGACATGTCAAGGGGGCAGTACCGCCCCTTTTGACAAGTTGACACCTGCATATCCAAGCCCTGAATCTTCAACCCCTGGGCACTGGCTCTTACCGGCTGATTCCAGACTCTGAGCCAGTTGCTCAGAAGCTGGTTTATGGTTCCTGAGAAAGGAGCTGGATTGGCACTTCGAGGTGCGATTGATGGAGACACTCCCATCTGACTAGCAAGGACACCAGGTCTTTTGGGGGACTTTACAGGCACTCAGAGCCAGTCTGGGCAGGGCCAGAATGCAGTCTGGGATGCTTTCCTGTGGCTTTGCAGACTGAAGGAGACGTGGTAACCCGAGGAGCTTGGAGAATCAGGCAGTGGTGTCCCTCTTCCCTAGCTGAAGCAGTCTTTCTGGCCTCAAACTGGGAACCAGGAGGGTTCTGGCCTCTCCCAGCCTCTTCCCTGGACTCCCCAAGGCCAGGTCTGTGAGGCCACAGGACAGGAAGGGGGCTCAGTTATGGCCCTGCACTGGTCACATCTTGGTCAGGCGTAGCACATTGAGTCGTACAGGGAGGAAGGTGGCACCTGCTGCGTAGGCAATCTCCCGCAGGACCCCCTCCCACTTCTTCTCTTCCTCATTGAATCTGGGGGTGGGGAGGCAAGAATGGCAGCTTCGTCAACTGAGACCAGGCAGGGACTCCACAAGGAGGTGGCCAGTGCACTGGGCCCATCTCCAGGTCAGTCTGTTCCTAAATAATCTTCATGTGCTTAGAAAGGTGACCCCATAAGAGTCACCCTAAGAAAAGCCACCCTACAGTCCAAAACAGACTCCTCATAGGAAAAGGCGCCCTAGGAGTCCAAGGCCATGATCCTCTGGAAAGATTTCCATCCTCGCCCCTCGCCCTCCCACATCAATTCTCTCCTCTTGAGAATCTCTGTACTTACTACGCATGAAATCCCTTCAGGTGGCTGGAACCGCTCTCCCATGCCAGGGAGGAGCAGTGTGGAAAGCCAGCTGTAGGAGCTGAGGTTCAGCCACCTCCCACTCTCCCTCCAGACCAAGCACTCCGGAAGATGGGGAAGAAAGATAGGCCTGTGGCCCTGTGCCCTAAGCTTTGAATTGCCTCCTGTCTGTGACAAGCTGATACTCTGCAGTGGGAACAGCACCACCACACGACATTTCCCCCCATAGGCTGGTAAGAAGCTGGGCAGAGCAAGTGTGTTTGCTAGGCTTCCTTGAGGACTCCCTGAAAGAACAGCCATCTGTGCTCACATGTGTTTGCCAGGGCCTTGGTGCCTGGCCTCAGTACAAGGGGATCAGCCAGAGTCCCCCCTCACCTCCCAGGGCTGGGCTCACCTCCAGATGTCATTGAGCTCTGTGGGAACCAGTTCTCCAGACTCAGTCTCCAGAGTGGCAAAGCCACCCAGGGCATAGAGAGTGCCGGCCAGGCTGACCAGGCTGAGTGAGCTACGCTCCTGTGGGAAGGCCTCAAAGGGGGACCACCTGTGGGGGCAGGGAAGACGTGTAACACTTACAGGTCTGAGCAAGCCTAGCCACTGTCCCCACCACCCACTCCTTAACTTCAGGAGCACCCCTTGGAAACCTGAATCCCAGTTCTGAGCCTCCCAGGGCAACCTCCTCTTTTCCCACCCTAGAGGCTCTCCACTGCTCTGACAGTCCCGGCCTGTGCTTCCCTTTCCCTCTGATGGTCACTTCCTTCTCCGTCCTCCTCACCCTCCTCTTTCCCTTCCCTGTCATTTGTCATTCCGTCCAGCCTGTAACTCATGCCCTGTAACCTCAGACTCCAGCCCCCAGCATTGCCTTGGACACAGGCTTGGATCTGGTGGGCCCCTCCATCTCTCTTCTCAGTACCCCCATCTCCTGGGTACTTCATGCCCTGGCTCCTACAGCCGACCTTCACCCCATCACTTCTAACTGCTCTCACCAAGGACACCGTCAGCTTCCGGGAGGGGTGTTGGGAGACTCTCGTCAGCTTCCGTGAGGGGTGTTGGGAGACTCTCCTCACCTCCAGACTTCTCATGCTCTCTGGAATCTGGTGTCTCCCGCTCCACGCCCAGGGCTTGGACCTCACTCTCTGCTACCCTCTCTGCAAGCAACTTGTCTCCTCTGTGTACTGGGAACCTCATCTCTCCCTGCGCCTCACCCTTCTTTGCTGCGGTGAATGATTCCTGAACACTCCCAGGTACCCCAAATCTACATCCTGAATGGACCTTCAGTTTTGACATCTGACCTCAAAGTTTCTATAGCAACTGGCCTCCCAGTTCTACTCAAAAGCGTCTACTTTTCCCTCTCTCCTGCCCAATACGCAACCCACTGCTAAGCCCCACACCCAGCCCTTCACTAAGCCTAATACCCAACCCATCACTGAGCAAAACATCCAACTTTCTTAGTTTTTAACCTCTTACTACTCAAAGATTGGCCTGTGAACCAGGGTCCGCAGCAGCAGCCCGGAGTTTGTTGGCAGCCCTCAGCAGCCCTGCCCCATGTCTGGAAAGCCCTGTCCTAGGCCATCCTCCAGTGTCTCCCCTCAGCATCTCCTCAACACACCCCCAGCTCCAGACCTTATCACCCCTTGCTACAGTTGCACCCTGCCTCCCTGCCTCCTAAAAAGTCCCTAACTGCAGTCCTGTGGCAGCCAGCGAAGCATGTCAGTAGAACACAGACACATAGAGGGAGTACAAATCCTTAGGAGGCAGTCTCTGCCCTCTGCCTTGCAGGGGTGGGGGCTGGAGGGTGGGGGGGTGGGGTAGGGGCTGGGGGGTCACCTCTCTAGGTCCAGTGCCTACCTTAACCCACAGCCCGCCCTCCGCCTGAGCAGTGGCATTTCGTCTAGAGAGCCCCCCACCTCTTGGCCTAACCACCTTGGCAGGGACACCCCACTACTCTCCACCTTTGCTGGTTGCAGCCAGTTTCTCTTTCCTGAACTCCTCTCCCTTCACTGCCGTGTCCCCAGAGCCAGCCCATTGCCTGGTAGTAGTATGCAAATGAGGATTTAGGCCTCACGTGACCCCACCTGGGCCTTCTGCAGATGGCCCGCAGGGAAGGCCTTGTCCTCACTGCTGCTTAGAGGAGGGGTCTAAGCTGATGCACCAAGTCAGCCCGAGACTGGACTTGGGTCCATGACCCTAGCCAAGGCAGACAGGGCCCACAAAGGCCAGGAGTGCAGAGAAGGGAGGGCCTAGTCAAGCAGCCTACTTGTTGTCTGCGATGCTGTACACTTCTGCGGAGCTGGTCAGTCCTGTGTCGGTTACTCCAGCTGCCACGAAAATGCGGCCGTCGTGGACCGTGGCCCCAAAGAGAGAGCGGGCGGTCTGCATGGGCGCCAGCTCCCTCCACTCGAACTTCTTGGGATCATAAACACACATCTTGTTCAGGCACTTCCTGTGGACGGACACAGTGAGTGGGAAGAGGAAGGGGCTGCCAACTGCGCCCTAGGCCGCCGAGCTCCTCCCATCAGCCGGAATCTCACCTGTCGCTGCCTTTGCCTCCAACGACGTAGACCAGGTCCATGTGCGAGAGCACCGCGTGGCCGTACACCGCGTAGGGCAGTGGGTCCGACTCGCCCCATTTGAAGGACCTGGAGGGGATGCGAGCGGGTGGCCGCCGGCTCAAGCCTGCGCGGGCCTCCTCTGCATACACTGCCCTCCCCCGTTCGACGCTTATTCAAGGTACAGCTGGTACATTCTTGGGTCCCCCCGACCTTTCGAATCCTTGTGCTCCTCCTTCCCTCCCGCTGCCCAGGGAGGGATTCCTTCCCCTGACTCCACCCCGTGGGCCGGTACCAGGGCCGGCCTCCAGAGCCACCCTAGACCCACACCCAGGACAAGGCCCCGCCCCACAACAGGCCTCGCCCTCAGGAGTGGCCCCCATCATTCCTCAGGGGCCACATCTCACTCCCAGTGGCCCGCTCAGTACCCCAGGGCTCCTTCCCTAGGACTGGCCCTTCCCTGCGGGTCCCAGGAGCCACACCCACAGGCCCACCCCGCCCTAGGGCTTCTCTGTCCCCAGGAACCACCCCTTTGGTCCCCAAGGACCCCATCCCGCCTCCTGAGGTCCGCCTCCAGCGCTCACAGTCTATCATAGCACAGAACTGAGTCCAGGCTGTTCTCGCCGTCCTTGAGCTCCCGGCCGCCGACCACGTAGATGGAACTGAGAGCCTCTCCCAGGCCGAAGAGGCAGCGCGGCGAGGGCAGCGGCGGCATCCCCAGCCACTCTGAGTCCAGATGGTCAAACTGCGGGCCGGCATCGTGTCAGTCACCGCCCCGCCCCCAGTGTGCCCTCACCCTCCCATTCCAACCCAGCGCAGCCTAGGCTGGACACTTGGGGCAGAAAGTAGTCCCGCCCTCCAGGTAGGGCCGCAGGCAGCCCGGAGGGAGGTGCCATCGGAGCCGGTAGCCGCCTGCGGTCACCAGAGAGCAGCAGACGCTCATTGGTGATGGGAAAGTTGCAGAGGGTCTCTGAGAGGGAGGGCCTCTTGTGGGCTCAGTCCTTCAGCGACCAAGCTTCAGGCACCCCTCCGCTGCTCTCCACTCCAGCGACTACTACCCTTAAAATCTACAGCTTTCCATTCTCTGCATCCGCCTAACCCTGTGGTTACAGGCCCTAGGAGCGCACCTTGGTAAGTTTTCCAAGAGCTGAATTCTGTGTGGACAGACAATTGATAAGCATTATGTAACCTCCACACAACTTTATCAAGCAGGATACATGTACAGAGGCCCAGAGAGAAGAAACTGTGCCCACAAGGGCTGACTGGCCTGGTGGAGCTACCCGCTGCCCAGTCCAGCTTTGAGGTGAGGCCTCTGCCTTAACCTTGGCACCCAGCGGCCTCTGGGCCCCTTGTTTCATCTACTGCCCATCTGGCTCTTTCCCACCCGTGTCCCTTGCTCACCTTCTGAGGTTGGCAACACTGCCCTCCCCTTCCTGCCTTCACTTCTCCACATTTCATCCAACTGGCAAGTCTCAAACCCACAGGGCCAGTCTCCAGGAAATTCTCCCTGCCCACAAGAGCCCACAGACACACCACTAACATGGACTGGGCTACCCACTTTCAGTCCCTCCAGAGCCTTAGTTTTCTCTCTTGTACAATGAAAAGGAAAGGCAGGATGCTCTGTGTGATAAATGTGCGTTTGAGACCCCAATTCTGGCCATCCTACCAAGGCCGGGCCCCCAGATCCTTCTCCTTGTGCAGGCCAAGGCCTCCAGCTCTCCAGACTCCCACATGTCTGGCCTAGCATCCTTAAAGGAATCACCAAACTTACACAGCTCTTTGGCAACTAATTGTAAGCATCAACCTGATTAGGAAAGTGGCTGTCAATCAAAGTCCCTAGACCCAGTGTCATTCCCCAAGAAGACACAGCTCCCTCCCATGTACCTAAGCTGCCTCCCAGAGCCCAGAACCCAGCAACAGCTGTCATCCCAATCCCCTTGACCCCCTCAGCCTAGCCAGGCACCTGCAGGAAGTAAGCACTCATGGGATCCTCTTTGTTGTCCTCATTGTAGAAGAGACCCCCAGCCACGAAGACCTGATTCTCTTTAGTCACTAGGCTGACGTGGTTCTTGGGGATCTGGGTGGACAGAGAGGCACAGTAGCACTCATTGGCAGCTGGATCATAGGCCACCGCGCCCTCCTCACTGATCATGAAGATGAGGTCCTGCAGGAACATGCCGAAGCGCAGAGTGTCGTTGAGGATCCCCGGGAGGACGCGTTCCTCGTCGTCCTCCGCCTTGGTTACCGCGGTACCCTGTTCCGCCTCCTTGGCCCCTGCTGTCTCCTTGCCTTTCTCCTTCTTTTTCTTGCGTAGCGTGGTGATGCGGCCCTCGTGCGCATCTTTCACCATCTGCACCTTGCGCAGCAGCTCTGGCTGTGAGCGTACGAGAGGGTGGCGCTCCACGCGGCTCTCCAGGAAGGCGCGAGGCAGCAGGCGACAGCGCACGCTCTCAAAGACCGTGGGCAGTGCGCTCTGGCGCTCCGCCTGGGCCTCAGCATCGCCGCCACTAGCCCAGCGCATCACCGCCTCGAACACCGCCTCCTCCTTCTCCACGTTGAGACCATCGCTGGAGATGATGGCAATCAGCTCGTCGGCCGAGAGTCCCAGGAAGTCGTTGTCTCGCGCTACCAGCGGGAAGCGCGCGCAGATGAAGTCGCGCGCGGCCACGGCCAGGCGCGCGCAGTCCAGCAGGAGGCCGAGGCGGAAGACTGCCAGGCAGTTGGCCAGGCACAGGCGCTTCTGCAGGAAGGACACACAGATGGTGAAGATAGACGGGATCTGGAAGCGATGCGCCGCGGCGAACAGGTCCTGCACGCTCGCCTCGTCCAGCGCGATCTCCGACGTGTACAGGTAGTGCAGCACCTGGGCCACCACGTCGGGTGACACCTCCTCCAGGCGCAGCTCTCCTGCGCTCTCGGGCTCCGCCAGGAAGCGTGCTCGGAAGTAGGGGCTGCAGGCCGCCAGCACCAGGCGGTGGCAGGGGAACTCGCGCTCACCCACTCGCACCACACAGTCCAGGAATTTGCCGTGATCCAACATGTCCTTGAGGCCATCTTGCAGGAGCGTCTGCTGGTACAGCCGCTGCTCCTCCGCCTGCTCCAAGCCCAGTGTCATGGTGGGCAACTTTAGACGGCAAGCGACGGTGTCAAAGGCTGCTCCGAACACTCTGGCTTTCTTGCTGGGCCACACTCTGACTGCGCAGCTGTCTGAGCTCCTCTATATATAGAGGTTGCCCCAACCCTGTAAGAGGAGCTGCCTGGCCCCTGGCACATGACGCACAGGGGACAGCTGGGCAGAGGCCCTCTCCTCTGACCAGTTTTGACTCAGCGCTAGGGATTCGTGGGTAGATGGTGTAGTATGTCTGGGCCCTTCTAGAAACAGGATGGTCTCCACTGCCTCATTTCCCACCAGAATCCAACAAAGCCTTGCCTCTGAATTGCTTAGTTAAAGATGTCCATATGGATGAACTGAACCCAGGCCGTAGGCTTCAGTCCACCCAGGGGGAAGCCTTAGAACCCCTCTTCCAGGGTCCTCCTTCCTCTTGCTTTCCTCCCTGGAGCATACCTAACTGTGGCCACTTCTGGCTACAATGTGTTTGGGTTTCCTGATTGGCAAACTTGGGCTTGGCATTCACTGTTTAAGGACCTCGGTGCCCCACTTTCGAAATGGGAAAGCTATTTCCTTTTTCTGTACTAGTTCTGAAAACTTCCTTCTTACAAGAAAACCCTTCTCACGAGTCAATAAAGGTAGGTATCTCTGTTGAGTCCCAGTTTCCTCTCTTATTCAATGAAGGAGAGGAGTTAAGACTTTAAGGGCCTCCGCTCTGCTCTGCTGAGGGCCAGAGATACTGAGGCACCATGTTCATGGGAGGACTCAGATGAGACATCAGGCATGGTAGAAAATTAATCTCCTAGGATTCTATTCTTCTAGGTGTTTAGACCTTCAAAGTTTTAATATTCTAGGACAGTGACCTTCTGAAGGGTAGTGTTCCAAAAGTGAGAATTTCATTGTTATTCAAGGGCTTTGCCTGTCTGTGCCCAACACCCTTGCTCTACTTTAGGCTTAACCTGTTCCTGCCTTGGCTTGGGGCCCTTGTTTCCTGTCTCTGGTCTGAGGAGTTGGGGTTGAGACTAAGGACAGCCAGTGACAATGCCCACCTTGCTCTGGACTCCTGCCCACCACTCAGCACCCACATCAGTCTCAGCCTCCAAGATTAACTCATTCTCCAAGTGCCAAAGGCTGCAGCTGTAGGTTAAAATTAGCCCTGGGACACTGGTATGAGCTGTTATGGAGCACTCCCTCCACCACGCCTCTGAGTCACTTGTTTATAGCCTTGGGCTTGGTGAGGGGATAGGAGAAACGATGGGGCGGGGGGCAGGGGGCAGGGTTGAGACTGAGTCACCTCCTCTTTTGTGATTCCAGAAATATCACTATCTGTCCCTCATAAGTAAAGTTGCTAATGGTCACTTGCTCATCACCAGCAGGTCTTAGAGGGTCACATGCCTGGTCCAGGCTCGCCTTGTAGCAACTTCAAGGAGCAGCTTAAGGCAGGCAGGGATGGTTTCCAGTTCAAAACTGGGCATTCCCAGAAAATACTGCCAGTGAGGAGACATAGATCTGAGAGATTATCCCCTTAGCCAGGTCACACAGTTGCCCCATGGCAGAGCCAGAGCAGATGTGCTGACTTGGAAGGACTGCAGCAACCTTCCCCAAGCTAACAGAAATGTCTGTGATCATGGTCTCACCTTCTAAAGACCCAGACAAGAGAATAACTTTAAAAGGTTATATTTATCAGATGACCTAATGATATATTTTGGGTTTATGACAGATCCCACAGAGCTCACTCCCTAGCAGCCTTCCCACTAGACTGTTCATATTTGTCTCGTTCATCCAACACATAGTGAATGATGAGAATTCAACAGTGAATGAATCAATCAAGAATACTGTCTCTATGAAGTGTGAATCTGCTGGGGTGAGCATCATGGAGACAGTGCCACAAATAAGCAGTTATATAAGATGTGAGACGATTGGAGGTGCTGTGGAAATGAGAGCAAGAAGAAAGGGGTGGTGAAAGTCACAGGCCAAGGCCATAGCAATTTTAAATGAATCTGTCCTGTCCTTGGCCCAGGCCTGCTGGTTCCTGACCCTACCTAGCAGTAAGACAGTGCAGGCAGGCTCATTCCTGTCACAAATGGAACCCACATGCTTCCACAAGTCCAGGCAGGAACCAGCACAGGGAGATGCAGCAGGAGCCTCACGACCTAAGCAGCCGAGGGAGGCGCTGTCTTTGCACTCTGGACCTGAAACTCCCCTCCTAGGAGATGTCAGGGAGGCTGGTCTAGGGAATCCCTTTCTGTCTTCAGACAGCAGCAGCAGGAACCCACAGGAGAGCCAGCACCAGATGAACCAACTAGATGAAAACCACACTGGGCAGGCTCTCACAATTTACACTGTCATTTGAACTGGCGCTCGCAAGTATAGACCAGGTCCAGACTGGAGGTACAGCTCAGAGTAGAATGAATGTCCTCACACGGGAAAAGAAAAATAAAGAAGAGCAGGATCTGAGTACTAAATTTAAACAATCTGACTGCTTGTTGTAACCAAAGAACTAAAGAAAACCAGAGTCTAATAAGGCAGCCAAAATTACCAGCATACACTGAGAGAGCCTGACAGAGAGGAGAAAGAACATTTGACCAAGAACTAAGGATCTCACAATTTGAATGTAGAAAGAATCAATTGGTGCCAAACGCAGAAGAATTAGATATTAGACTTAACTGGAAAGGATTTTAAAGCAGCTGTCACAAAAAGCTTCAATCAATTAAAAATTTCTCTTAAAAACTTCAAAACAAAAATCTCAGCAAAGAAAGTTATACATAGGCTGGAGAGATAGATGGCTCAGGGGTTAGGAGCACTGACTGCTCTTGCAGGGGATACCGATTCTGTCTGATTTGGTTCCCAGCACCTACATGATGTCTAACAACTGTCAATCACTCCAATTCTAGGAGCACCAATGCCCTCTTCTGGCTTTCGTGGGCATTGCATGCATGGGTGCAGCTACATACATGCAGGCAAAACACTCACTCATATAAGTAAAATTAAAATAAATAAATCTGAAGTTGGGCATGGTGGTACACACCTTTAATCCCAGCCCTCAGGAGGCAGAGGCTCACAGATCTCTGTGAGTTCAAGATGAGCCAGGTCTGCATAGTGAGTTCCAGGCCAGCTGGGGCAAGAGGAAGACCCTGTCTCAAAAAGACCAATAAATAAAATCTTTAAAAAAGAAATTATATAGAAGAACAAGTGGGAATTATAGAACTGAAGACATTAACAGAAACAAAATCTTCCTGGGTGGCCTTGATAAGATTGCAAATGAGAGAGAATAAATCCCTGCTTGGATGACAAAGCCATAGAACATCCCCTCTAATATCAGAGGGAAACATGAACAGGTATGAAGAGTCTTGGGTCCATGGAACACCAGAAATGAGCCAACAAGTGTACCGTAGCACATCCCAGAAGAAGAAAGGGCGCCAGGCAAAAAAGTAATTCAAGTCATAGCAGCAAAAACTTTCAAAATGTTGTTAAGACACAAATCGGGACAGGCTAGATGACTGTGTGGGCAAAATCACCAAGCCCAGTGACCTGAGTTTGACCCTTGAAACCCACTTGATGGAAAGAGAATCAAATCCCATAAATTGTCCTCTGACCTCCACATGTGTACCATGGTACATGCATGTGTACACACACAATAACTAAATAAATATTTAAAAATACCAAAACAACCCAAGAATATACAATGGAATATTATTCTTATAAAGGAAGGGAATTCTGACACCTGCAATATTATAGATGAACCCTGGACACACTGCACTAAGTGAAATAAACCAACAAGTAAATAACAAACACTATGTGATTCTACTCCTAGTAGAGTAGGAGTCAGTTCTCAGAGATATTAAATAGAGTAGTGGTTTCCTGGAGGAGGAGGAGGGAACAGGGGAATTTGTGTTCATTAAAAAAGGGATTTCAGCTTGTGAAGTTGAGAAGTTCTGGAGATCTATGGTAGCAAAGACTGTACAAGCACAAATGAGCTTGCTGCCACACAAGTCCGATGACCCGAGTTCAGATCTCCAGAATACACAAAACTAGACTCAGAAGCACAAACATCTGTACCCCTCATGCCTACCAGGAGGATGGGAGGCAGAGACTGGATGATCTCCAGAAGTTCGAGAGCCAGCTTGGCATATATGCATTGGAAAATGAGAGATACTATCTCAAACAAGGTAGAAGGTGAGGACTGACACCTGAGGTTGTCCTCTGATCTCCACATGTGCATTGTGGCACAGGCATACCTGCATTGGCTCATACATGAACACACATCACACAGATTCACTACAATTTTTACGTGTCTCTTAGCAGGTAAATATATGTATTTGTGTGTGTGTGTGTGTATATATATATATGTATATATATATATACATATATATATATATATATAGAGAGAGAGAGAGAGAGAGAGAGAGGAGAACCACCTTGGCAGGCATTCCTGGAACTAGATTTGATTCTTAGATAATAAAATAAAAAGTATGACTCAGTAATGTGAAACATGTGGCTGTTAGTTTTCAGAGATGCACAGGAGAGTGTCTTTAGTGGTTTGTCACTGGCTGCAAAACCCACAGCTTGAGTCTCTAGTTCTCTCTCTCTCTCTCTCTCTCTCTCTCTCTCTCTCTCTCTCTCTCTCGTCTTTTTGAGGCAAGATGTCCCTGTAGCCACAGCTGGCCAGGAACTTGCTATGTAGACTAGGCTTGCCTGGATCTCACAGAGATCCACCTGCCTCTGCCTCTCAAGTGCTGCTGGGATTAAAGGCATGTGCCACCATGCCTACCTGAGTCTCTGGTTCTCTTGAAGATTTTACTGATGTCCTTTGGTTCAGTCGCTCTGTGTTTTAGCTAGACATGTTCTGTCATTTACAACCCATAGTCCTTGTTCCCCCGAACACAGCCATGTGCCCAGCTCTATGCGGAAGGAGGGGTGGCACAGTGCTTACAGAGCATGGCCTTAGGCTCTGACAGACCCAGTTTCCAATCCTATGTCCATCAGTCTCTGACCACACTCCTGGCTTCACCTCTTTGAGCTGCTTTCCTCAGCCACTTCAGGAGGTTGCAGGCTAAGGAGAGAATGCTCCCCAAACAAGAGAACTGTAGAGAGCTGCAGAGAGCTAAAGCACTTCAGTCTTACATTGAGGCCCCTGAGGGATATAGGGATAGGTTTGACCACAGCTTCCCAGAGCCCTGTCTTCAGCTTGACTAAAGCAAAGGGGAGGAGAGAAATTCAAGGCAGGGTCCTGTTGAACTGCCCTGACAGGGGGAGGGGATGGGACCTGTCTTCCCACTCTGCACAGGCCCTGAGACTGTCATCTGTGGATACTGAGCAGATTCCTCCCCACCTCCAGCCTGACAAAGCCTTGGGGATGTTGCTCTTCTGTTTTATCATTGACTTTCCTGACACTTTACATTTTACATTTTCAGGGTGGGAATGTCGTTCAGTTGGTAGAGTGCTTGCCTAGCATGCACACAGCCCTGGGTTAGCTCTCCAGGGAGGCATAAAACCGAGTATGGTGCCGCATGCCTGTAACCTCAGCACTGAGGAGTCAGAGGCAGGAGGTCAGTTCAAGGTCATACTTGGTTACACAGGGAGTTGGAGGCCAGGCCAAGAGAAATTAGACCCTATCATTCATATACATATGAGGGCCCAAGTTCAAATCCCCAGAACCCATGTAACACTGGACATCGTAGTGCATAAATCTGTAATCCGACCACACACTCCTACGGGCAGATGGAAGACAGAAAAACATCCGGAAGCTCACAGGCCAGTCAGCCTTGCTTTGAAAGCAGGAAAACAAGAAGAGATCCTGCCTCAGAAAAAGGTGGAGGGTGAGAGCAGACGCCGGACGTTGTCTTCTGATCTCTACACGTGTGTTGTGACATATGCGTGCCACTGTGCACACATGAATGTGTGCTCACATGTACACACATACAAGGATAATTTTTGATTGTATTCATTTTGAGATGGGGATCTCACTATAATGTGCTTTACTAGCCTCAAACTCCTGGGCTAAAGCAACTCCCCTCCCTGGCAACCTGGCCTCAGGAAACCCAAGACTCCGGTGCAGGAAAGAGCATGGCTACCCACTGGCTTTCCAGAACTCTCCTTATTTTAGCGGCTCACCAGAGCTTGCTTTCCACACCATATTGACGTAGAGCCTGGCCACGGAATGGTAATGACATAGAAACAGAGGAATATGTCACCTTTGAATGGAAGCACATCGTTCCTTCCCTGGCTCATTGTTCTGGAAATTCAAGTCAATATGGCTTTGCCACAGGTCAAAACAACTTGTCTTTCTGGGTCACCAGTGCCTCTCTCAGAGGCTTCCCAGGCCACAGGTGTTATAACACGGAGGTGGGTGTGGCTTGTCACAGAAGCAGGACCTAGCCTCATCAGACTTACATCAGGATGCGGGGAGGGAGGCCCTGGGGCACTGCTGAGTTGGGGGAGCACTTCCTCCTCCCATTGACACTTACCAGGCCTCAGGACCAAGCATGCACAGCAGTCCAGAGCTGTCCCAGACAGGCTTTAGGTCATGAAGTGAGGCAGAGCCACTTGGGCCCAAACAGCAAAACCTACAGTCCGCAGCAGCTGCAGCTGGGAGCCCTACACAAATTCATCTGCAATGCCCTGAAGGGTGAAAACAGAGAGCACTAGGCTGCAGGACAAAGGACACAGAGGTGGAAGAGGTGCAGAATCTTCCCAGGAAGCCCAGGCCTGCCACAGCCTTGTTTTGAGAGCGCCTTGTTTGACTTTATTTTTTATTTGTTTTTATATGTATGAGTGTTTTTCCTGCATGTATGCGAGTGCAGTTATGCGTGTGCAATGCCCGTGGACGACAGAAGTGCTAGATCCCCTGGAACTGGAGTTACAGTTGTTAGCTGCAGCGCAGGTGCTGGGAAGCAACCCCAGGTCCTCTGCCAGAGCGGCCAGTGATCCTAACTGCTGATCATCTCTCCAGCCTGCTGTTTGGCTCTTTTTTTTTTTTTTTTGAGCTAGGGTGTCAATTTTGTAGCCTAGGCTGGCCTGAAACTCTCTATGTAGCCAAGGACAGCCTTGAACTAATCATCTCTTGTCTCTGCCTATGAAGTATTGGAATTACAGATGTGTTCTACCATATGTAGCTTCTGAGGGTGATTTGAATGCAGCCCCATTTCTTTTGGAGAAGCAGGGCTATGCAGAGACAGTAGCCCCACGCACTTCCCCAGGAACCTGCAGAACCAACAGCCTCACCCTAGTTCTCCAGGCCTGTCTGAGACACTCTCTTCACCCTAAGTAGTGTTATAATAGTGGAAATTCATTCACCCATGTCCCCCAGGGCCTAGAATTCCATGAAACAGTGTGAGTGTGAGAAAGTCCCTGTGAGGTGACTGATTCTCAGAGCCCCTGGGGACTGATGGGACCAAAGGAGAGACCAGAGCCTCCCAGGGCTGAGCTGATGGGAGAGGCTGGCCCTGTGGTCCCAGGCTGGCCCTGTGGTCCCAGGCTCCTGTTAACTTCATGGCACACCTGCAGGGGCCCTGGATTCCTATGGATACCTCCTTTGAGTCTATGACCTCTGTAGCTCCAGAATCTTGAGTCTTTCAGCTCCTTTGTGTCTGGCCCAAAATCCAGGTGTAGTGTGGGGTCCACCTCTGCCCTGGCCTCAGCTCCCAGCCCAGGTTCTAAGCCTACCCTTGAGGGAGAGAGAGGGGGTCTCTGGATGCCCCAAGTGCCCACAGGGCTTGTGTGCTAAGCTTGTTGGGTCATCTAAACTGCCCTTGTTCAGGGTGGAAGGGTGTAAAGAAGAGGCTGGGTCAAGGGCCAGGAGTGGTACTGAGTTTATTCCCCCATCACTCACCTCCCTCAAATGCCTACTGTACCCGCCACACACACTCTGGGGCTGAGGGGTATCATAAACAATGAGACATCAAGAGTCCACACACCTGACCTTTCTGTAGCCAGCCAGACCCCTGTGAGGGAGGTGGAGACTGCGGTCCCTATGCTTAGGGCCTGCCTTCCATCTGTGAAGATTCCATGCCAGCTGTCCCAAAACCAGAGCCACCTGGATTGCTGTAGAGGAGGGGCAGGTCCAGGCTGTACCTGCCAAGTCCAACCAGGTAAGAGACCCAGGCAGGTCTGCCCAAAGCTTTCAAGGCCACTGTCCTTCAGGGCCTGGGAAGTTGCCACCATGCCCCAGCTCCCTCACACCAACATCCATGGGCTTGATAACTTAAGAAATAAAAAGTATAAAAGCTGGGGAGCCAAGAACCCTGATTCTGCCCAGCACTGAGAGGTTCCTGTTATTGCATCCAGCAGGAAAGGCGCTCCATCCACGCAGGCCAGGGTCAAGAAAGCTTGTAGCACCAGGACACAGAGGCCTTGGGGAAAGAGAGAGAGAGCTGCACCCACTTATAGCTGAGCAACCATCCAGCCAGTGCCCAGGCTCCTTGTCTGGCTCCCGGGGAGGTATAAGAGAATTGGAAACCCCACTCCTGGGACAGGTTTCATCCTAGTCTCACCTGTCATGGACTTCTGCTTAATGAAGTATGGCCTAAAAGATCAGGGTCACCAGCCCAGTGAAGGCTCCCAGGGCCAGCAGATGACAAAGCTTTGGCCCTATGGGAAGTTCTGGAGTGGGGAAGGGTTGGTGAACTGGTATGACTCCTCTTACAGCCCTCTTGAGGAGGTCAGCTTTTTGGAGGGAAATGTTAGCCAGCTCTGGAGAGCTGCCAGGCACTGGGGCCAGAGGTTAGAAATAGCAAGGGGCAGGGAAGGGGGCCCTGAGGACATTGTGGAAGCCCAGTGATCAAGGGGGCCAGGGGAGGAAGAGCTACAGAGACGCAGGAGCCTGAAAGGCAGACCTGACCTACAGCCTCGGGCAGGAGAGCAGAAGCCAGCAGTCAAATAAAAATTCCTTTCTCAGACAGGGACACGCCTGTCTCCCCAGAAGACACAGGGGGACCTGAGAGGGTGCCTGCAGCCTGACTCCACAGGTCAGGGAAGGGTCTGCACACAGGGATACTCCCCACTCAGTCCCTCCTAGCTCAGAGGACAGCCAAGTCAGGCAATACCTTGGGCCTGCCCACATCTGTATAGAATAAAGTGCTTCGTTTATTGATGATTAAAATATCCCCAGCCCTCTGTCCCAGCGAGTGCCACCGGTCTCTGCAGTCAGAGGGCCTCAACACCCTCTGCCAGTCTCCTTGGGCACAGGCCTTTCCCAGTGCAGCCATGCTGGGAAGGTGGTAGGGAAGGGGTGTAAGGTGCGGAGTTTAACAAACAGAAGCGCATAAACAGTGGGAGAGTGGTACTAGGGGACATAGCTTATGGAACCTTCCTCCCATTTAAATGCAGGAATAAGGACATTAAATGACAATAGAAAAGGGCCACCCATTAGTAGTGCCTGCCTCCCAGGGGGCAAATATTGGGCACCGGCTAAGCTCCCAGTCCCCATAGGGACCTAAACACACTGGCTTTTCTCCCTGGCAGGGCTGTGGCACCCCAGCCAGTGCAGAGTCCGGAGGGACCAGGAGCCAGCAAGGGGCAGACAGTGGCTGGGCCCAGGAGATGAGGCCTCATGCTAGCCTCTGGGGAGCAGACACAGACCCACAAGTGTGTCCCAGTGTGGGGGGGGTGTCCAGCCAAGAAGGCTAGTAAGGGACAGCGCATTGTCCCATGCCCCACAGATAGCACCGAGAAACCCTGAGCCTCTTGCTCTGGGGTCTCATCTGCCAGGACCCCTGGATGCTGGGGCTGAGTCAGCTTCTCTACCTACCCAGCATCCTAAGCCCCAACATCTTGGAGTAACTTCTCCACAATCTGGGGCTCTTTAAAAGCCTGGTGCAGGCTGGGGACCCTTGGACCTGCCTGGCAGGGATATAAGTAGGAAAAGAAAACTCATGGGGGCCAGCCCCCACCAGCCCCACTCCTCACCATGCAGAGGGGGCCTACGGTCTTCACGCCCTGCCATTCCCCACCCAGCCATTCCTGTATCTGGCCCTGTATCCCTGCCACAGCCCTTCTGGGGGTCCACAACTCCTCCAACAGGGGTGCACCCAAATTCTCCCCGAAGCCCTCCCAGACTAGGGAGCAAGTTAAGAGCACAGGGAGATTGGGGATGCACAGCTGAGGCTGACCCAGGCCCTGCCCGGCTCATGGCCACACCTGCTGCCCTATATCTGCTGCGGCACTCAGCACCCATCACCTGGAGGGGTGCTGCCAACCAGTACTCTTTTCCTTTACTTCCAAACACAAGAAAGGAGTAGAGCCTTCAAGAAGCTGCGGATGGGGGACTGCCAGCCTGCACCTCACCACGTGGTGAGTGCGTGTGTCCTGAGGCCACCCCTGCAGGAAACCAGGCTGTTGCCCAGGCCCAGTCTGTGTCCCTGCTGTTCCCGGCCAGGAGCGCCGGGGCTGGGGGTCAGTTGGCATCCAGCCTGGCACTGCCGGGAACCACGGCGGGGAAGAGGGGAGCCTGGGGCGCCAGGTGCGCTGTGGGCAGGGCAGGGGCGGCAGGGTCGCCGGGAAGCGGGTGGCTGACACGGAAGCACTTTTCCTTATGTGCCTTCAGCATGTTGGAGAAGCGGAAGCGCTGGCCACACACGTCGCACGGGTAGGGCTTCTCGCCAGTGTGTGTGCGCCTGTGCCGCTTCATGTTGGGCCGGCTGGTGAAGCTCTTGCCGCAGATCTCACAAATGTAGGGCTTCTCCCCTGAGATCGGAGGGGTAGCGGGGTCACAGGCAGCTCGAGCCCCCACCCTACCCAGGGACACGGGGCTGGGAGGTAAACGGAGGCCCAGTGGAGGGGTGCGCACCTGTGTGTGTCTTCATGTGTTCGTCGAAGTACTGCTTCATGTTGAAGTCCTTGCCGCACCACTGGCACATGAACTGCTTGTGGCCGATGTGGATGCTCATGTGGGACCGCAGCTGGTACTTATACTGGAACCGCTCATTGCAGTTCTGGGAGGAAGAGCGGGGTTGCTGCGGCCTTCAGAAAGGGCACATCCTCCCTCACCCAACCTCAAGCTCCCTGGGTGTTGAGGCGCCCGTGTGCAGGCCAGAGGTCACCCTCCAGCGTTGGCTCAGGTGTCCTCTACCTTATTCTTTTTTTTTTTTTTTTCAGACAGGGTCTCTCACTGGCCTGGGACTTGCTGTTTAACCTAGACTGGCTGGCTGCAGGGAGTTGCCTGTTTCCACCTTCCCAGAACTGGGCTACGAGCATGTATCACCATGTCCAACTTAAAAAAAAAATTTTAACATGGATTTTGGGGATCAAACTCAGGTCCTTGTGCTTACAGGGCAAGTACTTCACCACCGAGCTGTCTCCCAGCCCTCTCTCTGGTTTGTTTGTTTGTTTGTTTGAGTCTAGGTAGCTCAGACTGACCTCAAACTTGCAGGTTCCCAAGGCTGACCTTACTCCTGATCCTCCTGCCTCTGCTTCTCCAGTGCAGGCAAATGCCATCAGGCTGGGCCTGTACCTTTCCACCTCTCCCTCCTGGTCATCAGAGTTCCCTCCCTGAAGATGGCAGTGTATGTAGGCATTAGGGTGGGTGGAGCCACCAAGGGCAGGCCTATTCCCAGGCTATGCACCCCACTTCCCTGCCCCTGTGGGTGCCCTGGCAGGCAGAGCTCACCTCGCAGCGGAATGGCTTCTCCCCCGAATGCTGCAGAGAGTGCACCTTCAGTGACATGCTGCGCTTGAACGACTTCCCACAGGTCTCGCAGGTGAAGGGCATGTCCTTGGTATGGGCTGTGGGTGGGCACCGCTGTCACTTCTCCAAGGGACCTGCTTGAACCCTTCCCCACCACCCCTACTCCAGACCTGCCTCCCTAGCAGCCCCCCCGCCATCCCCTACTGCCAGCTCAGAGATCACCAATCTGGTTACCAGCTTGCTCCTGCCTAAGACCTAGTCCCTCCAGGGTCCCAGTCCCAGCCAGATCATACTGTCCAGTGGAGAAAGGGAAGAGGATCTGGCCAGAAACTTGTTATCTACCTTGGTTACTCCTCCCTGGAGCCTGGAACCCAGACTGGGCAAGGAAGGGCAGCCACAGGAACCTGACCCTTAGCCAGGCCCAGCTAGAGGGTGTGCAGCCTTGCTCAGGACAGGGGGGCAGCCAGCACACACTTGGACAGGTCTCTCTGTTGTGATCAGCTGTGATGTCTGGGGGAGGCTGCACTGGGGGAGTCCTGAAGCCTTGTGAGGGCCAGAAGGTAAGAAAGAACGAGAGGCCCAGGGGCCATCATACAGCGACAGGGCCTGCATCAGCCAATGTGGCACTCTGAGTAATTAGGAAAAGGTGTTCCTTTCCTTGGATGACCATAACACCATGTCAGGATCCACAGCCTGCTCATCAGTGTGCCAGCTGAATTCCCACCTGCCATCTTGCCCAGGCACCCTGGTGCATCAGGCAACCTGCCTACCTGCCCACGGCTGCCCCAATCCCAAAGTCCATCCAGGTCACTTCAAGTCTCCCAGTCCTTCCCATTCCCTTCCACCTGAATGTAGAGTCCTTTGCAGCAGCACAGTGGGTGGCTGGCCCCACCCTCAGCCCACACCCACACTGGCCTGGACTCACCAACCATGTGCTTGCGCACGTGGGCCATGGTGTAGAACTTCTTCTCACAGATCTCACAGGAGAACTTCTTCTCTGCGTAGCCGTGCACAATCTTGTTGTGCTCATGCAGGGACCAGAGCTTCTTGAAGGCTTTGCCACATGTCGTGCACTGTGGGGAAGAGGAGTGGGAGCTCTGGGTGGGAGGTGGGACAAGCTGCAGCCTTTCTACGGCTTCAGTTTCCCCACCTGGAGAATGTTGGTGAGGTTGGCTCTGACATTCCTAGAGCTGGGGGTGTGACTCCCACAACACCCAGCAGGCAGCCGGGCCATTCTTCCCTGGGAAACCTCGAGTCCCCTTAGGTCCACGCCTTCCCCAGGCTTTGCCTGCCCCTGCCAGGCCCTGCAAGCTGTCAGGTGTGGCCACTGAACCAGTTGGTGGGGAGCGCCCCTGAGGTCACCGCACTGTTGCATCCCTGCACCCAGACACCACAGCGGTCATCAAGGCATGGGTTCTACAGACTGTAGCGGGTGAGGGCCCCTCAGGCAGTAGAGGTTGGTAAAGACCGGGGTGGCTCTCCTAGACTCTTGCTCATCCCAGTGGGATACCCTCAGAGGTCAGGCTCAGGATGCCCAGGAGGAGGGAGTACACATTTCACTACCTTGGGGTGGCTTAGGGTGCAGCAGAAGAGCTGAAGGGCAGCCCGAGAACTGGCAAGGGGAGCAGGTGCAGAGGGAGGGGGAGCGGGCAGGTCACCAGGATAACACTTGCCCCACAGGCAACGCAAATTAGCAATTAATGCAGGCAATTAGCACCCGCCTACCTGCCGCCTTTCTCTTTCTCCTGGGCCAGAAAAAGGTAGAAGTCACCTGGAGCAGACCCACTGGCCCCCTCTGTGAATGGCTAGGCCAGCACAGACAGAAGAAGAGGAGCCCAGCTTCCCCATGGGTTTCTCCTTCAGCCTGTATTCCCCAGACCCGGGGTGGTTGGCTAGTGTCACCAGGGTCGAATGCAGGGGTTTCCTCCTGGTGGGCCGTCTACTGTCTACACGTAGCTTTGTGGGAAGTGGTGCCTCTCCATGCAAACCCCTGCCACGCATGCTTCGTTGTGGTGCATAACCTGTGCAAACAGCATGGGTGGCCATGCAGCCCTAGGGATTAGTTAAAACACTGGCTGGTCCTTCCTTAGCACTCGCTGCTTCCCGGCCTTGAGTTCAGACAGCTCCTCATTCCCACCCCGCCCCATGTTGCCTTTTGCCCCTCTGGCAAGGGTGCCACCCCAATCCTCCGCTGGCACTCTCCGAGCCAGAGCCCAGCACTCTGCCTCTCCCAGAAAGCTCTCCTTGATATTCTTCTGAGCTCTCCTCACCCTGAGAGCCTGGGCCTGGCCCAACCGTGGGGAATGTCTGGGCAGCGAGGCCCACCTGGATGTTGCGCTCACAGTCTGTCTGCCGATGCAGCAGCAGCTCGCTCTCCAGCAGGAAGCGCTTGCCGCACTGGCCGCAGATCTGCATGCGGCTGTGGGTCACGTTCATGTGCTTCTCCAGGTACCAGCGGTTGTTGAAGACCCGAGGGCACTTCTGGCATGGGTGGTGCTGTTTCTCCTCCAGCTTCACCTTGGCTCCCAGCCCGTCAGGAGCCTGGGGTGCTGGAGCCGCTCCCATGGCCTTGGGCCTCTTCCCGCCTCGACGCCCAGCCTCCTCAGGTTCCGGGATGGCCCGTCGCCGGGTGCTCTCCCCACGAGACCGTGTGGCCATGCGGCTATGCGAAGGAGGGTCCGCCTGGCTGCTCTGGTGCCCCCCAGGTCCTGCAGGGCCTTGCCTGCCCTCAGTCTCGCCTGCCTCTGAGCTTTCTGCGTCCTGCTCACTGGGCCCATCCTCGTCCTCCTCATCCTCCTGTTCACTAGGTCCTTCCTCCTCCTCTTCCTCCTCTCCCTGGCTGCCTCCCTCTTCCTCTTCCTCTTCTTCTTCTGCTTCCTCCTCCTCCTCCTCCTCTTCCTCTCTCCCTCCATTCCCTCCTCCCTCCTCTTCCTCCTCCTCTTCCTCCTCCTCCTCTTCTGAGCGCCCTTGTAGCCCATCCTCCTGGCCTAGTACAATGGTAGCTGGGCTGGCCCCAGAGCCGGGCTTGCCCTCTGGCCCGGTGGACACATGCAGGGTTTGGTTGTTGAGGTTCACCTCCACAATGATCTGTGATTGCTCCTGGCGCCCATAGGTGCCTGAGGCGCCCAGCTCTGGCTCCAGCCCCTCTCCACCCTCCAGCTTGCACAGGCCACCGGGGGCCCCGGCCTCCTCAGGTGCCCCTTCCTTCTCCTCCTTGAAGAGTGGCTGCACCGGCCCAGGGGTGGCAGGACCTGCATCCCCAGCAGTACCTGCCCCATCCTCCACCCGCACAGAGTAGGGATCAGGACCCTCACGGGCATAGATCTTGGGCAGGCCCGGTGCATCTGCCTCCTGCTTAATGTCACAGTAGTAGGGTGCTGGAGGTACTGGAGCACAGCTAGTGGTTGGCTGCGCCAGGGCCACAGGGCCTGGGGGTGCCAGGGAGCGGGCGTCCAGCAGCTCCTGGCAGGAGGCGGCAATGTCAGCCATCTGCAGCAGCGAGGCAGCACTGAGGACCTCGTGCACGTTGGCCGCGTTCACCAGCAGCTTGGACGTGTAGATGAAGTTGAGGATCTGCTGCAGGCCTCCGGGTGCCAGTGCCTCGAGGGAGAGCTCCACACGCTGCAGCTGCTTGTTCTGGGTGAAGAGCGAATGGAAGAACTGGCTGTAAGCGGCCAGCACGCCCTTGTGTGCGGGGAACACGCTTCGTTGCGGCACCAGCACCAGGTCCACGTCACACAGGTCTGGCTGGAAGAGGCGCTGCTCATTCAGGCGGCCCATCAAGCAGGCGAAGTGCAGGGCCACGTCCTCCACCAGCGAGAACTCCGCCGCCGGGGCGTCGGTTGTCTTCTCAACTAGCAACTGTGGGGCCGGGACACAGGAAAGGTAAGGGTCAGCTACTGCCCACCCCTGGAGCCGGCCTCCCACGGTGCCCGGAGTGCCACAAGCAGAAATCATTTCCCGATCCATCCATCGGATGCTAGATGGAGACAGGGACTGCAGAGTGTCGTGCGGCTGAAGGCCAGGTCTGGGTCTGGGTGGCCACTCGGGCCTCCCTCAGCCCTTCCTCTGTGCATTCACAGAACAAGTCACACTGGGAAGGGAAGAAACAGGAGCTGTATGGACCACCTGTCCAGGTAGATGGGGAATCTGGGACTTTTGGGGATGTGGTGCTCTCTGGGAGTCCTAAGCTCAAGAGGATGAGAGGTCACTCTAGGATCCCTACTCACTATGGCTCTGCTTGGTTGCCATCTGTTTCTATGTGTCCTGAGCCCTGGGGGTCCCTCCCACAACACTGATAGGAACAAATTCATCCAACTGTGAGTCCCTGGAGAGTGGAAGTCTCCCCAGCACTGCTATGGCACCGCTAGGCTATGTCTGGGGCCCCTTCCGTTGGACGGCAGCTAGCAAAAGCCCCTGTGCCTAAGGCCCTAAGGGCTATGGAAGACCCAGGGTGAAGGCATCCAGGTCCAGCCTGCCACTCCTCCCACCCTGGTCCTGATGGAGGAAGCCCCTCTGCCCTGACTACAGCAGCTCGCTGTGCCGACGGCTGGGGTCGGGGGGCTGGACCATGCTCCCTGTTTAACTGTGTTCCTAGCAGGAGACAGCGGACCAGAAACTCCAGGGTGGCCCTGTCATGAAGCCCACACATCCTGGAGAGCCCTGGGGACCTTAGAGGCCACCAGACCAGACTGCCAGGCCTCCAGGCACATGCAGAACTCATGAAGGGTCCTGCTTAGCTGGCTGGCTCCGTCACAGCAGACTCCCAGAAGGTAGATGGCACAGACAGACCTGTCCTGTCCTTTTGCACAAGGCCTAGGAGATAATGGTCAACTTTGGGTGCTCTTCAGGCCAGGCCTGGCCTAGCTGGATAAGAGATCTCAACATCTGAGTGCTGACTTGTCCCAGGGTCACAAGCCTAGTACCTCTTCCCTCTGAGGCCCAAGGATGAACTACGCCCCCCCTGTCAGCCTCTTCTCTGAGCAGCAGTGAGTGGGCCAGACTGGCAGGACCGCTCACAAGTCAGCTTCTGAGGGAGAAGTTGCTCCTGGCTGCAAGTGAGCTCCGGGGAGCCACCTGTTCCCAGCCTACCTGGTCTTCGCCCTCCCAGCCAGCAGCCTAGGGCACACCCACTCTGTGCTTTGGCTCCCCTGGCTGTGGATACTACGTTCTCCAAGTTCTCCCCACCACCCAGGAGCCTGTCCCAGGGCTGCTGGCCTGTACAGCTGGGACGTGGCACTGAGCTCCGCCCATCTCCCTCTCTGACTCACTCTGATTCACCCCCTAGGACCAGCATCTGCTGCAGAGATGGAGAAACTGAGGCCCAGAGAGGCGATGCTGCCCCCGCCTCTCCCCTTGCTCTACTCAGGCACCTCTTCCTTCTGGCTGGAACACTCGAAGTGGTCAGATGCCTTAGTGACTTCTGAAGGGCGGATAAAAGGGAGCATGGACAGACTAGGAACCATCCCAGTATCCAGACAGGACCACCACTCCCTCTGTGGTTGCCTCTGCCCTGGCCTGCACCTGCAGCTTACCCTTGACCACACAACCCAGGGGATTGACTGAGAGGCAGGAAAGGCCAGCATAGGGATTGCCTGTTGGGGAGCCCACCGCAGACCACAGCCCTGGGCCCCCCACTCTTCCATTACAGTGCCCCCCAGACCCCATCTTCTCCAGAAGGGCCACCTGAACCCCACTGGATCCTGTGCGTTCCTAAACCACATCCCAGGCTGCCCAGCTATGGGCTGGGGATGCTGCTGGTTGGGTCGCAAGGCCCAGTTGTGTGCTCACCAGTTGTGCAGCCTTCTTCTACTTGGTCATGACAGCTGCAGCCCCACCCCCTATGGAGACACCTGTGGCGGCCACCTGGTGAAACCTAGGACTGTCATATACCCCTACTTCTGGGCCATCCCGTCCTCCCTGGGCAGCTGTGGGAGAGCCCAGGCCCAGCAGGAGTACAGGCTCGTGACCTCTGGACGCCTCCTGTGGCAGAGGGGGTGTCTTCTCCTTGTCTGGGAATAGATTCTGAGAAGGCAGGGGACCGGCCCAAGGTCACACAGCTGTTTCCATTCTAGCTATGGGCGACCCCCGCCCTCGGCGCGCAAGTCATTCCAATCTCCAGGCAGGGTGGCTGCAGCGCCCACGTGGCCCAAGGCCCGGGCGGGAATCCGATTTCCCCTTCCCCCCATCACCCAGCCCCAGGGCGGCGCCATCCAGGAGCGAAGAAGTGCCCCCCTCCGCTAGTGCCCAGCAATCTCGGCCTCTCGCGCCTGCGCCCCCACCCCAGGAATTTCACCCCCAAGCCGCGCCACAGCGCCGCACTCCCGGCCTGCTGGGCCCCAGCAGATGGGGTCTGGGACCTCGGGGGAGGGGCCGGGTTTCTCCAGCCAGTGCACCCGAGCCCCGCGGTCCAAAGGGCAGCGCTGGCAGGTGGGCGGATAAGCGGGGGGACAGGCAGGGCCCTGCGTACCATCGTGCCGCGGCGCTGGGGGCTCACAGGGCCCCGCAGGATCGCGCTGCCCCCGGCGGCCGGGCCCGGGCCGCTCCATGAAGCGCAGCGCTGGGGGCCGCCCCCGCGCAGGGCCCCGCGACCATGGCCCCGGGGGCGCGGCCGGGCGGGCGGGCGGAGGCGCAGGGCCGCGGCGACTCAGGGCCGAGCTACTGCGGCCCGGAGCCTCGGGCGCGGCGGGCGGGGGGCGCGGGGCGCCGATTGGAGCCCGCGCGTCAGCTGGGGCCGCCGTCTGGACGCTTAAAGGGCCAGGCCGCCCTGCGTGCCGGCTGGGGGCGCGAACGCGCGGGTTGCGTGGTCCAAGTGCGGCCACTCGGCGCACAGCCGCGGGGGCCCAGGGCGGGAGCAGTTGGATCGCGACCCCTCCCTCCCCTCCCAGCTCCCATTCTGCTAGGAAGTTCGTCCGGGAGTCCAACCTCGGGGTCCTCCCGCTGCACCGCGGAGGCGGGGACAGGGTGGGCGGCTGCGGTGAAATCCCGAAGCCGGGCGCGCGGAGCCCCGGACCCACTTGCTCCTCTGAGCGATGCGACGCTGAGGAACCGAGCCCCGCAAGCCAGCCGCGCTCACCACACCACCCTGTGGCCTGGGCTGCTCTGACCTGGGACCTGGGGGGTGAGTCTGGGAACCCCAGCCGCTCCGGCTTGCCTCATTTTGCTCTTCGCTTCCAGGACCTACCTGGTGGCTTCTGGCTGCACAGGGTCTCTGAGAGCCACCTTCCGGGTGACCGGCCCGAACAGCAGGGTGGGGGCCAGAGGCCTAGGCCCCACGCGGTCCCCTGAGCAGTGTGACCTGACGGCAGCGTTATGGCCTCTGCTGGGGAGATGCAGCCAGGCTTGCGGAATGCTGCTCTGGCACCGCCGCCGTGGGGGCAGGGGGCTGGCTGTACAGGCAGGAGGCTGCGGAGGAACGCTGCCTGGCTGAGCGGCAGCAGGGCGGGACCACCGACTGGCAGGGTCCAGGTGGCTGCCGGGCTACCATCGTGGCCTCTCCTTTGACCCATGCCTTCCTTCGGATACCCCTTCCCCCAACCCTACTCAGCGGCCGCTTTTCAACCCAGTTCTCCCCACACCGACCGACAGGAACGTGGGCAGTGGCTGTGACTCAGGTGCCACCAAAACAGCTGACAGCCTGCACCATAGGACTGCAAGAGCTTCTTCCGAAGACAGGACTGGCTACCCCTGGAGCCAGGGAGATGACTTAAATGCTGACAGGGCAAGGGACGCAGTCAGGTGGAGGACACTGAAGAAGTGGGGACAGAGGAACTACCCCCAGCACTACAGTACAGGCCCTGAAGCTGGGGCAGCTAGCTCCTGCAGCCCTGGGGACCTGCAAGGAGGCAAATACCTTACTGGGCTCCGAGGCCCCAAGCTAAACTTTGGGATCTGGGCTGCCTCCTGTGACCTCCTACCACTCACTGGCTCATCTGACTCAATGTGGATTGTTGCATGACCTGGAAGGTGTCAAGGGTAGCACTGTATACCCATTGGGTAGACAAGGACAGTGAGGCTCATGGCGAGATAAATCACGCAGGCAGACTCCTGCGCCAGATGGCTGGGTGAAAATACCCTGAAGGGCTGGAAAAAGCTGCGCAGACTGGCCATTGAACAACAGGAGGGATGATGGCCTTTGGGCCAATGGCCTCAGCTAAGATGCCTTAGAAGGAGCTAGAGGTGGGTGAAGAGTATCCCCTAAGACCCCAGCGGCTCCCCTTTGCTGGGGCAAATCCTGACCTCCGACTGGCCTGGACACACTAGCCTAGTCATGGAGTGGGTTGGAAACTTGGGCCAAATGGACTGCTTACAGTTGAAGCTTGCACTTGTACAGGAAGGAAGAATAGCACTAGGTAGACAGCAACACCAACAAAGGCCAGGCAGCTACTTGTATTAACACCTGCAAGATGAGGTGCAGTCAAGAGGATGGAGTGTGACCAAGATTCCTCTTTTGTCCAGCTGGCAGGGAGGCCTGGATAAACCCAGGCCTTGGCACAGGGGCTGACCAGGGGGTAACGGTGAGCAACTTGTAGGTCCCGGGCCACAAGTAGAAGCTACATTGGTGAGTGGGAAGCCGGAGAGCTCACCAAGGGCAGAGCCCAGCTGTCTTCAGACTTGTGAGGTTGGGTGACAACTACGTTTCTAGCCCCAAATTCACTTTTGGGAGTCCCAAACCACTTGGAAATGTGCCTGGGCTTGAAGGAACTAGACTCATCTGGGAACTTGGAAAGCCAGCTCTGCCAGCAGGGGGTTTGAGGGATGCTGTGGCCACAGGGGAAGGAGGAGAGCAGGAGTGGTAGCACCAGCACACACAAGCTACCGACCCTAACACAAACCATCAGGTTCCCTCTTCCACACCAACTCCGGGCCCTCAGTACAAGAACCTCTTTGGTAGCTTCTAGAATGCTTCCAGAGACCTTGGCCTTACACAGTAACCCCAGGGGATGTGGATCCACCAGCCTGAGTCACTAGGATACATCCATGGTTCTCAGAGGGAAGTAGGAGGCCCTCAAGACCTGTTTCCTGATGAACTGAATTTCAGAGGTATGTAACAAGTTACCTTGTGGGGAGTGGCAGGACCTGAACCCAGCAGACTGGCCACAGCCCAGTGTCAAGGGCTATGAAGTATTACAACAGAGATCCTCCTTGAGATAAAATCAGGTGAGGATGGAGGTGGCAAAATGCAGCAGAGGCCTTCTCATCTGATGGTACCATAGGTGCTGGAGGGCCTGGTGAAGTACTCCCTGCACATTGCCCCCTGGGAAACAGACTCTTCTTGGGGCTGCAGTGAAAGAGAGCCCCATTAATTAAACCTGCACACACCTCAGGGTTCATGAGCTGGGAGACTGGTTCAGAGGACCTTTTGGGTAGCAGAGGTCCAGGGTCAAGGCTCTAGTACAGGAGCCTGTGCTGACTCTTTTGGAAGTCGCTTTCTTTTTTCTTTGCCGTTGTCCTTGTGGCTCAGCTCAGGTTGTAGGCTTGGCACTTACTTAGTTCTTTGTGTATGTGCTTAATGTTGAGGAACAGTGCTTGTTCTTGCCCCCAAACTTGGTGCAGCCTCACAGGGGCTGTTCAGGAAGGAGGTCTTAGAAGCCCCACTTGCCATCCTGTGGTCAGACCCATGTAGAATATAGGTGGCAGCCACCCAGGCTATTCTGGGGTGAGTGGTGACCAGCTCCCCCTGGACAACACAGGACTTCTGAGAAACTACAGCCTTCAGAACAGCACCAAACTCTCAGACAAGTCCTTCTGGTACATCCCTGCTACAAGTCCTTCCCGGAGACAGCAAGGGATCCTTAGTGTATTAGCACCAATCAATCCAGGATAATTCAGAAAGCATGACCCAAACCCCTGACAGTGCCCCAATACTGCCTACCTCATTATTCCTCTTAGAATGTGAATCAAGATCATTTAACTCTCTAAGGACCATAAGGACATGCCCAGTCTTTTCCCTTTTTTCTAGGTTAGGTAGGTCCGTATAGACAGGGTCTCAGGGCCAGGTAGTTCATGACCTTGAACTCATAATCCTCCTGCCTCCACCTTCCAAATTCAGAGATAACAGGCATGTAGGGTCAAACCCAGCCAACTTAAAATTTTAAAGGAAAGCACTCAGATTTGACAATTTTCAGTTGCCCAATCTGGTAATCCAGTTTAGAAAACTCAGTTTGCAAATGACAAGTCAGGTTGTATATTAAGAAAATACACACTCCTTTGAGCACCAAGGAGACAGTTGTACTTGCCAGGAAATCTGCTCCTAAGCACAGAAGTATGGAGGCTGGAGCTGCACAGACTGTTCTGGACAGCCACACAGGCGTGGGACTCATTCCTTCCTCAGCAGACAGGCCCGCACAGGTCACCACAGCTGATGACAGCAGGAGGTCTGCAGTTGCACCTCTTCACGGGTGCTGCTCCCTGGCTCTTCTCCTCACCACACTAACTTGCTGTAGAAGTCTCTTGTCTGACCAGGTCACAAACAGGCTCATGCTGCTGGTTTTGCCTGTGTCAGAAAATGACTATCAAGTCTGAGTGAAGAAAGACGCACGGATCAAACTCAAGTATTTTCATTTCTACAAGATTCCTTTTCAAGTTGTAGGGAAATTTAATTGAAGTATATACAAATTAGTCATTACTAGTATTTACAAAAGTATTCTCTACATTTTTGAACAATATCAACTATTTCATTTGCAGTAAACAGGACATTACAAAACTGTCCAATAATGCATTTTCTATTAACCACATTACACAACATAATTCAATTTTATTAAAAAATAACTTCAAAATACAGAACAATTCTGGTTAGGAAGAAAAGTCATTTCTGTAGTTCATTTGAGTAAACAGCAGGCCCAACACTGTTCAAGAGGAGAGCTTGCCTGTCCAGTGAAAGCCCCATGCACAGCCACGGCAGGTAGAACCTGTCAGTGTGCCATTCACTGGTCACTCAACGTGCTCCACAGCACAACTGGCCTTTAAATAGAGATTTATCTATGGGGCTTGATCTAGTCACATGGACCCTTAAAGCAGGAGGAAGGCAGATTTGAAGCATGAGAAAGATGAGGACTCAAAGGGTCACAGCTGGTTGGAAGATGGCAAGGCCTACAGAAGGGGGAATGTGAGCAGCCTCAAAGTAGCCCAGAGAGGCCACTAGCTGACTGCCAGCAAGGAAAGGCCACTCTTCCCCTGGGTCCTCATAAAGGAATGTGCCTTGTCTGCCCTTGGTTACTGCCTTGAGACCCTGAATAGAGAAGCCAACCCCACCATGACTGGCCTTTGGGTACAGAGCAGTTAGTAAATACATGGGCATTGTTTAAAGCCAAGAAATTTGGGATAATTTGTTACACAGCAACAAAACACTAATACACTAAGAGTAACCTTTTCTTAACTAGATTTGGCAGTTTTCTGTTTGGGTTTGGAATGCCTTTTTTCCCACTGACTAGTATATTCAAACATTCTTCTTTTTAGGCAATTTTCCAAACATTCTCACTGCAAATCACAAGTTGTATACTTACCCATTGAGCACTGACTTTCAATGTAGTCCTGCTTTCTAATGAATTTCTATTAACTTGTCAAACAAATGGGTGACCAGACCACCTAACTCTATTTACATACCTCCTAAAGATAACAGATTATTTTGGGGTGCTGGGTACTGAACCAGGGCATCATGTATGCTAAGTACATGCTGTACCACTGAGCTGCACTGCTCCTGGAAGACCACTTTCATGCATCCAACACCTCCACTCTATCTGGCCACAGCTATCAGATCCTTCAGTTCAGGGCTCTTTTCCCCTTCCCAAATACACTAATATGGCCATGGAGCAGGATGGTGCAGACTTCTACACCAAACTACAGGAATTCTTTGTAACTGGATCAAATTGGCACAAAGGTGATTTAAGTACACTTGGGGAAAGAACACAAACTAAAGATAAAACAAAGCAGAAAACCCACAGTAGTTTTCACAGGTCAAATTATTTTTGAAGGAACCACCGAAAGCCATGAGAATATGAAATCTGTGCAGCACCCTGTACCCTCTTTCTCCTGCCTCTTGTTTACTAGGGTCAAGCAGGGCTTCAGAGTCACCTGGGGACTGGGGGTGGGGTACACACAGGGAAACATGCTGGTTGGAGAAGTTCCACTGCTGTTACCATACAGTCGTCACTTGAGGAGCCCAAAGAACAGAACTTTGCCAAATGTCTCCAGGATGTGGCAGTTAAGACTGTAGAGTTGCTTTTCAAGTCTGCTCTTCAATCTGTTCCTCCAGAAGCATACTTGTGCAAGTTGACCTGGAGGGCCACACACTACCGCCAACCTGCCTGCTGCAGGGAACCTCCAATACATAGGTATGTGTGGAAGAAGCCCCTACAGTTATAGTGAACACCGCTCACAAGGAATCTTTCTTGATGTTAATAAATTATACAAAAATAATCACAATTCTATCTTCTGACATTATGGAATATACGGAGTATCATGTAAGAGGCACCAAAAAGCACCGAGCACCAAGGCAGGAGCTGGAGTAGTGGCATCTTTAACCATGTGAGCTTCTGATCATCTTTGCAAGGGCACAGCCTTCAAAGCCAGGGCAGGTGTTCACAGGCAGCAGTAGTGCAGACAGACCATGGTTACATGAAGATCCTTTCCTTTCCAAGCCCTTCAAGATGGCAGGAATGTAGGCAGAACTAGCAACCTGAGAGCTACCACCCTGTGTGCCTCGATACCATCACTATGGACCTGGATGGCCTGCCTTGACAGTACACATGGACAAGATTTTAACTGACATGGGAACATTTTTCACAGTTCTGTCTGGCAGCATGGATGCTAAAATCTGAAACTCTGGCAAAAGGAATCCGTATTCTAAGGACCATGAGCTAGAAAAAAAAATGTCTATCTAAAATAATACTGCAAATTATACTTACATAGGTTTCTTTTTTTCTTTTTCTTTTTTTGAGACAGGGTCTCCCTGTGGCCCCCAGCTGGTCTGGAACTCACTATGTAGACCAGGCTGGCCTTGATCTCACAAGAGATTCACCTGCCTCAGCCTCCCGAGTGCTGGGACTAAAGGCGTGCGCCACCACACCCGGCTTAAGTTTCACCATTTCTTGATTCAAGAAAATGAAAATTCCATAGATGGTTACTGCAAGATGTGGAGTAAAAATATTTCTAGGAAACATAATTGTATTTTAAATTCTGCACACATGTAAGATAAGTGACAAGTAAAAAGTATCTATCTTTGAATTTAAGGTCTAATACTGAAACACAACAAATTGCCATCAAATTTCTTAAGCTTTTAAGTTACCAGATATGTACAGTTAAGATACAATTTGTATATGCATATATTATATATATGAGATGTTTTCAACTATATCGGCTGCTCTCACTGGGGCTCCGGTGATGAGAGTAACTTCCGTCACTTTCACTGTCAGAACCGTAAGATCTCCCACTCCTGCATAACAAAACAGAGCAAAAAACAAGTTTTAATATCCACTCTAGGTTCTGACTCTGGCAACACTATAGATCCTTTTCAAGGGTGCTTTAAATGACAAATGACAGCAATATCAAGGCTAAAATAGGTAAAGAAACCTCACAATCCTGGGAAACTTGCTTGAAACCTATTTATACAAATGAGCAATCTATTTTTCTAGTATATCCAAAATGAATGTCAATATTTGATTAGATTGTCTGAAGATGGAGGAGGGGAAGGTACAAGGTTTCATTAAGGGGTGGTGAAGCAGGTGAACAAGACCATTAGGATACTGAGCCAATGGGCTTGGTTATGATCAACATTCAGTTAGTCTGGAAGCTCTCTCTAAAGAACAGACCAAGTATACTTCCCTAGGGCTCAAGGATAACACAGAACACTGGACACGGTGGTTGTGTTAGGAGTACTGAGAACCCCAAGGGAAAAATTGCTCTTCAGGAAGGACTTTGTTTCAGGATCTATGTGTGTGTGTTTTGGGGTGGGGAGCATGGCAGTGGAGCATGGAGGCCTACAGGGTGGGAAGGTAGGGAATTGACTGGTTACTTCAAGACACAAAGAGGTGACAGAGACAGCACTTTTGCTTCTAGTCAGAAGGAAAGGTTCTAGAACAGTAGAGGAAGGTAGGCAGAAAGAACTGGAGCAGGCAAGTGGAATGGCCTCATGTGCAGTGTTAAGGCACCCTGGATCTGTGAGGACAGTTGGGAGTCCCTGAAACTGTTTCAGGCAAGGGAGTGTCCATATCACACTGCTCACAGAATGATCACTAGGGTTGCAATGGATGTGGAGGGGAAGAGCAGCCACCAACAAGAAGCAGTACAGAAGTCAGCCAAAACATGTTTTATGAAACATGATTTACAATACATAAAAATTTATCTTACTAAATGAATAATACTGAAACCTCTACCTTGCTGCTTAAACACATGACTATGACATTTAATAAAGAACAAATTAACTGTTTTAGCAAAATAGCCTAACAAGTGAGGGAATGAGTCATGATTTGAGTGGCTTTCTCCTTATTCCCTCCAAAAGAAATGTTTGTCCAATGCTACATATTTCAAAACCCATTTTAGTCTGAAATATAAAACAATAACTAAGAAGTATCACAAGGAAACTCTTAATACCAACACCATGTTTAGCTGCTGCCTGTGGGTCAATGAGGCACAAGAGGAAGAAGTATTTATGTCACCAGGAGGAAATGCTCTTTCTACCATCTCACACCCCAAGTACCCAGTCACCTGCTTGTGCTCTGAAGTAGGGACCCACCTGGACCGCCTGTTGTAACTTCTGCCTCGGTGGTAACTGTCACTCCTTTGGCTGTGACTCCGGCTGCGGCTCCGGCTGTAGTAGCTATCATAAGTGTAGGACCTACTTAAACAGCAACAACATGCACTAAATTTTCCCATTCAAATTCTGAAAGACTCCTTTTGAGGACTGTTAAGAGAGGGTTCTAGCTCACATGGACACTCCATGAAATGTTGCACAGTAAGTTCCACAAACATTCCCTAACTGACTTACAATGTCAAAGAAAAAAAAAGTTAATCTCTTTTTACATTGAAAAGTATCAAAAAATTAATACCAAGCTAGTTTGACAGAATCTCGATCTTATTAGACAATTATATTCAACAAGCACCTGACATTACAATTTGACATTAATTGGCATTTTTAACACTGGAGCACAATGAGCCAACAGATTAAAAAATTATCAGAAAGATCTCATTTAAAAAGAGTGTGATTTCAGAAGACAAATATATGTATTTAAATTCTTCAATCAAAAAAATGCAACACTTTGACTGGAGTGTAGTTTAGTGGTAGAACACGTGCTTTATCAGGCCTGAGTCCTTGGGATCAATCCCAGCACCAAAATAAACCAGCTAACACACACTTCTTTGGAGGGTGCCCCAATTGCTCTATACCTGGAGCGACTGTGGGGGTCATATGAGCTGCTCCTGGACCTGCTCCTGCTGGATGTCCTAGGATGAACCACAGGAAAGACCATCATCTTATGCATTAGGGCAGATATACTACATTAAAATCTAGATATATTTCTGCCCATCAAAGTGAAAACAATAAAATCTTTTGTTTTCACATCAAAAGTATACTGGATTTTCTATTTTAAAATTTTAATTTTTTGCGTTATGTGTGTTTTGCCTTGATGTATCCATGTGTATGCAATGTACACCATGTGTATGCAATGCTCCTAGAGGCCAGAAGAGGGCATCAGATCCCCTTGAAACTGGAGTGAAGGACGGTTGTGAGCTGTCATGTGGGTGCTGGAAACTGAACTCAGGTCCTCTGCCTGAGAAGCCAGGACTTTTAACTGCTGAGCCATCTTTCCAGCCCCCTTAGATTTTCTAAAACATTATATTTCATATAATTTTTTTTTAATGCACTTCTTCTATGGTAGGGAGGCTCTCAATTGAGTGTTTGGGGGAAAAGAGGCACATGGGTAAATGTATATAAGCAGACTGAAGAGAACAGCAGAAAATACCTCTGATGTGAAAGGGAGTGAAAGCTGGGAAGCAGAAATATACCTCTTGCTCCTCTCCCCTCCTCCTGCACATACTCCTTTCTCTTCTCTGTAATTCTGTTCCAATCCCTAACCTAAGTCAAGAGGTAACTGTACTCTGTAAACTTTGGTAAGATGTATTTGAGGGGCTATAGAAAGGGCTCAGCGGTTAGGAATACTTGTTGTTCTTGCAGAGGATTCAGGTTCAGTTTCCAGCATGCACCTGACAGCTAAAACCCATCTCTGACATCCTCATCTGGCCTTTGTAAGCAATGTATGATACAGGAGCACTTATACACATGCAGGCAAAACACTCATACACATAAAAAATAAAACTAAAATTAAAAAATGTATTTGGCTGGGCATAGTAACGCATGCCTTTAATCCCGGTACTCATGAAACAGAGACAGGCATATCTCTTGTGAGTTCCAGGCCAGCCAGGGTTACATAGTGGGACCTTGTCCGTCATGTCCCATCCATCCCCGCCCCCTGCCACCTCTCCCCAAAGAGATGTACTTGAAGGAGGTAGAGAGGGTGGCCTCCCTTTTTTTGTTGTTGCCTCACTCCAATAGGATCCCATCTGTGGGAAATCAGGAAGTATCCCAGAGCTGGATGAGAAACAGAGTATTGTATTGACAATGGCAAGATCATCTCAAGAGCTCCTTTGCTCAGTCCAGAAAGTAGACCACTACAAGTGACTGGGCACCACACAGGAGGGTGAGACAGGCTCACCTGTGACTTTTGTAACTGCGGTACGAGCTGCTCCGGCTGCGGGTTCGGCCTCTGCTGTACCATCCTCTGCTTCGGCTTCTAGAGTAGCTTCTTGATCTTCAGTGAAAATGAGTTAAAAAGTACAGTAATATGCACTCACCATGGTGTGAAGATTAATTACAAGTAAGACAGAAAGGGAAAACAGTATCAGAGCATTATGTGCCTAGGGCAGCAACTCTGTCTCTGTGGCACTTACCTTCCACATGTGTAAAAGGGTAGTTAGCCCAATGATCCCTAAATCCTGCAGATTCTACTCAAAGGATTATTTTCTAAAGCAAAAAAGCCAGTGACCTCACATCCTAGAACTAGAGAACTCAGGGCCCACCGTCATGACAGTTTATGCAAAAGAGTTTTCACTGTTTGCATGAGCAAACTACTAATAATGATAGTCTAATTTTTAAACTGCACTCAAATTTCTTCTTCAGAAATGCCCACTCCTATCTATGTCCTCAATTTGTAGTTTGGGTCCCAAGGAATAACACTTCTTATTTCCTATCAGATACTTGGAAACATGATTTCACCCCTAACCCTAGTGCTCTTCCAAGCTAAATGATAGCAAACTCTTCCTGAAGAGTTTGAGGAAAAGAGGAAAGAAAATGTTGCTTACCGGTAAGATGAGGTCGAACTTCTAGATCTACTTCTTGAGTGACTATAGGAGACAGATCGTGTCCTGTGTCGAGACTTGGTTTCAGATTTACTTCGAGATCTGTGTGGACTCCTGGACTGGCTATCACCATCCCGACTAGGAGTCTGCTCGTCACTGGAACTCTCTTGATTCCTTGGCCTGCGGTTTAGGCGTGCTGTCTTTCTTACTTCATCAAAGAGAGACCCAGGCCGAACTTTATTTTTGCTTTTGATTTCTATTCTCAAGCCTTGTGGCTTCACTTCAGGTACAGTAGCCAATGCCTTCACTTCCAGAATACTGGATGTGGTTGTAGCAGGTACTGCCAGGTTCCCTACACCTTGCAGGGGCTTCCATTTATTATCTGTAAGGTTTATCTGACCTTTCTCAGCCCCATCCTTCTTTCCAGCAATTTCTATAGCACTTCCTAAACTGGCAGAGTTGTAGTCCTGTTTCTCCACTTCACCTAGGGTTTTGCTTTCAGACACACTGCTTTCCTGTTTTGTTCCTTCTGCTCCAAGCAGTGCCATGTGCTCATCCTGTTTTGGAACAGTGCCAACTTCTGGGCTGTCGGGTCTGGGATTTGCTAAAGGGGATGCGCCCTCTCCCTTTGTAGGAGAACTCCTATCAGGGGTGCATATCTCCATGTTGTCATCTGTCTGAAGCACATCTTCCACTCCTCCTGGGACATTCTCTTCAATGTGCTGGGTGGTAGGAGGAGAGCTGGTGGCATTCCCCTCAACTTGTGACAGTTCAGGGCAAGTGCCAGGTTTACTATCATCCTCTGCAAGACCATCGTGTTCTGAAACAGTCCCTTTATTGTGTTTACTTGAAAAGCTGTCCTCCTCACAGGACTTCTCTACTTTTGAAGTACTATCTTTTACAGTTTCACACTTTTCAGAAACTTGTTTCTTCTCTTTTGACTCCTGAGCAACTTGCTTTTCATTCATTTCTTCCTCTTCCTCTTCACCAAACTCTAGAGGAGGCTGCCAGTGAAACGCCTGTTTTCGCTTTGGAGCCTTGTGTTTTTTATCCTTTTTTGCTTTCAATTTCTCTCTCACTTTTTTTGTTTGTTCTCTTTTAAGACTTTCTTTGGACTCTCGTTTATGCTTCTGGGACTCTGCTCTGATATCTCCCAAGTTGGACCAAGAGCCCTCTGAATCAGAAGCTGAGGATTGTGGTCTCCTGGATTTCCAAGCACTGTTACTGTCAGGCAGAGAACTGTTTGCTGAAGATCTTGTTGGGGGTTTGGTTTTGACATGACTTTCACTAACTTCTGATTCGGAATCTGAAGTGGCCTCACCCTCTTCCTTATCAGAAGACCGCCGGGAATCATTTTTACTGTTCTTTGTTATATCTCGTTCTGAATTTGACTCAGAATCCCATTTACTCCCAGCACAATTCTTCCTTTTGGACATACTGCCATTTCGAGAGTGATCAGAAAGATTGTCTTTCAAAGCTCTCTTTTCTAAACGAGCACATTCCCATTCAGGTTTGGATTTCCCCTCATTTCTGCCTTTTTCCTGTTTATCACTAATTATCTCCACTTTTCCCTGCTTCTCCTTCTCTGGGGCTGAGTGCATACCTTGAACACTTGACCGTTCACTGTCTGAAGAATCATCGAAAGATGACCTGTTTTCACTGTATTTTCTGTGACATGAAGACTTTGCTCTACACTTGACATATTTACTTGGAAGGGCCTTTTCAGGGCTGCTGCTGTGTCTTTTATTTGAAGTGATACTTTTTTTCCCACTGATTCTAAATTTTCTTGTGGCTCGTCTCCTACCATCACTGCTAACAGACGTGTATGAAGATGATCTACTGCGCTGAGAATGACCACTGTACTTATTTTGTGAATGAGATCTAGATGATGGAGACCCAGACCTTGAATGTGAACTAGCCAGACTATGTGATCTTGACCTTGTGTATGATCTAGAGTAAGATACACTCCTAGAAGACTTGCTCACTGATCTTCGTGAACTTTCAGAACTTCGATCACTGTATTTTGAATAAGCACTTCGATCGCTTTCTGAATTTTTTTCTCTTTTGTGATAAGATGATGAACTTCCAGTCTCCTTAATATTTGCTAAACTATAGGTGCTTTGGATGGGCAGCAAGTGGGTTGTTTTAGCCTTCATCTCCTGAATTCGTTCATAAGAGGGTTTCCAAGGCTTCTGTCCAGGCTTCCACCTTGAAGGGGGTGGACTGTCACTCAATGGTATTACAGGAATATTTTCTGCCACCACTGGCTGTACTATTACATTTCCATTTTGTGGTATTGTTGATCTTAAAGGTTCTGTCTTAACTGATTTACTTTCACTTAACTGACCTTTTCTTGGTGACTTTGATGCTGTTCTTTGGCGCCCTGACTTGGAACTAGATCTGGACTTTGATCTACTGTGAGAATGTGACAAAGATTTTGATGCAGTTCTTGATCTTGAGCTTCCTCTAGAATCCAACCGAGAATGAGACTTGGATCTGTAGGAGTCTCTGCTGGAGTGTGTTGAAGAGCTCTGGTCATCCTTGTCAGATTTAGACCAGTACCTCTTTGATGAGTGATGAGATGATGATGAGGAGCAGGATCGAGATCTCCTTTCTCTATCACAAGACTTTAATCGGTGAGTGGGAGATTTTGAAGGTCCCATGTCAGGTGGCACAACTCTTCTCTTCTTAGTCTGTTTGTGTCTTCTGTAATGTTTCTGCTTTTTAGCTTTCTTTTTATGTTTAACCCTTTTTTCTTTCCTGCGTTTTTTGTGGTGACCATCAGAGTGTCTTGCTGTACTAAGATCTGAATAATATCCATTATAGGACCATGATCTGGATCTGTGAGACAAGCTTCTTTCATCCCATCGGCTTGAACAGGGGTCACTTAACCTATAAGCAGAGGAAGAGCATGCATGCAGTTATTTATGAACATGTTTTTTATGTCTTACAAACAAAGTACTTGACAACAATAAAACTTAAGCATGAACCAGAGTTACAGGTTCAGTGTTTGCCTTATACTTTTAGAGACAAACTGGCAATTACTATCAGATTCATTTACAAAAGATTCTTCTTGATTTTAAGTTAAACAAAGAATCTCTGACAAGAGCATGCTTGTGAAAACCAACCCAATCAGGAGACACAGTTCCTGGCTGTGACCTGTTCACAATCTTCTCCCTCTACAAGAAATTTCTAAGAGAGTGAAACCAAGTTCCCAAACAATCTGGTTGATTCTATAAAGGTACAGGACTGCTATCTGAATTCTTTATTTTTGTGATGCTGAGCATCAAACTCAGGGCCTTACATGTGCTGGATAAACAGTCTTATTACAGAACTACATTTCCAGCCCTTGTGTGGACTTCCATTTTAAGAGGTCTTTTTTTTTTAAAAAAAAATTCATGTGTCCGTGTTTGTGTGTACACACACATGCATGTGTGTGCACAAATGTGTGGAGGCTACTGAACAACCTAGGGTGTCACCCTCAACTTTCTTTGAGAGGGTCTCTCACTGACCCCAAGTTCAGCAATTGGGCTAGGCTAGCTGGCCAGCTTATGCCCCAAGATTCCTCCTGTCTTCACCTTACCCAGCACTAGAATTACAAGTACTTGCCGCTACAGCTGGCTTTTAACGTGTTTTGGGGATTGAACTCAGGTTTTCATGTTTGCAAGGCAAGCAAACACTTTACCAACTGATCTACCTTCCTAGTTCCCTTCTTTTTGTTGAAACAGGGTCATGCTATGAAGCCCAGGATGACCTGGATGGACTAGACCTCCAAATGTAGCTCAGGCTGGCCTCAGAATCATGATTTTCCTGCTTCTGCCTCCCAAGTGCTAGGATTAAAGGCACGCACCACTATGCCCTGCTCTTTTTCTTTTATAAAACAGTCAATGACTTCCTGGCCCACATAAATCCAGAAACATCTTCAGTGGGAACTTACTGAAATGTTGGCAAAACAACTGTTTGCTGTCCATCTCATTGTGGTAATCAAGATTTTCACTAAGCTCCTAAACTAACTAAGATGGAAATAGGGGAACATTATGTGAGGTAATGTCAGGATTCAAAAGTGAGGGCACTCGGTTCCACTTTGTCCAAGCTACTTCTATGCAGTAGTTGCCTGCCTCTTCCTTGTTCTCCCAATTTAAAAACCACTCTATAAGATACCTGCAGAAGGAAAGATTTCTTCCATGAAGAGTTATACAAAGCTCCTTCATATTATTTTCCCACAAGCTATTCTGAGGCCAGTTCCATTTCAAAAACAGATATTCCACTATAGGGTATTACTGAGTTAAGATATAGTATACTTTTGAAGGCACAATAGTCCTTGGGATCATGTTGGGTACAGGCTTTCTCATCTACCAATTAAATCATCTGTAACTAAGATATCTGGAAAATAGACATTCACTATATAATTTTTGAATCCTAATTATTTCTAAAATTAAGAAATCATGCCATGTATGGTGGCACTGCCTTTAATCCCAGCACTCTGGAGGCAGAGGCAGGTAGAGTTCTGTGAGACCAAGGCCAGCCTCATCTAAATGGTGAGTTCCAGGACAGCTGGGGCTACAGCAAAACCCTGTCTCAAGGAAACCAGAACAAAAGTTCAGCAGAGGGAACTCCCCCTGCCCTCTCAGGGAGTTAGCAATGCTACTCCTAACCAGGTATATTGACTGTAAACATTAGGTGCTAAATCCTTTAACACATAAAATACTGCAGCCAGAGGCCTGTGCTTACTTATCTCCTTTACTCCATTTCTCTCCACTTGGTGGTCTGTATGCTCTCAATCTCTGCATCTCCTCTTTCCAGTGAGGAGGGGTTTCACTGCTGTCATCATCTTCTGACTCAGAACAAGATCTTGACCTTGGAGGTGTGTGATATCGCTTTAAATACAAAAAGGAGTAACTGTTCTAAAAATGCCTCTCAATTATAGTCTGCTGTTAAGAGAGTCAGGTAAAAATCCAATCTCAGGTCCTTTCAAAGGCAAAAGAATAGTATGAAGTTATTTCAAATACAAGACATTAAGAGAGATGAGAAAGGCAGAGATTATTCTGGAATCCCATATGAAATTTGCCTTTTCGGTCCTAATAGATTCATTAGCCTCCATTATTCAACAGACTTAAGATTTTTCAATATACTGTATTATTCAAACACAGTTGTAAATTTTTATCTAACAGTAGTCCCTTCCTAAAACTATGGAAACTAAAAATGATTCCTTAAATATATTTTGTATTATATCTACAACTAAACCTCAGATTACAAAAATTATTTATTATTTTTATTTTATGTGTACAAGTGTATAGCTGGCATGTATGTAAGTGCATCATGTTGTTCAATGCCCTTGGAGTTCAGGCGGCATCAGGATCCCCTGGAACCAGAGTTACGAACTAGCTGCCATGTAGGTGCTGGGAATAGAACCCGGGTCCTTCACAAGAGCAGCCAGTGCTCCTAACCACAGAGCTATCTCACTAGCTGCCCTTTTACATTTAATTTTTAAAATTATTCTTATTTTATGTGTGTGAGTGTTTTGACTGCATGTATGCCAGAAGAGGGCATCAGATCTCTTGAAACCAAGAGTTCAGCTGGTTATTTCCTGCCAGATGGGTGCTAGGAACTGAACCCAGCTCCTCTGGAAGAACAGCCATCTCTACAGCCTTAAACTTCAGATTTTAATAAGTTTTTAAAAAGCTATTTAGGTAAGTAAGTTAAAAGAAGAAAAGTTTTAACACACATACAATTGTGCCTCTTCCTTTAATCTTCCGTCCAGACTTTGATAGAGATGGTTTCTGATCACTTACAATGGGTACAGCATCCGGAATCTTCCTGAAAAGTTGTGGTGAAAATTAAAAATTGTCAACTGTCAGTATGTTTTCCCAATGTTCAATATAAAACTTAGGTCCTTATGATACAAAGCTTCAGATTTTATGACACGAAATTCACACTTTAATATGCATAACGTTTTATGGGAACACAACCACATCCATTCACATTTTCTTGGGCTGTTTGTACATACTACACTCATTGCTTTACACAGCTATGAGATGCACTACAAATCACTAGACATACTCACAACATGCCAGTGTTTTAAGTGCTATGCATATCACCCACCTGCAAAGATTAAATATGTGAAATCTCACTACAGACTAGTATTATCAGATAAACATCATCAATATTATCTCTTAATAGGGAACACTAACTTGAACTCTACATGAAGCTACTCCTGCCGAAAGGATTCTATTTTTCCAATTAGTACACCTGTGGTTTGAAAAAGATAATACTGGTTTTTATAATTTTAGTTTGCATTTTTTGACAAAAAGATTTGTGGAAGAAAGCAGGCATGCTGGTACAAACTTGTAATTCTAGCACATGGGAGGCTGAGTTAGGAAAGTTGAGTCTGATGCCATTCTAGGCTACATAGCAAGACCCTATTTCAAAAGTAAACAAAACAAAAAATAGTGAAGGGTAGTGGTATATGTGAATAGCACAGTGCCTTACTCGGCAAGACCCTGGGCTCCATCAGAGCATCCTTCCCCAAATTTAATGAACAAAATAGTTATATATGGTTAGTGCTGTGCATAGGAACACTTTCTTTGCTTCTCAGCTTTCAAAACACCTATTCATAAGAACTTATCATTTATACCAGTCATTATGGTATTTCTGTTCACATAAAACCAACCTCACCCCCAGCTTCTGAAAAAGAATCTTGCTTTGTTGCTTGGGTTAGACTTCAACTTCTGGGGTTAAGTAATCCTTCCCAGTTGCTGGACTAGCTGCATATGCTACCATGCCTAGCTTATTCTTTTAGTAATTCTGAATTCAAGTCTGAATTCAAATAGTATTTTCTGCAACCAAATCTAAAGTCACACATCAACCTTTGCAATGCAGGGAATTTAACCACAGTAATATTTATGATCCTAAATTATATCTCTAGTCACCAATTATCCCATGGGCTAGGGTTGGGGAACGATAGAAGCAGATGAAGAAGAAACCTAGGAGAATGACAACATCCTTTTCCCTCTGCTTCTTGTCCATTCTTCTGTGAGCTTCTCCACTGTGTCCTCCCTGCCACGATGGGTTGAATTCTCAGAAACCATGAGCATATGGACACAGTGAGGAGAAAAGTAACTAACATTAGTCATCCTACTTACGGTTCAGGCTCCACAATAGCAGTAGGCATATCTCTTCTAAGTAAAAATCGGTTCTCAGGCACTGGAGGAATCTCTTCTGGGCGGACAACAGGCTTTTCCCTTTTAGCATTTGAGTCAGCTGATCTTTTTTCATTAGTATCACTCCTTTCAGAATGACTGAAATAAAACAAGTCACCAATAAAGATGTGCAATACTAGTATTTCATAAAAATAAAAGCACTTAGAACTAGACATTAAAAGTAGCTAGGCGTGGTGGTGCATGCCTTTAATCCCAGCACTTGGAAGGCAGAGGCAGGCGGATCTCAGCAAATAAATGCACCTTCCACCAAGCCTAGGACTTGAATTCAATCCCTGGGACCAACATGGTGAAAACAGAAAACCAACTCCTACAAACTGTTCTCTGACCTCCATCACATGTACAATCATATATACAAAACAAGTAAAATGTAACAACACACAAATCTTTGCTATGAATTAACTAGGCCACTCTTCAATTTTCCAGATATGAGTTTTAATCCCCCAAATGCTACCCTTTGTCAACAAGTAAGATAACTGAATTTATAGGCATGTGTTCATCTCCTATTCTAGAGTGTTCTAGGTCAAACTACCCTTATCCACACTTACCCTTCAGGGCTCACTGTGTGCTTATTCCTTGGTTCCTCTGAACTGCTTACTTCCTTTCGTCTCTTTTTAGTGTGTTTAACTTTTGGCCTCCTCTTACGTTTCCTCCTTCTGCTTTTCTCACGTTCAACTTCACTTTCTGAAGATGATTCTGAAGAGGAAGAGGAATTGGAAGAAGAATCCGAGTCTTCTGAATGTGTTGGTTTCTTCCTTTTTTTCTCAAAAACTTTTAATAAATATTAATAAAAATATTAGTACTAGAATTCAGTGTATACCTTTCATAGTGAAAAATGTGATTGCTGAGTATCATATAATGTTTTATGTATAGCAAACTAAAACCAAAATTTAAATACACTTTTTTTAAAAGTTGTTTTTTTAAATTAAATTTCATGTATATGAGTACTATGCCTGCCTGCATGTGTGTAAGTGCACCCATTTTGTGCAGTGCCTGTAGAGGACGGAATTGAGTACTGGATACCCTGGAACTAGAGTTACAGATGATTGTTAGTTACCATGTGGGTGCTGAGATTCGAACCCCAGTCTTCTGCAAGAGCAGCCAGTACTCTTAACTGCTCAGCCTTCACTCCAGCCCCCTAAATAAACTTTTTAAAAGTTATAATACAACTGTTTGTAAGCTTGCAAAGTAACTAAGCCTATACCCTCATGAAGCCTAAATTCTAGTTAAGTCAAACAGTAAAATAGGTAACTGATAACTGCTAAGACAGAAAATAAATTGTCTAAAGGGAATAGAGAGAATGGTGGCAGCTTAAGATTACACTTGAACAGAGACCTAAAGGAAGGGAGATCAAGTAGATATCTTAACAAAGAATGTTCTAGACAGAATAGCAAGTACAAAGTGTCTTAAGTAATGGCCAATATGGCTGGAAGACAATAAGCAAGAGGTCAGAAAGACAGCATAGTCACATTTCTCTGCAGAGGCTACTGAGGGCCTTAGAAAGATCAGTACATAGACTTAACTCTGGGTAGCTGAGAGGGGACCCACTGCAGGTTTCTGAGCAAGAGGGACAAAGACATGAAATATGGTTTAAAAGGATCACTTTGGCAGCTAAGGACAAACAAAAAAGAACAAGGATAAGTTAAGAAGACCAGCAGGGATACTGGGGCAAGGAGACAGGTAAGGTGAACAGCTATCAGGGTTCAATAGCTGCTGCTGGATGGGTAAGAGTATGACACAGAAGCCCCAATGCAATTGCCACACCACTCAAAAGCACGTTCCACATTCAAATCTAGAAGAAATCTTCAAGTTGTAGTATGCTTTACCTGTGTCCCAGCTTCCTCCACTTTCCCAAAAGTTCTTACCATCTTTTGTTGACTTCGTGGCAAGCACCCCACAGTCAATAACTCGGACATCTGCATAAGGTCTGCTTGCAGCATCAGTTTTCAAATTTTCAATCTGCTCAATTACTTCAAAACCAGAAATAACCAGTCCAAAGACCACATGAACCCTGTTATAATATAAATTCAAGAATTAATAATAATTAAGCTATAAACATAGTAGAGATGACTGTTGTAAATAACATGTCCACAGATCTGGAAATAAAAAGTGTTTGACATACGAAGCAACAAGAAGGGGCTGAGACTTGAAATCTACTTCATTAAAAAAAAAAAAAAAAAAAAAAAGCAAAGCTGGGCATGGTGGTGCACACCTTTAATCCGAACACTCAGGAGGCAGAAGCAGGTGGATTTTTGTTAAGTTCTAGGCCCGCCTGATCTACATGGTGAGTTCCAGGCCACCTGGGGCTCTACAGGGAGACCCTGTCTCAAAAAGATCCCCCCCCCACACCAAAAAGTCCATCTGCAGTCATACTGGGTCTCAGTTTTCTGCTATTACAACAGTAGCTCCCGGCAATTTAGGGTCTGGGAACCACTGTTGCATATAATAGTAATTGCAATCTAAACAACGATTACACTTCATACTGAGAAACTCTCTCCTGGGACACTCAAAATTATATAGCTAAGAAGCCCACCAGTGAAAGACCTCTTCAGTGACATGAGATGGGGGCTCAAAGTTATTGCATCCTGTGCCTGCCCCTTCAGGAAGAGCTTGACTATTCGAGATTAACTGAGGTTTACTTATGGTCAGTTTGTCTTTATGACTAGTCACCCAAATAATTCCCTAAGATTTAAAAAATGTAATGCTTACCCATCCAGGTGTGGAGCAGGCTTTGTAGTTCTGAATAATAAACACCAACACAAAGATTGTATCAAGAATGACGTGTTCAGATGAAGGGAGCAGAAGGGTTTAAACACAGCATGTAGTGAACAAAGAAGTAAAGATAAAAAGACAAGGGAAAATGTTAAACATAACATACTTCCAACCTTAAAGACCCCCAAATAACAATAGTAGCCATTTTACTGATTAAAAAAACAAACACACACACACTCACAAAATGAGATTACAATTAATTACAAAATCAACTCTAGTAGGTAATACACATATTAGAATATATGAAATAGGTTTGAGTTATAGATGTATACAGCATATATACTGAAATTAAATTTACTCTCAATTCCAAAACAGTAACAACAAAAACAAACATAAGAAATCTTCAAACTTTATCAGCAGAATTCAACAAGTCCTGTCCCTTGGACAGGAAGGTGTGATGGAACACTGGCCCATCTATTCTATTTGTTACTCTTCAGTCTGCATTGTTTTTTTAGGCAGGCAAATAGAGGAAGCCTTAGAAGTTCTGTTTGCAGAACTTCCTGCTCCTCTTCCTTCACTCAGGGTGAAGCTTTGCCTCTCATAACAATTCTGAAAATACAGTAAGGAAAAACTTTCAAATTGCCAACATTTCTGACAGCAAAATAAGAAGAGGTATAGTATCAATGACATCTTGAATTTCCATAGCCCAGAAAACACCTAACCAGCTGCTTCTCCAGACATTCTATGGTCATTCTTGGTAAGACTGTGGGGTACACTTGGCTAAGATATTTTGAACCCAAACTGGTTTTCCCATAACATTTCCAGAGATTTTTACACTAATGTGAATTGTAATATAAAAATTCCAAAGTGGAGCTCAGAATTAAATACCACCAGAATCTCTGTTTGTAAGAATGAGAAACAGATGAGATATAGACAAAATCACTAGCTATCAGATCATAGTAAAGCAGTCAACTGTATAAGAAGTACCCATGTACATTTTTATGTGTACTTTAAGGCAACTCTAAAACACAGCAACAAAACAATTTAAACTTTCACAACAATGCCAAAAGCTTTATAGTACAAGAGATTGTAATGCGTATACTTACTTTAGAATAGTCATTCAGTTTGGTAAAAGGACTATAATATTTAACTTAAAAAGTTAAATGTCAACTTAAGAAATTTTAGAACTTTAAAGAAGTCTTGAATTTTAAAATTACAAGTCTCAAATATCCCTCAGAAAATTTGAAAAGTAGAAATTCAAGCCAGTGTAATTATAAAAATAAAAATAGGCAACAAGAAGAACGTTTAGGAAAATAGTGAGCCACAAATGTTCAAAACATTAAACTAGCTTCTAGACAATGTAGACAACAACTTTATAATAGAAATGATTCTTATGTTATAGAACTTTACTGAAGTTGGGAGTAATTCCCTTATAAAGGGTGAGCAAATAGTTTCAGAGAGAGGAGAAACTGTTCCACCATACAGAAGTAAAACAATACATGGCTTACTGATTGGTTATGCTCCTCCTTCTTGGACCTCACTCATGAATAGTCTAGCATTCAAGAAAGCCTACATATTTTTCTAGAAAACATAAAGCCCAATTCAAATGTCACCTTAGCCAACACATACAGTAAAAACCACCTAAGGCAAACCCTTAGCTCAAATGGTGAGACACAATATTTCATCTAGCTAGCCGCAGCAATACATACTCAAGACTAACTGAAGATGGAACAAAAATCTAATGACATTCAAAGTGTGGGAAAGTTGTCTCATGCTGAAGACTGAACCTAGGTTCTCACACGTGCTAAGCACATGCTCAACCACTGAGCTCATTGTCACCCTCCCAGTTCTGATTTCAAATGAAAACAAAAGGATAAACTCAGTCCTTTAATGTACTGAGTAGTAAAGAAAACACATGGAGAGAAGACCAGGTCTTTCCTTCACTGACAATTTCAATCTGCTTATAATGCCCAAACCAATGTGAACAATTTCATTTACCTGCACATGCAATCCAGGATACAGAAATAGCAATTACTTGGACTAGAGTACATAGTAAGAGTACTCAAAGTATTTAACACAAAGCAGCCCTTTAAGGCCCTCTGAACATAAAAATTCCTAGAGGACTGACTGACTGTAAAGCAGGTTGGCTGGCACTGAGCTAACAATCTACATGACAAACAGAAAACAGTGAACCAGGGTAACAGAGGGGCAGGGAAAATGATGTGCTCAGTCAAACCTACTAAAACCAGAGAAATCTTATCCCACAAATCTTTACTGTATTCAAATTTCCAAACTATACCAATCTTGACAGAACTGTGCAAAAGTGATATACATTCAGTAAATTAAGACTTCAAGAGGGCCAGAGACTGCCAAAAATGTGTATATTTATATATGCTTATTAAAACATACCTAAGGTAGAAACAAACAGAAAAAGCTTTTCAAACCATCAAACTTCAGTATCCACATATTTTTATTTTCTGTTAGAGACACTGATATTATAGTTTCTCTAATCTCTGAATTACTTAAAACAGTAACTGCAAGGGTTTATTTAAATCTTATAAACGTAGAAATTGAAAAGTATTACTGCTGTTCCAAAGAACAATCTATATTTTATACCATCATAAGAGACATTTTTGACCTTAGTAGCTCCACACTACAATGAAATCTAAAATCATAATCTAAAATACAGACCCACTTTCACCACCAGATATATAAGCAAGCCACAGAAATTAAATCCTACCTCCTAGGATTAACCATGAGCAATAAACACCCTTGTTTTACATGTATCGCTACTACACGAAAAAAGCAAAAAGCTTTTCTTAAAATGTATCAATGCACATAACAATAGGATTAAAGAAACAAAGGCAAAGAAAGAAAGAGCCTTAGAGTAATGAGACATTACCTTTGGAGCGCACGGTGTAACACTCTTTCTGTAAATTTTACACAAAAATGGCAAGAAATAAATTGTAATACACTTTTAAGACAAGACTGAATCTATGTTTTAATATCAACAAAACTTTGAAATTAAAATTTTAGAGTTTTATGCAAAGTAAGAAAGCTTTTAAAATGGAGGACTCTAAATTTTCTTTCATACAGAGTATTTATGTGGAGATGAATTATGCTTAAGAAAAGTCTTAGGATTAATGTAAGAATCTGCTCAGATCCATGATATTTTAACATGGAGAACTGATAATAGCTAATAAGACTGACTTTCCATTTACAAATCTTAGAAACTAGCTAAGACTTCTTTTTCAAAAGCCTAACAATGTATCTTGAATAAAAATGTAGTATAAAAACCTAAATGCCCAGAAGGAGGTACTTGTAGCAGAAAACAAACTTCTCTGGAAAAAAAACAGATCTTTCAAACTCCTTACTAATTTGCTTCATGCAGTTTAACTAGTCTTTCATACTTCTACCTCTGAAACCTGTTTTTGGTCCCATATCACAATACAACAAAGTAGCTCTTGGAGTGACTCGCTCAGATTCTGGACTATGATCACTGTCCACTACATACTTTTAAAGTTAAGACACTACACAAAATTAATAAAAACAATAATAAAGCAACACAACTAGAATTTTAGGGATTGTTTTTCTTGGAGGCATAAGGGCAAGGGAAGTAAAAGTTTTAGAACAAACTGTCAAATCTTGTCATAGTATTTTCTTGTCTAATCTCTGACTTTCCCCATTACAAGAATTTTTTTCTACAAAGAACACACACTGCCTGACCAATTTTAACTCGTGAAACTGAAAAAAATATCTACTATTGGACACACACACACATTTAATCCCAGTAGCAGCAAGCAGTGAGTTTGATGACAGCCAGGTCCAAGGAGTAAGACTGTCTCAAAACAAACAAAAACTATCCAAACAAACAACAAATACCTATTACTACAGAAATCAAACACCCTATTATAGCATGAACAATATTTGATTGGGATTTTGCATATATTAAATATTGAATATTTTTAAAAGTTAGTTTCAAATTTATTTTTGTTTTATGTATGTTTTGCTTGCATGTTTGTATGTGTACCACATGTGTGCAGTGCCCATGGAGGCCGGAAGAGGGTGTCAGATTTCCTGGAACTGGACTTACAGATAGTTGTTAGCTGCCATATGGGGTGTTGGGAACTAAACCTGGGTTCTCTGCAAGAAAAGCCAGTGTTCTTAACCACCGAGACATCTCTCCAGTCCCAAATAACTTTAAAATAAAATTATTATAAAGGCAATAATATATACATGAGTGTTAAAATTTTTTTTAATCATGTGGAGTTTTCAATGATGTGCCAAAAAAAGAGCACTTTAGGTATAAAGTAATATAAAGGAGAGTAATAAAAGGAACTACTTAGCCTTTGACAAAGACAACTTTTTCCGCCAACTACCAAAACTATGACTATCACAAAAGAGTAACCAGACTGTATAGAATGGCACAGCTTGTGTTCAGGCAATAGTTGCATCACAATTCTCTGTGTTCCAAGTCACTAAAATAAAAGAATTTTGTAAAATTTAGCACTAACATTAAGCAAAGAAACACACACAAGACACAACTAGATACAAATTTTTTTTCAGGTTGGAACATGGATGCCACCTAAGTACTAAGTAAAATTAGGCTTGAGAGAGGCTTTTAAGTTTCAAACATTGGTCTCAAAAAATTCTGAAATATATGAAAAGGATTATGTTCCCCTTAAAAAGAAAAAAAAACAGAATTTCTCAAGTTATTAATATTAGTTTCTTCTCATACAAATGTATGATTATGTGGGTGAAAAGCAAATCTTTCCCAATCTACTTTTGCTACTCAAAATATGAATACAGCCTTATAAACCCCTTAAATGGGCCACCTCTTTACCCCCACCCTTGCTCTTTTACATTGGAATGATTAGTGTTCCTCTTTCATTTAGTTAAGGAGCCACTTTCAAATCTGATGCTTAAATGATGTCAAACAATTCTAGAACATCATGTTCCTCTACTTATGACTGTTAAAATTTAATAAATGGGTGCATGCCTTTGGTTCCAGCACTTGGGTGACAACAGCAGTGCTCTCTGAGAGTTCAAGGTCAGCCTCAACAACAATCAAAAAACAGTCAAAAAAACCTCACCGACACCCCTCCCCCCCTATATAAAATACAATAAACAAGACTAGGAATGTAGCTCGCTGGAGAGAACTGCTGCCTAGAACTTAGAAGGTAGGCAGTGAGATAAAAAAGAAAGAAAAAAAATCTGGTTTACAGGCCTAAGTGTGGCTTTTCTATATTATCTTATTTTTGTATAGTTTTATAATTATTATCATCAGTAACAGTGGTAAGAGAGATTGTACATCAAAGCTCGGTAGCAGTAAAAGTCCTACACTGATAAATATTTTAATAGCAGGAGAAGGAGACTGTTGCTGTTCCTGATTAGACAAGAAGAGTAATAGGCTTAAAAAAAAAAAAAAACGTATTTTTATTGCATTGTATATGAATGTTTTACATGTGTAAGTGTATCATGTGCATGCAATGCCTGTGGAGGCCAGAAGAGGCCATCAGCTGCTCTGGAACCAGAGTTATGGATGGTTGTGAGCTACCATGTGAGTGCTAGGAACTGAACTTGGATGCTCTGCAAAAGCAATCAGGCCCCTTAAACCTCTGAGCCATCTCTCCAGCCTCCCGTCTTTGTTTGATTTCTTTTTTCTTCTTTTCTTAGAAAGAGTCTCCTTGTAACCCAAGCTGGCCTGGAACTTGCTGTGTAGACCAGGATGGCCTTAATCTCACAGAGATCTGCCTGCCTCTGCCCCTCAAGTGCTGAATACCAAGTCTTTTTGAAGCACCTTTCAGACTGGTAAATACTGGTCAGTCACAAGCATTTCTTTAGACAAAAATGTCTGCACTTAAATCATTTCACATATGTAGAAAATTCAGGATCCTTCTATAAAACATGCTATTTCTTTCACATATATTTTTTTACCAAAATATTTACAGTTTATCCTTAAAAGTAGTGATATTTGGGGCTGGGTAAATGCCTCAGTGGGCAAAATGTTTCCTGTGCAAGCATGAAGGACCTGAGTTCAAATATGCAGCACCCACATAAAAGCCAAGTGAAAGACTAGAGAGATGGTTGAGCACCTGTGCTGCTCTTGCACAGGACCCAGGCTTGATTTCCAGCATCTACAAGGAAGCTCACAACTATCTGTAACTCCAGTTTCAGACAATCTAACACCCTCTTCCGGCCTCCGTGGGCACTAAGCACACATGTGCACAAACATTTATATGCAGGCAACACACTGATACACAATCTATTTTTTTAAAAAAGGTCAAGCACAGCAGCATGTATTTGAAATCCTGGTGCTGGGGAGGGTAGAAATGAGAGATCACTAAAACTTGCTAGCTAGCCCGTATGGTAGAATTCAGTGTTCAAGGTTCAGTGACAGACCCTGACTCAAAAATATAAGGTGGAGGGCTGGAGAGACAGCTCAGTAGGTAAAAGCACTGGCTGCTCTTACAGAGGTCCTAAGTTGAGTTCCCACCACCCACATGGCAGCTAACAACCGCAACTCCAGTTCCAAGGAATCCGATATTCTCTTGTGACCTCTGTGAGCATTGTACGCATGTAGTATATTTACATACATGTAGGTAAAACACTCATACACAAAAAATAAAAAAAATATAAGGTGGAGATCACCAGAGGAAGACACCTGATATCAATTTCTGGCCTCATGCACATATAACACATGTAAACACACACATATACAAACACATGTAGGGCTATTTTACAAATAAAGGAAAATAAAAAGTAACAAGGTATACAAGAAACAAAATTACAACAAGATTTCTTGTGTATGTGTCTCTCTGTGTGTCTGTGTGTTGAAATAAGGGCTTCTGCTATGTATACAAGGCTCACTCGGAACTCTACACTCAAATTCATGGCAATTCTTGTGCCTCAGGCATGAACCACCCACACCTGGCTAAAGGTTTCTGGATAGCCAGTTTAGCTTTCTATCCTTGAAAATTACTTAATAACAAAAGCAATAAATTGCCTAACCTTCTTATTGTTTTGTCTTCTTTATTTTTTCAGTGACTATAATGACAATAAAATTTAGAACCAGATGATTACTAACAAAAAGTTAAAAAAAGAAATGTTTTCCCAAATGTCATTTTTTCTCCTCAAAATGCTTATAATATATACAGTAATTGAGAGCACAGTGCTTAATGAATTTATGCATCTATAGTATGAAGTATTCTTTTCCTTCTGTCAAATTCTTCCAGGTTATGAGTTAACTTTCTATAACCAATCTGGACTTTATATGATTCTTCTTTATTAAACACTGAACAAAAACTTACTTTATCTACATGATCTCTCAATCTCTTTCCACTGACACTCTAATTCTACAGCATTTATTTATGTATTTATTTATTTACTTATTTAGCAATGCTAGGGACTGAACATGCTAGGGAAGCTGTCCACTGAGCTACACCTCCAGCCTTATAGCTTTTATTATGGTTTCTTTCTACTTGATCTAAAAAATAAAAATGACAAAATGAGCAAATACTGACAAGCATGGGTGACTTATAACTATGGTTCCAGGTCTCTGAATTCCTTCAGAAATGTTTCAATGTGGCAGGGTGGGGTGGTACACTTCTTTAATCCCAGCACTGGGGAAGGAGAGACAGTAAGAACTCTATGAGATCAAGACCAGCCTGATCTACAGGAAGACCTTATCTCAAAAAACAAAAATAAACAAAAAAGTTTCAATGTAAATAAGCCTGTTTCCTTAGTGACTCATGAGCAGGGAGTCCTCCTCACACCCTTCATATCTCTTGAACAGTACTATTCCAAAAGAATGCTCACTTCTTAAGCTCCCAGAGCAGGAGCACCACTGCTCGTACAGCAATAGATAAAATCATTTAACAGTAAGAATTATTAGCAGGGGCCAGAGAGACAGCTCAGCAGTTAAGAACACCTGCTGTTCTTCCAGAAGACCTGAGTTTGATTCACAGCACCCACACAGAAGTTAGTAACTGTCTGTAATTCTAGTTTAAGGGGATCCGACACCCTCTTCTGGACTCTGTGGGCTTTGCACAACATGGGTGCACTTACATGCAGGCAATACATTAAAGTACAGAAAATAAAAATGGTAAAAAAAAAATTTTTTTTAAGATTTAAAAAGCCGAGCGTGGTGGTGCACACCTTTGATTCCAGCACTTGGGAGGCAAAGGCAGGCAGATCTCTGTGAGTTCCAAACCAGAATGGTCTACATAGTGAGTTCCAGGCCAGCTAGGGGCTACAGGGAGACCCTATCTCAAAAAAAAAAAAAAGAAAAAAAAGAAATTGCAAGCAGTTTTTTATAGAAGAAAACCTCATCTTCACCGTATATGACATATAAAATATGTGTCAATTATATTTGGTATATATAATCTCTCTGTATAAAACTGCTCCAGTCAAAGAAAGCAATAAATGCAAAATTGTGTTTAAGAAAAATGGTATATGCCTTAGAAAGGAGAGCTGCTAAATTTGTAAGAATAAGACAACAGTTAATGTATTAAATAGAAGAATCCTGAGGAACTGCAAACTGATTTTGAAGAAATAAACTAAGTACAATTTTGTAAAAATATATTTAAAGTTCTTATAAGGTCTATAAAACAAACTATAAAACAGTTCTTATTTCAAAATTGCTAATTCAGGTGGGTGTGGTGGCACATGTCTTTAATCCTAGCACTGGGGAGGCAGAGGCAGGCAGACATCCATGATGTGGAGGTTAGCCTGGTCTACGAAGGGAACTGTTGCAGGCCAGCTGGAGCTACAGGGAGAGCTTGTCTGAAAAAAACAAAAACAAAAACAAAAACAAAAAACAAACACTGTAACAGATATTCAAAAGTGCCTTCTGAGGAGGGTGCTAACAGGCCAAAAGCCAGGTACGTCCCTGGGAAGTCACATACAACCTAAAGGCCACACACTATACTTTTTACTACTTCCAATTCAAAAGGATTTGGGTTTATAAGATACAGAGTTTCAAATATTTTTTTATGGGCCACAATCTCAATTTTATCTATTCTTTCCATAAAAGTCAGAATATATTTTGTTCAGAAACGTGAACATTAGTTTGACTTCATCCTGCAACTCTTGAGAACTGGTATTTTTAGTCAGCATAAACCAGCACACAAGTTACTTAGAGGAAGGATACAGTGTGCAAAAATGTTCAATTATGCCCAAGGCTGCCTGTTAATACAAAGATACTCCTTTACATAAGGAAGTTACAAATAAGTAAAAAACGTTTCTTTTATTGTATGTTCACAGTTATTTTAGTTCCATCTACAGTTAAATATGAAAACAAGATTAAAATTTTTAATCCTAATTTACTTAAAAATTAAGTAAATCCTAATTTACTTAAAAATTAAGTAAATCCTAATTTACTTAAAAATTTGACATACTCTTAAAAAATAGCAGTTGAATAAAAAATTAGGCCATGTACAAAACAGCAACGGCCTTTACTAAACATTCCTAGGAAAGACTTAAGCAGAATACTAAATGACAAAACAAAATATTCTCAATTTTTGTATAGAGGATTTTACCTCCTGGATTTTAACTGAAGTCTGTAACATTTTATAAACAATCTAATAGTATGTGATAATGGCAGGAAGCACCCACTACCTGACAAGTCAGAATTTAAATGTAATGATATTTTTAAAAAGATTATGTAAAAGAAACTTTAGAGCCCTCAGATGGTATCATCTTGACCAGTAAGTAGTTTTTCATGTTCACAATTCAGATAAGCTTAAAAATGGAAACAAGTGAACAGCTTTTACATTAAACTATTATAAAAGGTTTGAAAATATACCTCTCTATTCTTTATTGGCCCTCTGACAAGTTAAAAACAGAAAAATTATTCTAGTAAGTACTAATAATCTATGGGATCAAAACAGGATATAGGAGTAACTGTCCTAGGTTTCTTTTCTGAATAACCACAAGCATCATCAATCTTTTTCTAGCCTTCCATTTTTAGGACATTCTTCGAAAGAGACACACTTATCTGAACTTTATCAGAACTCGTTAGAAGTCTTTCAGACAAACTTAAAATGTGAGTTTTTTATATGAATAATTTACTCCTTTAAAGACAGGGAAGCGCCATTCATATTTATCCATTCAGAAAGATGTCAAAGGAAAACCTCTGATACACCATGAATAAGGTATTTCTCCAACATATAGGGCACAACTGAGATTTACTTCTAATCCAAAGCATTAAGCCTCAAGCTGAACAATTATCCTTCATATTTTAATGAGACTTATAAAAAAAATAGCTTCAGATATAAATACAATTAAAAGTATGCCTAAGGTTTTATTTAGACTTTTCATAGGAGAAATAAGTTTTTGGGTGTTTGTGTGTATGTGTGTGTGTGTGTGTGTATATGTATGCAAACACGGAAATATATGTTTTCTAGAAAAATTATTTCACTTATTATTGTGAGCGTGTATGTGTAGGCATGCATGTGAAAGTCAGAGGACAACTCTATGGAGTTGGTTCTTTCCTACCTTTATGTGGGTTTTAGGATCAAACTCAGATCATCTAACTTGTGCAGTAAGTAGGTTTAGACCCACTTAATCATCTTGCTAGACTGAAAGATATTTGCTCTTTAAAAAGCACGTTTAAATGACCTCCACTGTTGGCAATATTTTTGCTCTGGAATCTACTTCATATATTAATATAGCCACTCTACCTTTTTCTGACTAATGTTGGCATGGTTTATCTTTCAAAATTATTTTTATTTTTAACCAATTGTCATCTTTATTTCTCAAAAGCATATAAAGTTGGTTCTTTTTTTTTTTTTTTAAAAAAAAAAAAAAAAAAAAAGCAAATTTAGCTGGGCATGGTGACACACACATTTAATCCCAGCACTTCGGAGATAGAAGCTGGTAGGTCTCGCAAGATGGAGACCAGTCTGGTCTATACATAGCAAGTTTCAGGCCAGCTGAGAGACTGTCTCAAACAAAATGCAAAGTAAATTTAACACTTTAAACTTTGCTAAGTAATAATCTTATAAACTATGGCAAAAATGACAACACTGGGTTAATTCATACATACAGAAAACTTACAAAGTTTGAATTTTTAAAAATGCTGGCTCAACAGCAAATCACCTTTTCCACACCTTATCAGAAACGTTACCTGTTTCCAGACCGGTTGAAAGAATAAAGGAAAACAAAAAACAAGAACAAACAAACAAAAAAAACTTCATAGTTTACCCAAACTGACTGCATCTAATGTCTAGGGTTCACCTGGTTTTATACTTTTGACATTTTTACATGTTCATCAAAAATTTAAATTACAATCTAGTTTCCTAAACTAAGCCTTCAAATATGGTAGAAGCTAAGGTCAAAATTGTTTTCTAATGACCACAGCATATTATGAATATAATATGTACCTTCCAAGTTATAGGTTAGTTCCAGTCTTTTAAATCTCTAGCGTATGCAGAATGCTGAAGCAGTCATTAGAAATTACAGTTACCATGTAATATTAGAAACACATAGTAAAACTCAAGTTGTCAGAATCTGAGCAGAAAAATGAGTTTAGCTATCCCATCTTTCTCATGAACAGCACTTCTCTGTTTAGGAAAAGCTCATCTCTGAATTATGCCTACTCACATGAAAAACTGGGAACCATTGGTATGTTTCCCTCGATTTGCCATTGACAAAAGGAACGCTCTGTCATGTTTGAGAATAAAGTTTTCATCTGTTTGAAGAAAACACAAATTTGTTAGTCTCCAATTATAAGCCACTTTTAAAGTAATGCTCAAGTAACAATTGAAAGCAAAGGATGAAATTCCTCTTCTGGTCAGTAAGATACTTGGCAATATTTAGAAAAAAAAAATTTAACTAATGAAATAACAAAAGCATAAAAAGGCCAAAAGAGACTAAAGCCTTGAAGAAAAGAACATATATTTAATACTTTGTACAAACAGCCTTAGAATAGTCACTTTTAGTAGTAATATACTTTGAATAAATGATGTATGTATATAAAGAAACTATTAACAATTAATTTTTAGGAAACTATCTACAGTAAAGCTTACTTCCTTCAAATTTCCAATTAGCCTGCCACATGAATTATACATGGGTTAAGATTTAATGTGACATGTTTAAATTTTGTATGGTAAATTTATTATTTCACTGAAGCCAAGTTGGTATATTAGAGCAAAAGTATTATATACATTAAGTTTAAGGAAAATGTCTAAGTATTCAAGTAATCAGGATCATAAAATTATTACAAGGAAAAATATTTATAAAGTTAAGATTTTAAATGGCAAAACACAATTTTAAGGTACAAAAGTATTTGCCACAGGGAACAACCATATTAAAGTGATGTACAACATTAAGCTTAAATTGCTACACGATAACAAAATCAGCTAGAAAGTGCTTCCTACTAGTTCAAAGGATGGGGGGAGAAATCTATCATCAGGATTACTTAGGTATGGTTTTAATTTTAGCAGAAATACCTTTAAAACTAGCTACAGTCATACCAACCTGAATATGCCTGATCTCTGATATCTGAAGCTAAGCAGGGTCAGGCCTGGTTAGTATTTGGTAGGGAGAAATATCCTTAACATTCTATTTTTCTTTAACATTCATACAAACAAATCTTTTTTTTTTTTTTTTTTTTTAAAGAACAAACAGAAACATAGAAACTTTAAAAACTGATTACCTTGGGAACAGGCTTCTGAAAAAAGAAATCCACTTTCTCCCAAAGGAAATATAAAAAGCTTTATAAGCTGAATCTTTTATAGGATTAAAATCTGGCAATGTTGGATTCCATTGTAAATCCCTGCAACTGACTTTTCTAAGGCTTTTTGGGGCAAGTGCAATAGTTAGACTTATGAAATGCTACTACTGTAAGAACAAAATACAATCACATAGTTCTAGTTAACAAAAGAAAACATACAAACCTTTGAGAAGACATACCAACTTTTATTCAAAGAAATTGTTTGGTTTAGGGAAAAAAAGAAAAAAAAGAAAAAAAAAAAAACCCACAACTAGATTCTTTTCCCTGATGTAGAACTAGTAACTCATTGGAAAAAGAAACAAAGATACAGATGTATATGTGAAATAACAAAGAATTTTCCGAGTCTTCAAACAATAGAGAAATCCAGCCACAACCTGACCCAGACTGTCCATAGATTTATTAGAAAGGGCACAAGGGAGCAGAATTGAGTTTGTGTTACTGAGCTTCGTTCTCTTACCTTTTCATTTTGCAAAAGACCACATTCTCTATAAACAAAAGAATATGTTGACAGTTTTAGGCAGGAAGATAGGAGTTTTCATGTATATAGTTGCCTAACCTCCATGCTGAAAGTCATGTTTAACCATAAAGTTAGCCTTAATTAATCTTGTCAATTAAAAGTTATATATTACAATATAATTTATCCCCAAATTCATGCAAATAAAGGTATTTTCATGCAGCATTAGTTTCATGCAAAAAGTGAACTACAAGTAAACCTCCTCTCATTAAAAGTATTTGACCAAACTTGCTTTAATATCAGCAATGAAACCAAAAAAAAAACATAAAACAAAAAACAAAAAACATAAAATATCAGGCCTTACCTTTAAAATATCCACCATAAATTGATTCTCCACCTTTTCCATTACCTGAAAATGGAGCCACAATGAACATTTAAAAGGTACTAATTAACACAAGTAAAATATTACTTTTTTACATTTATTTAGTGTGCTCACACACACATGTGCCTCAGTACATATGTGGAAAGTATCAAACCCAGGTTGTCAGGTGTGCTGGCAAGTGCCTTTATCTGCTGAGCCATCTCTAAGTTCCATTTGGCTTTTTTGTTTGTTTGTTTTTGAGACAGGGTCTCACTACTGCAGGTCAGACAGACCTTAAAGTTAAGATCATGCTACTTCCACCTCTCAAGTTCTAGTAGTGTGTGTCACCACATCCATCCATATTATTATTACTACTAAAGTACTTTGGATTGAAATCAGGGCCTAGCATATACTAAGCCAAGTGCTTTATCACTCAGCTATACTCCCAGCCCTATAAATTATTTTTGGTGGTATCAATTTGCTGAAGGAAACCCTGAACCTTTAATAGCTACGAACAACCATAATTCTAAGCATACTCAATTAAGTTCATTTTTAAAATATTATAATAAATACCATCAGAAAAGTGATCTCCAGGTCCTACTTATTTCAAGTAGTATCCACACCAAGAAAATTCTAAAATAGATGTAACTGGACAGTACTGTTGTGTTCACTGGAGGAGAATCTATCAAATAATGTTATTACTAAGTTACATTAACAAAAAATAAAATGCCATGGTATTTTACTTTTACATACATTCTAGATCTACAATACTCATTTGTCCAACAATTATGCACAAATGATGTAATACCCATATCATTCTGTGACATGATATTTACAATTAAAAGAAATAATGAGATACTTTAAAAACTGAAGGATGGAGTTATTAAGAATATAACTTTGAGCTCTACCTTCACTGAAGTCCCCACCCTGAATCATAAAGTTTTTAACCACACGGTGGAATGTAGAACCTTTATAACATAACTTCTTCCCAGTTGTTTTCCCAAGGCCTTTCTCCCCTAGGGGAAAAAAAAAAAAAGAAGTTTAGCTACAAACTCATCCATCCACGGGAAGAACCAGTCAACTAATCTGCTGTCAAACCCCTCCCATGTACTGATATTGGTAAGAGATGTGAAAAAGAAGCAGATGACAGGACAATTTAACATACATACATAAGACACAAACCAAAATAAATAATGCAAAGTAGTGTATGTGTTGAATTGGTATGGAAACAACCCTGTGCTACATGAGGTTAAGACTAGAGATGATTATTTCACTAAAGAATGAAATCAAGGAAACTGCTTCAAATATTCTATGTATAGGACTTAAAACTTCAGTTCCCTACTTCTAATGTTCAATATTATCTCCATTTTTTTTCTACTTGGTTAGAATATAGCCAATGATACATAATGAAAAAGAGTATTATGTTTTGCCTTTCCATCTAGTCTTAAATTTATTTTGAAATCTGAGGTGAAAAATTTATTCAAAGAACTGAAACTTAAGAAGTCTTCCAAGACAAACCGATTTTGAAAATGTCTACTATTTGATAAACTACTATATAGAGAAGACTCTACTACATGAATCAGATTATCATTTTAAAGATCATTTCTTTTTCTCATTTTCTCTTAAATATTTCCTTCATTTCATATGTGAGTATAAGTATTTTAGTTGCAAAACCTATTTCACAACACCATTTTTTATGAAAGCATTCACTGTGTTAAAGGCAGATAAAACTATAAGCCATGTGTTTTAACTGAGAACAATTTTAAAAAAACTTACCTGAGCACAGGCAAAGGAAGTTTTTGCATGTTTTTGGACATATGTCTGAGAAGAGCTGAAACATAATTCGACCAACTGAAATAAAATACAGGATAAAAAATAGTAAGCAAATTGATTAAACATACCCTATTTTAAATATACGATATTTTACATAAGAGAAAGAAAACAGAACACTTTGAAAGATCCCTTTTCATAGTTCATTTTATTTTAAAATATCTAATGGAAAATAATTTGACAGAGACCTAATAGGGTTTATGTTTTCTTTTGTTTTGTTGAGCTAGGTCTGACTACATAGCACCAGCTAGCCTAGAACTCCCTATGTAGATTATTCCAAGCAGGCAGGTTTCTGTGAGGGGAGGTGCTAGAGAGATGGCTCAGCAGTTAAGAGCACTGGTTGCTCTTGCAGAAGATTGGGGTTTGAATCCCATCACCCATATCGGACTAAAATCAGGGCTTCACATATACTAAGCCAAGTGCTAACAACCAACTCTAACTCTGTTCCAGGGGAATCTGATGCCCTCTCCTGACCTCTGGGGTCATTGCACAACACGAGTGCATTTTACATACATGTAGGTAATACACTCATACACATAAAATAAAAATAATAAAGTATTTTTAATTAAAAAAATTTTTAATTCTCATCTCAAGTATCTCACTCTCTTGGTTCAGAAAAATTTCTATTGTACTCTTATCTCATGGGGAAAGGTTTATAGCAAAGGTTTTATCTTCTCTATAACATTATGTTAGGACTTGGGGGTAGCGGGGAGCAAGACCACAAAAATAAATTGGTATGTCCTTATTCCATGGTACAAGAAGAAAATATTTTTTTAAAAAAATCTTAAGATGCCTTCTTTGGACACTGCATCACACAGGTCCAGGCAAAATATTTATACATATATTAAAAATAAAATTTAAAAAATTAAATCTTAAAACATGGGCTGTGGCAATGGCTCAGTTGGTAAAAGCACTTGGCTCACAGAGTGAAGAATCAAGTTTGGAACTCCAGAACCCATACAAAATGGCAGGTACAACAGCATGTGCCTGTAATTCCATATATGGTAAGACTGGATTTGGAGACATATGGATTCCTAGAAGCTGGGGGTGGGGGAGATGGAAGGGCAGAGGGGTAGCTAGTCTGGCTTACACAGTGAAGTTCCAAGCCAATAAGACTCTGTCTCAAACTAAAAGGTCAAATTAAAATTAAAAGGTAGACAGGACCTGAGAACTGACACTCAAAATTGCCCATACCCATGCTGTGCATGTATATACCTGTTCACATGAATACACACACATATCCCAGAACAAACAGATTAACCCAATCTGGCTTCAAATGCACAAAAGAAACTACACTAAGGTTATTGAGACACTGGTTGAGACTCAATTTCTTTTGGCAGTGCTAGGGATAACAATATCCTCATATTAAGTACACACTCTGCCACTGAAATATATCTCTAGTTCTGAACTCTGAATGGACAAACTATCATAAAAGAAGAGAAATACGATAGCCTCTATCTATAAAGGGGTAATTTGAGAGATAATCCCCCCCAAAACAAATCCTATACTGAAACTGACTACTATTAATGGACTATTAGACACAGTATAGAAAATATTAACTTTGCTCACTGGCAAGACAGATTTTCAGTTAATATTCTGTTTCATTTTTATAGAAAATGGGCAATATTTTATTTTTTTTGACCTTGGAATAGAAGATATTCTGAAGATACAGTCTCTGAAGGAAAGATAAACCAATGTAGTTCAGCAGTCTATTTTAAGTCACAAAGAGGCATAAACTCTGATTATGAAACATTGAAAGAAAAAATTAGGGCTGATAAAAATGAAGGGGTTGAGGAAGTAGCTCAGCCGTAATGGTTCTTAGCATGTCTGAGGCCCTGAATTTGACTGGCAGCACTAGAAAATAAAAAAAAGGTAAAAAAAAACTAGGAAGAGCTTTTTCCTTTCAAAGTTTAGATAAAAAAATCTTTATTGCTGGGCATGGTGATGGACACCTTTAATTCCAGCACTCTGGAGGCAGAGGCTGGTGGATCTCTGTGAGATCAAGGCCAGCCTGTTCCACAGAGTGAGTTCCAGGTCAGCTAGATTACAGCAAGACCCTCTTTCAAAAACAAAACAAAACAAGACAAAAATCTGTATTCATTAGCCATCTAGACCATTCAGTCAGGACAAATTTTGCTTTTGGTACTGGGGATTGAACCTGGGCCTCCTGCATGCTAGGCAAGCACTGAACTAGGTCCCTGGCTGTCTTTTAACTTTTTGAGACAGGGTCTCCCTTGAGCTGGCCTTGAGCTCTATGGTACCTCAAACAGGCTTTGAACTTATAATCTTCCTGTCTAGGCCAAACAGTTAAAAAACTAAAAGAGGAGCTGATAAGGTAGTTCAGTGAAAGCACTTGCTGCTATGACTAACAACCTGAGCTAGAGCCCCAGGACACACATGGTGGAAGGAGAAAACAACCTCCACACCCAACCCAGCATGTTGTCCTCTGACCTCTATACACATGTGTACACACACACAATAAATAAATGCAATTTAAAAATTCTTTTTCAAATCACTGTTTTGACAAGAGGAATCAAAGTAGTAGTTCTGTCCAACTGATCCTCCCACAGCATCAGTTCACCACTGGTTATCTGATTGTATTATAATAAAAGTCTACCAAATTAAATTGTGCTCCTTAATGAATCCATTCCACTAAATTCATGTTACAAAACCAGTCTATTGTGTAATACAAGCGTTAATACGCTTCTCAACAATCTATGTAGGAAATATTACACTGTATTCTTATTTGACTCCAACAATTTTCAAAAAGTAGCAGTCATTTAAATTTAATAGGGGGCTGGAGATGCAAAGCTCATTTCTCCTGTTCTCTCAGTACAAATCTGATACCACATACCTATCTTGAGTGTGAGTTTAAAGTTTAACGAGTAATGTGAATGTAAGAAAACTACCATGCTACTGTCTTCAGAACCACACTAAGTAATGTATAGTAGTTTCATTTTACAGAGGTTCAATGGTTTAACCAAGGTCACAGGTAGTACACATGTACATCTTAATTTCTTGGTACCATTTCCAAATACTTTACAATGTTTACCAAGGGCCTATTTTCAACTCCTTTTGTAAATCTTAAAAAGGAAAATAAAAACATCTATGTTCTAGCTACTAGCTACTTTCTACTCTGTAATAAAACACTGACCAATAAAGTTGGGTATAAAAGGGTTTATTTCATCTTACTGAGAGAAGCAAGGGAAGCAAATTTAAGCAAGAGGGAACCTGGAGACAGGAACTGAGGCATAGACCATGGTGGAACACTGCTTACTGGCTTGTTCCCCTGGTCTGTGCTCAGACATCTTTCATAGACAACCCAGGACCACCTGCCAAGGTGGCACTACCCACAGTAGGCTGGGCCCTTCCACAATCAAGGAAATGCTCCACAGACATGGCCACTGGCCAATCTGATGACGGAAATTCCTCAATTTCGATTCCTTCTACCCAGGTATGTTAAGTTGACAAATGAAGCTATTATTCATTACAATCCATTTCAACCATATCCCCATTTTTATCTATTCTGATAAACTGCCAAGGATTTATGATACTGTTTTTAGCCCATAAAAAGGAAAGAAATTCCAGTCAGAAAGTCCTTTAGAGAAACCATCTTGGGCTGAGGATGTAGTTCAGTTTATAGCATGCTAGACCATCATACACAATCCCCATTACCACATAAAACTAGGCTTGGTAGCAGATATCTGTAATCCCTGTACTTGAAGGGTAGAGAGTCAGACAGGAGTTCAAGATCATCCTCAGCTACACAGCAAGTTGGAGGCTGGCTGGACTATGTAAGACCTTGTCTCCAAAATAATATTAATTTTTAAAAGATTCCTGATTACCACATTTAAAAACTAAGCACTCAGGAGGTGAAGGCAGGATAATTGGGAATTCAAGATCAGCTTCAGCTACATAGTAAGCTTGAGGCCAGCTACATGAAAACCTATCTCAAAAAACAAAAACCAAGTTTAAAGCTAGGTATGGTGGCACATCTCTGAAACTCAAACATTTTAGAGGCTGAGGAGGGAGGACCATGAGTTCTCAGGAAGCAGGGGATAACTTAGTAAAATACGACCTCAATTCTCCCTTCCCCTAAAACCCCAACAAATTAAAAATGTATGGCCTATCAAAGATAAAAGTACTGTTCTAATGCAAATTTATGAGGGTGATAATAGCATTATGGTTACAGAAGACAATGTCCCTATTGTTTGCTTCTGAGACAGGATCTCACTGTGTATTACTAGTTGACCTGGAACTCCTGATCCTCCTCCCTCAGCCTTCTTCTGGGTGCTGGGACTACAGGAGTATGCCACTACACCTGGCAGAAGACTATCTTTATACTTTGAAATATACAGTGAAGTATTTCAAGGTAAAGAGCCATGATATAATTACCTCTGAACATAGTTCAGTAAAAGAATGATGTATGTCTTAAGAGTATGTGGCCTTGAGAAATTTAAAGCCATCCTGTGAAAGAGTGAAAACTGGTCTCACAACAAAATGAACCAACAATTCCAAACACAGTAATAGTATGTCAAATGTAGTTACTGGAAAAGCTAATTCATGTCAGACAAAATAAATTTCCAAGCAAAGAAAATTACCAGGAATAGAAAGGGTTATTACATAATGATAAGAGGACCAGTTCACAAAAGTGTAACAATTCTTAATGTGTATACACTCAATAAGCACAAACTTAAAATTCATGAAACAAAAACAAAATTGAAAGAAGAAATTAAAAAATACACAATTATAGTGGGAACCTCAATACTTCTTTCCTGGTTATGCATAAAATAAATTAAAAAACTGATATGAAAATAAAAGGAAGAACACTATTAGGCAACTTGATCTGGCTAACATTTAACAATAATCTACAATAGGCAATTCTTTTCAAGTAGAAGTAGGAACTATTTCAAAATATCAAACCATAACAAATTTAAAAGAACTCAATACAAAGTATGCCCTCTAGTCATAATGGTATTAAACTACAAATTAAGAGGAAAAACTAGAAAATATAAAAGAAAATGTTGACTATCACTATCCAAACCCTGAAAAGGTCCAAATCTTACTGATGGGATACAGTTAAACTTCTCTTCTTATTTATATAATTAAACCCTTATAATGTTAGAAAAGCCATCAAGTCAATAATAATCCAAGCCTCTATCTTAGGAAAGTAGAAAAGTGGCAAAATAAAACCAAGAAGAAAGGAAATGATAAAATCAAAGACTGACAGAATTGAAAATAAAACAGAAAAAAAATTTCAGTGAGATTAAAATCAACAAAAAACAGTAAGGGAATTACTTTAAACAGGAAACTGATTCAATCTAGAAAATAAACATTCCTTGTTTTATAAGATCTAGCATTCTCAAGAGTGCTAGTCACTTCTATCATAATCATTTTGGATGCGGAGGGCTTAAACTCATGAAGCATTTACCAAGCTTATTCTAGAGATTTTTCATAAATAGGTATTTGCAAATCTAAAGTGTAAGTAATCTCACACAAGAGATCCACCACCTGCCTGCCTTTAGGGGTTTGCTATTTTTATCATAAAAACAACAACAACAAATATTTAGCTGCTGCACAGATTCAGTACTGAGTAAGGATTAAGAATCAAGATCCAGGGGGCTAGAAAGATGGTTCTGCAGCTAAGAGAACTTGATACTCTTCCAGAAGACCCAAGTTTGGTTTCAAACACCCAGGTAAGGTATCTCACAACCACCTGTAACTCCAGCTCCAGGGTACCTGACAACCTATTCTGCTCTCCAAACACTCTAGCATGTACATAGAGACAAGAAGGCACACACATACACACACATTATCAAAATAAAACAATCTTTTAAAAAATGGAAAGAGAATTAAGGTCTGGCCAGGGGGCTAGGGATATAAATATGAATTCATGATAGAGTACATACCTAGCATTTATGAGGCCCCAAGTTCAATTCCCAGCACTGCAGAGGTAGCAAGGGTCAAAATATTAAATGGGAGAAACAAAATACTCAAGATAACTACATTCCTTTGTTTGAGGCCCTTTAATGTCTTCCTCTGTCAAAGTTCCCCTTATTCTAGTCCCTCTCCCAAACCTCACCTGGATCTTTGCTAACCTAACAGCAAAGAATTGTCCTCAGGACCTCAAACCATTGTCCACTACCAACAGGGCTCTCCTCTTCCATCTATTTAAATGTCACCTTCCATGGCCCTTTTCTCACCAGCTTACTAAAATAGTACTTGTAGGGCTGAAGAGATGGCTCATCGGTTAAGAGCACTGACTCCTCCTGCAGAGGAACTGGGTTCAATTCCTAGCATTCACATGGCAGCTAACAACCGTCTGTAACTCCAGTTCCAGAGGATCCAATGCCCTCTTCTGACCTCTGCGGACATTGAACGACATGGATGCACTTACACACACGCAGGCAATATATTCAAACACAAAATAAACCGGACTTGTACTACAAGTAAAAACATTTTCTTCACCACTTTAGTATAGTTCCCATCTTCTTCCAACAGAATATAAACACACAAGAGGGCAGCCTCTGCTTTATTAGAGCTTTGCCTCCAGAGCTCAAGACAGGCTCTAATAAGAAGCTACGAGATGCACACAAAAGACCATACACGCCAGTCCCCCCCCCTCTATATATATTCATAATTAAAACCTGTCAGAGATACTAAAACTAAACAGAACTAAGAATAGTTTGGAAACCTGCCCGCCTGAAACAACCCTTTTAGAAAAAGAAGAGTGTGTGTGTGTGTGTGTGTGTGTGTGCGCGCGCGCGCGCGCAATAAGGAAGGACTGATGTCGATGGAATTCCTAAAGGCAATAACACGCAGGCCGCTGCGCGTCTAAGCTGCATAAGGCCGATATAGAAAGCACTAAATCATCTTTCCAGGAATCGCGAAATTACAGGTCATGACTGCCGGGAAATTGGTAGGAAGTTAACCTACTCCGAACCAGTTGGGCTTGGGAAAACACCGGAACTTCACAGTGCTAACGACCGCAGGGAGAACCTGCAGCGTCTGTCCCTAGGAGACCTCCAGAGGACTCCAGAGACCCGAATCTGGTCTCACGGCCCTATCCGTCTTGGGCGGGGTCCCCGCACGCTCCAGTCCACGCCCCTGTTCACCGCGACGCCCAGGCCCCCAGCCGGCCGCAGCAGGCCCGGGCAGACACACGCCGCCCCCGCCCCCGCCGACCCTGAGAGCACCCCGGCCCCGGCTCACCCGGCTCCCGGTTGATCTCGATGTCGAAGTGACACTGCGGCCGGTCCTGTGCGCCCATCGCGAGCGAGGCGGCGGCGGGAGCTGCGGACCGGAGGGGAGACCGTGAGGGCGGGCCACCGGGGCGGGGCCGCGGTCTGTGAGGAGCACCGCCCACCCGGGTTCCCGCCCGCCTCGCCGCGGCCAGGGGAAGGAGCAACACCTCCCACCCCGGACGCGGCCTCTTCACACTCGAGTGTGCTTCTCACCTGGCCCCACAGCTCCGGGTCGCCGGAGGAAAACACACTGTCGGCACCCCCAGAGCCCAACGTCACTAACGGAACACCACCTCCTCCCCGTCTAGGCCGGCCGCCCAGTGCCACGCCAAACCCCGCGAGACTGGAGGCAAATATCGCGAGAGTACAGTCTCGCCAAGGGGGCGGCCACCGCAGAGGGCGGCCAGTGCGTGGAGTCGGGCGTGTCTGTGTGCCTGCGCAGCCTTCCCTGCGTGGCTCCGTCCTTACCTCCGCCCTTCAGCCAGTCGTCCAGTGTCCTGAGCGTTTATACGCGCGCGCGCTATATCAACTGCAGCTCGTTAGAGCTGCGTGTCCGCCTATATCTCACTATCGTGAGATTTCTTTATTGTCTAGGCTATGCATAAACGTGTGTGTTAATTCGAAGTTTGCGGAGCCGAAGCGGCCTTTTGGCCCATTTTCTTTTCCGCAATTGGTACCTGCATCGGTACACTGCAATTAAGTCGTTTGTCTCTTTCATTGAAAGACACTTAGGGAGCCGGATGTGATGGTCTCACGTCTCCAGTCTGAGGCAGGTGGATAGCTCTGAGTTTTAGGAGAGCCTTGGCTGAGTTAATAAGACTGTTTCAAAAACAATTCAAAGCAGCAGAGCAAAACAAAACAAAGTAAACAAAACAAGCCATGGTGGGGCACACCTGCAACCCAGCATTTGGGGAGGCGAAAACAAGAGGATCAGAATTCCAAGGTCATCTTCAGCTACATAGTGATTTCTAGGTCAACCTGGGCTACATAAGACCTTGTCTCAAAAGATCAACCAGAGCTAAACAAATCAAAACCTAGTAGGCTGACGGTTTTTTTCCATCCTTTCTGGCCATTATGCATCTTTTATCGAAGTGTCACTTCGGTTTTTGATCTTTTAAATCCTATTCCTGATCTATTGTGAAGTGTAAAAAGTTAAGGATCCAGATGCTTTATTAGAAACGTGTGTATTCTGAACCTAAGCTGTACATTGGAAAGTGCTTTGTCTTGTTTGTTCATCGCGTTGATGCTTTTGTTTGTGGTGAAGTGAGTTATCTTTTTGTTCCTGTTTGTTTCACAGTTTGTGCTCATAAGTTGCTGTGGTAATTACAGCTCAATGGTGCAGGACTTGCCTCGCATGTATGAAGCTCTAGGTTCATCCCTAGAGCCAGAAGAGGAGCTAATAAAGGGGGGGGATAGGAGGCAAAAGGAGATTATCTACTCCAAGTTCATGAAAACTTTCTCCTAGGTTTTCACCTGGAAATTTTAGTTTCCTCTTTTATGTCTGCCATCTTTGTGTCAGGTAAGGGTGGGGTTTGCTGTTTTCTGTGGTCCATGCTATTTGATGAAGACTTTTTAACCCACGGAATTGCTTGGCTTGTATACTCATTTCTGAAATTTTCTTCATCTGTGCATCAGTGCCACATTGTTTTAAAACTGTAAAGCCTACATTATGTATCTTCTTATCTGGCAGATCTAAAGTTCTGTCTCCTTTAAAAACTCATTTGATCTTCCCTTCATCCTCCCGCTTCTGACAACCCTTCTGTTTTCTGTCTGTTTAAATTGGACTATTCCCACTTCTTTGCATTTTGACCAAGATCAAGTTAATTTGATGACTGCAAGTACAGCACATGAGTACAATTCTAGTGTCTGTCCTGTGCCTGGCTGATTTACAGCATAATAGCAAAGTATCTGCAAAATCCATGTTGAATGTCAAGATTTTTTTTATTTTTATTTCTTTGACTCAGGGTCTTCCTGTAGCCCCAGCTGGCCTGGAACTTGATATGTAGCCCAGCTTGGCCTCAGTCTCTTAAGAGATCCGCCAGCCTCTGCTTCCCAAGTGCTGGGATTAATGACATTCATCACCACAGCCAGCTGTTGATTTCTTTGAGAGGGACAAGAGAGTATGGGGGGTAAATATGATCAGAATATATTACATACATATATGAAAATGTCATGATGAAATCCATTATGTATAATTAATACATAGTAATAAAAAAACTTTTTTTTCCCCTTTGTGAGTTCAAGGCCCAGCCTGGTCTACATAATGAGTTCCAGGACAACTGGGGCTACAGGGAGACCCTGTCTCAAAAAAAAGACAAAACCCTTTTTTTTTTTTTCCAAGGTCATATGTAGCCAGGCTGTCACTGAATTCACTATGTAGCTGAGGGTGACTTTGAACTTCTTGCCTCCCCACCTCCCAGGTGCTAGGATTACAGATATGTCCTGATGCTAGTTACTTTTTTTTGCCTCTAAGCTCTAAATGCACCATTGTTCAAGTCTCTTTTATATGTAATTCAGCCTCAAGCAGACATCTCTGCACCCGATTCTCTCTCTGCAAATGAAGCTTCTCTACCAGCAAATGAAGTTTTGCATTGCTATAACCTAGAAGAAGCAGTGCATGGGAGGAAAGAGTCACTGGGCTGTAGAGATGGCGTAAAATGATGTGGCATAAATCAACAAAAAGACATTTTATGACACTGGAGAAAAGTGTACATGATTTATTATCACACAATATTCAATAATATTTTAAGAATCGCTAATTTTGACAATGATAATAGTATTATTCTCACAAACCTTACTGTCCTTATTTATTGAGAGATTTGCTTTACTACTAAAATATTTACATTGAGGATACAGTGGAGTTCAAAGCTTTCTTCATGTTTTAAAAAGAATCGCAGAATAGCTGAGTTCATAACAGTCCTGTCTGGATTTCATAGTAGACGGGTTCCATTCAATTATTCCTTATAGTGGCCACTTGGAAGATTATTCTACTGCCTTTGAAAGACTGGCTGTGTTCCAATCTGCAATGGTAGCTAAATAAATGAGATTTCTATGTAATACATGCTGGTACCTGTGGGTGAAAAACAGGCAAAAATTATACACATGTGTTTACTGACCGTGCAAGTTAGAAGAAAACCTCTCCAACCCAGTGAAACAGCTTTGCCCACTGACTGGATGAAGCAGACCACCAGGCTCCTTGTCTAGAATCTTGTCCATTCTCACTTACCACTGCCACAGATCAAGTCACCATTATTTTTGCTTGGACTAAAGCAGTAGTCTCCTAATCTCCATGATATAACCTTTGCAGCCCTGCTTCATTCTCTAGAGTTCAAGAGATTATTGTATAATTTAAATCAAGATCCTGTTGTAACTGTTTAAAACCCTCTCAAGATTCCTATGTCATTCAGAGGAAGGTGGACCCCTTCTTGTGTCCTACAAGGTCTTTCATGATGTGGTCTCCAGTTACTTCTATGCACTCATCTCCAGTGGCTTTCTGTATTCTGAGTTCTGGACACAGGAGCCTCCTTGGTGTGACAAGACGGTTTCTAGAAGCTCTCCACCTTACTTACTACAAAGCTTGTTTCCTCAGCTCCAATATTACCTTATTATTCTATGTAACGGTCCACCTCTTCCCACTTACCCTACTTACTTTCTGCAGTGCTGGAAGCTGAACCTAGGGCTTGGTACACCTGCTAGACAAGTGCTCTTCCACTGACCTACATCCCCAGTTCCTTGCTATATCCCATTCAAAGCACTTATTATGTGTCTAATTATTTCCTCCCTTTAGATTCTAGAATGTAAGCTTCACAAGAGAGCTAGTATCTTTTGTGCTACTGATTCCCCAGTATCTCACACAATGCCTATACTAGCATACTACAGCAGTGATTCTCAATTGGGCAGAGTTCCCCATTCAGAAAGAACCATGAGACTTGAGGCCAGGAAGTTCAGTCTTTGTAATGTGAAAAAACCCACCAGATCTGGATAGCTTTACATATATATATGTAATATGTGTGTGTGTGTGTGTGTGTGTGTGTGTGTGCACGTGTATGAATGTATTGCCTGCACGTATATAAGTGTACCAGTGCCCACAGAGGACAGAAGAGAACACCAGGCAGAAAAGTTCAGGGATCCCCTGGAACTCCAGCTACAGACAGTTGTTAGCTGCCATGTGGGTGCTGGGAATTGAACCCAGGTTCTCTGCACAAGCAACCAGTGCTCTTAACTGCTGAATCATCTCTCCAGCCTCCTGAATAGCTTTCTTATCCCTGCGTAAGAATTAGTGTTTTGAAGACAATGTGCTATACCATTTTCTGTACAGGAGAGAGGAGAGGGGAAAAAGGAAGAGAGAGAGGAGAGGAGAGAGGGGGAGAGAGAGAGAGAAAGGGAGGGAGAAAGAGAGAGCGAGTTTAAACTGTAAAAGAGCAAATCACCAAACGTTTGAGGTAAACACAAAGCATCTCAAAATAGGTATCTACTATTCCATTAAGGTGCTCAAGGAGAGACTGTAGGCAAAGAAAGTATAACATTCTTAAATAATTTAATACAAATAAAATATTTCCTAAAAGAAATGGGGTGTAATTCCCGGACCAAATTTGGAAAAGGATTCGGCTTGCTTCCATTCTAGTATTTGATAGGGAAGAGTATTAACTCTATGCTGAGTTTTGGTTTACCTGGAAATTCTTTGCTGGTCTTAGATGTGTGTCACACTCACAGGCTAACGGCCAGTTAGCCAAATGGTCTGACTCTCCTACTTATCGGGGATAGAAGAGAGACCCCCGATGATAAAGAGGCAAGTCTCTAATCTGAGCCTGGTCTTCGTACGGTTCCCTCTCTACCCCGGCTGTCATCAGCTGGCATGCCTTCACGTGAAGGCACGGCTAACTCCAAATTCTGCTATATCCTGGCTAGATGGTCTCTAGCAGTTAAGTAACCTTTTGAGGAAGAAACAGGTTCTTGCTATGTTGTTCTGACTGTCCTCGAACTTGCGGCCATCCTCCTGACCAAGCCTCCCGAGTACTGGGATTTACAGGCGTTCAGCACAAAATCAGGTCGTTTTGTGCCTCTCTTTTCTGAACTACAATGACCTCATCTGAGCTCATCATCCACGAAAGGAGCACGGTTCTTCTTCCCAAGCCCAGTTTCGAAGAGGCACTTACTGCACGCACTCGTTCGCGCGGCCCTTGTTCTGATACTCCACGATACAGCGGATCAGCTGGTCATTCTCCTCCAGGAGCTGCAAGATGGGTGAGTACAGGGCGCCGTTAGGTGTGTGGGTGTCCCTGGCTGGCCACGGCGGACTCGGCTCCCACCACTCCCCAACTCGGGCGCACGCTCCGCAGACTGTCCCTAAACCGGTCCGGCCACTGAGGAAGCCCCCCGAACCTCCTCCCAGCATCAGGATTGCCACTGGCCTGTGAAGCTCACCCGCTGGATGGTCTCCTGATTGACCTTGGCCTTGCCTCGTAGCCAGACGGGAGCGAAGATCACAGACATGCTGTGGGCTAGGTCCTAAGAGCCCGGAGTCACCTGGTGGCTAGCAGCTGATGCAGCGCAAGCGCCGTAGGGTGCTGGGGGGGGGCGCGGCACAACCTCGACGCCTATTGGATACGCCTGCCTGAGGGGCGGGGCGTCATTTGTGATTGGACGCGCAAGCATTTCCCTTCACACCCTGCGCTCAACACTGTGGGCGGCCAGCGCTTGCGCAGACGGTAAAGCCCCGGGGTGGGGGGCGGGGTCGCTGGATGATAACTGATTGGTGAGGGCTGAAGGCTGACCTGCCTCTCCAGTAGCCTCCCCTCCGAAGCTGTCCTGGAAATCCCCTTGCTCGGGATCCTGTAGGATTCCTGGCTCCAAATCTTCTTCCCTTCCGATCTTCCGACTTCACACCAGTTTTTGCCTGATCAAACAGCAAAACACAGATGTTAGCTTTCCTCTTTGCAGAGGAGGACACTTGACTAAATTCCCTCTGTGGGGAAAAATGCTTATTAGGTTTACAACCCCCAAATGCACGAGCATTTTATCCATTTTGCAGATCAGGAAACAGATGAGGGAAGTTCCCCTAAGTCCTATTAGCTAATAAAGACCGTCAGAACCTGAACACACAGGCAGTATGGCTTTAGAACCCTCTTAGGCTCAGTTGCCACATTGTCAATGCATGATACTTTGCCTCACTGAGGCCAAATGCAATAAGGATCTGGGATACCTTCTTGGGCCATGTCATTGCTCCTGGTGACTACTGCAGGTAAGAAGTGGTTGTGGTCTTGTACCCATCCTTGGTGGCTGTGTTAGCCCTAAGAGTCTACTGTTAAGTGTCTAGCCTCAGCTCAGACCACTGTATCTGCAGCCGCCTCCTCTCCCCCTTTCACAGACACCCACAGGCACCCTACTGAGACACTGTGAATTCCTAGCTAATAGACAACTCCAATGCCAGTATATCTCACTTGGGAAGGGAATTTAAATCAAAGCCACACATCCTGTTCCTCATCTACTTCCCTACCTCCTGCTTGGGAATCCCAAAGCCTGGTTGCAGTGAAACCTTCCTCATATTCACAGAACTATTAAGAAAAGGCTTCTTCCTCTCTAACATGGGCTTTGAGTCCCTTCAGAGACCCTCCCAATACATACTGTCTGTATCTGGTGTTGGGGCCTGAACTCTCATAGCCTCGGCCATGCTATTAATAACTCTTCTAATAAACTCCTTACTCCCCCCAAACAATCTGTCTCAGTGACCTCTTTAATGTTTCCCTTCTTCATCTCACACCCAACACTAGCAAGGCTGGCTTTTCCTGAAGTATACAGTGAACATGGGCCACTCCATGTGGAAGGGAGATCATGGAGAGCTTCCTAAAGCTGTGTTTCCCTGAGGGTGGCCAGAGCAGGCTTGCTTGCTTTGTGGGGCTTGCTCTCTACAATCTCTCTATTCAGACTTGTAAAGTGGCAACTTCCATCTCATTTCACAGCGTCGGGGAGGGTCTAATGAGAGAAGTGGGGTGACTTGCCTGAGTTGGGTCAGGACTCAGAGCTGTATTGTTAACCCCACATCAGGCTCCCTCCCCAGAGAAATTTCTCAAAGGTTCTACAGAAGACAGATGGGCAGAGAAGGAGCTATCAAGAGCAGGATGCAAGCCTTGCTTAGTCCTGTTGGGATAGGGGAAAAATGACAATAACATGAAATAGTATTAAGGTAAAGCATGTGCAGGGGATGGACCTAGTCCACCCATTTAGGAACCCCCTCCCCATACAGGGAGATGTCTCAGTATGAAGGCCTGGAGACCATGCAGGTGACAGGACTCATGTCTGGATTTTCTCCTAGAAGCAATGGGAAACATAGATGGCTTTAGGCATAGAAATGATAAAATCCAAAATGTATCTGAAAAATTTCCTGGTAGTAACCATGATGAAAGGTTAGAAGGGCAACCAGGAGAGATGCAGAAGCACAGGGAGAACTGACTACAGGTGTTCAGGCAAGAGAAGATAGACACAGTGGAAAACCTGTACATCTGAGGCAGCAGACCTGGCAGGCTTCAGCGACTGAGTGGGAAAAGGGGGGATTGGGGGTGTAGTGCCTGGGGGGTCTGGTTGGGCAAGTGAGAGATTTGCAATGCCATTTATGCAGGTAGGGAAGAAAGGAGGGTTAGACTAAGGGTAAAAGACAGCCATGTGGAGATACTGAAGTTCATGATTATCTATTTGGATCTGCAAGCCAGGGGTGATGTCTGGACCAAAGAGAGAGAAAGAGAGAGAGATGGAGGGAAGGAGGGAGGGAGGGAGGGAGGGAGGGAGAGACAGAGAGAGTGTTTTGAGATACAACAATTTTGAAAACAGATCGGAACCATATAGTGAATAAGACTGCTCAGGGAGAATATTTTTGTTTCCCGTTCACAGAGGAAAAGAAACTGTAAAAGAGATGGAGTGGGAGAAGAAACTAAAATCAGGGGAATGTCGGGGCATAGGACTTAAGAAAAAACTGACTTAAAAGGAGAGATAGAGACAACAGTGACTCATGTTGAAAGGTCAAGCAAGACAAAGAAGAGTTAGGTCTTTGATGTTGTTGATGGGTGCTGTGGCAGCCATGAAATGCAGCAGAAACCAGAACGGAAGGGCACTGACAAATGGTGGGAAAGGTGATACCACTGAGTGTTCAAACATAGACCTCCTTTTCCAAGAGGTTTGTCTGGAAAGAAGATAAAGGAGGCAGCTAGAGGAAAAGGAATTGCCAGAAGTTGATACATATCACTTTGATGGTGGCCTGTTCTTCATTGAAAAAGTGCCTGGGAGGGCAAAGAGGGATGACAAGTGAGGACCTGGGAGCATGTGGGCGGTTTGGAGTTGGATGTCAGGGACGACTGGGCAGAGAACTGACATGACAGCTGCTGGAACACACTGAGGACTTGGTAGAGACTGGCAGTGTGTATAGCATGGGTCCCTGTGGTGGCAGCAATAACAGCCACAGAATCAGAGGAGATCCACAGTATGGTGAGATGGAGGATGACTATTTGCAAGAATGTAATAGAAGTGATCAGCCCTGGACTCCAATTTAGGCAGGAGTGAAAACTTAGAGGAAGTGCTGAATAGAACAAAGTAGAAGGACAACTGATCTAGAAGTTTTCCCAGGCCAGAGAACAGTGGGAGGGAAGGAGAATGGGAGGAGGGGACAGAGATCAAGTGTCTGAAATTATAAATAACCAGATGTGGAACTTGTCTGTGGACATACCGCGTGTCTGGGAGTGGGGAGCTGAAGAGGCCTGGAAAGGAAAGCCCCTGACAAGGACAGTGGCTGAGCCAGAGTGCCCAGTGACTAGAGATGAGGGCTCCAGCACATCTCACCCTTGTTGCCCATTCCATTCTATGATAGTGTCTGAGCCTCACCAGCTCCACCAGTCAGAAGGCAAAGGAATGCTCTATCTAAAGTACTCATATTTTGAGTTCTAAGATCTCAAGTCTCCATATTTGAAAAGATCTTGTTTTATTTATCTTTAGATTTGAGACAAGGTCTCATGTAGCCCAGGCTGGCCTCAAATTCACAATGTCCTCCTGCCCACTTTCTGAGTTCCTGGATTAGGGACCCTCTTTATATGGTGCTAAGTACAGAATCCAGGACTTCATGCATTCTAGGCAAACACTCTCCCAAATAAGCCATACCCCCCCCTTCCTTCTTTCTTTCCTATTTTTGTTACAATGTCTCATAACATAGTCCAGACTGACTGAGAACTCACTATGTTACCCAGGCCCACCTCAAATTCATGGTAAAACCCCTGTACCAGCCTCCTGAATACTGAGAATACAGCTGTAAAGCCACCCGACCCCCAGATAACCTCAGAATTTTATAGATATAGCACCATATTTTCTCTGTCTAGTCCAAGAACCCGTAGTACAGCAGGTTCAATTTCCTTTGCATCCAGTGGTTTTTCTCGTTTGTGCTGGTTATGATCTAGCCTTCTTATGGCCAGCCTTGACTCAGTGTGGATAAGGACTGTGTCAGGACTTGAATACCAGGAGGCAGTGACCCTGGAGGCTACCATGAACTCTATCACAAGTCTTTGTGTTCATTTTGTAATTTGTCTGTGGTTACATAAGCCCTGTTTCCAGCTCCACCCACGGGAGGATGCCTTTTATAAGTCTTCACTTAACTCAAGCACTCTACTGCACTGCAACCTGTCTATCCAGCAATCTGTATTAGAGTGCTCTATAGGCTGTCTCTAACTATATGAGAAGGATTTATGAGGGGAATGGGCTCACATGGTGATGGAGGCTTAGGAAGTCTACAAGCTGGAGCCAGGGAAGCCAGTGATATGGTTCAGGAGAACTCTATACCAACTTACACTTGGCTTCAGAATCTGGGAAGGTGGGGACTGGGATGTGGCCCAGTGGGTAGAGCACTTGTTTAGCATATATGCAGCCATGGCTTTGATCTCTAGTACCACATAAATTGGCCTGGTGGCACACATCTTTAATCCCAGCACCCAGGTAGTAGAGGCAAGAGGATCAAGTTCAAGGTCACATTCAGCTACATAACTCACAGCCAGCCTGGAACATATAAGATTTTGTCTCCCCCCATTAAAAAAAATCAGAGCGGTTGATGGTATAACTTATCGAGAAGCTGAGTACTAGGGAATCACTGGTACAAGTTCTAGAATCAGCAGACTTGGGAGTTCTGATGCCAGCGACATCTGGAAAACAATGGTGTTCCAGTTCTAGAAGAGCCATCATTCCCCTTTCCTTTGCCCTTTTGTCCTATCTGGGCCCTGGGATGACCACATGGTTCCCACCCCAGTGGGGTGAGACAAAGTCTTCTTACTTGTCAGCTGATTCATGTGTCCCTAGCTTTCAAAAGCCCTCTCATAGAAATACCTAGAAATGATATTTTATCACCTGCCTAAGTCAGGGTTCTATAGAGGAACAGAGTATATGTATACATGATTATTTTCAATTGACTTACACAATTACAGCTGGGAAGTCCACAATGGCCACCTGCATTTGAAAGAGCCAGAGAACCCTCTAGTTGCCCGGTCCAAGTAAGATGGAAGCCTCAGAACAAAAGGGACCAATGACATTGCCCTAGTCCCAGGCTGAAGGCCTGGAAGCTTCCTGGAGAGCCATGGGGTAAGTCTGTGTTGAAAAGCAGACAAAACTGGGGTCTGATGACCACAAGTGAAGGCAGATTTCATGTGCTGGCTGACTTTCTCCTTCTACCTTTTCTTCCATCTGGGCTCTCAGCTTATCAAATGGTGCTGTCCACAGTTAGGGGATGTCTTCCTGTCTCCATCCCACAAGTCTAGACTTTGTATACTTCCTCATAGACACACCCAAAGTGTGCTTTGCCAATCTCCTACGTGTCTCTCATTTCAATCAAGTAAAAAATCAAGATTAACTATCATATCAACCACAGAGGTATCCCTTAATCTAGTCAAGCTGACATGTATCCGAAAGATGCTTCAAATCCAACCAGTTTAAGAAGTGATCAATCTTTGCTTCCACATCAGATCCATTTGCAGTGTTATTTTTTGTCTGTGATGTTCTCTAACCATCTCTCCATCCAAGGCCGACCAGTGTCACCATCCTGGAAGCTATCTCACCCCCTTCCACGTTCAGTTCCTCACCAAGTCCTGTGGATTTTGCTGCTATATCTATCTTCAGGCTGCCTGGCCTCTCCTCCCGTGTCTGCATTGGTTTCCCAGTCAGTTCCTCTGAAGTTTCCTGGCAGTTTTGATCTTAACTTTAGCAGCCAGAAAAACGATCAGTTTGCTTTGTCCTAAAATTTTCCGCCATGGCCCCTTCTCTTTCTAAGACGAGAAGGACCAGCATAAAGGTCCTTCTGTGGCTCCCGTTCCTTTATGCTTTCTTTTTCTGTGGTAAAACAAATGTTAGAGTTTCAGTCATTTTTTAAGTATACAGGTCTGTGGTATTTAGTAAGTTTACACCGTTATATAACATTCACTTGCATTTTTAAATCCTCCTCAACTAAAATCTGAACTTGTTAAGCCATTCCTCAATCTCTTGGTTTCCTTTTCTCCCTCAGAGGAGTCCTGATGCTTTCCCTACAGACATCTTTGTTTGTGAGATCTGGTCTTATGTATCACCGGTTGTCTTGGAACTTCAGGTGTGGAGGATGGCTTAAAGCGCCCCATCCTTCTGTTTCTATCTCCTAAGTTTTGGGAGTATGGGCGCGCACACAGCGGGGTGCCCAATACTCAAAAGAGTCAAGGGCTGAACTCCGTACCCAATCTCTCCCAGCCATCTACTCAGGGTGGGGCATCGGACTTTGGCACCCGCCTCCAGGCTGGCAGTAGGCCGTGCTCTTATGATCATCTCTCTCGGGACTCCTACCCAGCTTCTGAGCTCGCAGAACCCACACATGGGGAGTGTGACACGGAGCCCGGCGGCCTCCAGACGTCAGCCAAGTCCCCTCCGGGGCAGGCACCGAGTCTGGGCACATCAAGAGGTGAGCACCGCGGCGTGTCCACCCACGGGTAGCAGCCCTTTAAGAGCCTCTGAATTCCGGAGTCCGGAGACCGGGCTGCGGAGGCGTGCCACGATTGGTCGGTTTGGGTGTGAGCGTCGCTTAGCAGCAGCGAATGGGAGCTCCAGGTTTGCGCGTGCGCATCATATCCTACCTGCTCCCGGGCCGCGGGTGACCTGCGCCAGGTCCGCCCGGGGGCTGCGGTTGCCAAGGAGGCGGAGGGCGGCGCGGTGACTCGGAGCGCAGCCGCGGGGCGAGGTGAGGCCAGCCGCCTGGACAGGCGTGGCGCTGGGCGGGCCGGAGCGGGAGGTGCGCGGAGCCGGCCGGCCTCGCTCACCCGGCTGCAGCCCTCTATTGCGGGGCTTGGCGGAGGCCACCGGCCCCTCTCTCCCTGGCCGGCAGCTCCCAGCCCCTCCGGCCCGCCCGAGACCTGCGCCTGCGGGGACCCCAGCGGCTGCCCGCTGCGCGCCAGCTGCCCCGGGGGCGGGACCGGGGCGTGTCCCGGAGCGCGTCCCAGAGCAGGGGCTGGATGGTGGTTCCCTTCGCGTCCGCCGATCTCAGTTCCCACCTTTGGCTTCTTTAAATAGCAAACTTTGCTTAGCGTGCTGGTATTGTAAGGCTTGTTTTCTCAAGATCAGGTTACCCCGCACCAACTTTTCTGGACATCAGGTGTAGGATGACGCGGGACACAGAACCCTCAGATCAGGGGCGGGTATCAGTTTTCAGCTAGCCAAAGCCACGGAAGGAAGAGTGTTGCCACTGAAAGTAATCAGTGCAGTTTGTGGTTTTGTTAGTTTTGGTTTCGCTAGATTGGATCTCCAGTAACCCAAGGCTGGCCTTGAGTTTCTGATCTTCCTGCCTCCATCTCCTAAGAGCTGGAATCACAAATGTGCGGCCACCACGCCCAACTTAGTTGTAATTTGTAACAAGATCAGAAAAACAACAAAAAACAGCGCACAACCAATGGGTAGGTAAATGTTTGCAAAAGTCGATGGAAAGAGCTGATCCTATAAAGATCAAATTAGGGAAATGAAAATGGAGGCAGTTTTAAGTGGTTTAACATTGCTAAACAGGATTTAGTTTGACACATCTACTTCCTCAGAAAGACTTGTAGACCGACCGGACGGTTAGAGCTCCAATTTAAGTGTTTTTACTGACAGCACAAAGGACATCTGCAATTACCAGTGCCTTTTGTTCTTAGAGTTTCAAATCAGCTGTGTCCAAGAGGTGGCCAGGCTAGACAGCTGACTTTAGGGTATAATATAGTACAGAATGGGAAGGTGGCTTTGTTTTGTTTTATTTATTTATTATTTATTTATTTTACTTATTGTGGTACTGAGGATTAAACCCAGGCCTGGAACAAGCCAGGCAAGTGCTCTACCAATGATATCTCCAGCTGTGCACCCTTCCCCCTTTTTAATCTTTTCATTAAGACAGGGTATCCTGTACCCTAGGCTGGCCTAAGTAGATGTGGATGACCTTGAACTCTGACCTGTCTACTTCCCAAGTGCTGATATTATGGGAAAATGCCACTTTATCCCTCTTTATAAGGGGCAGTTCTAACAAGTGTGACCTTGGGCTTTTTCCTTTACCAGCAAGTTTCTGATCAGTGATTTTTTGGTTTTTTTTTTTTTTTTTTTGAGACTGAGTCTGTGTAGCCCCAGCTGGCCTGCAACTTGCTATGTAGACCAGAATGGTCTCTCGATCTCATTGAGACCCACCTGCCTATGTCTCCCAAGTACTGAGATTAAAGGTGTGTGCTACCATGCCCACCAGTTATTATTATTTTTAAAACAGGGTTTCTAGCCCAAGCTGACCTTGAGAACTGAATTACAAGTCTGAGCCATCATACCCAGCCTCTGATTAGTTTTTTTTCTTCTTCTTCTTTTTTTTTTGCTGTGTTGCTCTGGGAGAAGGAAGTCTTTAGAGCATCAGAGGAGCGGTGCTTCCAAAGGTTAGGTTTAGAGAATCAGTATGTGGTGGGAAGATCATTCCAAGTATGGAAGTCTGAGTTTTTGCCTAAATTCTACCTCTTAATCCTCAGAGCTGCAGTTTCCCCATGTGTTCAGTGGGGATTATGACCGAAGTGTAGATAGTTATGCGCACTTATTAGCATTATCAATGGAAAGGTTCCCAGCACAGTGCTTGGCATATCCAGTTGTCTCTTGGCATCCTTGGGGGTTTACAGTGGCATCCGGTCTGCAGATAATTTATACACATCCTTCTGTGCATAAATTCAGATTATCTCTTTTTAAAATTATTTTTTGAGAATTTTGTGCCTTTACATAATTTCCTGCCTTCCCCCAAGATCTTCCTTTCCTCCCCCTCCCTCCACCCTTCCCTCTCCCCCACCCCACAGGGTTTCACTTGGAACTCACTGTATATACCAGACTGGCCTTGAACTCACAGAGTTCAACTTGCCTCTGCCTTCTGAGTGCTGGGATTAAAAGTGTGTGCCACCATACCCACGTGAGATAATTTTTTGATTACTTATAATATCTATACCGTGTGCTACTTATGTGGTTGTTGTGCAGTACTGTTTAGAAAATGATGGTAAGTTCAATACAGATGCACGTTTGTCTTTTTATATCTTCCAGCTGAGGTTAGTTGAGTTTGTAGATGTGGTGCCTATGAATATAGAGTGGGCTGATGCTTCTCAGCCTTTTGGCTAAGATCAAGTACAAAGGGATGGCTGTAATATTACTTCCTGTGCAGTTCAGTTTCCTGTTCTTCTCAGCCCCCTACAAATGATAGTGGACTTCTGTCTTCCTCTCTATCCCATCCTCAAGCAACTTGGAGCCTACAGGAGTACAAGTTGAGTAACCAGATCTCAGATCCTGTGGCTGAAGACGAATCCATTATGGGTGATACCACTCAGTTTTGCCCTCTGTATGGTGTTTTGGGGAAGGGGCAGTACACCTTGTGTGGATGCTTGTCTTTGAATATTTATGTGCCATATTAGACTTGTTTTGTTAGTTAAAATTCTTATTTTGCCCTCCCCTGTGCCTTTATGTTGGGAGTTTTAGAAGAGGCTAAAGGCTAAAAAGGGGAGGGGAGAGAAAAAGTGGCTTCCAATATAGACACAAAATCTGTGTGAGTAGAACAGGGATAATCTGTGATACAGTTTGCAAACACGGTAAGGAGAGATTTTGGGGAATGAGGGAAGTGGGTTAAGATGTGCTTTATAAAACCTAGTAAAGGATTTGTTCAGTCTCTGCTTCGTGCTTCTAAAACAATGCCAGGGATATAAACCACTGTGTTTTCTCTTCAGGTAGAGATTTATTGTATAAAAATGTTCAAAGTACATTTCAGAATTATGACAGAGGATCTGCAAACCAGCATTCCTTGTTTCGGTAGCAAAAATAAGGTAGCCTTTCATGAGGTAGCCTTTCGTAAGGTAACCTTTCAATCCCTCATTTGTCAGCTCAGCAGTTCTTACTGAATGGCACCTGGTTTGCACCAGGCACAGTGCTGGCATGGAGAAAGTGCTGGTAAGACCTGGAAGACAAACCTGTGTCTCCATGGCAGGACTCTGAGGTTGACTTTATCCTAGTGGAATTAATACTGTTTTTGTATAATTGTGGGATCGGTTTCCAGATTCATACTACCTCTTTACTGTGTTTTAAAGGATTATTTATGTATTTTCTCTCTTTGCATCATATGGTTCCCAGGATTGAACTCTGATTGGTGTCTTACCCACTGAGCCATCTCACCTGACCCCCATTATTTGTTTTTTTTGAGACAGGTTTTATTATGTAACCCAAGCAGGTCTTGAACTTGGAAGTTCTGCTTCAACCTCCTGATTGCTAAGACTGCAGGTTGCAATCCTGTATTAAATTGAGTACTAGTGATCTTAGAGTGGCTTTATTTATTGAACCCTGAGATCATCGTATTTTCTAGTTAAAAAATGCCCTGTAGGTATGGAGCTGCTCATGGTAAAGCCCACATTTTAGCATTCCTGCAATGTCATCCGAAGTACAGTTAGTGAACACATACTGCTATTGTGGTGTTGATGGAAATATTTAAATATGACCTATGTAAGAAAAAAGAATGTGCATAATTTGGGTAAGTAGTACACTAGGACCTTAAGCTAATTCTTTTTTTCCTTGCAATTTTTGAAATATAATTGTAGCAAGTTGCAAAGATAGTACAGAGATCCCATGGAGCCTTCACCTGGTTTCTTATGCATGCATGAGTGTGTATTTATTTATTTTTGTGGTTCCAGGAATGGAACTCAAGGTCTTGTGCTTGCTAGACAAGTGCGTTAGTGCTGACCTGCATCCTTCACCCTTGTTTTTTTTTTTTAATTTTAAAATCTTTTTATTTTATGTGTATGGGTGTATTGCCTGTATGTGTGAATGTGCACCTGTGTCATGTAGTGCCTGTGGAGGTCAGAGAGGGTGTTATGGAACTGGAGTTATAGACAGTTGTTAGCTGACATGTGGTTGTTAGCCACCATGTAAGTGCTGGGAACTGAACCTGGGTCCTCTGCAAGAGCAGCCAGTGCTCTTAACCAGTGAACCATCTCTCCAGCCCCAACTCTTGTTTTTTTTGAGACATGATTTTTCTACATAGCTTTGGCTGGCCTTGAGTCTATTACATAGAGATATTTATGCAGTATGTAGTTTTATTTTCCTTCCTTATTCTTTTTGGCAGTGCTAGAGCTCAGGCTGAAAGCCTCACCCTTGCCAGTCAGCTCCTCTTCCACTGAGCTCCAGCCTAGTATGTCCAGCATATGACCATTTGATACTGGCTTTTCTCAACATAATGCTCTTCATTTGTTTTTGTTGTTTTAGACAGGAGCTCACTATGTAGCCCAGATAGCTTGGGAAACTTGATCCTCCAGCCTCAGCCTCTGAGCTTCTGACTGCCGTAAGTCACATACGTGGGCCACCCTGCCTGGCACAATAATGTTCCGAAGGTCTGTCCCAGCTTTTGGTATAACAGTCAAGATTCCTTTTGTGTTAATGAATTGTATTCACAGCATGTGCATTCTATGGTTTGTTTAGCCATTTGCCCTTTGTAGGACATGTTTGTTTCTGGCTTTTGGTTGGTACATGCAAAGTTGTATTGAGCAGTTGTACACAGGCTTGTGTAGTCATAAGTTTTCAGTTCTTTGGAATAAATACCAGGAGTGATATTGTAGTGGTGCCCCTGTTTCATTCCTGACATTGGTAATTTATCTTTTCTCATTATAATAGTTAGCTTCAATTGTCAACTTGACATGCCTGGGAAGAGAAAGCCTTAACTGAAGGAGGAACTTCCTCTGTCAGACTCTCTAAGGTCATATTTGTAGGCAATGTCTTGATTGATATAAGAGGACCCAGGCTACTGTGGGTGGTGCCATCCCTAGACAGGTGGCCTGGGTTGTGTAAGAAAGGTAGCTGAGTAAGCCAGTAAGCTGTGTTCCTCTACAGTCTCTGCTGCAGTTCCTGCCTCCAGGTTCCTGCTTTGAGTTCCTACCCTGACTGCCTTCAGTGATGGACTGTGACCTGAAAGCCAATGAAACACTTTTCTCCTCAAGTTTCTTTTTGGTCATAGTGTTTATCACAGCAACAGAAAGCAAACTAAGAGGTTCTTTTTTTTTTTTTTTTTTTTTTTAATTTTTTCATTTTTCCTAAGAGTCAGTCTTTTGTTTCAGTCATTGATCTTCTCTATTTTGTTTCTAATTTAATTTCTTTGGTTTCTACTCTGTTCTATCCCTCCTTCTGTCTGGAGTTTTGTTTTTCTGTTTTCTAGTTTCTTGACATACGGGTTTAAAGTAGTGTTTTATGAGTTTTCTTCTATAGCATCTAGAGTTAGTGAGTCCCTTCTCAGAATTGTTCAGTATGCTTCAAATACTAAAAAATTTTATTTATTTGCTTAATTTATTCATTTATTTGTATGAATGTTTTACCTGCATGTATGTAAGTGTACCTGTGTCATACAATGTTTGCAGAGGCCATAAGAGGTCATTGGATCCCCTGGAACTAGAGTTAGGACAGTTGTTAGCCACCATGTTGGTGCTTGCTGCTCGACCCAGGTCTTCTGCAAGACCAACCAGTGCTCTTAACCACTGAGCCAGATCTCCAGCCTCATGCACTGCAAATTTTGTTAAGATTTTAATTTTTAGCCAACTCAATAATTTCCTTTTGTTCTGTGGATTTACAGATTTCATTGTCTTTGTTATGAATTTCTGTAATTACATTGTGGTCACAGAACACTCTGAATCTCTTAAGTTTTTTCAGGGTTATAGCCTGAGGCATATCTGTGTTGGTATATGTACTGAGAGTGCTTAGAGGGCGTTCTGCTATTGGATAGAGTATTTAATAAACCTAGATTGTAACCATTAGTTGATAATGTCGAATTCTTTGTCTGATTTTCTATTTAGTTCTGTTAGTATTGGAGAAAAGGTGAAGTTGCCTATAACCATGGCTCTGTCTGTTATTTGCTTTTATCAGTTTTGGCTTCACAAATTTATGGCTCTTTTTTGGGATTTAAGATTATCATGTCTTTTGGAGATTTGTTCTTTTATCAGTATGTCATGTTATTTTCTGTCTATGGAAGTTTTTTTTGTTCTGGAGTCTACAGATAGTAATATATAATATAACTTTTGCTTTATTTTGACTAATATTTGCATGTAATATTTTGTATTCTACTCAAATTAATTTCATACATAGGGTGTAAAATTGGGTCATATCTTTATGTTCTTTGTCAGGCTCTGTATTTGTCTATTTAGACTGCTTACATTTAGTGTAATCATTGGTATAAATATCTCAGGGGATAACTTTGCCCTTCTGGTTTTTGTTTTCTATTTATTTTGTCATTTTATTGTTGTATATCTCCTCACTTTAATTTCTTACCTGTCTGTGTGTAATTTGAACATATTTTAAGCTTTTTTTTTGAGACATGGTCTGCTTTAGGCTCAGCTGGCCTGGGACTCACCATGTAGACCAGGCTGTCCTCAGTCTTAACAGAGATCCACCTTGGATTAAAGGTGTATGCCACTATGCCCAACTTTTAAAATCTTACACTGTTTCTGTGTGTATATGTAGATAGCTGTTTCCATTTCAAGTCAAATGTAGAAATTTTGCTTCTCTGTGTCTTATGCCCTTCCACATCTGTAATCATCTTATGTATTTCCTTTAACTGTATGAGAACCACTCCAGGTTTAGCTATTGCTCTGGTCATGAAGCCCACTTTACAGAGCTTGGGAGGTAGGGCATGGTCTTTTGCATTTCCCATGGTTTTACTCTCATATGTTGTTCTTTCTTCTTGTTCTCTCGTCTTGAGAACTTCCTTTAGTCATATTCTTTAGAGTAACCATGATGGCGACATTTCTTTTAGTGTTTTATTTTTTTTCATTTGTTCTTTTTATTTTGATTTGTTTTTAGTTATGTGTATATTTGTCTGTAGATGTGTGCACATAAAAGTTCAGTGTCTGCAGAAGCCAGCAGAGAGCATTGGATGCCCTGGAGCTAGAGTTACAGGTGGCTGTGGGCCATCATGTGTGTTCTGGGTACTGAACTCAGGTCCTCTGCAAGAGCAGTAAGCACTCCTAACCACTGAGCCATCTTTTCAGGACCCTCCAACCCCATTTCATTCTTAAATAATTGAATTTTTTTCCTCCTAAATACAGAACACTCAGGTGGTAGGTTTTTGGTTTTTTGGATTTTTTTTTTTTCTTTTAGCACTGGAAAAATGCATTACTTTTCCTTATCTGTGGCTCTGTTGACCTTTCTCTCTAGATGAGCTCCTGCTTTTCTCTAGCTGCTTCCTCAGGTGTTCCTTTGAGTTTGGACATGGTGCCTGCTGGTGGGGAGCTGATGGGGGCTGGTGGGGGCTGGTGTGGGGCTGATGGGGTTGATGTGGGACTGGTGGGGGCTGGTGGGGCTGGTGGGGGCTGATGGGGTTGATGTGGGACTGGTGGGGGCTGGTGGGGGCTGATGTGGGCTGCTCTCAGCCTTTCTGAGGTTGGTTCACTGTCTTAATTCTATAAGTATTTGACTTTTGGCAAACTTGAGAAATATTCAGACAATATTTCTTTGAGTGCTTTTTGGCCCTGGTCTTTTTCCTGTCCCCCAGCATTCCAGTGACATGAATATTAGATCATTGTTATCAGCCCACAGGCCCACAGGCTCTGCAATATTTTTCAATCTCGTTCTTGGATTATTCACATGGGGTCATTTCTGTGTTCTGTTTTCCGACTCATTCTTTCCCCTTAATGTTTCCATTGTGTCCGTCCACGGAGCTTTAATTTGTTATTGTTTAATTCTAAAAATCTTGCAGTCTAAAATTTCCATTTTTTTTTATGTCTTGTTTCTATGCCAAGATTTTTTTTTTTTCTTTTTGAGCCAGGGTCTCATGTTGCTGAGGCTGGCCTTAAACCTCCAATCCTCCTGCCCCTCTTTGCCAAATGCTGGGATCTTAGGACTGAGCCACTGTGCTTAGCTTTTGCTGAGAGTTTTGTATTTTTCATTGAGGTGTGTCCACAGTTGCTGCCTCTGGCGGCTGCTGTAGTGTTTTATCAGGTAATTTTGATCTTTGATCTTGCCATTAGCATTAGTCACCGGTTCTCAGTATAACTGAGATTTTCCTGGTTTTCTTGGCCTAGTGGGGTTTAGACATTTTTGACTATTTGATCTGGAACTTATGGAAGCCACCTGTTTCAGCTGGATGACACCTCCCCCCCCTTCACTCCAGAAGGGCATGTCAGGGGCTTACTATCTCCTTGCTGCTAGGTGGGAATAGAAGCCCAGGTTCCCCAACATTGCCTGTGGGATAGGGGTGGCTCAGGATTGCCCTGTGCTCCCCGCTGGTGGCTCCCAGCACCACCACACTGAGGATGGGGGCACTTCACCAGAGAGCCAGGGGCAAGTCTAAGCTCCTCACTCCCTGTGCTTGTGGTTGTATCGTAGCTGCAGGTTTTTTCTGTGGCATTTTGCTGGAACTGAGTGGATTTGTTTATTTTTAAAGCAGGGTCATCCTGTAGCCCCAGGTGGCTTGGAACACGCTATATGGATCAACTTGGCTTGGTCTCATAGAAATCTTCCTGTCTTGCCTCATGAGTGCTGGGATTAAAGGTGTGCACCACCATGCCCTGTTCAAACAGTGGTTTTAATCTACAGATCTCCCAGCTTGCTAGGCCCTGCCAGTCCTGGTTTCCCGACAGAGGAAGATTGGATTGCTGTGATGGAGTTTTTATTCCTTTATACCCTCTCCCCATCGACTCTTCAGAGTTGCTGCTTCCTGTAACACTAGATCTGGGGTCTGAGAATCAAAAGTCACTCCAGCACATGTTCCTGGGATCCCACCTTCTTGCCGCCTTTCATCATCTCTTTACGACTTCTCTGTAGCTAATGTCCAGGATTTCTGTTGCCTTAGTTGGAAGAGCCTAAAAAAGTTCTCCAAGTTTATAGGGGCAGAACCTCATTCTTTTTGAATAATCATATCTCCTGCCACTCTTTTTCTGGTTTTCACCACTGTTGGAGACAAGGTCTCACTTTGTAGTCCAGGCTGGCCTTGTACTCAGGATCCTCCTACCTTAGCAGGGTTACAGACATGCTACCCCAAGCCCAGTCTGAATGGTCAGATAGCTCTCTTACCCAAGTACAGACTGCCTCATAATAACTAATGATGTGAATTCACAAATGTAAATTGCACAAAGATCAACTCCTCCCTTTTTATTAATTATTTTTTAATCTTTTGCAATATATAGTTTGTTTACAGTGCTGGAGGATGGCACCCTTGGCCTTGTGCATTATAGACAAATATTCTACCACTGAGCTACACCCCCCACCCCAGGTTCATTTTGATAAGAGGAAAGAGTGTTAAGGGTGTCGTTTCTCCCTCCCTCCCTCCCTCCCTCCCTTTCTTTTCCTTCCATAGCTGTGTGTTGAGTCCCTCAACCCCTCCATCAGCTACCATCTGTACAGTTTCACACATCTTAAATGCTAATATTAGGAAAAGCAGGTTTGCTCACCAGAGAGAGGGTCAGATGAGTGAAGTGGGGACTTCTGGGTCCTTCAGAGAGTGGCCAAACTGGTTCTTAGGATGCCTTCACCTAGAAATGGCACCTGCTTCCTCCTTGATGGTGCAGTGTGGTATGATATGCAGTAGATGTTTTGTGTTGTATGTTTCCAGCCTGTCTTAACTCTCTAGCCATCTCTTTGAGTCACTGTTTTTTTTCTTTTTCTTTTCTCATGGTATAAGGTCTCAAATTAATCTCGTGGTCTTCCTCTATCTTAAACAGGACTTTGTTCTTCATACCTCTTTTAAAATGTTTTAAAAATCAATATTGCAAACACTCAGGAAAATGTAGCAGATAGTGTGACTGACCTCTGTGCTCCTGTCCTGCTCCCTTTATGGAACTGGTCTGTGCACTGACTAGGGGGTTATGAAGCCCACAGTGCCCTCTGGTGGTTGGCCTGGTCCTGTCCTCTGTGATACTGGAGAATTGAGGCATGGTCTTTGTTCTTAGAACTACCCAGGTAGTGGAAGTGCTAAGTCAGGAAGAGGAGAACAAAGTGGCACTTGACAGAGGAAGGGAATGTTTCCAGCCTGGGAAAGTTTTGGGGTTGAGAGTTTCTTTAGTTTGGATGTGTGTGCAGGAGGTGAGAGGAGTAGCCTGGCCTGCTCCTGCCAAGGGCACATGGGAGCAGAAGCTAAGAGTGATGTGCATTGGGGACTCCTGGAGTAAGTCTTCCCTAGAGTGCTGTGGCATTCCCATTAACATACATTGAGCAGGGGACCCAACAGACAGGGCCATGTGGCATAGATTTACTAAGACTGTTCTAGTCACCTCGATAACACTCACTACAGGGTTGAAACATACATAGATGTGCAGGCTGTGCTTGGTACAAGTGTCTAGGGGAGTTGACATATGGGCTGGCCCCAGCCAGGCTAGGTGGCTGTGCTGTGACAGTCTTCCTTCCGCCCCTGGAGGTACTTTTTTCTAATTTTTCAAAGGCACCATGAAGACCCAGATCTATTTCCTTTTGTTTCTTAATGTGCTCACATGGCATGGTCAAATATTTAATATCTTACCATGATACAGTTTGCTAACTGACACCCTTCAGCCATCTGTAGGGACTCAGTCATCATTTTGAAGACTGGCTTTGTATCAGACAGCAGACGTCCAGGAGGATGTTCGCTCAGCTCCCCGGCTGCTTCTCTTCCCCGTCACCACCCAGATGCCCAGAACCCCCACGCCTTTCCATTTCCTTGTGTGGCAACTGAGCTGCTTGACACTGCCTCCTTGGATGGCCTGACATGCACAGGCCATTGGACCCCTGTTCTCCCTGCTTCAGTGTGGGGCTCTTCCTGTCCCTTTAGGGCCTTCCTGCTCTGCACCCTTTTACTGTTACTCCAGATCACTGCTAGTCCTACTTTCTTCTCCATCCCTTTGCCCTTCATCCCAGTTGGCTTACTTCTGGGAAGGGAGGGCTTCATTGGAAAGAAGGAAGAACAAGGTTACAATGAGGAAGGACAGGGAGGAAGATGAAGGAGGCAGAATGGGATTGACATGGCAGCAGCAGGGAAGGAAGTAATTTGCAATTCCAGTGATGGGGAAGATGGAGGTTTTGAAGGAAGGGCCATCTCTGGCACTGTCATCTGGCCTCACTAACAGGGGACCTTGTTTCCTCAGGTGTCCTCATGACTTCTCTTGTGGACCATGTCCATGATCCTTTTTGCCAGTGTGGTACGGGTGAGGGATGGACTGCCCCTCTCAGCCTCAACTGACTTTTACCATGCTCAAGAGTTTCTGGAATGCAGGAGGCAGCTCAAGACCTTAGCCTTGAGGCTGGCCCAGTACCCCAGTCGAGGCTCTGCAGAAAGCCGTGACTTCCGCATACAGTAAGTGAACACACTCACTTCCCTGGGACATCAGCGAAGTTTGAATTTTATCCATATGCCAAGGTCACATTGTACTGAAGGCAGCATAGGTTAAAAGTAGATGTGGCCTCAGACAGCATCAGAGGTGCATGCACTTAGGCAGAGTCAGGGGAGAAGTGGGTGTCCATCCTCAGGACCTCCATTCAGCATTGCTGGTCCAGCTCTGTCAGTGGCACCCCCATGGGTGTAGGGAGACCTGGCCTCTCCAGTGGACATGCCTTTAGTAGTTTTCTTTTATACTTAGATACAGCAGTGGAAAGAAGATAAGAAGCTAGATTAAAACTCTGGGGGGTTGGGGCTGGAGAGATGGCTCAGCCATTAAGAGCATTGGCTGCTCTTACAGAGGACCCAGGTTCAGTTTCCAGCACCCACAGGGCAGCTAACAACTGTCTATAACTCCAGTTCTGGGGATCTAATGCCTTTTCCTGGCTTCTGTGGGCATTGCCCAACACAGGTACACTTACATACATGCAGGCAAAACACTCATACACATACAGTGAAAGAAAAATTTAAAAGGCTGGAGAAGGAAAAGGATGAGAGCGCAGAGTGAGAGCCAGGGCAGTAAGTAGCGGCTCCTGCAGCTTGTGTCTTCAGGTTTTGCCTTTAATTTTTTACTTTTTTTGAGTCAGGGTCTCATGAATACCAGGCTGGCCTCAAAGTCTCTCCGTAGCTGAGGATAATCTTGGAATTTCTGATCCTCCTGCCTTTGCCTACTGAGTCCTGGGATTACAGACCTGTACCACAGTGCTGAGGATCAAACCCAGGGTTCATGTATGCTAGGCAAGCGCTCTACTGCCTGAGCTACATGCCCAGTCCAGTTTTTTCATTTTTAGTTAATTTTTTTATTACATTACAAGAGCAGAAGAAAGAAAATGAGTGAGAGTAGGTCTCTCTTTTCAAAGAACTTAAAGTCTTGTGAGGGAACAAAAAAACCACATCACTGCATTTAATATAGTGGGGACAACTGCATGGAGTAGGTAGGTGGCAGTGATGGTGACAGCTTACAGGACATGCTTGCTGTGCTTCAGAGGCACACAGCAGAGTCCCGTGCTTTACTGAGGAGGAACTGAGGTCAAGTAACTTAACCAAGGCTCTGAACTGGTGACTGGTGGAGGGAGGATTTGAACACAACTCTTCGGGTGGGCCCCGGGGTCCTTGTGTGCTCCATCCTTGTACTTGGAGCGGGAAGCCCTGGGAGCACCCTGGGAGCTCCCCGGGAGCACGGAGCTAGTTAAAGGCGTGCACCAGCACACCTGACCTGATTCTTAGAGTGAGCAAGCAGGGAAGCTGTAGCATAGCTTTTGTATCTGAGGGGTTGTGTTGTTTCCTGGGCCACAAACTGGCTTCAAAGCATAGAAACATTCCTCTCAGTTCTGAAGGCAGATGTGTGCAGAGCATGAGGCTCTGAGGCCTTCTGGAAGATTTTTTCCCTTACCTCTACTGCCCTCTGCTGATTGCTATCATCCCGGGCTTTTCTTGACTTCAGACTTGTTACTCTGTCTCTGCCCCTTGAGGTCATGCACCTCTCTTCCCTCTTCAAGTCAGAGGATGAAGGCCTCCCCTAATCCACAGAGACCTCATTTGATCTAGATCATACCTGCAGACTATTTCCGCATGAGATCACGTTGGCAGTCAGGCCTTCAGCGTGTCTTTTAAGGGGACGTATTTGCAGCAGGAACATTTTTTTCATACAAGAACACCTCCATCCTAAGGAGGTGAGTCCTGCTGACGTATTCCTTCTGAGGAGGGGCCATCCTTTTTCTTAAATTGAAAAGGTTTTATGCAGAGTTCCAGTTAGTAGAAAAATGTAACCCCAAACCCTCCAGCCAGAATTACCCAGAGATATAGGTAAATATACAGCAACAATTACTTTAAATATCTGAACTTGAAAAAAAATCCAATTTGTCAGAACTGAAAGGGGACAGCATCGAGATATATGTGTGTTGGCTGATACTGAGGCCCCTGGTGAGTCAGTCATAGTGACTGCCTCTGTACCCGCCCAGGAAGAGGCCCTTGGACTAAGAGGTGGTGGGGTATCAGAACAAGACTGCTGATTGGCATGGTGGCATATCCCTATAATCCTAGCACTCAGGAGATTAAGGCAGGAAGATAGATCTTCAGTTCAAGGCCAGCTTGGGCTATGTAGTGTGAGGCTAGCCCGAGCTACATAAAGAGATCGTCTCTGGAAAATAAAACAAAAGAATGACAACATAAAGGATGTGGGGTAGGAATGCCTAGGTGTGTTTCCTGGCAACTCAGACTTCACCTTTTGTTTCAGTTTTTCTTCATCAGGGGACGTGGCCTGCATGGCTATCTGCTCCCGCCAGTGCCCCACAGCCATGGCCTTCTACTTCCTGGAGACCCTGTGGTGGGACTTCACAGCTTCCCATGACAGCAGCCACATCAGGCTGGCCTCCAGGCCCTACGCTTTTCTCGAGTTTGGTTTGTAACCCTCTTTCATGTTTGCTCTTCTCTTCTGTGGCATTATGTCTATAGAACTTGCAGTTTAGGTTTGACTGTAGCCATCAAAGAAAACTGTGGGAGGTATGACCACATGCCTTTGGAGAATGTCCTTGTACCACGAGGTTGCACAGCAATTAAAGTGGCCTGGAGGCTTACCACAGTGGCTTTTCACATCTCCAGAGGCTGCAGGAGGTGGAGGAAGGATGAATCCTGTGGAGGTTATCTACCACAGTTCTCTGAATCTGGGGTCTGCAGACCCCAGCCAACAGGCTACTGACTGGCTGTGTGAATTAGGAACACAGCCATGCATGTGTCCCTTCATGTTGTTGCTGGCTGGGATAAAGCAGAGTTTGCCATGGCAGAGCGTGCAGGCCACCAGCCCAGGATGTTTACTGCCTTGCACTTTAAGAAAGCCCTGCCACTTCCTGTTGTAGTGCAGTGCTGTCAGAAGTTTTCTTCCATTGCAAGGTGAGCCTAGAAGGTAAGAGGGATGCCATAAATTGTATGGTAATTTGACATTCCTGCAATATTTTTGTACTGTATTTCATCAAAGCATCAGTCTGCACCAGTTGGTAAATAGAAGAGTGGTGTTCCTCCAGCGGGTTGGAAAGACCTGTTCTGGAAGAAGAGACTTCTGTTCTAGGCTTGATCACTGCCCAGTAATCACAATGAGTACTCAGTTTTTGCCAGGCATGGCTCATTTTGAACCCTAGGGAGAAGGAGAGATGGTGTTGGACCTTCAGTGTCTGGGTTTGACTTGAACATGGAGCTGTCAGCATTTGTACAGATGGTCAGGTGCATGGCTGGCATTTGGGTCTCTGGCTATGACTGCCATAGCCTTCTCTTCCTTCATGTACCCTCCTGCCTTCCCATCAGGAATGCATGGGAGCAGTACCTTCTGCAGGTGTCACTTTCAGGGGCCAGGGACAGCTGGTAGACCTGTGGTAGACCGAAAGCTCTGCCTGGGTTGTTCTGAGAGGCTCTAGTTAAACCTCCTAGGCAGAGGGCAGCATGCTGCCCCCAAGTAGACCCTGGCCTCTGAGTCCTTGTTCCATTTAATTTGAAGCTGAGTGGAGCTGTGTTCTTCCGCTCCTCTGCTTTGCCTTCCTTCCAAAGCAGTGAGCCTGGTCTGATGGAGTCCTCTCCAGTGCCAGCATGGCTCATTATCCAGAGTGAATCTGAGTACACTGTTCCTAGAATCACATGTGATGCTGCTTTCAAATGTATATGAAGGTTCACATTAAAAACTTGTTAAGATGCTGGGTATTGTGGTGCCCACCTGTAATTCCAATCAGTTATTGTCTTTTGTAATTTTTCAAAAAGCTTTTTATTTGAGAAAGTCCAGAATAGCCATTCCCATTTCTAGGCTTAGAAATAGTCTGTGTGTTCCTTGGTTGACCCTGTGTGTGGTAGTAGGTCTAGTGTCTTCCCCAGCTCCATTGTCACCGGGTTCCTTGATGGGGGGTGGTCTTCTGTACCACACTTTATTTGGTCCTGAAGAAGTTGGTCAGACTAGTGTTGACATGTAACCACCATCTGATCTTCCCTTACCTGACACTCCTCAGAGTCCGACTGACTTGATGTCTGTTTAGCAGCAGGCAAGCTCCTGACACTTCCTGTTGTGAAATACCCATTCTGATAAGGGGGCCCACTCCGGCCACTCTTTCTCTGTAGACAGTGTCATTCAGAAAGTGAAGTGGCGTTTTAACCACATGAGTCCATCTCAGATGAAGAGCTGCTTGGAGAAGATCCAGGAAGAGCTCGAGTTCCAGCCTCCAACAGTTCTGTCCCTGGAGGACACAGACATGGCAAATGGGGTACTGAATGGCCACACCCCAGTGTACTCAGAGCCTGGTGAGTAACAACTCTGCAGTAGATTTGTTTTTCACTAGAAATGAGCTGGGTAGGGAGTGGTGTATCAAGTATGTTAGGAAATGTATGGACTGACCCTATTTCTAGATGGTTGTTATAAAAATCTTGACTGTTGTGATAGTGGATTGGTTCAAGAGGACACTATTCTTTTGGTGACATTCAGGAGTTCGGAGGGACTTGGCAGGCTATTTCCTCATCAAGATGAAGTCCACAGGTTTATGTGTTATAAGAGTCACTGTTGCTGGAAGCCTCTCATCAGACTAAACAGATTCCTTCACCTTACTTCATCACTGAGACATTGCAAGCCTCCCTGAGAAGCCATGATCTTCTTGTAGGGGAAAGGCTGGAGGGATGAGAGTGTTCAGGATGGGGCCAAAGCCAGGTCTTCAAGTGCAGTCACTGGCAGTCAGGGAACACCTCTTGGCCCTGTGGGTTCAGTCCTCTAAATGTGATCCAAGCACCTGGGTACTCAGCAACTTTGGGATTCCTACCGTGAGCCACCCAAGCATACTTCCTTTTTGTATTTCTTGTTTTTTATTTTATGTATATGAGTGTATTGCCTACATGAATGTTAAGTTCACCTATGTTGTGCAGTGCCCACAGAGGTCAGAAGAGGGCGTCAGATCCCCTGGAACTGGAGTTATGGACAGTTGCTAGCTGCCAAGTGGGTTCTATGTAAGAGCAATCAGTGCTCTTAACCGCTGAGCTATGTTTCTAGCCCATGTATTTCTTGTGTTATAATTATATACACTTAAACTGATATTGAGGTAAAGTGGCTATGTCTGAAAATTCTGTAGTGAGGGCCAGCAAGATGACTCAGCAGGTAAAGGCTTACCACCAAGCCTGATGACCTGAGTTCAATCCCTGGAAATTTCATGGTGGAAGGAGAGAGCCAACTCCCTCAAGTTGTCCTCTGAAATTTACACACATGTGTGGTGCATGCTCACAAAGACACACATGCTAATGTAACAAATAAAAATGAATGAAAATTCTGCAGTGGTGTAAGAGCTGAGTTCTTCAAAAGACCTGTCTATGTTGTAGTAGTCTAATTTTTTAAAAACTTTCATACTAAACTCGTTGCTTGAAATTTAAGTGGTGTGTTAAAACTGTTAATGTTTTTGGCTTGACTTTTTGTTTTGGCTTAATGTATTTCAACCTGTAAATTCCCAGCTTGGCTCACCTGTCAGTCAGTAAGCTGTTCTAATGTAGATGGGAGAACACTCGCCTTCTGGAGGAGGGTAACTGGGTAGGAACTGTGTCCAAACTTCCCCTTTGCCTCATTTGGGCACAGAGGAACTGCTAATGTATGTTTTGTTTTCTAAACACTTAGACAGGAGGAGGAAATCCCGAAAGTGTCAGCTTGCCCATCTTTCTAGGACATTTTACAGTGGTCTGATTCTCCCTTTGTCCTGAGGCTAGAGTCCTTACAGGTAGCATGCTCTGCTCTAACAGGACATTGAACTGCTCAGTGGAAACTAACAAACTAACAATAGACATTAGTCGGGTTGTGGCTGGTGGGGGTGCATGTGTGTGTGTGCACGTGCATGAGAAACATAAGGACCAGAAAGGATGCTTGAACAAGAAGAGCACAGCAGGAGAATGGGCTGGGCAGTGTTGGGCTGTGAGCCATAATTGGTTCCAAAAGTGATCTTTAAAGAGAGAACACATTTGTGTTCCCATTATAGTTCTAGAGACAGCTAAAGCCCCGACAGTCAAGGTTTCCACCCCTTCCTGCTTATTTTAGAATTTAAAGTTAGTTGCTATGATTTTTTTTTTCTGGAAGCTCATATGATACTGAGTGCCATACTTATCAGAAAAAGAATGGAGCAGTTTACAAGCTGAGGGCTGAGGCAGATAGTAGGAACCCTTCCAGAACCTGATGGTCCCCTCTGGCAGCATCTCTCGGCCTGACCCATAGGCATGGGGCATCAGGTGACTCTGTTGGGGTGTTCTGTGTCCTGAAGGATGTTTAGCAGCATCCCTGGATTCTTCCAACCTGAGGCCAACAGTATCTGCCTCTCCTTCTGACAGTCACAGATGTCTCAGGACACCTCCGTCTGAGGGCAAATCACCCTTGGCTCAAATAGAAAGGAGAAAATTAAGCACGTGTAAGCTTCTCTGTACCCCCAAAATGACTTTTATCCTGGAAGAGACTTACCTTCAACTTTGAGATCCATTCTGGTGTTCATTTCTGGCCTTTCCCTGCTAACTCCTGCTGATTTTTAAAACTAGTGTATGTGTGATTGTGTTAACCTGCCCTTAGCAGAGGTCTAGCTAGTATCTTTGTTCACCTTTCTGCCATATAATTCTCATGAGACACTTATTTTCTTTTTATTGTGAAGCTCCAAGTTTCCGGATGGAGCCGGTGACGGCCCTGGGCATCCTCTCCCTTGTTCTCAACATCATGTGCGCAGCACTGAACCTCATCCGAGGAGTTCACCTTGTAGAGCATTCTTTGCAGGTAATCTTCTTTATGGTCTCTTCTCTTCTTTATGGTTTCTTCTCTTCTTTTCTTTTCTTTTCTTTATGGTGATGTTGGGAATTGGACCCAGGACCTTATTTATGGTAAGCAGGCATCTTTTACCCCAAGCTTCCTTCCCAACCCCTCTTTACAGTCTAAATGGAAAGACATGTGACAGAAGAGGCTGATGGGAGACATTTTATTTATCAGGTTATCGTAGAGTAAGGTTTTATAAATGTTAAAAATTAAAATAAACAATTATAAATTTTATTCTTTAAGCTGGACATTGTGGTGGTTCATGCCTGTAATTCCAACACTAGAGAGGTAGAATCAGGAGGATCAGGAGTTCAAAGTCATCCTTAGCTACATAGTGAATTTGAGGCCAGCTTGGTCTGCATGAGACCCTGCTTCCTACTCCCTGGCCAAATTAAAATAAAATAAAAAAATTGGAGGCCAAGGCTGTAGCTCAATTGGTAGATTGCTTGCCTGACTTGTATAAGGCCTTGGATGTGATGGCACAAACCTGCAAACACAGCACTGAGAAGGTGGAGGGAAGGACGTTCGGAAGTTCATGGTCATCTTGGGTTATATAGGGAGTTCTTGCCAGCCTAGCATAGAGATCAGATATGCAAAAAAATCAAAACAAAACAAAAATCACTCTTTTTAGTAAGTTGAACAAATCTGAAAGTAGCTCTTTTTTGTATTTTGACCTAAGAAGCCAGACTTACCAACATCACAGAACCCATGTACCCGTTACCACGTCTTGTCTTTGACGGGTGTGTGGTGTGGTTCCCACTCTTGCTGCTTATGGTTATTCATCACCGGACATGGACCAGTGTTTGCACATACTAGAATAGGCTGGCCAGCAAGATGGTTAAGGCAGTTCCTGCCCTGAGGCTGTCATCGCACAAAGTAGAGAACAGTGGTAACCCCGGGGAGGGACAGTGCTGTGGCGGAACTTAGCATTAGCAGGGGAGGGGGATTTCAGGGTGCAGGACCTGGGATTTATTCCAGGTTGAGGATGTAGCATGGACACCTGGGGCCAGGAGTGCACAGGGTCTAACCATTGAAAGCAGTCCCGTGCCATTCCTGGGTCTGGCCGTAGATCTTTGTACTGTCACTGGAGGAAGGGGATAAAGAGGGATGCTGCGGTGTCTGCTTTCATCTCAGCCCCTCTCCTGTGTGCCTCTTGTTTGTTTCAGGTTGCCCAGGAGGAAATTGGAAACATCCTGGCTTTCCTTGTCCCTTTTGTGGCCTGCATCTTCCAGGTGGGTGAGATGCGGATGTCTGGGCAAGCAGGTCGAGTATGTGACCTTCTTTTCTTCTGATGGAACTCTCTGAAGGTTTCCAGGTCTATTTGTATGCCAGCAAGTTTCAAACCCTGGGCAATGCTCAGCCTATCCTGCCCAGTCCTCTCATTTCCTACAGGAGAACTTTGGACTTGGAAAAGGGGAGCCACTAGCCCAGGGCCACAGGCTATAGATACTGGGAGCTTGATGTGGTTCCCCCAGAGGAGGTATGGGGTTATGACTAGTGTGGGGAAGGCCATTATTCACACTTACAGTTCAACAGTTCAAGTGTAGAAATGGTCTCTGTGAAGAACAATGTCTGTGAGGACCAACTTTTAGCACACAGCTAAGTTAAAAGAATACAGTTTTTTTTAATACTCATATTTTCTGACTCTAATCTGTCCCTTTAGAAATAAAACAAATACTATAGCATTATCTAGAGGGCTTTGATTGTTACTCAGTTATTTTAAAATAGGCCGTGTATTTAAGGGGTGCTATTAAAGGGAGACACTTGAGTTCTACAGGTGGAGTCAATTCTGGTAAAACCCTGCTCTCCTGTCTTCACCTTATGTGGACTAGCACCTTCTGTGTGTGCTCATGCTTTTTTGTTTTTAATCTTTTCTGCTCTTCCACATGCATCTTAGAATGGCTTCTTTGTAAGAATTACATGATTGTATATGTGTTAGGGTTTGGGATTGTAACTCAGGGATGGAACACATAAATTGGACTTAGAGCTGTATAAAACAGAAACCAATGAACAGAATTACCTGACTGTGCAAACAGGTTTTCATCCCATGGTTGGAAATGCACTTATTTCTATATTTATTTATTTATTTTATAGAACCAGCCTCTCAAACCGTGGGCATAGCCAGTGTAGCTTTTTAGCCCACGTATCAGAGTTGCAAGGGCCTTCAGTTCTGCCTTCCTTCCTTTTGCTGTGTCCTACTGGGCAACACCTTTTGTGGGGGATTCTCCTCTCCCTAGCCACTTTTGCAGGATTGCTCCATGTGCTGAGAGGGGCTTAAGAAAATAATGAGCCAAAAGTCTGTTGACAACTTTTGGAGAACAGGAAGAGCCCTTTCTGGGTGGTGGTCTTGCACACAGCACCAGTCCCTCTCCCTGCTGTAAGACCTTCCTTGAAAGATGCTTTTGGAGACTTGGGAGGCTGCCCAAGGGAACTATGGCCTTCAGGGTGGCCCAAGGGACTGTATCACTTATAGTTCCCTGAGGAGGCCTTCACTGGGAGACCATTGAGTCTTGGGAGGAGCTTCCTGCCTGACTGTTTGGCCCTATACTGTATTCCTCCATTCTTGGCAGCCTCCGGCCTGGGCATCTGTCTATGGTCTTCTACTTTCTTCTTTCTATGACTTCTGCTTCATCTCTTTTGAAGCCTCCTGTTCATCCTGATTGGCAGCCACCTGACCACTGGGTTCCAGCTTCGTTGTAGCGAATGTAGTTAATAAGCAAATGTGTGTGACTGTTGGAAGGGGGGACCCTGCATCTGATCTTGAGGCTGTCTACCGATCTCTGATTGGATGTCATGTGGTCTCATTTCAGTGTTATTTGTACCTGTTCTACAGTCCAGCGAGGACTGTGAAGGTACTGCTGATGCTGGCCTTCATCTGCCTGGGCAATATGTACCTACATGGACTGAGGAACCTCTGGCAAATCCTGTTCCACATAGGAGTGGCTTTTTTGTCTTCACATCAGATACTGACGAGGCAGCTGCAGGAGAAGCAGTCTGACTGTGGAGTGTGAGGATGGCACCAGGCAGTGAATGGATCCTTGATTCTCCTTGAGGGTTGATCTGTTTCTGCTCCTGCTTCTCCACTTCACCTCAAGTTTCCATCCTTGAAATTCCCTTCAGCCAAATTGAACTAAAACCCGAGGTCATGGATTCTGGCAGGTGCTGTAGAGGTCCTGAGGCTGTTGGTTCCCAGTCTCCGTCTGTGTAGAACCTTTGTGCAGAGCAACCATCTAAGCACGTGACAGTGCAGCTGAAGCTGGAGCTTGCTCAGAGGGCATCACTGATGGATCAGAGTGGGGTTACTTTGGTCTTCTAAATTGAATGATACAGTAAACCACTGGATTCCATAATGCTAGTTTTAGTAATTTGAAGTTATCTGCAAGGAAACACTTTAAAGTCAAAATCAGCTTGCAGGCTTGTGTAACTTCGGTCAGTTTTCCTCAGAGTATAGTCCAGGGTAAAGTAAAGTCTGAAAATATGGTTCATAAATATAAGCTAGGTAAATTTTGTTTACACTTTTGATAACTTGGGTTCAATATACCTTTGGAATACTTAAATATATTTTGGATAAAAACAACCTCTTAGGATGAAGGCAAACTTAAGCTGAGAAAATGCTAAAGAAATCTGAGTTCATTTAATTTATCAACACCTTTTTTATAGTGGTGGGACTGTGTGGGTATGGAAATGGTCTGTATTTATTTGTAGGGTAGATCTAAATAGATTAATAATCAGTATTACTGGATCATTAGCATATAGGCAGGATCAGAAGTGAGGACTTCGGGGTCCTTTCATTAGGGCAGAATAGAGCAGGAAATGCTGTGGGTTCAGTGGTCTACAACAGACTGGGGAGAGGCTGCTGTCATTGGCCTTCACAGCAGCAGCTGAGTGCCTGTCACTGAAGCAGTGACAGATATGTGGCCCTGTGAACTTCTTCCCAGAGAGGCCTCCCAAGTTAATTACTCCTTTGCACCTTCCATGAGCATCTTAATTAGATCAAGGGCCTCATTTTTTTATGGACAGGCAGTGAGTAGATGTTAACTCTTTAAAGCTTTATGTTGTGGACATGTGCTCTGGAAAGTTACTTTCTTTCATTATCAATACGTGGATCACAGTTTTACAAGATACGCTTCTACTAAGGCTCCTGCGTCTCCAGGGTAGAGAGCTCAGGAGGTCACCATGGGGGCTCGCCCTCTGGATGGTTCTTGCTAGAAGTCTGGAGTCTGAATACTTCACTCACAATTGGGTGAAACTGTGTGCTTGATAAATGAAAAATCCTATTTTGATAATTTAAAAAATAGAAAGCCATTCCAAGAGTTGGTGGGAAAAGCAAGAATGTAGTTTTAGAAAATTTGATTGTATTTGGTTATTACCTATAGTATGTCGTTAGTGAGCCACCCAAGTGTCGTCTAGGAAAGTCTTAATGTGACTCAGAACTGAATTGGGTAAGTGTTGCCATAGTAATTTTATTTTCTTATAATAGAATTTTCTATTTTTAATCAAATATACAGTGTCTTGGTATGAGCATCTTATTGGCAATATCCTGGGGTGTGAACTTCAGCATTGATTTTTCCTTTATTTCACACGTGTATTTTGTGCATACCTAGCAGGTGAATGCTCTCTTCCTGAGAGAGAATTTTGAAGACATAGCAAAAAAGGAATCCAGAGTGGGGAGATAAATTCTTTTAAATTGAAGCACACATTCAGAAAGATTTTAGAGTTGGTCTGAACAAGTCAGTCTAGAAAGCTTGTTCTCCTCTCGAGCATCTGTGGCTGTGCTGCCCTAGTTGTGTGTCCCACATGCTCTCGGATCTGAGCCCATGATTTCAGTCTGTCAGCAGTAAAGAAATGGCCCCTGAGGGCAAGCCTTTGCTAGAAAATGTTTTCTACCCACAGGTGCGAGTGTGGGCATTGTCCACACTTGGATGATGTGATCCATGAGTTAGCATCTGGACAGGGTTCTAGGTTGACCTTTGCAGAAAGAAGGGTGGTAGGAACAGGAACGCTGACACAGAAACCTGTAACCGAAATCCAGCCAAGAGTGACCTCACCTACCTCACCTGAGAAAGAGACAGGGTCAGGAAAGAAGATCTGGTGATTTGTGCCTGAGAGAAATTCTGGGTGACTTGGTTCAGGCTTGGAGGTTGGTAGATGCCCTGTGATCCTTAGGGTCAGGAAACTGAGTCAGGAGCACACACACCTTGGTCTACCATGCACTCCCTGTTGCCCCAGCTCTTTAAGCAAGTTAGATGTACCTGCCTAGCCACCTACAGACCCAGGAACACATGAGACAGTATCAAAAACAAGACCTTAAAAGTGCCTTCCAGATCAGATGCTAGGAGATGGCAGGCTTTGGAAAGTGTTCTGTCTCTGCTGTACTGGGGGCAGTGTATAGGCAGGAAGCATGTCTCTGATTACTTTTCCTCCAAGTAATTGTGGAAAGGACTTATTGTGACAAGGACTATGTCTGGCTTTTGTGTTCCTGGGTAGAGACAGCTGGGGCCCCGTTGGAGTAGCATTCCCTCTCAGTCTCAGGAGCCTCACTGACTCCACAGGACCAGTGTAGCTGTGGGCTCTTGCTTTTGCTTCTTGGCCGTGCACCTCTGCTGTCCTGGAACTGTTGGCATGCACCAAAAGCCAACAACATCAAAGTCTTGAAGGGACGGGGAAGGGTGTTGAGAAGAAAGCTCAGACATTAGCTTGGGCATCGTAGTCTGTACCCGAGCTCCTTCCCTTCCACAGTGTCCGCTTCTCCCTCTCCCCTGCCGGTTTCCACCCCGTCTTTGGGTTAGAGGTACAAGTTAGAGTCTGTGGAAAGATGGGTAGCCCTGAAATTGTGATGGAGGGGACAGGTGGAAGGGCTTCCAAGAGGAAGCTGGCAGTATTGGGGTCTCCCCAACTGCCCTGCCTGGGCTTGGCACTCCGGAGGAGCACACACTGGCGCTCAGGGTCAAAGACAACATGTAGCAGGCTGGAGAAGGAGCTGCCTGGGGTATGGGAAGCAGGTTGTGAGGAGGGAACCAAAGTGAAGCTGCCTGTCTGCCGCCCAGCAGCTGGCCTCAGCCCCTTCGTCTAGGCCTGGGGAGGGCAGTTCCTCAAAAGAGCTGGCTGCTCCTTACAACATCAGGATAGCAGCCCTCCGAATTCCCTTGCATGCCTGACCGTGACAAGTGAGGCCAGGCAGGACCAGGAATGTCCACTGCTATCACCTGTGCCCATTGAACCTTGCAGAGCTACTCATGTCCACTCACCCAGGTCTGGAATGGCCCTACCTGTGTGCTGAGGGCCAGGCATGGGGGAGGAAGAGAAGGTAGGCATGCCCTAGAGCACCTAGGTGGGGGAAGGAGCTCACAGGCCAGCTAATTCAGTGGCCTGGAGTTGGACTTGGCTCCACTCGGTCGTGGGTCACAGTAGAGGTCCTGTTCGAGCTCCTCAGTGTCTCCACCTGGGACTAGGTGATGCTGTTGGTTTGTAATCCATAATGCAAGCGGTCATGGAGTGGACTACATGTGTATACAGGAAGACAGGGCTACAAGGTCCCGTGGTGCATGCAGCAGGCCATGGCCGTGCTGTGGCCTTCACAGGATGGCATTTTAATAGCTGCTGTAGTGTCAAGGTCTCATGTCTTCATCCCAGAAAGGAAGCAGCTTCCTTCTCTCCCAGACCTGCCCCATTTTATACCCACGGAGTCTGTGATAGAATCAGCACCAGACCTGCTTGGGGACCCAAGAAGGCTGGTTCTGTTGGTTGGATCAGACTTCAGTGTCTGTTGCCAACCCAGACAATGGAAGCTTCAGCCCTCCCATCTGCAAGCAGCACTGTCACCTGCTGTTGCTGGGGAAATGTCAGCAGGGCAGCTGTGGGAAGGGGCCTGTCATTCATACCTGGGAATGGTGGGCTAGGAGAACATCTGCCCGTGGGGAGGAATGGACAGGGATGTAGCTCACAACGGACTTTTATTTTAGAAAAAAATTAAGCCCATAATTTGCCTCTGACTTGTGTTTGATGCATATATGTGATCTTTAACCTTTACATTGATACGCTCTTTGGATTGCTTCAGAAATATTATGTAATGAATTGTTCACATGACTTAGCCCCTAAGGTTTGATTTTAATGGAATTTTCCACTAAGAGCATAAAATATTGAGACTGAGACAAAAAAAGTGTATCCCCCTCCCTCAGGCTCATCTCCAGTCCGGACTGTCCATGACATACAAGCATCATACTGTTTCCACGTGACAGCAAGCATCTATTTTGAGTACATGGTGGGCACATTCTAACTTTCATATACTACTAAGCTGAAATGTGTGTCAGTGTACAGCCGTTATATACCATGTATATAAGAATGATGGGAGGCAGCTTTAGCAGCGTGTGAGGAATAAATCTAAGGTGTTTACTAGTGCACTGTTGGTACTTGTATGAGCGATTCCAAGTTAGGGTCCACTTTCCTTGTTCTTAGGTGGCCAGATGTTGTGGGAGGGGATTTGGGAGAAGTAACATCCTGGTCCTCTTGTCCAGTAATATCTGAACAGGTGTGAGGACACAGTTTTTTAACATGGGCCACAACCAAAAGAGCAGGTGCAGGACTGCCTTCTCTGCAGCCACCATCCTGCTGTGTTCCCCCAGGCACTTTGGCTCTGGATTCTGGGCTGCTCTTGAATGTACTCAGGGTAAAGGTTTCATCTCCCAAGGCCATCCTATCACAGAACGGCCACCAGGAGGCGCAGATTCTGTCCACATCACCCAGTCCTAGCCCTGGGATACTGCCCTTTTCCTAAGGCTGCTCCTGAAGCAGCTGTCAAAATTCCCAGGAAGAGGTGAAATGTATCCTCCCTGGCCCATTGGGAGTGCATGTTCTGTGTATCTCCTGTCTGTCCTGTGTCTCAGAGGCAGGGAGGCAGAGGCCAGTTTGCAAAATAGACAGCCGGATTCTGGGATTTGAAGGTTGGAAAAATCTTGCTCAGGTGAAGAAACCAGGCCTGGGCTAGAGAGCCAGTCACAGAAGAGTCCAGAGATTGTCCTCTGGCCTGGAAGGAGGGACTGTTTCCCATCAGGGGATACAAAGGATACATGGCAGTCTTGAGCCATGAAGCTGCCCTTTCTGTGCCGGGAAGGTTGGTTGAGGAGTTTGGACTGATGAGTTGCCTGCCTTTTCCTCAGGCTTTACCCTTGCAGGGGGCCTGGTAACAGTTGCCAGACATACTTGGGTGGTCCCAGAGGAGGAGCAATTCAGAAGGACACCTCTGCGTGAGTGCCCCTTGGTCAGAGACCGCAAATCTGCTCTCAGAGGATCAGATGAAGAAGGCAAAGTCTCTGGATTTTGAAGAGCTCCATGGAGAAGATCCTCTGATGGTGGGGGCAGGTATTTCTTAAACATCATAGGCATAACCCTTGAAATGACTTCCAAGTTAGATGTCAAGATTTCCTGGGCAAAGTGAAAAGAATGGGAGGAGACCATTACAGAGCTTGAAATCAATAAGGATCAAAGCAGGGGCAATTTTTGTAAATCATCAAGAAACAACATCCCCAATTTAGAAAAAGAGAAAGCCAGGGAGAGATGGCTCAGCACTTAAGAGCACTGACTGCCCTTGCAGAGAACCCAGGACCCAGATTCAGTTCCCAGCACCCACATGGTGGCTAACAACTACCTGTAACTCCAGTTCTCGGGGATCCATTGCCCTTTTCTGGCCTCGGCAGATGTTACACACATGTGATGCACTTACGTACATACAGGCAAACCACTCATACACAAAAATATAAAATAAATAAAAATAAGCAAAAGATATCAGGAATATGGAAAAGCACACATTAAGAAAGCAGTAAGAGGTTTGGAGAGATGGCTCAGTGGTTAAGAGCACTGGCTGTTCTTATGGAAGACCTGGGTTTGAATCCCAGCATCCACATGGCAGCTAATAACCATCCATAACTCCATTTCCAGAGGATCCAACACCCTCTTCTGTCCTTTGTGGGCACTGCACGACATGGGTGCACCTAACATACATGCAGAAATAATACTTATATACATATGTTAAATAAACCAAAAAATGCAGAAAGATACTGCTTTATGCCTGTAGTTTGACAAAACTTAGAGAAATATGAATGGCAGGGTTGGGATGTGACTCGGTAGAGTGATTACCTAGCATATGTGAAGCCCTAGGTTCTGTCCTCAATACCATGTAAACTAGATGTGTTGACACAGGCATGTGTCCCCCAGGCCACAGAAGCAGGAGGATTAGGACCAGGAGTTCAAGGTTACCCTTAGCTACAAAGAAAGTTGGAGGCCATTCTGAGCTACATGAGACTCTGTTTTACAGTAAATAAAAAAAGAAAGCCCGGCATAGTAGTGTACACCTTTGATCTCAGCACTCCAGAAGCATAGATAGGCAGATCTCTGTGAAATGGGGGCCAACCAGGGCTATGGGATGACCCTGTCTCAAAAAAAACAAACACAAGAAAGATAGCCAGACCTTGGGTGCTGTTGTGAATGGAATGGCAGTGCCTGTCCGCCTGCAGAGCCTGTGTTCCCCACTGAGGTGTTGAAATCCTAATTGCAGACCGTGGAATGTGATTAGAGTTGGAGACTTACAGACCAAGACTGACTACCTACCCAAACTAACTGGGTGCGCACCTGGATATGGACATTTCTTTCCAGTTCTTACACAGAAGCTTATGAGTAGAGGAATGAAGACAGCACTTGTAGAAATATTGTTTACTATTGTGGAAAGCGATCTCTTATCTCCATTATGAATGGATAAAGTGTGCAGGCTTGCCATGGCACACTATTATAAAGCAGGGAGGAACATGCTGTTTTGGCATTTTGCAACATGGATGGATCTTCAAAACTTAGGCCTGAGGAGAAAATAGCTTTTATATCATTAGTTATATATGCACACAAAATGATAAAATATTTTGTAAGAACACATGTAGAAAGAACATGCTGAGCTGGGTACTGTGACACACACCTTTAATCCCAGCACTCACGAGGCACAAGCAGAGGCAGGAAGCAGAGGCAGGCAGATCTGTAGCCCCAGCTTGGTCTACATATAGAGTTCCAGGCCTAAATGGGCCAGGCATGGTGGCATACTCAAGAGGCAGAGGGATTTCAGAGTTCCAGGCCAGCCTCGTCTACATATTGAGTTCCAGAGGCCAGGGCTACATGAAGAGACCCTGTCTTAAAAAAAAGAAAAGCATGTTAAATAGATACATTTGAATGGTTGCCTGCAGAGGCCAGAAGCAAGGATATGAAGGGTAGAGATATTAAGAGATTTAAAAAAAATAAAAGGGACAGCAAGATTGTTCAGTGGGTAAAGGCACTTGACACTAAACCTAATGACCTGAGTTCAATCACTGGAACCACAAGGAAGGAGAAAACCAAATCCTTTAGTTGTCCTCTGACGTCTGCATGTGCTCATGCTTGTGCACATACACACACACGCACACACAAATGTAATTTTTAAAATTCTGTTTTTGAAAAGAGAGCTGCTGGACTCTACAATCACATCTAAAAGCCCTAGAAGAATGAGGTAGCCCTGTGTTTCACTTGAATGATTTTGTACTGGTGTCACCAGCCCTGGACATAACAAGACTGAAAAGGTGGGCTTTGTGGGGCGTGGGGGGCTCCAAAGATCAAAGATCTGCATGTGAGCTGGGTATATAGCTCAGTTGGTAGATCGCTTGCCTAGCATGCACAAAGCCCTGATTTTGATTCCCCAGCACTGTATAAACTGATTGGGTATGGTGGTACTTGTCTGTAATCCCAGTACCAAGAGGTAGAGACAGGAGGATCAGAAGTTCAAGATCATCCTTGCCTATATAGCAAGTTCAAGATCAACCTGGGCTACGTGAGACCTGGTCTCAAAACAAAACAAAAAAATACTAGCATTCCTGACTGAGTATCTCTGGCTATCTCTGGGGCCATGGAGGAACTAAAGAAGAATCTAGGGGCTGAAGTGGTCTGGGTGGGCCTCTGGGGGCCACAGAGGATGGGGAAAGTGAGCAGCAGAGAGGAGGCGATCTCAGAGGGAGAGCAGCAGTGGCCGGCAGTCTGATTCCCCAGGGACTCTCCTCCCAGATCCAGGCAGCCTGAGCAGTAGTTTCCTGGCTGGGACTTTCCCACAGGAGGCACTGGACATAAAAGGCTCTTATGAGGACAAGAAACAGCTCCAAGGGAGGTGCCCCCAAGCCAGCCCTCCCTCTTACCCCCAGAAATAGCCTGAGTCTAGAATGTGAAACTGGGGAAGTGAAGGCAGGAGGATGGGCGTGCAGTAAATGGAACCAGGACCACCGTGGCCCTGAGGGCTTGCTCTAGGCACATTTTCTGAGGCCCCAGGGATCAGCACAAGGGCCAGAGACAAGGAACGCAGGGCCAGTCAGAGTGAACTTTCTCACGGGACAGTCCAACGGGCCTCAAAATGGCAGAGACCTTTCTGTCCTGGAGGTGTGCAGTCTGAGAGGGTGCAAAGGACCCCAGAACATGTGGTTCCCATCACACATGTCCTCTCGCCTCTTGCTGGTGCCCGAGGGAACATCTGCCTATCTCCCAACGTGCCTCCTGTTCTGTCCATCCTCGGGTGAGCCAGACGCCAACCACAGGAAGCAGCTTGTGCCAGCTCCCATTTGAAGAGTAAATATTAGTCTTTTCAAGAGCTGCCTGTTCTCTGTCACTTGGCACAGAGGACACTGAACTGAGGGCGGGTGACCTCTTGGTCCCCACCCTCAGATGGAGTCTGCAGCTCCCAGTTATTGCTGCAATAGAGGGCCTCAGAAAAAAGCTCCATTCCTGTCTGGGAAAACAACGTGCACCTGAGCCCCATGAGAAGTTGAGGCCACGCTGAGGTCTCAAGTCCCATCCCCCAGCTCTCCTCAGACATTCTTGAGGCTGCCGAGGCAGAGGACTGGAAAGTTTGACTTGACCTTGAGATATCTGAACCCCAGTTCTGATGCATGTGACCTGAAATACCCAGCTTAGGACAGGGAACAGCCTGCATGTCACAGCTATCAGTGTTTCGGGGAGGCTGTGGAATCTTGCACTTGACCGAGCAGTCCTGACTGTGGACCCTCCATGTGCTTCTTTCCTCCGTTACTGTCTCCATCACTAGCACTCCTGGGAATGGGTCTAAGCCTCACCTCCAACCTCAGTATTTAGAGCTTTCAGTGAGTGGTTAGCAACTGTGTTGGTTTAATTTTCATTGCAACTTGATTGAATTTAGTGTCATGTAGAAGACACACCTTTGGGTGCATCTATAGGATTTTCCAGAGAGTTTTAACTGATATAGGAAAATCTACCCTAAATGAGTGCAATACCATTCCAGGAACTGGTGTCCCAGACTGATGCTGAAGGAGAAAGCAGGCTGAGCACCAGTGTTCATTTCTCTCTGCTTCTTGAATGCAGACACAATGTGACCAGCTCCCTCACTCTCCCTCTGCAATGATTCCCTGCCATGACGGACTGTACCTTCAAGCGAGCCAAAGTAAGTCCTTCTTTATGTTGTATCTGCCAGGTATTTTGTCAGAAGGATCAGAAGTTCAAGGTCATCCTTGACTATGTAGTGAGTTCAAGGCCAGCCCAGTCTACTTGAAACACTTTCTCATTACTCCTCACTTACAAAACGAAAAACAAGGCCGGGCGTGGTGGTCCAAACCTTTAATCCCAGCACTCTGGAGGCAGATGCAAGTGGATCTCTGTGAGTTCAAGGCCAGCTGGGGCTATAGGGAGATCCTGTCTCAAAAAGACCAAAAAATAAAAAATAAAAGAGTCTAACTGAGAACCCAGGTCTTATTGGTTTTTAGAGACTCAGAAGCTCCGAGGAGGCATGGTACACGAGAAAACTGGAACTGGAGGGCTTGGAACTGGAGGCAAGACCGAGACTGGAGAGGTCTGAGATGGCTAAGGGTGAGCCTCCAACAGAGTAGACAGTGAGCAGCAGCCACAGACTTAGGCAGCAAGGATGGCGATTGTCCATTAACACCCCCTGGGTACTGGGGTGCTAAAGGAACGCAATGTCAGGCTCTTCTCTGCCCAGGAGTCCACCTTAAGGGACTTGGCCTACATCCTCCTGCCACCTTTGCCAACTTCCCATTGCACAAGCCCAGCTCTGCTACAGGAAGAGCAAGCACTTTTTGCTTGAGTCCCCTGAAGCCACTGTATGAGGCACCTGTATGGACCCACTAGGCACTCATACAGGCTGTTGTGGTTTGAGGGCGAGCTGTCCTCCACAGGTTCATGTGTTTGCACGCTTTGTGGCGTTGTTTTGGAAGGTTGTGAAACCTTTAGAAGGTGATGCCTCATGGGAGGAAGTGGGTCATTGGGTCAGACCTTGTGGTTTTATAGCCCTTCCCCACTCGCCATTGGCACTTTGCTTCCTAACAGTGAATGACCAGTTGCCTTCTGCTGTAGCTATCATACCTTCCCTGCCAGGATGGACTGTATCCCTTCTTAAAAATTTTTTCTGAGGCAAGTCTCACTATGTAGCCCTGGCAGATCTGAAACTCAATATGTAGACCAGGCTGTTTTCGAACTCCTAGAGATTCACTTGCTTCTGCCTCCCAAGTGCTGGAATTAGAGGTATGTGTCACTACAGCTTGTTAAGTTTTTTAAAAGACTATTTTTATATGTGTGTGTGTGTGTGTGTGTGTGTGTGTGTGTGTATGTATCTGTGTGAGTGAATGCCATGTCTGTGTAGGTATCTGAAGAGGCCAGAAGAGGGCATCAGATCCGTTGGAGTCAGAGTCACAGGAGATTGAGTCATGTTCGTAACTGCTAAGCCATCTGTCTGGCTCCTTCCCCCATATCTGAAATAGCCAAAGTAAGCCCTTCCTTCCTTAAGCTGCTTTTGTCACGCATTTTATTGTAGCAACAAGCAAAGTAATTCATATAGAGACCTAGCCGGGAACTGTGACAGGTTGGCATGGGCACACCTTGAGCAAAAGGCAATGGCAGCCAGTGGTTGGCACTCTCCTTTCCTGCCCCTCAGGCATGATCTGCCAGCTCCTCAGAGTCAGTCCCATTGGCAATGAATGCCCATTGCCTGCCAGTGACTGGTGCAGTCAGTCACCTTTATGTCGACTTCCTTCACTTCTGAGCTTCACTGTTTCCTAGGTTCTTGTCATGGGCTTTGCTTTCTGGGAGCCTGAGCTACAATGTCACTCACACTTCTGGGTTAGAAAATGGTACTTGCCTCTACTCTAGCCCTCTTTCTGTTCCCATGTGCTTCAGGGGCCAGAAGGCTCTAGAGAACTGTTCCAGAATTCTGCATCTTTTTCTGCTAGAAAAAGCCCTGGCAGGGACTGGAGGTGGAGGCAGTTCTTGCTGCAACATGGCAACCACTGGCTGGCAGGCAATAGCATGGTGCCACACTCCTGCTGTCTTGTTTGATGGATGTGCAACTGGAATGTTGGCAGGAATTATCTGCAGGGTAGAAGTCTGGGTGATATGGCTGTGAGTACAGAGGTATGCCCTGACTTCTGTCCTCACTCCCTGTGTGAGCTCTCATCCTGGATGAGATGCCCGCAGTGTTTCTGCATGCGGAGCCATGGTTCACGTGGCTCCCTCAGCTCGCTCCATCACATATACCACCAGCCTCTCAGGTGAGACCTGGAGTCACACATGTCCCCAGAGACCTCCAACAGGAGACGGAGATGGAGGGCCACATTCCATAGATCAGCTTAGGAAAGACTGACTTTTTCTTGCAGCTGGGATTAGTCCCTTCTCTTGACATCTGCTAACCCTTCTGTCCTGTGGAGGCTGGGGCATTGGCAAGATAGCTTTCTGATCTGTCCTCATTCCCTGTGGTCTGCAGATGTTGGGTCCTGGAGGATTATTGATCCTGATAAAATGGTATCCTATTTTATTCTGGTGGATGGGGTTCTGAGAACAAGATACCTGGTTTATTGACAGACATCTTGTAGTCATGAGGAGGTGGCAAGTGTGAGGAGGACAGGGTCATTCTGAGCATGACAGAGTGGATAGTAGAAAACACTGAGGACTATAACAACACTGAGCTGTCTCTACTGGTTGGCATCATTCAGTCAGGATCTTTATTGAGGCCACTCAAAGAGGCCATCCTGAAATTCTTCAGTGCTTCTCTCACACTGGCATCCTGGAACTTGGGAATGCTGAGACCCACCCCTAGGATCTAAATCAGGATTAGGGTATCGTGAGTGGGCGAAGAATTTAAGAGGGTACACACAACAACACAAGAATCAAGGTAAATAGCATTTTAATACAATATTTTAAAATATCAAAATTAATGCAAAAATACATGATGAGCAAGATGTCCAGATTTTAGGTACAGCAGGACTGGGGTTGTGAATTAGACCAGCTCTTCTTGTACCTCCTTACAGACAGGGCAGACTCAAATGATCCCATCTCTGACAGTATATAGAATGGCGGGGGCAGGGTTCTGGGTTAGAAGCCGGGTTCAAGGTCAGCTCTCTTGGTGACCCTAAGCCAATCTCTTCCCTTCTCTGGTCTTTGGCTATCTTACATGTCTTGCGTAGAGGTCAGGGCATTGGCAAGATGGTCTCCTGACCATTGCCTCCAGCCTGCTGAGGTTACTGTCCCTTTTCCTGGGAGGCCATGTCTCCAGGGCCATCACTCCCAGCTATTAATATCTTGGCCATCCCTGGCCTGAGCAGGGTGTTTAATGACTGCCAGCTGTGACTCTGGTCCCTTCCCCTTCCCCTGGGAGAGATAAGAACAGTTCCTGTTCCCACATGGGGGTAGGGGTAGGGAACTGGGCTACTAATTAAAACGCCCTGAGTGGGCCAGGATGGGGAGCTGAGTTAGACTCCTTACCCCACTGGGCCCAGCACACACCTTCCACCCACTGTTCCCCTTAAGGGGTTGTCCTGGTCTCTCCACTCTCTGTCACTTTAGGTCATGATTCCAACAGCCTTGGGGTCTCTCATCATATATTGGACAGGCACCACATTCAGCACGTCTCAAACCAGGTCATTGTCTCCCTAACTGACCTCCTCCTTTTCCTGTTGATGGACGAGCATCCTTTCCAGACTTATACCGTGAGCTCTTCTTGGCACCAACCCCCACTGCCACCCCTCAGTATCATCTAAAGAGGCCTCCTCTTGTCTGGCAAGAGTTCTTGACATCTACTCACCTGGTTAGGTGTCCCTGGCCACTAACATGCTACCTTTGGACCTGAAGATCCCACATGGTCCTCAGAGGATAACTCAAGAGTCGCTCTGCTAGTAAAGGGGCCACCCTTCTTGGACAGCCTGTGCCCCAGAGTGTAAGAGCTACCTGCATTCTGGCCTTTCCCATAGGACTCCTCTGGGTTGGGATGGTGGGACTTCCTGTCCTTAGTTTCTCAGGCTATACCCACATGAGTTAACTGGGCTTTGCCATCAGAGACTATGGCAGGGCTTGTAAGGTGTCACCAGAAGCTGGGTTCTAGTCCTGGTTCCACCTGGGTCTAGGTAGGGCTCATCTGGGGCCAGTGGCTTGATCTAAGGGCCAGGTTTTGGGGCTGACCCTAAGTACTAGCACATGGCCTCTCCTCTTGTATCTCACCCTTGGAGTTCTGAATTGAGGTCTGCCTTCTGTCATTGCCTCCTACTGAGACCTAGGTGAGAGTGCTGAGCCTTAAAGTGGCCAGCTTTGGTGAAGTCCTTCCTAATGTCCACCAGGTGGCAACAGAGATGAGTTGGATGAGTTTGACAGGTGTCTGGCAGCACCAGAAGAGACCTGGGTGCTTGGGGGAAGGAGACAGGATTGGCAGAAGCCTGCCTATGGCCACCCTATTTCATAGTTATTAGTAACCTGGTTTGTCTGCCTAAATTCTCTTAGCCTCTCGCCCAAGGCTTTCAGCCTCTCCTAATCCCAGAATGCCCACCACTCTAAAGACTTCTGACCCCTCCCAGAGCAGTGGCCCACCTCTGCTCTTCCTTTCTCTTAGTTTTATTCACTCTCTGTCCTCTCAGCTGATAACTGCTCTCCACTCATGGCTCTGTGCTTTACTCCAAAGCTATGGCACACTACTGCTTGGGGGAACTTTGGGCACCAGGGTGGGTGAACCAGTCTAGCTAGGCATGAGGGTCCCTTATGGTACTTACATATCTCAGGAGGCCCCTGATCTGTCATGGGATGGTACTGAATAGTGGAAGCCTTTGAAGGAGGCTTGCAGGCAGATCTGAGCTGTTGCCAGCCCACCCCGGCCTCTTTCTACCAGCCTGGCATCCATCTCTGGCCTGTCTAGCAAGACAACCCCACATGTTTACAGAGTGAAACCAAAGAGGCAAGTTTGCACAAGTGCTTGGGCACTATCTCTCGCTGACCAATGTCACCTGCTTTGCCACACTGCAGTTTCTAAACCTTTCCATTAGTCACACAGCCTCTGCTCACTGACTTACACTGGGACATCTGTGCTGATCTGAATCCTCTTGGCCCCTGGGCTACAGCAAATCGGTCTTTATGTTCCTTATTTGCTCCTTGTTCCTGGGAATGGCTGATCTGACAGCCACACAGAAACACAATCACTGCTTTATTTGGCCTGAGGCTAGACCACCTCCTCTTGGCTGAATTTAGGAACTGAGGGTCACAATGGGCCCTGTTGTAACTTTGTAGCTCTCAGAAGGTGTGTTGAAGGCTCTCAGATATGTGCTCCTCTTGTGGAGATGTGGGGTTCCTGTCCAAAGCCAGAAGAGAGGTGGTGGCTTTAGTGGACCACCTCTCATTGGAGTAGAGAGGACATGGCTGCTGACTGGAAGCAGGAGACCCACAGCTGCCAGGAGAACCAAGTCAGTCAGAGCCAGTATTTATTGTTATACAAGCCTGGTGCAGTTCCAAGGGGATCTGCTGACAGGGACTTGTGTAGAAAGCTTTCGCCCCATAAGGGCGAAGAGAAGCACGAGATGCTCTGACCATCAGGCTCACACCAATGACACACTCAGCCATCCTTTGAGGAGGCACAGGGACTGGGGACTTATTTAGGGCAGTGATATCAGTGGTGATATAGAAACCCCAGAAGAAGCCAGCAGGTTAAATATATAAAAAGGTAGCAAATGAAGAGTCTGCATCTTTGTGTCTCAGCTGGATATGAGTTCAAACCCTAGTTGTATGGTGGGGAGATTCCTGCTCTTTCTGAGACTCAGTTTCCCCACCTGTGAAATCGGGTTGATGTGAGGATTAAGTCTCTGAGCCTTGTTGCAATAGTTGGCACGTAGGCGACCACCCGGGAAGGGCAGCTCGCTATTGCTTTGGTTGTGCGTAAGGCTGGTGTGACGATTCTACTTGCTGGACACAGCCGCTCTTGAGCATTGGCTGGGGCCGTCTTCTCTCTTCTCAGAGCTCCTCGGTAGGTGGATAAAGGACGCTGGGACCATTCCATCCTAAACGAGGATCACAAGATCACAAGGCAGCTGTGATCCCCACACTGAAACTCCAGGTCACTACCATTTTCTGCCTGAGGTAGAGAAACTCACCCACTTCGAGGAGCTGGCAGATAAGAGCAGACCACCCGGGGAGCGGATGGCATCCTCAGGGTGGGTCTGACAGGAAACACTTAACCCAAAGCCACTAGACAGCAATGATGGAATTCCAGCCACCACCTGAGCTGAAACTTTCTGCCATCAGAGCTCAAAAACTTTGAGGATGGGCGGCTGCTTTCCTCCGATTGGTTAAAAGACACATCAGGGAGGATGAGAATGTAGATTTTGTGCCCGTGATTGGCAGAGAGGCCCTTGGAGGCGGACTCTAGATGCTGGTCCCTCCCTGCATCCTTCAGGGTTTAATCTCCAGGCTCTCCAGCTTGTATGGAAGCCACACCGGCCGGTCTAAGGGAAGTCCTGACCCAGGCTGGAGCTGGCGAAGCCACGGCAGATCTCTGCTCCCCGAGCCGGCGCGGGGTAGGTGTGAAGCGGCCTGGCGGCCTCTGGCGGTCAGACCAGGGAGACCTCGGCTTGGAAGCTGGAGGAGCGGCGCGCGCTGGGGCTGACGCGGGTCAGCATGGAGACCTGCGTGCTGCACGTGGCCCCATTGCTGCCTCCCCACGGGTGCTGAGATTTGGAGGTCCAGCCCAGGACGCCCTGCAGGTGCCAGCGCCGCCACTTCCGTCGCAGCTCCGCCTGCACCTAGGGGCGGGAGGGTGATTAGGATGGACACAGCGAAGCCTTCTCTGAGGCCATCGCTGCTCTACCAGCCAGATGGGCCCTAGTCCGAACTGAGATTCCCAGATGTGGTCTTGTTCGGGGCAGAGTGGGGACAGGGCTGGAAGCCAGGGTCAACTCAGAATCTTGGGAGAGGAAGAAGGTGGGGGTGGATAGTCACACAAACCGCAGTTCAGAGAGGCAGAGGACTGCTGGCTGCGGCTGTGTCCTGATTCTTTATCCCAGCTTCCCAGCTCTCTTGAGGAACTGCACCTTCCCTCGCTGCCCTCAACTGAGTCTGCACCCTCTTAGCTAGAAGTCTCTAACTTTAAGGGGCACAGGAACCCCGCCCCCAACCACACACCTGGATTGTTAAAGTGCGGACTGTTGTAAGTCCCCAAGTCTGTGAAGGTCTCAGATCTGCATTTTAAATGAGATTCTAGGCATCTGGAATTCTACCATCTGAGGACCACACTTGGAGTGGCACTCTATAAACCAGCTTTGCCCTCAATTATGCCATCACTGTTTGTGGAACCTGAGCCTGGGAATTCTCTCCTTGGACACCAAGGTCTGGGAGGCTCTTACCTCGCCATTGAGGAAGCAGTAGAGGATGGCCACTACAAAACCCTGGAGAGGAAGAAGGCAGAAGTGAGGCGGAGACTCTGGGTACTTCCAACCCATACCCATGTTCCCTCCCCACCCCCAGACCCGCTATCCCCCTGGTTAAGGAAGCACAGGGCACAAAGTAGGTGTTTAATCTATACTCATGTCAAGAAGACTGGAATCTACTGCCAGAGTCCCAGCCAGCTCCAGGTGATTTTCTTAAGAGAAGGGAACCCACCTAGAGCCCACAGTTCATACCTGGAAAGATCCCACAACAAGCTCGAAGACCATTTTCACTTCTGCCTTAAAGTTGTCAGGGAAAAAGGCGAACATGACGTAGTGGACTCCAAACAGGGGAATGAGCAGGAGTGTGGACTTGGCCAGCCTCCTGAGGACAGGGAAGGGCAGGAGGTAGATTATATATATCCACACGTGGGCACACCAGATGGGGATAGCAACCAGGAGGTGTCAGATGGACAGTGAGTCCCCTCCAAGCCATGTTCATGTCTGTTCCTGTCCTCCACCTGCCAGTGATCCCACCTCTTGTCCTCTACCTCCTTGCCTGTGGGAAAGCCTCAGAGAGACTGAAGCCCCTTCCGTTCTCCCTGTTCTGGAGGAGAGAGGCTGGTGAGGAGCAGTGTAGATACGATTTTAACTTCTGTTTTCAGGAAGTGAGACTTCCTGGTCCCTCTCCTCTGGGTCTGTTTCTCCAGCCTGCATATTGGGGTAAATGTGTGCCCAACATAGCTATACTTCAGAGGTGCCTGCTGTCACCTCAGAAGAGCTTTAGGTACATCTGAGAAAGACTAGCTCCTTTTGGGAACAAAGACTTCTGGGAAAGGAGTCTTTCTAGCCGAAGGGCTAACCACAGGTGCCCAGGGCTCAGGAGGGTGAGTGCTCAGATTTATGCCTGGTCACCTAGTTGATCTGTGAAGCTTTGTAGCTTAGACTATTTTGTACTTTTGGCTGTCTCACTGAGGCTTTGTCTCCAAGAGTTGCCACTTTCCCTGAGGCACCATCTTTCTCCTCAGCACACTATCCTGCAGCAAAGAGTAAGCTCATCCCTCTGTGGCCTTGGAGCCTAGCAGAGCCAGTATTCACTCTAGGCTCTAATCTCTCCCTCCGTGGTTCAGCTCACCTGACCCCCTACCTGGTCCAGGCAGTGAGGATCATGAACACCATGATCACTCAGCAGGAAAGAGGTCTGGGGGCATGTCTCTGTTTCTGTCTCTTCTGCCTTAGCCCTCTGAGTCTGAGGTCCCACCCCAAGCTCTGAGCAGATGTGCCCTGGCCCCTCCCCCTCCTTCCTGGGCCTGGCTCTCAGTCATGCCAGGATCCTGAGTGCTGCCCACGCTGCCTTGGCTGTGAACCCATCTCATATACTGAGGCTGACAGATGGAGGCTTTCTTTAAATTGAACAGTGGGAACTGACAGCCCCTCCTTGGGGATCGCCAGCTCGGGCTCCTGCCACCCCTTCTGCATGTGACAGCTGTTCCTTTTCCATCCCACCCACACAGACCTGGCTGTGCCTGGCTTAGGTTCTCGTCCTCAGACAGGAGCCCACTGTAGCCACTGGAATTTGGGAAAAAAGGCCTCCCAGATAAAGGGCATGATGAGTGTGTGCAGGCCAGTGCTTTCCATGGGGCTTTCCCTTCTCAACCAGAAAGGGAAGTTATGCCCACACAACCAGATGGGGACAGAGTATTGTCACACCAGGAATGGAAGCGAACCTCAGCCTCAGCCCAGACAATCACAGGATTCCAGAATAGAACCCCAAATCCAGCAGCTCGTGACTCTCTAGCGGGGAGTATTCCAACTACAGCATAGACTTCCCCTAGCAGCCTAAGAGCATTCTAGGATCATAAGACTGGAAGGCCCTTGTGGGACTATCAGGCTTGTTTGTTCTGCATAGTCTGGGGCCTCAGTTTCTCATTCCCATCTGTGAGAATGCAGGCCCTGTCACCTTCACATAGGTGCCCTGGTCACTGTTTGCTTTTCTTTCATTCACCTGCAAACTCTTGCTACCATAGAAGCATGCTTCTCTTTACAGTGCCCAGAAAGGAGCATAATCACTGTCCCATGGACACTGTGTCCCCTGTGATGGTTAATATTGATCGTCAACTTGATAGGATCTAGAAACATCTGGAGAGTTTCTAAACAGGGTTAATTGAGGTTAGAAGACCCACCCTGAATGTGGATGGTGCCATATTCTAGGTTGGGGTGCTAGGCTGAGTAAAAAGGGAGAAGGCGAGCTGAACAGCATTCATTTCTCTCTGGTAAACTCTTCCTGCTTTAAGTTGCTTCTGTCATGTATTTGGTTTCAGCAACAAGGAAAGCAACCAATACCCCCCTCTTCCTATCTGTGGTAATGTACCCCAAACCCTGGAGGGACGGGACATGGTACACCCTAAATCCTGGAGGAAGAGGAAGTGGGCATCTGTCCTTTGTGCAAAATGGGAGGCATTTTACAGGAACCACGAGAGTGACATGAGATGATACATAGAGACCCTTGGCCCATGTGTGACATAAAAACTGCAGATGTATCACTGGGGAGTACTGAGCATGACTGTCTCACAGTGGTCTAAGGTTCCTGAGGGTAATCATCTGCTGGGCACCTGTTGCACCCCTTTTGTCTACCAGGTATAGCCCAGTGTCTGGGTACAGAGTATGAGGAAGACTCAGATTTTCTGTGTCCCCTCAAACTCCACGGAGGGTAGGAGATTCATACTTGGAAGGATGCTGGGTGAGTGCAGGAATGGCAGATGTGACTGCAGAGGGCAGTCTGGTAAGGGCAGGTGATGCCAGGGACACCAGTGGCTGACTCTGGTCATGAGAGTGGAGGTGGGCAAGAACGATGACTGCCTTTTGGGAAGTCTAGAGATACAGGGCACAGGGGCCTCACTGGGAGGTATGAAGTGGGGTGAGCTAAGAACTCAGGATCTGGCACTGGGCATTGGACCCACACTTACGAGTATGGACTGGTGTCATTCTTCCCAATGTCAGGGGGCCGCAGCTTCTGAACCAGGATTCGGATGATGCAAATAAACAGGATGAAGTTCACCTATTGGACAAGGGTCCCCAATGTAGTTCATTCAGAGAGGGGAAACCGGGGCCTCCAGTTCCCTGGGCTGTCTTCTTCCCCAGGGCCCTGTTGCTTCCCCATAGTACCTCTCACCAGCTCTTTGAGGAAAGTCATCTGGGAACTCTCCTTTGCATCCCTGGGAACCCACCCCCTATGACCTGCTTGCTCTAGAAGAGGAACTGGACGCATGGGGGTGGAGTGATGGAAGGCTGGGCTTCCATTCTAACCTAGACACTCATTTTCTTTGTGGTCCGAGGTTGGCTGCCCACTCACTCTGGACTTAGTGGTCAGAGGGGCGCTTACCAAGATGGAGGTGAGGATGGGGGCCTTGATGATCCACCACAGTGAGGAGCTGATGGTGTCCCAGCACCTGAGGTTATGTGGAGAGAGCTCCTCAGTCCAAGTCGAGTCAGCCATCCCCCAGCTGCTCCTGGCTCCACCCACAAGCCCAGAGCCTGCTCCTCCCCCATCTCTCCCTCCCTTCTCTGTCTCTTGCTTTGGGCCAGGTACTATGGTCTTTCTATCTGCCAAACCATCATCGTACCCAGGGACTAGGTCCAAATGCTAGAGCCAGGGGGAGGGGATGGGGCAACAGCTCACCCAAAATCCTCAAAATAGATCCTGATGATGGTCCACACCATGATGAATATGCTGGGTACCCCTGTCAGGGCCAAGGAGAGAGGAAGAGGAGAAAATAGGGGTAGAGAGCACAGGGGAAAGGACCAGAATAAAGTCAGAGAGAGAGAGAGAGAGAGAGAGAGAGAGAGAGAGAGAGAGAGAGAGAGAATTGTGAGTGCTCAGGGCTGCCACCTTCAAGTTACATAGGTTGTTCACTGTCCACTGAGGTAGTGGAGCTCTATGCTTGAGGGGCAGTGTACATTTGGAAGAATAGTCTTTTTCGGATTTTGACGCTTAAGCGTCAGATGGATGGGCATTGATCTTGTGTGTCAGGGCTGAAGGGGAAACGAATGGCCGCTCTTAGGCTCTGCTGTACAGAGCAGCTGCAGACTGGGGGCTGTGACCCGAGGGCCACTCATTCTGGGGACCTTAATCATGGTTGACAGAGACCCTTGTAAGCCAGAACTAGGATCCCTCCCCTGCCCAGTAAGGTTCCCCAACCTTGCCCCCTCCCTGGTACCATACCCCAGCCGATGAGTATGTACCCCCAGAAGTACTTCCGCTCAGAGAAGAAGGAGACTGCCAGCAGGGTGTGCAGGTAGAGGCCTTCCACCAGCAGCCAGAAGAAGTTGGCCATGACACAGTACTGGAAGAAGACCACAGCTGCCTTGCAGCCCACCTGCAGTGAGGAATGAAGGAGCAGCTCAGGGGCTGGCAGGTCCCTCACTGGTTGGAGGACAGTTGCAGGCAGTTGTTGTTTCATCTCTGCCAGTTCCCTGTCAGCCTCTTGAGATGCATACAGTAGGAATCCCTGTGGTTCCTCAGTTTACATCCTTGGGTATTTTGGGAGAAGCTGGTGGTGTTAATTATCCATCTTTCAGTGTATCATCTATACATCTTCTGCCTACACATCCTACAGTCTTTGGGCACAGGCAATCCTCAACCTCTGGTCTGCATATAGTTAAGGATAGCTATGAACTCAGCCCAATACAAAACTGTAAACTTGGTTAAAATGCTATGAAACTTTTACATGTGATATTTGTAGGAACTGGATGGTGGGGTTCTCCAGAGTGAACTTTATAGAGAATTATCGTGTCACAATGTAAAAAGATTGGCCACACCTACTACCTGTCTATCCACCTAACCATCCAACCTCCTACATATCTGCTAGCCATTTGTGTGTGTGTGTGTGTGTGTGTGTGTGTGTGTGTGTGTTAGTCTCACACTGTAATCCAAGCTGGTCTAGAATTCACTATATAGCCCTGACTACTTTCCAACTCACAGCAATGCCTCAGCCTCCCATGTTCTGAGATTACAGATGTGAGCCACCATGCCTGGCCATTTATCCATTTGTGGATCCCATAATTATGGATCTCATCCTTCCAACACATGACAACTCGGCCATCTATTCATCTACCATCCAGTCATCCCTTCTTCACCTGTTCGTCTTCCCATCCATCGACCCACCCACTCACTTGTCTTTCTGCCCACTCACCTAGCCATCTCTCTAGCCACTTTCCATTTGTCCACTTCATCCACTTAACCACCCTTTTATCATTCATCTATCCATTCACAGTCCACTCCTGCAGTCCTGCTTTCTGCCCACCTGCATGCCCCCCCACTGTCCTGCCTTCCTTCCTCTGTCAAGCCATCTCTTTCCCAATCAGACCCCCAAACATGTTTTTACTTTACCCTTGAACCAGCCCATGGATTGCCCACCATCTTATTCCAGGAGCTAGAGGTAGGAGGATGAGTTCTTGCTGGGGTCTCTAAGAGGCCCTGACCATGGGGGTGTGGGTTGAGGCTGTGGAGGGGGCCCAGAGGCAGTGTGAAGGCTGACAGGAGTGCAGAGGAGGGGAGGGTGGAGAGAAGAAAAGGGGAAAGTAGCAGAGTGGATCTTCGTCCTGGGGTCTGGAGCCACTGGTTGGAAGAATGGTCAACCAGGCAGGGGAGGACAGTAGGGGATCCATGGAGACTCAAAACAGGGCAATCAAGGGGAGGCCTTGCTGGAACAACTGAAAGTCTCCTGGGCCATCTCCCTCTTCCCCAAACAGTCGCCATTCCAGATCCTGCCTGTGAGCCAGGGCTTCAAGCTGCCCGCCTTTCAGTTTTCACTCCCTCTGTAACCAGAACCCAGGGTCCCTCCTTCCTTCTCAGGTCTTTGGCTATGAGGCCTCCTCAAAGAGCAGCCTCTCCTCTCCTCCCTAGGGTTAGAAAGGCTTTTCCTGGGTCACACTTTAGTTCCTCCAGCTTCAGGCTCCTTTATCAGCTTTACAAGAATACTCAGCTCTTTGAGAAGACAGTTGTCTATGCTTCTTCCTCCTTAGAAAGAAGGTTTTGTTCATGGCCTGGCTCTGGAAGCTGGCTTCTTCCATGATGTGGGGCAAGCTTGCGAGAGGCTGCCGGCAGCTCCCCAGCTCTGCACTTGGCCCCAGCTTTTAGGGTGACCCTGCGTTTTCTCTCCCTTATTGAGGTACTTAAGATACCACCACCATGGGTCTGTTTTTGGAGTGGAGGCGCTGATGACCCTGATGCAGTGTGCTGCGTCTCTGCATCACTGGGAAGCTGTGCATCCCCAGCACAACGTATGGGAAGGGGTCAGGGTTATCTCAAGCTCTGTCCTAGTGTGGGGACTCCTACTGTGATGGTTAATGTTGTCAACCTGACAGGAGTTAAAATCACCTAGGAGACAAGCCTCCGGGTGCGACTGTGAAGGAGTTTCTAGATTTAGTTAATCAAGGAGGGAAGACCCACTCTAGTTGTGAGCAGCGCAGTCCCACAGGCTGGTGTCCTGGACTGACTAAAAAGGAGAAAGTGAGCTGAGCACCATCATGCATCTCTTCTTGCTGACTATAGACACAATATGACCAGTTGTCTCATAGTTCTACCGTGCCTTCTCCACTATGGACTGTACCCTCAAAACTGTGAGTCAGAATAAACCCTTTCTTCCTTAACTTGCTTTTGTCAGGTATTTTGTTACACCAGTGAGAAAAATAACTAATACAGAGACAAGGCCTACACTGGCAATGAATCCTTCAGAGGTTCGCTGAGTGTCCTGTCCCTAGAAAAGTCTAGGACTAGACTGAGGGTCTCTGGGAAGATGGGGAAGAAGGACAGTGTTGTGGAGGGCAGAGTCTTGGTTGCAGAACACAGAGGGCCAAGCTGGGAGGAATCTGGAAAGGCCTTGCAGATGGGGAAACTGAGGCAGGGAGTTGCCTAAGACCAGGTAGGAAGCTAGTGTTGAGGTAGGATGAGGGCCCTGAGCTATGACTGAGAGATAGCTACCTGTGTTTCTCATCAACAGAGTCAGGGCTGTGAGCACATAGGTGGCTCAGCAACCTGCTGTTGCTGGTGGAAGGGAGTGGGGTTTGAGACATGGCCAGGTGTGTGTCGGGGGGTTCCGTTCTTGAGAAGAGGAGAGAAGGGAGGTGGTGGGGAGAGTAAGACAGAGACAGACTGGGGAAAAAGGAAGAGGGAGGAGGAAGAGGAGCAAAAGGAACAGGACGGGGAGGAGGAGGATCAGGAAAGGGAGAAGAGATTCTAGTGGAAGGGAGGGAGAAAGAGAAGGAGGGATGAGGCAGAGAGAGGGAGGGAGGGAGGAGAAAGAGGAGGAGGAGGGGTCCAACCGTGTTGGAGAGGCTAGGCAGTTCCTCACCGAGCCCTCAGAGCAGTGGTCCATCTCCCTGCTGTTGAAGAGAGCCAGGTCCTTGATGAAGACCGCTGTAGCCCTCAGGATGAAGGACATGAAGAGATGCATGTGGATGTAGTTCCGTGTGCAGTGCAGCTTCCTGCAAGGGGCATGCACATCTGGGAGGCTGAAGGGACCTTGGATCCCCCACCCTGGCTGCCATAGTTTTGTGCTCCGGACAAGGCAGGTAGGAGACATGTGGCTTCTAGGGTACAAGTCTTGCCTCCAAGGTGCCCTACCCCCAGGCCTCACACCCACTCGTGCAGACAGAGTGTTTCAGCAGGCTCTATGCCTGGTGCCTAATCTACAGGCTAGGAGACAAGACTGTAACAGTGACCACATCTTAGCCACCTGCTTTCCCAGGGGATTTGGCCTGGCAGAATGGGAGGAGGAGGTAGGATCAGGGACTGGAGCTGTTTGGGGGCAGGGTATGACAGCAGAGGAAGTAGGCCACACCCGGGCCAAGCTGGGCTCCAAGAAAACGAGCCACTTCCCATGTTTGCTGCCTGGGCTGAACCTCACCTGAACAGGCTCAAGATAGCCATGGCAACCAGGAGGGTGGCGAGGGACAGGCTGTATCCGATGGTGTAGCCAGTCTTCACGGAGCTGTAGAACATGGTCTGCTGCTGCAGTGGGGGAGGGGGAAGATCTTGGATGGGGTGGGGAGTTCAGCTTGCAGCTGTTAATGGGAGGGGGGGTTGTCTATGCGCTCTACCTAGAGACACTGCTTAACCAAAGGAAGGTAGGCCTAGGGCTTACAGAAGCAGCTGAGTGGTGCCCACCAAGCCCCCAACACTCCTTAACACCCTGGTTTCCATGGCAGGATGGAGCATGCTCAGAGGGGTTGGGAAGGAAATGCATTCTTCCCTCTGCTTCTGCATGTCAGTATGAAGAAGAGTGGAGGCCCCAGATCGTCCCCTTGTCAATTATTCATTCATTTGTTATTTTGAAGAATTCTGAGTCAGAGTTTCGATATGTAGCCTCAAACTCATGATCCTTCTGTGCTAGTCTCCCAAGTGCTGGGACTACAGGTAATACCATCGTACCTGGCCAGTCACATGTTCTTTTTCTTCTCTGTCTTTCGGGGAGGAGGAAGGGAGAAAGATCCAATGAACAGTTGCTCATGTGGATGGAGGTCAAATTTTAGATATTATTCCTTGGATGCCTTCTACCTTATGTTTTAAGGTAGGGTTGGGCTTGCCAATTTGGCTATTCTGGCTGGTCAGTGAGACCCAGGGATCCACCTGCCTCCATGTCCCCAGAGCTAGAATTTTATAATCGCATATTACTGCATTCCCTGCTCTTTTATATGCCTGCTGAGGATCAAATTCAGGTGCTCATGCCTGCATGCTAAGTACTGGGCTATCTCCCAGGCCATTCCTTTATTATTCAGCTGTATGTTGGCACCCTTTCTTAGCCAACTCTGGACTTAGCACTCTGGGACACTGAGACTGGTGGTCTTTCAGAGCCTCACCCAAGGCCCTGTCTTTGGTCAGGAATGTTAAAAACCATGATGATGCTCTCAGGAGTTGAGGTCAACAGGAAGAAGCTAATGTGACTTTTTTTTAATGTGGGAGGCTGAATAACACTGGACCCCAAAGGCTTTGTGCTTGGTTCCCACTTCCAATGTTCTCTGTGATGGCCAATCATTGTCAACTTGATTGGATTTAGCATCACCTGAGAGACATATCTCTGGGCTTATGTATGAAGGTGTTTCCAGAGAAGCCCCACCCTGAAGGTAGGTGGCACCATCCCATGGTCTGGGCTCCCAGAATGAATAAAAAGGAGAAAATGCCTGAGCACCAGCATTCATCTCTCTCTGCTTCCTGACTGCAGAGGCATGTGACCAGCTGCCTCACACTCCTGCTGCCGTGCCTCCCTGTCATGATGGGCTGGACCCTCAAATTGTGAGCCAAAATAAACCTTTCCTTCCTTAAGCTGATTTTGTTAGGTATTTTGTCATAATAACGAGAAAAAGAACTAAGCCACCTTCCCTGTGGACAGGTAGACAGAGCACCCGAGCAGAGGCTCCTGGTTAACAGTAATTTAACACTGAGTAACAGTGAGTTGAGACTCAAGACATAAGTGAGCTTGGAAAGGCTTTGAGAGGTACTTCCTTGGGAAGAGATGAAGCCCTGTATGAGAAGGGCATCTGGGGGTGGGGCAGATGCCATCAAAGATGACAGATAGCTGGACACTCAAAGCAGTGAGGGGCTCTTAGATGAGGACCCCAATGGCTCCCCATGTTCTTACAGAGACCTGCTCCAGGGCTCAGAGGCTAGTTCCCTTCCTCAATATCCCCTCTTGAGGGGGGAAGAGTGGTAGTGTCTGTCTGTCCTGCCACCTCTAGGCTGGAGATCAGCTCCCGACAGGCAGAGATAACCTAGCTGGGGTGCTACTTCAGTTGTGGCTGCTCTAGGTATGCCTCCTTGGCTGTGATCCCCACAAAAACCCTGTGTGCACACTGTTGGGGAGCCAGGAGCCAGGCCTCTGGAGAGAAAAGCATGAGGAAGATGAACCCTGGGTGCCCCTCACCTCATCAAAACTGGATGCCCTGTCATCAAGGCCGCAGGCGATGGGGTACGGACCTGGTTCCAGCTGTGACCAGCCCTCTTCTGTGCAGGTGCGGCTGATGTTGCGACCTGGGAACAGGTGCAGAAAGCAGAGATGCTGAGGCTAGAGCAAAGAAGCAGAGCACAGGCCAGAGCTTGATCCTCCTCTCCCCAGCCCCTGGTGCTGCCAGTCTTCAGCTGACCTGACCAAGACCCTGGAGACCCTTCAGGAGGGGAGAAACTCCCAGAGGGCTTCTGGGGCCCTGTTGCCTAGGTAACAGACTCAGAGCAGACGTTCCTGTGACTCCATTTTACAAAGCAGAATTTGGCTTCATTCTGAGTGCAAATGGTTTGTGTAATAGTTACCACCTGTGTAGCATCAAGCGCAAGACACAGACTGATGAATAACGTATTCCTACAAACAAAAGGGTGCACATTACGCATTATCAAAAGTAGATTCGGAACATATGAGCCCAGAGGGGTATTAAAACCATGTCAAAAGAACCAGGTGAGAACTTACAAAACCTCAGACCAATGAAGGATGTAACGCCCTCACCTGGACCCCATAAACAGCAAGACATCTAGCTCTAGGATGACCCTACTGACCTGTCATCTGGCCACCAGTGTGTGTGTCAAGAGACTAACATGCACATAATTTCTCATTGTTCTTGTGGCTACAGCTCAGCACAGTCCCTAGTGTTTAGCACATTCATCTGTCCATCTGTCCATCCACCTGTACCTGGTCTTATGCTTTGCCTCAAAGGTCCTGTACCTCTGAGGTTGGGCTGGACACTATGTCTGGGCCTTGTGCCTCTAGCAGCTTTCCAACTGGGATCCTTATTTTCTTTTTGCATCTGTGTCAGCTCTGCCCCAGTCAAGACTGAATTCTGTGCCTCTTTAACCCTTTTGTAGCAACTCTGTAACTTCCATATGTCTGTCTGTCTGTCTGTCTATCTATTATCTCTATATATCTTTAAATGGTGTGTGTGTGCTAAAATGTGTGACCTGACAACAGTTACTTAATGTTAATAATAAAGACTAGAATAAAAGAACCCATGTTTGCCAACAATCAGCTATCAAGGGGAATTGTCAATCTATGTTTCTGGTACTATCATCAGCTTCACCACAAGATTTTTTTTTTAAAGACAGGGTTTCCTGTAGCCCAGACTGGCCTTGAACTTGCTTTGTAGCTGAGAATGTCCTTGAACTCGTGATCTCTGGACTCTACCACCCAAAGGTTGAGATTACTGGTATGCGCCAACACATAGAGTTTATGTGTAGCTGGGGATGGAACCAAGGGCCTCATGCATGCTAGGCAAGCATTCTACCAAATGATTTATGTCCCCAGCTCCTGGGATCCCTCATCTTGACGGTCTCTATGAGGTCAGACCCTGTGATAGGCAGGCACGAGGTCTTGTCATGAATAATACTGTCAAGCCTGGGAGACCACAGACGGTTGGCATCACAATCATGCCCTTTACATGTACACGTGTGGCGTGTGTGCCTGTGTGTGTATGTTGACAGGGCAGACATTAACATAGGCACTTGTGATGTCAGGAATTCTGAGAGTCCTGCTAAAAAGATGGGGATTTCAAGACAAAGAAAGGTTAGGTGATGTGCCTGTAGTGACAGTGAGGACGCTGCAGGCTGGGGTGCAGTCCTGGGCCAACCTCACTCCAGATCTTTTTGAGCTACCAACAGCAGTCAAAGAGATATCTTGTGCCCTGGAGCCCTGGAGTCTTGAATGGTGAGGGAGGTGAAAGTACAGTGGGTCATTTTCAAGGCTAGATAACCTCTTTTAGGAGTCCTGGGATGGGATGGTGGTCCAGGACTCAGAGGGAGATCTTCTTGGAGGGACCTCAAAGCCATCATCCTGAGGCTGAGAGGCAACCAGGTCCCTACAGTCTGGCTCTGAGCCTTCAAGGAACTGGAAGGCGGTGGAGTGGGAGGGAGGTGGAGTGGGAGGGTTACCCCATTCTTTCAGTCTCCCCTTAGTTACCACAGTTCAAGGCAGTCACTCCCCTCTCTGTGGTTGGAGCAGACATCAGGAAATCTTCCTCTCCCTACCTCTCTCCTGTTCCCAGAAGTCACCAGTCCTGTCCCAGCCTCTTTTCTGCCACACCATCACCATCCCAATTCCCTTGGCTTAGGCAGAAGCTTCCAGATGGGTCCCCCTGCCTTCCTGCCCCACTCCAACCAGCTCCTAACCTTGAGACAGCTGTACATGAAGTTCTAGCTTGCAGACCCCATTATGAATTTCTCTGCTGAAATCTGCCCAGGGTGGTCAGTGAGGGACAACCTTTAGCTTGGCTTTAAGAATTTCCTGTTCATGGGCCTGGGGATATAGCTTAGTTGTAGAGTACTTTCCTTGCTTGTGTTAAATGCCCAGTAATTGAAAAAAAGAGAGGATAATTTTAAGACAGGCAAGGTGGCTGTAATCCCACCATTTGGGAAGTAGAGGTAGAAGGATCAGGAGGTAGAGGCTGGTCTCAGCTACATAGAGAATTCAAGGCCAGCTTGGACTACTTGAGACTGTCTCAACAGACAGCAACAATAAAAAGAAAAACAAGAATTTCTTGATGGTATCCTGGTGTAGGTGGTGGGGATAGGCATGTCCCATAGAACCATAGACTATATTTTCTCAACCCAAAGAATTATTTATTTGTTTATTTATTTATGGTATGTGTGTCCACACATCAATGCTCACATGCATGTATGTGCCATGGCATACATGTAGAAGTCAAAGGACAAATTTCAAGAGTCAGTTTTCAACTTCCACTATGTGGGTCCTGGGGACCCAACTCAGGTCATCAAGTTTGGTTGGTAGGTACCATTATCCACTGAGCCATCTTGCTGGCCCTAATTTGTTAATTCTAATGAAGTCTCTTTAAATATTTGAAAGTAGCAATAACATAAATGGCAGATACATGCTACTACAGACATTCTGATCCCTCGATGGGCAGTCTCTTGCCCAATCAACTGCATGTGCATCCCACAGTGTGCACGTGGAGGTCAGAGGACAACCTAAGGTGTCTGTCCTCACCTTCCACCTTGTTTGAAACAGGGTCTTTTGTTCACTGCTGCACATGCCTGGCTACTTGGCTCTCCAGATTCCAGGGTTTCTCTTATCTTGAAAGCTCTGGGATGATAGATGTATGCCATGTCCAGATTTACATGGGTTTGGGGGATCTGAACCTGGGTCCACATGCTTGTATAGTGAGTACTTTTCCCACTTATGCCATTACCCCAGCCCTCCTCCAGGTATTTTATACAGTTCGAGGAGACGATTTCCTTCTCTCTGCTCTGTGATTTTTATCTTCCATAAGATTTCTTCAGCTTTTCTTGAAGAACCAAGTCTCTCTGAGGGGCATGTTTCCAGTACTGTTATCCCAAAGGGCAGGAGTGGGAGTTGGCTTGACCTCTTCTCTTCCTCTTACACACACCCCCTTAGAACAGCCTATGCTCTCTTCATCCACCCTCTTTCATATTTATTCAGTCGCTAGCCACAGTTTCCTACTTCTCTCCAGCATCTTCCGAACTGGATCCACTGGGTATAGCAGTGTAGGTTGTTCACTGAATAAGGGCATAGGGCTGTTGGATAAGTCTATTTCATATTCAGATGAGCTCTGGGGGAAGGTTGACTGTGTCTGAGAAAGAATTGCTTCGTTCTGGTCTGCACAGGTTTCAAACTGAGTCCACTGATGCCAGCAGCTTTGGGGATAGTCAGTGGGTGTGTTAAAATCTGGGTTCCTAGTCAGAGGAGCTGTCTTGACCTACTGCAACATGAGCAGAAAGAAGGGCTGACTTGGGAGATTCCTCCCAGAATAGGAGAGAAGCCAGATGCCAGCTGCTGGGGACCTACTGGAGACTCATCTGCCACCTGTCTAGCAGGGTCCCCTGAAGCATGCACTGGCTGCTCCCCAACTCATTGGGAGGGAGGCTGGATCTGTTCCTCACCATGTGGGTTGAAAATATGAGAGCCAGCCTGTTACCCCAAAGAGTCTATGTGGCCCACCTCCTGTCTTTACTTCAACACAGGGAACCTGGGATCTAGGGAGGAAAACGTCAACCAGGAACGAGATGCCCAAGAATCCTTCTGCTTACTTGGAGATTCAAATCTGGGTGAATCCTGCTCCTCACCACTTCTTCCCACCTAGTCCAGATTCTCCCTCACTCCTCTGCACCTGTGTGGCTTCTCTCTGGACTTGGGACACAACTCCCTTCAGAGCAGAGCCCAGGGTTTGACCTCTGCCCACCTTACCAGCTCCAGGCCCATAGCCTTCCTTTGCTGGGATCCTTAAATGCTACTCCGTGGGCTGTAGTTCCCACTTTGGCCCTGGCCAGGATCTGTGCTGGTGGCCCCTCCTCCCCTCAGGTGTTCAGCCCAGCAGAGGGCCACCTGTTTGTAAACAGCTGCCTATGGTATCCCCGCCTCCCTCTTTCTCCTCCCAGTACCTCTGTCTGTTTATGATACCTTTGTTTATGGTCTCACTAAATGTGTCTCAAGCTAGCACCAGGGTTCCCAGGGAGCAGGCAGGTGGCAGTATCCAAGGTCTCTCTCTACCACTGTGTGTTCTTGGTCTGACAGGAGACACTTTATCCGCTGACTGAGTATGCGTTGGAAGCTCCAAGGGGCCCCCTTTCCTTTCGGTCTCACATGTGAACATTCGCTCAAACAATATGACAAGGTTTGTTAGCAAAGCTCTGTGGTGGTTTCCCAGGGCCCCAAAGGTCATCTGTTCCAGGCTGCAACAGACTGAATCACAACCAAGACGAAAGGAACACGGGAGCCATAACTCAATCAGACCTGTCAGTCAATCAGTTATCAATTGCTGAGCAAATATTTAGTGAGCCCTTCCCACACACTTATCTTTATGTGAAGAGCTAATCAAATCCCTCCAAAGACCAATGCCATGGCCTCCTTGGCCAGGAAGCCCCACCAGGTTTCTTCGCCCCTTGGATGGCTTTCTCATTTCCTTGAGTGGGTAAGCCCCTCAGTTGGCCCCATGCACAACTCATGGCTCAGCTTCTGCTCTTCAGTCCAGGGCTCTTACCTTGAATGCGTGAGAAGAGCTGAAAGATGAGGGGGCACGTCAGGACCACCATCTGGCCCTGAGGTGTGGCCGGCCAGCAAGTGAGGTTGTCCCACATCTTGCTACAGCCTGTGAGGGTAACGCAGAGGACATATCACCAGATAAGCACAGTAACTGTTTTCTCCCTACTCCCGCCAGGCTCAGCTTGGAGGATTTTCTGTCCCCGTGGAGGTTCTGCCTTCCCAGGTTCTGTACTGATAGGAAGTGGAGAAGGGTCCTTCCTCCATGAACGATGGAGGTTCCCTGAGTAATGGGCCTTACATGATTTCTTTCTTTCTTTTCTTTCTTTCTTTCTTTCTTTCTTTCTTTCTTTCTTTCTTTCTTTCTTTCTTTCTTTCTTTCCTTCTTTCTTTCTCTCTCTCTCTCTCTCTCTCTCTCTCTCTCTCTCTCTTTCTTTCTTTCTTTCTTTCTTTCTTTCTTTCTTTCTTTCTTTCTTTCTTTCAAGAGACAGGGTCTCTTGTAGCACAGGTTGGCCCCTGAGAAGGACCTTGAACTCCTGATCCTCCTGTCTCCACCTCCTGAGTTCTGGGATTACAGTCATGTACCACCACACCCAACTTATGTGATCCAACCCAGAGATCATGTTAGGCAAGAACTCTACTGCCTGAGCTACAGCTCTAGCCCTTACCTGGCATTTGCTAGACAGGCACCAGAGCTGTCAGGAGGGTATCCTAGCTCCTTCTGCCTGATAATGAACTGTGTCTCATTCTGCATGATTTCTGGCTGTGCTACTGGTCACTTCTTTAGGTGTCAGTCTTTTGGAATGACCAGAGCTGAGGCTCTGGCTCTATCTTATTAATAAATCCAAGGTACTCAGAGCAGGGGACTCAACTCTTTGGTGATTTTTGGGAATGTAGACACTGAGAAAAGTGCTTGAAGCCTAGATTTCATTTTGTTCTGAACTTCACTGAGTATTGTCCAAAGTTTTGGAGTTTGTGTCACAGCAGCACTGCATGGAGTCAGTGACAAGTACGGGCTGTATAGTGCAATCTGCCTTTATAGCCCTCTCATTCGTCTTGTTCCCAGTGCTGATATTTATAGGCACAACCTTCAGACTGCCTCTTGTTATCTTTTACTGCCATCACGCCTGCACATGCACACAACATTCGATTATAAACCACTCTCCTTTCTGTTTTTTTTTCTTTTATAGAACATCATATATATATGATAACATCATATATATATATATTTCTGGCAGCACAATGAGTGGCCTTCATTTTTATGATTTGTAAGAAAACAGACATTTAGATTTCAAAATCTTATATTGTCAAATTACCAGCAGCAGTTTTGAGCAATTCTGCCATGCGGTTCAAGCCCGCTTTCTTGACACAAATAAGGCGATTATTCTGCCTTCAATAAAGCAAGACTTATCCCAAGAGAGTATGTTAGAGATCATTGTTGTATAAAAACATGAGTATGCACGTTCTGAATTTCCTTTAGTAAAGGTGGCTCTGGAAATGTTTGAAATAGGATGTTGGGTACAACGGGGTAATGAGCATTCTAGGGACAGATAGTTCTTCATAGAACTTGAAAAGCAGGATGGAGGTCCCCAGCTTGGTTGGGCTGTGAGCAAATATCTATTAGCACTCAGGGCCTGGCAGGTGAGGGTGCCTGGAGATGTTTCCAGGAGGTCTGTTTAGTAGCCAGATGCAAAGCTGGGTGCTCCTGGAGGAGACGAGGGCGCCTCTGGACCCTTCTCCTGAGGGAAGCTTAATTGTCTCTTTGCAACATTGGCAGCTCCATAGATTTGCTCAGGAAAGCCAACTCCAGAGCCAAAGTCAACGCCAGCTGGGCCAAGCCCAGCCCAGCCCAGGTCTGAAGGTTCCCAAGTTCCCAAGAAGGGGGCCTGGGAAGAGGAGGTGGAGGGATGCACCCACTTGGGGAACAGCCTCGAGACTCTCGGTGCTGGGGTGGGATGGAAGAGGAGGGGAGTGAGGTGGCAGGGAGAGGGACCTCTTGGGGCTGTAGCAGTAGAGTGGCACCTATAGCGCAGGATGACACCTGGTCCCAGAGGGTAGCCTCCCTTCCTGTAAGCTCATTTTAATATGTCCCCTCAATCTACCCTGAGAACTGCATGGTCTTGCTCTGGCTGCTGGTTCCTCTTCTGTTCCTAGGAGGACCCACAGGGACTCCTTAGGCCAGGCAAATCCTATTCATGGTTTAAGACCCTATTTTAATAACATCAGCAAGCACCAGCTTTGGAATGTTCCAACATCATTTTAGCCTCTAAATCGGTAGCTTATATAACCAGTCCATTTCACAGATGAGGAAACGGAGGTGGCTGGATGAGGTGTGGCTCAAGTCACTCTGCTGGTGAGCCTTTTGCCTATTACACATGCTCCTCTCCTGGTCTGCAGGGCTTGGTGGTATTTCTCTGGGAATTCGGCTGCTGCTGGACTTTGTGTACTCTTGCTGACAGTGCTGGGCACACCCTGTTTTGCAGGCCAGCTATTGTGTCTGGGTTCCCGCCAGACCTTGGGCTCTCAGAGTTGCCAGCCTGGGCTGGAGGGTGGGGGTGAGGGTTCTGGCCCTTTGCAAAACTTTGTCAGAGGTAGGACAGAAGGGAAGGGAACTGGGCTCTGCCCTGGGGGAGGCTGCACTTAGCTTCAAAGAAGTCCATCACAGCCAACATCATGCTGTGAACTGGTGCTGCATGCTGGTCAGTGAGCAGACAAGGCAGTTAAGGAAGAGAGACCTGTGCAGGCTTTGGGTGGGGAAGCACCTTGCAGGAGGCACTTCAGAATGGATATGTTGGAGCAGCAGAGTCAGGAAGCTATGGAGGAGTGACAGTCACAAAAAATGCTTGGTACATGGAGTGGCCTGTGGATCTGGGAAATTTCCCCATGTGCTCACTTGAGGCTAGGGCCCCTCAGGAAAATCCAACCAAGAGGCTGGGGAAAAGAAAGGAGAGGGAGGGAGGGATGAAGCTCCCAGTGAGTCAACCTTGAAGCATTTCTTATGTACAAAGACATACACATTCACAGGGACACTGAGCCAAGACACATGTGCACACATACATGCATGGGCATGGAAAGACCGTTCAGGTGAGCAGACCTGAGAGCACACAGAAACAGACAAGGACAGACAGTGGACATTCACACAGATATCCTTATAGATAGACATTTGTGAACACAACACACCAGGTATATCCCCGTTTAAGCAGACACATGCCTCCAATGCACAGAGATACTCAGAGGCAGACAGAGTGACAGACTCCAGAGGCCCAGATAGCCCCAGACAGATATGGGTTGATAACACTCACCTGCACACATGAGAACACACACAGAGCTTCAGCAGAAGCCAGGGCAGACCCACAGCCTGTAGACCCATGCCTGCTCTCCTTCAGATCCTAGGCTGGTTGCTGAGTGACAGAATACTGGCACTCCACGTGCACCCTACGCCAGTACTGACCTCATTAGGATTATGAGGGTGGCCTGTCCATTCCTTTTGGGAGTGGTTCACAGGCACTGCAGTAGGGCCTAGGGTCTGCAGTCTGGGCTTCTTAGGGCTTCCCATGATTTTGAGGCCTGCACAGGCCAAGTCTGTGGACTGGCAGGGTAGGGTGAGGCACAGAGTCAGTAGGCAGGTCTAGCTACCTGATGACCCAGGTCTCTGTCTCAGGGGTCACCCTGCCATGAGATGTGGAGACAGCCAGGCCCATCTGTGAGGCTACATAATCACATTCTCTCAGGAGCACAGGAGACCAGGGTCTAGCACCAGGGTCCAGGAGGGCCCCACAAAGGGGTTGCATAACAGCCTCATAGCGGTGTCAGGAGTTAGGAGCCAGCAAACTCCTTGGTCCCCTTGTATAACTGTAAGCCCAGCCTCAGGAGATCACCTAGGACTGAGGCCCAAAGGAGACCCAGCTGCCTCTCTGCCTCTATCTTGCCATGCTAGCTCTCCCACCTTCCCATCATGTTAAATTTCTACCACATAGTACCCTAGGCCTCCTGTATTGGATGGGCAAGCAGCCATGGGCATCATCTCTACTTTTCCTGGACCCTTGATGGTAGAGTTGACTGGGGGGACAATTTTTCTGAGCCCCAGTTTAGCACACTGTTTTCAGTTTAAAGCTGAGAGCAACCCAGACCCAGAGCAGAGTCAAGAAAGCATGGAGGCCTCTTCTTCTGTCTATTCTCTGACTTCTCCTCAGGCCCAGCAGCTTCATGGTATGATCTTTGCCAGTGATTTCCATCTCAGTGGCCGAGGTAAAGATATGTGACCTGGATTGGACCTGAGCAGACATAGGGCTCCTCTGTTCCCAGGGGCCTCACCTGTGGTCTCATTCTCCAGTTGGGCCTCCTCCAGGCACTGCTGGTGCTGTACCTGGATCGACTGCAGGTAGTCACACTCATGCTGCAGCCTGGCTGCCCGGCCGCCCTGGGAACAGAGACAGAGAGGGGATGCCATCACGCATAGATTCCAGGAGCAGGGAGCCATGCAAGGCCAGCCCAGGAAGCAGGACCTGCCCAGACTGAACCAGTTCTCATCCAGGAGATCTGGGTACTACACTGGTGTCCCATTCCAGCCTGAGTCTGTACCCCACTTAGGCCCAGACTGAGCCCCAATCCCAGCCCTAGTCTGTATCCTCAAAGCCTCAGATTTGAACCCCCACCCCGACCCCACTCTGAACCCCATCCTAGCCCAAGACTGAATGTCCATCCTAGTCCTAGACTGAATCCTTGTTTTAGCCCCAGTCTTTAACTATCATAGGCCCAGGCTGATTCCTATTCAAACCCCAGATGGTATTCCACCTTAGCCTGAGACAGTATCCTGATCCTGATCTGCAAGGTCTCAAAGGCTGTCACTGTCAGCTTTTGCCTTGAGGACTCTCTCGGGCCACTTGGCTCCTGAGCAGTGCTGATGTTGTAAGACTCTGACTGGGGGAGGCGGGGAGTATAGCCCCAGGTAGAGGTCAAAGGGTTTCTACCTAGAGTCCTGAGATGACTACTAGGTTCCACTGCTCTGCCCCTGCCTCAGTCTCCCCGCACGGATGGGACCCTGTTAGTGTTCCCTGTTAGGCTAGATCCTGGCCTGCAGTACCCAGGCCCTGCCCTAGGCAGAATGCAGGAGTTTAGCTGCTCTGTTTTTCCTTTGGTCACCTGTGGTCCAAGTTTCCATGTACTACTCACACCATGGCTGTCCTAGCCCAGGTCGAGGGGTTGGCCTCCTCATTCACACTATCTGGGCATCCAGATCTCACCTGCCTAGGGGCTGATGGCCTGAAGCTGTACAGGAAACACATTTAGATCATTAACTTTGCCAGCCGACAAGGGTTGCTAAGTCCTTTTCAGCTGGCATACAGAAAGAAGCGTGGGGCCATTACAGAGCATGGAACAATAGAACTATTCAAATAAAAACCAGTGACTTGAAGAAAACTTTGTGCCAGTGTCCTTCCTAGGACCATGGGCTTCTCCTCTTTCAGCTGAAATGTTTGCAGTGATGTGGTTTAAGGGATCCATGGTTGGCTCATTCTTAGGTATGGTGAGAGAAGTAGCCAAGGGGGATCGCAGAGGTGTCCTCTGAAAGAGGAAGCCAGAACTGGCCCCTTGAATGTGTCCATCAGTGTCCCATCTGGCTTGTCTAAGAGCACACACCTCCCACTATGGGCCTTCTCCCAGTCTACCAGCAGCCAGTTTCTTCTGCTTTCGGTACCAACCCAGCCTCTCAGGGTTCTCCTATCCATCTCCCTCTTGACACAAAAGCAGTGGATGGTATGGACACCTGCTGTTCCTGCCACCCTCTCCCCCGCCCACCAAACTCTACTGTCTTCTGAGAAGCCTCTTCTTTCTCTGCTCCTGGAACCTTTTTGCAGGAGACTGATGTATGACCAAGACTTAAGGCAATTGGAGCATTCCCAGCCTCGGTGCCTGGCACATGGCCCAAGTCATGCTCCTCTGAGCCAGAAGACTCGTACTCCTGGGACTTTGGATTAAGCTAGGAGGCAAGTAGATTTACTTCTCCCTACTGGATCAGAAACCTCAAAGGACCAGGGGCTGGGGCTTTACTGGCGATCTTATTGACAAACATAACAGGCAGATGAAGGCCACTCAGTGGAAGGTATAGCAGACATGGAGAAAACACAGAGCTGCTTGACATAGAGCCCCGAAGGCAGTTCTGCCTGAAACCAGCTCTTCTTCCCACAACCTGAGTCAATAGCCCTGTTTATGGCTTAAGCCAGTTAAATTTCCTATCCTTATAACACAAAGTGTCCAGCCTTGTGATCTGAGGACAGAACAATGCCTGTCCTCATTTCTGGGGTCCTTTTAAGCCAGAGTGATGACCACATGGGTTGCCAACAGGTATTCCTTATACATGCGTATGTGCATTTGTGTGTATATGTGCATATATATGTACGCACATGTGGAGTCCACAGACCAACCTCAGGTATTGTTCCTCAGGTGCCATTGACATTATTTTTGTTTGTTTGTTTTTTGAGGCAGGGATTCCCTATAGTTCCAGGATGGCCTGGAACTTTCTATGTAGACCAGGCTAGCCTAGATCTCACAGATATCCACCTACCTCTGTATCTGAGTGCTGATGCCTGGCTATTACCTTACTTTTTGAAACAGGGTCTCTTACTGGCCTGTAATACACCAGACAGGCTGGGCTGACTGGTGTGCAAGCCCTAGGGGTCGACCCATCTTTGCCTTCCCAGCAATAGTTTGTACCATCCATTCAGCTTTTTTAATTTTCAGATGGCCTCTGGGAATCTAACTCACGCCCTCCTACGTGCAAAGCAAGCACTTTACCAACAGAGCCATTGCCCCAGCTCAAGATAGTCCATTTTGAATCACTGTGAGGCATGTAAGTTCCTGGTCACTTCTTCCTGACGCTATCTGACAGGAGAACTGTAGCTTACACATCATCCAACTGTCTGCTCAGCAGCACAGCCCCAGAGCTAAGTTTGTGGTGGTGGAGAGAAAAGAGTTGTGGAGTCCAAAAGCCCCCAGGGTAACCAGGAGTTCTGGATAGTTCTGAATCAAAAGGAAGTATCACATGCAAAGTTAATTTATCTTTGCCAAAATTTAGTTGAGGGATAGGGGAAATATTGATCTAGAGAGAGACCCAAGGCCACCCAGCAAACCACATTCCTAGATAGGACCTACATCTTTGACCCTAGTTCACATAGCATCAGTCATTTGCCAAACCCTTGCCTTAAGTCATCTGGTCAACTGTGGCCCTTTGGAGGACAGAGTCAGGGTGCTCCTTCCAGCCCTTATTACTGAGGAATTCAGGCAGACTTTGGACTTCCTCTCCCACTTGTTTCCTTTTTCTAAACATCCTCATTATCCCTCTGGAGTTCAGGCACACAGAGGATATAGGAAAGTTTCCTGGCCAAATACAGCCAAGCCTGCTGATCCCTGGCTGAGCTCCAGAGAGGGATATAGCTGGAAAGGGGGCATTAGTGAGGGTCACAGAGAAAGTTCAAGGGGAATGGAAAAGACTTAGACAACCAAGGTGGAGCCAGCATCCCAAGGTGTGCACATGAAAACCCCTACCATGTTCAAAGTTGCAAGAAGTCTTGACTACCATGAGGAATTCTGGGAATATTTTGTGAGGAGTCAGGGAATGCAGGCAGAAGTGGGCTTAGGAAGGGCCTTGAATGCCGGTTTTGAAGTATGAGTCTTGAATAGGGGACATTCAAAGGAGGATGAGGGTGGGAGGACACATATTTACAAAGACCTGCCATATTTCAGGTTATGGGGTGTAAGGGAGTAAGAGTCCTTCTGGGGGATAGCTGACCTCTGAAGGGAGTAGGAAGTGGACTGAGTCAGGAAGGAGAATCCTGTCTGGTGGGACCCCATGGTGATGTGAAGTCACCACGAATGGCTTGTGCTGCTGTGGCTTGTCGTAGGACCTGGGACCATCAGATGTGCTGAATTAGCAGGAGTTGGAGGACATTCGGGGTTATCTCATTTTCCATCTCCCCAGCCTTGTATAGAAATCATAGCACATACTAAGATTTATTTAATCTCTCTAACCCCAAGTCACATAGTAATTGGCATAAAGGAAAACTGAGGACCTGGACAGAGGAGGCACATGTCTTCATCTCTGCAGAGTACTAAACAAAGACTTCATCTTGATGGTGAAGGCACAAGGGAGCGTGACACGAGTGTTTAAGCTGACTCGAGTGGTATGCACACCAGCATGCACACAGGTGACAGTTCACTGAGGTCTGTCACTTCAGATCTATTTCCTAAGTATCAGGGCAGCATATGGCATACCATGGTCCCTTCGGAAGAAGCAGCATTATGGTGAGGTGGCAGAGCCTGGTGAAGCCACAAATTCTGGATCAGACTGTTACTTCTTGGAGGGATGACTTTGAGCAAATTCCCTAAATACATCTGCACGATGAGATCAGCAGCAGCAGCACCAAGTTCTAAGAGCATGCCAAGGGCCACCTTCAAAGGACACCAGCCCTACTAACTATAGTGGCAGGGGAAGCAGTTACTTCCTAAGCCCCAGCCCAGTCCTCATGCAAGGCCGTGCCTACCTCAGCTTTAATGCCTTGTGGCTGCTCAGACAGTCTGAATGCCCTACTCACCGACAAGTGACAGCCCTTACCTCCTGAGGTGAGGTCTTGAGCCTGTTTGCTCTCTTCACTCCCAGTACATCTGACTTCTCTTCCCCTTCCCTCCATTATTATGCCCCTTTTCCAGGAAGACAAAGCTTCTCTTCTCTATGAATCCATAGTTTAAAAACCATGGTTCCTTTTGGAGAAGGCTGATTGAGATGAGTAGAGAGAACTGGTGTGTGTGTGTGTGTGTGTGTGTGTGTGTGTGTGTGTGTGTGTGTGTGTGTTCCAGGGGAGCGAGGAAGAAGGGGAGAAATCAGGATATAGGCTTGCATTTGGGAGTAAAAATACTTTCCAGGGAACTGGAGAGATAGATGTCTTGGTCCATAAAGTGTTTGCTGTGAGGCCCTGAGTTTGGATCCCCAACACCCTTGTAAAAGCTAGGTCCAGTGGCACACATCTGGCCAGCCAGCCTAGGTACTTATCCAAGAAAACAGAAAGCATATGCATATAAGAAAACATTCCCATGCATGTATATGGCTGCTTATGTGTAATTGCCCCAAACTGGAAATCAGCCTCCTGGTAAATCCTCCTGGCTTAGCCCAGAGCACTGAGATTACAGGTGTCTGTCACCATGCCCAGCTCCTTTTATCCTTTTAAACACACACACACACACACACACACACACACACACACACACACACACTTTTTATTACTGTCTCTCATTTATTTGTTTCTTGACAGGGTGACAGGGTCTGGCTATGTAGCCAGAGCTTACCCTCCAGCTTCCTGCCTCAGCCTCCCAAGTGTTGAGATTTCAGGTGTGTGTCAAAATACCCAGCTCTTTTTAACAGAAAACACACACACACACCCCATAGAACTTTCCAGTGCTCAGAGTATTGTCAGGACAAGAGCTCTCATAAGTAGTAGAATCTCATCAGAGATATCTAACCCGCTGCATCTCTGGGCATTTGTAGGAAACTTCGGCAGGGGGCCTTTTGGAGCATGCATTCAATGTAAGTTCTCTGCCCCTTCAATGTCATCCTGGGTGCTCCTGGGGAAGGGAGCTTTAGAGGACCCAGTGTATATGGGTGACACTGATCTTGGTGTCGCCTGTGGAAGGCTGAATGCCAGCAGAGGAGCCTCAGGCTGCAAGTCTTCGAGCTATAGATGCAGGTTGGTGACTTCATCCCCTCCTCCAGTGACCCGTTATTCAGGAAGAACTTGTTTTGAAGGTAGCTAGGAGGAGGCATTTCCTGAGAGATGTGGATCTCCAAATCTTAAGCTACACAGGATAGAAAGTGCCCAGGGCTGGCCCTGCCTGGGAAGCCCTGCCCAGTGCTTGCTGACAGTGAACCCTGCCCTTGCTCATACATCTGCCAGCTTACTGTCCAGCCTGGCCCCATCAGTCGGACAGGAGCAACCTGTGATAAGACAAACCCTTGAGAAAAATACCATTCACCTTGTGGTGCTTAAGTGTGGCTGGGAAGTATTTGAACATGGAATATGAGGGAGACTAACATTCAAACTGTGTTAGGTCTGATGATAGTGTCTTAGTACAGGAAAATATTCTTCGGTTTCAGAGATGTACTATGGGGTAAAAGGTCAACATGTCTCTAATTGACCTGAACTTGCTTTAGCCAAAATAAGCCATTGATGTAAATATTAAATATTAGCAAATGTCAGATCTAATAAGTACTCATCTATTCATTAGGCTATTCTTATATTTTTTTGAGCAAAGTTTTCACTATATAGCTCAGGCTGGCATGTACCTTGTTGGGCAGCCTGGCTATCCATGGACTCTCAGTTCTCCTACCTCAGCCTCCTGAGGCTGGAATTATAGGCATGACCCACCATTCACAGCCTCATTATTCTATTCTTTCTATTTGATTATGTCTGAAATATTTTATAGCTAAAAACCCCAATCATACATGTAATGGAGAGATTAATTTCTTTTTCTTCCAGAAGTACTTCTAAGATGTTTGAGAGTTTGTGTCCTATAGCTTTCCTGGGTGCAATGGCAACCTGTTGTGTTGAGAAGCCAAATGGGAGGGCAGAGTCTGTGAGGTTGAGCAAATGCGCTGGGAGGAAAGGACAAGGATTCCGTTAGTTCCCAGGCTCCATCCCTCATCTATAACCCAAGAGAGCACAGTGGAGGGGTTGGGAAAAGCAGGAAGGCGGTGGGTGAGAGCCCTAGGCTGGTGTTGTGACACAGGTTGGATTCCCATCAAGGTTGCCTTCAGTGTGAGATGTCCCACTACCCACCAACCTCTCTCTGAGAGGCCCTGTGACCCCCCTGAGGATTCTTCACGGGTCACCTATGTGAATCCTAACTGCCACAACTAAATAAGAGTCCAGACTGGGGACCAAGGGGTAGGGATGACTTCCCACCCAGATTCTACCATATTTTCACCACTATTCCTTCTTTCAGAGTTCGTGCAGGTCTGGTCTGTACACCAGCCTTGTTTTACAGAGACCTGGGGGTTCAGGAACGATCAGGCCCCAGCAAGAAGGTGGGGCTGGCTCCAGTCCAGCCCTGCCTTCCCACTCCTCTTTCACACTGGGCCGAGGGTTTTCTCATTCCTTCAGAGATGAGGAAACTAGGGCCTTCTACAGAGATTAAAATTGTTCCCTAGGCCAGCTGGCCATGGCTATGGAGTGGGGCAGGGACCAAGGCTCTTGTCCTAAGCTACAGCTCCCCCATGCAAACCTCAGAAACCTCAGAAAGGCTGGGTCTTAGGGCACTAGGTTGGAAAGACAGAAACTTCTAGAAAGAGATCTCTTTTGTCCAGAATGGTCCCCAAGAGCCCTGGGCAGGTATAACAGAGGTTGTTTTTCCATTTCAGAGGATGACCTCGACCTGGCCCAGTAGTGGCCATGCTTCTTTCCTAAAGCTCATAGGGTTGCCTTTTGAGGGGCCCGACAGTAGTGGGCAGATCGTGAAGAGGCTGAGAATGGTGTCCAGGAAGGACTCTTCTGATAAGGTGAGGACTCCAGGGGCAGGTGGGAAAACAGTCAGAACAACTAGCTCCCCCCTCAGCACTCTGCCTTATCCCAGCCATCTAGACTCTGGAGGTAGCTGGGGAGCTGGGGGTAGGGTCCCTCTACTTTCTAGAACCAGGGTAGTAAAGGCTGTTTTACAGCCCGGGGTAGAAGGTTGGCCAATGTGGCTAAACTCTTCAGGGCAATGTCCTGCCTCCCTCAAGGAGCTGTTAATCACAGCAGCTCTGTTCCTCAGTTCTAGGAGGCTGCACCCCATATCCCCTGGGTTCTTCTTCCTAGGTCACTGGGTGTGATGTGCTCCCCTTGCAGTCTCCTCAGGGTAGGATCTCAGGCTGTCCCTGTTCTTCATGTCCCCTAGCCTGGCTCCAGCCTGGTGCTGGGCATCTGTCTACTGCCCAGGAGGCAGGAGCTCTGGAAGGCCTTGGGAGACACTTCCTCCTGTAACACTGGAGGTTTTCTTCTCCCCCTCCCCCCTTTCTTTTTTTTTTGGCTTCCCTGTTCAAAGATTTCCTTCCCAAGCTGAGGCAGGGCCTCATAAACAGAGTTGATAAGGCTCTAGGCCTTCAACATGAACTTTGCAGCTGCCATTTTATGACTCTGATAACACGTACCTCCCCCCTCAAGTCTGACTAGCAGGAGAACTGAGTGTCCATTCCACAAGAGAGGAAGAGGCAGGACAGAGCAGGAACTGGGATCCCTACCTAGACCTGGCTAAGTCCCTTCTCCTTGCTTTGTGGGCCCAGTCCTGCACTGGGCCAAGAGAATGGTGACTCTGATTCCACATGATGGGCAGAGCAGCCCAGGCTGAGACGCTAGTAGGGCTGAAGGGTAGGGTAGAGGTGGGAGGTCAGAAGCGATCACTGGAGGCTGTTTAGAGGAGGAGCCAGAGTTGTTCCTGAATGAATAAGATGTGGAAGATGGGAGGGCAGCTATTGGAGGAGCTGGGCTTAGTCTGTGTGGAAGACAGATGTGATCTGGGCCCAGAGGCCTCCAGGGGCAGAGGACCAGAGAGCCAACAGAGGTTCCAAGACCTTTGGTTTACGCAAAAAGAATTGGAGTGGCTAGGACCCAGGGTTGGGAGGGCTGGAGGGTTGCTGGCAGCTGAGGTCCAGAGACAGTGAACTTAAGGTGTTAGGAGGTGGGGCTATCAAGGAGGGAGGAGGAGGGGGAGCACCTACCAACTCTGAGAGGACTACATCTATGCTAGGGGATGAGCTTCCTGTTCCAGGGTGTACAAGACACCAGCTAGGTGGAAACACTCACAACCTGATTCCTGCCCCAGTGGAGGCAACAATAAGAGAGGTGGCCATGGGACAGAAACAAGTAGGTGACCAGATTCCCCACACTCCTCCAGGCAGGTTGGATCTGGTTCCAGACAGGAGCCAATTTGCATTTTAGGCCGCGCTGAAGCAACTAACTCCACAATTTCCAAGACCTGGCTGGGGCAGGTGAGGGCAATCAGCCTTTGTCGAGGTTTGACTGGCAGGAACAGAAGTGGGAAGCTTTGGTGGCCCTGGGCTCCACTTTGCCCTTCTGCAAAATGGGTTTGGGTAGACACCGAGTTTTGAGATTTTTCCTGCTCTCAGAGAAGCTGACCCAGCATTTGCCCTGTGGTTCTGGTGAGCCGTCCACAGCCATAAGAGCACACCTACACACCGGGTCAAACATAAAAATCCCTGAGAAGAGGTAGCAGAGGTCAGAGGCAGAGGGAGGCCCTCTGCTTTTCCTGGTACATACCTCCCCTCCCCTCCCTTGCACACCAGTCCTGACTTCCTGTGGACTACCATCCTGGGCTCCACTACTTAGCTGTGCTACTCGGAGGTAGGGTGCAGGAAGGAGACTTCCTGTCACTCATCAGACCCTAACGGCACCTCCCCAGACCCAGGCACCAGCGCTGGGTCCGCTGCTGGGACCTCATCATCCAACAAGTACACATAATGCCCAGGAACACCTCTGAACCTTCACAGTCTCCCTCCCACACACTGTCTACCGGATCTTCCATCTCACCGAACCCTGCACGCATGGCTCTTCTCTCCTCACACACCCCCACAATTACCCCTCCCGTAGCGAGTCGGGGCTCCCTTTCTCCCAACCCCTCCACGGCTGACCGGGATCGGTCGCGATCGCCTCGCGCTGCGCTCTCTCCGCAGCACAGGGAGGGACCCGGTGTCACCGAGCTCCCTTGGCTCGGGGCTAGATCCGGTCCCGGGCCGAAGGAGGAGGCGAGCCCCTGGTTCACGCTGCCCCTGATTCCTCGTGACCTTACACAGAGGCCCGTCCAGATGGCTCCAGTTCCACCACCCACGAGGCACCCCCATCCGCGGGAACCTGGCGGCGGGGAGGACACTCACCGCGGGGCCGAGGACGCAGGCGAGGGCTCCTGCCAGCACGCACAGCCAGCGGGCGGGCCGCGGGTTCGGAGGGCGCATGTTGCGCCCCAGCCCGCGGCGGGCGGCCGGGAGCAGCTCCGGGCTTGGAGGGTGGCGCAGCGCGGGACAGCCCGCTGTAGGGCAGAGTGGCGCGAGCCGGGAGACCCGGCTCTAAGAGGAGCAGCTCCGCGCCGGGGCGGGCCGCGGGGGCTCGTCTGACGAGCGGCGGGTCCAGCCAATGGCGAAGAGGAGGCGGGGTCTCAGTGCAGGTAGAGGGCGGAGCCTGGGCGCCCCCTGGGAGTGAGTGGGGAGTCCTCGCGCGCTGTGGGCATATCCCGCCTGCGTGGCGAGTCCGGACCGGTTGCGCCCTTGGAGGCTTCGCTGCGCCGACGCTCTGGCCGGGTCATGGTCTGCGCCGCTGACGACCTATCCCAGCCCCGGGTCTTCTGGCCCCGGGGGCGCCCTTGGCCAAGCATCCGCGTAATGCTCGGGTCGGCGCACTGAGCCGCCTGTTCCAGGGGTCCCCTACCACCACCTCCTCGCTTCCCACGGTTGTATCTTGGGGATCGCAGGCGCGCGGATCAGGTTCTTGGACGGGAAGGGCTGCAGGTTGAACTTGACCCGGGTCCCACGGGGTGCACTGCTGGGTTGACCCGCGACCTCCGGAGACAGATGATGCCCGACTTAAGGTTCTTCCGGGACAGGGGCGGCCAGGTGGGGAGCGCCCCAGCACTGTACACGCGTGCGCCGCGTGGATACGAACAGGTCCCGAGGGATGCGAAACCCGGTTCCAGCGCCCCCGCGTGGGGAGCCCAGGCCTGTCGGGGCGTGCGGGTGCAGACTTTGCGGGGATACCCGTCCTCCTCCCGCCTACTTGGCTTAACAGGTGGGAGTCTGAGGTCCGGGGGGTCCAGGATCCAGGCTTCCAGTTCCGGGTACTGTGTCTCCAAGGTCTGGCAGGTTCGCTGTGGGTAGCCTCGGGCGGAACCAGATATGGGACCTGCTCTGTTTTTCTGAGGTTTGTATTTAACTTGCCAGTGGAAGGAGTGATTGCCAGTCAGCTCCTCAGCTACCAGGACTTCAAGAGCCTCTGTGAGCACAGGAATCAGAGGGCTTGCCTCTCCTTGTGACTCTGGGTATCCTCTTCTCAGGCCCCCGTCACTTAACAGGGTAGTGGGATCGTATCTTTATACTCTGGAGTCACCTCTGATGGCATGATGTCCTCAGACCCTAGATATGAGGATTACACCGGTGGGCTTAGGCTTTCAACACCGTCCCCTCCTTCCCTCGCCCCGTGTCACCTAGCCAGTTGCAGAATGCTGACATCCATTTGCAAGTGGGCCATGGTGGACAATGCCTGTGAGACACAATGCCTGTGATCCCAGTGCTTGGGAGGCGGAGGCGGAAGGATAACTGTGAACTTGAGATCAGTCTGGGGTAGAGTTAGGGCCACATAGCAAGACACTATAGCACTTCACCTCACTAGCCTTTTAAAGTGTTCTTGCTCTCTCTGAGGACAGGGAATGTGGGGACTTGAGAGTGCACTGAGGGGAATGGGGGTTGGGGATAGGAGGGAGCCAGAGTCCACTTTCCCCTTAGACCCTTACCAAGTGAGTGGGCAGGGTGGGAAAGGGAGAGAAAGGCCAGCAATGAGGATGGCTGCCTTGCTCACACTGATCCCTCTTCAGTTGGAGGCTGGAGGGCTGGTGCCAGGCTGGAACTGAGAGGGGCAGGCAGGACCTCTAAGTGCCCTCCCACCCAACTCCTAGGAAGGGAAGGTGGCTCAGAGAGAATAGTTTTCCTTCAAATTTTTTGAAGTGGAAGTCACTTTTTGTCTTTCTGAATTGTTCCCTTGGGGGATCCATCCTTCTGAAAGACACAAGACACATTCAGAAGTGACAGGATCAGGAAAAAGAAAACAGGAAGAAAAAAAACAAACAAACAAACCAAAAAAAGCAACTTGAAAAATTGAACTCAGGCTACGCTTGACCACGTTTCAATTCATTGTTTCCAAATGTCCTTCATGTGTGCTGAGATACTGGGACTCAACCATGGGCTCACTTTTGGGGAATCTTGTGGAATCTGAGGAGGAGGCCCTCTGTTGTTCACCCAAGGGGATAGGAAGGGCTTCTGGGAGGAGAGAGAAATCAGAAGCAGAGGTGGGTCAGACAGGCTCTCTGAGGTGTGGGGGAAGTTACCTGGCCTCCCCTACCCTGTCCAAAGCCCAAGTGCCTCTGTGGTCTGCCTTTGCCTCACTGATCCATTGGAGAGGAGCGCTTAGGCATCCTTTTGCTCTCTCTTCCCCCAAGTCCTTCTTGTATGAGTCCTCTTTGGCCGGGATTGATCAGTTCCTGTTCCCAGGCTTTTGTTTAATCCCCCACCTCCCAATGGTTGCCGGAATCACAGGGGTGCAGTGGATGCAGGAGGTGGGAGGGGAGAAGGAGACAGTCACTTGCTATCCCCCGTGACAACAGGCTCAGAAGAATCTGCAGTTACTCATCCAGAGCCTGTCTGGCTTGTCGCCTGCCGCATCCCTGCTGCGTGTGCCACCCTCGCCTCCTCCAGGGCTTCAGTCACCTCTCAGAACTTCTCACTCAGTGCCTTGTGCTCTGGCTCAGGAGCCAATGGCACGAAGGTGCTGGTGGAATGGTAAGGGTGGCTATGGAACATAGAGTCCCTTGAGCTGTGTGATGGGGCCAAGCCAAGGCCAGGTGACAAACATCCTGTCTTGGAGGACCACTGCTCTGGGATTGGCCAGTGGACCCACCCACATTGCCATTTGCATACCGGCAAGCTTTACCTCTCTGAGCCTCTGAGTTGAAGGGACTGACACCCTCAGGTCTACCCATGAAGGGGACTGACAGCTGTCTCCTGCCACCTCAGGATGCGGGGACTAATCCTTCTTGGGTGCAAACGCATTTCAACTTTGCGCTATGTCTTGGTAGAGGGTAGGGAGGCCTGGGTAGATGCCTAAAAAATATTTCTTGTGTCTTCTGTGATAGTGTGGACATTCATCCATCTTCCCCTCCCATATCTAGCACATGTCTGGCAATGTTATAAGGCTAGGCTTGTGACTGTGATGTAGACATGGATTGTGGGAGCCTAGCATTGCTTGGCAAGGGACAGAGGACTCTTGTAGTGGTGCAGCTCCACCTAGGAACAAAGCTCGTGGAAAGGGAGTTGGGGAAGCCTCGTCTAGGCTGGTGAGTGCAGCACGGAAGCCGGGGCCAGTCCTGAAACGGCCATCTTTGGTTCTGAAGTCTGGGGTTTAGAGGGGCTAGAGCCACCAGCAGGTGGCTCATTCGACTTGTTTCAGGGAGTAGATGTGAAGGTGGATCTGGGAGAATGGAGATTCATTGGATGCAGGGTCCTTGTGAAAGGTAAAGGAGGAGAGAGCAGGCCTGGGTGGGATCCGCAGACTGCACTATAGATCTGAAACTCTCTGCCACCTGTCTGTGAGTTCCAGAGCAAAGATTTCACATAGACGCCTGTATGTTTGGTTGGTGGTAAGGTTGTCAAGGAAGAACGTGACTTTAGCACAGACACTGTGGCAAGATTGAAGGCAGTTTGGCTGGAAGTTCTGACTCTCCTCAGAGCTGAATGACAAGTCCTCCATGCCTCCATCCCTCTGTCCCTTCCTTTTCTCTTTTTCTTTCTTTCTCTCTCTTTCTTTCTTTCTTTCTTTCTTTCCTTGAAAAGGTCTCATGTAACCCAGACTGACCTTAAACTTGCTGTGTTTCCTAGGATGACTTTGAATTTCTGGTCTTTCTGTTTCTACCTCCTGAGTGCTCAGGTTATGGGCATGCCTGATTTATGAGGTGCTGGGATTGAATCCAGGGCTTCATGCATTATAAGAAAGCACTCTGCTGACCGAGCTACATCCCTATCCTCACAAGTTCTTTCTTGAGTGAGGTCCATGTGATGCACCTTTTTGATTCTCACAGAGAAGAACCTGAAGGATGGGAAATGAAGGAAGTAGAAGAGCTTCAGGGCATAGAGAAAGATACTGTGGTTCTATCCTTAGAGCTCCTAGTCTGAACACAGAGGGACGACTTGAGAGCTCCCTTCCATCAAACCCCAAGGGTCAGCATTCAGTCACCAGTCCCCTTGGCATGGGGTTCATGGTACAGTGACTCTGAAGATTCTAGAGGGAGGGGGTGTCCCTTGGATTTATTCTGTGGGTGGCAGCTACAAATGATTACTGAAGTGGTGTGTATGTGTACAAACACATATGTGTTCATGTGTGCCTGTTTATATGTGTCCATGTATGACAATGTGTGAGTTCATGTCCTTGTATCTGGGCATGAGATCTGCCTAGATGTATCTACTCCCAGCTGGGGGTCTAAGAGAAGGGTTAGCTGGTATGTACTGGGAAAAAGCAGAGCTAGGGGCAAGGTTCAGGGTGGTCAGGGCTGGAGCCAGTGCCCAAGGCAATAGATAACACTAAGTTGTCTCTCAGAGTTCGCTTCTGGTACAGTGGGCCCCTGTCAGCCACTTCCCACCCCAGGGAGAGCTCAGGCTGGCTCTGCAGGGATCTCACAGTTCTCACCTCCCTCTCTGCCATCGCTGTGTTCTTGTGAATTGGAGCACAGCTGACCTTGGGCAGAGATTCTGAAAGAGGGAGACAGTGTGGGCTAGACAAAACTCACATGGAATTTCAGTAACAGAATAAATACCACCAGAGATTAGTGAGTGTTAAAAATTTATAGCTGTTCACTGGAGAACAATGGAAGTTCCCATGTAACTACTAAAGAACCAGGAGGAGGGGGAGGAGGAGGAAGAGAAAGAAGAGGAAGGAGAAGGAGGAAGAGGAGGAAGAGGAGGAGAAGGCAAGGCTGACAGGCACACACCTTTAATCCTAGCATTTGAGAGACAGAGGCAGGTAGCACTCTGTGAGTTTGAGGCAAGTCTGGTCTAGGCTAGCCTAGGCTATATAATGAAACCCTGTGTGACCCAGCAGAAGTCAAGGCAAGGGTGACATTGCTTTTTTCCTCAGAACTCTTTACATCTGGACTGCCTGTTGGAAGGCACCCATTTTGAGAGTAGATTTCCTTCTTCCCCAAGATAATCATCTGTGGAAACCCTGCACAAACACAACCAGAGCTGTTTCCCAGGTGATTTTAAACCTTGTCAATGACAATCAAGATCATCCAGCACAATGAAAATTCATATAGTTATTGCTGTTGTTAGAACATTCACTCCGTCAAGAAGGTGTAAGAGCTCCAATCTCTAGCATCAAGATGTGTAAAATGGGTGCATCATCTGTCAAACCTGAATAGAATCATAGTAGTGGAAGACCTGGAAGTCTTCACTCAAGAGTCTATTTAGTCATCTGAATAAACGAACTAAAACTGTTGGTAGGTTGGTAGAGATATATATAACCAAAATATGCTATTGGCAACCAAAGCCGGAGGCAGAAATAATATGCATTATACAATGCTACTTAGGGAGAATTTAAAACCTCAATATACTACTATGTGACTTTAATGGACACATAAATATGTAGTGTTCAGGAATGATAAATGTCTAAGCCATGTTAGTGGCTAATGTCACAGAGAAGAGGAGGAGGATGGGCTGGAGGAAGCAGATTAGGTTTTAAACACAGGTAATGAACAAGCACCGACGTAGCAGCGTGCAACAACACCCATTTATTGTCTCACATTTTCTGTAGTCAGAAGTCCACATGATTGCTGAAATCAACCAAGGGGTCATGTAACGCTGTGTTCTGTACAGCTCACGGTCTTTGTCCAAGTTCCTTCAGAATTAGCAGAATTCAATCCTTGCAACTGAATGACTGTTTTTTCTAAAAGAATACTTGTATTAATTTGGGGTAACTTCATACAATGTACTTTGGTCCTATTTCTCTGCTTCCCCAACTCCTCCCGGATCCTCCCTCACCTCGCTACCCATCCCAAGGCCTTGTTCATTTTCCTCCATTGATCCACTATGCTCAAATATTCTGTGTGGAACCTGCCCTGGATTGTTGTAGACCTACTGAGGGTCACACCCTTGAAGAAAGACTCTCTTTCTTGATCGAAACTGGCTGGGTTCATTATCAGCTCCTAGAGGCTGACTGCTGGACCTGCTTTATGGATGTGCATTTCATTTGTCTGGCTGTTTTTTTGATTTTTTTTTTTTTTTTTTGAGACAGGGTCTCTCTATGTAGCTCTAGCTGGCCTTAAAACTCCCAATTTTTCTGCCTGAGGCCCCTAAGTTCTGAGATTGCTGATGTGGTCCACCATGTTTGATTTCTTTTAAAAAATTAGGCTATCAGGACTGTAAAGATGGCTCAGCAGCAGTTAAGAGTACCTCTTGCAGAGGACCTGATGGATAACAACCACCTGTTAACTCCAATTCCAGGGGAATCCCATGCTCTCTTCTGACCTCCTCAGGCATTGCATGACATAGGTACACTTACATACATGCAGGCAATACACTTATGCACATAAAATAAAAAATAATAAAATATTTTTTAAAAAACAGACTAGCAAAAGAACATCTAAATTTCTCCGCCTCTTAACTCTAGAACTTCTGTTGGAAAGACTCACCTGGAGTTGGGGCTGTAGGTAAAGTGCTTGTCTAGCATGCACATGGTCCTATGTTTGACCCCAGCACCACATAAATCTTCCATGGTGGAACATGTCTTTAATCCCAGCACTTGGAAAGTGAAAGGAGGAGGCTCAGGATGTCATCTTCAGCAATATAGAGAGCCAATGGCCAACTGGAGCTACACGAGACCCTGTTTAAAAAGAAAAAAATCAAACAACAACAGAACACAAACAAGAAAAGCTCACCTGATTAAATCAGGCACACTCATGCCCAAAGAGTACATAACAGACACCCGGGGTGGGGGGAGGAATCTTGGTGCTGTCTTAGAACTTTGCCAAATTCACAACTAAGAACACCGGAAAAGAAACAAGAAATTAAATCCAAAGAAAGAAGGGCAGAATTAGTGAAGATAAAACAGAAAGTAATGAAATCAAGATAAAATAATGCATGTATGAATGAATGAAATTTCCCTTTAACAGACCAGTAAATAGACTAAGGGTTCCCAAAAAGTGGAAACACAAGAAAAGGCACATAGCTCCAAGAGTAAAGAATGCTCAAAAACTCAAAGAGCATATTAATATGCTGATGTTATGCAAATGTTTAGGTAAAATGAATGATTTTCCAGAGAAATATGATTAAAGTTACTCTGAAAAAAGATAGAAGACTCAGGTAGTATTATAGGAAAAATTTATAAACCTTATATACAGATGATTCCTATTGAATCAAACTCCAGAGCAGCAAGGAACATGAAGTATCGTAACTCTTATATTGATGAAGTAAGGAGCTGGGTGTGGTGGCACAGGCTTCTCTAATCCCAGGGCTTGGGAACTTGAGACAGGAGAGTGGTCAATTCAAAGCCAGCCTAGGTTATATATTGAGACTCTATCTCAAAAAGAAAGAAAAAGTCTTGTCTTGCTCATTATCTTGGTTCCATTCTCCCCTGCAAAGTGGGTTGGGCTTAGAAGATGTCTCAGCAGGTAAAAGCACTTGCTGTTCAAGCTTAAGGCTGGAGGTCAATCCCCAGAACCCATGTAAAAAGCCAGATGTGATGATAAACAGCTGTAGTCTCAGCAATTTTACAGTGAGATTAGAGGAGGAGACTGGAGAATCAGCTGGAAGCTTGCTGGCTAGCTAGCTTGGAATACAGTGCTTGATGGTAGAAAAACCAAGAGAGACATTGCCTTAGCAACAAGGTGGAAAGCAAGAACTTACTCCTGAAAGTTAAGGTGTTCTCTCTCTCTCTCTCTCTCTCTCTCTCTCTCTCTCTCTCTCTCTCTCCAAATATGTACTTATTTTAAAAGAACGAACGGGGCTAGAGAGATGGTTCAGCAGCTAAGAGCATGTAATGCTCTGGCAGAGGACTAGGGTTCAATTCCCAGCACTCAGGTGGCTTGTAACTGCCTGTAACTCCAGCTCCAGGGGGCTCAGAAACCTCAGCCTCCACAGGCACCTGCGCTCATGTGCATATGCCCCCAATGTGTGCATACTTAAAACAAATAAATCTTTAAAAATAACAGAAGGAAAGTCAGGGCGGAGAAAAGAGACGGGGAAGGAGGAGGAGGAATGAAGAAAGGAGGGAAGAAGGAAGAAAGAGAGAGGGAAAACTGAAACACAGTGGGGCAGGCATAATTCCTTGTTATAATTTAGTGGCTATAAATAAATGTATTTATGAATTCATTTAGCAGAAATTTATTCATGTTCTTGCAGAAACGTAAAAGCAACAATTAAACACCAACCAGGACGGTGATTTGTACAGCACCATCTCAGTTCTCAAGGTGAGACAAGGAGGCAAAGTCACCTCTTTGCTACTGGCCATGTCTGGAGAGCTGAAGGTCCAGGAGGCATGCCTGCAGAGGCACATGGCACCTTTCAGGTGGGAGCTGAGACCAGAGGGAGGAGCTAGGTGGTTAACACAGGGACTGAAACACATAAACCAGCTGTTTCTGGCAAGGGATGGGCCTAGAGTCTGGGCTTCCTTGAGTAGAAAGGACCAGCCCAGCCCTGGGAATGCTGGGCCCAGTTGCTACCCTGGTCCTTTCTGGGCAGGGGTGAGGGCATCCATCTAATTTCCTTCTACCCATCAGCAAAGCCTTGGTTTGTGCCATGGCCTGGCAATGATGTGTTCTTATCGTGGTGGCCACAACACCTAACAGAAACAACTTAAGGAAGGAGGATTTATTTTTGTCTGTAGTTTTGGAGAGTTGTCCATTATGATGGGGGAGGTAGAATAGAGTTCATGGTAGTAAGAACATACATTGGAGGCCGCTCACATCAGGGTGAACCAGGAAACAGAAGGAGAGCAGGAACCATGGGCTACTAGAACTTTCTAGGGACCATCCAGTGGCCCACTTCTATCATCCAGGCCCCACCTCCTTAAGGTTCCACAACCTCCAAAGATGCTGCTACCAGAGTTGGGGGAATAGGCCAGTCATTACAGTGCTTCCTGTGCAAGCTTGAGGACCCAAGCTCCACTTGCAGCATCCAAGTAGAAGTGCTGGGTGTGGTGGCATGCTCTTGCAACCCCAGCACATGAGAGGTGAAAACAGGAGCATCCCTAGGGCTTGTTGACCAGCCAGTCTAGCTACTTGGTGAGCCTCAAATTCAGTGAGATTATAGAAGTCAACATTGGTGTCTTCTGTGTGTGCATGCACATGTGTGTATGTGTGTGTGTACAAATGTGAACATGGGCAAAAAATAAGGTAGAGGACCATGAGATGGCTCATGGGTAAAAGCTCTTGCTGCACAAGCTTGGCTTCATCTTCTCATGACATTATTGTAACATGTCAGCTTTCTTGGTCCCTAGGAGGTTTGCACTGGAATGGTGTAAGGAATCCTTTCCCTCTGTCCTTTCCTTGGTTGGTGTGTCAATACCTGCATTAGTTCAACTGGGAGGTCCTGGCAAGACCAAAGCCTGATGCTTTGGGGCCTGAGCATCTTGGTGTGGTTGAGGGCTAGCGTTTTGTGTACCCTGCCTGAGGCTCGGGGCAGGGAGCTGGTCCTGAGCTGCTCAAAGAAGGCAATCAGGGGGATCACAGGGAAGTTATTCACTTCTTTTCCTGAGTTCCCAGGCTTGGCACTCCAAAACAAACCCTTCAACCGGAAATATCTTGAGCCACTTCTGCTTTCCGCTAGCCTCTGTCCTCTGTGGTAGCAGATCATCTGCCTAACACAGGAATCATTTCCAGGGAGATGAACAGCAAAGACATCTTGTGTTGTTGCAAAATTGAGCCTTACCAGCCATCCCACATCCTTAACCCCCAGACTCACCCTAACCGGGCCAGAATAGCCTTGATTCTGAAGGAGAGGTAGCCAGAAGCACCTTCCTTTGGATGATACTCCCAGCAAGTATACGGCCAGCCCAGGAGGATTAGGGTGGTAGGGAGAACCCACACTGGAACTGCCTGGCAACCTGGCTGCTGCATAGGATCACCTGCCCAGGACTAAGAGCCAGGCCTTGGAGATGGAGCAAGGAGGTGGAGGAAGAGAGACAAGGGAGGAGTGCTCGGAAAGTGGGATGAGGAAGTAAGGGAGGGAGAGTGGAAGAGAGTGGAGAGAAAAGCAGAACAAGCCGGGAGGGAGGAGGATGCTAGACACTGGAGCAAGGGAGGAAGGGGAGGACTTCTCTGTCCCATTCCTCACCCTCTGTTTCCTGTCCCATGTTACTTTCATTTTTTTTTCTCACCTGCTCATCCTCTCATCACAATGGCTTCCCTGGAACCTTTGTCTTCTCCCCGGTCCCTCATTCTCTGTTTGTAGCATTAGGATCAAGTACTCATGTTGGTGTGCACACACGTGCGTGCATGCCTGCCTCTATGTGTGTGTGCGCATGTCTCCGCAGGTGCACAAGCCTATGTATACATGTACTTGCAGAAGCTGGTGGTCCGTCTTCTACTACTGCTTTCAGATTTATCTTTCTGACAGGATCTTTCACTGAACCTGGAGCCTTCCAGCTGGTAGGCTGGCAGGCTGGTGAACCCGGGGATCCCCCTTCCTCTCAGTGCTAGGGCTTTTACATGGGTGTGGGAAGCTGCACACAAGTCCTCATGCTTGCACGGCAGGCACTTTGCCAATGGAACCATCTCCCCATCCTCCATACTGTTTTCTAATGCCTTACGAAGAGCTTTAAAGTAATGACGTGGGTCAAACAGTATAAGAAGGCCCCAGCCCCTCCTCATTTCCTTTGCGTCCCTGCCTCAGCCATGGTTACTTTGAGTCAAACCATGAAGCTATCATTTTATCTGTATTCAGTATGTTTCTCTAAAGCAGCATTACTTTTTGTTGTTTGTTTTGTTTTGTTGATACAGGGTCTCCCTGTAGTCCCAGCTGGCCTGGAACTCACTATGTACATCAGGCTGGCCTCAGTCTCACAGCAGTCCGTCTGCCTCTGCCTTCTCAGTACTAGGTAGGGTTAAAGGCATGAGCCACCACACCTGGCTGAAACAGCATTTCTGAAACTTTTCACATTCTTGAACGCTTTCACTTGAGAATTTTTTAAGTGACCTGGGAAATAGGTATACAAATCTTTTAAAAAAATTAAATTTTATTATTTTTATTTTATGTGTATAAGTGCATTGCCTGCATACGTGTAAGTGCATTGCCTGAAGAGGTCAGAAGAAGGCATCAGATCCCCCTGGAGTTGGAGTTACAGACTGTTGTTAACCACCATGTGGTGCTGGAATTGAACCCAGGTCCTCTGTAAGAGCAGTCAGTGTTCTTAACCACTGAGCCATCTTTCCCACTCCTCAAATAGATATACACATCTTACATTTACCAATAGTAAATAATAAAGAAATTTATTTTAAAACAATTATTTGACATATAATATTTTACCATGTGTTTGTCTAACATAGCATAATCTAGAGATACATTCATTTGATGTATGTTAAGGAATGACAGGAGGGAAGTATTTAAAGTGTTCATTTTCTGTAATGAAACCTTACGTTTTTCTATGAACAGAGACCATTGCACACAGTAAAAACACTGTTATTCATAACAGACAGTAACCCTGAATCTGAGCCAAGGTGTTTCAGCTAATTCAATATCACTGCATAGGGTGACAGCATGGACAGTGCAAAAGTACACATGTGTGTTCAGAATCAAGGCTGTGGTGACACCACTCAGAGCAACATAGGTGAGCACTGCCAGAAAGTGTTGTGTGCGCCTGTATGTATGTGTACCACAGGCATGCAGTGCCTGCAGAGGCCAGAAGAGAGTGATGGATCCCCTGGAACTGGAGTTACAGACAGCTGTGAGCTGACAGAGTCTTGGGGACTGAACCTGAGTCCTCTCAAAAACAACCAGTGCTATTAACCACTGAGCCCTGGAATTAATTTTCAAGCGCTGCAGCTCATAAACCTTTTAGTGTTCCCAATCTTTTTGTGACCCTCCCAGTCAGTTCTATGAACCCATATGGGGCCTAGACCTCCGTTTAAGGAGCTTTGCTCTGAAGGATGAAGGTAAAGAAGTTACCAGAGTGCTACCTCACACAGTACTCTCTCCACACTGGCAAAATGCTGAGATTCCTCAACAGCTTCAGATATACAGTTATTATTTAATTTTTAAATATTACTTCCTTACCTTACAGTGCTTTAAAAAATATTTATCTTTATTTTTAATTATGTGTTATGTACATGTGCATGCAGTGCCCTCAGAGACCAGAAGGGGCCTCTGGATCCCCTGGAGGTAGAATTACAGGTGGTTGTGAGCCCCTCAATGTGCTGGAAACCAAACTTGGGTCCTCTGCAAGAGCAATATGTGCTCTTAACCATCAAGCCATCTCTCCAGCCCTGTACAGTGCTCACCTTGTCCTCTCTGTCTGTGTAATAGGATTCTAGTGTTGCCTTCCTCCCCAGCTCAGGGGAACCTCTCTCACACAGCTAGCCCTTCATCTGGCCTTTGGTATTCTTTCCCACTGGATCTTGGGCCTCCCTCCTCAAGGAGGGTCTGGCCCTGCTCTTCAGGCCTTCATACCTCTGTCTCTGCTGGGCCTTAGGTCCTTCTGTCAGGATGGCATTACTTCACACATGTCTCAGGGTAGATAGTCCTGTTAGGCTCTGGGTTGTCATCAACCACCCCTCTGGAAAGGCTGGAGGGGCTTCCAGTATGAATGACAGGCCTGGAGAGGTTCTCAGTGAAGGGAGGAAAAGCAAGAGAAAAGGTTGGACTGGGAATTTTCCCTTGCTTAGCTTTCTCTCTGGCCCATGGCCAAGCCTCTCTTGTGACTGTGGACTAATCCCCAGCCCCAATTCTGGGCCTCCACCCAGTTAGTTACCCATGACTCTGGGCTCATTTCTGACCCTAGCCTGACCCCTGACCCTGATCACATACCCCAATTCAAACCAACCCCTGATCCTGGTAGGAAGATTTTCAGTCCAGAGTGATCCATGACCCCAGAACCACACCTGAATGTAATCCCTCGGCCCAGCCTGACTTCTGATCTCTTGACTGTGAGATCACACAGTCACTTGACATGGGACTTGACACACTTGACATGGGAACTGAGAAAATGCAACTGGGTCTTGGCTGGTAGTTACTGATTCTGAGCCCACCTCACTTACAGGAAGCCAGGGCCTCCAGGCAGAGAGTCCTTGGCCACCTAGGGGGAGTTCTTATACTTGCCCTTTCTTCATTCTGTCTCTGTGACTCTCAACCTAGCAGGTACTGTCTACCTGGTAAGAGTTGCCTAGGCAGGATGCCAGGGAGATGGAGGAACTGGCTGGACCAGCCCACACCTCTATTTGCACAGGTCTGGGTAAAAATAGCCTCATCTATACACACCTCTGTCATTTCCTCCCTGACCTGCAGCCTGCACCAGGCACAAGAGATTTGCCAGCTGTTCCTTCCCCCAGGTCTCTTCTTGCCTGAGACAGGAGAGGCCCAAAAGGACAAGGCAATGGCCTGTCTCAGACTTGATCAGGGTCATGCTATTGATATCTTGATATCAGATGTCAAGCCCTCTGAACTAACAAAGAAAAAGTTTCTGTTGTTTCGGCCGCTGTGTTTGCGGTTCTTCATGTCAACCCTGGCAACCCACCATGACAACTGATCTAGGTGACATCAAAGGAATAGTTAGTAAAACATTGAGAAAGGAGCATCCTGGGCCCTCAAAATCCCAGGATGAGCCTCCCCACTGGCTGTCTTTTCTGGGGAGTAAAGAAACAGTTCTAGGTATTGGAGAGATGATTCAGTGTTAAGAGAACTTGCTCTTAAGAGGACCTAGGCTCAGTTCCCAGCACCCATATGGTGGCTAACTACCATCAGTAACTCCACTTCTATGAGATCTGACGCCCTTTTCTGGCCTTTGAAGGTATTACATCCACATGGTACACTTACATACTGGCAGGCAAAACATATACACATAAAATAAAAATAATAAATAGCATACAAAAATAAGATATTTTAAAAAGAAACAAAGTTCTAGCTTACATAAGTTGGTCTCCATCACGTGTTTGAAGCTGCATCCCCTCAATGCAGCATCTTAAGACTTTCTCCTGTGTGTTCCCACGTAGAAACAAGTCCCCAAGGTAAACAGATGGAGGCCACATGTGTTCAGCATGAAGAGGCTGTCTTTTTTACACTAGTATTCCTCTTGGGCTTAGTCTTAAAAAATTCTTTTTCTTTTTCTTCTTTCCATGTGTTTGTGTGTATGTGTGAATACACATGTATGTGTACACAGGCATGTGGATGTGTGTACATGTGGAGGCCAGAGGTTGATATTGGGACTCTTCCATCTTATTTTCCTTTTTTTTTGAGGCAGGGTCTCAGTCAAATCCAGATCTCTCTGCTATGGCTAGGTTCCATGTCCAGCTTACTCTGGGATTTTCTGAGTCTACCTTCCAAGGCTAGAATTCTAGGCAGGTCATTATGCCCACCTGACATTTATGTGGTCCTAGGGATCCAAGCTCCAGTTCTCTTTGCAAGGCAGGTACTCCCCAGTCTGACCCTGTGTTTCTTGACTGGCTTTTGGTGACAGGCTAGCCATCTTAGTCATGGTTCTTGACTTCTAGAAGTGTCACTTTGATTTCTTCTTTCATGGTCATGTGGGTTATCTCTGTGCAGATTATGTCTGCTCTAACACCCTCTTAGGTGTGTGTATGTGTGTGTGTGTGTATGTGTGTGTGTGTGTGTGTGTGTGTGTGTGTGTACATGAAGACCAGGGGTCAGTTTCAGATGTCATTCCTCAGGAACTGTCCACATTTTTAAAAAAGATGTCTCCTTTTGCCTCTAAGTCACTAATTTAGCCAGGCTGGGCAGGCAGTGAGTCCTAAGGATCTGCCTGGGATTATAAACACTGAGGACCACATCCAGCCTCTTTCTGTGTGTTTCTGAGACTCAAAACTCCTCATTCTTGTGCAGCAAACACTTTACCAAATGAGCCATCCTCTCAGTCCAACAATATCATCTTTTATAAGAACACCAGTTATATTGGATTGGGATACATCCTATAATCTCATTTGAACTTGATTACTTCAGTAAAGATCCTGTTTCCAAATGCTGCCGCATCCTGAGGTCTTGGAGTCAGGGGTCAAGACCATGTGAGTTTGGGAGGAACACAACTGAACCCATAACAGTTATCTTATTTAGCAAATGACTCGAATGTGTGTGTATGTGTGTGTGTGTGTGTGTGTGTGTGTGTGTGTGTGTGAACATGAAGGCCAGCTGTTTTAATAACTCATTGTGTTCTACCTCCATTTCTGTGGGTTAGGAATCCTGAGGTGACTTGGTTGGCAGTTCCAGTTGGAGACCTCTCCTTGGTTTGCAGGTGGATGGCTGGATAGTGGCTCTTTGAGGGCTTGGTTGGGACGGAGGGGCTCACTCACACAGCTGTTGACTGGATGCTTGGGTGCCCCTTCCTAGACAGCGGGGGAGGAGGCTCCACAGGGTGTGAGCACCAGAACAAGACTCTTGGCCTTATGACCCAAGTTGGCCACCACTGCTTTTGCTTCCAGTCAGGAGGAAGAGGTCGTGCGGAGGAAGAGGGTACACCCTTCCTATTAACGTGCAAGTGCACGGTGGTCTCTTTTCATCTCCTGCTTGCTGCAAATGATCATGTGGCCATGCATGAGATCACGGCAGGAAAACACAGCCTTTGTGAGAGGCTTAAAAACCCCACTAATAGAGGCCAGGCCTGAGGAAGTCACAGGCTCTAGTGACATTGCTGCTGCTTTTGCTTTCCTAGGTGGACATGATGTGCCCAACAAATTGTCTTCTAAATGACTATGTTTATACCCATAGATTAGTGCACAGGGGTCCAGGCTGTGTTAGCCACTGGCTTTCTGGACCAGGTATAATGGGCTTACCATAGTAGATGCCCATAGGCCACTTCTCTACCTTGTTCACCAGCCTGAAGGGCAGCCAATGTGGTTGATTTCTAGGAAAACCTTGGAGCTTGGGCTCTGCCATTTCTAGGCTCCTACTGGGAGACTGAGGGCTTCCATGTGCTCCCTGGCCACCCCCAGACCCAGTCCAGGGGAGTGTGTCCTGCTGGTGCTGCCCAGCCCTCTCCCCTCTTCTCTTCCGTCAGGACCTCTTTTCCTACCTAACGCTGGGCACAGAGGAAACATGTGAAAGTTGAAATCATAAACATAGGCTTTAAAAAGAGTAGAGAGGCTAGAGAGTTGGTTCAGTGGTTAAGAGCACTGGCTGCTCTTGCAGAAGACCCAGGTTTGGTTCCCAGAATCCACATGGTGGCTTACAGCTATCTGTAACTCCAGTTCTTAGGAATCCAATGCCTTCTTCTGGCTTCCATGGGCATTACATGCATGTGGTGCATTTACATACACGCAAAGTACTCGTGTATGCACATAAAAATTTTAAATAGAGTAGAAAGAATATAAAATGGAATAAAGTCCACTTTCAAGCTATATACCAAACTTTTTTTCAGAACATGGCTTTCTGAGATCCCCTAGCCACCTCTGCAAAGATGGAGTGAGGCTCCTTCTTAACTGGAGGTCACTTCCTTTCCTCTTCCTGGGGGGTGTCTTCATGGCAGAAGTTTAGATTCTTTTACAACTGTAGATCTTGTGAGGCCTATGAGCTTACGTTAAGACATTACTTACTAGCTGGGGGTCAAACGCGGGGCCCCATACATGTGGGGCAGGTGCTCTCCCACTGAGATACATCCCCAGCACAGCACAATATTTTAAACACATAACAAACAAAACAACATAAAAGTTGACAATGAATTGAAATACAGTTGTAAAAATGAGTTGAAACATAGCTTTCAAAAATATTAAAAACAAACTTGGGGCATAGTCGGTGCTTGGGGAGTTCACATCCTGCAGTAGCCTCAGCAGAAGCTGAGGACCCAGGGTGGGGACTAGATCTGACTCTGGGTTATGCCCACAGTTCCTCAGGAGGGTCCACATTTTCCAGCAGAAGCTGAAGACCCAGGGTGGGAACCAGATCTGACTGTGGGTTAGGCCCACAGGTCCTCAGGAGGGTCCACATTTTCCAGAAGAAGCTGAAGACCCAGGGTAGGAACCAGATCTGACTCTGGGTTAGGCCCACAGGTCCCTGGGAAGGTTCACATCTCCTAACTGCCTTAGCAGAAACTTCAGACCCAAGGTAGGGACCAGTTCTGAACCTAAGTAAGGCCTATTGGTGCTAGGGAAGTTCCACATCTTGCAGTGGCTATAGCAGAAGCTGAGGACCCAGAGTGGGGACTCAGTCTGACCCTGGAAAAGGCTCTCAGAAGGCCTTACCTGGCAGGGCAATGATGGAGCCTCAGAGGAAGACTAGAGATAGTGTCTCCACCCTGAATACCAGTCTACAGAGGAAAAGAACACCTCAACCCTAGGAACTTGAATTTAATTTAAAAAAATACAAAAGAAAGAAAAACTCAATTAACTGACTCCAGATGTACAAGTCCCAGCACAGAAACAGAAACAACATGAAAAACCAAGTCAGCATGTCTCCTCCATAAAGAACTAATCCCATAGTAATGAACCCTAATGAACTTCCAGAACAAAAACCAAAAGAATGATCTTCAGGATGATCAAACAAGTCAAAGAAAGCACAGATATAAGCCAAGAGAACAAAACCAAAGTAGATGAAGGAAATAAATAAGTCAACCCAAAGTATTAAAATTCAACAAAAGATAAAATTGAAGAAAACACAAATGGAAATGATGCTGGAAGTGAAAAAACCCAATAAGCCAAATAAAAACCAAAGCCTCACTGATAGAATGGATCATGTAGAAAACAGAGAATTGGGGCTATAAAATGAAAGTAGAGGATCACGCAGTAAAGGTCAGTAATAAATTTATAAACAACCGTGAACAGAACATGAGGGTGCTCCAGAGCACCATGAGAAGACCTAACCTCAGATTATGAGCACAGAGGGAGAAGAGCACATAAGAGGGCATAGAAAATATTTTTCAATAAAATCATAGAGGAAAATGTCCTGAACCTAGAGAAAGAGATACCCCTCTAGATGCAAGAGGCCTATGGAACTCCAAATAAGACCAGAGAAGATACCCCATGACATAGCTAAAATCCAAAGGACACAAAAAAGGGTATTAAAAGCTATATAAAAAAAGGTCAAATCACTTTAAGAAGCAGGACGGTTAGAATGACACCTGATTTTTTTTGACAGAATATTTTAAAACAAGAAGGGTCTCGAAAGATCCCAAGTTCTGAATAACACACACACACACACACACACACACACACACACACAACATTGTCAGTCCAGACTACTACTCCCAGCAAAATTATCTATTAAATTCGAAAGAGAAAAAAAAAAACTTTCAACAAAATCAGGTTAGAAGAAGACAACTAAGTCAGGTCTACAAAGGATATTGGAAGGACTACTCTGGTCTGAAGACAATCATAAACACACCCAAGGAGTCACAGGGAAAAAATAATTCCAGAACAGTTAGCCAAAAAAGGCCTAAAAAATTCCCACAAGACAACAAAATGGCAGGAATTAGTATACATCTTTCAATAATAACTTCAATAATATATCAATAGTAATAGTTTAATTCTAACTGTGTTTCAATTAAAAAAACACAGATTAGCAGGTTGTATTAGAAAGCAGGAGCCATCTTTTTGATGCAGATAAGAAATACACTCATCATCAAAGATAGACACTATTTTAGGGTAAAAAGAGAGAAGAAGCTATTACAGGCAAATCGAACTAAGAAACAAGTAGGCTTAGCTATTCTAATATGAGACAAAAATCTCAAACCAAAGCTAGTCAGAAGAGACAAGGAGGATCACTTCATACTCATTAAAGGAACAATCCATCAAGTGGACATTATAATTCTAAATATACACTTATCAAACACAGGTGCATCTGGTTTTATAAAACAAATACTATTAGATCTAAAATGACAGACTAATTCCAACACAGTGATAGTTGGTGACTTCAGTACCTCATTCTCTCCAGTAGACATGTCATCTGGACAAAACTGAAACAGAGAAACATTGGAGTTACATTAAATGGACATAATAGACATCTAAAGAGCATTCAACTCAAACTATCAATGAATATACATCTCAGCAGCTCATGGAACTTTCTCCAAAATAAACCACATATTAGGACACAAAGTACATCTCAACAAATATAGGAAGTGAAATAACATTTTGCATTTTATCTGATCACAATGGGATAAAGCTAGATATTAACATCAATAAGAACTATAGAAAGCACATATATGGAAACTAAACAAAACACTACTGAATGGTAATTGGGCCCAGGGATGGATCAAGAAGGAAATTTACAAATTCATATAATTTAATGAAAATGGAAACAACATATCAAAATCTATGGCACACAACACAGATAGTCTGAAGAGGAGAGTTTACAGCACTAAGTTCCTACATCGAAAAAATTCAGAGATCTCAGTAATTTAATGATGCACCTTAAGGTCTTAGATACATAAGAACAAACAACACCTAAAAACAATAGACATGTAGAGATAAAATCAGGGCTGAAACTAATGAAAAAGAAATAAAAAATACAAAGTCAATTAGCCAAATTAACCTAAAGAAAGAGAGAGAAGACTAAAATTAATAAACTTAGAGATAAGAAAGGAAGTATCACAACAGATACAGAAAATTCAGAGAAACATAAGGACACACTTGTTCCACTAAACTTGGAAATCTAGAAGGAATGGATGAATTTATAGACCCATATAACCTACCAACATTAAGCCAAGACGAAGTAAATAATTTAAGCAGGTCGATAACAATCAATGAGACAGAAACAGCAAACAAAAATCTTCCAACTCAAAAGGCCCAGGACCAGATAGATATAGTGCAGAATTCTACCAGACCATCAAAGAAATAACTCCAATATTCTTAAAATTATTCTGTAAAACAGAAAAATAAGGAACACTTTGAAATTCTTTTTATGAAGCCAGTATTGCCTTGATGGTAAAGCTAGACAAAGATCCAGCAAAAAAAATATTTTAGGCAAGCTCCCCGATGAACACAGACACAAACATTCCCAACAAAATACTTGCAAACCAAATTCAAGGAGCACCCTGAAATTATCAAGCTGGCTTCATCCCAGAGATGCAAGGATGCAGGGATGGCTCAGCATATGTAAACAATAAATGTAACCAACCACATAAACAGACTCAAGGAGAGAAACCACAAGACCATCTTTTTAGATGCAGAAAAGGCCCTTGACAAAATCCAATGTCCTTTCATGGTAAAAGACCTGGAGAATCTAGGGATACAAGAACATATCTCAACCTCATAAAGACAATACAGCCAACGTCATGTCAAAAGGGAAAACTCAAAGCATTTCCACTAAAATGAGGAAGAAGACAAGGATGTATACTCTGTCCACTGCTGTTCCATGCGATGCTTGATGTCTTGGCTAGAACACTAAGATAAAGAAGGAGACAAAGGGATATAAATAGAAAAGGAAGAAGTCAAAGCATTCTTATTTATAGATGATATGATTCTCTATATAAAAGACCCTAAAGAATCCACCAGAAAATTCCTACAGCTGATACAGGGAGACAAAAGTAACACGTCCCAAACCAGTAGCTTTCCTATATAACAAAGGAAAACATACTGAGAAAGAAATCAGGGAAATAATCCCATTCACAACAGCCTAAAAAAATCCTGGAACAAACTTAACCAGGGAAGACTTGTACAATGAAAACTTTAAGGCACTGAAGAAAGACACTGAAGACATGAGAAGATGGAAAAACCTCTTATGCACATGGATTGGTAGGATGAATATAGAAACAACCATCTTACCAAAAGCAATCTACAGATACAGATTCAGTGCCATCCCCATCAAAATTTCAATGCAATTCTTCATAGAAAGTGAAACTAAAAACCTGAAAATTCATATGGAAACACAAAAGATGTGAGCTAGCCAAAACAAGACTGAACAATACAAACACTGCTGCAGGTATTAACTTCCCTGGTGTCAAGTTCTATTACAGAGCTATAGTAACAAGAACAGCAGAGTTGTGACATAAAAGTAGATATATTGGTCAATGGAATAGAATTGAGGACCCACAGATAAGCCCACAGTTCTGCAACCATTGGGTTTTTAACCAAAAGTCCAAAAACATACATTGGAGAAGAGACAGCATCTTCAAGAATGGTGCTGGTCAAACTGGATCCCCATATACAGAAGAATGAAACTATATCCTTATCTCTCCCTCCACAAAAAAGGACCCCAACATAAGACTGATATCCTGAATCTGTCGGAGGATAAAGTAGAGAATACACTGGAATGTATAGGTCTAGGGAAGGAGTTTCTGAACAGGATCTCCGTTGTGCAAACATTAAGATCAACCATTGACAAATGGGACCTCAAGAAACTAAAAGGTTTCTGTGCATCAGAGGACACCATCATTTGAGTGAAGAGACAGACTACAAAATGGAGAGATTCACCAGCTCTTCATCTGACAGAGGGTTAGTGTCTAGTATATATAAATAAAACATCAAGAAAACAATAACCAGATTAAAGAAGAAAAACAAATTGTGGAGAAATAGTTTTAAATGTTGAACATCCTTAGCCACCAGGGAAGTTCAAATTAACATTACTTTGAGATTTCATCTTACCCAGTCGGAAAGGCTAAGATAACAACAAAGGCCAGCAAATGCTGGTGTGGCTATGGGAAAGGAGAACACTTGTCCACTGCGGGTTAGAATGTAAACTAGTGTGTCCACTATGGAAATCAGTGCTGAAGTTCCTCAAAAAGCTAGAAACAGATCTACCACATGATCCAGTTATATCATCACTCGGGATATTCCCAAAGAACTCTATATCCTACTGCATAGATACTTGCTCATCCACGTTCATTGCTGCTCTATTCACAACAGCCAGATAAAGGAAATAGTTGAGATACCCATCAACTGATGAATGGATAATGAAAATATGGCACATACACACAGTGGCATAGTACTCAGTCATAAAGAAAAATAGAATTATGAAATTTGCAGGTAAATGAGTGGAGCTGGAAATAATCATTCTGAGTGAGGTAATTCAGACCTAGAAAGGCAAATACTGTATGTTTGCTCCAATTTATGGATGCTATATGTGAATTCTTTAGATGTGTGTTTAAACTGGAATATCCACAGAAGTCATAAAACTAGTAGTAAGAGATCTCAAGGGAAGGGGATAGAATTCAGGTGGTATGAAGGAGAAGCAGAATAATAGAACAGGAAGGGCTAAATGTGGTGGGAGACAGGATGACAGGTTAGAGAAAGAGTGTGTGAAGGAATAGCTAATTCTTAAAGACCTTTCAAAGAGCCATATGGAAATCTACTGTAGACACTTCCTAAAATATATACATATATATTATTATATAAAAGGAGTTTAAATAGAGTTACCTTATGATGGCTGGCCAATGCCTCTCCCAGACACTACAGGCTACTAAATAAAAAGCTCAGTGCCAGGTATGAATTACCTCATTTGGAGGCATTGGTCAGCAGAGTTCCATAACTCTTGCAAACACTACAAGCTATTGCTATTGCTCTGGGTTACCCTCCAGAACCTGACAGTAAGACCCTATTGCTGAAGACACCACATACTTGAGTCATAGGACATTGAGAAATCAAGGAGGTACTGACCTGCAAGCTTCACCCATCTGGATGGCTTTCATAGTGCTGAAAAATTTTATTTATGCTACCAGAGGAGGAAAGTATTCAACAACCTTACTCAGCTGTGAAGCCTGTGAGCTAATAACTGGTGATATATGCACCCTGTTATGAATCCACTTTGATTTGATTTAAGGCCTGTTCCGCAAGACAGAACTTATGCCTGGTACTGTTTACAGAGTCAAAATCTCATGGTTGACTAGGTCCTAGGTCCTAGGCAAGAACCTAATTTATTATTCTGTTAAATGGACACAGTATTAAATAGTCCCCTAAGTTCTTATTTTTGTATGCATAAATTATCACATCTCTCAACCCCCATCAAAGAAGCTTGTTTTTGCAGTAAATGGTCATTAATATAGAGACTTACAATTGGTCAACATGGAGAGAAAAAAGATACTAGAGTGCTCAGCTTGTCAAGGGACATGGATATCATACCCCTCCCCCTAATGCTCAGGGATCATCATGGAAGAAGAGGTAGAAAGATTGTAGAGCCAGAAGTAGCAGATGTCAGCAGGGAAACGGTGTTTGCTGGGCTGTTATTACACACGAACTCACAGCAGCTGTTAGTGCATGAACAGGACCTGCACAAGATCAAACCAGCCAAAATCCCACATGGGCTGAGGAGGGGCTGATAAAGTCCCATCTCTAGCTGAGAAGCTATTGGTAACTGATGACTGATGGGGGAGGAAGAGTCAGTTTTCTCAGGGTGTGGCCCCTGAGAGGCTAGGCATGCTCCAGCAAGTGGTCTTGCACCCATGTACATACGGGCAGCACTAAGTGGTCAAGGTGGGTTAAAAAACCGAACGAGGGGCTGGAAAGAAGGCTCAGCAGTTGGGAGCACTGGCTGGTTTTTGTAGGGGATGCAGGTTCAGTTCCCAGCCCCGACATGGTCACTAATAACCATCTGTAACTCCAGTTCCAAGGGATCCAACACCCTCTCGTTCTTTAATAACTGCTTAGAATCTGACCCAGTGACTTGTGATGCTATGCAAACAAAGCCTAGCTCCCAAGTGATTCCTTACCCGCCCCCCATCCCAAATGGCCACTTATACGGAAGATAAATGAAGTTAGAAGATTTGCTACCTCAAGATAGTGAACAGCCCATGTTTTATCTGTCCAGATATGACCCTACACAAATGGTTCAGGGGACAAGGTCAGATAACTTGGCTTAACTCTTATAAAAGGACTCAATTACCACTTGTGAGTGTGTGTGTATGTGTGTGTGCATGTGTGCATGTTTGTATGTAGGAGTGCTGGTGCATGACTGCCACTGTGCCTGTGTGGTGGTCAGAGGACAGCCTCTGGTCCTCACCTTCCACCTTGTTTGAGACAGGGTCTCTTGCTGTGGACCACTGCGTATACCAGGCTAGCTGACCCACAGCTTTCTGGGACTTCTATCTCCACCTCCCAGCTCGCTGTAGGAACACTTAAATCATAGATGTGTGCAACCTCATCAGGTTTATGTGGGCTGTGGGGCAGCAGACTCAGGTACTCACAGTTGTATGGCAAGTTCTTTACACACTGAGCACCCTCCTCAGCCCCCCACAGTATCCAAATTAAAACGTTGAGAACAATTCTGGTCTGGTAAATACTTTTAATCCCATGCCCTGGATTCATTCCAGGCACAAGAATTCCCCTCTGGGAGACATAGCAGAGCACTGCTCAGTGTTGTCCCATGTACAGGTCAAGGAAGCTGTGATTTCTCTCCATGAACTGCCACCATCTCGAAGTTGACCGCAGAAGGAAACTTACCAGCTCTCTGGACTGTTCTAAGCACTGTCTACTTATCTTGGAACCAAAAAGCCTGCAGGCCCAGAAGGCAGGTGTTTGCAATGATGTCTTATCAAGGGTGGTGGGTACATAGGGTGGGGCACACCCTGTTCACTTGCTGACAGTCCCTTCCTATGTTCCCATGCCTGTGCTTTTGGGGATCCCTTGACTGAGCCCTGAGATAAAATTTAGCCCTGACCGCAAGCAGTTCACTCAAGAAAGGAAATGGGGCTGGAGAGATGACTTAGTGGTTAAGAGTACTGGCTGCCCTTTCAGTGGGTTCAGTTCCCAGTACCCACATAGTAGCTCAGAACAGCTGTAACTCCAGTTCCAGGGATCTGACACCTCCTGTGGCTCTGTGAGCACCAAGCACACATGTAGTACATATACACACATGCAGGTAAAACACTCATACACATACAAAATAAAATAAGTAAATCTTTAGAAAACAGGAAAAGGGTGCTGGGGAGCCTGAGAAAGGGAGCCAGTCTCTGTGATGGGACTAGAGGCGGTGTGGGGAGTGGAGTGGGGTGCAGAGAGGACAGCAAAGGGCATCCCAGCGGGTGGCACAGGAAGGACAAAGGCACTGCTTCTGGACAGACCAGGTAGTACATGATGGGAAAGCGGTGGGCCAGTCAGGCACAGGAGACATGCAGAGGCTCCAGTGTCAAGCAGGCAGGGCCCCAGCTCTGTAACACCAAGCCCCGGGGCATTTCCTCCTGTGGAGGCCACTGGGAGAGCCGGTCCAGCCGATGTCTTGGCTCTGGGGTAGTTCTGCCAAAAAGTGTGCCAGCTGCTAGGCATTCCAACAAGAAGTCATTGCCTTCCCTCACTTAAGTGGGATTAGTTGATCCAAGGCTCAGAGCCCTGATGTTAGAGGTTTGTAAATCATCAGATTAAAAACCTAATTGCAGCATTTGTCCTGAGCCTGTTCATCCTGCTCAACACCCAGCGTTGTCTGATTCTGCTGGGGTTTGTAGAAGCTGCAGGGACAGGCTCAGTGGTACCCTGGGCAAGCCTGAGCCTCGAGGTACAGTGGTGTTCTGCCGTGGGAAACTAGAAATCTGATTCCCGTGGTGGCTTTGACTGTGCCCGTCTGGCTTCTGTGTGGTAGATAACCAATCAAATTTACCTTTGCATGCGCTCCCCAGGAAGTATAGGAGGAGGACACCAGGCACTTGCTAAGGGGTTGCTGGGATCTGTGGACTGGTGACGCAGCCTCCTCAGCCCTAGTGTATTCTTAGAAGAGGAGGAACAGGATACAGGGCTACGGGGTAGAAATAGGAAGTGGCAAGCCTTGGGGGCTGCTGGCTCACTTTAATATAGCCTTAGTCCATGAGATGCTTGCTCACATAGGTGTGTGTGTGTGTGTGTGTGTGTGTGTGTGTACACCACATGTGCACATGCACATACCGTAGCTTGATATCAGGTGTCATCCTTCATTGTTCTATCATTTGAGACAGGGTCTCTCAGTGAGCCTAGACTTCGCTGCTTGGGCTAGACTGGCTGGCCATCAAACCGCAAGGACCCTCTGGTTCCATTTCCCTGTCGTGAAGATTGCAGACATGTGCTGCTGCCCCCAGCCCAGGTCCTGCTGCTTGCATGGGTAACACTGTACTGACTGAGCCATCTCCCCAGCCTTCCTCGGCAGCTTGTCATCAATCTCTTCACTCTGCTCCTCAGTCCTCCACTACCTCTACCTCCAGCTCACTCCAGGGGTCAACTCCAAGTCTCCGCTGGTCCCTTACACCGCCCAAAGGTTTCTATAGCCTCCAAGTCTCTCCACAACCCGGTTCCCCATCTCTTTACCGCCTCCCCAGAGAAGCTTCCTCAAACTCACAATGGCCTTGCCACTCTCTTGCCCCACTTTCAAGGGCTCCCATGGCCTGAAGAATACAGCTCTTCTGACACACAGCTCCCTCACACTTGGAGGAGCACAACTTTAGAATGGGCAGCAATGATCTGAGGCTTCCTGGCTTGAGTGTCAGCTCCACCACTTACTAGCGTTGTGACCTTGGGTAAGGACCTGAAATTCTCTGTGGCTTGTTTTTTTAAAAAAAATTTTTTTAATTGTGCTTTTGTGCATTTCACAAAATAGTTCTTAATCAAATTTAGATCCCCGTCCCCATCCATGCCCCCACATAACCTCCCACTAGACATCACCCATTCTGTCATACATGTTAAGTTCTATCTGGTCAAGCATTTATACCCAGATGTACTTCAGTGCCTTACATTAATTTTTATGTTAATTTCATACAATATATTTTAATTATATTGGGATCTTCTCCCGCATCTGCACCCCTTTTTACCCCCTCTACCAAATTTCTGTACTTTAGCACGTGCACATACACACGCACACTTGCGTGTGCACGCGCCTGTAGAGTCAGGCTTGTGTCTCCAAATGCCCTTCAGTGTGAATTCATCCACTGGAGCCTGCTCAACCTACTAAGGGTCTCAGCATTAAATAAGACTGAATCTCTCTTTCCCAGTAGTTATTGGTTGCTAGTAGTTCCTCAAATAGGGTTGAGGTTTCTTATCCACTTCCTTAAGTCTATATTGGGATTTTTGTCGGCTTGAGCTCTTGTGGGACTTGCCCATGCTGTCAGCATTGCTTGAGTTCATGTGTCTGGAAACAGCTGTCTGGAAGACTCTGTTTCCTTGTGGTCATCTACCTCTGTTGGCTCTTAAAATCTTTCTGTCTCTCTTCTGAAATGACCCCTAAACCATGGAAGGCAGAAGTTTGATACAGATGTCCTATTCATAGATAAGCAGTCTGAAGCCCATTACTCTCTGAACTCTGGCCAGTTGTGGTTCTCTGTGCTATCATTGTCTGTTGTACAAGAAATCTCTGCTGAGAGTTGAGATACATTAATCTATGGGTATATCAACAAGTCATTAGAAATCAGTGTAATAATATATCCATTTAGCAGAATGATTTTATTAGGCTTTCTCACATGGCCTGTGGGTTGCTAAGCCTCTGGCTTCTAGGCCTGATATCAATGTCAGATATAGACTCCAACTTATGACGTGGACCTTAATTCCTTTAGAAGTAGTTGGAGTAACTTATAATATTTGTGCTGCTATTGCATAAGTAGGCATATCTTCCAGGCCAGTTGTTGTTGTAGCTTGTCGTAGTAACAGCTGGGTAAGGGTCTTGCTTCATTTTCTCTTCAGGTAGCTTGCATAGCACCTTTCAGCACTGTGAAAGCTAGACAGTAGAGACGGAGCCTTTGAAGTCAGTACCAGCCTGATTTCTCCTTGTTTGTTCTACAGTTCATGTTTGTGCTGTCTTCAACAATATGGTCTTACCATGAAGTTCTGGTGAGTAACTAAGAGCAGGGGCAATGACCAGGATTGTTTGGTGTATGGGATGCCTGGTCAACAGCTTCAAAAGAGAGTCCATTTGTGGCATTGGGCTTCTACTTTGCAAACTGTCCTAGTTATTTCCTATTGCTGTGATACAAACACTGACTAAACCAACTTGGAGAGGAAAGAGTTCACTTTATCTTACAGGTCACAGTTTATCACGGAGGGAAGTCAGGGCAGAACTCAGGGCAGGAACCTGGAGGCAGGAGCTGAAGCACAGGCCATGGAGGTAGGCTGCTTACTGGCTTTCTCTCCTGGCCTGTGTTGAACCTGCTTTCTTACACAACCCATCACCACCTATCTAGGGGTGGTACTGCCCACACTGGGCTATGCCCTTCCACATCACTCAACGATCAAGAAAATGGTTTGCAGACAAGCCTACAAGGCCAATCCAATAGAAGAAATTCCCCAGTCGGGGTTTCTTCTTCTCAGATGTGTCAGGTTAACAACTGAAGCTATCTAACACACAATCCTATGGTGTCTAGTAGGAACAATGTCCCGTTATGAGGCAGCTCCTTTTAATCTCTTTATAATGTATATACCTTGAGTGGCTTCTACAATGGCAGGTTTTCATGTGGCTTTTTTCTATAGGCCTTTAGTGTTCGTTACTCCACCCTACTTTTCTTGTCTATGAAATCGGAACAAAACTGGGTGTGTCTCACGCCTGCAATCCCAGCACTTGGGAGATAGAGACAGGAAGATCAGAAGTTTGAGGTCAGCCTAGGCGAAATAGTGAATTTAAGATCCAGCCAGTGCTATAGAAGACCCTGTCTTTAAAAAGCCCCTCCAAAACAAACAAACAAAACAAAAAAGAAGACAATCACAGTCCTAAATCCTTGTGCTTCTAAGGAAAACATGAGCTAGATGTGGAAAGTACTTAACACAGTGCTGGGTGCTTGCCTCAGTGTTTCCTCCCATATCAAAGACTGATACAGAAGGACTGAGGGGGTAAATCTACCCTCGTAGTAGTTGCTCAGTGAAATATAGCTATAATCTACCTGACATGCCACTTGCCACCCCATCCTGCCTCCTCCATTGCTACCCAATACTTAGCATCTGATAGCCATCCTCAGCTATCTCCATTGACCCCAAATTCTGTCAAAACTTCCCAGTACAGCTCTATATTGTCTATCTACTATTGCATAACAAATGAACACATGTCCAGCAGCTTAAAATAGCAGTTTGTTTTGAAACAGTTCCGAGTTCAAGTAGGCCCCCTACTCCAGGGTCTCACAGCTCCAGTCAAGGTGTCTGGCAACTTGAGACTCCTTTGGGGGAAGGTCTGCTTCCAGATCAAACAGCTGTTGACAGCAAAGCTCTCTGTGGCTGAAAGACACAGGGCCTTATTTTCTCGCCAGCTGTAGCTCTTTGCTATGTGGGGTTCCCTGACACAGCTGTGTGCTTTCTCACTACCTGTAAGAGCTGGAGACGCTAACAAGAGGGCCTCACAGTCTTAATGTAACAAGCTCACATATCTCTGTATTCTGTTTGTTAGAAGCAAGGGACATACACTGCCCACACTCAGGAATGAACCGTGCAAGGTGTCAGCCCACGCTGAATGGGGTGGCCCCTTCAAGGTGTCAACACGAGGAAGCCAGGATGATGGGAACATCCGCCTGCTGCAGGCCCTAGCTCTCTATTTCTGCACGTTCCTCCTGTCTGGGAGGCTTTCTGTATTACAAAGTCCTCCTTCTCCTCTTCTCCTATCCTTCCTCCTCTTCTCTCTCCCTCCGTTTCCTCTCTCTCCTCTTCTCTCTCCTCTTCCCCTCTCTTTCTTTTCTTCCTCTCTCCTCTTCCTGTCCTTTCTCTATTCTTCCTCTTCCTTCCCCCTCTTTCCTCTTCTTCTTCCTCCTCCTCTTCCTCCTCCTCTCCATCCTCTTCTTTTTCCTTCCTTTTGTATTTTTGGAATAGCATCTCACTATTTAACCTGACTGGGCTGGAATTTTCCATCTTCCTGCCTCAGCTTCCTAGTCCCTGGATTACAGGCGTGTGCTACCATTCTCAACTTTCAATATCCATCTTTCCATCTCTCTCTCAACGCTTACAGAACTTTGCTCCACTCCCCAGCCCCGTGTTGAGTTCTGGGGTAACCAAAAAGAATAGGATAGTCCAACCCACAGAGCCATCCCTTCCAAGAAGCTCCCCTAAGAGCCCAGGATTCTTAGCTTGTGTGTATAATGTGGCACTTGTCCCTTTGTCTCATAGCAGCGCTGTGTGTATAAACACTTCTCAATGGGCTCAGAGCCTCTATAATCCCAGGGTAAGTGTGGGTCAAGGTCAAACTTGCTTTCTGTCTAGGCATGAAAACAGCTCTGTCACTTGCTAGATAGGAACTGGAGTTTTTTAGGTTGGTCAGTGAGAAGTGATCAATTTATTTTCAGAAGAAGGCATGGGTCTTTCCAGAAGCCACTGTGAACCTAAAACAATCAGGACCCTGGTTCTCCCTGTGCTGTGTTTACCCTGGGCACAGGAAGTGCCAGCTGACAGCGGGCCTGTGTTTTCCTGCTCAAAGCTTCTGTGCTCATCTCGGATGAAAGCAGGAATTGCTTGCCTTTTGCACATGCTCAGCCTCACTTCCCTTCTGGCTCAGAGAAAGGGAAGCCAAGCTCCCCCTGGGATACGACTCTGCAGATCAGGCTATGTCTGGGTCTGATTGCCACTTGCCCATGGTAGGACAGATGATGGGATGGCAGAGCACTTTGGCTTTTCAGTTAAGAACCAGCATAACACGGGACAGCAGGATTTCCCAGAGGGAAGGGTGAAGCTTGGGGCTGTAGGTATCTGGTTGTGGTAATGGAGATGGGGTTTAGCCCTCTACCCCGACTGTATAGAGGCAAAGGACAGAGCCAGGTAATGTGTGTGGAACTAGCAGATGACATCCAGTCCCTATGTTATATGAGTTGTTATGGTCAGGACCTGGGCTCTGGAAGCCCTATCTGACTAGGCTCAGCCCCCTGTCCTCAATAAGTCAATTAAACAAGGCAACATGGAAAAGCTGAGAAAGGAAATTATTAAGGTGCTGGAATGAGGACCTAAAAGGTCCAGTGACCATGTCCAACTCTCCAGATGAACTTCAGGGTCCTGAGATTTAGGTTTAAATAGAGGTGGGGTGTACTGGCTAATCCAGTCAAAGTGTGGTCCTGCCCATCATCATTGACCCCAATCTGTCCTAGAGAGTGATCTGAGAAGTTGCCAGGACTGTATGAATTCGCTTTCGGGGAGCAAAAGCTCCCCCTCTGACTGGCACCAGGGGCTTCGGCCTTTTCCTTCCAACATAAGACTTCTATTGTGGTGGTGGTGGGGTGAATTCCAGTTTCTTGTCTCCATAGCTAAAGAAAGAGGCACAAGAGTCTCTTTAGAATATCTTCCTTCCTCAAGCATGGTTATATGTACACTAGTGGGAGAGATTGTCTGCCCACCTCTGAGGACCCTGATAATTTGAGCAGAGTTCAAAGCCAAACAATACTCAGAGCATTGCTGGGCTAGCACTTGGGATTCCTTCTCCACTTCTGATCATCTCTCTGGAAGTACGGGAACCCAGGGCACACCCACAAATCCCTAACTCCCTCAGGAGGGTTCTCCCTGATGAAGCCAAAATAAGATGATCTGGGTAATCAGATGTCTGGTTAACAGAGAACTATTGCTTAAGTTATAGATTTAAAGCCCCATGCAATCCTGTGGAGGAGGACTGGCTGGACTTTATGTGAGGTGGTGAGGGTCTTCACAGCACATGGAATCCCACAGTAAGGCAGGGCAGTGGGGTGACATGTTGGAGCAGAGTCAGCTCCTGCTATCTCTGGATGTGGCCCAGATTATTTGGCCTGGACAAGGGCACCCACATCGGGCTTTACTGGGCAGTGTCCTGGCTTGCCACCTACACAGGAACACAATGCTTATAGTTGTGTAATGGCCTTTCCTTGGAACCTGGAGGACCTGGCTGGAAGCAGCCTGTGTGATTCAGGTATGTCATGAAATGAGGAATTATGCCTGGCTGCCAAAGGCCCATCTGCAAGGAGGGAGAGGCATCCACCCCCCCCCCCCCCCAGGATCCTTCTTCCAAGATCAGAGTGCTCCTCACCACCAGGGAGGAGCCAACAGGCTCTTTGTATTCCAGAGTGGGAGAGTGGAGGATGCCTGGGAAGGATGGTGATCTGGATACCTGTAACAGGATCTTGGCAGAAAGAGGATGACATTGGCATTGTCCAGAGACAGGAGAGCAGAGGCTTAGCTCTGACGGCTGGAATGCGGATTGATGGACCAGATCCTAGAGAAGTGAGTATTGAATTCCTGAGCCTGAGAGTTGGCTGTGTTGTGAATTTTCAGCCCTGTTCCCAATAACCATTAGTTCCAGAGGCAGGTGGGAAATTTTAGCCAATGGTCAAGGAGTAGAGAATAGGAAGATCTTTCTTCCCTGGCAGGTCTGGAGGCTGGGTTTTTCCCTAGGACTAGGTTATGGAAGATTATGCTGTGCACACTGTCACCAGAACGTTTCCCAGGATGGTGAGAACACTTACAGGCATCTGGGGGCTACTCCTTTTCTTCTCTAATTTGGACAGAGTCAGATTTGTCATGTACCATTGATGTTACTAGAATTGCTAGTGTCAGAGTCCAGGCCCTGGCAGCCCAAACAAGCCAGGCTTAGCCACCTGTCCTTAATAGGCCAATTAAACAAGCAGTAGTGAAAAGCAGAGAAATGATGTTTATTCACTATGCCTACATTCGAAAGAGGAACAAATAAAGAGGTCCAGTGACCCTCCCACGTCCATTTATGGGGTCTTTCATGAGGTTCATGTTCAAGTAAAAAGCAAGAGGTAAACAGACCTAAGATATTCAGGTTAAGGTGTGGTTCTGCCTATCACTGACCCATCATTTTAAAGAGCTTGAGGTCATCAGGAATGTCAACATGGTTTGGGGACAAGATGGAGCCAGTTTTGGAACTCCCCTTGGCAATTGGGAGGATGTGGTAATGGTGGTCTGCAGCTAAGAGCACATAGCTTCCAGCACCCAATCTCTGACTTTGTAAGCAAGAGACACATCAGACAGGGCAAGAGGGGACTTAACATCCTTTTGACTATCATGGAATACCTTTGGCATATACTCTTAGCAGACAACTAGCTTTCACCAACCCAAGGCTAAGAATGCCAATCAGTGTTTGAAAACTATGTCAGAGATCTGCCCATCCTCTGTTTTCCACCCACCTGATGTTCCCACCAATGTATTTGGTAAATGCCTTGATTTATGACTGTTTTGTTCTGTGGTTATAAAAGTTAGTATAACCTCTGTGTCATTGAAGCAACCTGAAGTTGTGCTCACTCATTTATGGCTCAGAATAAGCTTTTCTCTCTTTTTTAAAGATTTATTTTGTCATTATGTGCATATGTGTGTCTATGTGAGTGTATACCATGTGTGCATGCAGGTACCCACAGAGTGAGTGTATACCATGTGTGAGGTGAGAAGAGGTCATTGAATCCCCTGGAGCTGGAGTTAGAGGTAGTAGTGAGCTGATATGGGTGCTGGGAACCAAACTCAAGTCCTCTGAAAGACCTTAACTGCAGATTCTTAGCTGCGGAGCCATCTCTCCTGTCCCCAGAATAAACTTGTTCTTACTCTGAAGTCGGAGCTGTGCTTTGTTTTGCCGTAAACAGTTGAAGTGTCTAAGAGCTGTTACTGTGGCAGGACCCTAAATATTAGGGTTCCTACAGGAAATTCTGCCATGGAGAACATTAGAATTTTCTTTTGATCTGCTTTGATCTGTACACAAACTGTGTGGCTCTGTCATTCACCTCACTTCTTTGGGAAACCTGTCTCCTTTCACTAAGTATTCCAAATTCTAGAGAGATGCTTATGGGACCTCCTCTCAGCTAATATAAACTGACTTCCAGAAAGTAGTATTTCTCGAAGAAAAAAAAGTAAAGCTATCAAACCCAGAAGGTCCAGGTTAACTCAACTTTCAGATAGCACAGAGCTTGCACCTTGAGGAGGACTTTGCCCAAAGGTCTTTCAGAAGAAGAAAGGCAATGCCCAGTGTGGGAATGCTGGGAGATGGCGTCCACTCATTGTTCTGCAAAAGCCCTTAACACTTAACCAAACTCTAAAGATGGAGGGTTGAGACAGAAAAGCCTACTTCATTCTCCCTTGGGTGTTCATTTATTTTAATTTAAAATTTTATTTTTATTTTATGTATATGAGTGTTTTGCCTGCATGTATGTTAAGTGCACCCATGTGCACAGTGGCTGCAGAGGCCAGAAGAGGGCATTGGGTCCCATGGAACTAGAATTACAGATGGTTCTTAGCTGCCATGTGGGTGCTAGGAACAGAATTCAGTCCTTTTCAAGAGCAGGCAGTGGTCTTCACTGCTGAACCATTTCTCCAGCCCCTCTCCTGGCTGGTCTTGATGGTCTATTTCTGTTGTGAGTGCACTATGCCAGAAACATAGATGAACTTGTTTGTATCTTTCCACAGTGTCAGAATTTATTGAATAATAATAAACTCATAAGCTACATTGGTTTTATTGGCTGCAATTTTCCAAGTAATTTCAATTTCCCTTGATAGGTGGCTGTTGGCAAACAGAAATTCTTCTCTTCTGTTCTTCATTACTAATATTAACTCTCAGACCACACATTGCACAGTAATTACATCTATATATGTACACATGTAGGCTACCCAATGGGTAAAAGAGTCTGCAGAGTTCAAACAGCCCTCGCTGGAGGCAGAGGCAGAGAGTTGATGTAGATGCAAAGGGAGTCACTTCAAGCAGTTAGGTATGAGATTAACAAACAAGCTTTGGAGTGCTGCTGGAGGCAGACAGAGCTGAGCTGAGCTGCAGGGTTGCAGGCTCTCAGGGTCAGGGTCCAACTCGATGCAGGCTCCAGTCCAGCTGCAGACATAGGACCATGGAGGCATGGGACCAGTCCTAGATATAATGATGGGTGGATGATGGTTATTGGAGTGTCAAGCTGTGGGGACTGTGTTGAGCTGAAGCCCTAGGGATAGTCAGGGGAGTTCTCTGCCTATTGGTCCTTTGACACACACCTGGATGGTCAGATGACAGGCAGGGGGGTGGAGCATCACCACAGTTCTAGGTGTCCTTCTCTTTATGGTGAATATGTTGCATCCTTGTCAGTCTGTGTTTTGGTGTGTTCAATAAATTCTTAGGCCTGTTTTTTTCTGATATGGTTTTAATACACCCATGTGCTCTTATGTTCCCAATCTACTTCAATAAATTTACAGGTAGTATCTTTTAACTCTTAGGGATCAGTTATTTATCCCTCTGTGTCTCATGCGTGGTGTTGGATGGGTGGTGTCTATGTGCCCACCAAGGTGCAGAGCCGTCCTGCTTCTGTGTTTGTACACAAATAGAGCCAAATGTTGTTCATAAAATGGAGTCACCCAGGGCTGGCCATAGCCTTAAAGCTACCATTTCATACAACTTGGACTGACTCAAAGCAGGACACAACCTGAAAGCCACTATTCCACGCAACAGGGGGTGACTAAGAGTAGGACGTAGTCTGAGGTCCTCACTTTCCTTCCACCAACCTCTGTCTCCTAGTTTTCAGTAGAGATTTAAGCAGTAGAAAGTACATTTCTAAGCTTAAGGTAGTGGCCAGGCTCCCAAAGGCAAAGTCATTGGATCCATGTAAAGACCAGAAAATGTCTGCAGGCTTAAATTTTTCCTGCATCCATAAGCCTTGATCATTCCAGAACTTAATGGTTGAGAAATAGGACCTGCATCATCCATGGCAGTGGCTGTGTGGCCACACTTGGATCCCTTTCCAGGTCACTCCCTGGCTCGAGTGGGGAAATCCTTAGTAACATTGTCACCTGGCACTTAAACTCCATAAACCCATCAGTTTTGTTTCCTTGTATTTCAAAAGACATTAGGAGACAGAAATTGGTAAAGGAAGGCTGGTTCTGTTGGCAAAGTACTTGCCTTGAAGCATGAGAACCAGGGTTTGATTCCTCAAAACCTACAGTAAATAAAAAAGTCTCATGTGGTGGCCGGCTCACCTCATGGCCAGGAAGCAAAAGAAAGCATGAGCAAGGGGCTGCGGTTCCACAGTGTCCTTCACGGGTACACCATTGACCTAAGGACCTTCCACCAGACTCACTTCCTGAGGGTCCACAGCATTTCCCAACTGTACCACTCCTGGGTAACATAAAATCCAAACTTATAGCTCTTACTGTCTCTGCCTGAATGTCTGCTCTTTCTTTCTTTCCTTCTTTCTCCAAGAATTGAACCTAGGGTCTCATACAAGAGACAAGCACTCCAGCACTCAGCTTCAGCCCCAGCCCTTCAGCTGTCTTAAACACAATTTTGTGTTGAGTTCTCAGGCATGTGGGCTAATGTCTCTAAACAAGGACCCATTAAGAAAATGACAGGAAATGCTTTAATATCAGAATATAAATGAATCTACATTGCAAAAATATTTATGTATTACTTCACAATTCCTGGTTGACCTATAAAACATTTTCATTAAAAATTAATTTTAAAATAATTGATGGGCTGGAAAGATGGCTCAGTGGGTAAAGGCCCCTGACACAAAGCCCGAAGACCTGAGCTTGATCTCTGGAACCTACATGGTGGGTTTTATATTACAAAACAGCAAGTACTTGCATGTTTATACAGGTACATTAAAACAACCTCTCCCCTTGTTCAGATTACATACAGAAATAATGTATGTATCCACGGGTGTTTAGATACCCGTGTCTCGGCCACAGTGGGGTGGCAGTGAGTGCCAGGAGAAAGGGTTCAGAAAAGTAACCATCTTTCTAACCCACTGTGATGGATAGATAGATGTCCCTCCTAGAGATGCAGGGGTTATCAGCATGGGTCCTCTGGAACCCAACCCTGTGTAGAGACACAGAAAATGGGAGATGTTAGCATCACAAATTGCACAGTGACCATCCAAATGCTCACCTTATTAGAAATGACATTTGAATAGCAAAGGTTTTTAAGGCTTGCACTTCTACCCACAACATGGGTATTACAAATACTGACAGAATTATCAAACAGAATTAAGAGGAAACCCCACATATAATAAACAGAAAATGCTTGTGGATAGGGAGTTTGGGGCACATATTGCATTGGCCAAGTGATCTCTGTATTTAAGTGCAGGTATTCCATGGTACACATGTAGAGGTCAGAGGACAGCTTTCAGGAGCTGATTCACTGTGGGATCTGGGGATTGCAGGTGTCAGGACTGCACAGGAAACACCTTTATCCACTGAGCTATCTTACTCCCCTGCCCCCACCAAGAAGCACACTCTCTTATGAGGTACATTTAGAATTGCTGTGTCTTTCTGGTGGGTTGGCTTCTTAAAGTCCTTACGTAATGTTCCCTTTCATTTTCAGTAAGTTTTATTTTGCCTCGAAGTTTACTTTTTTCTGGTTTCACATAACTACTGCTCCTTTTGTCTTTTTAAGATTTATTTTTATTTTTAATTGTGTGTGAGTATGTGTGTATGTGTATGCACATGAGTGCAGGTGCCTGAAGAGGCCGGAAGGGGACATTGGATCCCTGGAGCAGGAGTTATAGGCAAATGTGAGCTACCATGTGGGTACTGGAACAGAACTCAGATCATCTGAAGAGCAATAGGTGCTTTTAGCTGCCATCTCACCAGCCCCGTCTTTTTCCTTTGGCTTGTCTTTTTCTACCTTTGTGCTTTCAGCCTGCCTGTGTCTTTGAATATGAGTTTCTTTAGGGTAGATATTATTGGTATGGTCTTTTAAAATGTATACCTTTTCATATGCTTATTTTTTAACTGCATATTTCCTTTGAGGAACAGTTCAGGACTTTAATCATTTTAAAATCAGGCTTTTAGTTTTCATATTATTTAAGAGTTCTTTGTATTTTTTTAATAATAATCCTTTATTATAGGTGTCTTTTTGCAGATATCTTTTCCTAGTGTGCAATGTACCTTCTGCTTCTTTTTCCCCTCCCTCCTTCCCTCCTCCCCCTCCTCCTCCTCCTCCTCCTCCTCCTTCTCTTCCTCCCTCCCTCCCCTCCCCCCTTCCTTCCTTCCTTCCTTCCTTCCTTCCTTCCTTCCTTCCTTCCTTCCTTCCTTCCTTCCTTCCTTCCTTCCTTTCTTTCCTTCCTTCCTTCTTTCTTTCTTTCTTCCTCATGGTGGCTGGGGTTGGAGACTCAGCTTCCCTCTGGACTTGGCTGACATTGTAAGAGGAAGTGGAACCTAGGGGTGCCTAGTCTTGCTGTGTATGAACTCATTAAGTCTCATTGCTGCAGTGTGGCAGTAGAGGCTCAGCTTGCTGCTGGATGCTGCCTTTTGGGAAGATTGGAGTGCTGCCCACTTCTGCCAGGCAGGAAGGGGAAGATTAACTCCCTGTTTAGTCTAATACCACCTAGAATGAGAACTGAAGCACAGCGCTGACTTCTGTGGCAGGAGAAGGTGGGTAGAATAATTCCCCCCACACCCTGGTGTCTCTGCTGAAACTGCCAAGGGCAGGTTGTGTTTGGCTGGAGAAAGGTGAATGTTGCCAAAGTTTTCTATTGTTGGGGCACTTTCCCTCCTAGTCTTTTGGCTAGAGTGAACGGGCTTTTCTTAGAACTGTGTGTCTGTGCTTGCTAATAGTTGGCTGCGTTGGACATGTATGCACTGCCTTGTCTAGGAGATCTGGGAAGGTATGTGGAGAACATGAGTGTTCACTATGGTGGTGCTCCTCAAGCTGAGAGGTCTCGAAGGCAGCCATGTTCCTATTTCCACCTTTCAGAATCTTTTTCTTTTTTATTCTGTCCAGACTTTCTGCCATAAATGAGAAGAAAAGGAACAAAATAACAACCTCATCAGAGTGGAATTAGACAGTTCCATAGTTATTTTCAAATGAAACCATATTTGTCAACCTTGATCAGAGAAGCTTCTGTTTGTAGGGGTCTTACAGAGACTTATAGCCAGTCAAAGTGCTGAGAATAAGTGACTGTTGAGTGCTTAGCTCAAAATGGACATCTGTATCAACCCCATCCCACCCCCAGGGCTCAAGGAATGTTTGTGAAAGAAGGAGCAGAAAGAGTTAAAGGATGGGAGGAATGCTGGGAGGTTCTTGTGGACATGGCATGGTCATGGTACTCATGAACTCCTGCAGATGTGGTCACCTGCACAAGACTCGGACAAGATCAAGTCAACAAAGTTAGTTGACATTCCAAGAGGCAGCACTAAATGAACTCAGTAGGTTACAAGAAAAAATAAAGAAAAAGAAAAATAAGAGGACATGAAGGGAGAAGGGGGGCATGTTGAGGGTCCCTGGAAGAAATGGGGGATTAGAGCTGGGAATGGATATGATCAAGACACCTGTTTGAAACTCTCAGAATAAATAAAAAATATCCTATTTTTAAAAATGAAGCAGGGGCTGGAGAGATGGTTCAGCGATTAAGAACACCGGCTACTCTTGAAGAGGAGCTGGGTTCAGTTCCCAGGCCTCACATAGAGGTTAACAATCTATAACAACTGTAACTCCATTTCCAAGGGATCTGACACCCTCTTCTGGCCTCCATGGGTATTGCATGCATGTGGTGCACATACAGACACACATACACATAATTTTAAAAAAATTTAAAAGGAAGCAACATTAGAGTGAGCAAGTCTCAGACACCCCTCTCCAGACTGACTTCTTCAGGACCCAACAAGCACACCTTATCTCAACTACATTAGTAGCACTTGGCAATCCCTGTGAAATAAACTCAGAGTCACACTTGACTCTGGAGAGGAACTGTTTTGTTTGGAGTTAGGACAAACAAAGATGAACCATAGAGTATTTTTAAAAACAAGTGCCAAGTCCAACAGTTATACAGTTTTCAAAAGGTCCTATTGCAGGTTAAAATAAGTCCAAACATTCATCTGTGAAAAAAAGTCCAAATCAATGTGAATCTCAGCAGTTTTCCGTATTTGGATCTTGAACTTCAGCCTTGAAACAAGATTTGGATATTATTTTGGTCTCTATGGAACTTGGACCTGAATTTTGGTGTCTTCTTTTGACTTAATATTTTTGACCTCTGCTTAGTATCTCTAATTTTGAAGCTGGATATGAACTCACATATTTGATGGAGATCTTGATATGAACTTGGATATAGACGTTGGCCCTGTATCTGGGTATTGACTATGAACTGAATCTTAAACTTCAACCTCTAAATTTGAACCTGCATATATGACTGTGGTGATGGTTAGTGTTAACTGTCAGCTTGATACAACCTAGAATCACCTGGGGAGGAGTTTCAGTGAGGGGTTGTCTAGATGCCTCTGGGCATCCCTGTGAGAGATTTTCTTTTCTTTGTTTTTTTTTTTTAAGATTTATTTCAAGGGGTGTGGCTGGAGAGATGGCTCAGTGGTTAAGAACACTTGCTGTTATTCCAGAGGACCCAGGTTGAATTCCTAGCACCCACATGGCAGCTAACTACCATCCATAATTCCAGTTCCAGGGGATCTGACATCTTCTTCTGGCCTCTGTGGAAATTGCACATGGTACACTTACGTACATGTAGGCAAAACACTCTTACATATAAAATAAAAATAAATACAAAAATTTTTTAAATCGATTTATTTTTATTTTAATTGTATGACTGTTTCACCTGCATGTGTGCATGTATACAATATGTCCTGTGTCCAAGATGGCCAGAATAGGGCATTAGATCCCCAGGAATTAGAGTTACAGATGGATGTGAGACATTATGTGGGTGCTAGGAATTGAACTCAGGTTCTCTACAACAGGAGCAAATGCTCTTAGATATTGAGCCATCTCATCAGCTCTGGGATCTTCTTACTAGGGTTGACTTCTGAATGTGGGTGGTATACTTCATGGATTGGGCCCTGGACTGAATAAAAAAGGAGAGAGTGAGCTGAGGACTGAAATGCATACATTCATTCATTGCTGTGTGTTTTTTATTATGAATACAATGTGACCAGTTTTCTTGGGCTCCTGATGCTGTGACTTCCCTGTTATGATGAGCTGTGAACAAAAACAAATCCTTTCTCCTTTCAGTTGCTCTTGTCAGGGTATTTTATCACAACAACAGGAAAGGAAGCTCAGATAAGTATGAATGTAGTTGTTGGTCTGGGACTTCTGTCTTGAATATCAGCCTTGAATAAAGACTTTGGACTTTGATTCTGGACTTTAGCAATAGAATTATGGTTTTGTTTCTGGATTTCAGACTTAGACATGTTGTCTAGAACATGGACCTGAACCTCAGATAAAAGCTCTGTAGTTTCTGGGCTGCAGAGATGGTTCAGCAGTTAAGAGCAATTGCTACTCTTGCAGAAGACCCAGATTCAGTTCCCAGCACTAACAATCATCCTTAACTCCAGTTCCAGGGGACCTGACACCCTCTTTTGACCTCTGTGGGCATTGCATAACATGTGTATACTTACATACAAGCAGGAGATACACTGATACACAATAATTTTTTTTTAAAGTATTATAGTTTTGAGTTGGCTTTAGGACCTGTACCTGTGAGTCAAGACCTGAATATTTGACCTATGATTTGGATTTCTAATCTTGGACATGAACTGTGAACATGAATGTGGATGTTGTATCTGGACTTTAAGACCTCTGCAATGGACCATGAGCTTGACTCAGTAACTAAGATCTAGACCTGGCCTTTGTACCTTTACCATGGTCCTAGTACTTAGATTTACATTTTGGTCTTGGACTGCATCATGAGCCTTGTTCTTAGAACAGGACCTGGTTTTATCTGGGTCTTTTACTTAGGTTTCTGACTTTTAATTAGTTCCTGAGTCTTACACCTTGACTTAAACCTCAGCTATAAATCTGGCCTTTGGACCAGACATAAGATTTCAGTCTTGATTTTAGACCTTGTCCTTAGTCATAGACCTGGATTTTGGACTTAAACTTTAGATATTTGGTCTTGATCATAGAGCTGAGACCTGTATCTGAACTTACTAGTTTTACCTTAGCCCTCGATCCTGGGACTGAGACTGTGGACCTAGGCCTTGGACCTAGACTTTCACCTGGTCCTAGATATTGGATCTGGATTTATGATATGGATTTGAATCAGACACAAGACCTAGATTAAGACTTGAACTTTAGAAGTGTGTCTTGGACTTTGAAGCTGAACATGTAACTCAGACTCAGGCCTGAAATTGACTTGAGACATGGACCTTAGACCTGGAATTTGCCTAGTTCCTTGGGTTTTTTCCTTAGACTATAACTGGACTTGAACTTATTCTTTGGGTCTAGACTTTGGACTTGAACTCCAGACTTTGAAATATAAACTGGGATTTTGATAATGGCTTGGGTTCAACCTGGGCTTGGACCTTAACCTTAGATGGGAAATTTTTCAGGGTCTTGGATATGAACCTGGACTTGCCTCTTAGTCAGGACCTGTGATTTCAAATTTTACAAAAATTTCAAGATCTCCCTCAGTTTTGAATCTGGATATCAGACATTTTTCTTTTCCTTTGAACCTTCATCAGGACCTAGCCTTTGGAACTGAACATTGTACCTTGGATCTTGACTTTGAACTGGAACCTTTAATCATGACCATTGAGATTGACTGTGGATCTGAACCTGTCATCTAGATCTGGACTATTTATGTCTCTTTCTTGTTTTGGGACATGTATGTATGTATGTGGGATGTGAACCATGGATTTTTTTTGTGGTAAACTAAAATATTATTAATTTTCCATTATGTATACATGGATTGTACATGGTATAAAGAACATGATTTTCATACATGTATGTAGTGTGCAATGAACATGTCCCTCCTCTGCATGCCTCCTATCCTCTTCTTTCTCACATCTCCACTTCCACTAGTCCTCTTTGTTCCTCTAGACTGCTTTGCCTCTGCTTTCATGTCACATATACATGTATCTGTATAAAATCTAGGAACATCACATGAGTAAATACATGTGATATTTATCTTAATTCACTTAATATGATTATCTCTAGTTTCATACATTTTGATGCAAATGACATAACTTCATGAACCATGAATATTGGCATAGACATTGGATCAGGCTTTGTTCTTAAATTTACTTGGATATTTACATTAAACATTAGAATCAGAACATGGTCTTAGAACTGGATGTTGATCTTGGGTCTTATCTCCATGTCTGGTCTTTGATCTTACAGCATGATACTTTTAGTGGATTTGGACCTTGATACTAGACATTGTATCAGGAGTTATTGTAGCAAGACCTGAACCTTGGCTTTTCTTTGGCTTGGGCATTGTGTCATACATTGGACATAGAAACTATAAACACATTTAGATCTTTGACTTTGATCTTCAACCTTGACTTTGATTTTGGAACCAAAGTTTGCACTTTGGTTCTGATTCTGAGCTTCATTTTTTCCCTATTATATAAGGATACTTGATTTCATTTAATTTGCAGTGAGAACACTTATTTTTAAAGACAGGATCTCAGAACTGGGTATGTTGGCGCAAATCTTTATTCCCAGTGCTCTGGAGGCAGAGGAAGGTCAATCTCTTTGAGACTGAGACCAGCCTGGTCTACATAGTGAGTTCTAGGTCAACTGGTGCTACAAGGAGACTCTCTCTCAAAAAACAAACAAACAAATTAAGGTCAATGTCCAAGGTTCAGATACAAGAATCAGATTTAACTTCTAAGATCTATCTTTGTTTGAGCTAATATACATGCCCACAATTAAGGCTAGGATCCAGTCTAAGACTGGAGACCAAGGTCCAAGATTAGAATTTCAGTTACAAAGATCACACCAAAAGTCCAAATCTACTGTTAACCTTGAGATTCATATTTCAGATATAAGGTCAGCTTCAGGGACCTAGAAAATCCATTCCACAGGCCATGCTTTGACCCAAGAGCAATTTTCAAGCCTAGGTCTGAAGGCTAGATTCCAGTTCCCTGTCAGAAGTTACAGGTCCAGGTCTAACATTCTATTTTGACATATAACTAAAGAGAGTTTAGATGTGATCATGTACATGAACTTGAAACTTAGAATCAAACCTTGAAAACTAGCCCTCTCTTTGATCTGGATACCTGACCTGACCTGGGATCTAGACATGGGATCCAGACCGTTAAGGACATTCCTTAGGGCGTCTTGCTCTTCACTGACATCTTAGACTAGGGCTTTCTAATATCCAGCCCGTCATTTCTGAAATCTCTCTTCCAAAAATCTTGTTTAAAATCAGCCTTTGCCATTTACAATGATGTCCACAGCCCAGATTTTGCCATTATCTAAACCACAACTGCTACGTAGCTTTAATGTCAACATCCCATTTTCTGACCACCATCTGCCTACTTCCTTTCCTGCTCACACTGTCCCACACCACCAATGTTTTTTTTTTTTAAATCCCATTACCGCCTTTAATTCACTAGTCTTTCCATTTCTTTTTGTATTACCTTCGGTCTTTGCTTCTACTCTTAACCAGCTCAGTTTACGTGATGGATCTTAGAACGGCTCCCTGGCAGAGACCCCTCAACTCCCTCACCCCTCTTTCATGCCAGTGAATACACAATGCTAAACTACAGCCTTGGTCCTATCCACCAGCCCACTTACCATGTGCCTGAACCCACAGCTACATGTCACTGGAGAATTATGTGATCCACACAACCATGTGGATAATCCTATTACGTCATCCCAGACCATCCCCCTCCTAACAGTAAATAAAGCTCTCTCTTCTCAGACCTCAAACACCTGCCCATCTTTACTCGAAACCACTTCAAGTTTCACTAGGAAAGCTGAAGCAATCAAAAGAACACTTTCTTAGGCTTCTATTCCAGTTCCATGAACATGTATTTTTGCACCTGAGCCCTAACGATGGGAGTGCCAACTTCTCATACACACGATGCTAATCTGTTTTGCCTTTTAAAACACACTCCCTCTGAAGTTATGCTTTCTCCATCCTGGTCATTCTTTCCCTCTTTTTCCCATGGATTTTCTTCATCAACATCCCAGGTCTACTGCTTGCCAGGTCTTAAAAATCATCTTTGACAGCAAACATCACAGAAGTGGGGCGAAAGGATTGTAAGAACCAGAGATCAGAAGGGACTGGGGTGATGCAATGTCTTCTGGACATGATGGGACTGCTGCATGCATGAACTCACCGCCCGCATAAGACCTACACAAGATTAAACCAATCGCCATTCCAGCATGAATGGGGTGGGACCTGCACAGGAGCCCCAAACCCTAGCTACTGAGTTGTTAATCATCACGTGTGTGCTGCAAACCAAACCTGGGTCCTCTGCAAGAGCAGCCAGTGCTCTTAACTGCTGAGCCATCTTTCCAGCCCCTTAAAAAATACTTTAAAATCATTTTATTTCATTTCCCTTCTTTTCTTTGCAGAAATGCCTGTGTAGCCCCTGCTTATGGTTTTCATTTATCTCCTTTAATCTCTGTTGCATAACTTGATTGTGATTTTATTCCCATCACTGCACTCAACCCACTAGTCTGTGTCTGTTAATTTCTAGGATGCTGGATCCAGTGATTAACTCTCACACTGAGTGGAACTTGACCTATAACCAACAGTTGATGCTATAGTTCATTTTCTTCTTTTTGAAAACCGGGAACTCCTGGGGAAGAAAGGTGCTGGCCTGGCCCATCTCCAGTGGAGGTACCAGGAGAAGGATGCAGGCTGCTGTCACACTAAGGCAGACGTGTCTAGTGTATCTGACAGTGAACATTCCCAAGAGAGAAAACCCAGATAAAAAGCTAATACTGCCCGGTGTGGTGGCGCACATCTTTAACCCCAGCCCTCAGGAGGCAGAGACAAGTGGATCTCTGTGAGTTCAAGGCCAGCCTGGTATATATAGGGAGTTCTAGGTCAGCTGGAGTTACAGGGTGACCCTGTCTCAAAAAAAAAAAAGACCAAACAATAAATAAATTAAAAAGCTACAACTGCTTTCCCTGACAATCCCATCATTCTTGAGGGAAAATTTCCCTTCTGGGGAGTTTTTAGACAAACTGGTCCAGTCATAGACAGTATGTTCCACAGATTATAATTTTTGGTTTTCATAGTCACTTCTTTTCCCTTTATATTCATAATTTAGTTCTCTTGACTATAAGCAATTTCTTATATATCTTATATGACACATTTCTGAGTCATCTTTTGATGAATTATTACTGTTGGAACAATACTGCCCTTTCTCAATCTGATATAAGCAGGAGCCTGAACATTGAGTCCTGCCCGTTCTCCTTCAATGTGTGTGTGTGTGTGTGTGTGTGTGTGTGTGTGTGTGTGTGTGTGTGTTCCTGTATTTGCAAGTGTATGTGGTAGCCAGAGGACAACCCCAGATGTCATCCTCAAGAGTGCTGTCCACTTATTGACCCGGACCCCACCAATTATGCTGGATTGGCTGGTCAGTGAGCCGCAGGGCTCTTTCTGTGTCTGTGTCCCCGGTGCTGGGATTACAGGTCTATGCCACTATGCTGAGTATTTTGCAGGTGATAGCACCTTATCAACTAAGCCATCTCCCCAGCACCTTGTCCAGCTTCTTCAGAAGTCTCACTGGAGATCGTCCATCTCTTTGTCACTGAATATGGCTCTTAGCAATGTCTGACTTGATTCTGATCCTGTTTTGTGTCTAGCTATTCTGTTCTCTCTGTTATTAATAGCAGCAACAACATTGACTTCTTGTGTTTTCTATCCTAAAAATTCTGATATTTTCTGTATTGGGGCATTTGGTAACTTTGACTTGGTATAGTTGACTGGACTTAACTATGGTGTTAAAAAGTTATTTAAGCACGTCTATACCATAAACCACTTGTCTTTTGGCCTGTTGTCATTTGGGTCTCCTCATGATGCCTAGGTTCAGCCAGTTGCTAGAAGGCTCTTCAAAGGCATTATATTCAAGGTTATGGTTTGTCACAGTTAAAGGATACAGATGAAAATCAGCAATGCAAAAATATGCATAGAGCAAAGTCCAGGAGAGCCCATGTGGGGTCGGGAGAAGGGCTCTGGCTGTTGTCTCTCAGTGGAGTCCTTTGGATTGTTCTTATTTCTCTTGACAACAGCTTATGGTGATACGCAAGAAGCCCTGCTAACCAGGGACTGCACCCAAGGCATGGCTGATTGCATTGCTCACCCATTTTTGTCTCTAGCTCCTCAACCTCTACCTCAACTGTGTGACCTCAGACTGCCTGGTGACTGAAAGACTGCTGGTTGAACAATGACACTTAATGCAGAACCTTTCAAAGTCTCAGAGGTTCCCTTCTAGCAGCCAGAGGCAAAGGACCGTGTGTGTGTGTGTGTGTGTGTGTGAGATTGATTGATTCTTATTTTCCAACTCTGTGTTATTTGCTTGTCTGTGCAGCAGTATGAGCTTCGATCACATCAAATAGAATCTGTGCCTAGAGCACATTAAACGTGATGAAGTGAACAGTCTTGGACTGAGAATCAGTACGACAAATCCAAAGAAGTGGGTGCTATTTTCCTTCCTTACATTTGCCAAGTATCTTCTCTCTTGTGTGACTCTGCTGTCTAATTTAGTATTTAGATGTTTCTTCCCAAGCTGATATCCAGCTAATGGTACCACATCAAAAAAGAACTGTGACATGAACCCCACTGGTATGTATGTATCATGTATACACATGTTGCTGTGATAAGACACCACGACCAAAAGTGACTTATGGAAGAAAGAGCTGATTTTGACTTATGGTTCCAGCATAAGTTCATAATGGCAGGGGAAGTCTGGTAGCAGGCAGCTGGAGCAGGAAACTGAGAGATCACACCTTCAACCACAGAGCAGAGAGAGGGAACTGGGGGTGGGAAAGCCTGTAAACTCTGAAAGCCTGGCCACCAGTGACACACTCCTCCAGCAAGGTCACACCTCCTAAACTCCCAAACAGTGCCTCCATCTAGGACCAAGCACTCAAAACCTGAGCCTATGGAGGTTATCGCTCATTTAAACCATCACAATATGTATTGCATGCACACGTGTCATATGCATTGATAACACCTTTAAGACTGTGGTCCTATGGCTTTCTTGGTTCATTGGAGAGCTCAGCTTGACTACCAGGGAACTGAGAAGTCATAGTGAGCAGCACAGGGAGGTGACCCAGCCTAACCAGAGTGGAGACACCAGTGGAAAGACACTGGTCCCCAAGACAGAGACAGATGCACCAAGTCACAGTGATATACTGATGCTCTTTGGGAGCAATGGGACCTTTCTCAGCCCAGATGCACTTGACCCAGGAACTAGAGTGACAGATAATGAGTGGTCACCAAAAGTCAATCTGAGACAGTGTCTTTAGAGTTCTTTATCTTACACTGGTCAGGAAAACATTGCAGACAGAGGAACGGACCAAAACAGACTTATTAAGGAAAGGTGAGAAATTAATGAAAAGGGAAGGAATTTGAGCTACGTGTCTAGGGATTTGCTATAGACAGAACATATAACAGAAACTAGGCAAAGGCTAAGGTGATGTCTATTGAAATTGGTTAATTCTCCAGGCATATCATGGGCTGAGTCAATGGTGGGACCACACACTCTGTGCATAACCCCCTGGGCCCACCAGGAAGATGATCTGCTGCCCAATTACGGGGTGGTCATGTGGTGAAGTCCTCTTCTGTCCATCTTTGCCTTCTGCTTTGTTAACTGCTGACTCTGGCTCATCTGCTGGCCTCCAGCTCTGGTCAGTGATTCGTTCCAGTTACTAATCCTGCAGGTGTTGCTGCTCTCTGACCTTGGCTGGTATCTTACGGGTTGTTTAGGAAACAATGCTTTCTCTGTTCTCATGTTCATGTGACCAGCTTGTAGTTTGGCCATGGTCATGCTTCCTTTACTGCCTATGGAGAGCTAACTCCTGTCTCAATAGTGAGGGCCTGAGAGAGGTAACCTGGCTCCGCCCAGGTGGAGATACCAGTGGAAAACACTGGTCCCCATAACAGAGGCAGATGCACATGGACACTGAAGTGGAAGTCCATCTCAGGGCATCTTACAGAGAACTAGTCTGCCTTTGCTAAGCCTGCTGGTTTTGCAAGAACACTGCTTCCTTGAGCATTCTCAGTCAATCATCCTCCTGAAGAAGAACAACAACAAAAAACAAAAACAAAAATCAATGCTCCATTCCACACTGTCTTGGTAAGTTTTGCTTTATAAACCCCACCTTTGCCCTGTTGAGAGGAACAACTTCTGCATGTTCGCTGAGTGACTTTTCCTGGGGAGACAGGAACAAATATCTATTTATTTCTGATAAAGACCTGCCACAAACCAAAGAAACAATTCTGCCCAAGTCTAGCTTAGTGAACCAGTAAATTTATTGGGGTTACTTATAGAAACATGGAAGAGGGCCAGCAGGAAACTAGAAGTCTGTTGGGTGTTCCTAACAATTTTTAGATTTCCGTAAAAGGAAATTAATGGGATACTTTTACCCATCTCAGTTTCATTGAAGGACCTGAAGGGTTCGGTTTATCATTCTGATATTGACCATCTATGTATCTCAGCTTCTATGTCAGCCAGTATTCTGTCACTGTGACAAAATACCTGATCCAATCAACCTAATAAGGAAGAAGGTTTATTTAGGAGCACAGTTTCAGAGATTTTAAGCCAAGGTTGATTAGTTCATTGCCAAGGAGCTTGTGGTGAGGCAGGACACCGTGGCAGGGAGTGGAAGGTGGAGCAAAGCTGGCAGCTGGGGAAAGAGATGGGGAGGGGGGAGGAGAGGGAAGGGGAGAGGAGGGGAGGAGAAACGGGGCAGAGTCTCAGCCTCAGCATCCTCTTCAAAGGTGCACCTGCTATGGCCTGACTTCACATTTAAAATGGGGCTGTCAGGGCTGGAGATGAAGCTCAGCTGGTACCATGCTCACCGGGCATGCTCGAAGCTCTGGGTTTCCATCCCCAGCACCACATAAACTAAGCGGGATGGTACATGACTGTAACCCCAGCACTCAGGAGCCAGAGACAGAAGGAACAGGAGTTCAAGGTCGCTCCTAGGTACACAGTGAATTTGAGGCCAGCCTGGCCCACATGAGACCCTTTCTCAATAAAATAAAATAAAGCGAGGATTGTGTAGCAGCTTTGCCTGTCATTTTGAGACTGTTTATTCATTTAGTTACAGGTAATTATTCTTTCCTCTTTTTTTTTTTTTTTTTCTGTAGTGCTGGGGTTGGATCCCGGGGCCTTGTGCATGCCAGGCAAGCACTCTACCCCTGAACTACATTCCCAGCCTAGTGATCACTTGCTATATTGTACACCAGGGACTGTTCTAAGGATGAGGACTATAGTTCGAGTTAGTTCTCTTGGTCAACTTGACACAACCTCTATCACACTGGCCTGTGGCCATGCCTGTGGGGCATTTTCTTGATTGCTAATTGATGTGGGAGGGTCCAGACCCCCTCTCCCCATTGTGGGTGGTTCTAGGTGCTATTCCTTGGGCTATATAAGAAAGATGTCTGTTATCTCAGTTTGGGAGGCAGAGGCAATCTCTGTGAGACTGAGGCCAGCCTGGTCTGCATAGTCAGTTCCAGGCCAGTTGGGGTTACAGGGAGACACTGTCTCCAAAAAAAGGTGCCCCAGCATGAGCCAGTGAGTGGGCCATCAAGCACATTCCTCCACGGTTTCAGCTTGTGATGGACTGTGACCTGGAAGCGTAAGCCAAATAAACCCTTTCCTTCCCTAAGTAGCTTTTGCTCAGAGTGTTTTATCACAGCAACAGTAAGGGAACTAGAACATCGAGAACCAAAGGGATGATAGCTCTATGGTACACAAAACAATGAGAGCAAAGGTCAAGCACATCAGTATCCAGTTCAGGGCAGTGGTTAGTGTGAGGATTAAAACCAGAGACCCGATATCTTAAAGAATAATTAAAATTGTTTTTTATTTACTTATTTATCTTGTGCGTATGTGCACATGCCATGGTGTACATGTGGAGGGCAGGGGATAATTGTGGGTGTCAGGTCTCTCCTGCTTTGTGGTTCTTGAAGACCAGACTCAGGTTGTCAGGCTTGATGGCGGCCATCTCACCAGTTCCTAAAGGACAATTTTTAAACACTGATAAACTTACAACTCCCATATAGATATAAAAACTAACACATATATGAATAATTTTATTTAGTTCATTGAACTGTCACAGACATTTTGAAGGAGAATCCAAAAAACAGGTGCACTTTTAGACATGTTCATATGCATACAAAACACCTTTTAAGCTGGAGTGACTCTCCTACAGCAGCAGACATAGAGTCTGCCCACAAACTCAAGATGAATTGGGTTCTGGGAAGAAGGAATTGACAGAACAAATCTTTTAATTGTATTAGTTACTCTGCCAGACTCTGTGCGATGGGTAATCAGGGCAGGTATCACTGAGGAGGTGACTCTGACCTGTGTTGAAAGAAGGGGTAGATATGAACCAGGGAGGAAAGGCGCACTGAGAGGAGGAAACAAACCTGTGAAAAGGGCACAGCCCATCATAGTGGGGACCGCCTGGTGGAAAGACTAAGGCAGCTGGTTACACTCTGTCCACAGTCAGCAAGGAGAGAGCGGTGCATGCTGGTGCTCAGCTAGCTTTCTTTTTATACCGCATAAGCCTCAAGTCCAGGGAATGGTGTCGCCCACTTTTACCTCAATTGACCTAATCTAGATAATCTCTCACAGCCTTGTCCAGAGGCTAACCTAATCAAGATAATTCCTCACACTTGTGTCCAGAAGTCTTTAAATTTTTATTTATTTTTTATTTCATGTGTGTGGGTGCTTTGCCTGCATGTAAGTACACCTTTGTGGGCAGTGCTGGCAGAGGCCGGAAGAGGGTGTCAGATCCCTGGAACTGGAGTTACAGACAGTTATCAGCTGCTGTGTGGGTGCTGGGAACTGGACCCAGGTCTTCTGCAAGAGCATCCAATGCTCTTAGCCACTGAGCCATACAGAGAAGCCTGTTTTGAATGTGATTCTAGATCATGCCATACTGATAATCAACATTAACCATCACATGCTCTTTCCAGGGCTGATGAGGGGCTATGAAATATGAATCACTGCTGAGCTGTCTTGAGGGAAGGTTTTTTTGTTTTTTTTTTTTTTTGTCCGTCTGTAGCTGTTGGCAAGATGTGTAGTAACTGGAGAGACCGGATAGGACTGTATGCAGCAGGTTTTCCAGGGAAGGGGCAGCCTGGGCACTCTAGCCTAGCACCCTGGGGAAAGACGTACCCGCCCTGCAAAGCAATCAGGCCAGGACGCCTCCAGATACTCCTGCACCTACCGAATCTGCAGTCCTCACCATGTGGCTTAGAATTGCTTAATTCAACTTTATTTCTTGAAGGTGCAGACTCCGATAAGCAACACACGATTTGGAGTCTATATCAAACTTACCAACTTTGGCCTGAAGGTCCACCTGACCCCCAAATTGTGTGGGTGGTAGAAGTGGAAGATGTTCTGCCAGTAACAAAAAAAAAACCCCAAAGGCACTATCCAAGTGGCAATCCACAGGCTGTGACCCAGGGATGTCATTTGTGTAGGGGCCAAGTTTGAAGTTCTCATCGCATACACCTCAGGGACAGATAGGGGATGACGGACATTTCCAAGAAATGGGACTGTGAGAAGAAACCCAAAAGACAACTATACACCAGAAATGTGGCACTACCGTGGGTAGGGAGACAGGATCGAGAGAACAGAGCACAGTGGTCCTTCTTAGAGATGCTCACCCACGTTCATCCAACAAAAGTGGGGTGATGACAAGGACAATTCAAAGGGGACACTATTATAAGGGGGCTGTACCTCAGTGCCCTGAGTCAGGCCTGAGCTCCTTAGGTGAGGCTGTGATGGTCACTCTTCATCATCAGCTTGACTGGATTTGGAATCACCTAGATGACACATCTCCTGTCTATGAAGGAATCAAACTGAGCAGGGAAGAGACCCATCCTGAATGTGGGCAGCAGCATAGGCTGGGGACTGAGTGAAGAGAAGTAGTGGACCAGCGTCCATCTCCCTCTGCTTTCTGACTCTGGATACATGACCATCTGCCTCACACTCCTGCTGTTACCAGACTTGGGAAGTCACAGCTTGTGTCCCAAACCAGATTCTGTCACCCATTCTCAATAAGCCAATTAAAAGAGCCAAATTAATAGTGGAAAGAAGAAAAGGGAGATTTATTCAACATGGCCACATTGAGAAGAAGGACAAGGAGATCTCGTGACTCCCCACCCCAAGTCTGTCTTTGAGGTTCTGAAGTAAGGTTGAAGGTTTTTTAAGTTTAATTTTATTACATTTACTTTATGTGTATGAGTGTACTATCTGAATGTGTGTTAGTGCACCTGTGTTGTGCAATGCCTGCGGAGATCAGAAAAGGGTGTCGGATCCCCTAGAACTCAGCCATCTCTCCGGCCCCTGAGATTAAAGTTTAAAGAGACGGTATGCACATGTATGCAGTCCTGCTCAGGGTGTGGTCCTTCCCACCACTGACCCATCATTGCCTGGGCAATGTAAGGATGACAAATTGTCAGAACTATGACAAGTTGTTAGAACTGTGTGAAATCTCCTTTCAGAAGACAAGCTCCCTCTAGCTGGCTGCCTGTCCTCTGCCAGAAAGAGATTCCTGTGGGAACCCTGAACACTCTGGGTTCCCTATCGAATTCTGTTGGTGTGGTGGCCTGTTGACGGTCCTCACTTCTGAGGATATCTCTCCATGTGGTTGTCTCCAGCGAGCGCCCAGGCTGTGCGGCAGTCTTCCCACCAGGTGGCAGTGGTGCCACACTCCTGAGAACTCAGGCGCTTCTCAGTTGGTTCACCTGAACACAGACAGAAGGGTCATTAGTATGGAGCTGGCTCTGGAGCCCCTGGAGAGCATCAGTCACCTTCGTCATCTGGAGGCTTAGGGCCTGGAGCAAGTCATTGAATATGTGTCTCGTTTCCTCCATCACAGTGAAGCTGAGTCGCCAATGAAGTTCCAAACACAGAACAATTACATTATGACCCATGCTGCCTTGAATTCTCAGGGTCAAACTTTATTGAGGATTCATTATGTTTTAGATTTGTTTGAAAGATTTAAAAGAATTTTCAAGGATTATATGCATGTCTGTGCATGCCGCCAGAGGCTGGAAGACAGCATCAGATTCCCTGGAGTTGCGGTTACAGATGGTTGCGAGCCATCCAATACAGGCACTGAGAACTGGACTCAGGTTCTCTGAAGGGCACTCTTAAGCATGGGGCTTTCTCTTCAGCCTGTTTTGATTTGATCTAAGGGCTCAGTTGGTAAAGTACTTGCTACACAAACATGAAGACCTGAGTTTAATTGCCAGAATCCACATAAAAGTTGTGCACACTTGTAATTTTAGCTCTGGGGAGGTGGAGAAGCAGGCAGATTCCTGGGACTTTCTGAACAGTCAGCCTAACTGAACTGGTCAGCTCAAGACCATTGAGACCTTGTCTCATAAAGCAAGGTGGATGACTCCTGAGGATGACCTCTGATGTCCACACAAGAGTGCACACATGTGTACGTATATCTACACACACATGTACATATAAACAATAGATTTGTTCTGAGAGCTTTCACACGTACTGAATCATTCCTATGAAATACAGAACAGCCTGTGAGGTCATCCTATTATCTCTATATTCCTGAGGCACAGACAGTTTTAATAACTTGTCTAAGAATACACAGTAACACAAGGCAGAGTTGAGATCTGAACCCAGGTGGGCTAGCTTCAGAGCCGCCCCCCACAACCATTGGTGACATCTACAGATGTTACATTCTGTCCGAGGGCTGCTGCTGTTACTAACAACAGCCTGTGGCTAAGACAGTTTTCTGAAGAAAAGACCACAAAATCAGAAGAAATACATCAAGCCAGCTATAGCTTATTACTTTTCCAGAGTTTCTGACCTGTGAACTTAAGTCTCCACTGCAATGATACTCTGCAAGAGACTACTGTCTCTTGCACCTGGGAGAATGTGCTTCCTCAACCCTTGCAAGGTACTTCCACTCTGGTTGCCAGGGGTCCCTCTGTCTGGCTTCCTGGAGTGTGTGTGGGGACTTGTGACAGATATGGTTGGCCTTCTTCTGGAGCCATCACTCCTCTCTGAGGGCAGTCCTGTTTGAACACTGCATCTCTTCCCTGCCTTCACATAGCCTGGTGTGTTCCTGCCTTCCGGCCCAGTTAGTGCTGCGTGGAGGAGAGCAGGAGAGTCCTGAGCACATTCAGCCTGGGTGCACCTTCTCCACGGGTGAAAGTCCTCCTGGTACGGCCCTCAAATCTCAGAGCCTATGCCTGGTGATGGCCTCCTGCTTTGAGGTCTCTCAGTTCTCCTTAAGCACTCTTGTCACAGTCCCAGGCCAAAGCTCCACTTACTGACCTTGCCAGATCCAGGCCCTGGATGTCGGCAGGAGGACAGTGCGTCAGCCCTCAAGCTCCTCCCCAGACAAGTTAGAACACTCGTGCATTGCCTAGGGGAGTGAGAGATTCTAAGCCACTTTAGGAGATTATTCTGTAATTACACAGGAAGTGAAGTGCCTCTCTGCCCCATCGCTCAGGTCTGTCTGCCCTGTGATTCGACTTGGTATTTAACCGAGAGCCCTGAAAAGCATTGTTCACATCAAGCATAGCGCAGCAACAATTGGAGCCCTTCATTCATGGCAACCTGAAACTGGGAAGAGAACAGATGTCTCTCAGTAGATGAATGGATCTGCAGATTGTGGCCTAGTTATGAGATGGAACAGCCCCCAGTAATGGGCCACAAGCTGCAGGGACAGAATGCCAGATGAGAAGACGCAGTGGCTCTATTTCTGTGAAGTCCTAGGAAATGCAAAGTCAACAGGCGATGATAGAAAGCACACAGTGGTACCAGTGAGTTTGTGAAGTGTTGGCCAGTGAGGTTCAGAGGGTAGAGGCGCTTGCTGTCAAGACCAACAACCTGAGTTTGATCCCCTTGGATCCACATGTGTGCCCACCCTCCCAATAAAGAAATGTAATTTAAAGTTTTAAAACAGAGAGTAAAGAAATCAAACACTGCTGCCCCAAGAGTGGGGGCAAAAGGGTGGAAGACCTTGCAACATTCTTTTTTGAGACAGGATTTTACTGTGTAACCCAGACTGATGTCAGACTTCAGGTCCTCCTGCTTCAGATTCCCATCTGATGGGATTATAGTCTTCACATTCCTATCCGACTCCTGGTGACTTTGCTATGCCTTGTTGTCAATTCCTTCCTTCCTCCCTCCCTCTCTCTCTTCCTCCTTCTCTTCCTCCTTCTCTCCCTCTCTCTCCCTCCCTCCCTCCCTCCGTCCCTTCCTTCCTTTGTCCTTTCCTCCCTCCCTTTTCTTTCTTTTAGACAGGCTCTCATGTAACCCTGGATGCCCAACATCCTTGCCTTGTCAGGCTTCTGGGCAGGGGACTCTTAACTGCTGGGGCTGAGGAAGAACCGGGGTGAAGTAAGAAATGCCCTTAACATGCCCCAGCGTGCTCTCCAGCTGCCCATGATGGGACTCCGTTACAGCTCTACAGTTCTGTCTTTCTTCCTGTTAGAGCCCAGGTTTCCATGGCCACTGTGACTTTACAGAGGACAGGTAAGCCTGGCCATTCACATCTTCCTTTCTCATTGTCTGCCAGAAAATTCAGCAACCAGTTCTTTGGGCTTCTTTGAAGAGCAAGCTGTCAGCATATCAGCATCACTTACGAATGCTAAACACATGGCATGGGAGAATCCCTGCCCATCCATCTGCTGATGATCAGGACTAAGATGTAGAGACTCTGGGCAGAGAAGCTTGTTTTGAAGCAGCCACTCTTGCCTCCTGGCAGATAGAGCAAGCTTGAAACTCACAGCCTGGTATCTGCAAACTGGGGAAGGAGGACCAAAGAGACCCAGACGTGTTGGCACCTCCGGGGACATGAGCCTCCATGGGCAAGGGAAGTAAATGGGGTTTAGTTCCACCAAGTGTTTTTCCTCAGCCACCAGGCTAAAAAATGCAGCCATTTGTGTAAGACACTGGTCTTAGTCACCAAAGAAAGTGAAAATGTGACGAAAAGAGGCGTCCCACGCTTGGCAAACTTGCAATGAATTCTCACTTCCTGATTCAGAGTCACTGACATTTTTGGAAGATCCGAATTTAATCAAGGCGTTTAAAAAGATCCAAATGGAATCATCGTGAATCTTGAGGTGGAATGCATTTGCTGGGAAGATCATTTTCATTCAAGGTGACGAGGAAGATTCACTTTCCCTGGGCTGGGAAGAGGGGCTGCATTTAAGTCACATCCTTAAGGTTAAACTTGGAGAGAACAAAGTCAGCACTGGCAGGGTCACCCCCGTGTGGAGCTCAGAGTCTGAGTGGGGAACAGAGCAGATTTTGAGAATTGTGGCTCAAAGCAAATCTTATTTAAAAGCCAAATGATCAACATAGGAAAGCAAACTGCTTTGCTCAGTTATGTCGCTGCCTAAGCCCTGCCATGGTTGTCAGTCTGTCTGCACAGTCTTCTTTCCACACTGCAGTGTAGCTCTGCAGGGGCTTGGTGTGAACCCTATGAGTATCCCCCAGGGCTTTGATGAACCCTATGAGTATCCCCCAGGGCTTTGATGAACCCTATGAGTATCCCCCAGGGCTTTGATGAACCCTATGAGTATCCCCCAGGGCTTTGAGCATGATCAGACTCGGGGCTTCGATGTGCTGAGTCAATTGTCCTTCAGGGAAGAGCGTTATTAGAGCCACAGCTGGCAGTACTTCCAGGACCTGAAGGAAGTGGCTGCATGGCTTCAGGAATACCAGACAAAGTGAGGTATTTGCTCTTTAAAAAAAATGGGGGGGGGGCTAGAGAGATCGCCCAGTGATTAAGAACACTGGATGTTCTTGCAGAGGACACAGGTTCAGAATACATTCATTTCTTTCTGCTCTTGACTGTGGTTGTGATGCACCTAAATTGCCTTTTGTCAGAGAATTTTTATCACATTAACAGAAATGAAATTAGAACAGTCCACTAATTTAAAACATAATATAGTGTGGTCTTGCATAACCACCACATTTAATTTTAGACATTTTCTTCATCTTTAAAAGAAACGCGTTGCCTACCAGGAGCTAGTCCCTATTTCCCCAGGCTTTCCCAGCCCTAAGTGGTCAAGGCTCTTCTTGCTGCCTCCACAGGTTTGCCTACTGGAGACATTTCCCACAAATGGAATCATGCAGTCTTTTGTGACCTCCTTCTTTGACTTAACATATTTCAGGGCTGAGCCATATCATACACCAGCCAGTACCTTCTTCCTTCCTGAGATGAACAGCATTCCACTGATGGGATTACTGTTTGACTCTTCCTCGTCGTTCCAAGGATGGACATCTGGGTTCCTTTCCTCTCCCCTTTTCTTTTTTCCCATGCCTTTTCCTTTTTTTTTCTTCAGAGGTAAGGTTTTACTCTGTAGCCCACGTTGGACCAGAACTCACTATGTAGCCCAGGTTGGTCTCAGATTTATGATGATCTTGTTTCAGTCTCCCAAGCGAGATTGTAGACCTTCAGCACAACCTCCAGCTGCATTTTGAGGTTATTATGAATATTTGTGCTATGAACATTCATGCTTTTTATCGATTGTATTTATTTTTTAAATATTTTTATTATTTTGAATTGTGTGTGTGTGGGAGTATATTCACATGAAGGCAGTGCCTGAGGAGGTGGCCCATCACCCTCGAGCTGGGATTATAGTCGGTTGTAATCCCTCTGGAGCTGGAGTCACTAGAGGTTATGTGGTTGTGATTCCCTCTGGAGCTGGAGTTACAGGTGATTGTGCACTGCTCAACATGCGTGCTGGGAACGGAACTCCAGTCCTCTGCAAGAGCAGTAGGTGCACTTAACTGAGCCATTTCTTTTTGAGCCCAGCATACTTTGAGGCATAAGCAGTCTTGTCCCAGTTAGAACAGCTCAGTACAGCCATTGGTCCCAGAGTAGACTCATATTCTTTTTCTTTCTCTTGGGTAGTCATCATGCAATGGAATTGCTGGGTCATGTGGTGACTCTGTTTAACAGCTAGAGGAACTTATAAACTGCCCTTCATTTTACAGTCCTACCAACTACAGTGATGGAGGGTTCTTTTTGCCCTAACTGGCCTGGAATTCACTATGTAGACCAGGATGGTCTTGATCTCATAGAGATCCACCTGTCTCTGCCTCCCGAGTGCAGGGACTAAGGGTATGCACCATCCCTGGCTTGCTTCACATTCTTTAGTCCATGTGACTTTTGATTCTCAACATCCTAGTGGTTGTAAAGTGGGACCTTAATTGGGTTTGATTTGCATTTTCCTGGTGGCGCAGGCCCAGATTGTAAAACTATGAGCCAGATCCATTTTTGCTGTATTATAAATGATATGGGCTGTGTATCCTTTTATAACGGCACAAAATGTACTAAGATAGCTTGTTGTAAGCTATTTTATTCTTTATTTTTATTATTTTTTGTTTTTTTTGAGACAGGGTCTCATGTAACCCAAGATGGCCTGAGACTTGCTATGTAGCTCAGGCTGGCCTCGAATTCTTGATTCTCCTACCCTGACTCCCCAAGTTCTGAGATTACGGTATGAATTATCGTGCTCCTCCAGGCTGTATTTCACTGTATTTCAGCATGGTCCTCCAAACACCCGCTTGATTACTTTACTAAGAGTGACACCTCGGGCCAATGATGCCTTCAACTCAGGGAACCTGAAGAGGCTTCTACTTCTTTCTAAGGAAGCCATCTCTCCCCAGACCCCATGCCACCGGGTTAAATGCCTGCTCCAATTTCCTTGGGGTGCAGCAGAGTTTCCTTTAAAGAATTCCCAAGTCTGCTTTCCCCACTCTGACTGACTGCATCCTCAGTCCTGCACAGGATCCTATTTCCATGGCAGATGTGTGTTGAGGCTGCCCTTGAGCTTCTCTGTCTAACAGGAGGGGTGGAGAGTCTTCTGAGCTGAGGACTCATGGGGCTTCATTTTCACATGGTGCTAAACAGATTTTAAGACTGTGTTCCACTACGGGGTCCCTGTTTAACACTCATCTCAGTGTTGGCTGCCTCAGGATTCACAAAATTGAGTTTCACTCTTCAGTGTAGAATAGAATCCCAACCCAGCACAATCCTGTTTCCTCTGAATTTATGGAAAGACCATACTTCAAGTTCTGTTTATAGGGGACAAAGGGACAGGTAGGAGTTCTTTACAGTCCGTAACATAAGGCACATTTGCACTCCATATTATAGAAAGGAGTCTGCAAGCACACGTAAGTTGCTGAGCATCACTCACAGTTAATGGCTTTGTTCTGAGTTAACCCAGCTCAGGTGGCACCTGCACAGTGCCAGACTCATATGGCAGACATGACCCAGACAGCACCCCCTGGAGTGGCTGCGCTCAGCTGTCCAGAGATGACGAGCGGGAAGTGCTGAGACATAAGGAGAGGGCACTGACTCCATGAATCTCAGGAGCCAGGCTAGCCACATGCTCAGAGGAGCAGGTCTGAGCTCAGGGACTTGACTGCCTTTGTCCTGACCCCTACACGATTTCCTGGCTGGAGACAAGATGGAGAGCAATTTTCCTAGGTGCTGTCCCACTTCCTTCTCAGCACAACCTAGAGATTCATTTCCTGACTTTGCTCCTTGGCGTTTGGGGTGATGTGCCTGGTGAGTTCCAGTATTTCAGGTACACTGTTGACATCTTTGTCTACCACAGCTCTTGGAGACAGGCCAAGGCTGTTCAGATTGTGACTCCCCACTACCTCCTTCTTCCCCTCCTGCAAATTATAACTAAAGACACTCTCTGTGTTTGAAGAGAGCCCCTAAGAGCTACAGACCAGCAAAGCAGAGGAAAGATGGGTCTGAGAGATCTCTGGGATCACTGATCTTGGTGGAACTGAAACTTCTTCTAGAGATTTGATCTGCTTCCCCCCAAAATGAGGAATGCCTATCCAGTGTCAGTCTAGGCTGGAAGCCAGTGTGTGTGTGTGTGTTTGTGCAAATGTGTGTGATATGTATGTGTATATAAGTATGTATGTGATATGTGAATATATGTGTATGTGTGTGTTTATTTGTGTGCATATGTATGTATGTGTATCTGTGTGTATGTGTATGTATGTGTGTGTCTCTCTGCGTGTACATATTTAGCAGTACTGAAGAGCAAACCCAGGGCCTTGTGCATGTTAGGCTGACATTCTACCACTGAGCTCTATCCACAGCCATCTTTTAGCTTTTTATTTTGAGACAGGGTTTCACTAAATTGCCCAGGCTGGCCTTGAACTCTCCATCCTCTTGTGCCCAAGCATCTGAGATTACAGGTCTGTGCCATCTGGGCCTGGTTAGAAGCTTGTAATTAAATCCTTAAAGGCAGGTCCTGCTGGGCCTTCTAGCGTTCAAGGGCAGAGAGGAAAAATGAGTGGGGTTTTAAAAAGAGGTTTTGCTAACTCACAGTCTCTAGAAGAACCTATTTCCAAGGAGTCATCCACTTCATGAAAGAGTGTGTGACTTTTTACGAATCCATGTGCACATGCACGCAGGAACATGGATGCATGCACGTATGTAAACACAATGCATGTACACACATGCACACACGTACATGCATGAACACACATACACGTGTAAACACAATGCATGCACACAAACATGCGCACATACACAGGCATACGCACATATGCACTCACACGTGCACATGCACAGAATGCACACACATATACATGACATACATAACATGCACTTTGAGGCATTTGATGTTTCTAAATCCAACTCCAGGCAGAACTCTACGCACGTCTCAAGTTGTGATCACAGTCGCAGTAAGCTCCCGCTGGGGCTGAGCTTCTGCAGGGCAATTCATGATAAATTTATCAAAGTCATAGGAGCTGCGTCTTTATAAATAATCCTGGCCCTCTGGCACTCATTATTTGCCACAAGCCTGTTGGGAGCAATTAGCTTCTGCATCTAGGAGAGGCTTCCCAGCCACATGGCTACACTTCATGCATTTTGATGCTACAAATACTTCATTCCCTCAGACTCCAGGTTTGCTCTGTGGTGTTGGAGATTTTCATTATGAAGATTCTGTAGCTGGGCAGGTGGTACAGATGATGTCAAGGAGTAGAGAGATGGGATGCCAGGGCTCAGTTCACTTCTCTCTGTCCCCTTTTTTTATTTCCCGTGGGACCCCAGCCTATGGGATGGTATGCAGTGGATCTCCCTGCCTCAGTTAACTCCCTCTGGATACCCACAGCATTTGTTACTGATATCCTAGGTTTTTCTTAATTCAATCAAGTTATCAGTGAAGATTAACTATCATACTGGGCATTGGCTATTATCAATAAATTTGTTGTGAACATTTTTGTACAACCTTTTTTTCTTTTTTTGCATCTGCTCATTTCTATTAGTCACTGGAATGGTTTAGGTAATCACCAACAATATATGAGAATGAACTACATTTTGAAGGTGAATAATTCTGGGGGCTGGGGAGATGGCTCAGTTGGTAAAGTGCTTGCAAGGTACACATGGGGAACTGGGCTTAACCTCCAGTATCCACATAAAAAGCTGTCACGCTTCTGTAATCCCAGAGCTGGGGAGGTAGAGACAGGAAGAACCCTGAGACTAGGTGACCAGTCAGCACAGCCGAAAGAGTGAGATCCAGGATAGCGAGAGATTAGAAACAGAACGTGGAGAGGGATTAAGGAAGATACCTGCTATTGACTCTGGCCTCTACATGCACATGCACACATGTGCACATGCACCTGCGCACACACGTGCGCACTCACTTGAACAGACACATATGCACACAAAAGATTAATAATTCAACATCAAGCATACATGCTTAGGAACTAACATTTTTGGAAGACTTGTCAAAGTGGCATAGTGCTTGAAGTCAAATCCTTGGGTCTGCAGTTCGAGCACTGGCAACAGTGTTCCTTTGCTGTTTCTTTGTGATGTAAGTGGTTTGGATCAGAACCTCTCATGTCAGGAAGGTTCTGTGGCAGGCAGTGTAATGGTTCACTGTCTCTTACTTCCTCTGTATCTCTTCATGATCTCTGACCCCACTCCCAGCTCATCCCACAAGGTTCTACACCATTCCTTACTGCAGAGGGCAGAAGACAATAGAAACTGGGTCGGGGAATGTAACTGTGATTTTAGTTGCAGAATCTAAACTCATGGTAGAGAATTAGGAGAACCTCAGGCCTGAGTGATTTGAAGGACCATGTGTTGAATATAAGCAAAGACCCCAGTCTGTACTCCATGCAACCTTGCCTGCCATCTGTCAATGATTCCCCAAATGGAGTGTGGACAGAGATGGAGAGGAAGGAGAAAGCCAAGTTGCTGAGAAAGGACAGCAGCAACTTAAACAACAACTGGGTTCGATCTCAGTGTTGTGGGCCAGGGATTAAGGCAGGGTAATTCTTCAGGTTTATTTGGCATGAATTGGGATGCTCAGTTGTATTCAGCTGGTAGATGGCTGGTCTGGAGGGTCCAAGATGACTTTGCTTGCATGGCAGAATGGCTAGAAGACTGGGCTCAGCTGGGACTGACGACTGATGGCTCTGTACAAAGCCTCTCCAGGAAGAGGCACTCAGGGTGATCAGGCTTCTCAGATGGTGAGCCCAGGCTACTGAGAGATGGTCTCGAGAAGCAGGACATTGGGGGGTTCTTAAGGCCTGGTCCAGCAGTAGACACAGATTATAGTGTTATTTTTGCTGTATTCTAATGTTCAGTTCAGTCACAAAGTCCACCCATAAATCTTGCTCCTTTAGAAGAACACAAAAAAATCATAATCATGATAATCTGCCACAAAGGTACTCTGTCCCTGCCTCCATGCCATAGTAAGCAGGAATATAGGGAATCCCTAAGTAGGTCTGCACAGTGTAATGTCAGATTGATAGCACTTCTGGATTTCAGCCCGGAGAAACAGCAAGACCCCGAGACAAGATGATTATGGTGTTCTCAGAAAGATGGGGTTCCCACTGTATCTTCACACGATGAAAAGGAGGGTTGGAGAGCTCTTGGGGGTTCCTGTTCGACGGGTGCCAATCCAGTTCCTGAAGAGGAAGCCACCAATGGCCATGCTTCCTAACACAATTATGTTGGGGAATAGCATTCAACACATGAATTCTGGGGACACAAACATTCAGTTCATCGCAGTGACCTGGAGTTACAGGGAGTTCTGAGCCACACCAGTGTGGGTGCTGGGAATCATACTCCGTCCACTGCAAGAGCAACAATTGTTCTTAACTGTCTCTCTAGCCCCTTGATGCTTGTCTTTTAAACAAGTTTTCTGTCTTTTCTTCTTTCTTTTGGGGCTGTGTGGTAGTTCCTGTCTCCACAGGGCAGCTGTTTGGATTTCTCTGTGTTCCTGTTACTTACCTATGAAAGTGACTAAGCACTAGCCCATAAGAAAGAAGCACTCAGCACCCCTCTCCCACTTGGAGGCTGCCATATTTAGAGGAGAACTTTGTGGACATAGTCCTTTCTTTAGCATCTGTTAGCAAAACAGAAAGACATTCACTGCCTAGGGTAGGAACAGAGGAAATTGAAGGCATCTGCCAGGCACCATAAAGTGTACAGTGAGAGCAACTCCATGTGAGCTGTGGGAAGGAGACTGCACACAGGCCACCTGGTCACTAGATGGCCATGCTGACACTTAGTAGGCAAAGAGTTAGAGATGAGGTATGTGAGGAGACTTGGCCCCATGTCTTGGTGGCTGGGCCTCCCGTCAGAATTCCCTTTGTGGTTAAGCTTCCTTAGGTTTTTCTTACTACATCAGACACTGAAGCCCCAGGCCTGGCAAGATACACCCATGGGTGCAAGGGTGGCATGAATATTACGGCAGTAACCAACTGTTTTCTAATAGGGTTTGAGGCCTGCTTCACAAGAGAGAACCCACACCTTTTACTGTTATCAGGGCCAATAATGTGTGGCTAAACAGGTCACGTACCACGGGGGAGAACCTACTACTACCATTCTGCTAAGCAGACATAGTACTAAGCTGACTCCTAATGACTTATTGTTATACCTGTAGATTAGCGCATCTCTCAGCTCTCACCAGAGAAGCTTCCTTATACAGCAGGTGGTGATGAAGGAATGGTCAGCTTGCAGAGAATAAGAGACTGTGGAGTGCTCAACCCTAAATGGGACACCTATATCACACCCTCTTCTCCCAAGGTTCAGGGATCATTGTGGAGGCGGGGGGGTCAGAAAGATTGTACAAGCCAGAGATGGTAGATGAATATAAAGAAACGGTGTTGTCTGAATACCACAGGCTAGTTGCACATATAAACCCACAGCCTTTATGATAGCATGTATAAGACCTGTGCAAACCCAAGCTGCTAGACAGGGGCCCAGCATGGACAGGGAAGGTGGAAAGGAAGCCCCAGCCCTGCCTGAGATTTATTGACATTTGATGGATGCAAAGAGAGAAAGAGAGAGAGAGAGAGAGAGTCAGTTTTTCTTACTGGTGTGGTCCTGGCAGGCTGACCAGACATGAAGAGGTAGACCACATTCAAGAAACATGGGAAGCATAGATTAGATGCCATAAACCTTAAGAAAGACAAATAATAATAAAGGACATAAAGTTGAAGGGAGTAAGATAAGGCTGGAGAGGAGGGAGGGGGTCTTAATATGATCAAAATACATTGTATGAAATTCTCCAATCAATAAAAACATACTTCTTAAAAAATACATGAAGAGGCTCCTGCAACAATTGTGTTGTGACACATGCCTGCCCTCAGTTGCAATTGGAGGCCGGACCAAAGCCTGGAACCCAGAAGCACATGAGTAATTACAGTGTCTCCTGTGTGGATGGGGGCCATGAAGTGTGGTGGGAGCCTTGAGAAAGGAGGTGATTGCTAATGTTCTCATGGGAAGAAAGGAGTCCAGGAGTCCTGTCCCTGCTCTGAAGGCCAGAGGAAGCCACATGGCTAGGGCCCCTGTGTTCCACAGCTGACCCAGGTTTGTTTGGACTGGCTGGGGGTGGAAGGGCTCATGAGAACTGCGTATCTGTCAGGGAGTGTTAGAGCATGAGAAGTGGGTGGAGTAGGGAACAAATTACCCAAGAGAGCCCCACCAGAGACCTGGAAGGCCTTTGGAGACCCTGCAAGGGAAGGCCCTGGAGGCCGAGTGCAGTGGGCGTGGTCAGTACACGGGAAACCTACTGCCCACCTGGCTTCAAAATCAGCACGTAAATTCCTTCAGCAAGGACTGTCCACACGTTCATTAGGAGTCCCATGGGTGTTCATTTCAGAGAAGGGTGGCATGGGATTGAAATAGTCTCCAGAAACTGGTATCCCCTTGGACCACTCTTGGAAAGCAGATGGATCACAAAGATGTTAACAACAGTGAATCTTTTAGTTCTCTGGTGCCTGGCTCTATTCTATGTGTCCGTGTTAACTACTTAGTCTTTATAGCCATCCAAGTGGAATTGTGCTTAAATAGACACAGCTGTTTCTGCTTGTGTCAGCCACTGTATCACATGATGGGGACATGACACAGAGCAACACAGGAAAGTGATTGCTGAGATGATCTTCCTGTGGGAAGAATCCAACCTAATAAAACAGTAGATTAATTAGACAGTGACAAGGGCTATGGACCAAGAAAGGTGGGGGAGAGACGGGAGGGACAGTCAGCGAGGCCTGGGGAGAGAGACTGAGTGGGGACAGGCAGGGAGGCCTGGGGAGAGAGACTGAGTGGGGACAGGCAGGGAAGCCTGAGGAAGTGGGCCAGACTATTGTCACCATTTTATAGACACGGGAAAGGCTCCACAATACCATGAATTCATCTAAAATTTTAAGATTCCTTGTCATATAGTCAACATTCAGATTCCTCTGGTGACTTCAAATCTCTTTTATAGGTGGCTGACTTCAATTAAGATCCAGATAAGAGCCGTGCTTATTTTGTTGTTCCAGTTGCTTGTTTATGTCTCTTAATATCCTTTTCAATCTGTCTTAGGTTTTGAAATTTATGTGTTGAGGAACCAGCTTGTTCGCTCACAGAAGCTCCTGTGGACTGGATGGTGTTGGTGACATCCTTATGGTCATATCCCACATACTCCTCTGTCTCTTGTAATTTCTGGAAATTGGTGGTTTTGGTAAAGGTTTGGCCAGACTGTGGTTCAGTGTTACTTGGCAGGACTTTAGGGGTTTGCTTTGGGGTTATGGAATGCTGTTCCCTGGGCACGATGTGCTCAGTGCCCTCTTGAACTCTCAGCAGCTTCGATTACCTGGACAGGACCAAGATATTAATGGGGGGAAGTGAGAGTGTTCAGCTGGGAGTGGAGAGAGAGGGACAGGCAGAGGACCATGGGGATGGGGGAGGAGGGAACTCAGGGAGAAGATGGGAGAGGTAGGTGTTATGGGAGAAGGGTGGTGGGGATGGTGGGGAGCTTGGACTGGGGAGGGAGGATGGAGGTTAGACTGGGTGGGGGAGATAAGAGAGATGAATGAAAAATAGGCAGAGTGGGAAGACAGAGGAAATTGTGTTGCTTGGGAACCCCCTGAGAAATACACATATGGTGTTGGAACATCATTAGTGCATGTTTGGCAAGGAGTACAGTGCCAGGCAGGAGAGACCCCCCTTTGAGTGGCTGGTCAGAGTAGTCCAAGAGACTCCCAAAATAACACAGGCTATTGCTGGAGCCCTGGGTTAGACCCTCTTAGTAAGACAGGACAAAATTCAGACACAGGACTCAGTGCAATGGGGCAGGAACTGACCTACAAGCCTTTTCCTTGAAGGCTAGCTCTCATAGTTCTAGAGGATACTGTGCAAGCTGCTAAGGGAGCAAATCAAGCAATGTCCACTCGGGCCCTAAAGCTGAATAACTGTAATGATGGACAAAGCAAACTACCTTTATAGGTGCTGTAGTGGCACTCTTATCTGGGGGAGAGTAATCAATAGCTGTCTAATTGGACTTCAAGCCCCTCAATGGGTGTGAACTCATGGGTAGTATTGTAATTACAGCCAAATCTATATGGCTGGCGAGGTCATAGGTCCTAGAGAAAACTCCATCTCTAGACAAATGAAATTTCCACCATATGCTAAATATGGATCCTTATATTTACAGGCAAGTATACCACGCACTGCTCATCAAAAAAAGTTTCTTTTTGCAACAGGCTACTGCAGAATTTCACAACTGGCCACACATAGAAAATATATGTGTGAGAGGTGCCCAGCTCTAGGTGACATATCTGCAGTGGAACCTCTACACCGAAGGCTCATGGAACACAGTGGAAGAGGGGGTAGGGAGAATATGAGTGCATCCCTCAACTCTCACCAGCAAAGCTTCCTTCATCAATAGTGCGTGATGCACACAAAAGGCCACAGTTGGCTGTTTTAGAGAATAAGAGACTTCAGAGTGTGTCCTTGGATAGAATTCCTATATAAACCTCACCAACCCATGGCTCAGGGACCATCTTGGAAGAGAGGCCAGAAAGGTGTAAGAGTCAGGGTTGGCCCATGAACACAGGGAAACAGAGGCTTTCAGACCCTGGAAGCTTGTTCATGTGAACTTGTGGCAATAGTGGCGTCCAGCACAAGACTCATGCCAACACAATCAGACAAGGGCTCAGAATGGTGGGATGGAAACGGGCGGCAGGCTGGCCCTGGCCTGAGAACCGTTGGCAACTGATTACAGCTGGGTGAGGAAAAGCAGGCCTTCCTTAGGATCTCTGGATAGGCTCAATAGACTCCAGTGAATGTTCTTGTACCAAAGGACGTCTTGGTAAAATGCTTGACTGAATGGGACTTAACATGTGTGGCCGAGCACATGAGGCCCGAGAGTGTCGGGGCATGGACCGGGGAGGGGAGTATAAATTTGATTAAGAACTGCTGTGTAAAACATACAAAACTTAATAAAAATATTTGAAGAAAGACTGGCTCATTAAGGTTCCCTCATGGAGCTGAGGGACTGGTGAAGCTCCATCCCTTCTCCTCAAGGATATACTGGCAGTTAATGGCTGTGGGAGACATCTTTTTCAGTGGTATAGCCACCTGTAAGCTTCCCATGCTCCTGTGAGTAACCCCTCACCCATGCTCCTGTAACTCCTTACCTGTGCTCCTGTGAGTAACCTCAGTTAGACTCATTAATTCACCAAACTAGACATGGCGGAACAATTTGTCATTGATGTCCTGTCAGTGGTGAATAGCCATTCATTCATGTCTCCCCAGAAAAAGTTAATGCAAGCTTGTGTTTTTTCACGAGGAGCACACTGCCTGGTTTTCTCTGTTTGTGGATGAATTCATCTTCAATGCCCACATCCACTAGTTCATGAGGAATTGCACACTGGCCGAGCTCTAATTCCATCATTCCTCCTCCACTCAGTACCTAAACTTCTAGAGAGAGAAACACCCCTCCAACTTTTCAGTTATCCAGATTTCTGTATGCTAAGCAAGCATTCTACCAACTAAGCTACATCCCTAGGACTCTTCAATTGACTTTGACTAAAAGAGGGTGGGTGTATCATGGGATTACTAAAGAAATGATGCACTGGGAAGAACGTAATTGATATCATTTCAGGCATGAAAGAAGCAAGTTATCAAGAAGTGTTTTGCTAAAGGAGTGAGTGTAGAGTAAGTTTTCAGTATCTTGAAAACCTAGAAGGGAGCTTTAGGAATCAGTGATGGACCTGTTTTAAGATCTTGCTCCACTTTAAAACTATGGAAAGTCAAAGTGGAGGCGGCACAGTGTAGTTCACACACACACACACACACACACACACACACGCACACACCCTCGCCGGAAATCCTGATGAATGGAGCCACAGTGGACTGCAGTCACCTACTCTTCTGATGAGGCCTTGCCATCGAATCTCCATATCCACTGAGTCAGTCACTCAGCTGGTGGATCTTGGTCACTTGCGTTTTAACAAGCTTGCCTGTAACAGACACTTAGAAACTTTTTTGTTAAAAAATACCGCCGTCTCACTTGGGCCTAGGAAGAACAGCAGGCAGGGCAAACCACTCCCAAGACCAGAACAATTATCTATGGTGGAGAGGCAGCACCAAAAGCAGAGCATCTTGTAGGAACCAGCTTGGTCCCTTCAGGAGATGAGCAGGTATAACAACTTATAGAACCGTCTGTAGGACCCAGAACTGACACCGTGATGGGCAGGACCACACCGCAATCAGAACTGACTTGCCTAATTGTACTTCTATATTAGCAACTTTTCTATTGCTGTGCATGTGATAAAACATCGTTCAGGACCAAGGCAACTTGTGGAAGAAAGAGTGTATTTTGGCTATGGTTTCAGATGGATGAATTCATCATGGCGTGGAGGCTGATGTGGTGGCAGGAGGCAAACACTGAGCACTCACATCTTCGACAGCTAACAGACTGAGAGAGAAAGGAAGGACAGAGATGAGAGAGAGAGAGAGAGAGAGAGAGAGAGGTGATACAAGGCTATGAACTCTCAAAGCCCACCTCCAGTGATGTGCCTCCAGCAAGGCCACACCTCCTAGAAATTCCACGACTTCTCCAAACAGTACCACTAACTGGGACCAAGTGTTCAAATATTCTCACCTATGGGTGACATCCTCATTCACAACATGCCTCTGCCCTTGTCCCAGTTCTTCCTCTTTTTGAACCTAAAGCTCATGTTACTACCTGAAGATGAAGTTGGGTGCCGTTAGACTGCCTTTGTCTGTTCCTCCACTCAGTGTGTTGATTAAAACTCCCCTTCCTTCTTTTTATCATTAGCCACCCCATCCCTCCATGTGTATAGTATGTGCACATGTGTTGGCAGATGCACTTGTCCGTGCAGGTGCCTGTGAAGGCCAGAAGTTAACGTTGGGATCACTACACCTTACTTAAAAAAATTTTTTTGGTCGTTTTGAGATAGGGTCTCCCTGTCGCCCCAGCTGGCCTGGGACTCACTATGTAGAGCAGGTTGGCCTTGAACTCATAGAGACTCGCCTGCCCCTGCCTCTGCCTCCCTGGTGCTGGGATTAAAGGTGTGCACCACGAGGCCTGGCTCTCTACCTTATTTTTAATCAGGATCTCTCTCTGAACCTGGAGCTCACCATTTGAGATAGACTTGCCTCACCATCTGGCCTCAGGCATTCACCTGTCTCTGGGCCCCAGTGCTGGGGTTACAGACACACGCTATGTTTTCCTATTGTTGCTGGAGAACCTAGGTTCTCATGCTTGCTTGACGATAACTTTACCCATTGAGCCATATCCCCTGCGTCTACTCGTTCCTTTAATTGGCAGAAGGGGAAGGATGGCTGAGCCCACCTTCTTGGGGATGCTGGAGACTGGTTTTTGCCCTAAAACACTGGTTGTTTCAGCTCATCTTTGTGGTCTCCATGCCCAAAATGTGAAACAAGTGTGTCTTCTAATGCTCCTTAGCTTCTTGCTTTGGACACAAAGGGCAGGCTCCACGTGGTTGGGGAGTCAGGTGCCCAGCTCTCTGCCAGTCTCAGCACCCCTGGTGTGTTCACACTGGAGAGTGAGACTTGATCTGGGTAAGGAGTGGTCCTTGGGAGCTGTTTCCTCATACTGATTCTGAAGCCTCACAAAGGCTGATATTTTCCTGGTAATCTCAGGCCGGGTCCCAGTGTGGGCACTGTTGACATCAGATAATGTCAGCTTCTGGCTGATACAGGGGCGAGTGAACAAACATTGGCAGGCAGAGATCTGACTTCCTGAGCTTCCCAGTCAGAGACGCACTGAAGTTGAAACACGGAGACCTCGCCCTTGCCCTTTGCCTATGTGTGGAGATGAGGTTACCCCTGAGCGGCCTTTCATCAACAGCTGTCCCTCACTTCCCCTCCAGACTGCACTGGGGTCGTTGATGAGGTCCAGAGCCTGCCTGGAATTTTGCTTATTTTCCCATCTGTAGGACTCAGAGGCAGCCTCAGACTTGCCTAGACTCAAATCACTCTAGGGCCCTTGTTAAAGTCTAGAGTTTAGTTCAGCAGATCTGGTCTATGCCTGAGAATCTACGTGTGTGTGTATGTGTGTGTGTCTGTGTGTGTCTCTGTTTCTGTGTGTCTGTGTGTCTCTCTCTGTGTATGCATGTCAGAGACTGAAGTTTTGTGTCTTCTGTGACCAATGTCCACTTTAATTTTTTTAGACAAGGTTTCTCACTGAACATGGAGCTCATCAATTTGGCTTGACTGGCTGGCCAGTGAGCTCCAGTGGTCTGCCTCTCTCCACCTCCAAGCGCTGGGCTACAAGTGTGTTAACCACCATGCCCCGATTTTATGTGGGTGCTGGGAACCCAGAGTCAGGTTCTCATGCTTGTAAGGTACCACTTAAGTCTGGGCCATCTCCCTGAGCTCGAATTCTGCTGTTTTTGAGATAGGGTTTCATGTAGCCCAGGCTAGCCTCAAAATTTTTGTTTTGCTAAGGATAAATATGCTGGTTAGATTTTGTCAACTTGATACAGACTATAGTCGTCTTGGAAGTGGGAACCTCAAATGGGGAATTACTTCCATAAGACTAGCCTGTGGCTACTTCTGTGAGGCATTTTCTTGATTGTTGATTGATGTGGGAGGGTCCAGCCCACTGTGAGAGGTACCATCCCTGGGCAGATAGGTGATTCTAGGTTGTATAAGAAAGGTTGCTGAGCAAGCAAGAGAAAGCAGGCCAGTGATCTGCTTCAGTTCTTGCTTCCAGGTTCCTGCCTGAGTTCCTGTCTTGGCTTCCCTTGATGATGGACTGTGACCTATAAGATGAAATAAACCATTTTCTCCCCAGGTTGTTTTTGGTCAGGGTGTTTTATCACAGCAACAGAAAGCTAAGACAATGACTTTGAACTTCTGATCCTCCTGCCTCCACCTCCCAAGTGCTGCGATGTTCCATCACCATGTCTGGTTTATACAGTGCTGGGTACCAAACCCAGGCAAAGACTTCGTGTATGCCAGGCAAACGCTACACTTGAGCTATATCTTGCCATGAGATTATGCATTTCTTTTTATTTAGTTATTTCTTTTTATGTGTATGAGTGTTTTGCCTGCATGTATGTAAGTGCATCATGTGCATGCAATGCCTGGGAAGGCCAGAGGAGGGTGTCAGATCCCCTGGAACTGGAGTCACAGTTGCTAACTGCCATGTGGGTGCTGTGCAAGAGCAGCCAGTGCTCTTAACTACTGAGCCATCCCTCCAACCCTGAGATTCTGCATTTCTAACTAACTTCCAGGCAGCACCAATGCTCTTCCAGGGTCCAAAAGTCTCATAGGAGAGGACGGGGTTGATGACTTTCCACCCTGCTGCATCTGGAGACTCTAACGTGTTGCTGGGTCACTCTCTCTTGTTCAACTTCAGCAAGTTTGGGGATGTAACTCCCCAGGTAACTCTGGTATGATCCGGGGTTGGCCTTCAGACTATACCTGACAGTTCACCCCACCTCTGTGCTGAACTCCTTGATACACATACCCCTTGTCTGCGGCACCCATGGACAGCACATTGTAAAGCAGGAACTTTCCCTGTCACCCACAAGGCATCCACTATTTCCATTCCTTTTTACAGACAGAGACACTGAATCCTGCAGAGTGAGGCACTTGCCCTGGGTCACACAGCCATGGAGAAGCAGTGTGGGGACCCACCCAGGCCTTCTGTCTGTGGGGCACCAAAAGCAGCAGGGTTTGTGTTTAAGGGCACATCCTTGGGAGTCAGAGGACGGTGACCTGGGTGGGTAACTGGATCCTAAGTAACTAGGTCTCCTCCATAAAATGGGGTGGGAGTGTGGCCACTTCTCAGGGCCCTCATTAGATGAGATGTTCTGCATGGACCCTCTGCCCCGTGTCATCTTCTGACCCCAAGAAATGTCCCCATCCAACTGCCATCCAGTGACACCCCAGGGCACTCCCTGCAGCTTCCATTTCTGTCATACAAACCTCTCAATTGTAACATCTTCTCAGGACTGCAGGAAAGGCACAAATATGAAATACATGGAAATGTGGTTCATAGAGTTATTTTATAGTTTTTGGTGTGTGTGGGTATGTATGTGTGCATTCATGTAGGGAGATGCACATGTGGCTGCAGATGTGTGCATGCATGCTGCACATACGGAGTTCAGAGGACAGCATCCTAGTGTTGGCCCTCAGGCTCTTTCCACCTTTGGATTGAGACAGAGTTTCCCAGTGGAACTTTGTCATGGACGTCAGCCTGTTGGCCCACAAGCTTATAGAACTCTGCCTGTCTCCCATTTCCCAGACTATATGTGCACCCAGAACCCCAAGATTTTTTTTTGTATGTGGGTTCTGGGCCTTGAACTCAGATCCTCGGTTTTGCACCGCAAATACTTTCCCTACTGAGAAATCTCCCCAGTCCTAAATGTGATTGTCTAAGGCCCGCAGGGCAGATTTTCCTGCTCTGGGGTTTCACAGTGGGAGGTGGCAGATTCTTGTATTGGCCAACCAATGGGATTTTCATTTTAGCCAGTAGAAGATAATCATGTTGGAACAGAGCCATGAGGTGAGGGAATCATTAATCAGTTGGATTCATTCATTCATTCATTCACTCATTCATTCATTGTCTTCTGTTTGGGGCCCTAGGAGTGACTGAAGACACCTCCCCATTGTCCTCCATGACTGAGGTGTAGGGGTTGAGGAGGTGGGGGCTCCACTCAGGTATAGCAGATGTAGTCACATGAATCCTTTTTAGAGATACCACAATCTGGGCATGTCTTATCCCATTTCCTGTGAAGTCCCTCCATCCCGTCAACAAGGCCACATGGTCTCACAGTCCTGAGTGACGTCCTTTCGTCTCTCAATGCCTTCCTTACTCCTAGGAGGACACCTAGGTAAGGTAGGTCCTATATTTTTTCTTTTCTCTTCCTTTTGGTGATGTGGGCTCATAAGCCTTCAGGAACCAGAATGGTGTTTCTGCCATGCACCATGCCAGGGCGTGGCAGGTCCCTTGCCTACTCCCTGAGCAGGAATTCTCTCAACACAACCTGATGTCTTTCTCCATCTTTGCAATGCATTGTGGGTAGCCAAGGGAGGCTTTGTCCCCACGGAGGTAGTAAGAAGAATGTTCATAAAAGGTAACACACTACCTCCCTGCTTTGCGGCTCCCCCCACACTTCTGGCCTTTCTTTAGGCTATGAACACACTTTCCTTCAGACAAAGAGTGCCTGGCAAGTCCTCAGAAGTGGGGCTGTTTCCTTTCTGATGCCAGTTGAATGTTTTTAAGCCAGGCAAACAACGCCACAGTTAAGAATGATTATATTTGAAGAGGAATGTATGGTAAAGTCACACAAATCCCTTGTAGCACTTAGAATTGCATTCAGTGTCGAGGTACAATATGTGACCAAAGGGGGTTCGCAGTGATAGCATAAGAGGTCGGAGGTGGGTGGTTGCTGACCTGACTCAGGTGGGAGATGCCATGCTCTGAACTGTGCTGGTTTCACTCTTGGGTCCTTTATGAAAAACAGCGATAGCAACTGCAAACATCATGTGTTGTACAGCATGACTGCCCTGTCAGTGTGACTTGGTTGTTCTGCAGAAGCCATCCCCAGGGTGACTTGTATGTCAGTGGCCAGAGAAGATAGCCAAAAGCCTGCGGTCTCCAGATAGATAATGCAAATACAGAGCTGTCAGTCATCAGTAGCTACACAGTAACTTCCCCCCAAACTCGGGGTCTTCAAAGGACTCATTCACTGCTGCTGCTCACTGGGCTGTGGGTGAGCTGGACTCTTCTGCTTATGTCAGTTCAACTTGGTTGCCCTCCTCCGTTTTCATCCATGCATCTGAGGTCAGCTAGACCGGCCAGTTACGGTAGCTTGACGCACATGCCTGATGATGGCAGCAAGGATAACTGGGACCATTCATTCCTTGACAGTTATTGTTTGTTGGGGGAGAAGACCTTTTTGAAGTGATGTAGCCCGGGGTAAGGTGTCTGTGATCCTGTAAGCAACCCTAATTAAACACATTGGGTTATTTTCCCCTCCCTGCAGCTAAAAAGACACGAAACTAAAAGGGGGACTAGCTGGGAAGGCAAGGGATCAGCAGGAGTGGGAGGGAACCAGAGACGGTCAAAATATGGATGTGTGAGAATGTCATAATGAAACCAGTCATTATGTATAATCAATACATGGGAATACAAAAGCAAAAAGAAGACATCCTTTGAGGGGGGGTGCTGAAAGTCACAAGCAAAGAGATGGATTATGTGGGTTGGAGAGATGATTCAGTGGTTAGGGACACTTTCTGCTCTTGCAGAGGATGAGAGTTTGATTCCCAGCACTCACATCGGTCGGCTCACAACTGCCTGTGACTCCAGCTCCAGGGGACCTGGCGCCCTTTTCTGGTCTCTGCAGGCACTGCACACATGTGGCATACATTTACGGATACATACTTACACATAAAAATAAATATTTAAAATATAAATATAAAATAAATAAATAAACGGAGTGTATGGCGGAATCATGCCCAAGCCAAGCTTTGTCTTAACAGTTTGGTTCTCTGTCAGCCAGTTTCCTGCTGACCTCTCTTTTGTGCTCCCCTCTAGTCTGAAGCCTATGAAACGTCCCCAAAGCTGGAGGTCTCATCAGGAATTAGACTGAGCTCCATGTTCTCTCAGCCCTGAAGCAGGAAGGGCCAAGTCTTCACTTGCCTCTGCCTCTCCTGCCCAGCACTTCTTCCTGGGAAGACTGCTAGTACGTTCCTCAGAGTACCCAGGATTGCCCGGGCTTGGGCTCCAGTGAGATGAATAAGGACCCTAAACGGTCTGGTTTCCTCTCTGTTGCTGTGTTACTCACTCACTAAAGTCAACTTAAGTGGGGGAGGTTTATTTCATCTTACACTTCCAGGTCACAGTTCATCACTGAGGAAAGTCAGGTCAGGAGCTTAAGGTAGAACCTGGAGACTGGGACTGAAGCAGAGACTGTGGAGCGGCTTGTTTCCCTTAGCTCGTTCCGCCCCAGCCCACTTGCTTAGGGATAGTCAGGCCCTCGGTGGGCTGCGCCCTCCTACCCCAATCAACAATCAAGACAGTTCCCCACAGACATGTCCGTAGGCCAATCTGATGGAAGAAGTTCCTCAGTTGAGATTCCTTCTAGTTTGGGTCTAGCTCACAGTAAGACATTGACCACCATCCTAGCAGCAAGTCGCCCTGGATGCTTGTTCTGCAGTGGCTCTGAGCTCTGCGCACATTTTTCTTACATATGTCCCCCAACAATCCATTTTATAGGTGAAGAAACTGAGTCACAGAGAGGAGGAATAACCTTTCTTAGCCTATTCTAGTTAGTGGCATTGATGACATTGGTCCAGTCAAATCCATGCCCCTGGAGTCAGGAAGTTATTTGGTAAAAAAGATGGAATAATAAACACTTCAGGTTTTGAAGACCATTGGCTAGCATGGCCGGGTCCCTCGGGGGAGGGGGTAAGGAGGCGCAGAGTCAACGTCACAGACCCTGGGAGAAAGTGGAGCCATGGTCTCATTTAATTTTAGAAAGGAACAGGATTTCTACTTTTGTCAGGGTTAGGGGAAGTCTTTATCTAGACATTTGACGTACTTCATTCTAGTAGGTCCTGAACACCTGATAATCTGAAGTTCATTGCTCTCATTGGTCCTGGATGGCTGCTAGCCTGGGAGCTTCCCAGGTTCGATCCCAGGAAGTGTTCACTGCGCACGCATGCTCAATATCGGTTCTAGCTTGTTCTAGGCCAGCAGGCCGGGAGCCTGCCTGACCTTGCCAGAATCACCCTACATATCCACTCTTTTTTATGTTTTTTTGCACAAGATTTCGTGGATTGTTCCACCTCAGGGAAGCCCAGCATTCGAGACTGTGCCTGTCTTAGGTGGGTTCCTCAAGCACTGAGTTTTACCTGTCATTGGCATACGAATGTTGGTATTGGTACCTTGGCATTCGTATCCTGTCTTAGGTCACCCAGGCTAGAGGAAGCCTTACCCGTCTCTGGCTACCAGCCCTTAGAAGGGTCTTACCCTGGTACATTTGTCTGGGTGGTAGGATGTTAGATGGTATTATGTTGTATTTCTATAAGCCATGCACTCATCACTTCCTTGGGAGGGCCACGTTCGGGGTGTTGGAGAGCCATCAGGACCTGAAGAGTTGTTTTCTTGATAGCGCGTTGCTGGGATCAATACTGTAACAAATACTTAAAGAGAATTAGTAAAGCTATACATACACCTCCCAAGATGGCATAGGTGGCGATCCAAGAGAGGTCAAAGAGGGTTTTAATATTATTCCAGATTTTGGATAAAAAGGAGTTATCAAATTGGATTGGGTCGACCTTAGTCATATTTAGATGGGATATATGTTGATTGAGGAGGACAGAATAATTTAGAAACTGGTCTGACCAGTGGCCTGCAATATATTGAGCCAGTATAGCAATTTGTTGAGACGCATCATTTACTTAGTATGGCGTGAGGCAGAAGGAGTTGGCTAGCATGGCCGGATCCCTCAGGGATAGGTAAGGAGGCGCAGAGTCAACGTCACAAACCCTGGGAGAAAGTGGAGCCATGATCTCATTTAATTTTAGAAAGGAACAGGATTTATACTTTTGTCAGGCTTAGGGGAGGTCTTTATCTAGTCATTTGACATGCTGGTAGGTCCTGAACACCTGATGATCCGAAGTTCATTGCTCTCATTGGTCCTGGATGGCTGCTAGCCTGGGATCTGCCCAGGTTCGACTGCAGGAAGTGTTCACTGTGCACGCATGCTCAATATCGGTTCAATCATCCTACAGAAGACCTTTTCTAAACATGTCTCAACATTGTCACTACAACCCAACCTAGCCAATAGACGATATGTGAATGATCAGGAGTCTAGATTCCAAGAAAACCATTTCTAATAACACTAGGCTGGATATGGATCATGGGCTCTGTCACCAATCCCTGTTCTCACCTAGCAGTGAAACGGCAGCCTGCATCCTCCTTTCCAGCACACCCGAGTCATTCTCTATTTTCACCCCGGTAGTTGCACTGATTTCTCCACAAGAAAAAGTCTGCACAAGAGCCAGGTATGGTGGTGCATGCTATTAATCCCAGCACGAGGGAGGGAGGCAGAGGCAGGTAGATCTCTGTGAGATCAAGTCCAGCCTGGTTTACACAGTGAATTCCAGGACAGCTGTGGCTATAGGGAGACCCTGTCTCAAACAGAACAGAACAACACAATACAACACAAGACAAAACAAAACAAAAAGACTTCTTAGATAGCAACAAGAAACAGAGGAGGCAAAGGTTCTAGAAACCAGGCTAACCTGAGTACCTCTGAGTGCTCCTAAAAGGATGTGGTCTCTTGACTACTTGATTAGAAGGTTTTTTTTTTGTTTTGTTTTGGCATGAAAACTCAAGATTAGCCTCAAAAACTATTTAGCAGTTCAGTAGTTCACAAGGTTGTGCGATGCTCTCTGGTACAAGGAACACTGCGAGGCTCAGACAAGCCAGCTGTGGAGTTAATGGCAGGCTGACATCCCTCAGTGCCAATCTTTCAGGATAGCTGAGCGTAAGACTTAGGGAGGTGACCAAGCACCCCAGCCACCACAAGTTGATCACTCCAGCTTAAGGTAAAATCAACGTTAAGTTGAAAACTTTGCTAATGCAAGTTATCAAGAAGTATTTCGCTAAAGGAGTGAGCGTAGAGTAAGTTTTCAGTATCTTGAAAACCTAGAAGGGAGCTTTAGGAAACAGTGGTTGGCCCATCCACTTTAAAACCATGGAAAGTCGAAGTGGAGCTGGCACAGTGTAGTACACACACACACACACACACACACACACACTTACACAGTGCTGTGGTTGGTAACTCTTAAGAAGAGACCAGTACTGACAAGTACTGACAACTGCTGAGCAAAAATGGATTCATGGGTCCAGGAAGCAGCCTTCGTGTTTGATTTCTTCATTTGTCATCCCCCACTTTCTCATTTAAATTTTTAAATTCAGGTAGGTTTTGAAGACCTTTTCTAAACATGTCTCAACATTGTCACTACAACTCAACCTAGCCAATAGACAATATGTGAATGATCAGGAGGCTGGATTCCAACAAAACCGTTTCTAATAACACCAGGCTAGATGTGGATCATGGTCTCTGTCACCAATCCCTGTTCTCAACTAGCAGTGAAATGGCAGCCTGCATCCTTCTTTCCAGCACACCCGAGTCATTCTCTATTTTCACCCCGGTAGTTGCACTGATTTCCCTATAAGAAAAAGTCTGCTTTTACTTTTATGTGCGTGTGTGAATTGTGTGCATGAATGCAAGTATACCCATATCTCTCAGTGCCGCAAAGGACAGAAGAAACTGGAGTTACAGATGGTTGTTAGTGGCCAGTGGGTGCTGAGATTCGAATCCGGTCCTCTTCCTCCTCCTCCTCCTCCTCCCTCCTCCTCCTCCTCTCTTCTTCTTCTTCCTTTTCCACTTCTTCCTCTTTCTCCTCCTCCTCCTCCTCCTCTTCTTCTTCTTCTTCTTCTTTTTCCTCCTCCTCCTCCTCTTCTTCTTCTTCTTCTTTTTCCTCCTCCTCCTCCTCTTCCTCCTCCTTCTCCTCCCCAGTGCTCTCAATCTGAGTCATCACCCCAGTCCCCACTTTATCATTTTAAATCAGTCAGGTGCTTTCCAGTCTTAATTGATAGGACCAAAGAGCTGTCATCTTCCTAAACAACTAACCTATCCTCACTCACCTTACTTTTTGGAGCTAGAAGGACCTCAACAGCAATCCAATCCGACATTTTCATGTCTTAGGTGAGGTCACCCAAACACAACACAAAGAGAGGCCATCCTTGATACCAGGCCTTGTGAGTGGGAGTGCTAACTAAAGGCTTCTCTAGATTGTTCCACTGAGGAGAGTTCAAGGGAAAGCTGTGGTTGGCAGAGCACATCTGCCAAAGGTGTCCCCAACATAACCCTTGGGACATCTCTTAATGTGTTACTGGAAAAAAAGGACTTTTAGATATGATTAAAGCCAAGGACTCTGAAATAAAGAGAGTACCCCAAGTCTGGGAGGGTCAATTTGGAGGAAGAGAAGGCAGAAGGAGTCGGCCCCAGGTACGAAGACAGAAGCAGGAGATAGCCACAGTGGAAGAGGATTTGGACTCACTCTTGCTGGCTTTGAAAACAGGAAGAGGAACAGAGCCAAGAAGTGCCCGCAGCCCCCAGAAGCTGGGCTGGCTCTCAGCTGACAGCCGGCAAGGAAATGGGGACCTCAGCCCTCTGTTCACAAGCACTATATTCTGCCAACACCCTGGGTGACAAAGGGGATGGACTCCACCCCCCTGCGCCCCATCCCACCATCAGAAAAGAACCTGGCCCTGCTAACAGCTAGCTTACAGCCTTCCTAGACGCGTGTCAGACCATTGATGTTTAGAGCTCTAAGATATTTTAAAGATGTTATTGCTTCAGCCTCTAGTGCACTTGGCATAACAGCAGTGCAAAGCGAACACAGATTTGATAGTGACAGATTCCTTCCCCTATCAGAACATTCTGGTTCATAGCAGCTGATGTCATAGAGAAGATTCTAGAAGAGTCACTCATGGAGAAGGATCGGTGGTGCAGAGACTCTTGGGCGACTGCAAATGAGTTTCTAAGAAAGTGGCATCCGAGAAATCCCAGGAGATTTAGTGTGGGCAAAGCACTTGTCCTGCAGGCAACGTGGAGGCTGCTGGGTGGCTGTGCTTTCCTGATCTTCCAGAAGGCCCTGTGAGCCCTTGGACACCCTGCTGGGCTGGTAGGTGGGTCTATGGCGGGCAGGGGCAGGAGCAGGGGCAGGCAGGACGGTACTTGCCAGCCAAGTCCTTTGTTACCCATCTGGAGATGAGTTTCAGAAGGGAAGGTTTGCTCATTCTTTCGACAAAAACTCCGTGAGAATCAGCTGTGCACTGGGCTCTAAGTCTCCGGGACAGAGGCAGCAGACAAGGTTTCCGCATTCCTGGTACAAGACTATAAGCAAGAGAACAGGCAGACTCGGCGACTGCAGTTAAGGTATATCACAGAGAGGACTAATGCTGCCTTCCACGATGGATCGGTGACGAGGGCTGAGACCGTGGAGGTTGAGGGAGGACTGTTCTGGGCGGAAGAAACAACTGGTGCAAAGGGGCTGTGGAGGGAGTGAGAGGATGGTCAAGGAAAACTGTTTAAGGTGGCTGCTGCAGAGCCAAGGTGAAGGTTCTGGAATCAGACGGCAGAGATGCTCAGGGGCCAGGTTAGGAAGGGGCTGATGTCCAGCCTCAGGAATTGGGGTCCTAGTGAGAACACACGGGGGATCCACTGAAGATGATGAGTATTTTTATAAAGGCCTTATGAGCTGCTGTGTGGAGAATGGGCTTGGGGATTAAAGAGGAGCAAAAGGAGAGGAACGGGGTTGGGAATCTCATGATTAGAGTTGTGGTGACGTGGGCCAGGACAGTGGCAGACAAGCTTGTGAGTGGTGAAGGAGCGATTAGAACAGTGGTGTGTTACTATTGACTTGACTGCTGGAGAGAGGGGAAAGGAGAGGATTCAGCACACCTTTTACAATCTGAGATGGGCCTGGCCTCAGGGAGTCAGACATTGCCAGAAATACTGTTTGCTTGGCTGGGAAGTGTCAACACAGGTTTTCTCCACATGCTTAGAAATTCAGTCATTAACGAGGATACAGGGAACAACCAGGGTTCAGAGCAAGACTGTCCCCAGAGCATTCAGCGCTTGCTGTATTCAACTCATTCCCTTAGCAGGATTAGCCCAGGAGACTGAAAAAGAGGCGGGATGGGTAGCCTTTGCTAAGGTCACTTCTAGACTCACTGACATCCCAGCTCTTGAGGGGCAAAGCCAGGAACAGGGTCTGAGCTGGGTCAAGGCTGAGCATATAAGCAGTGGGCACTCTAGGCATACTCTCTCTGGGGTAGTGGTGAGTGTGTACCGAAACAGGTGGCCACAAGTACAATTTCTCTAATTCACAAAGACACTTGTTTGCAACCTGTGCCACAATTAAAGCTTTCATCTAGGTCATAAGTTTGCAACAGGGAGCAATTTTGTCACAACTGAGGGGTGAGGGGAGCTACAGGCATCTAGAGGACCAAGTGTGTAGGTTGTTGAGACCAAATCTTGACAAGAAGCAACTTAAGGAAGGATTTATTGTGGCTTCCAGTGTGAGGTACAGTCCATCCTGGTGGGGAAGGCGTGGCCACAGGAGTGTGCGGCTGGTCACATTGTATCTGCATTCAGGAAACAGGGCAGACAGGAGGTGGGGCTGGGCTATGAAACCTCTCCTCTTCCTCTAGTGACTCACTTCCTTCTGTGAGGCATCCCCTCCTAAAGGTTCTACACCCTTCCAAAATGGAATCATCATCTGGGGACTAAGGGTTCAAACCCATGAGCCTATAGGAACGTGTCACCTCCAAACCACACCACCAGAGTGTGCCAGAAGAATTCCAGTTTATAGGATAACTCCCAAAGCAGAGAACTGTCTAGCTCAAGTCACTGAGAGTCCTTGGTGGGGGTGAACTCACCTGGAAGGGGTGTATACAGGAGGAAGTGGTGACATGCAGCACGCGTGCAGGTGACTGACTGTTCACTGGTCTACTGTGACAGAGTGTGCAGTGCACCAGGAAGGACTGAGTCCTGCTTTCTAACTGAATCTTCCATTTGGAAGGATGGAACAGAGACCAAGGGAATTCTTTATGGGAGAGGGTTCACTTTATGGGAGTCAAGGAAGAGACTCTGTAGGCAGGAAGCCTGGGCAGGGGAAGGGGCTCTCACAGAGGAGCTATCAGCCTTCAAGGAGTTGCAACAGGGGTGGAGGCCAGAAGGTGGAACAGCATTTGGGTTGGTCAGAAATGGTGCGACTCTGTGGATGGGGAAGGTCTGTGCACAAGGGCACCAAGATAAGACATAGCAGATGCATAGCATGGGAAAAGTGGCGTTTGTAGCTGGGGAGAGGCCCAGACTTGGTGCACTGACCTGATTCCTCTTCATGGAGGCTGGGCATGGTCAAGCCAGGTTATGGAGGACGTGGGAAACCGAGTGTGGAGTGTGGTGAGGAATGAGAACAGGCCGTGTCTTTGTAGTGACATTTGTATATATTTTGAGGAAATTTCTCACTTGAGATAGAAAATACCAGCATGGGCCTCAGTAAGTGGGGACCAAAAGATCAAGCTAGGACTTACTTGTGGTGACAGGTTTAGGCGGCACAGCAAAAGTTGAGAAGGATGAGGTCAAGAGCCAGTTCTCTAAGGCACTTCCCCCACCATCACAGTTTAGGAAGAAGAGGCACTACTAGGCCAGTGACTCGTCTGCTGGGAGTGTCTGCTGTGTAGACAGCCAGGAAAAAAGTCAGTGGGGGTTGCTAGAAAACGTGTGCAAGACTGTGAAAGGGTTAGACTGTAACTAGGGACACATTCTAGGCTGAATGGTAGCGATGGAACCAATTCAACATAGCAGGCATAGTCATATTCATGAAGAGTCCCCCTCCTCCTGCTCCTCCCCCTCCTCCTGCTCCTGCTCCTCCTCATCTTCCTCCTCCTGCTCCTGCTCCTCCTCCTCATCCTCCTGCTCTTCCTCCTCATCCTCCTGCTCCTCCTCCTCCTCCTGCTCCTGATCCTCCTCCTCCTCCTGCTCCTCTTCCTTCTCTCCCTTTCCTCTTCTTCCTCATCTGCCCTCTCTTCTCCTTTATGTCCTCTTTCTCTCTTTCCGTCCTCCTCCTCCTCCTCTTTTTTCTGTCTCTTCCTTCTCCCTCCCCATGTTCTTGCTCCTCCTCCTCCTTCTCGTCTCTCTCCTCTCTCGTCTCCTCTCTCTTCCTCCTCCTCCTAACCTTCCTCCTCTGCTTCTGTTTCTTTTTTCCCCAAAATACTTAATGAAGCAAGTTTTACTTTTATAATAAAGAGAGAGCAAAGGATTTGAGTATCCGTATCTATTGTTGAAACAAAATGACAGAGACAGAATCCCAGAAGCCCCCAGGCTTTTCTGGGGTGCAGAGGGCTTCAAGAGTGCTACTTCCCTAGAGAAGAGGAGGTTCAGGTGAGGTGAAACCTCAGATTTTCAGGGACACAGGGCTGAGAGTCAGGATGGTGTTCTTTCATAGTGGGCAGGTGGGTGATGCTCTGTTTTCTGTTTTTTAACACCACGAATCACACTTCCTCCAGTCTTCCTTTCCCTGGGAGGTTCAGTGTCACTGTGACCTTAACAGGAACTGCTTGAGACTCTGTCCATTCACCTGGTATCTCCAGCCTTGAGCCACCAGAGCCTGGAGAAGATGCAGGTTCATATGCTGCTTGCCCTCTTCAGCTACCTGCTGACCCCGAGTGGCGCTTCCATCTTGGGGCGCTGTGTAGTAGCTAAGAAGCTCTACGACGGAGGCCTGGATTATTTTGAGGGTTACAGCCTTGAAAACTGTAAGTGTGGCCCTCTCAGCGTCTTTATCCCCACTTCCTTCCTCTCAGTCCTCTGCCCCACCCCCATCCTCACACTACACACTTGCTTCACCGTATAGGGGTGTGCCTGGCTTATTTTGAGAGCAAATTCAATCCCTCGGCTATCTATGAAAACACGCAAAGTGGTGGCGCAGGCTTCGGCCTCTTTCAGATCCGAAGCGGAGAATGGTGTGACCACGGCAAGAACCTCTGCAGTGTGTCCTGCTCTGGTGGGTTCCCGCCTCTCAGACCCTGCGGGGGAAACTAGGGACTGCAGAGCCTCACTCTGTGCCAGAAATTATGAGTTTGGAGGGAGCAAGAAGAGGGAGGGAACCTGGGCTGTGTTCAAAGCTGGTTCCCAGAAGGCAGAGTGTTGCCTGACAGGGGAACCGTGAGAAAGGGTGGTGGCCTGCTGACCTGGGAGGACATGATGGAGACCACGTCTGGATGTGCCCGGAAGGTGACGGGATGTTGGGAGCAGCATGCCAGTGCACCAGCCTAAGAGTAGGAAAAGAGGAATCTGTCTGAACCTAGCGTGCCATGCTTGACCACTACTTCCCAAGGGGACTCCTGCTTACCATGACAGTCAGGAGTGGTCACAGGGCGGAGCGGGGAGCTGAGCAACCCAAAGGGAACTTATCTGCCCTTCCTAAGGAGACCTACGGATCTCTAGTCAAGAAGAGGCAGCTGGCCAGGATCCACTCATTCTGTGTGCATTTATTAGATACCTATTAAGTGCCAGCTTCAAGGAACTGCCATTTTAGCACCTGCCAACTGCCAGGTGTCTTCCTAAGCCCTCCAGAGTGTCATTTCATCTAAAATTCACAGTGACCTCTGGGAAGTAGGTACTGTCTTACTCTCATTCTATAAATGGGCAAACTGAGGCCCAGAGAGAACAAGGTTACACCCAGGGCCACACTTCTGGTGAGTGGTAAAGCTGGAGGCAGACCCAAATGGGGTGACTCCTGAGTCAGGGTTGCATCAAGAGGCTAGGCCGGGGCTCCCTTTTACCTTGGGCATCTTTAGCATCTTCTACTCTGATTGGTGAGAAGTGATCCATGGCCTTCACCTTCCCAGGATCAATTGTGGGGACCCCTCCCCTCCCACAAATCAGTGCTCCCTGAGGCTGCACTGGAAGGCCCAGACTTCATAACATGTCCATCCTGCCCCAGAGATCAAGCTTGGGAGCCACAGACACTGGGTCATTGTTCATCCATCTGTGTTTCCTGCCCTTGACTGTCTTGAGTGGCGGGCTGCGGGGGAAAGCAATGAGAAGTGCGGTGCACTGTGGAAAGGCATGCCTAGGTCACGGGGTTGCACAGCATCCTTCCGCCCCATTCCCTCCACAGCTTTACTGAATCCGAATCTGAAGGATACGATTGAATGTGCCAAGAAAATTGTGAAAGGAAAACAAGGGTTGGGAGCATGGTAAGTGGCACATCCTGTCAGCTGGTACTAGAACCTGATTGGGCGTTAAGTACGTAAGAAACTGTCCTAGTCACTTTCCCCTGTGGCCAAACACCTGGTCAAAGCAGCTTAAGGCAGGAAGGGAGACAACTTATTCCGGCTCATGGTTTGAAGGTGCAGTCCATCACAAGCCACCGTGGCAGCAGCAGTGTGAAGCAGCTGGTCACAGCGTGTCCACAGTCAGGACACAAGCTGAGAGAGATGAATGCTGGTGCTCAGATCACTTTCTCCTTTCGGTCAACCTCAGACCCAGACCATGGGATGGTGCTGCCCACATTCTGGGTTTGTCATTCTTGCTCAGTTAAATCTCTCTGGAAACACTCTCAGGAGACACTCAGAGGTACGTTGTTTAGGTGATTCTAAGTCCTGTCAAGTTGGCAATGAAGATCCATCATCATAACTCCCATTGGTGACTTTCCTGTGTCGTGTGGGTGTGACGATCAGGTTGTTGTTGGGTATCTCCCTCAACTGCTCTCCATCCCAGTTTTTGAGACAGGGTTTTTCATTCAGCCTGAAGCTTGCCGATTTAGGTAGGCTGGCTAGCTGGAGCCCCGAGAGCCTCTTGTTCCCAGCACCCCAGTGCTGGGCGCACAGGTGTGCACCACCACACCAAGTTTTTCACATGGTGTTTGGGACTCAAACTCAGGTCCTCAGGCTTGTGTTGCAAGCACTTCACTGACTTAGCCTGTCTCAGAGGTCAGAGTCTTTGGTTATTGCTTTAAAAATATTTTTGTATCTGCAAAGATTTTGAGATTTTATTTCCCTTGCTTCTGTTTTTCTAGACTATAACTCTGCCTGGCACCACTGTGTGACATTTTCTGGGACATGTGAACACATGTCCACTCATCCCAGATAGGGCCCGGCAACATAAAAAAGCAACAGTTCTTTCTAAGTCCAAGTTGGTGAGCCAATGTTTTATTAGAGTTACATACAGGCATATGAACAAGGGGTTACTTACAGGAGTAATGATAACTCAAAGCATCTGCATCATCAAAAAATCCACCCCAATTTGGGTGCTGATGCATGAAAGCTATAACCCTGGAGCTCTGTGTGACTTGCAGGCTCCTGGACAGGCTGGAGCATCTCCTCTCACCAGAAATTGCTTGCAACTTCTATACCTGGAGAATGACTGGCCTTGCCACTCTTGTATGTTTCAGGGATTTCTGAGACATGTGAGTTGCTTTTTTCCTGAGTCTTAGCTAACCTCCCTCCAGGACCAAAATATTCTATATACCACCCCCACACAACAGATTCATTGAAAACCTAACTGCCCCAAATCGATAACATTTCATTTTAAATTTATGTATCATTTGGTCATTGTTGGTGCTGTTTCAAAGAATTCTGCCACAAACATTGGACTTTGTAGATCTTTCATATTTTTTTGACATGTCTCAGGGAGTTTCCTACAGGGGACTTGTTAGGATTATTTGGTGCAGTTAAAAGCTGGAGGGGCTGGAGAGTTGGCTCAGCAGTTAAAAAGCACCGGCTGCTCTTGCAGAAGATTCTGTTTAGTTCCCAGCACCTACATGGGGCTGACAATGGTCTGTAACTCCAGTTCCAGGGGATCCAGTGCCCTTCTGCATTGTATGCATATAGTACACTCACATACATGTAGGCAAAATACTCATACACATAAAATAGACATAAATTTTTTAAAAATCTGGAGATAAACTGGATGTGTTAGTCAGGGCTGAGCACGGTAGTGCATGTCTACAATCCAACGTTCTAGAAGTAGAGGCAGCAGAATCATGAGTTCAGGCTTAGCCTCAGCAACACTGCCAGTTTGAAGTTGGCCTGGCCTACAGGAGATCCTACTTTTTAAACAATGAATAAGACCTGGAGAGGCAGGAAGAACAGCCATTTTTGTGCTGCCATACCCCATCGGGGACTTGTACCTCCCTTGCTCAGCAACTCAGAAAACTACAGACTCTTGCCTGGTTTGGGGAGATGACAAAGTGTAAGATGAGACCCTTCTGTTTGGCTTGTGTTTTTAAACCACATAAGAAAGTCAGCATCTTTTCATATGTTTACTGTCTGTTTTTTCTATAAGCTGCCTGTTCATAATTTTAGATCACTTTTTTCTATTGAGTTGTGTCATAGTTACATTTCTTACTGTTTGTGACCAAATCTCTGACCAGAAGCAATGTAAGGGAGAGAAAGTTTATTCTGGCTCATGGGTAGTTTTAAAATTTTTATTTAATTATTCATATTTTATTTTACATGTGTGAGTGTCCTTGGAGGTAGGAAGAGGGCATCAAATCCCCTGGAACTGGAGTTACAGTGGTTGTTGGCTGCCAGTGGGTGCTGGAAACCAAACCTGAGTCCTCTGCAAGAACATCCAGTGCGTTTAACCACTGAGCCATCTGTCCAGCTCCCTGGCTTGTGTTTTGGGAGCACAGGCCAACACAGTGGGAGAGAGTGGGGCACCAGGAGGGTGAGGCTCTCTGCTCACATCCCTGCAGAGTAGGAGACTGAGCAGCAGAAGATGCAAGTGCTCCGCTGACTTTCTCCTTCTCCTCTTTGTCCTGGACGCCAGCCTTCGCGATGGTGCTGCCTGTATTCTAGGCAGGTCTTGCCACCCGCTGTTCAACCTCTTGGAAACACTCTCACAGGCTCACCTAGGTGTGTCTCCTAGATGATTCTAAATTCAGGCAAGTTGCCCATCAAGGCTGTCCTTCATAGGCAGATGCTTTCTTTTCTTGTTGATTTTAATGCATCCTTTGTAAACTAGGATTACTAGATCTTTGTCATATTTGTGAGGGTTTTCCATTATGTCTCGATTGTGTTTCTTTTTCATCCTAGATGAGTCTTATCGTTTCACAGAATAGAATCTATCTCCCCCGTTTCTGGGCTCATATGAAATCTTCTGCTCAGGAAGGTCTTTCAGAGTTGGGGAGATGCTCAGTTGGTAAAGTACCTGCCTTGGAAGCACAAAGATTTGCCTTTGATCCTCAGAGCCCATGTAAATAAAGTTGGGTATGGTGGCACGTGGTTGTAATCCCAGAACTGGGGAGGTAGAGACAGGTGGATCCTAGGGCCTCACTGGCCAGCCAGCTTAGCCTGATTGGTGAGCTCCAGGCCTGTCTCAAAACAAGGTGAACAGTACCCAAGGTGAAGTTGTCCTCTGGCTGCCACATGCATGTACACACATGTGCATGTGCATGAACACACAAAAACATGTGCACCCAGCCGAACACACACACCAACCTGAAGGTCTTTAGACTTTAGACATACTCTAGACTTGTAAAGAACTTGAGCCACACTTTCCTCTGTGTCAGAACTCTGCTGACACAGAACAAGCCCTACGTCAATGAAAATAACAGAAGTTTAGGATTTTGTTTTAAATGCTTAAAATTAGAACTCCTTTGTAATTTATTTTGGTTCAAAAAGTGAGATAGGTGATGCAGACCTTTGACTTAAACTCTCTACTCATTATTCTCAGCATCACAAATTCACTAATCCGATTCCACAGCTAACTGAATAGATCGCATGGTATGGCGGACATCTTATTAATGCTAACCTTCTGAGGGCTTGAAATGCCTTTACTATACAGTCTGGACTCCATGCTTAATTGGTGAGCATGGTTGACCCTCTGGGGTGAACACTAATGAGCTCAAGTTGTCTTTGTTATATGGCCCTATGGAATGATGTGCTGGGTCAGGCTGATCAAGGCTGTCTTGCTATTCAGCCTCCTGGTAAAGCAGGCTCTTAGTAAGCTAACAGGCAGTCATGCATCTACTACAGCTTAGATTGAGTCACTCTGCTGGGTGAGGAGAGTAGGAAAAGAGGGAGGTCAAGAATCCCACTGTCCTGGGGAGTCTCTTTCCTCCCGTCTACCCACAAACTGTGAAGAGCCGCTGGATTCCTGGAACTGTGAATGTGTGCACATTCTCTCCTGCTCTGTGGCTGTGAGGGGTCAGGGGACCATGGCCTATTGAGCTGGAGAGCTTCAGTTGTCAATCTGACACACCTGGGAAGAGGGAACTGCAACTAGGGATTTCCTCTATTGGACTGGCCTGTGGGCACGTCTATGGTACATTTTCTTGATTATTGAATGGTATGGGAAGGCCCAGCCCACTGTGGGTAGTGCCAGCCCTGAACTGGTCCTGAGTTGTATGAGAAAGCAGAAATATGTCCATAGCCTGGGGAAGATTCATAAGCTCAGGAAAGCTGTGACCCCAAGCTCTGACTGTAAGAAGCCCCTGCCTGATCATTTTCTCTGGCCTTCCCGTTGCAGGCCCGTCTGGTCCAGGAACTGCCAGCTGTCTGATACTCTGAGTCGGTGGCTGGATGGCTGCAAGTTATAGCCACTTGAGGGACCCATCCACATTTTCCAGCCGTGTCTTAGGACTGAGGATGCTTTTCTGCTTGCTGCTATGCTCAATCTAGTTTCCTCATAGCCTGACAGATCCAGATGGAAAAGGACACAAGTCCCCTGCATCCAGAAATGCAAAGCGCAGAATAAACGAAGCTAGTTACTCAACCTGGACCTGGGGGCTCTCTGCCTGTTGTTGTATTATGGGCCCTACGGCTATCACCATTATTTACCATTTCATGATATCATTATTGATCCTCAAAGGGAGGATGTGAAGACAGGAGTGTCAAAGGAAGAAAAGACACAGTGGAAGCTGAGAGGGGCTGCAGAGGGAGAGAAGAGGCTAGGCAGGCAGGGATTCTGGGATGGTCGTGTTAAGAGCCAACCTGACAGGATTTGGAATCACTTGGGAGACAAACCTCTGGGTGCGTCTGTTGAATTTCTAGAGAGATTTAACTGAAGAGGAAAGACCCACCTTGAATGTGGGTGGCAGCATCCCATGGGCTGGGGGCTTGAAAAAAATGGGACAAGGAATCCAGAAGAATGCAGGAATTCCTTTCTGTGTTTCTTGGTCCACTGGGATGTAAGGATTACCAGGCACCCCATGGTAGACTTACAGCCATGATGGACTCTATACTCAAACCATGAGCCAGAATAAGTCCTTCCCATAATTTGCTTTTTCTTAGGTGCTTCATCATAGAGATGAGAAAAGTCCTGAAAGCAGCTCGTATGTCCCAATCCCAACTGGCATGCTTGATGGGACCTACAGATAGAAATGAGGAGACCACAAGACCTTGCACTCCTATCCAAAGAATCAATGGCATTCACTCTTCTTATGAATTTTCTACAAATTACAAACTATGTATATAAATATAAGCAACACATACTCGGATTTTATTTTATTTTTTGAGTTTTCTTTTGGTCTTCAATTTTTAATTTTTTACTGAAGCATTGTGTATTTCACATAGAACTTCTCAATCAGTCTTAATCATCTTTGGACCCCTTTCCCACTGGCACCCCCAAAGTCCTCCAACTGGAATCCATACATTCTTTCATCTGTGTTAAGGTGTATTGTGTCAAGTTAGTGTCCCCAAATGAACTTAGTGCAGGTTCATCCATTGAGGTCTAGTTAGGCTACCCAGAATCCCTCTCTTTAGGAAGATTAGTTCATCCTCACCCAACAGGAATCAGTTGCCAATATTTCTTAAGCGAAGGTTGGGGTCTGCCGTCCACTTCCCCAGTTCCACGCTGAGTTTTTGTCTGCTTGAATTTGCATGGGTCTTGAGCATTCCAAAACGATTGCTGTCAGTTCATATAAGCAGAGTCCCAGGAACTTGTAGAATTCAATTTCTATATGGTATTCCACCTCCTCACGGACTCTTACAATCTTTCTGCCCTCTCTTCTGCAATAGCTCTGAGCCCTGAGTGAGTGAAATTTAATATAGGGTCCTGTCCAGGGACACACACTCTGCAGATTGTAAATCTTCATGATTTAGCCATTTGTGACCTTTTGTGGTACGGGCCCTTTGTTGCATGAGAGAGCTTCATTAATGAGAGTTGGTTCAAGAGTGACTTCTTTACCCCTTGTTCTATATTACATGAGCCTTGGGTGTAGAGGTTATATGTAGATGTGCCACTTAGGCACGGGCAATTCATAGACAACGTCTGTGTATGACCAGCTCTGGTACTCTGTATTAGTCTCCAGCTGGTGCAAAAGAAACTCCTTTGATGAATGGTGACTGGGATACCTGACTGTAAATATTAGGATACATATTTTGCATTTAGTAAGAAGTTACATTAGCCTAAGGATGTGACAGCCTTGGGAATTTCTCTAAGATCTATGACCTCTTCAGCCATGTGTATTTAGCTATGATTACAGTACCACACAAGAGTTTCTTCCCATTGAGTAGTTTATCCCCAAGATAAACTACTGCATCAGTGTCATATGCTGTGCTGGTCTTTGATGTGGTTATTTAGTCAGGAAGTTGGTTTTGGAACATTGATTGATGCTCTCCCTTAGCAGTTTGTATAGTGCTCTCCACAGCTTTGAGAGCTAGCCTTCAGGGCAAGTGGCTTCCAGGTGAGTTCCAGCTCCATTGCTCCAAATATGGTCTTCAAAGTATGTCCTGTCTTCAGCAACAGGGTCTTACCTTCAAGTTCTGGGAGGCACTCAAGGGCTGTGGCAAAAACCTGTGTAATTTTGGGAGTCTCTTAGACTACCCTGACCAAGAACAAAGGAAGGTTTCTTCTGTCTGGCACTGTTTCTTGTTATGTGGCCTTCAGCTGTGCACATGGGCTTATGTAGAGATATTATATATGTGGAATTTGTCATTAGGCTGTTAAACTAATATGATTCCCTCTGATGTTTTATAATAGCTAGGCATTATTTCTCTCTCTCTCTCTCTCTCTCTCTCTCTCTCTCTCTCTCTCTCTCTCTCTTTCCTTCCTCCATGCCTTCCCCATTAAAGTGTCCCCATTTTCCCCATTTCTCCCTTGAGAATACCAGTCTCCTAAAGCCCCACCTCCTTTCAGTTCTTTTATCCCCGTAGTTCCTTGTAAAACCCTCCCAGTCCTCTCCTGTTTAAATACCGCTCTTCTATCTATTTGTCACTTAGTGACACCTGTCTCTTATTATTCTTCTCTCTGAGGTTCCTTCTTTCCCTTTAACTCCTTGGTTCCTTTCCATTTTCCTGGTTTCTGCGGTTACATCAGGATACTACTCACATATGAAGGTTTGGTGATAGGATCCACAAATGAGAACATATATCATTTGTTTTTCTGAGTCTGTGTTATTTCACTTAGCCTAACAGTTTTCAGTTCCATCCATTTACCTGCAAATGTCATGATTTCATCTTTCTTCATCACTGAGTAGAACTGAGTACCACATTTTCATTATCTACTCGTCAGTTGAAGGACACGTAGGTTGCCTCTGTCCCTTAGCTATTGTGAAAAGAGCAGCAACAAACATGGATATACAAGTATCTCAGCAATAGGATGAGTCCTTTGGGTATATTCCAAGGAGTGGTACAACTGGGTCAAATGCTAGATTCATTTTTAGTTTTAAAAGTTCTCCGCACAGTTTCCATCGGGGTTGCACGAGTTTATAATCCCACAAGCAGGGAATGAGCACTCCCTTTCCCACGTCCTCTCCAGCATTTGGTATCATTTGTTCTCTTGATCTTAGTCAGTCTGACTGGGGTAAGATGAAATCTTAAAGTGGTTTTAATTTGCATTTCCCTAGTTATTAATGATGTTGAGCACTTTTAAAGATGTTTCTCAGCCATCTTTATTTCTTCTTTTTGAGAAAACTCTCCTCAGAGCCTTACTCATTTTTTAATTGGGTCACTTGTTTTCTTGATTCTTTGTTTTTTTAGTTCTTTATATATTCTGGATGTTAAACCTCTGTCAGATGTGACACTAGTGAAGATTTTCTTGCACTCTGTGGGTTTTCTCTTCACTTTCTTGGTTTCTTTTGCTGTACAGAATCTTTTTAGTTTAATGAGGTCCCACTTGTTGTTTATTGACCTTAATTCCTGAGCAACTGCTGTCTGATTTAGGAAGTCCTTTCCTAAACCTATATCTTGTAGGTTTCTGCCAACGTTTTCTAACAGTTTCAGAGTTTCAGGTTTCACATTAAGATCTTTGATCCATTTGGAGTTAACTTTTGTGCAAGTTGAAAGATAAGGGTCTAGTTTCATGCTTCTACAGGTCGAGATCTGGTTTGCCAGCACCATAGCTGAAGATACTCTCTTTCTTCCAGTGCATGTTCTTGGCTCCACTGTCAAATATCAGGCGACCGAAATTGCACGTCCTCATGTTTGAGTCTACGGTACACTCCGTTGTCTATGGGTCTATTTTTGTGCCAGTGCCATGCTGTTTTTATAACTATAGCTCTGTAATATCAGAGTGTATTTTTTAAATGTATTTTTACTTTATGTGTATGAGTGTTCGGCCTGCATGTATGTAAGTGCACCATGTCCATGGAGACCAGAAGAGGGTATCAGATCCCTTGGAACTGGAGTTACAGGTGGTTGTTAGTCACCATGTGGGTGCTGGGAACTGAACCTGGGTCCTCTGTAAGAGATCCAATGTTCTTAACCACTGAGTCATTGCTTCAGCACCTAGGTACTCAGATTTGTAAAACTACAGACACACTGAAAAAGGAACAAGTCCTCATGATTTCTGCACTCAGTGACAATCACTTTTTACTATTTTGACTGTTATCTCCTTCTGGTGTTTTTTTTTTCTTGATTGTTTTTTTTTTTTTTTAATAACAATACTATAGAGCTGTTTAACTTTGTTTGAATAAAGAAAACAAGCAAGCTGAGTGTGGTGGCACATACCTAATAATTGTGATAGGTGAAAGGATGAGGTAGAAAGATTACTGTGAGTTGAGGCCCAGCCTGGGCTTCATAGATCTCTTCATATCGGGCTGGGAATGTGGCTTGGTAGGTAGAGTGCTTGTCTGGCATGTGAGAAGCCCTGGGTTCAAGCCCCAGTATAGCATAAAACCATTTGTGGTGGCCCAGACCTGTACAGTACTTGGGAGCTAGAAACAGGAGGATCAGAAGCTCAAGGTCATCCTTAGATACATGTAAAGTTCAAGGCCAGCCTGGGCTACCTGAGATCCTGTCTGAAAAAAAGAAACAAAACAAACAAACCGGTAAAATATACTTTCCTCTTTCGTGTGTAACAGTTTCATGCAGAAAAGCATTTAATTGAGAAGGCTGGTGGTTTACAGACCCCCTCTAGGGAGCAGCAGCATCCAGCATCCTGGGTTCCTGGGTCCACTGGCTGGAAACTTGGTATCAGAGCCAAGCCATCACGGGTTTGGAAAACACCCTTCATCTTTCTGGCCTTGCACAGAAAAGCAGGTGTTGAGAGAGCCTGTAGCACCTGCTTCCCCATGGTGTTACAGACGCTCCAACCTGAAAACCTACAGCCAGTTAACATTCCATTGTGTGAACGCACAAATTTTATTTAACTTGCCCCCCACCCTTCAAGTTCTACCATTCTTTAAACAGTGCAGAATACTACTATGTTTGTTTTAGACATTGGCCTTCTTCACATTCTAGGTCTCACAAATGATCTGTGGGAAACCTTGTAGAATACAAAAAAGGGAATTAAAAATCCTGTCACCCTCCAACCACTAGAAGAGGATAGATTTGAGATTGTTAATATGCTATGTCATTATGTAACTCACACCAAGAGAGTCTGGGGACCGTTAAACTTTTCGTGTGTCTCTTTCCTGACTCTGGGGTACATGCATACATATTTTTCCACTTACAAGCATGAACTCTATTAAATATACAGTCTCATATCTTACATTTTCACTGTATTTTGCAGTCTAATATTTCCAGGTCTAGAACAGGAACTCAGCCCTGTTTTTAATGACCTCACAGTGTCCCATTATGCAGACAAACAATAACCCTTTATTGTTATCAGATTCACTCTAGAGGTAAATGCAGCAAGCTAAGTCAACAGTGGCTACCGTAAAGGTGGGCAGCCCGTAAAGCAGCCCCTAGCTTTTGTTTGTATGCTGGTCATTTTTCAGAAAAGAAACTATAAGTCAGAATTTCTCAGGCATGGGGCTGGAGATGGTTCAGTGGTTAAGAGCACTGGCTATTCTTACAGAGGAGTTGAGTTCAGTTCCTAGCATTCACATGGCAGCTAACAACCAGTGCCCTCTTCTGGCCTCTTTGGGCATTGCACAACATAGGTGGACTTACATACATTCAGGCCATACTTACACACATAAAATAAAAATAATAAAATATTTTTAAAAGAGTTTCTGGGGCAGAACTTTTGCTCAAGTTCAGTGATGATGGATCAGCTCAGTCAAGTGCTTTTGACGGCGTTGCTTCTCTCAAGAGAAAGATACTGAGTTATTTTTCAGACACAGCAGGAATCACCCACTCCTCATGACTATGACGTCAGCTGCTGGGATCAATGCAAGCTTTTGAGGCCTCAAGGGCAGCATCAGTATTGAGCTGGGACCCAGGGTGGGCTCCAGAGTGATAATACACCCATTCCACCCGGTACTGATGCAGATGTTAATGACGTTAGCAACAGCTTGGATTGATTAAAACACTATCGCCTCAAGTGGAAATCCAGCATGCTGTCGCCTTCTTCCGGCCCATTACATCCAAGGCTGAGCATCTCCCCTAATGGCCTCTGTGTCAACAAGGGCGTGAGGTTCAAGGACAAAGCAAATGTTAGTATATTGATGGGAACAGCATCTCCAGGGTTTCCCCATATCAGCTCCTGGCTTGATGCTCTCAAGCTCGATGGCCACAGGCTTTACAATGAGCAGTGATGCCATGACCAGGTCCCCTGGTCTGGCTTACCACCTTCAAAGCTGGATGAAGAAACGTCACCACCAGTTAGCCCTGTGTTCTGACAAGCAGTTACTGCAATAATGCCAGTTCTACAGTTATTACACAGAGGTCTTCCATACAACATTCCAAACCTATAACCACATCACCGGTGGGAAAACAGCTTTAAAGACGTCAAATAATGTGACCTATCTAGTAAATGATAGATGTGAGATAGGTATTTTCTCAAAACCGATGTCCCTATACACCTTTCTTCTAAACCCTAGAACTATATGCATGAATTTGTGTGTGTGCAGCCATGGGTCATCATCACGGAGCCTGTTTTCAAGGTTAGGAAATTGAGAGGACTTTCTAGAATAGTGTGGTGGTCTGCATCCAAGCTTACATCATGGTGAAAATCCCCTGGAGTGACTGTTAAGATGCTGATTCCCAGCCACACCCCACAGTTATGGGATCTACTTCTCCAGGAGTGGAGCCCAAGACTCTGTGTTTCTAGAAGTTTCCCCGGACAATCCTGATCTCTAAGAGCAGAAGAAAGTGGAAACTGTAAGGAAGCCAAGGTTCAGCAGGGGCAGAGTCTTGGGACGGTCCTGCCTCCGCCCTTGGTATAAGCCACTTTTATTTGCTGAGCCTCATTTTTCCTATCTGAAATAGATGAGCCTGACTGGACTGGACACAGTGAGGGTGCTGAGCAGGGAGCAGGGACGTGGGGTGTCTCTGATGTCTGAACCCTCTCCTTGCTTACTAGAGCCATGTAGCTTATGAGTAAAACTGCTGCTTCTGCTCTACCACTGGGGATGGAGTGTGTGCATGTGTGCACACATGAGTGTGATGCATATGTGTGTGTGAATGCATACATGTAGAAGTAGGTATGTGTGTGCATTTGTGGGTATGCAAATGTATGTATGTGTGTGTGTGCAGTGTGCATATAAGTAATGTGTATGTGTGTGCATGTGTATAAGTGTGTATGTGCATTTGTATATGTGTATGTGCATGTGATGTTTGTACGTGATTTGTATATTATGCGTATGGTATATGTGTGTACGTATGTTGTGCATGTTGTTATATGTGTATGTCTGTATGTGTGTAGGTATGTGTATGCATAATGTGCGTGTGTGTGTGTGTGTGTGTGTGTGTGTGTGTGTGTACACATGCCCATCTCTTCCTCGTGCCTGGCCAAGTCCACTGGAGCACAAAGATCATATCCCATTCCCCTCGGATTCTGCCCGAATCCCCCAGAAGTAGGAGTTGGATTTCAGACTTCAGATCCTGCGATCTCCAGATCTTCAGGGAATCTAGGCAGTCACTGCTGGCCAGCTGCTGAGTGCACCTCCATTTTCTCATCCCTGCCCCTCAGTCATGAGGACTTTGGCTCCTGATTCACTGTTCCTCCAACACTGACGGAGCTGTCGTTGTGGCGGCTTTAGTATATGTCCAGGAAAGGCACCAGCCTCCTGGCGTCAACACTGCTCAAGGTCATGACCTGCAGTGACCTTCCCTCCACCTCACTATGGCCACTCTGCTAAGGCCCAGCCTTAGCCTGGTTGTGACTCCAGCATCCCCACATGGCAGCCTTAGCCCTCCTCTCTGAATGCCATTTTGCCCCTCTCCGTTGACCCCTTGAACAGCTTTCTAACTTGGGTTCTGTGACTCCATTGATATCACTAAGGCTTCAGTCCATTGGCCTATGCCTCCTTCATGTCTTCCATTCTCCCTGCCCTGACTTGAATTCCGGGGTTATTATCATGAGGTCACCTGTACACCGTCACCCCTTGACGTCCTCCTGGCTCTCCAGTCCCAGTTGAACTCAATTCTGCCTACCCCGATTTGCACCAGGTACAGATCCAGAGAAAGAACTCACATTTAAGCTGGTGTCACTTAAATTCCCAGTGACCATTATCATGTGGCCTTTACATTTCCTATCTCCTAGATAAGCTTCACAGTCCCCTCTCTTTAAATCTCCAGTGCATCCTCCCTCCTCCACCCTCTTAACTGCTGCTTCCTGTGTCCCTGGGAAAGTAGAAGCCTAGATAAAGACCATCCTCAGGCTCCTGTCACCTCTGTCCGCCATGTGATGCCCTTCTTCCCTGTTACTGCTGAGTGTGGATGCTCCCTGCCCTGAGGCCTCTCCATTTGTGTCCTGGCCCCCTCTCCTGACAGACTACCCTCGGACTTTAGAAGGGACAAATGTTGATCCATGACCACGTTTCCTCCCCTGCTTAACTGCTCGTATCATCTGAGCATACTGTAATGTCTTCCACTAAACAAACACCTCTCTTAGTCTCTCATTTCCTCAAAAGATTCCTTAGAAGACTCGTCTGAGCACCCCTCTGTCTTGGCTTCCATTTGCCCTTCAATTAACTGCTTCACGCTCCCTTACATATTCCCTATGCCGACCTGGTCTCTTATAGTGTAAACTATGTATGTAGCCAAAGATGACCTCGAACTTCTGGTCCTATATTCTTGAGTTCTGAGATTACAGGTGTGCACCATTTGCTTATGGGTTCAGAGTGATTTCAGGACTTTGCACATGTGCTAAGCAAGCATTCTACCCACTGAGCTACAAATACTCTAGTAATGAGTTACAAGCAACTGAGCAGCTGAGCCTCAAGCACTCTGTCTCTGAGCCACATCTCCAGTACCCATTCTCTCTCCGGTCTATCTCCTTGTAACATGTTTAAGATCTTTAAATTTTTTAAATTTATTTATTTTTATATGTATGGGTGTTTGGCCTGTATGTATGTCACGTACCCATGTTAGGCCAAAAGAAGGTATTGGCTCTCTTGAAACTGGAGTTATGGATGGTTGTCAGGTGCTCTGTGGGTGCTGGGAACCTAGCCCAGGCGGTCTGTAACAGCAGCCACCTTTTCAGCCCCTTTGGTGCATGTTTATTACATCATCAGTGACCTGTGTATTGAAAAAGCCTATGATCAGTTCTTCCTCCAAGCAGTATTTAAGGTCGTTATGGGTCCTGCTCTCCTCCTTAAACACTGAATTCTCTGTCTTTTGAGATGCCGTTAGTCCTGTTGATTCCTGCTGATGCCCCTTCCTCTTCTTGGTCAGAGTTAAGAGGGACCAGGGCTTAGGCTTAGTTTCTTCTGTTTTTATCTACTCTTGAAACTTTAAACAGCAATGGGTATGCTTACACACACACACACACACACAGATATTCTCCCCAATAGCAGTCCTCTCAAACTCCAAATCTACATGCAAAAATACCCATTCTTTAGCTCTCTTGACTATCTCATCACAACACCCAGCAGCAGCAGAGAGCATGTGAACAAAGAACTCTAGAGAGATCAGGTGGCACTTCTCTGTTCTCATGTTGCAGGTCACACAGGACATTCCTTGTTTCTGGGTCTCATCCCACCAGGGTGGCAAAATGGCTCAGTGCCAGAGAATCTGGTCTAGGTAGGGATGTCTTACCGTGAGCTGGTTGTGTGTGCGTGCTCTGGTCCTCTGACTATCCTTAACCAATGAATTTTCTCCAGGTACCAACCATCAGTTATTTTACTAGAAGATATGGATTTCCTAGGATATGATGGATGGCAGGCATGAGCCATTACACTTGGCTATTGACAGGTTAAGTGGTCTTATTCCAAAACAACTCATTGACTCCAGGGGGTGAAAGCTTTCATGAGCGGGTCTGTGATAAAATCAAGCCCTCCTCCATGTCCACACATGCACCCTTGACCTTCTGCCTCCTGGGATGATGCAGCAAGTGAGCCTTCACCAGGTGTGAACTCACATTTGTATTTCCTAGACTATAGGACTGTGAACCAAATGTATTTCTCCTCATTAAAAAATCACAGTTTTGCTAGGTATGGTGGTGCATGCCTTTAATACCAGCACTTGCGAGGCAGAGGCAGGCAGATCTCCATGAGATCAAGGTCAGCCTGGTGTACATGGAAAGTTTCAGGCCTGCTTGGGATTCAGGGAGACCTTATCTCAAAAAGACCAAAAGACCCATATCACAATCTCAAATATTCTGTGATAGCATCATAAAAAGATGCCTTCAAAAGCAATTGTGTGTTAATACTTGTGCTTTGAATATGAAATGATCCTCATGTGTGATCTCCAGTGAGTGGTGTTATTTTGAGAGGAGATGGAAACTTTAGGGGGCGGGGCCTAGTTGGGAGGAAGTAGCTCACTGGGGGTAGGGCATGCTTTGAAAGGTCATACCTGTTCCCTTCCTCTCTCTATCCACCATGAAGTAAGTAGACTCTGCCACATGCTACCAAGGCCATGGTGCTCTGCCTTGTGATGGGTCTATAATCTGAAACCAGGAGCCAAATCCTTCTCTGCTTAAATAACTTATGTCAGAAATGTTGTCACAGAAATATGAGCCTGATGAGCATCGGTTCAGAGCCCATGTAACTGAGCCCACGCCACTAGGGAGTGGCGAGGGGAAGGTTTGAACCTCGGGTCTTTACACTTCTTCTCCCTCAGGGACTCCAGCGGTGCTGGATGAAGAGCAGAGTCTCTCCCATGCCAGGGAGCAGATTCATTTACTTGAAAAGAGATACACAAAAAAACAAACCTTGGAAATCTGCAGAGAGATACAATCTAATTAAGTTGATTTGTTAAGAACTTGTTGCAGTGAAGACCATTTAAGTTAGTGCAGTTAATTATTTCTTTTAATTATTAATTTTTCTACCAAGTTACATAAGCTCATAATATAAAGAACATAAACAGCTTTTGTTGTGAAAACCAGCACATTACCATCTTTTTTTCCTCTCAGGAAAACAATAGCAACAACCCATATTTGACTTTTTTTGCTGGTGTTTGGGTATTATTTCCATTTCTTGGAAGAACGTGTTTTTAATTGCCTTTGTGTCTAAGTAGGATGTGTCTTGTCTGAGGAAGATGGCAATGAATCCGTCTTTTGGTTCTAGCCCTATCATTTTTCTTTTATTATTATTTTTAAAATTTTATATGTATCAGGGTATTGCCTGCATGTGTGTAAGTGTGCCTGTATTGTGCAGTGCCTGCAGAGATCAAAGAGGGTGTTAGATTCCTCTAGAACTGGAGTTTGGATGGTTGTAAGCCTCCGTGTGGGTGCTGGGAACCAAACCCAGGTCCTCTGCAAGAGCAGCCAGTGCTCTTAACTGCTGAGTCATCTCTCTAGCCCTCACCCCACCATCTTTTTAATACAGTCCATTTAAGAAAAACAAATATTAAAAAATGCAACAGTCCAGTTCTAATTTGAGTGCTGCCAGGGTTTACCTTTCATTGTGGTCATGACAGTGACTTCACAGCTGGGCCTCAGAGCACGCTGTGACCACTTCTCTTTCCTAGGCTATGCTTTTCCTCTGTCACGAATCCTTGTTTTTGTTTGTCTGCTTACAGAGCTTTTATGGTGGTTGATTTCAGTTGTCAGCTGCCAGTAGCTCTTCAGGAAGGGGTGGGGCCCAGAGCTCATCTTTCAGGAAGGGGTGGGGCCCAGAGCTCATCTTTCAGGAAGGGGTGGGGCCCAGAGCTCATCTTTCAGATCTATGGGGGATCTTTCATTAGCTGGATCTCGAAGCACTGATTTTTCTGAATAACATCACACCCAAGATTATAGGTAAGCATATGTGTTGTAAAGCATCAATAAATCCCATAAATGGCCCAATAAATATAATTCAGCCTAGCCAAGAAAAATGCTTTAGTGGTTCTGGGAAGTAGAGATGTGAGACCAAGAAAAGAAGGCAGTCATGAAATTTTTGTTACATATATATATATATTTATGTATTTTTGCTTATTTTTTATTAAATTTTCGTTATTTTCATAGAATTTGTTGGTATTTGGATCCCCTCCCCTGTCTGTGCCTCCCCTTATTGCCCCTGCCCAAATTAATGTACTATTTTATATATATATATATATATTTATAATAAGGCCTATATAGTTAATTTCTATCTCCAAATGTCCTTTAGTGTGGGTCCATTCACTGGAGCCTGGTTAACCTACCAAGAGACTCATGCTTGAAAGAGACTGTCTCTGCCCCTCCCAGCAGCCATATGTTGTCACAATTTCCTTAGGTGAGTTGGAGCCTCTTACCCACTTCCTCATGTCTAAGTTTGGATTTGTTTCTGGCTTGAGCTTGCATGGGACTTCGCATGCTGTCACCATTGCTGTGAGTTCATATGAATAACTGACCAGCTCTGTGGAGAACACTGCTTCCTTGTGGTCATCCATCACCTCTGGCTCTTATAGTCTTTCCACCCACTCTTCTGCAATGATCGCTGAGCCTTGCGGGGCAGAAGTTTGATATAGGTATCCTATTCGGGAATAAGCTCTCTGAAGCTTCTTTCTGTACATAATGGCCAGTTGTAGATTCTGCATTAATCACCATCTGGTGAAAGTTGAGAGATTATGCCCTTGTTTTATGGACCACACCTTCCATAACCTTTTTCAGAAAGACTCCCTGGGACTCTTTTGAGTTTTTTGCTTGTTTGTTTGTTGTTGTTGTTTCGAGACAGGGTCTCCTTGTAGCCCCAACTGACCTGAAACTCACTATGTAGACCAGGCTGACCTTTGTATCACAGATCTACCTGCCTCTACCTCCTGAGTGCTGGGACTAAAGATGTATGCCATTACATCTGGCCTCAATGTTTTTTTGAGAGTTTGATATCTGAAGTGCATTTCAGCCTGATATTTGCTTGATACTTTGAGTGCAGAATTCTAAATCCGAAGTAATTTTCCTTGGAGCCAGGAGTGGTACCGCGTGCTGCATTCTTTATATCGTGAGCTTACGTAACTTGATGGAAAAATTAATAATTAAAAGAAACACACTGCACTAACATAAATGCTCTCTTTTCTTCAAAAGTACTTGACAAAGTAACCCAATTAAATCAGATCTCTCTTAGGGTTTGGGTTGTACTTTTAGTCATTTTTTCAAGTAAATAAACCCTCCTTCCTATCAAGGAGAAGGCACTGTTCTTCACTTGTGAGGGTGAGGCAGGAGGCCCACAGCTCAAAGCCAGCCTGAAAGACAGTGAGTTGGCCAGTCTGGACTTAGACAACGGGACCAAAAAAGTCCACAAAACAAACGAACAAAACCTCAGTGAGGAGGGGTCTGGCTCATTTGTCGAGCACCTGCTTGACGTGCGCAAAGCCCTGATTCAATCTCCAAAACAAACAATTGTCATTTTTGTCCTAAGTTATGTCTAATATCTACAGTTCAGAGATGCCTGGCTTGAATTCCCCATAACAGAATGACAGTTGCCTTCAGTAAGGTGAGGGACAGGAATCTGGCTTTATAGAGGACCTAAGTGGGTGGAGCTCTAGACTGCGCCGCTTAGTCTCCTATTCTCTTCCACTGTCAGCTGTAAGTGCTGCTGTCGTCCCTGAGCCCCTAAGAGATCTAAGGAGCAGTCCAGGCTGGTACTACTAACTAAGAGGCAGCTTTCTGACACTGATAAGTCAGCTGACAGATATCTGCCACTTTCCCAGTTCCAACCTGTATTATTCCATTCTTGTCCTGTGAGATCATGAGTAGAAAACCTGTTTCCTTTGTGCTCATCCACCACCTCAGGTTCTTTCTGCCCCTTCTTCCTGAGCCTTGGGAGACAGAAGTTTGATGCAGGTGTCCTATTTAGGGATAAGCTCTCTACAGCCTCTTGTTGTGTGTGCATTGGCCAGTTGTGGGTTTCTGTGATAATCAACATATATTGTATAAGGAAACTTCTCTGGTAAGAGTTGAGAATGCATTAGTCTATGGGCATAACAGTAAGTCATTAGGAGTCAGTTTAATACAATAAGTATTTAATAGGAAACTACTATGAACAATGATGCTCTTAATAATTAGATATAACCATGACATGTTCTCGAGCAGAATGAAAGCCTGGTAAATGATGATTTGTGGAAAGCTGTCTCTACCCCGAAATAAGACAATCTGTCTTTATAACAGCACATGTACTTGTACATGGTTATAAATACACACACACATACACACACAAAATTTTACACAGTCTGAACTAATACATATTAGTAGTATGTTTAGTTATTACAGAATCTCTTTCTAAAACTATTGAGCAAGCGAAGAAAGAAAAAGATCAGACATCAGGACATGGCACAGCCTGATCCACCAAAGCCAACAGTAAGATCAGCTCAGCCAGAAACTTCAGCTATGCAACAACATTGGGCATCATTTCCTGCACCCTTTGTGTGACTCATGTGTAGGTGAATCATATGTATGATTCAGATGGAGTTGTGTCTGTATGACTTCATTTTTGTTTTTAATGTATAGATGTACTGTCATCCCTTTTCAGCTCTAAACTATAATTGGCCTGTCTGTTTTGCTGCATCTAACACTTGAAAAGTTTTAAAGTGCTGTTAGGAAACAATATGATCCAGAGACACTTATTTCGCTCACAGAAAGCTCCAGTCTTCAGCTTTAGGTGCCTCAGTAGAAGACGTGAAAGTTGGGACACGATCCATGTGTCTTCCAGAGAAAGTCAGGCATGAGGGCTGAGTCCTCAGAAAGTCTTTAAAAGTAAACAACAGTTTCTGTGATCACTTCTTGAGTAAGGGAAAATTCCTTCCTATAGAGCATTATATTCTACAGTGTTCTCCACCCAGTGACATGGGACCCTTCCAAGAAGTGAGAAATTGCATAAACTTCCCCTAAAAAAACTTTAAATTTTGGATCACTTTTTGCCATTCTAGATTTTTCCTTCTAGAACATTCCAATTTACTGTCTGAGCAGTGAATTCTCACCCCCTTCCAGACTTGCTGCCATTTCAGGGTTAGCTTTCGTTTTCTTCCAGAGGTACTGGCTTTGAACACTCTACGGGTAGCAAAGACGAAAGCCTAGCTTGTCCCTTTTCATTATTTCTAAATCACACTGAAATAATATGCTGGTTTGGCTAATCTTTTTGAAGGAAGAGCTGTCCTTACATGAATGGATAACACATTAAAATATTGAATCCAGCAGAGACAAATTCAAGACTTCTCCCAGCTGTCAGAGTGGGCATGTATGAAAGGAAAGGGGTCAAGGAATACTATACAAACCAGAAGGTGTCCAACATTGCTCACGATGTCAATGAGTTCTTACTACAATTATTCCACATAGCAAACTGCCACAGCCCTCTGTGTTGATGCACTATTGTAGGCATTTACTTTTGTATTCCATACATGTAGGTCACCTGGTCCAAACTGGGCTCAGCAGGACTTGGCTGCGGCTCAGAGCAGCACGTAGGGCTACTCTGGTGAATGAAGATTTTCCCATGGCAAAGCAAGAAGGCAAGCCTGTCATGCATGTGTGTTCAAGCCTCTGTTCATAACATATCTGCTGACATCCCTTTGACCAAAGCCAGCAACATTACTAGATGCAAAGATGAGAGACAAAGAGGTCCATCAAACTATGAGGCTAAGACAAGCCTGACTGGTCCTGGTCTCAGGATGCTGTAATGAATTACAACTCATAGACTTGAACAATGAACGTTATTTCTCACAGTTCTGAGACTGATACTAGGAAATCGAAGTCTCATGAAGACTTCTTGCCTTGCAGATAGCACTTTTCTTATGTCACATGGTAAAGGGTATGAGCTCTCTTTCTTTTTCCCTCTCTCTCATACACATGCTCACATAGAGAGAGATGAGAGAGAAAGATACTTTGTCCTCCTTTTGTTTTTTTTTTTTTTTTAAAGAAAAAGAGACAAATCCCATCAAGATTGTTTGCCTTCATAGCCTGAACTAAGCTTCAGCATCTCCCAAAGACCTTATTTTCAATATCATCACACTGGGGAACAGAATTTCATGGCATGGATTTGGGAAGAACACAAAGATTCAATCTATGACCAGACCTGAGAGGCCAATCTGACAGCTTCTTGAAGTTAGGATTTTGCAAGGGAAAGCACAGAGGTGGGAAGGCAGGTGCTGAATCTCTTCAATGACAGATTTTAGCAGAAGGAGCATTGCTCCTATTGCAGAGGTTTCTGGGTCTTTTATAGAGTCCTATCTTCCTTCTGGAATCTACCAAACACAACAATATCACCAATAAACCAGAAACGAAGGGCAGCTTCTCACATACTCCTACAGCTAATCAAGTTGAGACAGGGTCTTGCTATGTAGCCCAAGCTGACCTTGAACTCAAGACAATCTTCCTGAATCAACCCCCTGAGTGCTGGGCTTATAGGATTGTACCACCACATCCCCTTGGCAATCTTTAACCATCATATAAGAGCTGGAGGGTGGGGAAGAGTGCTGTGAAATACTCTCTTCTGGACATGACATGGCTGTTACACTCATGGACTCACTGTAGCAATGGTTACCTGTACAAGATCAGTCAATATTCCAGCAGGCAGCACTAATTAGCCTCAGTGGATTATGAAAGAAATTTTGTAAAATGAGAAAGGATGTGAAGACAGGAAAGGGACATGTTTGGGTGCTGAAGGGAGATGAGGGCTGTTGGAAGTGATTATGATCGAGATTCATTGTGTACATGTATGAAATTGTCAAAGAATAAAGAAAAGACAAAAAACCATTAGATCTCAGGTTCTGGAGTGCAGAATGCAGGAAAACAAGAGAAAAAGAAAAGTGACCACATTTACAACTAGACGCAACAGACTAGACTAGACTATGTTTATTATCACAATAAGCGAAAGCAACCTTCCCGCGAGATGTAATCTACCTTTAGAGTCTGATATAGAGGCAGCAGCTATGAAGGGATTTGGGGGGGACAGCTGCTGTAAGGGAGATCTATTTTCAGTCATTCTTGCGGTTTCTCTTGGGACTCATCCATGAGACCCATTTGGATATCCAGGCAGGGAGAAAGAGGAAGTCTCCAATATAGAACTGGATGGCTGGAGGACCAGATGCTCTGTGGTCAGGGATCCCATGATGTGCCAACGTATACATGTATGAAATTGTCAAAGAATAAATAAAAGACAGAAAAACCATTAGCCACCATGGGATGCTGGCACCTTGCTAGATGGACATCTCTCTGTTTATTTGTGTTGCTTTCAATTTCTTGCACCCACGCGTTACAGTTTTCACTATGTAGAACTTTCAGTAACTGGTTAAATTTAGTCCTAAGCATTTCTATTTTATTTTCTGCATGCTACTGTAAATAGGCTCCCCCCCGCCTCCGTTGCCTGTTTATTTTCAGATAGGTCATCCTCCCTTAGAGGGAAAGCATCCATGTTTTCATCTTTGGGTGTGATTTAGCTGTAGGTCAGTCACACCAGGCCTTTATTGGGGTGAGGGACATCCCTTCTGAACCTACTGTTTCAGAGTTTTTAGCCTGAACTAGTGCTGAATTTTGTTAAATACCTTTGTTGTGTTGGTTAAGATGATCGTGTGGTTTGGTCCTTTGCTTTATTAACATGGTATATTGCATTTATTGAAAAGGCAGGAAGACTGAATAGGACCAAAAATACAGAAAACCAAACTAGATAAACACCACTTGATCACGGTGAATATTCTTTTCCCTTTAATGTGAGGCTGAGTTTGGTTTCCTGGTACTTAGTTGAAGATTTTTGCATCTGTGTTAATCGGGGATATCATCCTGCAATTTACTTTCTTATAACATCCTTGGCTGGCTTTGATATCAGAGTAATATCCCTTATACCAAATACTTCCAGATTCATTTTTCAATGAATTTTTTGTCAGATTTTGGAAATAAAAAATTTAGTATTCGTCCTTTTAAAAATATTTGGTAGAATTGAGCAATGCATGCATTTTTTGTCCTATTCAGTTTTCTTGCTAGTCCCTTCAGATTTTTGCTTTCTTTCTGATCCAGTCTTGACTGGTTCCAGGTTTCTAGGAACTCATCCATTTCTTCTAGATTTTTCCAATTTGTTGATTTGATGTGTCTCTGGGTGTGATTTGGGGAGCTTGCTGTGACATCTGTCTGCACTTGAGTTTTCTCACCTGTCAAATGAGGAAATAGGAAAATGGTAGCTTTGGATGAGGTTGTTGGAGGAATTGTTTGTGTGTGTGAAGTATTTAGTACAGTGAGCACTGACTTTATGTGGCAGAGGCTGTCACTCCAACTGGAGAAGAAAGGGTTACCAGGAATGGGCTGCAAGGTAGCCTGCCCCGCTGAGCTGGGGTGGGGCGGGAAGAAAGGAGGCATCCTTGATCTCAGCATGGGGTGCTGGCAGGCTTCTTATACACAGAAGCTAAATATTCCTTTAAATGACTCCTTGTCCTAGGAGCCAGGCCACAGGGCCAGGGGTGGCACACGGAGCGAGACCAGCAAAATGCCAGAGTATTTAGGAACTAGAGGTCACTTCAAGACTCAGTAAAGTACCTTGAGAAGGAGACAAGCTCCTGGCATGGTGGACGGGCCACCTAAAAACAAGTGACAGGATCTAGGAGATGACTCCGTGGGTAACAGTGCTCGAGATTAGCTTGAAGACCTAAGTTCAGATCCCCAGATCCCACATAAAAAGACCTGTAACAGTGCCTGGCCCTGTAAACCCACTGCTGGGGGAGCTGGAGACAGGAGAAGCTCTGGAATTTTCTGGCTGCCAGGTTAGTGAGAGACCCTGTCTCAAAGGAATAGCTAAGGAAGCCATAGAACAGGACACCTGACACCCTCTTCTGTCCCCGCCACACACACACACACACACACACCCCAAAAAGAAAAAAAGCATGGCTGGAGAGATTGCTCAGTGGTTAAGAGCTGGTGTTGCTTTTGCAGATTTGGTTCCTAGGACCCATATCAGGTGGCTCACCACCACCTTTAGCTCCAGTTCCAGGGGATCTGATGTCTTCTAGCCTCCACAGGCACTCCTACACAGACGTAAAAATAAAAATAAAATAACCTTTAAAAACAATTCTCCTAAATAGACATAATATTAAACTGACTCCTAATGACTAATAGTTATACGCATAGATTAATGCATCTCTCAACTCTCACCAGAGAAGATTCTTCTTGCAGCAGATAGTGATTAACACAGAGATCCACAGCTTGTCAACATGTAGAGAATAAGAGACTGCAGAGTGGTCAGCCCTCTGTGAGACACCTATATCACACTCTCTCCTCCCAAGGTTCAGGGATTATTGTGGAAGAGCGGGCAGAAAGATTGTTAGAGCCAGAGGTGGTAGATAAAAACAACCTGTGTGCTGTCCTAAAACAACAGAGTGTTGCATCCATGAACTCACAGCACTTTAGGACAACATGCACAAGGCCTGTGCAAGATCAAACCAGACCAAAATTCAGCATGGATGGGGCAGGTAGGCAAGAAGGCCCAGCCCTACCTGAGGATCTGTTGTCAACTGATACCTGCTGGGAGAGGGAGACTCAGTTGTACCTTACTGGTGTGACTCTTGATAGATTAACTAGATTCCAAGGAATGGATCCACACCCAAGAGCGTTTGGGGAAACAGATTAGACCTGATGAGTCTTTAAATAATAGCAGCAGTGGTGGCACATGCCTTTAATTGACACATGCCTTTAATTGACACATGCCTTTAATTGACGACACATGCCTTTAATTGACACATGCCTTTAATTGACACATGCCTTTAATTGACACATGCCTTTAATTGACGACACATGCCTTTAATTGACACATGCCTTTAATTGACACATGCCTTTAATTGACACATGCCTTTAACTGACGACACATGCCTTTAATCCCGGCACTTGGGAAGCAGAGGCAGATCTCTGTAAGATCAAGGCTAGCCTGGTCTACATATTGAGTTGCAGGAAAACTGGGGCTATGGGAAAGCCCTGCTTCAAAACACCAAAAAGTAAGTAAAGAAATAAAGTAGAGAAAGAAAGGTAATGATAGAGAACAGGATGTCAGGGAACGGTGGCGTGGGGTGGAGATGGGGGAGGGACCGGAACGCGACCAAAACACATCTACGACATATTTAAAGAATCAATTGAAATTTTTTAAATTTCAATTTGAAAATAATAACAATAAAGCAAAATGGATGGCTCCAGAGGAACAATACCCACGGTTGTCCTTTGACCTCCACGTGCATGTGCGCACATGTGCGCTCGTACATGTATATACTCATGCACCTGCAAACACAGGAACACATACACACATGATTACACATGCACATACATGAAGAAAAGCTAATGGGGTTTTTAAAATCTCATGTGCACTGCCGGCGTGTGTGTCATGACCACCCTTGGAGGTCAGAAGAGGCTACTGGATCCCCTGGAACTGGAATTACAGGTAGGTGTTAGCTGCCACGTGGGTTCTGGGAATCGAATCTGGGTGCTCTGCAAGAGCAGTCCATGCTCTTAACTGCTGAGCCATCTCTCCAGCCCAATAGAGGTGCTTTTTTTAAAAAACCCAACAAATGACCTTCTCTGTAGACACACAGTAAAGACTAACAGAGAGGATGAACTCTAAGCTTCCACTGCAGCAGGTGCTGAGCAACCCCCATTCCCGTCCTCTTTCTACCTCTTGGATATGCTTGGATATGTGCTCAGGAACCACCCTGTCAGTTGAGGCCCTGATATATTGTCCTATAGCTCCAGAATCCTGCAACCCCTCAATAATCTCATTTGCATACCTAGCAGCCCCTCACCCATCTCATTTGCATACCTAACACAATTGTTGGTCCTGATACACAGGCAAACATGGCTGAAAGTTCTGAAGATTTATTTTGTTCCACAATACTAGAGATTGGAGGTCATTTTTTATAAATCCTTACTGTCACTGAACAATTTAATACGCTATTGTCTAGGCAACAGAATTCTCCTCAATTAGATTTTAAAACTAATATTGGAAAGAACTTCCCCCTTCCTCTCGAATAATATTAGGTAAGGCCATAAGTCCTGATCGAGAACAAATTTTGTTGATGGCTCATAGGAACAGGAAGCCAGATTCTCTTTTGCCGCAGTTCCAGGCCCTCCATAGTTCTTTGGTCTGGAGACTGTGTGTATGTGTGTGTGTGTGTGTGTACAGGCATGTGTAGAAACCAGACACATCAGGTGTCTTCCTCAAACGCTATGCACCTTATTTATGAGACAGTTTCTCACTGACCTGGAGCCCAAGGCTTTGATTAGACTGACTGGTGAGCAAGCTTCAGGGTTCTGCTTGCATCTCCTCCTAGTGCTGGGGTAACAGACATGCACCCCTGTTCCCAGCTTTCACATGGGTGTTAGAGATCCAAACTCAGGTCCTCATGTTTGTGCAACGGGCACTTTACCAACTGAGCCATCTCTCCAACCCCATGCAGATGTCCTGAAATGGGGTGCAGAGTCCCGGCTATAGTGGGTCAGTCCAGGTATGGGTCTTTCAGAGTGGCCCCCAGCAGAGGACCCTGAATCTGCACTTCACCTCAGGCTCATGAGCTCATTAAATCCTTTCAAGGATCCTACCAGGAAAGCACCAGCATTTATCTCCCAAGTGGATTTGGCCTCTAGCCATGTAAGCTCAGAAATTCAATCTTTGAAGCCCCAGAAGTTATTGGATGCTTGACTAAACATACCAGTGAGGAATCTGAGAATAAACCAGAAGGAAATTTACTAATTTCAAGCATCCTGGCAAGACCAGCTCATCTTCTTCCTAAAGGCTATGCTCCTTGGGAAAGCCAGACTTCCCACAGAGACTGGGGTAAATAGAAGCTTTCAGTGCTGGACCCCTGGAGTTTGATGACTCCAGGCTTCCCAAGGCGGGGGCGGGGGTGGTGGGGAGCACACAGGCAACCTCTGATGCCACCTCTTCAAGCTCTCCTGATGGATGGATCTTCATGTATCGACCTCTTTTTCCTGTGAAGGGTTCAGCAGGTTTCAAGGCTTAATTCTCAGGGTATTCCGAGTTCCTTCCTTTCCATTCTCTTAGGAGACTTGGAAAGTTACCTTTTCTTGGGTAGAAACTTAATTTTGCCTGTACTTGAGGGTGGGGAAGAGGGAGGAGTTAGGTTGCCTCAGTTGGTAGACATGGGTGACAACTGGATTATGGTGCTGTAAGGACAACATCCATTCAACCTCAGGGCCATGAGCTCATTAAATCTTTACCACTATCCCACCAGGAAACCACCAGCTCTGTTAGCCTGTCTCCTGATCAGCTGAATGGGAAATCTGATCGATTTGTCTTGTTTAATTATTTAGTTTAAACAGCTAGTTTCCGCTGTCTTTTACTCATGGCTGCACGGGTGCTGAGAGGAGGAGATGACTGAGCGCTCGGTCCCAGACAAGACACTTAGACCATCCTTGCTAAGGCCCAGGGAAGGTTCTGGAAAGGGACTGAAAAAATGTGTCAGAAGACAGGGAGGACAGTGAAATGCTGCCTATGGCCGTGACATGGCCACTGTAGTCATGAACTCACAGCAGCTGTGAAGGCTGACACTGAGTCTGCATAGGAATGGGTCTGTCAACAGCTAGACAAGGATGGAGGAGAGGTCCAAGCCACCCCTCACAACAAAACCATTGGCTACCAACAGATTCAGGGAGAGGGAGAATCATTTTCTTCAGCTGTGTACCCAGTGGTGACCTCACCAGCCTACAATATACAGTCCCAATCTATCAGTTACACAGATGGCACTGGTTAAAATAAATGAGTCACAAATGAAACCCAAAGTCGGGGCTGGAGAGACGGTTCAGCAGTTAAGAGTGCTGACTGCTCTTGCAGAGCACTTGGGTTCAGTTCCCAGCCCATACATGGCAGCTAACAACCATCTATAACTTCAATTCCAGGGGATCTGACATCTTCTGACCTCTTTGGGGATTGCATGACATGGGTATACTTACATACATTCAGACAGGCAATAGACTCATACACATAAAATAATAAAAATAATAAAATTTTAAAAGCCAAATGAAATCAGAAGTCATAAATCTGGGAAAGGGACAGCTGTGTGTGTGTGTGTGTGTGTGTGTGTGTGTGTGTGTGTGTGTGCAAGCCCGCAATGACAACATTGTGAGAGAGATAGGAGAGGGCAGGGGTAAGAGCAATCAAGATGTATTACATTTATGTATGAAACTGTCAAAGAACTAATTTAATAAAACATGTACATAAAGATAACATTCGGTGTCTTTGCTTGCACGTCTGATGTTGGAGACTGTCGATGAAGGGGTAGGAAGAAATGTAATATATTTCCACAGGTGCATTCTTCAGTCATGTTTTCCTGCCGCTGAGGACTGTGTGCACCTAACCCTTCATATTCAGACACGATCTCATGAATACACTCTTATGTCTCCTCCACCTGGCCTGCCTCTTCCCAGCCCCTGCTCGTTATCCTTGCGCCTCTACCTCCACCGTCTCAGGTTCCCATCTCTAGCCACAGTATCCAAGGCAGGAAAACACTTGCATATTCTGTAAAATCCTGTTGTGGATACCCCATGAAAGCTGGCCAGCAAAACCAGAGTCCTCAAATGATTTGATGAGTCAATTGTTTGACAGATGGGCTCTTGGAGTTTAGGGCAAAGCAGCCATTTGCTGTGGGTTTTGACTGTTTGGGGCATGTACTTGTTCTATAGATGAGGAAGTTCTCTAAGGTTATAACAATGGGCATCATGTTTTGTTTGAGACAGAGTCTCCTTAACCCAGACTGATCTGGAACTCACAATGTTGCCCAGGCTAGCCTCAGACTCAGTTATCCTTCTGTCTTGACCTCCCAAACACTGAGATTACAGATGTGCATACCTGGTTTAGATGCAGGATTTCTTTTTTCTTTTCTCTTTTTCTTCCTTCCTTTCTTTTTTTTGAGACATCATCGCCCATTAGCTCCATCTGGCCTGGAACTTGACCAGGCTGGCCTGGATCTCACAGAGATCCACCTGCTTTTGTCTTCCAAGTGCTCCAAAGGCGTGACCTAACACACCTAGCTCGTTTATGTGCATCATGTGTGCACAAGTTCACACGGAGACCTGAAGAAGGAATCGGCTCCCCTGAAACTGGAGTTGTAGGTGGTTATGAGTCACCGTGTTGGTACTGCGAAGCCAGACTACTCTTACTTACTGCAAGAGTACTAAGCACTGTTAAACCCGAGTCATCTCTCCATCCCTACATTCAGGATTTTAAAACGTTCTAAATGAAGTCAAGGTGTTTATATCATTCAGTGGGATATGGGGCCAGAAGACAGGACAGGACAAAACTCAGGACAGCTCCTGATACAGCTAAAGAACTGCATGGGAGATTGATTCTCATCAATCCAAACCTTCTATCTATCTATCTATCTATCTATCTATCTATCTATCTATCTATCTAATCTATTCAAAGGTCAGGAGAAAACAATCAAAGAGCGTAGGAATTAGAATAATCTCATTCATCCAAGAAAAACCATAGTGCAGAGTGTGGCACTCCCTAGCCTCTGTCTTGGTACAAGTGACCAGGATTAGCAAGGACATGTGGGGACTGTGGTGAGCCAGAGGGTAGCTGGCATCAGGGTCTTCAAGTGTGTTCACCTGTGCATTTTCAAAAACGGTTGAATTGGAACTTCAGATTGGCCTCCCACACCTTTTTCTCTTTTTTTGAGACATGTCTTATTATTCCATAGCCTTGAACTTGCACCGTCATGCCAGTTTATGCAGTGCTAGGACTGAACCCAGTACCTTCTGCATGCTAGGCAGGCACTCTACCAACTGAGCCACATCCCTAGACTTTAAATTATCCTCAGACACCAGGGAAGACAGTTGCTCTGCATCCCGGCTCTGGTCTACAGCTTTGTATCCTCAGCAGATGTTTGGCTGGGAATCATCACCAAATCCCATGCTGAGTCAAGAGAATGTGTGGGTATGGAGAATTCTGACCAGGATGAAGAGTTCCTAAAGAGGTCAAGAATGATCTCAATGCTTACAAGAATAACAGTTGGGGCTAGAGAGGTGGCTCATCAGTTAAGAACGCTGGTTGCTCTTGCAAAGGATTGGGGTTCAGTTTCCGGCACCCACAGTCATCTATAACTCCAGTTCCAGGGGATCTGACGCCTCTTCTGGCTTCTGCAGGCATTTCACGTTTATGGAGCACTTACATACTGCAGGCAAAGCACTCCTACACATAAAATTAACATTCATTCCTTCATTATAGAGCATTTTATTACTAAAAGGAAATCACCTTCAAATATACCACTAGTACTTGGAGTTTAGTGTCTTCAGGACAGGGTTTCGAATGTGAAAAAATTGGTTCCTGAGCTCCAGCTCTGTCTCTTTTTAAAAAATAATATTCCTTTATTTTTTGTCCAGTTCATACATATATGCAATGTGCTGCTGTAATTAATGTGTCATCCTCTCTCGTCCCCCTCCCTATCTCTCTGAACCCTTCTTCCTCTTCCACTTTTGCATCTTTTTTAACCCATGTTGCTAATTAGGGTTGTTTGTGTAAACAGGGTGGGGTTTAGTTGCTGGAGCATGAGAAACTTACTGGTGGCTACATCACTGAAGAAAATGGCTGCAGCTCCCCAGTAGCCATTAATTGCCAATAGCGCCTGAGCTCAGAGAGCGGACTTGCGGCCCCTCCCCCACCCATGATGGGGACTTGCAGCCCCTCCCCCACCCATGATGGAATGCTGAAGACCCAGTCTTGTGCAGGCTGTGTGCAGGTATCCGTAGCGGCTGTGTGTTCATGATCCCAACAGCCATGTCCTACCAGGACAGCAGTGTTTCCCAGCACGTCTCCCCATCCTCAGGCTCTTACATTCTTTCCACCTCCTCTTCCAGGATGTTCCTGGGCCTGGACGGCAGCTGTATCTCTTACCCTGAAAAATCTGAAGAGCCTCTTAGTACCTTTATCTCCTCACTTCTGAATCTTGATGTGATTTCAGTGCAAAAAGACATTAAGTACAAAATGAGTGGCAGATGGGAGCATCTCAAGAAACGGAGCTTGTTAAAATAGTGATAATGAGAATTCTCATTACAATAATGATAGCTATTATTATCAGTTCACACATTTATAAACCCCAGGAGAGCCCTAATGGGAACTTCAGAAGTTCTTTTCCTGGCTACTTTTTCCCTGAGGATGGTGGCAAGCTGGTGCTGCTTTCTTGTCTTATTATATTTGCATTTGGAAGTCACAAGAACTGTCTGCAAAGCTTAGAAGAAACACCAGTAATCCATTCAAATCTGACTGCAGCAGGAACTTGCAACACCTGACTTACTCAGCCCAAGGCCTGTCCGAAACTTCTATCCTCTGGCCTTTAATAAAGTCCCTTGTATTTTAGGAAGAACAAGCAAATCTTACACAGCCCCAAATTGCCCTAAGTCATCACAATCAAGAGAAAGCTGGCTTTCCACATGATACTCCAGAACCCATGAACACAGTCTCCAGGGCAGCTGGTAACAGATGTCTGGGACCTGGTTCACTCCTTGCCTTCCTGGGCCGCCTGTACCAGCTTCCAACTTTTAGGTACTACATGGTAATTCTGGTCCAGAGTCAGACCAGATGTGACAGACTTGCCTTCTCCAGATGAACCCTGGACCCTTGAAATGACACTGGGAACACCGTATCTTGACCTTTCCCATACACGCTGATCCTGTGGTGGCAGCTCACAGAAGCTGTGACTAAGCTCACTGATCTGGACATGGCACCAAGCCCCACCTCTCGGCATCTTTTTCCAGTGATAGGTAGAAGTTGGGATGATATCTTTCAGTCTTTGTGGGTACAGTTCCAGCGTGCGCTCCAAGCAGTCTCTCAACCTCCCGATGGGGCTGAACTCCAGCGTCTCACAGGGGTTGGTCACACATCACAGCCTTCCCTTCCACCTACGGCACACTGGGGTTTCCTAGAGTCACCTCTCAAGCCATCTCACTGCATCCAGTTCTTGTCTCAGGCTCTGCCTCTGGTGAATCCCAGTCAAGCTGCTTTCTCACATAGTGAGATGCCCACACTCATCAGCCAAAGGATCTTCCTCCTCAGGCTCTCTGGGTATGCCATTACTCTACCTTCTCCGAGGAGAAAACAGAAGCCAGAGGGCTGCCAAGTGACAGAATCAGGATCTTTCGGACTTCAAAAGTCTTTTCTGTTCTATCATATGACCTACCTACCATTGGTTCTGGTATCTTTTGCAATGTGTCTCTGTCCTGATTGATCAAGCTCTGGCTACCAGGGCAAAGGTGGACATGGCTACTCAGTCACTGCATGTTGTGTAACTTTTCCTGGAGAGATGTGAACAAATGTCCTTTCTGTTCACCCCAAGATAGTTCATGACAATGGACCAAAAACATTATTTCACCCAACTCTAGCTTGGTGACCCAATGAGTTTATTGGGATCACAGAAACTTGGGTGAGGGGTCATTTACAAGAACACAAGATATCTCAAAGGTAGCTGCTTCACCCAAACGTTCCGCCCCAGTACAGGTCATGACAGTTATGTCCCTAGAACTCCCTGCACCACATGCAGGCAGCTCTGCAGATCCTGGTGTCTCCTCTCCCCAGCAACATTACTGCTTGTCTAACCTTGGGGAGGAAACTGTGAATCCTGTAAGTTTTAGGAACTTCCTTGGAAGTTTGTACTTTCTGAGCCTTTTAAGTTTCGTTTAGTGCCTACCTCATATGAGCTTCCCTTCCCCTCCAGGAGGGAATGTTTCAAGTTGGAGGAAGCATTACACACTACACACCAATTATCACTGTTAATAAGAAGCAGGATATTGCGATTCAGGGATTATACCAAGACAGCTGGCTCAGCCCACAGAGGCCCGCAGCACTGGTATTTTAGGAATCTTTCTGGGTATGAACTAGCAGTCTTTGTGACTGTGGAGGTTGGTGCAGGGATAACAACAGACTGTGTAGGAAGACTGTGCGCAAATACTCAACTCGGAGGCTGTCTTGTGGGCTATGCCACGAAATTGTTGATGTCCTATAAAGAACAAAAAAATAATAATAATAAGCTGCAGACTTAACTTCTGATAGAAACCAGAAGTTCCTTGAGACAAATGTCTCTCACCCTGGCCTCACTGTTAACTGTTAGCCACATCTCTATCTTGGGCCTCACTGAGTGCCACAGCTGTAGAAAAACCAGACAACCCACTCCTCCTGCCAGGATGTCTCTCTGCTGTCCTTGCTCCACCGTTATCAAACTAGCCGCGTCTGAGCAAAACAGCTTCTTAGTTCTGCTCAAAGAAGCAAGTCCAGGAAAAGGGCCCAAGGATACCTTAACTCAGACCTCACTGTCTTTCTTTCCTGCAATGTTAAATCCTCCACCACACCTCTCCCATCTTTCACGGCTTGCTTCCCACAGAGATGTCACTCCTTTGCTAATAAACCCTGTTCAGTCTGCTCTGGTCTTTCATCTAAACTTTACTCTCTCTGTGTCCTTCTAAATCTAACAACTTCCAATCCTATCCTCCCCTCCATCAACTGCATGACTTTTGGTTTTCTATGTTCCCACTGTGGCCCTCAGTTTCATGGGTTCTGACTGTACAAGAACAAGTTGACATGGTCTCATCACCTGTCCAGGAAGGATGGCTTCACCTCAACATTTTTTCCAGTCACCATTGGACCATGGCTGATCTAAGACCCAACTTCACCCTCGGACAGGGTAAAGAAAACAGTAGCCATGTCCCTTTTCAGATCAAAGGAAGCACACTACTAGCCACAGTCACAAAGATTTCTAGTGTGTATCATTCTGGTTCAAGATTCTAGAAGATATGGGTGTTTGTACACTCAAATATCCAAGAATCCTTTCAAACACATAGGTTCTAGACCCTGAGTCTGGTGCCATGACCACATGGTACACAAAATAAAGACATGGCACCTCGGTGTCTAGAGATGATGTCATTGGATATGGATGGACACAGGTGAGTGTGATTGAAAAAGACTCGGTTCTCTGTCTCCTCTCAGGTGGGCTTGTTGGGTTCCATCTAGTGAGCTACAGAAGAGAACAGCAGCCAGAACGGTAGGCCAATGGAGTCCAGCACTGTGGAGAGGAGCGTGGAGCTCCGGGGAGAATCAGGACAGGCTTCCTAGAGGAGGCAATGTTTGGAACGTGCCTGGATGGGGAGATGTTGCTCCAGGCAAAGCAGATGTGTGGGAAGTTCCCCAGGGAGGAGTACAGGGACCCTGGCCAGGGCGAGCACTCTTTGTGACTCCTCAGGAGCTCCCGAAGAGAGGGAGTCGGTAAAGCCTACATCCAGAGCAGAGATTTGTGTGTATGTGTATAGTGCATGTGCGTGGTGTATTTATACAGGTGTGTATATAGGTATGTATGGTGTATGTATGTAGGATGTATATGTGTGTATATGTTGTATTGTGTGGTGTATAAGTGTATATACATGCATGGTGTGTGTATGTGTATGCATGTCGGATGTATATGTGTATGTATGTGTATATTGTGTGTATGGTGTATGCTGTTTGTGTATACGTGTATGTGTGTCTGTGTTGTGTATGTATGTGGTGTATGTGTGTATGTTTGTGTGTTTATATGTGTATGTGGTGTATGTGTCTGATCTGGTATGTATGTGGTGTATATGATATATATACATATATATACGGTATGTATGTATGTGGTGTGTATGTGTATATGTGTATTATATGTATGTGTGACATATTTAGTGTGTGTGGTGTGTGTGTAAATGGTATGTATGTGTACACATGTGTGGGGGTGTGTTTCAAAGACAGACGTTTCAAAACTGCAGGCTCAGGGCAGTAATCCAGGAAATGACAATATCTGAGGCTAGCCAGCGACAGCTCCTCTCCATGAACCCTCCATAACTGGAGTTCTTCCTCATCCCTGCCCTTCGATCCCATTGTGATTTGTAGATGCAAAACACCTGTAAGTATGCCCGCCACTCCCCAGACTCACAGTGTGGGAGTCCTTTGAGTGATTTTTAAACATTCACATTCAGACTCCATCACCTGTTAGAATGGAGCACAAGCTTTCAAAAGTCCCCAAAGCCATCTTGTATCTGAGCTCTGCATCCCAGCCTCTGCGAGCCACGGGTTCTCAGGGGAGGGTAACCTGGGCTGCTACATCTCATTAGGGGCTGTTTCTTTGGCTGCTGGATGGTTCCACACTAAAACTTTTTATTCAAACTGGTGATTTTCCTCTTGCCTGGGGCTGAGGCTCTGTTTCTATAAGCAGAGCCCTGGTTGCTAGGTGACATCCTCCCTCTGCATCCTGGGGGCAGCCAAGGCAGCAAGAAACCAAAGAGATCTGAAGCTTGCACGGGAAAAGCAAAGTGTGCAATCCAGAGGAGGAGATGGGACCCTTCGGTAATTGGAGAGTTGCGTAACAGTCAGACAGGCTTCTAATGTCCTCCCCACCACTCTGCCACGACCAGTAGGATATATTTGAGTACATTTTTTTTTTAAGAAGGGGAAAAAGGGGAGCGGAGAAGAGAGTCAAACAGACAAATATAGTGGGCTATTTTGATTGGGGGAGGAAAGTTCTAATTACATAGCTCTTCCAGGCTTCATTCATCAGAGCCTCTGAGTCATTAGAACTTATTAAAACAATTAGATCTAGAGGGAACTGCGGCCATCAGCATCTCTGACAGCTGCGCTGGGGATTTAAACTTTTCATTAAAATTGGATAAGTCTTTGCAAATCAGTAAGAAATAGATGAACCAAGTGAAAAAATTCAAAGAGCAGGAGAAACAGTTCACAAAGTTTCAAGTGGGCAACCGGGCAACCAAGAAAACTCATGAGAGCCACAGGGAGAAGACATTTGTAATGTGCTGAACAGCAGGTATTTGAAAAGAATAGATACGGTGAAAAAGAAGTGTGTGTCGATCTGCTACTTTGGGTGCAGAGAGGAGAAGGGCCTTTCTAGAAAGAAGCTTGCTTATACCCAGAAAGTCTTACACATGTCCCCACCTTCTGGTTGAATAATGTGGTACCCTCATTTATAAAGATGTTCACACTGAATTATTGACAAGGAGAGGAAGTTGAAAAAAAAATTACCCCCAATAGGATCGTAGATACATAAAAGATTGATTTACTTATTTATTTAGTCATTTGTGTGTATGGCATGTATATGTGCATGCCCGTGCATCTGCATGTGAGTGTGCATGTGTATTCCCGTGCACGTGGAGGCCAGAGGTCTATAGCACATGTCTTCTATCACTCTCCACTTTATCCTTTGAGACAGGCTCTCACACTAAACCCAGAGCTCACTGATTGGCTGGACTGGCTGGCCAATGAGCTCTAGGGATCTGGCTGTCTCTTGTATCCCTAGGGCTGGCATTACCGAGGTTTGTCATCATGCCTGTTCAGTTCCTTCCGGCTGCATGGCAGGCACTCTATCAACTGAGCCCTTCTCCTAGTCCCCAGGAAATCATACTTGCAAAAGTATCATGAAGGTTGTGAAAGGAAAGATGCAGGTTACAAGGTTATGTACTCACTGAGAGTCTATTTTAGAAAAGGAAAGAGACATGATGTATCACTGTGGCAGATAAAATGCCACAAATGCTTGAACTTTCTCAGCCTGTGGCATGCTCAGTATCACAGTGACTCTCTGATAGAGACCCTAGTCCACCTACTTTCCCCACACATCAAATAAAAACCTCACCATTTCATTAACTAAGCAACTGGGTTCAGACAAATTAACAGTGGTAGTTTATATTATTGTCCAACAGATGTTGCTACATTCCCACTGAATTCTCTGAACCATCCTGTGAGTTTAATGCAACACCATGGTGTTCTTTAATAGTTGCTTTGGAACTGTAATTATAAACCAAAACAGAACGGGTTAAGAAAGAAGGTTCTGGAAACCAGAATGTCTGTGTTGGAAATGGGTTCTGTCATTTGCTAATAAGTGATATTGTGCAAATTGCTTATCTTTCTGGTACCTCAGTTTCCCCATATTGTAAATGGAGATTAATTGAAGGTTCTTGTGAAACCTGTAATAGTCTGTGTTTCTTACCCTTAGCAAGTACTCAGTTAACTCTCAAGGGAGGGACACTGTAGGTGATTTATTTATTTAGCATTTTCCAATTTTTACACAATAAGCATGAAATACTTTCTTGTAGTAATACTTTAAAAGATTTTATTTTGTGTATGAGTGTTTTGCCTGCTTGTACATAGTGTACCTGTGTTGTGCGATGCCTTCAGAGATCAGAAGAGGGTGTTGGATCTACAGAAACTGGAGTTACAGACAGTTGTTAGTGCCACGAGGAGCTGGGAACTGAACCCCGGTCTTCTGCAAAAGCAGCCAGTCCTCTTAAGTGCTGAGCAATTCCAAGTCACACCCTAGAAAGCTACTGAATGACTTCACAGGGAAACCCAAGAAATGCTTATTCACCTCAGAAGGACAAACCAAGAAACTATTCAGTCAGTTCCAGCTTGGTGAACCAATGAGTTCATCTGAGCGCAGGTGAGGGGTCACTCACAGGAGCACGGGTGAGGGTCACTCACGGGAGCACGGATGAGGGTCACTCACAGGAGCACGGGTGAGGGTCACTCACTGGAGCACGGGTGAGGGTCACTCACAGGAGCACGGGTGAGGGTCACTCACAGGAGCACGGGTGAGGGGTCACAGGAGCATGGGTGAGGGGTCACTCACTGGAGCACGGGTGAGGGTCACTCACGGGAGCACGGGTGAGGGGTCACTGGAGCACGGGTGAGGGTCACTCACGGGAGCACGGGTGAGGGTCACTCACGGGTAAGGGTCACTCACGGGAGCACGGGTGAGGGTCACTCACTGGAGCACGGGTGAGGATCACTCACTGGAGCACGGGTGAGGGTCACTCACGGGAGCACAGGTGAGGGTCACTCACTGGAGCACGGGTGAGGATCACTCACTGGAGCACGGGTGAGGGTCACTCACGGGAGCACGGGTGAGGGTCACTCACTGGAGCACGGGTGAGGGTCACTCACTGGAGCACGGGTGAGGGTCACTCACGGGAGCACGGGTGAGGGTCACTCACGGGAGCACGGGTGAGGATCACTCACGGGAGCACGGGTGAGGGTCACTCACGGGAGCACGGGTGAGGGTCACTCACGGGAGCACGGGTGAGGGTCACTCACGGGAGCACGGGTGAGGGTCACTCACGGGAGCACGGGTGAGGGTCACTCACTGGAGCACGGGTGAGGGTCACTCACGGGAGCACGGGTGAGGGTCACTCACGGGAGCACGGGTGAGGGTCACTCACTGGAGCACGGGTGAGGATCACTCACTGGAGCACGGGTGAGGGTCACTCACGGGAGCACGGGTGAGGGTCACTCACGGGAGCACGGGTGAGGGTCACTCACGGGAGCACGGGTGAGGGTCACTCACGGGAGCACGGGTGAGGGTCACTCACGGGTGAGGGTCACTCACAGGAGCACGGGTGAGGGTCACTCACTGGAGCATGGGTGAGGATCACTCACGGGAGCACGGGTGAGGGGTCACAGGAGCATGGGTGACTCAGAACCAACTTAACTGCATCCCTGGAGTCTCACCCTCATTCAACCTTCCACTCCAAGTGCGCTGAAGCACACTGAAGCTGGAGGCAGGAGAGAGACATTTGGGATCGCAGGTGAGGGACTAGTGACACCTCCTCCTTTTATATGGAGCAGCTCCATTGCCACAGTCCTAGCCATCACTATATTGTTTTGCTTGCCGTGACTGCACGTCTTCTGTGGGACTGACCAGAAGGCTCTGGTCATGTTATACCTAGAGGAGGGGAGGGGAGGCAGAGGCAGGGAGGAAGAGGAGAGAAAGGGGGCGGAGGGGAGAAGGAGGAGGAGAATGAGCTACACCACCCCTTACTCTGGCTCTGACACTCTGTCTGCGCCCCTCTTCCCTGGGCTTTGGAGGGGACGACACTTGCAGATGCTTCTTTTCTGAGCACTGGGTTACTATGCTGCAGTGACAGCCACTTATTCTCGGTAGTTTGACCAGTTATGAATCTCTGAAGTATCCACCTACTAAAACAAGAAGTTCCCCTTGACTATACAAGAGCATAAACCTAAATGCATTAAAGGAAATTTGCTAGGTAAATCATATGTATTTAGTAAAATGACAGCAGTGACTTCCTCCTTGAAGTCTATGAGTTCCCCAGCTACCAGTGTTTGCTCTGGCTTACAGTACCAAACATGGGTTCCTCTGAGGAGTTGGACTTAAATCCAATGGGAAAGTAGTTAGTCACTCATAACAGTCCTGCCATCATTCCTCCGGGGGTCACAGCTTGCCTGGAATGTCGACAGTGGGTTAACATACAGGGCCCACAGCCAAGGAGAAAGAGTGGCTGGCTTTCTGTCACCATTTTCCCTTATGTTTTCTGTTTTCAGGAATTGAAGAAACATTTCAAGATACCAGCATTTGTCAGATGTATATGTAGCTGTTTTAACCTTGTTCTGGATACTCTTCCATATTTTACAACAGCAGTTGTTCAGTATTGTAGAGCATGGATTCCAGGACCCAGTGAATACCAAAATCCACAGATTCTCAAGTCCTTTATCTAAAATGGTCTGATATGTGTATTAGAACTCTACCAGTCCTTTCTTATTCTTATATCATTTCCAGGCTACTTATAATACATACTATGATGTAAGTTATATTTAACTAGTTATTAAATTGCATTGTTTAGGGAAAATCACAAAGAAAAGATATATAAATATATTATATATTTTAGTTACTTTTTTCATTGCTGTGACAAAATTCCTGATGAGTACTTAAAGAGGGAAGAGCTGCTTTATTTTGGCCCATTGTTTGAGGGTGCAGTCCATTATGGAGGGGAAGGCATGGTGACAGAAGCTGAAGAGCTGGTCACATTGCACCCACAGCCAGGACATGTCAGTAAATGCTCCCACTCAACACACTTCCTCCTTCTTCTTCATTTTGGAACCTCACCCCACAGAATGACACCTCCTATATTTAGGGAGGGTCTTCTTACCTCAGCTAACCTATTCTAGATAATCCCTCACAGACCTCCCAGAGATTCGCTTCTATTATGTCTCTAAATCCTACCTAGTTGACCATCAAGATTAACCATCACAGTGTCTAGACACACACATGCACACACACACATACACACACACACACACGCACACAAAACACACAGTGTGTGCTTAATAAAATACTATTTAAAATTATTCTAAGCCTGTGTTTTGTCGAATCACATAGACACAGAGTGCTGACAGTATTCCAGAGTTCAAGTATCATATGCACATATATTTTAAACAGTTAGAGGAAAGAATGCAAACACACAAGAGTAGTATTACAGGAACAGACTGGAGACTTCTCTAATTTGCATAAAGGATGAAGGAGAGGAGAAGGCAGAGGGGATAGAGGAGGAGCAGAGAAAGAAGAAGAGAAAATAGATTCACAAGCACCTGTATTGAAAATTTTTAGATTGACTGATTTTTTTAATGTATATGAGTGCTTTACCTAAATGTATAAGTATACCATGTGTGTACAATGCTCATAGAGGCCAGAAGAGAGTGTTGGGTCCCCTGCAACTAGAGTTACTGATGGTGATTAGCCACCATGTGAGTGCTGGGAACTGAACCAAGGCCCTCTACAGGAGCAGTTGGTTCTCTTGCTGAGCCCCACTAGCACCTGACTTTTAACTGTAGGTTTGATATCCTGATAACCCACAACTCTTTACAGTGGGTTACCAATCTGAGCAGTTTACCAACCTTGGAAAGGAGTAAAACTGACCTGTAAGCCTGGATGTGAAGCTCTGGGTCCTATCAAATTAGACTGTTCTGTGATCACCTCAGGGAAGGGGCTGAGACAGGAACAGAGGCCCTCTATACTTGATCTAGATCATTCTGCATTGCTTGTCTTTTTTATTGGTCTTTTTGAGACAGGGTCTCCCTATAGTCACAGGTGGCCTGCAGCTTGCTATGTAGACCAGGATGACCTCAATCTCACAGAGATCCTCCTGACTCTGTCTTCTGAGTGCTGGGACTAAAGGCATGCACTAGCACTCGCAGCTCTGGTTACTGTCTTATACTGAGAATATATTCCATTCACTGCTTTGAAAATGACAACAATTTTAAAGTGGTGAGGATCATGAACCAAACTTAGGCCTTAAAAGATACAAAAAAAAGCTCTATAGAAGGGTTGGGAGCCTAAGATTGGGTAGGATCTGGAATACACAGCGGGGCAAGAGAAGAGACAGCTAGGGACAGAGGTGTTGTGGTGGGTCGTGGGGAGGAGCCTCTTGGGGAGGGAGCATAGATCTGGAATGTACGCTGGGGCTAAATTTGACTTTTCTATCTTCACACCCACTCCCTAAATACCTGCCTGAGTTGCTGGTGCTGCTCACACACCAAAATGAGCTCAGCCAAGAGACTGCTAGGAGATGGTCAAGGCAAAGGCCAGTTGTAACTCTGATCCTTAAAAGGGAGGTGTTGGAGGAGGAAGGCAGGCAGGGCAAGTGCATCCCTGCCCAGCTATGATCAGCTGCTAAGCCCACAGCTTGGGGGCTGCGATGAAGATATAATATGCTAGTTAACATAATTGTCTAAAAGGTACTTATTTGTGTGTAGTCATCAGAAAGAGCCATAATGAGCATCAAAACAAAGGGCCTTTATTTTTCCATTCATGCCTTAATCATCATTTCAAGTACCATGTCTCATTGGTGTAATTACAGGCTCTTAGTAGAGAAATGAAGCTGGTTTCCCAGTAGATGTGCAAGTCATATCCCTGCTTTACCAGAAAGAAGGTCCAGCTCTGCCAGGAGTTTCCGGAACGGCGAACATTTCTCTCCCAGTTCATGCTTACTCAGTTGACTTTCAATCACCTGTCAATGGGCTTTTCAGAACAAAGAGACAGAGACCACAGTCAGGACTTCCTTCTCCCTGTGCAATAGTTGAGACAGTGTGGTGACATGGAGATCACAGTCAAAGGAGGTGACCATGTACTTCAGGCCACATCTATCTGAAGACGGTGAGGGAGAATGCAGGGTGCCCTCGCAGTGAGCCTGGGATGCGTGGAGAGCCTTTTCAGACCCATGGATGGGTGGTGACAGAGAGAGACAGACTGAGTCCAGCTTTCCCAAGACCCATTGACGAGATGACTGATTTGTTGACAGCTAAGTGTCTTCCCATATCCCTTCTCAGAAACCCTTGTCATGTCTTTGGAAAACACCGGCCTGACTTCTCTCTGCCACCTTCACTGAAGGTCTGAGCTTTGTGGTTCATGGTACCCACAGCCTGGAGGGAGTGAAGGAAGCAGGCACTTAACCCCTCTGCAGGCCCCTAAGCATGCCTCAGACTTGCTATGTACTTAAGGATAGTTTTGAATGCCTGATCTTCTTGCCTTCATCTTTCAAGTTCTGAAGTTATAGGTGTGCACTACCATACCAAGTTTACAGGGATGCTAGGATTTGAATCCAGGACCTTTTGCATATTAGGCAGGCACTCTACCATTGAGCTATAGCCCCATCCCTCAGGACTCAGCTTCTGCCTTCATGTCTTCCTTCCTACATTCCTTTCAAGCCAGCTAAGTGTGGTATTCATGCTTGCTGGTTTGCAGGGATATTTCACTTAGTTGGTACCTTCAGTGACCAAAGTAATGGCTCTCCAAAAGACACCCACATCCTAGTCCAGGAATCTACTGATGTGTGATTGTACATAGGAACGGCAACTTTGAAGATGTGGTTAAATTAAGTGTCTTGAAGTGGGGAGTGTACCTTGGATCACTCAGGGAATGTAGAGTGATCACCAGCGTTCTTATCCATGAAGGCAGGAGAGCCAGGGACAGATACATAATGTGATACATTAATTAGAGCTGATCAGCTATCGATAGCTTTGGAGATGGAAAGAGACCATAAGCCAAAGAATGAGGGAATTCAGTACAGTGCTTTCCACAAGGACCTGAGACTGAGCCCCAGACCCCACAGAAAAAAATGTCAGAGCTGGAGAGATGGCTCAGCAGTTATAAGCACTGGCTGTGCTTGCAAAGGACTCAGGTTCTGCTCCCAGCGTCCACATACTAACTAATGACTGTCTGTAACTACAGTTCCAGAGGATCCGATGCCTTCTTATGGCCCCCGTGGACATTGCATACACATGGTACATTTACATACATGTAGTCAAAACACACATACACACAAAATAAAAATAAATATCTTTTAAATATGGAGAGTGGTGTTGAGTCCAGCCCTGGTGAGGCAAGACAAGCAGACCCCAAGGACTTATCAATCTAATCTGTGAGCCCCAGGCCCTAGTGAGTGACCCTGTCTCAAAAAACAAAGGTAGATGGTATATGAGGAAGTACAATACCCAAAGTTGTCCTCTGGTCTCTACATACTCATGTGTACATGCACCTGTACACAGGTACGCACACATATCCATGTACACACATAGACAAAGAAAGAACATGGGTTCTAGAGCTTTCATAAAGGAACACAACTCATCTAACATGAGTTTGGCCAACTGAGACGCAGGTAAGATTTCAGACAGAGCTGGGAGCTACTGTTGGTCATTTTAAGGCACTGTGCTTGTGGCAATTTGTGATGGTGGCAGTGGAAGCAGATACAGTAGTTTGCTTTATAACATCTCCCTTCGCTCCCCTTTTCCTTTCTCTTCCTTCAGCTCCCTAAATCCTTTTGATCTTCAGGGCCTGCCTGAATTTACTTCTACAGTGGTGCGTCACTCGTTTCCTCTTCTCTCCCTGCTGTCATCCAGCCCTGGGGATTTCTGAACCAGCCCCAAGCTTTCCAGGCCTGTTCTCCTATCCCTCAAATACAGTGGAGAATGTGGCAGTGTGCTGGACTTCTTTTGTCAATTTGACACACCTAGGTAAAGGGAACCTCAGTTGCAGGATTTCCTCTATCCGAGTGACTTATGGGGAAGTCTGTGAGCATTTTCTTGATTGCTGAGTGATGTGAAGGGCTCAGCCCACTGTGTGTGGTGCCACCCCAGGGCAGTTGGTCCTGAGTTGTATAAGGAAGCTGACAGGCCAGAAGAGCAAGCCAGGAAGCAGAGTTCCTCTGTGGCCTGTACTTCATTCGGCTCCTGCCTCCAAGTTAGTACTCTGACTTTCCTCAGTGATGAACTGTGTGCTGGGAGATATAAACTGAAATAAGCCCTTTCCTCCCAAAGTTGGGTTTGGTCAGTGTTTTAAAAAAGTTTTATTGAATTTTTGTTGTTTTCATACAATCCATCTTGATTGTATTTAGACCCCGCCCCCAGCTGCACTCCGCATAGCCCTAGTCCCTGCTGGATTTCATGCATTCTGTCATAAATGTTAAGGCTTATTGAGTCAAGTTTTGGTTCCCAGATGTCCCTCAGTGTGAGTTCATCCACTGGAGTCTGGTCAACCTGTCTAGCATCACTACCTGAAAGAAGACCAACTCTTCCTCACCCAGTAGTTATCAGTTGCCAATAGTTCCTCAGCTAAGGTTGGGGTTTCTTATTCATTTACCCAGTTCTATGCTGGGCTTTTGTCCGATCTGAGTTTGCCTGGGTCTTGTGCATGTTGTCGTTACTGCTGTAAATTCACATGAGCAAGTTCCCAGCTGCCTGGAAATTTCTGTTTCCTGTGGTCTTCCACCACTCCTGCCTCTTACAGTCTTTCCTCCCCTTTTCCTCGATGGTGCCTGAGCTTTGGGTATCAGAGGTTTAAAACAGGAGTCCTATCCCGGGACACACACTCTGCAGTGTCTTGTTCTCTGCATTTTGGCCACTTGTGGTTTCCTGTATTATCATCTGCCGCATGAAGAAGTTCACAGGTGAGAATTGAGAGAGACATTAATATTCTCTCTACCTCTTATTCCATTATGTTTCCTGAGCCTTCGGTGTAGAGGTTGCTTTGTAGATATGACTCTTAAGGCTGGGCACCTCACAGACATTTAATTCTATGTGTTTAACATGTTGTGGAACTCTGTAATAGTCTCCATCTGTTGCAAAAAGAAACTTCTTTGATGAGTGGTGAGAGGTATACTTGCCTGTAAAAATATGGATCCTTATTTAGCATACAGTAAAAAATTATATTTGTCTAGGGTTGTGACAGATGGAGGTTTTTCTGTAGGATCTATGATCTCTCCAACCATGTGTATTTGACTATGTTTACAGTCCCACACATGAGTTCCTTCCCATCGAGCAGGCCTTAAGTCCAATTATATAGCTGTTGATTGTTCCCAAGCTAAAAGTGCAACTACTGCACCAGTGGATATACTTTGCTGTGCTGGTCAATTCTTTCGGTGTTTGTATCACAACAACAGAAACTAAACCAGAACAGGAAACATTTCCATTTAGCACCAGCTGGTTCAGGGGGCTACCTTAAAGAATTTTAGCAAAAACAAAAAAGATGGAGCATGACTTTCCAAACTATGATTGTGGGGAAAGTCTATGATGGTCCCAGGTAGGGTTCTTTTTAATTCTAAAAGTCTATGAGTAGCAGCCCAATGCTGTACTAGTGACCAGAGAGTTCCTGCTGGGGAAACTGAGGTGCTGTCCTTGCTTCCTCCTTTCTGCCTGGCTCAGTCCATGAGCTTCTAGAGAAAAAAATCCCATTAGTAGTTTCCTTACGTCTTCTGAGGCTGCACCTATTTCTGGGCTCATCTTTCCTGAAGCCCATTGGCTCACCCCACCGAGTCTGAGGGTCATAGAGCATTGGCAGCCTTTGAAAGAGTTCTGCCCACATTCACAGGCAAAGAAGGCTGCACCATGTCATCCACACTGAGACATGTGGGCTGGGGAGATGGCTCAGTGGTTAAGAGCACTGACTGCTCTTGAAGAGAACCTGGCTTCAGTTCCCAACACCCATGTGGTGGCTGACTACCATCCCTAACTCTGGTTCTAGGGGATCTGACGGTCTCTTTTGGTCGTTGAGGGCATTTCATGCACAAGTGTACTTACATACATACAAACAAAAACAAAAAAGTCTGAGGCACTTCTGAGAATGTTCAGGGGTCATTAATAACTGTGGTTGAAATGGGTGCAAACCCACCAGTCCTGGACAAATGAGAATGTTTTCTCAACTGGAAACGTGTCCAATCCTTCCTGGCTTGTGCTGTTTGACAGCCACCTAGAAGAATCCACCGAGGTTTCTTTCATCCAAAGTTGGCAGAGCGAACACACTGCTAGCCTTGCAGTCACCACCCAGACAGCAGACTGACAAGGAGATAGGAATAGTCAGACACTAATGGAGGGGCCAATTCCATGGAGGATTGCTAACTGTTCTAAGAGCTGTCTTCTGTGCTCAGAGGGATCAGGAAAAGCTGGTTCACATGAAAGTGAGCAGGTTTTGGTCTTCAAGTGCGGGCCTTCTCAGGACCTTAAATACCTGTGTACATTGTGAAACTTCAAGAAGAAATTCCAGGGTCTTAGAAGATAGCTCAGTCGGTAAAGTGCTTACTATGCAAGCATACCCAGAACCTATGTAAAAAATGGGCATAGTGGCACATGCCTGTAATCCCGGCACTCAGAGCCAGAGACAGAAGGTTTCTGGGGCTTGTTGGTCAGCCAATCTAGCTGACCTATCTTCAGGCTTGGTGAGAGACTCTATCTTAAAAACTAAGATGGACAGTAACTGGAGAAGACACCCAATGTGAACCTCTGGCCTCTATACACATGAACAAACACACATGAATACATGCACACATACAAAGAAGAAGAAAATCTGATGTGACAGATTTCCTAGGTTTATCTTTCTGGGTTACAAGCTACTTGGGGAATCACAATGCGCTCGTTGAGGGATAGTTCAAAGTAGATCCAAGAGGCTGATAGTCTCTTACTTTGAAAGTCCCAGGGCCCCTTCACTCTAGAAAGCTCTAGAGACTGGTGGCCTCTACCTGAGGGCCTTGGGATCCATCAGACCATCCTTCTCTGGTAGAGAAGGTGCAGAGAAGGGAGGGTGTTGTGATCTGAATGCACAGTGTTCCCCATAGGCTCACAACTTGACTGCTTGGTCCTAGATGTTGGTGCTATTTTGGGAATTACAGGGAAACTTAGGAGGTAGGATTGAGCTAGAGGAAGCTGGTCATTGGCGGTGGGGGAGGGAGTGGGTCCTTGGGGTTATATTATCTTTGATTGCTTCCTGTCTCATCCTACATCAGCCATGAAGTGCACAGCTCTCTTCCAACATGTCCACTGCCATGGTATGCCACCCAAGCACGTGGGACCAGATAACCGCAGCCTGAGTCTCTGGAGCAAAAAGTTGAACTATTCCTCTCTTAAGTCTTTCTCTTGGGTATTTTGGTCACAGTGACAAAAATATAACTAGTAAAAAAAGGCATAGGTAGACATGAGCCCAGTGCACACCTGTTCCAGGCAAAGGCAGGTGGGTCTCATGGTCTCCTGAGTGCTGGCTGTTTGAACAGTGGTTTTTATCTTTTGCTAAGAAACAGGGAATTGCGGCATATGGAGTGATAACCCAGGGAGGTGTTTCCATCCTCAACCTCACCCTTGTACCCCAAACCCTGAAGATAAGCCTGCTTCTTATCACACATTTATTTTCACTGTCTTTCAAATCTGAGACAACAGCTGTTTGTAGATGGTGGTTGATCTAAGCAATGATACTGCTTAGGAAGAGTCAAAGTCCCCACATACACTGCTAGGCTTCATCCACAATGCATGAGGCTGGAGACCCATAACAAGCCTGCAGTGGCCTGTGGGAGCTGATCATCCAGCTAGAAAAATCGAGGAACATTTTCTTCTGCAAGAGTTGGCATTTATCATCACCCCGTTTCTGCCATTGTTCTGGGCTTTTATTCCTGTGCAATTTGTACTTCATGATTAGAAATGAATCAAACTCCTCTCACTGTATCAATCGGGAATAGTGCATACCTCAAGATTCTAAGGATGGGGAGAGCACTGTTCAAGAAATTGGAGGATCCTGATCTCCAATTTCTTGTCCTTTGACAGTTCTGGTTTCAGATTTGGCTGTTCACATTTCACTCTGTAACATAAGAGTCTCAGTCGGTGAAGTGCTTGTCATGCAAGCATGAGGACCTGAGTTTGGTCCATGGAACTCACATCAAAAAGTTGGGCTTGGGAGCTGGAGAGATGACTCAGCAGTTTAGAGCACTTGCTCTTGCAGAGCACCTAGGTTCTGCTCCCAGCTCTCACAGGGAGGATCATAACTGTCTGTAAGTTCAGTTCCAGGAGATTTGATGCCCTCTTCTGGCCTCTGTGGGCACTGCACACATGGTGCCCATACACATGCAGGCAAAACATTCACACACACACACAAAGTTGGGCTTGGAGGTGAGTGCTTATAATCTCAGCACTGGAGAGGTGGAAACAGGAGGCCCTTGGGGGATAGCTGGCCAGCCAGCCTAGTCAAATCTGTGAACACCAGGCCAATGAGGCACACCATCTCAAAACCACAGTGGATGACACTAGAGGAACAGCACCTGAGACTGATGCCTGGCTTGAGGCACACACACACACACACACACAAATGCACATATATACGCACAGATAAAATGCAAAATAAAGTAAGGCATTCAAACAATAATATCTGCTATTATTTGCTTTACATGTAGCAGAATGACAGGATGCTCACCAAGGCTAAGATATGCATAACATGTGATTCTATGTGTATACCTATGCACACACATTCACTTCACACACACACATATACACATACAGACACACATGTATACACATACACATATACACATTCACACACATACACACATACAAATTCACATACATATTCACATGAACAGACACAAACACACCAACATACATTTACATACACATACACATTTATCTTTAAAATCCTTTCTCTCTTGGGCAGAAGACACATTTACAAATCTAAGGTAATTCTGTCTCTTCTGATTTGAATGTCTTTTGGGGTAAATATTCACTTAACTTGAAGCTCTTCTTCCTGTGGGGATTGCTGTTGCTCAATCTCCAGGGAGACTTGTGGCCCCTCCCTTCCAGTGAGCCTGTCAGTGCAGCAGACATCAGAGTTTTGATGAGCGGGCAGTGAGGAAGGGCTGGGTTCTGGACACCTTGCATCCTCTGGGCTCTGCGAGCTTCCCTTGAGTGCTTCCCTGCCTGTGCCTAGCTGTTGTACTGGAATCTGCCAAGTGAACCAGAGCAGCCACCGCCTGCTGACAGCGCAGGGGGTCACGCTGTGGACCGTGAGCCACTGCCCCTGTTATGAGCTGCTGTGGTTTTAGTCTGAAGCACATCCCCTGTTCTGCCCGGAGAATGGTCTATGACAGTCATACTTTTAGTTTTAAATGAATGACATTACTAAGCATGTAGCAAGAAATGTAAAAGAATAAAGAACTGCCTGGGGTGGTGGCACATGCCTTTAATCCTAGCACTTGAGAGGCAGAGGCAGGTGGATCTCTGAGAGTTCGAAGCCAGCCTGGTCTACATAGCAAGCTCCAGGTGAGCTGGGGCTGCATAGTGAGACCCTGTCTCAAATAAATTAAAACAAAACAAAGCAGAACCCAACAAATAGCCAGCAGCAGATAGATAAATTCATTACAATAACTGGTAGGAAGAACTGGGGTAGTTGAGTTGGTACCGGGGGCTGGAGAGAGCTTGTTAAAATGTTTGCTGTGTAAGCATGGGGACCTGAGTGTGATTTCCAGCATTCTCAGGTGTGGTAGCACACACCTATAATCCAAGCTGATAGGGAGACAGAGACAGGAGGATCCCTGGACCTGCTGGCCAGCCAGTCTAGCCAAACCAGAGAGCTGCAGGTTCAGACAGAGACTCTGTTTCAAAACCACAGTGAAGAATGATTGAGGAAGACACCTGACACTGATCTCTAGACTCCACATGGACATACACAGTTACCAGGGGATCTCAGGAGTCTGTCTGTCTGATCCCCTGCAGCTGGGGGACATGTTCGGAATGTGGTGCCTCTTTAGCTCCTAGACTTCTGGTGAGAGTCAGTCACCTGATGGGACAGATGTCTTACCTGTTGACCAGGATGTAAAGTCCCTGGCAGCACTCTGCTGGCAGCGTCTACACAACACCAGCTACACCTGTGCTTGGCTCACAGCACATGATTCTCTGGAGTGAATGAGGCCTCGGAGGAGAGTTTTCTCTTCAGCTGCCTTCCTGGCTGGATGGCTTTTGCTAACAAGCTGTTCTGAATCATGTTGGTTTTGCATTTCAGGACTCGGCTCCGCTTTTCAGGCTGTTGGGCAAAAACAAAACCCAAGGGTTCCCTTTTAAGGAAAAGACCCAATGTTTAAGTCCACAGTGAAAAGAAAATAATGAGTACTCCAGGGGGATCTTGAAGTCAGGGCTGGGATCTCAATTTTGTTATAATTATTTTCCAACCAGCCTGAGAGCTATGAAACAGCTCAGAATTCCCCTTAAACGCAATTAGTAAATAACCTCAAATAAGGGAGTCAAGGACGGTTCCTGGACCAGAGTCACTTGGGGAGGGTTGGAATGGAGGATGTCTCCCTTAGCTGGGGATAGAAGTTCTTTGCCTTAGCAACTAGCTGCTGATTCTGAGCCAGGGAAAGAGTTAGAGAGAGAAAGCAAAGGGAAATGCCATCCTTGTTTTGGTACATGAGCCAAATGGCCATAAATACGAATTCTTCATATTAGATCATTATTGAGAAATTTTTGGTATGTCAGTAGCATTACAGTTATGCTGCTGTTGAAAGACTCAGGGGTAAATGATTTGCAAGTCATAGGGAGGGATGATCAGCTACTGAGTGTGCCTAGACTCAGGCTAGGTGCCTAGCTCCAGTAAGCCTCTCAGTAACTAGCTAGGGACCACCAATTGATTAGTCAATCAATCATTTTTGAATTTATTTTTATTTTTTATGCACATGAATGTTTTTCCTGAATAAGTGTACCTGTGTTGCACAATGCCGGTGGAGGTCAGAAGAGGGCGCCAGATCCCCTGAAACTGGAGTTACGGATGGTTGTTAGCTGCCATGTGGGTGCTGGGAACTCAACCTGGGTCCTCTGCAAGGGCAGACAATACTCTTAATATCAGAGCCATTTCTCCAGCTCTCTATCAATCTTTTAATCAATCAAATTCTGGTTGGACAGTAAACCAAGTGCCTGGCCCTCCCTAGCAAGACCAGCCTGGGCCATGGGTGTAAACCAAGTTCTTAGCCCTGAAACCTGCAGGAGCTAGCCAAAGGTTAGATGATTTCCAACCCCAGACCTTGCAATTAGATTGTCTTTGGAAACCTTGAGGCTCCCCCTGCCTGAAGCTGCCATTAGCCCTTCACCAAGCCCCTTCATATCTGTTTCTTTGCTGTTTCCTCCTTCTTCTCAGGAGACCAGATCCATCAATGCCCTCCCTGGCTTTGGTGAAATTCCAAAGTCACCATAAGGAACCAGTTGAGATTGCTTATGGCCAGTTGACTCTTCATTTTAACTTTCTATTATGAAAAATGTTCAGCACTTAGAAAAGTCAAAAAAGTAATATAAGACTCTTCCCTTGCCATCACCCACATCTGCTCCTTATTTTAGATTGAATTCTTGAGCAAGTAACCCAAATGCATCCCAGAATTCTTTCAACAGCAGCATAACTGTAATTGTCCCTAGCTAGTTACTGAGAGGCTTGTTGGAGCTAGGCACCTAGCCTGAGTCTAGGCACATTCAGTAGCTGATCATCCCTCCCTATGACCTGCAAATCATTTACCCCTGAGTCTATCAACACTTTCCTGAGTAATGCCTGGAAATAATTTCCTTTCTGCACTCTTTGCAGATTCTGGTCTTAACACTTCTTTGGCTGCTTAAATTTTATGAGTGATTTTAAGGAGAAAGCCTCTTACTTAGATGTTTCCTAAATAACGCTAATACTCAGTGACATGTTCTTTCCTTAAGAAAGACAAGCAGAAAGAAAGAAAGAGAAAGGAAAGAGGAGAGGGGAGGGGAGGGGAGGGAAGGAGAGGGGAGGGGAAGAGGAGTAATTATGCTTAGCCAAGCAGTCAGCTGCATAGTCCCGCATCAATTAGCAATCAAGAAAATGCCCCATAGGCCAAAGTGATAGAGGAAATTCTTCAACTGAGAGTCCCTCTTTGCAGGTGTGTCAACTTGACAATCAAGATTAGTCATTCCAGGGGTTAGAGAGATCGCTCTGTGGTTAAGAGCACTGTCTGTTCTTGCAGAACAGCCGGGTTTGTATCTCAGCACCCACATGGAGGCTAACAACCATCTGTAACTTCAGTTCCAGGGGATCCGATGCCCTCTTCTGTCTTCCACGGGCATTGCATGACACAGGTGCGTTTGCATACATGCAGGCATAACACTCATACACATTGTATTAGTCACTTTTCTGTTGCTGTAATAAAATACCACGCTCAAGAGAATTTATAGAGATACTTTATTTGAGCTTATAGCTCCAGGTTCCAGAAGGATTAGCGTCCCTCACGGAGGGGAGGCGTAACGAGGGGGCCAGAGCAGGAGCGGAAAACTAAGCGCTTGCTCACATCTTCAAGCAGGCACAGGGAGTAGAGAGTGACTGGAAATCTGGCAAGGCTTAAGAACTCTCAAGGTCCACCCCCAGTGACATGCTTCCTCCAGCATGGCCACACCTTCTACAGCTTCCCAAAACAGCATCACAAACGGGACAAAATGTCCAAATATGTGGAGCCCATGGGGCATTCGCCTTCAGACCACCACACACATCATATTTTTTAAGTTTTAAAAATTAGTCATCACAAGGACTCTCTCTCAGTGGAAGGATATAAAATCCATGGACAAGCAAAGAATAACTCAGAACTACTGAGAAATCATAAGGAAGGTTCAGGCTGCCATTTTGATCCTTTCTTCAGGAGTCTCAGATGTGGACCTGTGTCTACCAGAAGTTAGAAGCCCTAGCTACAAAGAAGTCTGAGAAATGTAACCTTTAGCTGCAAGGCAGGAAGGCAAGCGAAGGGGTATACTGGGGCCCTAGAAGGAGTGTGTCTGTCTGAACGACTTTTCCAGCTCTTCTGGCGAAACCCTTGAAAAAGAAAGGGAACAGTAGAATCAAATAAATTAATATTATAAAAGGTTTTGGGGAAAAAAGTCTAAAGTTACTTTCTGCTTTCCAACTTTTTTTGACCTCTTATATTTGATTTTAAAATTTTTCCTCTCTCTCTGTGTGTGTGTGTGTGTGTGTGTGTGTGTGTGTGTGTGTGTGTCTGTGGGCACCTGTGGGTGTGGGTGTGTGCATATGTACGTGGAGGTCAGAGGACAACCTTGGTGATGGTTCCTCAGGCACCATCAACCTTGCTTTTCTGTGCTAGTATCTGCCATTGGCCTGGAGATCACCGTGTAGGCTAGGCTGACTGACCAGGGAGCCCCAGTCAGACTGAAGCCTCGCTTCAGTCCCCCAGTACTGGGATTACAGGGGTGGCCATCAGACCCTGCTCTTTCACATGGGTTCTGGGGATTGAACTGATGTCCTTGTGTTTGCACAGCAAACACTTTACTGAGCCATCTCCTCACTCCTCATATTTCATTTTAATGTTAATACTGCTATCACCATCAACTTTATAATGTGTTCTTTTATCTAGGTACAGTTATGACAATTTTTTCTTGAAATTGTCTGGCAAAGTTGATTTTCTAGATGAAAGCAGCAACTTATGCTGCAATCGCCCATACTTTAGGAAGCCTGGAGTGCCTCCCAGACCACCTTAAGAAGTGTGGGAAGACTCTAGAACGGCAGGACTGGTGGCCTGAGGTCTCTAGGGCTCACAGGACCTTGAGGTCACCAGGAACTGAATCAAGAATTCCTGACTGAGCTAGGCATGGTAGCATGCATCTTTAATCCCAGCACTCAGTAGGCAGAGGCAGGCGGATCTCTGTGAGACTGAGGCTAGCCTGGTCTACATAGCTAGTTCTAGGGCAGCTGGGGCTATAGGGAGACCCTGTCTCAAAACAACAACAGCAAATAAAAACCTCAAAGAATAACAAAAATGAATTCCTGACTGCCAAAGTTTCTTCTCTCACCTTTGGTAAGGTCAAGACTGGCAGGAAGAGTCCCGGGGTAGTGAGGGATGCTGTGTATCAGTCCTTCTCTGAGGAGCAGGGGATGAGAGAGAAGTGAGAACATCCTTGTCTCCTTTATAAATGTCACACACAGTTTCTGCTGCATCACTCACACAGCTCCCTATTGGTGTGCAAATTAATTCACCCCCTTTTCAAAAATGATGACTGCTTTCCATGAGTAACTCTCAAGTTTTCACTTGCAAAGTATTTAGCATTCTGATGAAATCTTGTTTAATGACATTTTCTTTGATAAAGTGGCTGTTATTAGATATGTGACCTGTGCCTAGGGATCATTTATCATCTTACAATCAATAAGATTGATTTAGCCTCTAAGAACTGAGATTCTGAGTGTTCCCCAGAGAATAGAAACATTACCAAGTGGTGACTGAGCCCTTGTTATGATGATGGATGACTGATGGACCCTTGACAAGAATGGAGTTCAAGAACACCTGGATCCCTAGAGCCCTTCCTTCCAGCCTCAGGATCGTTAATGGGAAATGGTCCAAACTCTAAATCTGCAGTGTCTGTATCTCTACTCTTGGAACTCAAGAATACCGATGCTCTGATTGCCCAGGTATCTTTTTTGAATGTATATATCTCGAATCAAGAGAATCATAGACACTTCCTGGTCCCCACAAAATCTCTAGAAAAATTAAGAAAGCATGCCTCTTAAATTCATACACACTTTATAAAGCAAGAGAAGTACATTTAGTTAAAGGGATGAGGAATGTCTAAAAATCAGAGGGTACAACAGGGTCTGATGGAGAACACAGAGTCCCAAACCATGCAAAGAGGGGAAAGAAGGAGCTGTGGTTAGAAGCAACTGCAACTTCGAGGAAGCTGGCAGGGATGACTGGAAAGGCTCTGGTAGGGCTGCGGCAGGAGAAGCAGCCCCTCTTCTTATGCCTAGGAAGGTAACAGGTGTCAATATTCAGGTCTGGGCAGTGATGAAGATGCTAAGGTCAAGAGCCATCTGTACACTTCGTGGTTAATGACCTAATAAGAAGCCGTGACTCCTAGATTCCCCATGGAGCTGCACACGTCTCATCACTGCTAATGGGCCAGGGTAAACAACAGCATGCACACAGGCAGGCTTTCAGAAAAACTCCGACTCCAACATGAACACAAAGTCACAGTTTATAAAGCATCCAGATAACTAAACAGAGGGCTACCTAAGGAAGCAGTTAATCAAATAAAACTTCACATAAATTTGAGAGCATGTCACATCAAGCCAAAACAAGTTACTAAAATTAAGGGCCAATTACAAAAACAGTAATGGCACATTCAAGTGGTGAGGTGGGATATTAACAGAGGGAGTCTACTGTCTCATAGGACAAAATGACCAGAAGAGGACACATGAGAGAAAGACTGAGACTTGGAGCATGATGTGGAAGGTCAGAATCATTAACTGTGAGTTTGGATGCATGACACTACAGGACATGAAAGGCAAGGTCAACCCTGTTTACCTTGACTGAGTGTCGTGGTGACACAGGAACTAACACAGAGAAGTAGGGACATTGCTGTGACTAACTCTGACCATGTAGTTCTTAGGTATTTAGAACTGGTCTGTGGGAAGGATTGGAAGGGTTTAGAGATGCTGGGTAGAGGCCCTGGGATGCTGTTGCAGCTTAATCAACAATTCTAGTGGGAACTCAGAAGGCTGGCATGCAGAGAGCAGTCTGCTCTAGCTTCTTTTCTGTTGCTGGGATAAAACACTCCAGTCAAAACAACTTAGGAGAGGAAAGGGTTTATTTCAGCTTGTAGGTCACAGTCTATCCTTGAGAGAAGTCAGGGCAGGTGTTGGGGGTCCCTATGCTTGGGGCCAGCCCGAGGGGACGAAGGGTCTCGCCATGGGGGCGGGGAGTAGGCATGGAATCAACACACACACTCCGGGGGCTGAGTGAGAAGCAGGCAGAGGCAAGCTGCTGCAGGCACCTTTTATTCAAGGAAGTACAAAGGGTCTTATAGGTCTGGTTAGCCAATGGCCTTATAGGGTGGGGTCCTGAATGCAGCCAATAGTGATCTGTCCCCAAGTAGGCAGGCTCTTTCCAGATGCTGGGCAGAAGCTGGTCTCAGGACCAGCCAGAGCAAAGTGCCACACCCATGGGAGCCATTCCTCTATTCCTCATAGCAGGTGACCTGGCTAAGGTCCATCCTGCATTATGCTCTACACCAAGGCAAGAACTTGAAGGCAGGTCTGTTTGCTATTCCAAATAGCTTCATCTCTGACCAAGGAACTCACTTCACAGCCAGGGAAGTACAGTAGGAACCATGGGGCATGCTGACCGCTGCCTGGCTGAATGAGGCTTATGCTCAGCTAACTTACTTATACAGCCCAGGGTCACCTGCCTAGGAGTGGTGCCACCCACAGTGGGCCAGACCCTCCTATGGCAATTAACAACCAGACAATCCCACACAGACATGCCCACAGGCCAATCTGATCTAGAAATTCCTCAATAGAGATTCTCCTCTCAGGTGATTTGTAGGTTATATCAAATTGGCAATTAAAGCTAACCAGGTCAGAGTGGTGGCAAGCCGTGACATGATATGTGATGCTGGTTTGGGGGCCGTGCAGAATTTAAGAGTTAGGGGATCATGAATGCCACCGAGAGTTGTAAAGAAAACCTGAGATACCAGGCCATGTGCCACAGTGTCATATTCTCAGAAGGAATCCCCAAGAGAGCAGTTGTGAAGCTGGGAGATCAAAGGCTGCTCTGCAGTGGAGACCCCAGGTGGTACCAGGATACCAGAACCTGAGATGCCTGCTGAGGAAAGCTGCAGTCAGCAAGTAGAGTCAGTCATGTTGTGGCAAACTAGACAATACCTGGATATTACCTGGGAGCCAGGGATTCAAACCCAGGTCCTCGTGCTGGCATAGCAAGCTTTCCTATCCTCTGAGTCACCCGTCAACTCTGCCCTCCATTTCAAAATGAGGTCTGGCCTCAAACTACCCATGTAGGTGGGGATGACCTTGAACTCCTGATCCTCCTTCCTCTACCTCCTGAGTCCTGGGATTACAGCATACGGCTCAACATCTGGTTTATGCAGTGCTGAGGATCAAACCCAGACCCTTGCACATGTTAGGCAAGCACTCTACCAACTGTCACATCTTCAACAAAAGCCTTTATGAATTTTTTACTTGGTTAATTTTAATTTAATCAACTAAAATATTGCATCTGAATTTTAAATAGCAGTTTGAAAGGTATTTTCCACCTTTGTTTTAAAAAAATTCTTCTAATGGTTGTGATTTTATTGTGTATATTTGGGTTTCTAATTTATTTGAAGTTTATCCTGTTATGTATCTGAAGTATGGACCTACAGTTTTCAGAACCAGCTATCTAGTTGTCTGAAAACCCACGATCCAATATCTCATCTTTTCTTGTGTCTTGAGACAGCTTTCCTGTGTACTGAGTTGACATACATATTGAATCTACACCGGGTCTTTTATTGTGCAGCATGGACCTACCTGTCCAGTAGATATTGCTAAAGCATTGTTTGAGTTTGTTTCTGTTGCTGTGATAAACACTATAACGTAAAGCAACTTGGGGTGGTATTTCATCTTGTAGGTCACAGTCCAACACTGAGGGAGGCCGGGGCAGGAAGAGAAGCAGGGACCATGGAAGAACGCTGCTTACTGGCTCGCTCCCCTGGATTGCTCAGCTACCTTTTTTATACAGCCTAGGTCCATCTGCCTAGGGATAACCCTGCCCACAGTGAGCTGGGCCCTTCCACATCAGGTAGCAGTTAAGACAATACCCCACAGAGACATGCCCAGTGGCCAGTCTTATCTGAGAAATTCTTCAGTTAAGAAGAATTCACTCTTCCCAGGTGACATGTTGAAAAAAACTAAGCCGAACAATAACTTTCATTATTGAGAGTTTCTCATGTGTTAATATATGGGGCTGGGACCCATGGTCTCAGTATTTTTCTCCTTTTCGGGGTTTTCCTGGGCAACTTTGCCTTTATATTTCTCCACAAGAACTTCATATTTTTTGTGTCAGGTTCCAGGGAAGACAAACATTGTTTGTTTTTGTTTTTTTTTTTTTTTTTTTTTTGAGACAGGGTCTCTAGCCCAAGCTAGCCTTGAACTTCTATGTATCTTAGGATGATGACTCTGAACTCCCGATCCAGCCTCTACATTCCCAATGCTGGGTGATATGTTTGCACCACTGTACCTGGTTTTACACAGTGTGAGGGATCAAACCAGGAGCTAGACAAGCACTCTATCAGCTGAGCTACATGTTTATTATTCTAAGGATCATATTAAATTCATTGGAAGAGTCTAGAAACTTTTATGTTTGTCTTTGTTTTTAATTTTAAAATTTATGGATATTTATAAATCAGATGCTTGTGGGTACCCGTGGAAACCAGAAGGGGGAGTTAGATCTCCTGGAGCTGGAGTTACAGGTAGTTGTGAGATGCCTGACATGGATGCTGGGAACCAAAGTCCAGTCCTTTGGAAGAGCAGTACAGGCTCTTAATGGCTGAAGCAGTTCTCCAGCCTCATGATTCTGTCTCTGTGTGCAAGAATACAGTGTGTCTTTCACTCGGGTCAGGTCAGTGCCTTAGAAATTTCAGTAGTGCTTTTTGGAGTTTTACAGATCAATATATATGCATTTTTAGTTTAATTTTTCCTAAATATTTTTATTTATTTAATTTTATATGTATGTTTTGCCAGAGTGTGTAAGTGCACCCATATCATGCAATGTCCACAGAGGCCAGAAGAGGGCGTCAGGTCCCCTGGAACTGGAGTTACAGGTGGCTATTAGCCATCATGTAGGTGTTGGGAACTGAATCTGGGTCCTCAGCAGAAGCAGAAATTGCTCTCAAATGCCAAGCCATCATTTCAGCTGCTCCCTGCATGCTTTACCTCACTGGTGTGAAAGGGAAGATGCAACATCCTTGTCGTGCCCTTGTTTCTGTCTTTAGCACGAAAGTCTTCCAACGACATAAGAAGCTAGCCTCTGAATTAAGACACTTCTATTTGATCAAAATTTGAGCTGACTCTTAAAGGATACTTTTATTATTTTATTTTTTATTCTATTTGTTATTTTTATTTTATGTGTATGGGTGTTTTGCTTGAAGTACACCTGTGTCATGCAATGCCTACAGCAGTCAGAAGAAGGCTTTGGATTCCTTGGAACTGAAGTTATAGATAGTTGTTAGCCACCATGTAGATGCAGGGACTCGAACCTTGGTCCTCTGCAAGAGAATCTCTCAGTCCCAGAAACTTTTATTTTTGTCTTATTATTATTATCATTATATTTATTATTATTTTGTGTGTTTTGTTTTTGAGACAGTCTCACTCTACAACTTAGTCCAAGCTGAGACTCACTGTTGCACAGGCTGGCCTAAACTCACGATCCTCCTGCCTCATCATGTCCTGAGTGCTGGGATTATGTATGCAAGCCACTGCATCAGTTGAATGATTCTTCTAGTCCAGGGTACCGGAATTGTTTAGAAGGACATGATGAGTGACCTGTAAGAACATAATGTGTCTGGAGAATAGATAGTGTTAGGAGAGCAGGAATCAGAGCTCACTGAAGGGCAGGGCATCGAGGCCTCACAGGGTAGACTAGAGGACTTGGACTTTCAGGCACGGATAAAAGGAAACCATGGGAAGGTTTTCCACAGAAGGGTAGAAAATGGGTTCATAAGAATCTGGACAGCAGCCGAGAAAAGTCACCAGCAAAGCATTTCAAACACAATTGCAAATCGGACCAGGGTCTGCCCAACTGAATCGGCTCAGAGAAGAGCAATCGCAGCCATGTCACCTTGCTTTTCATTTTTAAGTGTCCCTGAGAGGTGATCTAATCCCCAGTAGGCAGCCCTAAACACACAGACACACGAGCGCCACTAAATTCACCCAGTGCATTCTTCAGGTGTGCATAGTTATAACTATGTGTATGTGTACATAACAATAATAATCGGAGAAGAAGAAATCATGAGGGAGTGTGGGGACAGGGGAGGCCTGGACGGGAGCTGGGGGGATGGGATAATGCAGATCCACCGCTCAGGGGTGAAATTCTCACAAAATAAAAATACTATTTATTATTTGTTTCTTTGAAACAGCATTTATGTAGCCCTGCCCAGCCTGGAACACTATATGTAGACTAGGCTGGCCTTGAGTTCATAGAGATCAGTCTGCTTCTATCTCCTGAGTGCCAGGATTAAAGGTGTATGGCGCCAAATTCAGCAAAAATTATATTTAAAAAATTTTTTATAGAGCCAGTAGATCTATATGGGACTAAGCTAAAGACCTTTTCATTGCTTTCTGTTTCTAAAACCTGAGTTAGCGAGGGAGCCTTATTTTCTAATACTCACTCTCAGTCTTTTCCCACCTCAGCCTGGGTCAGGACTGGGCAGGAAGAGCTTGACCTGTAACAGATCTGTGGGCCCTAGGAGAGGGGGGCACATCTAAGGCACCCTCAGAGCAAACCCCAGGCAATGAGCACAGCACGGTCTTCTGTCCATTGGTTTTCCTGTGCCGGTGTGCTGGAAAGAGTCAAGTACAAAGCCTAGTCTCATGGACAAAGAAAACGATGTGATTGCTCATGAAAAATTCAGCTCTAATTATACCCCTGGGAGCCAGCGGGGGTGTGAGATAGTGTGCCTGGGTACTCATCTTGTTAATAGTTGTGGCCACTGGTACTTATTTTCCATCCCATTCATAAAGCCTTTGACAGACAGAAACTGTTTGCGTCAGTCCATAAAATTATAAGATAGAAAGGACATTTTGGGCATTCTTTGGAATGATTTTCATTTAGTCTGATCATGAAACTGCCCTTCTTCCTGTTAGTGCAATAACCCAGAAGATAAATGCAATATTGAGCTTAACAGGAGTTCTCAAAAGTGTACCCCAGGACTGGGGTGGTGACAGTAAAGTGCTTGCCACATAGGACCTGAGTTGGGATCCTCAGCCTCCATGTGAAAAGCAGCAGCAGCAGCAGATAGCTGTAGGGCCCCAGTGTTGGGTGGAGACAGAATGATCCTGGGGCTTGCTGGGCAGCCAGTCTAGCCAAATTAGTGAGCCTCGGGTTCAGAGAGAGACTGTCTCCAAAAGGAGTGGAGAACACTAGAGGAAGACAGCCAGCCCTGACATCTGCCTCCACACGTGTGCACACACGGGAAAATGAGCACTAATCCACACTAAGACACACCAGGGATTCATTTTTGCTGTCATTTAAAAGGCTGAAGAGATAGCTTAGTGGTTAAGAGCATATGCTGTTCTTGCAGAGGACCTGAGTTTGGTTCGCCGCATCCACATGGTGACTTCCAACCTTTTGTAACTAGAGTGTTGCATAGACTTGGTCATGTCACTCTCTGGCCCACAATTCTTCAAAAACTTAGTTTCCGCTAGACAACTCCATACTCTTCATGTTCTGGATTTCTCAACTTCATCTCCTGCAACACCAACTTCACCTTCAGGCATTAGCATGGCCTTGGCCACCAGAACTGTGCTAGGCCAGAAGAGATCACTGGTTAACATGTCAGGGCATCCCCAGCCTGTCCATGAGCGCAGAGCCTTGAAATATGTCATACTGGGGCTGGAGAAATGGCTCAGTGGTTAAGAGCACTGGCTGTTCTTGCAGAGGACCTGGCTGTGAATCCCAGCACCCACATGGCAACAACTCCAGTTCCAGGGGATTTGACACCTTTTGTCCTCTGCAGGTACTGAACAACACGGGTGCACTTACATACATGCAGGCCATACACTCATACACATAAAAAATTTTTTTAATTAAAAAAAGAAAATGTGTTATACATTAGATCAGACCCATCTAAGTTGATTAACCTGGGCATCAGCTCAATGACATACTAATTAACTGGCCCATACAGCACTCTGTGTGGCCTATGATTTATTTCAATCAGCATTGACAGCCAATTGGCATGTGGTCATTATCAGGTGGGTGCTAGAGTTTTGGAGCATGGGCGGAAAGGTGAGGTAGTTGGGGAACATCATCCCCCGAAAGGGCTGTTGCCAGATTCTGCTGTTTGCACATGCACAAAGAGGCTTTCCAGGGGGTGACTGGAAATCCCACCTCGCCCATCAGCTGAGACTGTCCTCTCCTCCCTGGGACACAGTTTTCTCATTGTTGTGAATGCACTATGCCAGAAACATAGACATGTCTGTCTTTCACAATGTCAGAGTTTATTGACTAACAGTAAATCACATGCTACATTGGTTTCCTCGGTTGTAATTTGTCAAATAGTCCTGATTTCCCGTGTTAGCTAGCAGTTGGCAATCACAGATTCTAATCTTAGCTATTTAACTTAATTACTTAATTCTAATCTTAATTACTAACATTAGCTCTTGGATCACACATTACACATCAGGCAGTAATATATTTTAACTTTATAGACCGGGGTGGTTTGAATGAGAGTCCGCTATAGGTTCAAGTCCCCAGCTGGTGGCGCTGTTTGGGAATTCATGGAATCTTTCAGAGCTGCAGCTTAAGAGTTTACAGCCTTGCTCCACTTCCAGTGCGGTCTCTGCTTTGAGTTTTCCATTAAAGATGTGATCTCTCAGTTTTCAGCTCCTGCCGCCATGCATACTGCTTGCCGCCATGCCTCCCCACCACGATAGACTCTTATCCCTCTGGAACTTTAAGCCCAAATAAACTCTTCCTTCTATAGTTGCCTTGGTCATGGTGTTTTATCACAGCAACAGAAAAGTAACTAACACATAGCTTTCTACTTTCAGGAATATTATTAACAATTTGTGCCTCATCGGTGGGAGTGGTCAAGCAGTATCAAAATACACAAGACTCAAGAGTCATCAATCTTTATCTGTATTTAAAATGGATCAAAATGCTGCTCTCTAAAATGGAGTCACCCAGGGCAAGGCATGACCTTAAAGCTTGTTCCATACAATATAAAGTGACTTAAAGTGGCGCACAGCCTAACCTGCGCAGTAACCTGGAGGCAGGGTAAACAGTATATTTTCTCAGGGGGAGTGACTTTTAACCCTTCACCTTGTCTGTTAATCAGGACCTCTGGCCAGATCAGAAGGGACAATATAACAGAGAAACCGCATGGTCATTAATTCTTTTATAGCACTCTACCAGGTAGGCTGGGTGGAACTTCCCTCTCTGTGGGATAGCTGGAAGCAAATGGCCTCTTTTAACCTAAGGAAATCTTCTTCCAAAGACATGCTACTCAAATTAGAGGTGAGGACAGTTGTCGTCAGACCTCTGTTTTGGAAAAGACAGAGTTGTCTTCTCTTCTGGCAGGTTGGCAGGCCTCCATGTCCTCTGGGAGATTTCCAGGTGGTGCCTGGTCGCCACAGGCGCATCTAGGGCAGCCTTTCCAACATCAGTAGAAAGACCTGGCCAAGCTGCCAGGTGGCCCCTGGAGTTTTCTGTGTGGAACAGCTGCGCCCTTAATGGGGGAATGCCTAGATAGAACAGCAGAGTGCCACCATCCTGGAGGAGGGAAGATGTTCTAAAGAGACACTTGTACCTTCCCCTTTGGGTGTCAGACTATTGAAACAATAAATGCCGAGAAATAGAAATTTCCCCTGGAATCTCATGCTGAGAAAGTGAAAGGGCTGAAAGTCGGTGCGAGCCAGGTGGGGAGCCTGTCCCCAGGAAGACAACTCACCCAGTTTGGACAACTCGTCAGACCGCCAGGAAGGAAAGGAGCTGAGACAGTAAAGATGGGCTAGACACACACCTCGACCAGAACTGCTTAGTTGTGCATGCCTCTTTTCCTCAATTTAAACCTAACCCTCATGTCTGGACCCCAAGGCTCACTGGACCTCTTTGTTCCTCTTCCCAGTGTGGTCACACTGAATAATCATCTTTCTCTGCTTTTCACGATGACTTGTCTCTCTAATTGGCCTACTGAGAATGGGAGGCTGAGTGTGGCTTGTTTGGGCTGCCAGGGTCTAGCCTCTGACACGAATAAGTTCAGTAACAGGAGGGAGGGCTGGTAGAGGAAGGGGGATCCGAGAGTCTGAAGGCCCAAGGGGGCCACAAATGAGCTTATGGGAAAGACCCAGATGCCAGCCTTGGGGAGTGCAGCCAAAGAGAGGAGACGATGGTTTGGAGACCAAGTGAAGCAGTGGTCCCTATATACCAGGAAGCAAGGAGAGGCTGACAGGGAACCTGAGCCATGGCTTGCTGGAGAGTCTCAGCATCTTGCTGCGGTCCCTGGGATTCATGGGAGCATTATCCAGTGGTCCCAATAAAGATGGCCACAAAGGCAGGTCTTATGTCTGTGCAGAGGACAGCTATGATTTCTGGCCAGAACAGGAGGAGGGCCGACTCGCAGGCAGACCCGCAGTGATGACTTCCATCATAAGGGCAGGAGAGTTCTGCAGGGAAGGCCTGGGCCAGTGTCCCAACACTCTTGCAGTTCACTTGTGACTATTCAGCTATTCTTATGAGAAAGGACTACAGCCCCCAAGAAGGAGGCCAAGTTTTCCCACTTGCCTTGTCCCCATTTACTTCTGTTTCTTTACCTAGTTCAACTACATTGTGAACTTCACCTGGACAATGAAACGCAAACTTGTAAAATTAATTCTTAGAAAACACCATTCTGCTGGCATTATGACTACACCAAAAATCTTGAACAGTGGCATAAAAATAGGAATGGTCTTCAGCTATGAATTTATATTAAGGTTGAAGGCTACAGCCTATGTCCAAACCTGCAAGACCATGCCTCTGACTTCCCCTCATTCTATGAAAATCCTGACGCTGCTTTTATCTGGGGGTTACCTGACCTTGTGTATCCTCTGATGTGTGCCAGATGAATGCAGTCTTTATTCTCCATGGAAGTACCTAAAATAACTTCCTTTTGATACTTGAGTCTCAGAAAAGTCAGTCTGGAAATTTATTTGGGTTGTGTGCCCCCAAAGCCATCCTTTGGGTCTATTGGCAGTTGGACAGGATGTTACAGGAGGAGTTAAGATCAGTCTATCATGATATTGAACTTTATGTGAGGATGCTTTTTCCCCATTATTTTTATGTAGGTATTATTTATTTGTATCTGTGTACTGTGTATGTATGGGGGGGTGGTCAGAGGATAACTTTGGGTGTCCGTTCTCTTCTTTTACCCAGAATGTGATAGCTAACTTGATACACTTGGAACAAGAGAAACTCAGTTAAAGAACTGCCTCTGTCAGACTGGTCTGCAGAGCGTTTTCTTGATTACTAATTGATGTAGGGGCCCAGCCTACTGTGGGCAGTGCCAGCCCTAGGCCTGGGCTGCATAAGAAAGGCAGCTGAGCAAGCCGGAGAAGCAAGCTAGTGAGTAACGGTCCTCCACCGGCTCTGCTCCACTTCCTGCCTTGGCTTCCTTCAGTGGTGAATTGTAACCTATAAGATGAAATAAACCTTTTTGTGCTGGATAGCTTTAGTGTCAACTTGATACACCTGTGTTGGGGAATTGCCTCCATTGGACTGGCCTATGGCCATGTCTGTGGGGTATTTTCTTGATTGTTAAGTGCTGTGTGAGGGTCCAGCCTGCTACGGGTGGTGCCATCCCTGGGCAGGTTGTTGACTATTGTATAAGAAGCCAGGCTGACCACGGGCCAGGGGAGCAAGTCAGTCAGCGGCATTCCTCCGTGGCCTGTGCTCCAGCCCCTGCCTCCTGGTTCCTGCCCCGAGTTCCTACTTTGGACTTCCTGATGAACTGTGTGACCCAGGAAATGTAACTGAAATAAACCCTTTCCTCTCCAAGTTGGTATTGGTTGGAGTGTTTTGTCACAGCAATTGAAGGCAAACTAGGACACCCTTCCTCCCCAAGTCACTTTTGGTCATGAGATTTTCAACAGAAAAGCAAACAAGGACACTGTGGGCTCTAAGGATTGAAGTCAGGTTGTCAGGCTCAGCAGCAGATACCTTTATCTGCTGAGCTGTCTCACTGACCCGAATGCTTTCCTAACAATAGGGTTGTGGAGGATTCTGTGAGGGAGATGGGGTCCTGAGGTGAGATGACGCCCATGTTTTAGAATCCATCTATCCAGAAAGGAGGTAGACTGGAGCAAGGCAGAAGGAGTTTGAAGATCTTTGGGTGAGTGATGAGTGTATCTTTCATCTCAAGAACAAAGAACATCAAAACCTAGAGCTTAGCTGAGCCTAGTGGCATCTGCCTGTAAATCTAGCACCTGAGAGTCTGAGGCAGGAGGATTGCCACATATTCCGGGCCAACCTGAGCTACAGTGTGAGACCCTTTCTCAAAAAATAAAATAGGGCATGCTTTATAGTGCATGATTACTTAATTTATGACCCAAGCTCCATTCTTCTGGAAAAGTCTCAGTTCTTCTGGGCACTCCATGAAGTCTCTGGGTCTTGCCAAAGTGTGGGGAGGGGAAACATTTCCCCTCGACTCCCAAGATCAGAGCTTCACACTTCCTCTCCTTTCAAACACAAGACCACCTGCATTCTGGGACAATCTCCCTTTGTGCAGCCCCAGCTAGTTTCAGGAATTTATCTCATTGTGTTCAGACACAGCCAGAAGCTTCCAAGGCAGGACTCCTTTGTTTCTTTTTTTCTTTGTTCTTTGGGTTTGGTGGTGGTTGTTACTGCTGCTACTGCTGCTGCTGTTTGGCTTGGTTTGGTTTTTGAAACAAGGTCTCATGTAGTCCAAGCTAGGCTTGAACTCCCCATCTTTGCCCTCAAACTTCTGGTTTTCCTGCCTCCACCTACAAAGTGCTGGGACTATGGGTGTGTGCTGCCCTCCATGCCTGTTTTCTGGCTTGTGCATACTTTCTTTGAAGCAAGAAGCACCAAACAAACTCAGTGAGGAGACTAAGGGAGAAACAGGGGACAAAAGGAAAACACGGCATGTTTCTTTCCCTTGTCTCTTGCCTTCTGTTTGCTTCACGCTGAGCCTGGCAGCCTGGGGTTTGGATTTACTAACTGGTTCATGCTCTCTGGGGCAGAGGATGGGCTCAGTCCCTATTCGGTGTAGACAGTTGGTGCTGCATCAGAGATAATTGTGGCATCAGTGAGTACTTGGCAGTCTTCAATAACGTTTTGCCATCCCATAATGCCTAGCTCTTTCTCCTCTGGAGTCAAAGTTGGAGTTCACTCCTTCCTCTCTGAGCACAGGAAATTCTGGAGCTGGGGACTCCTGTCTGTTCATCTCGGCACCCGAAGTCCTGAGAGGCAGAGGCTGAATGAAGAAAGACTGAGTGGGTCACTCTCTGGAACGTCCCGAACTCTGTGCCTGCCATGGGAGACCTGCATGCTGTGGGTGCCTGAGGCCTGTGTGTGGGAATGGCAGTTGACACCAATCTGTTCAGCTCAGTGGATTAGAAGTGTGAGCTAAACAAGACAAAATATACCACAGTCAACCTCTAAAAACATGAACTTGAGTTGGGGAGAAGTTGGGGTAAAAGAACATGGATGAGGACGACATAGAGACCTGGGCTGAATCTAAACCTAACATGGGTAAACAGTGCGATATAGACAGCCTGATAACCATGGTCACCACCCAAACAAGAAACCAGGTACCGAGCATCATCCCAGAGCTCTTCCACCCCACCATGAGCCTGGGCAAGACGTTTCCCAGAGTGCAGGACCAGCGCCCTGCATCCAGCTCGCCAGAACACAATGGCCAATGAGAATGCCCGGAGCCAAATCATCCAGGAAGGGGGGATGCTCAAAACCTTGCCTCTCTAACACATGGTGACAGATACACCAGGTATCTGTGTGGGGAAAAATGAACACACATCAAATTACCCCGCACTGTACACAGAAAGGGGCTCAGGTGGTCACACAGCTAAACTGTAAGTCCTAAAAGGGTAAGGTTATAGAGCAAAAGAGGAAAAAACCTGTGGCCTTGGGATTGGCAAATGTTCCAAGAGCATAAAAATATGAACTCTAAAGAGAAGAAATCATAAAATGGACTTCATCAGAGTTAAAAAAAGGAAACATTGTTCTTTGAAGAATACCATTAAGAAAAGTACAAACAATTGGGAGAAAATATTTGTAAGTTGTATAAAACAATGTGTGTCAGGCTCTAACATTTAGGGTTGTTGCATAAATCCCCTCCTCACGCTCTAGTGGGTGGGATGTAGTTAATCCAGCTGGATAAACGGAAAAGTGATCTTCCATTTAGAATGATTTACAAAGGTATAGAGTCTCTAGGGACACGCGCCATGCTCTCCCACCGGCAGCCGACCCCCCATAGTTTGGAACCCTGCGTGCTGAGCGCAGGCTTCTCAGTTCATTCCACTCATGAGATTCTTGGATGGTGGGGGGTGTGGCACGCTGCTTCCGGGGTTCCTGTCTGTCTTCGTGGGCCTGGGATGGGGCATTTTCTCTTTCCACGTGGATCCTAGTAATCTCTGCTACTCTCCTCAGCTTGTGGCCATGATGGTTCCACCTACTCCCGCCTCTCTCCTCCCCTATTGGGCAGAGGGCGGGACTTGCCATAGAATGAACCAATAAGAAACAAAAACTCCAGAGAGACAGTGTCTATGACTCTACAAGTGTGGTCATGACCTCTCCAATGATAGCCACAGCACTGGCTGCAAATGAGACCCTTTCAGAGTAAGCCTAGAAAACAAATTCCAGTCAGTTCCTCATGGAACAAATCCACGTGGGCATCCTTCCCTGAAGTTTTCTACCTGCATTCAGTGGCAGTATAGACTGTGCTGGTCCTTAGTATCATCTCCTGTACATGAAACATCCTCTCCTGTGCAAGGCAGTGTCATTCCAATCCTCACCTCTCCCATCCCCAGCACACCAGCACAGAGAACAGGTGCAGTGTCCTCTACATGTTGGTTAACCTCGACTCCCATCTGTTCGTATCAATCCTACTCTTTAGCTGAACAAACCTAGTGTGCTTAGCACAGCCCTAGCAGCAGCTGAACTCGTTTCTCGTTCCCCCAGGAAGATCTGCACCACCAGCCTGGCTCCCCATCACTCTTCAGCCAAGCCTCTACATTCACATCCCCTTTGCATGGTGTGGCCACTTCCTTCTTCAACCTGTCTGTGATGGCTTGGTGTGAAATGTTCTCCAGACAGCAGGTATTTGAGAACTTGGTCCCCAGTTGGGACTTGGGAAGTGAGCACTGTAGAATCTCTAGGATGTCAGACTTTGGTGAAGCAAGGAGGTCCCCAGGTTACAGCCTCGCCCCACTTCTAGCTCTTGCCTCTACTTTCCAATCTGCTGAGATGGGAGGAAGCAGCCTCGGGCTCCTGCTGCCTCAGCCTCAAACCACTTCCCTCGCCATGCCTTCTGTGACCTTCAAACCATGAGACAAAATAAATCTTCCTTCCTTTAAGTTGTTTCCTATCAGGTATTTATCCTTAGCTATGAGAGAAATAGCCGGGGGATATCTAAGGCGGGGTTTCACAGGCAAAAGACAAGAGCTTCATCTTCAATCAGTAACAAGATCTAGCAGGGATCTATACCTAGTCACACACAAAACCATCTAATCTTCCATGGGTGCTAAAGCCATGGAAGCTATCCCTTTCTATCAGGCAGGAATCAGGCTCATCCATCGTCCACAAGGTAACAAGGTCAAAACATGTTTTAAAAGTACCGTTAGTTGAGAAAATTAGTGGAAGAGAAAATTACTATGTACTTTATATACCTTAACTCTCTCTGTATTCAGAGACTCTTCAGAGAGTCTTCAAAACAGCCATCATAGGTAACAGAACTGCCCTCCTTTTACATAGGAGGTTAGGCACTGGGGGGTGTATAGGAAATTATGTAAACTCTGTAGATAAGGGGAAATCATGCCACCTATCAGTGTCATCATGGGCATTATCTAGCAAGTGTCCTGGTGGCCCTATCATGCCTCAGGAGATAGAACCTTGATAATGCAGCATTTTGATTTTTTACTTAGTGTCTCACATGTTAACTAAACTAGTGTGTTAGCACTCCTCTACTATAACAAATATTGGAAACCATCGATTTATAAAGAGAGAAGGTCCATCTGAGTTCACAGTCTCAGAAGCTTCAGTCCAGCACCTGTTGCTCCCCATAGCTTTGAACATACCGCAGAGCATCATGGGGAAGGGCCTTGATGCTCCTTGTGGCTGGGGAGCAAAAGAGGCAAGAGGAAGGGCCATGGTCCCCACTGTTCCAGTAACCATGGATCTCCCACTAGGCCCCATCTCTTAACGTTTCCGCCATCTCCCAATGCGCCATGTGGGAACAATCCTTTAACACTTGGCCTTTGGAAGACGTGCAGACCCAAGCCACAGCTGTGGAGACTTTTGTCCTAGTTGAAGTGGCTCTAGGACCTGTGTTTGACTTCCCGCTAACTGAGCTGTTCTCTGTTCTACGTCAGCCTGGCTATTTCCATACGGTGATGAATCTGAGCAGCCTTTAGAGGAAGTCAGCTCACAGAGAGGAGGGTTCACTCTCAGCTGAGGATGCAGCGAGAACCTCAGATGTTCCCAGCTCTTTCCAGAGTCATCTCCACCAAAGCAGGGGCCACAGCAAGGTCTGATGCTCAAGGTGGGAACACTAGTGAGGCTGGGTCAGGTGGTCCTTGTGCACAGCCATGGGTCTGCCCAGGACAGGGACCAGGAAAAAGGTAGGAAGGAGGAGGCATTGGCTGGAGAAAGAATGGTATGTGCTTCATCACTCAGTAATGAAAAATCACCACCAAAGTCATTTTACACAATAAAAACTAGCCTCCTGGGTGAATTACTTTCCTTGTTGCTGGACAAGCATCTGACAAGAAGCAATTATAGGGGAAGAATTTGTTTCAGCTCATGGATTAGGAGGTAGAGCCCGTCGTGGCAGGGGAGGTGTGGGATGGCAGCTCTGAGATGGCGGAAGTGTGTGAGCTGGGACTCCTCACCTCTTCACATATTGGTAGAAGCAGAGAGAGGGGACAGCTGGTGCTCAGTCCACTGTTTCCTTTTCTGCCTTTTATTCATCACAGTTTCCCAGCCAGTGGGATGGTGCTGCCCACAGTCAGGATGGGTGGGTCTTTCCCGCTCAGTAGAACCCTCTGTAAATGTCTTCCTGGACACATCTAGTTGATTCCAAATCTAGTGAAGTTGGTAGGGAAGCCCACCGCTTTGCACTGCCTAACATAATTTATCAAAAAAGGCAAATCCTTTCCGAGTTGTAAAAAGGGGGCTGGAGAGGTGGCTCAATGGTTAAGAGTGCTTCCTGCTTTTCCAGGACCAGAGTTGGTTCCCAGTACCTATGCTGCATGGTTCATAACTGCCTGTAATTGTAGCTCCAACAGATCTGGTGCCCTCTGCTGGCCGCCACAGGCATCCTCACACATGTGGCATATATTCTCACACACACACATACACACACACACATGCATGCACGCATGCACGCACGCACACAAATAGCCAGGTGTGGTGGTGAATGCCTTTAATCCTAGCACTCAGGAGGGAGGCGCAGGTGGATCTCTGTGAGTTCCAGGCCAGCCTGGTCTACATAGTGAGTTCCAAGCCAACTGGAGCTACATGTTAGACCTTATCTCAAAAACAAAACAAAAACAAAACCAGCAAACACTGGTTTACCTATGGTATGTGACGAAGACCAGAGACTGGTCCCATGAACTTGTCAATCAAATCTGTATTTTATCCAACCCATTATTTAAAACTCCATCACTATGAATAATACAGAATGACTTGAATTTTAAAAATAATAACACTGTGAAATGAATGCAGTGCTAATGAAATGTAATACCAATTAGTATTTCTGAAGTCATGTTTCCAGAGAAGAGGTGGTGGTAAACACAGAGGGTAATGAGCTCATCTGCTGGATCAACTGACACTGTGAGCGTCATCTTGGCTGGTAGGGTGCTAGACACGTAGGTGGAACATTGTTGGTCCAAGCAGAAACATCAGAACTGACCTAAAAATGTCAGCGCATCATTAAATGACTTGAGATACTCCACACCCACTTTTTCAAAATGAGGTGTGCCTTGCTGTGTCCTGGGAAGGCAGTCTTGGTTCCTAGGGCCTGGCACACAGACAGCATGGATATACATGTAGTTATTGAATGAGGATGTGAATTCATTGTTAAGCGAACAAAAGTAAACAGTGCATAGAACAGAATTCCATTTATTGTCTAAAGGGGATGTAATGACTTTAGATATGTTTATTTTTCATATCTGTATAAACACAGAAAATATCTAGATGTATATATACCAAAGTGTGACCATGGTTACCACCAACAGAAGAACACAGAAGATGTAGAGGGGATTTTTCACTGTAGAAAAAAAACAAAAACAGGCTCTAGTTAGATAAATGCTCAGTGCTCAAGGCACAAATAACAGGAGTAAGAGATGGCACTTTGTATCCGTGCTGGTGAGGATACCTGCCACCCCGACATCTTGAGTTCAATCCCCGGGACCCACAAAGTGAGAGGAGAGAACTGATTCCCAAAGTTGTTCTCTGAGTCATTCCTGTACACCATGGCACATGTGCGCACGCGCGCGCACACACACACACACACACATCATAAACAAATAAACAAAATGTTATTTTAAAGTAAAAGAATATGTGAAACCTATAAATGGGTTGTGTCTGATTTCTGTTGTTTGTGATAAGATCTCATGTAGCCCAGGTTGACCCTGAATTCCTGATAGTCCTGTCTCCACTGAGTACTGGGATTACAAATGTGCACCATCATATCCTGTGATTATGACTAGCATTTTCTTCTTAGATATTTTTACTTATTTATTGTTATTTTGTATGTATGAGTGTCATGATGATCTTCTTGACAGACCAAAGAATTAAGTTAGCAGCCGTGATCAGGCAAGTTCTACATAAATAGATAACATTCTGTGTGTACATCCATGAAAGGGAATGTATGTCCGAGAAGACAGTGGAACAAGATCAAAGGCAAGCTCAACGATCAAGAATGATGTTGGGGGTGGTCAGGAGAGATAGCTCAGTGGTTAAGAGGACTTCCTGCTTTTCCAGAGGACCAGAGTTTGGTTCCCAGCACCTACGATGGGTGGCTCTCAACTGTCTATAACTCCAGCTCCAGGGGATGTGATGCCTCTGGCTCTTTGGGCACCTGCCCTCACATGCACATACCCACACTCACATTCACACATACACATAATTAAAAAGTAATCAAAATAAACTAAAAAGAAAAAATGATAGAGACCTCTCTGGGTAGCCTCACAGGCAGCAGAGACAGGAAGACAAAGGTGCAGGCCACATGCCCAAGTGTGAACAATAAGGCTATGTACTTCAGATGCTTTCTGAGTGTTTTGAATGAAAAATGTCCCCCATAGGCTCATAAGCTCTTGGACATTTGGTCCCCAGTTGGTGATGCTGTTTGTGGGGGGAGGGTTTATTTAATCCTACACTTCCCATTCATCACTGAGGGAACTCAGGGCAGAAACTGAAGCAGAGACCATGGAGGACGCTGTTTGCTGGCCAGGACCAGCTGTTTGCTGGCCAGGACCAGCTGTTTGCTGGCTTGCCACCCCTGGCTAGCTCAGCTACATTTCTTATACAGTCCAGGCCCATCTGCCTGGGCACGGCACACTCACAGAGATCTGGGCCTTCATACATCAATCATCAATCAAGACATAAATTAGCAATTAAAAAATACCTCACAGACGTGGCCACAAGCCAATATCACGGAAACCACTCTTCAGTAGTGAGGTTTCCTCTTCTCAGATGACTCCAGGTTTGTGTCCATTTGACAGCTGAACTGAAGAATGACATTACCAAATAAATGGGGTCTCTTTACTCTTTGAAGGTAAGAATTCTGATAGAATGTGATTAACAAGCCCGTGGGCATTTTATCCAAATAAAGCTGAGTCCTACAGCAACAAGAACATGTCATCAGAAACAAGGTGTCCCAACCTCTTCCGAGCACCCAGCTCCTGAAGGCTGCGGGGTCACTTCATTGTCTTGGCGGAAAGTGGTATGATCTAACAAGTCTGCACCCAACAGCTTTGTCTTTCATAAGCAGAGAAAACACATACATTCTTTTCAAAGCTAGAACCTACAATAGACAGGGTGGCAGTTAGAGCACAAATCTGGGTACACAGGAGGCAGCACCCAAGTCAGAGAGTCTTTCAAGCTGTTGTAAAGATTTAAACTACTGAGTCCGGTAACTTAGACAGTAAGTCTGGAATGAGACTTTCTAATACGGAAGTCTTTAAAAATGTTTGATATATGATATACATATATTTTATTTGCACATATTGTGTATAAATAATTTCACTAGCAAAAAGTCAGCATGGGCTGGGGAGAGGGCTCAGCGGTTAAACTGCTTGCCACACAAACATGAGGGCGTGAATTCAGATCGCTGCCTCCCACATAAAAGCGGGATACGGTGGTGCATTCTTATAACTCCAGGGCTGGAGGTGGGGTCAGAGACAGGAGGGTCTGGGGGCTCACTGGCCAGTCTGTCTAACTAAAATGGCAAGTTCCAGGTTCAATGAAAGACCCTGCCTCAAAAGCTAAGGTGGAGGGGCTGGAGTGCTGGCTCAGCAGTTAAGAACACTAGCTGCTCTTGTGGAGGACCCAGGTTCAGTTGCCAGCACCCACATGATGGCTTAAAACTGTCTATAATTTCAGTTGCAGGGAATTTGAAGCTCTCTTCTGGCTTCCATGGGCATTTCACAACATGGGTATACTTACATACATGCAGAAAAAACGAACGTAAAATAAAAACTCAAGTGGAAAGCAATTGAAGAAGATACCTGAAACTGACAGCTAGCGACTAGATACACATTTACCTGTACCCACATGTGCACACACACACACACACACACATACACACGAAGTCCTGAGAAAAGATTTACAAGGATGCTGGTTAGCATAAGGAGAAATCAACAATATAAATATCCAAACATGGAGGAATTGGTTCCTTAAATTGCAGTGCATGTGTAAATAGTGGCCTTGCTGCCCACTGAGGCATTCCTGATGGATTCCCCACCTTTGGGACATATGACAGGATCACATTTCTGGCTCATTATGACTAGGGGAGGTCATACAACCTATTGTGACTGGTTACCTGTAAGCAAAGTAACATGTGCCTGTTCTAATCCAAGGGTTTAGTTACCAAAAGCTAGTCCCTCCCAACCTGTCTCACTGCCCAGCAGAGTCATAGATGTGGCTGCTCTAGTCCCAGGCCTGGAAATAACAGCAACATTGATCTAGAGCAGCAGACTCCCTGCATGCAGCCTGAGTGAAACTCACAGTGTGATTTGTGTCTGTTTGCTGTTACTCTCAGAGGTGTTAGGGTCAGAGCCTGGGTCCAGCAGCCTTAACAAGCTGGGCTTGGTCTCCCCTCAGCAATAGACCAGGTAAGCAGACATGCAAGTAACAGTGAGAAGCAGAAAAAGAATGTTCAGTCAACGTGGCCACATTGGAAAAAGGAACAAAGAGCCCCAGTGACCCCCAAGTCCATCTATGAGGAATCCTGAGTTTGGTTCAGGTTCAAATAGAGGGCGAGAGGCACACAGAGCTAAGCATCCCTGGTCAGGGCTGGTCCCACTGCATCACTGTCTCTGCTACAGTCCCCTCACGGCAGTCTGGCAGGTTGTCGGCACTGTGGGAAATCTCTTCCTAAGAGAGAACTCCCTCCCTGGCTGGTACCAGGTCTCTGGTTTTCCCTTTTCCTAGCCTGAGACTCCCGAGGAAGTTCCATTTTCTTGGGATCTACAGTTTCAGGAGCCAGATAGTCAAAGGGAGGAGCCCAAATGTGTCTTTAGAACATCTTCATTCCTGTAAGAATGGTTACATTAGAGCAACACAGCCTGGCCTGACCTCTGACCTGACGAGCATGGAGGAGATGCAATACAACCACCCAGTGTAGATAAGACCCAGTGCATGGAGATGACAGTGACGTATACTGATAACTCACCAGCACATTAAAAAGCAGCCAGGGGCTGGAGAGCTGGTTCAGCAGTTAAGAGCACTGTCTGCTCCTGTAGAGGACCTGGGTTCAGTTCCCAGCATCCACATGATAGCTAACAACTGTCTGTATAATTCAAGTTCCAGGGGACCTGACCCCCTTTTCTGGAAGGTATTTCACTCATGTGATACACTTACATACATGCAGGTAAAACACCCATACATATAAAATAAAATTAAATAAATCAAAAATTTAAAGCATTCATATTGAAATGTACATTTGATTTTCTTTTTAAAAAAGACTTTATTTTTTATGTATGTGTTTGTGTGTGTGTGTGTCTGTCTGTCTGTGTGCTGCTCATGTGCAGGTGCCCACAGAGGCCAGAAGAGAGTGTTGGATTCCCCTAGAGTTACAGCCAGTTGTGCACCACACAGTGTGGGTGCTGGGAATCAAACTCCAATCCTCTACAAGAGCAGCAAGTGCTTTTAACTGCTGAACTATCTCCCCAGCCCCCTGATTTTCTTTTTTTAAATGTGTTAATAAAGTGACTTCACATTAAAATTCTCTGAAGTTGAATACAGTTAGCTTAACTGACATGAATTTTGTCTTTAGTATGTCGCCTCATTTTGTTTGCTTTTCTCCCTGGAATTATCATCTTTGTAGAGTGAACTGGTCTTATAGAACTGTCTTTCCTTTCTCCTTCCTTTTTTCTGATTTAGACACACTACCCTAGAAGTATTGGAAAAATTTCCATATTCCACTTGATTATACAAAATAGGAATTCTAGGTAAAATGGTAATTTTTAAAGATGTCTTTTTATTAGTTTTATCTGTGTGTGTGTGGAATGGGGTATGTGCACCGTGTGCGGGTGTCTGCAGAGGCCAGAGGCATTGGCTCCCTGGAGATGGAGTTACTGCTGGTTGTGGGCTGCCGGGCACAGGTGCCTGCAAACGGAGCTTGGGTTCTCTGCAAGAGAAGTGTGTGCTCTTAGCACTGAGCCCTCCCGGCATCCCTGCAAGAAGGCAAGTTTTAATCCCTTAAAACCTTGTACTATTTGCCAGAATAATTGGGTGGGCTTGGTAACATTTTGGCCGCTTTTCAATTTCACATATGTTATTTGGCCTCTTTAAACTTTCTGTTTCTTTTGTCAGTTTGATTATTTGATTCTTTGCAAATGAGTTTTCCCCTCTGGCTTCCAAATTTATTTTTATGGCTGTTTTTCCTTTTGTGTGTGTCTGTATGATTCGTGTATGTGTGTGCACATGTGTGAGTGCTGGTGCATGCATAGTGCAGTGCATAGTGTGGCACTCAGAGGACAACCCCGGGCGTTGGTTCTCACTTCCACCTTCTTTGAGACAGGGTCTCTTGTTCACTGCTGCATAAACTCCAGGCTACGTGGCCCAGGACGTCCCAGGGTGTCTCTTATCTCTGTCTGCCGTTTCACTGGAGGCGTGCTGGGATTATAGACATGCACTGCTCTGTCCTGCTTTACATGGATTCTGGAGATCTGAACTTGGCTCTGAGGAGCAGCAAGTGCTTTACTGCGGAGCCATCTCCCCAGCCTCCAAATTTATTTTTAGTTTTATATGCTATCCTAGTTTGCTTTAAATTGCTGTGATACGACACTGACTGATAAGAACTTGGGGAGAAAAGTGCACCTTACCACTTCCAAGTGACCTTCCATCACAGATGCGAGTCAGGCTGGAAATCAGGTCAGGGATCTGGAGGCAGAAGTGAGGCACAGACCGTGGAGGAATGCTGCTTTCTTGCTTGCTCCCTCTGCTACATGTGCTCAGCCTGCTTTCTTAGACAATCCAGGACCAGCTGCACAGGGGTGGCGTCACCCACATGGGACGGTTCTCCCATAGCATTCTACAATCAAGAAAATGCCTCACAAACATCCCCACAGGCCGATCCAATAGAGGAAATCCCCCAGTTGCAGTTCTGTCTTCCCAGGTGTGTCGAGTTAACAAGCCAAGTCAACGGTGACGTGTACCATTCCCCGCGGTTACACAGAACTCCACCGTGTTTGCAGGCACTGGCAACTTCATCGTTGCCAGTATTGGTCCTTGGTGTCTGCTCTCATCCAATTGAGAGAGAGTAGAGTAAACAATAGACGCGAAGAAGACACGAATGGAACAGGACACCAAATCATATAAATATGTTTTTCTTTCTTGTCCTCTACCCACCTCCCTTTCTTGAGGTGCTGGCAGTTGAACCCAGGACCTTGCACATGCTAGGCAACACTCTGCTGCTGAATGACATTTCCAGTTCTTTCTTATTTCTTTTTGGAGGAGTAAGGGACACAAGTTCCATTCATGTCTTCTTCGCACCTATTATTTACTTTGCTGTTCTTTTCTTTTTATTTAGCATTTTGAGTTAAAAGCACAAAAAAATTAGTTCGCATCCTGGGCTGGAGAAATGGCTCAGTGGTTAAGAGCAGTAGTTGCTTTTGTACAGGACCCAGGTTTTGTTCCCAGCACCCACATGATGGCTCACAATCATCTGTAACACCAGTTCCAGGATCCTACACTGAGTTCTAGCCTGCAGGGATATTGCACACATGTGGTATACTTACATACATGCAAGCAAAACACTCATACACACAAAACAAAAATAAAATCTAAGCAAATTAAAAATAATATCCTAATAAATATATTAAAGCTACAATTTTATTTCATTATGACACTGGTTGCATCCCACAGATTTTTATATGTAATATCTCTTGTCATTCTTTTATAATTAGTCCATAGTTTCAGTTTGACTTTTTTCCTCTTCAATTGAAGTAATTTAAAAGAACTATTTCTACCCTAAATGAATGAATGGTTTTGGGTGGTGGTAAAAATAATTGCCATCCTTTGTCGGTTACTAGACTTTCCTGTAGAGGTTTTTCTTTTCAGAAAGTCTAAAATTCTCCTTCTTTCTTCTTCCATGCTGTTTAGGACTTTCTTTGTCAGCTATAGAGTTCTTTATATAGCTGTTACGTGGATCTTAGTCAGTGCTATTCAAATGCTTTTAGATCTTATTTGCCTATGTCTATCAGATGGAGATAAGTTAATCTCTGTATCAGAAACTATCACTATAAAACAGACCACCTTCAAAGCAGATGGCTCAGGACAGCAATCATTTCTTATCTGTGGTCAACAAGGGTTTCATTGATCTAGGACGGGTTACTTGGTGGTAGCTAGGACTCTTATGGTGTCTCTGCTCTTAACTGTAGGTCTGTAGGTCAGCTGGGGAGACCAGTTGGTTCTGGACCCTGAGAGGTTTCAGATTTCGAGTTCAGTGTGGGATGGGAGGGCTTTGAGGAAGACCGTTCTTTTGGGTTAAGAGATTTATTAAAAGAGTTATAACACTGTGGGGAGTAAGAGAGCAGGAGTAGTGGGATCTGAGAAGAGTTCAGGCCCGTGAGGCAGAGTGGGGTCCCTTCTTCTAGGTGTCAGAAGAAGAGGGGAGGTTCTGTGGAGTCAGGCTGTCTCTGATTCCCCAGCAGGCAGCAGGGTGTAGGAGGGGATCTGGCGTTGCCAGGAAGGACCATGTTACTCAGAGGATGTGGAAGCAGTGAGGAGAGGCACATCTCATTGAGGTGTACCCATTGTCAGGGTGGAAGGATGTGTCTCCATCAATCGCCCTCTGATGTTAGAGTCTGGCAACCTGAGGTCTGAAAACATCCTTGGGGAAGTGAAAATGGCACCTGTCTTCTGTCTTCCATGAACCTGGGGAGTCTGTAAGGGGGTTAGAGATTCACAGACAGGCTCTAGGTAGGAAGCTTTCAATTTCCTGAAAAGGCTGTTGCAGATGGGTGAGGCCTGAGGAGCATCTGCTCTGGATTCTCACATGCATCTGTGGGTTAGTGGGTGAGCCCTACTCCAGGGAGCAAGGCTGGATAACCCTGTTCTTACACAATCAGTTTGTTGATCCAAGAGTTAGAAGATTATGCACCTATGTTAAGAATCGGCCTTGTCTAGTGTATAGTCTGCACTGAATCTGGCCTCACACTCTAAAGACCCACATAGTGTGTTGTGTAGTGGTCCATAAAATATATATCTGAATTGTAGTCCCCAGTGCTCACAAATGTTTAGAAACAGTGTCTTCAGATTCAGTTAATTCAAGTATCTTAATGTGAGATCATTCCTTCATATCATCCCTAAATCTGATGACTAATGTCCTTATAAGGGAGCAAATGGGCCTGGGAAGATAGCTCAGCTGGTAAAATGCTTGCTGTGAAAGCAGGAGGATCCGAGTTCGACCTCCTAGCACACTTTTAAAAAGACAGATGTGGTAGTATGTGTTTGTAATCTCGATGCTGGGCAGGTGGAGACAGGTGGATCTCTGGGTTCCCTGGTTAGGTAGCCAAGTCCTAGTGAGAAACCTTACAAAAAAACCAGCAATTAAATAAACCAAGATGTATAGCCTCCTGAAAAAAGAATAACCAACATAGAAGGTTGATCTCTGGCCTCCATATGCACACATTTACATGCACATACAGAGAGGGTAGGCAGAGAAGGAGGAGGAGGAAGAGGAGGAGGAGGAGGGGGAAGAGGAAAAGGAGGAGGGAGACGAGGAGAAGGAGGAGGGGGAGGAGGAGGAGGGGGAGGAAGAGAAGGAGGGAGAGGAGGGGAAGGAGGGAGAGGAGGAGGAAGAGAGGGAAGAAACAGGGTTAGATCATCGGCCTGCCCCTTTCAAACACTGGTCACTCTAAGAAATCACTGGAGAAATCAGGCTATTCACCCTGCTGCTTGTCCCTTGAGACACCAAACTGACAACCCCTCTGTGTGCACACAGATCTCAGAGGAGTGATAGGCAAACCCAGTCCTAAAAAGATATAAAAGTCAGAACAGCGACTAAAGCAACTGCTCAGTGGTAAAGAGCACTGACCTGCTCTTGCAGAGAGCCCAAGTTCAGTTCCCAGAACCCACATGGAATGTCTGAAACTCCAGTTCCAGGGAAGTCAACACCCTTGCCCTCTTCTAACCTCTGCAGGCAGGTGATAACATGTACATTCAGGCAAAACACACACAATTTTTTTGTCGGAATACACCCTCTGTTTGGGAGAGTTCTGTGAACGTCTGCCCCGTGTGCTACCTACAATGCCATCCATCCTACCCTTTCACTTCAGCCTCTCTCCCGGTATTCTCAATGCCTATGATGCTCTCCCTATGCAAGGTCTCACCATGCTGCCTCTGGAGATGTGCTGTCCTCCTGATGTTTTCTCTCTCAAGGTCTCATCATGGATCTATGGTCACCAGACTCTCTCCGAATAAAGCTCTTTTCTGAAGGGCAGTTGGTGTCAACTTCCTTCTCTACCACACCAACCCACCCAGCATTTTTCTCTCGCACACAGAGGTGATGTGATGACAGCCGAGGAGTTCGGAGTGACGCATCAAATCCAAACATCACGAATTCCCATGACCCACAGAAACTATGAGAGAGGCATGATACAGATCCGCCCGCCACCTGCACAAGAAACCAATTCCAATGGCACCCCGATGTTGGACCTCTAGCCTCTACTAGAACTGTCAAATAACAAAATAATGTTGCTTTAAATCAATAAGTTTGTGGCAGCTGCTTATGGCAGTATCTTTGTCCATTTGGGATGGTAACAAATTGCCCTGGGCTAAGTGGTTTGTCAGCAATAGGAATGTACTTCTCGTTGGCTGTGAAGGCTGTAAGACAGGTGCAAATGTCATAGGGTCAGGCTCTGGTGAGGCTTCTCTTCCAGTCTGTAGCTACAGACTTCCACCGTGCCCTCACATGGAAGAAGAGACGCGCATCCTGGTGGCATCTCTTCATATGCTCACCCATTTCCTCCATGAGAGATTCACACACAGTCCATTCCTACATACATTCCCTTGGTCTTGCTGACACATAGTGATAAACGCCAGAATCTTGAGGCTATTATTTTACATCCCATTGCCCTGGGATCTGACTCTAGCTATTAATCTGGATACAGCCATGAACAAGGAGCCAAAGTGATTAGGTGAATGAGTACCTGTTTGTGAGGTACTGATTCAAGTGAGATCACATAGTCTTCAAGCAAGGCCATAAGTATTTGAATGAGAAATAATCTTGTATGCCCAGGTATTTGAAGACATTGTCCGCAGTTGGTGGTGCTGTTTAGGAGGTTACAGAATCTTAGGAGGTGGAGCCTTGCTGGAAGAAGTGTGTCATTAAGAGCAAGTGGGCTTTGAGAGGCCGTAGCCTCACCCTGCTTTCAGTTTGCTCTCTTTGCACTCTCTGCTTCATGTTTGTGGTTAAAAATGTGATCTCTCAGTCTCTTGCTCCTGCCATCATGCCTGACTCTTGCTGCCATGCCTCCTACCATGATGGACTCTTATCCCTCTGAAACCATAACCAAAATAAGCTCTTCCTTCTCTAAGTTGCCTTCATCATGGTGCTTTATCATAGCAACAGAAAAGCAGCTAAGACTGTGCACTGTTCTCCTCTGTCAGAGGTGGAAAGAAGAGGGAGAGGCTGAGGCGGCTTTGCTGAACTGAACAGAAGAGTTCAGGGGATTTTCCATACTGTTCCCAATGCAGGTCTCCACCCCAACTCCCTCCTGAATATCTCCCTATTTTTAGTCTTTTCAGCCATCAGCCTTCATAAACAGATTCTGGGTCTGATTTTCAGCACAATCTGGCTTGCAGCTCCAGCAGATAAAGACTTCTTTAGGAGTTCTGTTGATGTGTCAGAAATCACATAAGTTATAAAAGTGACAATTGTGAGGTTGTGGTTGAATGAGGATATTAAAAGGTTTCTTTCATGCTGGTAATTTTACATTTATTAATCCAAGACTGGTTAGGTGGTTCTATCAACTTTGTGGAAAGTTGTCAATGTGTGTAGTTACCAAGTGTCAACGTTTTTGTAGGTGACATGTTAATAGAAATTATGCATTCCAAAAAGTTCTGAAATAATTAAAATAAAAGCAACCTTTGAAACTTTTTGGCTTTAAAATGTTGAGAACTGACTTCACTGAATCAGTAATTTGTTTTCATAGATTTCTACTCTCACCATAAATAGCCAGAATATTCTGCACCTATCTCAATTAATATCATTTCCATAGTAATTAATTGACACTGCTGTCCTAGTCTCCTATGATGTGGCTTTATGATTAATCTTTTAGAAAACAGAGACTCTTGCAAGGACTAAGTGCTAACACTTTGAAAGAGGCAAGTCCAGAAGAATATGGAAGAAAATAACACACTGGCCACTTGTGGTGGTTTGAATGAGAAATGTCCCTCACAGGCTCATGTATTTAAACACATGGTCCCCATTTGGCAGTGCTGTTTGGGAAGATCATGGAACCTTCAATAGGTGGAACCTTGCCAGAGGAAGTATGTCCATAATAGTGGGTTCTGAGGTTTTATAGCCTTGCCCCATTTGCTGTGTACAGATGAGTGTGATCACCAGCTTCCTGCTCCTGCCACCAGGCCTGCCTGTTGCCACATCTTCCCAGCTATAATGGCCTCAATCTCTGGAACTGTAAGCCAGATGAACCCTCTTCTTCTCTGAGTTGCTTTTGATGATGGTATTTTATCACATCCACAGAAAAGCAACCAATACACTACCGTTTCTCAACAAAGCCACAGAGGGACAGTGGAAGGCTGTAGCAGACCCAGTCCAGTACCACCTCAAACCTCCTAGCCCCACTTCCTGCTCTCTGCCAACCTCAGAAGCAACAACTCAAAGCAAATCACAGCCAGGTTTACCCAGGCGCAAACTGCGAGAGCTTTGGGGCCGTACCCTCCTGCCTCCTGGCTACAGTGACGCTATGGCATGGGGCGACACGGAGAACCCAATCACCACTCACGCATGCGCAACGTGGACACTAATGTCCGTCGGGCAATGGGAGCTGATGGATAAGGATGTCCTTGTCTGAGATGCACGTCATCATCCCTGGCGGGGCCTACATAAAAAGGAACTGAATCCCTAATAGGCAACAGGGTCACTGAGAAGAAGTAAAGATGATTCACTTCCTGCTTCTTTTTGTCTCTGGCAGGAAGACCTTATTTTTAACTCCAACAGGACCCTTTCAACTGACTTGCTTAGAGTCCTGGACACCTCAGCACTTGGAGCCATAATCCTATCAGTACCCATTTCCTTGCTTAAGTTGACCAATTCAAAATCAGAGGAGAGGAAACCACTAAAACCCTTAAAACCATACCCTTCCTGGGGGACTTTGGATTTCAGTTTCTGGGTCCCTTCTCCACTTGTGGAGAACTCCATCTTTTCATATGAGTGTGTATGTATGTGTGATTCTTTATCTTCCATATGAGTGTGTATATGTGTGTGATTCTTTATCTTTCAGTAAAAATTTGTTGCTCTCCGCTGGTCTGAGATGTTTCCTCCTTTTTAATTCTTTAATTGACTGAGAAAACAAACTCAGCAGTACCCTTAGACTGATTAACAATATCACCACAACACCTACTTAGCGGCACTTCTTCACACTGATCTTCCCTCTTCATCTCCCCGCCCCTCATGCTGTTCCTTGAGATCACTCTTCAAGTATATTTTCTGTACTCTCTTTGCCTTTGGCTCTGTTTTAGGGAGATAAACAAAGCAAAATCATCATCAAGCAGAGTGTTCATCCAACCTGCATGATGGATCACTTCCAGAAATTACATTTCACAGTGTAACCTGGGAGAGAGAGAGCTGATATGTCTAGATCCCTCCTGTCCCTGTTTTCACTAGTCAAACCTTACCTCGAATGAAGGCAGCTCCTCGGTCTCCTAGGTCGTGTCATATGGCTTCTTGTCAATCATTTGAGAATCTGATCTCACTTTCAAAGTGTCTGATGAGGGTAGATAGGGGAGGAGAAAGGGCAGATCAAAGCAATCCAGTGTGGTGCCCAAGTTGAGTGTCCCACACAAGAGAAGAAACCGTGTTTAGAGAAGCAAGAAAATTAAGTCTGCAGAGTTTGAGAGTCTGCAAAGCATGCTTATGGAGAACGTATCCAGAGAGCTGTGAAACTCACATCCAAAGTTCAAGAGATGGAGGTGAAGATTGGGAGGCTTGTGAATGCTGGAGGCCTGTAGATACTGGAGACCCGAGGACAAAGGCTGTTTAGAAGCCACGGTAGGAATGAGGCCATCTAAAGAGAGTCCGGGTCAGAGCTCTGTTCTGAGTGAGGTGGAAGGTATAAAGGAAGAGAAACCACAGGGAGAGGACAGTTGAGTTAGAGCAGCATGGAGGCTGGTTGGAGAGCCCACAGGAGATGGGAAAGTCTGTGAGAACGTCGGATAGAAAGAAGAGGAAGACTGAAGCAGTCCCATCTGACAATTAGGAAGTCATCTGTAAATCCTGAGAAGCATTTGCTCTCAGATCTCAGTGGGAAAGGAATCAGCAGAGGACAAGCATACCACAGCCCACTAATGGGCCTAGGAAAATTAAGCATCTCAGATGGGAGAGGAAGCTGTAGACACAGAGAGAGGGAAAGAGCTAATGTCTACCAGGAAAAGGAATCCTGATGCCCTCACTAGCTGACCCTAGTCCTGGGAGAGAGGGATCCCTCCGTGGATGGGAGAAGAGGGGCGGCATCATTGAAATTGCTGGCACAGGGTCACAAGACTGCTCAAAAGTGAGTTTGCCCATGCAAATTGGTACCCAGGATCTTCAAACTCTGCTACATCACATACTAGAGAGGAAAACAAGGATCTGGGAGTGTAAGAGGGGAAGGACAGGAGTTCATGTGCTGTGAGAGCGGAGTCAGTGGACAGCCCAGGAATGGGAGTGGAGAGCTTTGATGGTGGCAGGGAGAGATGGTAGAGAAAGCCTTAGCTACACACGATGGCACCTTCTTGGAAGAACAGAGCTAGGGACATGTGGCACTATTCTCAGCTTCTCTTTGCTTTCTTGCATTAAACTAGCAAATAACTCTGGCTTGCCCAGAAATCAGGTCACATTTCTCACCAAAATAGGACCGGCCTGAAGGGGCATGGAGCAGGTGGGTGGGGGCTCTTCTTCACAGGCCAGGCCTGAAATATTTCTCCCTAGGGATGAGAACCTTATATAAGGTTTTGCCGAGAAAAACGTAAAAGAAAAAGGTTCTTTTCCTTGTTTAAAACTTTTAACTTTTTATTTTGAAGTAAGAATAGATTTATAAGAATTCAAATAAAATTGTTTAAGTGACAATGTATTTTCCCCACCAACAGGCAAGAAAATAATATTGCTGGGCATGCTGGCTCTTGTTTGTAATGCCAGCACTCAGAAGGCTGAGACAGAAGGATTGCTGTGAGTTTAAGTCCAGCCTGAACCCCAAAGTGAGACTATGTCGCTCAAAACAAGCAAAGTGCTAGGGACATGGCATGGTCAGGAACACGCATGCTGTACTGCACAAGCGGGAGAAAAAAAGGACAGAGCCAGGTGGGGTGGCACATGCCCTTAGTGCCAGCACGGGGAAGGTGGAGGTAGGTGGATCTCTGTGAGTTCCAGGCCAGTTGGGGCTACAGATCTCCCTCTCTAAAAAAAAAAAAAAAAAAAAAAAATGCCGGGTGTGGTGGTGGCCTATGCCTATAATCCCGCACTGGGAGGCAGAGGCAGGAGGGTCCCTGGGACTTGCTGGCCAAACAATCTACTTGAAAGATTGAGCTCCAGTTTTAGTAAGAGACCCTACTTCAAAGAAACAAGGTGGAGATATTGAGAAAGATACCCAATGTCGACCTCTGGCTGCCGTGCACGCGTGCGGACACACACACACACACACACACACACACACACAAAATATTAATTAAAATTTAATGCTGGCAGTATAAAGGATTTGGAGCTGCTAAGCATGCAAATCAAGTTGTGCCTTTATGAAAGAACACAACTGTACTTTGATCTCCTCCTTTCAAATGTAAGAGAGGTCCCATACCTCTGCACAAGGGGCTGGGTGCCCCTCGATAGGACATAATACACCAAGAAGAATTCACTTAACTGTTAAATTTTTAAAAAGGATAAATATGATTATTCTTCAAAACCACTAATAACTGAAAAAAAAAATCAGGTTGAGAATCAGTACTACAGCACATCATAAGACATCATTTGTTAAATTTCAAAACAAACTCACAACAAATTACAGGTGTCTTTACAGCTGCATTAATGTTGAAGGCGAGAAGAGACCAGAAAATGAGAAAACTAGTAGGGGATGTTTATTTTGCAATGAGAATAGATGGTGTGTCATTTGTGTGAAAGCCTTCCATCACTAAAACAAAATTCCCGATGTAGTCAACTTATAGGGACAAAAGGTGTATTTTTGGCTCTCAGTTCTGGAGGTTCCGGATGTAACTGGTTTGGCCTCTTACTTTGGATCTGAGGTCAAGCACTCATCTCAGCAGAGGAGAGCAGAACTACTCACAGGGCAAGCCAAGGAGCGAAGAGAACAAGGAAGAGGTGGGACCCCAGTGAACTAAGGACCTCCCACTGGGCTCTGCCTCCCACTTGACTCCGCCTCCTACTGGACTCTGCCTCCGGATAGTATCACTCTGGGGACAGAGCATATGAGCTTCAAAATCCAAACTGTAGCAGTTTTGTGTATGAAAGGCTTTTTTAGACAATGAGAATTTGTTATATAATGCAACATCTTCCTGCTTCTTTTTTTATTACATTTATTTTATTGGGGAGGGTGCTCATAGTGTGTATATAGAGGCCAGAGGACAACTTACAGGGGTCACTTCTCTCCTTCCACCATGTAGGCTCCAGGGATTGAACTCAGGTTGTCAGGTTTGGCAGCAAGTACCTTTATCTGCTAGCCCTCTCACCAGCCCAGAGAATTCCTTTTTTTTTAGACAGAATGACAGGTTCTCCGTACAGCCCCAGCTGACCTGGAACTCCCTAAATAGACCAGGTTGACCTTGAATTCACAGATAACTGCCTGCTTCTACCTCCTGAGTGCTGGGATTAAAGGAGTGCAAAAAGGGTCTGTGGGTCTGTGGGTCTGTGTGTGTGTGTGTGTGTGTGTGTGTGTGTGTGTGTGTGTGTGTGTCAGAGTATGCATAGATCAGAGATAAACCTTAGCTTTCATTCTTTAGGTACCATCTACTTTCTCATTGGTCTGGAACTCACCAGTTTGGCTAAGCTACCTGAACAGAGAGCCCCGGGGACCCACCCACCTCTCCAGTGCTGGGATTCCAAGCACACATGAACAATACCCATTTTTTTTCTATGTGCGTTTTAGGGATCAAATGCAGATCCTCATTCTTATGCAGCAAGTACTTTACCAACTGAGCCATCTCCCCAGCCTGCCCCCTGCCTTTTAATGATGCTTATTTGAGTGTAGTTTTGGGTTCGCAGCAGAATTGATCAGCAGGTGCAATGAGCGCCCGCATGTACTCTATCTATTCCGGAGCAGAAGATGCACAGCATCCCTTGCTATCTGCCTGCAGCAGAGAGGTGCCTTGTTAGGATGATGGACCTGCATCCACTCGTCATCTCCCACAGTCAGGGGTCTACAACTGGCATCATTCTTGGTGTTGAACCTTCTATGGGTCTGAACAAAGGCTGATGGATGCTAGTGTGCATGTTATAAGATGGTAGGTTATTCTCACTGACCATAAAGTCTTCTGTGCTCGGCCTGTTCATCCCCATCTCCCTAACCTTCAGCAATCACTGGTCATCTTGCTGTGCCCATAGTTTCACTTTATCCAAATGTCATGTAGTCAGAACTGTGCAGCATGGAGCCTTCTCAGGCCAGCCTCTTTCAGTTAGGCATGTGTGTTAAATTCCCTCCACATCTCATTTGTTTGAACAAAAATCTTCTCAAGGCCTACACATTGTCTTTGTTGTTATGTACGTGTATGTGTGTGTAGGTGTCCATGTGACCATGTGCATATGTGTGTGTATACATGTGTATGCAGGTACAGGCATGTGTGTTTGGTGGCCAGAGCTAAAGTCAGGTATCTTCCTTGATTGTTCTTCATCTTATATGGCATGTGTATGTATGTGTAGATGTTTATGAGTGTGTAGAGGCCGGAGGTCGACATTGGGTGTCTTCCTCAGTCTCTCTCCACCTTGTAAACATTTGTTTTTGGTTTTGTGTGTGATGTATGTACACATGTTCATGTGGGTCTGAGTGCCTGTGCAGAGGCCAGGGAAGGATGCTATGTGTCCTGATCTATTACTCTCCACCTTCTTCCTTGAGACAGGGTCTCTTACTGGACCTTGTGGTCACAAGTCCCAGCGATCCCCTTGTCTCCACCCCACCATCACAGTGCTGGGATTACAGGAATGCCTCTGGCCCTGACCAGCTCTTAACACAGGTGCTGGGATTTAAACTCAGGTTCTCAGGCTTGTGCCATAAGTGCTCCTACCCACTGGGCCACCTCCTCAGCCCCTTCACCTTATATTTTTGAGACAGGTTCTCTCACTGTGCCTGAAACTCACCACTTCAGCTAAGCTAGCTGGCCAGTGAGCCCCGGGATCTTCCTGTCTCTACTACCGAGTGCTGGGATTACCAGCTCGTACCACCATTCCCAGCTTTTTTGGGGGGGAGTCTGAACTCAGGTGCTGATGCTTGCACAGCAGACACTACCGACTGAGCATCTCCCCAGTCCCTAATGTTACATCTTTTAAGTCTCTTTTCATCTTGAAGAGTCTCCCTCTCCACATTTTTCATTTATGACATTGACCAAATGGAAAGATCCAATCAGATTCCTCCACAATCACCCATCTTCGGAGGCTAAAACTTAGCTCTAAATTTAGGTGAAAATCTGGGGCAAGAGCCTGCCATTGATATCACTATTTCAAATTGTGACATATCGGGAAGCACAAAAAGTCTGACTGCCCCATGACTGCTGATGTTAAAAGTGTAAATTGATTTTGAAATCATTTTTAAGATTTATTTTTATTAATTTTAATTATGCTCACGTGAAGGCATATGTGCTTGTGAGTGCAGTGTCCACAGAGGCCAGAAGAGCATAAGATCCTCTGGAGCTGGAGTTACAGTTGTGAGCCGCCTGATGTGGGTGCTAAGAACTGAACCTAGGTCCTCTGGAAGACTAGTATGTGCTCTTAATCACTGAGCCATCTCTTCAGTCCTTTAAAACTCATTTTTTCAATATATATTTTCACTGAATTTTTGTGCACTTCATAATACATCTTAATCATATTTATACCCCTTCCCCTACCTACATCCCCTAGTCCCCCACCAGATTGCATGCATTATGTTATGTATGTTAAGGCCTATTAAGTCAACCCCAGATGTCTGTTGATGTGAGTTCATACACGGGAACCCAGTCAGCCTATTACTCCCTTAAAGAAGACCAACTCTCCCGCATTCAGCAGTAATCAGTTGATCATTTCTGCTCGGCTAAGATTGAGGCCTCTTGCTCATTTCCCCAGTTCTATACTGAGTTTTTATCTGATTTGAGCTTGCATGGGTCTTGTGCATGAGGTCATCATTGCTGTAAGTTCATATGAGCAAGTTCCCAGAGACTTGTAAGACTGTTTCCTTGTCCTTAGAATCATTTTTGAAAGCATATAAGATACATAAAGAAGATGCTAAAGAGATATTAATGTTCAATAACCTGAAACTCTAATTCTTGGAATTATACTTTAAGAAAATAACAAACCTAGTCATGGAGATTTTAGCATTTACTTCAATGATTAATAGTAGCAACTCTGGGTCTTTCATTCTATTTAACAAGTACCCGCTTAGCTCTAGTGTGTGAAACACTGAGTTAGGTGCTGGAACATACAGCACATGACATTTACGCCACAGTGTAGGTCATCACTCCGCCTGTTTCCCATTATTAATGATCTCTGTATCTTCCCCCAGTGCCCACCATGCCCCTCCCAGATGAGGACTCACTCAGAATTGATTTCCAATACATTTAACAGTAGTTTCTAATATAATTGCCACGAGGCTCTATAAAAGATAAACAAAGTTATTTTTTAGGGCAGCAGTATATATTGATCACCTGAAACCCTGAACACAGAAAAGACCCAAGATATGGAAAATGATATTTGTTCAACAACAGAATTGTATCCATCATATTTTATTGCCTGGGTGAGGATGTACGGAGCACTGAGCATGATTTATTTGTGCATGTAAGTAATATCAGTATTAATGGGGCCTTCTTGCTATCTCTGAACCTAAGATTATGTCCTAAAGGTAACTGACTTAATAGCCATGCTGGGTCACCTTTGCCTGGTTGTCACTCTTAGACCACAGCTGAACAAGACACTAGTGTGTGACACAGACCCCTGCCTACCACTGCTGATCCCCTCTTGGCACAAACACTCACCCTCTGTATTAGCTACTTTTCTTGCTGTGATAAAACACCAAGACCAAAGTGACTTCTAGAAGGAAGAGTTTATTTTGGTTTACGGTTCCAGAGGGAGTGCGTCCATCATGCTGGTGTGGGGCACGGCAGCAAGAACAGGACCCTCTCACTAAGAGCTCATATCCCCAAGAGACTATGAACTCCCAAGGCCAGCCCATAGAGACACGCTTCCTAAAGGGTCCATGACCTCCCATAAGCAGCACTACCACCTGGAGACCCAGTGCTCGCGTCCTTGATCCTGTGCGGGACCCTTCTGCTCCAAACCACCACATCCCTGGGGAGCTCAAAACTGACCTTGCCAAATCAGGCTCAGGCTCTGTTGGATATTCATGTGATGTGCTTCTCTTCAAAGTATTTGCATCAGATACTTTAAAGCCCTTCTTCACAATTGAGCCTGATCTGGACAAGTATTTAAGGTGCCTTTAGTCCATTCCTCTGCTTTTAGACTACATTTCCGGTATCTCAAACAATGGTGATAAGGATTTATCTTTGTTTTTGAATATAATGCTCAAAGAGCAGCTTCACCATCTCTGCCAGTCATTTGTCTCAGTATACTGAGACACTGCAGTTTAATGACACTTTTCTTACATTCCATGTGCTCCAACTTAAATTAATCTCTTCGCTTTCTATCTTGCAGAAGGAGTGTCGAGGACCAGTTGCTGTCCACGCCTCCCCTCTGTGCCTCGCCCCTCTTCTCCCTAACACATTTTGCTACTGTTGGCACCTTGTTACTGATTCCAGTTTCCTAGTCACCAGGCTTGCGTGTGGTTCATTCCTCATGGAGGCAGTGCGGGAAATGTCAAGGAATTCAGCCAGCAGAGATGGTACTGTCCCATCTAATCGCCACTTTTAACCCATTTTAACATTCTCATTAGCCGCCTAGGAAGAGAAAGCTCACAGCGACAGAAAGAGATGGATGTTTGCACGAGGGTGGTGCCGGAGAGAGAGGAGGAGTGCCTGATAACTTCAGGGAGATGAAATGCTCATTATCTGCCTTGTGGTGATAGCTTTAAGTGTGCGTCCAAATGCCAAAACTGATTAAATGGAGCATGTCAAGCCTGTGCAATTTATTGTACCTTAAACCTTGACAAAAATGATTTTGAAAATTATCAACTCTTAATTCAACTTCTTCCAGAGCTTGCCTAGTGTCAGAATCCTTGGAATTTTCCTTTGTAGAGCAAATTGCTGGTCCACAGAGCTGGGACCCACAGTGAGGACATCCTCACACAAGTCTTGCTCTGTACCTCAGCCTCAGCGCCCTCTCAATGTAAGCCTCTTCACTGTCAATGGCACTCAGAGAAATTAAGCATATTACTATTTGTTCCTGCCAGAGTGCCAAGCTCAAGGTTCTATGTATTGTGTGCGGGTCACAAGGTAAACTTGGCAGGCAGATCATGCCTAGTACAATGGGCATTTCACAAGTGAGTATTCCAAAGAGGAAATTCAACTTAACCTCATGTGGACCATCACCTTTCCCAGAGTGCCTCAGGGCCATGACTAAGTCTTACTCATTCTAAATGTTTATTGAGGTGAATTGTGGTTCACCAAGTATTTTCTTCCTGGAAGAACCCCAGTTGTGTTTTAAGAGGAAAGGACTTTCAACTCTGTCCCCAACATCAACCCCTGCTAGCCATCTTCCTCCACCTCCTTTGTAAAGAGAAATGGCAGCAGAGACGATCTGACAGATCCAGAGCCTTCCAGAGCAGGGACTCCAATTGCATTTAGCTCCAGAACATGACAGTGTCCACAGACTGCGTTTCCAACCAGGCATGTGGGGCTTTGATTCTAATCATCGTTGTCCTTCTACCCCAAGGAGGTGGAAATTCTTCCTCTGTTTACCGGGTTAAACATCGCAGGACAGAATTTGTAGAAGTCAGATTTCAAATGTGACTGAGTGCAACATGAATTTGGTCCAAACAAGCTTGTATAGTATGACAATGTACTGACTGAGCTGAAAAGGAGATCCACTTGTAGATCTGCTTGCAGGCGCTGCTGGGCTGAAATATTAAGGGATACTGCCTCCCTCCCCTGCCCCTTAGTCCTCCATTTTCTGTGCCTAGGACTAAAAGGGTCTCTGAGGACAAATGGAATGGGCTGGTCTGAACCACACAGATAATTTTTCCCAGATTGAAACAGAACTTGTTAGCAGAAAAAGGAGGAAACGGACTAGAATGTTGCTCAGCTGGTCAAGCATGAGGATTTGAGTTCGATCCCCAGAACCCATGTGAAAAGAAAGAAAATAAAAAGGCCTGGCACCTGGCTTTTTATTTATTTATTTTTATTTTATGTGTATGAATCTTTTGCCTGTATGTATGTAAGTGAACCATGTATATGCATCATCCACAGACGGAAGAAGGTCTCAAATCACCTGGAACCAGAGTTAAAGATGGTTGTTAGCTGCCATGTGGGTGCTGGAAGCCAAACTTAGGTCCTCTGCAAAAACAGCCAGTGCTCTTAACCACTGAGCCAGCTCTCCAGGCCCCAAGCACGTGTTTTTAGTCCCAGCACTACGGAGGCAGAGACTGGCAGATCCCCTGGCATTCAGCACTGGCCAATCAGCCTAGTCCCTACTTGGTGAGCTTTAGACCAAGGAGAGACACTGTCTCAAAGCAAAAGAAAACACAACACAAACAAAAACCCAAATGTGTAACCAAGGAACACTTCTCTGGCCCCCATATGCACACACATGTGCACATGAAAACACACACACACACACACACACACACACACCCCATAACCACACAATGTTAAAAAGGACAAGACAAGGAACAGGATGCATGCTGGGAAGCTGTCATAGTCCCCATTGAAGAGGAAGAGAGGAAAAGGCCCTTTGCTGTAGCAAGGAGGGTCTCAGGCTTCTGTCCGCTCTCCAAGGCGGCTCTGCTCATTGGCTGGAGGTCATGCCCCAGCCTCTGCTGTGCTATCTTGTTCCTGCAGCAGGAGGAAAGGCCGTGGGGCTGACCTCCCCACCCACAGCCAAATCACAGGCCAGCTTTTAATGTATTCAAAGTGGACAGAAGTTTGACCTTCACAGGAGAGAAAAATAACTCTCGGGGGAGGGGAAGAGCATTACTGAGTGAGAAGCCATCGTCCTCTCCTTGACCAGTGAAGCTCAGGCACACAGAGATGATAGATGGTCAGGGGGGAGAAGGTACCTTCCTGGCTTTCAATCAGGGGTCGCAGGGTTCCGTCCTCAGAAAGTCCAGGGTCTGAGAGTACTTCTCCTTCCCTTCTTCGAGGTTATTTTATGCGAGAGAAAGGAAAGTTCAGTTGGTCTCCCATGTGTCTAAAGCAGGTCTGGCTGTGTCTTGAACCCTGACTTTTATCATTGAGCCTGGCATTTCTCCAGTCCCAAGTCTGTCATTTGCTGACAGGGAAGCCCTAGGCAAATATTTTAATTTCTTGGAATCTATCTTCTCAAGGGCAAGTGGAAATAATCAGACTTTATATTGTTAGAAGGCAAGAAAATGAAGCCAAACATGTTTTCCCCAAAAACCTGAGACAAAGTTTCACTCAACAGTTTTTTAACCAGTTAACGTGTGAAGAGCTGTGTCTCCGAGGCTATCCTCTTGGCCACATATGATCGATCCCATTTCTCCTGCTTTGATGCATGGCCTACCCGCTCCCTCATCAACAGTATCATGGAGATAATGGGAAAAGAAGAGGAGAAATAGCAGGCGGGGGGCAGGGAGATGGCTGAGTGATTAAAGGAGCTTGCGGCCAAGCCTGACGACCCCGGGTTTGATTTCCAGGACCCACGTGTTAAGGATAGAACCAGCTCTCACCAGTTGTCTTCTGACTTCCATACATACATGTACTGTGGCATGTACACACAAATATTTGCACATGTGCACGCACACACTAAAGAAATGCAATTAGAAAAAAACATTTTTGAGGCAAGGTTTCTCTGTAGCCCCAACTGGCCTGGAACTCACTATATAGATAAGCTGGCCAAAGATCTGCCTTCCCCTGCCTCCTGAGTGCTGGAATTAAAGGTGTGCACCCCACACATGGCATAATAAGTTTTTTTTTTGAGACAGGGTCTTCCTGTAACCCCAGTTGGTCTGGAACTTTGCTATGCAAGCCAGACTAGTCTCGATCTCAGAGATCTGCCTGCCTCTGCCTCCAGAGTGCCGGGATTAAAAGCATGTACCACCACACCCAAGTCAGGTGGCTCACAACCACTTGTAGCTCCAACTCTAAGGGATCTGACATCCTCTTCTCGTCTCCATAGATACCAGCATACATGTGCACACACACACAGAGACACACACATATAAAAAGACACACAATGTTGTATGGTGTTCGTGTGCAAGCATCTACATATGTACACACATGTCCATTACGCATGTGCCCGCCCACCAAATCATACCTCACAGGGTGCTAGGAACTGGACTCAAGTCCTCTATAAGAACAGCAAGCATTTTTAACTGCTGAGCCATCTTTCCAGCCCCCTTAAAAAATTTAGTATTAGCTGGGTGTGGTGGCACATGCTTTTAATGCCAGCACTCTAGAGGCAGAGGCAGGCAGATTTCTGAGATTGAGGCTAGCCTGGTTTACATAGCAAGTTCCAGGCCAGCTAGGGCTATAGGAAGACCCTGTCTCAAACGAACAAAAAATCCAAAACTGGAGTTATTGATGGTTATTAACCACCAATGTGGGTGCTGAGAATCGAACCTGGGTTCTCTGCAAGAGCAGTATCCACTCTTAACCACTGAGCCATCTCTCCATCTCTGACATTGGCCTCTTTTTGCCTTGGGAGAAACTAGCAGTTCTTCTATGGTTCCTTGAATGAAGATAATGTCAGATTTGTGATGAAATTTAAAACCTCTCCTTTATAGTTTTGTATATCTAAAGTGAATCAACAATCAGGATAGCAGACATTTAACTGAAAACAAACATCTTTTGCAAGGATGACCTGTCACATTAACCCTTCAGTGAATGACACAAATTTGTATTAGTAATGATATCATTCAACTTTTAAAAATTCACAAACAGCACCGAAGATGTGTGCTGCCCATTGTTGTGGGTTGTAGGGACAAGTCAGAAAAGAATAGACTACATGTCCATATTATCAAGAACTAGCCGGGGAGCATCTGTCTTTAAAAATATATAAGGCGTTAAAAGATAAGACTGTAAGGAAAGGAGGGAAGTGCAGAGTGCTGTCCTCTGGGCGTTACAGCTATCACCTCCTTCAGAGAAGCTTGTGGCTATGTTCAAGAGACCCTCAGGATCCCACCAATCGACTGCTGATGTTCCCTGTTAGAAGAGGGCATAGGGACGGTCACTGGACCCTGGAGGTCACTGGACCCTCACCTAAGATTCCAGTCACTCCCTCCCAGCCAGTTACGTGTAATTCTGACCTGATGGATGTGGCCTTGTGGTCTTGGGAGGTGCTAGAGTCTATAGAGGGTGGAAGGTTACCTGGGGGCAGTTAACTGTACCTGTGCAGCTCTGGGTGGTCATCATCTGTGCTGTAGTGAGACTTTCCCATGGTGTGGTTGCTTTGGGATTACTCACGCACCTGTAATTGGCTCTCACCCTTGTTCTGTATGTCAGCCCAATAAAGTCATTGGTTCTGCCAGTTTGACTTTGTTCTTTGTACTTTGGTCTGTTGTTGGTGCCCTATCTGACAGGGGTATGAAACCTTTGTCCCCATCTCTTTAGGAAAGTTCAAGCAACAAGGGTTCAGGGTGGTCAGGAAGGTTGCACTGTGTGGATGGAAGTTCAACCAAGGGTGAGAGATGAGAACCCCTCTGCACCTACTTACACAGCTTCTGTCATTTATTCTCATTGGATAATATTTGCCTCTGTTGAGAAGTATTAATGCTCTCGTATTGCCACTGAAATAACAGTCCTTCCTGGCTCCACAGACAGAGAAACTTTATTAAAGGGAGACAAAGTAGCCTGGCATTTAAAAATTTTTTATTTCATGTGTATGAGCATTTTCCTACATGTACGTAAATGTACCACATGTGTGCAATGCCCACAGAGACCAAAGAGCAAGGGCTCCCCCTGGAACAGGAGTTATGGATTGTTGTTAGCCACCATCTGGGTACTAGGGACTGAACTTGGATCCTTTGCAAGAGCAACCAGTGCTCTTACCACTAGCCATCTCTCCAGTCCCTGGCATGGTTTTATTAACCCCCAGCATTAGAAGCAAGTCTCAGCTGTCCTCTTCAAATTACAAAGGACATCAGCAACATGAACAATTCTGATTTCAAGAAAACTGGTCACCTGGTTGGAGAGATGGCTCAGTGGTTAAGAGCACCTGCTGCTGTTTCAGAAGACCAAGCTTTGCTTTCAGCCCTCACGTTGGATGGTTCACAACTGCCTGTAACTCCTGCTCCAGGGATTAGATGCTTTTCTGGTCTCCCAGGCCCCTGCACACACAGAATATAGTCACACAGAAAAATACACACATACACATGAATAAAATAGTTTTTAGAAGAAATTTAGTCTCCCAATGTGATGAATGAAAGAAACTGATGAAGATGGAAACATCCATCTAGAAAAATAACCCATTTCCCCAACAGCTGGGAAAGAAAAGCGAGGTATTTAGAGCTATATCTTGAATGATACGGCCTCCCTCTTCAAATGAAACTGATATTCCATGTGGTGTGTGCGTGCGTGCGTGCGTGTGTGTGTGTGTGTGTGTGTGTGTGTGTGTGTGTGATGTGTTTGTGTATATGTCCACTGTGGAGTGTGGAGGACAACCTCCAAAAGACGGCATCAGATCCTGCAAACCTGGAGTTACCTGGGGGACATCTGACTTGTTATGTGGGCTGGGATCTGAACTCTCTGCCTCATGATTGTGCAGCCAGCGCTCAGCCTCCAAGTGAGCTCTCCATCCTGTTCTTATTACCATCTTCATTTTACTAAGTTTCTTTAAATTATTTTATTCATGTTACATATGTATTTATCTGTGTGAATGTATTCTTTGTATGTCCAGGTGCCCTGGGAGACCAGAAAAGGACATCTGACCCTCTGGAGAAGGTATATCTCAATATGCCATATTTCAGAGTATGAACTCTAAAACTCTATTGAATGTAAACTGCACCACAAGTTTATGATTTTTTTTCTTTTTATGGTTCTAGAGATTGAACTCAGGACCTCACACGTGCTTGACAAGTGCTCTGCCACCTAGCTACATGCTCAGCCCTAAGAATGCAAAAGTTAAACATAGTTCCTTGGGACTGGTGAATGGAGAGCAGTGGTAGAACACAAAGTTATCATGTGCAAAGCCCTGGCTTGCATCCCCAGTACTCCCAAAACACACAATACGTTCATAATTGTCTAGCATAAAGCAAATATCAGGCACACCCAGTGTGTTGGGTTAGTTTAATTGTCAACTTGACACAACCCAGATTTACCTGCGAAGAGAGTCTCAAAGAGGGATTGCTAGATCAGGCTGACCCATGGGCACATCTGTCAGGGATTGTCTTGACTGCCTTCATTGATATGAGAAGACCCAGCCTGAAAGTGGACGGCACCCTTCTCTGGTTTGCGACTCTGGACTGTGTAAGAACACTGGGTGAGCTTGCATGCTTTCATTCTCTCTGCTCTTGACTGCGGATGTGATGCGACCAGCTGCCCTGGGCTCCTGCCCTGATCCCCCACAATGATGGACTGTAACCTGAACTGTGGGTCAAATAAACCATTTCTCCTTTAAGTTGCTTTTTGTCAGGGTATTTTACCACAGCCATAGAGGGGAGACTAGAACACCCCACCTGCTCTGGAATTCCTTTCATCTAATGGCAGGAAAGGGCAGGTTCTCCTGCACCAGCTGCATGGCCTGTAGGTAACTTTTTGCAGGTAACTCAATATCAAACCCAGTCCTTCACCTTCCTTTTCATGACCTGTGAAAAGCATTTAGCTACTGTGGACTGAGGAACCATGGAACAGTAATCATTTCTGTAGAAATGATTCCGGTTTTCACTCTCTGCCTGTCTTTCCAGGAGCGCAATGCCAAGCTGTACTGGAACTTTCATTGCATTTCAATGCAAAAGTATAGAGTAGCTTTTCTGAATGCAGGTTAAATAACACTTCAGGTTAACAGGCACAGCCCCAGGCATATATATCATGAGATGATATCAGAAGGAACAGGCGAGGTAGCCCTCAGTTAAAGGGGTTTCTAGCGTAAATAAGCGAGACAGTAGCAACCATGGGCCAGCTAGTCTGCAGCAATTGTAAAGTGTCATAGACTGTAGTACACTTCAAAAATGCTAAACTGTGACATCTTTGAAATGAGAAAATCTGATAGATAAGTTACACACACACACACACACACACACGCACGCACTCCTATGCTATAAAATCCTATCCAGAGGACATCGTTTGCTCACAAAAGGTCTTCTAATTGCTGTTCCCATCCTGACAACCTCAAGCACACTCTCCACGGTGCAGTGCCATCGATCGGCTGCTTGACCTAGTTTTACAAACTGTGCGATCCCTGAAGCTCACTTCTCACAAATGTAAGTAATTATAATGTGGGCATTCTGAAGGACTCCCCTTCCTCTCAGCACACCCCCGGCTGGGGAGCAGAGAGTGTCCTGAACCGATGACCTTTGCAGTGGGAACTGGCTGTGATCAAGGTGCATTGTCTGAGACTCCATTACTGCTGGCACTATCTGTGCCCTGGGATGAAAGGAAAATATGTCATTCTTGGAAGCAAGACCAAGGCAATCCCAAATTCTAGGTTGGGCTCTGTGGGAGAGACACAGCAGATGACCACAATGCCACATCTCCTCCTGACCCTCGACCCTGGAAACGTGGGTGGTCTAGACTCCTTATAACTGGCTTTCAGGACTGAGGATAAAGCTCAGTTGGTAGAGCATTCAACAGGAATGATGCAGGAAGCCCTAGGTTCAATCCCCAGCACTTTATAAACCAGATATGGTGTTGCACACCTTTAATCTCTGCACTCAGGAGGTGGAGGCAGGAAGACAGAAGCTCAAGGTCATCTTGGGCTACATCTTAAATTAGAGGTCAGCCTGAGCTATATAAGATCCTGTCTAAAACAAAACAAAACAAAACAAAACTGGGTCTAAGTTTAATTTTCCAAACTTATTTCTTTAAAGCAACCCCAAAGTGCTACCTGCTGGGAACCACATTCAAACCACATTAGTCTACAACACGGCATCAGATGATCCCCATGGCCTCAGGTGATCAGAAGGGGAGCACTGGGATCCAGAAGTCAGGCCGACCTGCAGAAAGCTGAGGTGGAGCATCCGTGGGGGCTGAGGAAGCCTCCACAGGAAAGTATGCAGGCCTGCTGGGGAACACAAGCCCTCCCCACTCCCACTGTGTGTGGGTGTCTCTTTAGAGCAAGGAAGCAAAATATTCACAGGTAGAGGGAGAAGCTGAGCCACATCTCTAAAACCAGCCCCATCTCCTCTAGTTGTTTCTTTTAGGTCCATCTGCATCTCCTTGAGGCAGGCAGACTGCCTCCTAAGTCCCCGGCCTCTAGCTGCAAACACACCCACTCCCTGGCTCCCCAGCTTCTCGGCTGTGGCACAGCATACGCATCTCCTTTAGCAGCCTGGCACTTCTTGCAGCAACTGGAGTTGCCAAGAAAGAACTGAGCTCCCCTCCTGCTCTCCACATCCAGAATTTCGTTTTAAAATTAGCGTCTTGTTATGCAAGGGGTTGTCCACCAAGCGCTCAAAACAGCCTGTGACTTGAGAACTTCCGTGGACCTCAGGGATTTAGTGTTGTTTTCTCTTTCTTCACTTCAATGAAATTGCAGTGTTCAAGAAGGAGAATGAGTGACAGAAGTTGGGATGGAACTGGGAAACTGACAGTCCTGGGATGTCTCTTTCCTTTTCTCCATCCCTGGAGCCATGTTTTGACACTGGTCTTTATTCTGAGAAAGACAGAACATGGGAAAGCTAAGAGCATGTAACTGTGCTTGTCCTCTGAGACGCCACCTCAGCCCTGTCTGTCCGTGCAAAGCACAGCTCTCACCTCAAGGAAATAAGAGAGGCAGTTTATTCAGAGCTATGTATGGGTGACCATGGCCTTGGAGCACAGACCTGGGTTGTACCATGTAATATGGTCTGGCATACTAGTGGTTTCATGAAGTTTCCAGAGTTTCAAAACAAAAGAAAAATCACAAATCAAGGCCTGTTTCGAATATGTTGATGGGAACATCAGATAGGCAGGTTATGGTAAAATAAGGAACTCTGCCACAGGTCTCAGATCCTTCTAATGACATTGGTAGCTTCTAGGTTGGTGGAAGCTAATGGTGTGTAGGTTAATACATTCTGAAGGATTTACCAGCCAGTTGTACCAGATAGGATGTGAAGTGAGCAATGAAAGGCTGAGGGGACGCAAGGTGGAGGTAATCTGGCTCTGAAGCTGAAGCGTTCCAACTCACCGTAGTCACCAAAGTTCTATACTATTTAAGGGTCAGTCAGCTTCGTAGACTCTGTCACATGACTGTGGTTTTCTTTTTTCTGGGAACTTCACAACCCCACTGAAACCATACATTGTCCTAGGAAGTGACTCCCCCTCACCTTCTTCTTACAGTTGTGGAAACACAAAGTCACAAACATCAGGGGCCCACTCTTTCCTGAAGGTTGAACTCAGGAAGGGCCAGAGGAGCTGTTGATGCCCTCGGCCTACCTGCCTTCACTTGTCACTTTGGGGGACGGTTCTGGTACAGGCTGACAGCTTCTCACACAAAGCACATAGATAAATGCTCCAGATGACTGGTGTTTTCTGTGTAGTTCCTCAGAGCGGGCCCCACAGAGTTGGGGCCAGTGCTGACCATATTTCTCTGGCTTTTCTTTGCTCCCAGAGTTGTTAGGTCATGGCCTGAGCCCAGGCAGTGCCAGCAAGTCAGACTCTGCCACATGTCTTCAAGACAAGGAATAACAGAAAGAAACTGAAAAACAACAACAACATGTATTTGATGTGGTCATACTGGGAAGAGGACCCTCCCCAAAGCCTGTCTTCAGGGCTCTGGTGAGAGTGTTAGGTTTAAGCTGAAGGGAAGAGGCACAAATCCCTGCAGTCCTGGTCAGGACGTGGTCCCACCTGCCACCACTGTCTCTGCTCCCGGCTTTCCCGCAAGGTGTCTGACAACTTATCAGAACCTGTGCCGTCTCTTCCTGGGAGACACATTCCCCCTCTGGCTGGCAGAGGCTCCCCACTTCAGACTCCTGGGGAAGTCCCAATGTCTTGGGGTCCATTGTCTCAACAGTTTAATAGCCAGAGGGGTGGGGCACAGTATCTTTCATTAGAATATCTTAGATCTGCCCCAGCACAATTAGATCCTCAGTAAGGCTCTCTAAGACACCCCCAATTTTCCACCTGCCTGGGGCGGGGGTCTTTGTCCGTCTCACCTGCATATGGGTCTTTGTCTCAGAGTCTGCTTTGCAGGGTACCCAAACCAAGACAGAGACCCAAAATATAAAAGCAGAGTTCTTGCGTGAGGGCGAAGTCTCATGTTTTTCCTTTTAATTCCAAGCTCCCAACCCTTATGTAAGAAACACAATCTGGCTGATAAAAACATCTTCTCACTCCTCTGCAAGTCCTTGGCAGCCCTGGGCATGGCAGCCAGAAGCTCCCCCATCATCTGGAACCAAGTTGCTGCCTGCGGTCCCAGGAATGCCAAGAGAGCTGGTAAACGCCTCCCTTCACTCAAGTTGCAGGTGTGAGGAACATACTGTATAGAAAACACACGTCCCTCTTCTCCAGGCTGCTGGTTTGTAGCATTGCCACACATATGGGAATTCAGCCTAGTCCTTAAGAGCAGACAGTGCTGTTGGCTTTGAGGGTAGGGGCTAACCAGGCCACACTCACCGCAGCCCTACCCCCTCCAATGCCTGTAAGAGAACAGAGACAGAGAGACGGAGAGACAGGAAGTTTATGTGTATGTGTGGTTGTATGAGTGCTCATGGGTGTGAGAGTAGGCAAGAGTGTATTTATTTGAATGTGTGTTAGTGTGTGTAAGAGAATGTGTGGGTGGGTGTAGCACATGAGTGTTGATGTGTTTGTGTGTAGATTGCAAGTGTGAGTGTGCGGCTGAGTGCATGAGTCTGGGTGTGTGAGTGAAGTGGGTGAGGGTGTGTGTGCATGTGAGAATGTGAAAGTATGTTTGCGTGTGTGTACAAGTGTCTGCGTAAGAGTGTGTCTGAGTACTGTATGGGTGTATGGAAGTACTTGTGTAAGGGTTTGGACAGGTACGTTTAGGTGTGTGAGGCTGTGTGTGAGAGGGGGAATTATTCTGAGTTTATGTGTGTGGTGTAGGCAGTGGGTGGCCATGGCCATCCCATCAATCACCCAGCACCGTCATCTCTTGAAACAGGGTCTGTCACTGAACCTGAAACTAGGCTGTCAGCTAGCTAGCCCCAGTCATTCTCCTTTCTCCCCAACACACAGTACTGGAGTTTTTATTATGTAGACCAGGCTGGCCTTGATGTTACAGCGATCCACCTGCCTCTGCCTCCTGAGTGCTTGGATTAAAGGTGTACACAACCACACCTGGCTCATGCCCAGCATTTAATGTGGGTGTGGGGGATTCGAACTCAGGTCCCCAGACTTGGTTATCAAGCACTATTACTAATGAGTCATTGCCCTAGACCTTTTTGCTTTTTAGAGTCTCTCATTGGGCTGTAATTCACCAAGTAGGCTGGGCTGGCTGAGCCCCAGGGATCTATCTGTCTCTGTCTTCTCAGCGATGGGGTTACAAGTCCCCACTTGCACCCGTGGCCTTTTTTAGGTGGGACCTCCCTCCCGTCCTTGCTTTCAACGCCTGCTTTCCAGCAGTCCTCAGGCTGAGTTGAACATCAAGGAACAGCTGAAGCAGGATGAGACAGTGGCACTCTCAGTCCAGGAGCACTGCCCCATCTGCCTCAACCTCCCCTTTTGGCAGCAGATATTTCACGTTCACCTTTACTGTCCTATAATGACGTTTATGATTGTTATTATTCCTGGAGACATTTTCTCTTTGACTACATTCTAGCCTGACTCCTCTGAGCCCCCCTGGCTCTCCCATCCACTTTTTATCTTTAAGTCAGGGTTTCTCAGTGTAGCTAGGCTGGTCTAAACTTCAGACCCTCCTCCTGGGCCTCCCAAGTGCTATGACTGCAGACAAGCAGCATCACACCCAGCCCTTTCTAAAGGGCCTTGGCCTCTAAAGATTTGAACAGACCCTTCCATGCATAGTTCTTAGCAGCTCAAGGTTGAGCCCAGCTGTACTTAAAGTGTCTGCCTCAGAAAACTCAAGGCTAAAAGAACTGAGTGTTCCAGCCAGCCCTGAAGACAGAGCTCATGGCTCCTGCATCTGGAGGGCACAGGAGCCTAACGATAAGGACCAGCTGTAACCAGATGGGTCAACCTCCCACCGCCTCACCTTGCCTCCCTCATTGAACATCCTGCTTCTCCACCCTGACTCCCATGTTTGGTCCTCTCCCTACCCACCCTCTCTTTTCTTCCTTCCCTCCCTCCCCCCTCCTTCCATCCTCCCTCCCCTCCTTCCTTCCTTCCTTCTTTTCTGTCTGAGATAGGTTGGAGACAGGAAGACCTCAAAGTCACGGCCTCTCACCCCAGCCCTCCAAGCACCGGGATCACAGGTGGCCACACCACGCCTCTCAGCTTCACTCCACTCCCTGTTCCTTCACCTCCTTTAATATATCTGGCCTCTTCTGTACAAATAGCAATTGAAGTCATTCCATGAGGAATGCTCTTCTCTGTTGCAATAGTGTATTGCTGATTAAAGCTCACTTCATACTAGTGTCTGTCTTGATGCTTGATCATATATGATACTTAATACTTTAAAAAATTTCAACTCGAGAATATATAATATAAAGTCCTGTGGGAAAGACTCTTACAGTATGGACAAGAATCTGGACTAATGACTTTTACTTAACCTTGCATCAAAATGCTACTGTTTATAATGTAAACAAGCTCACTGAGCCTTGTTAAGGTCATGTGCCTTGTGACCTAGACATATGACCTTAATCCCTCAGGACCCCACTTTGCCCTCTACCCAAGATAGCGAGTGAATGTGAGTGTGCCCCTTTAATTTGTAAAAGTGCCGGAAGCGGTGAGAATAATTGAAGAGTCTGATTCTGTGTGTGAGATGCCTTAGGTCTAGGGATCAGAGGGAAAGATTCCCATAAGATCCGGGTAGATTCTAGCTTCTATTTCCCCAGTTGATCCTGGAAGGACTGTTCAATAAAAGTATGGGGAAGCGTGGTTCAAGAGCACAGATCTGTGAGACGTTGGTGGGTGGCTCAGGCCTTAAAACTAAAAGCTAAGAGTCTGGCTGATTCTTTATTCGGGTATAGCTGTCATGTGGCTTAGAAATGCTGCAAAGTTCATCCTATAATATAAAAAGAGAGCAACTTATAATATACATAAGTAGTTGGATTCAGCTAAGTAGAAAACACAGGAAATAGAGACACACATAGATGTGGAATGAGCAACTTTGTAGGAGACAGGTAATAGCATTTGCTACTGAACTCTGTAGAATTTTGCCTTCACACTTGGTAATTTCAATGAAAGATAAAGAGTACAAACCTAGGATCTAGGCATGGGACAGCTGGACACAGGTGCCCTGGGGGGAACCCCAACACTATAAGCAATGTGGGGACTAGTAACATGAGTTTTGTTTTCATGATGAACTTCTCCTGTCAAAATCCCAGATTGAAAAACTATGCTGACAGTCCTCATGTTCTTGGTTTATGTTAAAACCTGTTTTTATAAGTTACATGAATAAGCTTCGAGGAGTGGGGTCAAAATAGATGGCTTCTTACTCATGTGGTCATTCAATACTAAACCCTCATGCCTCCATTAAGTTGCTGGTCCTTCCCACTTAATGCCAATAGCTACCCTTCATTGTTAGGCTCACCCAAAACTCCCCAGAAATTCCCAATGCCACCAGACATTCCAAGGAGGTTGCCTGCCCTTTGCTCCTACATACATAGGCTGTGGAAATTCACACAGAATTGACTCCTGGGTTAAATCCTCATCACTCAGCCAGCCAGGTCTGCATGACTCTGAACTTTGACTCTCAGACACTGGCTTAGCTGAATGAAGTATTAATAAGAAGGAAAAGTAAGATTCTGCCTTTGATGGTGGGGAATGACTGCCACAGGTGGTAACTTGGCAATAACTGTCAGCATTGAAAATGTACATACCCTTGGGGACTGGAGTGATGGCTCGGCAGTTAAGAACATCGGTTGCTCTTGCAGAGAACCCAGCACCTACCCATATGGCTAACAACCATCCATAACTCCAGTTCCAGGGATATCTGACACCTTTTTCTGACTCCTTAGGCATTGTATGACATGGATGCACTTATTATACACAAGCAGACAATACGCTCATACACATAAAATAAAAAGTTAATTAAAAAATTTTTTAAAAAGAATTTTTTAAATTCAGCAAACCCACACCTAGTAACTCATGCCACAGGTAAGTTTGTGTGTATGAGGAATGGTGAACATGCAGGGAGCACTGGCTGTAATTGGAAACTATTGAAATTTCCGTGAATAGAGGACCACTTAGATAAGTCGAAGCACATTCATACAATGGAATATTCTACAGAACAAACGAAGAATTCAGCTCACCATATGCTCCAATCTTAGATATGTTATTTGAAGCAAAAAAAAAGTTTTTGTGTATGTATGTGTGTGTGTGTGTGTGTGTGCATATGTGTGCATGCACATATACCTCTTACTTGATGGCTTCATATATTTTGTATCTCTTTGGAAGAATTTGTTATTTTATTATTTTTATGTTTTATGTGGAAGAGTGTATTGCCTGTATGTATGTAAATGCACCCATGTCTGGCAATGCCCTCAGAGTTCAGAAGAGGGCATTGGATCTCCTGGAACTGGAGTTAGAGACAGGTGCTGGGAATTGAACCCAGGTCCTCTGCTGGAGCAGCCAGTGCTCTTAACTGCTGAGCCAACTCTCAAGCCCCTCTTTGGAAGAACTTACTAAACATTAGAAGTGCCTCTCGCTTCTAGAGGTTGGAGGGATAGGACGGAGGAGATCGTTGAGTTTCACTCACTCTCTACCCTTTTGTTGCTTTTAAATTTTCAATTATGTGCTTTTCGTGCCTATTTGCTGTGGTTCAGCCACTGTTGCCTCCTGCCCTCCCCCAGCTGCAAGTGATCATGGGAGATGCTAGTGTACACAGGAAGTAGAGGGCTCCCTGAAAGGGGGGCTCCATGATGCAGCTTCTGTGAATTCATTATCTATCATCCATGATGGAGCAGGCATCTCAGTGATGTGGCTGCCTTGGGGGTCACTCAGCCTATATAAAGCTCAATAAACTCATTGGATTGCCAAGCTGGATCTCAGTGGAGTCACTTTTTTGGCCTGTGATTGGTGTCCCATCTAGGGGTGATTAGACCTATGCACATGTCTCCGCAGGAAATGTTAATACAACACTTTTCAAACCATTTCATTTTTAATTTTTAAAACTGCAGGCTTTGCCCAAAGGTTATCCTGGAACACCTTGGTCCCAGTGTCCAAACTCAAAGGAGAGAGACAGCTTCCAATCAGTCACCAGACAAGTTGATGAGACAGTCGAAATCTCTGCTAGAAGTAGGTTCCATTCTGGGGATATAGATGTACCCTCTGCTGTGGTGGGGAAGGTTGCTCATTTTCAGAGGTCTCATAGTCTCATATAACCCAAACTCGCCTCAAACTTGCTACATAGTCAAGGATGACCTTAAATTCCCGATCCTTCTGCCTGCACCTCCCAAATGCAGGATTGCCGGTGTGCACCATCCGGCACGGAAACCACAATCTTTTCTGTGCGCATATCCGCTCTCTAGTAACCGGCTGTGTTTCAAAATTCGCTACCCCTAACATGGCAATAGTGGGCACTTTGGAAGGGATTAGGTTTGGCTGATGCCATGGACGGGTCTCCTGATGTAATTCATTCCCTTTCAAGAGCAAACTAGCCCCACCCCACCACCATGTGAGGATCCAGCAAGGTAGTGCTGGCTGTGAGTCAGAAAGGATTGACCCCCCGGGGCCCATCCCTTCCTGGCATCCTGGTCTTGATTCTCAGCCTGCATGCTGTCAGGAGTAAGTGCTTTCAGTTAAGCCATCAGTCTACAGCTTTGTCATAGCAGCCATGTCTCTGTCCCGTCCCTGTTCCCTGAGCTCCTGCAGCCACGCAGCCTCAGCATCTGCTCCTCTCTTCCCGGCCTGAGTGTTATCCACTTACTCTAGCCCTGTAACTTCCAGGAGGCCTGTCTGGAGTGGAGAGGAATGCTCCCCAACAGCCCCAACCAATGGGGAGGCAGAGTGACAGTCAGTGAGGTGCCCCCACCCCAGTGAGTCACCCCTCACCACCACTCCCAGTGAGCCCCCCACATCCCATACTCCAGCTATCCACAGTTAGGTTGGCCACTATGAATCACCTACTAAGAGGACTACAAAAGTCCCCATCTGTCCCCTCCCTTCTCACCCTGCACCATCCTCTCTCCTCTCCTTGCTCAGTCCTGCCTTCTGAGATCCCTCCGGGGTCAGCTCCCAGACCCCAGGTACTGGTCTTAGCTCTGCTTCTGCAGGAACCCAAATAGAGATAAAATAGCTAGAAAAAGGAGGTTCTGCTCCCCAAGGCCATGACTGCTCCCTTCTTTCCTGCCTTGTCCAGTCATTCCCAAATAAACCCTGATGGCACTGGCCACACAGGTCAGACTAGTCGTCTCAGTGGGGGCCAGCAGAAACCTACCCTGCCACAGAGTGCCATGTAGCGGATCTCTGTGCCAGATGCAGTGAAACAAGCAGTCCTTCCCACTGCTGGACAGTGCTCCCCAAGACCAGCAGAGCCCCTGACACGAGCAAGACTGGAGCACATGTATAACAACTCCCTCAGAGTCGAGTTTCATTCATGCCTTCTGTGGCGTGGCCTGTGGTCACCTCCACTATGTGGATGCCAGGAAGCCCTCTGGACCCAGGTTTGCATCAATTCTGGCTGTAGACTTAGAGAAAGATGAAGGAGGAGCTTCATGAGTCACCCATGCCCCTGTAAAAACAAAAACCAAAAAAAATAATAAACTTATTTGTTCCCTCAAACTGGACTTGTCATGATCTTTGCTCCACCTGCACCCACCTTATTTGGGGTGAATATCCAGTAGGCAAGAATGTAGACATGAGATAACCAAGGAAAACTGCAACTGTCCTCGGCAGCTGTGTCTCTTGATAGCCAGGCATTTCTTCACAGAACACCCTCGAAGCTGCTGTTTGGTTGTTCCCGATACATCAGAAAATAAGGACCAGGGCACTTCCTAGTTGTTACACTCGTGCACTGACCAAAAATCTCTATCTCATTATAATACCAGTTACCCCTTGTGGACTTTTCTAGGAATCTTGGGAAGAAATACCTCACAAAGGAGATCCCACTCACCATGAATTAGAATGGGAAAAGGTTACCTTTCCCATGAGTATGTCATCTACCTCATAAATATCCATTGACATCATCTTTAAAATCCTCAACTCACCCTTGGGAGAGCCCACACCAATCTGTTGGAGTTTATGCTTTGCTTAGCTTTGCTAAATAAACTTCTTACACTGTCTGTATCTCTCAATTGAATTCTTTCCTTCAAGAAGATGGGAACTGAAAGGCCACACGACAAACACACACTTCTTTCATGTTTCATGAAAAATCACACACCATGCGGTACTTCCAACACACAATAATGTTCAGGAGGGGGGAACAAAAACAACCTTCAAGACCTAAAACAAGAGTCTTCAAGGCAATGCCCTTCTGATCACAGCAAACAGCCTCTTGACCTCCATTAAATGTGGCCGAGTGGTAACCAGTGTAAATTCTATAAATAATAAATCAGGCTCCTGCCTGTCCCTAGAAATCTTGCTGAACTTTCCATATTACAGAATGGACATGTGTCACTAAGATACTTCTCATGACTAGAAAATCCTTCATCGACAATGTTACATATCTCCCAGGATTGCACTTTGAAATGTCTCCGCAAGTTTAGGTAGGATATCACTTAACATTTTAATCACCACAACCAAATGGAAATTTCTAGATTCCCAAACCAGTCAATCATTACAGATTTCTTCTTCTCACTGCTTTCTTTCTTTCTCCTCACTTTCTTTCTTTCATGTAGAGACATTCAGTTCTGTACATGAAGACAGGACCTGGTCACCTGTGAGGAATTCTGGACTCCAGTTGGTACCCCCATTCGGCAATGGGGGACAGCGGGTAGAGCGACTTAAGGGAGGGAGGATCTATTTAGCTTGTGGTTTGAGAGGCTATAATTCATCAAGGTCAGAAAGGCTTGACAGGAAGCTCCTTGGCAGTAGCAGAGCCAGCCTGGGACCCCTCACCAATTCACATTTCAGTGGGACAGGAACAGGGAGCAGGCAGGAAGTAGGGCCCAGCTAGCAGCCTCAAGGCCAGCTCCAGAAAGCCATTTCCTCCAGTGAAGCTGCACCTTCTAAAGGTTCCACAACCGCCCAAAACACCTCCAAGCTGGAAACCAAGTGTTCCAAACACAAGAGCCCAGTGGAGGGTATTTCACATGCAACTCATAGCAATTACCACCTCACAGTGGATAAAATACAACACAACCCACAGATGAGGTGAAATCCCATTATAACTTCCCCTCTTTATTTGGACAGAGAAGCAAACCCACTTTTGAATGCACACAGTGAGCTCACACATCAGCTATTATAGCAGAGGGTCCTGCAGCGGGGCTTAGCCTACATTCAAGCAAACCCAAAGCTCAGGCCTGCCTGGAACCTCTCCCCTCTTCTATGTGCTCTTCGGTGCCCAGCACCATGCTATGTATTTTTCCCATCTGTTCTCTGTCTCCCTCACAATGCAAGCACCATGGTACAGCAGTGTTGTGTGTTTTGTGGATCCCAACAGTGCCTGACCAACAGTTGGTGTCTTTAGCAGGATTATACTGAGATAAGACAGACTGGAGGAGCAGGAGATGATCTCAGGGAGCCGAAGCAAAGAGATGGGGAGGAGGAGGAGGATCAAGAAAAGCCAATTAAAGATGCTATCGGGGTCACTGCTGCAGGAAACAAACAAACAAAAAATTTTTGTGAAGTTTCCAGAAGCTTCTGAAATGGTCTACACAGAGACAGAGAGCCTGAGTTTTCCATCCTTGCTGCCCAGTCTCGATCCATTGGAGAGCTGACAGCCTCACTTTCAGGCTAATCCTTCAGGGATGAGGCTTCAAGGGAGACAAGTGGAGCAGGGTGTTTTGAGAGCCAGAGGGAGAGGTCTGAAAGCTCCAAGTAGCTCACAAGGGGCCAGAGCAAGCGGGCGCAGAGCTAGGGGGAAGGGCACGAAAGCATCTACCTCAGGATGTGTTAAATAAATTCAGAACTTCTTGCTTAACAACAAAGGTTGGAATTACTGTCCCCATTTGTTGGGGGGGAAGTCACTGATTACTATGACCATGGAGTTTAGATTCTTCTATTTTCCCAGCAGATCTTCTCACTGATTGGCTAGACAGACTGGATAATTATGATCGAAGAATCCTCCAGCCTCCAAGTGCCCAGCTCTGGGATTACAGATGCACATCTTCCCCCAGCTTTTATGTGGGTTCTGGGGATCCAAACTAGAGTCCTTGTGCTTACAAGTCAAGTACCTTATCGACTGAGCTATCTCCTCAATGTCCCCACTCCACCCTATCCCAGGTGTTTAGTTACTTGGATGCTTGTTTCTTGTGCTCTTGTTACATCATCAGGTGTTAATCATACTGCATCCTCAGGAATGGGCATAGATGTTCCTCAAATGGTATTTAAAGGGATAGAGAGAAGGGAGTTAAATCAGTGGCAGGATCTCAGTCCCATGGCAGGGATAGCTATGCAAGTTCTATAGCAGTACTGGACAAGGTGGTCTGGAAACCTGGTAGGAATGCAGATTCCTGGTACCCCTCAGACCCACTGAATCTGAGACTGTTTGTGTGAACAGCATTCAGGTGATTCTCCTGTATGTCAAGTTCAAGTTCCATAAATGTCTTGGTAATGTCACAAATAAAACTAATTTCCCAACCTGAGCTGCCTCCTGGAAAAAACACCCTACAGCATTTTATATGCTGCTGTTTCAAAAAGCTTGCCTTTATGTTGCAGAGAAGCCAGGGGCCCCACCAGGATAGTCTTCTGGCCAAAATCCCCCTCCAGCACAAAGCAGAGCAGATCCAGTGCGTCTGCATCCCCAGTCCCCTCAGTCCTGTCCTGGGGCTCCAGACCAGGGTACAGATGCCTGTTTTTTAAAGTTTCTAAGTCTTTCTCCTTTCAGGTCAGACGGATGCCAGAAGTGAATGAGAGGGGTTGTGGGCAGGGTCTGGGCTGGCTGGCTGACTGGCTGGTGACCTCAAAGTTCCAGACTAGCTGGGTGGGGGCTGCTGTGACGCTCACTGCCCCGTCTCCGGTGCTTGCTCTACCATCTGTGAAGTGGGGTTGAGGGACCCAGCAAACTCCAGCACCCCTCAGGAGACTCCAGCCCAACTGGCCTAGGTATAAACAAAAATCCTGGTGCTCCGCTGGGGGTCCTGGTCGTGGGGGAAGAACTCCCTGCACCCTGCAGCTTGCAGCCTGCAGTCTGCGCTCTGGGTGCCAGTTTCCCTCCTATGGGGTTAGAGTTACCAGGACCAAAGTCCCATCGCCCAACCCAGCCACCGAGCTGCGGTGGAACTGGGCAAAGGACGGGCCATCTACACGTGTGTATGGAAGACGACAGGATGCCTCCGCCGGCTGGAGCTTGGTGGTGCCTGAGACACTCTCGGGCGCCACTTGGCGACCGGCAGCAGTGGTGGCCTTGGGCAGGTGGGAAGTAGTCCCGGGAGAAACCAGAGCCTTTCCTCCAATAGCATCTTCTGCGCAAAGCCAGGAGGTGCACTCCCGTTTTATAAACGTGTGAAGAGAGCCCAGCAGGCCAACTGCCACCCTCTTTCCTTAGTGGGAGAACTGCGAGCAGTTCCACAAGAAAAGGAAAGCCTGACTCCTCTCCCTCCCTCCCTCCCTTGAAGGAGCCCACCCAGGTCCGAGGGTGGCTCCAAAGAACACTCCAGAATCACACCTCGCTAACACGGAGCCCCATCCTTTAATTTTATTTGGAGATGATTTGACCGCCGAAGCAGCCTGCTTCTGCATCCCAGACGCAGTTATCTGTTTCCCATCCGGGAATAAACCCTCCATTGGAAAGGGCGAGGGTGAAGTGCTAGACGGTGGGGAAGGAGCTCTTTGGATAAAGATGGACCAGGTGCCCCGCCCGGGAGAGGCCACCGTAATCCACTGGGCTGTCCCCCCCCACCTTTCTAGGGGCCACTTCAAAGAGTGGTCCGCCCAGTGTTCGTCTTCTGAGCACGTGTGCTGCAGGGCTACGTCAGCGCTGGGTAAACAGATGACTGGCTGCCCGCTCCAGGGCGGGGCTATTTAAGAAGCAGCGCCTCTCCCGCCCACCCTGAACTTGGCTGGGCTGCCGACTGCTCCGCTGGAAACCAGCTGCTTCTGAACCCAAAGGTAGGTCACTCCCGCGGCCAATTCCAGAGTCATGTGCGTGTAGAATACTGGACTGCAGCTTTGCACCCTTTTCCGTTTCTTTCTTTGTTTTCTGTGCCTTCCCTCCTTGCACAGCTGGAAAGATTTCTTAAAGTCAGAAATAGCCGGCGCTGGGATACTGCATTTGTTAGGGTTCGTTCACATGCAGCCTGGGATTTGCTAGCTGCTCACCATACTTTGCAATCTTTTGAAAGAAAATGCCAAGATATTTTGAAGACCTAAATCAGTTTTCTAAATGCTGCCGAAAATTCCAGGGCGGGGCTTTGGCCAGGATTGAAGACTGAACATGTTTCTGATTTTTAAAACCTTGATTATGTTCTTGTTCACTCCCATGTAAACGCTGAGGAATGTCTATGAATACGGCTTTTATTTACGCTCCCATAGTTTAAAGCGGACTCTTCCCCGCCCCCCACTATTTATTTCCATATCGACAGATATTTTTTAGCTCGCTGGAAAGGCGCTACCCTTCTGAGAGGGTCCCATTTTTCTCCAGGAATAATTTTCTCTCTCTCTCTCTCTCTCTCTCTCTCTCGTCAAACTTTAGGAGAGCTGGAAACGGGGGTCTCTTCTCTTCTCTTCCCCATCTTTTTTTTTCCTGGTCCCGAGTGTGGATTACTGGAAGACAAGGCAGAGGCGCCCTGAGGCCGGCGGTGGCCACAGCGCAGACTGCACTTGGCGAGCCCTAGGTTTGCGCCAGCCTGGAGGGTCCGGAGCTCCTTGCATTTGGCCTGAACCGACTTCTAGGTGCCTGACCCTTCCCCGCGGGAGCCCGTGGATGCTCAGCCTTTCCGCTCACGCCTGTCTGCTTCCTTCTCCACAGCCATGAACAGCGGCGTGTGTCTGTGCGTGCTGATGGCAGTCCTGGCTGCGGGCGCCTTGACGCAGCCCGTGGCCCTAGCAGATCCCACAGGCTCCGCTGTGCAGCGGGCAGAGGAGGCGCCCCGAAGGCAGCTGAGAGCTGTGCCCAGGACAGACGGGGAGCCCCGAGCGCGCCTGGGCGCCCTGCTGGCGCGGTACATCCAGCAGGTCCGGAAAGGTAAGGATGCCCGCTGCCCATCACACTTCTCCGGCTCCAGGCTCCGGATCTTGACCCTCTCCTCGAGCGCCGGCAAGGTGGAGGAAACTTCTCAGGAGGAAACAGGAGACACTTCAAGAGGGCAAAAATTTCACTTTTCTTTGCAGAGTTATACTGCACCTCACCTTGCAGTTGGCAAGTGGTGTTTGCAGCAACCGAGAGGAGGGCGTGGTGGGAGGCTTACAACGATTAGGGGAACCGCCTTGCAAATCTTTCTTTGAATGAATTTTTGGCACAGCGTTACAGCTGGAGTTCAACACTGTTTTAGGAAAATATTAATAATAATTACTGAGCCCTGGGAACCCTCTGCTGTGAGTGGAGTGGAACTGGGAACTACACAGAGCCTGACCCTTGGAGCCCCTCTGGTAGGCAGTGTCGGTGTTAAGAAAGCTTTCGATCCAAGAAAGACTGTTGTCCGTGTGTAAATCTCGTCCTCCCCGCACGGTGAGGGTTAGGGGAGATGAGTCAGGAACTCTTTGGCCTTGAGTTAGGATGGTCGCACGAGGAGAGATGCATCTAATTTTCTTTTGCTGTTGGAAAGATGCTCCCAGGACAGAACAGGACACAGTTTGAGCACTGGAATTCTTTCTCCAGGAATCTATTGGGTTGATTTAGCATGCGGCCAGCTTAGTGTTCCTTTCCTTACCGTGAATCTCATCTTGGGAGAGGAGACGAGGCAGAGCAGCCCAGATCACCTTCCTTGTGATTCAGAGGGCACCTCCTCCGTGTCTTGCAGCCCTCGGGAACCATGGCATGAATCTTCACAGTCTTTATCTCTGGATTTTCCCCACATGACACTGATGGTGAACTCTAGCTGTGGGGCAGTGTGTAAAACTGAACCTATCAAGCTCCATTAAAAGGTGGGAGGTGGGCATCCTTTTCTGGGGGGCTCTCTTTCCCAACTAAGATGCTCTGCTTGGATTCACACCGCAGCTCCTGACTTGACCAGAGAGGGGGAAGTGGAGAGCTTGACTGGAGTCACATAGCATTCCACATGAAGGGAGACCAGGGAGCTTCCGCAGGAAGAATGCTGGAGATTTCCTCCATTCCCACAGCTTCTTTCAATGGAGAGAGATGGAAATGCCAGTTAGATGACGAGAAAAGCTAGCAGCCTTCTTCTTCATCCCTTTCCATAGCCTTTCTGAACACAGCCTTGGATCTGCACTTGGGTGTGGGTCACCAGGAGACCATCTGAACTATCCCTAGACTTTTCAGTGAGCTGACAATCTAGAGCTCATCCCCAGTCCCCCAGCCCCGCTGCCAAGTTTAGGGACGTTCGAAAGAACAGTTCTAGCTAAAACAGCCAGCTGCCAAATTATTTACCAGAACCAACATGTGACGTGGTGTTTCTAGCACAGAGCCGAGCTGGAGCTCCTCCGAGCTCCTCTCAACACATGCCTCCCTTTACCTTTAGCCTGCTGGGTCCCTCAAACCCAGGTGGGAAGGGCAACTGGAGATGTGGCTACCTGAACTCAGGACTGAGGTTAACTGGAGAAGAGTCCTATTCACTTATTTGACAAACTTGAACTAGGAATCAGCAGTTATAAAATACTGCCCAATTTCTTTGACTATTTTGTATCTGATTTTGAGACGACATCAGATTTTGACTCAACTCTTATACAAATCATGCTTAAAAATTCTAGACAAGATATTATACTCTTTGCCCAAGGGGTAAGAGTATATCGCTGAGGGGCTTAGTTGGTAGACTGCCTTACATGTGCAAAGTCCTGGGTTCAAGCCCATCACCACTTCAAACTGGATGTGATGGTGCAAGTCTGTAATCCTAGCACTCAGGAGGTGAAGGCCAGAGGACCAGGAGGTTCAAGACCAGTCTTAGCTACATAGGAAGTTTAAGTCCAGCTTGGGCTACATGAGACCTTGTTTCCAAAAAAGAAAAAAAAAAATTTTTTTTTTTGTCTTTTTGAGGCAGGGTCTCCCTTGCAGTCACAGCTGACCTGGAACTCACTATGTAGTCCAGGCTGGCCTCAATCTCACAGAGATCTGTCTATCTCTGCCTCCCAAGTGCTGGGCTTGAAAGCATGCACCATTATGCCTGGCTCAACAGACTGTTTTTTTTAAAAAAGGAGTTTATCATAAGGACTAGTCTGCAGCACCCTCAGTGGTCCAAGAAGAAGCAATTTCCGTGGAAGGTGAGGAGGCATCCAGTGGCATTGTAACAGATAGTGCACACCTGCCCTTGGCCAGATGCTGCCTCTGGACATGTCCCTCAGGTCTTGTAACTGCTCTGTACAGTCAGTATTCTCATGGCCATTTTGTGTGTGTAGAAACCCAAAGTCAAGAAGGGGCACCTGGCGTCTATGCCCAATGGTACATCTAGGAGACAGCAGGCTGAAGATGTACAAGTCCTGACTTCCCTTGAGGGTCCCTGGAAGCCATCTAGCTCCCTGATGACCTATCTGTTGTGGGTGTGAGAGCTTGAAGGAGTCAGATCCCTTCACCTCAGTCCATAATTTGTTGTAAGTCCCTTCTCTGGGTGGTGCTAGGAAGGGGGGAAAGGAGGGAAGGAAGAAGGAAGAAGGAAGAAGGAAGGACTGTGATAAGCACCCACACCTGAGCACATATCTGTGTGGAGTGGGAGAATTGAGGCACGTACCAAACACAGCTTCTATGGCTGGTTGCTTGCCCATTGCATCAGCCTAGGCTGCTGACTTGATGTGAGTTGTGGTCAACCCTCAGAGAGGGCATTCATCACCCAGTAGACAGGAGGACAGGTTGTGTTTCTGCGTAACTGTGTACCAGGAACTGGGACCGCATGGCTTGCTGACTAATATTTCATTTGAAAGGTGTTGAGCAGTTAAATAGCAGGAGCTGTTTTTCTTCTGCTTAGGCTGGGACTAACTATCAAAAGAATGTGTGTGTGTGGGTGGGGTGGACTCTTAGTCCCCAAAGGCAAGGGACCAAGGAGAGGAAACAAGGGGGTGCTATTCTGTGTGGTTGTTTCTGTTTTAAATTTAGCTAGTTAAATTTATTATCTATAATGCAGGGTCACTACCTCTGTAGTGTAATTTTTAATGTTTTATTAGTATTTATTAATTATACATAATAATGGGTTTCATTATGACATTTTCATATATAATGTATTTTGATCATACTCATTCAATATGAAATCTTTCGTGCCCCTCCGACCCCATTTAATTCCTTCCCCAACTAGCCCCTCTTCTAGTTTCGTGTTTGTTTGTTTGTTTCCGTCTCCTTAGGGTTACTTATGGAGCACTGATGAAGACTTATCAATAAACAGTCTTTATTTTGGCTCTACTAGCCTGTGGGCAGGAGTTGACAGGGCCACTTCATGGAACATTCCCACGGGCCAGCACCTAAGAGGTGCTGGTTCCCCTAGTCAGTGGGAACCATTGAGAGATTCCTTGAAGAACCTCTCTTAACCATTAATCAGCCAGAAGGTGCTACATTCATGGCAAGCCCACTGACAGGAAGCCACAGTCAACCCTCTGGGGACAGAGACAGTACCTGGTGCCTGCTGATGAAAGATCCACATCACCACTCTCACTCACCCCACGTGACTGTAGGAGAGGTTCAGCCTGTTGCCACAGGCTGGACCCCATTCAAGGTTCTGTCATTGTGTTTTAAACAAAATGGCTGATTTAAGCTGCCTCTTTTGTTTCTTCTTACCCACTTTCTGTGAGTGTTACCGAGATGCCAAACTGACAATATGTCTTTTTTTTTCTGGTTATTTTTATAAGAATTTAGCTTTCAAATTAATAATTCTTTTGTTTTACACATTTTATTCTGACATCATCTTTTAAAACCAAAAGGATGCAAGCATTTGTATTCAGTGCCCTTCTTAAACAGGGCTTCATTCCCATCCTCCAGGCTTTTAGTCACCAGGCCTCGCATGTAGAATCAAAGATGCTGTCCTCACTGCCCTCCAGCTGGGTTGATGCACTGATAATTTCTTCTAGGACATCAAATTAATGATCTTTAAATAAGATTTATATCAAAAGCGAGCTTGCTTCCATTTAAAATCTTGATATATTTATTTATGTGTGAGTCTGTCTGAGTCTATGTATTCATGTGCCATGGTGTTCCTGTGTCAGTCAGAGGACTACCCAAAGGAGTCTTTTTCTCTTCCTCTACCATGTGAGCCCTGAGGACCTAACTCCTGCTTGGTAACAAGAATCTTTACCTACTGAGCCATCTTGCACCCCCATTTTAAAAACTATTTATTTTTGTGTATCTTTGTGTAATGTGTATGTATATGTGCTTGTATTTGAGGGTTTAGGTATTCCATGATGGATACATGGAGCTCAGAGGATGACCTCTGTTACCTTCTACCTTGTTTGAGGCAGGTCTTTCTTGTTTTCCACTGCTCTGTGCACACCAAGCTAGCTGATCCAGAAGCTTCTAGGGTATTCTTCCCTTTCCCTCCTCCCAGTTCAGCATAGGATTGTAGGCACTCACCATTTGTCTGATTTTACGTGGGTTCTGGGAAACTAAACTCAGGTCCCCAGACTTATGTGGCAAGCACTTTTATCTACTGAGCCATCTCCCTGGTCCCTTGATTTCATTTTTTGAAAAACGTATTCTAACATAACGATATTATTGTATTCCCTGAAGTCTCCCTGGACAAGTTGGGCATGTTTTAGGTGTTAAATAAAACATGGCATTTAGACACAGAAAAATCCTGGGGAAATCTTTGCTTGGCTTCTGCTGATTGCTAAGTGCACAATGAAAATGCTGTTTAGGGTAGGGGACAAAGGAAGACTGACACAGGTCCCCAGTGGGTGCAAGGCAGAAAGAAGTGAATCTTCTAGATATGTGCAGAACATAGAACAGGCCCCTAGCTACTGAATGCTGCATTGCCCACTTCCACAGACAGCTCCTTCTCTTCTCTTAGGTTTTGGACTAGCAATAGCTCTTTGCCTTTAAGAAGACCTGGCTTGGGCTGGGGACATCTCACTCAGTAAAGTGCTTGCCACAGAAACACAAAGACCTGAATTTGATTCCCCACAGAACCCACATGAGAAAGCTGGGTGTAGTGTGTGCCTATAACCCCAATGCTGGGGTGACAGAGACAGGAGGATCTCTGGAACTTGCTGGCCATCCAATCTATCCCAATGGGGGAGCTCCAGTCAAAGGCTCTGTCTCAAAGAGAAGGTGGAGAAGAGTTTGAGGAAGACACGCAACATCCACATGTTTGTGCAAACACATGCATGCATGCCTGTATGCACATAAACATGTACACACACACACACACACACACACACACACACACACACACACACAATCCTGCCTTTTCCCATTATGCTAGTCCCAACTGAAATGGTCCTGTTTTCAGATCTCAGACTCCTGTCTCTGTTTTCTCTGCCTCCTCTGCAGCCCCTTCTGGACGCATGTCCATCATTAAGAACCTGCAGAGCCTGGACCCCAGCCACAGGATAACTGACCGGGACTACATGGGCTGGATGGATTTCGGCCGGCGCAGCGCGGAAGAGTATGAAGATGCCTCGTAGAAGAGCGGCCCCTCCCAGCCCTATTCAGAGGAGGCGGAATAAGAAAACAATCACACGCACAACTCCTTGTCTCTGCTGTGACATTTTGAGTATCTATTTATTAATTCCCGATGTGAAATCTGTCTGTGGAGAGTATCCAGTGCAGCCACACATCTCCACCGAATTGTGCCGTTGGAAGGCAATGTTTCCTTCTTCTATGACTCCCCATCTCATTGTTGCTATGCTAGTAAAGTGATTTCCTTCAGTCCCTCATGCCTTGTGTCTTCTGAGTGTCCTCAGAATGTACCAAGAGGGGATCTTGGTATTTGGTGTCCGCAGGTGAATCCTCACTGTAGATAGTCCCGGAGAGAATCTAGGACACGAGTACAGGGGTATGGAGCTGGCTTTCCTCACTCTAGTCAAGCTGGCAAGTGAAAGGCTAACCTGGACTTAGCCTCAAGGCCCAGCACTGGGCACTCTGATACCTGGTCTCTTCTGCCATGCCCATTTACCACAAGATTTCTCCAGGGTCTCCCAGCTTTTAAATACAGGGCAGTGATAAAAAGCTCTGAGAGGTGTATGTGTTGGCCCACATGCTCCAGCTGGTGAGTCGCAGATTTGAAAGTTGATGCTCCTAGGTTAGTGGGACTCCATCACCCTAACACTCCCCAGACTCCAGAATCAACAGAATTGTGTACTGATTCAGCAAGTCAAGACTGGGACCAAGCAAGCTCCCAGGCTTGTTAATGCTCCTCATCTCCAATCATACTTGGATTTCCACTGATGGAGAACAGAGCCTGTGGTGCATTATTTTTCCTGGGGGGCCTATTTTTGTTCACCCCCTGGTAGATCAAAGAAATGATTCTGTCCACAGTCTGTGTCCTGGTTTGGTTTTCTGTTGCTGTGATAACCACCATGACCAAGAGCAACTTGTGTGAGCAGAGTTTAGATCATCTTACAGGCTGTACTTCATCATCCAGGGAAATTAGGGCAGAAGAAGAAACCATCTGGACTTTTCCCACATCAATTAACAATCAAGAAAATGCTTCACAGACAAGCCTGAAGGCCGGTCTGATGGAGGCAGTCCTCCAGTTAAGGTTTCCTCTTCCCAAATGTGTCAAGTTCACAGCCAAGATTAGCCATCACATCCAGCTTGGTGAGCCAGTGAGCTTATTAGGGTCACTTACAAAAAGAGCATCAGTAACTCAGGTAGCCACATCACTGAACAGCCCACCCCAGCAGGGCGGCAACTTTTGAGTGCTGCATGCCTGGTACTGGCTGCACAACCCACAGGCAGCTCCACTGAAGAGGTTCCCCTCCTCCAGCAGTGGTTTGCTGCTTCTATAACTTTAGGGAGGGGCCTAAGGAGTCCTACCCTGCAAATTTGCTATGCATTCCATAACTCTGGTGAGTCCCCCTGCTCTGTGAGGAGGGAATGTCTCTGTCTAGAGGAAACGGTTTAATCACCGTCTGTGGTTGCTTTCTCTCAGCCCTACCATACCGCAGTCAGAGGGCACTTTGGGAGGACTCTGATTATCCAGGACAAGAGCCCATATGTTCTGTTTTCAGTAGGCATCACTAAAAGAACCTAATCTACGGGGACATTCAGAGATGATTTAAGATCTGCCACTCAGAGTGCAGCCTACAGAAGAGGGAAGCCCATAGAGGACAGGCACTGAAAGCAGTACTGGCAAATCTATAGCATGTCTCAGAGGGGCCCTCCCAAGCCCAGGGTTACCCACTGGAATACCCAGAGTTTCCTCTTTACTGGTAGAAATGGGGCTCTTGAAAAGTCCTGAGGGACCCTAGACAGCGACATGGTCAGAAAAATCTGTAACCTGTAACTTGAAATTAGAATTTCATGTAAAACTTAGACTCCAAGTAAATAGTACAATTTATTGTCTCCTCCTAGGGTTCCCATCTCATTTAGTCCCAACCATTTGAACTCCACGACTGTTTCAAAGATTAGGTATCCAGTTCCTATTTGTGATGACTAAGCTTCATTGGCAGGTTGACTGTATTTGAAATCACCTAGAAGATACACCTCTGGGCATACCTCTGAGGGTGTTTCCAGAAAGGATTAACTGAGCAGGGAAGATCCACCTTAAATGTGGGTGCCACCATCCCATGGGTTGAGGTCCTAGACTGAGTAAAAGGGGGAAAGATGGGGTTGGAGAGATGGCTTCGTGGTTAAGAGGACTTGCAGAAGACCTAGATTCAGTTCCCAGCACCCACATGGTAGTTAACAACCACCTACAACTCCGATTCCAGGAGATCTGATGCCCTCTTCTGGCCTCCACAGGTATTGCATGACACAGGTATACTTAACATACATGCAAGCAAATAAGTAAATAAAAAAAAATTAAGGGAAAAAGGAGAAAGTAAGCTGAGCGCCAACACTTGTCTCCCTACATCCTGACTGGAGATGCAATGTGGCCAGCAACCTCACGCTCCTACCACAATCCCTTTCCTGCGATGATGGATTGTATTCTTCAAACTGCAAGCCAAAGTAAATTCTTCCTCCCTTAAGTTGTGTTCATCAGGTATTTCATCATGGCAACAAGAATAGTAACTATCACATCCTCTGCAGTGTTTCTAAACCATGTTATAGCTATGCAATAAAAGAACAGCCTGGCTCTCAGTATTCATTTTAAGGCCAAAGGCAGACCCAAAGTGCTGAGAACCCATTCCTCAGATTTCCCTTAGAACTGTGTTCCTGAGCAAGGGCATTGCTTGTTCTTTTACTGAAACTGTATGTCTAGCATGAAATAAGAAGGACTTTTGCTCTTTGATCCCTAGACGTAGAATAACACACACACACACACACACACACACACAAATCATAAACAGATGTCATAAATTTCTCTCATTGTTTTCAATGAAACAAGTGCTGTTTATGGCTTTGATGTTTTTCTATGTAAAACATGCATACACACATTTATGAACTATGTTGGATGGAGGGTCCTGAAGCTTAAAATCATACCTCCAGGTCACAAGAGGAGCACATGGCTCAGGGAGCTTGTTTACACTGTATTGCAAGGTTAGATAAAAGTTATTTTTCCAGAATATGTCCCTATTGTAAACGTCATTCCCAAAACCCCCCTACCAAAACTCAATTCTATTGTGGGTGTGTATGAAATGGGATTTTGGCCCATTTGTGTGTTAATATTCATGTTGGGGGAGAGAAAGGTTTGTGTGGTTAAGGGACTCAGAATTAAACACAAAGTTAGCAATACCAAATGGACTTGGGTGTTAAAATTTCAAACATAAAAGCCATGACTCTTACAAATATAAAATTAACATATTCAATGATGTCATTCATCTCATCTATTAATAAAGAACCTGTAGCAAGGTGTAGTCATTTCAAAGGCCACCAGACAGAAGCTGTCAGGAAAATAGCATGATCTGCTAACAGACTCAAAAGTAGCTCCTGTCTCAATAAGGTCAGAAAGTTCATGTTTGAGATAATCTGTCCCCAGAACAGAAATTAATTGTATCTTGAGATCATTTTCTCTTATGTTTCTACAGACATTATCAGAAAGCTGTAGCAAAGGGTCTACAGAGTACATGTAACTCAAAGACACAGATATTAATAGCATTACATGCAAGCTCACTCAGAGTTCCTCTGAAAGGACACTTGGGACTGTGCAACAAAATACCACATGAAAGCTTCTTAAGGAAGAAAGGGTTTATTTTGGTTCATCATGCAAGGATGTAGTCTATCTTGTAGGGCAGTCATGGTGAGCAGTACAAGGCAGCTGCTCACATGGCATCCACAGTCCAGAAGCAGAGAGAGATGGATGCTGGTGCTCAGTTCACTTTCTCCTTTATATTCAGGACCCCAGATGCCACAGTTAGGGTGGGTCTTCCCTCCCCAGTTAAATCTTCTGGGAAGCACCCTCACAGACAAATCCAGAGCCGTCACTCTTTGGGGGTTCTAAATCCCATAAGCTGACAAGATCAACCATCATAAGTTCCAAAGGAAAGAATCCTAGTCTCTCAACATCATTTCCAGGTACTCTCAATATCTTTCCCCCAAACCTTTAAATGACTGCGAGTCCTGGAAGCAAATACAGCAGAAGTCAAGCAAAGAGAAGCTGTGGCCTCGCTAATTTCCCCTGGGCTCTGGGCTCTGCAAACATCTATTATCAAATGTGAAAAGGATTTGCTTGTCTGTCTCCTGCTCTGAGCTATTCCTCCCAGAGAACAAGGATTCAAGGATCCCGGAGGGAATCCTTTCGCCCCAGATCCCCCAGTACCTCCTGGGTTCCACTGGACAGAGCCCAGCAGTGTAAACATTACTCTGTCCTCTCTAACCACTGCCCCTCATTCATTACACTCTGGCCTCCCTGTGGTCTCCTTATTCCCTGAAAACACTAAATTTGGTCCTGCCTCAGGACTTTTGTGCTGCCGTTAACCTCCATCTGGCCCACCTTCCCAGCAAAGCATGACTGGACCCTTCAGGCCCTCAGCTCCACAGTGCCTTCTGACCTCTCTTCATCACTTCCTTGAACTTGTCATTTCTTGAAATTACATTATATATTAGTTGGTTGATTCATTGATTCTGTCTCACCAACTAGGACATCAGCTTCACCCCCATAAAGGTGAGGAGTTTTGTCTGTGTAGTTTAATGCTTTATTTCCACCACTTACCATGACATCTAGACCAGAGTGGATACTCAGTAAATATTTGTATAATTGATTAATCGACAAAGAGAAAGTCTCTTGGGATCCCTTCTGCTCAGCTTGCAGATTAGTTTTAGAAGCAATTTCATGGGTGAAATAAAGCAGGCATAGGAACGTGGTCAAGTCCTGCCAATCAGAGGTGGGATGTAAAGTTGGAAAGCAGACTACTCACACATACAAGTGGCTGACAGCATACATGAGAGGCATGTGCAGAAAGTGACAAAGTACTCCAAGTACACCCCTAGGCGTTCCCCATGTCCAGCACCATTTCTTTTGCTCCAGTCAAAACCCATAAAGGGAGTCAATGAGATGGTTCAAATGGGTGACAGCACTTACCAGCAAGCCTGAAAACATGAATTCAGTCACTAGAACCCACAAGGTAGAAGGAGAGAACTGACACCCACAAGTTGTCCTCTGACCTCCAGGTGTGTGCTGTGATATATGCATGCTCTCACCACCACACACACTAAATAGTGTAATAATAATAATAATAAAAATTAGGACAGGTGTCCTAGTGAACTTTGTGTTGTGATAAAACATTGAACATAACAACTTGGGAAGAAGAGGATTTATTAGGTTTACACATCCCAGTCACAGTTTATATGAAAGCAGTCAGGGCAGGCACTCAAGGCAGGAACCTGGAGGCAGGAGGTAGAGCAGAGACCATGGAGAAATGCTATTTACTGGTTTTCTCCTCTGACCTGTGCATGTGTGCACACAGAGACACACTAAATACATACATGTTACGTATATTAAAATTTTAAATATTTTTATTAATTAGAATTTCATACGATGTATTTTGATCAGACCCCTCCCCCTCTTTAGCTGTCCTAGTTTGCTTTCAATTTCTGTGACCAAACACTCTAATAACGACTTGGGGAGGATCACTTTATTTGGCTTACATCTCATGGATCACAGTTCATCACTGAGGGAGCCCAAGGTAGGAACACAGGGCAGGAACCTATGGCAGGAGCTGAAGCACAGCCCATGGAGAAATGCTGCTTACTGGCTTGATCCTGTGGCCTGGGCTCAGCCTGCTTTCTTATACAATATAAGACCACCTGCCCAGGGGTGGCACCATCCAGAGTGGGCTGGGCCCTCCCACATCACTCAATAGTCAAGAAAATGCCCCACAGACATGACCACAGACCAGCCCAATAAAGGAAATTCCCCAGTTGAGGCTCCCTCTACCCGGGTATGTCAAGTTGACAACTAAAGCTACCCAGCACACCACTCCTACCTGACTGCTCACCCCACTTCATGTCCTCTATTATTTTTTGGCCTTTTTTTTAAAAGGCTGATTGAGTCTAATCTGTGTTGTCCAAATGCTCTTGGTATGGGTCTGTCTCTTGGAATCTGGTCAACCTATGTGGTATCATATCAGTAGAGAAAACTGACTCTACCTCTCTCAGCAGGTACCAATTGCCAATAGATCTTCATCTAGGGCTGGGGCTTCCTGTCCATCCCCCGTCTATGCTGGGCCCCTGTCCGGCTTGGACTTGCACAGGTCTTGTGCTTGCTATCATAAGTGCTGTGGGTTCATATGTGCAACTAGCCTGCGCTGCCCAAACCAGCACAGTTTTCTTGTATTCATCTACCATCTCTGGCTCTTATGATCTTTCCATCCCTCTTTCTTAATGATCACTGAGAAGGTGTGATATAAGGGCCCCATTCAGGGCTGAGCATTCCTCAATTTCTCATTTACACAATGGAATGTTATTCAGTGGTTAAGAAAATGAAATTCTTGGGTAAATGGACACAGCTGAAAACACTCATCCTACCTAAGTGAGGTAACCTGGACCCAGAAAGACAAACGTTCCATGTTCTCTCTCCATAGTGGATGCTAGCTTTGAATCTTCAGATAGGTATTTGTCAACTGGAAAACCCTTAGAGATCAAAAACTCATGAGGTACCGTGGGGGAGGTTCACAGAAGAGGAGAATGCACTGATATGAATGGGAAAGGCAATAACGGACAGGCGAGACTTGATGGGATGGGGAACGGGAGGACAGAGTAGAGGAGAAAGAGGAGGGATAACTAACACTAAAGGCCTCTTGAAAAACTCATAGAAACCTACTATAGAAATTTCTTTCAATATATATGCAATCTAAAATGTTTAAATGTAGTTACCCTATAATGGGGTTCAGTGGTCCTAACAGACATTGCAGGCTAGCTAATTAAAAGCCCAGTGCTAGGAAAGAACTCCCTCTTTTGGAGTTGTTGACCAGAGAGATCCCACAGAGCCTCAAATAATACTGGCTATTGCCATTCATTTGGCTACCTGCCAGACCTTATGCTGAAGGCATACCCGAGTCACAGAACAAACAAGGAGAAATCAAGCTTGAACTGACCTTGAAGCTACATCCTACTGGCTAGCTTTCATAGTCTAGAAGGCACTATGCATGTTACTGGCAGAGAAAGGTAATCGTCAGCCTTACCCAGCGGTGAACACCTTGAGCTACAATAATAACCGGCTTGAGAAAATATGCCCACTGGTGCAATAGTGGCAGAAATATTACAAGAGCAACCAGTTACCCTCTTGATTTTAAAACACACTGAGAAGGGATTGACAACATCAAAGAAATTGAAGGAAAGCACTGGATCTTTTCTTTTATTCACTCGGCTTATTAAAGAAGTGGAAACCATTTAAGTGCTCATGGTGTCAGGGTGCTGAAGACATTTAATGTACAGCCAGTTCATGGACCAGTAGACAGTTACTGAGTGATGTTTGAGAGGATGTTATAGGAAATGGAAAATGACCTTAATCCACTGTGTGGATTTCGCTTGGCTGACAGCAGCCATCTGCATGGCCTACCTAAGAACTCCTGATTGGGGTTCCTTACATAGCTTCCCAGCATGCTATAAATAGACACCACATTATCACAGTACACTTTATATCACAGTACACTTTATGATGGACTCTGGTACCATGGATGTGCCTGACTCTGATGTTACCTGAAGATAAACTAGGTACACTCTGGCTCAGATGAAGTCATGAGCCACTTTGTCCTAACCAAAATCCATGCCCCTATTTCTGACCCAAATCATGGGGACCCAAGTGGTTTCGATGTGGCCCAGGGCCACACTTTCATTCATAAATCCCCCCAAGAAATTGGCTTTCTGCAACCCTAGATTTGTCTGCATCTCTTCTGCCTCATGTCACCTTGGAGCTGATTCTCATACACTAAAACTGAAGTGTTCTCGGACATTCATATAAGCTGAAAAGGTCCTCCAACCAAATTAAGTTCTTCTAGTCACAAGATACTATGGAAAAAAAATAATCATGTTACAGTCACAAGGTCATAGTATTTTTCTTCTCTTCTCCATACTCTATATGTACATGCATGTGCATGCGTGTAGTATACATGTGTGTATGCCTTCTCACATATGTCTGAGTGTACATGTGTGCAGATGCATGTGTGTATGGAGGCCTGAAGTTGACATCAGGTGTTTTCCTCAGTTGACCTCAACTTTTTAGTTCTTGAGGAAGGGTCTCTTGCCAAACTTAGAGCTCACTATATCCAGCAAGTCTCACCATCTAGTGAGCTGCTTTTTTTAGTGTTTGTATTTCTGAATTTCTCAGATTTTCCCTTATTTCCTCAATTTCAATGCTAAGATTTTCCACTTTAACCATTTTTGAAGCAATGAGCTGAAACTAGCTGAGCCTGCTGGCACAGGTCTGTCATCCTAGCTATCCAGGAAAATAAGGATTATGACTTCAAGGCCAGCCTGGGAAGCTTAGTGAGACTACATCTAAAAACAGAAAGCAAAGAGAGGGCTGGGGGAGTGGCTATACGGTAGAGCACTTGCCTAGTCTGAGGAGGCCTTGAGTTCCGTCCTCAGCGCAAATCTCTACATTGGCCTCTGTTGATTGCCTTTTCCAGGGAGAACTGAAATTTTCATGGTTCTTTATATGTGTGGAACTTTTGGACTGTATCCTGGACAATATAAAATTATACTATGAGCATCTGAATGTCACTGAAATCTTAGAAGCATGTTGGTATTTTCATGTTAGCAGGTAATCAACCTGGTAATGTTTCACCCACAAGTTCTAACTCACCTTCTGCATGCTGAGTACATCAGTTCAGTTTTCAAAGAATGACTGCTGTCCTAGGTCCGTTTTCAGGCATATGCCCCAGGACCAGCCCGGGAACTGAGAGGTGGTTCATCTGTTACTTTAGTCCTTAAAGTTTTTGGTGCTAGTTAGTGGAAGGTTTTTTTCCTTACGGTTAGGACCAGATTGTGACCTTGGAGTCATATTCCTGAGCACACCCTCTCTGTAGCCTCTCCAGTGCATTCAGTCCCCAGTACTCCCCCTTTTGACTTCCCACCCAGAAACCTGGGGTTCTGGTGACTGTTCTGCCACACACCCATATTTGGGCACATGTTGGGGTCCCGGTGGCAGGAGAAAAGAGAAAGTCAATGGAGTTGGCCATGGTTTCTCCTCCTCGGTTTTTACTATTAATAACTATTATCATTGCATGCATGGCTTCACCTGAAGGAGGAGAGGGGAGAGAGGGAGGACGGAGGAGAAGGAGGAAGAGAAGGGGAGAGGAAGAAAAAGTGAAAGGAGAAAGCAGAGAGAGAAAGAGAGAGGGAGAGAAGAAGAGGGAAGGAAAGAGAAGGAGGAAGGGAGAGAGGGAAGAAGGGAGAGGGAGAGAAAGAGAGAGAAACACCGGGGACTGCTCATGTTCCTGTGGACATTAGGAATTCCCACTTCTTTTAGCTCTGAGTCAGAACAGAACTAAATCACTTCTGGAACTGTCTGTGCCCCAGACCTACGTCCAGTTTCGGGCTGTTATATTACAGGTTCGAGGCAGCAGAGCGGGGACCACAGCAGAGCACAGACTGTAACGGGCTAGAACTTGGATGGATTTCGAATTCTCGTGCTCTCTCCAGTTTGCTTGCTGCTGCTGCTGCTTCTACCTTCAAATCGCTGGCTCAGGATCCGGAGGAAGCTGCGCAAGGCGCTCTTACTGTGCTATCTGGAAACGGAGCGTCAGTATTTTTGAATACAGAAATTTCAGGTAAAATATCTCAATTTGTTCTGAAAAATCCAGCAAGAATGAGCCTTCTTTGTGGTCACAGGATGGAAAGCTGGGTGTGGCATCCCTTCAGCCTGGCGTGTCCTCTCAGAAACCAGCTTTCCACATCTGTGTTATCTTTGCAACACCCGCTGATGGGAAGATCAAAACCAACTCCTTCTAAGGGGGGGGGGGGAGCTCTCCCTTCTAGGCCTCAGGCTCAGACTCAAAGGAGGCCTAGAACCTCTGCTCTTGTGCTCTGCCCATCCCTCGTTCCCTGCTGTGAGCCTCCTTCAGCCCTTCTCCATTCCCTCTTACACTGACTTCTTTCTCTCTGCCTTCACCCAGGATCTGAGCCCAGCTCTGAGTGACTGGGTACAGCTATGGTCATTCAAAATCATGCTGAGGTTTCCTACCCACTACTGGCCCTCAAGAAAGGAACCAGTGATGGGGCCCAAGAGGGTCTGCTGGAGCTCTTCAATCTTTGTTTTTCTTTTCTAAGATAGGGTCTCCCTGTAGCCCCACTTGGCCTAGAACCCTATGTAGACCCGGCTACCCTGGATCTCATGGAAATCTGCCTGCCTCTGCTTCCTGGGTGCTGGGATTAAAGGTGTGTCAACAGACCCCACATAACTCTATAATCCTAATGAAATACTATATCAAGATGTGCTGAGATTTTAATTAAAAATTGCAATTGCATTTTATTTATTTAATTCATGAATATGTGCATACATACACAGATCCACATACATATGCCACAGTACATGTGTGGAGGTCAGAGGAAAACTTGGCAGGAATCAGTTCTCTCCTTCCATGTGGTCAGACTTGGTGGCAAATACTTTTGCTTGCTGAGCCATTTTGCCAGCCCTTTTATTTTTTAGTGCTAATTTTTTAAAATTTTTATTTGTTATTTTAATTTTGTGTTTATGAGCATTTTGCCTGTGTGTATGTAAGTGCACCTGTGTGACCATGGAAGTCAGAAAAGAGTATTGAATCATCTGGAACTGGAATTATGGGTGGTTGTTAACCACTGCATAGGTGATGGGAACCGAACCAGGATCATCTGCAAGAGCCTTTAATGTTCTTAACTGCTGAACCATCTCTCTAGCCCCTTAGCACTAAAATTTTAAAACCCACTAATTCATGGAAACTTCTCTAAAAATCATGTTTGTTTATTATATTAATCTTGAGTTCATTAATAGGACTTCTAAGAGGCTGACTTAAAGAATCTCCAGAAGGAACAAGAATTATTGAAAAAGGGAATGAGGACCATTTAACTAAACCCCAAGGGTTTTCTGCCTAAAAGCCTGTCTCACATGCCTGTCTAGGCAAACAGAAGGAGGGACAATCAGTCATTATTCAAGTATCACCTGCCTCAACTGTCTGGACTGAAGCCAGAATGATGTCAGCAGGTTTGAGCCAAGAGCTAAAAGACATTCAAGAAAGGATCCAACTGCTCTTGTGTTTTGGCTCAGGAGGACTGAACATGCTCCCCAAGTACCAAAATGCACTGTGTGCCAATCACTGTTTTGATGCAGAGATCCAGGCAAGTGGGTGATTCAGAAGAGTGGGCAGTCAGAGTGGCAGGCAAGCAAAACCAGGATGGATAATGTGCAGACTGTGGGCAAAAGCAGACCAGTAGAGCTGACTGAGTTCTAAAAGGTCTTCCAGGGAGCTGCCCAGAGGGTCTGTCTCTAGTCTGTGATAGCTAATTTCCCTGCTGATTTGGTTAGATTAAGAAGTGCTTCAGCATCATCAATCTTGCCCAGCTATGTAGCCTATGAGGCAGAGGTCCATCTTGCCAGGCAAACTATGTTCACCTGTGAAATGGTGGCTCAACTGTGGTGGGAAATCAACTGCCCTTCCTCCATGATGGGATTTCAGGCCCACTGCTGAACCCACAAGACTCCAACTGATAGCTCCAAACTCATGATCACAGAGACAGCCCTGTTTAACCTCAGTGGGTCACAAAACAAAATGAATAGTCATGATTGTGAGAAGCAGATTTGTAGGGAGAGATTTGTAGGGATAAGTGGGGCCTGACAGAGGTGGTGGGGAGCTGAGGGGTTAGAGTGATAGGTACACATTGTGTACATATGCAAAATTGTCTAAAAACACATTTAATTAATAATAACTTAAAAAAAGTTCCTAGGTTATTAACAAAGCTCACCTTTGGGTGTGTCCACAAGGAAACATCTTCCGGTGTTCTTCAGAGAGGACTAATTGAGGGGGAACACCCACCTTGAATGGGGGTGGCACCACCCCATGGCCTGAGATCCATGCTGAATAAAAAGCGATGATGGGTGGAAACCAGCTGCACCCTTGTGCTGCCTGTCTCTGCTTCCGGATCCACCAGGATGTGAGCCAGAAGCCTCCTGCTCCCACCACCAGTCTCTTCCCACCAGGATGGACTGTCATCAGAGGAAGTCCTTCCTGTAAGTAGCTTCTGGTCAGTGATGAGAAAAGTAATCAAGGCAGTATCTAATCACCACTGCAGAGAATCAGAAGCCCCTGTAATTGTGACTGTGAAGTTTCATACTCAGTGACTTATGACTCCTGCCTAAGACAACAGCACTCCCCAAGTGGACACTTAGAAAACACTCTTCAGGGTGCTGACTTAGGAATTTAGCCCTAAATACTTTGAAATCTTTAGGATTCCAAGCTACCCAACCAGCTAAAAATTTAAGATCAGATAATTCAGTGCGTGAACTATTTTCTAAAAATTAGTGATATTTTGGAGACCGGAGAGATGGTTCATTGGTTAAGAGCAGTTTCTGCTCTTGAGTAGGACCGGAGTTCTGTTCCAGGCACCCACACGGTGACTTGCAACCATCTGTAACTTCAGTTCCAAAGAATCTAATGCCCTCTGCAGGTATCTGTGCTCATGTGGTACACAGACATACATGCGTGCAGGCCAAACACTCATACACATAAAATAATAAATAAACCTTTAATAGAAATAAAGCATAAAATTAGTGATTTGTTAACTTTATTTAGGGGCTTTTAATTTTACTACTAAAAGACCCCTAGGTTTGGAACATCACCCAATCACTGAAAAGAGAACAGGCTGACGGACAGGTAAAATGATTTTGTGCAATTAAAACCAAGAGGGAAAAAAAACCAAAGAACTCATCGAGATATTTTGAAGGCAACTGGGTAACTATGGTTACCTCTAATTAGTGAGCCAGTACCTTATGTCCTCCAGATCTGAGCGCAGGAAAAGTGAAAGGCAAAGCAATTCCATAAGTAAAGACGTTAAGTTCTGCCGAGTGCGCCTAATCTTGCGTTTTGAACATGAAAAACAAGATAGAGAAATTTGCTGGCGGCAAGGCGGCTCTGCCATCTTCACCTTCATTTTCTTTGTCTCTTCCTGCGTCACGGGGAGTCGTAACCCCAAACTGGAGAATCTAGAAAGTCTCCTTGTAGGAGTGGACACCAGGGATCAGGATGCAGGAGAAGCGGCGCACCCTAGACTAGGTTGATGCGAGAACCCTGTGATGGTTGGTTTTAATGTCAACTTGCCACAAATTAGATTCACCTGAGTAGGTAGCCTCACCAGAGAAATGGTCCTCATAACCTCAATTGATGTGGGAAGACCCACCCTCAAATGTGGGCGGCACCATCAGGTAGCGGCCCAGATAAAAGGGGGCGTGGCCGCGGGAAGGGCGTTCACTTTTTACTTGTTTTCCGGTTCCTCTCGCTGCCCAGGTGATCTATCCTGTCGCTGAAGTTCTCCGGGAACCCTCCAGGTTTTCCACACAGGATGGGGACTGCTGAGGCACCCAGCCCTGTGGACTCAGCAACGATCTAGTTCTGTCTCTCCAGTGTGAGACAGCCACTGTGGGACTACCCGGCCTCAAGGACCGGGGAACTTACTGGCTTCTCAGCGGGTGAGGTGAGAGATAGCTAGCTGCGGCAAGAGATCTAGACATTTTCTCTCTTTTCTCCTTCCTTCAGGTCTGTTCCCCTAGAGAACTCTAATACAAGCCCCAACTAAAGAAGAGGAGGGAAGGCATTCGCTGCACATGCCTCAGTTCCGAGAGTCTTAAACTTAAAAGTAGACACTGTACCAAAAAGTAAGGCAGAAAGCACTTTAGGAAGACACCTGATATCAACCTCTGGCCTCCACATGCGTGTGCACACACATATATTCGCATACACATGTGCACACATAACACACACAAAGGCACAAGAACAATAAAATAACTGTATTGGGATGACTGTGGCTCCAGCACATACAAAAATACTGAAATGAAATCCCCAAGCATCATAGTTGGCATTATCAGACTGTGGACAAGGTTATTTACTGTCTAGGGATCAAGTTCATTCTCTCCAAATAAAGGATTAAAAGGCAGAAAAAATCTTTCCATTTATTAGTTTTTATTTTTTTATGTGTATGAGCGTATTGCCTGAATGTATGTAAGTGCACCCATGTTGTGCAAGGCCCATAGAAAACAGAGAAGGTGTCAAATTCCCTGGAACTGGAGTTATGGAAGATTGTTAGTCTCCATGTGCATGCTGGGATTTGAACCTGGGTCTTCCGCAAGAACATCCAGTACTCTTAACTGCTGAACCATCTCTCCAGACCCAGGAAAATTCTTAAACATAACAGAGGCTTTAAAAGAATGAAGAATCACACATTTATACATACATACTAAGAAACAAAGCTCTCCACAAATGGAGAGGTGACTCAGACCCAGAATCCAAAGCCCCCAAGAGGGCTTGAAACTTTTAGGTGTTTTAGTGGTTTCCTCTCCCCGAATTTTGAATAGGTTAACTTAAAGAGTGAGCACTGATATGTCACAGCCTTGAACAGAGATGTGTCCAGGGCTATGTGACTAAGCACATCACTTGAAGGAACCTTGTTGGAGTTAAAAAATAAAGTCTTCTTGCCAGGCCAAGAAAAGGCAGGAAGTGTGCAATCTGTATTACTTCTCAGTGTCTATTTGCTTAATAGGAATTTAGTCTCTTTAAGAAAGGACTGGTGTCTAGACTTTCTCTGTCTATTAGGAGGTGACAAGTCACACCAGAGGCAAAAATGCAGAGATTATCTCCCCTTGGATGCCTCGCAAACATTCCAAGTACAGCCTGTGCAAACTTGAGCTCACAAATTTCTCTGAGACTTTCTCCACCTAATGCATTCTTTCCCCAGTTCAACTGAAGGCGACTCTGTCCTTCCAGTTGCTAAAGCCAAAACTGTTGAATCTTTCACTCTTTATACCTCTCATCTAATCCATCAATAATTCTTGTTGGGTTAACTACAGAATCCACCCTCTAGACTGGGAAGAAGGCTCAGTGCTTTAAGCACTTGCTGTGTAAGCCTGAGGACTTGAGTTTGATCCTCAGAGCCCACATAAATGCCTTATGGGTGTAGTAGCCCACCTGTAATTCCACCCTCAGGAGGCAGATACCACAGATTCCCAGGGCAGCACACTGGCTAATGAGACTAGCTGGATGAGCACGCTCTGGGTTTGACTGAGAGATCGTGCCTCAATAAATAAGGTGGATAGTGATTAAGGATGATTCCCAACCCCAACCTTGGCCTCCACATGCACGCTCACGCATGTGCACACATATGCATGCCAACACATATGTAATGGTGCACATACCACACACACACACAGGAAACTGGAAAAAATTTGTTTTAATTTTAAAAGAAAACTATAGTGGAATTCAACACTGAGTACCACTTCCAGCCCTGCCCCCTTGCAGGAGCAACAGTTCCCCCTCCCTGGGTTATTGTTCTACACTTCATATACATAAGGACAGTGAAGAACCAGAGCATTTGCTTCTGAATAGGTCTCAGGTTTGCAATCATGACTTACTTCCTTCACTGTGCATCCTGTTGTGCTAGGAGATATTTTATGTGCCTCCCTTGCAGCTGAGCCATAGGTATGTAAATAATCTCCCCCTCAGCCCTCCCTTGCAACTGAGTTATAGGCTTATAAAATTGGTCTCCAGTCTCCAGGGTCAATAGTGTGAGCAGCAGGAACAGTGGCTCTCCTGGTGGAGATATCATCTTGCATACTCATTTTTCTCTGGCTTCCAGCCTTCCCGGTTTTCTGGCTTTGGGAGATTCTGCTATTTAATTATTATCCCTTAATAAGCCTTTTTTATCCTTAAATCATTTACAGCAGATTTCTTGTGTTTGTAACTAAGACACTTAACTCATGTAAATGGTAAAAATATTCTGTTTGTCATATTATACTTATCTCAACCTTTAAAATGTTTCATAAGGAATATTTTTTAAATTTAGGTGAATAAAGATGACTAGGGCCAGGGGGTATCCATGGAATTGATGCGGAAACAGCTTAGCACCTGAACAGAGAATCTGTCTCCTTAGTAACAAATGGCCACAGACAGCAATGAGAGCCTGTGCAAGCTTATGGATCTGGTCACAGAAAGTAAGGGGAGATTCTGTGTGGTGCCTGTTTTCTCTATGAATGAAAACAAGGGTGTTTTGTTTGGAATGAGAGAGTGGCAGCAAAAAGTGATGCTCAGGGAAGGCTGGATGTAGCGTTGGCAGTGAGCCGGCCAGGGTGGGACATGAGACCACCTGCTGGCAGTGAAGTTCAGCTGAGGTAGAGACAATAGATTTGGTACTTACATTCTTGGTTTATTTTTGCTACTGGAAGCCAAAACCCCTGATTTGGTCAGAAAAACTGAAAGTGAATAGTGAATGATCTAGAACTGGGGCTTTAATACATGGGAACATTGGGCACTGGGGACATCAGAATGACAGGGCATAGTCTATGCTGGGTGGAAAAAAAATGAGATAGGGATTTGATGGAAAATTAAAGAGTAAAGCCAGGGAACTAGATGTTTCTGTGAGATCTGAGAACATATCTGAGAGCAGGAAGTAGAGAGAGAGAGAGAGAGAGCGCCATGTGTCTGAGTGGGGAACTGAAGTTCACATACCAGCAGCTGGACCATTTCAGGTGAGAAGATCAAGTCTACAGCTTTGGGAGAGTGTGACAGATGAGGGATGGTGAGGGCAGGGTGAAGGCCGGAGGAGGAGGTGGAGGAATCGAGTCAGAAAGGTCACCTTCAGAAGTGACTGCGATCAGTTACACTCACAGCAGGATTTAAGACAGGAAAACACAGTGGAGTCAGTGGCAGTGTAGAACGAGGGGAATCTCCAGGAAGCTGACCAATCACCAGCATGGAGGGCAAGAGGGATTGTGGGAAGCAAAGTGAAGGGGCAAGGGCTGCAACGTGTTCGGGGTCCTACAAGCTAACAAGGAGGAAACTTTCTGAAGCAACCAAGGGAGGGGACCAGGCCCCTCAGACTGTGGACAGTGAATATCCCTCTGAGACACTGTGGGATGTGTTACTTCAATCCCAGCAGCATGCTGAAGGCCAGGCAGGCAGGAGATAGAGGGTTGTAGATTGGCAGAGAAGACTTGAAGGCGTGTGTTTGCCATGGAGCTGGGGTCCCGGTAGAAAATGGAGGGGAGGGGATGCTTCTGAGAGGACCACCCCCAGGTGTCCTCTTCTCCCCTTTTCTCTGTGCCAGGAAGGCTATTTACTAGAAGTGAAAATAATGAACTATTGCTTAAAAACTTCCCCCCCATCGATGCTTATTGTATTTAGCACTCCCTGAAGAGGGGTTCGTGGGCTGGTGCTGGTCCTCAACTGTACACAACGAGATAATAGAGACAGAACATCTGCCTCAACCCTCTACCTCAGGGAACTCTGTGGAAGAGGAGGTGGAAAGAATATGAGAGCTAGAGGATGGCGAGGAGTGTTGGGACATGCTGGCTTCCAGGCATGACATGACCATTTTGCTCAGGAACTCACAGCACCTGCGGTCACCCCAGAAGATCAAGTCAACAGCAGTCAACATTACAGCAGGCAGCACTATTTGGACTCAGTGTGTTCCAAAAAAGATAGAGGACTTGAAGGGGGAAGGGGACATGTTAGAGAGTATCTGGGAGTGGGAAGGGACAAGAAGATATATTGTATACATGTATGAAACTGTCAAAGATTGTATCAAAGATACATTTTTAAATGCTTCATTATTTTTATTTTATGTGTATCAATATATTACCTGCAAGTCTGTAAGTGCACCTGTGCCATGCAATGCCGGTGGTCAGAAGAGAGTGTCAGATACCCTGGAACTGGAGTTACAGATGGTTGTTAGCTGTCGTGTGGGTTCTAGGAATCAAACTTGGGTCCTCTGCGAGAGTAGTCAGTGTTCTTAACCACTGAGCCATCTCTCTAGCTCTAAATGATTTAAAAGAGAGAGAGAGAGAGAGAGAGTTGGAGAGATGGCTCAGTGGTTAAGAGCACACCCTATTCTTGCAGAGGAACTAGGTTCAGTTCCCAGCACTCACATGAAGGCTAACAACCACCCATAACTCTAGTTCTAGGGGATCTTATGTCCTCTTCTGGCCTCCACAGGCATCGTACACACATGGTCACTTACATTCATGCAAGCAAAACACTCATACAGTGAAAATAAGTTAATTTTTTAAAAGAATAGAGAGTCAATGGTCAGCTACTGTTTGAATGCTTGACATTGGCACATGCCCAAGCATGCAGCCCACCCTGCTGAGCTGTATGTGGCAGGAGTAGGGAGTGAAAGACCTGCAACAAGGTCTTGTCACAACATATGATAATTTAGGATTTGTCAGCCATAAGCCAAGAGTGTTGTGGTTTGAATGTGGAGTGTTCCCCACAGGGCCCTATGTTTGGTCTCCAGCTGGAGCCTTTAGGAGGCGTGGCCTGGCTGGAGGAAGTGGGTCACTGGAGGTGGATCTTGAGATTTTATAGCCCAGTCCCACTTCCTGTCTGCCCTGTTTCCTGACTGTGGCTGGCCTCAGTGTGTCTAGCTGCCTCCAGCTCTTGCTGTTGGGCCTTCCCCAGCATGGTGGCCTGTATCCACCCACACTGTGAGCCACAGTAACCCTTCCTTTAAGTTGCCTGTTGCCAAGTATTTGGTCACAGCAACATAAAATGTAACTGATTCAGTCTATTTAAAAAATCTGAGGGGATGAAGAGATGGCTTGGCAGTTAAGGGAGCCTGCTGCACTTCCAGAGGATCCAAGTTCAGTTCCCAGCACCCACAACCACCTGGATCCCCAGCGCCAACTGATCCAACACCCTCTTCTGGCCTCCAGAGGTACCTGGGCTGGAGAAATGGCTCAGCAGTTAAGGTCATTGCTGTAGCTCCAGTTCCAGGAGATCTGTCATGCTCCTTTGGCCTCAGTGAGCACTGCATTCACATGGTACACTTACATGCAGGCAAAATACTCATTCGCATGAGACATGCACTACCAAGTCTAGCTTTTAATCATTTTATTTTATGTTATGTTACATTATGTTACTATTTTATTTTATTTATTTTATTGAGTCTTCTATGAGATCAGGCTTGCTTGTAGCTTACTTTGTAACCCAGACTGGTCTCCTCACTCACCATGATCCTCCTTCCTCAGTCTCTTGAATGCTGGGATTCCAGACATATACCACTACACCTGGCTCTTTTAATGGAGTTTTTTTTTTAATTAAAATTTGCATCATTGGGTCGGTGAGATGGCTCAGCAGAGAAAGGCTCTTATCGCCAAATCTGATGACTTGAATCTGCCTCCCACATTTGGTCTTCACATCATCATACATGTGCTGTGATAAGCACAGGCCCCCACAAATAAGTAAATGTAATAAAAATCCTAGTCATTTACTACTTATGAACCCTAATATTTAAATACACAGCATTCACTTAAAACGAGGTTATAAGATATAGGTGGGCAATCACTATTTTAGTCTTAGCTTTTTGTGCAGTTTGAACTGCAGAACACTGAAGTCTACCAAGTCTCTGTTAAGTTTCTGTCCTGGTTAGTTCTTATTGTCAAACTGATAGAACCTGGAGTCACCTGGGTTGAGAGAAGCTCAATTGAAGTGTGGCCTGGGTCAGACTGGCCTGTGAGCGTGTCTGTGGGGCACTGACTGATGGTTGGTGTGGGAGGGCTCAGCCCACTGTGGCTGGTACCATGCCTAGACAGGTGGTCCTGAGTTCTGGAGAGCTGGCTGAGCATAAGCCTGTGAGCAAATCAGCAAGCAGCATCCGTGGTTTCTGCTTCAGTTCCTGCTTGAGTTACTGCCCTGACTGCCCTCAGTGACCGACTGTGACCTGAAAATGGAAAGCCTAGTAAACCCTCTCCTCCCTTGAGTTACTTTTGGTCGGAGTGTTTTATTACAGGAACAGAAAGGAAACTAGGACAGAGCCCTATGCACACTTGAATGAATATCACGTGCTGTCTTCATGGTTTTTCCCTGTTTGCCTCTTTATTTTGAAATTTAACACCTGAAGACTCTAATTAAAATTTGATTCAGTATCTTAGCTTTGTTTTTCATTTTATTTTTTCTTGTAATTATGTTATTGTGTTTTACAGAAATATTGACTCATGGTGGACCAATAAAAAATTTAAAACATAACCAACCAGTCCCTCATCATGGAGAGAAGTGCCACCTGGGTGTGTGAAGTCCTGGAGGTTTGCTTGGCTGCTGAGATGTGGCTCTGACAGTAAGTAAGAACTCCAGGTTTGAGAGGACTCAGGAATAGCTGAGACCATGGTGGCAAAAGCCACCACTGGTCACAAAGTGTCAGGGGTTGGAAGCTGTCACTGTGGATCTAGGCACTAATGTCTACTCTAAGCAAGTGCCAGAGGCCTCACGGAGAACTGGGGAATTCTATGTCAGCAAATATAGAGGATTACACCTTCCTTCTGGTCTTCTAAAAAGATGTCCCTAAACAGGGGCTGGGTGATGACTCAGTCAAGTGCTTGCCTTGAAAGCATGAGGACCCAAATTCTATCTCCAGCACCCACATGAAAAGTTGAGTGTGACGGTGAGTGCTTATAATGCTAGTACCCAGTACCGGAGAGATGGAGACAGGAAGACCCCTGGAGCTGGCTGGCCTCCACACCCTACTGAGAGACCCTGTCTTAAAAAACAGGGTGAAGGGCTCCTAAGGAACAAAGCCTGAGGCGGGATCCTGACCACCACAGGCAAACACACATACACATATATACATACATTCACAGAGATGCATATGCACACATATACATAGATATACATACATACACATACAGGCACACACAGATACAATCACATACTCAAGATATACTCACACACACATACACATGCCTGTACACACAGAAACACACACACCTGTATATATCACTCCCCGACACAGGAAGATGTCACTAAACATTTGCCTGTCACTCGGGACTCTCCCCTTCCCGTCATCCCCTGGGAACCCCACACTCCCCTTTACATTTTGCCCTGCTCTGCCCTGCTCTTGGTGGATCCGGGATCCTTTCCAGCTCCCTTTCCCTAATCTGTCATATCTCTGAGGCCTTGCGGAGCTTCTGGCCTCCAAGTTTGCTGATCTCCCTCACTGGTTCGAGTTCACTGGGGTCTCAGAGCTGGATCATCCTAGGCCTGGGGGGGCATCTGGCATGGTGAATAGCCAGGTATTCAGGTTGGGTCTCAGCTCTGGGCCCTGTCACTGTACTCTGACTTTGCAGGGAGAGCAGCAAAGTTTAGATTTATTATTAACTTGACAGGATATAGAATCACAGATCTCTGGACATGTTTGAAAGACATTCTAGATTAGGTTAATATAGGTGGGCAGATCCACCTTAAATGTGGGTGGCACCATTCTATGGGCTGAGGCCCAGAGTGAACACAGGGGGAGCTCCTGCAGTCCTGCTTCTGCTTCTTGACTACAGATGCAATGTGACCAGCTGCCTCGAGCTCCTGCCAGCGTGCCTTCTTAGACATGAGGGACTGAACTCCCAAAGTGTGAGCCGAGGTAAGCCTTCCTCCCTTGAGTTTCTTTGGTCAGGCATTGTGTCACAGCAACAAAGAAAGTAACTAAAACATGGAAGTGCAGAAGCTAAAACTGAGCAGAACTGAGCATGACGCCTGTAACACACTTGCACATCATTCTAGAAACAGGGAAAAGATAAGATTATTTTTTCCAAAGGAAGATGCATTAATAAGGCAAGGTGTCCTGGTTTCATTCCTGATGCTGCAATAAAATATTCTGACAAAAAGCAAGTTATGGGGAGAAAGAGGTTTCCTTCAGCTTCCCCTTCCAGGTTACCGTCCATCACTGTGGGGAAGGCAAGGCAGAAGCTTCAAACAGCCAGTCACAGCATGTTCACAGTCAGAGCAGAGAGAAAGGAATGTGTGCACGCTCGCTTGCTGGGCTCTGTTTCATGTCCCTACTCTTACACAGTTCAGGACCTCTTGCCTACAGTGTGGGGCCACCCACACTGGGCTGGGTCTTCCCACACCAGTTAACTGAAGACAACCCCCCACATGTACCCACAGGCCAACCCAGTGTAGACAATCCCTCACTGAGTCTCTTTCCAGATAATTCCAGGCTGTTGACAGTTAAGCTGACCATCACAGGGGGGTTAATTTCAAAGGTGAGATGCATCTCAATGCATAGCATTTTGCAAACTATTTCTAACACGGACTTCCAGCTGGATGTGGTGGGACATGCTGTTGGTCCCAGCAGAGGCGGGAGGATCTCTGTGAGTGTGAGGCTGGCTGGTGAGTGGGGGTGTATGGAGGTATATCCTGTGATCCAGGTGTGACAGGTGGGTGTTCAAAGTGCTTCCTCACCATTAGATGCTGAGCTTCTTCTCACAACAAACGCCTGTGGCTATGCTGTTCTCTGTTCTCTGTGCTTCCTTCAAACTTACCTTTCGAGGAGGCTTTCGACCAACCTCATGACTTCCTGACCCACCAACCTGAGGAACTTGCTCAGCTGCACCATGACTATTCAGTTGTATCATGACCACTTCCGCCATACGCATTCCTTCCCCCAGAGGCCATCTAGACCCCCAAAGCAGAAAGATGGGTGTGTGTCATCTCAGGGCATCTTGAAAGAAGAGCTGGAAGGAGGGCCTCAGGCTTGGGTGGAAGCCACTGAAAGAGTCTTGGGTAGTTTACCACTGCACCATTCCCTGCCAAGCCTCTGCAATGTGGAGAGCCCACTGATGGGAGGATGAGTGGCCAGGCCTTCTTCCTGGGCATTTTCTCCAACCTGGGACACAGGCAGACTATGCAAGCAATAATCTGCAGTGTCCTGGGGGCACAGAAACCTGCCTTCAGTTGCTTTCCAAGGGAAAGCAAACCCACATGAGCCTGTGACTAGAGCTCCTAGGCCAGTTCCTGCTGGTCTTTAGTTATCTCCGTGCACCCTCTACTGGCAGGAAGAAGAAAATTCCCCCAGGATAGGACTAAGCCAAGAACTCAGATAAATACATTCCCTTTCCCAGGGCCCCTGCAAAACTAGCTCGTCTGTCCTTGAACCCTCAGATTCATGCTGAGCTTCTCCCATAGCTTGAACTCAGTCCACTGTAAAATGTGAGGTATGTCTGTATCTGAGGTATAATGTATGCTAGGCCCTTGCCAATTTCCTTCCCTTGTCTGCTAGGAGAGTCTTTATTTAGTTATTGTCCTGAGCAATTGGCAAGTGAGCCCTGAAGGGTGTGAGGGGATAAGCACTGATCTTATAGAGAAATGAAGAACTGGCTCAGCAAGCTTGCCTTCCAGAACCCTATATACTTAGCTTTTTCTTTCCTCATAGCTGAAAAACCAAGAATTTGACGTCTTTATTTCCTGGTCCTCTCACTGGGCTTCTTTGAAAACTTCTCCAGGGACATTTGTCCTCTGGTTGAACTTTAGGTTGGGCTTCAATACACATGAAGAAATCCAGCCCAGAAGAAGAAAGAAATAGGCGACCATCTCACATACATTCTTCCATCACATCCATGAGACTGAGAAGTACAGTTATTCTGTGTGTGTGTGTGTGCATGTTTGCATGTATGTGGGCATAGATGCGTAAAGGTGGGTGTACACATGTATACTTATAATGTGGTATGAATGAACGTTCCCAGAAAAAGCCCTCCGCCTTCAAATTGAACCTGCAAAGCTGATTGACTGGTAGAATTGCAATGATTGTGGAGAGTTAGAACTGTTACAAGTCCAGAGCCTAATTACAATTTATCTTGGGCTATCTTTAGCCACCTAAATAGCCATTCTCTCTACCCTACCCCATATCTGACCTAACTTCCTGTGACTAACAGATAAAAACCTTTTGGGATATATTACTTAGCAGAACACTGGCTTCCCAAGGTTCTGAGAAGCCTGCCAGATGTCATCCACAGCAGAATTCACCCCACTTTGTAATGACCCACCTCTCTTAAGTCTCCACAAATGTATTTGAAAAGTGGGGCTTTATGACTTTCTTTGTTCTGTTCCTATAAAAACTTCATGAAACGGTTACCACATTGGAACATGGAATTTGGAGTGACCTAAATCCCAAGCCACAGTCACTTATATTTGACCATCCAGACTAAACTACCTCTTTGTGTAAGAGTTGTGCTTTTGCATTGACACTGGGGAGGCCTTGGGTTGATGCTGGGTGCTTCCTCAGTCACTCTCCACTTTATTTACTGAGGGTCTCTTGATGACCCCAGAGCTTGCTGGTTCAGCTAGTCTAGTTACCTAGTTGACCCCTGGGATCTCTTGTCTCTGACTCCTGAATGCTGGGATTACAGAAAGCCCACTATGCCTGCCTGGCTTTTACAATGAATGCTGGGGATCCAAACTCTGGTCCTTATGATTGCACAGCAAGTGCTTTATCCACTGAGCCATTCCCCTGAACCCCAGAAGAACATATTTTAGTTTGCGGACTTTTCACCTTTTGAGGTGAACATTTGTCTCTTTTTAAGATTTATTTTCACTTTTAATTCTGTGCATGGTGGGATAGGTGCCCACAGATCCCAAAAGTGTCAGATCCCCTGTAGCTGGAGTTACAGACAAGTCACCATGTGGGTGCAGGGAGCCAAACTTGGGTTATCTGCAAGAGCAGTAAGTGCTGTTACCTGATAAGCCGTCTCTCCAACTTCTAACTTCTTTTCTGTTGTTTGGTTTGGGGGACTGGACCGTCCTGTGTACCCTAGCTGGTCTGAAACTTGCTAACCAGACCAGGCCGGCCTGGAACTTGCAGCAGTCTCCTGCTTCTGCCTTCCCATTGCTGGGATCACAGGCATGTACCACCATGTACAACTTCGTGTCTTTTTTTTTTTTTTTAACTTGCTCTTTGTTCTTTTGAGACAGGGTCTCGGGTTACCCACACTGACCTCAAACTCACTCTACAGTGTTCACAAAGACCTTCAACTCCTGATCCTCCTGCCTCAGTTTCTCAAGTACTGGGATTATAGGGGTGTGCCACTATACCCAGCTTCTGTTCAAAAAATATTTAAAAGGAACTTGTAAAGCTGGGCAGAGGCAGGTGGATCTCTGTGAGTTCAAAGCCAGCCTGGTCTACATGGTGAGTTCCATGCCACCTGGGGCTACAAGGAGACCCTGTCCCAGAAAAAAAAGTGACTTGTGGACATCAAGTCCTTTATACTTTTTATTTTTTGAGACTGGGTCTCACTCTGTAGTCTATTCTGACCTCAAACTAACAGCACTCCTCCTGCCCCAGCCTCCTGAGTGCCTAGGACTTCACGTGTGCATGCCCAGCTCCTGAACCCTTCATTTTAATCCTTTTGATATCCATCACCTAGAAAATGGAATGGTTATAACATGTTCACAGTATAAGTACTGAATTCAGGAAACTTGACATACTACTGAAAATTGTCTTCTACACCCAGATTTCCCTGATTGCCCCCAACATTCCTCCACAGCCTCTTTTCCTGTCCCAGATCCTGCCTCTGTTGTCTTTTACCCTCCTATAGTCCAGAACAATTCCTCTGCCTGTCATGAAATTTCCTTTCTATGTCATTCTCATGATTCAGGTGTTGACTATAGGGCAGAAACAGTGCAAAACCAATGTGTGTCCTTCCTGGCATACACATCAGGAGGTCCAATGAGGAGAGGGTAATGTTTGATTTCACGATGTATATACAATGGTGTGTCACAAGCCTCCACTGATGAGACTTCCCCACTTCTAAATGAACAAGCTTTCCATAGGAAGATGCCTTGTGTGTAAATATTCCCAACAATTTCTTTCTCGTGAATGCAAGGCCAAAATAAGCCAAGATGTGAGAGAAAGATGTGTTCCCTGCAGCAGGTAGGGTGAGCAGGGGTGTTACACCCCAAGCAATACTCTCCTTAAAGGAATCGGGGATTTCATTCAGCAGGTCTATACCTATTCATCTAGAGGCTGGCCTATTCCTGAGCATGCTCAGTTTAAGATCATGGAGGACATGTTTAAAAGATTGAAGTGATGGCCAGGAATGGTTCTGGGCATGCTCAGCTTGCAGCACGAAGTTTTAGCTAAAAATGAAGGCGAGAGAAGGTGGTTAGTCTGCCCATGAAGACGCCTGCCTCTTCCGTCAATGGCCAGTGGTTTGAGGCATTCACTAGTGTCTGAAATGGATGATATTATTTTTGCCTTAGTAGGTTTTTCCAAATTCTATTGCCCAGCCCATATTTATCACTTACCATTCTATTAAAAGGAAGAAGCTACAGGAATGCATGGGGACCCCTTTCTTCAGCCTTCCTCTCTGCCCCTCTCCCGGGCATCGGACTTGGCAGATCCTGCCTGTCCTGGAAACCCAGATTCAGGGTCACCAAACCTCACTACATTTCCTTCTCAAAAGGTGGGATGCAGCTGTCTGTCCTTGGGCAGTAAGAAACTTCCCAGCAGATTCAGCCCTCCCATAGAACTCCCATCCCCCTCCTTGGGATCTCTGCAGCAGCCCCCAAGCCTCAGAGCTCCACACTCACCTGGAGGGCTGGTAAGACACAGGCACATGCCCAACTCACAGGACTATGTGCAAGGTTTTTGTTCATCCGGTGCTGAGAATCAACTCTGTGACCATTAGTACTGGCTCACAGAAGTCTGTTGTGTTCGGGGGAAGAATGTGTGTACTGTAGAACAGCACACAGCCCTGAAAAGTATGCCAAGTTCTAGTTGGGAACTTGTCTAGGGAATACTATTATGTTAGGAGAAAAGGAGGATATGACAGTATGCAAAGCATGTACCTTTCATTTACTTCCCCCCAAAAGCTGGACACCTTTCAAGTCTTAATGAGACCTACCTCCTAAATGAAAATACACTTGAGGCTGGAGAGAGGGCTCAGAGGTTATGAAAGCTTCTTGTTCTTGCAGAGAACTGGAGTTCAGTTCCTAGTACCCATGTGGGGCAGCTCACAACCCTCAGTACTCCCAGGTTCCGGGGATCTGACACCTTCTTCTGTCCTTCACAGATAGCCCCCCACACACATACATATATGCCCATGTGCAGACACAAGGGCACATGCACAAATACACACACACACACACCACACACACACAGAAGATACACATTAACACATCGGAACACCAGCATGGTTTCCATCGTTTGAGCTTATTTTATTGATACTCATTAGTGAATAAACGTTCATTGTTGATTTCTGATGTATGACAACACACTTTTTGGTAGTGGTTGCTCAGCATCGATCACCTGTTTATTAACCGTGCTAAGTGCCGCAGCCTCTGATGTGCCAGCTTTACACTGTTAACTTCTGTTGATGATGGGCGGCTCCTCTGACTGCGTGAAATGGTCCATTCAAGTCCATGGTTGTCACATTCCTTTGTTATTCTACCTGCTGCTTTAAAATACATTCAAATAAAAATACATAAGTTACTTGGAGTGACTGCACACCTACAACGGCAGGGAGAGAGGAGGCCATGAAGAACCAGCACTCTCCTGTTTGAAGAATAAATAGTCTGAAATGGTGGGACTGAAACTTGCTCCTTGGGGACCTTCTTAGAGCATCCTTGGTGGACATAAGGTGACCCTCACTCAACTGAAGGACACATCTTTTTCTGGGGGTAGGGGTCCACATGGCAATTTCATGTACATAGGATGCTATCCCTCCACACGTCTGGAACAGGTGGTATAGAACACTATAAGGCCCAAATGTCCTCAGACCATAATAAATAATCCTCATGGGGTGGGATGCCATATACACACTGGCTGGAGCTGGAGAGGGAGTGGGGCATCTGCTTGAAATATAGCACACACAGATAATAAATACAAGTTCACAACTGAATCAGTAACAGTGACAGGAGCAGGCCCCTTGCTTGCTCAAGCTTCTGTTCCTAAAAGCCAAAAGTGTGACAGGGAGACTCAGGGCTTGTGGGGTCAAGGAAACTTCTCGCTCTGTTCTGAAACAAGAGGGTAGGTCATGTGGGCACTGAGTGGCTGCAGAGTCAAAACATGTTCCCTGGGCTCCTTCACAGAGGGGATGGGCCCACAGCAGCCATCAAGCCTGACCAACCTTGACCCAGGATGGGATGAGGTTGCTGTGGCTCTGCCCTTTCTCTCTGTTGTCCATGGATTTCTGGAACAAGTGATTCCCCTCTGCACCCTTCCTTTCAATCCCGCTGCTCAATGGGGACCGACTGCCTATCAACCTGGATATGATACCAGGTCCCAGAAATAAGCTATTCCCTTAGCGACTCAGTGTGTGCCATTTGCATGGTATCAGAGAACCACAAAGAGACATTGCCAGTACCGTGACTTCCCTGCAAACAAAAGGAAATATAAAATAAAATAATAAAGTAGAATGGAAAACTCAATCACACGGAGAACACAGATGGGCCGCTGAACTGCATGGCAGGAGTGTAAATACATTCTTTTTCGGGTCAGCAATTGGGCCCGACAGCTGATTACAAAACACAGGATGGCTTCAAGTGAGAGGCATAAAAGAAAGTCACATGAAAAAGAACCAACCGTTCATCAAGGCAGAGCAGAGGAGATCTTGATGAGGCTGGACCACCCACAACAGAAAGGAAGGCTCTCTGACAGTGAGTGGCTCTATCAGACGTCACAGGTGGGCAAGGAGCCAGTGACACCCAGACTATGGGTGTATAGTGACCTGTGCCGCAAAGCGGAGTGGAGTGTGACCTGTCAGTCCTAGTCAGAATTCACCGGTTTCCTATCCATGGGATAAGAACACCCTTGGGAATTTCAGTGCTTCTTAAAAGAAAGAACACCACCTTCTCTAGGTGAGCTTAGGTGACATCCTCATGCGAGTGACAACTGTGCAGGGACCTTCCTGTTAGACTGGAAGAGAGAGCGGATGCAAGGTCCCCAAGTCCTATGTATACATGGACACATGGTGTGGAGCTCCACTCTTCCCCGACTAGGCATGAGGCTGATGTGTCTAGCTCAAGAGAAGAGGATGGAGAGGGATAAGGGAGAGAGTGCTCCGTGGGGGACAGGAGATGCAGAGCAGATGGAGAACGCTGATCTCCTGGAGGGCAGCAAGCCCTGTCCTCACCGCAAGCTAGTCTGTTTGGGGAGCTTAGCACCCATCAAGATGCCCGAGGTGAGGGTCACAGGGGCTCTCATCTGCATGCTGGACCCAACCATGGTGGGGAAGCTGCGGTTCCGTCGGATGCCACTGGGGAGTTGTAGCCCACTGGGGACACTGGGACACCCGAGAGGCAGGCCTTCGGGAATGAGAGTCTGTGCTGGCCCTGCGGCTCCACAGAGGAGAGGTCCCTGATCCTCAGTCAAAGTGGGGACATGAGCTCGCCCCGAGTTCACCACTCTGGCCACCCCGAACCTCCTAACTTTGTCCACGAGGTTGAGGTTGGAGACTGACACATCAGTCTGGCTCTCGCTGCTGCGCGTGTGTTTCTTTTCCCGCACCTCCCTCAGGATGGAGCTGGCTGGCTTGGAGGCCAGGAAGTTGTCATAGGGAGGGCTCGTGCACTTGAACTCGAAGGAGGGTGGGGAGGCTGTGGGTGTCTGCATAGGCGAGTTTGGAGGGGTGGAAGGGATCACAGCCATCCTAGGGGCGTAGGAGTGCAGGAGGGAGCCCCGGGCAGCCCTGTCCCAGCTCTGGGGGTCGTAGACTGCCGCAGAAATGCCACGCTCCTTCAGGAGCCACACCAGCCCAAGGGAGGTGCTCATGGTGGTGGTGGACTCACGGACGTTGGTAAAGGACTCGGCCAGGCTCAGTCTCCGGGGGGTGCATGGTGTGGCCACTGGCGTGGATTTCAAGTGACTGGTGCTGCCACAAGCCGGAGCTGGGGTTGAGTTAAGGCTGAAAGGAAACGGGGGTTGGTTACTCATCATAAAAGCCCACGGGCATCATGGGGAGAATCAGTGGCCAGCCTCCTGCTGGGTGTGCAGGGTGAGCCTGGGATTGGATAAGAGGATAGGAGGATAAGTGTGCCTCTGCCACGTCCTGAAACGCACCTCTGTCTACATCTGTGCCTCCTTCCCACCCCTTAAATAGAGCTGTGGTTAAGTTAACAGGCTGAAGGTGGTTCCCTTTGCTCAACCCTGGCAGGTGCATAGAACTCGTTCCTCTGAGGGTGAAGAAGCAGGTTCCAAAGTCAGGTAGTTGCTTAAGATATACTTAGCTGGTAAGTGGACAATCAGGGTTCAAACTCAACTGTGAAGTAGTCCTGCTCTTGTTAGGACAGGAAGTAGTCAGCAGCCAAATTACCCCAAATAGTGCTTTTCTCATGTTTTGATCTCTGTGTGGGTTGGTTTTTGTCAACTTGACACAAACTAAGACAGCTGGGAAGAGGGAACCTCAATTTAGGAATTGCTTCCAGTAAACTGGCCTGCGGGCATGTCTGTGAGGCATTTTCTTCGTTGATAATTGATGTAGGACGGCCCAGCCCACTGTGGGCTGCCATCCCCAGGAAGGCGGGCCTGAGCTCTATAAGAAAGTCCCCGAGCAAGCCAGAGGAAGCAAGCCGGTAAGCTGTGTTCCTCCATGGTTTCTGCTTCAGCTCCTTCCTCCAAATTCCTGCCTTGACTTCCTGCCCTGACTTCCCTCAGTGATGAACTCTCACTGGGGAGAGTAAGATGCAATAAATCCTTTCTTCCCAAGGTGCTTTTGGTCAGTGTTCTGTCACAGCAATAGAAAGTAACCTAAACAATCTGTCTGAGGCAAGATGCTAACCAGGACCACAGACAGAGCTTGTTTGGGGAATAGGAAAAAAAATGGCCACAGAAAGGCCGAGACCAGGCAGATCGCATCTAGCCACTGGCAGTTCTTAGCCTCTTGGGGGCCACCACAGCACAGTCCCCACTGCCCGTTGCTGTTCCGGCTCCCCTTCCCTGTCGTCCAAACTCAGTGACGAGTAGAGCAACAGGCAAAGGAAGGAAGACAGGCCCCGTGCTATCAGACCTCTGTCTAGGAGCTGTGGCGTTCAAGGCTCTTAGAGTGTGTAATACCTGAATGACAAAACCAGAACGCTGTGTCCATTCACCCATGTTCCACTGACTGAAGACCTGTGAGGTCCCAGCAAATGCGTGTCCGGCTTGGAAAGTCACCAGGGCAGAAAGACAACAGGGAAAACTGCACTTTGCTCCCAGAGCTGGCTTTCAGGGATCCCTGCCCTGCGTCCGAGAGAGTGCAGCCAGACAAAGTCCAGCGTGCTGCCACCTCCTCGGGGGACCTCACAGTGCCCGCTCTAGGCTTCAGTGGAGCTGCCAGCATCTCCTACAACAGGCCAGCAGGGTGGTCCCCAAGACTTAGGCACAGAAACTTCACCACCTCCTGGCCAGTGGAGGCCTAGATACCTTGGGCAGGGCACCAACCAGGAGAAGGGAAGGACCTGGGTCCATTCTGGAGCCGGCCTTTGGAATGACCAGAAGTGGGGCCCCCACCCTGGAGAGAGACCATGCAACAGCAAGGGCAAGCAAGAAGTGCCTTTTGGCCCTGCAGGTAGGTGACCTCCCCAATGGTTGGGAACCACAGAACAGCCCATCCCAGAAGGGGAGAAACTGGAGGGTCGGGAACACTGGGAGAAACATGAAATTAGAAACCACAGCACCCCTACAGTTAAAAAGGTGGAGTTTGCAAAAGGCACAAGAGAGATTTTATGAAGAAATGACAGTCTTTAGAAGGTAAGAAATTTCTAGACTTGAAGACTTTGTTGATATGCCATCCCTAGGGAGGCTTTCAGTTTTGTTTCCCATTTCTTCCCATTTCAACCAAGTCAGTGGCTCTTATCCCTTACTTCCTAAGCTTTTCTGGTCCCCAGTGTGGTCATGTGGGACTTCCTGGGGAAGGCACATTTGGGGCAGTTTGAGGCCTATGGCTTCAGTCAAAATTATCCTATATTTAGTTACCGGGACACAGCCTCTCACGAGGGACAGCATCCCGTAGCTTTAAAAATAACCTCTTCCAAGTATAAAGCCACAGGGCCTGGAAGCCAGGGTCTCCCAGGGTAGCAAGAGAGACAAAGACAAGGAGGAAAATCAATGATTCCCAACTGGGTGAGACCTTGAGTTAGGCCTTTATTAGTGCTGACACCCTGCTGGTCTGGGGGTTTTAGCTGGGTTAGGGTCAACAACGGTCAAGGCTGTGTTAGCCAGGCACCACCACAGAGACACATCAAAGCCTGCGTCCCCAGGTTAGTGGCGGCCACACGTGCACACACAGCTCCTTGGGCGTGGCCTTGCCCGGAGCAGGCTCAGTTGGCCGTGTGCTCACCCCCTGCCTTGACCATGGGCTCAGACTCTGCCCTACACCTCCTTTCAGCTCAACAGGGCATATGGCTGCTTCGTCGTCCTCCTCACAAGACCTGTAGAGAATTATTCAGAGTTTAAGGTGCTCCTTAGGATGGCTGCTCCCTCTGAGATGACTCTTTTCACCTCCCTCCCTGATCGTGTCACCATTCGTTAACTCTAGGATCTTGCTTAACTGTGTCACACAGAAAATGGCAGATGAGGTTACTCTCCTATGTACAGGAGATTATTTTCTTTTCCATGGGAACCATGCAGCTGAAATCAAGCCAATAGACCAACCTCTCACCAGATGGTATGCCAGAGGGAAACAAGCCATACTGAGCATGTGGCTCCATCATGGAGTTTTATCAGGTTGGTCATTATGGTTTGGCTGTGATATGGGGTTCCTGGAGTCTGCCCAGAGGCACAGGGGCTTCCACAGAGCATGCATATCGTGAAAGAACATCATGCTCCATCAGCAAACATTGGCCCAAGGATTCAGCAGACTCAGCCCCAGGGCTTGTGGGAATGTGGGCTTTCAGTCCATTAAGAAGAAGCCTAAGAATCAACATGACAGTTGATGGGCAGGGCAGTGAAAGGTGGGTTCCCAGCCTCCCTACCTTTGCTGGATCTGAATGAACAGGGTCTTGGTTCAGAAAGAAAAAATGGAACCCAGAATGAATGTGTGCAAATGCTTACAAGATGCTTAGTTGGCCGAGCTGACTCTGTGTGTGTCTGTCTGTCTGTGTGTCTCTCTGTATGTGTGAATGCATAGACACATGTATGTGCGTACAGGACAGAGGTCAACCTCAGGTATTCAGGAACTACCTGTGTTGTGTTTAAGACACAATAATTGTCACTGGCCTGGAGCTTCCCCAAGTAGGCAAGGCTGGCTGGTCAGTGAGCCCCAGGAACTCACCCATCTCCCTCTCCCCAGCACTGGGATTACAAGTTTGTGCCACCATGCCCAGCATTTTTTACATGGGTGCTGGAGATCAAACTCAGGTCCTCATGAGCACTTCATGATTGAGCTATCTCCTTGCCCCTAGAGTTGACTTTTCTTTGTTTGTTTTTTTATGGGTTGGGGGACAAGAGACAAGTTCTTACTATGTTGCCCTGGCTGGCCTAGAATTCCCTACGTAGATCAGGCTGGCCTCCAAATCACAGAAATCTGCTTGCTTCTGCCTCACAAGTGCTGTGATTAAAAGTGTGTACCACCATGCCTGGCTTGCAACTGGCTTTCGAAGGAACACTTTGACTTGACTTTCGTCAGCCCACCTTGTGGCAAAGGCAGTGCCCAGTCTTGTCCCAATTCTACCCACCCCAGGGTCAGGGACCCCTTACCTTGGTGTGACCCGGGTGAGCTCGTCTGAAGGATGCAGGATGCGGCAGGTGGTGAAGGTGAAGGTGGAGTTGGTCTGTGACATGCATTTCCCAGGGTGGTGCGCTAGATCCGGGGGAGGGAGAAGAACAGAACATGTTTCTTGCATCCAAGTAAACCACAACAAAAATGAAAATCCAGCACGGCCCTCCACAGATGCAAGAGGTGATGAGCTACCTTGTACCTTGGTCTAGGCGAGGAAGGCGAGACACCAATGTTCTGGACTGAAGGCAGTCTCTCAAAAACAACCACATTTTTGAGCACTGGTCTGCAGAGCATGGGATCCCAGCTTCCGGCCCAATCCAGACAGGGTTCCTCATCAGAATTCTTGGGCCAGTAGTGGATCCAGTTCCAGAGGGGAAGGGCCAAGGACTTTCATGGGTAAATTTAGTTTTCCACCTCAGAGCTCAGATCTGCTTTCTTTAGTGTTGCTTGCTTTATATCGCTTTCCACTGGCAAATGGGTGCCAGCATTCTGCCCAGGGGATGGGAGTGAAAAGGGCAGGAAGAGGCGCTTGCACCTCAAGGCAGGGAAGGCTCACACAGCTCCCTTTTCTGCTCACACAAAAAGGGGCTTGGGGAATCTGGCTCCACCACTGTCCACCTGTGACCCTCAGGGTGGGAGGCAGCCTCAGCAGGCTCAACAACAACACAAAAGAACGAGAGACCCAGGACTTCCATGGCTCCTGGCTCGAATCTGGTCTAGCATCCCTCAACCCTGCCCTGCACCCTGACTGCTTTCTTCCATGCAGTCTCTAGGATATCCAGTTTCTACCAGAACGGAGACAAAAGTATCTCTTTTAAATGCTCTAAAGTGTTGTTGATAAGGCAGCTGAGACAGTAATTATAGCAAAGTAAATCACAGGAGTGTTAGGCATGCATCAGAAAGCCAGAGAAGGAACAAGGGGTAGAGCCTACAAAGACATCATGATTGTCAAGGTCATCCTCACTCACAACTCAAGCATCAGAGAAAAAAAGGGGAGGGGTGCACCAAATTGCAGGTGTGAAGAAGTCATGAGATGAGCACCCATCCCACCACACAGCCCTGCAGCAGCTCAGGCCCCAGAGGCTTCCTGGGAAAAGACTCAGGATTTCTGAGGCCAGGAGACCCAAAAGCCATGAAGACTCAAAGAGCCATAAACTAGAAGCTTCTAGCTCTGTTTCTCTTGGGTTTGACAGAAAGGAAAAAAAAAAGCAAACAAAATGAAACCGTTTGGCTCTTCAACCCCACGGATCCACCACAGTTGACTGTGTCTTAAAAGAAAATCAGGAACCAGATGAAATGAACATGGGAAAAAAAGTGGGGGTTGGGGCTGGGGTTAGAGGCGCACAGATCGAAGGCAGGACAAAGCATGCGCACACAAACAGTGCTGGCGATTGGAAGAGCAGGGCAAGTGTGCTGTGCCCAACGGCTGTGTGATCCAGCTCTGGGTGGCCCACGAGAATCCTGTGGCACCTGGTATGGCAGCCAGTACTATGACCATACAAGCAGAAGCTTAACCACCAGAGCTCTAGGCAAAATGGGAGGTACAGAAGAAAAAAAAGCCAACGAAAAACATAAAGACCGCCTTTGTGAGTATAAGTGTTGCTTAAGCATTAGACGGAATGGTTCCAGAGCTCAGGTCACAGATGGTGCTGCAGAGTGTGAACAAAAACCACAAGCTATGGAGGGAAGGCAACCAAACAATCACGAGTCTTGGAGAGCGACGAAGTCCAGGAACAAAAGCAACAGAAGGCCTGAGAAGAGAGTTATTTGGGGGAGGGGGGCACGGAGGGGAAAGCAGTAAACAGATAGTTAAGACATAATGATTGTAAGAGGTAACATCAAAAAAAACAAATCAAACAAGGTAAGGCTGGGTTTAAAATCAGAAGTGTAGCCCCCATTTGAACACAAGGCCAGAATATGGAGTTTCCTCCCCACCACCCCATTATCTACACAATCTCCAAGAGAAAGAGTTTAGAATGGGGTTGAATCATCAAAAGGAAAAAAAAACCCATCAAATACAAATGGGTTTGGGGAGATAAGAAAAGGCTGCTAAAAATTCAGTTCCCACTCCCCAGGAGCAGCGGACAGTTTTAAAGACCAAGAGGATAAACGATTGTCAAAAGTGTCAGAGTTGGAGATTCGGCCCCTCCACAATACCACTGGGACGCCTGGGCGCACGAGCTCTTGGTGTCACCACGGACTGCCGGGACGCAGCTGCACCTCCCTTCCTTGGGACACAATACAGAGACAGTGAGTTTCCAAGGGAAAGTCTGACCAGGACTCCTCCTGCTTGTCTGAGACAAGCAAAAGGTCAGCTCCTCAAGTCTGTAGCTATGGGAAGAGACCAAGTTCTAAAAGTAAGCAACACGTGATCGGCAGGGGGCTCAGGTTCAGCACTGACGGCACCAAGACCACGCCACACACTGATGTTCAGTGCCAGCTCCTCTGTGAGTTCTAAATGGTGTCCACCTCACCTATTTAACCCTGAGGACCCGACGGGCAGGGTTTCTCCAAGTGACTATTCCAACTTCTGGTTGACATTCTTATTGTTATCTCTGCCTGATTGGAGGAACTCCAGGTGCATAGTGAGGGATGGACAGATTTGACACGTGACTGCAGCCAAGTGTCCGATGGGAAGGCGCCGAGAGGTTCAAAATTATTGCTGGTGACTAAAGCAGGCATCTTCGGGGGCAGAGCCCTGTGTTCACACCCTTTCCTTTCTTTTCAGCTAATCCTGTATGCTGCACACTGGGCGGGCACAGAAATGTGCCCTCTCTGGAATCGGTATGTATGGACCTCCCAATTAAATCCTCACCCTTCCTCTGTTGAGAGAGCGCGAACATCACTTTGGACATGACCCTCCAGCTCTCCTTGCCTGCTGTAAGTAATAAATCTCTCTCCACTCTTTCGTGTCTTGGATGAGCTTAATGGGCTTTGCACTCATCAAGATGGAGCCCCTTGCACTCTGTTACATAACCACTAGCAGTGCATTGATCGTTTTATATGGGAATGAATTTTTCTTTCCCAATCTAACCACTCTAATCTTTTCTATATTTATTGTTCTTTCTCTGTAGGTTCTGATGCTGAGGGAAAGACAAGCAAGCTTAAAGTCGACTAACGTAATTATTAGAGCTCTTCTATGGGGATGAACTACAGCCAGCTGGGCAGGAGGGCACACGAGGCATGAGGACCACTCTGCTCCGAGCTCTCTGATGTGATCTGTGCAAGTGTCTGGAGTAGAGGCACCCATGAAGCAATGCTTCCTTCTTGCCCTCCCGGGGGGCCCTTAGGAGGTCAGCCCTGGCACAGCCCTGAGTCTCCAATAGAGTTGGGGAGATGCTACATAAACTTAAACCAGGGTGGCTGCTGGGCTGCGGAGTGCTGAGGCCTCCCAAAGGGTACAAGCCAGGAAGCCTACTGCTTCCCCTCATCCCGAAGCACAGAGAGGCTCGTGGGCTGGCGTGCTCTGCTGGGCCTAGAGGCTCTGCAGGGCCTGCAAGGTGATTGGATTCTGCCCATCGGCCACTCCCTTTTGGATATCCCACCTCTTTTCTTCCTCCATCCTCTGGTAACATGCTGAACAGAACAGGAGCTACTTTCTTCTCTTAACGCTACTCCAGGACCCAGGCCTTAAAGCCCTCAGGGGAGCCCACACAGAGGTGCTGAAGCCTGCCATTGTAACTAGAGTCTTGAGACCTGCCACACACCCACGTTATTTCACAGGGACCTTTGGGAGTGGGGAAATGCTGGCCATGCTACACACTGAGGCTCTGCTTTGAGACTAGCTTTCACGTAGAGGCTGGCCTTCAGCTCTCAATGGAGCTTACCACGACCATGAACTTTGGATCTTCTTGCCTCTACTTCCCAAGTGCTGCGATTATAGGCTCGCACCACATCTGGTTTATGCAGAGCTGGGGATGGAGCCCAGGGCTTTGTACAATGCTAGACAAAGGCTCTACCCTACACACAAAGTCCCAAGCTATGTTTTTAAGAACTCACATAAACAGCTTCTAAAGATGTCAAACTTTTTTTTTCAAATCCATTTGAAAATCCCAGATAAGGGGCCCATCTTTGCAGTGCCCAGAGGGTCTTCTATGTTCTTTTCCCACTCTGAGGAAAGTGGTCAACTCGAGTGAAATAAAGAAAATATTCTTTGTCTCCTTTTCTTCTTCTTGACTAGATCATATAGTGTGAAGCTTCAGTCATGTGATATGGACACGTGGTACAGTTTCTATGAACTCATACACACACACACACACACACACATACACACACACACACACACACACACACACACTCTACGTTCTAAATTCCAGTAGTGGCTTCTACCCTAACAGTGGCATCCAGGGGCCAGCCTTTTCGATCCAAACAAAATTAACTTGCTGAAAATCAAGTACTGTCAACCAAACCTAAAGGTTTGAACTTCACTCTGAGGGCTTGCTGTGGAATGGCCAGCTGGAAATTACTTTGTCCTGCGCAGAGTGGGGAGGTTGCCTTGCCTGTCCGTCATGAGACACAGATTGCTTCTTTTCCATGAACCAAGACAAAGGCCAAAACAGGTTTTAGAACTCTTCATAAAAAGACAAATAAATATCAGGTCACAGGAAGATGCTTTAAAGACTTCCTATCACATTGTACACCTGTGCCATGAAAGTTCATGTATGAAAAGCTCTATAAACTTCTATCAGTCCAATAATCATCTTTAATACAAATACAGAGCGAGGGATTGCTGTATCATCCGTGCTTTCCTTGGCGTTGGTGACATCATCAGGAGTGGTTTCAGATGACTCTGTGCAGAACTCTTTTTGTTGTTTGGACATAGGATCTTGCTATGCAGCTCAGGCTGGTCTTGAATTCATGATCCATCTGTCTCAGCATCCTGAATGCTGGAATTGCAAATGTCTAGCTTCCTCCTCCCCACAAGACATATAAAACTATAAAGCATTATACAATTACAAAGGTAAAATTTTTAAGTCCTTAGCTCCAGGCTTCCCTTGGTAACCACTTTTCTCTGTTTCTTAAATGATGCTTTGGCACAGCTCTAGTCTGGTCCTGTAACTCTGTGGAGGTCCTTGGCTCTCTACCCATCAGACCACTGTCTGGCAGGTTTTCTGGAGAGTTCCATTGTGAAGAGTGTACAAAGCACCATAGGCTCTTTTTTAGGTTCTATATAACCCATTTTTTGGTTCTGCATAATTACAATTTCAAAGCCCACTATACCAAACTATCTATTATGTGTTTTATTGAAGTGTGTATGTGTTTACGTATGTGTGTGTATGTGAGTGTACGTGTGAGTGTGTGGATTAGGAGATGAACCCTTTCACAGCATCCTGAGAGAGTCACATGTGCTGTCAGTGTCTCTGGGGCAAAGAACACGTTCAACGGGCCAAATGAAAACTTCTCTTTGGATCCTGGTCCACCAACAAAGCAGGACCTTGTGCCTGTCTTCTCCTTAGAGCTGACTTCTAGAGGCCAGGCAGCTGGCCTGGCTGGGCTGCACTCTCTGCAAGTGTCTGCAAAGCCAGGTCAGAAAGCTATTCTCCACTCTTCAGGGCAGTGCCATCAGTCTGTTCATCCGAACCTCAGTACCCCTGCGTGCCTCCGAGGGCCCCTCTATAAAAGCCATGTAGATGCCATGTAGATGCCTCAGCAAGTCACATGGGAACTGCCAGTATCCTGGAGCAGAGGATTCTTCTGGTTTGGGAGGAGGATTTCACAGACAGCTGGACACAGTGACTTTGTTCTGGAAGTTTTAAACAGGGCCAAGTCTGTTCTCTTCACTATGGAGGAATCAATTCTCCTCTGTACTCTGTACTCTGGGCTACAGGTGCTCAGCTCACTATATGCTCTTAAAAAGCACACAGGGTTTTCTTAGCATACCATGACCCAGGTGGGTGTGCACAACCAATCACTCTGTAAGGACTCAAGGACACAGAGCCAGGACTGACTGGAAAGTGCTCCCATCCCAGTGTGGGGGGTGGGGTGGGGGGTAAGACATTGAAAGGAATTTCCCTCTGCCAAAGATGCTTGGAGGTCTACGAACCTCTCACATCGTTCTTTCCCTTCCCGGTGCATTGCCCTTCTGGCCAACTTCCTTACACAAGCCTACCCGGACCACTTCTGTGGACAGTGGTGGAACTGAGAGTGTGGTAGGATTCAGGGAGGAGCCCTGTGGCAGAGCTGAAGGGTGCTCTGTGGCTAGGCTTCTGTCTGCCTTCTCTCCATGGTGAGTTATTATTTTCCTTCCCTCACTCCCGGACCTGATTAGGAAGTGGCAAATAAGCATGCTGGCTTCTGCTTCTGGTGGCCCCAGGGCCTGGGGATGTAGGGGCGTTTCCAGGTCTGTTTTGTGGTTTCCACCTTCTATACCAACTGTAGGACCTTGCTCCAACTGTGACACACCTTTACTGCAGGGGCCACAGGCAGATATGGGGCATCAACCCGTCTCACTACTTCCTCTGTGTGTAACAGGTAAACTGACCTTCAATTTTGTCTCTGGTGTCGCTTTAAGCCTAACGTTTTCCTCTCCTTTGCAGCTCAAGGCATTCAAGAGAATTCAGCTGAGCTGGCCCCCCAAACAGCTAGCTACCAATTTAACGCAATTCATCTTTTCCCACAGGCATGTTGTCCCCACAAGTAATAAACTAAAATACAGAATACCTTTAAGACAAGGTGATGACTATTCTAATCAAATGTGCTTCTTATGTGAAGCATATGTATGTAAAACATGTCATTAAAATGAAGTAAAACTGTGACCTACAAATTGTTTTAAACAATCCATTTTAATCCTCTAAATCATTTACAACTCAATACCACTGAACCATACTTGTTAAGACGTGGAATTTTAAAAACCATCAGATGATGTTTCAAACAATACAAACAAGTGCTTGAAACTCCTGATAAAGTGTCTAATAGACAAATCTTCCCCATCTCCCAGCTCATTCTATCAGTTGGAAGAGAAAAAAAAGGTTAATCACCTTCTGATTCAAGTCCCTCCCTGTGAGGTCCTCTAGGTACACAGCAGCTCCTGGGAGCTTAAGTGTTGGGACTGCACCACACAGTCCAGTGGGATGGAATCCCAAGACAGAGAAGCTCCAGGCCTTCCACTGAGATTGATCCGTCTGAGACCTCCTGACTGTCCACAAAGAGCCACACAGAGTATCCAGTGAGACTCAGAGTGGCCACATCTTGCACATCTGGCACCAGAATGCTTCTGTGGTTTCAATATCAAAAAACAGGGCTAAGTCACTGTGCACACCCTCCCTTCTTCATGGAGTTTCCAGGGAAGGCCTTGCTCCAGAAAACCAGCTCTAGAGAACTCTGTCCAGTGAGGAGATCTTTCCCTAAAGGACCTAGCCTCTAGCCTGTGTAACCTGCTTCTCTCTCCCTCTGTTCTCCTGGCATGTAGCAATTTGTTGGGGTAGTGAGCTTTATTCTTTCTCAACAACGCTTCCCAGAAGCAGCTGGGGTATGTCTTTCAATTTTCAGGAGCTACCTAAAGGAAGGACATCATAGTTGACCTTTGACATCTGCCCTTTCAGCAGCAGAAATCAACCAGACTTGGTTGCTTTACTGACGCCTGTCTTCAGGTGGGCACTGGTGCTGATACCAGAGCACCTGCGGCTGGCTGTCTTTTTCTTTAATGTTTGCTTTTGTTGAGATAGGTTCTCACTCTGTACCCTAGGCTAGCCTTGAACTTGTGACTCTCCTGCTTCAGCTTCCTGAGTGTTTAGATTATAGGTGTATACCACCAAGCCAGCTTGGCTCTCTTTTGTTAAGTGTAGACAATACAGAATAAATATTCTCAATCCTTCTGCATCCTGTCCTTGGTAAATTAATTCTAAAAAAGCCAAAACATAAATCTATGTGTGACTTGATAACACCTCTGAAGTTGACATTAAAGAAAATAGTCCAAATCAAGCCTCTTGGGATTATCCTGGGGATGGGAGATGCCACTCAGAACCTTGGCTGATTCCTGCCTTGGATTTTGTGGTGAGTATTGTGGCCTCTACAAATTAAAATTATAGATCAGAAAGATGAAAATCCTTTCTTCAAACTTAATGACCTGGACATGTTATAAGGATGACAACACCTCAGTAATTCACTTTAACTCTTCTCCACCAGAGCTCTTTTTCTTCCTAGCACAAGGAATGAGTGAGGAGGCACAGGACAGATGGGATCATCTAAGGTACATAAGTAACCAAGTGATTCTCAGAGGCCCCAGGAGCCTTGAATACAAAGTTTCCATCTTCCTGCAACTGGGGTGTGAGCCAGTCCACACACTCACGTCATAGTTCTAATGCCTGGGGGTGGGATGCGGATAAGCCAGAACATCTAGCATCCTCTTTGGAGGAGCTCTATGACATCTCTTAGGGTGTATCTGATTAAAAAGTGTCATTAAAAACCCTTTTTAAAAGACTACTTTGAACACATGAAAATGACAAATATGCCTTCAATTGTTAAGCCAAGTCAAAAGCTGATTTACTAAGCTGCCTGAACTTCTGGACATTCCCAAGGCTTCTGATTTTCACATATCCTACAGGTACCAGAGTTTCCCATTTGCCTTCCTCATTTCCCTAAAATTGCCCAGCTTGGCTTGGTCTCAGGGGACTTAAGAATCGGCCCTTCTGACACAGGGCAACGAGATGCCCATAACAGGAAGGAGGGCACCCCTCTTCTCAGAGCCTAGTAACCTACTTCTTTTTAGCAGCCTCTCCTGACCCCCTGTCAGAGCCCTCCTGGGCTATGCACCTCAGGACAGGCAGAGGTGACCCCCATTTGTCACAACGTGAAGGTATCGGAATTCTGTTAAAAACAGACCCCGAGGATGGGAAGGCTTTCCCCGTGTCACCCACACAGACGAGCGGAAGCTACAGACACAGAGCCACTACGGATGGTGCCCAGGACAGAGGTGAGCATGGCCCGGAGCTCTGCCTCTGTTGGGTTTACAGGACTTATGGACGCGCCCTCACCAGACCCCTCCTCCTCCTCCTCCTCCTCCAGGCCCGCTGGCGGCTCGTGAATCTCCTCTGGGGAAGCCGGAGGCCGGCTCGAGTAACTTCTGCTGCCTGAGACAGTCACGCGTGCTCGGGACCTCTCACCTGAGGTCTCCGGGTGCTGAACTGGTGTGGAGGTAGCTAGGCCCGTGAGAGAAATGTGGTCACCTGTGTCATCTTCCTCAAAGTCGTTAAGGCAGTACACTTCATCGAGGTCAACATCTAGTGTCCGGAAGCCCTTGGTGACCACACCGGGCCGGGGGTCCAGGATGCCCCCGAGATGAGGCTGGGCCAGTTGCTGCCAGTGGTGAAGCGTGGCTGAACCTGAGAGGGGAAAGAGAAGATGGGGACAGAGAAGGTTAAGATGTCCTGTAGAAGAAGTGGTTTCCCACCCTCAAAGAACTCAGTGTGAACCCCGCCAGGCCTTAGCTTGTACAGAGAACCTCAGGTGGGACCAGGTGGAGCTGGCTTGGCCCTTCCAACGAGACAAGGGTGCCATACCCTATTACACCAGGAGGGGGTGCCACTATAACTAACCATTTTTAAAAGCAAAATACATGGTATGTACTTTGTACCAACATTGTACCAATGTTTGCTAGCAAATTATTTTATCCATCTAATGGCAACCCTGAAACTTACTACAATATCATTTTACTAACAGAAGACAGCCAGACAAGCATCAGAGGCAACCTGTGCCAACTGTATACAAATAACTGGGAACAGGGAAGACATGAGTTAGCCCAGAAGAACAAGCCTTCTGACCTCCCACATGAGAGAATTACAAAGGGAAGGTTCAGGTGCACAGAGAGACAAGTGGAGGGGTGCCTGGAACCTCCTTCACTTAGGTTTGTCCACCTGCCAGAGGCTGCATAGGTAAGGAATCGGGTGAAAAGGTGTGATTTAAGAACACAGTAAGGCCACACAGACATCTAAAGCAGATGAGCCGATCTCCAGGGTAACACCAGACCCTGGAGCTCAGGTGACAGTCTGTGAGATCTGCAATGACATAGGGAAAGTGTGTTCCTGACAGCCTTAAGGTATTGTGGTACTCTACCCAGAGAAATGTTCTGGGACCTGGTATGTCTGAGAAGCCTGGGTCCCGAAGCAAAGCCCAGGAACACCTTAGTGATCAACGTGCAGCAGGGCGTGCAAGCTTCTCCTGGCCTGGGCCAGCCTTGGGTCCCCTTGGAACACCTGTCACACCTCACAGGATAACTGTTCCCATTCTATAGATGAAGGAGTCACTTAAAGGCACATGGCCACAAACAAGAATCTCATGCTCTAGACATTTAAAGAGGCTCTCAGCGGCAGGAGACTGCCTGTTCTGGTGGCTCCTCTAGCATCAGCACCCAGGGCTGCTTGCTATGTGGGCAAAAATCCCTCAGAGACATCAGGCTGCAATGAGAAATGAGGGGAAGGAACCACAGATGTCAAGAGCCAGTTGCTTAGGAGACCAAGACGGGAGCCAAACAGGTGGCAGGGAGGGAGAAGTTAGAGTGGGTGAGGTTGGGTGGGGGAGGCTGGGTGGGTGAGAAAGTCCTGGCTTTCTGGAATAATGGCATAGAGGGTCTTACAAGTTAACAATTTTAAATCTACTTAAAAGAAAAAATGTACATACTATGAACCTCCAAAACATCATTAAGAAGGTCCACATCAGTTTTAAGAGTGCATGGTGCACAAAAGAACCTGGACCTACTGAATGGAACTTAAAAAAAAAACATTCTATGCACAACAGAAAATAGACAACAAAGAGGGAGAGATGAAGGGAGGGAGGGACCATACCCGTGAGAACTAGAAGAGATGTTCTCAACTAGGGACAATCGTCCCCTACCCCCCACCAGGAAAACCATTTGGTGGTCACAATTGTGAACAAAGATGAGGATGCTAATGCCATCTAAGGGCAGAGGTCAGTATGGTGCTAAACATTCCACGATGCTCACATGGTCTACACAGCCAAGAAAATACGGCTCACACAGCACCAGTGCTGAGACTGGGAAACCTTGATCCAGAGCTGCAGTTCTTAACTCTGATATCTTTTGAGAAGCTGAAGGAAGCCACTGATCCTAAAGAGAATGCATGTGTTGTGAACGCTGTACAAATGTGCCAGGGAGCTGTGGCATGCTGAGCCCCAAGGTGTCATGTGTCACTGCTTCAGGAAGCAAGGCAGTATGGTGTGCCTCTGTGTGTTCATATGTATTGTATTGATAGAGGGATCATTGGAAGTCCTTTATAGTCTATCCCGTTAGGTTTATATTTAAAGCTAGGTTTTGGGTAAGGAGTAGGCCTAGTGCTTTGACTAGGTTTACAGTTAGGGTTAGGTAAGATTAGGATTATGGTTAAGGTTACAGTGTTAGAGTTAGGATTCATTCTATGGTTAGGGTTACATTTTGGGCTATTGCTAGGTTTAGGGTTAGGTTTATATTTATGGCTAGTTTTAGGGTTAGGTGTAGGACTAGAGCTAGGACTAGGTTTATATGTAGAGTAAGAGAGTAAGGGGTTAGATTTAGGGTTAGGTCTAGGGTTAGGGTTAGGCTTTGGGCTACTGGTGTCTAACTTCATATTGTAGAAAGGAACCTGCAATACCCATTGTACACAGCCCAGAGCATGGTTTGAGTTAACCTTTAACCTACTTGTAGTCCAAATGGGACTTGGAAGTAACTTAAACCTTGATATATGTGAAGCCCCCCTACACAGAGAGAGGGAGGATAGAAGATCCAGAGGCCATAAGGAGAGTACCAGGACCATGGGTATCAGACAAGGCAGAGCTGAGCAGAGGGACGAGACTAAATGTTGGATGACAGGCTGCCTTCATTTGCCCTCCTGATATAATAGGCTGACTGGAGATGAGATGGAAGGCAGGTCTCTGGGATGTTAACCCTCTGTCTTCTCTGGTTGTTGGCTTTCTGAAAAATGCACAAACTTGATGATTCAATTCTTGTCTGCTTATTGGCATTTGAAGTGTTGGGCAGGTCAAGCTTGGGCATTCTGGTTACAGTATCAATTCACTATGTTATATATAAAGAAACAACTCACTCTGTTTTACATGTAGTACAGTAATTCACTGCTCAGAAACACCCTGAGGCAGGGACTCTCACTCAGACTTTACAAGGAGGGGAATGGAGCATTCCTGAGGCTAAGGAACTGAGTTAGTGGGGAGCAAGGCAGAACACAGTACTTCTGGAGCCCAGGACCCTGGGCTAACGGGGCAGCAGGAGAGAGGTGGGGTGCATGGGCATCAGGGCTGGCCCCAAGCTGTAGAGACGGGGTGCATGGCAGCAGGTGTGGCCTCCGGCTGTAAAGACAGGATATACAACCTGCAGTGGAACATCCAGGTGAAGAGTTTAGAGCCCAGCAGGGGTGGCTCACACTGTTTGGGGGTTCCTCTGCCACCCTCAGGAGCCCATATCACAATCCCCATGTGTGGTCACCAGGAGCTGCCCTGCATCAGCCTCTGTCATGGCAACCTGGGCCTGCACCTGTACTCAGAGTATATGTGGGTCCATGTGTACCTCATCTCTATCTTTGTAAATGGAAGGAAGGTAAAAATAAAGAGACTGGAAAGTGAGGACAATGTCAGGGAAACGCCACCTCTCCTCATCTGTGCACAGGGAGCAAGGGATGGCTGCAGTCCATTGGGGAAGGACTCTGGGCTCTAGCAACAGTCAGTCCTACCAGCCTTAATCCTCCATCTGTTAGACAGTCCCTCCCCCGTATCCTCCTCACCCTCGGATGGGCTCAAGAAATGAGACCACAGAGGGTCTGGTCTGCTACGGAAATAGACGGAGTTCCTTGCATTACCAGAAACTGCCAAGGAATTCAGCACAGGCCCAAGTGAAAGACTACGCTAATTCAAGTCCAAGATGGACTTGGATTTTTATCCCATGCCTTGGGCATCCCATACATCAGAACAGCCAGGCTTTATCAGGCTTAGTAAGTATTGGCTACTCTCTGTGTGTATCTCCCTTTTACTTGTACAATCACTCCACTGTCTCCATTTTACATCATTTTACAGATGAGGACACTGAGCACTGGAGGGAAAGTCACTCATTACAGGTTGTATTACCTAGCAAGTGGCCCATCTGGGATTAAAAGAAAGGACAGCTCCAGTGTTCACTTCCTGATGGTCTCAGTGGGGAGAAGTCCTCCCACAGGTCTAGCCAGTAGCATGTCCAGATGGTATCTGTAATCACTGAGTGGGTATTTTCTATTTCACAGAAGAGAAAGTCACCTCAGCTTTGACTGTGATCTTATGCCACAGAGGGGCTGCTCTTCTTGGCTGCTTCCCATGGCCCCAGAGGTTCAGAGATTCCCAAACCTGAGCAGAGCCCCTCCAGCCTCCTGACTCTGGGGCATCCAGGCCCTGAACTACTCTGTGGGAATTCTACACATCTCCTGGCTACCAGAAGTCTTTTCTTTGATACTGGGAGCAAATTTAAAAGTGAATGTGAATCACACCTCATTCAGAGCCGAGGCCAGGCTGCCTCTTCTCCTCCTTCACCTCAGTCTGGTCTCTTTCCCTTGTCCAACACCAAGCAGGAGAATCTCCTTACTAATTAGCGACTTCTCATCACTTACTCTACCTAAGATCTGCCCAGTCACATAAGAACAGGCAATGGGCAAGGAAAGAGATGAACCTTTGTGGCCCCCATTGGCATGATGACCAAGTTCTACCAAACAAGAGTGCAGATTATGGGGGAAAATGTAATTCAGGTCACTGCTCATCTCCCTGCTTTCCTTGCATACCCCACTGTTTCATCTAAAAGGCTTTCACATAATCTCAGGAGGAGGAACCACATCTCCATATGCAGAGAGGCATCCTCCTGATAATGCACAGCCCATACTGTGACCTTCCCCAATCACACACTCATCCCTGCACTAGGAAATGCTGCCCCTGTTGAAAATAAAGAAAGAGGTAAATACAAGAAAAGGAACACCACTTGCTCAGTCTTTTTAGGGTGGATCTCCCTCTCTCTCTCTCTCTCTCTCTCTCTCTCTCTCTCTCTGTTTTGTTCTTCACCAGATCACAACTTGTAAGGCTGGATGAGATGAGAGTATTCTTCATACCTGGCTCGGCTCCTCTGGCTGGCACAATTAGGAGATGGCAAGGTGGATGAAATGGGAAGAGGAGATGGAGATGGAGCACACTGATTGGCTTTGTGATGATCCCAGCCAATGGTCTCCAGGGACATCACCCCAGGAACCTTTACCTGGACTGCTGGCGATGAAGGAAACCCGATCAGTGTCTCATGGGCCAATGGAAATGGAAGTAAGACCATGCTCCCAGCACGCTGGTCCACATCTTAACACTGGTAACGGGGCCCCGCAGACTTGGGCACCTGACTCAGGAGTAGGTTTGCGGTGCCGACATTTTAATAAACTCCTACAGGGTGCCAGGCACAATGCAGCATGTACCACATTTCTTCCTCACCACAGCCTTGTCTGACACCCATCAGCCTACATCCCAAAGGAGGGCAACAGCTCAGAAGAAGGACTAACTTCCCCAAAATCACAGTTATGGGGTACAGAAGCTAGTCAGGAGGACTTTTTGCCAACACCCCACCCTAGCAGAGAAACCCCAGTAACACAAAAAATGATTGTGGAGGGGAAGGAAGAAAGGAAGAAAATATTGGTTGTGTTTTAAATAGGTAAGACGGAAGTCTGAGAACCTCAAAATGGAGCCAAAAAGATCTATGTCAAGAGGCTGTGTTACAGGCGATAACATGACTTTTTAATGGTAGTAACTTAACTTCCTGAGGACCAGGGTGCTATAGATGAAATTCTGCTTTCAAAGTGAATGGAATTTCTTCTTATTTTGTTAACTTGTCCTAAAAATACTATGAGCCCAGTCACAAGGTTAGAAGAAATAAAGATAAATTGGTCAAAATAAATTTTTGAAAAAAATCTCATCCTGTGATGTGCTTGGAAAGTGGACCCCAGAATATATTTTTGGGTGAATTAATGAAACACAGTAAAATATGGAGAGAGAGAGATGAAAAAGTCTAATAATCTTTAAGAGACAAAGGAAAAAAAAAGAAAAGAAAGGCGGAAAATAAAACTGCAGAAATGGAAGATTTTATTCAAAGAAAAAGACGTAATAGCAAATCAGAGACCAATTGCCAAGCTTACAACTGAATAAACAATGGGAAAGGAGTAAGCTGTCCCTCCCCCAACACCTAGGGAGGGCCTGATATACAATCAAGTAAATATGGTAACATAAAAAAAAAAAAAAAACAGTCCATCCTCTTTTAGTAAGCACAACCTCAACTTACAGCCTACCTGCTGAACACCGTCCCCAAGGGGCAAAAACAGGCTTTTGACGTGAAAATAATTGTTCTCCTTTTAAACACAGAACACAAGTTTATATCTGTGCAACATAAACGGTAATCTGCGGCATTAAAATTTCACAGTGGGGAGTACAAATTAGGTAAAAATATCCAAAGATGTTCTTAGAAGGGATGATGATAAAAGCTGAGAAAAATATGGATGTACAGACATTCGGTTTTACATCAGTAACATAATAGTGATTCTAAAGCGCCTCCTCCAACTCATATAGATTTCCAAACTAAAGCAGGGAGAAATGGAACCACCACACATTGGGCGGATCTGGCCAGAGGAGCGTGAGTACCAGAGAAAACATTCTGTAATACCAAATTCAAAAGAGGAAAAAGGTGAGGTTATCTACAAACTCAAGCTTCTGAGAAGCCCTGGATCCATTAATAAAAAGTGAAAGGCCTTTGGAAAGGGGGCTTGAAGGAGTCTAAACTAGCTGGACCCACCACCACACCTCCTTCCTGCCTCCAAACAGCAGACCTCACTCACAGCAAAGCACACCTTCAGAAAACCACACCCTCTTTGGGAAGAATAGATCAGAACTCAGAGCTCACACAATGCTTCCAAGTGATTACTGTGCAGAAACCTACTTACAGTGTTTGCTTGGTGCTACTTGACAGCGAAATTTCTGAGAAGCCAAAGCATTTCTTTTTCTACCCTTCCTCCGACCCTCAGGCATGATCCAGAAATAGTTTCTGTTGTAGTGAGGGTGAATGGTCACCCCATTCGTCATGGAAGGGGTCTGATGCAATGCACGTGCCACTAGATCGCGGCTCTTAAGGCACTAAAGGCAAAAGAGAGAGACTTGGCAGGCCACCTCCCTGGGGTGGGGTGCAGTTACCCCGAGATCGCACAGCTCAACCTGCGATGCAGAGGCTGCAGAAACCAAGGCCACCTCAGAGGAACTCAAACCAGCAGCGTGGGTGGCTGTCTCGGAAGAAAAAAGAATATGTGTGACAGCGGTGGCCTGCTTTCCGGTGATGGATCAGGGCCCAGAGCGAGTCGCAGAGGAGGACAGAGAGGGGCCGAGGGCCCTGGTGGTCACCTTCGAGCGGCTTCACAATCTGCAGCTTCTCGGGCAGGTAGGAGCGGCTGCTGAAGGACATGCCGGAGAAGCCGGTGAACTCGGAGAAGCGCGAGTGTGTACCCAAGGACATGATGCTCTCGGTGGGCGTGAGCGAGCCGCTGCGCAGCTCCCCCTTCTCCGCCAGTTCACGCAGCTTCCGCTCCTGCTCCTCCTCGAAGAACCGCCGCTCCGACAGGTAGTTCTCCCTGCGCAGGGACAGCCGCCTGAGAGCCGTCTCCAGGTCGTGGGAGCCTGGGGTGCCTGGGGTGCCCGGCTTCTTACTCCGCTCCTCGTTCCTGGGAAAGAGATGGGGTAAGAACTGTGGCCATCAGGGGCGTGCTGATGACCCTGGGGTAAGACTGCTGCACATATCACCTAAGATACTAGGACCAGCCATGGGCGTGCCAATCAGGACAGGGAACAAACGTCTGCCCTGAAGAAGGGCTCTGTGTGTCTGAACTGGTTTATCTTAGTGGGGACCACCGCATCAGAATGGACCTAAAATTTCCGCATGAACTTTTCCTCTTTTCATAAGCATGTCATCCTGGTCATTCAGGAAGGCACTTCCTTCGGGTTCCTGAGTACCAGAGGGCAACTGATTCAGAAGGGGCCCCCTTATCCTATTACATGAAAGGGGCTGAGCTCCCAACTCTAAGAGAATCCAGTTCTGATCATCCAGTTCCCATAGTATGGGTCAACTGGTCCAAAGAATCCATCTCAGTCAGTCTGAGGACCAGAGTATACAGAGTGGACGATGGGGGATTCTGCAGGGCTTTAGGCAGCCAGGATCTGACCATTACTAAGGAAAGCCCCAGCATTCCACTTCTGAAACAACCCAGAGAATCTGGGTCCTCCTCACCCTTACAGTATCCAAGCTACAAAGCTGGGGGAGGGTCACAAAGTAAATGTCTCTCTCTCTCTCTCTCTCTCTCTCTCTCTCTCTCTCTCTCTCTCTCTGTCTCTCTCCCCCCTCTCTCTCTGATGGTGACTGAGCCCCCATTTGATCTGTACTATCTCTCCCCTCCAAACAGAAAAAAAAAACCCTCTCCTGCTCACCCCAGGTCAGCAGCCTCAGTTTCCAGGAGGATGCTGTTGGTCTTGTTATCAAGGACCACATTGCCGACATCACTGCCATAGAAGCTGGAGCGGGGGGTGCTGACGCAGCTGGACAGGAGGGAGTTCATGGCCGAGGACTGGTTGGAACCGGGGATGTTCATGGGGGAAGGGGTCAGTGATCTCTGCTTGACTACTTGGTTGATGTTTCTCACCGTCTCAAACACGCGTTTCTGGTGGCTGAGGAGGACATGGCAAGCGTAAGCAATTAAGTCAGGAAGGGCCTGGAACCAGACCCTCCCCAGATGACCAACTCCAAAACAGCACCTCTAGGACCCCCAGGAGCCTTTTGTCTGAGACAGGATGCAGAGTGCATGCTTCACAGTCTGTTATCAGGAATCTAAGCCTCACTAGAGCAGTCATACACTAAAGGTGCAGCTAGCCCAAACAATACTGCCTACCACACCCCTAAAACCTGAGCTGCAAATAAAAAAGTAAGCACTGCTTTGTGGGTTGTACGTTTTCTTCTCTCAGATCTACATAGAGTGTGAGCTGGCAGGGAACAGCATTCACTGTGGGGCGCACAGCTGAGCCCAACAAATATTTGTAGAATTTGTAGAATGTACTACATGCGACTATTCATAGAATAAAAAAGCAAGACCTAAAATCACCATAGACATCTACCATGAGATAAAATGCCCTACCTGCTTACTTTTAGGGACTGCTATTTTTAAAAGCAGAACCCACACTTTGATGTTAATATGTCCCCTTCAGGGAACCATGTTTCTGGAACGGTTGCTTCCTCTGGGGACACAGGAGGTTTCACACATATACTCAAGTCACTGGGGTGCCTGCCACTCAGTGTCTCCTTTAAGTTCTGTCTGTGGAGTTTTGGTGGAGTGAAAATATGGTCCCTGGATTTCTTCTAAATGTTCTGGGGCAGGCTGAGGCAGGATATGAAGTCAGGAGAAATGGAGAGGGGCACCCAGAGGAAATGGGAATGTGGCTCAGATCACCGAAGAGCCCCTGTCACATTGTGCCTTCCTAGTTTTCTTTTTCTGGCAGACATGAAAACTTTTTAAAGTAATGCTTTTCACTGAAGGAAAAGGAAGGTTGGGAGAGATGGGAAACATGGTCCTTTCCACCTCCCTGAAATTGATCATGTAATTTCTTTTATTTTCTTGAGACAGGGTCTCATGTATTCCAGACTGGCCTTGAACTCACTATGTAAAGGATAATCTAGGACTTCTGACCCTTCTGCCTCTACCTCACAAGTACCAGGATTACAACAGGCACCACCATGCCATGTTTTATGTGGTGCTGGGGAAAGAACTCACGGCTTCATGTACACTAGGCAAGCACTCTACCAGCTGAGCTACAGCCCCAGCCCTCATCATGTGACTTTAAAACTGAGCTGAGGGATATATCAGCTGTGCTCTCTTGTTTCCCTTAATCTGACTAGGAAGGACCACAGTTGTGGCTGGTGGTGCTGAGGCTCACACACTGCTAGTGTATGAACAGCACAGGTCCTGAGTCGTCTGTGAGAACTTAGAACAATAAAAACTATGTGGCCATACGTGATGTCTGGAGACTCGGGCTCTTCCAGCTGCAGCTCCTTGCGCATCGTTCCCTCGATCTCCGCTGCCAAGGAGTCCTGGAAAAAGCCAGAAGACAAATGTCAGGTGAGCAGAGCCTCAAAAGCTGTTTCTAGATAAGATTTGAAGCCAGATGAACTGCAGGAGAGTCCTATAAACCCCACAGTACAACACAAGGCTAAGAGCATCCTCTACTTACAGAGATCCCGCTGAGCCACGGCCAGAGCAGGTTCCGAGAACACAGCACCTTTGGCTGTGAGTACACATTCCTTCCTCACAGTAAGCAAGTCCTAGGCTCCCTTGGCCACACATAGCTGACGTTGTGGCCACAATGGGGGGATAGAGAGAACTCATGGGAACACAGCAGAGTGTGTTCTGAATGGTGGGGGCACATGCATCGCTAACTCTCTCCACATTTCCAAAAAACCCTACACGGCCTCACAGCCCCCATGGGCCACACTAAGCTGTCCTCCCAGGTCACTAGGTCAGCGGCTCTGACCCCCTAGGATTACAGCACACAGAACAGACCATGACTTCCAACTCCAACTCCTAAGCAGGCATTCACCTGCCAAGGGCTCTCTGGCTCTGCAGTGGGAAAGGTCCCTGCCCACATGAACTGAGTCATAGATAACTCTGGGCCTTGTCTGGCCTCCTGCAAGAGAAGCTTCTCTTCCTACCAGCTAGCCATGGCCCACTCACCTTAACGATCTCCCCACCAACCTGCCATGACCCACCCACCCTAAAAATCTCCGCAGGAAACGTAGGACTACTAGTTCTAGAAGGAACCTTATATTTCCTGTCTTTGGACAGCCTCTATCTCGTCTACCACCACCACACATACATACACGACTCATGTCAACCCCTTAATCCTTGCTAGTTTTCTCAAGCACATAATCTCCCTTCCAGGGAGTCCATGAGCCTTAGTGTCAGGAAAAGGTCAGTCTCTGAGGGCTTCTTGCTTCCCAAGTGGGCTAGGTAACATGGAAGACCCCTTTCTCAACTTCTACCCATCTCTCTCTAAGGCGGTCTACCACATGTGACCTTGAGTTCATGCTGTCTTTTTAATTTTGTTTTGAGACAGTCTCATGTAGCCCAGGCTGGCTTTAAATTTGCTTGCTGTGTCATCAAGGATAGAAGAAGACTTAAACTTCTGATCCTCCTGCCTCCATTTCCTGGGTGCTAGGACTACAGGCATGCACCAGCTGCCCTGGCTTATGCAATGCTAGAGACTGAACCCAATATTCTGTGCGTGCCAAGCAAACATCCTATCAACTGAGCATGGCAGATGTTCATCAGTCAGTATGTAGAAGAGTCTGCGAGTACCCACAGGCACTTATGTGGGCCTATCCGAAGGGAGAGCTAACTCCATGATAACCCATGGGGCTTCGTGATTGGCTCCGTGGTCCTCTATTAGCCCTGTTCAACATAGGAGCCACAGTGGCTACAGAGTCCTTGAAATGTGGCCAGGGTGACCGAAGAACTGAATGAACTGTACTTAATTTTAGTTGATTTGACTTTACACAGCCTCCAGTGGCCAGTGCTTCCCAACTGGCAGCACACAGTGCCTCTGGGACACCACCGTCCACAGGGACACTCCAAGGGGCTGTAGCCAAGAGTGAAAGCAGCCAGAGAAGACAGAGGAGGCTCAAACCTACAGGACAAGTGAGTGCATCGGCAGTTCTTACCGAGGTTCATTTCATTCACCATCACTATCTGTGTGCCTCTGGACTGGCTTCCCTGGGTGAGTCTGAGGTCTCTGTTACCCTGCATGATTTCCTTTGTTTCTTTATGCGTGTATGTGTTTGTTTATGTATATATGCTGGGGGGCCATGTGTGGGTGCAGGTACACATGCACATCTCTATGTGTGCATACTTGTGTGCATGTATGGAAACCAGAGGACAATCTTGGATGTCATTCTTCGAAGTGCCATTCACCTCCTTTAAGACAGAATCTCTCACTGGGGTGGGCCTCACTGATTAGGCTAAGCTAGCAAGCTGGTGAGCCGTAGAGATCCTGGTGTCTCTATGTGGTGCTGGGATCAAGAGCTCATGCCACCATGGCCAGCTTTTTAATATGGGCTTCTGGGATTGAAGTCAGGTTTTCATGCTTTGCATAGCAAGCACTTTACAACCGAGCCATCTCCCCATCCCTGTGATTTTTGTTTGTTTTTTATTTTTGCTTTTTGAAAAAGGGTCTAGTTATGTAGTCCTGGCTGGCCTGGAACTTGTTAGCTATGAGAGAGATTCACCTGCCCCTGCCTTCCAAGTGATGGGATTGAAGGTGTGAGTCATCATACCTAGTCCACTACAATATTCTTAAATGAATAAAACAATTAGGATGACAAAAGAGACCAGTAATTTACTTCTGTCTATCTATCATCTACAAATACATCTATCTATCATCTATCTGGCATGTAGAACTATGTGGTAGTTAATAATGACTGTCAACTTGACAGGATCTACAATCACCTAGGAGACAAGATTCCGACAAATTTATGAGAGAACTTCTAGATTAGGTTAACTGAGAAAAACACACTTTAAATATGGATGATGCCATTCCATGGGCTGGGGTGCCGAACTGAATAAGAAGAAAGTGTTCGTCTCTCTCTGTTTCCTGACTGTAAATGCAGTGTGGCCAGCTGCCTCACACTCCTGCCACCACAACTTCCCTGCCATGGTGGACTGCGCCCTCCAACTATGAGCAGAAATAAATCTTCCCTCCTTTGAGTGGCTTTTATCAGGTACTTGGTCACAGTGATGAGAAAAGTCACTAATGCAGACGGTTAACTGTAACTTTAAGGTGAAGTGTCCCCAAGGGTATTTGGGAGCATCTGCAGCTCTGAACTATGCTGTGAAGTGCCTGTGATCTCCACTGAGGTTTACAAGAGAGGTGACAGCACTGTGGTTTCCTAGAGGAAGGGAGGACTGACTATAGTTAGGAATTGAAGAAAATAAAGAACTTTCCCTCAGGATTCCTGGGCCCCCCCAAACTCTAGCAGTGACTTGCCGATTAAGAAATCCCACCATAAGGCAAAACTGGGAACAATCTTGGGTAAAAACTGCCACTGACAGTTGGAATGGCAGGGAGCAAAAGAGGCAGATCTAGGCATTCAGTTCCAGGAACACAGGCATGCTGCAATCTTTAGCCTGCTTTAAATGCCCTTAGTGCATGGTGTACTTTCAAAATAACCATCTTTAAAACCCAGGCTTGCCAAAAGCTACAGAAAAGGCAAACAAAAGCTTTCAGCAAATAGGAAAGCTGAGAATCTCTTCAGGAGAAACTGAAATGCACATTCGCAATTCAACTTTTCAGATTTCATTTAGTTATTTAGCCTGTGTGTATGTGAGTGTGCGTGTGTGTGTGTGTGTTTGCACACATGCATATACACATGCAGGCACATGCATGCCACAGTGCACCTATAGAGGTCAAAAGACAATGTTCTCCCTCCACCTTGTTGAGGCAGGGCCTTTCTTGTAGTTTCTACCACCTCTCAGTGTACCCCATGTTAGGTGGCCTGCAAGCTTCTAGCAGATTCTCCTGTCTCTGCCTCCCATCTCACTATACGAATGCTGGGGTTACAGAGGTGTACCACCACATCTTTTGTTTTATGTGGGTTCTGAGGATCAAACTCAGGTTGGCAGGGTTGTGCAGCTAATGCTTTTGTGGGCTGGGCCATCTCTGCAGCCCTGATTTGGTTTTCAAGAACAATTTTAACCCCTCACCCATACTCCTGTAAGTTACCCTGTAAACTCATTGGTTCACCAAGTTGGACTTGGATGGAATTGTTTCTCTGGACTACCACTGCCCTTTCTATCTGGGGTAAATAGAGATTCCTGGGGGAAAGCATCACAGAACAGCTTTTCTCTAAAGCTCGTCTCAGTTGGTAAGACGGCTCAGAGGGTGAAGGTGCATGCTGTACAATCCTTGTGACCTGAGTTCGATTCGTGGTAGGAGATCACCCACTTCATAAAGCTGCCCCCTAACCAGCACACATGCTCTGTGGTATGTATGCACACATATCCCACCCAATAACAATACATAACATGTTTAAAGTTCTTTTTGCCTCAAAGAGAATTTGGTTTCTGTCAGGCACTGAAACAAAGCCTGAATATACAGGCTTTCTTGGGAGCTTTCCTTCAGGCCATCTGCCTGTCATCCATCGACCCATATGCAGCCTCTCCTTAGCATCTACAATTCAATATGCACTGAGCTGCATGTGGTACACAGCTAAGACAAGGCCCCCACCTCTGAGGAGCTTTAGTCTGCTGGAATATAAAATGAATAAGCTTTCTTCCTTGTCAGAAAATGTCATAGGGAAATGAATGACTAAGGGGCCTAGGCCTGCTGTGTTTCCCAACTTCTAGAAACCTTCTTTGTCTACTGTGTTCCCTCCAAAGCCCAAACAACAAACAAGTCAGGCCAGGGCTAAAGGAATGAGATCACGGGCAATACTATGAAGGAAACTTAAAAATTAATTTCAGATCCCACTAAAAGCCCCTAAGAGAAGGGTTAATAAACACATACAGAATCAGCAGAGGTTCACAGGCTCTTTAAGAAGTGGGGAATGTGCTGTGGGGCCAAAAGAGCACACACTATAGTACAGTCAGGAACAGTCGTAAGAAACGTCCAACCAAATCAAGTTCCCAGTGAACTTATCTCTTAACAGCAGGAGTAGGAAAGACAACAGATTTGAAGAGACAGAAAATAAAGACTTGATATGTCTTAGGGCCACATGTTAGGAAGCCACCAACTGGGTTCACATGCCCCGACGTAAGTCCAGGTCCAAACTGCAAAACAAGCAGCTCACTGTAAAGAGGCAGCTCCAAATAGGCCATCCAGAGCTGTTATCCTGCACTGAGGGCAAGCATATGGCAAGGTGGGGGTGTGGGCAAGAGGGGAGAGAGGGGGATGGGGCGCAGCAGCTCACCATGGGGAACAGGCCCAGTGAGTGGTAGCGCCGGGACGTGGTGTTGGGCATGGTCTTATTCCGCAGGTTCTTGAGCTCCTCCTGGGCTTCGTGCAGCATCTCCATGCACTCTGCATACTTGTCTTCCAGCTCACGCAGCTACAGAGGAGAGAAATGAAGCATCAGGACCTCCATAGGACCTGTGGACACCCAGCTGCTCACGCTCCCACCAGCTCCCCCACACAAGAGCCATCAAGACACAGCCAGCAGAGTCCCTAGTACCTCAGTGAACCCGCTGCCCTGTGTGCCTGTAGTAACCGGCCAGTCTTAAGGCTGGCTTTCCATTTTTATTTGGGGCAAGATTCCAGGTCCATAAAGTTCCTAAAACATGAACAGTATATAACCCACATATATTGCTAGCATCAAAAACAACAACAACAACAACAAAAGGCAAAATTGGCATGCCCTTGTTTGAAACTTCAATTTGTTATTCTTGCTGCTTTCTGAGATAGGGTCTTGTTATAGAGCCCAGGCTAGCCTTCTAGGGGCTGGGATTACAGGCTCCTGCCATGATACCCAGCTTCAAGCCACAATGCTGAAGGCTTGCATATGCCTGTGTTATATTCTATTCACCTATTTGGGTATCTTATCAGAAGCTAGAAAGTGCCAGGCCCTGACTTGATGTTGAACCCAGCCTCTCTGGTGCGCATAACAAGCCCCAGAGATAGTAGGCACAGAGCCAAGATTTTTAAAAAATGCTAAATTCATATTAAAGTGCCTGTTGTGAGGGGCACAACCTAAGCCTGCCAAGGGAGATGGATGCACCTTCACTGGAACCCAAGGTGCTAAAGAAAGGAGACAGGGATACCCACCTCAGCTGTGAGCTGCCGCTGGGCATCCTTGGCAGCCCCCAGGTGCTGGACCAGTTCTTCATTTTCCACCGCACACTAGACATGGTGAAGACAAGTCACGTCTCTGTTAAGACACTCAGATTAGCCCAACTTTCCCCTCTTGCTAGCCGATCTGTTAGAAGCTCACCTTTCTACAGTAATCAGTGCATCTCACACTGGAGTAAATGTTGCTTTTCTGTAATTTTGAAGCCAACGTCTTTCTTGTATCCCTATTTAAAGTTCGCCCACCCTTCCTCTCTCCCGTCTGTCTTCATACTCCACTTTCTCTCTTTCCTTTTTCCTAATTTTATCAGCAGCATTTCATCTACTACCTGTAAAAGCCTCATATGAGAAACTTAGCTGATTTTTGATACTTTATCTTAAATCTCAAGGGCGCTGTTCTGCTATTGGATATACCTGATGAGCAAAGTAATAGTCAATACCAAGCTCCATGGTCCACAAGTTAAACCCTGAGATTCTGTATCTACAGTGCCTTCTTATGAATGTGACTAATTTACACATTACTCTTAGGAACCACAAGATCATAAACAAGACCTCTGCCAACTCAGGGCAACCGGGTTGCATTCCTGAACCCACTAAGCCTTTCTTCCAGAGGAACAGCACGCTCAGTTCCCTCAGGTAGGAAAATGTCCTCTCCAGTAACTGTCCCTTCTCATTAAGCACAGCCACTGTCAACGTCAGACAGACACGGACGTCTTACAGCTTTTGCCTTCTTCTGCAGATCCACAATCTGTGACAGCAGGTGTGTGATCTCCTCCTGCTGGCGGGCAGCATCTTCTGTCTTCTTGGCCAGCTCCTCTGAGATGCTCGCAATCTGGACGTTGGCATCCCCTGAAACAAACAAACGTCACATGTGTGTCTGAGTTGGAAAAACCACACACAAACCAGAGAGGGACACCATCTTTACAAGGAGGAGTGGAGTGGAGGTATGAAGGGATTCACAGAGAGCATCTTCCTACATGGTGACATGGCTTCTTCATGGCTTTGATCAGGAACCCAGCCTTCCCATGGGCTGTCACTCCTGTCACAAAGGGCTGACTCCACCCACCAAGGCTGTCTCCCATGACCAGGTCAGGCAGGCTCCAGGAGTGAGCTGGAGGTGACACCAAGCACAGGTGCACTTGCCGAACCCAAATGTTCCTCCATGAACAGAGGCACGCAGTGACGGGAACCCCGCACACAGGGCAGCTCTCTCGTGGCTCTACATCATATTCAGGGCCGGGACCATTTTACTAGGCCTGACCTGGCCTGTGTTTCATGTACTCAAGATTTCTCTTTTCTTACCTTGAAGCTCCTAACAGAGAGAGCCTGGGGGAAAGTGCTGATTTAGAAAGGAAAACCGAGAGCTCTGGCACCAGTTTTTCCAAATCAAATCATTCTTTCACATAGGATTTTGTATCTGGTCCTAACTTGGCCTTCAAATAATTCCAACACGAAGTCCAAACTAAAATTAAATATCCACCTAAATGAGAGAGTGAGAGACTACACAGCTGACACCCTGGCTCTCAATTCACAAATGGAGCAGAGGACATGGGAGAGGCCTCCTGTTTTTAGAAAAGTGCCATTGAGCTTAGGGAGAGTGACAGGAGGCACTGGAAGGAGGGATGGGAGCGGGAAGGACATACTCAGCTCCTTCACGCAGTCATTCACCAACTGCTGCTCCTTCTCTTCATAGGTGATGGTTTCTGTCTTCAGCTGGCAGGCCTGTGGACAAGACTCAGGTTAGGGATAGGCACCCACACACAATCAGGACTGGCAGGTGGACTGCGGTTCCAGCACCAAGCTGGGGCATACTTGGGCCTGAGACACCGCCATTCAGCATCACTCCACCTGCCATAGTTACACCTTTCAGGACCGAAAACCCATCTGTACTCCCTGCCTGGGCACCATGCACACAATTCTTTGAGAACTAAGGAGTGCACCCACTAGAGGGCACTATGCAGCAGATTTGTGAACACAGCTTCAGACTGTTGTATTTGTCTGTATTTGATGTCTGCTATTATTTGTGTCTGTTCAGCTCATAGGCATGGACACTTCCATGGCTCTCATGGTGCCTGGGATACTGCCCTGTCTATGGAAGGCATTCTGAGTATAACCACATGAATGGCCAACCTTTACCAGGACAGACACTGAGCTATGAGGTTCTGAGATGGTGTTACATCTGTCCTGCTCAGCTCACTAAGAACGAGGTCAATAGGAAAGCATTAAAATTCAGACTCAAGAGTTATCCCTGAAGCAGAGGGCACATTGCCTCATGACTAAAACCCCAGTACTTGAGAGACTGAGGCAGGAGAACTGCCATGAGTTTGAGGCACAGGCAAGATTACAGAGTGAATTATAGGCCAGCCAGGGGAGAGACAGCTATCCCTAGGACTCCAGACAGCTTGCTCTGAAAGGTGGGAAGAGAGCAATACAGAGATCCAAGAAAATGCCCAGTTAAAGAGAGGTGGCCCCAAGGATCCTGAGCCACAGGCAGACAGACATGACAATTCTGAGAAATGATAGGCCATCAGGAATCCACAGCTGGATCTGATTCCCTCTGCTAGTTCAGAGACAGAGGGCTCAGTCTCTAGGAGTAAGGAGGTCACCTCGGCCAGATGCTGGCAGAGCACCGAACTTCCAGATGGGAAGCAGAGGCTCAATCTTGTTCAGCCCCAGGCTAGCAGACCAAGTAAGCCTGTGGTTCCCATTAGTAAGAAATACAGGGCTGGAAGAGGCAAGGTCTGCAAGAATAAGCTGTGCAAAAGAGCATCGTGTGTCTAAGGTCCAGACAGGAGGCTCTTCTGATGTGTGGCAAGTTCAAAGTGACAGATGGCCTGCCCTACAGGAGGGGCCTTGGGGAGTCTGGCCAGCTTAGGTGGGGGTATATCCCAAACCTGACAGACAAGGACCTGATAAACAGGGTGGTGCCATCCCTTTGGCTACAGAGCATAAGGCCACTACTAAGTAAAATTAACAGCACGGAATCTACATGCATCAGAGGCTTTAGAGAGAGACAGTAGGCGATGAGGAAAAAGTGGGGGCTAAAGCCACAGACTTACAAATCCTGTCCTTGTCATTTATTAACTCTGAACATCTCTAAATACCTAGCAGCCTGGTGCCCAACTCTTACTGCAAAGGAAAATCAAAGTAACCAACTCTCAGCCTTGGCGGTGGCAGCCAGGTGCCTGGCACGGTGCCTTCCTTACCTACACAGGAAGCACTCAAAATCCGAAGTTCCCAGGCTGCCTCAGCTCAGCCTTTTTAAGTGCACCACCATGTGAAAACTCTGTCTCTAAGTTCTGTTGTCATTTCCCTGGGGCAAATCTGATCCTTGGTAATGTAAGAACTAGTGTCACCTCTAGACTTCCGGCCATCGCTTGGGTGCCACATCAGAGCTGGGCAGCAAGGTGGACGGTCTTGGGGTGAAGGGAAGGGGCCTACGCATCTTCTTGGCCTCCACCGGTGGTCAGCGCAGGGTCTACACATGCCTGCATCTGAGCACCCAGCTCCAGTGAGTGCAGCTGATTTGTACTCCGAAGCGCAGTTTGCAGGGTACTGCCACCATGGCTATCCCTGCCAGATGAGTCAAAGGGACTCCCTATACCCTTCAAAGGGGACGAGAGTGGGTGCCCAGGCCACCTCGGATCGAAGTACGACGTTCTCCTCTTCGAGGTCCTTCAGCTTCTTCTGAAGAGAGTCCAAGTGGAAGTAATTCTGAACGGAAGATGAAGACTCGTTCCTCTTCAGCCTGGAGGAAAAGTATGCTCAAAGTCAGGAAGACTGTGCTTCCTCCCTACCTGGCAATCAATTGTTCTCTCCCCGATACTCAAGGGGATACCCCCTACTCTTCCGGTATGCCACCACAGAGATCCTGTCCACAAGGCGCAGTTGCGACATCATTTTAGAACTGGGGGACAGGGAGGGATCAGCTCTATTTAAAACCAAGTCAATTCCAGGATGCTCAGGAGCTCATTAACTCCTGGGATGCATGCCTATGTGCAAGAAGTGTTTTATGTACTCTGGGTGTGTGAACTCAATGCTCACAACTCCATGATCTAAGTGTTCTTATCAGTTCCATCCTACAGTGGGGAAACAAGCACGGGGTAAGGTGCCATGGCTGTGAGTCACAGAGTCAGGACCCAGAACAGGCCACGGGACTTCCTATATGAAGCCCTGCTAACCTCAGAAGAGCGCCCGGGCCTTCTGTCCCAAGGATCCACCATGGCACCTGAGGCTCCAGGACTGCCCTTTCTCCCACACAGAGCCTACCCTGTTCCTACAAACAAGCCAGGGCAGATGAGCTATCCTGACCCACAAGCAATGAGACCCAGTAAGAGGAAAGGTGACCCCTGCCCCACAGCTTCCACTCCAGCAGTGACTTTGCTCTGTCTGAGGCCCTCAGATGGTCATTCTGGGGAAGGCTGACACACACTGCTAATGAGTCTCCCTGGATGCTGCCAAGGGTCTCCACAACCACAAGCCTGTACTCTGGCTCCAGAAGCCCTCTGCTGGTGACTTACGGGGTTGAGCACACAGACTCGGGCTCGCTCTCCTCAGCGGCACTGGTGTAGAACTGAAGCAGCTCATCCTTCATGGACAGCTCGTGGCGGAGCTGAGACACCTGGACAGGCAGGACAGGGCGAATTGAGTTTTCTTTCTAGAAGCTAACAGTGTCCTCCCCATGTACAAACACTGCTTAGAGACAGAGTCACTTACTGCTTAGGGACAAAGTGAAAATAGGGCACTGATTGATTCCTTGCTACTTACTCAGTTTCAAAGTTTTGAGTCTGATCCCATTTAAGACTAACAGCCAATGACTTCTGAGCAAGAAACTTCTTGTCATGATCATCATACTTAGTTAGATACAGAGAAATGCAGAAAAGGGACTGAAGGATCTAGAATGATGGCCAGGAAGATGAACTTTGAGCCTTGGAAACAGCCAGATGACCACCTGGGTAAGTGGCCAGAGCAATGGGTCATAAAACTAAATGAACAGAGAGGCCACTTGCTGGCCGGAACTCAATGCCATTTCAGAGCAGGTCCGTTGATGTGCCAGCCCTAGCTGGGTTGCCAGCAGCAGTTTATAGATCCTACTTGGAAAACTATACAGCCTTTCCCTGTATCTGATGAACCTCAGAGGGCCCCTGGCCATGCTTGGTCAGACCCTGTTCTGCACACAAGGATCACTAGACAGAAATTCAAACATAAGAAGAATAGGCAAGCTGTGAAGAACAGGTCTGTTGACAACTGATGAGGTGGCTTTGCATACCATGTTGCCTTGGGCTCAGCCTTTAAGATAAGCCAAATGAAGCCACAGAACTTTTCACCTGCTCTTTCAACATTCAGTATTCATAAATATTTGAAAGCAGTGTGAGGAAAAAGAACTGGAAGTCTTTTTCATTCCTTCTTGTCTCTCATTTGATTTGTGGTTTATTCCAACTTTCCCACACCACAAAGGGAGCAGATTCTGTTTTCTTTGGAGGAATCACTTATATTACATACATAAAGGTTTCACCACCTGGATGGATCATTTAATGATCTGACAAAGCAGAGCACAATGTCTTATTTTTCAAATTCAAAACTTTTCCAAGAAGAGCAAGACATTTCTACTCCCGGAGTAGGACGCTCTTCGTGTGCAATGAGGATGTCCCACACAGACTTTCAGGAGGAGGAGGTCAGTGGGTAACCAGTCACTGGGTTCTGGGTGATGTGTTCTTCTATGAAGAAGGACATGTTTACCTGCACTCTTTCTTCCCAGTCACCTCAGAGATGGGAATTTAGGCATGGAAATTCAGGCTATTTCACTGGGACAGTATCAACTTTACTTCTCCCAGAACACAAGAGGATTCTAGCTTATAATCTCTGAAAGAAAGCTGGTGATTAAACTCTGAGAGAAGTTTAACTCCATTTCACTTTACAAAACATCATTAAGCCTAGACTTGGAATAATTTTAATGAGAACAAATGACTGAATACACTTTTGGGTCATAAATAAAGTCACTCTTTCCAACTACAGAAGTTTCTGATAGAAAAGGAGGGAGAAGAAATAGGAAGAAAGAATCCTCCCAGTTAAAATTACTGCTAGGAGAGTTAGAGTGATGGGAGAGAAGCTGCTCCAGAGGACCAGATATTAAGTTCCAGAATCAATTTCCATCAACCCTAGCTGACTCTACACAGCCTGATATAGACACATCCTTTCCAGAAAGCTAGCATCCTTCCTTCTTACTCTAGGTCCCCTCCTGACTCTAAGTCCCCTTGAGAGATAGGTTATAGCCTTTCCCCTCTCCCCTGATAGCCTAGATATGTATAGTGAAAATAGCTGGTTTATACCATGAAAATGGTGGGCCATGGTGTTCTGTTTTCTTTTATTCTATACACATATCGTTGTGGTGGACTAACAAATGTGAATGGCTACTTTACTCTGCAGCAGGACCAGGTCCTCACAGAGTCCTCTTCACCTGGTTGTTGTACTGGCCTGCGCATGCTTCTGCCAGGCATGGAGGATCTACATGGTTAGAGCCTTGGCTCTGAGAGGACCGTGGCTGGCTCCCAGCCCACCTCCCTCGCTGTTCCCAGACTCCTCACCTCCTCCCTGATATGTTCCACTTGCTCCTCCAGCAGCTCGTTCCTCTCCGTTAGTGTTTTGTTCTTCTTTAGCAATGACTGGCCAATCCGTGCAGCTAACTCCAAATCCCGCTCTTTCTACAAAAGGCAAGAGAATGGGGTATTTAAGAACCCTGTGCCCTCTGGAGGAGCCAACAAGGCTCAGTGTCAAATGAGGAAGACAGGTGCATCCAGAAACAGTGGAAGAATGAACAATTTGCCATCCTGATTAGCCCTTGATGCCCGTAAAAGAAGAGTCAACTTGGTCACATACACTCAGGAGCTATGAAGGAAACCAGGTACAAGGGAGAGGAAAGAAGCTTCCAAAAAACATTTCACAACTGTTTCTGGTATTTGGGCAATCGTTGGCAACACATTTCTCCACTTGAGAGGTTAGCTCCACTTGAGGCCAGTCCTCAGCACATGGGTATACCCAGTGCCTTAGATAGATGGGCGGATGGGTGAGTGGATGGATGGATGGTTGGGTGGATAGATAGATAGGCACATGAAAGGGGAGACGATAGATGAGTGGATGGGGGATGGATGAACTGGAGGGTAGGTGTATGGATGGGTGGGTGGATAGGTATATGGATGGTTGGACAGTAGATGGATGAGTGGTCTGGTGGGTGGGTAGGTGGGTGGGTGGATGGGTGGATGAATGAGTAGACACATGGGTTGGTAGATTCAGAAACTAATGTCCTACAATAAAAACCAAAGAGCTAGCATGAAAAGGCAGCCTCTTGAGCTCACATAGGGTGGAATGTACAGGATGCATTGAATTCTTCATTCTTGTCTATGAAACAAAAATGTTTTAAAGTCACACCGATATGGTTACATCTGTTTTGGTATTGTTTTGCTTTCTTACTTAGGCTTTTGTTTCTAAAGAACTTTCAAAATGCAGAGACAATGAGTAGAAATGCCATACTTCAGAGACAGTGTTCAGGACAGCAGATGTTCCAATAGTTCAGCTACTGATACCAATCGGTATGGCCTATGCAAAGATACTGCTGCCTAAGTCACAACATATGTCATGTACAAATACATCACTATAAGATCTGTTTCCCACTGTGGTTAGATTCCACCTGCCAAGGTAGACCAAGCTGGGGTAGAGACAGTCTTGGGCTCTGATTCTGCACTGGGTATTAGCAACCCACATGGCCTGAAGCAGATGACTTGTCCTCTCCAGAATCAGGAACACTATAGTTTTGTTCAAACCATAGGTGGGTTGAGAAATCACCAAGGTAGTGACAATGGACATCTTGTTTTTAAATGAAAAGCAATAGTGCAAAATTCAAAACATCAAAATGCCATCCACGTGGAATGTTATTTCATGTTTAAACTTGGGTCATGTGAATTCTGTGATACAATCTGAGATGTACTTTTTCCTTTTTCTATCAGTGCTTGGGATGGCTTCCAGGATGTGGACTATGCTAACTATGAAATATACCACCAAGCTCAATGCCTGCAGTCCCAGCATGTGTTTCTTACAGCAGGTGTCCATGCCCAGCTTAGCTGCTCCAGGTGAGCTGGGTACCAACATCACTGGGATCTGGTTTCTTGTCTGTAAAAGGGCCATGGTAGGCTGAAATGGCTTCATGATATGCCATTTCATAAACTGCATGGTAACAAGAGCCAGCAGCTTCACTCCCATCTCCTTCTAGGTCAACCAGTGTGCTCTGTGAGTGGTGGCACACTTCCCTGACAACCACAGCAATCTCACCAGATTATGAGCATTATTTAGGAAGACTGGATTTTCACACAGTTTGGCTCCGTCTTGTAAGATGTTAAGTCTCTCTAGGGTCTTCCACAGTTCCCAAATATGTGGTGCCTGTCCCAGGGGTCAGCTGGGTAGGGCATCAAGCGATCCATAAGCACCGTCCTCTCACCCCTACTGTGTCCACTTCACACCAGTCCCTCATCACCTGGAAACTCAACACATATGCAAGGAGCCCATCCTATGTAGCCAAGAGGACAAGATGGTAGCCCAGGCAGCCAAAAATGTTCACTTGCATTTATCCTCAAGGACCACAGGGTCTCCAAGAAGGTTCCACATCTCCTGGCTTTTTGTAATTTCTCAGACTCAATGGCTGTGCCTACCTATAGGGGAAGGACTCAGTGAACAGCGTGGGGAAGGCTGCCGAGGCTGTGAGTGGCCAGAGAACAAGTCCACGTACTACAGAAGGGTGGCCTCCTAAGTTCAACTCAAGCTTGTTGAAGTCCCCACTAGGACAAGCACTGAAATAGGACTCCCAGAAGGGACTTAAATAGCGCTCACTGCTCACTTCCTGACCCCATTCCACATTGCTTTCACGCACCGGAGCTGCTAAGTTTCAGCACGCACGGATGCCTCGCACACCTCAGTAAGGATCCGTGTGCACAGTGTTCTGCACGGTGTGCACAGTGTATGAACAGTGAGACAAGGTGCCACCCGAGCACATGAAGGACAAGAAGGCTTCCCAGAGCACACAGAGGGACAAGAACTGAGAAGGAGGGGGAAGAAAACAAGTGGGACACTGAGCTCAACCAGGAAGCCCTTTGCCCCACAGACCGCACCTCACACCTGGGCAGGGCCGCCAGCCTCTCCCTCTCCAGCCCTGTTGAGGGTGGGTATCACAGGCCTATACAGCAAATCTAATCTTCATGGTAATTATCCAGGGCATGTTGCCCTGAAGGAAAAGCAAGAGGGGATGAAATAAAAACCTTAACATCACTGTGGTGTCTTTTCTGTTTAGTTTTGTTTATTTGTTTATTTGTTTTGGCTTCTGGGTTTTTGTTGTTTTGAGATAGGGTCATGTATATAGCCCAGGCTGGCCTCCAATTTCAGATTCTCCTGCCTCAGTCCCCACATGCAGGGATGACAAGACTATGCTACCAGGACTGGCTTTATCTAGTTTTTTATGGCAATAAGCAAGTTAGGTTTCTTTTGAGATCCACAGGAATGGGGGCGGGGCACCTACCCTTTCTTACTACCACTTAACATAAAGCAAGCATTTAGTTCTAAAATCAAGGAAGCAGCTAGGCAAGGAGCTTGGATTTAACCTCAAAGACAATGAGAGACTACAAAAAAAATAATAACTTAGGCCCTTGGAGTCAGCCATTAAAAGTCAGATCCTTTGATTGTCTGGGAAATAAGGCTAGGCAGGCCTCTGCATTGTGGCTGGGCTTCAGCTTGAAAGACTACAACTTGATGTCTGCTCTTGTTACCAACAAACACTGGGCTGACTGGCACCCCCCTGGAGAGGCATAGCCTGCCTTCCACACTAGCAGGTGACTCATCTCATTCACCAATTTTAGAATAAAAAATATGACTAAGGGCCAGTGGAAAGCATGCTCATAACTGGGGTGGAGGCGAGCTCTGCCCAAAGGTACATTCCCAACGCAGCAGCAATTCAGGGCGAGCTTCAGGATCTCCTTCCTGGTAAACGCCCAGCCAGCAGCTGTGTGTGAGCTTCCAGAACAAATCCCCTAGCACCCCCTGCATGTGGCAAGCATGCAAACCCACACTCACAAACAAGAGGAAAAGCTGGAGCAGCAAGGGACGACTATCACGTGACTCTGGCAGCTAGACTTTAACCCACCCAGTTCCAGAGAAAGGCAGTGACCTGAGCTGTGATTTTCTTATCAGAGCAAGGACAAGTGCCATTGCTATTTATAAAACACAGAGATGAAGACATAATCACCCTTCAAAAATAAAATGGGAAAGCATAACAATGAAGCTTGGGAAGAAACTGTTCTATATGATCTTTCCATCAATTCAATTTTATTTTTTATATCCCATATACTACCACATTTCATTGGGAACAGTGAATTATTTTTCTTTAATTTTAAATTTTGGGGGAACAAGGTCCCCCAAAACTTGCTATGTAGCTGAGGATGACCTTGAACTCCTGATCTTCCTGCCTCAATGCTCTAAGTGCTGGAATTACAGGTGTGAAGGAACCACTACCATGCCTGGCCAAAAGATGAGTTCTTGATTCTGGGTTCTGCATAAAGAGCTCAAGTCTTTGGCTCCTCTGAGCTGGGGCCCAGGTCACATTCTGAAAGTAGAGATGCCTCAAAGACAATCAACTAGCACAGTACCAAAGACTTGGAAGCAAATACAACAGGCAAGAACAGCAGAGCTGGGGCTAGAGAGACAACTCAGCAGTTAAGAGCACAGGCTGCTCTTGCAGAGGACCCAGGTTTGAATCTCCAGCATCCACATGGTAGCTAACAACTACCTTCAACTCCTGTTCTAGGGGTTTTACGACCTCTTTTGGCCTTCAAGGGCACTGCATTGCAGTGCACTGACAGGCAGGCAAAACTCTCATACACATAAAATAAAAAATAAACTTTGAAAATTAAAACAAGGAAAGCAACAGAGTCCCATGCAGGAGGGTTGCAGGCCGGGACTGGGAAGCCATCTGGTGGTCCTGGAGCACAGAGGATCTGCAGTAACTAGTTCCAAGAGCTTCTATGGAATGAATGAGCTCATGGGTAGCCAATGCTTAAAGCTCTCAGTCAAATCTCACTCCTAACAAGTACAAGAGGCAGATATTCCACTGAATGTCCATAAAGCATTAAACTTCAGATTGATGAAGTCTAAAATGACAAAGAAATCGCTGAATGGAGCTCTGCCCTGGAATGGCTTCTAACCCACCCAAATGAGGGAGCAAAACAGCAAGAGCTACAGGTAGACTCCGGTGCTTCACCCTCAGCAGGGACTTGGACTCCTTGGGACTAGTGTCAGGGAGAATATGACAGTGAGAATCAGGAGAGGCATCGTGGGACATACAGGGTTAAGGTAGAAAAGCAGTAGGCACGTCCTCTGGGGTCGAGTTAGTAGGGACTGAAGAATGTGGACAAGTTGGCCACTTTGAAAGCCCTGAGAGTTAAGAAGAGGCCAAGGCCATCATAGAGGGTGGAGGACAATGGTAGATGCAAAAGAGTCAGAGTAAGGCAGACAGACAGCCAACCCAGCCACTGGGGCTCCTACGCCTACAATAAAGATAAAGGTACAGATGTAGAATTCTCTCTAGAAGCTTGGTGGCCATGTAGATTTGGGTAAGGAACAATGCTGGACACACTTTGTTCACTCTGGAGGACAGTGGCATTGCAAGAAGGTGTCAGCAGGACCATTTCCAAAAGCCAGCCATATACCCAAATGAGCCTGCCAGTCACCAAGATGAAGATGGTAGTACCTGGAGTGCCACCAGAAAGCAATGCCCTCCCCAGGGCCAGGTATAACAGTCCAACCCTCACATCATCTACATGGGGCTGAGGAGTTCTTGTCTTTTCCTTCAGAACAGTACAGGGTGAGCTGCGCGTCAAGTGGGAATATCTCATGTCAAGAGAGAGAAACAAGGTGGAAAGATGCACGCTGCAGGAACCTTAGGTCCTATCCTCCTGTCAGAGGCTGGGTTAGCCTTGTCTACACCACCTGAAACAGCCACATGCCATCTGCATCACCCATAACATCCTACTCTCTTCCTGGGGAAGGTGCTAGAGAATAGTCACTGGACCCAAAGTTGCTGTAGACTCCGAGAAGAGAAACAAGGCCTGAAGTTGTCACCTCCTTTGAAGACTGGCTTTGGGTGAGGGCAGTGTTGAAAACTGGGAGCTATTAGAGTTTGACCTTAAATGGCCTCCACAGGCTTGTGTTTTGAACCCATAGTCTCCAGTTGGTGGTGCTGTTTGGGGAGATGTTCAGGAGGCGGGGTCCACCTGGAGGAAAGAGGTTACTAAGCCTGAACTTTGAAGGTTATAATCTAGTCCTTGGCTCCAGCCACCCTCAATTTCCTTGATGCTTTGAAAACAGCCACCACATCATATACACACCTGACAGGTAGAGCCTTTCTGCCTGCTGTGATGAAATCCCAGGAAACCTTGAGCCAGAATAAAGCTTCCCTCTCTAAGTTGTTTCTGCCAGGTGTTTGGTCACACAAAAGTTCTATCATGGGCACGTACTCTGACCACTTGCTAAGCCCTGCCTACACTGGTTTGCACGTGGCCTGTCCATGCACCCATCACAGCCATGGTGTCTCTAAGGGCCTCTGTTTTCAAAAACAACAACAAATATGTACACAAAATTACAACTACTAAGGCCTACAAACATAGCCACTAGTTGGAAAAAAAAAAAGCCATCAGATATGGTGATAGACACTTTTAATTCCAGCACTCGAGAGACAGAGTCTGTCCAGTCTCTGTGAGGTTGAAGCCAGCCTGATCTACATAGCGAGTTTCAAGTCAACTGAGGTTACATAGTGAAACCCTGTCTCAAAATAAATAAAAATAAATAAACAAAGTCATTAAATTGTACCATGTTAGGGCCCAACGTGAGATTCCTCACTGAAAGAGACAAGGAGTCAATGCAGATCCATCAGTTATAGATAGCCCTCTGCCTTCCCCACAGGCTTACCTCCTCAAGAAGCCTCGTGACAGCATCTATGTCATTGTATGTCTTAGTCATCTGGCCAACTCTTTCAGCACACAGAACTGTAAGAAACAGAAAAGACAGTGAGGCAGACTGTTCATGTCACAGACCTGGCAACAGATGGTCTACCTAATAAGGTCACCCCAAACTTGTGTCTGAGTATCAGACACCATCATCATTGGTCTATCAGATTCCACCCAGACTCAGCATCACCAGGCTCCACCTCCAAGTTCAGATAGAAGGCCGGAGTTTGTGAGGGGACAGCGATACTGAATCCCATGCTTCATACAAATGCTTTGTCCAGGGCCAAGTGGTGGAGAGGGCTCAGGTCTCATGCAAACTCTGCAAACTGAAGTGGATAGGATGGGTCTGTGGTACAGACCCCCATGTATGAATTGCTAGAAAAGCCTATAGGACTCACACTCTACTGACCACATAGACCCAGCAACACGGTCAAAGTAAAAGCTTCTGGAATGCAGTTATCTGAATAATTATTAAACATTGTCTTAAGCTGATAATGTCATTAACAGTGGATTCTCCCTACTTCCCAAGTGGTCTAAATTCTAAGGCTATGCAGTTTCCATATCAGGAGCATCAGGGTGCTTTCCTTTTAAAATTCACTCCCCAAAGCACTATTGCTATAGCCACTACACATGCACGTACCCCTCTCCCACACACAAGCATAACAGAGCCTGATTTCATTACATGTACAATTCACTGCGGTCATAAGAGGCTGCTCTTAAGCTACCGTGAGACAGCATCTTCTCCTCCTCCTTCCACTGGAGAAAAGGACTACGTGATAGAAGAAGGTCTTAGTCTGCTAGAGCATCTCAGGTTGTTTTGTTTCAAATCAATGGCAAGGAATTCATTGACGGTTCAGCACACATTGAGAAGGTACAGTGAGTTTTATTCTGTGGTGGAAGTATGACTGCATTTGGATTCAGGGCCAATGAGCAAATGTTTTGAAAGATCTGCCACTTTGAGTCTCAACAGAATGTTGTAACAATGCTTTGTAACTAAGACTCTGGAGAATATTTTGACCAGACTGGAAGCTTTCCAGAGGATCAAGTGCTTGCCACACAAGCATGAGGATCTAAGTTAGATCCCCAGAAGAGCCAGGCATGGTGGCCAGTGTTTGTAATCCGAGTGCTAAAGAGGTGGGGAGGCAGGTAGGATCCCTGGAGCTTTCTAGTAGTCAGTTTCATCCAACTGGTAGCTCAAAGTCAGTGAGCGACCCTGTCTCAGAAAACAAAATGGACAGTTCTAGAGGAATGACACCTGAGATTGACCTCTGGACTCTATGAGCACCTGTACACATATACATTCACACATACCCCTCCGCCCAAAAACACACACACTCAAGAATAATTCTATTAAGAGTGGTAGCTTTGGTAATGACCCGCATTCAGCAACAGCCCATGAAAGGTACCTAGACCCAAAGCCTCTCACCAAGTCAGACTTGGAACCTTACTAGTGAACTGCAGCTAGAATTCAATGTCTCTAAATATTTTAGCAATGCAAGCAAAGTTGATCCTACTGATAAGCTCAGAGAAACATGACCTGCTGGAATGATTTCCTAGTTTAGGCAGACACTGAAATCTGGTTTTCAATCTGAAACATCAGCATCCCGGGAGTGGAAACCAGGCCCTCTGTAGCCCTCCCTAGCCCCAGCCAGCACTTTTCCTGCAGAGTCCCTCTTGCCTGTTGGAGAACAGACATGTCCTGGCTCAATGCCCTTCCCCTTCCCTTGACAGCTGCCAATGTGGGAACCTCAGGGAGATACATGAGGGACAGGTTAAACTGACTCTGACTCGATGTCCATGGAATCTAGCTCAAACTACCCTGGGCTTTTCAGCAGTTCAAGGCCACCAAGGCATCTTTACTAGGGGATCCCTACAGCAGGAGCAGAGCTCCTTTGGCTCCTGAGCAGCTGTGGTGGTCCATGGAAGGACAAGGCTCCTGACTGCTACTTGAGCCCTGCATCCACCAGAGATGGCATATTTTAAAAAGCCTGTGGGCTGGGGATGCAGTTTAGTTGGTACAATGCTTACCTAGCATGCACGAAGTCCTGGGTTCCACACCTAGCACTACATAAACCAGGTGTGGTAGCCTGTAATCTCAGCACTGGGGAGGTAGAGGTAGGAAGAGACAAAACCCAAAACAAACAAAGAAGACCCTAATTCTGAGATCTGGGATTGCTCTAAGTACTCCTATAGCCACAAGTAGATGAGTTTATATGGTCTTGACAAATAATGCAGATGGATTCCCGAATGTCCTTGACCTGGATACCCCCAAAGACAAAATTCTACAAAAATATGTCAAAACTGAATACTGATATGAATCTTCTTCAGATTCCCCTGGGTCTTCTTACACAGACACACGCTCAGACACAGAGACACACCCCATATGTATGCGTATATATGAAACCCTCTACCATCTTTGTCCCCTGTATAAACACATACATTCACCACAGGAGGATTCCTGTGAGTTGTCCTTTTAGGAAGTTGAGTTCAAAAAGCTTTAAAATCTTTAATAATTGGAAGTCAGGCATGGTGGTGTATGACTTTAATCTCAGCACTCAGGAGGCAGAGGCAGGTGGATCTCTGTGAGTTCAAGCTCAGCCTGGTCTACATAGAGAGTTCCAGGACAGCTGGGGCTACAGGGAGACCTTGTCTCAAAAAAAAAAAAAAAAAAAAAAATCACAAAGGCAGAAAAAAAATTTAACAATTGAATCCTATAAAATGTCAGCGGGGCCAGTGGTCGTTGCAGTGTTTTCTCAAGTACACACTGTCACAGGCACACAGGTGGCTGGATGTGCCTCTTTGTGTCCCCAAGATGGACAGCTGCACTAGAGGTGCAGGGTACAGGGATATCCCACAAGAATCAAGACCACTGATGAGCCAAGCTACCCAGTCAGAAGTGTAAGTAAAAACAACGATTTGCGCTAAGCGAGCGTAGCACGTCAGTATTCCAGTTATGTTTTTAAAAATACCTATTTTCACAATTTGGTGGGAAAGAGAAATACATGGATTGATGAACAGTACGTAGAAAAAACAACAGAGTAACCACTAAAAAAAGCAACATTTGGATAGGATTATAGATTTTAATTTTCTTTCCTGTGCTTTAAAAATAATTCTACAGCAACAGTATACTAGGGAGGAAAGTTACTTAAAATATTTTTTGCAGCAGGCATTTTTGTAATTGATGGATAACAAAGGTGCATGTTTATGGGGTACAGTGCAAGGCTGAACATACCTGTACACTATGCATGGAATAATCCAGGCTGCTGAGGTCACCAAGGAGCTCTCCTATCTTTTACTGAGCATATGGTCAGGTACTAGCCACAGCCTGCTCTATATTATACCTCATGCAATCCTTAGAGAAATACTGTACAGTGAATACTTAACACCATTTTACAAATGGAAAAATAAGGCCCAGAGAGTTGGTAACTAACTCGCTCAATGTCACATGGCTGGTGGGCTCCAGATTTCAACACAGAACAGACCCCCAGCAGGGGGGAGCAGCTAACATCTATGGTATCTAAGGGTATCTAAGGATTTTATACCCTTTCTCCTTGTATCTTCTAGTAACCCTACAGGGCAGGGCTTCTGCAGTAAGGACACCACAGATGAGGACTGAGGGTGGGATGCAGTCAGAACCTGACATAAGGCCACAGCCAAGGTCTGTCTTACATGGTTTGGAGAATGGTTGACTATGACCTCAATTTTGATTTTAAATAAATGAGTTTATTAAGTATATACCAAGCCAAAATAAAAGAATAAATATGAACAGGTAGAGATAACATCACCAAAATGAGTGCTCACAACATCCAGAAGAAACCAACTGGGGAAGCTGCAGCAGTTAGCTGGAGTTGCCAACTGAGCTTTCTCTCGATGGCTGAGTTTCCCAGGACTGAAGTTCTGGCTTTTCATTTCCAATCTCACAGGATGACACTATCCATTACTGTAATATTCATTAGAAATGATCTACATTTTATTTGTTTTTAAGGACACATTTTGTTCTCTTTCCTCCTCATCACAGAGCTGAGGGAAGGGGAGGTCAACCCAGAGAAGGGGCCTTGGAGGACACTTCACACAAACATGCTTGGGCCTGAAATGGGGTGGAGGCAACCTGGCTTACAAAGCCAGCTTCTTAGGGAACTCAAACAGCACATGATAATTTACCAATAGCATGTACATTACAAGATCACAGAGAATAAGCCTTATGGGGACGGACCCTTGGCCAGTCTGGCTCCTGAACTCAAATAGAACACCATAAAGGTCACAGAGCAAGGCCAGGGCCAGACACAAAGCAGCAGTGTTCAGAGAGTGTGCAAACAGAGCAAGCTTGGAGGAGGTTTTTACAGAAGACCAGGGCCAGGCCCAGGAAGGCCCCATAATTGCTGGGTCTTACGTTTCCTCTTCCCAGAAACGAGGGGGTGGAACAAGACCAAAGAGGGTGGGAAAAGAACAAACTCATCTTTAAACTGTAAAGTGAATAAACACAGGCTCTGCGTTTCAAGTATCCACTCTCTAGAAACTAAATCTATGATAGACTACAGCCAACTTTCTCTCTGCCAGAATATCTCAAATGGAAATTCCATTTCTGATCCATTTGCCACCAAATGAATACATTTACACCAAAAAAAGTATTCACAGGGAAAGTAAAAGAATAGCTATTAATCTTTATAATGGCTTAATATAAGAAAACTATGTTTCAAATCCTAGTGAAGAGGTTGAGTGTAGCCTGCCTAGGACAGCTGAGCAGATATACAGTGTACACACTGAGCCTCTGGCACTAACACCCTGACACTAAGTGATGTCGTCACCTTTATGGACCAGGCTCTGTGTCCAACAACACAGGACACCTGCTTGCTCTGGATGCACAGGAAATAAGGCAACCTTGGGGAGACACTGGGGGAACATGGCTTGAATCAGTGAACAAAGTCCCTTAAAAGAGCTGGGGCTATTAGACAGGTATGGACACACACAGCTATGATCCCAGCACTTGGGATGGATACACACACTTGGGAAACTGAGATAGGGATAGTGAGTTCCAGGCTAGCCTGGCCTATATAGTGAAACCCTATCCCCCAAACTCCCTACTTAAAAAAGGCACAAAAGACCTAGAACTTTTAACATGGGCCAATGGAAAACCACTGGAGGGTTTTGCATAGGAAAGAGCCTATGTGGGGTTTGTATCTCAGAAAACATTTTGGCTCCAGTGTGGAATGTTCAGGTGTAAGGTGCAAAGCAAGCCCAGTGACCTGTGTCAAGTGGACTCTAAGTGACAGTAAGTGAGCTCCTAAGTGAGAGACTATGAGATAAGAATGAGTGGGAGGTAGAGCAAAGACAGGCTTTGCATCTGCTGGGACACAGGAGACAAGAGCAGTCCTTCCCCTGGGTCCTCAGAAACAGGAAGCACAATTTCAACAGCAAGATGGGCTGCCATTGAGCCTGATGGTCACACTACTGTGGAATCACCTCCTGAGCCCGGGGCTGACCACCACCATGGCAGCCAAGGAGATCTGGCCATTGGGAAACTCAGGAGTGACTCAGGCTAAGGCCTGAAGACAAAAACCCACAAGAGAAGGAAGTGGTGGCAGTTGGGGCCACTGGGGTCAGACATGAGCTGGCAGGGGTCAGAGGCAGGGGGAGAGGCTGCAGAGCAGAAATGGCAAAGGCTGGAGCAGACAGTAGAAAATTGGGGGCTGGGCACTGAGATCAAAGAGGAGGTTTGAGAGGGCGGGGTGGGGTGGGCGGCAGGGAGCTCCACAGTTCCATCTCCATCGCTGCCACCTGCTCTCCCCAAGTCCCATGTCACACGTCACATTAACAGGCTTGATAAGCTTTCCTGACATCATGGCCTTATCGGTTGTCTTTAAGAAATTAGGAGTTGGAAGACCTCGATCTTTATCCATTTTGGTGGAATAAAAAACTGCCGTCACTTCCTAGACTGGCTCTGAAAACATCCCACCTGTCAATATCAGCTTTATGAATCTTCTCGTATTTTTGGAGTAAATATGTAAATGAATATTTTATGGATGCACATATATATGCCTATATGTGTGTGTGCACTTGTGGGTGTGTATATAAAAATAAAGGCATGCCTTACTCTCAAGAAGATGCTATCTCCTTGTAATTTGAAGACCAAGTAACCAGCATCCCTGAGTGTGGAGGAAACATCGAGATCTGCCCTTCAGATTCGCACTGGGGGATGTTCATACTCTGCTTTATTTACAGGAGATTTAATTAAAATGGGTTTTCAATGCATGTTTTAGAAGCCAGGTCACATTCCATGCCCAGGAATTTTCCTGACTCTCATTTGCACCTTATCAGTCACTTCTTACAAAACCAACTTTTATTTTCTATAATCTTTTTTTCTAAAAACTACAGGCAGACCAGTGAGATGTTCAGTGGATAAAGGTGACTGCCACCAAGCCCGATGACCTCAGTTGGATCCCTGTGACACACATGGTGGAAGGAGGGACCCTACTCCTGAACGTGCTCCTTTTAACTCCACACACACGCCACACACGATTGATAAATAGATAAAAACAAATAAATAAATATTTTTAAATTGCAGGCATACTGAATAAGCATTTTAAATAGTCATGTACCCTCAAAACCCCAATATGCCTCGTGGAGGCAGAGCTGCTAAGTGGGCGTGGGAAACGCAAAGGGCCATAAGCAGAAGGCTCAGCTTCACACTCTGCCCAGCAGCCCCAAGTGTCAGGATAACAGCTCGCTACTTCTGGCCCTTGATCTGCCAGGAAGTGTGATAAATCTTACAGTCCGCCTTGTTCATAGGGGCAGCGAACTGAAGCCCAGAACCTTCGAGTCATAGGCAAAAGGCTTCCCTTTAAATCCTAGATGAGTCACCACACATGCCAAGTTTACAGCCATCACAGAACAAGTGCCTTGTAAGGCTTTGTCTACATGCCTTTGAATTTAACAAGTCCCCATCCAGCTTAAAAATTTCCCCAGCTCCACCACTTCCTGCAACCAGCGATCTCCATACACAGGATACCCCGGGACCATCATTGATCGGTGCTGCTGACCCTGTCCGCCTCCTTGCCAGGCACTCATGCCCACTGTCTGCCAAGCTCATCCACACCCAGTGATGCTGCTTGCAAAGTCTGGCCTGGCCTCTGCACACCTGCCTTTTCTCTCTCAGCGGACTGTTAGTCTCCCATCTCTAGCTAGGAATTTTCTGCTTTTCCCACAGCCTGCCAAGAGGGAAGGGCCTCTGGGCAGCTGACACTATCCACATCTTACCTCTTCTGCCCACATCTGTGAAATAGAAATAGGCTGATTTAGGCAAAACACTGTTGACAAGGTGGGCGTCCTTATACGACTACCGTGAGTGGGCTGATAACCCCAGACAGACACAGAACTGAGTAAGTTAAACATAATGCAAGATAGGGAAACTGAGGCCCTGAGAAGTTAGATTATCCATGGTCACAGAGACTTTAATGTCTCCTGGGCATCTACCAGAGGGTAATAAAGACATATGCCAACACCTAAACTTGTACACAAGTGTTCATAGCAACAAAAACCATTACAGTCCCAAATCAGAAGTAGTATCTAAATTAACTGCTGAGTGAACAAAAAGTGGTATATCCATACAGTGGAATATTGTTTGGCCATAAAAAGGAATATGGAATTAATATATGGCATAACTTCAAAACTTAGTCTTTAAAAAAATACATAAATACTGTGTTATGTTGGCTTCTATTTGTATAGAAAGTAGATTAGCTGTTTCCTAGGACTGATGGGTTAAATCAGTGGGAATGAGGGTTAAATGTAAACAGACATGTGGGAAATTACTGGGAAGGGGAAGATACAAAATTCCAAATGTGAATTACACTGATAGTTGCACAATCTAGTGAATTCATAAAAATCACTAGACCACTCGGTTACAATAGGTAACTTTCATAGGATGTAAATTACATCCCAATATTTCCAGTTACCAAATAACATGCAAACAAGTTGTCCCGAAACTGCACCACATCCCAGTAACTTCCTTATAGCAACGTGGAATAAAAACAATCTTGTGTTACCTCAGCCCCGACTAATAAGCCTGGTCTGGGCAGTAAGGTGTTGTGAGGTAAGAAACTTTAGGCCCAGCCGATGGACCATGGGGGAGCCAGCCGATGGACCATGGGGGAGCCAGCCGATGGACCATGGGGGAGCCAGCCGATGGACCATGGGGGAGCCAGCAGATGGACCATGGGGGAGCCAGCCGATGGACCATGGGGGAGCCAGCCGATGGACCATGGGGGAGCCAGCCGATGGACCATGGGGGAGCCAGCCGATGGACCATCGGGGAGCCAGCCGAGATGTTCGATCCGAACCAGACACATGAGTGACACTCAGGAAGAACAAGGGTCTGCTTTACCTGCAAAGAACAGCCAGGTACTAAGCAGTGCTCCGGAGAGCACTGAAAGCATCAAAGCCTGAGGGTCTGACTCATCACCCTCAGATGAACATGTGTCCTGCTGAGCCCCTCTCTTGGCGTCAAGGCTTCCCAGAAGAGAGAAGCCAACTGGAAAGGGACAAACAAACTCAAGTCCAAGGTGACAAGAAAGGGAAAGGATGTGGGAGGTTGCCAGGAAGGACAAAGCTGCAGGAAGGGTCACCTCAGCGGCTGTGGCCTCAGCAAGCAAGAGGTCATGGCCACGGCTCCCCTGTTCCACAGGAGCTATGTCCTAAGACAGCAGTCCATAAAGCCATGCCCTAAGTCTGTGAAGCCACCAGGTGGGGGTCAAGAGTGGGGGACTGAAAGGGTGCAGTTTATCAGTCAGTGACGCAATGTGACTCACGTCCCTTCATCTTGATAGGCCAAGAGCAGGGTACCAAGCAAGTTATCTATGAGGCAGAGAGGATGGGACGGGGAGGTGGCTCAGTCAGTGAAGTGCTTGCCCCAGAAGCATGAGGACCTGAGTTCAATCTCCCAGAACTCAGTGTTTAATCCTAGTTTCTGGGGAGGTGAAGACAGAAGGATCAGTAGCCAGTCAGTCTAGTCAAATCCAGTGAGATGTGGATTCAATAAGAGACTCTATCTCAAAAAATAAGGTTCAGAGTGATTAACGAAGACCCCTGACACCAACCTCCAGCCTTCACATGAGGCAGAGAAGAAAAAAACAAGGTGACTGTTACTAAGTATTGACAATATGCTGACAGTTACCCCACACAGAAACACGACTCCACTGATAATGAGAACAAACTTGCAATGCAAGTATGAGTTCCATTTAACAAACCAAACAGAGAGAGGGGCCAGGTGGCTAGTTCAAGGACAGGTGAGACATTAACTATGGACTTAAAGCAGGTTGATTAGATACAGTAATCACAGACCTCACCCCAGACTGGAACTCCCAGTGTTGACCTATGGTGGCCACTTACCACTGAGACATTTAATGAGGAGATAACCGAATGGCTCACTCCTGAGGGCTTGCCATGGTCCTGGCACTCAGCCAAGTACTGTTTGTATAACATCTCCTGTGCAGTTGACATGAATCCCAGAAGGAAATTTTGTGACTATTCCATTTTAGACATAAAGAATTCACCTAATGTCCCAGAAATGTGATGGAGGGGTCTGACCTGTTTCACCATCAAGTTGCTAGAAACAACTAATGGTTGAGAAAAATAAATGAATGGGACCTTCAAGGAATGTGTGGCCTAGCTGAGAAAGTAAGATATGCAATAGACTAGTAGGCACTAAGGGACAGGTACACAGCGCCTGGCAGAGAAGCTGCTGTAGAGTTTAGAGGTACAGGGAGCACCCAGAGGTAGGTAGAGCAGCCATAGGACCCTACTACAGAGACCATGGGTAAGCTCTGCCCAGAGCCAACATTGAGATAGGTATGCTGGTGCCACATGTTAGATCTGATGAACTGAATCAGTTTATTTCTCTCCCATGACCCTCCTGGAAGATCCTGCACAGCACCCTTGGGTCCTGTTGGTTATATAATGTTCTGGTCCACAGCCAGCAGGGCCCAAGGTTTCTAGGTTCTGTGTACTGGGACCCATTCCTTCTCCCCAGGGCTGAGCCATCCTCCCTGCAGCCAGGCATGGCCCCTTGAGCTAGAAGATGTTCTACTTATACTGCCTCTCAAGCTTTACCTTGGAACCAGCTGGAGACCTTGGACAGCCAGAAGGTACTAGACTGGACACAGACACGGAAGCTGGCCCGAGGCACTCCACCAGGCTCTGGGCTCCCATGTTTTCTGTTAGTCCAGATTCTAACCACTGGTTAGTGCTCACAAACTGAAAACTGCTCTTTGTACAAAAGACCAATGCCTAAGGATAGCAGGAGTGTATGCTGTGGCCTTAGAGACCTCAACACGCTTGTTACGGAGTTATTAGAGTCGGAGCCTGAAGCCTGGCATCTGTAACACACCAGGTTCAGTTACCTGTCCTCAATAGGCTAATTAAACAAACAAGGAATAGTCAAAAGCCGAGAAAGGAGATTTATTCAATGTGGCCACAAGACAAAGAGATGCTCAGTGACCACACTCCCAATTCCATCTTCAAGGTCCTGACATAAATTTAGGTTTAAATAGATAGCAAGAGGCATGCAGAAATAAGCAGCCCTGGTCCAGGTGTGGTCTTGCCTATCATCACTGTCTGGGCTCCAGTCTCTCTTGCAAGGTCCTCTGACAAGTTGTCAGTCTCCTTTCTGCGACCAGCACCAGGCCTCAGCCTTTTCCTTCTCTTAGCATGAGATAACGAGGAGCACCCTTATTTCTCAGGGTCCATTGTTTAAATACTCTAATGGTCAAAGGGAAGGACACAGGTTTCTGAGTGCTCAGTAAACTCCAGTCCATTCCACAAGCTCTATGCAAACTCCAACTTCTGAGGAATCCTGGGAAGACACCTGCCTAAAGTTTATCAACTCGTTCTGCAACTGGGGACTGGCCTGGAGAAAGGGCCAGGGGAGGAGAGACAAGAAGGCTGGCTTCTGCAGGCATTTCCTTGAGAAAGCCAGGGGAACCTGCCACACAGCAAACTACAGGCTCTGCTTTCCCTGTGTCTTCCTCATTCCAGTGCTGCTGCTCAGGCATGGAGAGGGTGTGACCACTTCCTTCACACATTTCAGCCCTGCTTGATGCCACACCCGGAGAACACAGGGGCCTGCCGGGGCGACGAGCAAAGCTCCTCCAAGCACACCACACAGCAATGGATGCCAACTTCGGTTTCTGCACCGTGCATCTTTACTGTGGTCAGAGATACGGTGCCCTAGAGCTTCCTCTTCTGGGAAAGACTGAAAGAGTACTTAGCAACAAGTACCTATGAGATGGGTTAAGATTCACCAGACAATGTGAAGCAAGGGTCTAGAAGCTTTAGAACTCTCACTAGCAAGAGCCTGGGTGTGTGGCCAGAGGACTCACAAGGGCCCTGCCAGGCTGGACTCCTTGAGGTCTATTATGCAGCACTGTCCTCTGATCCAGACAGACACCATCTTCCTGAATTCAGCTGTGCCTGCTAATAAGAGATCATGCCAGCTAGGCTAGCTGTTATTGTTCCTTCATAGAAAGAGGGGCAGCGAGGGTCACTGAAGCCTCACTTAAGTATCCAGTCACTACCACCAGTTGAAAGCAACACTGCCCTAGGTGCACATGGCCTCAGGGTCTTGGGGAGGAGTACACAAGTTGAGAAGGACTAGGGGAGGGGGCTCCATGGCACAGACATAGGGGAGCCATCATCATGTGGGGTGCAGACCATTCGGTGTAGCTGCTTCAGGGGGTCACGCATGCTGTGTCAGTCACCCCTCACATGCTCTGTAAGTAAGCCCAATAAACTCATTGTTTCCCGAGGAGGAACTCTGGCGAAACATAACTCTGGTTTGTCTTCAGGACCTTAGAAGGGGAGGGGAATAGATGTCGAACAGTCCGCCTCAGGGAGAAATTCTTCTTGATGGGATTCCTCAGATGTAGACACAGAGCAGGACCCTCAAGCTATGTTTATAACTTGGAGGACAAGGCCAAGCTGGCTGAGCTTGCAAAATGGGGATATTTATCTCAATGTTTGTTTTGAAGATTAAATGGATAAGGTCAGAAAATGCCTTGCATTCGCAGGAGACTCGGAGGCGACCAGGAACTAGAGAACCTGGTATCCATAACCACAAGAGCTACGGAAGTTTTAATTCTGTGATTCTGCCTTTAACAAAAAGGGCTTCTTTAGACGAGCTAACAGTATAGACAGGCTCCCCCAGAGCCACTTCCTCTACACGCTCTCACCACTTGCTAATTCCCTTCCCTGCACACATGAATTGGTATCCCATAAACACAAGACGGATGATAGAACTGTGGCAGAGAAAACCAGGGTCCTACAGAATTTGCTCTGCAGCACACCACAGGTTTCCAGCAGAAATGACCAAGAAGCTACACCTTGCTGATCTGAACCAGAGAGTTCCTTCAGGCAAACCTCAAAAGCCTGCTGGCTGCATTATTCAAAGCACAGAATGCATTGGCAATAATGTGTTTGCTTTTCTTCTGAGGTTACTGTCCTGAAAAAGCAATGTTTGACTATCTAATGGGCAGCCTGAAATATTCTCCTGGAGAAATAGGGATGTTGGATGGGGACAAACAAGAGGAGATGACTGACTTGTCTCTGAGAAGACAGACCCAGCAGCCTCCCATCCCCAACTCCACAGTAAGGCAGTTGCACTGGACTCTGGAGACTTAGGCCAGCACAGGACATTGTGCATAGAACCACCCAGTCTTCTGGGCCCACCCCAAAGTGCCTGAGCAGGAGGTCTGGGGTGAGACCCAAAAATGATCATTTCTAACAAGAGATACTTTAAACTCCACCTAGCGAAGTGGCTAGCCAGCACCACAGGTGAGAACAGAGCCTTCCTATTCAGTCAGTGACTACTTATGTACCATGTGACTTTGAGCAAGTTGTTTACTTTTCCTCCTATAAACCCATAAAATGGAAATTATAACAGTCCTTAACTTTTGTTTTAAGGATTTAATACAAAGGATTCAATTCACATTGGGATTAGGAGATGGCTCAGCAGTTAAGAGGGCTTCCTTTGTTTGCAGAGGACCTGAGTTTGGTTACAGCACACACATCAGACAGTTCACAACTGCCTGTAACTGCAGCATCAGGGAATCTTACATCCTCTTTTGGCCTCCACTGGCACCTGCATTCATGTACACACACACACACACACACACACACACACACACACACACATACACACACACAATTTTTTTAAACCCCAAAAATTCTTTAAGGGAGCCTACATACAACAGTTCAAATAGTGCCTGGCACAGAAAATGAACATCTGCTGTTATCAGTATCAGTTTAAAAATACCAGTATAGGAACAGGAAGAGAGATAGTTATTGTGTGTGTGTGTGTGTGTGTGTGTGTGTGTGTACCCCTATCTTCTTCTCTGAGGATATATGATACAATTCCAGAGTTTTGCATGCTCTTTGATTTGGAATCACATGGTTCATGACTGGTTTAAAAATCACTTTACTAGATGAAGATGATACCTTGATGGCATGCACATGTCTCTGGGTCTTGGGTCTTGTTAAAATGCAGATTCTAGTTCAGTAGCTCTCCACCAGTGCCTGGGATTCTGCATTTCTAAACAGCTCCTGGGTATTGTGACACAGGCCACACTGGAGCAACAGGACTTCAAAGGACAGGAAGCAGAGGCAGTGGGCTCCAGGCTGGTCCTCATTCTGCAAGCACAGATCATGCCTTTCTTCTGGTCATTCCCAGGGATGTCAACAACTGCTTACTCCATCAGATTTTGCCTGCTGCTCCTTCCCCTCAACCACCCGGGTCAGCCTGTCACCCCTTCCTCACACCCTCATCCTGTCAGCCTATCACCCTTTTCCATCCTGTCAGCCTGTCACCCCCTCCAACCCTGTTAGCCTGTCACCCCCAACCTACCCACTGTCTCTTTCATGAACTCTGATGGGAAACCCACTCCCTAAGCTCCGGGCCTCAAAACTGAGCCCTTACACTCCCCACTGCATGCATTTCTACAATAAAGCGTATCTAGCTATCTTGAAGGTTAAATGTTAACAGTATTTCAAAACAGTAAACCCAAACGAAGAATACTTTTTCTATAGAGTAGTTACAAATAATTTTGAAAATAAATGTTATCCAGAGACATGAAAGCAGAATGTTCAAAGGCAAGACCCTGAAAAGGCATTCTGATAGCTTTAATTCAAGAGGCTCAGGGGGATCAGTGTAGTCACTGTTTAACAACCTGTCTCACTTCCAAAATCTCCTTTCTTGGGCCTGTGGGTGAAGTCCAGTAGCCTGAACTTACATTATTATTTAGGCCTGCTATACTCAGCCCGCCTTCCCCCTCCAGGAGCACGCAGAGCCCCGCGGGGCTCCCAGGTGGTCTCCATGCCAGCCTGAGATGCCGCTGAAATGTTTCTAAGTTAAAAATTAATCAATAAGGGACTACAGAAATGGCTCAGCACTCACTGAGTGCTCTTACAGAAGACCTGGGTTCGAATCCCAGCACCCACATGGCAGCTGACAACTGTCCTAACTCCAGTTCTAGGGGATCTGATGCCCTTTGCGAACCTCTGAGGGCACTGCATGACACAGGTGCTCTTACACCTACGCAGGCAGTACATTCACACACATAAAATAATAAAGAAAGCCCAACCGGGTATGGTGGCACACTCCAGTAATCCCAGCATTCAGGAGGCTGAAGGCAGGAAGACTGAGACTCCTAAGACCACCCGGGGAGCCCGTCTCCAAAAAAGACAATGAAATCCCCTTTCAAATGAGCAATTCATATTTTTAAATATACTCTGCTGGTAGAAAACATGTTTTACTTAAGGATGACTCGTTCTCCTGAGCCCATCAACTTACTAAAGTGCATCCAGCCACAAAACAACTGAAACTCTGAAAACTGCTGCGGTGACACAGAGGAAAACAGAAACAGACACCTCTAACAACCTGCAGGAATTTCAAATCCAGAGATCTAAGCAAGAGAAGTGGGACACAAAACCACACACACACACGGCTTAATGTGATTACACAGATCGGGAAGGGTCGCGGCAAGTCCTAGAGGACAGAAATCACAGCTGTGGTTTCTGGGACGGCAGGGGTAAGCTAGAAAGGGGTGGGGAGACTTCCTAGAGAGGCTTGGTGCTGCCTTCCCATCACGGGGGACCTACATGGACATCAAGTCATTCACACGCCTATTTCTTTAAGTAGTAACTTAACCTGGTAAAGTGCAGTGGCCAGCCCAGCCTGCTCAGACACTAACAAGAAAATTATCAAACAGGAGCAAAGTGCAGGATTTACCCTCTTCCAAGATGTCCAGGCTGTCGTGCTGCTCAAGGGTAACCGTCTTCTCTTCATCCTGGCAGTCATATTCAAAGCATTCCTCTTCCCCTCCTACATCTCCCAGAGACATGGCTGAGGTTACCCCCAAACTGAAACACTGTCCTAAGGGACCATCCTCTGGAGAGTCCTTAGCCACCTGTCTGGAGGAGCCATCGGGGCCCAGGCCCAAGGGGCACGTGCTGGGCCCGGGCCAGGACTGCAGACATGCCCTGGCTCAGCAGAAGTGGACAGAAGTATGCAGTGCCATCTAGCCAGCATCACTCAGAGAACTCAGGACTTGCAGGAGCCTGGAGGAGGAGCGGGGTGGGGCAGAGCACCTGTCAGAATGGCGCAAAGGCATGGCCGGGCCAACCAGATTCCTGCTATGCAGAGGGGAGCCAGGCAGGCAAGTCCAGCACAGGTAGGCAAGCTCTCGGCCTTCCTCCCCCTCGGGAGGAACAGGAATGGTAGCTCCCTGAAGTTTCATAGGCACTGCACAGGGAAAACACCCTCCATCCCTCAAGCAGGTACACCTGTCTGTAGGAAGGTGGAGGAGTTTCCCTGGTATATTGCCCAACACCTTTCAGATGAGAGACTTCCTGTGGGTGTGCTTAGGAATCAGAAAGGAATATGCCTGGGGCAAGGACCTGAGAACTGTGGAAAATAGGAAGGGCAAAGATCCTCTAATATCTAGCTAGAACACAGTGCTACAACTGTGACCTGGGCTAAATGTAAACATCCCAGTTTCTTTGGTAATAATATTTTACATTTTCTCCCTATTAGTCCGCATTTTATAAATCCCACACTCCGCTTCAATCTGTGTCTATAGTTTCATAAAGATCTTTCTCACTATTAAAACAAGACAAGAAGGAAAAAAAAAAGCTATTTAATCTCAATAAGCATTAGCAAATCACTCTTATTAATTAAATTCAAAAGATAGGAAGCATCAACTTTCAGATGAGAAGACTAGTTACTACAAAGTGTACGAAGGAGGAGGGAGGGGAGGAGAGCCACCCCACCTGGAATGTGACTCATTTAGAGTATCTATTGACTATTGCATGAATAGGACTCTGCTCAGCAGATAAATGACAACAAAGGCTTGGTTCACACATTCAAAAAAAAAGAAAGAAAGAAACTCAAGTGATTTTACTCATTGAGTTGTTATATATTTATCTTTTAGTTAAAAATTAGGGTTTCTTTAACAATGCGTCCAAGTCATTTATCCATCCATTCATCTGCATGTCTATCTCTCTACCTATCTATACAACACACACACACACACACACACACACACACACACACACACACACACAAGCAAAACAATAAACATTTAGGACATGGTATTTAAAAATTTTTCCCCAAGCTCTGGCTATTGTAACTCTTGGTTTGTAATCCCACTACTCAGGACAGTGAAACAGGCAGAACACCTCAAGTTCAAAGTTATCCTTGGCTACACAGTGAGTTCTAGGCTAGCCTGGACTTAAGTAGACCCTATCTCAAAAACCAAAACAAAATAAACAAATGATCCCTAATTTTCAATTATGAAAATACTTACATACACAGAATACTTCAGAGAATACGGACATGAACTCCAGTACCCACCACCAAAACTCAACAATGAATCTTTTTTTGGAAAAATCAAGATCATTTTTTTAAAAGATAACACATTCCATATTCATGGATTGGAATAATTAATAGTCAAACATTCATACTTCTCGAAGGTAGTTACAGATTCAATAAAATCCTCATCTCACTACAAATGACATTCCTCAGTGAACTAGACAAGGTCTGTCTTAAATAATGTGTCAAACAATACATATAAATACCAAAGACCCCTATTGTCAAATAATCTAAAAGAGCAAATCAGGCAACCTTGTCATAATACTAGTCATCCAAGCAAAGTATAAAGATACAGTAACTAGAGCCTGAAGCTACCCGCACAAAAAGAGGAGCAAAGACCACTGTAACAGAATGGACCACCCAAAAGAAAACCAAGCTGGCTTTTTTGTTGTTGCTGCTGTTTTCAGACAGGGCTTCTTCAACAACGAATGTTTTGTACTTCTTTGGGCATAGCTGAGATTTATAGAAAAGTTGCAAGGAAAGTACAAACATTCCTGGATATTTTCCATCCAGGTTCCCCGGAGGTTAATACTTGACCGTGTCTTTTGTTCCCTTTCCTTCTCAACATGGAGACAACGCTGTCCTCCAACCTGTAGAGTCTCCCTCAGCTATCTCAGTGACATCCTTTCCAATGGAGGGGACCAAGGTGCTGTGTCACGGAACTAATAGAACCGACATGCTCCCTTTAGCCTGGGTCTGTTTCAGGGTCTCGGTATTTAAAGGCAGTGGTACTATGGGATACACCAGCTCCTCCACCCCCAATTTCAAAGAATGCCCCTTGCTTTGGACGGGCCTGACATTTTCTTAGAAATGGCTGGTTTAGGAGCTTTAGGACAGGCCTGATACAGAGGGTGTTCTAATTTCTCTTTGAGGCATCTCACAAGGAGGCACCTGCCTGCAAGTGGCTGGAGGATGTCTGCCAAAGCTTTTCCACCATGGAGTTCCTTTATTTCCCTCTGTGATTAAAAAGTGCCTGGTGACATACTTTGCAACTACTAGTTTTGATGAGTATTTACCTTAACCAATTATTAGGATGGACGGCAAATAGTTTCTCAGTTCATGACGCCTGCTGTTATTTACTGGCTTTCTAGGACTGGCAAGACCTTTCCCTCTCCCAGTCAGTCACTCATTCATTTCTGTCATGAAAGCAGCCCTTCTTGTCTCTTCTGCTGGCCCATCTCCTGCTTTGGTCTCAGGATGTCATCTGCTTCCACAGAGCAGGGTTGGCCCAGTATGGGGGGTTGTTTCCCCAAGGATCTCACTTATGTCATTTAAGCAAATAAAGATAGTCATAAAAGCCTGAAAATCCTGGGTTCTGGGCTTAAGTTTTGCGCCTCTGGCAATTTCCTCATGCCAGTTCCTACATATGAGGAAGATATCACTACTAAGGTTAGTGGTAGAAGATCATGCTTGTCTAAATCAATTACACTGTCCATCTATATAAATTTAATTCCTTTCCTAAAGATCTGAATGTCCATTCAAGAGAGTCCTGCATAGAAGAGTGACGGTCAACGTTCCCCACTGGGGCACGCACACAAAAGAAATCTTGTCAGTCTGCTTGTCCTGTGAGACCCTGGGGAAATGAAGTGTGGGAGACTAAAGAAAATCATCTCAAAACTCCAGGGCTGGGGGCTGGGGATGCAGCTACGTTGCTAGAGCGCTTGTTTGTATGCACGAAGCTCTGGCCTCCTTTGCTAGCACTGCACAAACTGAGCATGGTGGTGTACTCCTGTAATCCCAGCATTCAGGAGGTGGAGGCAGGGATCAGAAGTTTAAGGCAGGAGCTGGAGAGATGGGTCAGCAGTTAAGAACACTAGCTGCTCTTGCAGAGGTCCTGGGTTTGGTTCCCTGCATCCACATGACAGCTATCATTGTGACTGCAGGTCCAGGGATTCCGATGCTTTCTTCTGGTCTCTGTGGGCATTGCATTCATGGGTGCACTTATATACATGCACTTGAAATACTCATACACATAAAATAAAAATAAGTAAAATCTTAAAAAAAAAAAAAGCTCAAGGTCATTCTTGACAATAAAGCAGGTCAGCCTGGGCTACATGAAACCTTGTCTCAAAAAAAAAAAAAATGCTTCTAGCAAAATGTCACTGGAGCCAGGCAACTCCATCTAGGAGAAGCAAATACCATACAACTGTCTTTGTTTATCATAAACCATGATGAAGGAGCAAGTCCTAAGGGCAACTTCTCCAAAGTCAGTGTGGATGAGGGCACCTCCTGCCTACAATACTGAGAGCAGGGGGGTGGGGCAGATAGAAAACTAATATGCTAGCAAAAGACACTGCCACAGGGAACAGGTGGTCACAGCAACTGCACCTTATCCCCAAAGCCATTCACAAAAAAAAAAAAAAAAAAAAAAAAAAAAAACTTTATGGGTAAAGGTACTTGCTGCCAAGCCTGAGGACCTGAGTTCAATTCAGTTCCAGGACCTTTTCTTCCATATGTTGGAAGAAGAGAACTGATACCTACAACTTGTCCTGTGACTTCTGCACGGCGCCATCGCACAAAGGTGTGTACACACAGAATTAGTAAATAAATGTAATTTTAAAAATACCTTAAGAACCAGCACTATTTCTGAGAAAATCAAATGAAGCCCAGGACTGGCCCTTCCCTGCTTGCAGCGTCCACTCTGGCCACTCTTCCCAGGGGGTCTAGTCAGGGTGGAGACTCTCGTTTTCCAGATGGTTTTGGCTGTGCAGAGGCTCGCAGAGGTCCCGGCAGCTACCCACACCACATGGCCATGCAAAGTGTAGAGCGGGCCTCAAACACACACACACACTCCAGGCTGGAGTTCTTCCTGTCATCGTACCTTCACTTTAGTTCTTAATAACACACATTTAAACCAAGTATTCTGAAATTGTTTTTACAAGACTGTTTTGGGCTGGAGAGATGGCTCTGTGATTAACAGAATTAACTATTCTTGCAAAGGACCCTGGTTCAGTTCCTAGCACTCACATGGTGGCTAACAATGGTCCGTAATTCCAGTTCCAGAGGATTCAACACTTTCTTTTGACTTCCAGAGGCATTGCATGACATAACAGAAGTACACTTACATACATACAGGCAATAAATACACTCATACACATAAAGTAAAAATAATAAATAAAATATTTTTTAAAGACTGTTTTGTTTTCAGTGACCAGCGCTGGCAATGTAAGGATCCACAGCTGACCAAATGAACAACTTTCCAGGCCCAAGTGCCTGGTGCTGCTCTCCAGTACCACGCAGGAAGTTTCCCAAACACACCAGACATGAAAACTCACTGAGGCATCAACCTCCTCAGGGCCTCTTCTAATTTGAAGGGAGTCTTTCAAAAAGAAAGATGGAACATACCTACTGTAAGCAGCTAATACTTTTTGACCTCAGAGTTTAGACTATAAAATCTGAGTACATGTGGGTGAATTCTACAAAGGCTACTGCTGTGTGGGCTGTTGGGATGGCTCGCCAATTCCCACATCTACAAAATTACTTGAAGTTACTGAGCTATTGGCTTTCTCCAGTTCTTATCACAAGCCCCAGTCCTGAGTCCCCTGTTACACCATTTGGTGTCTTAGTGTACTGGTAAGGGGAAGACAGATTCAAGGAAGACTAATACATCTAAAACCAATGAGAGGAGGCTGGAGAGATGGTTCAGTGGTTAAGAACACTGGCTGCTCTTGCAGAGGACTCGGGTTCGAATTCCAGCATCCATGTGGCAGCTAACAACCATCCATAACTCCAGTTCCAGAGCATCCTACACCCTCTTCTGTCTTCCATGGACACTGCACGACACCAATGCACTAACATACACTCATACATATAAATACAAATAAATCAAATTAAAAAATATAAACCAATGAGGTAAGTCAACACAGGTGAAACTCTCCTGAACCTCAAGGATCAGAGGAATACAACTATCTCCTAATGCCAGCCTGTAGAGATGGGTCCTAAGTACCCTGTGATGCATGCTCCCATATCTACACAGTATCTCTTCAGGGATAACCTTGCCCATTATGCCTGAGTCAGGAACTCTGACATTAATGATGACCTTGCATCTTTTTTTTAAACATTTAACTCACCGCTTGCTATCACTATGTGAAGTTCCTTGGAATTCCTTCTCAATATTGACTCAAAGGTCAAAGGATAAGGCAGAGAAAACAAACATCGAATGATCTGCTATTTAAAAGTCCACACAAGCAGGCCAGATGTTATTTCCAGGCTAACCTATCTGAACCCGAAAAGGGACTCAAGTAGCTAGAAGTGGTAGACATGGGGCTGAGAGATGGTTCCATGGGTAAATGCGCTTGCTGTGCAAGCCGAGAAACCCGAGTTCAATCCCTGGAACCTACAAAATGAGGAAAGGAGAAAACCAACTCCACAAAATTGCCCTCCAACCTCTACAAGGGCACGGTGGCACATGTGTGCGCATACACATGCAACAACAACAATAATGATAATGATTTTAAAAGACAAGGCACAAAATAACCACAAAATTAGCATGCACATAAAATCCCTCCTTTGTGGGCTTCCTAAACAAGTAATTTCTGGGTCAGTCACAGATTCTTTCACCCTGTTTTCCTACCTATCTTTAAACAGGGTTAGGAACATGTCAGGTATCTGAGTAAATTCTGTCCAACAATTTTCTCCCTTTCACCTGACAATGGGGTCAAGATTAAAGATCAAACTAAGACAGCAAGGGTAATCAACTGGTGATCAATATTTATTAATCCTTGGGCAGGTAAACCATCATTTCCTTTGCTCTTGGAAAGGACCTAATCAGGATACCTGGGGCCAAAAGACTCCTCTGAGAACCTGAGGTAAGAAAATCCTGGTGGACACAGATAAGAACAGGCCTCCTGTGTCCCTCCATATCAGCACCTAGCAGTAAAGCTGCCTTTACTGTATCATGTAGAAAATGGGGCAGAATAGTCACTGGGTCCAGACACTGAGAAATCCTCCCTGACATCTAGGACAGCATCTACTGGAGCCAGGGCCATGCCCAACTCACCCACAGGCCATGTGACAGACATGCCAATGAAACCAAAGCTCTGTAATCCAATGGGACACTGAGGATAGATTTAATCACTAGCTTTAAAAAGTTATGAGCATCCAAAGACCCACAAATCACCAGCGAAATTTGAAGGGGTCAGTGATGGCTTCTAGAAAAGCAGGATTCTTACTGCTGCCTTTTGCAAAGTGGTAACAAGATGGGAACCTCATTCAAGCCCCCGGGAGCCTCCTGCTGTCCTCATCCCTCAGGATGTTCAAGGGTTCAGACAGATCCACATGCCAGGCATCATGCACTGCCAAGGGACAAGTTGAAGTTTCTCTGCACCCTTTAATAGCATGCCCAGACATAGCCTCTTGGCCTCTGTTGCAGTCCATGGCCAGGTAAGTGTCTATGGACAGTAGATGATTATGCAGCTCTTTAGTATACTAACTAGGCCAGCTCCCGGCTGGTTACATCACGCAGTATCATCAAACGTACTCATGCTTGGAGCAATCTGAAACTTCTGATTCAATTAAAAAGCACTTACCTTACTTATTAGTGGACTTGTTGGGAACTGGGAAGACTTCACTGCTGGGAAACAAATCTTCAGAGCTTACATATTAATTGTGTCCTTTTTTGGTAAATGCTTGCGATTGAAGGGTCATTTTCAAAGAGAGACTAAAGACAGCAGAGGAACCTTACAATATACAATATTGCCTCACAACAAGACCCTTCCCTGGCAACCCCTCACAGAATACTTCTCAAATGTGTCTAGAAATCCCCGATACCTGTCCAGCCACACACCTCAGCCATCAGGCCACCTCTGGAGCGGGCCACGCCCTCTGTACAAACCTAGACAGCCCCACAAGGATGCATTCTCTCCCCGCCCCTGCCAGCACCTCCTCAGCCAATTCTCCAAAGAATCCAACTAGCATAATTCATTTGAGTTCCCAGCTACCTGGAAAGCTGCTTCTGTCTCACTGCTCGCCCCCTCCTCTCCCTCCTTTATGCCCCAGTCCCAAGGTCTGGACTCCAAAGGGCAGGGTCTTCCTGAATACACACTTGCTTCCAGCCTCTAATTCCCTGAACCTGCCACCAGCTCAGAGCACTAGGAACAGATTTTCACACACACACACACACACACACACACACACACACACACACACGCGCGCTCGCGCGCACACGCGAGACCCAAAGAATTCAATCTGATAGAAGTCCCATGTGTGCAAGCCCAGCTCCTAGCACACCAAAAGCCATCTCTCCATTCTAAGCAAATGACTGTGCACACAAGAGTCACCCGCTGTCAAGAGCCCTGCCCACCTGCCATCCCCTCTATCATGTCTTTCAGATTGCCAGAGCCACGCCTGCCATGCCTGCAGGTGATGCCAATTCTGGTGCACCCCTATCTCCCCAGAGAGGATTCAGGACATCACCCGAACCCTCAGAGACACAAGGGCCCTGCTCATCCCCACAATCTCTCCCAGAGGCCTTAATTACCTACCATCTGAGCATTCTTCATAATACCAGTCTAGTTCATAATAATCCGCTTCGATGAATTTCTGCATAGTCAGTATTCTCGCAGAGGAACAGACTTCAGGGAGCCATGGATGTCAAGTGAAACGCTTCCATGCCTCCGGGCCCTTCCAGAACACCCAGCAGCAAAGCACCCCCAAACACTGTGGAATTAGGCTGCGCATTCTTAATGACAGTCTGGAGCCAGGATGGAAGAGGGGGCAGCGCAGAAGAGAATTCCACGGAGCCGGGGAGGGAGAGCTGAGGCAGAGGGAAGGGAGGTGGTTTGCAGAGCGGTAGAGAGACCCTGAAAGCCCTGCTGATGCAGCCACACTGACAGCAGCCCTGAATGGGAGTAGCCAGAACCATCCTATCCAGAGGCCCCAGGGGTGACGTCAGGGACACACACCACCACCCTCTGACTCCCTCAAGCCTCGCCTCCTGCTCACTGCTCATCTTTCAATCTAACCGTTGCCATAGAAACAAGCCAGCTCTGAAAAATGATGCAGAAATGGAGGAAATGTCTTCCAAGGATGCCGGCGGCTGGGTAGGGAGAAGGGAAGGATGCTGGCAGCACTTGGCGCCATCAACACCCGCTGCAAGTGGGAGGCCAGGCGCCTGTGCCCAAGCTTGGGTCACTCCAGAAGGTATTTTCTACATCTGAAAATTGCCACCTTTTAAAATTTGCAAAGGATTGTTTCTGTTTTTTCTTTCTTCAACCTGGTATAAAACATACGACAGCCCTTAAAATTAAAACAAATTTAAGTGATTGAAAAACTTTTACAATCACTATTCAAAGGAAAATGCAAATGATTTAGAAAATGGAAATACATCCACTTAGATACTTTATTATTCTTGTCTTGGTTCAAACTTCTGGAAAAGTAGCATGCAATACACAAATAAAGGGGGATGCCATCAGAGAGCCCATGTAATGGAATATACTGTTGCCGGAATACTTAGGTGTGTGATCAAAGCACAAAAATATACACGTGGGAGGGACAGCCACTGACGGTAGTGGCTACCTCCAGGGAAGGAGTGAGAGAGGCTTTGAGACTCCTTATAAAAGCACATGGAATGCACTTCCATAAAAAGTCAGTGGGCATTAAGTAGTATGAGGCAGCATGCTTAAAACATTTCACTATAAAAATTAAATATTGAATAATGAGAGATTGTTTTAGACTTGTTAATGACTAACCTCCACTTCTGAAGCAGCTTTTTCTCAACATTTAAAGTTAGATAATTCTTTTTTTTTAATCAGAGACTGTTCATTGCATTCTAAGACATTGTGCAGCACCCAAACCCTTACCCACTAGATACCAGCAGCTTCGTCCTCTGAACTCCAAATGTGACCATCAAACCATCTCCAGAGAGGATAGATAGATTGCTCTGCAGTTAAAGCATAAGCTGTTCTTGCAGAGGACCTGGCCACTGTGAACATCACATGCACATGATGCATATTCAGATAGACAGACAGGTAGGTAGATAGACAGACAGACAGATAGATGGACATATACTCAGGCACACACACACACACACACACACATACACATAAAACAAAATGACTTAAATTTTTTTAAATGCCTCCAGATATTTCCAAATGTCCATTGAATGTAAAACTGTCTGGTTGAACCAAACAACTTATTTCTCTAGCCTACTGGCCAAGCACTGGAAGTATATGTCAAGGTCACTGTGGCACATGTGTATAGTCAACTCTTGGTATCGCTTGGGGATTGTTTCCAGGGCCCTACGGATGCCAATATCCTAGGTGCTCTGGTCTCATATTAAACGTAATAACATTTGCATGTAAGCTATGTACATTGTTTCATATACCTAAAATCACCCCAGCGTACCCACAATATCTAAGACAAAGGAAACACAGTCTGTGTAGTTGTAATATTATATTGTATAGAGATTAACAAGATTTTAAGACTCCGTGGGTTCAGTGCAGTTATCATTTAGGGAGAGGTTATTGTCGACCCACAGTAGACTAAATCCACAGACCAAGAACCTAAAGGTACACAGTAACATATTATATAGATTATATAAAATTACAATGGTATGCATATATGTGTGTGTGGACAGCAAAACAGGAAGAGGAAAATGAGGCACACACCTTACATACAGAGTCTTAGACCAAATTCATTCTTTGCACACATGTCTCTCAGCCATCCTAAGTCACTGGAAGCTGAGGAGTCTGTAGTGTGGTATGGTCTCGTAAGGTCTGTGAAACAATGGGCTTCCTATTCCTGTCTGTGTTCCAGAAGCTTCTCATTGCTCTAAGGTGCTTTCTCCTCTAAGGGCCATGCCAAGTTCCCTTCAGCAGACACTGCATGCACACTGGGACAGGATACTACACACAGACCCTCCCACTTGCTGGGTGTCTGACTACACCCAAGTGGCCCAGCCTTTACACAGTAAAAGCAGATCCTGTCTCCCATGGGCTGCAGGCTGTTACCCCATTAGCACTGTCAATCAGCAGAGCCTCCTCCAGTTCCACAAGGGAAATGGAGAGTTAAGGTAGGATCTCCAACCACAGCAGGTAAGTAAACCACCCTCATGCGGCACAACTCCTCATAATGGTGACAAATCAGCTCCAGATAACAGATTCTCAGAACATGTGGGGGACAAGGGGCACCACGTCTGGCCATGCTGTCCCCTAGCTGCCACCTATGCTCTGGGGTCCATGTGCCAGTCTAGCATCCCTTCTTCCTTCAAGGCATGCCAAACCCACCTCCAAATTCTCCCTGGGCAAAACAGAGACCCAATCCCACCAGGCGCCTCATACTTTAATCTGTCTCTCTGCTCCTGGCTCTCAGACACACATGGTGAGTTTTCCAGACTGTCTGACAATTTAAAATCAGCCCTGATATCTAGCATATCTCTTTTCTACCTTTTGTCTGTCTCATCTCTTCCCCCTGGTATCTCTTGACAGCCCCACAGCAAACCCCAGGGCACCTTCTCAGTTACTGTTCCCTAACACAGGCGGCTACAGGCTGTGTGCCTTGGTTTCCCAAGGATCTGCCTGTTCAAAATTCCATAAGGTACTTTTTTTTCTGTCTATCATGTTGTATTGAATCAAGAATTTTATCTGCTGGATTTGGTGCTGTTCAGACATCTCTCCTCCTCTCCATCCTTATCGCCTCTTCCTCCCAACTTCATGTCCATAACGTATTTACAAAAAGATAACGAGGGCTGGAAAGATGGTTCAGCGATTAAGAAGACTGACTGCTCTTGCAGAGGACCCAGATTTGATTCCCAGCACCCACATGGCAGCTAACAACTGTCCATAACTGCAGTTCCAGGGGATCCAATGCCTTCTTCAGACCTCTGCATACCATGGGTGCCCTTACACACGTGTAGGCAATACACTCATACACATAAAATAAATATAATAAATAAAATACTTTTTATAAATAAATAAAAAATAAAAAGATGATGATAGGCTTGTCTGGTTAAGAGTTCTTTCTGCTTTTCCAGAGGACCCAAGTTCAGTTCCTAGCACCCATACTGGGTGGTTCACAACTGCCTGTAACTCTGGCTTCAGGGAATCTGATCACCCTCTTTTGGTCCAAGCAGGGAACTGTATTCACGGGCACATACCCACACAGAGACACAGACACAGACACAGACACACACACAAATACATTTTTAAAAGATGATGAACAGGCTTTATAAATAAATCAACCATTAACAGATTCCCCCAAAGTCAACAGATGCAATCTATGTTATCCACTGGAGAAGTTGCAATATAATCTGGAAAAGGGAAGATTTAATCAAGGATCCACAGGGATGAAATAGGTATGGTGCTGCTGTGTGAGCACAAGGACCTGAGCTCAGCTTACCAGAACCCATGTTAAGAAACCAATCTTCGAGTGGTAGCGCAAGCTTGTATCCCCAGCACTCATGAGACGGAGACAGGAGGACCCCTGGCATCCACTGGCCAACTAGCATGGCTGAAACAGTGAGTTCCAGGTTCATCAAAAGACCCTGTCTCAAAAATCTAAGGTGGGTAACAAAAAAGAAGGACACCTGCCATTGATCAGATGTCTCACATGCATGCACAAGTGAACACACCCACACCAAATTAATTAATTAATAAAACTAAAGGAACAAGAAAATAAAACTCCTTGGATCATTCTACAACTCTCCAATGAAGCCCCAAGCCTCTTCCAATAAAGGCTGAGGACATGTGCCTTTTAGTACTATGAATCTTCAATATCTTACCCATGCCCCATCACACATACAAACAAATAAAAACTAATGGGTAGACAGACAGCAGTATTAATTCACAGTTAAGAGCTTAGGATTTTGAAGCCTGTGGAGCTTTGGTTTAGGCACCCTGATCAATGTCTCTGATCTTGCTGGACACATCAGTTGTACCTGCTAAATGGGGACAATTCCAGTATCTGCTACAGAAACAGGGCAGGGTTTTGACTGATGGATGTGCCTAGGGCTTTGATTGACATATGTATCTCACTGTGCTTAGCATGGGTTTAGGACAAGGTGGGTTTGCAAGAGATGTTAGTTAAGAACATCTTCATTGCACTAACTCTTTATAAAAAGGAAATGAGCCAGCACGAGTAATTAAAAAGAGAGTACAAATCCCTAACTATAACTAAGGAAATGAGGTAGAAGCACCATTTATAAGTGTGAGAAAACACGGAGTTCACAGTCATGAGTAGAGTGGACGTGACAGGCTGGCCAGGGGCCGTGCGCACTGCTGAGCAGCAGTGTGCCACCCAGTCCAAGGACTACACAGAATTATTTTAATTTTGAAGAAATTGGGAAAGAGGGTCTTGGGAGAAGGCTGCGTGGTTAAGGTATTTGCTGTGCAAGTGTGAGGGAGGACCAGAGTTTGAATCCCCAGAGCCCACATAAAAGCCAGGGGCTGTGGAGCAGTGCACCTGCAATTCCAGACAGCGAGAGGTGGAGAAAGGAGACCCTTGAGGTAAGCTGGGGGCTGGACCAACAGAGTCAGCAAGCTGGGGCTGAGTAAGAGACCTGCCTCAGTGACAAAGCAGCCTCAGGCAGCCTCACAGAGACATCTGCACCCGGACTCCTAGCTGACAGGCCCCAAAGAAGAAAATAATCCCCCCATATCTCTGCAGAAATGATTCAAAGATTAAGACGCAGTATGTCTGGCTTCAAATCCACACCAACTGTCCCCCTGGCCCTCCCCTGGCCCAGACTTTCATATGCTTCCCCAACCATGACCCTACTCTCTCCGGTCATGGCCAATGCTGTAGAGTCAGGAAGAAGAAAAGCCCTCCCAACACAGACCCCAAGGGGAGCCTCGCTGTCAGCCACCTCAGTCACCCACATCTCCAACCACACCGTTCAAGAAGTGTTGTCTGTACACTGTACACTGGAAGCTTCTAACACCCTTTACCCTCAGGGCCCTGGCAGACCCTCAAGACCTGCACCAGGAGCATTTGTTATAAACAAGCCTGCCCACTTTCTCCATCACCGACCCAGAAAATAACCAGGGATAATTTGCAAATGAAATTTAAAAGAAAAAGAAAGCAGAAGACTTAAGTAAAAACTTAAGTAAGTATCCATGGAGAAGGCAAATTCATAACCAAATAAAAGCCAGGTATAATTGTGAACACTTGTAATCTCAGAACTCACAATGCAGAGGCAGGAGGATCACTCCAAGTTCAAGGCCAACCTGGTGTACATAGTGAATTCCAGGTCAGCCACAGCCACATAATAGGAGTCTCTCTCTCTCTCTCTCTCTCTCTCTCTCTCTCTCTCTCTCTCTCTCTCTCTCTCATACACACAAATATTAAAATTAAGATAAAATATTAATAAATTATGCATAAGGTTACATTCAAAATATCAATGAGATTTTGTTGCTGCTGTCATTATTGCTTTTGTATGGGACTGATTTAGGATTTGTGTCACTAGGCAAGAGCTCTACCACTGGTCTTTTTGAGATAGGGTCCCCCTGTGGCCCAAGCTGGCCTGGAACTCACTATGTAGACCAGTCTAGCCTCAATCTCACAGAGATCTGCTTGCCTCTGCCACCTGAGTGCCGGAATTAAAGGTGTGTGCCTCCATCCTCAGCTCTTTATTTTTGAGACAGAGTCACTAAACTACCAAGGCTAGCCTTGAATCCACTATATAGCCCAGGCTGGTCTCAAACTTGTAATCCTCCTGCCTTATCCTCCCACGTAGTTTGGATTACAGGTGTCTCATCATGCCTGTCTCAGTGCAACTTCTTCACGAATGGTGTATATATACATGTTCACATATCTGTACATGCACATGTGTGCAAATGCATGTGAGACCAGAGTCTGACATGGAGTTTCTTCCTCAAGCGCTTTCCACCTTATATGTGGAAGCAGAGTCTCTCACTTAAACCCAGAGCTCATGACTGGGCTAGTCTAGCTAGCCAGCTTGCTCCAGGGATCCCCCATAGCTGCCTTTCAAACTCTGGGATTATAGGTAGGCTGTCACACAAGCCTGCCACCTTACATGAGGTCCAAGGATCCAAACTCAGGTCCTTGTTCTTAAGCAGCAAGTGCTTTACCTCTGAACCACCTCTCTAGCTCGTCAGTGTGACTTCTTGATGTTGAAAAGAAACACTGCTACCAGGAGTGGCAAGGATGCCCCTCCCCCGTGGCTCGCACATCAGCGTTTCAGTACCCGTGTTAGGGTTGGGGTCACTGGGGCCGCTTGCAGAGCTGCTGATTCCACAGCCTGTACCAGAGAGAAGTCGTGATGGACCTGCAATCCCAGGTTCTGTGGAAGCAAAGGCCACCCCCAAAGGTCTCAGATGGAAGACAGCTAGAACGATCCCAGGTCAAGTTGTGACATTTAAATACTGCCGGGGGAACATAGCTAATTATAGCTAAAAGGAACAGGTGGAATCTGGAAAGGCATGACGTCACGGTGAATCTCCAAAAGAAGGGGCAAGCAAGGGAGAGAGACAATTAATATACGAAGGATGGGAGCTATTCTTTATCCATCTTGAGGAGTTAGGTAGGTGTAGATGACTGCTCCATTTCTGCTAGCAAGATCTTCTTCAAACCCTGCACAAACATGTCTCCGAATAGCGGAGCTATGAATAAGCCAACTGGATGTGGGATGAGGAAGCAGGTCCCAAGAACAGAAAGGCCTGGCATTGTTAGCACAAATTATACCCAGACAGGAGGAGGGTCAGACTCAGGGCTACAAGATGATAGATTACCCAGAAGACCCCAGAGGAGAACAGATTGTTCCACATAGGCCCTGAATTCCTGAGGTAAAAGTCCAACATAACCCTGTTAACATGCGCAGTAAAACACAGATAACCCTTGAATGTATTTTCAAATACATCAGGTGGGTGTGTCTTGAGGATGAGACAGTAGGTTATGTCACAGCAAACAGATGTAAATCATGTGTCACTTCAGAGAATGATGCTAGGGTGAAGGTTGTTAAAGACCTGTCTGAAGATTTACCACCAAGAAGCTGTATGTGAAAGATCCAATTAAACATTCAAAGTGACATCATCCTAAAATAAGGCAATGGCAGGTATCCTTAGAAGAGAAAGTGGCAAGTCACAGAAGAAAGACCACAGTGATGTCTCCTAGTCCAGGAGCATTGAGGGCACTGGAGAGGCCTGGTCTCTTCCTCTGAGCACCCTGAAGAAGCAAACACAGCAATCACGGACTCCCGACCTGCAGGAATAGAGCTGAATACATGTCTACTGCTCTAGATCACCAGGTCTGTGGTCACTGGTTCACAACCCTAAAAAGCTACTCTAACTACTGAGAGATGGCAGTCTCTCTATGGAAAAGCTTGCCATACAAACATGAGAACCTGAATTTGATTCCCAGAACTCGGGCTTGAAAAGCCAGGAGTGATGGTGGGCACCTGCAGTCCCAGTGCCTGGCAGACAGAGACAGGCAGATCCCTGGGGCTCCTGGTCAGTCCGTCTAGTCTATTTACTGAGTTCCAAGTCAGAGAGAGACCCTTTCTTTTTTACCTTCAGCTGTCACCTTGACACAGCCCAGTTACCTGAGGGAGCCTCGATCAGACTGGCCTGTGGGCATATTTGTGAGGCATTTTCTTGATAGATGATTGATGTGGGAAGGCCATAGCCTGTTGTGGGCAGTGCTAGCCCTACACAGGTGCTAACCCTAACCCTAACCCTAACCCAGGTGCTACCCCTGGGCTGTATAAAAAGCTACATGCGAAGAGGCTGGGGAACAAGCCAGTAAGCAGTATTCCTCCATGGCCTGTGCTTCAGTTCCTGCCTCCCAGGTTCCTGCCCTGAGATCCTGCCCTGACTTCCCTTGATGATAGTCTGTGAGCTGGAGAATGGGATGCAGTAAGCTGTCTCCTTCCTTAAATTGCTTTGGTATTCATCACAGCAACAGAAAGCAAACTAGAATAGACCCTGTTTCAAAAGATGGACAGAGCCGGGGAACAACAACTGAGGGTGTCCTCTGGCTCACAGACAGGCACACATACATGCACATCCACCCACACACATGTGAATACACACACACACAAGTCACATACTCACACAAAAAGGATTACTGAAGAAAAGAGAAAGCATGTTCAGAATCACCAAGAAATGAACAATATCCCCAGCACCACACTGAAGCCTAAGTACCAGGTGTTCTGTTGCAGAGCCCAAGACCCCCGAAACACATGGCCTTCCCAGAAGGCTTCCAGCCACTCAGCACTATGTTCCTGGCACTCTTGCCCTGATCCTCACTGATTTGTGTTGTCACTGTCGATCAATGCACACTATGACAGACGGCAGGCTGCTAAGGAACAGCTTGCTGTCGCTGCCCCTCCTTACTCCAGGCACAGGCACCCCCACGGCCTGAAGGCAGGGATGGAAGCCACCTTTCACTGAAGCACTGCAAGCAGAGAGCTGGCAGCGCCTACTGCCTGGGTCTTTGGGCAGTTCTCATGAGCACCAACCCCACTTGCTGGAAAGTCAGGGAAGAGAATCTGTTCTGGCTTCAGTAAGAGGCTTGAGTGGGTCTGAGTTCACCATCTGTCAGCCTGAGAGAAAGGCCTGGGGGAGGAATCTCACTCCTGTGACCAGCAGGGCTCACAACCGATGTGATAACTTCAAAATATAAATAAACCACAGGCTCAAAGGGCCCTTGATTCCACTTCTGCCCAAAGGCGGCAGTCTGAGCCCATCCCCAGAAGAAGCAGATACAGAAGCAGACCTGTCATATCAGTTTCACACCTGAGTTCAGTCCAGCTTTGTCTCAGGCTTGCTGAATTCACACGAAAAGAGAGCAATCTGTGCAGAAAGGCTTGCCAAGCATTTTTGTTCTTTAGGAGAAAAAGATAATGTTGGAGTCAGGTTTGATCAAAAAAAGGTTGGAAGCTGCCGGGTGACAGGCCCAGGACCTGTGAGGGTAGGCTGCTGTCCAGATACCATGCTCAAGGGCCCTGGAGCCGCCCCCAGCATGCAAGCTGCATCCTAGATGTGCACCTCCATTTCCTCAGCGCCTGCGCCTGGCCCACAGCCGGGTGGAGGTATCAGAACTGCGGGTGGGTAATCTGTGGGACATGACAGCAGTGGGCCACACTGCCTCCACCTTCAACCCTCACAGCTGACATGAAAGAACACAGGCCCAAGAAAGAGGCACAGGTCCTGGGCCCTCCTGGATCCTCACTATGAGCAAATGGCAGAAAGGGCACTCTGTTAACATGGCAAACCATCAGCAGAAATTAGAGACGATTCTGAAAGGGAAAATCCCCAACCCAGAGGTGGCAGGGGGTGGAGGGGTATGGCAGTAACCACATCACCATGGAACACTCTTAAGACAACAGGGTGCACCAAAGAGTTTATTTCTTTTTATTACATTTTTATTTAGTGTGTGTGCATGTATGCGAATGGGCATGTGGGGGGATGGGGGGTGGAGGGATCTGGGTATTGAGCAAGGCAAGCAACTCTGGATACCCTAAAGGGATGGCAGGTGTCTGACCTGCTCTGCTTGATGTGATAACCTGGCCCCAGGAAATCACTGTAGATATGAATCTTCCTTTCTCCCACCCCAGACCAGAACCAGGTTTTTGGGTTTCATTTCCTCGTTCCTGAACTTCCACATCAGCCCTACAACCTTCCCGCCTTTACCCCCAAACCCCACCTTTAACTCTCCCGCCTTCTGTAACGGTCAGAAAAGCCTCCCTATATAAGCACCTGCATTGGCTCTAATAACTAAACTACCCACTGATGTAGTCTCCTGGGAGCTCCTCCTCCCGCCGCACTCTGAGCCACCTGAGGTCCCGTTCGATCGTCCTCTATTCTCTGGCATGGCTGGAGCACAACAGCCATGCTGGAGATGGAGACCCACCCTCATGTGTGCATGGGTGCACATCTCATGGTGTGTTTGTGGAGATAAGAGGACAACTTCCAGAAGTTAGTGCTCTCTTTCCACCATGGGGGAAAGTCAGCCTTAGATCATCAGGCTTGACAGCAAGTACCTTGACCTGCTGAGCCCTCGGGAAATCTGCTGAGCATCCTCTCCTCTGGGAGGGTGCTTTGTCCATTCATCATCATCACATACTCATCAGCTTTCTTAGAAGCTTCATGACTCCATACAAGCTAACCCAGAATACGCCATATTTGCTGCATTTAAAGAAATGTATAGTCTAAGAATCTGTAATAAAGCAGTTCAAAGGAGCCGAAGCCCAATGGCATTTTTCAGCCAGTCAATCAATCCCCTTCTAGAAGTGTACTGAAGACGAGATGAGAGCTTAGGCATATTCTGATGCCGGATGGCCCTGTGTTATCTGGGGAAGAATGAGAACTAGTCTAGATTCCCAGCAAAAGACAAATGGTTAGATGGAAATGATGGGATAGTAAATGGTGGCCAAAAGTGTTTTGCAAGAATTTTACTGACAGGAAATGGTCAATTAAGGATTAATTTTAAAAGTATCATGTTTCCAAATATATAATGCATTTGTTGCAAAGAATAAAAACTAGAAAAATCTTACAGGAAGAGAGTGGTGGCTGTTAGCCATCTTTTGGTTTTTGTTTTCCAAATTATTTAAAGATCGGGGTGCTTTTGTGATCAGAAAAAAACACTATAATTTGTAAAAACCTACCATCTCTTCTAAAAATATATATTTTTATTAACCTCTGTTCTCTCTCTCTCTCTCTCTCCCTCTCTTTCTCTCTCTCTCTCTCTCTCTCTGTGTGTGTGTGTGCATGTGCCACATGTGTACAGGCCCATGGAGACCAGAATTAAAGGTCCTGGAGCTAGAATTACAGGTAATTGTGAGCTGCCCAACATGAGAGCTAGGACAAGAACTCTGGTCCTTTACAAGAGCAGCCAGTGCTCTTAACCACTGAGCCATCTCTCCAGCCCCAAACCCACCATCTTTTAAAGACCACTGTGTTCACTAAAAAGCCAAGCACCAAGAGTTGAGGCATGGGGTGTGCTCCACCATCGTCTATAACAGTGGGAAGTCCATGACATCACCAATGGCGAGCATTATTTCTGAACTCACAAAAAGGAAACTAAGGTTCTACAACCTCCTCATGATGACAGCAACAGGTTTCCAAAGCAGAGCTGAGAGTCAAATTTAACATCCATGGATTTAAGCAGAGAGGATGACTTTGAGAAGGACAAAGGTCATGGCTGATTGGCAGCTGAGGGACCACATGAGAAGCCCTGGGTGAGGACTGCAAACACAAGTTTCAGGAGCGGGGGAGGGTAGGAGCGACCTGCAGAAAGGCTCTGAGAACTCAAAGCAGCCATGGGAAAATAGATGGGAAAAGAAGAGGAGAAGAGGATGAGGAAGAAGTCAGGGAGGAAGAGGAAGGGGAGGAAGAGAAAAGGCAGAAGAACAGGAGAGAAGGGGAAGCGGGGGAGAGGAGGATGGAGAGGTAGGGGTAGGTGGAGGGGAGGAGGCAGCCACTGTCACAGACGATTTTTGCAGCCTGGAGACTGAACTCCGAGTGGGAATTCCTTGAATAAGGCCCTTTATATTAACCAGCACCCTGGTACCCCCAATAAGAGCTCATTATAAGGAAGCTGCTTGATGTGTGAGAGGTCAGCCAAGAAGAACCTAGAAGTAGCGCTGGAGAGATGGCTTAGTGGTAAAGAGCACTGTCTGCTCTTGCAGAGGACTTGAGTTTGGTTCCCAGCACTCACATGGCAGCTAACAACGTCTGTAACTCGAAATCCAGGGGATCCTCTGGCCCCCATGGCCACTGAACATACATGCAGGCAAAACACTCATATATATATATATATATATATATATATATATATATATATATGTGTATATATATACATATATGTATATATATACATATATATATGTATATATATATATATAGATAAATAAGCAAATAAATACATTTTTTTGATTGCTTGGAGGTACAGAGCAACCAGTGCATTCCAACATGCAGCTAACAGTTAAGTCAGATGCTGCACCACAATCTCTGTTAAAGAGACAAACTATGGGGCCTGCTTCATGGTCCTTGCTACAAAAATGAGCATGACTAGGCAGTAAGCATATCAGAGTACAAATTCTACATAGCAAGGGAGAATGTTGTCTCAGATGGGAGGTCACTGCCCTCAGTTCTTCTACCATGAGCTGACACACACCACAGTGCCTACTGCCCAGGTCCATGCCCAGTAACAGAGCAGCAGACCACTGTCTCTGCACCCAACATCTGGGCTCCTGTGAATGAGCACTGTCCCTGCTGATGGTTACTTGTGTGCTAGCAAACCTCCAGAGGTAATTAGAGGCAATTCCTTATATAATGATATAATTAATAGTATAAAAACTATTTCTTCGTGTATGTGTGTGGTATATGTGTTGTGTGTGTGTATGTGTAGATACATGTGCGGATGTGAATATGTATGATGCAAGTGTAGAGGGCAGGGAGTGGTCTCTCGTTGGCCTGGAAACTCACCACACTGTAGGCCAGACTAGCTGGCTCCTGAGCTTCCAAGGATCTTCCTGTCTTCACCTTCTGCCTTACCATGACTGGAATTATAAGTGTGTGTACACCAAGTACCCACTTTTTATGTGGCTGCTGAGGATTTGAACTTGGGTCCCCATGCTTACTAGGCAAGTGCCTTTTTGACTGAACCACCTCCCCATGACTAGTCATTTCTAGATATTGCTTCATATCTTAAAATACTCAAAAATTGATTAGTCTATTAAGCTGAGTCTGGTGGTGCAGACTCAGTGAAATCCCTGCACTCAGGAGGTATAGACAAGAGGATCAGAAGTTCAAGGTCAGCCTCAAGTACGTAGTAAGTTCCAGGCCAGTCTGGGCTACATAAGAGGACCTTCTACCTTTGGTTTGAGTCTGGGTCTCTCATTGGTCTAGAACTTCACCATACAGGTCACAGATCTGCTATCTCCTCCTACCATCTTGTCATCTCTGGGATTATGGGCCTGCACCACTGTGCCATGGTTTTTACACAGGTTCTGGGTATCCCAACTTCCATCTTCCCACTTGCAAAGCAAACATTTTACCAATCAAGCTATCTCTTCAGCCCCGCCATTTTAACTGACAAAAATTTAAATAAAAATTAGAGACCACTAATCTATAATAGTCATCCATAATATCACGGGGTGGGGGAGTGCAGAGCCTGAGTCCCCCAAGTGTGAATTCCTGCAGAGCTCCTGGAGTCTGGAGGTGGAGCCAGGAGTCTTGTGCTGGGTTTTTCACGCTTCAATCCAGCATCTGGACTGTGCCTTTGGGGCAGAGCCTGCAGGTGAAGCCTAAGGCAATTCCTCCACTGTGTCCCTGTGATCACAGGCACCTGAGTGTGTACACACGTGCGTGTTAGGAGACTAAGGTTGTAGTTTACATGTGGGTCTCAGCCCAGGCATGGAATCTGTCTCTGGTCCTGCAGGAGGACAGAGTATCTGGCAGAGATTCTTACTATTATTCTGAGACAAGGTCTCACTGTGTAGCCCAGACTGGCCTTGAAGTCCTGATCCTCCTGCCTCACCTTCTGTAGTGCTGGGATCATAGGCATGCACAGCCATGGCTGGCTGGCGGGGATTTAATCAGATTCCCCAGCTCCGCACTGCTCTATCTGGAGGCTCCCACCCGCCCTCTACCTTCTGGCCCCTGGAGCAGGGTGACACAGCAGCCAGCTTTCTGGCCACTTGTGTGGCTCCGAGGGCCTCACTTGCCCCCAGGTTTCCCTCTGGTCTCTCCGGCTCCTGCCCAGTCCTTCCTCCTCCTCCTCTGCTCCCCGACACCTGCGCGATCTCCAGCTTTCTCTGTGTCCTGCCAGTTGGCTGCACCCTGGAACTAGCGCCCATGTCCATGGGGACCATGAAGCGTCGCTTGAAACAGTCACCACCTGGGATGAATGTCAAGTCCTCTTTCTCAGGGCTGTGGCCAAATGCTGGGGACTGCCCTGTGTGCTAGGCATGGGCATCCTGCTTCCTCTGCATGTACCTTTGTCTTCACAAATGTGACATTTGCTTTGTTTTGTTGTTGTTGATTGGTTGTTTTGTTGGTGTGTGTGTGTGTGTGTGTGTGTGTGTGTGTGTTAGACAGGGTCTCCCTATAGCCCCATCTGGCCTAAAACTCATTCTATAGACCAGGTAGCCTCAATCTCACAGAGATCTACCTGCTTCTTCAGGCATTAAAGGCGTGTGCCACACCCAGCCTGTGGACTCCATTTGCCTAACCCCTCTCTGAACCTGCAGCCACCATTGCCTACCGTCACCGCGTCGTTGTCCACACCCCCCAATCCCGTCTCTAACTTCTTGACCCAGCTCTTGCTTCCCCCTCGCTTCTCTGCTGTGATATTGGGTTATTCTGCTCCTTTGTGATCCATTACTCTTTGGATAAAATGTGGGTCCATCAGCCCCCTCCCCCCTCCCGTGCCCCACCATAGCTGCAGGATGCCTCAGTTCTCAAACATCATGCAGTGGCTCAGCCTGGCTGTCCCATCACCCTTGCACCTTGCTTTTCTGTTCTCTGGTTTTCACCGAGAAGTCTTCTCAGATTGTCCTCTTGCGTCCCCCCCTCCTGTGGCCTTGCCTTTGTCCTACTGTGGCAGCTCTCCTCCCTCTGCAGTTATTTGCTTAATAGTGAAAACAAAAAGGGATGCTGCAGCCTCAGGTCCCTGGAGAGCTTGAGCTTGCCAGGCTTGTGCTCTGAAGGACTGCATCCTTACAAGTACCCTACAACACAAAGTAGGGCAGAAGTACAAGTCTCCTTCCATTAAGGATCACCCAAAGTTATTCTCTGACCTCCACATGGGTGCCATGCACAGGCACACATACAACACACAAAGAAAACAGAAAATTAAAATGCCAAAGGCAGCTGGCTTAAGAGCTGCTTCTCAGGCTCTCCTCCCTCGTCCGCCACAAGCAAGGCCAGAGATTCAGGGAGGGATGCCATCATGGCTTCAGGAGCTTCCTGTATCCATGGATCCCACCCTGTGCAAAGTCCCTGGGCTAGGTCCTGGAGGAAGATCAACACTGCGAGAGATGTTTTCATCCTGAGAAAGTCTCAGCTCGGCCTCCAGTCCTGGAGGGATCACAGGTGCCCGCCAGCCACTCTGTACACACTCACTGGTTGATTTGTTAACGGCACTTCAAAGTAAAAGCAAACACTAATGCAAAACCCTGAAACCTGTTTGCATAGGAACCTGCTCTTCTCCTTAAGAAAAACACCATTCCAGGTCACACAAGAGTGGGCTGGTCAGCAGATCCTGCACGTGACATACACACGAGTTCCTTCTTGGATCAATACTTGCCAACCAAAAGTTATATAAGGGACCCAGGGAAAGAAGACCAAAGGGAGCCACAGCTACCTAACAGCCTTCAGTACATAGCAACCTTCCCACCTGCCGAGCTGTACACTATAGCACACACAGGTCAGACCACAGGAGGCAGGCGGACAGGCCAGGAATGTGAAACAAGGCTGCGTAGAGCTATGTGCCACATCTTATGTGACCTTGAGACATAAATTTTGTGTATGGTTAGACATGTAGCTTAAAATAAATAAGCCTTTAACAAATCCTAACATTGAGGTCTGAGGAATTGGGTGCTTTTAATATTTTTTCTTTTGTGTTCAGCTACTCTGAGAAAATGGTAAGGACGTGGAGTCAGACCAGGAAACCAATGTTTGAACATCAGCATCTTTCTCTGCTTGCTGTGTGACTTTGGGGATGCTCCTAACTTCTCTGAGTCCCAGGGTCTTCGCTATAGTATTCAGCTCAGAGACCACTGTAAGGGTGAAGGGAACTAGTGTGAAGTTCAGAAAGCAGGAAGTACACACAGGAAGTGCTAGGTATGGAACACTTTTACTTCCTGTTCAGACATCTGATCTCAAATGCCCCATGCTCGTGTGAACACTTGAACTGTAGGCCATTTTTATTTTCTACATTCTTCAGATTCACCTAGAATCAGAAACCCTCCCAGCTGGGGAAGTGCTAAAATTTCTCTGAAAAGATCATGTTACTCCTGCAGAAAGGAAGATGCCCAAAACTTTCTCTCTTCTGTAAGTCAGGCAGGTGAGGGCCAGATTCAAAGGCAGAACCTGGCTTGTCCACTCGGGATGGGAGCTAAGTCTTATCCCCAAATGTGACAGACGGCTGCATCTACTCTGGTTGTGCAGTGAGGTATGTGGATCTACCCCTTTCCTGGGTTCTCATCTGGGGGAGCCCTGTGCCCCCAACTCTGCCCACAACAGAGGACCATGCTCTATACAATGCTGACAGTAGCTATCACCCAGCTTACAGTGACATGACATTGGGTATGACTCAGTGCTGAGTCACACATCACCTGGGTTACACATGTAAACAGACATACAAAACCCAAACAGGGCTGGGATAATAACCCAGTGATAAAGTGCCTATTGTGCAAACACAAGGGTCTGAGTTCAATCCCAGCACCCACGTAAAAGTGAGGGAGGCATGGCAGAATGTGCCTATAATCACAGCACTGGAAAAGGGACGATCCCTGGAGCTCATTGGTCAGACAGCCTAGCCGAATCAGTGAGCTGTAAGTTCAAGTGAGAGACCCTGTCTCCAGAAATATGGTGGACAGCTATGAAGGAAGACACGGAACATCAACCTCTGGCCTCTATGCATGTGTGCATACACACACATGCACATACACAAATAACACATACAACACACACACACAAAGGATACAGGGCACCAAGCAGAGCCCCTAACCTGCATCCTCCACCCATCCCTCTGCCCACCAGGCAGTGCTCATAGAACCCTCCACAGAGGAAAGATCTGAGGATACAAAACAGAACATAAAGGACCACAAAGGGAAACAGATGTATCCCGGTGACTACTAGAGCCAGAGGAAAGTGTGGCCTGAAGCAAAAGCAGAGCCATGCTGCAAAGGAACACATCAGACAGCAAGGTCTATGCGTACACCGAAAAACACGTGTCATCTCCACTCATCAACGAGTGGAGTCCACTCCTCTGCTGCGTGACATGGCAGTGAAGTTACCGGTCCTGCAGGGGCCACCCTGCTTTGTCCTCTAACCTGATAATGGAGGGCAAGATTACATTTCAGTAGGAAGTTAGTGGAAATAAAGATGTCAGTCTTTCTTCCATTATAAATTTACAGAATCCCTAGATTTTCTTTATAGACCATTTGGGGGTCCCAGGCTTCAGTTTAAAAGTCCTGCTAGGGTCCTGTATTTCTGAAGTAATGCCTGGTTATTCAATTTGCAGACTTAAAAAAAAAAGATTTATTTTATGTTTAATTGTGTGTATATGTGTGGGGATGTGTATGTGTGGGTATGTGTATGTGTGGGTATGTGTATGTGTGGGTACTGATATCTGCAGAGGCCAGGGGAGAGCATCAGATGACCTGGAGTTATAGGTTGTTGTGAGTCACTCAATGTGGGTGATGGGAACAAAACTTGAGTTCTCTGTAAGAGCAGTATAGGTGCTTAACTGTTGAGCCATCTTTCCAGCCCCAACTAGCAGACACTTAATAGACAGCCACTTAGCTCTAAGCTCAGGATCCACAGAAGAAAATACAAAAGATCAGGAAGACATGGATGCCCCCAACTGCAAACACTGTCAGGATCTGCTTTGTGCCTCCTGAAGTCCCTCCAGCATTATTATGAATTGTGATATCCACTGGCCTTTCTACCAGGATTTCTTTCTGGTGTTCTTACATAAATAACTGAAAACAAACAAGACACATCTTCATTTAAATTTATCAATACACAGACTTTGGAAACTGTGCATCAGAGCTAGGGATAAACACAGAGCCCTCCACATTTCTACCTTCCTCTGTGATCAAACCAGTCCTGCCCACCTAGATGTTTCACAGGGGTGCAGGGAGGCAGTTCTGTGACGTCAGTCCCTTGAAAAGATGGCAGTGCTTACCCAATTAGACCATGTACATCAATAGTCAATGTTTATGAGAAGGGACACAAGAGCCTACAGCAGCTGAGGGCACTGCAGACCCACAGGAGCACTCCTACAGAAGAGCATGCCACATGACAGACTGTCTGAAAATGCTTTTGTGACTTCTACTGCAGACTTCTACAATCAAGGCAAATATGGAACCTATACAAGAGGAAATATGGCAAAGCTCCACATCTCCTTGCTGGCAGACAGGCCCCGAGTAAACAGACGTGACTCACAAAGAGCTTCTGACACACTCGGAGATGCAACAGACATTTTAGGCCTGGGATTATTCTATTTTCGTCCTTATTGGCACTGGCTACCTGCAGTGCACACAAAGACATTGTGTGGCTTGCATCAAGTATAAACACACGAGTCAATGTAAACAAAATTCCTTTCTTATTAGTATCTAACATCGAAAACCTGAGGATAATCCTAAAGCAGGAATTGAAGTTCCAACTTGTTTATTATGAATGATCACACAAATTCAAGGAAATTGGAAAGACTGGTCTGAACCAGTAGAAAATAACTGCAGAAAGCTCAGAGCCACACATCCTAAGTTGCTTCTCAATCAGGCTATGTCCGTGGAAAGCTGGAGTGCTGTAGGTCTTTAAAAGAAGGCGGCATGATGGTACAGAGATGCAAATGAGAAAGAACACACGAATTTCCAAGAATGAGATTGTAGGCAGGAGGATCCCCATGTGTTTGAAGCCAACCTGGACTATACAGGAACTTCAGGCCAGTTTGGGCTACTGTCTCAAATTTTAAAAAATGATTAAAGCAAACCAAGAGTAGAACTGCTTTTAAAAAGGCTCCCCTTGGGGCTGGAGAGATGGTTCAGCAGTTAAGAGCACAGGCTGCTCTTCCAAAGGATCTGGGTTTAGTTTCCAGCACCCACATGGCAGCTAACAACTGTCCCTAACTTCAGTTCCAGGAGATCTCACTCCCCCTTCTGTCCTCCACGGGTATTACTTGCATACATGCAGACACATATATACACTCGTACACATACATTAAAAATAATAAAATACTTAAAAGGCACCACTTGAAAAGACTGGGGAGGGGGGTCTAGCTAATTGGTGTAGCACTTGACTAGCACGTGCAAGGCCTTTGGTTCAAACCCCAGCACTGAAAAGAGAAGTGGAGAGGGAGGAGAAGGTAGGGAGGAGGAAGAGGAGGAAAGGAAAAGAGAGAGGACGAGAAGAGGGAAGAGAAAGAAAAGAATGGGGAAGAGGAAGGGAGGAAGAAGAGGGTGAAAGGGAGGAGGGGGAGGAGGACGCGGAGAAGGGGGGGACGGGGAGAAAGAGGAGGAGAAAGAGAAGAGGGGGAAGGAAGGAATGGAAAGGCATCTCTTGTTTGAATAAACATTAGTAACAACATTAAATATTAACTTTTAAAATCATCATCCTTTGTGGGCAGTCCAAAGTGCCATGCCCTGGATGGAGAAGACTGAGAGACAGAGAGACAGAGACAGAGACAGAGAGACAGAGAGACAGAGACCGAGAGAGAGGAGCGAGGCCTCCCCTACTGTGGCTTGCCTGTCGGGTAGCAGCTCTGCCATCCAGGGTAACTTGTGGCAGCAGCAGGGCTGTGACTTCTCAAACACCAGCTCAGTGAGCCTTCACACAGCCATCAACTTTGGTTCACTCTTGCTATGTCTACATAAGTGAGTTGCCTAGCTGTCCTATGACCTCTGGCTTTAAACACAAACAAACTTGCTCCAAGTGCAAATGTATAAAAAAGTTTATAAGGAACACTTTGACGTTCTGGGTGGTTCAGATGAAAATGCTTGGTCCCCGCTACCTATTCAGACCAAGACCCCTTTACGCATGGCTGGCCCCCTACAGCCACATTTCTTTGGCCACCCTCCCATAGACTGCAAGCAAAGAACACAATGACCCACAGAAGATGTGATCTGGGGTCATGCAAGGAAGGACCGGCCATCACACTGCCCTGCCTACAGGAGGGGCAGCTACTTACGGAAGTATTTCAGTGTCTCTTCAATTTGTTCGGTTGTGAGGTCAATGTTGGCATCTGGAGAAATGAGAGGTGTGTGCAGCCAGTCATCGTGATCGTAGCCATAGATGGTGTCGGCTCTTAACTTGTAATGGGGCAGCTGCTCCTCCAGCAGGCTAATGATCTCGACTTCCGGAAGGTTGGTGCTGTTGCACACATCTGGAGAAAGGAAGATGGAGGAGTGAGAACAGAGCGCTGGCAGTGGCCATGCTGCTGGGGTTGGATCTGAGGCCTGTCTCTGGCATCAGCTCAGTCACCTGCAACCTGCAAAGCAGGCCAGGCCATGTCACGGATCTTTTCCTACTTGAATTCTACTCTCAAGTCTCGGAACTATGGAGGGGAAATGCCCCAGGGTACAGGGGTGCAGCTCGATAGTTGGTACAATTTCTAATGCTGAACAGGGTGACTATGGTTGACAACCAGTAAGTGTCTATTTCAAAATAATGAGGACTATTTACTTTGGAGGTTTGCAATGCAATGAAATAAATGGTGCAGTTTGAGGCAATGGACGAACCAAGCACTGTGATCTGATCATTACTTGCTACGTACATGTACTGAACTGTGACTTTGTACCCCATAAACATGTATCATTATTATGAGTCTGCACACACTATTTTTCATTTAGAACTCTCCATGCTAACTGCTAAGACCCACAGTAGCACCTACTGCTGAATACCCACTACCTTGGGAGGAAAACCTAAATTCTCAATCCTTCATCCTCCAAGCCCTTCATCCAATGTATTCAGCTGCTTACCCTTTCTCAAACATCCACATTTGAGTCAATTGATTCAATTTAACCAATGTGCTCAACTGATCTCTGTCCCTCTTTTACCACGTAAGTCATTCCCTCATCTAGAATCTGGCTTGCATTTAATTATGGATTCATCTGCCCACTCCTTCGATCAATCCATCCATGTCCCAAGTACCAGAGGCATAGGGGACAGAGAGAACACAGCCATCATGGGCCCAGTTTCACCACAGTAATGATCCCTCTTGCATGGGTCCAATAAAGACACCAGTGAGGGTTCGACCTCCCAGGCACAGCCAGACACCATTGATTCCCTGCCTTGACCCCTCAGAGTAGAATTAGTCTCCCCACTCTTTCCTTTACTCACACAGCATCTTATCAGAACCTCTGTTACTATGCTAGCAAATTCTACTTGCTGAGTATTATAGCATATAAACCATGTGGCTGTGAGATGGCGATCTCCACACACAGCCATCCTCCCTTACCACCTGTATCCCACAGCTCCTGTCCCAGGCTATGCTCAAATGGGGGCATGGCAAAGCCTAGCGTGATGTATTACTTTGAACTTCTGTACACTTGATGTCGTTGCTGCTGTGGTCAGATACTTGACAAGAAGCAACTTAAGGGAGGAAGAGCTTATTTTGGCCCACAGTGTGAGGGGACATAGTCCATCTTGGCGGGGAAGGTATGCTGGCAAGGGCATAAGGCAGCTGGTCACACTGCATCCACAGTGAGGAAACAGAGAGAGATGAACACTGGTGTTCAGCTTGATTTCTGCTTTGAATTCCATCCAGGACCCCAGTCCATGGACTGATGCCTCCCATTTTCAGGATATGTCTTCCCACATCAGTGAAACCTCTCTGGAAACATCCTCACAAACACACCCAGAGGTGTGCTTTCACAGTGATTCCAAACCCAGCCAGGTTGACAGAGAAGAGTCATCATCACCCAGTGTGAACCTCCTCACAGAAAGCCCCCTCAAGCAGGCCTTTTAACTAAACTATAACGACAGCAACATGACACACATAAGAAGGATGCAGACATTTATTCTGCAGCTCTCTCTATCCCATTGCTTATCCACAGGGAGAAACACAGAGAAGCCATTAAATCAATGTAATGGATTTCTGACCTCTGCCTGAGATCAGCCCATTTTGCAGAAAGCACTAGAGACTAATGATGGTAAATGGCTATGGGATCAGCAGGGGTCTTGTCAACCCAGAAACAAACCAAGCACCATGGTGGATCCTGCTGGATCAGAGAACACAGTGAACTTGGCTTTTCATTCTAGGAATGAAACTTCAGCTGGGAAACATGAGAAAGTAAGAATATACTGCAGTTGATTTTTATTTTTCCAACTTTTTGGGGGGTTTGGGGGTGAGAGAGGGTTTCCCTATAGGCCCAGATGGCATAGAACTCACTAGATACAGGCTAGCCTTGAACTCACAGAGATTCTGCCTCTGCCTCTGCCTCTGCCTCTGCCTCTGCCTCTGCCTCTGTCCTGCCCCTGCCCTGCCTCCCGGGTGCTGGGACTAGAAGTGGGTGCCACCACATCTGGCTCCAGAGTTGATTCTTAAGGAAGCGGGTTTGCTGTGCTTTGACTTGAGGCAGAAAATGAAGTTGGGAACCTAGAAGAAAGGGAGGATGGAGCCAAGATTCACCTCCCATCCCAGTCCAGGTACAAAGAAGAGGAGAGAAGGAATGCTGGAAAATGGAACCACCTGCCTCCATAGAGGACAAGGGGGGGAGGGGTACTGTGGAAACGGGGAAGGCTGGGGAATCCAATTAAATGGGAAGGGCTAAGCCCTGAAACACACGGGGAGATGACTGGCAGCTCTCAGAGGGAACAGCAGGAAGAGCCTGGGCAGGGCCTTACTGGAGACCCACAGGAGAGCAGTAGAGGGCTGGGGTCAAGGAAGTCACTGCCAGTTGGTGGCATCTGTTGGCTAAACACAGATCTGACCAAACCAGCATTCCACAGCCACTCCAAAAAAGGCAAGGCCTGCCTGTCTCTAGGAGGGCGGGCAGGGGACCAGCACAATCCCACATGACACACCCACACGACCGGCTGCCATCCTCTGCTGTCTCCACGCTGCTTGATGGTGGGGATGAGAACAGAGCCCAAAGGGCAAAATTTCCTCTAGGAATAACATATCATTTGTAAGCCTGCTGGTAGCTGCTCAAGTGCTGACATTTGACCTGTTCTTCTACGTTCTGGAGGCTGACCATCAACCTATCAACAGTATGGGTTCATGGAACCAAGAGATAACATTTTCCTTAAAGCAGATGGTGGTCAGTGAGATCAAGTATTGAAAGGTAGGGCTGGGCCAAAATGCCTTTTCGAAAAGTCAGGATATTTGACTTTTTGGAGTACAGCCAGTCATCTAGACATCAGGGAGGCCTAGAGAATTAGGACATAGGAGAAGCTTGTAGAGGCAGCCCTGGAACTCTCCACAACCTTGACTCTGACCTCAACACCAGAGGCAAAAGAGGAATTCTTGTGTGCTGAAGGGAGAAGACACCGAGGCCTGAGGCTGAGTAAAAGTAACATAAAGAGCCAGCCGCTCACTGCTGGCATTATCCTATTTGACGTACGGCTGAATGCAGGGCCACACAGAAAACACATTCCCCAGCTTTGCCTGCAAGAATGGCCCACAGGCCTGGTGGTCAGTACTGCCTGTCAGCTTGACAGGATCTAGAACCACCTAGGAAACAAACCTGTAGATATGTCCATGAGGGAGTTTCTAGATTGGGTTAACTGCCACAGGAAGACCCACCCTAACTATATCAACATGGTTCTATGAACTGGGTTTTTGGACTGAAAACAAAGGAGAAAGCCAACTGAACACCAGCACTGATTCCTCTTCTTCCTGACGACTGTAGAAACAATGTGACCAGCCATCTCACATTCCTGCCACCATGCCTTCCCCGCCATGATGGACTGCACTCTCAAACTGTGGGCAAAAATAAACCCTTCCTTCCTTGCTTAAGTAGCTTTTTGTCGGGCATCTTGTCACAACAAGAAGAAAAGTAATGAATACATATGCTTACCAGTAAGCAGGCCACATCCCTATCACCTGCCTAGCTGCAGAGGCCAGGCATCTTTAGCCATTTCTATCTAGGCAATGCCCATGGCATGGCCACAGCAACCCTGGATACCTGGACAAGCTGGTGAAGAAAGCACACCCAACCACGTTGCATGTAGACTTAAGAGAGGGGAGATGAAGGTCTACCTCATAGAAGTAGTGATTCATGAACAGTTCTGCCTCTGGTGAAGCAGCCAAGTCTCCCCCTGAGCCATCTTTCTTCCCAAGCTCAGCACCTGCTATTTTCTCCAGATTCCCTTCAGTTAAGGCACCCCAACCTCTTGTCATTCTCTAAGCCTGTTTCTTTACAAATCCGTTTTATACCAGCTATTTTAGCTGCCTCTCGAAATGTCTTTCACTCTCCATCCCACTGCACCCTGAAATGTCACTCAAATGTCAGCCTGTATTTACAAAGCCTCGCCTGACCAATCCCCTCTGCCTCCCACACTGCTCAGAACAGACCCAATTATGCAATGACGCCAAGCAGGGTTTTCTCTCTTATCTCTTCCGCACTAGCCTAGAGCCCCTCAGGAAAAAGTGCTCAAGAGTCACCAGCCCAGCCTCCAACCCAGTCCTTAAGGTCTTGCTGGACAACTCAGAAACATGGATGAAACAAAGGAAGGGCAAGGCATCCAGGCAGTAGGCATCGGTGATCCACCCCCTTCCAACCAGAGTTAAAGTGCCAGCTTCAGTATGCAGGAAGTGTAGCCATCTAGTAACAAGGTCACTCCATGTCCCCAGGTCTTTGTCCAGCATGGAGGAAAGCACCGTGGACCAGTGGAAGTTCCCTGAGTCCTTGGCAAACACTGAGCCCATGCTCAATAATCTCAGGGCACCATTCTGGAAGCAGCAGGACACGACAGCTTCAGAGGTACAACCCCTTCTAGGTGTCCTCCAAGGCACAAGGTTTGGGGTTACATGACTTTTAAAAGGAGCACATTCCTCAGAGCTGCCTGGAAAGCAGGAAAGCATACTGGAGCCTGCTGGGTACCCCTGGGATCTCAGGCTTCAGGGGCGGCTCTGATCATTTTCACAGATTCAGACTGGATCCACACCCTCAGAGGAAACTACAAAGAGGCCCCTCTACCTAGGGATTTTCCAAGGTGACCTACCAGGTGCCTGAGACACACTTTCTTACTAAGGACAGAGGCAATGGCAGCTCTAAATTAGTGCCCAGAGAAACTTAGAAGTCAGGGGCTTCAGGATGAGGGACCCTCCTCCTCTGCTAAGCATTTAACTGTTCTAAGAAGCAGACACCGCCAGATGGGACAGTGGAGTGTGTCCCTAGGATTTTGGACCGACAGCCCATGTGCCATGGGGGAGCTGGAGGGCTCTGGGCCCTGAGAACAGAGAACTAACTGCAGATGTCAGAGGCCGAGTCCACAAACACCCTGACCACTCCGCAGGTCTGAAGACCCGAGGGGACAGCCAGGAGTGGGAAGGAGAAGATGGACAAAAGAGGAAGAGCTTGCTAGGTCTGAGAGAACGCTAGCAAAAACAGAGGAAAAGAAGGGGACAGGAAGAGGAAGTCAGGGAGGAGGAAGAGGAGGAACGGGAGGAAGCCAGCATAACACTGCCACCTGCTGGACAAGCCAGCCCAGAGCAGGGCTTTGAGAGTCTGTACACAGTCTGGAAGTTCCTCAAAACTCTGGAAATGAACCTACCTACCATAGACCAGCTCTACCACTGCTGGCTGTTTACCCCAAAGACTCCAAAGCCACACATCACAGGGTTACCTACACCCCAGTGCCTACCGCAGCACTATTCAGGATAGCTAAGTCTCAGAACCTGCCAAGATGCCCATCAACAGAGAAGCAGATAAAGAAAGTGTGGCTTGTACACACAATGGAATTCTCTTCAGTCATGAAGAAGAATGAAGTTATGTTGTTGGCAGGAAAATAGACACAACTGGGAACAATCATATTAAACAGTTACGCCAGTCTAAGAAAAATACCAGGTTTCCTCCGATTTGTGGCTACTGGATTTTAAGTCAAATATGTACAGATAACAGGAAAGGTGAAACAAAACCGTCTAGACTTTCGGGGAACTAAGGGGATGAATGGGAATGGAGAAGGGAGGGAAGGAGGGCGGTGGAGCATGGCAGGGAGCCGTGCTCAAAGTAAACGGGGTACACTCAAGAAAATGGCTGTGCGCAACCCTCTATCGTAAGTCTGGAGAAAGGGACCCAGCCCTGGCCTGCCCACACCCTGTCTTGTTAGCCCCACACCAATGGCACCTTCACCTGTCCGAGACTCGAGACTCGGCGTCTCTATCTGTAGAACAGCAGCATGAGAAAGGTGCTCTTTGTCCACCAGAAATTTCTCCAGTTATATCAGGGGTCACATGATGTAAGCTCTGCCCACGAGGCAGTCACCACCCACAGCTCTTCCCAGTCCCACACAGAGCGGCCCAGGTCCTCCAAATGCTGACTTCCACTGAGACTCAGGATTTGATTTTTAAACAAAGTTCTCTGACTTCTTTTTTAATTTTTAAAGTTACATTTACTTATTCGTTTATTTCGGGTGGCACATGTGACAGTATGCATGTGGAGGTCAGAGAACAACTTGTGGAAATCAGTTCTCTCCTTCTATCGTGTGGCTCCCAAGGATTGAACTCAGGCTGTCAGGCCTGGTGGCAGGGGCCTTTACCCACTGAGCCATCTCGCTGGCCCCCAAATTCCATGATTTCTAAATGCTAGACTAATTTGGAATTTTTAAGCACCCATGGGCCAAATTAAACAAGTCTGTATGCAGGAATTTCTCATACAGCTACTTCAGCTTGGGCTTTGGGAGAACATTGTGGGCTATGTGAAAAGGTAAAAAGCAAGGAATGACAGTCATCAGACAGGGCCAGACTGCAAGGGCTTATCTACCACCTTTCCTCCCAATCCCCACCCCACTCCACTTCTTATCTACCAGGAGTCCCTGAGGCCATAAGGAAAATGAATGAGGAGCCAGCCTGGCCCTAGGACTGAGTCCTAGGAAGAGCCAGATGGAGGCAGCAACCCTTTCCCTGGCCTGGTACCCTTGACAGTGACTGGGAACAGCAGGACAGTGTCAAAACCTCACCGGACCCTTCACCTACTCTGCCCTTGTCCATGCTTCCTTACAGACCTTGATACTGATTCACTCTCTGAGCATTCTAAGGATCAAAAGATACAGATCCAGAGACATGTACAAGCCAGCAGTGTAGGAGCCACATGCGACACTTTGTAACTGGTATCAGACAGATGATCTAGAACATTCTCATGGGGTCATGTAATTTGGGGACTTACCTAAGCTCCTTCGGGAACCCAGTTTCCATCATTTGTTTGCCCAGACAAGCTCTCACTACATAGAGTACAACAGGCTGGTCTCGAACATCTTCTGAGTTGCTGGGGTTACAGGCCTGTGTTACCACACCTAGCCATTGCTGTTTACCTCATATTCCACAAGTTACAAGGGAACTATGAGAGCAAGATATACTAGTCCAACCACCCCAGGCAGTGGAAGAGAACATGGGCCAGGAAGGCTGTGGTACCACACAGCAAACCAACCTGGACCCCAGGCAGGAACAGCAGACAGAAGCAGGCATGACCCTCCAAGGTTCCTCTGGTGTCTGGGTAACTTCCAGAACCCATCCTTCTAACCAGGAAACTTCTTTAAAGTTCTACTGGACTTGAAACCAGGAACACAGCACGTTAGCTCCCTGACTAGCAGGAGCCAGGAGCAAGCTCAGAAGTGTATATTACAGGCTAGGAAAGCAAGAGCTTCCAGAAGAGGAGACCAAGGCCTCAGAGCCTCAGGGTGATAGGTAAGCCACAGGCTGAGCAGTCACCAGAGGGAAGCCCCACCTGCCCTGTAGGGTTGGTCAGGTCAAACTCAGCCCCAGAAGGCTGCTCTGTATCTAGGGCTCTCCACTAATGAGGGGGAGAGCATGCCATCACCAGCAAGGAAGGGCCCCAGAACACTGGAAGAACCTGGCATGTGAAAAAGAGCAGCAGCATCAGTGTAGACTCACCCAGACTGAAGTCTGGTATCAAGCTGCCACTCATCAGGCAGTCCCTCTCCATTGGTCACTGTCTCTGTCTCTCTGTCTCTGTCTCTCTCTCTCTCTCTGACTCTCTCTCTCTCTCTTTCTCTCTCATACACAGACAACACACAAATGCAAACACACACACATGAGCACACAGACTCCTAAGATACATACCCCCACCAAGAAGCTGAGCGGAGACAGCCAGTCCACCCACTCAGGCACATTTAGAAACAGGTCTCCAGTATGAGGCTAAAGGGCGATCTTGGGCAACTGAATATAGCATGGTCCAAGTAGGCATGTCAGTTTGTTGTGCAACAAGAGCAGACAGGAAAAGCAGGTCAGAGGGAAGAAGGAGGCTGCTGTAAACCTTCCAAAATGCCTAGCGCAAAATCCATGCTTCTTAGAAACCTGGGCTCCCATGGCGTACACAGAACCCCTCAAAGCGTCCCATACTGATGACACCAAGGCTGCCTTATTCTGGTCAAGCATATGCTGTGATGCCCACACAAGATGCAATTGGCTAGTGACACATTTCCCAGGATGCAGCCCTGTTGCTAGGCAACACATGGTTGCATGACTGTTCACTAACATCCAAAATGTTAAACATTTGATGAAAAAAATAAGTAAAAAATGTTATCAGTTTATGAAAACTTAAAAATATATGAAATGGGGGCTGGGGAGATGGCTCAGTCAATAAAAGACTTGTCTTGCAAGAACAAGGACACAAGTTCCATCCCCAACACCCATATAAAGAGTCTGGCATGGTGCTGTGTACTTGTCACAGCAGCTGTGGAGGCAGAGACATGCAGGTCCCTGGGACTCACTAGTCAGCCAGCCTAGTCTACTTGGTAAGTTCCAGGTCAGCGAGAGACCCTGCCTCAAAAAAAAAAAAAAAAAAGATGGACAGCAGAGCCTGCTGTATAGCAGCTGTGAGGTGGTGCTCTGACTTACACACACACACACACACACACACACACACACTACCAACACATGTACATACATACCATACAGGTACACCTACATGCACTCATGTGCACAATGTGTAGAAATACACATGGAAGAAACAATTAAGAACACCCAAAGGAATGAATCACTATCGGGAAGGTGGTTAACACCAGAGGAGAAGTGGCTGGGAGGATGGGAACTCACATCAAACCTGCCATTCCATTGCCACTGTCAACACCGCCCTCCGCCACCAACACGGTGCCTACCCCCCAACCTCCCGCCACCGGAAAACCGCTGGACAGTTCCTCAGTAAGTTACCATTGTCACATGGACCAGCAATTCTACCCCTGACTCTATACACACCAGGGCTGAAAACAGGGGTTCAAAGGGAAAATGTATGCAAGGGTTGGAGAGATGGCTCAGCAGTGGTTAAGAGCACTGGCTGCTCTTGCAGGAGATTTGGATTTAGTTCCCAGAACCCACATGGTGGATAACAACTACCCATAACTCCAGTTCCAGGGGACCAAATACTCTCTTCTGGCCTCTGCAGGAATTACATGCACAGGTGCACTATCACATGTAGACAAAACACTCATACACATAAAAAAAGTACATATTTCAAAAGACAGAAAGAAACCAAATGCAAGTATTCACAGCAGCATTATTCACACGGCTAAAAAACAGAAATGTCCACGGAATTAAGAACCGATAAATGAAATATAAAAGACCAAAACAATGGACTGTTATTCAGCCATAAACAAGGAATGTAGCGCTGACATGAGTTCTAACATGAATGAGACATAAAAGCACGTGACAAGAAAGAAGTCAGTCGCAGTGTACACAAGTAATAAGTTCCGTTTGTAGGAGTCGCCCAGACGAGCTCAATTCATTCTAACAGAAAGCAACCTGGGGACTGCCGGGGGCTAAGAGAAAGGGCTGAGGGGTGCAGCTACTAATGGAGGAAGCGTCCCTGGGGGAGGGGTAAAAAAATCTTCTGCAACTACACATCAGTTGTTTGTACAACATTTTGAATGTGCTAATGGTACAGAATTAAAGGCTGGGGCCTTGACTAGCATGCATAAAGACCTAGGTTCAAGGCCACCAATGTAAAAAAAAGGAAACCAAATAGCACAGATAGTATCTTTAAAAGGATTCACTGATAAATGTTATACGTATTTTAATACCATTTATAAGAAGGTTCTCTTTTCAAAGACAGTAATAAAATACTAATACACACAAATTGAATGGCTGTAATCAAAAGGCAAACAAGGGGCTCAGGACATGACTCAGACTCTGTGGTTAAATAAATCACTTGCCTTGCAAGCATGAGGACCAGTATTCTGATCCCCAAATCCAAGCAATGCCCAGTTGGCATGGCAGCGGCCTGCCTATAATTCAAACTTCACAAAGTAAATGGAGGCAGAAGACCCCCAGAGCAAGCTGGTAGCAAGGTTAGTCATCAATGAACTCTGGGTTTGATTGAGAGACCCTGCCTGGGGGTGGAAAAGCAATGGAGGATAATTCCCAACAACAGCCTCAGGCCTCCACGTGCACATGCCTGCATGTGCAAGAACCCCTACACACACAGGCTACACACAGACTACACACACAGGCTGACACATCCAAACAAGCACACATCTCTCTCTCTCTCTCTCTCTCACACACACACACACACACACGAAAAGGAGGAGAAGCAAACAATACAAGAAATTTGAAGACATAAACGCACAGACACTGTGAATAGAAATGAGAAATAAGCAGTTTACCAGCACAAATCTGTAAATAGACTTAAAAAAAAACTGGATCCCACACTCACAATGGGTGGGTTTATGGTAAGTATATTAGACTTCTGTTAAGCTCTCTTTATTTGTGTTTACTCACCCTTAGCTCCGGTCAATTACTTAGGAAATGGTCTGGCATCAAAATTAAAGCTGAGTCCAATGATACAGCAGAAAACCCAGCTCACTGGCGCTCTCTTGCCTTAAGTTCACAGGAACCCCTCCTGACCTACGTATGCAGGGTCTCTACCCACAGAGCAAGCAAGCAAGGCCTCAGTCAACATGAATTGGAGTCCCCACATTCAGTTCTGTGAGTCTCCAATACCTGGAGGCCACACTTGATCCACAGGCCATGGGCTTGGTCCCCAAGATGTACCCTACAATCTCAGATATCAGTACCGAGCCCAGATACCTTATCTGTGCTTCTGACTTACGGACCTCTCACAACTCATTTCTTGGGTTCAAGGAATTTGCTTCAATGGCTCACATGACTCCCGGGAACACTCACCACGGCTTAGGAGAGGCACAGATGAAGCCACACACAGGGGAGGTCTGTCGGAAGGGGTGCGATGATCCTGCGGCCTCTCTGGGATGGTTCCCTTCTGGAACCCCCATATGCTCAGCTACTAGGAAGCGCTGCAAACCTTGGCTTGCGGCCCACACACAAACATGGCTGAAGCATGGGTAGATGTGCGGAAACAGGACTGGGCAGAAAACCAGTGGGGACCGGCAGGGCCTGTCTGCTCAGATTCCTCAGCCTTTGACCCCGAGGGTGGGGGTGGAACCCTCATGAAATAGGGTATCTACTTTCTCCACTCAAAAAGCAGGGGAGGCAGATTACATCTTTTGTCCCTGCTTTGGGGAAGATTCCAGCAGAGATCAGTAAGTACACGAAAAGGCCAGCGGCAGGCAGGGTGGCTGTCACCAAGGGAGGGAAAAGCAATGGGAGATGAGGCTGGAAAGGCCACAGCACCTGACTCCACTCAGGAACAGAGGCCACTGCACCCAGGAGCATGGAGGTTATAGCACTCAGGGACACAGAGGCCACAGTGAGGAATCTGCATGGAGAATACACTCCATCTGAGTGCCACGGCCAGAATCAAGGATTAAGCCAGCCACTGGCTGCAGTTCGGACAGGGGGAAGGGGCTGGGAGATGGAGGGCTGGTGAGGCGGCTCCTGTCACAAGCCAGGTAAGAATCAAGGGTGGCTCAGGCTGGGGCTCAGCAGTGGAAAGGGGGCTGACTCAGGACACCTCATAAAGGGAGCAATCGTACTGCCACACCTGGTTTATGCTGGGTTAGAACCCAAGGATTCCTATATGCTAGGTAAACACTCTACCAGCAGAGTCTCATCTCCAGCCCCACACACTGTATTTTTATTTCTTTGTTTTTGGATTTTTGAGACAGGATCTCCCTGTAGCCCAACAAGTTTAAAACTCACTATGGAGACCAGGCTAGCCACCTGTCTCCCCAAGAGCTGGGATTAAAGATGTATACCACCATGCCCAACCATGACATGCTGTTTGGAAAGTATGTTCATACCAGAAAACTATGCCAATATATAAAAATTACTATACTAAAGTTCTTAATAATTTTTTAAAACCAATTGCATTTCTCCAACAGTTTTTGTTTTAATTATACAGGGACAGAAGTGGCCCTGGTAAGCAGCATTAGAACAGCTTACAGTACTTTTTTAAAGGCATTGTTAGCTGGGTGTGGTAGTGCACACCCTTTAATTCAAGCACTTGGGTAGTTGAGGCAGAAGGATCACAAGTTCTATACTAGCCTGGGCTACATAGTAAAGACAGGGTGATGTACCCTGTCTCAAAGGGTGGATTGCTCACTGGCACCCACTGAGGTGTTGGAAGTTATCTAGAAAACCAAGGCCACTTGGGTTAAGACTCCCGAGGGAGAAAAAAAGAGCAGGGTCAGAAGTATGAAAGTAGGAAGACCCTTTGCTAAGCAGCTTCAAAACACAGACTACACAGAGCACACCCCCTGCCGGCCTAGTGAGCTTTCTTCTCTTGTTTACTTTCTTAGCTGGGTTGTCATGTAAAGTCATCTAAAGAGCTACCGCACCATGTCTTCAGTGACAACACTGTCCACAGAGGCCACAGTCCCTGAGGGTGAGGCCTTCCAGAAACAGGAGTCACAGGCTGCTACCTGGATGGGTTTGACAATGGCCTACAACCTGATTTCTCCCGGAGCAGACCAGGACAGAGCAGCTTTCCCAACAAAGCTGCCAGCCTTTTCTATATGTGTGTGGTTTGCCATCTTTAACTTATTATCTATCTATCATCTACCTATCAATTATCTATCATCAATCATCTATCTATCACTCTTCTATCACCTGTCATCTATCTAGTCTATCTATCTACATGTGTATCTAGATAAATACATAACTAGATAGAAAGGTCATCTATTTTTTTATAGCAGTGACGTGGAACAAGCGGTTTCCTCACACCGTGGGGCACTGCGTCTTGATTTCTGCATTTGGACCTATCTTCCCTTTCCCTGCCCTCTTTCTCTTTCATGAGGCAGAGAATCAGGAGACAAAGGACCCCAAGATTTGCATTCTAGTTCCAGCCCCTTTGAAGATGCACCGTGGCTTCCCTCCTGCTGAGGAAGGCCCGGCCACAGCCCTGACCCTGTCACACTGTGCCCACTGGACTCAGATACAACATACCACCAAAATCTGTCCACTCTCATCAGCCCTGGCCCACCTTAAACAGAGGCAAAAGATATACATATATACATGCACACATGTACACACACAGTTAGTACCTTACATCCATAGCTAGACCATACTCCCTCTGCACCAAGCCTGTGCCAACACTGGAATTCTGCATACCACACCTTCCCTTACCTAAAACTCCCCCATTTGCCTCAGATCCCAGCCTAGTGTCTTCTGGACTACCTTCACAGGAAAGCCAGGCAGAAGATGACCCAAAGTGATTCTACCTCATGACCTGACACTTTCTACCAAAGGTCAATTTGTCATCTTTTATGGGCCAGGTGACTGATGACCAGCTGGGTGCTCAGGTTGGAGTCATTCTCCTCTACAAATGCTGAAGAACAGAATTCTTCAAAAACATCTCTGTGCCTATTCTGGACAAGGTAACCTTTTCCAGCACCCTGTAGAATGGCTAGCACCTTCTCTGGCCAGCTAGACAGGCCTGGTGGTTTGCCAAAAGGAGCCCTCCCTCCAGTCACCGACATGGGTGAGGCAAGCTCTGATGTTCCAGTTCCATCTCTCCTGAGTTTTAAAGGCCTGTCTATGAGAGGGCAGAACTAAAACCTGCCTGTGAAGGTCAAGGAACAATGAAATCTGACATGGGTGCTGGATGACATCTTGAACTAGAAAATCAGTTCTGGCTGTCTTTGGCTGAAGGCAGTGATTCTCCTGCCTCCTGAGGGACATGTGACAGCTGGAAGGTGGTGTGGTCAGCCTCCAGTGGGCAGAGGCCAGTAATGCTCCTGAATGTTCTAGAGTAAACAGGACAACACAACAAAGGATCTCAGGTTTAGATGATAACAGGGCCCAACTTGAATGGACATTAGTAACAACAGTGCCATAGGAAAATGGCTCTGGACTAGATGAGAGCCCTGGGTCTGAGCTTACCTTCTAACATTAGTCTGCATGTCACAGCTGTGGAAAGGTTAGCCCTTGTACTTGGGAAACATCTACCAAGCAGCTGCAGACATCAGGTCACACCATCTACAACTGACTTCCAAAAGGTGGAGAAAGGGAAAGTGTGACAAAAGGTCAGCACTGCGGACACTAAGCTGAACTACGTTTGGAATCCATTTCTAAATCTAGAATCATCTTTTTAAATTAAAAGTACTTTGGACCAGTGAGATGTCTCATCAGGTAAAGGTACTTACTGCCTGCCAATTCAAGCCTGAGGACCTGAATTGATTCCCCAGGACCCACATAAAGACGAAAGAAGGGACCCAACTCTACAAAGCTGTCCTCTGATCTCTACATGTATGCTGTGTCAAATGTCCCCACCCTACTACACACAATAAAACTAAAAGTACACTGAGGTTTGAGAGATGGTCTAGTGGGTAACATGCTTGCTGCATAAACACAAGAACCCGGGTATGGATCCGTAGCACCCGCGTAAGAGGCAGGCAGGGAGCATGAATCACGGAGCACTAGGGGAAGGGACAAGCAAACCCTGGGGACTCACTGCCAACCAGGCTAACCAAAGCCGTTCAGTTTAAAACCCTGAAAATAAAGTGGAGAAGTGGTGAAGAAAAATACCTGATGGCAACCCGGGCCTCCACACATGCCTGCATGGGTAAGCACATAGAGCAGACAACATACTTTGAGCTGAGTTTGGTGGCTCATGCGTTTAATCCCAGCACTCTGGAGCTGAATCTGGAGAATGATTCTAAATTCAACATCAGTCTAGGCTACACAGTGAGCTCCAGGCCAGCCTTGGCTACAGAGAAAGACTCTTTTAAAAAAACAGGCTGGAGAGATGGCTCAGTGGTTAAGAGCACTGGCTGCTCTCGCAGAGGACCCAGGTTTGGTTCCACTACCCACACAGCAGCTCACAACCATCTGTAACTCCAGTTCCAGGGGATCTACCAACTTCTTCTGGCCTCTACAGGCACTGCATTTACATGGTATACATACATACATGCAGGCAAAAACACTCATACACATAAAGTAAAAATTAAAAATATTGAAAAACAAAATTTTTTTAAAAGGTACTTTCGTATTCTTCAACCACAGAAGTTAAGAGCCTGATGTGAATGACCCTGCCAGTCAGCATGCCAGGGTCACACATCCTAAGACAATGTCCTAAGAAAGCCTGTCACAGGCTCAGGAAAGAGACGATGAAGTGCCCCAAAGCACCCAGGCTCCAGCACTAACGCCAAAGCCAGTTTGAAACTCTCTGTTCTGCTCCCTTTACCTTCACTTCCCCGGGTCTTAGAGAAGTCACTTCTGCAGAGAAAGAGCTGCAATAAGCAACAGCCATCCTCCCCAGAGCCCTGCTCCCTGCTCCAGTGGCCCCCAAATCCCCAAGCTAGAGAATGAACTGCGGCCTCCATCTGCATCCATATCCGCACAGCCTGACTTGCAGACTGGCCGCCCGTGTCTGCCACGGTCAGAGCACCAGATCACTACCTGCACTTGTGAAACTTCCAAAGTGTGCCAGTCTGACCCATAACCACCACTGCCTTGCCTTTGTGCTGTCTTACTTTATTCACTGTAGAATTTGCACTTTATTATTCACATTATTTCTGATCCTTTATAATTTCCCATGTCCTTTCATAGACCTGGTGGTATTCAGAGTGTGTCTGTGGGCGGCTGTACCTTTTTGTTTTACCCGAGGATGACTCCCCTTTATTGCTGATATGCATGAGGGCCCTGTAGGGGCCCCTTCCCTGCCAGCCATGCTGCATTTACATTCCCCAGTAATAATTTCCCCTGCAATAGCAGAGCTGGGCTGTGAGCACACAGACTGCTGCAAACAGGCCTCTGCTGTGCTATGTTGGCTCCCAACACAGCTTGTACTGGATGAGGGTGTCAGGCCAGGAATATCCTCCCTTAGGCAGGAGAGAGGAAGACTCCACTTCTTGGCCTTTCAGTCTTATCATTCTTGTTTGAAAGGCTTTTTTTTAAAAAAATAGGGTCTTATTATAGCCCAGGCTGGTATGGAACTGGCTACATTCCTCCCAAGGATGACCCTGAATACCTGACTGTCTTCCCTCAGCTTCTCAAGCAACTGGGATTATCGGGGTATGCCATTATACCCACTTTCTGGATTGTTGGGCCAGAAGAGGGCATCGGATTCCCTGGAACTAGAGTTACAGACAGTTATGAGTTGCCCAGTGTGGGTTCTGGGAACCAAATCCAGGTCTTCTGAAAGAGTACCTAGTGCTCTTAACCACTGAGCCATCTCTCAAGCCCTCCCTGCCCCCAACTTTCTTATGTATCACAAGCTGGCCTTGAACTCACTATGTAGCCAAGGCTGGCCTTGAAATCCGGAGACTCCTGCCTCCACCTCCCAAGAGCTGAGATGATAGGCCTGTGTCACCACATCCCACTGTTGTTTTAAAGAAATTTAAAGCAAGCTCTAACTCCCAGGGTTCTTCCTATAGCAGCACCTGACCTGGTCCCAGGCTCCCAGAAGGCCAGCTTTCCTGTCCCCGCTTTTCTCCACTAGCCTGTGATGCTGCCGTGGCCCCGGTCAGGACAGCTGCTGCCTGCTTACTCTAAGTATTCTGGTTACTAAGTTGTATAACTCCTGCTCATCTGTGTGTCCAAATCTGTAAAACACACATTTTTCAAGAACAAATATACTGCGTTATGATGCAAATCCCTGTATGAAGTTTAATTCTGTAAGCTCACACTGGTGGACTTTCTTTGTTTGCATTACTGAAGATGGGACTCGGAGCCCTACACCAGCCAGGCCAGCGCTCTATCACTAACCACACCCCAGGCCTCAGCTGCTACCTTTATAATTCTGTTTCATGCCTTCCCCATCTCAGTTGTATTAAAAATATTCATTGATGCTTTCTTCCTTGGCTATGATGGATTCATTTTCATATTTAATTCATCTTCGAATCATCTGGACTTCACTGGCCTTAAAGGAATTCAACCGGGAACGAGCTGTAGTTTCTAGAGTAAGAACACAGTGGTAAAACAGAGAGCATTCATGGAGTGCCACTGTACCTACTGACACGATTACCTCACCGAATCCTCCCAACAGCTCTAAAAGGAGACTCCTATTGTCCTCCAGGACATAGAAGATGAATATACTAGAGCACAGGGAGGTGACGCAAGCAGGCCCATATCACACAGCTAGGATGCAGCAGATTCTGGTTTCCCAACGAGCCTGGTCCCAGAGGCTACCGTCCCAAACCATCATCCACGCAGCCCCTGGCCCCATAAGCCCCTTAGAGCTCCTCAGAACTCTATGAACTTTTCTCCCACTCCAAACTTCTACCCTTTCCAGATTTTTTGAGAATTCCTTTAATACTGCCCATAGCAAAAGTGAGTCTTTTTGACTCATTCTGAGACTGTGTCTCCAACCAGGAGCTCCACAGTCACATCAAACATGATGGATCTTATCATGCTTTGTGGTACCCCAGCGTATGGAGGCTGTGTGCCCCTCAGCCTGTAGAGATTGTGTCCCTTAGCCTATGGAGACTATTCCTCAGCCTGTCAAGGCTGCACGCCTTAGACTGTGGAGGTTTTGTTCCTCGGCTATGGAGGCTGTGCACTCACCCTGTGCAGGCTTTGTCCTTCTGTCTGTGGAGGCTTTGTCCCTCAGCTTAGGGAGGCTGCTTCCTCAGCTGTCTTTTGCCTTGTGGAATATGTGCTTCCAGATTCTGAACTTCCTCCCACTGTACCAAGAATGGAGGGTACCACGGAGTCCAAAGTGGCCTCCAGTTATGAATGACCTCCACCACTTACCCATGATGCTTTGCAACTCTGTTCTTTTCCTCTGCAAGTTATTGATGTAAAAATGAAGAACTACTGGTTTTTGAAAGCTCATGTCATACTTTTAATCTTGGTCCAGGAGGTGTGGTGGATAGGACTATCCACTTTCCTTGCTAGTAAAGTCCTGAGCCTTATGGGAAAACTTAGACACCCCACTTCTACCTCCCACAGCAAAACATGACCATGAGGCTAAGTTCTGGCCAATACGACAGAAGCAATGCTCTGCAGCTGTAGACTCTAGGGATGGCTGGAGCTTCAGCAGCCTCATTAGACATGAGGTGACCTTAAGGGTGAAAGCAATAATTCATATGGTAAAACTGAAGAAAAGAGGAGCCTGGGTCCCCAAGGACACAAGGCCATACCAGCAGCACAGAGCCTTTTTCTGAACCTCGTGTGTGTGTGTATGTGTGTGTGTATACCTGTTCTTATGAATGCATATGGGTACATACATGTACAGGTGCATATACAGAGGTCAACCTTGGGTACCTTCCTCAGTCACCCTCCACCTTGTTTTCTAAGACATGGTTTTCATTTTTACCTGGATATCATGGATTAGGCCAAATTGTCTGACCACCAAACCAGAGGCATCCGCTGCTTCTGCCCCGCCAGCACTGGGATTACAGGCATGGAACTAACACAGCAGTGTGTGTGTGTGTGTGTGTGTGTGTGTGTGTGTGTGTGTGTGTGTTAATATGGGTTTTAGGGATCAAATCAGGTCCTCATGCTTGCACAGAAAGAACTTTGCCAAGTGAGCCATCTCCAGCCCTCAACCTCTTTTGCTTGAGAAAAGATTAAATAGCATCAGGTGAAGCCGTGATTCTATCCCACCAAGTTTGATCTTTACAAATATCCTTTAAATGACTTGGAAGTAAACCTGGATTTTCCCAATGACCCATAACAAAAACAGGATAACTGCTTGTGAGTCACCTAACCCATCCCATTCCACCTCCTGAGCTGTACTGTGATAACACAGGGGCTCAGATCAAGTTTATTGTTTTCAAATCATTTACTTTTACACTTAAAGTTGATTTCTGTTGTCCAAAACCATTGTTTCTGTGACATGACTCTGATTTCAAGACAGCCTCAGCAGAGCTGAGGATGTGACTCAGTTGGTAGAGTAACCGCCTAGCATTCACGAAACCTCATTCTCCAGTACCACTTGTGCTCGGTCTGGTGGCACATGCCTGCAAGCTCAGAAGCAGGAGGTAGAGGAAGGAAGATCACAAGGTCAAGGTCATCCTCAGCTATAGAGAGAGATGGGGGCCAGCCAGGCTCCATAAGACTCTGTCACAAAACAAAACTACCACCTGAGCAGCTGATAGAGTTCAGGCCCACACCCTTTCCCATCCTCTCCGCCCTAGTGTGGGCTCTGACTGGAGCACCATGGGAGTTGGCTAGCTCAGGGACATGCTCTAGAAAGCTTTATCTGCTTGATAACATTGAACAACACTGAGAAGGCACAGTGCCAGGGGTAATTCCACCACTCAACACGCTCCCCTGCTTTACTGTTAGCCTACATTGTTTCCTACACAGGAAACTCTGCTTCTAAATGCACAATAGTAGTAGTCTCAAAACATCAAGTGAGATCATCTGGATATTAAAAGATTATTTCTACAGCCTGACAATAGGCAGCTAAACACAACAGACCCATAGAACTACTGAACCACGGTGACCCAAGCCCATGTTATTTGAACTAGGTTTCAAATGGGCATCATCTCAGAACTCAATACATGGCAAAGGAAGGCTTGCTACCAAGCAGAATAGTATGCGACAAAATGCAAACGTTTTTTGTTTAGTATATTTGTGTGTGTGTGTGTGTGTGTGTGTGTGTGTGTGCAGGCATGTATGTGAACATGCATGTGGAGGCCAGGGGGTCAACCTCAGCTGTCATTCCTCAGGTGCCATCCACCTTTTCTAAGACAAGGTGGCCTGCAGCTCACCAAGCAGGCTAGGCTGGTTGGCCTGAGAGTCTTAGGGATCCACCTGCCTCTGCCTTCCCAGGCTTGGGACTGGAAGCAAATACCACCATGCCTAACTTTTACACACAGTTCTGACCATTAAACCTAGATCTTCTTTGTAAGCACTTGACTAAGTTGCCTTCCCAGACTAAGGGACAATTTTTTAAAGTTTGTTTTTTTCTAAAAACAGTTGTTGCTTCTTGGAAATTTTCGTACGATGTATTTGATTACATCCAGACCTCGCACCCATCTGCACACCACCTTACTACAACCTACCCTGGCTTCCTGTCCTCTATTATTATTTTTCTTTTTTTAAAGGCCTACCAAGTCCAATCTATGTTCTCCAAGTCCTTCTGCTATGGTCTATCCCTTGAAGTCTGGTCAACTGACCAGGTATCACACCAATAAGAAAAACTGACTCTCCCTCTCCCACCAGCTCTGATTGCCAACAAATCCTCAGCTAAGGCTGGGGCTTCTTGCTCACCTCCTCATCCATGCTGGGATTTTGTCTGGCTTGGGCTTGCACTAAGGGTGAATTTTAAAGTCATTCCTTAGGTCTGGAAAGATGGCTCAGAAGTTAAGAACACACACTGCTCTTCCAGAGGACCCATTTTTGGTTCCCAGCACCCACAATGGGTGGCTCACAATGGCCTGTCACTCCAGATCCTGGGGAATTTGATGTCTCTTGTCACCCCAGATACCTGCACTCACATGCACATGTCCCACCCATGTATACACATAATTAAAATGTCCCACCCATGTATACACATAATTAAAATAAATCTTAAAAAAAAATACTGCCCTGGTACCACAGTCACTTTGTGGGAGGGTCAGGTACAGGCATGGTATTTATGAAACATGCATTTGAATGCCACCTACCCACCCCTACTCTGCCAGCCCAGGGAGATTGTGAGCCCTGACACAGACAATGGAGGGAAAGTCAGAGATTCCTGAAAACATATTCAACATGCAGTCATCCTGCAAGACAGACTGGGGGGCGCAGCTAAAGGGTATGCATGGGAGGAGGTAACACAAATGTCCCAAGACTGTGATAATGACTGCCCAGCCTGAAGTACAGTAAAATCTACTCAATTCTACACATCCTCCTGAAGAGGAAGTGCATGTGTATAAACCATGCCTCCACAAGACAATTCCAAACAAACACCCAGAAGGAGCATGCAGAAGGGCTGCCAGGAGTGCCACGAACCTGGAGCAGGTCAACGAGATCCCTGGGACATGCTGATCACAGAGATCAGTGGGGCTCACTTTGATGGCTACCCTACCATCTACACCAGCTGCGTGAAAAGCCCAGACAGCTTCCTAAGCGCGTCTGCAGACTGTTCTCTGGAAGATGTAATGAGCAGGGTGAGGCTGCATGCTTGAACGCAATCGGCTCTAGGCATCTTGTTTTCAGTGGGCATGAAAGGACTGTGCAGGGTCAGAGTTGAGTGGGCAGAAATCCTTAGACCACCAACCACCCTGTGAACTTCATTTGGCTTCCCAACCCAAAAGGGATCTTTACTCCTATTGTTAAAACTTGGTGTCTGAGATGGTTAATTTTGTCAAGTTTGTTGGATTAAGAGGAGCCTAGGGCATTAGTGAGGCATATCTTTAGATGTCTCTGCAATGGTTTTTAGAGAGGACTAGTAAGAGGGAAAGGTTCACTATGAACGTAGGCAGCACCTCCCACAGGATTAGATCCCATAATATAAAAGGGGCAAAGGAGAAAGCCAGGTGAGCCCCTGAATTCCCCCTTTCTCTGCTTTCTGATCCACTGAGATGTGAGCAAACAGCCTCTCACTCTGGCAGCCATGAGGCTCACTGTCTCCAGGACTGCCATAATGGACTATATGCCTTAAACCATGAGTCAAACTAAAATCTTGGTCACAAAAAGAAAGGAGATGAGGGGCTGGAGAGATGGCTCAAAAGTTAAGAGCACTGGCTGCTCTTGCAGAGGACCCAGGTTCAATTCCCAGCACCCACATGGTGGCTAACAACTGTCTTAACTCCAGTTCCAGGGCATCCCACACCCTCTTCTGGCCTCTGTGGGCATTAAGCGACATGGGTGCATTTACCTACATGCAGGCAAACACTCATACACATAAAATAAAAATAAATAAACCAAAAATGTTTAAGTTATTAAACAAAGAAAAGGAATGAATACAGGGTCTTGCTATTGACCTGTCCTTCAAAGTCTAGGGAACCTACAAACCAAGGCCCACTGGGAAATCCAGCCCCTTCCTGTTCTTACAAAGACAAGTTTACAGAGAGCCAGCCCGGCCTGACCCTGCTTGGCCCAGCCTGACCTTGCCTGGCCCTGCCCAGCTGGGCCCTGCTTTTGAGCTGCAGCTGTGGAGAGCACTTGGCCGGCAGATCTGAAATGTTTGCTCTCTGGCCTCTGTGGAGTTTGCCAGCCCCTGCTCAGGCCATCAGAGCCATGCCTGCCCCTTCCTGCAGATCCCTTCCCTAGCTACCCTGTTTAGCAGGACTAGGAAGAAAAGTAAAGGGCTCAGAGGTAGCGGTTCCTGGGAGCCCTTTCCTGAAGGTCGTCTGTTCATCTCTAGACCTCAAGGCTGTTGCCTTAGAACCTTCTGGGATCAGCTGTGTACCTGTTCACAGTCTTCTCCCCGTGCCCAGCTCCGCAGCTTGCTGAAGTTCACTGTGTGTGAAGTACTGTTCCGTTCCTCCCCCGTCCCCTCCTGTCCCCTCCCTACCCGCATTGTGCCTTGCCATAGTTCACTGTGGCTGAGGTACAATTCCACACAGGGCCACATGATCACACTTGTGTGGCTGGGTGTGTCCTGAGAGAAGCAGATCCCAGCAGAAGCCCAGTGGATCCTAAACTGATCCACAGCCACAAGCAAAGAATAAATGTCACAGAACCTCTGGGGAGGCACAGATGAACATCTCTACAGCAACGCATGGCTTTTTAGAGACACATCGAGTGTGGCCAGCAGTAGCCAGGGTAAAGTCCAGGCACGGACAGAGACAATCCCATCACTGTCTCTTCCAGTGGAGGGAGAGTGATAACCAAATGGGCCCTTGGCTAGGTCACACCTTCCTTTAAAGGACTGACTTCCAGAGTGGTTAGGCTTTGAGGAAAGGCGGAGGATAAGGGATGATGGATTGGGCAAGGTTTTCCCTATTCTATACCGTGGTGACCTCACAATCCCTCTTCCCCTCAATCCTTCCCAGAGATGTAAACCCAAGGTTGTGGACAGGGTTGTGGACAGTAAGGTTCTGGTTACACTTCACTGCAGGCCCACTAGGTGGTGCTGCAGTCGCACCCCTGCAGGCCCACAGGTCCTCCAGCTCTGCAAGGGTGTTTCAATACTGAAGAAAAAAGTCTGTGTATTGAGCAGATGTGGTGGTAGCTACAATTTTGAGTGGGAAGGGAACTCCAACCAGAAGGGATGGGACAACACAGATGTGAAAACAGCCTCAGCCTGGCTGTCTTTCTGCACGCTGAGGCTTGCAGGAAGAGTTATGGAAGGTGCTCTAACCACAGGGGCCTGTCCTCATCTTTCCAATCATCAAGAAGATAGAACTTGGACTGAGAATGTGGCTCAGTGACAGAGCACTTGTCAAAAATACACAGGGTCCTGGTTCTACCCCAGTACTTCCAAAACAAAAACAAAAAAGAGGAAATGAGTCCTCCTTTCCTGGCTCCTTCACAGGAGCTTCAGTTTGTCCCGTGTTTGTATTACGGCACCTAGACCACAGTCAAGCTGGTGTGTGGCTGGGATGGTGGGAGTCAGGGTGTGGCCCTGGGCGGGCCCCCTGGGGTCTGCAATCTCCCCCTGCATTTGGGTTTTCTGTCCCATTAGCCCATGGAAGGCCTTGCTCAGCTCACTAGGGTCTCCTGCCATCCAGTAGATCCAGATCCCAGGGACGCCTGGTGCCCGCTAATTACCCTCTGAGTTCTTCCACCTGTCCATCAGGCTCAGGGTCAACTTCTCCACCAAATCCAGCCATTCATCCAGGCTGTGGTCACCACTCCTGGGCCTGCCATGATACAACTCCTACCTCTCCATTCCGGAACCTTCTCAAGGTCAGTGGCCCTTGGATCACACTGGCCTCTGCCGGTCACACCCTGACCAGTTCTGAAACCTGAACCTTGATGCTCCTGTCTGAATACAAGCCCGGTGCCCCCAGGCCTGCCTCTGTTTCTTCTGGGGTTCCCCATTCAGACCTCTGTCCCAACAGTCCACTTCACTTTAGCCAACCTCCTGGCCAGTTTGCAGTCTTGATGACTGACCTCACCCCAAGGTATTTTCAGGATTCACAGTGAGCAAATCCCTCCAAACCTGGAGGAACTCAAGCGTCTCCAGACTCCCTGCAGCTGGGCATCCAGAGGCTCTGAGCGGAAGTAAGGCAAGAACCCTGGAATGTAGTTGCCTGCCTTCCTCTTCTGACAAGTTAGGGAGGTAAGGATGGAGGTGGAGTGGGAGGACGGAAGGAGGGAAACAAGAGGAAGAAGAGAGACGGAGGAAAACAGAGCTCAAAAAGGCTGCCCCAGTTCCCCCTCTGGAAACAGCCCTGGGGCTCTGGTGCTGCTGCAGCTGCTAAGACTATAGTTTCCAAAGTGAGATCCCACAGCCCTCCCAGGCACAGCACCCCAAGGCTGCTCTGATTTAGGCAGACGTTTGTGAATTATAAAGACTGAGATAAAATGTGCGGTAATGATGGCGGCTGTGTTTACATAGGGCACCTGCACCCCGGGTAAGGAGACCCCAGTCTGTGTCTCTCACTGCTGGGAGTTCATGTCTAAAACCACCTAGCAGTGAAATGCCATATGATGGGGCAGGCTGGTGCTGTGGAAGAAGCCAAGGAGCAGGCCGGAAAGCATCCAATGACCAGCCCACATTGGATGGCAAGTGCAACAGCCACCACTACATGCAGACCTATGTGCCCCAGAGACATTGCACTTTAGGTCCAAACTCAGAAAGGTTACACGGCCCCTCCCTTGGGAATATTGACAGGCTGGTCCAGCAGAAATGAGGTGGGGCAGGCTTCTCAGAAGAAAGTACAGGGTGCTTTAGGTAAGTACAAACAGTCAAAGTTCCCCTTATAAATCTGTTAAAGGATCTCACAGAACCATTAAAACAACCATGAAATACGATCAATCTGTATGTTCATTAAAAGGGAAGGTAAGTACACAAAGCTAAGAGTTCACTGGGATAACTACCCATTGCCTACCTGAGATAACAAAGGGGAGGAGAGGGGAGGGCAGAAGAGTGAGGGACAGAACAGAGGAGGGAAAAAGAAGCAAATTCTGCTCCCTCAACAACTTGAGAAGCCTCGGCCAGCCACTCCTCAGGCCAAGCCCTCTGCTCAGCCCAGCCCCAGCACTCCCACAGGCCTCTCTGGGAATTGCAGCCAGGCCAGCCACTCCCAGCAGGCAGGCAGGAAGAGGAGCAGCCTCCTGTGAGAACAATTCCTTACAGCCAGGGAAAGGAAAGCAGTCACTGTTTGGTAAGAGATAAGCACATTTTAGAGTCACAGCGTGCTGACAGGAGAAAGGCCACATGGGCAGTCCAAAACACAAAGCAGAGGGGCAGGAGCCAGGACTGAAGCCAGGAGAGCCAGGGAGGGGCCTGCAAACTGCCTCTAGCTGCAAAGCTGCATCTGGAACAGACGTCAACCAGGTACTGTCCCTGGCTCTTCTCTCCCTTCACCTCAGAAGCAGCTGCCAGGGTTTTCCTCCAGGCCAAGCAGAGATGGATAGATAGACAGACAAATTAGCAGGCAAACAGACAAATGGCAGGGAGATGATAAAGAGGCCCAGCAGACAGATAAGTAGGTAGATAGACCAACAGGGAAATGGCAGAGTGAGCTGGTTAAACTGGCAGCAGGAACAATAAAAAGGCAGAGTAAGTGAGCACTTACTGTATACAAAGCACAGTCTAAGGACTCTGCATGCCTTATGTGTGAAGTCACTTAATCTTCCAGGCAGGACTCCAAGCCCTTCTCACAAAGGGTAAAGAAAGGAAACTGTGAAGTGGTACTGGTGGAACTGTGGAATAAGCACTCTGGGTTAAAGACAGGAACCATAAAGAACTGTCACAGACCTGTGACTCTCAGGTCACAGCAAAGACAATAAGCACTACAGAGCTGAGAGTGTGGCTCTCTAGGAGAGCACCTACCCAGCATGTGTGAGGTCCTGGAATTACCTCCACACTGGGAAATCCCAGGAATATTAAAACGTTGTCCACCTCCACGCTGGGAGGAACCCAAGTCAGCCCTGAGTCTGTTCTTGTCTCACAGACTTCAGCTGGTGTAACAGTTAATCATTCATTGTCAACTTGACTGGAGTTAGAATCACCATGGAAACACGCTCTGGGTGTGCCTTCGAGGGTGTTTCCAGAGACATTTGATTGAAGAGGGAAGATCCATCTCACAGACTGGGGTCCTGGACTGAATAAAGTGACAAGCACCAGCATTCATCTCTCTACTCCTCACTGCAGACACAATGTGACCAGTGGCCTCACGTTCCTGCCACCTTGCCTTCCCCACCACAATGAACCATATCCTCAAACTGTGAGCCCAAATAAATCCTCCTTCCTTTTGTTGTCTCTGTCAGATACTCTGTCAGAGCAATGAGAAAAGTAACTATTACAGTCAGTAAATATTTGCAAAAGCCTGGGGTATCCCCAAGTGTCGGACCCCTGGCATCTACCCACACACTCTTGTTTCTCGAACAATACACGGAACACAACTGCTCTGACAACACCCACCAAAAGGCTAAAGCAGACCCTAGGCAGTGCCACACGTGCACTCAGCACACATCTGCCGGGGTGTGTGGACACAAGGCGCTCCCCTAGCCCTGTAGAATTGATCGACAAAACTACATCCCTGTTGAAAGGGAATTAAATCAATGGTGGCTTTGGGATCATGAGTAACAGGTCACTAGCAAACTAATGAAATGGGTGGCTGCCGAGGAAAAGGTCTCCTACACAGACCACTGAGTAGGAAAGGAGGCTTCGGAACCCCATCTAAAGAAAAATTTAAAAGAGAGGAGGGGACACATACACAGAAGCAGGATCTATTCGGAAAGATACTCAAGAAATGAGGCTTCCTCAAGAGAAGTAAGATAGAAGGCTAGAACTTGCAGAGAGTGGGACCTCCAAGCTGTGTCCTTGAACCTGGTGTAGTTTTTCTGTTCACACTGGGGATGAGCTCCCAGAAGTGGAGCTGTGGTAGGAACAATGGCAGAATGTTTCAAACTGCCAGGAGGCAGCAACACAATTTGGTGAATAATACCCAAAGTCTCTACCTCCCTTCCTCTCTTCCTTTCCCAAAGACAGAGAACAGAAGCGTTCCAGTGACCTAGGAGTGAGGACAGAGGTCATGCTGTGGAGCTTCTGTCTCTGAGGACTCACAATGTAAACTTCTTTCTTTCTGTGGGTCTCAGCTCAGAAAGCACAGGCAGTGGTTAAGAAAGCAGAGCCTACTGCAGACCCCTGCATTAAAGCCTGGCTTCTCCATGAAGCTGTGTGACACTGTGAAGGTCACGTATATTGTTGCTCTATGCTTCAGTTTCCTTCTCTGTACAGAGTAAGACATGCCTCCTATGTGATGGCAGGCTTCTGAGAAGGCTGGTGACCCTTGCCTGCCTGTGTGACGCCCTTCACTCCCCACGACTAATCATACAAAGACAGTAACTCCATGACTTCTGAGGCTCTGTCATAGAGATGTGTTTCCACCTGGTCTAGCTCTGGACTGCTCACTCTGGGCGGCAGGGCAACCTGGACCCTCTCTCATTCAATCTTAGGCACAGGCCCCTCATCTAAGCAGGAAGAACTGGGTCCCAGAGCTGAGGCCAGGGCTGGCTTTCAATTACTTTTCCTTCCATTATAATTTATTGCTTGCTTGCTTCCCAAAATGGCTTGAAGAGGGCAAAGGCTCCAACAGGTGGCACTCTAATGGGATCCATTAGATACATTGAAAACCTGTTTCAGATGCAAAACCAAAACCAATTATGAAGAAGATAAAAATATGCCTGAGAACTATAGCCCTAATTACATGTCAAGAATCTTATTTATGGGCTAGCAAGGCAGGCTCAGTGAGTAAAGATGCCTGTTGCCAACCCTTACAACCTGAATTCAACCCAGGGCAAACATGGTGGAAGGAGAGAACAAACTCCTGAAAGTTGTCCTCTGACTTCCGCATGAGCACTGTGGCACACATGTGCCCCCCCACACAAATAAATAAAATGCCATTGTTAAAAATATTTATAAAATAAAACCCTGTATGATAATCATCCTAACCACTCATCCAAGGAAGAGGAACAGAAAAGAAGTGGGACCCACCAGCATTTGTAAGGCAAGTAGGTGTTTCTGTCTTTTTGCAAAGATTCGTCTTTAGTTCTAGAAAATAAGCATGAGACTCACAGAACCATTTGTAAACAGTGACCAACTGCTAAGCAAGGAATATCCCACTGAGGAAAGGGGCAGAAAATGTTCTTTATAAATGTAGGAAATGTTAGGAATTCCCTTTAGGTTCTAAATTACAGCTTCCCATTCTGTCAATGAGGGACATCTCACTGTCCATTTTTCCCCATTTCATTCATAGCCAAGTATCACTTAGATTATAATTTTTCAATGGAAAACATTAAAAATATACTGGAAAGGAACTGCTAAGCAATAGTTTGTGGTAAATTAATAAATGTACAAGACGTCTATATGGTTTACTTTTACTACACTTATTTAGTGTGTGCGTGCGTGTGTGTGTGTGTGTGTGTGTGTGTGCACATGCCACAGTGCCTGGTGGAGGTCAGAGGACAACTATCAGGAGTGGGATCTCTGCTTCCACTATGTGGGTCCCAGGACTAAACTCAGCTCATCAGGCTTGGTGGTAAGTGCCTTTACCCATCAAATGATTTAACTGTCCAGTGTTTGAGTAAATTTGCAGACATTATAACATTAAATTTGATGATATTAGTGGTAAGAAAGAAAAAGGTCCAGAAGTGTGACTGGTTTTTGTTTTCTTTTATTTTGGAGTATATGTGTTCCCACAGGTGTGCATGTAATTTGTGTGTGCACATGTGTACATGAGTATGACAGTCAGAGGTCAACCTTGGGTGTCTTTCTCAATCACTGTCTATCTTGTTTTTGTTTTCATTGTTATTTTATTGAGACAGTGTCTCATTATGTGGCCTGGAGCTCACTATGTAGACCATTCCAGGCTAACCTGGATCTCATAGCCATCCAGAGTTAAAGGCTTGCACCACCACACTTGGCTTCTATCTTATTTTTTGAGACAGTCTCTCATTGGCCTGGGCCTCATCCGTCCAGCTAGACTGGCAGGCCAATGAGCCCTAAAGATCTTCCTGGAAGTCTCTGCCTCCCTAGTACAGGATTACAAGTGTGTGTCATCACACCTGGCTTTCGTACATGAGTTCTGGGGATCGAACTCAAGCTTCATGCTTGTGCAGCAAGGACTTTTCCAACTGTACATCTGGCAGGCCAAGTCTGGCCTTTTGATGAAGACACCCCCTCAGGCAGCTGTCACCAAGAGCTTTGAGGTTTATAGCTACGCACATGCGCCTGTGTCCATCTCTGGGTTTTGAGATGGGTCAGATCTCATTGAGCCTCAGGAATTAACAGAAGCCCCAGCAGGAAGCTGGCCCCTCAGGGGACTCAATGAAGAGAACCGTAAGTTCAAGGTTTGCCTGAGTTACACAGCAAGTTTAAGATCAGCCTGGACAATTTAGTGAGACCCTGTCACAAAATAAAAAAAGTTTTTTTAAAAGGCTAAGGATATAGCTCTGTGGTAGACTCCTTGCCTAGTATGCATTAAGCCCTTTGTTCAAGCCTCAGCACTGCAAAAGAGGAAGAGGAAGAGAACAACAGAGCTGGAGAGGCCAGCGGGGCCTTAGAGAGGCTCAGCCCCAAGGAACAGTGAAGCAAAGACATCAGTGTCCCAGTGTCCCAGGCCTGGCTCCCATGGGCCCTACAATTTGCATCCTGAACCAAGGCAAGGGGATGTGGGGACAAACAGCCTCCAAAGTCCCTCTACCCCACCTGCACATCGTTCAACACAGCAATTTCTCAAGCCCCAAGCAACTTGCCCAAAAGCAAAGAAGAAATAACTGCTTCTCTTCTCTCCTCCTCCTGGGCCACAGCACAAAGCAAACACATAACACACACAGATGCACCTGTGAACACACTTACCACGTGAGCTTGTTCCAGCCAGTTTGTGGCTAAGACCTGGCAAAGGCTCGGCCCTTGAGGGCTGCCTGAGCTGAAAGACCAATGCCATGGGCAAATGCAAACTCCACAGGGGACTCAGAAGAGAGAGCAGTCCTCCATGGGGGCCCAGCCTGGGCACAGCCAGCACTCTGCACCTTCCTCAGCAGTTTTCTGAGTTTGCTTGTTGGGGCAGAGTCTAGGATTGTGTGCAGCCCAGGATGCACAGTGGGTTACGTAACTCCAGAAACCCATCTTATTAAACCTCATCTTATTAAACCGCCCCAAATAGAAAAGGGCACACCCACAACAGGACACCTCGCTACGGTGGGGGAAAGGGGGAGCAGGGAGAGAAGGCTTTGTGCCCGGCAGCTAGTTTTGTCTAAAATGTAGAGTGGAATACAAAGCCTACTGTTCTTCTCGGGACTCCCTGGGAAGTGGGGGTGGAGGCGGGATGCCAGGCAGTGTCCCAGGGCTGCATTTGGCAAAGCCCTGAGTCCACAGTGCACTCTCTGGGATATTCAAGGTCTCCCAAAGTACACGTTTCATTTTATGACTTTGTTACACTGCCAGGATGATATGATTTTCTTTTGGACAGGGGATGTAGAGGCTGTGGAGGCTGCGGGGGCTTTGGGGGCTGCAGGGACTTCTGGGGCTTTGGGGGATAGTGTCTAACTCCTTAAATGCCCATTGGCACTGCTGTGTACAGAGCCACTGCTGGGCATTCTGGACACTGAGCTCTGGTTCTCAGTGGGCCTCTGGGGCTGGCTAGGGGCATCTCGGCAAAGAGCCTCAGGTTTCCACATCCCAGGGGCTGGACACTCCAGTGTTGCTTTCCACCATTACTTTGACTTGAGTTGTCACGCTTGAGAAAAGTGAAACTGGTTTAACAGGCTGCAGTTTGTGGGATGTCACTAGCTGAGTCAGCACTGGAATCCCAGCACATCTGAACAGATGAAGACGCTGCTGGAACCCAGCTTTGCCTGTGAGGCCTCTTTGTCCTCCCCACTTCTTTCCCCTCCAAAGCATGCAGGAGAGTCCTCCATGCCCTCTCATGTCCCTGCTTGTCCTGCCCCAACTCTGCTGTACAGCCAAGTTCCCGGGCTCTCTAACTCCCCAGTCAGCCCACTATCCAAGTGTTAAGAGAACCCAGGCCCCAGAATCCACAGACCTGGGTGACACTCTCCACTCAGCACTCAAATCTGAGCAACACGCTCCACTAAGGACTCAGACCTCGCCCTACTCAGGACTTAGACCTGAAACATACTCCCCACTTGTGGCCTTCACAAGGAGGCCTATATGCCTGGAGTAGAAGAGGTACAGAGGACAAGGGAAACAAACGATGCCATTGAGGTTGGGAGGGACAGGATTCTGGCTCTGTGTCCTGCAGGGTACCAGGCAAGCAAGAGAGGGAGCTAGGGCACACGTGCAGGGCAGTGCATGCGCCCCACTAGAGGGAGCAGGAAAGAGGTGCACGGGGGCTCAGCACAGGTGTGAGGTAGACCAGGCACACCTGGGGAACCCAGCCTCCTCTGCACCCTCAGGAGCCAGGCAACTCCAGGAACACAGGAGGTCCTCAGAATTCAGGACCCTCCCAGAACCAGGAGCATCAGCCAGCAGCCAGGGCACACATGCAAAGCACCATGGGCATTATCCAAGACAGGAGGACAAAAGCAAAATAAGACAAAATGGAATTCAGGGCTAATGTCCCATGGAGCGCAGCTGCACGTGATCCAGGTGGTGTCACTGGCTGCTGCATGCACACCCCCCACATGTCCACTCACAGCCCTCAACAGTGCCTTCAAGGCTTGTCTCACTGTTCCCTGAGGACTGAGCCCTGACCCAAAGTGCTCACGTGAGAGATGTCCTTGTGGGCTGGTCACTACTTCTGCTCCCAGGACAATGAAAGGTACAACTGTGAGAACCATTGTTGCAACCTTGACAGAGCACCAAAGGAATGCACAGCATGGAGAACCCATTCTGTACCCTACCACCACACTGCTTGTCACTTCCACTACACCTGTCCAAGTCTGAAGAGACCAAACCCCCAGGGGAGGAAGCTGAACTACACTCAACACCCTTGAGGGGCCACCCATTCAACAGGTCCATCTTTAGCCTTTGGGATAAGTCTGTGAGGTGCTGACCAAGCCACAGAACGCTCCCTCACAAAGCAGCTTATGGATGGGAGACCCTGATCCCGAAACTCAGACTCTTCCACAATGTGGTGAGTGCATCCTCCCTATGATGGTCAATACTGTCAACTTGACAGGATCCAGAATCACCTTAGAGACAAACCTCTGGGCATGTCTGTAAGGGAGTTTCTCCACTGGAGTAACTGAGGGCAAAAGTCCCACCCTGAATGTGGGCAGCACCATCGCATGGGCTGAAAAAAAAGGAGAAAGTGAGCTGAGCACCAGCATTCGCCTCTCTCTCTCCTTGGTGACTGTGGACACAGTGTAACCAGCGGCCGTTGACTGTGGACACAGTGTAACCAGTGGCCTCGTAACCCCGCCACCACGCCTTCCCTGCCATGATGGGCTGACCCCTCAGAACTGTGAGGCGAGCTAAACCCGTCCCTCCTCAAGTTGCCTTTATCAGGTATTTTGTCACTGCAACAAGACACATAACCGACGCACTCCCAGACTAGCTTTGTGGCTGCATCCTTTCCCAAATCCTGATGACTGAGCCTCTCCCTCCCCTTCCCCAGCGGGTAAGGACCAGCATACCGGTGATGGTGCATGCATCCCGGTATCCTCTGTAGCTGGGAGCATCTTCCACCGCTTCACTCACGTAGTGCTCCTCAGGGATCCCGGGGCTGCAGGGCAGGACTGCATGGTTGCAAGCCTCTGAGGGGGGTGTGGAGCTGGCCGAGGTGTCGTCGTGCAGGGCTGTGGCGTCCAGCTTGGCAGGTTTCAGGGGGAGGTGGCCACTGCCATCGGGGGCCCCAATGCTGGAGTCGGGGGCAGTCGGGCTGATGGCCCCCGGGGGTTTTGGCACACCAGCAGGGGTGGCTTACAGGGAATCTGTGGAACATCCGAAGAGAAGATCACCATTACATGGAGTCTGTGCATGCACCCAAGACACAATCTTCAGAAAGTAAGATGATGGGGATTCACGTGTTTGATTCAAATCATGGCAGGTGCAATCCTAAGCTCCGGTCCCAAAAACAGAACAGGAGAAACAGTTCACCATAACCATGTCTCAGCCCAGACAAACTTGGAGCACACAGCTTCATACACTTATAGAAACCAGCCTTAGGGCGGCGGGGACACTAAGAAATAGACAGGTTGACCTCAGCTAGAACAAGCTGACCTCAGCTAGAATGATGATGGCCATCTTGAAAGAAGGAAAGCTGTGCATGCGACCACCAAGTGGTGTGGGAGGAGCATTGTGCATTCTGAGGAAGATGGAACTGGCATGCTGCTGCACCAAGCCAGGTGTTCCTGTTATTTGCACACTCAATTGCATAATGTGTGATGTTTCTTTAAACTTTTCTAAACACCATACTGTCTGTGCTAAGAACTTTAAGGCTTGCTCCCACCTTAGGCTACAATGAGAAATGAATGGGCTCCTTTAAATGCCTAGACCTTATTCCAAAAAGCACATGTAGTTTCAGGAAACTGAGTCCATTCGCAGGCTTGCATAGGGAGTCAAACAGAATGGGTTAGGGATGCGGCAACAGTAAGGATCAGCCTCATTAAGAGAGTCAGCTCTCCATTTAAAAACCTGCCTGAGATGAAGCACAACGGCAGGAGAGGGACAGCTTACTGCTCTGTTCTGAGAGCAGCCTGCATGCACAGCTCTCGGGACAGTGCTGGCCCCTGGGAAGTTAGCCCTCCATTAAGCAAGAACAAGAACTCCTTACCTACCCTCCCCATCTACCCTCATACACACTGCACGCATGCACACACATAAACATGCACCCAGCAACAGCATCACTTGGAGTGTGATGAATGAGGCAGGGAGCTCACAGCACCATCTTTAATGGCTCGGGAGGCGGCTCAGTGGGTAAAGCGCATATGATTCAAGCATGAGGACCCGAGTTCAAGTGACCAGAAACCACGTAAAAATCCTCGTGTGGTAATATCTATTCATAGTCCCACACTCCTGCAGTGCAATGTGAGGTGAAGACAGGAGATGCCCTAAAGTTCACAGGCTGGTCAGACTGGGTGCACAGCAGTCAGACAGACCTGCCTCAAACACAGTGCAAGGTGAAGACTGACACTTAATGCTGGCCTCTGACTTCCACATGTATGTCACAGTATACAAACATCTGCACACACACAAACACATGCATATATACATATATTGATATACATATACATACACACATAAAAACATACATACACATTTGCACACAAACATACATACATAACATGCACAAACATACATATAACATATGTACACATTTGTACACATACATATACAAACACAAACATATACACATACATATATACACACAAATACATACATACATACATGCATAAATACACTTGGACACACACAATCATATACATACACACATAATACACTCACATTTGCACACATATACACAAAAACAAAAGATTTAAGAAGGCTGGTGAGATGCTCAGTGGTACTAGCCCTTGTAGAAGATCCAAGTTTGGTTCCCAACACACACACCAGGCAGTTCACAACCATCTATAACTCCAGTTGGAGGGAAACTGACACCCTGTTGAGGCACCTGAGCACAAACACACAAACACACACACACAGACACATAAAAACCTTTGGGACTGGAGAGATGGCTCAGCAGTTAACAGTACTTACTGCTCTTGCAGAGAACCTGGGTTCAGTTCCAAGAACCCATGTGGCAGCTCACAACCACCTGTCACTCCAGTTGCAGGGGATCTGATGCCCTCTTCTGGCCTCTACAGGCACTTGCATGCATGTGGTACACATAACAAAGTCACAGAGAACAACATGCATACACATAATTTAAAACTTTTAGAAATGGGGGCTGAAGAGATGGCTCAGTGGTTAAGAGCACTTGCTGCTCTTGCAGAGGACCAGGTACAGTTTCCAGCACCCACATAGTGGCTAACAACTACCTGCAACTCCAGTTCTGAGGACCCAATGCCCTCTTCTGGCCTCTTCGGGCATGATACATACATGGTACACTTACATGCAGGCAAAACACTCATACACATAAAAAATAAATTTTAAAACATTTTGATTTTAGAAATAGACAGTAAGTACAATAATGGGGTTGGGGCAGAAGCTTCTTTATCCCTGTGAAAAGACAAGAGATACTTGGAACCTTTAGGAGTTTCTTCAAGAGGATGCGTGGACCCCACTGGACTACATCCCATCTGGTCAGAGACACAAATAAGTACAAAAGAAACCTCACATCTCCAGGTACAGCCCAAAGTATTCTTGGCCTCAGGGACTGGAGGCGGCCACACCAGAAGCCGTCCACTAGTTCCCAGCGATGGTCCACAGGTCAGGATTGGCATTCACTGGGTGAGGCTAAGGGACATTAGCACGCCCTGGCCTGAGCCCTGAGCACCTTGGTGTTTCCGCCCATGCTGGCCATGTTCTGAGTCTGGGTCTGGACACTGACTTGTCAGCCATAGTTTGTGTGGCGAGCAAGTCAGATGTGGAACTCAATTATCTTGAAGTTATCTACAAACTGAGGTTAAAAGACACATGAACCAGTTCCAGGAAAACAAATATGAGAGTGAAAACTGAAAGGAACAAAACAGACACAAAGCAATGTTTCAGTAGTTTTTCTAAAACTCAAGACAGACCCTTTAAGTCAAAGGTTCCACACAAAATGACTGAAAATAGAGAAGACTCTTGGATATAAGCTAGTGACAATTTTAAATTCCAAAGACAGATTTTTTTTATGTAATGCTTTTTCCTTCTGCAAAATGGAATTTTTTCCACTGAAAATTAAGTATTATATAAATCAAAGTGTTTTCCTTAAAGTAAAGGTTCTGCAACAGAAAGTTTCCTGACCCCCTCAACACGAGGCTATGTAATATCTACTTTCCCCATGCGGAGGATGACCGTGGTGGCCTAAGCTCTGACCTCTAGTCCCACCCACTGCTGTTTCTCTACCTTCTTTACTTCAATGTATAGTTCCCGTAAACTTAAATCAGAAGCATACTATCAAATGAATACTGCACATTAACAGAAGCACTTGCTGAAAAACAGGAATCTGGAGACATCCCGGATGCTCATCAGAGCGTCCAAAGGGAAAACAAACATCGGTCCCAAATTCCCAAGAACATTCTATATGGTAACTAGCAAAGCTGACGGAAATCTTGAGAGGCCCTTGTTGAAGCAAAAAGACCAAACTCCTTTACCAGTTATAATCAAGGGATGGAGAGCTGGGGCTGGAGAGATGGCTCAGTGATTAAGAGCACTAGCTGAACCATGCAAAGGACCTGAGTTGGATCCCCAGAACCCACATGGCTCTCACAACAGTCTATAACTCCAGTTGCAGGGGATCTGATGCCCTCTTCTGCTCTTAATGGGCACTGCAAACGTGGTGCGAATACATACAAGCAGACAAACACTTATACACATAAAATAAATATAAAAAAGTCAAGTGGGGGAGAGACTGGGGATGTGGCTCAGTTAGCAGAGTATAGGCTTAGCATGCAAGAAACCCTGGATCTAACTCACAATACCACAGAGACTGGACATGGTGGCTCATGTCTTCCATTCCAGCGCTTGGGAAGTGGAAGCAGAAGGATCGGGAGTTCAAGGTCATCTCTGGTTATATAATAAATAAATAAATCGTGAAGAATAATCTCTATCTCCCCACTGGGGAAAAAGCCCAGCTACAGGGCTAGGAATGCAGCTCAGGGGTAGAGCATTCACCTACCATGCACAAGGTCCTGGGTTCAATCCCCAGCATCGGAAGAAAAAGAATTCAGTTATAAAAAAACAATTCTAAATGATGGTACCTCCAAGCTACTGAATTCTGTCAAGAAAGGTGATTTGTGTGAGGCATTCACCACCACACTCGGGGACACATCAAGCTCTCAAAGCAAGTCTTAGCACCAACATAATCATTCCCAGGAACCCAGAATCAAGCACTGGTCTTGTTTCTACCAAAATATTCCCAGACCAGCATTCCAAACTCTTTGCCACATAACCTTGTGCAGGTGGCACATATTCTGTGGAGTCCACTTGGAGAAAAATCTGTCTATCTACGACGCAGCCTTCCTCCTCTGTCCAGCCATCACCATCAGCCTAGCACCCATCCCCCAGCTATGGGTCCCTAAAAGCACAGACAGGTCCTGGGATACATTGCGTACTAGGGTAATGTCAGTGTAAAGCACAACAGGAACTGAAGTAAAGATTTCCACTGTGAGGCCTCTGACGATCCCTTGGTGCTAGGCAGCCACACAGGAACCCAGGGTCTGACCTTTGACGCATACAAGGCTGACCTAAAGAACCAACAAATCCACTGCAGCATCCTCCGAAATTGTCCACCAGGAGGACTATACCCAGGACCTTCCCAGGATACATGCAAAGGACCCGCACTCCTCCCCTTTCCAGCATACTCCCACACACTGAGTGTGACTTAGTCCTACCGTGTAAAATGTCCCTATGTGTAAAAGGCCTCACTCGTGGGGCCACTCAACAATGTGTCAATCCCCATCAAGTCCCAGCTTAAAGAAAAAGTCCCAGCTGGTGCCCCAGGGAGATGCAGGATCATGAGGTGAAAGAGACAGCTGAGACATGGCCCCTCTCAACATGTAAGCCTGAACTGTGCAAGAGGCCCTCAGGGTTCAAAATTGACAGAGTGTGTGTGTTTAACTCACGGTATGTTTTTTGCTGATAATTCTAAGAACTCAAAGAAAAAAGCAAACAGATTCAGGATCCAATCAGACACACTAGAAAAGGCTAGGGGCCGGTGAGATGCCTCAGTCTGTTCAAAGGACCTCGGTTCTATCCCCAGGACTCACGTATAAACAGGTGTCCTATTTGCTCTCTGATCCTGTAATAAAACAGTGAGTAAGATCAACTTAGGGAGGAAAGTTTATTTACAGCTGCCAAGTAAGTCGCAAACCATCACTGAGGGAACTCAGGTGGGAACCCGGAGACAGGAACCGACGCAGAGACCATGGAGGAACACTGCTTACTGGCTTGCTTCCCCTGGCTTACTCAGCTAGTTTTCTTATACATGCTTAGGGATGGCACTGCCCATAGTGGGCTGGATCCTCCTACATGAATTAGCAATGAAGAAAATGCCCCTCAGACATGGCCACAGATGAATCTGATCCAGGAAATTCTTCAGTTGAGATTCCCTCTCCTAGGTGACTCTAGTTTGTGTCAAATTGACAAAAAGTAACATAACAGTAGGCTAAGTGGTATGTATGCATCTGTAATCCCAGCATAGAAAGATGAAAAGAGTGGCTCTCTGAGCTCAGTGGCCAACAAGTCTAGCCTAGAATTGGCACCTTCCAGGTCCAGTAAGAGACTCTGTCTCAAAAAGTAAGGCAGATGCTAACTGATAAAGACACCTATCAGCAACCTCTGGCCACCACACATGAGTACATACACACATTCATACACAGACATGTACACACATACACACATGCACACAAAGAAAAAAGTAAACTTGGCCAGAGGCTGCACAGTGCACAGGTCCCAAGAGCCCCCAGGCACTGTCTGTGGAAGTAGGAAGAAGCAGAGCTGGGCTTGGCTTCCTGGCCGCTGAGAAATACAGCAAGTCCCCACAGGTCTCCTCTGCCCACATCCGAAACTGGAAAGCCTTAAGGACACAGTTGTGGTTGAAGCACCAAGCCCTGTGTTCTGCACACAGCAGGCTCATGTGTCAGTCACCACCTAAAATTACTCATAGAATGCCCAAGAGAAGTGATCTAGACATGTTTCTAAATTATGCCACTCCAAATGCCTGAGTTCTGCATGGTGGTACACATCTACAAAGCTGTACAACTACTGGACATTACTGATACCTCACAGGGAACGCTGGCCACTGTATCAAGCACTATGGAAGCTCTAACTCAAATCCACCACCATCACTACCTCCCAATGTGGCCAGCCCCACTTAGTTCAGTGTGGTTACCAATCCCACTTGAAGACTAAGGAAAGACTGCTCAGAGAGGTTCGGTAACTTTCCAAAGGTCAAGGAGCCAACAAAAGGGGGACCCACTGTGAGGCAGATTCATGGTACGCTCTGCCCTCCCCCTTCTGGCTGTAAGCAGCATTTCTGCAACTCCCACAGGCAGGACTTACAGGATGGTGCTGGCCCCGGCAAACCCTGGCACACACAGAGCCAAAGCCTCCTTTCAGACAGAAGAAACAAACAAGGCTTAAGAAAGGCAAGAGGCCTAGTGGCCAGCCTTGGGGATGAAAGCAGCTCTGTTGGGTTTGATGGATGCAGCCTAGAGAGACTGCAGGAAGGCGGGATTCCTGTCAGCAGAGGAGTGAGAAATTCTACAAAGCTAGTCAGTTTGCCAGCCAAAGATGAGAAGGTAAAGAGTGGGGCGGGGACCGGACCCGGGAAGTAGAGAGTGGACCCAAGGGTAGAGGGACACCCAGGGGGCTATAATCAGAAGTTAACACACACTGAGTAGCCTGAAGTCATACCATCTGTCACCTCATAGTTAAAAACTAAACATGGGTCTCAGCAGGCTCTAGTCAAAGTGTCACCTTGTATGGTAGATAACCTTCAACCATAACTTAATGAGATTTAGAATCACCTAGCAGATACACCTCTGGGTGCAGCTAAGAGCGAGTTAGCAGAGAGGGCTACGTGAGTGGGGAAGATCCGCCCTGAATGTGGTCAGCACCATCCCATCATTAACTGAACAAAAAGGAAGACAGGAGAAAGCCAGCTGAGCCCCAGCATTCACCTCCCTCTGCTTTCTGCCTGTAGATACAATGTGACCAGCCGCCTCAAGTTCCTGCCACATGCCCTCCCCGCCCATGTAGGACCGTACCCTCAAACAGTAAGCAAGAATAAACCCTCCCTGCCTTCAGCCACTTCTGTTGGGTATTGTGTTACAGCAATGAGAAAGAAAGCTGATCCAGCCCAGCTGCTCCTTCCTGGAGCCCTGGAGAGAGCTGGTGGCAATGCTTCCCTCGGTTGCTGGCCAAGCCCGGGTCCTTGTGTCTGTGAGGCTTCAGGCCTACTTCCTCCAAGCTGCTGGTTAGGGTAGCCTGTGTTCTAAGAAGCTACAATATTCTTTCTCGGCTTTCCACTGTTACCATGGCACCACATAGAGGCCACTCAAGCCATCTCCTTATGCAAGGTCAAGTGACCAATGACCCTAACTCATCTCAAATCTGTTTCACAGAGGAACTGAGTCAGAGGGGAGGATTTTGGAATCTGGCCTCCTACTGAAACCTCTGGTCTACCTAAGCCTCTCTCATGTTGTCCTAGTCTAGTAAGAAGGCAAGCCAGTCACGTCACAGAAACGCAGACCCAGATGAACATCACACAAGTTCTAGGCTGTGGATCAGAACTACACGTCCTGTGAGGCTGGGCCAGTGGACATTCACGCAAACGCCCATTATACGGTAGACAGTGTTTTCTCTGCACTAAGCATCCTGGGTGCTCTGCCTCTGCACCTCCCTCCCCACTCACTCCCGCAATCACTCCTTTTTCTTCCTCCCTAGTTCTGCCCATTCTAGAATGTCATTTGATTGACACTGCTACCTCACCCTGATGTCTCCACTCTCCGGAACTCCACAGCTCCTTGATATCTCAGCCCAAGCATTACCTCAAAGGAGCCTCTTCCAATTCCTAGTCAGCACTTAGTGCCTTTGTTTTATGGTTTTCTGCACCCGCTTCTTGCCCTTCACCTCTCTGTGAATGTATCTGGAGCCAGAATTTAGTCTCATCTCTGCCACATCTGCCCAACGCAGCCCTCAACCAGCTTCTGAGAGGTCTCTCTGCTATGGTGTCACCACCGGACAGGAGGGGATCTGGCAGGGTAAGAGGTCCGAGGCTGTTAAGAGGCCCAGACTTACCCCAGGAGTAAGCAGAGCAGCTGTACATGAACAAGAGCATGTTTTCAACACCCGTTTCTATATTAGGAACAATCCCCCAGGAAGGCCAGTGGGCCTGAAGGCTGGGGACAGTCCCAAAGGAGGCTGGGTATCAGGAATGAGGGAGATACTCTAGGACCTGGCTCCCACCTGAGGCCATCTCTCTCATAAAGGTGAGGCAGGAAAAACAGATATAGAAGATGAAGGGGACACAGGAAGTGAAAGGAGCCCCTCACCCTGGGCTCTAAGTGGCCCCTCCTGCTGGCTGAGAGTCACGAAATTCAACACAGCTAAGCCAAAATTGCCTACAGAGATCTGTGTGTCTTCCTAAAGACAGCTCAAGCAAGGATGCTAAAAAGAGTTGTTGTGCTTCCTCTGGGCCATAATGCTGTGAACCTGAGTTCAACAGTGCTAGCAATCCTCTCACTCCAAATCTAGCCAATGTTTTTTATAAAATCAACTCACAATTTCATTTACAACTGTCTGGAAAGGTGGTTTGGTGGTTAAGAGCACTGGCTGCTCTTGCAGAGGGCCAGGTTTGGTTCCCAGCACCCTCATGGTAACCAACAACCATTTGTAACTCCAGTTCCAGGGGATCTGATACCCTCCACTGGTTTCTGTGGGCATTGCACTACACAGGTGCACTTACCTACATGCAGGCACATAAAAGGCACACACTCAGCACATAAAATTTTTAAAATAAATAAATAATTTCAAAAGAAAGAAGCCAGCTCATTTTTCATATTTAATTTTTAAACTTTGCTTAATCTTTAAACCTTGTTGTAAAATACATCCTTTAAGCAGTGTAATTTAGAAAACTATAGGACTATATAGATTGCATACACACACACACATACACACACACACCCATTGTAAAAACATCTAAGTGTGCCTTCCTGGAAGCCCACACCCATGTCTCGGATATATACTGTCTGCTGTCTTTTTCCTCAGCGTGCTTCCCTCTCTCCTCCTTTCCTTTCCCTCTTCCCCTCCCTCCTCCTCCTTCCCTCCCTCTCTTCCTCATCCCCCTCTCTCTTTCACACATACTCCCTCTCAATATGAAACATGTATTTTCTCTTATCTCTACTTAATAAACTCACTAACTTGCTTCATCCTGACTAGTCCTAAGAGTCTCTTCTGCCATATACTCAGGGACTAAGCTTTATCTGAGTGGAGGTCTCCAAGGGACCAGGAGCAATGTTGGCTCCCCGATGCAGCCAACAGAGAGACTTGCCTATGGCACACTGGGGTCTCCCCACTCTCCATCCAGGGAAATTCTTTCTCTGGCCACTTCTGCAGCTACCTGCTTAGAAGGTGGTGAGGCTAACATGCACTATTTTAAAATGCAGACAGTCCGGCACTCCTGGAACTGTAAAATGAGCTCCTGCCTGGCACGTGTGGCCTTGTTTAGGACTCATAACCTACCAAGTGTCATTAACATTTGCTCTCTACAGGGAAGGGCCTGGACTCAGAGAGACTCAATAACTTGCCAAGAAATTGAGCCTCGCTTTGAATGGCTCTGAAGACACTGCTATTCTGTGAATAGTACTGTACTTAAAGTAGAGTCAGGTGCACCATGTGATTCCTGACAACCAACCATTCCCCTGCCTATTCCCACTGATTCTTGAAACAACCCTCCTGGAGCCCAGTGAAGACCCCTGGCCATATCAGGCCACAAAAGCAACATACACATCCCTGTCAGCACAGAGGCGGGTCAGACCTCCAGGAGTCACAACGGATAGCAGACAGCTTGCAGATGGCTGTTCCCGAGCCTGTGCCTTTCCTACCTGTCCATCCCATCGCTCTCTAACCTCCTGTGACCTTCCTGGCTTGCCCATGAGTCCAGGCCAGCTCTTTAAACAGCTGGATAAGTGTCCAGTTAGTTATGACTACCGCATGAGAGGTGAACAGCTGGACTGGGAACGGCAGATAAGTTACGGATTTACAGCACCAGTGCCAAGCGGAGTAAAGAGCAAGGGGCCACAAAGAAGCCATCATTCCACAGGATGCTCCAGCACCCAGGACTTACTACAGAGCCTGTGACCAAGCTACACACCAAATAAGTCGAAGCTGTCTCTCAGTGGAGCCAGCCTCATAATGAGAGAGGAGTGGGAAAGGCTTGGGGGAGGTCAGGGTACTAGCTAGAGTTTATTTCGAGTCACAACAAGTGGAAGGACTGGGAGGCATTTCTCTTCTAGAAAACTTCAACCTGTGCTATGATGTTATGCCACAAAGGGTAGCAACACCTTGGAGGGGTGTGTGACCACCCACCATACAACAAAGATGTGGAGGAACCCGCATCCTACAATTCCATCTGAAGGCAGATGGAGAGTGCATGGTGCAGGGTGTAATCCCAGCACTTGAGAAGCTGAGGCAGGAGGATCATATGTAGGAGACACAGTAAAATTCTGTCTTAAAAGATGTAAAGAAGGGGGGCTGGTGATACATCTTGGTTGGTAGAGAGCTTGTCTAGCACACATGGGACCCTGGGTTCCATCCCTAACACACACACAGACACACACAGACACAGACACATACACACACACACACACACATACACACAGAGTAAAGAAGGTTGGAGCACTGTTACGGTAACCAAGGCACAGAAAAGGAGGTGACATGTGATCTCTAGAATGACTCCCAAGGCTCCTTGTGACTTCTGTAACAGACCCCAGGGTCCCTTGAGAGGAAAGTGCAAGACAGTTGGGGCCTAGATGCAACCACCATTACAAATTCTGCCAGGAGAACTTGCAGACACGCTTGCATGTGGAGAGACAGCTGCATGCAGTGGCCATCCTGTGTTTCTTTCCTCTCTTGGCCCCCGGCACCGGCCTCCGACACACAAATGCATACATATTAAATCAATGCCATTTTTTGGTGTTTTGAGATGGAGTCTCACTATATATGTAGCTCTAGCTGGCCTGGAACTCACAATCCTTCTGCATCAGCTTCCTACATGCTGGGATGACAGGCTTACACCACCACACCAGTCTCAATGCCATTTATTTATTTAGTGGGAAGAACAAGGAGACTGAGCCTGGAGCTCACCAGTTCAGGTGGACTAGTGCAGGGCCTCTGGCCTCCCTGCATGCCTTTTTCTCTGCTGGCCCCGTGAACGGGAACTGGCTTCAGCATGTCAGCTGTAGTTTCTTGGGAACAACTTCTGCAGTTTCTATAAGATGAGCTTGACCAGAACAACTCGACCTTAGAGGCCTAACCTCAAACCTAATGGTTCTGAACCAGGTACCGTCACATACTCAGAAGTTTCCTGGGAACCTGAACTTTTTACCCCTTACCAATTCTCCCTGGAATTTTCTGCTATTAATCACTTGCATTTGCTGGGTGTATATATATGTGCACCCAACTTGAATAAATCGGAAGCTTCTCCATTTTTGGTGTCTGTGTCTTGTGTATGTCTTGTTTGTTCTCAATTCCTCAGCCCTGCGCCGGATAGACTCGGATGCTGGTGTAACGCAGGCTGTTACAGTTGGAGGTTCCCACCGAGATATCCGGAAAGAAGGGAGACGCTGAAGGAACGCCCAGAGAAGGCTGGCCAGCACTTCAAGGTAAAAGTAAGTAACTGAGGGGCAAATTCAAATGGGAGCGATAAACTCTCACGGTCTGCTGACAGCCCAGCTGGTTTCACTTTTACAGAAGCAGGGCACTGGCATGAAGCATAAAACTGCCCGGATTTTATAAAGACTCTGTAAAACGAGTCCTTGGTTTCTTGCTACAGGAACTTTAACAGTTCCTGATTGGGAACAGGTTAAAAGAGACTTACAATTAACCCTTAAAAAAGAAGGTACAAATAGTGTCCCCATTGCCGCATTTTCTCTCTGGCGGCTTGTCAAAGACGCTCTCCTCAGTGACAATGCCAGGATTAAAAAGCAATTGGCTGAGGCTGCCATGGCTTTCGCAGAGGTTCAGGAAAAAGAATCTCGGGAATCCTTGGAAGCTTTAGAAGCCTCCACCCCTGGGGACTTGTCAGAGGGGGAGGAAAGCGAGGAGGAACGATTAACCAAAGAAATCAGTCTTTTAAAAAGGCAGCTTAAAGAGGCAGAGGCTTTGTCTAAGAATAAGGAACCCGAGAGCGAGGATAGTGAAGAGGAAGAGTTAACTGAAACCAAGGCGCTCAAGAGAAAACTTAAAAAAATGGTCTCTGGAACTGCGACCACCTCCTTTGAACCCTGACTTTCAGAGTCAACCTAGACTAACATTAACATTTTCTGCCCCCTATGGTGAGGAGGGCCCGTTAAAGGGAGGAGTTCTTTTCCGGGTCCTTGAGACCCCAGACCCTCAAGATGCCCAGCAGGCTCTTAGAAAACATGAGCCTCTTAGCTTTAAAGACATAAAACAACTCAAGGATGCAGTATTGACTTATGGTCCTCACGCTCCTTTTACTGTCACTCTCTTTGAGTCATTTGCTGCGCTGTCCTGCACCCCTAGTGACTGGCTCCAGCTCTGCCTAGGTGCTTTCAGGTGGAGATTTCCTCCTTTGGAGGGGGGAATTCCAGGAATGATGTAATGTCACCGCAGGCCGCAGGATTTCCGGATAGGAATCTGGATATGCTAACTGGAGCAGGCCAATACTCAAATTTGACTGCACAAGTAACATATGACCCTGCAGTCTATGCTCAAATAGCAGTCGCAGCTACCAGAGCTTGGAAAGCCTTGCCCAATAAGGTGATTGGAATTCACCTGTCTAAAATATTGCAAGGTCCTTCTGAGCCCTTTTCTGAGTTTGTTGACCGTCTGCTACAATTAGCTAGCAAGATGTTTGAGAACACAGAACAAGACATGCCTATGATTAAGCAATTGGCCTTTGAAAATGCTAACAAATACTGCAAGGAGGCTATCCGTCCCCACCGAAATAAGAGCCTCAATGACTACATCCAATTGTGCAGAGACATTGATGGCCATCACATTATGGGACAAGTGATAGCAGCAGCCATGAGAGGGGGACCCAGTGACCCTGGCACCAGGCCTAAGACCTGCTTTAGTTATGGACAGGTGGGCCATTTCAAGAAAACCTGTCCCAGGACTAATCAAACTCAAAGACACACCCCAGGCCTCTGTCCCAGATGCAAGAAGGGAGACCATTGGGCTAAAGAGTGTCATTCCAAAACTGATGGCCAGGGCAATCCCCTTCCCCCTCGGGAAACAAGAGGAGGGGTCCGCCCCGGACCCCCCAGTGCCAAGTGTACGGGGCTCTCAATACACTTGGTCATCCACAACAACTGATACCCCAACACAACCCCTTTCTATCCAAGACCTCTATAGAGGCACCCAAGGAAGTTCAGGACTGGACCTCTGTACCTCCACCAGAGCACATTACATGTGGCCTTAGGAGAACAGGGTTGCTTTTATGTGAATCATTCTGGAGTACTCAGACGGTCCTTAGATGAAATCAGACGGAGGTTACAGGAGCGAGAAAATGGAAAAGTTTCCAATCAGAGCTGGTATGAGTCACTCCTTTTTAGATCCCCCTGGCTCACTTCCCTACTTTCAGTAATAGCAGGACCGTTTTTTTTTTTTTTTTTTTTTTGTCTTTATTATTACTTGTGGCCCTTGCATTTTTAATCACCTGATGAGTTTTATTAGAGCTCATTTGACATCTATACAGTTGATGATACTTAGAACACAACAGGGCTAAAATTTTAAGGAGAAATGTTTATTGTGCCTTTCTTTTTGTTACTAATCTTTTATATTTTTCAGCATAAGAATAAACCTTTGCTACATCACTGGAATCATCACCGTGATGCCTGATTCCCCTGGATTTGCCCCTGTATTCCCTCCCTTTATGTGTTTAGAATTTGTTCCCAAGAATGCTGGGTTGTGACTCGCTAGCCTCTGGTTCAATTGCATGGCCTCTGGTCATTTGCGTGGCCTCTCGGTCCTAAGCTCATCACACTGCATTACAGCTGCCTGAATTTGCTGACCTATGTGAAATGAGTAGCCAGAGACGGGTAAACACAAGGGGGTGTCCGCCGACCTAAGACAGGGAATCAGCCTCTGTGGCCAGACTTTGTGGCTGGTTTTCCAATGACAGGTAAGATGGACACTAACGTCCTTGGTGACCTAAGACAGATGCTCATTTACTAAAAGAAAAAGGGGGACATGTAGGGCCTCTGGCCTCCCTGAATGCCTTTTTCTCTGCTGGCCCCCTGAACGGGAGCTGGCTTCAGCATGTCAGCTGTAGTTTCTATGGGAACAACTTCTGCAGTTTCTATAAGATCAGCTTGACCAGAACAACTCGACCTTAGAGGCCTAACCGCAAACCTTTAGATGCCAGACCTAATTGTTCTGAACCAGGTACCGTTACATACTCAGAAGTTTCCTGGGAACCTGAACTTTTTACCCCTTACCAATTCTCCCTGGAATTTTCTGCTATTAATCACTTGCATTTGCTGAGTGTATATATATGTGCACCCAACTTGAATAAATCGGAAGCTTCTCCAACATTTTTAGTGTCTGTGTCTTGTGTATGTCTTGTTTGTCCTCAATTCCTCAGCCCCGCGCCAGATAGACTCAGATGTCGGTGTAACGCAGGCTGTTACAGACTAGATAGCTTGAGAGTTTGGGAACACACTTCTTTCTACCTCTCCAGCACTGAGGTTATGGGCCACCATGGCCGGCTGTTACGTGGATCTGGAGATCTGAACTCAGACCCCACAGACCCTGACACGGCAAGCACTTTACCTACTGAGCCATCTCCCAAGTTCTTTAATAACACTTTTTGACTATGAATATGTGTGTGCACATATGTGTATGTGGCACATGTGTATGTGCAGGTGGGTGTGCCTGCATGTGGAGGTCAGAGGTCAACCTTGAATGTCATCCTGAGGAATAATGTCTACCACTCATCATACTGGAGGATCTCTCATTATACAGGAGCTTATCCATTAGGCTAAACTGGCTGGCCAGCAAACTTCAGGGATCAGCCCATCTGTGCCTCCTGCCACCACACCTGGCGTTCTTACATGGGTTCTGGAACTCCAAACTCAGGTTCTTGCTGACTAAGTTGCCCCAACCCTCAATGCATTTTTAAATTTTATTTTTATTTTATATGTTATGAGTATGTAAGCACACCACATGCGTGCAATGCCCACAGAGGCCAGAAGAAAGCATCAGATCCATGAAACTGGAGTTAGAAATGGTCGTTAGCTGCCATGTGGTTGCTCAGAACTGAACCTGTATCTTCTGCAAGAGCAGCCAGTGCTCTTAACCACTGAGCCATCTCTCCAGTCTATCTCAATGCCATGTTTAAGACTTATCCTTCACCAGCTCTAGAGAAAGTCAATCATCCCAAATAATAAAGAAATAAACATCATTAAAATAGAGTTCTCATAACTCCAGAACAATGGGGAAGGGGAAATGACTGTGGTCCAATTTCATTCTCCAGCCTTTTCTCCCTTCTACACCTCACATAGGACAGAAGCAATCCCATCAACACACACCGACCCCAGGAAAGGCGTGTGAAGTAAGGGCAGCATTGATCCATGGAGGCCTCGTGAATGACAGCTGCTGTCATGTGACCAAATCTAACATCCAAAAATAATTCTGTTGCAAGAGGGCAGAGCAGCCCAGCCACACCACTCTGTCTCCCAGAATTAGGGAGAAAAGGAGAGCAGAATACAGCTCAGCTTACGGCCTTACTTAACAGCTCCACCTCTTCCAGCTGGTAGCAGCAGATTTTTTTTAAGCACCATAAATAGCTCCCCCCGCCCCACTTGTAGGAGGAGACTAGGGGGAATGTCCAGCAACCGAGCCTGTGACAGCCTACCTCTCCTCTTTCAACCGCAGTGGAATCTTTACGCACCTTCCAGCACAAAGTAAATTTAGTGAGACAAGCTGTGACTGGCCCAGGATCGACATGTATCACCTGAGAGACCACTGAAAGCTGGGCAGGACCTTCAAACCCTGGCTGTTGACCCCCAAGAGCCAGTACTCCTGGGCTGGCTTTGACAGATGGGACTACAATGAAGGACCCTGCAGAGGGTACGCCCCTGAATACCTGACTATCAGGCTGGCCCTACAAGGTCAACAGTGGCCCTTCAACACTTAATCCTGCAAAAGGCCAGCCTAGCAAGCAGCAACAAGAGGAAGGAGGTTCGCAGAGACCCAGCCCAGTGTTGATACACCAGGCCACACAGAATGCTACAGCTTATATCTGGGCCCCTTCATATTCCCAGGACCCCAGGAGGAGGTTTGGAGGCTAGTCGGAGCAGGCAGAGAGGTGGCAGGAGTGGTAACCTCACCGCCAAATCCCTGCAAGATGGCTCATTTGACAACTGAGATGCCCGGCTGCTACTGCTTTGACGAGGAAAACTTGGACAGAGAAGGATTCCCCGCAGCTCACCCTGCAGGTGCTGTTGATTTGGCTGGGCACAGAGTCCTTGGGGGAAAAGGCGGGTGGAGATCCATGGGAAGCTAGCACAAGAGGTCACACCTGCCCTCCTCTTACAAGGCTGAGTTAGTCATCAACCTCACCTAGCCCAGAAGAGCACCTGCACAGCCCTCACACCCCAGGATAAAATACAGGAGCTCCACGGAGGACGCCTGGGAGCACGGAATAAGGCGGGAGGAAAGAGCTTCTCTGTCTGCGACACTGCCTTGGGTCTCACTTTTACTGCACTCAGCTTTTTTAAAAACCACAATGGCTCCACCAATGAGAATACATTAGCTCATGCATTGTGTAGTGACTGGGCTCTGCCAAGTAGGGGGTGGAGCTGTCGTCGCAGTGCCAGCCCTAAATGCATAACATCTATGGGTCTGTATCTCCACCCTCTTTTCTGTCACTGATACAGAAATTATGGTTAAAAGCAATCTGCCCACAGTCCTAAAAAGCTAAAGGTGCAGCTGGTGGCGAACAAGACCCTGCTTAAAATCATAGCTTAGGGCTAGTGAGACGGCTGGGTGGTAAATGTGCTTGCCACCAAGCCTGAGTTCAATCTCCCAAACCCACATGGTGGAAGGAAAGAATGGGCTCCCCAAAGTTGTCCTGTGATCTTCACATACATGCTATGGCATACATAATCACCCATGTACTCTCACACAAAATAAGTATTTTTACATTTGTTTATTTATTTTATTTTGGTCTTTTGAGACAGGATCTCCCTGTAGCCCCAGCTGGTCTGGAACTTGCTAGATAGACCAAATTGGCCTTGAACTCACAGAAAGCCTACCTCTGCCTCCCGAGTACTGGGATTAAAGGTGTATGCCACCACACAAGGAATATTTTCTAATTTTTGGAAGTTATCAGAAACATAGCAATAATAGTCAAAGAAATGAAAATTAAAACATATATGAAATGACATCTTGGTGTCCATCCCAATGGCATCTTTTGATTCCTAACTGTAATCTGTGTTGTCTAGGAGGATCATTCAAGAACATGAATTAACAAGATATTCCACAGCTAAATTGTTCTCTAAGAGCTAAGAACACAGAAACATGTATTGCAGTAGCTTTCTGTTGCCATGACAAAATACCAGAAGAAAACAACCTAGAAACTGGGTATGATGGCACAAACCTTTAATCCCAGCACTTGGGAGACAGAGGCGGGCATCTATGAGTTTGAAGCCAGCCTGATCTACATGGAGAGTTCCAGGCCAAACAGGGCTGCACAGTGATACGTCTCAAAAAAACAGAACAGGGGGTTGGAGAAATAGTTCGGTGGTAAAGAGCACCATCTGTTCTTGCAAAGGACCCAGGTTCAATTCCTAGCACCCACATGGCAGCTAACAACCATCTATAACTCAAGTTCCTGGGGAATTAAGACACTCTCTTCTGACCTCCTCAGGCATTGCACACACAGGTGCACTTGTATGCAATACACATAAAAATATAATTAAAAAAAAATAACAACAACAAAAAACTAACTTGGGAGGCAGGAACCTGAAGTCAGGAACTGAAGCAGAGACCGTGGAGGAACCCTCTTAAATCCAGGCTTGTGTCCATCTACCTTTTTGTTGTTGGTTTGGGTTTTTTGTTTGTTTGACTGATTTTTTTTTTAGGATAGGACCTCCCAGAAGCCCCAGCTGACCTGGAACTCACTATATAAACCAGTTTAGCTTCAATCCCCTCAGAGACCCACCTGCCTCGGCCTCCAGAGTGTTGGAATTAAAGGCCTGTAAGCACCACACTGTACTCAGCAACCTTTCTTATAAAGCCCAGGCCCACCTGCCCCAGGGATGGCACTGCCCACATTGGGCTGTGTCCTACAATTAGCAATCAAGAGAATGACCCAAAGACATGCCCACAGACCAACCTAATGGGGGAAATTCTTCAAGGAGAGTCACTCTTCCCAGGAGTTCATGTAGATAGCAGAGAGAAGCCCTCACAACTGTGTATAGAGACCTAACTTTTCCCTTAGCATTTGTGTGAGTTTAAGATAGGAAAACACAAGTGTATGTATGGATTTCAATTAAATAAGGCACAGCCTGTCCATATAACACAGCTGGGCACATCACATCCGTGTGCTACTTCCATTGGCAATGCCAAGAAACACAGTCACCAAGGTGCTCAGCCCAAACTCAGTGGGAAAACTGCAGCTCACAGCACGGCAGGAGTACGCTATGTCTATTAAACTAAGAAAAGGAGACAGAAATCTGCCTGGTAGAATTGCATCACCATCATCAGTCCCACCCGCAGAACTACACCCAGTGGCCCTCCGTGACCCCTCCTTATTAGGTCTTGGGCTGGGCTCCAGCACCAAAACTCAGCCCTTGGGATCCACAGCTGAGTCACCTGACCCATCTGCTCCACCCACACCTTTCAAACAGTAAGGAAGTGACAGAGTTCCTCACCACAGGGTGCAAGACCGCACAGGCATTTCCCCAAGCACTTCCACTCTCCCACTCAGCACTAATCACTATGTGACGCTCCACAGTAAGTCAGTTGAACCCTAAAACCCTCAGTCTTTTCTCAAGGATAAAAGGAGCAGGTGTGATAATATAACCTAACAGTAGAGGGTGCCGTAAGCAAAGTAGAATTGGATCTAAGTACACAGTAAGTGCTCAATAAATGACAGTTCGGCAGTTACCTCTGAGATAAAACCCTGTAAGTGGGAGTTTAGCCTGAAGGAGACATTGAGAGCCTGATATTTCAATATGCATTTTCCTACCACCTGAGAATAGACAAACTTCCATGTTTTGTATTAGGTGGGCAAGACCGGATTTAAAAAACTCACTCCTGCCTATGCAGGTCACTATAGGGCCCTCAGTACCTAGAACACTTCAAGACTCAATATGCAGATCCATTAGGGGTGCCCCCAGTCAACTCCTAAACCAAATCTGCAAAACTTACAGAGTTTGAAAATGGGGATGTGCAGGAGAACTCTCACCCTGGAAGCTTCTATTTTAAAGCCCATATTTCCAATTCCATACGGGCCCTCAATGTGCCCTGAGTACAGTGAAATCCCAGACTGGTGTTTTTCAAAACAAATCCTGTAGCTATGGAAACAGAAGTTGTTCTGTAGTCTGACTTCAGTGTTAGACACTGAGGAAACCACCCAGCGTGGCCACAGCTCCCTCCCCAGTGTTCTTCCTAATAAAATACACAAATCCTTTAACTTACTAATTTTCTAGATAAAATGCACTACATAGAAGTTCTGTCGCTGGATGACTCATTAGGCAATTATGGGAAATTATCGTCTTCTTGATCTATTTGTTCTAAAGGATCCCCAGAGAAGCCAGAGGGTCTTCCTTGGTCTACACAAACAGATTCTGAACTTAAATCAGTCCGATGGCAAAGGGAAAACTCCTAAGGTGTACCATCAAAGGCATCTGGGAAGAATAGGAGCTGGCAGCTCAGTATGTTGCAGCCACTTTGATTAGATAATTTAAAACAGATCTGGGAATGACACTAGAAGCAGTACATATAATCAGGAGTGTGTGGTGTGGAGAGCTAAAGCCCAGAGCTACTGCATGGCACTCAGGAAAACCAGGTCAAGGCCAGAGTTTCCAGGAGAATGTTCCTCAGATCCCCCAGAAAAAGGTGTCAGATCAGCCTTTTTCAGTAAAGTAAGGGAAGAGGTGGAACGAGCTGTGACCGCAGTGAGCAGTGACGGCCTGGTCCGCCTGGTCACATACAGCAGTGAGACGCCTGAGGGTGTGCAGGCCTCGGAAAGCACAGAGGCCACCCAGACGGGAAATGGAAAGGAGAAACAAGGGCCTGGAACAGAGGGAGGGTGAGCCAGCAGGGCTGACACATCCCCAAGCAGCCAAGTCTTCTTCCCCACCTCCCAAGGCACCAGCAGCAGTAAGTCCCACTCCCTACTGAGGGGAATGGACAGCCATGGTCAGATGCTCAGTCTCACACACCCACACCCGGCTGCTTGGCCTGAACTAAGTGCTTTTCTTTTTTTGTTTGTTTGTTTTTTCATTAATTGCTACCTCTTAAAAATAAAAAAAAATTAAGGCTGGGGTTGTAGCTCAATGGTGGGGTACTAGCTTAGCACGCATGAGGCCCAGGGTTCGAGGCCTAGTACTAAAAATCTAAGTGTGGAAGCACACAACTGTGATCTCAGCACTAGGAAGGAGGAGGGAGAAGATCAAGAGGTCTATAGGGTGATTGTGAAGCCAGCCTGGGCTACATGAGACCCTGTCTCAAGAAAGAAATTGAATGAGTGAATGAAGGGAAGGAAGGAGGAAACGAGGTGTTAAATTACCCCTTTGTAGAGATGACTGTAGATCAAGGAAGAGAAGAGCAACAGAGACTAACCAAACAATACAGAGATTGGTTAAAAACAGAATATAGGGGCTAGAAAGATGGCTCAGTAGTTGAGAGCACAGGCTGCTCTTGCAGAAAACCTGGGTTCGATTCCCAGCACCCACATGACAGCAAATAACTACCTGTAACTCCAGTATCAGGAGATCTGATGCCTTCTTCTGACCTCCACAGGCATTGCACAACACAGGTGCACTTACACACATGCAGGCAATACACTCATACACATAAAATAAAAATAATAAATAAAATATTTTTTAAAAGCAGGATATATTGCAAAATCCCACGACTACAATACACAAAAATCAACATCCTTCATATTCATGAACAATAAATGAATAACCAGAAAGAAGACAGGATAGAAAATTAAATTCCATGTATTACTGCCAAATTAAAATGCTCAGAAACACACCAGATGAGATCTATATATTTAAGAAAGGAAAACATTTTTAAATTCATGCAAAGTTATTTGCTGCAACATGACTGAAAGTCACTGGATGTTTCTGCATAAGAACTTGTTTAATTGAACATTTGAATACTTTGTAGCAGTAAAGAAAGCAAAGCTATGACAAAACCCTCCATAAGCTGATTATGGAAAAGTCTCTGGGATATAAGGTAAATCAAAGATATAAAATGATGACTCCTGGGGTCATCCAGATGGCTCATCAGGTAAAGGCAACTGCTGTCAAATCTAACAACTTGAGTTCAATCCCTGGGACCCACATGGTAGAACTGACTCCCAAAAGTTGTCCTCTGACCTCCACATGCTCACCGTGTCACAAGTGGTCACACAATAAATAAATGTGATCAAATATTTTTTAAATGACACTTTTGTGTGAGAAATATAAAGTACTAACATATAAACATTTGGTTTGGGTTTTATTTTTACCAAACAAACAACAACAAAAAAAAAACAGATGAACTAACAAATCAAAACTGATTACCCGCTGGTGGGCGGAGTTAGAGTAATCAAGTGGAGAGGAGCCACCTTTGGGAACTTTTTTTTTTCTCTCAATATTTTCGTCTTTAGACCATGTTAATTTTTCACATAATCTCAAAATTAAGCCAGTGATGCTTGGAGAAACTGTACATAAACAGCAAGAGGTGAACTTAATTAGCAAAGATGTAGTACATAGCCAGAAGAGTGCGCCACATGGTCTCACTCTCACCAGAGTTCTGTGAATGTTCAAGGAAAGATTTCTAAAGAAAAACAAGTTTCAAACAGTAAATCTGGAGTTTTATAAATTTGTTGATGATAGGGCTAAGGGCACCGTCAATGCTGAAATTAATCTAGATATACTATGCAAATTTACTGGTGTATGTATTATATAAACATACATATTGTGTGTATTATAGTTACACATTGTGTATATGTAATGTCATAACATTGTTTATATCCAGCAAGCAAGGTCTTTCTTCCTTTCTTTCTTTTGTAGGGGAATTAATTGGAGGGGCAGGAAGGGCATTTTTAGCAGGAGTGAACGAACTCTTGAAACATGGATAGTTTCAGGTGCCAGGGAAAGGCAGAGGGGGCAGCTCCAGACTGGCTCCTCACCTCTCCAGGGCACTGCTCACCGCTACCTGGTAAAATCCACCCAAGGCGGCCCTGGCCTCTTACCTGCTGCTAAAACAGTTCTGTCTTTACCATTATCTACCTTGGAGACTCTACCTCTGTAAGAAAGCCTCCCCAGAGATGCTCAGTGAGTTTCAGGAAACCTTGGGCTTCACATGAGAAAGCCTAAGGCCCAGGAGGCCACGAATGCTCAGAACAATCACAGAGTTGTAGGAAGACAAGGGCTCTATCGCCAACAAAATCCAGGCATCTCTAATCAGAATCAAATGTCACCAGATTAAAACGACTTTGCCCAACATGACTAAACAACAACAAATTAGATGACACTGGGGCTAAAGAGATAGCACAGTTGCTAAGAGGATCCAGGTTCAATTCCCAGCAGCTGACAGTCTTCTATAACTCCAGTTCCAGGGGCTCTGATGCCCTTTTCTAACCTTTTCAGGTATTGCACAATAGAGATTACTTACACACATGTAGACAATACACTATTACACATAAAATAATAAAAAAAATGTTAAGTAGATCTTAACACTTGAAAACATACCCATAATAGTCTAAGGTAAAATGCGTTCATCAATCATTTTCAAAAACTCCTTTTATTTCCAGGAAGTCTAGCACAAATGTTTAGTTTCATTATTTTATGAAACATTCGGGGAGCCATCTAGAATGTTTACTATGCCTTGTTTTCCATGAAGACTCGAAATCAGGCAGCACTTGTTCTGTGTGTATTAGTCTAGACTCACAACTTCTCTCTCCAGACTCCAGTTGACACTATTCTAGAGTTCTTAGGAACTGTACTTGGACACTTCATGCAAGCTCAGAAGTCTGTTTCACTTCATCCCTGGCATGGACACGTCTTTGTGGTATATCACTCCCCACAAGTCCAGAAGGTATGCCCAGTCTCCCTCAGGTCTAAGGTCCCTCAGGACTTGGGATATTTCAGCAACAGAACACCCCTAAAACAAATGCCAAAATAACAATGGTTTACTATTTCTCAGGAGCTTTGGATGGTAGTTCATCCAGGTGGCCCATCCGTTCAGCCACTGACAGCATATAAAGCAATACATGTGACTGTGGCCCCACAGAGCTTTGTACAGCAATGGGTGAGGCAGATTTGGCCCAAGGGTCAAATTGCCAAGTCGTGGTCATTGGGAACTCTTATCTGAAATTATGACTTCACAACTCTCTACCGACATGCCCCTGATTAAGTTCCTTAATCTTCTGAAATGTATCTTTCACTTCTAAAACAGCTGGGATGCTGAAGAAGGAAGATCTTGAGTTTGGAACCAGCATGGGCTACATAATGGGACACTGTCTCTGAAATCGATCAATCAATCAGCCAGTCAAGGAACAATGTCATCCACCTCCCAAGGTGGTTATGAGGTAGCGACTCCACAGATTTCACAAGTGTACCGCACATCATCTTCTATAATACTCCCTAGCTCCAGCTGCAGAGTCTGAAGGACACAGCTCCTCAGGGGGCACTGAAGGGAAATCCAGCCAGGCAGGGGATGAGGGACTGGGGGTTGCCGTATTCCCTTGAAGTGAATCCTTCACCGAGGAAGAGTACATTTTGCAGTAGATGAAGCAGCCTTTGTTAAAGACCTGAACTGGTTTGCTCTTTCTCAACAGCAAAATAACTTGTTTAAGGCACAGATACAATGGTGACACAAGCTGTATTTCAAAAATAAGTAGGGTGTGCAGTGGGTGAGAAGTAACCAGAAACCACCAAAATAAACAAGCCTCAGAAGGGCCATTTCTCAAATGCAGATTCCGCAGGAGCAGGATAGTTTCACACTCTGTGTCTGAGCTGGTTTGAAGCTGCTGAAAAGTTAAACAAAGAACAACCCTGAGACAAATAGATGACCCGGCTCATTTTTAACATGTGGGTGCAATCTTGACTTTCACAGAAGTTGGTCCTGGTTAAAAAAAAAAAAAAATCATTCAAAATACTTTGTGTGTGTGCCTGTGTGTGTGTTTATGTGCATGCTAGAGGCGGGTACTCAAAGTGAGTGCTGGGAAAGTACCCATGCATTTCTCTGTGTGTGTGTGTGTGTGCACACGCGCGCATGTGCACATGGAAGTCAGAGGTCAACATGGATGTTTGCTAGCCTGATCAACATTGTTTTTTGAGACACAGGGTATTTCACTGGGTCCTGGGGTCTCACTGATTGAGCTTCCTATATGGGTGCTGGGGATAGAACTCAGATGCTAAGACTTGAGCAGCAAGTCCTTTACAGACTGAGCTATTTCTCTAGTAGCTCAAGTGTGTGTGTGTGTGTGTGTGCGTGTGTATTTATCCTCAGTCAAAAGGAATTAAAAGCCCTGGAGCATTTTGTTGGTATTTCTTTGTAACAACAATATTCCACCAAGATAGTAAAAAACTTCCACAAGAATCAAGGACAGCATTCTACTCCTGACCAGAAAATTCCATTTCTGCCACAAGAAAGTGAATATCCTTGAATCTCATGGGCTGGAGGTCTCCTGCTCTGCTTTCTTCGCTCTAATTCCACTCTGACTCTGCCTGCAGCTTAGGTTCCTTCACCCAGCTGAGCGGCCCCCTGCCAGGAGCAGCTGTCTCACACTTCCATAAAGAGAGCTGCATTCTGGAAGGATGGCATCACCAGTATCCTGGAAGGGCGTGGGTTCCCTCCTAAACCCCAGAATGAATGCCAAGGGCTGTCATTATTTGAATTTAATATCCCCTTCCACAACAACATGAACCACTTCCAAGAGAGAACAGTACTGAGTAAAGCTACAAGCCAGGCAGAGGGACGGTGTGTGGGTGGGTGGATGGATGGGTGCGTAGATGGTTAGAAGAATGGATAGATGGGATGGATGAGTGGATGGATGGATGGATGGACATGGATAGATGGAAGGTCAGATGGATGGATGGATGGATGGATGGGTAGATAGAAGGCTAGATGAATAGATGGGTGGGAGGAAGGAAGGAAGGGAGGGAGGGAGGGAGGGAGGGAGGGAGGGAGGGAGGGAGGGAGGGAGGGAGGGAGGGAGGGAGGAAGGATGCGGATTGATGGTAGGCCAGACGGATGGATAGACGGAGGGTGGGTAGGTGTGTGGTAGATAGATGGATGGAGTGGGTAGATAGAAGACTAGGTAGATGAATGGATGGATAGATGAACAGATGCATGGGATGAGAAGATGGATGGGTAGGCGATGGATTGATTGCTCCTGACTCACAAATTAGCATTTATTGTCAGTCTTCTGATTCACAAAGTAGATACAGGAAAGGAGAGATGACTTAGCACAACAGGATCAGAAGTGCACATTCCCAAGTCCCCCTGTTCTTGTACTTGAGCAGAATGGAATTCTCACATGATAGCTGGAAGGTCTATATTAAGCATCTCAGGCCAATCTTCTACTAAATAAAGTTCAAGTGGCACTGAGTTCACATGTTCTCGGAACTCTCCAGACAGCTGACTGCTCTCTTCATATCTGAGGCTCCAAACTGCTGGCTCCAAAGTCACTCTGCCTGCCTGATTTTCCCTCAGCTGAAGCCCATGCTATACCCAGGAGCTGTGAGCATGATAAGCTTCCAAAGGACTGGCAGATGCCAGGGCTGCCTGTCCCGCACTGTGTGTGCGCCTGTGTGGGTATGGGCGCATGCATGTATGTACACACACCCATCACTCCTGCAAAGCTGAGATCAACAGTTATATTAAATGTTATCATTAGGAAGATTAGGTCAAGGGTGCATGAGAACTCTCTGTACTCTCTCTGCCACTTTTCTAGAAACTAAAATTACAGCATAATAAAAATGTTAGCAAATACAATGAACTTTAGGTCAACTTCCAAGCCTGAAGCATACCAGCCCAGTTTCACAGGGTCTGGTACACGTAAGTCCAGAAATCCATTGGAAGTCAGCTTATTTAGACCTGAAATGAAGCTGATGAGACTCCTCTCAAAGGACTGCAAAAGATGGGGCTGGAGAGAGAGCTCAGAAGTTAAGAGCACTGACTGATCTTGCAGAGGATCTGGGTTTGGTTCCCAACACCCACATGATGACTAACAACCTTCGGTAACTCCAGTTCCAGGGGATCCAACACCCTTCTTGCCTCCATGAGCATTGCACACATGAGTGCACTTACATCCATGCATGCAAAACACTCACATACATTGAAAAAATAGAAATGTTTAAAGACTACAGTAGTAACTGACAAGAATATGTGACATCCATGTGATCATATTCACTTTAAGACATGCTCCCAGGCAGCTAGAGAGATGGCTCAGGAGGTAAGAACACTTGCTGATCTTAAGTTTGTTGCCAGCACCCAAGTCAGGCAGCTCACAACTACCCCTAACTCCAGATCCACACCTCCACAGCAATGGCACTCATATACATACACAAACAATCCCTTAAATAAAAAATAGATATTTTTAAAATGAAGACGTATTTCAAGCAGTGACTGTTGAGAGACTCGAATCCATACCAGGAAAAGGTGGTAGCAGGTCCACTCATCCTGCCTCTACACCACCCTATAGTGTTGAAGCCAGCCTCTCCCCACCCTCTCGAGAAATCAAAATGACACTAAGGATTGATCCCATTGGCTGGCCTTTTTAACTTAAGTGCACCTGAAATCATTTCTATCTGGGGTTTGTGGAATTATCTACTCTAAATTTACGTGAATATTTTCATAAGAAGTAATTTAATACCAGCCTCATCTCCTGCTCTTCAGAACTCCAGGTCTTGGTGCTGGAGAGACAGTTCAGTGGTTAAGAGTACTTGCTGCTCTTGCAGAGATCTGAAGTTCAGTTCCCAGCACTCCACATTAGGTGGGTCACAACTGCCTGCAATTCCAGCCCCAGGGGATCTGATGCCCTCTTCTGGCCTCCTTGGGGACTGTATTCATATACACATACACAGAGAGAGGGAGATAGACACAAAGATAAAAATTAAAAATAAATCTTTAAAAAGAACTCGTCTTCACACCTGCTATTCCCACTGTCTGGACTCTCTTCTCTCAGATCTTTCTCCATTTCTCAGATCTCAACAGACACATCAACCCTCTCAGTGAACCTTGACCAACCCTGTTCAAAATGGCACACCATTCCAGACATGTAATGTTCACTTCTCTTTTATCTTTCTTTTTAGAACCTAATCCTTCTCTCACACAGTAATTTAATCATCTAAATAGAATGCAATGCAAAGCTCTGCATAGTGGGGTTTTGCCATGTTTTCTGCTACAGGAAGTCTTTGAAATCCTCTAGGGGCCCATATTGACACAGTTCCCTAGGGCAAAAGGGAACAGAATTTTGTTTGTTTGTTTGTTTGTTTGTTTGTCTATCTCTCTGTTTTGAGATAAGATCTCTTGTAATTCAGGCTGGCTTTGAATTCACTATGTAGCTGAGGATGACCTTGAATTCCTGAATCCCTGACCTTCCCGGCTCCACCTCTTGAGTACTGGAATTACAGGCAGCATACACTACCATACCCAGCTAGAATTGACTATTTTAAAGAAAGAGTATTCTTTATATTGGAAAAAAAAGTTAATTATCAACCAAACACTTGAATCACTGTCCTGTGCCTACAATGCTGTCCCTCGCGCCTTTAAAAACCACATGAAGTGTCCACACCAGGTCATGTGAATTATCTCATTTCTCCCAAATCTGTAACTGGGAAGCAGATATTACCAGTCCAGTTCCACAAGGGAGAATTATAACAGTCCATGGTGAAGCCAGGGCAAGAATTCAAGTTACCCAAAGTCCTTCCCACCATGTCCCCATCACAACTAGAAGGGGAAAACCCCCTGAAAACCATGTATAATCTTTCCTAGAAAATGATAAGCTTTCTGAGTTGATCTTTTAAAAATAAAATACAAATAGTAAAGAAGATTATCCATGACTCATCACATACACTCCTATATTAAATTGCAGAGAAACACCCAGAAGGGAAACACCAAATCCTCTGAGGGCTATTCACAGTTACAGATAGGAATGAGCCACCATTTTCAAGATTTTACTGGAACTCATAAGCTACCTACCAGAAAGCCTACTGAAGACAAGTTGGTATCTTTCTAGAATGCTTAACTCAGTTCCTACCCTGGTGGGTGGGCAGAGTAGAAATGGGGATCTCACAACCTGGGAGGCACAGAGTTCAAGTGCGAACTTTCCTAAGGCAAGGTCTATGCCCATGTGTACTCCATACACCTGCAGTACATATAATATACATATATATATACACATCTGGACGTCCTTTACATTAAGAAAATGGGGGAGGGGGGCTGGGGAGATGGCTCAGTGGTTAGGAGTATTGGCTGTTCTTGTAGAGGACCCAGGTTCAGTTCCCAGCAACCACATGGCAGCTAACACTATCAGTACCTGCAGTTCCAGGGAATCTGATGCCCTCTTCTGGCCTTCGTGGGAATTGTGGACAGGACTACACTTACATACATGCAAGCAAAACACTCATACACAATTTAAAATGAAATTAAAAAGAAACAGTCATTTCATTGACAGTCATAGCACAGAGGGTAAGTGGCAAGAGCCAAGTCCCCAAGACATTGCACTAATATCTTTAAAATCATCTTGCAGTCAATGATACCTCTGTGTATATGTGTATGTTTGTGTGTGTCCATGTGTGGGTAGGTGTGTACATGTAGAGGCAAGAGGAAAACCTCAAGTGCTTTCCTTCAAGTGCTGTCCATCTTGTTTGCTTGCTTTGTTTGTTTGTTGTTTGTTTGTTGAGACAGGGTGTCTCACTGCCCTGGAGCTCACCAAGTAGGCTAGGCTGTCCAGGAAACCCCAGGGATCTGCCTGCTTCTGCCTCCCTAGCACCAAGACTATAAGCACAGGCCACCACACCCAATTTTTCACATGGGTTCTGGGGACGGAACTCAGTGCCTCATGCTTACCAGGCAAGCAAGCACTTTACCATCTGAGTCATCTCCCCAAAGCAACTATACCTCACCTTCCATGCTAACTGTAATGTTGCTTTCTTTTTTTCAAGACATACTAAGTAACGGTGGTCTATGATCTGTGGCATCCTAACTCTGGCCATATTCCTATTAAAACAATAGAAAGGCAGCATGCTACACAAACAGCTCTGTAGTCTGCCGGTGATGCTCAGCAGTCACCTTAGAGGAGCCTTTGTCCTTACTTGTAGAGATGTCCTCTGATGGAAGGGTTTGAATGAGAAGTGTCCCCCATAAGCTCCAATTATTTGAACACTCAGTCCCGAGTTGGCGGCCCTCTTTGAAGGAGGTCATGGAACCTTTGGGAGGTGTGGCCTTACTGGAGGCATCAGGTCACTGGGGAAGGTCTTTGAGGGTTCACTGAAGCTTTGCCCCCTTCTAGTTTGGCTCGCTCTGCTTCCTGTTTGCCATTAGATGTGAGCTTTTGGCTTTCAGCTCCTGCCTCCATGCCTCACCGCCGTGATGGGCTCATCCCTCTAGAACCATGAGCCCAAATTAACTCTCCCTCCATAAGTTGCCTTGGTTATGGGGTTTTATCAAGCAACAGAAAAGTAACTAATACCCCTGGATTTCCTCTGAACGTACACACCCTAACTTAACCAGCTGTCTGCTGTGGGAATTTAGATGGTTTCAACTGTCTTAAAACTTCTTGCTGTATGAAATGATGATGGGCCATCCACAGACAAGTCTGTGTCTTCCTGAAAGCAGAGGTCAGCATCTAGATAAGACATGGGTGACTCAAACGGAGTTGTTTACACAGACAGGTCAAATACTCCCCCACATAGGCACGTAGAAGTGAACCAGTCTACCCAATAATAGGAATGGCCCCAAAACAATAGGCAAGAGACTAGCAAGATGGCTTAGCAAGTAAAGGTGCTTGCTAACAATCCTGACAACCTGAGTTCAATGCCCTGGAACCCACTTCAACCCATGGTTGAAGGAGAGAACTGACTCCTACAAACTGTCCTTTGACTTCCACAGGTACTATAGTGGCATGCATGCAAACACACACACACACACCATCAATAAATGTAATTTTTTAAAATAGGAGACCCCTGTCTCAGCCCAGAGGTAAGACAAAGTGGTTTCCAGATGTTTTATCCAGTTTCAATCACCATAAAAAAGACAAACACGGGGGAGGGGGGGCGCACGGGAAAAATGGCTCAGTGAGTAAGAGCACTTGCTGCTCTTACAGAGGACCCGAGTTTAGTTACTGGTACTAATGTCAGGTAGCTCACAAACAATTGTCTTTAACTCCAGTTGCAGAGGATTCAACGCTTTCTTCTGGCCTCCATGGGCACCTGCCCACAAGTGTCCACACCACCACACAGATGCACAAAATTAAATTTTATTTTAAATCTTAAAAAAAAAGAAAAACATGGTAACAAGAGTTACATCCTTACTAATCTCCACACAGCCAAGGTCCAAGAGTATTGGCCACACTTTCAGGAAGAGGACAGAGGCCTTCAAGCTTGACGCTGTTCCCATTCTCCAACTCAATACCCAGTGTGGCAGAGCAGTGCAAGACACAGAAGCCAAGCCTGGAGGGTGCAAAGGTGGCCCACAACCAGCATGGGCAAAGGGCAGCTCTGGGAAGGCAGGGAGGAGGCGAAGCTTGACCTCAGCCTTAAAGGGACACTCACAGGACACACTGTTCCAGAGTGGTTTTATTGCTATTTAAAACCACCTTTTCTTTGGGTTGGTTCTATTCTGCTTTCTTTAGAAACTTAAGAGTAAGAACACAAACAAATCACCAAGGTGTGAGCTAGGTTCCTCGTTAACCAGGGTGACCTGTCAAGGCTACAGAGACTTTATGGAAAGAAAACATACGGTCTGCCCAAAATGGAGCCAACACAGAGTCCAAGTTCACCCCTCCCTTCTTACTGGGCCTCAAGCAACAGTCAGTATTCACCTTCCACAGGTTCTTCTCAGGTCACAGGATGAGATACGTCTCATTTGTAGTTGTGCCAGCATCTGGGAAAGTGAAAGGGACATTCCCCTCACATCTCTTTCCGGACCTGGGAAGAAAGCTCCTCAGGAGACTTGTCCTACTCACAGTGACCCAAATGGGGGATTGGGCCACCATGGTTGGCCTGACCCAATGACCCCCACCTCCCATGGTCTTCCACCCCAACTCCAGCAAACCGCAAAGGAGATCAAAGGGTGGAACAAAATCTGGTTTCCACCAGGGCAGGTGGAAGGGCAGCAGAGGATGGACACGGGTTGGCAATCCCCAACTCCACCATTCATCCGTCCATGCTGTCGAGCATGCTTTCATTCCAGAGGCACCACTGTGAGACTGCTGCCGTCTCTGGGGAGAAAACACTTGCTCCCTCTAGGAGTTTATGTCCAACAGTATTTACAGAATATTCCCTTTCCCTTGAGATCCCAGGTAGCACTGAGTACCCCGCATGTTCTAAACACCAGAGAAATTTAGAGTGCTTCTAATTACTACACCTTAGCATGCACTGCTGTCCCATTTCCATCTTCAAGAGTGCGGCCTGCCAGGGTGCAGCAGGACCTGGCATGCCCAGTGAACAGAAGGTGCCCTTCACCAGGCCTGCTCTATTAATAGCAGCTATGTGAGATTCAGGTTACAGGTTGGTACAAATCCATATGAAACTGGCTCCTCTGACAGAGGTGATCCAGTACTTAACTCTGTCCCTCACGCACAATTTTTATTTTTAAAATGCTAGTATTATAAATGGAAAGGCCACACTTAAAGGGATTAAAGGGGATACAGTTCTGTGGTGGCAACCAGAGCCAGGAAAGAAAGCCAGGGCTGTGAGTTTAAAGACTGGAGATGGAGTGTACTTGCCTAACATGTGTGAGGCCCTGGGTTCCATCCCTAGTACCTGAAAAAGAAAATACTCAATATGGTATTCTAACAAAACACACACTTAAAGCTTAAAATGTAAAAACATCACTTGGGCTGGAGGAGCACACATGGTTTTTGTTTTTGTTTGTTTGTTTGTTTTAAAAAGCAAGGGTTTGGAGAGATGGCTCAGCTGTTAAGAGCACTGACTGCTCTTACAGAGGACCTGGGTTTGGTTTCCAGTGCCCCTATGGAAGCTAACAACCATGTGTAACTCCGGTTCCAGGGGATTTGATAGTCTCTTCTGGCCTCCACCGGTATTGCATGCATGTGTTTTGCCGGCAAAACACTCATACACATAAAATAAATATTTTTTAATTAAAAGAAACAGCAGGGTTTGGTGGCACACACTTGCAACCCCAGGGCTATGAAGATGGAGACAGGAGGACCCCTGGGGCTTGCTGGCCAGCCAGCCTGGCCTAGTTGGTGAATTCCTGACCACTGAGAGACACTATCTCAAAACAACAGGGGCTGGAGAGATGGCTCAGCAGTTAAGAGCACACACTGCTCATGAAGAGGATCTGAGTTCAGTTCCCAACCATTTGGAGGTGTTGTAACTCCAGCTCCAGGGGATCTAATGACCTCTTTTAGCCTCTGTGGGCACTGCACACATGTGCACATACCCCTGCATAGACACACACACACATAATTAAAAGTAATAAAAATACATCTTTAAAACAACAACAAAAAAGTGAATTGTGCCTGGAGAAGGATACTCAAGGTTGTCCAGTCCTTCACACACATACACACATACATACGTGCATACATAAAAACACACACATACAAATCAAAAAAGTTTTTTTAAATTATACTTTAATGTTGTATTCGGGACAATGTTAAAAAACACAGGGATTTTTACCTTTTTGTGGATTTCTGAATAACAAGAATAAAAAATAATGTTTGAATTTCATAATTTCTAATAGTCACCCAAGTGAAATAGTCTAATGTCAATTAATAAACTTATTCAATATAATTTAAACACTAGTGATAGAGGAAAAAAAAACACTGTAACCTGTCTATATTGAAATATTTAAGGAAAACATGTTGGAAGTGATTTACCCAAGACATAATATATTCAAATGAAACAAATTCAAAAGTCAGTAAGGACAAGGAAAGACATTCAAAGCTGGTTGGTGGGGCACACCTGCAATCCAGAACTTAAAAGGCCAAGTCTAGGGCTGGAGAGATGATTCAGCAGTTAAGAGCACTGGATGCTCTTGCAGGGAACCTGGGTTCAGTTCCCAGCATCCACATGGTGGCTAACAACTGTCCATAATTCCAATTCCAGGGAACCAGACACCCTCTTCTGACCTCTGTGGACACTGTAGGGTGCACTTAGATACACACAGGCAATACACTCACACACATAAAATAAAATAAAAATAAAGAATTTTTTAAAAGAGTACAAGTCAGGAAGATCACAAGTTGCAGGCCAACCTGGGAAACATCTACTAAGGAAGCAAGGAAAGGAAGGAGATGGAGAAGGAGGAGACAGGGAGAGAGGGAGATGGATGGACGACCAGCCTCTTTTATGCATCAGAAAAATCAAAATCACAAGATACCACTTCAATCTCAAGGATGAATCTAGTTGATGAGACAGATGATAACAAGTGTTGACAGAGACACAGGCAGAACTAAATCTCCTACACTGCAGGTGGGGATAAGAGAGGTGGGGACAAGTGGCATAGCCAGCCATTTCAGAAGATGCTGTGGCTGAGCCTCAGAGCAGTAACTAGAGAGTTACCTCAAGATCAATCTCAGGACCCAGAGCAACGAAGAGGTGTCTGTACAAAAGCTCATCTCTGAATGTTGGCGGCATTAATCTTAGTCAACAAAAAGGAGAAACAACTTAAAGATCACAAATATGCAGGAGTCAAATATTACACACAGTGAAATATTACTGAACAATAAAAAGGCATGAACAGCTGGCACACATTACAACACAGAAGGACCTTGAGAACATTAGGCTAAGTGAAAGGTGCTGGAGTTAAAGGCTACATGTCCAGAAGAGGAAAATCTACAGAGATGGGAAGTATACCAGCTGCTGAGGGTTGGAGAATAGGCTTAAATAAGAATAATTGCTAATGTATATGGAGTTTCCTTACGAAGTGATAAAAGTGCTCTAAGAATGACTTACAGCAATGGCTGGGTAATTCTGTGAATACTCTAAAAAGCACCAAACTCTGTAATTTTTTGGTCTCTCTATATATAATCTGTGTACACACAGTTGTGTGTGAGTTCGGGGAGACACCAGCCAGAGCACACATAGGTCAGAGGACAACCTCCAGGTTAAATCCTTGCCTTCCACCTTGTTTGAGGCAGGGTCTCTGTTGTTTGCTGCTAGGCATGCCAAGATAGCTGGTCCTTGAGTTTCCAGGGATTCTCCCATCTCTGCCCGTCATTGTGCTGAAAGCCCTGAGATCGCAGATGCACAGAACTGCTCCAGCTTTATGTGGGTTCCAGCTGAAACACAAGTAAGTATTTTACTCTGATCCATCTCTCCAACCTTAATTCTGTACTTTAAACATGTAAATTCTATGTTACATGAACTATGTTGGAGGGGAGGGGCTGGAGGGATAGTTCAGTGGTTAAGAACACTGGTTCTTGCAGAGGACCCAGGTTCAATTCCCATCATCCACATGGTAGCTAAAAATCATTCATAACTCCAGTTTCAGGAGAATCCAACACCCTCTTCTGAACTCTACGAGCATGCACAACATGGGTGCATTTACATACATACAGGCAATACACTCATATACACAAAAATAAAATAATTTTTTATAACTATGGGTCTTTTCCCAAGGCTTTTCCTTAGGGAAAAGATTTAGATCTATGGGCAGCACTGGGCATGAGAGTTTTACAGGGAAGTATTATGTATCCTTGGGTGGTTACATCACTCTGCACCTAAAAGTCATAGACCTGGATACTAAAAGGAAGACGTCTTCTCTGTGTGATCATTTAAAAGAGAAAACAGTTCTTGAAGACTCTGGCTCTAGGTACACATGACTGACACATGAACAAAAGTCCAGAGATAATCCTGGCAACGATTAGTCTTGAAGCAGGAAAATGATTCTCCTCCTGCCGACATAGCCATATCTGTGTATAAGTGAACAAAATAACCGGGCTATTTCCACTTCCCACCACATATAAAATACTTTTAAGCATTTTCAACTACACTGAAAATAAGTATGAAAAAGAACAGAAAGGGAGCCAGGCATGGTGGCACACACCTTTAATCCCAGCACTGGGAAGGCAGAGGCAGAGGCGGATGGATTTCTGTGAGTTCAAGGCCAGCCTGGTCTACACAGTGAATTCCAGGCCAGCTAAGACTACAGAGAGGCCCTGTCTCAAAAAAAACAACAACAAAAGGCAGAAAGCAATTTGATTTTTGTAAGTAGTAAATGAGGAGGCTGGGGAATGGTTCCAGTTGTAAAGGGCTTGCCTTGCAAGCAGGAGAACCTGAGTTTGATCTCCAGTACCAATGTAAAAAGCTGGGCATAGTGGCAAGCTGGGCATAGTGGCAAGCTGCAGAGGCAGAGACAGGTGGATCCTTGGGTCTCAGTGGCCAGTCAGGCTAGCCTACTTGAGGAGCTCCAGGCCAATGAAAGATTCTGACCCAAAAGAAAAAAAAGGTGGAAATCAACTGAAGAACAACAGCTGAGTCTGATCTCTGGTCTCTACACGTATGTGCACACATGTGCACCCTCATAAATACTCATGCACACATACAAATCAATAACTAATCTTCCCATGCAATGAGCATTTCTTCTTCCAGGAACCAAGTGAAGTCCTAGGATGTGGATCTAGCTAGACAACGGATGCACTCATGAGGAACTGAACTGAGATATACTGGTCCGTATTTTGTTTCCATAAAGAATTACCTGAGGCTGGGTAGCTTTATAAAGAAGAATAGAGGGGTTTGTGGTTCACAGTTTGGAAGGCTATAATCCAAGACTGAGCAGCCCCACCTTGGGGCTCTCATATAAGCTTGAGGGTCCTACAAAGATAGCTCTGAGGTCTCTCTGGAGGACAGCACTTAAGGGTAACCCACAGGCCCTGCCCTTTAAAGGTCCTACCACTTTCTAATCACCACATTGGAAACCAAGTCTCCAATATACAACTTGGGATACATCTCAAACCACGTGCAAACTATAGCAGGGGGCAAGTTATTCCTGACCCTCCTGACCTTCTCATGTCTAGCCATTATTCTAGAATAAAACCCAAGCTTCTTGCTATACAGCTTGTACCTGTCCCTCCTTGCCTCGGTTTACCAGGCTAAGAAGCTAAAGCAAGGCAGCAGAGCGAGATGAGCCAGACCTGACTCTCCAGCCAAAAGATGGACTAAAGACTAAGTCATTCCATAAGTGCCAGATGATAATGCTGAAGTGCTTAGTATAGTACTTGGTACACAGCAAGCACTGCATAAATGCCAGCTGTCATTACTGCTTTAGAAGCACACGGCTCAGTGTGTGCACATGGACACCCCCACACAACAACACAGGCATGCTGGCATCACAGGGACATGTCTGTGTCTCCTATATCTTTGGCAGCTGGATGACATCATCAGCAGGTGCTTAGCTGACTCCAAGGAACAGACAGGTTCCAGAGAGCTATAGTGTTTCAAGAAATTTCTTCTAAAATAAAAAGCAGACCAATGAGCATCTGGATATGCTTTGTTGCAGCTTAAGTGATGTTGGGACGGTTGCTGGCGGAGGGGGGCGGTTCTGCATGGAAAGAATCTGTGTGGTGCTGTGGAATGACAGCAAACCTTTGTCCATACTGGTCAAGGTAAAGGTGCCCTAGTGGACTGGCCTGAGGCTCCAGTTTCACTGGAGAGGCAGGAAGGGCAGTGCATTGGATGCCCATGGATTCAGAACACCTGGCATGCAGGCAAAGCAGGCCTGGGAAACTCACCTAGCAGGGTTCAGTGAGTTCAACAGGGTCTGGACAGGGACTCGGCACAGATCAAAGCCAGCCTCTGGCAGCAACTACAGACCTGAATAGTGGGATGATGAAGGCAATGTTACTTTAGTGAGGATGGCTCCAGGCTGGACCAGGTACCACTGAATGGGGTGCCACGGACAACCCAGCACCCTCAAAGCAGGGATCCACACCCTACCTCCGGAGTAGCCACCTGCCCTGACAGTCCTCTGTTGCCTTCTCTCTTTACTCCCAAGCCAAGCCCTCATTCCAACTGTGGCATTTTCTCAGAGAGCATCTTCAGATGTGGACAGATCGTTTTCCTTTATCTCCCCAATAATAAGCCCAGCTGGCTATCACAGTGTGCTAACAGTCAACATGAGATAAAGTCAAGCAGACAGTGCCCATAAGGCCCACGGGTGTACACAAACAGAGAAGAAAGGCGCTCACTGTGTAGGGAAGCAAGAATGCAGAAGGCCATTGTGTGGAGGAAAGAATTTGCAGGCTCAGTGCCAATGAGTGAAAGAGCAACACTGAGCCCTGCAGAGTCAGGAAATCCAAACAGCAGTGGAGTAGCCTCCAGGGGCGCCCAGACACCCTACCCCCACAGGGTCACCAGGAGCACTGACACCCCAAATGCCATGGTTAGATGGCCTGTGGAAGGCCCTGACACAGCCCCAGATTCTTCTGGGTACATGGCACTGGATGACCAGTGCCACAGCACTTTGCTACACCCAGTCCTGTGCTATGCAGTGCTCCAGGGTGGTTTCCCCGGACATAGCCTCAGAATGTAACCCTATTCCTCTCCATTCAATGCACAAGAATGGGGGGGGGGGGTTGTTTGTTTGTTTGTTTGTTTGTTTCAAGATTGACTCATGTGCCGAACAGGATAGAGCATGCCTACCATCCCAGTACTTAGAAAGTAGAGGCAGGAGGATCAGAAGTTCAGGGGTATCCTCAGCTACATAGTGAGTTCAAGGTCAGCCTGAGCCAAATGAGGGGAGAGAGAGAGAGAGAGAGAGAGAGAGAGAGAGAGAGAGAGAAAGAGAGAGAGAATCTCATGCATGCTAGGCACACACTTGGCCAACTGAGCTACATCCTCACCCCAAGAATCTGCATCTCCAAGGCGGTGCTGAGGACCACAGAGGCCACTGTTTCACATCAGCAACTACAAGCCTGAGACACTAGCACCCTGAGTTCTTCAGCACAGGTTAGATGCCACAGCCCTTAGCGAAGAGGAGGTGATTTTGTTATCTTCAGACTCCCCTTGTGCCTAGACTACACTGAGGGTCTTTGCCTCTTCCACAGTTGGCAGATCTAATCACTCAGAAGCCTGGCATGTACTGAATTATCATTATCACAACTGCACAGTATGGCTTTAATCACAAAAGGATCTCAAATGAGTCACCAGCATGTCCTGAACAGCAGAGAATGAGATGAGGAAGGGAAGACAACTTCCCAGATACAGGGCTCTCTGTCTCTCAGGTCACGCACACTCCCATAGTCCTGCTCCCCTTCCTTCTGATAGTTCTTCATCTACCTACAGTGGTTAGAGAGCACAATCATCTGGGAGCCTCTGCAGGTTGATTCAGCTCACACAAGGGTAACACCATTCTGGCCGTGGAGGAAAGTGAGAAGGTGGGGGTCCCACTGAGCTGGCTGTCTTCCTGCCTGTCTGGGGCATAGAACAGAGGTTCCCCTCTCAATTATCAAAGAAAACACCCAGAGGTTAACTCAGCAAGGCCAAGGAAAGCCATGGGGACCTCTGACAAGGACCACAATTACATGGGGCCATCCGCCACTGAGGAGGAAAGTCCTGGGCCTAAGGCCTGTGGCTTCTATGGCCAACCCAGAAAAGGCAAAGGGTGTTAGCTGCATGAACCTGGACTTAAAGGGCCATGTCAGCTCTTAGGTACAAAAGAATAAAAATTCCCCTGCAAAATACAGAAATCACAGCCAGCAAGATGGCTCAGTGGGTAAAATGCTTGCTATGCAGCAAGAGGACCTGATTCAGATTCACAGCACCCACATTAAAATAAATAAATAAATAAATCACTGGGGGCTGGAGGAAATAGCTCAATGGTTAAGAGCACTTACTGCTTTTCCACTCTTCCAGAGGGCCTGAGTTCAATTCCCAGTGACCACACTGAGTGGCTTACAACCACCTGTAACTCTAGCTTTAGGGGGATCTGACTTGTGCAGGCACATATTGCACACAGACACATATATACACAGTTAAAAATAAAAATAAAGCTTGAAAAAAGAGCTGAGTGCAGCAGCACAAGCCTGTAACCCCAGCACTGAGGGAATGAAGACAGAGGATCCTGGGGGTTCACTGGCCAGCCAGGCTAGCCAAAATGGGGAGTCAGTGTGAGACTGTCAGCTTCAACAAGTGGAGAGCAATACAGGAGGACACCCAGCAGTGACTTCTGGCCTCTACACATATGTACACACATATACAAACTGTGTGTGTGTGTGTGTGTGTGTGTGTGTGTGTGTAAGCCATCCAGGAGGTCTTCGCCTTCACTTCCCTAAATCTCACAAGGCCATAAGGAAAACTTTTAAAAATACAAAGTAAACCCCGTAAAGATGAAGTTGTTTTCCTGCAAAAGAGGAAAACAACTGACACATCTTTGGACAATGAAAAGCTGCTAGACAAAGTCTGAGCTGCCTCCAAGGAGCGGGAAGCTTCGTCCCCAGGAGGAGCTGTGCTTCGGGGGCCCAGGGGTCGGGGGCTCAGTCTCGTGGCTAAAGAACACAGAAGTAGCCTGAAATTGGTATAAAGGAGCACTGTGCCACAATCCTAGCTCCTGGATGTTCCTTTCGCTTCCCTGAACATCTGGGCAATGGTCCAGCAGAAACTGGAGAAGCTAAAAGGCTGTGAGCTCTGCAATTCAAGGCACAAAAGAAGGTAAGACAGGACTGGGGTGCGGGGTGGGGTTGGGGGTGGGAAACTCCATCTAGAGAACTTGCTGAGCATGCACAAAGCCCTAGGCTCCATCTCCAATACTGCAAAAATAAATTTTAAATTAAAGGACAAAAATAAACAAAAAGGAGGGACTGGCAGTGCACTGAAAACAACACAGTGTGTAATCTATATACCTCATATGTGAGACCAAGCGGTCACCCCCTGACCTCCAGCTCCCTTGCTCGACTCAAATGACAGAGCAGACAAGCAGGAGACAGGAGGGATCCCCTCTAGGGAACTCCCCATTCAAGAGCAAACAACTGCCAGACACTCCCAGAGTCCCCAGTGAAAAGTACTAAGTGCCTAATCAGTCACTGCACAGCCTGCGGCCACCAGCTCCACTCCACTCACTAAGCCCCTCAAAGCCCACTGGGCATCAGAAGAAAGCCTCCAGCTTACAGATGTGGAAGCCAACAGGAAGAGGGAATGTGGGAGATAGACAGTCCAGACAAACAGAAGACATCTTCACCACTGATGTTTCAGAGACAGAAGACACTGCTCGGGAAAGAGTAAGAAACTATTCCGAAATGGAAAATGGGAAGGACTTTTGGAAGATGTGAAAGTTTTGAGAAATTGACATTTTGGAGAAATGGCTTAATGGTAAGAGCGTTTGCTCTGTAAGCATAAGGACCTGAGTTCAGATCCCCAGAACCCATGTAAAAAGCTGAGCAAAGTGGTACATGCTTGCATTCCCAGCACTGGGAAGGCAGAGACAGAAGGATTCCTGGGACAGACTAGTCAGGTCACTTAGCCAAATCTGTGACCCCAGGTTCAATGAGAAACCATGTCTCAAAAAATAAAGTAGAGGGCCAGCAAGATGGCTCAGCTGGTAATGGCACTTGCTGCCAAGAGGATGATCTGAGCTTGATTCTTGGGACTCACACAATGAAAGAAAAGTGATGGGGGAGGACATCCAACATCAACCTCTGGCCTCAACACACATGCACACACACATTCATAATATGCACGCACACATTCACACACTCGTATATAGGCACATGCACACACATTCACACATTCATATATAGGTATATGCTCACGCACACACACACACTTACAACATGTATGCACACACATTCACACGCTCATATAGGCACATGCAAACATTCACACACTCACATATGCACACATGCACACATCACCACACACAAACTCTCTCACATACAACATATATATGCATACAGACTTAAAGTATATATCAAGCTTTTTAAAATAGTAATAATTTTATGACCATGAATTGCAGGCTAGCCTTAGCTACAGAATGAGATTATGTATCAAAAACAAAACAAAAAAGCCTAATCTCCATCAGAGATTTGTGCTGAGCCCAACCTTCATCTGAGAAGCTCCTTACTGCAACGGGTTGCCGTTAACACAGAAACCCAGAACTGGCCAAGGTGCCGAGAATAAGTGACAGTGGGTTATGGGACAGCTTCTATCATTCCTCTCTGACCAAGGCTCAGGGAACTTGGTGAAAGAGGGCAGAAAGGATACAAGACACCAAAGATGGGGAGATGTGCAGCAAAATGATTTCTTCTGGACATGATGTAGCTGTGGTGATCTGTATAAGACCTGCACAAGGTCAGGTCCTTGGACATTCCATGATGGGGAAGGGAGGAGTCCATGAAGTCTTGGAACTCCCTGAGGGACTACTAGCAATTAAAGGTTTTGGGGGGTAACCGGTGTCATTTCCTTCAGTGGTGTAGCCACTGATAAGTTGCCTGTGCTCCAGTGAATCACCTCCCATCCAAGCTTGTGCAAGCAACTCTAGTTTAAATCAGTGGGTCATAGAGGCTGGAGAGATGGCTCAGCAGTTAAGAGTTAAGCACTGGCTGTTCTTGCTGAGAACCTGGGTTCAGCTCCCAACACCCAAATGGCAGCTAACAACCATTCAAAACTCCAGTTCCAGAGGGTCTGTGCCCTCTTCTGGCCTCCACAAGCATTGTATGACACAAGTGTGCGTATATGCATGCAGGCAAAACACTCATACACCAAATTAAATAAATAAATAAGCAGTGTGTTGGGACAGAGAGATGGCTCAGCAGTTAAGAGCATGTACTGCTCTTGCAAAGGACCCAGGTTTGGTTCCTAGCACCAACATAGCAGATGACAGCCATCCATAACTCCAGTTCCAGAGAAATCCAACACCCTCTTCTGACTTCCACTGGCATTGCATGACATGGGTTCACTCACACACATGTGGGCAAGATACTCATACACATAAAATAAAAATAAAAAATAATTTTTCTTTTAATCAGTGTATCACACACAAAAAGAAAACATGAAAGTGGGAAGGAGGCTTGTTGGTAAGAAGAGTTTCAGTAGGAGAGGAAGGAGGATGAGACAGGGATGGGGATGAAAAGGACTAAAATTCATTACATAATGAAACTGTATTTTTGAATGGAGGAAAAAATGTTCAGTCAAAGCTCTGGTAAGTTTCCAGTTCCAAATTCAGTATCTGCTGAGAACTCTCCAGCTTTTCTTGCTCATTCAACCTGAGGACCACAGCCCAAGAACAACTACTTCAGGCTTAGATGCTGCCCTGGGACAGCAGACAGCAACAGCGGAGGGGCGGGGCTCCCTAGGCTGGAGATAAGCAGGTGCAAGGACATCCCTTCTCTAATTCACTAAATTGCTCAATTATCCAGAGTCCACACAACCAAAACCCCCAAGTGAATAGATTTATTTTAGTTATGCTTATATGCTGATGGGAAATTATAGCCACTCCCCTGGCATCTCAGTCTGTTCAGAAAGAACTTCTGAGTTCTGAGAGCAGAACATTCCACAGTGTTCCGGTTGACTGAACATCCAGTTTCTAACCCGCCAAGTTAAAGAGTCACGGGTAGGAATAAGAAGAGAAGCAGTCCTGTCTCAGGATCACAGAGCAACTGCAGGCTTGGGTAAGAACCATCCACAGGCTCCCAGTGGTCAACCTGGGTCCTGACTTTGGCAGTGACCTTAAAATCCAACAACACTCAAAAATTCCACTCTTCTGTAACTCCAGTTCCAGGGGATCTGACACCTTCTTCTGGCTTCTTTGGGCATTTCATACATGTAGTGCACTACACACATGCAGACAAAACAGCCATACATACATAAAACAAAAATATATAATTAAAAAATTTTTTAAGTATAAAAATAATTTTTAAAACAAATAAAAAATGTTTAAAAACTAAAGTGGATAAATGAAAGAAGATATCTGATGACCTCTGGCTTCCATATACCGTGCACACATGAACACCAACACATACCTACACCACAGACACACACATGCACATAGAGAGAAATTTTATTCCCTTCAAGTAGGTTGGTTTTGTAGTCTCAGTTTCTGAAACTAAGCTAACTTGAAAATACAGGAAAATCCTGTCATTGAAGCTGACAGAACTGCAGGGAAGAGCACCGGAGCAGACTTGTGACGGACTCAGTGGCTGGTCTTGACTGCTGCAGCTCTCCGACAGTCTACTGCTGGCACTCAGCAGACACTGGCCTGGAGCACACCCCTTATCCTCACCCCACCAGAGGGTCTACAGACAGGAAGACAGCTCTCCAGAGAAGTCTGTGATTCAGGGAGTTTGCAAACCCACCTTCCAGGGGCAGGTGGCACACAGGCCTTAAAGCTGGGCAGTCTGGCTCTGGTACTCAGTCACCACTAATCCAATTTATTGACTACCTTCCAGGAACGGTGCCCTGTCACACAGACAAAACTCTTCCACAGAGCACAGCAACACTCAACTCAAACAGCTTTTTTAGAAGAAAATGAAAAGCTAATAAAGGGCTGGGGCCGCAGCTCAGATGGTAGAGGGCTTGCCTGGAATGCAGGAAGCCCTGGGCTCCATCCCAAGCACTGCATAAACCAGGTGTGGCGGCACGTGCCTGTAATCCCAGCATTCCGGAAATGGAAGCAGAAGGATCAGGAGAGACCAGATCATCCTCAGTTACACAGTGAGTCTGAGGTCAGCCAGGGCTATGTGAGACTCTCTCTCAAAAAACTGAATAAATAAGTAAATAAATAAATAAAGCTAATAGGGATGTGCTACAGTAGATTATCTGAAATAGAACAGGATGAGCTCTCCCGGGCCACCTAAGGCTCATGGGCCACTGATTAAACACCCTGGACACACCTCAGAAGACCACAGTTGAGTTTTTAAAAAGACAGAAAATGCAAAAAGAAATCTCATATACTTTGAGTTGGGCTGCCTTTCTCAGCTGAATGCAGCTAGAAGCAGCTGGCAGAGCTGGACACATACAGCTCAGAACATAAATGGGAAATCATTGTCTCAAATTCCAGTATTTTGGCCAGTGAGATTATTCAGCAGGGAAAGGCACTTGCTGTGAAAACCTGAGAACCTTTCAGTCTCCAGGTACCACAGTGAAAGGAGAGAACCAAGCTCTGAATATTGTTCTCTGATCTCCACTCACATTCTGTGGCACGAACACTCCCGCCTACATACCATACACACACAATAATACATCATTTTTTTCATTCAAATATGTGTTTTAAGGTCCCAGTTCTAAGCCAACCCAGGACCTGGGGCCACCTGAAACTTTTTTTTGTTTTCCTGGCCAATGGAAGAGAACTTGGGTCATTGGGCTATCCTGCTCACCCCAAACCAGCACACTCTGGGGCCCAGCACCAAAATCCACAACCAGAGACCCAAACCTTCAGTTCCCATCTCTAAAATACTAAACTCTGACCACAGAAGTCATTGTGTTTTATTTGCAATAGATTGTAAAATAATTTTATCTGGGCCTGGAGCCACATGTCTATAGTCTCAGCACTTGGTAGGTAGGGAGACAGGAGAATACGGAGTTCAAGGTCACCCTGAGTTAGCTTGATGCCAACCTGGGCTGCATGAGACCCTATCTCAGAACAACAAAAATAACAGTGATGATTTTTAGCTGGGTGTGGCAGTGCACACCTGTAATCCTGGCATGCAAGACACTGAGGCAGGAGGAATGCTGCCAGTTTGAGGCCATCCTGGCTAAGTAGTTAATAAGGCAGCCATAGTGACACAGGGAGACCCTGTACAACAATAACTACTATTATCATTATTATTAATTTAAAAACTAGAAATCTCGTCAACTAAAAGCTGTTTGAAATGGTCACGAGGAAGGCTCTCTGTCGGGCGACCACTACTCTTAAGAGGTAAAAAAGGCAGTGTCCTCTTTCAAAACTGTCCCCTCCAGGGAGTTGGGGGTAGGTGCTCTGTCACCCTCACAGACGAAACCCTACAGACAGCCTGTCTGAAAGCATGAAAAGGGGGTCCCTTGTATTCCCCACCACTAGGAAGAAACCAAAACCCAGGGTCTGGTGTTGGAGAGAGGCACAGGTGCAAAGCCAAAGGCAGTAGCCATCGGGAGCTGTGGAGGACTGCTCACAGGGCTGACAGGGCCAGGACTGGGTCACAGAGGACAAAGGGTTCCCAAGACACAGAACAGACAGGGGACTAGAGAAGAAAAGGAACCAGAGCCAGGAGAAAAGGGGGAGGGAGTGCAAGGAAAGAGAAGTGGAGGAAGAGCAGGGCAGGGAGTGGGGGAGGGGAGAGGGTGACAAGCTGAGATGAACAGCCCAGGACAGCTGAGTGGCTGCCAGGGTTGCTAAGCTCCTGCCTACGGCCAGACAATAACTAAACTTTCTCTAGGAGCTGATTGCAGCTTTAATCCTTCCCAAAAGGGGAGATTACAAAGCGCTCTGTAAGTCAGCGGTCCCAAGATCGAATTCCACAGAGGGACCCTTCCTAATGGATTGAAAGGCAGCCAACATCCTCTGGTAACATGATGCTGCTCATGTGAAGCCTTAAAGATGAGCGAGGAGGAAGAACAAAGTTAGCAATGCCCAATCACAACAGGTCAGGACCATAGGAGCATCTGAGCCAGTGTCACAACCATAGATGGTCAGCCCCAGACAAGGGGGCAACTCTCTGGCCAGCCATAGTAAGAACTGTATCCCAGTTTGATTCCCCAGCAAAGGCAAAAGAAAAAAGTTGTCTTCCTACTCTGCAATGCACACACTAAGCAACCATTTTCAGGGGCTCACATTCCATTCAACAAAAACCAAAGAAACTGAGTTCAGTTCAGACTTGCAAGCCGCTTCTACTCCAAAGTCTCCATTTCAGTGAAAAGAACAACTATTTTCACTCCATGGAAGTCCTGGGAAGTAATATATAAAAAACAAGCAATGAAATATTGATCGAAAAAGTCATTAATAATAAAACTGTTTGTTTTCTTGTAATGCCAGCACTGGGGAGGTAGAGACAGGCAGCTCCCTCAGGCTCACGGGCCAGCCGGTCTAGCCTCTACCATAGATGCATGTACACAGACACATATGAACACATAGCCACATATACACACAAAAAAATTCATATGGAAATATAAAGCACTAGAATAGCCTAAACAATCTGCAAGATCACGAAGCTGAATCATTAAACTCAACTTTAAACCTATGAAAATTAAATATAATTAATTAACAGCCTCATAGATTGAAATACACACTGAATTTGAGGCCAACCTGGGCAGTGTGAGACCCTGTCTCAAAACAAAGTATCAGTGCACAGACCATCTGTCACAATGTTACAGCTTCACAGCTGTTTATCAATCTGTGTTAATGTCTATCTATACAACCAGACCATGAGCTCCAGAGGACAGGAGCTGTGTCTGTGTACCATCCCAGACTCCTCTTCCTGTCCTCTGTTCAGTCACCATAAACAGAATCCAGACACTGGGCTGGGTACTGAGCACACAACAGACCCCTGACCTCCAACAGCTTCTGTACTACTTGAAAGGATAATGGAAGACCAAGCTCATGATGGTGAGTATAGTTGTTAGGGAGACTGGGTGTGAAATAGGACGCCACTGGTATCTGTGCCTGGTCAGTCACTAAAGTTCTACAGCTCTAAAAGCAGCTTGTGTTTGTGTCATTGTAGTAATAGTAACTAATAGTAATAGCAGTCGTCTGCTCTGTGAGTCCACAGTGCTGCCTGCCACACCAGGTTGAGTTAAACTCAATGCAATTAAACCCCTAGGAGACTAAAAGGCCCTGCAATGTACAGTCAAGAAGGCAAGCCTGTAGTTCTCAGGACGAAAATTCTTCTTGGTTGGCAAAGGAGTTCTCATCCAGGGCTAGAGAGTGAGCAGGTGTGCTGTCACACTGCTGTACAGACGACGATCAGCATGGGTTAGGGAGATGGCCCAGTCATAAAGGGCTTGCCAGGCACTCATGAGGACCTGAGTTTGCGCTCCCAGAACCCACATACAAAGCTGAACACAGTATCACATGCCTGTAACCCCAGTGTTGGGAAGGCAGAGATGGGAGGACCCCGTCAATCTAGCTGAATCAAAGAGCTCCAGGTTCAATGAGAAACCCTGCTTTAAAAACCAAGGTGGAGAGCCGGTAAGATGGTTCAGGGGGTAAAGGCATTTGATGCCAAATCTAATGACCTACTTCAATCCCCAGGACCCACATGGTGGAAGGAGAGAACTGATTCTTGCCAGCTGTCCTCTGACCTCCGCCCATGCATAGTGGCATACATGTCTACATAGGTAGGTAGGTACTAAGGTAGAGAACAACCGAGGGAGACCTCTGGCCTCTATATGCATGCACACACAGGACCACAGACACACAATCAATCAATAAATGTTCACAAATGTGTGGGGACCAAGCATGGAGACACTATAGAGAAAGTCTGCTCCAGTGGCCACCTGGGCTTCCCAGCACATGCTCATGCAATCACTATGACAGAGAGGCCAGGACAACTTAGACCCTATCACCTCTTTTTGAGCACTGCAAAAACCATGGCCATGAGGTGAGTACTGATGGGCTAGCCAGCCTCCACCATGACTCGTGGCTGCAGCTGAAGACACAGAAGAGCAACTGACCACAGCCCGCCCTACAGGCTGTCAAGTAACCATCTCAACCACTTCTGCCCCAAAAACCCAAGCGAGAAGGATCCTTCCAGAGAAGTGCGAGTTGAAGAGTCAGCCACCTGCACATCCCTCAGTGACATGCCTCTTAGAGATGCTCTTTGCTTTCAATAGGCCACAGACAGAAATAGCAGCGATAAGCCACTGTGCAAATGCTGAATCAGATGGGTGTTCTAGGGTGAGGGAGGGCCTCTCAGGCCAATCCCAGGTCACACTTCAAAGGTGAGTAGCAATCAGCTGAGCTTCCAGAATGGGTGGTACAAAGAGGGACAGAGGGCACAGAGAGGCACTCCCGGCAGAGTTAACGGGGAAAGCAAGTCCTGGAGGGGAGAGACAAAGCACGGCCTAGTTAGGAAACTGAGAAGGCTGTGAACACCTTCGGCAAGGGCAGGAGAAAAAGCAGCCTTTTTGGTTAAGGAGTTCTGGGCTTGTTTTAAGCATGGGGATGATGGGAGTTCGATTTGCACTTTCGGAAGGGCACCTTAGCCCAACACTTGAGAGGCAGAGCTTAAGGCCAGCCTGGGCTACATAAAGAGACCCTTTGCCTTTGTAATAGAGAAAACACTACAGCAGTGAGCCTAACAGGGTAATCAGGCTATGGGAGGCCCCTGGGCAGGAGGAGCAGATATAGGAAAATGAAAGCATTAGGAAGAGGGCCCGGCTCTGCCTGAACAGCTGTCGGCACGGCCTTGCCTGTGCCCAGGCCCAGTCTCGCCCCTCTGTGAGGAGGACTGGAGTGGGGCGGCAGTGAGAGTCTGTTCATCCTAAATGGAGAATGCCCCCCAAAGGCTCCCATGTTAAAAGCCTGGTCACTGGCCATGGAACAGCTAAGAGACAGTGGGGTCTTGGATCATTGGGGGTGTTCAGTCAAAAGGACGGTGGGATAAAGCCTCTTTTCTATTTTCCCTTCAGATCTTGAAGAGGGGGCTTCCTTCACCACAAGTTCCCACCATGATATACCATTACTAGCCAACCAACTACAGACTGAAGGCTCCTCAGCCATGGGCCAGAGTAAACCTTTATAAGTTGATAGTTTCGGGCATTTTATTATAGTCACCAAAAGCTGACTGAATACAGACAAGAAGGTAGATAAACTGTTGTGGAACTCAGGAATCAGGTCTGGATCAAGAACTGGGTACTAGTGACAACTGAGACACAGGGTGGGTAACATCACCAGAGGCAATATGCTGGGTAACACTCTGAAGACACCAAAATCCAAAAGCTGCCTAGGGACAGATGAGCCTACAGCCTGCAAGCAGAGGAGCTAGAGAAGCAGGGAGTGGAGCTTCCCAGGAGCCATGGGAAGTGCATCTCAAGAAGGAAAGAAAGGAAGGCCAGGCATGGTGCTGCTCCCAGAGTTGAGGAGGCAGACAGAGCCATGCCCTGGGCTTAATGGCCAGCCTAGCCCACTTGGCAAGGTCCATGAGAGAAAGAGACCCTGTCTCAAAGCAATAACAACAAAATGGGTAGATGGTTCTGGAGGAATGAATGACATTCCAGAATAGCCTCATATACATAAAAGTACACAGACACACACACAGAATTCAGGTAACTCAGATTCTGCAGTCAAGGGTCAAGAATGCCAGGTTTGAAAGCATGTCCTGGACTCAACGTGCGGCTGGTGGTAGGTTACAGGCTCCCCGGTTTGCCGGTGACAGGGTCAGGGAGAGGAGGCAGAAGACATCTCAGAGAGACTGGAAGCAAAGGAGGGAAAGTATTGTGGCTTCAGGAAGGTCTAGAAAAATGGCAGAGGACTGAGCAAAATCCAGAACAGTGGAGTGGAGTCCACAGACATGCTTACACAGGTGGTCCTGGGCCTGAAGGCACATGGCAATGGGCTGGCTGGCTGTCGCTCCTTAAGGGAATCCGAGAAAGGCAGAGGCTTGCAGTCTGGTGTTTGAGAAAGGCCTAGGAAGTCTAGGAGCAAGGGAAGCTGAAGGAGACAGGGACACACCCCTGGGCAGCGCCTTGGACAGCTTGATTGGTTTATGGGGTCAGAGTGCTGGGTGGAAGGTGATTCTGGGATTTCTCCAGTAGCTCTCAGAAGGTTGGGCAGAGCTCTTCCAGGTGCACAGAAACCAGACCAATAGTATGTGGTGAGGGGATGCGGGCTGTGGAGAAGGGACGCCAGGAAGCTGGGTGGGATTCAGAAGATGTGCAAGCATGAGGACTTGAGTTTGACTCCCAGGACCCAAGCAAAAGAAAAGAAATAGAGAGGGTGCGTGCACTTTTGTAATCCCAGTGCTGGGGACGCAGAGACAGTGACAGGTCCTGGGGTTGATGGCCCACCAGTCCAGCTAGTGACTGAGTCTCAAAAAACAACATGGATGACTCATGAAGAACAGCACCCAAGGCTGATTTCTGGCCTCCACATGCATACCCATGCACTTACAAATAGATATGTACACACACAGAAGGATATGCATATACATGCATGTACATGAACACACAAAGAAAGAAAAGTTGGCCCAGTGGGTAACTTGGCCCAGTAGCACCTTGTACACATGCCTGACAGCCTGAGTTTGATCCCTGGAGCCCACGGTGGAAGGAGAGAAGTGATCCCCAAAAGTTGTCTTCCCACCGCTACACCAGTGAAGTGACATGCACAGGCCTTCGCTCACACACACAGCAGGATAAAATACATTTTCAAAAGAAAGAGGGGAAAAAATGCCACCTGCCCAAAGGATTGGCGCTCAGTGCTTGCGTCACCAAGCACATGCCGTATGCTGCCAGCAGTTAGGACAAGGCAGCCCCTTGTCCCTCCCTAACTGCCACACCCCACCTGCACAGCCTTGCAACGTAGCAGGCACCATGGCTTCCTGGCTAATTGCCTCGACAAGATTACACAGCACACATGGGCTGCACCAAGGACTTGAGGCCCAGGCTTCCTGATTCCAAAGCCACTCTGCACTACCACCCCACTGACACCAAGAGACAGGGCAGATTGCATTATTTATGGCCCAGCAATCACTTATCCCTATTCCAAATCTCCTAATTGCAGCTCACACCGCTTCCAAGGAGGAGGGTCAGGGGCCACTGGTGGCTGGGTAATGAACCTAGCTGCCCTCCGGAAGGCCTTCCTATAACTAGCTGGGATGGACAAGGCCACAGTAATTACCCAGAGCCCATTCAGTTGCTCTCTGAGCAGGGTGCTCTGAGTTCCGGAACAAACACATCACTGTATCAGCTTTTAAGGAAACTCTGGTCCAAGAATGCGCACACATTTCCAGGACAACCAGCACTCATATTCAGATGGTGGTTTCCTTTTGCGATGGGCAGCAGCTGTCACACTTAATTGAAGAAAAGGTGTTGGATGCCACAAAACCACAAAAACCCAGGAAGAAATAAGAAGGAACCAACTTCTCTTCTGTTGATCTGACACAGGGTTGGACGTAGCCCTGTGGGACTCAGCTAGCGAAGGCCCAGCATGAGCATCGTGGAGGCTTCACCCAGCTTCCTCTCTGCAGGGGCAGGGATTACAGTACAGGCCTGTGTGCCTCCACCACCCCATTTGAGGTGGTGCTGGGGATGGAACCTGAAGCCTCTGATGTGCTAGGCCATCACTCTACCTACTAAGCCACAGAAACAGAACCTAAAACAATAGCCTTACAGCCAAAAACAACCACATGGAGAGAGCCATTCAATTACTTCTGATAATCTGGGGATTATCGAGATGAGATGCCAGGATGGAAAGATCTAGGGTTGCTCAGAGGTGAGGAAGAACATTTTTTTTCAGAATTTTCTACTCTGGGTGCATTTGAGCAAAATCTTGGCGTTTCCGGAGAGTAGTTAGCAGAGCCTGACAGGGTCGGGGCAGGGAATGGAAGGAGGATGGCCAACAGGACCGGTGAATCTGGAAAGCAGCAAAGACTCCTGTGCTCTTCAGCACAGCAGGATCACTCTGCCTGATGGCAGATACTTAGAAAGAGACAGTGAAGAAGACATTGTGTTCCCAACATGTAGAAGTGCTGTTTAAGCTTGGCAGCTGTGCCGGCCATTGATATAACAGTTACACACTGTACACGTGCACTGAAGTGTCACACAGGGCTGGAGATGCAGCTCAGTTAGTAGAGTACTTGCCTAGCATATAGGAGGCCCTGGGTTCTATTGCCAGCACCACATAAACCAGGCCTAGTGGCACACGCCTGCATAACCAGGTGTGGTGGTTCACCCCTGTAACCTAGCACTCATGAGGTAGAGGCAGGAGAATGAGGAGTTCAAGGTCATCCTCAGTTACATAGTGAATTTGAGGCCAGTCTGGGATATACGCAACTATGAAAGAAAGAGGGAGGAAGGAAAAGAGAGAAAGAGAAGAAGAAAGGAAGGCAGGGAGGGAGGGAGGGAAGGAAAGGGAGGGGGGAAGATCACATTGTACTGTATAATTATGTATAATTACAATGTGTAAATTGAAAATAAATATATATATATATACATATTAAAAACAAATACTGACAATTCATACAAACAGTATGGGGCAAAGGGCAGTCCCTCAGCACAGAGAAAACACCAGGCCCTGTGGCCTTACCAGAGAAGCAACAGAACATTCTGGAATAACCAGGCTCAAATGCTAATTCACTATGGCTCCAATGAGTCCAGCTGGGTGAAGAATGTTCCTACCACTCACTCCAGATTCCAAGAGGACAGAGGCCCAGGTTCTCCACTGACAAACAGAGCAGGTTCCCACTTGAAGCACCTGTCCAGCATTCCTGCCTGGGTCCCTGGGCCTGCAGGTGGAGTGGCCAGTTCCCTCCCTGGCACTCAGGACTTCCTCCCCTACCAAAGTCCTTTGGGCCAATGCTCAGGAATCAGGCTCCCTGAGGTGAGGCAGGCCATAATAATAAACTTCAGATGATCTGACTAAGTTTCCCATAATCTCCCTGGTCCCTGAGCCTTAGGAGGGGACACACTGTCACCATGTCCTGAGGAAGGTAGAAACACACCTCAGGTGACCAGGCTCAGATTTACAGCACAGTCATTTTTAATTAACATAGTACATTTCTTTTTTGTTTTGGGTTTGTTTTGTTGAGACAGGCTCTCATGTATCCCATGGTTGCCTGGGGCCCTCCTTATAGCCTTGGATGACCTTGAACTCCTAACCTTACTGTCTCCACCTCGTAGGTGCTAAAAGAACAGGAACACACCACTACATCAGCTAATGTGGTGCTGGAGATGAACCCAGGGCTGTATGCACACCAGGCAAGCACTCTACCAACTGAGTCACATGCCCAACCCCACAGTTCATGTCAAATGAAATGCTGCACTCAGACTCAGTTTTGGCAAAGTCACAGCACACGCTGAGAAACTGTCTCCATGTCACTAGAAATCTTTGGACAGCTTTCAATTTAGGAGACTCACACAGTGGAAGTTCACTGCTGCCAGACGGCTCGTACTGCCCTGGGCTGCACTCTGTCTTCCTGTTTGTGATCCGGTCAACAGTCACCTCACACTGAGCAATGTAGGAAGACGTCTAAGATGGTCTTCCTTCAAGAAAAGTCATTTCTTTTTGTGTGTTTGTGCTCTAGTCTCGTTCTGTTGCTGTAATAAAACACCCTGACCAAAAGCAGCGTAGGGAGAGAAAGAGTCTATGTGGCTTATACTTCCAGGTCACAGTCCATCACCGAGGGAAGTCAGGGCAGGGACTGAAGCAGAAACCATAGAGGAATGCTGCTTACTGGCTTGCTGTTCAACTCATACTTAGCAAGGTTACTTATGCAGCCCAGGACCACCTGCCTAAGGAATGGTGCTGCCAACAGTGGGATGGGCCCTCATGCATCAATTAATAATCCAGACAATCCCCCCTCAGCCAATATGATCTAGGAAATTCCTCAATCAAGGCTTTCCTCTCTGATGACTCCAGGTTGTGTCAAGTTGACAGCTAAAGTTAACTAGGACAGTTTAGTTTTGTTGTGTGTGTGTGTGTGTGTGTGTGTGTGTGTGTGTGCATGGGTGCGTGTGTTTGTGTGTGTGTGTGTGCGCGCGCGCGCGCACATGCGCACAATAGCATGGGGAAACCAGCAGTCGACCTTTTGTGCTATTTCTTAGGAGTCCTTTATTTTTTAATGGTCTCACTGGTACCTGAAGCCCACCAAGTAGTCTAGGCTGGGTGGCCAGTGAGCCCCATCCCAGAGATCCACCTGTCTTCTCCACCTCACCATCTTTGTAACTACAAGCATGCACCATTATGCTCAGCCTTTTACATGGACTCTGAGACTCCAACTGAGGTCCTCATGATAGTACAGCAAGCACTTTGCCACCTGAGCCATCTCCCCAGTCTCAGAATAAGTCTCTCTCTCTCTGTCCCTCTCCCTCTCCCTCTCTCCCTCTCTTCCCTAGGCTGGCCTCAAACTCCAATCCAGCTGCTCAGCCTCCAGAGTGGTGATGCGGGGGAGGGGAGGATTACAGGCATGCACCATCATATCTGGTAAGAAAAGTAATTGCTCCATCCCAAAAGAAAAGTGATGACCTCATCTCTCCTTGTACTGCAACTCTCTCAAAGATGCTAAACATGCAACTGTCACCAAACCCTCTTTGCTAAATGCATGATCAGCAGGTTACACAGAGCACCTACTGTTAAACTGGTACCTTCAGCTTGGACAACACACACAGAGCTCACAGACTCCATTAAAAAGGTGCATCAGATCCTGGTCTCACACTAGACTCCTTAGACTCCTAGATGCCTACAGCCACTTACCCTACGTCTACCCACCCCACCCCAGCACATTACACCCTCACACTGAGTTCCTCCTCTGGCCTATACCTCTCTCTCTCTCTCTCTCTCTTTCTCTCTCTCTCTCTCTCGACTCTCCACAGCAGCAGGACTCTCCTGAGCAGCTTCTCAACATATTCTGATTATAATCTCAACTCCTCACCTTCTGGCCAGATGGACCAAAGGATGGGATGGGATGCTTCTTTCCATGGACCAGCTGCCTCCTCCTGCCTCCACTTCCGGCCCTCAGCCACAGTGGCCTTGCCCAGGCCCTGAACTTGCTGTCTGCTGGGCCTGGGAACTTATGCATGCCCCATTTCCCATGACTCATTCCCATTTTTCAGTCTCTGCTTACCCCTAACCTTCCCAGAGATACCTGTGTTGTCATTTTCCCAAGTCACTATCTGACCCCATCCTCCATCTCTACTGGGTGTCCCTCACCTAGGCTGCTTGACTTACCTGCACATAGCAATACCCAGTCCAAGAAACCCAATCTACATACCATTATGGTACCAGCTCCCCACTCTTCCAGGAATCCCCTGGTTCCCACCATGGGAGACTCTTATCTGCTGAAGAGCTATGAAATAAGGAAAAACACATTTCTGACGTAAGTACAAACGCCGTAGCAAACATGTTGGGGTGCAGCTTGGCAGTTTGTCAATAGCCCCCTCTGGAGGCCTGGTGCTCTGGTACCTGTACTCATGAGCTTTTGAGAGCAGGGACTGTGAGGAGAGCCAGCAGCTTGGAATGTTATATTCCTGTCTGTAGATACAGGGAAGTTAGGAAGGGAAATTCTTGTTCCTGAATTAGCAAAAAACGCACTACTGAATTCAGTGGCCCAGCTCAGTATCGGTTCATTCACTGTGAAGTTAGGTTTTGCTCCCTCTTATCTTTTTTATTTTTCTTTACAGTTGAGCAATGTCTTCAGTCCTAAAGTACTTTTTAAACTAGATATACCAATATTCCTTTGAAACACCTCTTTCAATGGACTTCAAAAACACCACTTGTGTGTATGCATTGCTCTATTACTTTTGAAATATGAATATGATCAGGTTCTTCCATAGTTACAAAATTAAACTTATCAAAATTCCCACACTTTGAAGAAAACTTCAGGGAGCTTCTATGGCAAAGCTGGCACTACTCTGTGCTTAGGAGAGGATGCAGTGAGGTTACGTCACAACACAGCCCATTTCCTGTGGAAATCCAGCCCCAGAGACAGAAGGAAGCCTAAAACTGGTTCCACCTTGTGATCCCAGGCTGATGTGTAGTGACTAGAAGAGTTAGGGGACAGGAAGGGCCACCTGGAAGCTCTGAGAAAACTTACCGAGGGATTCTGGAGAACAACAAGAGAAGTGACTAGCCAGTAATATCACACAGACCAGTGCACAAAAGTCATCCTTGCCCCAGGCTGACACCTCAGCCTGCTACTATGCCCAGAGTGACAGGAGGCTCCTATCATCACAAAACAGGCTCCCATCAGAATCAGCTCCGGCCCAAGGTCACCCTGGGACTTCCCAGCATACCCACAACTTTCTATTCAAGGCTGAGGCTCACAATTAATCAACAATGGACAGGTTTTCTCCATGTGACCCACAGTGTCCTTTTCTAGCTCCACTCAGGGTTAAATAAAGAAGGCCTCAAAGGTGGAGAAATGGGAGGAATGGGCAGGATGAAAACAGAGGAGAAGGGAGGAGGAGAGAAGACAAAGAAAGACAGAAAAGCACAATGAAGCGAAGCTAAGCAGAGGGAGAGACAGAGACAACAGGGGGAGAAAGATGGGAAGAAGAGAGAGAGAGAGAGAGAATCCACGGAAAAACAGTGATGCTGCATGGAAAAGCTATCTGTGTTTCCATGTACTGTGTTATACCATATGTGGGAAGTGAGCTGGAGCCATGCCTAGGAACATCTGCCAGGGACTTTAACCACCCTAATAATAGCACAGCTGGTGTCCCAGGCCTAATGAGCTCACTCCCACGTGACTGCCCGTTCCCCCTTCCCCCTTCCCCAGTAGCTCCTCCAGAGAGAAGAAAGTCCAGCCCTCCCCCAGGCCCAGCTCCATTTCCTCCTGGGCCTTCATTCTCCCCTCCAGAAGCTCCTCCCTCTGGCTTTCCAGAGCTGAGCTAGTCAGACCCAACAGTCCCTTTGAACAGACACAGAACTTAGCAGCAAAGACAGGAATCAGAAATAGGGGCTTGGCAGTTAAGAGCACTGGCTGTTTTTGCAGAGGACCTGGGTTCGATTCCCAGCATCCACATGGCAGCTAACAACCGTCCATATCTCCAGTTCCCAGAGGAATCTAACACCCTCTTCTGACCTCCAAAGGCCTTGAATGATACAGATGCACTTACATACATGCAGGCAATACATTCATACACATAAAACAAAAATAATAAAATTTTTTAAAAGAATCAGAAATAAAAGATGGGGACATCACTACAGAGCTGACAGACACTGAACAGGATGATTATGATGCCATATAACCCAACAGCTGATGAAACGGATCAAGTCCTTGAAATAGACTACTTACCAAAGTAACATCTGGAAAACAGATCTAAGTAACTGTGTATAAATAATTCTTCTTAAGAAATGGAATTCCCGGAGCTGGGGAGATGGCTCAGTGTGCAAAGGGCTTGTTCTACAACCATGAGAACCTAAGCGCCATTCCTAGCACCCACATAAAAGCCAGGTGCATGAGTATCCACGGAGCTCGGGGAGGCAGAGAGAGGCAGATACACTGGGGCTCACTGGCCCAAAACAGTGAGTTCCTGGTTCACTGACAGACCTCTGTCCCAGAAAACAAGGTAGAGGGCCAGCAAGATGGCTCAGCAGGTAAAGGTACAAAATAAATAAATAAATAAATAAAATAAGGTAGAGAGAAGCTGAAGACACCAGTCATCAAATTCTGGCATCCCCACACACATGCAAGGGCATGTGCATACACATACAAATACACACACACACACAATTTTTAAAAGCAAGGGAAGGAGGGAGGGAGGTCGGGAAGGCCTGAATTCCAACCTAACTAGAGAAGTCCTGAGTCCCCCTCTAGAGCACTGAACTCGTCTGCTGGGAGCCCCGGGACCAGGTCTGGAGAGGCCCAGGCCTGGACACCTTTTCCAATGACTGAGGAACTGTTGCTAGTGGGAGAAGCAAGCGCAGAAGACTAGGGCAGGGGGCAGGGAGGCAAACAAAGGACCTAAGAGGGGTGACAGGCCTGGGAGGTTTAACCCTATCTGTGTTCACTCCAGATCTCCAGAAACTGATTCCCACCACGCGGCACTCTGAAAGGCCTTCTAGTATTTTCAGAAACTTCATGTCAGCAAGGGATGAAGAAGCCATTTGGAAGGGGCAGGAGGAGATCCCATGGTGCGGAGGAGTCACCATAGCAACTGGAAGACGAGTTCAAACATCTGGGATCTCCTACCTCCTCGCCAGATGGATATACAACAGCTTGGGGGCAGTTCAGGGCTTACTCACCGGGAAAGACAAAGAAAGTCCTCTTGCGAAGACTGTGATCCCTATCGTACAGTAGTGCCTGTAGTACTGAGGTTAACAAATTACTAAATTCCACTCCTGTCTACCAGGTAATTATATCCACGGCAATCACACGGCCAACTAAAAGGTGGGCAATCATTAACTCGCCCCTGCCAAACACTGCTGCTCTCTCCTGGTTAATACCATAAATGAGTTATATTATCTTGGGCAAATCCATGTGTTGATTTATAACACCCCAGAGTCACTTGTGTTTCTAAGTTAACACTATGAAAAAAAAAAAAAAATCACAAAGACAATTGCAGAGCTGAGATGGAGCTGAGCTGGGGAACATCTGCCTGGTATTTGTGAGACCCTGGGTTCCAGCCCTACACTGCAAAGAAAAAAATTTTTTACATTATTTTAAGAACTATCATAAATACTTTATACCCATTTTTCTTTTTATGGAATGTTTAATAAAGGGAGCAGAGGCGCCATGGCCCTGGTCTTTCCACTCACAGGATACTGCAAGCCTGAATACTGAAGTCACTAATTTGGTCTCTGTCCCTCTCACCCTGTCTTTTCGCTCTTTTTGGGTCACATATCCAGGCCAAGCTTCTCTCTCTCAAATTTGAAAGATTCTTCTAGGCTCTCTCTTCAGGCCAATGAAAGTGCCTACTAAGCCAAAGAAAAAGTCAATGATATCAATCCTGGCTTGAATTAAACTTTTATATTTTGCTTGTCATGGATTTTTTTTGTTAAGTATTTAAACTATGTATTGCATTAAAACATCATCTATCTTAGGTTAAGGATGCAACTCAGTGGTGGGATGCAGGCTTAGCAGGCACAAGGTCCTGGGTTCAATCCTCTGCACCTCAAAAGAAAGGAAAAATAACCGATCTGAATTCCTGAGATTTCGGGCATCTCCCTTTAAATTCTGGACTCTAGACAAGTGCCTCAGAGGCTTGGCCTGTCCAGGTCCTGACTCACAGGAACAAAATGCCCTGGGGAACAAGGAGACAAAGAGTAAACACTTAAGCTTAGTTATCTACTCCAAAGATTGGACCGAAGATGCATAAGGATGACTGTCAGGGTATGCACGTGTGTGGGTGCATGTATGTGTATGTGTGGACAGCAGCTGCCTGAAGGAACACATCTGTCAAGGTGTGTGTATGTGCGTGCGTGTATGTGTGTGTAGACAACAGTTGTATAAGGCCCACTTGCCAAGTGTGTTTATGTGTGTGCATGTATGGGTGAGGTACAGTGAGAGAGTGCATGTATATGTGTGTGTACATGTGTCTGTGTGTATCTGTATGTGCGTCCACATCTGTACATTTCTATATGTGTGTGCATGTATGTGTGTTTGTGTGTATGTATGTATATATGTGTGTTTGTATATATGTATGTCCATGTATGTGTGTTTACCTGTATGCATTAGAAATAAGGGGAACCACAAGTCAGAGCATTTGTTCATTTTTTAAAACTTATTTGTCTTGCATGAAGGAGGGGAAGGGCCACACATGTGGGCAGGGCACATGTGTGGAGATTAGAGGAGAACCTGTGGGAGTCAGTTCTCTCTTTCCACCATGTGGGTCAAACTCAGGTCCTCAGGCTTGGCAGCAAGCAGCTACACCCACTGAACCATCTCACCAGCCCCACTGGTTCCTTTCACAACCTGAGAGCTGACAAATTACCCAGAACCTGTAACTACCTTCCAGGTTTTACCTACACCCTGAACTGTCAAGTCCCCTTTGTAGTACTATAGACCTACAGGTATAGTATTACCATATTTCTGGCCTCGAAGGTATGGTATAACCATAATTCTGGCCTGGGTCACCATGGAAAAATGTTGTTTATTTCTAAAATCCCCCAGGGTGTACTCATACTTCTGGTCTCTTTTGTTCACTCAGGCGTTTGGTGAATGCACTCAAGCTTCATTCCTTTTCATTGCTGAGCAATGATTATACCACACACAATGTTTCTGTATCTCTGTTGATGGATACTTGCAGTATTTCCAGTTTGGGGCTCTTGTGAGTAAAGCTACTGTAAAGTAAGTGCATAAAACACTTATTCCTACTAAGGTCAGTTCACCATCAGCTTTCAAGAAGCGGCTGTCTGTTTGTTTGGGAGACAGGGTCTTACAGTGCAGCCCTGGTTGACATGGAACTCACTAAACAGACTTCAAATTCACAGGGAGCCACCTGTCTCTGTTTCCTGAGTGTATGTCACAATGCCCTCTACTACACCTGCCCCAAGGGCCTCCCGTCACCCAGCCTTTTATTATCTCTTAAGAACCACCCAAACTTGTCTGCTTCTTCCCATCCCACCATGACCCACCACCAAACCTGAGGTCACCACCCCATGCTCATCCCGAATAAAGACAGAGCTTCTGTAGCAGGTCTCAGGCACCACTGAGAGCTGAGATGGAAGGCTCTCAGCACCCTCAGGCTGGCCTGGGACACAGTTACCATGGTAAAGTCAGACACTCTGCTCTGCTCTGGGCTTTCTTTTCGGAAATTCTGCAAACTCTGTGCCTTTTCTGACCTAGAGACTAAATGGAGATCCAGATCCTGAGGTGCTGGGGAATCCCAACACCTACTCATGGATGGGTCCCTCTGCCACACTGAGCTATACCCATCGTCCTCAGCTGTACACCCGGCTCCACGCTGCATCCCCGGCCCTTAGCTACACGTTCCATCCTGAGCTAACCCCCAGCCCTCGGCTGCACCCCACCACTTATTGTCATCTTTATTCCCTTTCATAGGAACATCACTCCTCTCTAACATCGGGAAACTCAGTCCAGCTGTACTGGGAAGAGGACTCGGTGGCTAAAGCTGCACAAATGTGAAGACCTGACAAATGTGAAGCCCCATAACCACATAAAGCCACCCATCGTGGTACATCTATAACCCCAGCACTCCTATAGTTGGAAGAGACAGACCACTCCCTGGAGCTCACAGACCAGCCAGCCTGGGGTACACAGCAGTGAACAACAAGAGAAACAGCCCCAACTAAGACAGAAGGCGAGGAGCAACGCTCAAGGCTGTCCTCTGACCTCCACAAGCACACCGTGCACACCGTGCACACCACGCACACCACACACACCACCACTAAGAGTTTCTCCAAGTACCATACCTTAATGTAGCATTCCTCTGGTACAAGTCACTCCTGCTTTATTTATTTATACATTTGTTTAAGATTTGTTTATTTTTACTTATGTATATGAGTATTTTGCCTTCATGAATGTATGTGCACCACATGCATGCAATGACTTGGAGACCAGAAGAGGGCATCAGGTCTCCTGGGACTGGCATTTCAGATGGTTATAAGCTGCTATGTGGGTGCTGGGAACCGAATCCTGGTCCTCTACAAGAACAGACAGTGCTCTTTACCACTGAGCCATTCCTGCAACCCCTCATTTTTTTCAAAAATAGGGTGCTCCTATGTAGTCAGGGCTGGCCTCAAACTTGGGTCAATCCTCTTGCCTTAACCACCAGGCCCAGCTTAATAATCTCTTTTAATAAAAACTCCTTTCAAATATAGTATAATAAACACATTTACTGCAATGGTCAACACTTTGTGTTTGATTCTGTTTTTCTAGTGGTCTATCTAGGGCTTTTATGCAGTGTTGTAATAATTAAAACATTCTGTTTGTTTTCTCGAATAAAAAGCCGTTTCCTTAAATACATAACAACAAGAGGCAAGTTTCCCACAGAGATTTTTGGAATGTCATGGTTTGTGTCCAAGTATCTCCTCCAAAGGGATTTTTCTGATGTCTTGGGACTATGGCAAAGGTAACTTTGTCTCCTCAAAGCTAAGATAGGAAAAACAAAACCCAGAGCCCACAATGATGCCACAGGCCTGCTGGTGCCACCATCACTTTCTCTGGTGCTGTCCAGTGAAGGCAGCATTCAGAGTGAGGTGGAACCCAAGCCCCGGAGGCCTGTGTGAACTGTGGACCTCAAGCCGCTGTACAACTGAACCTCATCAGTAAGGACAAGTGATGTAGTGCCCACACGGGGCCAGGGCTCAGCAACCGCTCATGCGATCCTCAGTCCCTGGTGGCAGTTACCATGCTAAGTGATGATGATTCAGGAGCTGTCAAAGAGGAATGCTGGAGTTGGAGGTATAGAATGGGGCATGCATGAAGCCCTGGATTTGACCCACAGCATAACAAAAAGAGGAAAAAGAAATGAAAGGGGGGCATGTTGAATTCAACACATCTGAGCACCAAGCCCAAATGCTTCAATGCATTTATCCAGACCAACTGTCAGATTAGAGGCTTTAAAACTGAGTGTGAGGGTACACATCTGTGATCTCAGCACTAAGGAAGCTGGAGTGGGAGGAACGGGAGTAGAAGGGCAGCCTGGGCTACATAACGTTAAAAAAATGTCCTTAAAACTTTTTAAATGGACATGGATGTGACTCAGCAGGTGCTTGTCTAGCTCTAAGGGCAGGGGTCAGTCTCCAACACTGCATAAATCAGGTGTGGCGACATACATCTGTAAACCCAGCCTTTGGGAGATGGAGGCAAGAAAATCAGAAGTTTAAGGGTTTAAGGCCAGCCTGAGCTACATGAAATCTTGCTTCAATAAATACATTAATTTTAAAAGTTAAAAAAACCTAAAGGTTTTTGTTTTTAACTAATAAATACAAACAAAGTTCCTCTACTTGTGTCCATTAAGCAGAGCTAACACCCACAGTATTCAGCATGTCATTTAACACACATCCTGGAGCTAGAAAGATGGCTCTGCAGTTAAAAGCCCTTGCTGTTCTTGCAAAGAACCTGAGTTCAATTACAGAACCCAAGTCAGGTGGCTCACAACCATCTGTAACTCCAGCTCCAGGAGATCTGACACCTTTGGCCTCCTCAGACAACTGCACTCATGTGCACACTCATATACATATACATAAACAAAAGTACTAAAAATAAATCTTTTATTTAAAAAGATTCAAAAAACGATAAAAACATATCCTACTTGCATGGGTGGAAATGAAATGCCCACTGTCTAAACAAAACCCTTCTCTCTTGTCCAGGACATATGCCTCTATCTATCCATCCATCCATTCACCCATCCATCCATGTGTACATTATGTGAATGCGTATATGTATACACATGTGTGTATATGTGTACATGCATGTGTATGTGTATATGCATGTGTATATACATAATTAAATGCATCTATGTATATATATGCATGTCTTTACATATATATGTGTGCGTGTGTGTATATGTGTATATGCATCTGTTTGTATGTATATATGTGTATGTGTGCATGTGCATCTGTTTGTATGTATATATGTGTATGGTATGTATGAGTATATATGTATATATGCACATGCACCTGTTTTTGTCTACATGTGTAATATGTTTCTATGTATGTGTGTGCACATACATGTTTATCTGTATGTATGTGTATATGTATATGCAAGTATACATGTACATGTACCTGTTTATATGTATGCATGTGTGTGTACATACACAGGTACATCTATATGATACATATCTCACAGATGTCCCAAGTGCCTTGGAGGCAGGTGGGGAGTGTTCCTGGCTGATGGCACTATCATGACTTTTCTCCTGACTACTGACTGAGAATGACTGTGAGTCCGCTGTCTCTTCAGGCCCTACAACTTTACAACTTACTGCACAGAATTAGAGGGGGAGAGGGCCGGTAAGGATGAGGAGGGAGAGGGTTAGGCGACCTTTCCTAATAAATCCTAAGCCTTTCCACTCAGCACAGGGCTGGGAGATGGAACACTGAGCCCCAGATCTTTCTCACAGGGATGAGAGCAAGCAGATGATTGGGCACTTATTCTTCCTGAGGCCTACAAGGTCTGGCCAGCTCTGTGTGTCAGAAAGAAGCTATCTGTGGAGACAGAGATGATTCAGTGCATACACTGCCTGGGGATATGTTTAAAATGTAGGTTCAGATTTAGCAGGTCTGGAGCCAGGTCTGAGTTTCTGCAGGCCTGAGAAGCTTCCAGATGGTGATAATAATGACAATGACAATGGTGATGATGGTGATGATGATGATGATGATGACGATGACAGTGGTGATGATGGTGATGGTAATGATTGTGACAATGGTGATGATGGTGATGATGATGATGACGATGACAATGGTGATGATGGTGATGGTAATGATTGTGACAATGGTGATGATGGTGATGGTAATGATGACGATGACAATGGTGATGATGGTGATGGTAATGATTGTGACAATGGTGATGATGGTGATGGTAATGATGATAGTGGTGATGGTGATGGCAGTGAAGAGGAGGAAGAGCAGGAAGATGGTGATGACTGATGATGCTGATGATGTGACTACTATGCTCCCCCACCCTATTCTGAGCAGTGAGCCCTCTACATTCCTACAGTGAGTTTGTGCCACTGTAGCAGGGACCAAAATTCACACAGAAACACCAAAGTCCATGACCCCTCTCACAGGCACTGCCCCCTTCCCACTGCCGCCTTCACCAGGACACACCCATCTCCTTCCACCACAAAGCTGGACTGGATCTCCTTGTCACAGAGGAGCTCTTTGTGGTCACTCCTTCTCTGACTTTCTCATCCTTCTGAGGACAATTGATGATCCTACATGTCAGAGGAATCTATCCTTCCTGCTCCTGAAGAAGTTTCCCAGCAATTCTCAGACAAATAAGCTCTGGGATGGTTTTTCTATGCTCTACAGAAACTCCTCATTCAGTAACATAGGTGAAGCCAAACCACTTCCAACAATCTAGGGAGACACTGTCTCTGTGGACATATCCCAAATTGGAGGGGATTTCTTAATGATCCATTAAAAAAGAGGCAAGCCTGTACCAGGTCCTATTGACCTGTTTACAAAGCTTGAAAACTTGGCAGCTTTGAGCTAGAGAGATGGCTCAGTAGTTAACAATGGATGCGACTCTTGCAGAGGACCCATGTTCGATTCCTAGCACCGATGGGTAACTCACAGCTGCCTGTCACTCCAGCTTCGGGAGACCCAGCATCCTCTTTCGGCCTCCATGGGCACCTGCATGCACTCACACAGAGACAGATAGACACACATAATTTCAATTTTTAATTCAATTTAATTTAAAAGTTGACAGCACACAGAATGTTCCCAGCACACAACACCCAGTCCCACAGCATATGTTGTTGATGGGAAAGAACCACCTGGAAGGACTTGCAATTCTACTAACCAACCAGGGAGCCCCCGGAGGGCTTCCACAGTCCCACAGTTCTCTCTATGCAGACTGGCTTTCCATCTCCAAAGGTGAAAGAAAAACTAAAATCTCATGTCTCTGGTCTAATCAATAGTCATTTTAGGAGCTTTGAATCAGCCTGTGGCAATTCAATCCAACGTAGAATTTCTAAGACTCACATCCATGAACAGATCAGTAGACAACAGTATGTTTTACTCAAGAATGCCACGCTATCCGGTTTTAAAGTCTAGCTACTGAGAAGTGCGCTGAGAATGAGGTGCCAGGAAGGGTGACTTAAGACAATTTTCAGAAAATGTCAAGTCATATAACCTATACACTCAGGGCTATTTCCAAGTAATTCTTTTTATGTATATATGTGAGATAGTGTTTCCATGTACATGTGGGTACATGTATGTGCATGTGCATGTGGAGGCCAGAGAATAACTTCTGGTGTCATTTCTTAGGAGCCACCACCTTGTTTCTTGAGAAAGGGTACCACACTGGCCTGGAGCTCAACAAGTAAGCTAGACTGACTGTCAACAGAGCCTTAAGGATTCACCGACTCTACCCCCTCAGCGTGGGGATTACCAGCACGAGGCACCACACCTGGTTTTGTGGAGTTCTGGGAATCCAACTCTGGTCTTAGTGTTTGCAAAGCAAGTACTTAACTGACTGAGAGACAGAAAGACACAGAGAGAGAAAGAAACAATGACAGAGCCAGAGAAAGAGAGACTGATTTTAAAGTCTCTTGAATATACACAGTCTTCACAGTGCAATCCAGGTCATTCATACTGTAGTGATTACTTTAAAACACCTGTCTCCCCTGGTTATTACAGCATCCTCTTAGATGTCGGCTCAACACCCACTTCATCTGGGTAAACTCTCTACTGCTATTCAGTGTCCTGATGTGTCATAAAGTCTAAAAGTAGAGAATACCCCAGAAGTATGCTCCCATCTGTGATTCTCAAGCTGGGTGTGCACACTTAGGCTGGACAGAAATCAGAGCCTCGGCAAAGGTAGGGTGCATTTTCCTTAAACATTTATTTATTTATGTGTATGAGAGTTATACCTACATGTGTGTAAATGTACCCACGTTGTGTGTGTAGTGCCTGCGGAAGACAAGAGAGGGTACTGGATCTCCTAGAACTTTATGGACGGTTGTTAGCTGCCAAATGGGTACTGAGATTTGAACCCAGTTCTTCTGCAAGAACAACCAGTGCTCTTAATTGCTGAGCCATCTCTCCAGCCCCCATCCTCAAGCATTTTTAGACCCTGCCAGTGATTTATTTTTTTATTTTTATTTTTATGTGTATGAGTGTTCTACCTGCATGTGTATAAGTGCACCTGTTTCATGCAGTACTCACTGAGGACAGAAGAGGGCGTTGGATCCCCTGGAACTGGAGTTATGAACAGTTGTTAGCCGCCATTGGGTGCTGGGATTCGAACCCAAGTCTTCTACAAGAACAACCAGTGCTCTTAACTGCTGAGCCATCTCTCCAGCTCCAGTGATTTAAAAGCCCTTTTCCATTGAAATCATATCAGTAGCAGCTGGAAACAGTGACACAGGCCTATAGTCCCAACACTGGGAAGGCTGAGGCTGCAATCACTTGACTCCAGGAGTTGACAATCAGTTCAGAGCAATTATCAGTTGATAATCAGTTAGAGACAATCTCAAAAAGAGGAGAGAAAGATAGAGATAGATGAGAGAGAGAGAGAGAGAGAGAGAGAGAGAGAGAGAGAGAGAGAGAGAAAGAGAGAGAAATAATATGAATCCACAGGCAGGATGTGGTGATGCACACCTGTAATTCCAGCACCTGAGAGATGGAGGCAGAGGGATCAAGAGTTCAAGCTCAATCTTGGTGGCTACATAGTGAGTTCAAGTTCAGTCTGAAGTACATGAGACCCTTTCCCACACCAAAAAAAAAAAAAAAAAGATGAGAGGCTGAGAGCCAGCTCAGTAGTTAAGAGCACCGGCTGCTCTTGCAGAAGAACTGGGTGCAGCTCCTACTGCCCACTGTGACTTCAGTACCTGGGGGGGTTGACGCCCTCTACTGGCCTCCACAGGCACTGCATGCATGCGTGCACTTCCATACATGCAGGCAAAACACCCATACACATAAACTAAAAATAAATATATAATTTTTAAATTATATTTTAAAAATGATTCCTATGTCCTATACCTTGTCCTTCATCACAATAATCATTAACACGGAAAAATGTCAGAAACCTCAAGCTGTTTCCTAACCCCTTTGCCATGTTTCCTGAGCCTGGATGGCTGTAGGAACAAATATAGAAGCAGCAACATAATCCACTTTGCAGCCTGACTGGTGGCACGGCCCAGAGCCATACAAGGATCTTAAGAACTGCCCTTCCACCCCGTTCACCCTGTTCCACCTCAGGTGCACTCCAAGCAATCCCCTAATTAAGCAAGCTTCCGCATGAGCAGTGCCACACAGCCATTCAGAAAATACAAAGCCTGGCAGAGGCAGCTCAGCACCACTGAGTCTTAGACCTCGCCTAAACCTCTGGATGTACATGCAGGCTCTCACGTACATCACGTACTAAGGCCGACCTTTTCAAGACTGTGAGTGACCCCTGCTTGGGTACACCACTAAAAAGGCAATGGGATCCAGGGGCATTGTTCAGAAAGAAAGAAAAAAGGAGGTGGAGACACAAAGGCCATTCATCAGCACACCTCCTGTTCAATGGACACTAATCCCGGACCACAAAATAACGTCTAAGAGCCCACATGCCCCTTCCTATGGAGACAGGTCTCCTAACATCTTTGAAAAAGAGCATCTTTTAGGCTTCCCCCAGCAAAAATCACATATGGGTGAAACAGATCAGGTTAATTTTCAAACACAAGGGGCACAGACTCAGTCTGGAGAGGCTGGTTGCTGTAATGTCATCCTCCAGTTTATTGAACTCCTCAAAAACAGAGCAATTAACGTACACTTAAAAGGCCTGGCTCAGTGGATGGCCGCACAGGCCTGTTGCCTGGGTTCAGTCCCCAGAGCCCACAAGGAGGTGAAAGGGAAGAAATGACTCCACGGAGCTGTTCTCTCACTCGCCCTGGCACACACGTGTTCACACACATCATACACACAATAATAAATGAAAACAAAGTCTAAAAGGCCCAACTGTGAATCTGCAACCTGTTAAGAGTAAGTGAATGCATTACCCTGCGTTCAACTGAACCCTACAGGAGAGAGAAAGACAGATTTCCTGTGGAAGGAAAAGTGGCCACTTGCTCACCCTCCTGGCTCTCTTATCAGTTGCTTGGATTAACAGAACAATCTAGGCTTTGTAAAACCAAAACGGGTGGAGCACAGACAAGTTCAAGGACTGCTCTCCACCTGGGAAGCAGCAAGTCAAGGTGGGGAGCTCAGGTGGCTCATTCCAGAATCATCTAACCATTGCAGAGGGCTGTTGTGTGCAACACCAGGAGCAGGCTCCAGATGCAATAGCAAAAATAATTATCTTCATTTGGTGGCCCACAATAAGATGCCATCATTTCCGAGACTGAAAGTCCCAATCTGAATCACACTCCGTATGATTTTCAAAGCCCATTTATGTTGTCTGATTTGACCTGCAACATAAACCTATAAAAAAGGTAATATTTACTAGAGTATATATTATGCTTTATTATGCCCATGGGATTTTTTTTTTTAAAAAAAAGGTTACCAAGTTACAAATACAGTCAGATCTGAAAACTCTCCCACAACTGGTAGTCGAGCTTTTATAACACTTTTATGTAAAACACTATCCCTTTGATCTTGCCATCAGTCCAGTTGTGTTTGGGGAAGAGGGAGGACTGGGGAGAACCAGGTCATAAAGGTTAAGTTAGGGATAAGGTCACACTGCCAGCAAAGAGAAAGAATATGAATCTAGGCTCCCCATCCACCCAAGACTCACCCAAGACTCCTTTAACTCACCAGGGTGGAGACGCCCTCCAAGGGCAGAACTCTTGGTTCTGGACAGGAAACCAGACCCCACAGATCTCTGGGGCATCAGACAGGAAATGGACCTGGTGCTCTGCCAAGTGGTCAGATCCAGCTCTTAGCAAACCTGTGAAGCTGGGACCTGGGCTTTCTAACTCAGCTCAGCATCCCTCAGGGCCCAAGCGCAGCTCTCCAGTTGGCTGTCCACTTGTGAGCAAGCTGGATTCAGAGATCAAAGAGCACCACAGTCTAGCCTGTCACTAAAGAAGAAGGCAGCTGTCTGTCGTCCAGGTCCATCTCCACCTACCATCTCCACCCCAACAGTGAAGACCACCTCACTACACACACACACACACACACTTGCAGGTTCACTGGACGCTGGGCTGGTCTGAGCTCAAGCAGCCACCTCTCTCTTTGCTGCTCTGGCACTCAGAAGATGGAAAGGACCCTGGAACCAGCTTCTTTCCTTGTGGTGTCTGTAGGTCTTCACCCCCCAGATCACTAAAGGCTATGCAGAAATGAACAAACGCGGGCCCTGGCTTCACTCTGCAGACAATGCAGTCAACGTTTACATACGTGTCTGAAACAAAGTTCTAGCGAAACAAAAGAGGAAACTAAAAGCCCCGCAGGCCGCAGCCCGCAGCCCTCAGCCCTCAATGCTTTGACGCTACGCTCTCAAACTGGACACCAAAGTCAGTACTCGAGTAAGTGCAGCAACGGTTCTAAAACCGAGGCTTAAGCAGGGAGAGTACCCAGCACCCAGCGGCAGAACTTTTGGCAACTTCCCCTCAACAAAGAAGAAACAATTCATTACATTTGTTTTTACCCGCCAGAGGCTGACCTTGAGACTGGAAAGAATTTTAGAATTCATGTCAAAAAAGTGACTCAAAGTGAACTCGTTCACTCTCTGGATGGAAAGGAGGAGGGGGTTGTCCAAAGGCACAGACGGAATTGACCAAGTTTTAGCACTGAGTGGGAATCTGAGCGCTGCCCCGCCATCCAGCCCGGGCCAGCCCAGGACTCTGAAGGTCGCCTGACTGTCACCTCGGCCTGGCGGAGCCTGGAGTACAGTCCACGCGGTGCGACCCGACACGATGCCCCTAGGGACACCTTTCTGGGAGTCCGAGGGCCTCCCGCAGGTGCAGCAGGGCTGCGGCCTCTCCTCCCCACCGCCACTCCCAGGGTCCTTCCCCAGGCCCGGCGCCCGGGGCACCGGCCGGCAGAGCAGTTCTTACCCGCAGGAGGCGCACCGAGCGCGGGCTGCAGGCTCGGTCCCGGGGGCCTGTGACGCGGGCTGCCCGGCGCTCGGAGCTCGCGGCCGCCTCCTCCGCGTCGCGCTCGGCCCAGCCCCGGCCGCCCGGCGGCTCCGGTTCCCTGGGCTGCAAGCGGCCGGGCGGCACCGGGGATAGGCGCTGCGGTGCTCGGCTCCGGACGCTGCCCGGCGATCCCAGACGTTGGAGGACTCCGAGTCCGAGCCGCCGGGTTGGGGAGGGTCGTCCGGGATGCGCGGGGTCCGCGCGCCGCCTCCCGAGCCAAGCCCGTGTCCCGGGGGCTCGGGGCCGGGGCGTGCACGTGTCACGGGCCTGGGGCGCGCGGGGGCGGAGGCCGGGGCCGTCCCGGGGCGGCGGGCGGGGGCGCGGCTGGGGACGCGGGCGGTGTCGCGGGCGCCGCGGTGCGGCCTCTCGCCATGGCTCCCCGCGGCCCGGAGCCTCGCGCCTCCCCTCGCGCTGCCGTCACCGCCCGACGCGCGCCGGGCCCTCCCCTCCCTCCCCTCCGCATCCCGCCCCTCCCGGTCCCGCCGCCACCTGCGCGCCGGCCTCCGGGTGCACCGCGTGCCCGGCCCCACGCACGCCCATCTACACGCGCGCCGGGCCCGCGCTTGCCCATCTTCACGCGCGCCGGATCTTATGCTCGCCCACCCCACGCACACTTATCCCCGCGCGCGCCGGATCCTGCACACACCCAACCCTCACGCGCGTCCGAACCGGCCAGCCCTGCGCCCTGACCCGCACCTGGCACCGACACACTCAGGGAAACCCCTGGGTCGTGTCAGCTTAGAGCATCCCGAGAGGGTTGAGTCAGGGCTAGGGACACTTCTGAGGGTCGGACACCAGGCGGGCTAGGGAAGGTGGCCTGGCGACCCTGACCCACGCGCGAGGACTGTTGGAGGAATGCAGTGAGAGTGAGGAGTTCGAAACCTGTGGGGCGGCCGCTCCGGGGAAATCATCCCGGGAGCTCAAGCCGGGAGTTCTGAACCGACCAGGGGACTGTGGACCGGCCATTTGTGCGAGATGCCCCGCAAAGGGTAAAGAAGTGGGTGGGGGTGACGGAGGGACCAGGAAACCATCCAGGAAGTGAGCTTTCTTAGGCCACTCGTATGCAAATAATTTGCGGACGGTTTACCCCGGCCCAGCCTACATGAGCTCACTTCCAGTGGAGACCGGCCGAGTGTCTCTCTCCTTTTTCTCTGCCAGAGGTCACAGATGACACGGGGCGGACTTAGAGACCGAAGAAGCTGAAAAACAAAACCCTTCAAAACTTCAAAGTTTGGGTTCTGGGTATGGAACTGAGATTAAACGAACAGGAAAACAGTTCAGGCAAGAACCATCATTGAATGCTTGATACTTATTTGCCGGGGCTATCCTGCTTCCCTGGGCGTAGCTCGCTCAGCACCAGCAAGGGGGCGGAGTGATTACCATACAAAAGCACAAGTGGGAGACACCTCGACCAGGCTGAGAAGATAACCATTCAAGAGATGGAGTGTTGTGACCTCAGGACCAATCGTCTGTGCTGTGCAGGATCACCGGAGAAAGTGCAGCAGGACCCCAAGGATGAAGTTTCTTGAAAGTCCCTACGATGGAAGACATCTATTAAAGAGTGGGCTGTGTTCAGAAACCCAAAGTCATTTTAAAAATTCAGACGGAAGACTTGGGAATTGTTGTAGGTAAGAGTGCAGAGCAGCCTGGATGGGAAGGATGTTTATGATGTACATTCTAACTGACAAAAGTAGAGTCTGTGTGCTAGATTATAAAGTCCTGAATTAATGCTAAAGTTACTATGAGTATAGACAAGACTGCCTTTATTCTTAAGAAATACACAGTGACATATCCCAAAGAGGCAAAGGGTCATGACCAAGGCAATTTACATTCAAGCGATTCGCAGAAGAAAAAGCCATCTTGATGGGGAAAGTTGATAAGCCAAATGGGCCAGATATTATTAGGGAATCTGGGTACAGGCTGTCTTAAGGTGTTTCTGTAGGTTTGGGTTTATTTCTAAATAAGAAGACTTTTCAGAAATATGAAGTGAGAACAGAGGTTGGGTTGGTAGGTGTGCTTTGAGACCGACCAACAGTACTTACAGGTATGAGCACAGAACAGCCTGGGGATATCTGAGTAAGACACTGAACTGTATCTGGGTCAGTATCCTACTAAGGTTTTACAACATGTAGATGCTGGGGGAAGCAGAGACCTGGGGAAGTGTGAGAAACCCCAACTCTACCTGAGAAACTACTGGTAACCCATGACTTGCTGGGAAAGGGAGAGTCAGTCTCCTTTAAGGGTGACACTCTGAGTAGGTTGACTGGGCCCCAGTGGATGAACCCGAACCAAAGGGCCTTTGGGGACACAAACCTGACTCTATAGGCCATATAGAGTCCAGAAATTTGGTGGGAGTTAGAAGTGGGGGGTGCAGATACAGGAGGGACTCAAAATATACTGCATGAAATTCACAAAAATTCAATTAAAAATCGGTTTTTAAAAAAGATGTAAATACTGGGGGAAAGGAGGCAAAAGTTTGGGGTGTGGGTTTTTGTTTTGCTTGAGAACATTTCATGTGGTCCAGACTGGTCTTGAACTTGCTGTGGAATTGAATCTTGCTTTGAACTCCTGATGCAGGTGTGTTCTTGTATACGTGACTGTGCACAAGGGCCAAAGGTCAGCAGAGAGTATCTTCTTGGATTGTTCTCCACCTTACTTTTAAGAGATAAATTTTCACACTGAACCTGGGACTCACTGATTTGGCTAAACTGGCTGAGCCACCAACACCCTCAACCGCCTGTCCCCTTTACCCCCCACCCCAACCCCAATCTGCCTGTCTCCTGCCCCTTTCCCAGTGCTGCAGTTATGGGCACATGCTACACACCCAACTTTCAGATCAGAATTCAGTCCTTTAACTTTAGAATGTCCAGTATGAACGTCCCTCCCCGCAACCAAGACCCAGAATATCACAGGGATCTATCTCAGTTATGAATGTTCTACACTCTTATCTGAAACAGTCTCAAACCTTCATTATGTTTTTTTCAGTTATTGGGATTTCAGAACACATCCCAACACAGCCAGCACTTAAGCCATTGAGTCATCAATAAAAATTTCAATCACAAAATTATCAGATGTAGTCTAGGTGTGCTGGAAAACGTCTGGCGCCTGGGAGGGTTCAAGAGCACTCAGGAACTGACTGCCCTGGGCTAGTTTTCTGTAAGTCCGACAATGAGGGGTTTTTATTTCAGGGGATGGAGGGGGAGTGCAGACGGATGTAAAATGGCAAATTCAGTTCTTTCTTGTTCTGGAGTTTAGGAACCCTGGAAGCGGTGGGGGTTGGGATGTTCTTTGAGACCCTCCTGGAGAAGCCACCCCTCCCACCAGGGGCCACATGCAGCTGAAGATAGCAGTGAATGTGGTGAACATAAAGTGGTAACCTTACTTAAAACAGTATGAGATTTCTTTGTGACTTTTTTTTCTTGCCTGTGTGTAACTCGATTGTGCGGGATCATGAACTTTGTAGATGACAAGGTCGTATCACAATGTCAAAAGTTTGGACACCTCTCATTTGCAGGAAACTGTGGGCAGAAAAGTGGTGCATAACCACAGAAGCATCAAATTAGTGGTGAGTCCTTAACTGCAGCCATCCTGTGCTCCTGAATCTTTACCAGCTGTCTGTTGCTTCCTACAGCCATGAGATTAAGACTGAGACAGAACTGTGAAGTCAGTCACTCTGTCCCAGTCCCTGTCTGTAGTTTTGTTCTATGTGTAGGAGAACAAGATGTTAGACACGTGAGTTCCAACCATGAGGAGGAGGAGGGGCTTCCCAGTCTCAGCATGAAGGAAGCAGGCGGTCTATAGAGCCCTTTCAGTGAGTTCTAGGCCAGCTACATCTATGTAGTGAGACTCTAGCTAAAAAAAAAAAAAAAAAAAAAAAAAAAAAGTTGTTGTTGATATTTGCTGTGTCTTGAGTTAATAACTTTAGGAAAACACAGAAAAGAATATCTCGTCTATGCTTGTTAGAAACCTAAACTACTACCAGGAACCTAAGGTCAAAATGCAGAAAATGATCCAATAAAGTGCTTGCTAAATAGCTTGGGAACCAGGTCATTTCTTTAGGGAAGTGACCCCAGAGGAAAGAAGGGGGAAGGGATTGGGAATCAAAAGAATGAAACGAGGAGGGAGGAGAACACAAAGGTACAAACCCCTTTGAACACCTGGGCCTCTGCTCTGCTCCACTGAACCTTTAAGAAACTGGGCAAGAAGCAGGACAGAACATGGAGTCATTAATCCCCAGCTCCATCTCCCAAGGTTCAAGTAGAGGCTGAGAGACACAAGTAAACAAAATGAGACCTGGAACAGACAGAAAGGAAGCCTGGCTCTCCAGCAAAGCAGCATCCTTGGGCCAGGATTCCTGTCTGCTTTGCTCAATGGCCACATTCCCAGCACCAAAAAGCAGTGCCTGGCTCATAGTTGAGCCTCAGTCTATAGACATGAAATGAATAAAATATTGTTAATGTTAACAATAGAAGTATGCCAAGACAGGTATTGGTGCTCTATAGTTACAGAGACTGAAGCAGGAGAGGATTTCTTGACTCCAGGAGTTCAATACCAGCCTGGCAACATGGCAAAATCCCATCTTTAAAAAAAAGTGGGTGCATGAATTTACTTTTAAGTAGTATTTTTGTATGTATGTGCCTGTTTGTGGCTGATATTGGGTCAGGCTAGTGTTGTGTAACTGTGTTAACCAAACTGAAATTTTCTCTTCTGGAGCAAGGAGGAAGTTCTGCTTGTGAGACTCAGAAAGATAATGGTTCTTAGAAAACTTAGGATGCTCAAAAAGTTAAGGCCGGTAAGATGGCTTAGTGAGTAAAGGCACTTACTGCCAAGCCTGAGGATGTGTGTGCAATCTTTGGAAGCCACATGGCAGAAGGAAAGAACCACTTCTGGAAAGTTGTTCTCTCACCTACACACACGCACAGGCACAGGCACACAAACAAACAGATGTTTAAAATTAAAGGAGAAAGTCACATGATTCACAAGCCCCTCCCCCCAAGGCTATATATGCAGTAAGCAGTTTCTGGGGAAAGGACACTCTCCAGTGGAGCTGCCCGCATGCTGTGCAGGAACTCTAGGGAGGCAGCTTTCATGGTCATCCCCAGGCTAGGAAGGGCTTTTCAGTGATGCGGCTGCCTTTAACCACCCATGCTCCTGTTACTACCCCAGTGAATTCATTGGCTCATCAAGCCAGACTGGTGGAACTGTTTCTTGGGTTTGTTTTTGATACTCTATCTGGAACACATAGATGTTTGTCTACATCTCCCAAGAAAAGTCACAAACTAGTCAGAACATTGATCCAAACAGGCACATTCCTGCTGTTGTGGGCCGTTCAGTCCTGGAGAGAAAGCAGATAATATGACAAACTCGTGACCTCCATTGGCCTGGGAGAAGGGCCATGGAAAGGATGCAGGCTCCTTAAGCAGGATGATAGGGACGTGTGTGGAGTTAGTGGGATGGAAGGATCTGTTTAAGGAACTAATACTTAAGTAAAGCCGTAAAGGGACAGATGGAGGGGCAGCATCAGACCCAGAAGCCCCAGAGACCCCCCCAGTGGCTGGAGGCAGGATAGGTTTCAGGACACGGGCCTTGGAGCCTGGAGAAGGAGTGAAAAGTTTAATGTCAGGAAGTAGCACCCATAGACTCCCTTTTTTTTGCTGAGTTTTTTCTTTTCTTTTTTTTTTTCCCCTTGGTCTTTTTGAGACAGAGTCTCTCCATGTAGCCCCAGCTGGCCTGGAACTCACTATGTAGACCAGACTGACCTTGAACTCACAGAGAGCCACTTGTCTCTGCCTCCTGAGTGCTGTGACTAAAGGTATGTACCACCACTCCTGGCTCAGACTCACTTTTATAAAATTCTCCTCTAGAGCTGGTGAGATGACTCAGTGGGTAGTTTACAACCCAAGCCTGAGGGTCTGAGTTCGATCCCCAGAATCCACAAAAAAGCCGGATGCAGTGGTGTGCTTCTGTAATTCCAGCATTTCTGCTGTGAGACGAGAGGAGAGAGCATCACCTGGGAGCTCGCGGGCCAGCTCACAGGCAGCACACTGTGCAGCAGAAGCAACAGGAGAGATCTGCCCTCAACAAGGTGGAAGGAGAGAGTTGACTAACGAAGTTGTCCTCTACCTCCACCCGCAAGCTGTGGCATGCATGTGTGAGTGCTCACATACTGCTAAAGCGCAGGATCAAGAAGACTTAGTAGCTGTGGTGGAGGTGAGGAAGATTAGATCATTCCAAGGCCAGTCCAAGAATCTCTGCTTCCATGACTTCCTCCCGCATCACCACTACGGTCACCCATAACCCTTCAGCAGTGTTCAAACCCCACTGAAACAAAGCAAGCCCCCAAATGTCAACTGGTAGAGTGTAAGGTTACATAGCTGACAGGTAGTTAAAACTCATTTCTCGGATAATCTTACGGTTTCTGGCTGGGAACAAAAAGTGTTTTCTAAGCTGGGTGTAGTGGTACATACCTTTAAATCCAGCACTCAGGAGGCAGAGGCAGGCAGATCTCTGTGAGATCAAGGCCAGCCTGGTCTACCTAGTGAGTTCCAGACCAGCTGGGGCTACAGGGAGACCCTGTCTCAAAAACAACAAAGAAAGTGTTTCTATTTATTGAACAGATGTGCAGGAACTAGAAATGAGGCATCAGTTGGAGCTGAACTGAGAATACCCCCAAATGATCATGGGGTGCTCGCCTATAATAATCCCACAGGCATGCTCTGAGAGGTGACCTTGAACCTGCCACCATCCCAGGAAGAAAGCAAGGATCATGTTCTATCCTTCATATGGTTATAGAACATGTTATCCTAGGGTTTTTATTTTCATTTTTCATGTGTGTGGTGTGTGTGCTTGAGTATGTATACATGTTTTGACATGTGTATGGGAACATGTGGGGAGTAAGCATGCACATGTGTGCCAGTGCATGTGTATGTGGAGGCCTGAGGTTCATATTGAGAGTCATCTTCAATGGATCTCCACCTTATTCATTGAGACAGGGTCTCTCAGTCAAACCCAGAGCTCACTGATACAGCCCGCTTGCTCTAGGGATCCTCTGTCTCTGCCTTCTGGAATTACAAGCAGTCTGCCACACCAACTAGGAATTGATGTGAGTTTCTTGTGATTTGATCTCTGGTCCTCATGCTTGCATAGTTAGTGCATGGCCCTAGCTCTTTAATTTAACTTCTATTGAGCACATGGGAGGTACCCAGCACTGTCCTAATATTCCAGTTATGTGAAATGGTATCCCCATCTGGAGACCACTGACCTAATGACAGATGCATAAGCCTTCTCTCCAACCTCACAGGTGCAGGATATAAGGACATGAAAAATATCTTTCAGTCCTCCATTTAGGCCAAGGCCACAGGTAAGAAGGAATGAGGTCTAGTTCCAGGGAGAGCTGGCTTTGGACAGGATTGGGGATGATTCCCCACTCATTAAGTAATGTTAATAGAGGTCTAGGTGCCACTTGCAGGCTGGTGGGCAGATACAGAAGTGGGAATGTCTAGAGGCTTTATTGGTTGCTTCCATTGATGAACACAATGGTTCATCTTTGTTGTCAACCTGACTGGATTCAGAATCATCCAGGAGATTGGAGAAGTGTGTTCATGAGTGTGGTTCAGAGAAGACCCACCTGAAGTGGGTGGCCCCTCCCTTAGACTGGGGTCCCACACAGAAAAAAGAGTGGGAAAAGGAGAAAGCCATCTGAGCACTGGTATTCCCTTTTGTTTTCTGCTTGCTGTGATGTGAGATGCTCTGCCCTGACATGCCCTCCCCACTATGATAAACTCAACCCCCTGAAACTGTGAACAAAATGAATCCTTCCTCCTTCATTTCAGTCAGGCACTTTGGTCACAGTAAGGGAAAGCTACCTAATGGGGCTAAAGAGACAGTGTAGCAAACTACTTCCTGAGTTTCCAGTGGGCCTGAATTTCGTTCCCAGTACCCATCTGGCAGCTCACAACCATCCCTAGCTCCAGTTCCAGGGGATCTAATGCCCTCCTCTGGCCTCTGAGAGCATTACCCACACGGGCGTATTTCTATATATGCAGGCAAAACACTCATACACACAAAGTAAAAATAAAATTTTTAAAATTGTCTGCGCATCTCTAAGGCTACTCTTAGAGGAATCCTGTCATTCTCAGGATATGTACTTGCCAGTGTTTAGCCTAGCACAAGACTGCTGAAGACCTGCGGAGCCAAGCCTGTGAGGCTTCCATTCTGTCACATGTGGGGAGAGGTGTGGAGGGACAGGGATGGCTATTTCAGAACGGTGAGGACTGTGAGAAGAAAACAAAAGTACCAACTCTGCTGGGCTCAGCACCAGCAAAGGGAATGTTTTCCTCCTGGAGTTTCTAAATTTATCACTCTTAGTAAATAAAACAGTGACACAAAATGAATAGGCGTCTGTTTCTGTTGCTGGGATTTAGGAATCTATAAGCCAATGAGAAGCGAGCTCCACAGGGTATAACTGTGTAGTGATGGGGTGAACATTACTGGGGAATGAGTAAGTCAATGAGAAACAGTCTCCACAGGGTAGAAACCACATCACTGATGACACCACAGTAGAAAGGCATCAGATCTGTCAGCTGTGGGGACAAAGGACTTTCAGGAACTCAGCAAAGTACTTACACCTTTCCTTTTATTCAAATCACTCAAGGTGATAAGACATCAAAGCTATCCTGTTTCACAGAGGAGGATATTTTCAACAACAGCAGCCGAAAACCAAGACTGCCTATGGTACAGGACAGGTGGAGATTTTCCATAGCAACAAATCACACTGGCCTTAACCTGTAAGTCCAGCCCTTACCTTAGGTAGCTAAGGTAAAGGATCATAAGTTCAAGGTCAGCCTGGGCTACACAGTCAGCTTCCACTGCTTAAGCAGACCTCAAGAAACAAACAAACAAATGAAGACAGTTTACCATCTTTCCTTCTAGTTGCCCACCCTCTGCCAGGCAGAAAAAAAGAACAAAATTTGATGAACTTTCATGAAGCCATTGTTTCCTTCCTCTGACCTGACCCACCTTTTCAGAAGTTTTTATGAGTGTGGTGTTGTGATATACATCTATAATCCCAGCACCTGGAAGGTTGAAGCAACACAATCAGGATTTCAAAGACAGACTCAGCCATATATCAAGTATGAAGCCAGCCTGAGCTAAATGAGACCCTGTATCAAAAAACAAACATAAAATTTATGTTTAAAAAAAAAAAAGAAAAATATCAGGATTGGAGAGATGGCTCAGTGGTTAAGAGTACATACTGCTTTTGCAGAGGACCTGAATTCTGCTCTCAACATTGACACGGCAGCTCACAACTTCCTGTAACTTCAGCTTCCAGGGATCCCAAGCCTCTGGCGTCTGAGGGCACCTGCACTCATGGGCACATACCCACATGTACACACACATGCATATATACATAATTAAAAATAAAATAAATTTTTAAAAAGAAAGCTAGCAATGAATTTAGCTTAAACATTGACTTGGCTTTTATTAGCAACTTGTGACTCGGGAAACATCCTGTGGGAAGAAGAGCTGAGAACTTGGCAGGGTGTGGCAGAACAATTCTCATAAGGAAGCTAGATCTAGGAGACAGAATAGTGCACACAGTGGCTGGTAAACTTGAAAGTCTCTCTGTGTGAAAAGTCCCCTCGGTTGGAAGCACAGAGGCCTCTGGGATCAAGCTGACTCCAGTCTGCTAGACCTCCCCTGATTGGTTATCATAAATCTTGTATTTTTAGGAAAACTTATCTGTTTGAAGTTCTGCTTCCTTTGGGTGTGAGGCATCTTTGTTAGTGTAATAAAGTATCTGAGATAATCCCAGGTGTAGTAGCTGACATTTGTAATCTCAGCACTTAGGAGACTGAGGCAGAAGGATTTCCTCAAGTTTAAGACCAGCCTGGACTACAGAGTGACCCATTGTCTCAAAACAAAACTGACTAAACTAAACTAAACAGCCCACGAAAGAGTTGAGCATTGAGGCTCATGCCTATAACCCAGCACTTGGGAGACTGGGGCAGTAGTTCAAGGCCAGCTTGGGCTACATTGTGAGATTTTTGTCCCTAAAAAAAATCAGGGAAGGGACCTGAAAGATGGCTCAGTGGGTAAAAGTGCTTGCTGAATGTATTAGTTACTTTTTTGCTCTCATAAAAACACCATGACTAGGGGCTGGAGAGGTGGCTCAGCAGTTAAGAGCACTGATTGCTCTTACAGAGAACCTGAATTTTGTTCCCAGCACCAACATGGCAGCTAACATCCATCTGTAACTCCAGTTCCTGGGGATCCGATGCCCTCTTCTGACCTCTGCAGGTATTGAACAAAACGAGTGCACTTAAATAAATGCAGACAATATACTCACACACATAAAATAAAAAATAATAAAAATATTTTGTTAATAAATTCTGACTAAAAGCAGCTTATAGAAGAATTGAGTGAGGTTTATGGTTCCAGAGAGAGAGTCCATAATGGCCAAGGAGGCCTACCGACAGAGGTAAGAAGCTGAGTGAGCACACATTCAACCCAATAGCAAACACGGGGCAAAGAAAGCAGAATGGAAGTGGGGCCCACCCCCAGTGACATGCTTCTTCTAGTAAGGCCCTACCTCCTAAACCTCCCTGAACAATGCCACCAACTGTGGACCAAGTATTCAAATACCTGAGCCTATGGGAGACATTCTTCATTCAAACCATCATACCACACAAGCCTGAAGACATGAGTTCAATCTCTAGAACCCATGTGTACAGGGAGGAAGAAGGCAACTGACTCCAGAAAGTTGTCCTCTGACCTCTATGTGTGTGCTGTAGCATGCATGCCCCCCCCACCACATGCACACGATCATAATAAAACAAAGACCAAAACCAAACAAAACATGCAACACAGGGGTCAGGAGCTCTCGGGGAAAAAAATTAAAATCTGACCTAACCTATTTATATAGAGGGAAGGTTTATTCTGGCTCATGGTCCTGAGGTTTCAGTTCATGGTTAGTCAGCTCTGTTGCCTCTAGGCCTGAGATGGTGCTCATTGTGGCTGCTCATGTGGAAGAGGAAGCCCAGTCATCTCATGATTGAAATGAAGGAGACAGAAAGAGACATGTATCCTGTAATCCCCTTGGCATAATCTCAGTGACTTCTGTCCTAGTTAGCTTTAACTGTCAACTTGACACAGCCTGGAGTCATCCAAAAGGAAGGTCTCGATTGAGGAATTGCTTACATCAGGTTGGCCTGTGGAAGACTATCTTGATTACTAATTGATGCAGCACGGTGCAGCCCACTGAGGCAGCACCAGTCCCTAGAAAGGTGGTTCTGGATTGTATAAGGAAGCTAGTTAAGCATAAGCCAGTGAGCAGCACTCCATGGTTTCTGCTTCAGGTTCTTGCATGAGCTCCTGCCCTGACTCTCTTGGCCTATGAGGTGAAAGGGTTAGCTGAAATAAACCCTTTTCTTTTGGTCAGAAAGTGAAAGCAACAGAGATTGAGTTAGGATAATCTCAAACCTCCAGTTTGGCTCTGTCTTTTAAAGGTTTCTACCACCTTCCAATAGTCTCAGACTAGAGACTAAGCCTCTAATAGATGTGCTTTGGGGGAACATTTCAGCTCCAAAATACAGCTCTCGAAGTTTCAGTTGGATTGTGTGGTTCTTAGCATGGGAGACTTTTTGGTTTGATCTGTTGGGACCTACTATAGAAGCTCAACCCAAAACAATGACTCTCTAAAAATTTGTTTAATAGAATAGATTATAATGTTTCTTTAGTTTGAGTGTCTTACACTGTATTTCTATTTTTTTAATCTGACCCTTTAACAAATTATATTTGTGTAACAAAAAGTGATATTAATCTTGGGGCTGGAGAGAGGGCTCAATAGTTAAAAGTACAGGCTGCTCTTTCAGAAGACCTAGATTCGGCTCCCAGGACCCTCATTTTGGCTCACAAACAACTGTAATTCCAGTTCCAGGGAATCCAATGGTCTTTTCTGGCTTCTGTGAGTATCAGGCACACAGATGGTGCATATACACACATGCAGGCAAAGCACTCACTACACATAAAAATAATTCTTTAACAAAGATTAATCTTGTTAATTGAGAGGATTTGCTCTTGGAAAACAAACAAAAATAATCCAAGTAAAGAGACTAAATGTCCTCACAGTCAGAGCATAAAGGTAAAATACAGGATGAGCCCACTGTATCTGATAAGATGCAATTAACAACCAAAAACCAAAATAAAACTAGAAAAATCTAAGCCCATAATGACATAGTGTGCTAGATAGCTTCAGTTGTCAATTGACATACGTAGGAAGACGGACCCTCAACTGGGGAATTTCCTCTATCAAGACTGGTCTGTGGACATGTCTGTGAGGCATTTCTCAATTGTTGAGTGATGTGGGAGGGCCATCCCACTGTGGGTGGTGCCAACCCTGGACATGTGGTCCTGGGTTGCAAAAGAAAGCAGGCTGAGCACAGGCCAGGGGGCAAGCCAGGAAGCAGTGTTCCTTCATAGTCTGTGCTTCAGTTCCTGCCTCCAGGTTCCTGTCCTGGATTATTACCCTGACTTCCCTGAAAAGATGGACTGTTTCTCGGAAGTGTGGAAATGAAGCCTTTCCTCCCCAAGATGATTTGGTCATCGTTTTATCTATCACATTCTTAGAGAAATCAAATTAACACAGAAATTGGTACCAGAAGTGGAATATTACTCTGAAACATCTGACCATGTTTTGAGGGGAAAATTGTGGAAGAAATTTGGAGCTTTGAGCTGGAAAAGCCATTGAGTGTTTGGAGCTTAATGAACTGTGGTGAAAATATAATGCTGGAAGCAACAGAGTCTTGTGAAGTTTCAGAGGGAAGCAAAGGCTGTCGGGGCAATTTGTGTCATATATTTTGGATTAAGAATCTATGGAAGTGAAACTTTTTGTGCTTTACTGGGACAGTCAATGCTGGTCATCAGGGGCTGAAAAAAAATTACCTGTGATTAATAAGAGACCAGCATCATTGAGGTGAAATCTTACAGGAAGTATTTTCCCAGGGTCGGCATGCAGAAGCTGGGGTCCAGAGGGCACCAAGGCTGCATCTCAAGCTGGAAGCTGAACATGATAAGGTGGAAGAGTCTCTCTGGTTTGGGCAGAACTGAAGGTGTTGTGGACAGAAGCTTAGATTTAGTACCCTGAGAGGCTACTGATGAGGTGCCGTCTCAGTTGCAATGGAGACCCCCCAAGATATTAGAGTTGCCAGGGCCATGGGATGACCACCGAGGACAGTGGCAGGAGAGAAATACAACCATCTTGAACCTGTGAGATAAGATGTGTATGCTGCGGATGGCAGAGCCAGAGAAGTGGAGCTGTCTAAGCCCTTCGGAGCCAGAAGGCTGTGAATGGATCCCAGACATCCAACATTGCACAACATTGCTGGACTTTGGATTTTCAAAGAGAACTTGGACTTTTATAGTATTGGATTCCTTAAGGAGTGTGGGACTTTTTTAAAAGTTGTACCATGTTTTATATTGTGGTATTAATATGAGATCTTTGGAACGAGAAAGGTTATAATTTAACAGTGAGTGTTTATGTGTTAGATTAACAAGGGGTCAATTATGATGAATAGCTCCAGCTATCAATTTGATACCCTTGGCAAGAGGGAACCTTAATTAAGGAATTTTCTGTGTGTGGTGCCGCCCTTGGGTTGCGCATAAGAAAGCAGGCAGAGCAGAACCAGAAAAACAAGCCAGGAAGCACTATTCCTCCATGGTCTTTGCTTCCGTTCCTGCCTGACCTTTCCTTACACTTGGAAGTATAAGATTCAATAAATCCTATTCTTCCCAAGTTAGTTTTGGCAGTGCTTTATCACAAAGAAAGCAAACTAATAGTTTATTTCAAAGGGATAGGGTCACCTGAAAAGCTTCTAGTGGCCAAAGCAAGAATAAACTAAGCCATATAATATGAGAAGTATTCTGGGTTATAATCCAACATACAAAGTAAAGGTCTATGACTCCATAATGACATAAATACATGAGTGAACAAATAAATATGCAGTAGAGAAGAAAGAAAAACATTTCCCATGTAGAAGAACTCCAAATGAAATATGCAGATCCCAACTCCCAGAAGGTGGATTGTAAGGCTGAGCATGGTGACACATGTTTGTCATCCCAGCACTTGGGAGTTAGAGGCAGGAAGATCAGGAGTTCAAGACCATTCTTGGCTATGTAGCAAATTCAAGGTCATTATGGGCATTGTGAACCTGTCTCAAAAGAAAAAAGAGAAAGGAGAGAGTAATTCATCGTTCTCTAGCTGTGGGCCACACACAGTGACATCCTTCCTAAGAAGAGACTATGGAAAGAGATATGAGAATTCTTTATAGTAGACACCTAGCAAACAGGACCTCAGAGGAGTAGTCATCGGTCTCTATAAATTTTCAATGAACCTAAAATGGTTTTAATAGTTAATTTAACATGGCATGGCAGTACACACTAGTAATCCCAGCACTGGGAAGGTAGAGGCAGGAGGATCAGAAGTTCAGGGTCATCATTGGCTACATAGCAGTTTCTAGGCCAGTCTGGGCTCCATGAGGCCCTGTCTTATAACAAAATATAAAAATTGTTTGCTTAAATCAACTGGAGATGCAGCTCAGCAATAGAGAACACACTTATCGTGCCTAAAATTTTTTTTAAAGTATATTCTGAAAACAATATTATTTATTTAATCTTTTTTTTTTTAGTGCTGGGGAGTAAACCTAGGGCCTAATGTTTACTAGGCAAGTGTTCTATCATGGAGTTACACCTCCAGCCCAACCAGTATAAAGTATTTTCAAAGTTATTTTTATTTTATATGTATGAGTATATTGCCTATATGGATGTAAGTGCACCCATATCATACAATGCCCACAGATGTCAGAAGAGGGCATTGGATTCCCTGGAACTGGACTTACAGATAGTTGTTAGCTGCCATGTAGGCGCTGGTATTTGAATTCAGGTCTTCTGCAAGAGCAACCAGTTCTTGTAACTTCTGGCCATCTCTCCAGCCCCTTAAACTAATTTTTAAAGATTTATTTTTTATGTAGGTTTTATGTGCAAGTATGTATGTGCAACACATGTATGGTTGATGCCCATAGAGGTCAGAAAAGGGTGTTGCATCCTCTGGAACTGGATTTTTAGATGGTTGTGAGCCTCCAGATGGGTCCTTTGCAAGACCATCTCCCTAACTTCCAAGCAATATAATTTAAACTGAAAATGCTTTTAATACAGTTAAAACATTTGATTCACTTATTAGTAAAGAATTATTTAAATATGAAAATAATCATAATTTTAAAAGAAAATACACTGTTTTTGAAAATCTGGAAATGTATAAGAGAAGAAGATGGAGAAAGAAGGTAATTCTAAAGAATTCATTCTTTGTAATTTATGATTTTTTACGGAGAAATACATAGTTGGCTGAGGAGTAGATTAGTGCCTGGTTCCATGCAGCAACCAAATACATGACAGGAAGCTACTTCTGGGAGGAAGGGCTTGCTTTGGCTCCTGGCTTGAGGTACTATCCATCATGGGGAAGGCACCATGACCATAGTGACTCATGGCTGTGGTGGCCTGGGTGTGAGGCTGCTTGTTTACCCCTAGGCAGATCAGGAAGTAAGGCCTGGCTATAAACCTCAAGGGCCACCCCGAGCCTGGCTTCCTCTAGGCAGGTTCCACAACTTCCCAAAACAGTGCCATCAGTGTTCAAACTCAGTCTGTTGGGGACACTTCACACACAAAGGGTTATTGCTAGAGAAATAGAACAGAAATAGCTGGCTGGAGATCTCAATCAAGAAAGCATGACAAATCAGACCTGGAAAGGGGACAAGATCAATGTGTCAACGGAGGTCACAGTAAATAAGTATTAAAAGTTTAAATCTTCCTTTAGAAAGAGAAGCCTCTCTGGGCTGGCGAGGTGGCTCAACGGTCAAGAGCACATGCTGACATTTCAGAGGACCCAGGGTCCCAGCACCTACAACTGCCTTTGACTTTAACTCCAGGGAATCTGAAACTCCCTTCTGGCTTCCATAGGCATCTACACTCACACATGCACCTACCCATACACAGACACATATACACATAAATAAATATGAAATAACTCTGAAAAAAAGAAAGAAATAGGGGCTGGAGAGATGGCTCAGGGGTTAAGAGCACTGGCTGTTCTTGCAGAAGACCAGATTCGAATCCTAACACCCACATGGTGCCTAATAACCGTCCATATCTCCAGTTCTAGGGGATCCAATGCTCTCTTCTGTCCCCAAGGGCATTGCACGACACAGGTGCACTTACACACATGCAAGCATAAAAACTTACACTTACAGTCATACACATAAATTTTTTAAAAAATTAAGAAAAAGTAGCAAAAGCTTCTCAAGCTGACGGTGGTGGCACATACTTGCAATACTAGCATAGAGAGGTAGAGGATCAAGGAGTTCCAGGAGGATCAAGAGTTCCAGACAGATCAGAGTTAGATAGATGGCTCAGAATTTAAGAGCACTTGCTGCTCTTCCAGAGGACCCAGGTTCAGTTCCCTGTACCCTTATTTGACGGCTCACAAGCATTTGTAACTCCAGCTACAGGAGATCCAAACCCTGTTTTGGCCTCTAGGGTATCCACACACTTGGTATATGCAAAATAGAAAAATCAAGCACTCAATCTAAAGAGTTCCAGATTATCCTTGGCTATACAGCAAACTTGAGATCAGCCTGATATAGGTGAGATTCTATCTTAGAAATAATAAATAAGGGGCTGGAGAGACGGCCCAGTGGTTAAGCGCACTGGCTGCTCTTGCACAGGATCCAGGTTCAATTCCCAGCATGCACATGGTGGTTATCAACCATCCTTAATTCCAGTTCCAGGGATCTGACACCCTCTTCTGACCTCCATGTGCACTGCATGACACGGGTGCACTTACATTGATGCCAGAAATACACTCACACACATAACATAAAAATAATAAACAAAAAAATGTTTTAAAGTAGATAAATAAATAAAAATAAACATGACTGTCAGTTTGAGGGAAAGATGGAAATTCGGTTTTAGGGTGTTTACACAGATGCATCTGAAAGAATATGATTTTTTTTTAAAGATGCTAATAATGGGAAAGGACAAGAAATACAATAAAAGACTATGCACACAGTGAAACCCATACACAGGAAGAGAAATAATTGAGGCCGTTGCCGCAGCAGCAGTGTCCCCATTCCCCGCACTGTCTTGCCGGCCCACATGACCTGGGTCCCCCGGGCCTGACTGCATATGTTCTGCCCTTTTCCTCAGCAAACTTAAGAACCTTGGGAAATGTTGACATTCTCAGAAATCTTTTCCCATTATTTTCCATGCCTCTTTCCCTCGTCCTCTAAATGACACAGGCTCCTCTGGCCTCTTCGGGTCTTTGGGGCCCCCTCATCTGTTTGTCCAAGCTCAGCTAATATCAGGCTGTCATAGTTAATTAGAGTTGACCAAAACTCAAGGATAGTAATTAGGTTGTTAGCTAAGTTAACCAGATGGACAGACTTGATGCTGTGATATGGCACTTATCCCTGAAGTGCAGTGAATTGTATGCCATTCCATTCAGACGCCAAGGAAATTTTATTTTAAGTCAATGACACTGGAAGTCCACAGAAAAGAAAAACATAAGCATATTCTAGACAAATACTTAGGAAAGTGGCCATACTGAAGCCCATTCTATCACATGCTCAATTTGAAAAATAATAATTAGGCCAGGTATGATGGGACACACATTTAGTGCTGCACTTGGGAGGCAGAGGCAGGAGGATCACTGTGAGGCTGAGGCCAGCATGAAAATTTTAAAAAAGAAAGGAAAAAGTCAGCAATAACAAAATTAATAATAACACATGTTGGAAAAATGACAAAATAGAAAACATGGATTATGCAGAAGTTACAAATAAGGAAAGTAATAGTCAAAATCATTTTTAAAAAATCAGTCTTTAGAGAAAACAAAACATCACATGTAATTATAAGAATTCAAAGGTCCAAAAAGTTCCACAAAATTTAAAAGGCCAGGCATGGTGGCACATGCCTTTAATCCCAGCACTCTGGAGGCAATGGCAGGTGGATCTCTGTGAGACTGAGGCCAGCTTGGTCTACATAGTAAGTTCCAGGTCAGGTATGGCTACATGGAAACTTGGTCTCAAAATACAAAACAAGATAATAAAGGATCTTTTATTATGTGTATGAGTCTATTGATACGTGTATGTGATTACACCCATGCCGTGCAATGCCCACGGAAGTCAGAAGAGGGCGTCAGATTCCTCTGGAACTGGAGTTACTAACAGTTGTTAGCTGCCATATGGGTACTGGGAATCGAACTCCAGTCCTTTGTAAGAGCAGCCAGTGCTCTTAAACTGCTGATCCATCTCTCTGGCCCATAAAGGATCATTTTTGTACAGGAATGGACAAGTCTATGAAGAGGGTGGAAAACAGAACCATGAGAACTTGAATCTATGGCCAGCAGGAGCCATCCTCCCTCCTTTGCCCAGATTCTTTGGGTCCCTGGGTAAATCAAATAGAGACAGTTCTAGGTGTCCATGGAGACAGGAGCTGGGGATTCAACTCAGAGAAACATTTCAAAAGGAATCCTCTGAGTTCCATTTCTCTCTTCTCTCTTCTTTCTCTCTCTCTCTCTCTCTCTCTCTCTCTCTCTCTCTCTCTCTCTCAAACACACACACACACACACATACACACCATGCTCATCCTATTGTAAAAGAGGCAATCCTAACATTCTCTGTAGGGAGATTGTCTCCTTTGGTGATCTGAGATTAACATCACCAATGCAGTCAGCAGTGTGTGTGTGTGTGTGTGTGTGTGTGTGTGTGTGTGTGTATGTGTGTGGTGCTGGGAATCAAACCCATAGCCTCATGCATGCCAGATAAGTACTCTGAGCTACATCCCTAAATCTTCAATAGTTAAAAAATGCATTTTATTATAACAAATTTCAAGAATAGAAAATAGCAAGACTCTTTTATCAGTCCTGTATGTACACATTGCCAGCTTTGACCATGGTCTCTACAGAGCTGTCATCTCTGTCTCACATACTTCCCTCACCCCTGAAGTTGTTTTGCAGCAAATTATTATCCCAGATGTCAATTTCAAGAATTTCAATATCTGCAAGAAGCCCCTTTAGGACACATTACTATTCATGAGCCTGTGTTAAGAGGAATCACTTGGTATGATTTAGCGGGCCTGTGAGTGTTCACAAAATTTCAGTTTCTTCTTTGGTTAGTGCTCTGCCCTGTGATTTCCCAGTCTCTTTTTGAGGCTACATGGTTAGTTTGAATTTTGCTATAGTTATGTTATGTCACATTTTCTTACTTGTTCTTTGGAAATGGCACTTAACAGGAGAAAAAATAAAATTAAGTATAGCTGGTTCCCAGGGTGAGGTAGCTTGAGAATGGAATCCCATTCTCTGAAGCAGGAAGATTGCTGTGAATTGGAGGTCAGCCTGGGTTACAGAGTGAGACTGTCTGAAAAAAACAAAACAGGGGCTAGAGAGATGGTTCACCAGTTAAGAGTATATACTGCTCTTGTGGAGGTCCTGAGTTTGGTTCCCAGGATCACATGCACATACCTACACACAGATACATACACGATGTAAAAATAAAAAAATGTTAAAAAAACCCCAAAGGACCGGAGATGTAGTTCACTCAGTAGAGTGTTTGCCTACCATGCATAAATCCCTGGGTTCAAAACCAGCACCACATAAATCGGGCTTGGTAGCATACACCTGTAAACTTAGGAGGAGGATGGGCATTCAAAGCCAGCCTGGACTACATAGCAATTTTTGAGGCCAGCCTGGAATACACAAGACCTTGTCTCAAAACTAAACCAAAAAATGAACCGAAAAACCTAACCCAAACCAAACCAAAACAACAATTTAAAAAAATGTCAGGTGTGGTGGCGCACAGCTGTGATACCATCACCCGGGAAGCTAAGGCAGGGGGATTGATGTGAGTTAAAGGAAAGCCTGGGCTCATCCTGGAACACAAATAAATATAATCCACAGCAAGACCCTGTCTCAAATCACACACACACAACAAGTCAACGCTGTTAGGTCAGGTGCCACTGTCTCACGGATCGGGCCACACCCACTGCAGCGTCTCTACCCTTGCACCTGCAGACAGGCAACAGCTGTTGTAACCACAAAGGCACAAAGGGCCAAATCCTCCCTCTACCTCATGCCACCTGGAAATAGGAGGCAACCTGACTGGAAGCACGTACCATGGGCTACTTATTAACTATGTGGCAAGAGACCTCCCCCAGCCCTTCTGAAACCTTTAAGAGGAAGAACCCCACTTTGTCTGTTGGGACTCAAGGTGTCCCTTGTTTCACACCTCTTCCTGGCTGTCTGTGGCATTAACAACTCCCTTAATAAAGTTCTCACCCAAAGGACAATTCATCTCAGTGCCTCCCTTGAACCACCTCCATTCCCCTAGTTTATGTAACAGAAGGCAGAGAAACACATTGATGGCTCTAGAGAAACTGAAAATTAGAGCAGCAAGGCCATGTGTGGGCAGAGAGATGATGGATCCAGGGATCAAGCAGTGAACTGACCTTCCATGCAGTCAGTCACATGACAGAAGGCAGATGGAAGCTGTGGGCTCAGACTCAGGCACCTGGGTTGGTTTGGTGATTCTCTTGAGAGGGAGGGATGCAGTAAGGATCAGAGGTTAAAGGAAGGAGAAGCAATAAAATAATCAGCTCAAAGATGGGAAAATGAGAATTGCTTAAGAACGTGAAGTATTTCCTGGAGGCCTAGGAACGCACTGATAGTTGTGGGTTACAAATCTAACAAGCCCAGGTTAGCCTGGTTGGGGGCTTTTAATCTTCTGTTCCCATGTTAGCAGGGAGGGAGGAGGGAGTTAGGAAGCTGTTAGGTGAAGAGTTCAACCAAAGGTTTTTTAAATTATATTTTTATTTATTTATTGTGTGTATATGGGTGCAGTGGGCCATAGCTTATCAGTGGAGGTCAGAGGACAACTTGAGGGAATTGGTTCTCTCCTTCCACCATGTGGCCAGGGGGCTGTTGGTGACTAGCTCCGAGTCCTCGAATTGTAGAAGGGAAGGGAAGGGAGGCTTTGTGAGTATGTGGTTAGTGGCTGTCATAGAGGACCTTCTTGGGCCCATTAGTCTCTGTCTCTTAATCTCATTTTCTTTACTTCAGGCTCCTCTCCATGCTGTTCAGAAAGTCCTCCTCTGGAATGATCTTTCTTATTTAATTTTTGTTTGTTTATTTTTATTTTATGTGTATGAGTGTTTTTTGTGTGTGTATCATGTACATGCAGAGCTCACAGAAGCCAGAAGAGGGCACTGCCCCCCCTGGAACTAGAGTTATAGATGGTTGTTAGTCACCATATGGGTGCTGGGAACTGAACCTGGCTCCTCTGCAAGAGCAGCCAGTGCTCTTAACCACCAAACCATCTCACTAGTCCAAGTTTTCTTTCTTTTACTCTTCAACCTATAACTCTCTATGTGTCTCATGAGTTCTACAAAGCAGACCTGACTGGTTGGTTTGAACAAGTCATCCTAACACAAGTGGTAATCTAGTCTTGAGTTTTCCTTTCCAATCAGTTGGTAAAGTGGACCAAACTCCCCATGAAGAAACTGCAGGGTGGGAATGGGTAGACAGGCACAGAAAGAAGGCATGCCTGTTCAGGCAACTTACTAATAACTTTAGTACCTAGATGTATGGTGTTGCCACACTGGGCACCCCTGTCTTTATGACTGATAGATTGTATACTTCACAATTGACAACTTATTTACAAGGGCACTTTGTATCTAAAAGGGTGTCTACTACAGGCTGCTCCTCTAAAGGAAGTTACCAGAAGAGAAGATGTTCTGTTTTAAAACCACTCCTATGGCAGTGCTACCATGTCCCAGGGGCCAGCTTGGTTTCATCTGGATTTGTAGGTCATATTACCTCTGGTGAAGAATGTGGACAACGTCAGGACTCTGTGCTTACTCACCTCAGTGAATCGAAGAACTGCTCTTATTCTTGGAACTCGTCAAGTTACCATTCTTTTACTTGGTAAATGCATAGTTCCACTCTATAGTGCCTCTCAAGTCTAAAGATGTCCAAAACAGTGTACCTTTTTCTTCATGGGTGAGGATTCACAATATTGCAATTTATTCTTTGCTCTGAAGGGAATATTCTTGTGTGTCATGTGGACTGAAGAGTTATCAGAAAATTCAACCAGACAAAAGCCTTGTTTTAGGATTTATATCCTACCCCTGGAGGGAAAATATATGCATTTTTGAGGAATCCAAGGGACCTGCTGTGACCATCTTTTATCAATCTATCTACATTATGGCCTATAGTGAACCTGCACATATCTTCTGTGATGACAAGGTGGTCAGCATCACTGTACTGTAACCTGTGGCACAGAGTCAGAGTGGGATAACCCAGAGGGTCAAATCTCAATTTGCCTGATCATCTTTGTATGTGGAACTAGTGAAGTTCATCTCAGAAGCTGAAGAAGAAGACATTGACAGACACTGGGCAGAGTAAGGAATGGGGCTGGACACGGAAAGGCTGGTCAGCTGGTGCTCAGTTATGGTTAGATAAGACAGTTAGTTCTAATGTTTTATTGCACAATAATATGAACCACAGGTGACCAGAATGCACTGTGGTACTTCAGAAAGCAAAAAGAAAGGCTTTTAAATACTATTTTTTCCCTTTTGGCTTTTTGAATTTTTTTTTCCTCCAGCTTCATGTGTGTGTGTGTGTGTGTGTGTGTGTGTGTGTGTAGATGCTATATGAATACAGAAGCCTGAGGATGCCAAAAGGGCGTCGGAGCCTCTGGAGCTGTAGTTACAGGCATTTGGAACCTGCTGGATGTGAGTGCTGGGGACCTAACTCAGGTCTTAACCATGACTGCTGGCTTTCCGTTCAACTCCCGGAGTCGGCGTCTTGATTCCACGCCTACTGACCCCCTCACTCTATGGCGGAGACCCTTCGGTCCCCCTCAGGCTGGCCCTGAGTACTGGGACCCCCAGCCTATTGGCACTCTTAACTGATGAGCTGTGTCTCTTTGGCTTTCTCTTCCTTTCTCCTTTTTTTTTTTCCAGATAAGGTCTCTGTATGTATTTCAGTCTGGGCTTGAAGCTGTGACCCTCTTTCCTCAGCCTCCCAAATACATACTAAATTCAAAGTATGTGCCACCATGCCTGACCCAATTAAACTTTTTTTTTCATACTCAAACCTGATACAACAGATTCTTTTTAAAAATATGTTTTATGGATTATTTTTATTTTATAGGTACAAGTATTTTGCCTACATATATGTAAGTGCACCCATGTTATGCAATGCCTGCAGAAAAGGGCACTGAATCCCCTGGAACTGTAGTTATGGACAGTTGTTAGCCACCATGTGGGTACTGGAAATTGAGCCCAGATCATCTGGAAGAACAGCCAGTGCTTTTAACTGGCATCACTGAGATTCCCTATCCTGTATTCTGTGCCTTGAATCAAGAATTTAGGACCTTAATACTCTCTGTATTAATACTCACTAGAGTAATCTGAAACCTTGAGCAATGAAGTCTTTGTGGTTGTTTTGTTTTGTTTTGTGCTCCAAGAAGCAGGAAGCCAATTTGGCTGAGGACTGTAGCTTTTGGTCCTCTTGACTGAATGCTGTTATCAGAGGCCTGTATAAATGCATAGACTTACCAAGGATTTACAATCTGAATGGGGCTGGAGATATGATTTTCAAAATGGTGTGCAAGTCTTGGTAAGGTTCCAGAAGAAAAGAAAGAATAATCCTCCCTTGATTTGCATAGATAAGTCCCTGTGGTTTCAGAGGGTTCCTTCCACAATTGCTGGGCCTTTTGCCCTTGGACCAAACATTATGAAGGTAGGCACGTAGGATGGGGGCGGGGGACATTCTCTGTGGACAGGAAGGACAGAGAGAGTGTTTTGTGGTTTTAAGAATACAGATAAGTACACTGTGGCCATCACTTATGGTTCTAAAGCCTTTTGTTCCTATTCGTCCCACTGGACTACAGATAATGATTTAAACAGCTGGTTTCCAACACTTTTGCTAAGAACTGCCAAATGATCATACCTTAAAATGCACTGGATTGCATTGCCTCTTCCCCAGGTAGACCAGAAAGCTACTCCAAGTTTCCTCCATGTCTGAGAGCCTTTGGCAGCATCCGTTCTTTGTACCAAATCCTACATTAGTCAGGGCTCTCAATTGGAAGCTATGGGAATGAGCACTGATGATTTAAGGAAAGTAGAAATACATTGCTATCACAAGAACCTTTTTCCCCCTGGAGCTGAAGAGCTGGCTCAGCAGTTAAGAGCACTGGCTGCTTTTGCAGAGGACCCAGGTTTGATTCCCAGAACACACATGGCAGCTAACAACCATCTATAACTCCAGTTCCAAGGGATCCAATGCCCTCTTCGGACCTCTGCAAGCATTGCATGCACGTGTACATGGTACACTTATACGCAGGTAGAACACTCATACACATAAAATAAAAATAAATAAGTCAAGAAATTTAAGTTTTCTAAAAAAGAATTTTCTCCCTAGGGGAGATGCAAATGATGTCTACCCCTCCTCCTAAGGTTCCAGTGACAAATCAAAGTACGATTCCACCAAAGCTCACCCTGGGGAACCACTAAGTTTATTGGGTGGTTTTACAGAGGTGAAAGATTGCTTACAGGAGTGTGGGAGAACCCAAAGCAGCCACACTGGAAAGTCTTCACCCAGCCTGGATGATGACTCTCCTGGATAGGTGGTGCCCCCTCCATTAACCTTCCCCAGACCTAGGGCCTCCCTGAGATCCCAAGACTGCCTGCAGTTATGGTGAAATTGCATTCCGGCGGAATGGCTGGAAGCTTGGGCAAGGGTCCAATGATGCTCTCCAACCCTTCCTTCTGTCATGGAATGTCAATAGTCCACAGACTGCATTGTGGTAGACTCTTTCAAGTAGACCCAGCTGATCTCCTGAAGATGGCAGCTACTTGGCTCAGAGTATTACAGTAGAAATAAAAGTCTGTTAAGAGAAAACTCCTGGACCAGAAATAGAATCTGTGGCCTGGGTAGAGATCTAACATTCCAATTGGGCCAGATCTGTCACTGGTCACGGAACTACCACTAGGGTTAGGGTTCACCTGGAGTCATGGTGGAGATAGGTGAAATAATTAGTGCTTTAATGAGATAATATACTTTTTCCCGTGCACAATTCGCATCTCTAAGCTCAGTAGCTTAGCAAGCAGCAGGCGTGCAGCTTTGTAAGTCTGACTGTTTTTCTGAATTTAAAAGTGCAACGCCCCCTCCCCATCTCTTTTCTAGCCATACTTTCCCTAACACTTTGGGCTTTATCAGTGTTGTGGGCTTTGTTACTGTTACTCTGTCTTTAAAGGCCACTCCATCATGTGGTTGCTAGTCTGCCATGTGTGTGACCTCTATGCAGGCTTCAATAGTATGTCTTTTTGCCTTTTCTCCTCTATTCTCCTCCTCTAGGAAGCTGATTAGATTTACAGCTTGCCTCGGGGAGGAGTTCTTTTAAACTCTAATAAAATTGTCCTCAAGCTTCTCTTTGAATCCAGTCCTAAATTATTTTATTGAGACGAAGAACCTCAAGAGGGGACCACAGTTTCCCCTGTATCATCAGGACCAAGTTCAACAACAAATTGCAAAAACACCGGGCAGCTCATAGATTTGAGAGAAAGGTTAGAGAATCAGGCTTTAAAAAACAGAAAAGAGAGAAAAGCAGAAAACTCAAGGTAGGGTTAGGGTTAAGGTTAAGGTTGGAGTTAGGGTTGAAGTTAGGTTAAGGTTAGCGTTATAGTTAGGGTTAGAGTTAAGGTTAGGGTTAGAATTAGGATTAGTGTTAGAGTTAGGGTTAGGGTTAGAGTCAGGATCAAGGTTAGATTTAGGTTAGGGTTAGAGTGAGGTTAGGGTTAGGGTCAGAACTAGAGTTTGGGTTAGGGTTAGGAATACTGCCAGGAACAAGGTGAGGGCTGAGGTACATCCAGAGTTCTGTTTGAAGTCTGGCTAAATTTAGGGTTATGGTGTGATCACGAGGCGATCAGGGTTAGTCTAAGGTTACAGCACAGCCACCTATGGAGCAATGGGTTGGGTTAGGATTAGAGCTCTTGTGTAAATTGAAAGATAACCTAAGGGCTTGAACTGGAAATTTATGACATAATTGTATGTTGTATGGTAGTTTCCTGTGAACTGAACCTTTCCCTTCAGGAGAAGGTGTGAACTCAGAAGACTCAGCTGGTAAACAAAAGGTCACATACCTGAAAGAGTAAAAACTTCCAAGATTCTCCCGGCTGCCTCCCCAGCAGTGCAGAAAGGAGTGAAAACTCCAGGGGGAGGGGACTCTGACCGGCCAGTCTTCAAAGAGCTGCGAATTCTTGTAGTGTTGCTGTGGGAAACTGTACAAACAGCTCCAGGGTTGTAGCGTTCATGCACTGTGTCCATGCATCCATGCTGAGTGGGCTTTGGTGATTCAGATATTTTTGAGTTGGCCCTGCTCCTTTAAGCAAGTATTCCCTCACACAGGACCCTATTACTGACAGCCCCCCACAACCTTATTGGCTTACCAAGTTGGACTTTGGTACAGTTGTTTCTTTGATCTGGAGTGAAAAGAGGTGTGTGTGTGTGTGTGTGTGTGCTGTGTGTCTGTCACACAACAATGTGCAGTAGTCACCATTATAGTCATAGAACATTATTAAGGACCCTGCTATTATAGGCATGGGTCAAAGTCCAGAGGGTACCCTCTGAGATTTCCAGGTTCTTGTGTTCTAGAATAAAAAGTTGGACCAGGGACACATGGATATCAACAGAAATAGAGACAGTTTATAAAGAAAGAGATGCTCTTATCTCCATGCTCCATTTCTCCATAGGAGTGCTGGGATTATAGACATTCACTGCAGCATCTGGCTTTTACATGTGTTGAGGGGATTTGAACTCAGGTCTCCAGGCTTGTAAGCACTTCATCCACTAAGTCATCTCCCCAGCCCTCCTATTCAATCTTTGCCTCTGGAAGCTCCTTCCTGCCCTATTCCCCACCTTACGATGGTGGATACAGCATGTACTTGCAGTGTCTCCTGAGTTATCTTCGTTTGGCTACTGTATAAGTTCTCCCGGAAATTACACCTGTCTGCATTGATGGTAACAACCTCAGCTCTGGAAATTAGAACAGCTCCCTAGGGACCTGTGCCAATGACTGACTGACTCCGGCACTCTGGAATGATACCTTTGCCTCAAGATGGTGCCATGTCTGTTTCAGAGTTCCTAGGCCATCTCCAGCTAGTTCACCTCCATGCTTGGGTTTTCCTTGTCACCTGTCTCTCTTCCCTTACTCCCTTCCTCTTAAGAGCACTTTCCCTAGGAAGCCCCACATGTATGAATCTCCTTCTCAGGTAACTTAACCCACACCGTCAGCAGTTATCCAAATCTGAAAAGGAGATTCATGTCTGGACTGCCAAAATGAACCCCCACAGCACCTTTTTTAATTCCAAAAGAAAAAAATGAGATGCAGTTTCTGTGATGGTTAATCTTCTCAGTTTGATAGGATCCAGAATCATCTAGGAGACAAGCCTCTGGGCATTCTAGATTAGGTTAATTGAGATGGAAAGACCCACCCTGAATGTGGGCGGTGACAGAATGCCATGGCTGCCAGACAACCCACTCCTCTTGCCAGGATGCCTGCCTGCTGTCCCTGTTTTCACACTAGCCACATCTGAGCAAAACAGCTCCTTTGTTCTGCCCAAACAAGCAACTCTAGGAACAGGGCCCAAGAACATCTCATCCCAGACTTTACAGCTGTGTGCCTTCCTTATTGTCTAGCAATATGTAATTCAGCAACACCCCCTCCCACCTTTGCACAGCTAATTTGTCCAAGGAGAAAGCTGTTGCCACTTTGCTGATCTGAAGTAAACTGTTCAGACTGCCACGAGGTCTGGCTCTGGTCTTTTACATAAGCTTTATTATTTCTCTGTCCTAAATACAGCAGGTGGCACCACTGCACAGGCCTAGGTCTTGGGTTGAATAAAATGGAGAAAGTAAGCTGAGCACCAGCGTTCATTGCTCCCAGCTTCCCAACTGCAGATTCAACGTGACCAGTGGCCTCCCACTCCTTCCACCATGCGAGCCATCGTGAGCCCTTCCTTCCTGCAGTTGCTTCTGGTTAAGTATTTGATTGCAGCAACAGGAAGGGTAGCTAATACAATACCCTCTGGCTGCATATCTGAACCTAGGGGCCATCTCTCTCTCCACATGAGGTTCTGGGAATCAAGATCCTCTACTCATTCTGTGAGGCTCAGGCTAATATAATGCTTGACTCACTTAGGTCTTCAGTATATATTTGATGAGTAAATGGATAACAGGATTCCTCTGGTCTTGCTCTAAGATTGCTGTGGATTAAATAATCTCAATACCAGACTATGTCTCTCATAACAATTTGATGTTCTCAGTTGGTCTGAAGGTTGTGGGTTACTGTTAAGGTGTTTAACAGTTTGATGTTCTTCATCCACAGCCAAGATGTTAACACAGCTCGGTGCCTCAGAAATGCATCTTAGATTGTCAGCCATTTCCTTTCTCTTTATAAAGTCTTTATGGTAACCCCAGTCCCTTCATACTCTGCAGAAAACTTTTTTCATTTTGAGAAAAGGTCTTACTTTGTCGCCTAGGCTGGCCTCTAACTCCTGGGCTCAAGCAATCTTTCTCTATCGGTTGGGGCTACAGGAGAATGCCACTGCAGAAAATTTGTCTTCCTTTTTTAATTATAAAAATTTAAAATCAAAGTTAAGAACTGTCTCCTACAAGTACAAAAATAGCCCAGTGGAGAAAAAATTAATAAGCTGGAAATAGACTTTAATGCATGTATTAAAGCTTTGGCTTATAATGAGGGAGATATAAAAAATTCCTAAAGAAAGGGGTATTCTTACTGCTGGTATTACTATCCAATTATGCTTATGAGTAATAAAATCATATTCTAATTTCTAATGTTTACTCAAACAAGCAGATTAAGCAATCCAACATAAAGACTAAAGCAGGAAATGTAACCATCTACTCTCCAATTGGGAAATGACTTTCTACGCTTAAAAATAATGTGTATTGGGTTTTTTTTTTTTTTTTTTTTTTTGACACTGTGACAAATGCATGGGAGAAATATTTTAAACGGATGAGAGATTTATTTTGTGGTCCATGGGTCTGCTGTTTCAGGTTCACAGTTGAGGCAATTGTCACTCTGGGAGGGTTTGATGGAGCAGAGGTGCTCACCCCACAGCAGCCAGGAAGCAGACATGCATAGACCAATAGATAGATAGATAGATGGACGATGGATAGATGGATAGAGGTGCAGAGGACAAGAAACTTTTCAAAGGCATGCTTTGGACAACCTACTTCCTCTCATCAGGTCTGACATTTTTAATGTTTTCACCACTTCCCAAAATAGTGACATCAGCTGGAAAGAAAGCCTTTAGCATGAGTCTGTGAGGGGTGTTTTATATCTATACTATAACACAGAGAAAACACTAATTCATCCTCAACCAAAAATAACTGGAGATGCTATTACTAAGGCTGATGTGTAAGAATGTTCTTTGGGAGGCTAGAGACTCAGCAGTTAGAGCACTGGCTGCTCTTGCAAAAGACCTAGGCTTGGATTTCAGCAGCCACATGAGGACTAACAACCATGCATAACTCCAGTTTCAGGGGATTCAATGACACCGTCTTCTGACCTCTTTGAGCACTGTACTATACAGGTGTCCTTACATACATGCAGATATAACACTTATACACATAAACAAAAAAGAATGTTACTTTTGAGGCTGAGGAGATGGCATATTGGGCAAAATGCTCACTGCACAAGTATGAGGACCTGAATTCTTCTATCCCTAGCAACCAGGTGAAAAGCTGGGTGTGGTGGCACATGTAGTTCCCTGGCTGGGGTGGTGGCGACAGATCCCTGGGGCTTGCAGGCCAGACAGTCTAGCTAAATCAGCAAGCACTGGGTCCATGTGAGAGATCCTGTCAAAAACAAATAAACAAGCCAAAATCAAGGTGGACATCTCCTGAGAAACAACAGCCAAGGTTGACCTCTGGCCTCCACACACTGGCACACACGTGCACACACATTGTTGCACAGCGCTACCATCTGAGCCAAACAAAAGCCATCTTCATATGACCAGCCGGGGTTGCCTGCCAAAGATCATCACAGCTGTATTTGTTGATTGTTGACATTTCCTCATAGAAGGGGGGATTTCCTCAAAGGAGGGGTTCCCTGATGGAAGGAGGAGTCCACTCACAGAAGCAGGAATTACCTCATAGAAGGAAGGGGTGGCCAGGGTCATTGGACCCTCACCCGAGTATCCAGCCACTCCTCCCATCTGCCACCTGTGTGCAGCCATCGGTATGCAGATCTGCCCTAATTGTACATGGTCTGGGGCACAGGGTCCTATGGAGGGGTTTGGGTATACTAGGAAGACTAGGAAGAGGGCTCCACCTGTGTGGTGATGGGGAAACCATTTTCCATTCTGTGTGAAGACTTTTCGGTGTGGCTGCTTTGGGATCACCTACTCTCTTGGAAATAGCCTCTTACGCATGCTCTGTAACTAAGTCCAATAAATTGGTTTCCAAGGGAAATTGTGGTGCAATCATACTTTATCTGAGGACCTTAGGAGGAGTGGATAGACTTTGTTCACGTGCTCTATCCCCCAGGGAAGGAATTTTAGTAACATATAAATGTGAATCTTAAAGACACACATATGCACCCATGTATACACATATGGACACTCATGTATACACAGAGACATACAACTGTTCCTTTCAGTATTACTTATTTATTAAAAAGGAGATCAGGAGGGGCTGAAGATATGGCTCAACAGTTAAGAACATTGACTGCTCTTCCAGAGGACCCAGGTTCGATTCCCAGTACCCACATGATGGCTAATAACCTTCTGTAACTCCAGTTCCAGTGGATCAGGCTTGTTTTGTTCTAACTCCTGCCCAGGATCCAAGTTAAATTTCTTAATATGCTTTCCTTTTCCCTGAAATCAGGCTTGGATTTCAGCAGCCACATGAGGACTAACAACCATGCATAACTCCAGTTTCAGGGGATTCAATGACACCATCTTCTGACCTCCAAGGGCACTGCACAACACAGCTGCACTTACACACATGCAGGCAATACACTCATACACATAAAAATTAATAAGAAAAAAGGAAACTAGCATTTATTTTGGACAAACAGGACTTGCCACTGCCTCCATCAGAGACTGTTCATGGTGGCAGGCCAACACTTTGGCGTGGATTTGTAAGGGAAAACTCCATGAATTAAAATAATTTGCATACTCTTGGCATTGCTAAAAGTAAAAACCAGAAGTGGGAGACAAGTCTTTAATCCCTCACAGATAGTGAATGCTTAGGTCCTGTCAAGCAGAAGGTGATTAATAGAGAACTCAGACACTGCCCCAGATGGCAAGTTGGGACTTCCTGTTTTCCCATGAAGATGAGGAAGAGCAAGAGAAAGCTTTGCCTTGGTTAGAAGAGATGAGAAGATAGAAAGAGCTGCAGGTAGATGCTGAGAGAGTGGTGTGTGGTAGGCAGCTTGTGGGATGTCTATATAAATGTTTAGGTATTAATATAAAATATAGAAATGTAGACACACTTTATACACATTTGTATATCATACATAGATTATATATATGGTACATATATATTACATGCATATATAGTATACATATTATATATTTATAACTTAAAAATATTAATTTAAATTGTATGTGATAGAATGCCCCAGCTGTGAAAAACCAGTTCTCTGGGACAGCTGCTGCCCTTGCTCAACTGCTATCAGTCAGCCACACCCGGAACTCAGGGAGGACTGTTTATTGAGAAAATCTGTTTCCCAAAATAGCCTGTCTTGTTTGGTCAAACAGGTCCAGGAAAGAAGGGGCCATAAATTTCTTTAGAATGTCCTCACCACCACGACTGTACCCTGTATAATCTCTGGCCATTCACCTCCCTCCCTGCATAGCCTCTACCCCTCCGGAAGGTTGTTGCACCTCGATGTGCTAATAAACACAGTCCTGTTTGTTGTCTCTTTCCTTATCTCTTATTGTTCCTGTACTCTGCGTTCTGAAATCCATCCATATGACATAAGCATAGGGAGTGCAGTATGTGATTCTGAATGAAAAATTCATAAACTGCATCTTATATGTCCAGTCTTACACCCTTCCACATGCCAAAGTCAGAAGTTACTGGTTTCTTTCGCATCCTTCAGAGTATGCTTTGTATGCAAAAGCAAATGCTTACATGCAGTTGATCCCTTTGTTCTCGGGTTCAATGTAATGCATCCTGCCTTTTCTTTTTAATGACTGTGGTGGTTTGAATTAGAAAAGCCCCCCATAGGCGCATGGATTTGGACACTTGGGCCCCAGTCGGTGGCACTGTGGGGAAGCACGTCACTGGGGCACTGGGGCAGTCTTTGAGAGTTCGGAGATGCCCACTTCCAGTTTGTTCCCTTGGCTTCCTGTGTGATGAAACATTATCAGACAGCTTCCTGCTTTAGTCAGGCCTCCCCTACCATGATGGACTCTCCCTCTGGAATCATAAGCCAAAATAAACTTCTCGAAGTTGCTTTGGTCATTTTTGTCACATTTTGTCACAACAAAAAGTAACCAATACAGTTTCTTGTCAGAATTTTCAATATACAATAAGAAAATTTGTTTCAAATTTAATCTGTTGCTGTTGGATATTTGAGTTGTAACTGACTGTTTTTAATTATAAACAAGACTGCACTGAATATTCTTGTGTGCATCTGTCCTTTTAAAATAAAAGAATAGGAGCTAGAGAGATGGCTCAGCAGTTAAGAGCACTGGATGGCCTTGCAGAGGCCCTGGGTTCGAATCCCAGAACCCACATGGTGGCTAACAGCCGTCTGTAACTCCTGGCAGCTAACAACCAACCGTGTGTAACTCCTGTTCCAGGGGAATCTGACACCCTTTCTGACCTCCAGGGGCATTACACAACATGGGTGCATTTATTATATACATGCAGGCAATACACTCATGCACATAAAATAAAAACAATAAAATATTTTTTTAAAAAGAATATAGGAATTAGGTTGGAGCTGTAGCTCAGACATAGAGCATTTGTTTAGAAAGTGTGAGACCTGAGTTTGACTGGCAGCAACTCACATATACACAGAGAATGCTTCTAGAAGTAGAATTCTGGATCATCGGGAAAGGGGAGATGACTGTTTACTAACCCCCTCACCACTTCTCTGATGCTTAGTCTAGTTTCCTTCATGCTGCAACCTTGTTGTTACCTCTGTTACTATTACATTTTTCCGTAAAAGCCCTTTTCACACACTATGATGGTTCATTTTCACTGTTAATTTCTTTAGATTTGGAATCATCTAGGAGACACATCTCTGGGTGCATCTGTGAATTTGTTCCCAGACAGTTCTAAGGTGGGTGGCACCATCCCCTGGGTGGACAGAACATAAATCGAAGAAAGGAGGTGAACCGAGCACCAGCATTCATCTCTGGACTTCCTGTCTGGACACAGTGTGACCAGCCATGGAATTAGGACTGTGGGGTGCAGTCTATTGGCAATGCTGGTGGAATTCCTTCCATCGGTTACCAAGGACAGGATTAAATGGCCTGGGGCTCACATGTTAGGGGTTGAGTCCAGTCAAGGCTGTTGGTTCTATGGGTCCACTGCTTGCCTCAACCAAGTATGTATGTGTTTCAGAAATACCTGGGAATTTCCATTTGATTCCGGTTCCCTTTCTGGTCTTAAGTGGTTTGTGTTAATTTGAGATGGTTAATATTTTTTGGCAACTGGCTCTAGAATCAGTGAGAGATTATCTCCATTGGGTTAACTAAGGTGAGAAGACCTACCTTAACTGGGTGGAATATTATCCCTGGCCTGGGTTCTTGGGCTGAATAAAAAGGAGAAAGCTGGGTATGGCAGTACATGCCTTTAACCCCAACACTCCAGCGGCAGAGGCAGGTAGATTTCTGTGAGATGGAGGCCAGCCCGGTCTTCATACTGAGTTCCAGGCCTGCTGGGGCTACAGGAAGAGCCAATCTTAAAAAGACAAAAAAAAAAAAAAAAAAAAAGGGAGAGAGCGAGTTGAACACTAGCATTCAGCCATCTCTCTGCTTCTTGACTGTGGATGCCATGACTCCCATTCCATGATGGACTGGTACCTTCAAACTGTGCAAAAATAAACCTTCCTTCCTTAAGTTGCCTGCAATGAATAAAGGAAGGCATGTGGTTCTCTTACAGTCTCAGTATCTGCTATTTCCATCTGTGCGATCTGGAGCAGCTTTATGGTAAATTCATACACCATAAGTTCAAAAATCCTTTGTGTGGACAATTACAGCGTCTCCCAAGTGTTTTGCTCAGGATTCCTTCAACATCCTGGTTCAGCATCATCTTTACAGGTCACCCAGGGATCCTAGAGTCTTGAAGAACCTTCAAAATATGTTTTGTTCTAACTCCTGCCCAGGATCCAAGTTAAATTTCTTAATATGCTTTCCTTTTCCCTGAAAGAACATTTGCTACGTCAACACAATGTTTCACTAAAGAGGGAATGTCCACAGGGTTGAATGAAGAGATTGTCTGTGTGAGGACAGTGAAGTTTTAGCCCTTCCAAACCTAGGCATATTGAAGAGTGAAGCCCAGGCCTGATGGGAAAACACTCTACTACTGAGCCTTTAAAAGGATTTTTTTATGTGTATGTCTTGCCTGCATGTTTGTAAGTATGCCATGTGTGTGCAATGCCTGTTGGAGCCCCTGAAACTGGAATTACAGTTGCTGGGAAACAAACCCAGGTCTTCTGCAAGAGCGGTCAGTGCTCTTAACTGCTGAGCCATCTCTCCAGCCCCTCTACATTCTTTTTGAAACAGGGTCTCAGGTAGCCCAGGCTGGCCTCAAACTTGCTATGTAGCCTGGACTGACCCTGAACTTCTGATTCTCCTGTCTCCATTTCTTAAGTGTTAGGATTACAGATTTGAGCCACCACACCTGGCTTGGTTTTACATTTTGAAACTGAGCTAATGCTAGTCAAGGTCTTGTCTCTGGATGAGCAGTCACTGACTGGCATCTGTGTTTCCTCTTGCTTGTCTTTTGTGACACTGTCTTTACTTGGAATGTGCCCTGTGAGAGAGCTTTACATCTTGTTGAAGTTTAACTCATTGCTAATGTAATTAAAAAAGATGGAACTGGTTTGTTCATCTGCAAAAACAACATGGCTGTTTGAGATCAAGTACATTTCACGATTGAAAATTTAATGTGTAAACAGACTTATAATTGAAAATCTGATCAAACCTATGGGCCCTCTACTTGAAGAGATACATTCACTTACAACATTCTTACTGCTTTAGCGGGCTCACAATCACCTAGACACATCTGATGAAAATAGGTAAGAAATTTCAGGAGCTGACATTGTCCCCAACATTAACTATTTGCTCTCAAAACTCAAGAGGTCTAGTCAAATTTTATCTCTTTGCTAATTTGGATGACCCATTAGGAAAGTTTTTCCATATTAAAGTTACTAAATACACAGACTAGACCAACAGTCACAGTTTTTGAGATGAGAGAATAAGAAGTAAAATAACAGAGCTGGGCATTGTGACACCGGCCTGTGTACTGTCTGGGGCAAAGCCCACGATTGCCACTAGTCTGAGGAGGTTACATCCCTCTGGAACTTCCACACTAGTAAAGCCAGATCCTGACTGCACCACAGAAAAGAATTTTAGGACCAGTAAGAGCACAGCGGTGAGCAAGTTTAGTAAGTAGAGATAAGGGTAGTATATTAGTTACTTTTCTGTTGCTGTGATAAACACCAAAACCAAAGCAGCTTATAGGAGGAAGAGTTTATTTGGTTCCAGAGGGATTAGAGTCCATCATGGTGAAGAGGCATAGAGGCAGAGATGGCCAGAGCAGAAACTGGATCACTCACATCTTCAAGCAGGCACAGGAAGTAGAGATGAAATCAGAAGTAAGCAAGACTAAAGCCCAACCCCATGATGTGCTTCCTCCATGAAGGCCACACCTAAACCTCCTAAAAGAGAGTCAGCAACTGGGGACAAAGTGTTCAAGTATTTGACTTGGAGTCATTCTCATTCAAATCATCACAGATAATAAGGTTTTAGATTAAAGCAATGGTATCTACAGACAGAGACATAAGAAAAGGATAATATATACCCAACACATGTGGGGCTTCTTAAGAGTCCTGCCTAGGTGTCCAGGTGGTTGGCTATACATGTGATTCTCGGACTTTCTGAGTTACAGTGCTCCACATATGTAACTTACAACAAGCTTTAAAGATTAAGCAAAGTTTAAAAATTAAATAAAAATATATGAGCTGCTTTATGATAAAGACTCCCTTTGTAAATGAAATTCCGTGGTGGTTTTATGAGTACACTATTTAGATTTGGGATGAGAATTTTAGGCCATGAACATTTCCGGCCATAAGTAAGCATAACTCATCTTTTGATTTTACTTTATCTGGCTTTTTTTTTCATTTGTTGTATTTAGCATCTTTGCTTGAGATACACTGGGTTACTTCTCCAGGGAAGATGTAAATAAATGCCTATTCACCATAGGATTTGGCACCGAAGACAGGGAGATTAGTCCATCCAAGTCCAATTAGGTGAACCAGTGAGTCTTCTGGGCTTTCTTACAGGACATGGGTGAGGGTTGCTTATAGGGGCATGAGTGAGAGATTACTCACAGGAGGTAATGTGTGAGGGCTTAATTACAGGAGAATGGGTGAAGTGTTCACAGGAGTGTGGGTGATCCCCAAGGAGCTGTATCATAGAAGTGTCACCCAGTATGAGTGCCCACCTGTCAAGCAGCATAGAGATGGAGCCCTATTTCAGTTAACCTTTCATTTCCCACACCTCTGGGCAGAATTATACACAGCTAGAATGGGAGTGCATGGGAGAGGGCTTCTTGGGAGCCTGAGGCAGGATAATGGAAAATTCAAGGCCAGTCTGAACTAGAGTGAGGTGAAGGTCAGCCTGGACAACTTAAGGCCCTGTCACAAAATAAATAAGAGTGGGGGTTGGAGAGGTGGTTCAGTGGTTAAGAGCACTGGTTGCTCTTGCAGAGGACCCAGATTCGGCTGCCAGCATCCACTGGGTGACTAACAACTGTCCATAACTTCAGTTCTAGGGGATTTGACACCCTCTTCTGACCTCTGAGTGCATGGCACAACACAGGTGTACTTACATACACGCAGGCAATACACTCATATGTGTAAAATAAGAAATAATAAAAATAATAAGTAAGAGTGCTGGGGATATGGCTTAGTGGTGGAGAGCTTACCTAGCACATTAAACTCCAATGTCCACTACCCAAATCAATCCAACCCCTTCAACAACAAAAATCTACCATAAGACTCCCATACATTTTAGGCAGGACTCCAGCTGGAGGCCAGCCTGGGCTACTAGTAAAAACTTGTTTCAAAAAGGGGTGGGCAGTAAAATAGTGTAAGATGTGATCGAGAATGCGTAATTTTCGTTTCTATCCAAGTTGACAGAATCCGCAGTTCTGTGGTTGGGACCAAACATTTAAGAGGCCTCCCAGTGGTTTAATGAAGAAAATCACTGCGGTCCCCTGACCTGGGAGGCAGAAGAGAGCGCTGGGTTCAAAGTATTTGAAGGCAATCAAGGAGCTGGAGACCTTCCTGGAGGCGCTGCTTCTGGATCATAGGTGGCCCGGACCGCCCAGCAGGAAGGCGTGTAGCAGTAGCCAGCGCTCGGCCACCCAGCCCAGCAGTGCACGGTTAGCTCCAACCACCCACGATCAGGCCCCAAAGAGCCTTAAAGGCTTCGGCGGCCACTACCTCCGGTCCTCTTCATCCAATTAGAGCTCTGTGGTCCTTCCGGCGTTCTGCGCGCTGCCATGGAGACAGTAGGGGCAAATCCAAACGCCGAGGGGTTCAGACCGTGACGCTGCTGACGTGAGTCCCTCATCCCCATCTCTCCAAGCTTGGGCCGTGAGCTCATTCTAGAAAGGGTCCGACGGCCTTAAAATTAGAAGAGGGAGGGGCGGCTCCGGCTTCTCACTTCCGGCCTCAACCAATAGGACCGGAAACGCCCGGCCAGTCAGATTCCCGGTTTCCTCCTGGCAGCCTGCGGGTTACCATGGAGACCGGATACTCAAGCTCAAACCCGGAGTGTTGCCCGAGCCGCACGTTCCGTTACTGTTAATGTGAGTCCCGCCTCTCTCCAGCTGTTCCAACAGGTCTCTTTAGTATTGGGGTGGAGCACTCCAGGCTCGCACTTCCGGGCCTCAGCCAATAGGAACTGTGGCTGATCAGCCAATCAAGGCTCTGCTCTTCTTCCCGCGTTCAACTGGTTGCCTTGGAGACGGGGTGGGCGCACCCAAGCATTGAGGGGAGCTGGGCTCTCCAGGACGGCCTCGTTTCTGGTCCTCGGGCCAGGGTAGGATCGTCGGTTTCCCCCGGGCCCGCGTATGGCTTGCTCCGCCGCGAGACCGGATAGTTCAGGACTGAGTCCCGCGCACCGGTCGCTTGTCCCCACCATCCTTCAGGTGGGTGAGCAGGGGCTCCTGAGGCCTCCCAGGCTCAGCTTTGTGCCGGCGTTACATCTCTGATCAGCTTCATCCCACTGAGGTTCAGATGCACAGGTTCAGATCTTCCAAGATTTGAGTGCAGGAGGCTCCAGGGACTTCCTGGTTCGAGAGAGAGAGGTCAAACTTTAGGAACGCCACTTCCTCAGCCCGAGTGGGTTGTGAAGACGCGCAATTACAGCGTGTCTGGGACTCCCAGCTGGTTGGGATGGTCATGAACCCCCAGCCAGGTTGATGTTGGTGCTCCCCACTAGTTGTGACGGCCTGATATGTCCATGGTCCTCGATGGCTGTGTTGGTCATGAGACCCCAGTCTGGTTTATGTCTGTGTTCCTTACTGGTTGAAGTTTATGAACCTGGCGAGGCATTGGAAGTTGCCAACTTGCTGCCTCAAGCTTCCTGAGACCCAAATGGTAGGCGATCTCAGGGAGATTCTCAACCTGCACTAATCAATCTGTAAGTGCTGTGAGGAGGAGCACTTGCTGAGTTTTGAGTATCCTGTCTACAATTGTTTAGTCTTTAGGAATGTTGGTTGGGCCAGCCATGCAAATTTAGAGAGCACAAACTCAGAGGCTTGAATTAACTGATTGACAGTCTTAAAATTTTAATTGCATTTATTTATTTATTTATTTGTGTGTGTGTGTGTGTGTGTGTGTGCGCGCGCGCTTGCACGTGCATGCATGTTCTATTGAACTCGTGGATATCAGAGGACAACTTGTGGGAGTCAGTTCTCTCCTTCTACCATGTAGTTCCAGGGAAATCAGATACAGGTTATCAGGCTTGGTGGCAGGTAACTTTACCTGCTGAGCCATCTCGCCTGCCCAGTTTCTACAACCTTAGCAATGTAGTTTATTCCTAAGGGATACATGTGTATGAAAGATTTTGAGAGTAAACATCTTGATTATATTATAAACCTGTTGCTTAAGATACCAATTCCACTGTTTAACTTCCATCCTAAATGACATCTAGTCTGATTATAAAACGATATCAAACCTTATTCATTCAAGAAAAGGAAAGGCAAATGTTGGATAAGAACTTCAACTCACTCAACCGCTACCAGCCCCTATAGGGAGTGTCCAGCCTTTTGACAGTGGAACTCAGCATTGTCATTTACAAAGTTCAGGCTCAAGAATTGCTCAATTGAATTATTTTTAAGAATTGTAAAAAAAAGTCTCATAGTGCTTTAAATAAATGTATGATTTTCTATTGGACCATGTTTCTAGCTGTCGAGGGATATGTGTGAGACACGTCCAAATGAAAGATGTTAAAAAAAAATGGTTGCAAATTTTTTTCTGCTGGGTGTGGTGGAACTTTCCTCTAACCCCAACACTTGGGAGGCAGAGGCAGGTGGATCTCTATGAGATGGAGACTAACTATGGCTACAGGGAGACCCTGTCTCAAAAGAACCACAAAAATAAAAAAACAAATCAAAACAAAAATCTTGATTTAGAATGGGTGTTGACAAACTTTTTTTTTTTTTTTTTTTTTACTCTTTTGGAACTAGGGTCTCCCTGTAGCACCAGTTGTAGATCTGGAACACACTACGTAGACCAGACTGACCTTGAACTCCCGAGATCCTCCTGCCTTTGCCTCCTGAGTGCTCGGATTAAAGGCGTACTACACCACCCCTGGTAGGTGTTGAAAAACAAAATTTTTAAAATTATATTTACTTTTGTGTGTTTATGTGCCTGTGCACATTGTGTTTAGGTGAGTATGTGTGCACATGTGGAGGGCAGAGAACAATTTGGGGATCAAACTCAGGTTGTTAGGTTTGGCTGCAAGTTCCCCTATCTGTTGAGCAACCTTCTTAGCCACAGCAAACCTTCTGTAAGGGTCTGATACTGGTGGTTTCAGGCTTCCTGAAGGCCAAAGGGTTTTTTGCTGGCTGGGCTCAGGTCCTTGAAGTTGAAATGAAAACAATAATAGGCAATATGTAGATGGTGGGTGTGGCCTCATTCCAGTTCTACTACAGTTAGGAAAGCAGGCCTGGGGTGTGCTATGTCCCTGAGCCAGTTTTTGCTGACATGCGACTTCATATAATGCCTCTTTCAGTGTCTGTGGTGAGGTAGACATTGCTGTTGTTGAGCACACTGTGTTGGAAGTGTAGATGGACCATTGACAGCTTTGCTAGTGGTGACTCACCAAGCTATCCTCATTTCACATGATAGAGTGGCCCTTGAGATCACAATTTCTTCTATTCCAATCTTATACTAAGGTTAATTCTCAGAGCATGTGTGCTACCTCAGGTAATGCTGTGTAGGTTACAGAATGGCTACAAGATAGTTCAAAGGTCTTATCAAAAGAAGAGGCAGAGAGCTGATCAGGTGCAGAGTCACTGCTGCTGCCCAATTAAATGTTAAGGAACCTAGTTACAGTATTAGGAGGACAGCCAGAAGGCAGGGGCCTATTCACAGGAGGAACAGTTTGGCACCTTCAGTGGGTGAAGTAAAGCAGAGGGCACTGTGCCAAGCTGAGGTACAAGGACAGTGTCAGGAGTGTTTCACTTGTTGATCAAATGGCATAGTGATCAGATGACAGAATGGTGGGTGTCACCATGCCCCAGTGTAAGCTGTCCCTCCTCTTGTATGTCCATGTTCATCCTTTTTGGGTCTGATGTGTTTGCCTAGAAGTGTTCATGGACCTGGTGTTTCTGATATTATATATCTCTATATATGCATATTTATTTATTTATCTGCTTTGTGAGTAAGTGTGGGTGCCTGTAAGGCCAGAGGCTTCTATCCCCTGTAGCTGGAGTTAGAGGCACTGAGTTGCTCAGTGTGGGTTCTGAAGGAACAGTGCATACTCTTAACTGCTGAGCCAACCTTTCAACCCCTCTGATATGGTTTCAACATATCTCTTTGTCCTTGGGTTCTTGTTTTGGGGGGGGGTGTTGTGCATGAGTGTGGGTGAGTGTACCTGTTTGCATTCATGTAGGTGGCCAGAGCAGGATGGTGTCTTCTTCTATTGCTCGATGCCGTATTGCCTTGAGACAGGTCTCTCACTGAACTGGAAGCTGTCCAATTGGGTTAGGCTTTCTGCTCAGTGAACTCTCAGGATCCTCTCCGGTCTTTGTCCTCCAATGCTGAGGTCACAGGCATGTGCAACCATGCCAGGGTTTTTTGTGGGAGTGCTGGGGATTTGAACTTGAGCAAGTGTCTTAATGAGGTGTCTCCTTAGCCTCATTCGTTCTTCTTTTTTTTTCTTAACATTTTTGTAGGTAGCAAATAACATAATGGATTTCATTATGATAATTTCAAGCATCTGTACCATTGTGCTGTGCTCATGAACTCCACTACCCTCTCCTGTTTCTCTTACCTCTTCTTTGTCATCTCTTCCCTCAAATCCTTCCCCCTTCTGCTTTCATATCTGTGGTGGTTTGAATGAGAGTGTCCCCCCTAGTCTCCGAGTGTTTGAACAGTTGGTCCCAGTTGGCTCTGTTTGTGGCGATTTAGGAGGTGTGGCCTAGCTGGAGGAATCACATAGCCTTGCTCCATTTCCAGTTCTCCTCTTTTTTCCGTCTTGCATGTGCCTGAAGATATGAGTACTCAGCTTTCTGCTCTGGTGGCCTCTGCTGCCATGCCCCTGTCACCATGATGAACCCTTACCCCTCTGGAATTGTAAATCAATAAACTTCCTTCTATAAGCTATCCTGGTGTCTTATCAGAGCAACAGAAAATTAGCTAATACAATATCACATATATATGTATATATGCAAATAAATCTAGATTTTGCATCTGAGAAAATATGCTATATATGACCTCCTGTGACCCTCTTGTTCCCACTGCTCTTTGGTTGGTACACCCACTCACCCCCTCTTTGGTTGGTACACCTACTCACCCCCTCTTTGGTTGGTACACCCACTCACCCTCTCCCCAGCAGCCTGCAAGGGTGCTTCCCATGCACCCTCACCAGCATTTCTTTACTTGATGGTAGTAGTCATTCTGACTGGGTAATTGGTATTTCAGTGTTCTTTTAAAGTAAGAGCAATACTAAGGTACAGTGGAGAAAAATCCCACTCATTCCCTGACTTTGCTTCTTGTGTTAAAAATAACTGCTATTTTCTCTTTCTGTTAAAGTCTTGTTGGGAGGATGTTGAATATTGGTTTGTGGGTTGTTTGTCTTTTGTTTAGCTTTGTTTATTCTATAAAAAGAACAATTTTAGTCTTCAATTCTAGTAGGTAGACTCTGAGTTTATGAAATCATCAGGGTTATTTACATGTTAAATATGCTAGGTTCATTAATGTTGTGATTAGCATGCATTTATCCCTCTCATTTCTGTTTACTCTTCATTAGCTGGAGATGCTGTTTTAGCACATATAAGAAATCATCCCAAACATGGAAAATTTCATCTTGTATGAGGAGATTGGCAGAGGCAGCAAGACTGTTGTCTATAAAGGGCGTCGGAAAGGAACCATCAATTTTGTTGCCATTCTTTGTACTGAAAAGTGCAAACGGCCTGAAATAACCAACTGGGTAAGTGATGAGTGCCTTTACCCACCTAGGGGAGTCGGAGCTATGATCAGAAAGGTCCGGAAATTTCAGCGTTGTGATACATGCATGTGATCTGGTACCCTGGAGGTAGAGACAGAAGGATTGAGAATTTAAGGCCAGCTTAGACTACATAGTGAGACCCTGTGTCAAAAAACTAAGGTCTGAGTTGGTAAGGTGGTGCACGCTTTTAATCCCAGCACTCGGGAGGCACAGTCAGGTAGATCTTTGTGAGATTGAGGCCTGCCTGATCTATATAGGGAGTTCTGGGCCAGCTGAGGCTTCAGGAAGATCCTGTTCCAAAAAACTACCACTAACAACAAAAACAAGACCCTCCCCCCCCAAAAAAAAACCTGTAAAAAAACCATGGGATGGCATAGAATGCTTGCGTACTGTGTGCAAAGTCCTGGATTCAGTCTGTAGCACTTGATAGATAGATAGATAGATAGATAGATAGGTAGGTAGATAGATAGATCAAAATAAAAGTATCATGTAAGCAGAAGCCATTGAGCATACTGTGTCAAACGCCATATTTCAGTCTGGAATGGAGCCCTTTGTTCAGTGCCATTCATTCTGAGTAATGAGTGATCAACACATCTAGATATCTACTCACCAGCTCTTTTGGTTTTGGTATCAGGGAATTTATATTAGACATTTCCTTTATTTATTTGTCTTTTTGTATTTTATTATTTTTATTTTATGTATATGAGTGTTTTGCCTGCATATATGTAAGTGTGCCATGTGCATGCAATGCCCTGCAGAGGCCAGAAGAGGGTGTCAGATCCCTTGGAACTGGAATTACAGACAATTGTTAGCTGCCATTTAGGTGCTGGGAAACCAACCCAGGAACTCTGCAAGAGTAGCCAGTGTTCTTAACTGCTAAGCCAGCTCTCCAGCCCCAGATATTTACTTTTAAAAGTTAGTATATGAGGGCCAGTAAGGTGGCTCAGCAGGTAAAGAAACTTTTCACCAGGCCTGATGACCTGAATTCAGTCCCTGGGATCCACATGATGGAAGGAGAGAACCAGTCTTTGAAAGCTGGCACCCCTCTCACAGTCTCCCCAAAATAAATAAAAATGAAAAAGTTAGTTTTTACATTGTGTTAAACATAGTATAAAATTTTGTGTTGTGAACTGTGTTGCCTTCAGGTGCTCTGCACCACTGGTCTCTGTAGCCACGTACTCTTCGCCACCACGTGGCTCTACATTTCCAGGGTCCTGCCCAGTTTGATGACTTTTAAGAGATGTGTACAGTCATGCAACTCTTCTCCAAATCAAGATGTAGAGGATGTCTGTCTTTGCAGAAAGTGCCAGAGCCTCCTCTGGCATCTCATCTCACAACCCCCTCCTGAGCCTGGTGGGGGCACTGAATATTCCATATTACTATCAGCATTTAAACATTTTTGTTACATTTATTTACTTTTGTATGTGTGTGTGTGCTCATGTAGCACAGCATGCCTGTAGAGTTCAGAGAACAATTTTTGGGAGTTTATTCGATCCTTTCATAATATGGGTTCCAGGGCTCAAACTCAGGTCATCAGGCTTGGAGGCAAGCACCTGTACCTGTTAGCTATCTTGCTGGTCAAGTGCATATTCTGTATTATAAGAGCACATTTACACTTTGTTCTCTAGGAAGGAATCTGCATGTACACGTGGCCTACAGGCTGTTCTGAGTTAACCTTAAATCTAGATGCCATCCAAGGTGGAGCCTGAGAAGAACTGTCAGACTGGGTGGCCATGGTGTTTGTGATGCCTCTGCTACACACACACACACACACACACACACACGCACACGCACACGCACACGCACACACGCACACACACACGCACAGACACACACAGAGATACACAGACAGACACACACACAGACACCCCACCCCCCAGGGGCGGGCAGTGATAAAGGAAGACAAAACCAAACTTTGATTGCCTGCTCCCTGCTTCTCTCTGAATGAAGCAGAAATTAAAAGATTCAGCTCCTGGTTTGTGTTAGGTTAGGGGGTTAGGGTTCGGGCTAGGGGTAGGGCTAGGGCTAGGGTTAGGGCTAGGGCTCGGGTTAGGGTTAGGGTCAGGGTCAGGGTTATGGCTAGGTCTAGGGTTAGGGCTAGGGCTAGGGTTAGGGTTAGGGTTTGGGTTAGGGCTAGGGTTAGGTCTAGGGTTATGGTTAGGGTTAGGGCTAGGGTTAGGGTGAGAAAGGAGACGATTAGGGTTAGGGTTAGAGCTAGGGTTAGGGCTAGAGTTAGGTGTAGGGCTAGGGTTATGGCTAGGGTTAGGAAGAAGGCGATTAGGGTTAGGGTTAGGGTTAGGGTTACGGCTAGGTTTAGGGCTAGGGTTAGGGTTAGGTTTAGGGTTAGGGTTAGGGCTAGGTTTAGGGTTAGAGCTAGCGTTAGGGTTAGATCTAGGGTTAGGGTTAGGGTTAGGAAGGAGGCGATTAATGGTAGGTTTAGGGTTACGGCGAGGGTTAGGGCTAGGGTTAGGGTTAGGGCTAGGGTTAGGGCTAGGGTTAGGGCTAGGATTAGGGCTAGGGTTAGGGTTAGGGTTAGGGCTAGGGCTAGGGTTAGGGTTAGGGCTAGGGTTACGGTTAGGGCTAGGGTTAGGCCTAGGGCTAGGGCTAGGATTAGGGTTAGGGGTAGGGGTAGGGCTAAGGTTAGGGTTAGGGATAGGGCTTGGGTTAGGGTTAGGTTTAGGTCTAGGGCTAGGGCTAGAGGTAGGGTTAGGGCTAGGGTTAGGGTTATAGCTAGGGTTATGGCTAGGGTTAGGGTTAGGGTTAGGGTTAGGGTTAAGGGTAGGGTTTGGGTTAGGGCTAGGGTTAGGGCTTGAGCTAGGGTTAGGGTTAGGGCTAGGGTTAAGGCTAGGGTTAGGGTATGGGTTGGGGGTAGGGCTAGGGTTAGGGTTAGGATTAGGTTTAGGCCTAGGGCTAGGGTTAGGGTTAGGGTTAGGGTTAAGGGTAGGGTTAGGGTTAGGGTTAGGGTGATTAGGTTTAGGGTTAGGGTTAGGATTATGGTTAGGGTTTGGGTTTGGGTTAGGGTTAGGGTTAGGGTTATGGCTAGGGTTACGGTTAGGCTAGGGTTATGGTTATGGTTAGGGCTAGGGCTAGAGTTCGGGTTAGGGCTAGGGTTAGGGTTAGAGCTATGGTTATGGCTAGGGTTAGGGTTAGGGTTGGGGGAAGGGATGGGTTAGGTTTAGGCTTATGGTTAGGGTTAGGGTAGGGTTAGGGATAGGGTTAGGGCTAGGGCTTGGGTTAGTGTTAGGGCTAGGTTGTAGGGCTAGGATTAGGGCTAGGGCTAGGGTTAGGGTTAGGGTTCTGGCTAGGGGTAGGGCTAGGGCTAGGGTTAGGGCTAGGGCTCGGGTTAGGGTTAGGGTCAGTGTCAGGGTCAAGGTCAGGGTCAGGGTCAGGGCTAGGGCCAGGGTTTGGGTTAGGGCTAGGGCTATGGCTAGGTTTAGGGCTAGGGTTAGGAATAGGTTTCAGGCTAGGGCTAGGGTTAGGGTCAGGGCTGGGGCTAGGGTTAGGGTTAGGGTTACGGTTAGTGTTAGGGCTAGGATTAGGTCTAGGGTTAGGGTTAGGATGGAGGCTTGCTTTAGGGTTAGGGTTAGGGTTAGGATTGGGTTAGGGTTAGGGTTAGGGTTAGGGTTAGTGTTTGGGTTAGGGTTAGGGTTACGGTTAGGGTTAGTGTTAGGGCTAGTGTTAGGGCTAGGGCTAGGGTTAGGGTTAGGAAGGAGGCGATTAGGGTTAGGGTTAGGGTTAGGGCTAGGGCTAGGGTTCGGGTTAGGGTTAGGGTTAGGGTTAGGAACGAGGCGATTAGGGTTAGGGTTAGGGTTAGGTTTAGGGCTAGGGTTAGGTTTAGGGTTAGGGTTAGGGTTAGGGTTAGGGCTAGGTTTAGGGTTAAGAAGAAGGCTTGCTTTACATATTGATAGGAGTGCAGGGAGTCAGGCCCCACACTTCCATCAGCCTGCAGAGCTCAGGGGCTCTGGTTCCAGAGAGGAGGCAGAGGCTATGCTCTAGAGCTGACATCTGTGACAACTGTGACAACACGGTCCTGGGATGTCAGGGACCATTTAATCCCTCAGTGGCTCCTTTTTAGATATAAACTTCTGGAAGTTCATCCCAGGTGATGTTTCCTGATCTTTCCCAAGAGCCTCAATGCTGTTTTCAGTAACACAAAGCATTGGTCAAATATGTGGCCTCTTGTAAGTCAATGATGGAGCTGCAGGAGGAAGAGAGAAGCCAGCTGCGTAGTCAGCTGATGAATGAAGGTTGAGGTTGAGTGGAGAGGAGACACGGCCTTCAAAATTAGAACAGGGATGGAAGCTGGAGATGAGATAGTGGGACGAGAGAAGGTGAAAGCCACTCTGGACTTGTGCTGTATCAAGGACCACAGAACGGGGATGAGAGCTGGTGGCGACCTGAGGCTAGGATGGAAAGAACTTCAAACTGTTGACCCCTGATGGAAAACTTGAAATCTCGTGACTTGCAGCAACACCTTACTTTCTCTTATGTGAAGTGAGTATGGCACAGGAAGCAGGTTCCACTGATTGTCAGTCCCTCTTGTCCTATCACTTTGTTCTGTGCCAAATGCCTTTTCAAAACCTCTGGGTGGTCACTTCAGCTTTACCTTCCCTGGAAGCTTTGTGGGTGGGGAGAAGGCAAAGGATTGGTGAAGGATTAGTTGGTGTCTGAATGAAACCCCTTTAAAGATTTCCTTCATCACTCAGTGACTTCCTTAATATCTTGCTGGTATCTAGAGAAAGCATGGAAATAGTTTCTGGATAGGCATGAGGCTTCTCTTGGCAAAACAGGGTTCTCTTATAAAGGACATAGGTGAGATGGATGTTAGGTAAGCCACCAGGAGCCTTTTGGCAGAGAATAATAATAATTGCAGCATGTCTGTGTGTTTTGAGGGAAAGACCAGCGAGAGGAAAAGAGACTGTGCAGATGAGTAGAGAAGAGATGGCAGAGAGGTGAGGCTGGAGGAGAGGCGAGGTCCTGTGCAGCTCAAGAAGAGGTGGTGTTGACTATTGAAAAGAAGACTGACAGTTGTGGTAGGCGGGCTTAGAAGCATGCAGGTGGCTTAGGAGACATCCATCTTGCTCTGTGATGTTAGGCAGATGCAGGAACTTCAGTTCGTAGTGAGCCATACAGTCATGTACAGGAGGAGATCCACTGGGACTCCATGTGACTATGTTCCTGGAACTACAGTTCCAGTTTTGGCCACTATATCTGGTTCTTTTCTCATTCCATCATGTCTACAAAACACCTGCATGTGTTTCACAATGGATTGTGAAATAGACCCTATGTTCCTAAAGCATCCTTTAGGTGAGTGAGGCTAAACCATGCTTGAGGGTAAGGTGTATGAAATGCATTTTTGAAATATGATGTCTTCAGCTTCCATTGGGTTTCTTATGCATATGCCATTACAAAGTCACAGAACTCCTGTAGTTCCATCAATGACAGCAGCTGTTCTGGTCTACACCATTGATTGTGTACTGTAAATTATTCTTTTGCAATTTGTGTCTACACAAATACATTGTTCATTAAGGTCACACATCATTAGCCTTTTTGCCTTTGGCCTGCTTTGAGAATCATCATTTGTAATGACCATAAACAACTCCATGGTTTTCTTTTTTGCTTTTTAGTTGTAGTTAGGTGTTTCTTAAATGTGTTTTTATTAAAGAGTGAAGGCTGAATGATGTTTTTATAGGTCCGTCTCACCCATGAAATTAAACACAAGAATGTTGTGACTTTTCACGAATGGTATGAGACCAGCAATCATCTCTGGATGGTGGTGGAGCTGTGCACAGGTAAGCGCACAAGAAATGGCGGCATGGAGCCGTCTTGTACCCTGTCGGGTAGAGGGCCTGCCCCCTGGTCCTCTGTGTCTCTGCTGCCACACTGCCAGGGTGTGCTGTCTTGGTTATTTTATTTTTAAAAATATTTATTATTTTAATTTTATGCGTATGGGTGTTTACCGGCTGTATGTGTACCATGTACATACGGTGCCAGCCAGAAGAAGGCACTGGATACCCTGGGAACCGAACCCTGGTCCTCTGCAAGAGCAGCCAGTGCTCTTAATTGCTGAGGCATCTCTCCTGCCCCTGTCTTGGTCAGTTTTTGGATGCTTTCCTTTTTTTTGATCCGCATCATTTTCTTGCAGGTGGTTCTTTAGAGGCAGTGATTGCTCAGGACAAGAACCTTCCTGAAGATGTCGTGAGAGAATTTGGGGTTGATCTGATCACTGGGCTGTACCATCTCCACAAGCTGGGCATCCTCTTCTGTGACCTTTCTCCTGGGAAGGTAACCCTTGAGTTCTGACTTCCTGACTGCTGTGTCTTACTTCAGAGTGCTTTCTCAAAGATATCTTTTCGTTAAGTAAAAGAAACTGCATAGCACCTATATACAGCTGCCTATTTAAGTAGCTTTTAGGACATAGAGTCATTCCTCCCTTCAGATGAACCCAATATGTCCATTTATAAGACTCTGAACTCTTATATCCTAGTACTTATTATTTATGATCATGACTGACTTTAGTTTGACAATAACGTTCTAAACTGTATACATATGATTATTGATATTACAGATCTTTTTTTAACATTACTTGCAAATGTGTTCCCTTGAATTGTGACCGTGCTCCTCTTGTGAGGCTGACACGTGAAGGCCACCTGTGATCTTGCATGAGGCACCCTGCATCCCCTGCTGTGTTTTCCATCTCTGTGACATTTGCAGTATGGTTATGAGAATTGTGTATCATCTGTAGGGTATCCTTTTAGGGTACTTTCTGGTAGGTAGTGTACTCAAAACAGGTGGTGCCCCACAGTTTTATAAGTGCACACTCTTAGAAATGTGCACATCATTAGTCTGAGGTTTTCTTTTTCTGTTTTGCAGTGAAGTAAATCTGGGTATTTGATTTGTAGCTTTATTTCTATAGGCAGTCTGTACAAGAAAATAATTAAAACTAATAAGGGTAACTATGAAAACTGTGTATAATACATAAAAGTTCTTGTTTGAATTATTCATAGACCTAAACCCAGTCTGTAGCTATTCAGCTGCCATTGTAGTGGGAAAAGCAGCTACAGACAATGTGCAGATGTGTGGGTATGGCTGTTTCATTAACTTTATTTATGGACTTTGAAATTTGAATTTCCTAGAGTTTTCACATGTCAAGAAATACTGCACAGAGCTGGGCATAGTGACCAATGCCTGTAATCCCAGCATTTTGGAGGCTGAGCCAGGAGAACTGTCATGAGTTCAAGGCTAAGATGGGATCAGAGTCTGTCATAGTAGACTAGCAGACACCCTTACTGTATTAGTAACTAGATGTTAAAGGCCTACTGCAAATTGCTTTCCAAAACATAAAAGTCACCAGCTTCATCGCAGTTATCCAGGAATATGTTGAATAACTTTCAGGAAATTACAGCACTTCCTGGGGTGGTTTCCATAGTCAACAGCCAATCTCTGATCACAGGTTACATTGGCAGATTTGAGTCAGTCACAGCCCTTTGCCTGTACCACTTTAGGGAATCTCTGTGACAGCTAGAAGAGTTAGACCTTTCCCCACTGTACATGTGAAACAACAGTCCTGTAGTAGATCACTAAGCCCTCTAGGGCCGGACAGCAGGTAAGAGATGAACCTGGGCCTCAAACCAAGCTCTCTAACTAAAGTACCCCAGCTTTAACCCGGTGTTATTCTTCCTCTCTTGACTTAACTATGCCTCAGGCAGTCGAGCTTTCAGATCCTCTTTCAGATGTCACTGAGAATTGGTCAGTATGAGCTGCTCTGTAAACCCTTATCCCAGATATTCATGGAGAATTGGATCCAGGGCCCCTCAAATACCCAAATCCAGATGCTCAAGGTCCACATATAGAATGGTGTAGCATTTGCATGTAACTATGCACAACCTTCTGTGTATGAGTTTAAATCATCTCTACATTAGTTTTTACACTTATTTGTGTATGTGTGGGTGTGCTGCAACATACATTTGGAGGGCTGGAGTTGATAACCTGTGAGAGTCAGTTCTCTCCTTTTACCATGTGGGTCCTGGGGATCCAACTCAGTTCCTGACACTTGGCAGCAAGTACCCTCACACATTGAAGCATCTTACCAACCCTCTGTATTACTTTTAATACCAAATACAATGTGCTATGTAAATAGTTATAATGTATTATCTTGGGGGTAATGGCAGGAAAGATCTGTTTTTATGTGTTTAGTAGTTTAGTATAGATACTTTTTTTTGAGACAGCTGACCTGGAATTCACTATGTAGGTCAGGATGGCCTCAATCTCATAGAAATCCTCCTTCCTCTGCTTCCTGAGTGCTGGGATTAAAGGTGTGTGCCACCATGTTTGGCTGGTAATTTTTTCCTCAAATAATTTTGATCCATAGTTGGTTGAATTTGTGGATTCAGAACTCAAGAATAAAAACTGTGTTTTTATTTTCCCAAAGCCTGAGGCTCCTCTGTGGCTATATGATGTCCAAAGATGAACTTTCAGAAGTGGATAATGTAATTAAGATATGGATATGTTTTTCATTACCTTCCCCACCCCCATATCAATTTTATTTAAAACACAAATACTTCCCAGAATCGTTTCTAGAGTTCATTCGCTTCTTTAAAAAAAAAGTTGTAGAACTTTCTGAATTGCAACAAAGGAAGAAAGCAGTGTTCAGAGGGTTTCCACGTCATTGTAAGGGGCACCGCAAGATGTATGAATTAAGCTGAGCTGGCTTCTGAAGACATGATGTTCTCAATCTTACAGATACTCTTGGAAGGGCCTGGTACATTGAAGTTGAGCAATTTTTGCCTGGCAAAAGTGGAAGGTGAGAATTTGGAGGAGTTCTTTGCTTTGGTGGCAGCGGAGGAAGGAGGTGGTGACAGTGGAGAAAATGTGCTGAAGAAAAGCATGAAAAGTAGAGTCAAAGGTATGTGGACCCAGTGGCCTGAGGACCAGCTCCCAGCACTCATGTTCAGAATGGTGTCTGACTTCTGGATTGCCACTCAAACACTGTACTGGAAAAGTAATGGCAGGAGAATTCTGGACACGACTTGAAGCTTCTGTGCGGCTCTGATGCTGTATCAGGCATGAGGACCTCAAGTGCCAGCATCTTGTCCTTAGCACATCTCTTGGCGCCTAGTCTTCCCCCAACATATCCCTCCCAACTCTTTTTCTTTGGTTTTAAATTTATTTATTATTTATTTTATGTCTATATGAGTGTTGGGGGAAGCATGTATGCCAGCATGTATGTAACTGCGCTCATACATTCAATGTCCACAGAGGCCAGAAGAAGGTGTCAGAACCCCTGGAACTAGAGTTGCAAATGGTTGTTAGTTGCCATGTAGGTCTGGGAATCAAACCCAGATCTTCTGTAAGAACAACCAGTACTCCTAACTGCCAAGCCATCTCTGCAGTCCCTTGTTTTCATTTTTGTTGCACAGTTGGGGATGGAACCTAGAAGCCGAGCGTGTGAGGCCAGGGCTCATCCTTGGAGCTGACCTTGGCCCGCCTACCCTTCTCTTTCTATTCAGACAGCACACCCTGCTTCCGTTTCATGCCGTGTCCTGTGTTGGCAGGATCTTATCAGGCTGAATTTGTGGATGTCGTTTTTTTCTTTCATAATATTCTGCATATAAATTTACTATCAATCTTAACTCAAAAATACAATTTCCTGTGTGTTCATCTTCTCCCCCATTTGATTCTGAATATGAAGACTTTATATTTCTTTGTTCATTAATGCTTTTATTTGATAATTCCACACTTATTAAAACATTTAGGCATGCTTCAGTGTTGAAGAGTGATATTCTCTGAGCATAGCAGTCCTCATCAGAGCAGCTGTGCCTACTTGCAAAAGACTCTTAAGATTGGAGCCGTTGATGATTGAGGCTCCCTTTCCGGAGGAAGGGCATGGAGAAAGTCATTGGATCTTTACCTCATTTCAGTTCCTCCCTCCCTCACCTCTCAGCCAGCTATATATAATTCTGCACTAATTGCACGTGGCCATCCTAGTCTCCGGAGGTGCTCGAGTGTACACAGTGGGGATTGACTGAGGGTGGAGCACTCCATCTATTCAGCTGCGGGATGTGCAGCTCACATCCATGCAGGAGTGAGATTTTGATGCTGTGGTGTGTTGAGGTCACCCAGACCCCTCACTCTCACTCATGCTTTGTTAGTAAGCCCAGTGGTTTTCTCTAACTGAACTTCGGTGGTGCTGGACTTTGGTCTTTTGTTGGAGCACCATAAGAAATAGGTAGACATTTGTTTATGTGTCTGTGGGGAAAGAGTTCCTTAAGCATCTATGTCCTGGCTGAACTTGTGCTTGTAGTAGGGGAATACTGACTGTTACCACATTCAGCCAGTACTAGTGAAGTGCTGAGTAAGTGATGGACAGGGCCTGACATCCCCGGGACTGTTTGTTTCTGTTTCCTTAGTTCCCTCTACACCATGTTCTCAATGGGTAATCATGCAAATGAAAGGAGGCATTGTAGCACAGGTGTTCCTTGGGAGAACTAACTACTTTGTAGTTCACCACACTCTAGGCCACAGGCTGGATCCTCTGCAGCAGGCTCTGGCACTATAATTTCCTGTAAGACTTACTTCAGTGGAATTCTGTGTACAAATGACTGATGATTACTTACTTCACAGAAAGAATAGTCTCATTGGGAGGTGGGAGGATTTTAGTTTGAGCGCAACAAATGCCTACAAGGAGGGACCAGGAGGGAGGGCCTGGGTTCGCAGCTTGCCAGCTCTGATTTATGGGACATTAAGTGCCCTGGTAAGCTTCCCTCATGAATGAATAAGGGAATTTCCTGTCAATGAAATAGGAGATGTCTTTGTAATACTAAACTTTGTGTAAAAGGTGTGTGGTGCACACGAGTGCTGCTTGGCCAGTCTTTCCCATGGATTCAGGTTGGGTTACATCTGCCTACAGCCAAAGCCAACAGGTTGGAGCAGTGAGGTGCTGCTGTGAGGTGGGTGGGAATCTTAAGAGTGGAAGTACAAGTTTGCTGAGTTCTTTTCTGCTTGCCCCTGGGATGAGGGAACTCTTCTTAGTTCTCAAAGTGTTTATCTTCATATGTATTTTCTGTAAGTGCAATGTGTGTGTGTGTGTCTGTGTGTGTGTCTGTGTGTGTGTGTGTATGTGTATAGGCAGAAGTCAGTGTTAAGTGTCTTCTTCCATAGCTCTCAAACGTATTTTTGGAGACAGGGTTTTTCATTGAACCTGGAGCTCATCTGATGTGCTAGGCTGGGTGGTCAGTGAGTTCCAGATGATGCCGTCTTGGGGTGCAAGAATGGGTTTATTTTCTCTGTCAATTAAAGAATTAAAAGGCAAAAAGGAAATGTTTTAAGAAATCTTTGGGAGTCCCAGCATAGCCATCATGTGATTCCTGGGAAATTGGGGTCCCCTCTTGGGGTTCTTAGTCTCATAATAATTTAAGAATGGGGACAATGGAAGTGTGAGGATGGCTTATTAGTGTTTAAAAGGAAAGCCCCAGGGCAGGCAAACTGTAAACCACTCTGCTGCCTGGAAGGGAGGAAGAGAATGGAGAGAAGGACTCAAAGCCGTGCTGCTTGAGTCGAGGCACTATGGGAGTAGAGGTTCCATTGTAGATGTGTCACTTAGGGCTGGGCATCGACAGTCCGAATATTAACTAGGCTGGTCTCAAACTCAGAGGTCTTTCCACCTTCCTTTGCCTCCCGAGTGCTGGGATTAAAGGTGTATGCTACCATGCCTAGCTGAAACTGGCACTCTATGTGGGTGCTTGGGATCTGACCTCAGGTCCTCTTGCTTGCAAGACAAGTGTTTTACCAACTAAGCTCTCGTTAGCCCCCATCAAATGCAATGTTAACGTTAGAAAACCTTTATGAGGATGAAGTAGCATGAAACTTTACCCCTATGTTATGTGTTAAGTTTCCCCCCCGTCTTTTCATCTCCATGGCTCTCTCCCTGGTAGGGTTGGAAACCATCTAAGATGCCTAACCAAGCTGTTCTTGTCTTTGGCTTCTAGGCTCTCCTATCTATACAGCACCAGAGATCATCAAGGGAACCGACTTCTCCATCACCAGTGACCTCTGGTCTTTGGGCTGTCTGCTTTATGAATTGTTCACAGGTAGTCACTGTGGTTCTGCATAAAATCAGAACAAGACTCAAAGAGCAAACCATGAGTTTAGTCTGTAGTTTGCAAATGCCTGATTTTACAAGTGTATACTGATTTGGGCGAAATTGCTTGGTTTTAGGCTTATGAATACTCTTTGATGTGTAGATGATTCTTCATAGTTATCTGCAATCTTGGAACACATCTAACTATTGAAGACTCCTAGCAGAAATTTTTGTGACATTGGTTTGTGATCTTATGACTCAGATGTGTTGAGTGGTCCACAAAGCTTCTCATCATGGTAGTGACCCTGTATGAATTTATTTATTGATTTGCGAAGTTAATTTTGCATTAGAGAAGTATAAACATATATATGTTTATATATATGCATATATATGTATATACATACAGTGTGTCTAGTATGCTTGGTAGCCATTTAAGAGTTAGTAATTGCTTTTTTCCCTATAAATTGTATGAATCTTGTAATCTTGTATTTACATAATAGGATAAATTCCTGATATCTACATCTGAAGTAAGTTTGGAATTGTTGATGATAGCAAACTTTAATTTTGCAAGTGAATGTGATTTCAGGGAAACCTCCATTCTTCTCAGAAATGGTTTCAGAATTAGTTGCGAAGATTTTGTATGAAGATCCATTGCCGCCCATCCCTAAGGGTAGGTTTCCTCTGGCAAGCGCAGCTGACGCACATCTTACCTCACTAAAAGTGCGCCTTTACCCAAAGCTGCTTTAACGATTCATAAACCGCCTAAGGTTTTTTTACATATATGTTTGTTTGTTTGTTGTTTTTTTCTATTTATTTTTTAGTAATGAATTCTTTTCATTCTCTTCCACCTCCATGCACTGTATATGTACATATTTTTGATCCTAATTTATGTGTGTGTATGTACTGGGTATGCATGTGCACAGGGCAGGTATGCGTGCATGTTCAGAGATCAAACTCAGGTGTTGTTCTCCAACTCAGGAGTCATCTACCTCTTTTTTAAATTTTTTTGGTCTTTTGAGATAGGGTCTCCCTGTAGCCCCAGCTGGCCTGGAATTCAGTATGTAGACTAGGCTGGCCTTAATCTGACAGAGATATACCTGCTACATTTTCCTGAGTGCTAGATTAAAGGTGTGTGTCACTGGGCCTGGCACTTCATTAAATTTTTTTTTCATTATTTATAGTTATATATGTTTGTGTGTGTCTGCGCACATGAGTTCAGTCACCTGAAGAGGCCAGAGGCCTCCAGAAGATCCCCTGGAGCTAGATCTACAGGTGCTTGTGAGCAGCCTGATATGGGCAGCTTGGGTCCTCTGTAAGAGCCGCAACTACTCTCAACCATTGAGCCATCTCTTCAGTCTTCCACAGTTATGCTTGACAGTTGCTCCCCAGCTGACAGTTTTTTCTTTGCCACTTTTTCTACAGAAACTGAAAGCCAAATGCTACGAACAGTTTCTCTCAATTAAAGAACACGAATTATTTTATGCTCCTTTTTTACGAGAGGTCTGACATAAAGATTTCAAGAGTGCAAAGCTTTCTCTTTCTTTTGTATGTGTGTGTACTATTTAATGTGTGCATTATTTCTTTAATTCGTATCCTATGTGGTTATTTCCGGCAAGTCTAGGAAGAAATCTCAAGCATTTCTCAGCCCTTCATGAATCTGAATGTACCCAGGAAATCAAGAAAATCTTTAAAATTAGATGTAGTTGTCATATGTTAAAAATATCAGAACTTTAATCATACACACTTTAATAATGTACCACTAACAATAAGTTTAAGAAAAAGAAAGAAAAAGACAAAGGAAACCATGTTTATAGCATAGCACTGCTATACATTATTAAAGCGATTAAATATCAAAGGAGCATGTAAACAGTTGTCTGATGTACTCTTTACATTTTGTGGCACCAGTGATTGAACTCAGGATCTTACCCACATTAGGAAAGAGCTCCACATCTGAGCTATATCCCCAGCTCTCTGCTGTTGTCTTTAAATGATATAAAATTGTCAGAAGTGATGAGTTGAGAAAATAGAATTGCAGAATATTTTCAAATTTCTAAAAATTATCCTAAGTAGGAAAAATCCTTGATAGTTTGAAAAAGTCTATTTCTTAAAACAAAAGCGATTTTTTTTTGCTTTAAATACAGTAATATATGCTGTCATTTAAAGATTTTTATGCAGGGAAGAGAAATCTGAAAATGAAGATGTTATAACTATTGGCAGCTGATCTCTACTCGGTGAGGAAGAGTTGATCTAGATACTAGTGAAGCTAGATAGACTGACCAGGCTCCAGTGGGCATCTGGGTACACAAACTTGACTTGATAGGCCTTAATGTATACTTGACAGACTGTGTGAAATCTGCTGGACGGGCTATGGAGGGGGTGCAAATATGATTAAGATGTATGAAATGCACGGAAATTCAGTAAAAAATGAATACTGGAAAAATGAAGGTTTTAGGAGTCGGGTCAGGATGGCACTGTGGTTCAGGCTTCAGTATCGCTGAGCTCTTCGTTAGACTGTGTGCACAGTGGCTGGTCATATTGTGTGTACTGATCACCTGATTGCACAGGTCTGCAGTTGTTTCTTAGGTCATTATGCTCCTGGCCATTTTAACCACAGGCTAAAACTGGCCATAGTACGTATCCATCTGATTTAGAAAGACAAAGCATCATGAGATTAGTGCAATGCGGGCAGCTTTGTAATGTTCCAGTGTTTATTAGTTCTCTGTTAAAAATATTCCAAAGAGTGGCTGGAGAGATGGCTCAGCAATTAAGAGCACTGCCTGCTCTTGCAGAGGACCTGGGTTCAGTTCCTAGCACCCACATGGTGGTTCACAACTGTTTATAACTCCAGTTGCAGGGGTCTGACACCCTCTTTTGACCTCATTGGGCATTGCACTTATACATTCATACACAGAAAATAAATAAATAAGATATTTGAAAAATGTTTCAAACAGAGGAGGGCTTGCCAGTATCAGAATCATAAAGCAAAGTTGAACAAATTAGGACTGCCTCAGAGAGTAAGATCTAGCTAACTGCTGATGAGGGCATGTGAGGGGCTCAGGCTGGTGGTAATCAGAGGGTTGTTCCAATAATAAGAATGTTCAGAGGTGAGTTCGGACATGGTTTTTTTGATTCCTTTGTGTATGTATGTGTGCAGGTGCGTTGGTGTTAGTGCATATATGTGTCTGCATATATATGCGATCATGGAGAATGGTGTACATCTCTGTTCTGCACAGTGCATCCTGTTTCCTGACAGGAAGACTGTAATTGTATTCTTTTAAAAATGGCCTGAATGCTTCAAATGCTGTTGCTTTAGATGCTGCTGTGGGATATTAAAGTTGGTATTTGCATATTCATTTTACTATCCCTTCATTTTGAAAATTCATTTGTTTATAGATTCTTCACTTCCTAAAGCATCCTCAGATTTTATTAATCTGCTCGATGGGTTACTTCAAAAAGATCCTCAGAAGAGGTATGAACTATTGGTGAAGGAGTGGGATCTTACTTTACTTATGTATTTTATAAATGGATGTTTTTCTTTCTGAGATGGGGGGGTCTCACTGCATAGGTCTAGTTGGTCTTGAACTCCAGATCCTCCTGCCTCAGCCTCCTGAGTACTGTGATTACAGATCTGGGCTCTTCTTCCCCTCCCTTCCTTCTCTTTTCATTGTCTTGTCTTCTCTCTCTCCTCTTCTCTGCTCCCCTCTCCTCCTGCTCTTCCTCCTCATCTTTTTTTGCCATGTTGGGGAAAGTGTTTTTTCACTGAGCTGTAACCCCCAGCCCAACATAGTAAATAACTGTTCAAATAAAAAAAAAAAAAGATGTCTGAATTTGTCTTGTGAGTTTTTAAATGTCAACTTTGTATGAGTTTTCAGTGATAAGGATCTTGCAGTCTATTTCTCTTTTTCATGTATTTGAACAGTTATGTAATAGGTTGACTTATTTCTTGTGACCATGAAGTCTAAGAAATGCATCTCTTTCCATTGTATGTTTCAGGATAAGATATTTAACACCACTGAATTAGGAGTCATACTGTGCACACAATTAATGTTCTGTTAATGGGATATTTTAATACTGTTGTGATTTTTAAAATTTAATATTTTTGAGAATTTCATACATGAGCATTTGCATTATTTTCGCTCTTAAAAGTCACCCTTAAACTCCTGTGTATTCTCTTACTCAAATTTCCTGTTCCTTTGATTATTATTGTTATATCTGTATGCATACATTTACATCTATACATATATATTATACATTGAGTCCATTTGGTAGTACTCCTGTGTACCTGTGTTTAGGGCTGCCAACTTGGAGTTAGATAACCTCTCTGGGAGCTAGTGCCTGGAGAAAACAGATTCTCCCTCCCTCAGCATTCATTGGTTGCCTGTAGCTTTTCACCTTGAGGTGGGACCCTGTGACATTCCCCCATCCTTCTTGCCATGTCAAACTAGTTTTTGTCATTATATAGAACTCATTAGACGGCCATATTGTGGAAATTTCATTGGAGCAGCTTCCCTACCATGTCTAGAATGAATTAAGTGGCAGCAGGTATCTTGTCTCCCTGTCTCTTATATTCTTTCGGGCCTCTGTTCCGCTGTTTCCTGAGCCTAGGTGTAGATGTGGTATTGTAGATGTGTCACTTAGCACTGGGCACCTCACAGACATTTATTCTCTGTATTTGACTAGTTGTAGAACTTTGTAATAGTCTCCATCTGTTGCAAAAAGAAGTTTCTTTGATGAGTGATGAGAGCTGCACCATGAGTAGAGCAGGGACGAAGGAGCTTGAGAGGATGGTGGTAGGGTGCAGGCGTTACAAAGGAGGTGGTGAAAATGGGAGGATGGGGTGCTTTAACTGGGGAGGGAGGAAGGAGGCCTGTGTACAGGGAGAAAGAGTAAATAATATGTAGGTGGTAGGAAAAATAAAGGGGTAATGTGTTCTTTCATAAGCCTACTGAAAAATACATGTATGAATGTATGTGTATTAAAAAAAAATCATGGTGCCAGGCAAGAGAAATCTCCCTTTAAATTGTTGGTCACAGTAGTCCAAGAGACTCCCAAAATAGTATAGGCTATTGCTACAGCCCTTGACTGCCTCCCAGAACTTAAAGGTAAGACCCTATTTCTGAAGACAGAGCATACTTTGGACTCAGGACTTGGAGGAATTGAGCTAGAACTGACTTGAAGACTAGCCTTCATAGTATCAGAAGGTACTGTGCAAGGAAGAAAACCAATTAGTGGTCCTGCTCAACTGTAAAACCTATAAACCAAAACAGTGACTTGCCTAGCAACTTATCTCTGTTGGTGCAGTAGTGGCAGTTTTATACTGGGGATCATCAAATTTGTCTAATTGGACTTAAGGCCTGCTAACAGGAAGGTATCCGTCCATGGCGCTATAAACATATCCAAGTACACATGACTGGAGAGATCATAGAGCCTAGAGAAGAACCTACTATGGCCAGTTTCCTAGACAAGTGTAACTTCTTATACATTCTAAATAGGTGTCCGTCTTTCATAGACAAGGGTTTTATGATCTCACTGCAGTGGGGGTATCAAGTGGCGGGCTGACTCACAGGCACATCATTAATTTTCTGCATCTCAGTGATGACAGCAAACTAGAATCCATAGCTGTAGAGCTGGGCTCAAAAGGAGAGGAGCAACCGGGTGGGGGAACCCTTGACTCAGGTGGGGTGGGGACGAGACAAGAGTAACCAGCTGCTGCCCACTGCCTCCTCTTGCTCCCCCTTCCTTCTTCCTTTTTCTGTAATGGTGGAAGAAGCGTTTGTCCTCTGAACTAATCCCCAGCCCCAAACCAGTGCGTTTCTAGTTCTGGTTTTGGTGCTTGATGAGCAGAGACTGAGGGGGAGAATTTAAGCAAGGCTTTGACCGAGGAAAACGGAGTGTAAATCTAGTGCAGCAGATGAAAGGCTCCGTTCTCCACTGTTACTATTACCATTATTATTCTGTGTGTGTGATGTTACATATGTGCCCATGTGTATGCATTCACCCATGTGTGTGTGTGTGGAGCCAGAGGTTGACTCCAAGCATCCTTCTCTGTTGCTGTCTACCTTAGGTTTTGACATGGGTCTCACTGAACCTGGAGCTCACCATTTCAGTAGATTGGCTGCCAGTGACTGGGACCTCCTGTGCCCCCACATACTGGAGTTACAGTCTGCATGCCCAGCTTTTATGTGGATGATGGGGATCCAAACTCAGATCTTAGGCTTGTTGGAGGAGCACTTTATCTAGTCAGTCATCTCCACAGCCTCTTACTGTCATTAAATATATGAAAAAAGTGACATAATCTGAAGGACAAGCTTACTTTGCTAACTGTGGAACGAATTAGGATTAGTGTTATTTTGATAGCTATATTTTCACATTTGTTCTGATAGGACATTGTAATTGATAATTGACAGTCAGCTCTTCCTCCTCTGTACCCACAGTACCTCTGTTGTCTCAATCATCCACAGGTTGAAAACAACAACACAAAGGACATGTATGAAACATGTAGACTTTTCTTGTTATTATTTCCTGACATTATATTGAATTGGGTATTATAAGCAATGTAGGAAATAATTTGAGAATATGGGAGTCTATGTGTAGGTTATATATAAACATGACATTTCATATAAATAACTTGAACAGCCTGGGACTGGAGTATCTGAGAGGACCTTGGAACCAGTCTTGAGGATACTGGGGTGTGTTCTATTTACAGTGGTTTATCCATACATGCCAACAGTTCTGTCCCTGTATTATATAATTTATTACCGTGTAGATAATAAATTTCACCTTACCCATGTTTGCCCCTTATAGTATATTGTGGATCTCTTCCCACAGCAAGTCTGCTGAGTGGTTTTAAACAGCTGAGGAATGTACATAATCTATAAAGATAGATTTCACAGGGCTTCTTGATTTGTGGTGAATATCCTTTGGGTTTGGGTTCCCTTGGGCAGTGATCTCTGTGCACATTTCCCAAAGTGGGACTGCTAGTCAGAGGCTCAGAGCATCCCACAGTTGTGATACATTGGCTGCATTCTGGAAACATCTGCTGATCGATACTTCTGGCAACAGCATGTTAGACAGCCCCTTCCCTGCCGCCAGCACCTATGGCAGGTTTGGTTAATCTTCTCAGCATTTGCCTGTCTGATGAAAATTAAATTCCATTCAGTCATGTTTCTTCTGGTTTCAGTAGGTTATAAGAGCCATTTGTGTAAAAGGGATATTCTATGTGGCCACCAATTCTTTTCTTTCAGCATTTGTGTTTTACGTTTAAGAAATTATTTATTAATTTATTTTGTGGGTCTGGGGATTGATCTCAAGGCTTCATGTGTGCTAGGCAAGTGCTTGGCCACAGAGCTAGGTTCCCGGCCCACTTTTTACTTCTTATTCTGAGACAGAGGCTCACTGAGTTGCCCTGGCTGACTTTGAGCACAGGAGAATACAGCACAGGAGGCTTTTAACTTGTCACTCTCCTGCCCCAACCTGAGATTACAGTGCTTCCAGGACTAGTACTGTGTTTTACCTGTGATCAGAATAATTTTAATTTTAATACAGGTATTTTGGGTAATTGAATTAATCAGAAATGCATGTAAAAAATTTTTAAAAAGCATTAAAAAAGCTTCAGTGAGTGGGCCCCGCTGGAGTATATTAGAGACTTGTTCTACTGGTAACCCTTGATTCTAGGTTTGATCCTAGGATGATTTTTATTTTTTAAAATTTAATATTCTTTTGTTCTTTTTTGGTTTTTGAACAGAGTCTTTCTCTGTAACTCTAACTAATCTAATATTTTTTGCAGCTTAAGCTGGCCTTGAACTTGTGGCAATCCCCCTGTCTCAGCATCTTGGTTGCTGGGATTATAGGATTGTGCTGCCATGCATGGCAAGTCTGGATTTTAGATACAGCCTCAAATTGTTTCAGTGTTAGTGAACTAGCTAGGTGACACTACTTTTGATTTCCTAAGTGGGTTGACTGTAATATTTGTGAATGAAGTTCTAGAAGTTAGATTCCCAAACTGAAATATAGCAGACAGCATCTGCATGGCCATGTTTCTTGTTACAGCATCAAAACACCTGACAAGCCCTTCCTCCCTCATGTGGTTTTCTTTTGGCTCACAGTCTAAGAAGGGGCTGAGCCTGTCATGGTGGGGCAGGAGGCAGCTGGAGGCATATTGTAAAGCAGAGAACTGACAGGAAGTAGGGCCTAGCCATAAACCCTCAAGGCCTGCCCCCAGTGACTCATTCCTCCACAAGGCTCCTCCTCCTGTAGGTTGTTCACAGCTTTCCAAATGGCCACCAGCTGGGGACCAAGCATTCACACACATGTGCCTATGAAGGATAGCTCGAATTCAGCCCACAGCACCATCTAAAATACTCCATTTTTCTTGTGAGATAAAGGGTGACAGAATTGTTGATCTGATCATTTGTAGTTTAAAATGTCAAATTGTTGATAGAGTTCCTTTGCAGATGAGTTTTTGTCTAAAATGTTTTCATTAGGTTCAGTGAGATCTAAACTGGAAACTTCAGCTTCTCAGTTTCATTCTGTGGTAATTAAGGATTCTTTTTTTTTTTTTTTTTTTGTCTTGCTGTCTAAGAAAGTTTAATTTCATACTGAAATTACAGAGTAAAATATAAATCAGTTTTAAAGGTGTATAGTGATATTGGTAAGTGACAGACTGATGCTGTGTGTAACTGGGGTATGTTCTGGGATTCTCATGGTAAATGGAGCTCTACCACTTGTGTCTTAACAAAGATTAACCTGGGAGGGAGTGCTGCAGCATCCGTTCTGGAATGATGCCTTTCGGAGAGAAGACCAAGACTCTGCCTCTGAGGACTCAGGCTGCAGGTAGTATGAACCTGTCTCTCTATGGGGCCCAGCTATTGAACACACATGCCCAGTACTGCTCTAGCCATGGCTCTAACTCCTTGGCTTTCTGATTGGACAGTGCCCAACATTTGTGTAATGAAGGGTTTATCATGAGTTTAGTTATGATATTTCATGTTCCTGATTCTGCTGATTTTATGTGCTTTTCAGTCAGTCACGTGTGGTAGTCAGTCACTGGCGCAGCTAGCTCAGTGCACCTGGCTACTGGCCTTCTCAATGCATGATGGGATACCATTGGCCCATATCCTAGTTTGCTTTGTGTTGCTGTGATAAAACGCTAACCCAAAACATCTTGGGGAGGAAAGGGTTTCTTTCTTTTTTTTTTGATTTGTTTTCATTTTATGTGTATGAGTGTATTGCCTGCATGTGTGTAAGTGTACTCGTGTCAGAAAGTGCTCACAGAGGACAAAAGAGAGTATCAAATCCCCTGGAACTGGAATTAAGGATGGTTGTTAGCTGCCATGTGGGTACAGGGATTTGAACCCCGGTCTTCCACGAGAGCAGCCAGTACTCATAACCACTGAGCCATCTCTCCAACTCTAGAAAGGATTTATTTCATCTTATGGGTTATAATCCATAGTGGAGGGAAGCGGAGACAGGACCTGGAGCTTGCTTCTCCTGGCTTGCTCAGCTGCCTTTCTTATGCAGCTCAGGCCCACCTGCCTGGGGATGGCACAGCCAACAGTTAGCTAGGCTGTCCCACTCAATCTGCAATCAAGAAAATGCCCCATAGACATGCCCACAGGCCAGTCTGAAGGAGGAAATTCCTCAGTCAAGATTCCCTCTTCCCAGATCTGTCAAGTCGACAGCCAGGATTAGCTATCATGGCTTCCTTCAAGTTAGGTGTGGTCATGTTTCTTCAGTAAACACATGTGATGTTAGAAGCCAGTGTGTGATTCACTGGCTTTTTTTTTTTTTTTTTTCCTGCTGATCTTATAGTTGGGAAGAAAGATGTCAAAGTGGGGTTGCTGGTGGCCTGGGTGTGGAGGAATTGTGATGAACTTGGCCTTCCACAGCAGTGTACAGGAGTGACCCCCGTTAGGTGATTCCAGCCCTTGAAGAGGTTGTTGTGGGCCAGCTCCATGGTACCTAGCTCTTCCTGCCTGGTGCATTTCATTTTCATTATAAAATCTCCCCAGTCCTGGACACTTTGCATAGTGATGTTTTTGGAGTAGGAGGTGGAAAGCACTTGAATGGTGTCAAATCTTCATCGCTTACTATCTTCTTCCTCAGTTTGCTTGCTGGCAAGTGACTGTCGGTTTCTTATTTGCATTCTTGCCAAATTCATTGTGTTGTGCAAAATAGTCTGATTATTATTTGTGATTTTGAGTTGTTGTGACCCAATAACTATAGCCATGTTCTCATCATAACACTTGGCTCTGTGACTTCAGAGACTCAGGTGTTGGTCTCCTACGTTCCACCTGCTTCTGACCCAGGCTAGAGTCAGCATTTCAAAAAGAAGCTAATACTCAGGTGGTCTCAGCAAGCTGGGCTCCGGGCCTTGCCTGTCATTGTCCGCAAGCCTGAGACACCCTTGACTGAAGTTCTCAGCTCTCTAAAGCATGTATGTTTGTGTGTGTGTGTGTGTATGTGTGTGTGTGTGTGTATGAACAAGACAGAGAGAGAGAGAAGACACAGAGACATAGAGATAGACAAACACAGACACAGATACTCAGACACACGCTCAGACCTCCTTTCCTACTCTCCTTCCTTCATAGAGCTGTAGGGTAAAATATAGGACAGTACAAATGAAAACATTTGGAACTTATGAAAGATTGTCAATGATAACTAAACAAAAGCTCTTCTATTGTTGATCAAAGGATTGTCCCTACATTTGTAATTTAAAAAAATTATTTGTTTATTTATTCATTTATTTTTGTTTTTTGAGACAGAGTCTCTATAGCCCATCAAGCCTGGAACACACTGTGTAGACCAGGCTGACTTTGATCTCATAGGGATCTGCCTCCCTCTGCTTCCCAAAGGTATGTGTCACCATGCCTAGCTCCTACTTTTCTCAATGAGGAAAATAGACTCACCTTCGTTTTGCAGCTGACTGGACTGAGTTTCTTTCTTATTGGTCTGTGTGCCTGTCCTTGTCTTTCTTGATGTGTTACCCTTGCAAGAAACTTTCCAGTGGGGTGCTTGAGTCAGTAATGATGAACATGGGCCTCCTTGCTTGGTTTTGGGGTGAAAGCATCAGTTGTCCCTGTTTAGTATGTTTGGCTGTCATCTTTCAGTCTGAGTGAATGTAAAATGAGATGTTTTTCAGTATCATTTGACAGGATCATGTGATTTTTCTTCTCTAGGTCATTGCTGTGAGAGGTTAGATAGTAGATCTTCAGATATATAGCCAACCTTGTGTTCTCACAAGAAAGGCACTCAGAGTGTGTTACAGTTTGTGTGTCCTTTTGGATGCCTTTGGAGTAGTGGGAGGACAGAGAGAGGGAAAGGGACAAAATGAAGGGAGAGAAGAAGAGAGGGAGGGAGGGAAGTGGGGGGAAGAGAATGAGAATGAGGATGTAGTTCACGTCCTGGAATCATAACTCAGCAGCCAGAGAAAGGAATTGTCTTTGAGAGTTTCAGGCAGTGACCAGTAGCTGCCGCTGTCCCCAGCCAGTGGTTGCAGAATTACCTGGAGACTGCAGGTGGGATGATGAGGAAACCAGGGGCCCCGCTGCCCTCTGTCACTCTTAGGGATTCCGCCATTTTCTGTTCTTGAGACAGAAACAGCCCAGCTTCTCCTGGAGTTCTTTGCTCCTGCCTGTCCCTGTTGACTCCAGGCTGAGCCAAACCAGACGGCAAGCCTGCTGCTGGTTTCCACGGTCCCTCAGGTTCCGGTGTCTGCCCCAGCCGGCAGGCTACCTACCCTTTGTGTTTAGAGAGGAGTTTTAGACCAATGCCTCACATCTAGAAAATGCTCACTGTAGCTACTCAGTGAAAAATTGTCCTTTTCTAGTTCCAGGATTTCCTTAGGTATAACACACAATGTAATTAATTATGGTTTACCACCTTTTAGTTCTGTACACAAAGCCCTAGAGAGTCTCAAAGTAAGTTTGATTGTGTTGACTTTCTCTTCTTGAGCAGCAGAAATGTCATGGAATGTTCTGGACCACATGATTCCAGGGAGATTTTGCAGAGCCCTCAGACTGCACAAGCCAAAGGACAGAAGGCAGGTCAGCGGCTGAGTCAGTCTTTCAGGCTAGGTAAGCCTTCTTTAAGCAAGCTCGTGCTGCTCTGGCCCCACCCAGAGCCCCTCATTTCCCCATCCACTTCCTTTATATATCTCTAGGTATGCTACACTCTTCTTATGGTGTCTCTCTTCCTTTATGGATAATATGTTCCTTTTCTGCCATAGACAATCCAACTGAGTTGCGGCCAAAGAGTATCACTGGGGGCCAATTGAATGAATCCATATTTCTCCTCAGGTATGTAAAATCAAACTGCAAGATTTTAAAAGAGAGATCTTCTTGAGAGGTCTCCTGTCCTGGGGAAGACTGTGTTACACAGAGATAAAGGACAGGAACATTAATGCTGTCCTCCACCTTCCCTCTCTGCGTCCAAGTCACAGAGAAGTACATATATAGCTCAGTGGAATCTACATCTTGTACACATTTTAAAATGGTTTGCTTGGGGCTAGAGAGATAACGGCTGGAGAGATGGCTCAGTGGTTAGGAGCACTGGCTGCTCTTGCAGAGGATCCAGGGTCTATTTCCAGCACCCACGTGGCAGCTAAAATTGTCTTGTAACTCCAGTTCCAGGGGATATGTTGCCCACTTTGCACATAATACACTTATACACATAAAAATAATAATAAGCTGGGCATGGTAGTGCACGCCTTTAATCCTAGCACTTGGAAGGCAGAGGCAGGTGGATCTCTGTAAGTTCAAGGCCAGCCTGGTCTACATAGCAAGTTCAAGGTCAGCTGGGGCTAAAGGGAGACCCTATCTCAAAAAGATAAAAAATAAAATAAAATATAATATATTATTTTAAAATGGTTTACTTTGGGGCTGGAGATAGGGCTCAACAACTGCACTTGCAGCTTTTCCAGAGGACCTGAGTTTGATTCTCAACACCTGTGCCAGGCAGCTCATGACAGCCTGTGACTCCAACTCCGGGGCAACCTACGCCCTTTTCTGGCCTCTGCGGGAACTGCACTCACAAGCACATGCCTACACACATACATGCATACACATAATTTTGAAAAAATTCCTTATTTTATCTATATGTTAAAGCCATTTCTTTTTGTACTTTGACTTCTGATGAAAATGAATTTAAATTTTAAGAAGTCCAGCTTCCTTATTTGGATCAGGTTTTGTAGAACAGGTCGTATGTCTCTTTGGGTCTCTCACTCCTTTCCTCCGGGATTTCCCTGCCTCTCTCTCCCCCTCCCCACTCCCTTCTTCTCTTCTTTCTTCTCTTTCTCATTTATTACTTTTTGAATGTTTGCTGGCTTAGGCGGGATTAGCATCACAAAAGAGATCAAATATTCTACAAAAGTAGACATATATACAGGCAAGTAAAACACTTATACAAATAAAAATAAATCTCATAAAAAGCAATTACAAAAATTATAGTGTCATATAAGCACAAATTAGAGTTTAACTTTTTATATGATGAGGCTTTGCAATCATCATACTCTCTTTTCTGTGACGGGCTCCTCCCCTTCCTCTCCCTAGGGAGGAGTGTAAGAAGGATAACACTTGTGTGTCTGAGTGATGGTAAACTGTGCTGTGTTTTTCAGCTCCCGGCCCACTCCTAGAACCAGCACCACGGTGGGGTTGAGTCCTGGAGAGGATGGGAGCCCGAGTTCACCACTGAAGACCTCTCCTTTATCCAAGGTGGGCATGGGTGGGACTTTTTGTTATGTGTTATGCTGTGGAAGCTCAGAAAAATGATCATAAGCTGATGTGTGAACCATTCTAGGCTTGCATTTCTGATGCCATTATCCTTCCTTGTCACCCCGGCTTTTCTAACAAGCAGAGAGCCCAGTAGTTGCTTCATGGTTGTTTTTTAGCAGTAGTTATTTGGATATATAACTGAAATGAGATTTAATTCACCTCTTAAAGTGGACGTGTGAGGGGCCTGTAGTGTATTCACAGAATTATACAACATATTCTTAATCATTTTAGAACCTTTTCATTACCCCATCAGCTGTAAGCACCTCTACTTCTCCCACTCATGTTCCAGGTAGCCACTAATCTCTGTCTTTTTAAATATCAGAGACTGTGTAGTCTTTCTAATTAATTAATTAGATTTATTTATTTAATTTTATGTGTATGAGTGTTCTGCCTGCGTTTAAGTGCACCCGTGTTGTGCAATGCCCACGGAGACCAGAGGAGAGCATCAGATACTCTGGAACTGGAGTTAAGAATGGTTGTTAGCCTCCATGTAGGTGCTGGGCACTGAACTTGGATCCTTTGCAAGAGCAGCCGGTGCTCTTAAGTACTGAGTCATCTGTCTAGTCCCTTTATTTCTATTTCATTCTGTGTGGTCATGTTGTGTATGTGTGGTGTTCACATGCTATAGTAGACATGTGGAGGTCAGGTGATGGCTTTGAGGACTTTGTTTTGTCCTTCCACCTTTATGTGGGTACTGAGGATTGAATACAGGTGTGTGCAGCAAGAACTTTTACCCACTAAGCCCTATCACCAGCCCCTGAATGTGATTTTGTGTTGTTGAAGTTCTTCACCTGACAGCTGTTACCCAGCTGGAGCAGTGTCAGTGTGTGCACCCATGTTGTGCATTGCCTGTGGAGGTTAGAAGAGGGCATTGGATGCCCTGGAAGGGGCGTTATGGACAGTTACTAGCTACCATGTGGGTGCTGAGACTTGAACCCAGGTCCCCTACAAGAGCAGTCAGTGCTTGTAACTGCTGAACTCTCTCTCCAGCCTGCCAAACCCTTTTTTATATTATGTAACTTTATAAATATTCAAAAAGATAGAAACAATTAGTGTTCTGTGAATGAAAGACAGAGGAAATTTTCATCATAAAAAACTAAAAACAGGGGCTGGAGAAATGGCTTAGTGGTTAAGAGCACTGGTTGTTCTTGCAGAGGACTCAGGTTCAATTCCCAGCACCCACATGGTGGCTAACAACTGTCTGAAACTCTAATTTCAGAGGCTTTAACGTCCTCTTCTGACCTCTACGAGCACTGTACAACAGGGATGCACCTACCTACATGCAGGCAATACACTCATGCACACAAAACAAATAACAAAACCAAAAGACTTTAAAATAAAAGCCAGGTAGCAGCTTGCCTGGACATCATAGTGCAGATCTGTTTGGGGGGTCTTAACCAGCCCCAGGGTCAGGGTTGTTGGTGGGACAAACCATTTACTTTCTGAGTTACTTCATCTGTAAAATCGTAATAGACACAGTTGCAGGTTTTTGTGACCAGTCTGGGCTGATGGTGTCTCCCACAGCAGCTGAAGTTCAGGACCCAGGTGGCCTCTCAGAAGGGTCTGCATCTTACCAACTCTCTATTGGTCACAAACATGTGTGATTTTTGTTCTTGTTCCAGATGACAAGTGGACACATGAGCCAGGGAGCCTTGGAATCTCAGATGAGAGAGCTGATCTACATGGACTCAGATCTTGTTGTCACCCCGATTATCGACAATCCCAAGGTGCAGAGAGAAGCCTGCCCCTGAGGGCCGGCTGTGGTCGGGGTGATAGTTTCACTCCACACTCTGCCTTAGTTCCTCTCCCTTCCTGTGTGTGTATGTGCCACTGATCTGCAGCCCTGTGCTCTCCCTATACCGGCATGTCCCTATGGTAGAAACTTCTCTCCCGGCCCTGCTTCTCCTAATCCATGTCATCCCATGCTGAGGATGACCACCGACTTCTAGAGCCCAGACCTTAGCTCTCAGTCCTGTCATCTCCCCAGCCATGTTCTTGCAGAGTGAGCTGCCAAGTGTTGGGCTCACTGGCTGGGGAGAGGTGGGCAGGTCACACAGAAACCCAGTCTGGCATCTGGTATCCAGACCGAGGGGTCATCTGTGGGGAGGCTGTGGGGTATGCCAGCTCACCATCCTCTTTTAACCTAATGTATGCCTTGCTGCAGTAACCGTTGCTGAGGGATGCCGAGGACCTATTTGAAAATACTGAGTCTCACAGTCTCTCTGTTCTCCTTTGAGTCCCAGCCCCCACATGTTCCCCCTCTACCTCCTGCTCTGTGTTTGTCTTCCTGCCTTCCTTTCTGTAAATGTCTTTTTCCACATTAATTCCCGGCAGCTTCCTCGTTGAATTTGAGAAAGTGTTGATTTCCTAGACAGCTGGGCCTTGGTTTAGATTTCTTAGCCATCTCATAGTAGACTCAGGTCTTTTCATGAGGTCACAGTCTGGCAGAGTGACTGGATTCTGCTAAGTCTGATGGATGCTGGGGTGTTTTCCCTGTGGACTTTCTAGAACAATGGCTCATATTCTCTTTCTCTCTTATTTCTGGGAAACCTTAGGCAGCAGAAATTTGTTTTATAACTCCCCCTCCTTTTTTTTTAAGTTTTAGACCTAGGGAAAAGGTTGGTGATTAGTGGAGGGCTTGCTTGCTTTTACCCAGTCCGTCCTAATGTGAGTCACCCGAAGGACCTCAGGGTAGGTGACAGGCCTGGGAGTCAGAGCTATCACAGTACTGTTAAATAACCACGTTTTCAGACTTTGAGCCTCTAGTGACTTTATCTGCTCTGTGTCATGCCTGAGCCTCCTCTGACTTCCGCAGTCAGTTCCTGTCTGTCATGACTTGTGGCACTTCCTCAGTGTTCCGTGACCTTGGCACTGGGGTGAGTGATGGTCAGGTGTTCTGTGGAGCTCCTCAATTTGCGTTATCATAGGATTTCTCATGGTTAGAATAGCATTGTGAATTTAGAGCGTGACAGCAGAACAGAGGCATCCTTTTGGTCAGATGACTCTCCGTGAGGGTCTCGCCACTGGACACAGAAATGGTCAAGCTTTGAATTAACATCTGCAGGTGTAGTACTCACTGCTGTGTCTCACACAGTCAACTACGTGGTGTCCTCCTCCAGTCAAACGTGCCAACCGTGTCCTGTGTTTACGTCTTCCTGGATCTGTTCTTCTCAGATGCAGCCAACGAATCCCAATTGTCCTTTCAGACCTCAGCCCACTTCCCCTCTCCCACTGACCGGTCCACACCATGTTCACTCTTTTCTCTACTATTTTGTAAGAAATTTCTCTGGATGAAATATTTGTGTATAATTTTTCTGACTTTTTGAATTGTTAAATATTTAATATTTTATTGTTTAACAGGTATTTGTCTTATTTTCTCAACCAGAGTATCAGGTCTCCGACAGTAGGGTCATGCCTTTAATAACTTTGCACCCCCTTGCACAGTGACTCACTGTGTCAGGTATCCAGTGACGATTTTGGAGATGCCTTAATGTCTAACCTAGAGGCAAATTAGCTTGAGCCAGCAGGGGAGGTCTTTTTGTGATGCTTTAATTTATGGAAGCTATCGATTGAAATGATTAAAGATAAATCACCTATGCTTGCATATTTTAATCTCAGATGTTTGGTTCTTTTTCTATCTTTGTGGTGTTTTGGGTAAGGTCTCACACCACAGCCTGTCAGAACTCTCTATCCTACATCTGCCCCCTGAGTATTGGGTTACAGGTGTTATAGAGACAGATATTTGGCTGAAAAGGTTTCTCAAAAGTGTTTTTCCCCTACTGTAGATAATGAAGCAACCTGCAATCAAATTTGATCCCAAAATATTGCACCTGCCAGTATATTCAGGTAGGTCACGTAGGACTCGTCAACATGCAGATTTTTATACATAGATTACAAATATGAAACCTGTTTGCAAATGGAATATTTGTGTTTGTATAAGGATAGTGGATTTCCTGTTTCCTTTCCAATGCCCTTGGGCTCCATTCTGCAGATTAGCAGTTATCTGTAATGCAATTGTGCCAGCCTTTGACCTCCTCAGCCTCTGGGCTGCCCTTGCATTCTTGTGGGTGGGAAATTCCTGTGGGAAAGTTTCCCCATGAGTGGATTGAGGGTCTTTCTGGTGAAGCAAGTGAAAAGTCTACCCTTTATGATGCTGTTGTGGGTGCCCAGAGCTGGAAGAGTTGGGATTGTACCTGAGGGACCAGGTCAGGGGAAAGCAGGGCTTAGAGGTTCACCCCTGTGGGGATGGCGTCTGGGTATAGGCAGGTATAGGATGGTGGTCATCCACCAATGAAAGTCTCATCTAGGGTGACTCAGAAACTTTGACGTACTTTGAGTTGATCTATTTAGTGGGTTAAGTTGTACTTTAAGTTGAGCTAGATCTGGAGAAATTTCTTCACTGTGATTTGAAGTAAATTCAAAATGAACAGAATACATTCAGATTTAAATAAACCAGCTGATGGTTTGTGCATGTTGAGCTCATACTGGAACCAAGAGGCAAACCCTGCTTAGGGCAGTTCTGAAGGACCAAAGCAAAACAGAATGAATGATGCTGCTAGAGCCAAGACCAAGTATGAAAGCCAAGAGAATTATTTATTACTATAAACTAACATCTACTCCTCCTGGTTTTGGTTTTTGGAGACAGTGTCTTCCTTTAGCCTCAGATTACCTAGAACTGCAGAGGCCAGAAGAGGACATCAGATCCTCTGAAGCTGGGATTACAGACAGTTGTGAGCCATCTGACATGGGTGCTGGGAACTAAATCCAGGTGCTGTGTGTGAACAGTAGGAGCTCTTATCCACTGTGCCATCTCTCCTGCTCCAAACCTGCTCATTTAGAAGCCATTTCTAACTGTCTTTGCGTTTGTGTGGGGAGTGGAGGCTGGAACTCCAGGTTCCCATAGCTGTCCTGTTATTTTGGTTCTGTTTCACAGTAGTTCACTGGGACTTTAAAAAAAATGGGTGTGCTGGAGGTGGGTGTGTGTGCTCATGTGTGAGAGTGTATGGAGGCCAGAGAATTTAAGTGTCATGCTCAGAAATGTCCAGGCAGCCCCTGCCCGCATCACACAGGCTCTGCTTCCTCTCTTCTGCAGTGGAGAAGTTGTTGGTTCTGAAGGACCAGGACTGGAACGACTTTCTGCAGCAGGTGTGCTCCCAGATCGACTCGAACGAGAAGAGCGCAGGTGCAGTGCGGGCCAAGCTCAACCTGCTGTGCTACCTATGCATGGTGGCCACTCACAAAGAGGTGGCTGTCAGGCTCCTCCATTCCCCACTGGTAGGTGCCGGGAGGCTCCCCCACATGCCTCCTGCATAGAGCTTTTGTGTTTCTAGTGACACTGAAACAAGGGCGTGGGGCTGAAGTATGGTTCAGTGGTAGAGCAGTGGCTTAGCATGTCCGAAACACTGGATTCCATCCCTGTTCTAGCTTGCTTCTCCATTGCTGTGCTAGAACACTGACCAAAACCAACTGTAATTTCAGCTTACAGGTAACAGTCTGTTATCCAGTGAAGGCAGGGCAGGAACCTGGAGGCAGGAACTGAAGCAGAGGCCATGGGGGAACGCTGCTTGCTGGCTTGCTGATACAGAGGATTCCAAGGGATGGCACCACCCACAGTGGGCTGGGCTAGCCTACATCAATTGTCAATCAAGAAACTTCCCACAGACATGGCCATTGGCTAGTTCTCCTTTTTCAGTTCCCTCTTCCCAGTTGCCTCTGTGGCAAATTGACAAAAGCTAACCAGCAAAGTCCTCCAACACTATAATACAAACAAACCACCACACCACCACCACACCACACCACCACCACACCACACCACACCACCACACCACCACACCACCACCACACCACCACACCACACCACCACACCACACCACCACACCACCACACCACCACCACCACACCACACCACCACACCACACCACCACACCACACCACACCACCACAACCACACCACACCACACCACACCACACCACCACACCACACCACCACACCACACCACCACACCACCACACCACCACCACCACCACGACCACACCACACCACCACCACACCACACCACACCACCACCACCACCACACCACCACCACCACACCACCACCACACCACACCACACCACACCACACCACCACACCACCACACCACACCACACCACCACAACCACACCACACCACACCACACCACACCACCACCACCACACCACCACCACCACACCACACCACACCACCACCACCACACCACCACCACCACACCACACCACCACCACCACCACACCACCACCACACCACACCACCACCACACCACACCACCACCACCACCACACCACCACCACACCACACCACCACCACCACCACACCACCACCACACCACACCACACCACACCACCACACCACACCACCACACCACACCACACCACCACCACCACACCACACCACCACACCACACCACCACACCACCACCACACCACACCACACCACCACACCACACCACCACACCACACCACCACCACCACACCACACCACCACACCACACCACCACCACACCACCACCACACCACCACACCACACCACCACACCACACCACACCACACCACCACACCACACCACCACCACACCACCACACCACACCACACCACACCACACCACACCACACCACACCACCACACCACACCACCACCACACCACCACACCACACCACACCACACCACACCACACCACCACACCACACCACCACCACACCACCACACCACACCACCACACCACACCACACCACACCACCACCACCACCACACCACACCACCACACCACCACACCACACCACACCACACCACCACCACCACCACACCACACCACCACCACACCACCACCACCACACCACCACACCACCACCACACCACCACACCACACCACCACCACCACCACACCACCACCACACCACCACACCACACCACACCACCACCACACCACCACCACCACACCACCACACCACCACCACCACACCACACCACACCACACCACCACCACCACACCACCACCACACCACACCACACCACACCACACCACCACCACCACACCACCACACCACCACCACACCACACCACACCACCACCACCACCACCACACCACCACCACACCACACCACCACCACACCACACCACCACCACCACCGAAGGGTGAGGAGGGAGGGAACAGGGGCTAAAATATTTTACTTATTTTTGTGTCTGAGCCTGGGGTTTCAGACCAGGGCCTTACACAGGCAAGTGCTCTACCACTGAGCTGTAACCCTGGTCCTAGTTTTTACTTTTAATTTTGAACCAGGCTTTGATAAGTTAACCAGGCAGACCATGAACTCTTGCTATAGCCAAGTTAGTCCTTGAACAATTCTGAATCAGTAAGGCTGTGATTCTCTGGCCTCAGCTTCCCAAGTAACTGGCATTAAAAGTCCTGTGCTACTACTAGGCACAGTGGGTCAAATACCAATTCCCTGTGATTGCAATGATAAAAGTAACTTATCATTATCCCAGGTTTATGAAAGTGACCCTCAGCTGCTTTCTCAGTGCCTGAGCAGTTGTATAGATGGGGATTTTGAGCACTGGTCTTTGTAACACTGAGCTTAACTTTTTTGTTAAGTGATAATTGTGAGCCCTAGTTCCTTTCTGAAATCATGGAATGGACCTTCCATGTTGCAGTGAATTCAGGCTGCAGGGCTCCTGTGCTGGGTTACTAGGGTAAACATAGATGTTTCTGAGGTGTAAAGGGGCATGTTAAACCTTTGAGCCTTTTGCTCTGTCCCCCTGGAAAGGCTTTCCTGATGGACCTCGACTCTCCAGCAGCCCCTGGGTAAAAGCGTCTAAAGCTTCCCTGTGAGAGGAACGGCAGTGTGTGTTGTGGGGGAGGGGACACTTCCTTAGACAGCCCAAAGCTGGCTTGCAGAAATTTCAGCTCCTTTTGCCTCCAAGATGTTGTGACCATTACTTGTGGGTGGGGCAGGCATTTAAGGAATGTAAATTAGGACAAAATGAACGTCCCAGTCTTAGTTTAAAAGAAAGGTTTATTTTAGTTTTTAATTATATGCCTGTGTGTGAGAATATGTGTAAAATGCAGTGCCTGTAGAGGCCAGAAGAAGACATTGAACCCCTGGAGCTGGAGTTACAGGCGGCTGTGAGCCATCTGATGCAGGGCTGGGAGCGGATCTCCCCCACTTTACTTTCATTTGTATCTCGTTCCTACACTCGGTGCTTTACATTTTAAAACAATTATTCTTTGCTGCACAACTCACACTTGAGTTGTCTAAAGTTCTTTCGCTCGGCTGTTACTTTTGATGTTTCCTGAACTAAACGTACATTCGATTTTTCTTGTTCTAGTTCCAGCTGCTCATCCAGCATTTGCGAATAGCTCCAAACTGGGACATGTAAGTAGCACTCACATTTTAAAGCACATTCTTTGAGTTATGAAGTGAATGCCCCAGGCACTTTTACAACCAGAGTCTTGAGTCCCTGGCCTAAGTTATTCTGAGGTAGCAGTGACTCATTCACAGGCACTATGAAAGTCACCACTGCCCTGTCATATAAATCCAGAGTTATAGCCCATCTAGGAACTGGGTCACTGCCTCTCTCTGTGTGCACTGTGAGGCGAGGCCTGTCTTTCTGCTTTTCCTTCTCCAGAGTCTCTGTCTCTCTCTGGTGTAGCTAGCTATTGCTCCCCAGGGGGTTGTCTATCCTCTGGTGGGAATATCATCTAGGAACTGTAGGAACTGGTGATGGGGGCACATGTGCCTGTTCTGTGTGGAAGCCATGTGTTGGGGCAAAATGCACATTCCATGGAGGGTTGGAAGGCTCTGGGCTGCCCTTGCTCTTGGGACTGCAGATGATTAAATTGTTCCTGAGTCTCACTTTCTGGAGCATCTCTGTGGGATATAGAAATTGTGTAGGATCAGGACTGGGACACACCTGAGTGTGCTTCCCACCTTTGCCCCCTGGGAAAAATACTTCCACTGCTGAACCTCAGTCTCCTCTCTGCAAAATGGAATGGAGTGCTGTGGCTTTGAGTAGGTGTGGAGCTGTGGTTATCACTATCTGCTGAGCTTACTCATCTCTGACTCCAGTGACCCTAATCCTGGAGCTCAGTAAGGATGGAGCCCAGAGTTGCTATGAACTGGGTAGAGGTGTGACAGTTATTACTGGGCCATGCTGGTGAAATAGGGGAAGACCATAGCAGTTTGCAAAAGGCTATTGGAGGGTAATTATTCTTATATGTCTGTTAGTGTTTCTCTCCCAAGTAAATATGATATATAAAACAGTTTTGAGGCTGAGCATTTTAATATTTGAGAAGGTTTGTGGTGTACTCATTAAAAAGCAACCATTGAAATCTTTACTGTTTAAGTTATTTTGGAGTTATAGCTTTGACTGGAGTGCCCCCTACTGGTGATGAAACAGAAATTCATAAACCTTTTTTGAAATTTTTATTTATTATTATTTAAAAATTTTATGTGTATGAGTGTATTGCCTGTGTGTAGGTAAGTACACTTGTGTTGTGTAGTGCCCACAAAGGTCAGAAGAGGGTGTTGGATTCCCTTGGAACTGGAGTTGCAAACAACCACGATATGGATGCTGGGAACAGAATTCAGGTCCTTTGCAAGAACAGCCAGTGTCCTTAACCGTTGAGTCATCTTTCCAGCCCCAGAAATTCCTAAACCATTTAAAGTATTCTTTCAAAACTGATTTAAAAAAATATTTAAAATTGAACTTTTTTTGTTAAAAATATATATTTTTTGAGGTAGGGTCTTACTGTGTAGTCCAGACTGGCCTTCACTACCTGATGTTTCTGCTCTCAGTCTCCAGGTGTGCGCCATCTCTCCCAGCTGTGTTCCATGAGAAGTGTGCGCCATCTCTCCCAGCTGTGTTCCATGAGAAGTGTGCGCCATCTCTCCCAGCTGTGTTCCATGAGAGGTGTGTTCCATCTCTCCCAGCCGTGTTCCATGAGAGGTGTGCGCCATCTCTCCCAGCTGTGTTCCATTAGAGGTGTGCGCCATCTCTCCCAGCTGTGGCAGTTTTGATCTGAGAAAAGCAGTGAATATTCAACAGCCAGCCTTCTGCTGGAACGTTCTTGTTTTCTTTCAAATACCCACATATTTTTTTCCATTTTTGTTCAGTTTTCCTAGTTTTGTATATATGAAAACAGCCTTAGACAGCCATGGCAAGATTTTGTGTCTAGTCCCTCCATAATACTTATACTTTTAATGTCATTGATAATTTGAGACCTTCTCAAATCTTCCTGCCTATGTCTCCCATAGTACTGGGGTTGCAAATGTGCACATGACCACACCTGGATTTTTATGTGGGTCCTGGGGATTTGAACTCAGGTCTTCATGCTTTTCAGACATCTTCCTTACCTGCTGAGCCATCCTCCCAGTCCTGATCCTGCTTTATTTTTTTTACGTGTATAAATGCATTGCCTGCATGTGTGTAAGTGCACTTGTGTCATGCAATGCCTGTGGAGGTCAGAAGAGAGCATCAGATCCCCTGAAACTGGTTGTTAGCTGTCATTTGGGTGCTAAACCTGACATGCTGAACCTGGGTCCTCTGCAAAAGCAGCCAGTTCTCTTAACTGCTGAGCCATCTCTCCAGCCCCATCTGCTTCCTTTAAAAATTAAAAAAAAAATTTTTTTATTTATTATTTTTATTTTATGTGTATGAGTGTACTGCCTGCATGTGTATAAGTGCACCTGTGTCATGCAATGCCCATGGAAGTCAGAAGAGGGTATTGGATTTGCCTGGAACTGGAGTTACGGATGGTTGTTATCCACCATGTAGGTGCTGGGAATCGAACCTGGGTTCTCTACAAGAGTAGCCAGTGCTCTTAACTGCTGAGCCTGGTCCTGCTTCTTAATGCTGTGTATTTCACAGACACCATGTGTAAGTGGTGAAGTGGATTGGTTCAGGTGTTGGTGACCCACAGTCTCCTGCTTGTCTGAGTCTGTCCACAGCCTCTCCTTCAGGTGTAGGGGCCCAGAGTGTGACTGGGTCAGACTTGCTGATGGGGTGGTATGCATGCTGGGAGGTATGCATGCTGGGTGGATTGCATGCTGGGAGGCCATCAGATTGAAGAACAGGTGGGTAGGCTGGGACCTCTGTAATGACAGAGTTGAGATTTCCCCCTCAGGGCTGGCATCTCCAGCTGGTCCCTCACCAGCTCCAGTATAGGAGGCCCACGGACGAGCCGTCCACATTATCTCCTTTTGTCCCCCTGCCCCAGGGTGGATTGCTTTCCATGGGAACAGTTTTCCATGTTTTTCCTGAAGGCCTGGGATTCAGGGGTCACTCTGTGTCCCAGCAGGAGGTAGAGAGAGGCAGGACCCACTGCTTAATTGTCTCTTCTGCAGTGGCTTCCAGGTGACAGTTGTCCTGTGGCTTATTTCTATTAGTTTATTCCCAGTCCCTGGGGCGTGCATGGGAAAACCAGTTCTTCCCAGTGGTCACCAGACAGGGTTATTTTCAAGCTTTCTCTGACTGCCTGATTTTCTCTGTGAGTCATCCAGGGTTTCTTACTGGTCCTAGTCCACTCTTACCCCTGATGGTTTCCTGTTGCTATGAAGTTAAAAGAATCTCAGACTCCAGGGGTTGTGCTTAGTTAATTTTCATCAAGGAAAGGGAATTGCTTATAAATCTTAAATCTGTGTGACCTTCATGCTGGTGATTTATCATAGTTTTTGTTTTTTGATGTTTAAGATATACAGGTGTAGCCAGACATGGCAGCTCAACCCTATCATCCTGGGAGACGTCAGATTCCAAGGCTAGTCTGTGGACTGCACTGTGAGGCCCCATCTCAAAGAGAAAACAACATACACATGTATGCACACATATACATATACATACACAAATGTGCTTGGGCATTTTTGGTTTATGCTGGTTATTTCTACGTTTCTGCTTTTGTTGTAATAGGCCTATGTAGTTTCTGACTTTGAAATTTGTATGATTTCTCTTTGAACTCTGAACTTTTAAAATCATTTTTAAAAGTATGCTGGGAATGTAGCCAGCCAATAATGTGGCAGTGGTAGCCATATATTTACATGTGTTGTCAGATTCTGTGGTAATTAATTGATTCTTTGAACCACTTGATTAGCTTCATATTATTATTATTAGTCCCAATTAACCTAGGAGGTCACCAGAAATCAAATACATGAAGACTGAGTGTCCACCCAGGGTACCAATTCTCCACTGCCCCTGGCTTAGTTTGCGTTCTATTGCTGTGATAAACGCCATGACGAAAGGCAGCTTGGGAAGAAAAAGGCTTATTTGGTTTAAGGTTGCATTTATGATTAAGGGAGGCCAAGGCGGGAACCTGGAGGCAGAGACCATGGAGGAACACTGCTTACTGGCTTCCTTAGCTAGCTTTCTTATACAGGCTGGGCTCACCTGCCTAGGGATTATACTGTCCACAGTGGACTTGGCTTCCTACATCAACTAGTAATCAAGAAAGTGTCTCACTGATGTGCCCACAAGCCAGTCTGTGGAGGAAGTACCTCAGTTGAGGTTCTCTCTTCCCACATGACTCTTAATTTGTGTCACCTTGACACAAACTAACCAGGACTGTTTCTAACTATGGACCCTAGGCTGGGCCCAGGACATCTGATTCCTGTGTTGGAAGGACCACTCTATGCAGCCTCCCATGAGCGTGGCCACACTTCAGACACAGAGTTTTAGAGGTTCCAGCATGTGCTCACTGGCCTTATTGTCTGGGTCTGTGGTCAAAGCAGCACACTGTGGGTGGAGGAGGCCTGCTCACTCTGTGGAGCCCGAAAGCAACGCGAGAGGGTGGAGCCTGCCCCGCTGTGGCCTTCCTTTCCCAAACCCCACCTCTTAATCACCTGCAGTGGCTCTATGTCTGGGGACCAAGCTTTCCTGGATGGGTTTGGGGTCATAGTTCTAAGCTGTGACTTGTTTTGGAGTGGTGGTCTCGGTCTGTTGTCCTAGCAAGTCTGTTGCAGAACGATCCTTTTTCTTCAGAGCTGGGATGCTGATCATAAAATGCCAGGCCTTGAATCGGTGTTTGCCAGGAGATGTGCAGGGAATCAGCACATGTCGATCTGTCAGAGTTGTCTCTGCTGTTAGAGCTGGGCGCCACGTTCTCCTTGTGACACTTCTGCTCTGCATCTGACTTGTTCCCTCGATGAGTCCTGCAAAAGTTGATCCTAAGAAACTGAGAAATATCCCATGCTGATGGGACTGGAACACATGCAAGCACCAGTCAATGCAAGCATGTCTCACGCATCCACCATACCAGCTTTCAACAAAAAAAAGTTTTAAAAACTTGTCATGTATATAATCTTTACCTGTTTCATACATAGAATGTTCTTACATAGAATGTTCTTTGATCCCATCCCCCCATCCTTTCTTATCCCCCCACCCCCCGCCCTACCTCACCAAACTCCTTCTCAACAGGCCCTTCCAACTGTCATGTCTTTTAAAAAGAACTCTCTGTGTAGACTAGGTTGGCCTCTGTTTCACAGAGACCCACTTGCTTCTGACTGAGTGCTGGGATTAAAGGCATGTGCCATCATGTCCAGGTGGAAAAAAAATTTTTTTGAATGTCAATTTTCTACAGTAAATTTTTTATCACCATGAAGTGTTTAGTAATTTATCCTCATTTTCTGATGGATACCAAAGAAACATCTCATTAAAACCAGTGTTTGTTGAGGAATGACTTTTATAGAATGGGCATAATCTAGACTAATTGTTGGGCATAATGCAGGATGGGCCTAGCTAGGTCACCTGCCAGGTGGAATGAAGGAATGGCTCTCGTGGGTGTGGTACTCCACACCGGTTGGTTGTGAAGCCAGTTTCTGCCCAGCACCTGGAGAGAACCTAATCCACCTGGGAATAAACTGTGATTGGCTGTGGTCAGGACTCCACCCCATAAGGCTATTGGCTAACAAGACCTATAAGACACTCTGCTCTTTCTTGAGTAAATGAGTTTGCAGCAGACCACCACTGCTGGCTTTCTGCTCAACTTCCGGAGTCTGTGAGTTGACTCTGCGCCTACTTTCCCCCTCCCCGACAGTGGAGATCTTCGGTTCCCCTCAGGCTGGCCCTGAGTACTGGGACCCCCAACAACTAATGACTTTTAATTAACCTTGGCAAACTTACTGAACCATATGCCTTTGTGAACTGGGCACCTGACCTTGATTCCTGGGAACCTCAATTCATTATTCCATGTGGATGTGCCTGAGAATTAGAGGGATGAAAGGCAGCACATCTTCATTGAAAACAATGAAGACTGGGAAGAACGCTTGACATTATGTGTATAAGATATTCTAGGCCCAGGAATGATGGAGCAAGATTATCTGATAAAAATGGATCTAAAGTTGTGGATCCCCAAAATTGATGTGGGAGAGATGATTTTGAGTAAAAGTATGGTGAGCCTGCCTGCAGCATAGTTCCAGGAGACATCTGGAGAAACGTGTCCTCCGAGTTCAATCCCTTCTTATAGCTAAACTTTTAAAAGTCAGGGTGTTTTATTCAGATATTAACTGCAATGGGGCATGGAAACACCACATTTGTTAAAATAGACGAGTGTTGGTAAGACCTCAACTTGTACGGTTTTGTGTTAGAGTGAGTATAACTTATGTACTCAGCTGTTGATGTTAATTATTACCTACAAACTTGTTGATATCAGAGACCTGTATTGAAATGCTTCTGTGTTCAGGTAAGGGTTTTATTTTCTGTTATTAAGATTCAGCCTGTCTGAGTTTTGTCAGTGTCACACCTAGTATCACAGAGGCCTTTGCTGTTCATGTTCCCCGTGCGTGGAGGGAGCTCTCTGACTCTAGACGAGGGGAACTGGGCCTCCAGCACCACAGGTTTACTTCACTTCCTCTAAAAGTTTTCTTTAGTGTTCTCTCTTTGGAGCCTGACCGCATCACGGTCACATGCGGGCTCCTGGAGAGTCCTGGCCCAGTTGGCCCTACTGCTGTAGCGTCCCTACCTGGTTGAAGTTGATGTCTGATGACATGAAGGAGCAGATTTACAAACTAGCCAAGAAAAGTCCGACTCCTTCACAAATCGGTATGATCCTGAGAGGCTCACATGGTTTGCCCAGCTCTGTTTTGTGACTGGTAATAAAATTTTGAGAATTCTTAAGTCCAAAAAAGTTGCTTCTGATCTTCCTGAGGATCTCTACCGTTTAGTTAAAAAAGCAGTCACTGTTAGCAAGCATCTTGAGAGGAACAGAAAGGATAAGGATGCTTAATTCCACCTGATTCTGAGAGAGCAGATTGGCTCTTTCCAATTGGCTCATTATGGCAAGAATAACTGAGTCCTCCTACCCAATTGGAAATATGAGTCATCCACAACCTCTGCTCTAGTGGAAAACATTTGTCTTGTGTACTGAAGTGATAAAACTACTTTAAATAAAAAAAATGTGTGTGTGTATGTGTATATACATATGCATGTCCCAGGGCACATGTGGAGGTCAGAGAACAACTTGCTGGAGGAGTCTGTACTCTACCATGTGAGTTACAGGTTGTCAGGCTTAGCAGCAAGTGCCTTTACCTTCTGAGCCATCTTGCCCGCCCCACTTCTCCTTATATCTAATGCTTGCCATTCTGTAGTGTGGCTGGCAGGGGCCGAGCCGTCAGTCCCTGACTGCACTTCACAGCCTGTGTTTTCTCTCCCCAGACGGTCCAGGGTTGCTCGGGTGATTGGTTTGCTGGCCTCGCATACAGCTGAGCTTCATGAAAATGTACCTGTTATTGAGGTAATTTCTTTTATTACTGATATGTTATGCATGGCAGAAAAGATTGTTTTTGATTTTGCAATTTAGAGCGTACAGCTTTCATTGGCCTGAGTTTGATTTTTTTCTTTGTGGCAGTTACAAGACAGGGACTTTGATGCCTTCCCAGATTTCAGCTTAAACACAGCAGTTCCTGTTAACACGGGCTTTTTTTAGAGGTCTGTGGAGAGTTACTCGATAAGTTTAAAGCATGCCTCAGAATTCAGTTTCCTTTTCACCTTAATTTAGTATTTGCACCCTTGTCACATGGACAAGTGGTTCCTGAGGGACCCTGGTATTTAAAGGTTACTCATGTACTGAAGGTATTTTCCAACATCAGTCTCCCCTTTTGTGAAGTGTTGAGGGTCAAGCGCAGGACATCAACTAGCTAGTTAAGCCTTGTATTGGGAAGGTTTTATTTGGCTAACTAGCAGCCCTGGGTCTTATGAGGTGAGTGCTGCCCCTGCACTGCCCACACCAGCACCCCAGAAAGTGCTGGAACACAGGAGAACTTTCCCCTGCACTGCCCACACCAGCACCCCGGAAAGTGCTGGAACACAGGAGAACTTTCCCCCTGCACTGCCTGCACCAGCACCCCGGAAAGTACTGGAACACAGGAGAGCTTTCCACCCCTCTGGCTAACGTGCAGTCACTTCATTGTGATAGGCCCCTTGGTCCAAGAGGGCGCTGGGTCCACACATTGGTCATTACCAAGGTCTTCACGGGGAGGCTGGAGCTGGGATGTGCTGGGGGCTTTAGGGGGACTGTTTAACCAATGGAACCTTCTGTGGTGATGGAAATAACCAACGGGAAACCGAGAGAAGTGAAGGAATGAGCTCTGCCATGTGGGGAGGGGCGTTCCCACAGGGTGGGCAGTATGCTGAAGGGGTAGAGGTGGAGAAGCTTCAAGAACCATGCCTAACTTTTACATGGGTCCTGGGGATCCAGACTCAGGTTCTTATCCTTGTGGGGCAGGCACAAGTATCTGGTAAGGCTGAGCATGTTCTTAGTGCCTGGTCACTGTGGACAGACTGTGACGATAACCTCACACTGGGAAACTTGCATACCACCTACCAGTTGGTCACCAAGCCTGGAATGTGTATTACAAACTGAAAATCTGTGTCCTGAAGGCCAGCAATCCCCAGTGAGGGACAGACTGACTGTATGTGGTGTGTGTGTTTGTTGTAGCTCTCAGCCTCCATCAGAAAGAAATAGTGTATACTTAGCTTTCTGCTAAACTATTCTGAAGGTAAACAGAGTAACTAAATTTTACTGGATAATGGAGAGTTTAAACAATATGTCCAAATTGTACTAGGTACTTCTTTCCAGTGCCATCTTTTCATGTGTGTGTATGTGTGGTGCATATGTGGTGTGTGTGTAAATGTGTGTGTATATATGTGGTGTGTATGTATATGTGGTGTGTGTGTTTGGTGTGTGTGTGCGCGCACGCACAGTGGGGATTGAGCCTAGCCATTGTGCTGCACCTCAACACCTTTGATGCCATTTTAAATGTTATTTCTCATAGTACTGCTAGGTTAGCTTTTGGCTGTGACTATTTTAAACACCACTAGAGGGCAGTCAAACACTGAGAAAGAGTTGTAAATTGAACTATTTCTCTTGAAGCTTCTGGAAGGAGCAGGCTCTCAGAGGCTTAGCATGTATGGGGGCCAAGTTTCACTGTTTCAGTTTTTGGAGGTTGATGCTAAGTACTGGGCCCCATTACATTGGTGATAGTTTTTGTTTGAGGTTAACAAGATTAACGTAAGCCATGACAGCCTTTCCAGAAGCCTGTGGACCCAGCCTCCTGTGCGTGGTTTCAGGGGAGCCCTCTGGTGAACCTGCGGTTTAGAATCCTGAGACCAGGCTTCTGTGAAACTCACAACTGGGTGTTTGTAGATATTTTTTTCAATAAATGATGAATAAAATTTCAAATGTGAGATACATCTTCATTTCTCTGGTAGTTTTGCTGCTAGTGTGTGTTGGGCACTCAGCCATGAGGAAGGATTTAAGGAATGATGGAGCGTCATAGTGCAGTGATTTGTTAGAAGGAGAAACGGCTGAGAACATCTGCTTCACTCTCCTGATTGGTTTAGTTTCATCTTGTCATGTCTGCTGAAAAGAACCGGCTCAGTCTCTTCTCTGCATTTGGAAGCATTCTCTTTGGGCTCCTTTATCTTTTCCATGGGAAAAGTGTAGCTATTTAACACATTTACCAATCTGTAATCATTACGGTCCTTCCACGTAGCAACTTTAGGAACTTTGTGGTGTGTGCATGTATTCAATTTCAATTAGTTGGCTATTGAATATATTAGGCTCGTTACTTCTAGAACTGGAGAGAATAGCACATTCTAGGTTAGCCTTCTTGTTAACATTTCCCATTTGGTTCTTTTTTAAAGATTTATTATATTTTGAGTTATGTGTATGTGTGTGTCTCTGGGTGTGGGCATGTTGCTAAAATTGCTTCTGGGAGGTATAAACAATGTCTGCCCCCACCTTGTCCTAGTGCTTGGTCACTAGGACAAAATGAGGTATAATTTCACCAAACTACAGTCTGGGAAACCAGTGAGCTTATTGGGCTTGCTTGCAGAGCAGTGGATGACGGTTTACTTACAGGAGTGTGGGTGCTCCCCTCCTAAGGCCTCACTGGAAAGTCTTTATCCAGATGTGGATGGTGACTTCCCTACAGCTGCACAAATGGTGAGAGAGCCTCCCTTTGGCTTCCTCAGTTTCTATACCCTTTGCCCCTCCCTCTCATGCAACTAGGGCTGACTGGCTGGTTGGGAAGTGACTGACTCTCCCTGTCCCTCCTTGGTTGTGGAGTATAGCAGTCAACAAACCTAGTTGTGATCCTAGGCATGCAGGTGCAACCAAAGTTGGGAAGATGGCATCTGTCCATGGACTCTAAGTATATTCCTCTGCAACAGCACATGATGCAGGTGCCCCCAGAGACCTGACAGGGAGTCGAATCTCCTGGAACTGGAGTTAAGGATGACTGTGAGACACCTGTAGGTGTTAGGAATCAAACTTGGGTCCTCTGGAAGAATCATAGATTCCCTTGACCACCGAGCCATCTCTCCAGCCCTTTTTGCACTCCCTTGGTTCCAGTTAGCATGGCCTTGTGTCACCAGCATATCCTGTAATTGATGCTTACATACAGATCCTTGGTTGGAGTCAAGTTTCCTTTTGGCATACTGAAGCGGAGATAGAAACTCTTCATCGTCGGTGCTGCTGTGGCCTGTTGCCTCATTGAGAGAGGTGTGTAGTGCCTGGGTGTCTCCCTGTTAGCACCAGTTTCAAATGTCCACAGCCTTGTTACAAATGTTCCCATCACTCTTTTAGTTAATCATTTTAACGTTGATTGATTATTACTGCCTAAACACATTAGTCCTGGAGGGCTACAAAATGGGAACTTTTTCATTCCGTAATTCCTTTTTCTTACATACTTGGAAGTTTTTCTTACAGAGGAACTTTCCTTGGGCAAGGAATTGATCATCCTATGTGGTTTACAAGCAGGATAAATGCTTGATTCTTTGTACTCGCAGGCCTGATTTTCAAATCATGAACTGGTGCCTTACTAATCTCTGTGATGTCTGTTTGCATTTTCTTATAAAGAACTTATGGACAGGGGCTGGAGAGATGGCTCAGTGTTAAGAACACTGGCTGCTCTTGAAGAGGACCTGGGTTTGGTTCCCAGTATCCACTCACAACCACACATAACCCTAGTTCCAGAAGATCCAATGGCCTTTCCTAGCCTCTGCAGGCACTAGGCATGTAGCTAGTTACATACATATATGCAAGTAAAACACCTATACATGTAAAATAAAAATATTTTTAAAAAGGAACTTATGGATAGATGATATAATATTATGTTCTGGTCCTTTTGGCTAGTAGTCTTTCGATGCTCAGATCCTCTCATGTTGGAGCCCTTTAGAGTTGTTCCTTTGTCCCTTCGACATGGCCCTGCCCTGGCTCTGTCAGCAGCTTCCTCTCTGGCCCCTGGACTTCACAGGCTTTCCTTGGCCATCAGCTGCTCCTGGCTCCATAAAGAACCTTGTTTGCTTCCCTCAGAATCAGCTTTGAGGGTGTACAGTCTGGGTAGGGCTACTCATTGTAACTGGGGTTGTTACTTCTAGAAATTTTCAGAAATCTGGAAATTTCAGCTCAGAATCATTTCTAAAATAGAGAAAACCAGGAGTTCACATCAGCATTCCAACACAGATATAAAAGTCGCTTTCTTTTTAACCTTTCTGATATAAATTTTTAATTTTCCCCTCATAAGCTAAAATCCTGTCTATTAGTGGCATTATCATACTTGCATACTGTCCTTAGCATATACTTTAGAATCATAGTTTTTTGAAAATATAAATATTGCTGAAATCTATAAGGTATTTTGTATCCTTAGGACACAACACCCCTTGTGCATATTCGATCAAGTACCGAGTTTTAATATCACTTAAAATAACCCTTCACTTTGTATTTCTCTCACCATTATGATTCAGAGTTATGTCTGAATTTTCTCTGATCTGTTTTTAGGTGCTCTTTGGGCTTAGTACTTTAGGAATAATGTTGTATTTTCCTTTTGGTTTATCGATTCTAATTCTGCTGATTGTATAAGGGCATGCCTGTGATCCCCCAGCACTTGGGAGGCAGAGGCAGGAAGATTATGAATTCAAGGCCAGCCTGGAACACACAGTGAGACCCTGTTTCAAAAAAGCACAGAACAAAATAGCAAAACCTAGAACATAAAAAGAACTCTTTATTGGAGGGCTAAAGCATATAGAGAGCCATGTAAATCATAAACATGCTGCTTAATGAATTGCCACAGATTGAAAATCCAGGGAACTATCACTGGGTCAAGAACATTGTGTAGAACGTTGCCCATGTCCTTGAGACCCCGTGTCTGTCCTTCCCGTTATCTCTTTTTCCCAGAAGAAGTTAAGTCACTACTTCTAATGCTGTGATCATTTTGCCCATTTACCTAATATTAAACCTATGTGATCACTTTGCCTGCTTACCTAATAATTCTGTTTGGTTTCCTTTTTCCATATCATTTGTGAACTTGGTGCTTTATCACTGTGCACCTGAAGCTCATTTTCATCGAGTAGATATCTTATCAGTGGCAGATCCTAGTGGACTGTTGGAAGCCTCACAAGGCCTTGATTGATGCAGGCTTTCTTCCCGGTGTATGTAGGATAAAGCAAGGAGCAGCCCTGTCCAGGCTACATCTGCATTCTAACAGAGAGTAATCTAGAATGTGTGAAACGTAAACACCATTTGGTGAACTGGAGAGTTGGTGAAGTCACTTAAATTAGCTCGCCTTGGCAGTTTTTAGCAGGAACTCTAGCTTATGTTTTCATAATGCACTAACATCTCTTTGCTAAGATTTCTTTTATAATTTTCTCTCCATCATTTTTGCCTCCTGGCATTGATGCCCTGAAAGATTGTGTAAGCTGCGAGTTCTGTGACTCATGAAAGAGAAGCTCAGTGCTCTTTATTCAAATTAACACCTAGTAGTATAAAATCACATTAGATATTTAACAATTTATACATAATTTTTCATAATTGTGGATGCTGAATTTGACAGTCTGGCCTCTGGGGGCATGATTATATAATTTCTCAACTGTATCTGTTGCTGGGTGGGTATTTTGCGAGTAGGCAAAATCTCTAAAATTAACTCGCCCTGGCATTTTTAGAAGGAATTTTGTTTAGCTTATGTGTCATAATGCACCAAAGTCTCCTTGCTAATAGTCCTTTTATTGTCGTCTCTTCATCTGTTTTGCCTCTTGGCTTTTCTCTCCTTGTGTGTTCAGTCTGTTTGGATTGTAGGGTATTCCAGACTCTGGATTTATCTGTTTTTTCCTGGTATCATTAATCTTGTTGCTTTAGCCCCTAAATTTCCTATACTCTGCAATATGGGTCTAGGAGGGTTAAGGTTACATGCAGCCTGGCCTTTGTTTTGTGAGGATGCCACACGTGGTGCTGAGGCTTAGCATCTCAGTGCGCAGGGAGCCGGGAGCCCAGCCTTCCAGTCCTGTCCTTCCATCATTTGATTAAAGCTGCCCTTCCAGACAGTGCCAGCATGAGGAGACATCCTTTTCTCTTAGGTGCCACCTCACCTATCATGCCACACACACCAGACGACACTCTGAAGGTCCTGTGGGTTATGGATCCCCTGCATCGACCTTTTTCTGGATTGAAATACAGAGCTTTACTGCAGGAAGTGCTCATGATTGTATTAACCGCCAGGAATCGCAATGCATGTTTCTCTTCATTTTCAGTACATCACTGGTTCACTAAGTTCATTGTGCTATATGAAATGTTTTTATTGGCATTATTATTCTGAAATTAATTTAGTTTTGAAATTTTATTTGTGTTTTATGTACTGGTGGCTGAAATGGTTTTTGAATTTTTGCAAGTCTCATACAATTAATTTGATAGTAATTATTCCCTATCTGAACTTTCCTTTATTACCCCATTAAATTTATATTCTATTATATGTAATATATATTCTGTTACACACACACACACACGCATGCACACACACACACACTCTATAGGGTCTAATTTGTGTCCCCAAATGTCCTTCAGTATGAGTCCATCTACTGGAGCCTGGTTAACCTATCAAAAGTCACACTTGAAAGAGACTGAATCTCCCTGCCGCCCTCTAGCAACCATTGCTTGCCAATAGTTCCTCAGGCTGGGTTGAGGTTTCTTACCCTCTTACCCACTTCCCCACGTCTGTTGCTGGGATTTAGTCTGGCTTGAGCTTACGTGAGTCTCGTGCATGCTGTCACCAGTACTGTGAGTTCATATGAGTAACTGACCAGTTGTCAGGAAAACTGTTTCCTTGTGGTCATCTACCTTCTGTGTCTCTTACAATCTTTCTGCCCTCTCTTCCGCAATGACCCCTGAGACCTGGGAGGCAGAAGTTTGATATAGGGTCCTATTCAGAGGTATGCATTCTGCAGCACCTTATACTCTGCACTTTGGGCAGTTGTAGATTTCTGTGTTAATCACCATCTGCTGCATAAGGGTCATAAGTCACCATCTGCTGCTCTGGTGAGAGCTGAGAGATGCATTAATCACAGCAAGTCTGGGGTATTGCTCTGAGGCCGTACTATTTTTGTGTGGGATAATCACAGCTTGTGATTTGGTTGCCCAACAGAAGAATTGGGCTACAAACCAGATGGTTTAAGTTCAATCACCAGAACCCACATGACAGAAGGAAAGAATCACCTCCCATAGGTTGTCTACTGACTTGCACAGGTGTGCACATGTATGCACATACACAGGTATATAAAGACACAATAAAGAAATGTGTAAAAAAGAGTGAAGTCCCTAAAAATGACTGGCTTCCGAGCACAGACACCATCATGTGACCTCTTTCAGACCTTGCTTGATGGATGTGAAGTGGGTGGATGCCTGGTAACTTGAGGCATCTGGAACCTACATAGCTCTCTGAACATTATGTTTTTTGGATGCCAGGTGTAAGATGGATGAACCATAGAGACAATTGCTAAGGCTCTTCCTGTTTTGTCTGTTGACTTAGTGACTGTTGTTTTAAGTCAGGGTCTCATAGCACAGGCTGACCTTGAACTGATCTTGTAGCTGAGGTTGGCTTTGAGCTCTTGATCCTGTTTTATATGGTACTCCTCTGTCTGGACTCTTGCTGGGCACTAAGCTGCACAGTGCAATGACCTTATTCCCTCTGGTGTCCCTGGTAGCTTGAGCTCTTAGTCTTGATTTTGCATGGTCCTGCCTAATTTTCAGGTTGGAACCCTTTGGAGGAATTGGTGGTGTGCTTTGCACTTTGGGGGAATGTCTTCATTTCATGTACACATGTGGGCTTCGTTTTCTCTATAATTTTTCCATGTAGTAGTTATTATGATCTTGTAAATATACTAATTATGAAAAGTCTTCTAACTGTGGCAGTATATAGCTGTGTAAATATTCTGAAAATCTTCCCATAGCAAAGGCAGAAAAGATTCTTGGAAATGCAGTCTGTGAGAGAAAGACTCTAAAATGCACAGCCAAATACACAGGAAAGGGAAGAAAGTTCTCAACAAGCAAGAGAACAAATTCCAGCATGGTAAGACGTGATGGTGGCCTGGGATGGGCTGGGACAGTGGTTCTCATGGTTCCAGTTTTGAGGTTCATATATTCTGAGAAGTCAAGGCCTGAGATTCACCTGAGGCCATTAGTTCGAACTGAGACCCTTGATGTGGCTCAAACTCACCAGCCTTCGTTCCTGGCGCTGACTTATAGGCATGTGGTACTGCACCTGGCTGAGCTAAGACTCTTTCAGATGTCCCTTGAAGGCTCATGAGCTGAGCAGAAACTCAGCAGCTGGGGGTGGGGAGAGAGGAGTGCACTGGTAAACACCTTGGGCTTTCCATGGGAGTTCCAGAAGGTCTATGTATACCTTAGGGTGGAGAACTATGTCCCAGGACTGACAGCTGTCCCATGGGTCTGCAGGAGAATCAAGGGAAGTCTGACTCAAAAAGCCAACAGTACACTTACAGGATCAAGGTGGTGGCTGGTTACTTAACTGATCGTCAGACTAAAACTCGGTACTCTTTAGAAGATAAAATTATTTTTAAAAATTTATTTAAAAATTTTAACATATACATGTGTGTGTAGATGCCCCTGGAGGCCCAATGAGGGCTTTGGATGTCCTGAAACTGGACAGACTGGTTATTAGCCACCTGATGTGGGTCCTGGAAACTGAGCTGGGGCTCTTTGGGAAGAGAAGTTAAGGGCTCTTACTGGCTGAGCTATCTCTCCATCCCCAACCTTCTAAGAATTCTATCTACAAGGTCCAGAGGAGGAGCTGTTACCCTATGTACAACACAAGATTGTTAGGCTGGACACGTGGGGCCGAGTGTCCCCAGGAAAAGGAGCACATTTAGCTTTATCAACAGTACAACCTCTGCTGAAGGTGAAGAGACTGTCTGCTCTGAACGTGGAGGAAACACACGCTGTGCATTTGCTGAATGGCTCCTTTCTAGAATGCACAAAGAACTCCGAAAGCATGTTAGCAAGACTAAAAGTCCAGTTAAACAGTGAACAGAATACGTGGGAACTATCTCACCACAGAAGCTGCATGGATGGCTAGTAAGCACAGTGGAAGGACTTTGCGGTCTGAGCACTCCAGTTTCCCCTCCGCCAGCCCTCCCTCCCCTCCGCCAGCCCTCCCTCCCCTCCGCCAGCCCTCCCTCCCCTCCGCCAGCCCTCCCTCCCCTCCCCCAGCCCTCCCTCCCCTCCCCCCGCCCTCCCCCCCCTCCCCCCGCCCTCCCTCCCCCCCCCCCGCCCTCCCTCCCCTCCGCCCGCCCTCCCTCCCCTCCCCCAGCCCCCCGTCCCCTCCGCCAGCCCTCCCTCCCCTCCGCCAGCCCTCCCTCCCCTCCGCCACCCCCCCCTCCCCCCCGCCAGCCCTCCCTCCCCTCCGCCAGCCCTCCCTCCCCTCCGCCAGCCCCTCCAGCCCTCCGCCAGCCCCTCCAGCCCTCCGCCAGCCCCTCCAGCCCTCCGCCAGCCCCTCCAGCCCTCCCTCTCCCCTTCCTCCCCTCCTCCAGCCCTCCCTCCCCTCCTCCAGCCCTCCCTCCCCTCCTCCAGCCCTCCCTCCCCTCCTCCAGCCCTCCCTCCCCCTCCTCCAGCCCTCCCTCCCCCTCCTCCAGCCCTTCCCCCCTCCAGCCTCCTTCACCCCCCTCCAGCCCTCCCCCACTCTAGCCTTCTTTCCCCTCCTATCCTCCTCTCCTCTAGTGTACTCAGGCTCAAGATTCCATTTGCTGTTTGACAGGAAGGCGAGACAGGCTTGGGTTTCCAGAGGATAATCCGTCAAACCCTCAGGGACTACAGACCCTCCTTTGGATAGGGGACTAGCCAAACCCAGCCATGGTCAGGTCTGACTCACCATAGCACAGTGCGAGCTGAAGCACTGGCTGGGTGGTGCTGCCAGAAGGCCTTTGGTAAAGGAAGCTGCCTTGCCTGTGCGGGTGCTCTTCTCTCAAACCTGCATTATATGGGATTGTCTGGTCAATGGCAGCTTGCATCCAATTGGTCCTTTTTTGGGAAACACTTCTGGTCGGCTCTGATGATGAAGCCTCATTTCTACATCTCCCCCTCGTTGCTGTTGCTGTGGCCTCATGGAATGTTCTGTGGCCCCTGCCCTGTCATGCCCCTCAGTGTTGTGCAGGCTATGTGTTGAGTCTGTGCCAATCGAGTACACATCACATGCACTTGATCATTTCTACTTGACTTAAAACCATCAGCTCAATTTCAGTGAACTTGCCCTTGGATTTTTCTGTTAAAACATATACTTTTGTTTGTTTTCTGTTTAAAATGTTTGCAGTTTTCATTTGTTGGTTATACTACAACAAAGCTGGTAAGCAATAAAATTGGGGTAGAGTGGAACACAAAGCTGCTAAAGGCCAAAAGAAAAAGAAAAAAACTGAACATGAAATAAACAGGCATTTTAATTGCTGGCTAAAAGACCCAACAGTGTGAGCATGTTAGTTTCTGATACACTCATGTACAAGTGTTAATTTCAATACTGGTCAGAATTCTAATCTTCCTGTTACTTTTAGGGTGCTTCAAGAGACAGCTCTGTTGAAGGTAAGAAAGCAGGAGTCAACATCACTTCTTGTGTAGAATAAAGAGAAGCGTTCTGGGTCTGCAGCTATGCACAGACCTGATATGACATCAAAGTGCCTGTCATTGAGGGAAACCCCATCTTTGAGTCCCTTTTGTATCAAATCAAACATTTTACATTGAATAATTTTTTAAATTAAAAACATTTAGGGGCTGGAAAGATGGCTTAGTGGTTAAGAGCACTGGTTACTCTTGCAGAGTATTTTGTGTATGAGTGTTTTGCCTACATGTATGTAAGTGCACTCACTACCCACAGAGGTCAGAAGAAGGTGTTAGGTCCTCTGGAACTGAAGTTAAGGGTGGTCATTAGCCATCATGTGTGTGCTGGGAACTGAACTCCAGTCATCTGCAAGAACAGCCAGTGCTCTTATGTACAGAGCCCTCTCCAGCCTCAAAGTTTTGTTTATTTTGTTTTATGTGTATGAGTGTTTTGCTGTATGTACCATATGTGTGCAGTGCCTACAGAAGCCAGAAGAGAGTGTCAGGTCCCTTGGAACTGGAATTTTGGATGGTTGTTAGTCACCATGTGGGTGCTGGGAACCGAACTCCAATCCTCTGCAAGAGCAGCCAGTGCTCTTAAGTGCGGAGCCATCTTTCCAGCCCATGATGGAACAAAAGGCACACTCTCTCATTATGATAGTATTCATCTGATTTTTTACCTGACGTCTCGTAGAACTGTTTTTAGCTTCTGCATTTGTTGCTCTGACCTAACCTGCTGTTCATTTCCCCTGGGCTCGGAGTGTACCCCAGCCATGCTTTTAGAGCAGGAGAGGACCTATGAGCCTGTGTGCAGACTGATGATGACACAGCTGCCCTCAGGAGTACAGTGAGCCCACATTCGATTTTCTGTCGGACGAGACATGTGGAAAGTGACTTCAGGGTGGAAAGAATTGCCCCAAACACAACTAATCGGAGCAGATCCCTGAAGCAGAAAAACGCAATTTAAAATGAGCCTCCTTTGTATTTCCACTGTTTGAGGAAGGGTTGGAGGTGACAAGTGAGTGGCACTGATGATATCGAGCAAGCTCGGACCTGTGACATTGGTGTTAGGATGTTTGTGCTGCCATTTCTACATTATTACAGCATCCAGAGGGCCCAGCTTGAACAACAGAACAGAGGTAGCTTGGCTCCATCAGAAAATGTTTCTGTGGTAAGCATAGCATAGGGGTACTTTGTTCCATGTGTTAAAATTGTATCATTAGGGCCAGCGAGATGGCTTGCTGGTAAAGGAGCTTGTTACCAGTGCTGAGGACCTGAGTTCAATCCCTGAGACCTACATGGTGGAAGGAGAGAATTGACTCCTGCAGGTTGTCCTCTGGCCTCTACATGCTTGCTGTGGCACATGTACTCCTGAAAATAAATGTAAAAATAATGAAGTGAATGTGTCATCCACACCCCATTGTCTCTGGCTCTGTTTCCTCTCCTGGGAATGGTTTTTCCCTTTCAGATTCTGTGTGTGCTGGTTAGAGAGCAACAGGGAGGGTAGAAAGTGCTTCTGTCTCTTTCCCGTGTAGCCACGGGGAGTCCTTTCCACAGGGTCCTGCACTGGAATAAAGTAGCTGATTTAAACAGCAGTGCTGTTGCTGTGGAAACAGGCTGCATGCTGGGGAGGCCTCTGCAGACTGGCGGGCTGTCTGTACACTCCGTCACTTAGCCGTGCCATAGTGGGCGTAAGGCTCAATGCCCCTCAAGAAGCGGGGTCAAAGCCAGTCTGCTTCTGTGGACATGACATGGATACATAATCTTTGGTGATTCCAACATGTTTTTTGGAGATTTATATTTTATTTGTGTGTTTTGCCTGCATGTATATAAATGTGTATACCTGGTGTCTGTAGAGCCCAGAAGAGGGTGTCAGATTCTTGGAACTGAACTTAAGGACAGGTTTTAACTACCATGTGGGTGCTGGGAACTGAACCTTGGTCCTCTGGGAGAGCAGTCGGTGTTAACTGCTGAGTCATCTTCCCAGCCCTGAAACGTAATCTTTAAAAACTTTAAAAATAGTTTTATGTATGTATGTATGTGGATGCGGAGGTGGAGGTCAGAAGACACCTTGTGGGAGTTGGTTCTTTCTTTCCTAGGGGCCAAACTCAGGTCATCAAACTCGGCAGCAAGTGCTTTTACCCACTGATCCTTCTCATTGGTGCTTTTTTAAACTTGAGTAAAACTGAAAAAATTAGTATGATAAAAACATTGATTTGGGAAGTCTTGAAGGAGTATTATTACAGATGAAGCTGTCGTTTCATCAGTAAGGTGATGTGCATGGAATGAGGGTTCCTTCTGTGGCATAAGAAAGGGTGAACGTAGGTTCATGCAGACACTGCTCACCCTTCCAGATGTGTCTATGAGCTGACGGGGCCTTGAGAAAGGGAGCCTTGGCAGATGGGGACATGTCAATCACAGCCTTCTGCAGACAGGTCAGATGAGACTGTTCAGCAGTGGTGACTGTAGGAGTGCTTTATAGGGGATAGTACACTCAACCAGGCTGCTAATGATGATGAACTTGTTCTTGCTTCTTGGCCCTTGGGTGATATGTATGTAGGTAGTTTTGGGACCCCAAGGCAGCTGTTTGGATGATGGGACTGGCCCAAGCTTGGGGAGCAGGCATGTCTGCTCCGTATCTGGAATAGGGATCTAACCCCTAGAGGACACAGCACTGCCCCCTCCTAGATTCGAGGGCTCTGGTACATTAGCCCACCACCTGCTGGCCAGTGGTAGCCACTGCAGAACTCAGCCTGGCTTCAGTTCTCTGGGTGACTCTCCGCAGTGGCAGTAACTGGGTCACCTTGGTGAGCGACCCTTCTACTGATCGCAGGTGCAGCTTCTTGCCTCGTCTGTTTGCTGTTCTTGTTCAAGGGCTGTTGAGTCAGCCCTGGTACCTGGTGAAGGATATTGACAGATCTGCTCTTCCAACTGGCCATTTCTGCCCTCTGGTGACCACTTATGTGAATTACCAAAGTCTTTAATTTGCTCTCTATAGTCCATTCACTTATTTACTTAAATATATTCAAAAACAGTTTTGTTCTAGATTTCTGACCTAGTGGCCAACCTATAAGCTACTGCCACTAAGCTGGTATGGCTCCATTCCTTAGTCCATTTCTCTCTACGGTAAATCTAGATTTGTCTCAAAGTTAGGTACAGGCTTTCCTTGCCCCTATGAAGGGACTGCAGACACGTGACCTTCTACTCTCTGCCAATGGCAGCATACCCTGAAGATCTGTGACCAGTCCAGTGGCTTTTCCTGAGAGGGAAGCGCTATAGAGTCTGTGCAGTCGTGAGTGTGGGGAAGGGAGAGAAGAGGCAGCCGAACCATAGGAGCAGATGCCATCAGAGTCTTAGCCGTCCACACAGACCTTGAAGAATTTTCTTGGCTTGATTTTTTTAATACAATTTATCCCTGAAAAACTTACTATTTGTGGGGGGTGCTAAGATCCACTCAGCTCCTGTGCATGCTACTCAAGCACTCTGCCTGGGAGCTGTGTCCTCACCCTCATCCACAGTGTTTCGATTTTACAATGAAGCGTTACCTCCTGTACCATCCCCTGTTACAGTAGCATCCAGTACAGGGTGGGTAGATGGGCAGGGCCTCTGCTGAGCTCCCACAGAACCCTGTTGTCCATGAGAGGTTCCAGGGGCACTGGTTCCCTGTATCTTGGGGCCTGACTGGCAGAGCAGCCTGTACTCAGCTGGGGCTGTTGCAGAACCCTCTCTAGGTTCACTCTCTGTGTCTCCCACCGTGTGATCAAGATGATCAGGGGCCTCCGGGGAGGTGCAGCAGGGGTCCTGACAGGCGGCCATGAAGGTCACTGTCGGTGCTTGCCACTGTCGTCTCTGACCATACAGGCTGCCCCTCAGAGCTCTTCAGACATGCTGGTCTCCCCCGCCCCCAGGGCATGTATCCAGGCCCACTTCTGCAGGGTGGTTGGGATGGTTACAGGGAGGCTGTGCTCTGGTGTCATCCTAACATTCTTCAGGGGCCCACTGAGCCCCGCCATGATGACACCCATCTCTGGCTGTGGCATCTCATGTGTTCGGCTGTAAGATGCACCTGATAGGACACTGAAGCTGTGGCCTGGCTGTCTGCGGTTTTGTGTATTTTCAGTGATTCCCACGTGCGTTAAGATGAAAGAAAAGCCTGGCAGGTGGAGACTTGGGGAATCCAAGTACTCTGACCCTAGGCACTGGAAACCATGCTCAGCTGGCCAGCCTGGACTCCCAGGTGCCTTAGGCAGTCCCTGATGTGGCAGGAGAGGTGTTGTGAGTGTGGGCTGTGCACTGGCTGCTGAGGCCCGTCTTGATTCTCCTGGGAAATTCTCCCACTGCTCACTTAACACCACGGGCGCAGCGTGTCTTGCTGTCCTCTCCTTCCGGCTGCCACAGTTCTTATTCATACATCCTTAGGTTCTTGTCTTAATGTGAATGATCTGTTTGGTAACAACTCTTAGGCAGGGCCTGGGGTTTGCCTCTTGTTCCTGTTCAAAAGGTCGTTCCAAGGTCACCAAGATTCCCCATCTGTTCCCCTGAAAATCTCCTGAGTGCTTGCCTGAGCGCTCTGTTTTCCTATCCCATTTTGATCTTTGAAATTTCTTAATATTTTTGGCAATTCAGTTATGAGTATCAACTTTAATATTAAAAAAATTTCAGCAGGAGAATATTTAGCTTGTCTTGCCTGCCATCCACCAGAAGTAGGCAAAGGAATTTTAATACAGCAAATTTCTTAACTTAAACTACTTTGCAAGGTTTAACACTATACCTTATTTTAAAAAATAATTTTTATTACATTATTTTACTGTGTTATGTATTAAAAGATCTCAGATGTAGTTTCAAAGGGACTCTGAGGTGGATTATTGGGAATAAGAAATTATGAGTTTTTAATGCCATGTACAGACAGAAGTATGGTGGGGCTCTGAAGAGAGGAAATCAAGGCCCGCTTTACAGAAGTGGGGTCTGACATACATTTCTGAGGATGGGGGAGGCTCCACAGCACAGGCTGCAGCCAGGCCCTCTGGCTCCCAGGTAGGAGGTAGGGAAGGGTTAGGAAGCAGGATATGTGCCCTCACACTCCCTTTGATATAAGATCTCTTCCCCAGGTGAGAGACCCTGGCACCCTTATGTCTGTTAACCAGAGACCCTTACACGATGTCTCAGTGGGTGCCTATGTGTACCTGTGAGGAGGAGCTGCTGAGGGTACTGTGGCCTGAGCAGCAGCTAGATTCTGACATTACATCCTTACTTGTATGTGCATGAGCACCCGTGGCAGGACACGCATGTTGAGGTCAGAAGACAACTTGGAAGAGTCAGTTTTCTCTTTCTACCTCATGGGACCTGAGGATCAACCTTAGGCTATCCAGCTTGGTGGCAAACATTTTTACCTGCTGGGCCATCTTACTGGCCCAGTACGAAGTGTTTTCGTCTCTGTTTTTTAAAAAAATATATTTACTTTATTTTGTGAATATGAGTGCTTTGCCTGCATGTATATACATGCACCACATGAGTGCAGTACCTGCAGAAGCCAAAAGAGGGCATTAGATCCCTTGGAACTGAAGTTACAGGTGGTTCTTAGCTACCACATGGGTCCTGGGGACAGAAGCCAAGTCTTCTGCAGGAGAAGTAAGTATTCTTAACTGCTGAGCCATCTCTCCAGCCTAGTATGTAGTTTTTTAATGAATACTTTTTTGAGCAGCTTTAGGTTCATGGTGAAATGAGATGTGCAGAGCCATGCTGTACCCTCCTGTTTCCACGCAGTGTCCAGCCCCTATCTCTCAACATCTTGCACCAGAGTGGACTGTGTATTACCAGACCAGTGAGTCTGCTTTGATGTTGACACCCAGTGCTCAGGGTTTGCAGGATGGTTCACCCTTAGTGTTTACATTGCTATGGTTTGAATATGTCTCCCTTCCTGCAAGCAGAAACTTAGTCCCCAGTACATCAGTGGAGAGGCAGAGCTAGTGGGAGGGGGATGGTGTTACTGACAGCATGGGCTGGTTACTCGGGGTGTGCTTGATGTCCCCCCTCTTTCACTAGTCTTTGATCTCTTGTTTTTCACCATGGGATGATGCAGCACAGAACCCTCAGCAACCTAAACCCCCCTGGTTTGACCTTCCCATGCTCTAGAACTGTATGAAATAAAGTCTCTGTGAATCATCCACTCTGGTATTCCGTCACAGCACAACACAGCCTGAAACAGTTACTCTTTGCTTTAGACAAGCATTAGACAACATGTGTCCACCATGTGAAATCATGTAGAGATTTTACTACCTAAGCACCCCTCTAAGCTTTGCTTGTTAACAGTCTCTCTCCTAAGGCCGCAGCCACTGCAGATGCCCACAAAACCTGCATGGTGTTGCCTTTTCCCAAACCTGAGATTCAGTGCCTTTTAATGTGCTGCTTTTAGAATGATGCTGCTGTGCAACCTTGTTGTCAGATCTGTGACATGAATTATGTAGCTGCATGCTCTCACATGTGTGGGCAACTGTATGTGCATGTGTACAGGTATGCATGTTGAGACCAGAAGTTGACATCTTGTGTCTTCCTCAATCTCTCTCTACCTTATGTTGAAGCAGGGTCTTGCACTTGAACCCGGAACTTGCCAGTTTGGCTAGTCCAGCTATCAGCTTGCTCCGGGATTCTATGTCTCTGTCGAGCTCTGGGATTACAGGTGGGCCGTCATGCCCAGTAGTGCTTATGTGGATGCTAGGGGGATTTTCAGGAACAGTATGAGAACATGGGTTAGAAGAACCCACTCTATTTTATCCTTTTCATTCTGTTTTGTGTTGGCATTTTTCAAACACGATTGTACCTAGGTCATCAACAACATTTTTTCTTGGTTGTTTTTCGTTTATGTGTTCTGTCCATTTTTTCTTATATTTTTCCTTATTTAATGTTCTTATTTCTTTAAAATTTAAAGATAACTGAGATACCAATAAGCCAGCATTGCCATTATCTGTTGGGTCCTGATGAATGCAACACAAGTTAACTTGCTTTGTGGAGAGAGGCGAAGTCGCAAGGGCTTTGCTGAGATGAATGAGGTGACCTGTGTCTGTTTATGAGACTCGGAGCTTCAGAGTTGTTTCTGTCGTACTGCAGGCAGCCCAGACAGCTTTATTGCTTTGAGGGTCTGCAGCATTAAAGTGTTTTGAATTCCCAATGATGCTCACCAACACAAAACACCAGTGGATTATGAAATGGAGAAATGCTATAAATCCTAGCAACTAGCTTTGGGAACAGAAAACCAGACCTGGGATTTGAATGTAGGATGAGGCTGACTTTGTGAAAATTAAACCTGTTTACTTCAGGCTCAGTGGAGATTTGTACACAGTTGTCGAAATTCTGCGGAGATATTGGCATCCTTTGGATCTCCCACTGGTAATGCCTTGGTACATGGACCTGGAGAACATGAAGAAGTGCAGTCTCTGCACTGTGAAGATTGTCCAGGTCCTTATGGACCTTATGGACCCCAATGCCCCCTGCTGCATGTGCATGCCCTTGCATCCCACAGTCACCAAACTCTTACCCACTTCCATTTCTGTCATTTTGAGAATACCACATGGAGTCATGACTTGTAACATTTGGGTGTTGACTTTTTGTATGCAGTGTAGTTTCCTGCAGATTCATCTCTGTGGTTGCATCAATTAGGAAATTGTGTGTGTGTGTGTGTGTGTGTGTGTGTGTCTTCTGAGGCAGTTTCCATGGCATTGATTGTATGACAGTGTGTACAGTAACCCTTTGACAGACATCTGGGTTATTTCCAATTTGATCATTGCAAATGAAACTGCTAGAGCTGGGCGTGATGGCACAAGCCTTTAATCCCAGCACTCCGGAGGCAGAGGCAGGCGGATCCTTGTGAGTTTAAGACCAGCCTGGTTTACATACGGGAGTCCCAGGCCTGCTAGGACTACAGGTTCTCATGTGCACATAAGCCTTTCTTTAAGGATTAGTGCTCAGGAGAGCAGGTGCTGAGTTTTTAAATTTCCTTTGAGTATTTTATTCATCTTTGTAGCTGGAAACCACACCCACCATCTAATACATAGCGCAGGTTGCCTTCAACTCATGATGGTTCTGTGTCTGCCTCCCGAGTGTTATGGTTACAGCTGTGTCCCACTGTTTGTGACTCTTTATTTTATTTTTAGTTTTTGGCAGAAACAGCCAAGCTGTTTCCAGAATGGCTGTACTGTCTCACGTCCCTCCTGACCAGGGGTGAGTGATTGGTTCAGCTTTTGGTGTTCTGCTTTTATCTGTGCCATTCTGAGAGGTATGCAGCAGTATTTCCTTTTGGACTGTATCAGTTACTTTTCTGTTGCTATGACAAAACACTTTGACCAAAGAAACTTATATAAGGAAGAGTTTGTTGGGCTTACAATTCCAGAGAGATGAGAGTCCATCATAGTGGGAGGAATGGCAAGGCAGCCAGAGCAGAAAGCTGAGCACTCCCGTCTTCAAGCAGGCACAGGAAGGGGAGAGAAACTCGAAGTGGGAAAACTACATACTATCAAGCCAACACCCAGTGACATGCTTCCTCCAGCAGGTAGCACTTCCTAAAACCTAACAAAACAGTGCAAGCAGCTGGCACTAAAGTGTTCAAATACTTGGAGTCTTTGGGGGACATTTCTAATTCAAACCACCACATGGACTGAAACTTGTATTTCCCTGATTTCTGGTGATGCTGGTCAGCTTTCTACGTGCTTATCTGACAGCTGTCTGTCCTCTTCAGTGCAGTCTCTCTGAACCCTTTTTGTCAGATCAACCTTTTACCTAGCTTTGGACCTTGAAAACTTTCATATTTTTTCCTGAAGTTTTATAGTTATATGGTTTATATTTAAGCCCACGGTCTGTTCGGAGTTAACTGTTTGTATAGAGCCTTAGACTGAGGCCACAATACACTTTGTGTTTTCATTAATGGCTTTTGGATTTTCCAGGGCCGTTTATTGAAAAGGTTAACTTTATAACACTGTATCACCTTTGCAGCCTTGTCAGATGGGTGGCTGTGCTCTGATGGTGTTGTTACTGGATTCCCTTTTTGTCTTGCCTGTGATCATAGTAGATCTCTCCATTTAGTTAAATTTTCTTTTGTTTCTTGAAGTGACATTGTGTAGTCTCACATATAACCCTATAATGCTTTATTAGATTTACACCTACACATATTTTTGGTGATTATAATATCATTGTATTTTATATTTCAATTTTTATGTTTATTACTAATACATAGGAATAGCTTTAAAAAATGTTAATAATGTTTTCTGTGCCCTTGCTGAACTCACTAGTTCTGGAAGTTTATGAACGTGTGTATGTGTGTATACGTATGTGTGTGTGTGTGTGTGTGTGCGCGCGCGCGTGTGTAGATTCCATTAGACAATAGGTAGTCATGGAATTTGCAAATAATCACCTGTTTCTAATTTAGAAGATTGAGATAATTTCTGTGAATGTATATGTGTATGGGTGTTTTTGGTTTTATTTTACTTTTTTTGTGGTTTTTGCACCGGGTCTCACATAGCCCAGGCTGTCATCCAACCTACTTTGTAGCCAAGGATGGCCAGGAACTCCTAATCCTCTTGCTTCTACCTCCCAGGTGCTCAGTTTATGAGGCTTATACTCCCAGGCCTGGATGATCTGTCTTTCTAAGCCTGAGAAATAGGTGTTGATGTCCACAACTGTAATTGGGGACTTATTTCTTTCTTTTGTGAATTCTAGTGCTTTGTGTGTTATGTGGTTTGCAGTCCTCTTAGCTGAGCTGATATGGAACACATTTAGGATTGGAGTGAGATATGTGTATGCATGCATACATATATACGTATATATGTATGTATGCATGCATACATATATACGTATATATGTATGTGTTTGGTGAATTGGCTTTTTTGCTATTATGAAGTTTCTCTTGGTCTCTGACATGTTATTTCTGTTCCAAAGTCTACTGCTGTTAATATAGCTATTGATGCCTTCTGTTTATGGTTGCTGCTGGTAAATCTTTTTACATCTTTCATTTTCAGTGTACTAGAATCACTATACTGTTAGAGTTTCTTGTAGACAGCTTACAGTTGGGTCATAGTTTGCTATTATTCTACTCTGTCCATCTCTGTCCTTTAATTGCTATATTTATAGCATTTACATTTAATGTAATTATTAAATTATTTGATCTCATAGTTGACATTTGATTTTTGTTTTCTGTCTGACCGTCCTTTCATTTTTGCTGCCTTCCTAAAGATTGCTCAACATTTGTTACAATTCTATTGTTTTGGTGTTGTTGAATGCTTCTGTTTGTATAGATTTTATTTTCAAAGTTGCTGTTAAGTTTATATACCAATATAACATGGTTGTTTTTTTGCTTTTGGACACAGGGTCTCCCTATAGCCCTAGCTAGCCTGGAACTTGCTATATAGACCAGGCTGCCCTTGGTCTCACAGAGATCTGCCTGCCCCTGCCTCCTGACTTATGGTATTAAATGCATGCACCACAACACCCATGCCTCTAGCATAACATTTTTTTGTATAATTGTCTAAAATATATTATTTCAATACATTAGAGCCAAATTGTAATTTGGGTATAATTTTTAAGTTTTTGTTTCAACCATCAAATGTAATTCAGGAAACTTAATAGAAGGAAGACCTATGCATTTCACCCGCTCTTTTTTCCCTCTATTTTCTGACATTTGTCTGGATACTCAAGCTTCTTTCTTTCATCCTATGCTTTCTCTTTAGAATATATGTTTGCAGTCTTCTAGGGTAATGTGTTAGTGACCAATTTGCTGTTCTGTACAGAACACATTTCTGAACACTGGCAGTTTCAAGTGATTGAGTCTGTGTGTACCTGGTGATCAGTAAAAGAATAAGGAACGGGACAATTGAGGAGTGACTTCCTACAGGGCAGACACAGTAATGACATGATTCCTGTCTTTTCAACAAGCACTTTGGATATGGATTACACATGTGGCACATCCACCAAATGAAATAAAAGAATCACCTTTTGATACATGCAAAAATATGGGCAAATCTCAAATGCATTATGCTGAATGCAAGAGGCCAGAAAAAGAAGACAGCGTATGACCATAGTTATATATACAATAGAGAATACACACTAGTGACAGAAAGTAGGCTTCTGAGGTTACAACGGGACCTTTAATGAAACACTGGGGACTATAGCCATCTTGATTATAGTGATGATTTTTCTGTCACACATATTCCCAATGTATCTCAATGCAGACTTTCAATACACACAGGGACTGGTGAGATGGCTCAGTGTGTCAAAGTGCTTGATGATCTCAGTTTCATCCCTGGATGCCATTGTGGAAGGACAGAACTGACTCCCAAAGTAGTCCTCTGGCCTCTGCATGTGTCTCATATCATGACTATATTCACCCACATATATGCACAACAATAATAAAATAAAAGCACATACTGTATATTGATTATATTTAACATAGCTGTTTAAAGATGTCTTGTTAATGTGTTCCCACAATGCATGTCTGTCACACAGCCTCCCCATGTGTGTCTCTGTCTCTTCTGTACTCGATTACAGAATGAGGCCACTGAATGTGTGCTGGGATGTCGTAGTGGTAAATTGAGAGTTTTGCGATAGCTGCCCATGTCTGACTGTCTGGTGTGCTCGTCTGCTGTTGGCTGTGTCTGACATGTCCTGGCTGACAAGTGTTAATCCTTTGTAAAATGTGACTTCTCCTTTTCAGTTTTCCAACTGATGTCTTCCAGTATAAAGCCAGCTCTTACCTGAGACCACACTTGGGAGTCGCTTTACATGCATCTCTCCTCAGTGTGAAAACATTCTAGATGTGCCTCTCTGAAACCATTCTGTTCTCATTCATCTGATCAACTGTGTTTTTGGTGTATGAATTCAGTATGCAGCTGACTTTTCTCAGCATGATGCCTTGGTTGGGCTGCTGTATTTCCAAGTGGGTTATTCTGAACTTGGCTGTAACATTCCCACTCTTGAGGGAATCATGTAAAAATCTCACTGGAAGAATGGTCCACACTGTCCTACTGAAACAGGCCAGGAACATGGGGTCGTAAAATCTGTGCAGATTCTGCTTGTCCTTGTGAGCTGGAAATCTTAAAAAAATTTTAGTATTTTTATTTTAGTGTATATATGTGTATTTATGAGTGCGTGTCACGTGAGTGCAATGTCTGTCATATCCCTTGGAACTGGAGTATAATGGTTGTTAGCTGCCATGTGGGTCCTAGGAATCAAACCTGGGTCCTCTGCAAGATCAGCTGGTGCTCTTAACCACTGAGCCATCTCTTCAGTCTCTTTTTTGGTCTTTTAGAGACAGGGTCTCTCTGTAGCCCCAGCTGATCTGGAACTAGCTATGTAGACCAGGCTGGACTTCACAGAGATCTGCCTCCATCTGCCTCCCAAATGCTGGGATTAAAGGTGTTTCCTCCCCATCCCCAGATCCACAAGATATATTTTTATATATTAATTTTGGAAAGTAACTATAGTTTTCTCTAGGATAAATTCCATTTTTGAAAATAACTTGCAAATACTCCTTGAAAACGGAAGGTGAATTTTGCAGTGTGTCTGTATGGGAGTGTACAGTTAAAGCACTAAGAGGCACACCTGAAATAAAACGTTTTATTTTCCTCTTTTCAGGCAATCACTCTCTTAACTGAATTAATCAGGGAGAACTTCAGGAACAGCAAATTAAAGCAGTGCCTTTTACCAACCCTGGGGGAGCTGATCTATCTTGTAGCCACCCAGGTAAGACTGTCTGCTGAACTCTGCCATGTGATGGGTTTGAGGTATTGTGCCTGACATGCGCTAATCTCCCTTAAAAGCTCCCTGACTTCTCCCCTTAGAGCATGCCTGAGGAACTCAGGAGAAATTTTACCTTTGGGAAACAGAGCTTCCCGAGTCCTTGTGTCTCTCTTCATCTCACTCTGGCTGCCTCCTTCCGTGCCTCCCAGTGCTCATGTTCCTGTTAGGTAGGAGATTCTCAGCCACATTTGAAAACACAGGGACTGATGTCCACAAAGACTAGGCTGTTACCATCTCTGAGTTCTCGAGGCAAGAGACACTTGCTCCTACTCCTTGCTCCTACTGTGAGATCTCTATATCAGTTTAAATGAAACAACACTTAGTGCAAATGGGGCTTTTAATGTGACCTTGGGAATTTTTTGCTGCTGTTGTTGTTTTGAGACAGGGTCTCTCTGTAGTCCCAGCTGACCTAGAACTTACTATGTAGACCAGGCTGGCCTGGATTTTGCAGAGATCCACCTGCCTCTGCCTCCTGAGTGCTGGGATTAAAGGCATGTGCCACTGTACCCTGCAACCTTGGAAATTTATGAGGGCAGAATATTGAATTCCACAGGAGAACACTTAATGTCTCACTAATGTTTTTAGAAGCATTACTGAATGACTATTGACAGATAGTGAGTGGTCATATACTTTTGAGAACTTTAAATAGATCCTGATAGGTTTCAAATTTAAAAGGACATTTTTTCATTATATTTTAAAAGTTTTGTTTCTTAAAGTTGCTCCAATGTAAAGCCTGATAGTTCTTAGTATCTAATTAAAACAACCTTCCGAATAACCCATACCTTAAGACTTCTACTACAGTTGTTATAAAAATCATATCAGCATTTGAAATAATTGAGCTCTGTGAATGGTGCCATAAACATACACATTTTATATGATTTGTCAGTTAAGATAAATTTAGATCTTTAATAAAAAATGAAATAAGAAGGGAAAAAAGTTCTCTGTACACTGAGGTCTGGTCTTCTGTTTCTGGCTCATAACTCTGAAATGTTACTAGGGAACCAAGAGGATAGGACTTTGTGTGCCTGAGACAGCATGTGCTCAGAATCCACAGAGATGTCAGGTGGCTGTGGCAGCCACCTGGAATCCCAGCACTGGGGAGACATGGGATCCCTGGGGCAAGTTGGCTTCGCTAGACTAGTCAAATCAGAGAGTCCAGGATCCAAGTAAGAGACCTCACTTCAATACATAAGGTGGAGGATCATTAAGGAAGACAGCTGAGTTCAACCTCTGGCCTCCACTCACAAACATACACACCTACACATGTGTGAATACACACCACACAGGCACATATGTGAGCACACACATATGCCTATACAGACACATACACACAGACCAACACATACTCATGTGAACACGCACATATACACCAATACACTACACACATACACCATACAAGCAAAACATAACTGGTGAGTCCACAGTGGCCATTTTATGTATCTTCCTCTAGTATTTAGACAGAAAGAAGTCAGTGGAGAGCAAGACTGCGGCAGGGGACACAGGGAACAGGCCTGCTTTTTACCTTTGGACAGGGTAGGGTCCACACAGCCCACGTGTGCTTGGAGCTTTCTGTATAGCTGAGGGTGACCTCAAACTTCTGAGCCTCCAGAGAAGACATGCTTTCTGAGTGGGGGGCAGTGAGCCTACTGACATGGACACAGAAGATCCCGTGGAGGAGACATTGTATACTTCAGAGGGATAAAAAGAGAGGCCAGAGTGAAGAAGGTGGTCTGGGCTTGGGACCCTGAGCCCAAGTGGGAGGAGTTGGAGAGGCTGGCCTGTGAGGACACTGGGCATTGGGAGCTGGTCCTGTGTGTGGCAGATGCAGAGGTGCACATGGCAGTTCTTGTCCTTCTCAGAGAGGAAAGTGCATGACGTGGCCGAAGGGTCACAGAGTAGATGTGATCATTTTGACACAGTTGCTAAGAGAAGCAATGAGCTTGGAGTCATGTGCAAGGTCCCCAGCGGTGTTGCTCACATGTTACTCGAGGACTCTGTGCTCTGTGGCTTCCCTAGGAGCCCAGTTGCCTGAGCTCAGGGCTGGAGAAAGCAAGCGGCTGTCCGATACAGGGTTGAGCTCCCTGCAAGAGCGAAAGGATGGCCAGAGGCAGAAGTGGGTGAGGTGGGTGAGTGGCAGGCCAAGGAATGGCTGGGAAGGGATGGGGAGAGCCACAGGCACTGTGGTCACTGGTCTGTGGGTTCTTCCAGCACATTGCTTATCCTTTCTCTGCTTTCCACCATTACTTGTCTCTGTAACTACTGTACTGTGGCGAGTTGCCCAGCCTAGTCTATTGGGCTTTGGGAGCCTGACCTTTGTTTTGGACACATCCGTAACAGTTGAGTGTTCTGTGCTGTCAGATGCTCAAATAGCACAGGACTGGTTGGGTGGGATATCAGTGTTGTCACTTCCAGCTATCCACAGAAGGGCTTCTCCATCATTCAGACCATGCCCTCAATTCTCAGTTCTTTCTACAGAGCTTCCATACAGTGCTTTCTGTGCACTGTATATAAGACAAGAGGTAGAACTACCTTGTGAGTACATGGCAGAGAAAGACCACAGGTCTGATCTGGTCAGGTAGCAAGTGGTGATTTAAACAGAATGTGAAGTTTCAGAGTCCCGTGTTGGGATCTTTCCCTCAAGCAGGTGACTAGTCTTTGTGCCTCCAGCTTGACTGTCTCCCTTTCCCTTAATTTTAGGAAGAAAAAAAACAACACCCCAGAGAATGCTGGGCTGTTCCCTTGGCTGTGTACACCGTGCTAATGAGGTGCCTTCGGGAAGGGGTAAGGCATCTTTGTTGTCCTCTGTATACCCAGCAATTACAATTACCCTCAGGCTCTGTGCAGCAGCATAGCCTGCAGCAGTATAAGCCTTGTCAACCAAGCATTGCTCTTGAATTTAAATAATCCCGACAAGCCGTGAAGCAAATGACCTACAGGGAGGAGAGTGGAAATGAGCTGGGTCCTCATCTAAGTGCCCCTTTTCAAAGATGATAGGAAATGTGTACAATGTGGTCTGGCTGAGGTTTAAAGCTGCTATCCCCCTACCCCCAAGTTACCACAGTTTAGCAAGCAGGGTGTATGTAGGGGAATCTGACATGCGTGCCACCGGATGGGCTTTCAGCCTAACATCCTGAGCTGACACAGCACTGCCCCCGCACCTGCTGACTTTAGTGTTAAGTAGTGTTTGCTATGTGATGCGAATTTGCATCTCATTTTTTATGTTATGGTTGATGGGGAAGTAGCCAGCTAGTTACCTCTCCATCTCAAATTCACATAGCTCATTGCACAGAGCAGTTACCAGCCTGAGAGGCTAGCATTCTCTGTTTGCCTGATGCTGTTTGACATGGTTTCACCCAAGGCAAAGCCATGGGCTAAAAAACGTTCCTGAAGGAATGATAAAGATATGTCAGGATAAAATCTTCCTTTCCATGTCACATGGTAATGGAATGAAGTTCCAGCAGCGGAGAAGACCACTGAGGTGCTCCACAGTGGTGCACCTACATAGTGGTGTGCGCGCGTCCGAGCCTGAAGGTCCTGTCAGGATGGATGGTGTATATGACCGTGGGGTCTCAGAGCTGCAGTTAGAAACCCATGACTTGCTGTTTAAGGCCTCAGGCTGGGACACCTGGGGGACACAGGTGAAAGTGACGTTTCTGTTGACACCAGCTTTGCCTCTCAGAGGGGAGAAGTAAGTGTAGAAACTCAGGACCAACGAGTCTTCTGAGGACCCCTTTACCAGTGTGCAGGAAAGGCTCAGACTTCCTCTAATTTTTTATTCTGTTTAAATATTTGGATTATTATTTTTATTTTATGTGTATGAGTATATTGCCTGCAGGTATGTAAGTGTACCTGTGTTGTACAGTACCTACAGAGGTCAGAAAAGGGCATCAGGTCCCCTGGAACTGGAGTTACAGACTTTCAGCTCCATGTGGGTGCTGGGAACCAAACCCAGATCCTCTGCAAGAACAGCCAGTGATCTTAACCACTGAGCCATCTCTCCAGCTCCTCTTTCATGTTTTAAATGAGGCATTTTGTGATTTATTTCTTTTCCCATTTGCATTTTGATGTTTTTCCTTTAAAGTATTTTTAAATAGCATATATATTGTATATGGTAAAGAATTTCATTAAGGACATTTTCAAGTATATCATATACTTTGACATATTCCACCCCCATAACCCCTGATTCTCCTTCTTTACCCAAGTAGTCTCCCTTGTACTTCCATGTCATACACATGCATGTGTGCATGTATCAAACAGTGTTCTGCACATATACACGTGTATATATGTGTGTGCACATATATGTGTATTGTATGCGTGTGTGTGTGTATATATATAAAAAAAAAATATATATATATATATATATATATATATATATATATATATATATATATATAAATGGGATGGTACCATGTCTTCTGAGACTTTTTTTGGTACAAAGGGTTGAACCCAGGCCCTGGTACATGTGAAACATACACTCTGCCATCCCCTAGGCTGACATTTAATATCTCTAAATCCTACTCCCCACATTTGAAATAAAATGTGTGCTGTTTGTCTTTTTGAGGCTGTTTTAGTTTGTTTAATGTGATGATCTCCATCTCAGTTCACTTCCTTGTAAACAGCATAATTTTGTTCTTTATGGTGAATAAAACTCCATTATGCATGCATACTACATTTTCTGTGTTCATTCATCTCTTGATAGATACCTGACTTGTAGACCTAGTCTGTAACTGGTCTTTTGTGAGCAGGACGATGTGCAACTTGGGTGTGTGGGTCTCCTGAGAAGCGTGGGTCTCCTGAGGAGTGCCGACTGATTCCTGTGGAAGTCTTTTTAGGGTGCACAGCGGGATCACATGGTAGTTTGTTTTCAGTTTTCTGAGAAACTTTTGTGAGGATGTCTGCAGTGGCTGGACTCATGGGCGTTCCCACCAGCAGTGTACAAAGCTCTTCTTTCTTCTGGGCGTTACCAGTGTTGTTTCTTACCTGTTTTCTTAATGTTAATGATTATGATTGGGGTCAGATGGAATGTCAATGTAATTTTGATCTGCATTTCCCCACAACTAAGGGTTTTGAACTTTTCTTTCTTATTGGCCACTTGCACTTCAATTTTTGAGAGCCATTCCATTTACCTGTGTATTGACTGAGTTATTTATTGAGTTAGTATTTGAGGTTTTTACACTTTCTGGCTCTTAAGCCCTGTCAGATGAACAGCTGGCAAAGCCTCTTTCCTCTCTGTGGGCCTGCTCTTCTTTCCCCTGATGGTTTCTGTTGCTGGCAGAAGCTTTTACATTTCCTCCAGCCTCACTTGTCAGGTCTTGCTATTTTTTTGTGAGCTATTGGAGTTCTTTTCACAAAGTCCTAGTTTATGCCGGTATCTTGAAGTGTTTCCCTCTAGCAGTTACAGTTTCAAGTCTTAAATTAAGGGCTTTAATCCTTTTTTTTTTTGTGTGCAATTGAGAGTTAGGGAGAGAGTTCATTCTTCTACCTGTGATATTCAATTTTCCCAGAACCTTTTGAAGAGTCTTTATTTTTTTCCGATATATGTTTTTGGCATTTATAGTAGTTACTTTTCCTGTGGCTGTGACAAAACACCTGACAAAAATAACTTAAAGAAAGAAGGGTTTATTTTGGCTCACAGTATCAGGGTCCAGTCCATCATGGTGAGAAGACAGGAGCACGAGGTATTTATTTTCCGGCAAACAACATGATTTAGTTCTTCATGATTGAAAAATTTTTTACTGCATATAAATACTACATTTTCTTTCTCCATTCCTTTGTTGATGAACAGCAATTTTTTTGTTTTTTAATATTTTATTTTTATTTTATGTGTATAAGTATATTGCCTGCATGTGTGTAAGTGCATCTGTGTCACACAATGTCTGTGGAGGTCAGAAAAGGACATCGGATCCTCTGGAATTGGAGTTACAGATGGTTGTTAGCTGCCATGTGGGTTCTGGGAATCAAATGAACCCGTGTCCTCAGCAAGAGCAGTCAGTGCTCTTTACTGCTGAGATGTCTCTCCATCCCTGGGTGAACAGCAGTTTTCAAAGTCAAATACTTGTACACAGTCCAGATCTGCTAGTGTCAGGCCTACATGATGAGTGACAGCATGAAAATATTAGGCCTTTGTTTTCCTTAATTAAAACTATATGTTACGCCTGATGGGGTAGCTCAGTGGGTAAGGGCACTTTTCTCTAAGTCTGAATATCTGAGTTTGATCCCCAGAATCCACATGGTGGAAGACAAGAACCAACTCCTACAAGTTATCCTCCCAACCACCACATGACACACATGTCCATGAGCACACACAATAAAAAATGTAAAAAATTAAACATATTACTATGAAAGCATAAAACTTTTTCAACTTATTCAAGGTCAAAACACTGCAGTTTATGAGATAATGTTCAAACTGAGCACAGTGTTTCAGATAGTAGTCACTGAGGCTGTGTAGTATGACCTGCACAGTTCAGAATGGGCATACTGTATGTTTGGAACCGAGGCTGCAGTGCACGGGGCCAGCCCTGCCAGAAACACCCTGGATTCATGAGGCTGGGTCCTGATCTAAATGCTGGTCATTGTATGTACAGAAATCTTTTACTGTTGCCAGCTTTTCCTGGCCCCATAGTCAGTTACGTGTAACCCGGTAAAGGGCTCCAGCCACAGTGTGTGAAGCGAGGATCTAGACTTGGGAGTGTGTTCATACATGCAGTCTCATTTCCGTGGCATCTGCCTGGGTTTCATTATCTCTGTTTTATAGATGACAAAACTGAGGTGCAGAGGGTGCATGTCCAAAGTCTTCTAATTACTAGAATGTGAAACATAGCTGGAACTCAGAGACAAGTGAACATTTTCTCTTTTTTTATGGTTTTACATAAAAGAGACAACACATTGCGTTAAAAAAAAAGTAATACACCCATGCTGTACCAATCCCAGGCCCACAACCCACACCAGGTGATTGCCATTAGCAGAGTGCTGTCTGGTTTTTTATGTCCTCCCTTCTTTTACTTATATGCTTATATATGTGTATTTTCTTGATAAAGGTAGAATTATGGTGTACACATAATTCTTTAATGTATTTTTCAATGGTTTTTGTTTTTAAGAATACTTCCATTGTTTCTTTGAGAATTTCATACAATTTAAAAAAAATCTTTTTGAGACAGGGTTCCCCTGTAGCTCCAGTTGGCCTGGAATTCATTACATAGACCAGGCTGGCCTCCATCTTACAGAGTTTCACCTGTCTTTGCCTCTTGGGTGCTGGGATTAAATGTGTGTGCCACCATGCCACGCCTGGCCTTGTAATGTATTTTTCATTATATTCAAACCTCTTCCCCCAACTCCATCCCCAAATGTCTTGGTTTTTGAGACAGGGTTTTATTATGTAGCCCTAGTTGGCCTCAAATTCATAGAAATTCATTTGCCTAAGATCAATTTTCGTTTGGTGAACCTTTGAATTTATTGACTAACTTATAGGAGCATGGCTTTTCAAAGGCATCATTAGCACTAAAAATTCCCACACTCCAGTGTTTTGTAGTCTTTTCTAAGGAGGTTAATCTTGATTCACAGTATTCATTCCATTTAGTACTGTACTAGTTTCCGTCTTCAATTCAGATTTAGAATTCTAGAGTCTATCCCTTAAGAGCACCTAGATCCTTCCCTTAACACTTGTAAAATTAATGTGGCTTTGTGCAGAAAATGTTATTGCAAAACTTTCTATCCAATACTCCAGCTAGATTAAAAAATCCCCACCACATTTCTGGTCAAATTGATATTTTTGGCATAAGGTTTCCCTCTTAAAAATACACATTGATCAACAGTTATGTGGTAGTTGTTGGTAAAAAATGCCGCACCACCCCCAGTCATGTTCCTAGATGTGGAGTCATGAGTTTAAAGCTTTGTTCTCTGTAGTTACTTCATATTCAATAAGACACTTAACGTTTGAAACCTTCCCTATTCCTCATATTCCTCATTCAGAAAGTTTCTTCTAAAAAGAGATCTTATTTTATCAATTTACTTATTTTAAAAATTTTGGGAGTGTTGGGATTGAACCCCAGGTCTCAGGCATGCTAGGCAAGTATTCAGTTACTCTTCTAATTCCCAGCCTGAGATTTTATTTTAAACAAGTCTTGCTGAACTCTTTATAGTTTTGTGTATTAACAAATGCGCAACAAAGGAAAAAAGTCTCTGAACAATTCAGTCATTGTTTCCTTTTGACATGATTTCTCTGGTGTTAAAATGGGCTCAAGTGCCCACAGGGTTCTTCCACATCGTTGCATATGAGTTATTACACGGTACAAATAAGTACATTTACGGTTTCCTCCCTCTTGGATGGTTTCTCAGCTGTGAAATAAGGGAGGAGCTCTCATTAAATGCTTTCCCACATTCATTGGACCTGCATGGTCTTTCTCTCCAGTATGAGTTCTCCAATACATTATAAGGTGAGAACTATAATGGATTACATTACAAAGTTTCTCACCATTGTGAGTCCTCTGAGAAGGGACAAGGTGTCAGCCCCAGCTGAAGGGTTTTCCACAATTATTGCATTCATAGGCTTTTTTTCCTTTTGGGGACAGGGGTCTCCCTGCAGCCTTAGCTGACCTGGAACTCACTATGAGATCAGGCTGGCCTTCATCTCACAGAGATTCACCTTCCTCTGCCTCCCAAGTGCTGGAGATTGGGTGTGTGCCATCATGCCTGTTGCATTCATAGTTTTTAAAAAAATTTCTTTGCTGTCAAACAAGCTAAGCTATCTGGTTAGGGTTTTCACATTTATTACATTAGTAGACATTAATTTCAGAATGAGTGATTTTTTGGCATTCCCTGAATATTTTTGTAATTCTCCTGCTTGTATAGGGTTTCTGTCCTGTGTGAGTTCTCAGATGAATTGTATGTAGGAGTTCCTGTTGAAGGATTTTCCACATTTAGCACATAGATATGGTTTTGCTTCAAACTAAGTTCTTTTGTGTTTTTGCTATGTTTTACTTTTTGTGTTTCTGGAACAAAATGCCTGGTTCCAGTATCTTAAGGAAGGAAGGATTTATGTGGCCAATGGTTTGAGGATATGCAGCTCATCAAGGCAGGGATGGCTTGTTGGATGACATCTCAATGGTGGTGGAAGCTTGCAGCTGAAATATCTCACTTAGCAGTGGACCAAGAAGCAGAGAAAAGGAAATGTTGATGCTTAACTGACTTTCTATTTTCAACCTTCTATTCATCTTGGGATTACAGTCTATGGGATGGTGCTACCAACTTTTAGGCGGACCACTCCTCTTCAGTTAATCCTCTCTGGAAATGTCTTCATAGAATTGATGGAAGGTGTGTCTCCAAGGTGATTGTAAACCCTGTCAAGTTGGCAATGAAAATAAATAATTACATTTCCTTATGTTTGAATTACCTTAAGAGGGAAAAAAAGAGCCCTTTCCTATCCATCATCTTTCGAGCCTTTCTCCAGTATGGATTCTCATGTGGGCTATGACTTGGGAGTTCCCACTGAAAGATTTCTCACACTCAGTTCTTTTAAAACTCTGTTTCTAATATGAGTTCTCTGAAGTCCAATTGGATGAGAGCTCTGATAGAAACACTTCCCATTTGCTACATGCCTAGAGTTTTTCTCTTCTCTGAATTTTCTTGTGTCTGATGAGAATTCCAGCTGGAGACCTTTCTGCATTTGTCCCATCTGTAGAGCTTTATTCCAGGGAGCATCTTCATGATTAGTAAGGGCTGAATCAGTCCTACAATTATCTCCACTTTTATCACATGTATACATTTCTCTGATGCATGAGATTTCTTTCATTGAATGAGTTAAGAGCTCCAAAAGAAAGATGCTCCATATCCGTCGAACTTCCAGAGTTTTTCTGATAATCTGTTGACTAAGTAATGAGTCATATCCAAAGACCTTTTCCATTCATTGTAGTCATATACTTTCCAACAGTACCAATTTGAAGTTTTTTTGATTGATATATTTTAATTTTATGTGTATGTGTGTTTTTGTCTGCATGTATGTAAGAGCACCCATGTCGTGCAATACCCATAGAGGCCAGAAGAGAGCACTGAATTCTCTGGAACTGGAGTTATGGGTGGTTGTTAGGTACTGTGTGGGTGTTGGAAAATGAAGCCAGGTCCTCTGGAAGAGCAACCAGTGCTCTTAACTGCTGAACCATCTCTCCAGTTCCAACAGTACCAATTTTTGATATTCCTTAAAGGATGATTGATAGAAGTTTTTATTGTATTCTTTTTTTTCCCTCACCAATGTGAAGTCTTGGTTGTTCATGAGTGATGGGCCTGGTTAAAGATTTGATGGAATTCTTTATGTTGATAGTTTTCTCCTACATGCATTCCTTTACAATCACTGCAAAGTATTAAATAATTAGAAGACCTTACAACGTAAGTCTATTTGGAAGATCATCTCCAGTTTGAGTTCTTACAGGGAAATGGCCTGGAAGGAGGCTTTGTCAGCCAATTATTTTCACAGGCGACTGTGTCTGCATACATTATGGCTGAGTTACATTTCCATCTTTCAGTCTATGTACCTGCTTTACAGAAATGTTCTGAGAAATGCTGAGACAGAGCAAAGTTTAAGGTTTGCCTGGACTCTGCCCCAAGTTCATAGAAGTCAGTACTTCTTTGGGACAGTACTGGCTTTTGCTTGAAGACCATTCACCTTTTAGCTGTGCTTTGGTTCTGATGGTGCATTTTTTGTTGGTCTTTATATCCCAACCTGGGAGCCATTGATATCCCACGTGTATCTTTCCAGCTTCATGCCGTGGAATTATTCTTTCTCAAAATTTTCTGTGTTGGAATCAATGCTTCAAGATTTCTCACTGACCCTGGACAACTACTTTGAGGATATGTGTGGTCCACAGACCACTTCTTTTCTCTGTGCTTCTGCAGGGAGATGACTTCTGACTGAGCTATCTGATTCCTCACAGGTCTCAAGTATTACATCTGTCTCCTAAACAAGATCCATCTGCCTTTATACTCCCTGGATGAGGATCAGGTCTATGTCCTTGAAGATCCATGGTTCTTGGACCTGGGCTTAGTCCAGTCACCCCATTCTCCTCTTTGGGGAATACTGAGTTTAAGAAGCTGAGGACACAGAGCTCAGGAAACCCATGACTGAGCAGCTGCTATCCCCTAGAACTGGTCTATAAAGACACTTCCAGTGCCATAGGCTGATGACCGCCGTCACTAAGGACTAACCAGTCGTGCACTTGCCCAGCAGAGCTGCAGTCACCTCTGTCCTCCAGGCTTTTACACCTGGCTAGTCCCACGCTGACTCAGACCAGTGAGACTGTGAGTGGAGGTTCTAGAGTGCAGGACAGCAGGGGCTGTGAAGCCAGCCCAGAGCTGGTGGGTGCAGGACCTGTCCTGACGTCCTGCCAGATCTTCCCTTGAGTGATCATCTCCCTCTCTGGCTCTCTAGCTCAGCACCTTCCCATGCTCAGACCTCACTTCAGCTGGATAATTGGGAGTTTTGATGCTATTGTAAATGGGATTAAATTGCTTTTTGCCCTTTAAGCATCTGGAAATACTGTTGGTGGCAGTTGCGCATGTGACTTACTGACAGTGCTCACCTGGCAGCATGGCCTTGCACATACCGTAGGCGGGGCCAGGGGCTGAGTGTTGTTGTTGGATGATCTTCTATCTTGTGTGTTTACTGAATTTGTTGACTGGGTCTAACAGTTTTTTTTGTTTGGTGGTTTTAGATTTGTTACCTGTAGCTGAGGATGGGACCCAGGGTTTTGAGGTTGGTTAGACAGTGCCACTGAGTCACACCCTCAGCTTAGGTTTGTTTTTTGAGAGCTGTTGAGTGTGGTTTTGAAGGTTGATACCATTTTTGTTTTGGGTACTATAAAGTTACTGCTCCACATTTTTATGTTTTTTTTTTTTTTTTTCTGATGACAAATCTCTTCTTTCTAATCTCTTTTTTGCCCCACTGCTTACCCCACCCTGCTCTCCTTGGTAGCAGTCAGAGGACACTCGGCCTTGGTGCGACGTTCCTTTCTGCTTGAGGCTCACTGCGCTTGTTAGTCTTGGAAGTGCCAGTTTTCATAGATTTAAACATTGTACCCATTACTTCAGTGCTTTCTGCTTCCTTCCCCATCATATTCCAACTGTACTTGTTCTGAGTGTCTTGAAGCTTGCAGCTCGCCCAGGTTCTATTCTTTGTTTAAATATGTTTTAAAATATATTTCTTTTTGTTTTTTTGGGGCAGGACATATATATATGTATGGGTATATCCATACATATATATATAACACTATAACATACACACACATATTTTATATATATATATATATATTTTTTTAATTTTATTTATTTTTTTAACACACAGAGATTCATTATGTAGCCCTTGCTGGCCTGGAACTCTTTGTAGACCAGGCTTGCTTCTAAACCATGGAGATTTGTCTGTTTCTGTCTCCCCAGTGCTGAGATTAAAGGCATGCAGCATCACACCTGACATTTTGGGTAGTATTTTGTTAGTAATTGCTTTATTTTTCAAGTCCAGTAATTGTTTAGTCTATAGTGTCTGTATAATCTAATCCTATGCAGTGTATTTTTTTAATATAAGGTATTATTTTCTTTTAGAGTTCTGGTTGGAGTCATTTTCATTCTTTCCTTTTCTGTCTTGAACATCTAGACTATCTTTATAACAATCATTTTAATATATTTTCACCAAATCCCTTGTCATTTTTCTGAGTCATTGTGTGCTTGGAGGCAGAGGACAGCCATAGCTATTTTATAGGCATTGTCCACTTTTTTTTTTTTTGAGTCTGGAATTTGCCAAGTCCCTGCTTCAGGGATCCTCCTGATTCCACCTTCTCAGCACAAGGTTTATAAACAAACACCTCCACACCAGCCTTTAAACAATGGGATCTGGGGATTAAGTTCAGATCCTCTTGATTGTAAGAGAAGCACTTAACCAATTGATCCATCTCTCCCCAACCTTGAGTTTTCTTATTAAAAGTCATATTTTCCTGTCTACTTGATAATACTAATTGGATACCAGATCCTATAAATTTTGTATCATTAGGTGCTGAAGTTTTATTCTCAGGCATTGAAAACCAGCCCTTTTTACATTTATTTATTCAGTGTGTGTTTATGTATTGGCATGCGTGTGCCATGGCCTGGGGAGATCAGAAGATAACTTGTGGGATTCAATTCTCACTTTCCACCTTGTGGGTTCTGGAGATTGAATTCAGGTGGTCAGGCATTGTGGCAAGTGCTTTTACCCAACAAGCCATCTTTCTGGCCCTCTTCAAGCACTTTCATGCTACCTTAGAACAGTTTGGTGTTTTGATGCTCATTTTAATCTGTGGGCAATTAGGTCACCCTTTTAGGCAATATCTTTCTTAATACTTTCTCTGAAATTCTGTTGGTGTGACTTTGCACACTGCCTGATTGACACCCAGATCATTCCTAGCCAGGGCTGCTTTCAGAGGATTTTTCTAAAAACTTTATAATTTAAAAAGTTGTATGTTGTGCAGGTGTACCTTTTTTTGAAGATCATTTTAGCATTTTGACTTTATTCAAAGCAGGTGAGGAGTTCTGGCGTCCCTTCTGTTTAGAGTATGGAGAATTGTGGCCCGCAAGCTTGCTGGTGATTTGTAAGGTGTTTTCACAGTCAGAGAACTCTTCTCAGTGGTCACGAGGAAGAGACACACATGTTTCTCGTGGTAAATGACTCTTCATTTTGTGAAGTAGCACTCTCTCCAGCTTCCTGTTTTTTGTTCTTTCTCCAGGAAGAACGTGTTGTGAATCACATAGCGGCAAAGATTATTGAGAACGTCTGCACTACGTTCTCTGCTCAGGCACAGGGTTTCATTACTGGAGAAATTGGGCCTGTTTTATGGTACCTGTTCAGACATTCCACTGTTGATTCTCTGAGGATAACAGCAATATCGGTAAGTGGGAGCATCCTTTAGGGATATAACTGGGTATTCAAGCATTGTGTTGAAGAAATTTGCCCATGGACCCTAAAGGAGAACCCATTACTGTCATTTTCCTAAATCAATATAATTCCTAACTGTATTCTAAAAACTTACCCTTAAACCCATAGGTAAGTATAGCTCTCAGTCCTTATCGAAGGAGCTTCTTTTTTCAACAGATGGAAACAAAAAGAGCCACATTGCAGAGAGTAAGTGACTGTGAGGAGCCCAGGTCTGATTGATATGTCTGCAGTACAACCCTTCTACACCTAAGGCTCAGGGAGCGTTGCAGAAGAGGTAGGGGGAAAGACTGTGAGAGCCAGAGACCAGGATACCTGCTTCCATGGGAAGTTGTACCCATGGAATCTCTACAGTATAGGTCTGTACAAAACCTGCATAATGGCAACACCTTGCCAGCGTGAATGGGAGAAATGTCACAAGGTTCCATCTCTAGATAAAGAACTACAGGTAATCAGTGGATGCTGATGGAGGGAGAATCAACTTACTCCAGGGTTGAGTTCTCTGAGAAGTTACTCAGTCCGAAGTAATCAGCCCTAAACACAAGTACACATGAGCACTGCTAAAGCGATTCAGTAGGTTGTTTCTATATATTCACATATGCATATATGTAACAACAGTGATTAAAGAGATCGGGATATTGACAGGGAGGAGTTGAAGGGGGAGAGAGAAGGGTAGAAAAAAATATAAATACATCACTCCTGTGTGAAATTCTCAAAAAAATTAAAAACAAGTAAATTTAGGGACTGAGGGCTGGAGAGAAGGCTCAGCAGTTAAAGAGTACTAGCTGATCTTGCAGGAGACCCAGATTTGATTCACAGCACCTACCTGCAGCCAACAACCATCCCTAACTGTCCTTCCAGGGATCTGACATGTATATATGGGTGCGCTTACATACATGCAGGCAAAAATTCATACACATAAAGTAAAAATTAAAAAAAAAATTGAATGGGGAGATGGCTTAGTGGTTAAGAACACTGGTTGCTCTTGCAGAGGATCCAGGTTCAGTTCTCAGCACCCACATGGCAGCTAACAACCATTTGTGACTTCAGTTCCAGGGAATGCAGTGCCCCCTTCTGGCATCCATGGGCGTTACAGACATGTGATGCACCTACATACATGCAGGCAAAAGACTCATACACATAAAAATTAAAAAAAAAATTAAGGACAGGACAATTGGCCTAGGGGTTAAGAACACTTGTTGCTTTTGCAGAGAATGTGAATTCAGTTCTCAGTACTCATGTGAGGCTGTTCACAGCTACCTTTTTCTCCAGCTTGAGGGGATCTCACACTTTCTTCTGGCCTCCACAGATATCCTGCACCTGCACATATCCACACGAGCCCACACATATCCACAGGATTTTAAGTAAAAATAGAATCTTTTAAAAAAAGATGTAATTAAATAGAAATGTGACTTCTTAGCATGATGGTTGGTGAGAGGTGTGGTTTCTGAGTCATGTTACAGTTATGTCTGAGAACAGAAAAGACCTGACTCAGCATTAGTTTTAAAGCCAAGAGTGGATCTGGCCTCTGAGAACCAGTTCTTCCTTCAGATGTCTCCCAGAACCGTGTTCTTGAACCAGGCTTCACTCATACTTTTATTCTAATAGTATCTGCAGCATAAATTGGGGAAGTCAAAGCTAGGATCCACCCCTTCTCCTCAGAGAATCTTGCCCTTTGATTCTTTAGCCTAAAAATCACACACATAGTTTCAGACAGACTTCTCAATTCTTCTCACTATTTGCAATGAGAAAAAATATGCTGCTTTCAGCGTTTTGACATGTTAATCAGGCATACCCACATTCATTCACTGTCTTGGGTAGAAGGCAAGGCTGGTCCTGAGGGATTAAGGTCAGGTGCCCAGGTCACAAAGGAGCACATGGCTCAGTGAGCTTGTTTACATTATAAGCAGTAACCTTTATGGCTGCAAGGTTAGGTGAATCATTAGTCTAGATTCTGTTCATACAGTAAAAGCCATTCCTACACTGGGGAATAGCAGAATTTTTTTAAATGGGGGCTAGAAAACTTTGGGAGTTTGTAAGCCTGTGACTCAGCACCCACTGTGGAATCCGTGGCTGCAGGTAAGCACAGGGTTTCAGTTGTCATATTTTTAGTGTCTCCTGCATATTCTTTTCTTCTTGTTTTTCCTTTAACATTATTTTTATTACATTTTAAAATTTTTGCTTGTGTGTGTCCATGTGTGGGCAAGCGGGAGCACACTATGGCACAAATGTTGAGGTCAGAGGTCAACTTGCAGGAGTCAGTTCTCTCTGTCTGCCATGGGAATCCAAGATGCTGAATTCAGATCGTCAGGCTTGGTGGCAGGTAATCCACAGAACTCACATTCCAGCCCTCCTTTTCTTTTTCTGTCTGCCACTGGGGATTGAACCTAGGGCTTCATCTATGCCAGGCATAGATGCCACTGAACAGTTATCTCCAGCCCTGCTTTTACTTTTATTTTCCTTTTTGAGATAAGTTTTTACCAGGTTGCCTGGGCTGGCCTTGAAATCACTGTGTCCCAGGCAAACCTTGAACTCCCTAACCTCCTGCCTCAGCCTTCCAGGTCACTGAACTCGTAGGCCTGGATCTCCGGGCCCTGCTTGTATCTTCCTGTTAGTCTGTACATTCTGATTTGGTGCTAAATGTTTTTGTCTTGTGCAGTTCAGATATGCTCATTTCAGCATTCAGACTCCTGTGGTTTTGCAGTTTTGTTTTGATTGGTTGCACGCTGTTTTTCTGCTCTTGGTTATAATGACGTGGTGCAAAGGATAATTACGTAGGAAGATGTGTTAACATGACTGTTAATTTAACAGCCTGTTGAACCAGTGCCAGGCTTTCTCCTGTGACTTACATGTGTCCCTTGGAGTCCATGTCCTGTGATGCCCTCCCTGTGTTTCTCTAGTCAGCTACTGAACTGGCTCTTCCATCAAAGACCAACTTTTTCCTGTTTCTCTAAATCTTCCTCTAGGTTGCTCCTGGGAACCTCACTCAGATAGCTAGCTTGTTTTGTTCTTTCCTAAATGTTGATTCTCCCTGTCACTAGAGCTTCCTAGTTAGCATTTAAGGATTTCTTAATCTGCCCCATTGATCATTAAATAAATGGCAACACATTTGGATGACCCTTGTCTCCTTGTCTCCTCTTCACAAAGAGCTCTAGCTCGCCTTCCTCTCCAGCTCTGATGGTTCTCATGACTGCTGCAAAGTTGCACTGGCCCTGTGAGCTGCACTTCAGCAAGCCTCAAGGCATCTTTGCCTGCCAAAATTTGAGAACAGGTATCCTAGTGTTGTTGGAGAGGGGTTCTTATTGGGTTGCTTTCTCTACTAATTAAGAGAGGTGCTGGAGAGATGGCTCAGTGGTTAAGAGAACTAGCTGCTCTTACAGAGGACCTGGGTTTGCTTCCCAGCATCCACATGGAGGCTTCAATCACCTGTAACTACAGTTCCAGGGGATCTGACACCTTCTTCTGACCACCTGACATGCAGACAAAAGACTCAAACACATAAAAGTAAATTTTCAAAAGAGAATGAAAGGGCAGGCAAAATCTTACAGTAGAGAGTAACAGGCAAGCAGACATTACTGAATGATGAAGAATCACACTCATACACACAGTCATACAAAGAGAAAGGCTCTCCATGAGTGGACAGGGGTCTCCAGGCGGGCTTGGACTTTCCAAGTGTTTTGCTGATATGGGGCAGGTCTCCTCCTCCTAATTTCAGATTGGTCAACTTAAACAAAAGAGAAAGGGCTCTAGGTCATAGCTCTAAGGTGCTGGCTCTGACCTTGGTCTCATCTAAACTGGTCAGGACCAGTCAGCCGGAAAAGGGGTCCTGCTGAAAAGAAGAAAAGCGGGCCAGGTCTTTGTCTCATACCAGGAAGAAGCAGGAAGTGTGCCTTGTTTATTATTCATTAGTGACCTTGTTTGCTTATCAGGCATTTAGTCCCTTACACTAGGCCTTGTACGCTTAGAAAACACTGGAGTAGGGTCGAAGTTTGTCTTTCTGGGTAGGCATCTCCTTGTCTTTGACTGTTGGAGGGTGTGGACCTGAGTTGGGGAATGTGGAGAATAGATAAAAAGCATTTTAGGATGGATAGGATTATAGGGGGCCTTTCTGTAGGAATCAGTGGGAATTTAGGAAGGCCCTAGAGTTTGACTGAGCATAATAGCCATCACTACTGTCATGAGAAGCAACTGTGAACTCTACCCCTGCATACAGACTCTCGAGATGGGCTGTGAACGTCCCTCATAGAGCGGGTAGGGACAGTTGTGAGACCCTCACCTGAGATCTCAGCCAGCTGTATGTAATTATGCCCTAATTACATGGTCTCACAGTCTCAGGAGGTGATAGTTTATGGAAAGTGAAAGTTGGCTGAAGGGAGACTGTGCGGCTACGGAGAGGCCTTCCCGTATGCTGCGATAAGACTTTTCAGTGACGTGTGTGTTTTGGGGTTACCTGCATTCTTGTAAGGAACACCTTGTCCATGCTTTGTAATTAAGCCTGGTAAACTCATTTGGTCTCTCAAGTGAGACTTCAGTGGAGTCGTGCTTCAGTCTGTCATTGGTGCCCTGTCTGGGGTGAGCAGGCTCTTGCTGGTGTTTCCCTAGGAACATTTTCTTTCATGAAGCAGGACAATTCTGTTTGTAACTGACAATCCTGATTACTGAAATTCTGAGATGAGAGGTGTCAAAAACCAAATACCTATCGTAGTGGTTCTCCCAGGAAGGGCTTTTGATTTACGTTAAGTCCTTCTCTTCTTTATCCAGCCCTATCCTGCCCCTTTGCTGACATATCTTAGGATCTTTCAGGGGTGTGTGAATAGTGTGAAAATGCCTCATGCAATATCAAAATATTGTTCTAAAGACTAAAGAGAAACCTTAAACTTTATCTTCCTTGATGAATCTTTATTTATTTATCTTAAGACAGGGTCTCCCTGTAGTTTCAGCTGGCCCGGGACTTGTTATGTAGAGCAGGCTGGCCTCGAACTTATAGCGAGCCACCTGCCTCTGCCTCCTAAGTGCTGGGATTAAAGGCATGTGCCACTACACCTAGCTTTATGTTTTAATTGATATACAACTTTCACTTTTTAGTTAGCCTTATTTTTTCAAAATTGCTTTTATTGAACAGATTATAAGACAATTCAAATTTGAATGTTCTTTTTCAAGAAAAATTTGAAGTGAATTTTGAATTGGAGTTGTGCTTTCTAGTTTAAAAATATATTTTCCAACATTTTACTCTTTTTTTTTTTTTTTTTTTTTTTTAAGATAGCATCTGACTGTATTCCAGGCTAGTCTTGAACTCAGGATCCTCCTGCTTTATTCTTCTAGGTGCGGTGCAGATATTATAGGTGTGTGTACCATACCTGTTGTGCAACTCCATTTTAATAAGCAAGCATTTTTAAGCCAGTTTAGTGAAGATTACGCTGGGTATTATTATAAACATTAACATGCTTTCACTTGCCTACCGTCTGCTGCTCTGCAGTTCCCCACTGAGCTTGATGAGCAGAAGTGGTTGCAGACTGTCTTTAGGGTTGAGAATCTTTGGGTTTTGGAGCCATATCTCAAGGAAGAACCATTCTGGTGCTCTCACATTGCTTTGAATGCTGCCTAGAATTGGTTAGCATGCAGCACTTGCATACTAATAGGTTAGACCAATCTTCTATCAAGAAATTTCCCCATTATTCATAGATGTAGACTTTACATTAACAGAAGTCAGGTCTGCCAGGTCTTCTAAGAGCTGTTGCCACACCAATGAGATTGATTTTGCTAAGTTGAGGTCACTCTTGGGAGGATCCTAATTTGCTTGAAAACATTTTTTCTTTTGTTCCTTGGACTTGAACCCAGGGTCTCACACATGCTAGGCAAGTGCTCTATCATTGGGATAGATCTAGAGTCCTTTTGATTTTTGATAGAAGGTTTCACTGAGTTGTCTAACCTGTCTCTAAACTCCTGATCCTCCTGCCTCTTGAGGTCTTTGGTATAGCTGGGATTGCAGGCAATTTTTTGATTATAGTGTGATCTTTTAAGGGTATCAGTTAGAGTGTTCTTTTAAAAATATTTGAATTAGAAAAACAACGGAATAGTTCTGTTTCATCAGTAGCAACTTCTTAGACTCACTACCAGTGAATTTTCAAAGCATTCAAAATTATTTCATCAGGACAGGATTTGTTTTTAATGAGTTAATTTTTCATATTATCATTTTAAAGATATTTCTACGCAATTTATTCTGAAACATAGACAATCTGGCTTTGAAGAATGTTGCTTTCTGTTTCTTAAACTGTTTTCTAAGTGATCGTGATAAACTTACCCATTGTAATTCTCTTAGAAGAAAAGGGAGTCTGAAATGTTGAAAAGTTCCCTGACTAGAGTTTAGTGGGTTGTTGGAATTTGGTTCTGACATATCTATTCCTGGATGCTTATGAATCCTTGGTACGTCTGAGATAGTCAGTGATTGTTAAGATGGAGTTTAACAAATGCCCCAGTATGATAGTACCACAAAAAAAGGCACAGGTATTATATTTTCAGGGAGAAAGAGATATATGGTACTTCATAAATATTCACTTTCTCAGTGAATTTTGTTTACTTGATAATTTAAAATATGGCAGTTAATTAATCAGGTAAATTTTTCTGAAAATGTTTATTTCCATGTATTTGAAAATGTCTAATTTAGCTATTGATGTAAAGCTTTAAAAATTAGGAATATAGTCTACATTCACTTCAGACATTTGAGGGGTGGCTGTAAAATGCTGGTCTTGTGGCCTCATGGCCTCTTCTATTACCTAGGCCTCCCTCTTGAGGTGGCTTGTGGAGAAAGCCCTTCCAGATCACAGATAGGCTTTCGGGTTACTTCTTCCTTCCTGGGCATGAGAAAGTTATACTGGGATTTTCATGAAGGTTGTGAATAAGATTAACATGAACTAAAAATGTTTACTTTAGAGAATTTTGGTTTTATATAAGTCAGTACTTGTTTTCCTAGTCAATGGGGGTAATTTTAAAAGGAAGCTTGTTCGTGGAAATGTAAAATACATTTATTTTTTTCTAAGATTTTCAAGAAAATGAAAGTATTTTCAGTGTTTAAAATTTTTCTTCTCACTTTCCTTTCATTTTCATATATATATATATATATATGAATAGATATATATCTCACAACTTGTCTTGTATTTGATCTTTTGGTTATTATTTTATTTTATTAGTTTTTTGAGACAGGGTCTCCCTGTAGCCGCAGTTGGCTTGGTGCTCATTATGTAGACCAGGCTGGCCTTGATCTCACAGAGATCCACCTGTGTTTGCCTCCCTAGTGCTGAGATTAAAGGCACTGATGTTTTCATTATTGTTCAGAGTTATAGACCTGTTCAAGTACAGTAATTATGCGCAATTTTTGAATGAAGAACTGAGCAAGGGAGGAGCGGTGCTGAAGGAGCGGCGTGCCGCTGTTCAGCCTTCTTTCTTTTTTACTTATTTATTTTTCTCAGTTTTAAAACTTTATTTGACTCCCAACAGTTCTCATCCACACTGAATGTAGATTTTTGAATGTGATAACGGGGACATAGATTACCAAAGTATACCCCTTGTTTGGCGAATCTTCATCCTCATTCGGCTTTCTTGACAAAGGAACAAGGATACAATATAGAACGTTCCTTATTCCTTTGGCCCAGACAGCTTTGTCCGGCCTAGTATCAATGTGCACATCTGGAGTACCCATCTCCTTGGCGGTCAATTTCTGGATCTCTTTGAGTGCCCGAGGGGTACGTCTCTTGAAGGCCATTCCATGGACGCGCCTGTGAATGTTGATGGTGCATTTCCGGGTCACCACATCGTTGCTGGCAAAACGAGCCTTCTTCTCGCCATCCTCCTTTGCTGGAGCCATTCTGCAGGGTCCAAGTTGGAAAGGAAGGGCGCAAGGGATTGTGGGAGGCAAAGATGTATTCGCAAGTATCTTAACAATTATTGTGTGTGTGTGTGTGTGTATGTGTGTGTGTGTGTGTGTGTGTGTGTGTACAGTGCCTGTGGATGCCAGAAGAGAGCAATGGATCTCCTGGAGTGGAGTTATAGGCTATATTGTGTCCGGGGCCATGTACCTGCCTTGAACTATGCCCTAGTTTTGGGTTAGGCAGAAGACAATCTCGTGCACAGAAGTGCTGTTGGAAGCAGGAGTTTTCATTAGGCAAAGTAATTTATATCTGAGGAGAAGTTTATTTTTCACCTAAGACTGAGGTCACATGAAGATCTTTGAAGGAAGCCAATCATGTCTTAAGTTATTTTGCCTGTGTTAGTATTGTTTTGCTTACTTTACAGTATAAATAGGGGGAGGACTTAATAAAGGCAAGCTGCTTCAGTGACTGACAGTCCTCCTGAGTCTGTCCTGTTCTCTCTCTCTCTCTCTCTCTCTCTCATTTTCTCATCCTCACTCCCCGATTTGGGTATGGTCTGATTTCTGCCGGCGGGCTCCGGCAAGTGGCGCCTGCACCAGGGACCTGAAGACTGGGGGTCAAGTGAGGGACACCGCGGTATGAGTGAGCTCACTTAAAGAATGTAAAGTATAAGGAAGAGTAAAGGAAAAAGTAAAGGAAAGTGAAGGAAAATAAAGGAAAAGTGTGCCGTGAGAAATCTCAGGAGTAAAACGGGTGAGGGTGATAGTTGTTTGCTTTTTGTAAATATGTTGGAAAATATGATTTATGCTCGAGGGGTTGGTGTAAAACAGCAGCAGCTTTGTAAATTTTTGAATTTTGTAGAAAAAGTCTGTCCTTGGTTCCCTGAAGATGGGTCTGTAGATTTAAAAACATGGAAGAAAGTAGGAAGAAAACTTCAGGAGTATTACGATGTTTATGGACTGAGTAAGGTTCCAGTAGATACCTTTCATTTGTGGGCTTTAATTAGGAATAGTTTAGATCTTAAATAGAAAAAGTAATAGAATGTACAGTAGAGGAAAAGTAATGTATGTGGTAAGAAATCTGATAGTCGTTTGCTTTTTGTAAATATGTTGGGAATCTCATAGGTTTATGCCGGAGCCCGCCGGCAGAAATCGAACTGTACCTGAATTGGGGAGTTAGGATTGAGAAATGAAGAAAGAGAGAAATAAAGATAGTTTCGGGAGGGCACTCAGTCAATACTGAGGCCTCGGCTTTATTATCTCCAATGTAGTTATAGTCTTACAAACGTATGAGGAACAATACCACCATCAGGAGTTCAAGCATGCATTTACATATGTGAAAATATTCAAACCACTCACATCTACTAACAATGGGTCCTCAGCCTTGGGTTCAAGGCAGACTCCCATTCAGGAGTCACAAGATTCTTGCATAACAAAGCACCCTGCTCCCACAGCACTTCCGTGACTGTTGTCTGTTTAGCCCTTGAGCTAGGGCATAGCTCAAAAACAGGCAAATGGCTCCCGACAGCTCCCCCTTTATTATTTTATAAAAAAACCATAGCTTTCCCAGCCATGGGCAGAAAGACTGTGCCTGTCTTAGGTCATTCTCTCCAAAACATAAACCTTACCCGTCATTGGCACATGAATGCCCACCATTCACGCCCTGTCTTAGGTTAGCTTAGTTCGAGAGAAGGTTGCCCGTCTCTGGCTATCCAGTCTCTGCAAGGGGCAACTCTACTTAAGGTAGAGTTCTGAGCCTTGCTTTTTGCACGTCAGCCTTAAATATTCTAGGAATGTGCTGAGAATATCACCATGGAGGGAGCATGCAAATTCTAAAGAAAACACAAAAGCCCAAGGCTATAATACTTTTTAACCATGAGGTTAAAGTAAAGAAGACCCTGAAAGCAAACAGGCTTTCAATTTTGAATAATAACTTAGCAGTAGTTTTTGCAGAGTCAAATTTAAGTGGCCAAATTTTCACTATGCTAAACCCCTTGTAAATGCATTCTTTTCTCCAAATCACATTGACTGAATATCTTAGGAGTAACACAAATTCACTGATCGTCTGCATGACATACCAAACGAAATTTTGTAACTTTTACAAGCAAATCACAATAAATGAAATTGCTGAAACACCATAACTTACATTCTTATGGAAATGCAAATTAGACAAGTTACATAGAACACAGTAAACATTAAACCAGATAACATCATGAGGAATGCTTAATTGTCCAATGTCCTGATTGTTTTTTGACCAGTCCATAATATATCTGAATAATTAAAGTCAGTTTTTTGCTGCCCCATGTAAGAATGTCCTGACAGGCAAGTATCATTCTCCATCACTGCAACTTTCTTTTCTTCCCATATGGCTGGATGCAGCATAGTTGAATCTGGTACAGGAGTCCAATACAGCTCTCCGTGTATCATCAGGCGAACTGATTCCATCTCGGACAGCTACAACAGCGTCACTCTTCCTGCTTTCAGTCCCTGCGAACCGAACCAGTCTTTCTGGAAGCCACCTGGCATTTTCAGCATTCTGTGGAAAAACACAAACATGCCCTCTTCCCCAAATTAATACTGGGTCTGGACCATGCCATTTCCCATCAATTGGATCCTTCCATCTCACTCGTGCATAGGTATCCAATGTTTTGGGATGCCACAACCTATCTGCAGCAGAAAAACCAAGAGCATCCACATTTAAAAAATTTAAAATAAAAAGAGCATGATTTAAAGAATTCTGTGGAGATCTGGGGTATAACTCCCCCCTTTTTATTTTTTGTAATTGATTTTTTAAAACTCCATGGGCACGTTCAACAATCCCTTGCCCCTGGGGATTGTATGGTATGCCTGTTTTATGCACAATAGATAACTGAGCACAGAAACGTTGGAAAGTTTCACTAGTATATCCTGTGCCATTGTCTGTTTTTATAACAGATGGCAAGCCAGCAACAGCAAAACACTTAATGCAGTGTGCTATTACATGCTTAGTAGCTTCCCCAGTTTGGGCGGTGGCCATAAGAAATCCTGAATAAGTATCAATGGACACATGAACATATTTTAACTTTCCAAACTCAGAGATGTGAGTTACATCCATTTGCCATAATTGATTAGGCTTTAGTCCTCTAGGGTTTACTCCATAATGAGGTACCAAATGATATTTAGGACAAGAATGACATTGTTTAATAATTCGTCTAGCAGCTTCCCTAGTAAGGCGAAACTGCTTCCTCAAACTTTGGCTGTTTTGGTGATGAATAGCATGAGATTTTTGTGGTAATTTTAACTGAGATAAACCTATGAGCCGAGTGGCCTTATCTGCTAAAATCATTCCCTAAAGCTAAAGGACCTGGAAGCCCGGTATGGGCTCTAATATGTCCTACAAAGCAGGGCTGAGAACGGGCATGTAAACACTTTTGTATCTGACTAAATAATTCCTGAACTTTGGTATTATTTGTCTTGATATAAGGCACAGTTTCAAGCATCTGTAAAGCTCTAGCAATATAATGACTATCAGTGTATAGATTAAAAGAAGTAGAGGCCATAAGCTGAAATACAGCGGCTACAGCTCAAAGTTCTATTACTTGAGCTGAAGCTGGAGAAGTTTGAAAAACATAAGAGTGCCCCTGTATTACATAAGTAGCCCTACCATTAGAAGACCCATCTGTAAATATCACTAAAGCATCCTTAATAGGTTCCTGTTTCATAATTTTTGGAAAAATAAAAGCATGACTATTTGCAAATTGTAATAACTTATCTTTTGGATAATGATTATCAATAATGCCAGAAAAATGAGCAAAAGCTATAGCCCATGAATCCACATTTTGAAATAACCAATCTAACTGTTGTTTTGTAAATGGAAGTCCTATTATATTAGGTTCTTTTCCAAAATATTTTCGAGATTCAGCTCGAGCCATTTGAACTAAACATGCCACTGCCTCATAATAAGGAGTCAACACTTTAGCGGGCGATACTGGTAAATGCAACCATAGCAAAGGTCCTTTCTGCCATAAAACTGCAGTTGGAGTATGACTAGTAGCCAAAATATATGCTGCCCACTCTTGGCTATAATCTATATATTGCATTTGTTGATTTTCAATAGCTAGTTCTATTTGAGACAATGCCTTTCTGGCCTCCTCTGTCAAGCCTCTAGTTGATTTAGGATCTGGATCACCTTTTAAAATGTCAAAAAGAGGCTTCAGTTCTCCTGTAGCAATTTTTAAATGAGGTCTAAGCCAATTTATATCTCCCAATAATTTTTGGAAGTCATATAAAGTTTTTAACCCATCTTTCCTAATTTGAATTTTTTGAGGTAAAATAATTTTAGGATATAACTTATAACCCAAATATGAATATGGAGATTCTGTTTGTACCTTTTCAGGAGCTATAATTAGTCCTTGTTCTTTCAGAGCCTGCTGTAAATGAGCATAGGCTGCAAGTAAAATTCCCTCCTGCTTATGAGCCAAAAGTATATCATCCATATAGTGAATTATATACTCTTGAGAATAAGCTTGTCTAGTTTTTGCAACTGCTTGGGCCACAAATCTTTGACACAGGGTGGGGCTATTTGCCATACCCTGAGGTAGTACTTTTCATTGAAATCTTTTCATAGGTTCCTTCCTGGGAGACCAGCAACCCTGTCTTTTACAGGCATTTGTTGTTGAAAAAGTACTTCCTTAACTAATTTTCCTAATAAAGCAGCAGCCAACGCTACACCTTGAGTATGCGAGGTCCCAATATCGGAGCAAAGTCTGATATAGTCTGATAAATTTCCCTTTTTTCTAAATGGTCTCAAAGCTGCTTGACAGGCAGAGTTTGCATTCTCATAAGCTAGTTGTTTTACCAGCAAGAGTCCTGACTCTGAATCTCCCAGTAACCTACTTGCTGCCTGCATCAGTCTAGCCACAAAATCCTGATACAATTCATCAGGCCCTTGTCTAATTTTTGACAAATCTTCAGTCCTATTTCCCGCGGATGGAAGTTTATACCATGCTTTCTTAGCTGCAGCACTGACCTGTGCATACACAGTAATATCAAATGCCAGCTGATTCCCTATACCTTGATATTGTCCTTCTCCTGCTAACATATCAAAGGTAATCTGTATCCCTTGAGCTCGATTTGTTTCAGCTGTGGACTGGCATTGTTCTGCATACTCAGATTTCCACAACAAATAATCTCCTCCTGATAAACATGCTCTAGCCATTTGCTTCCAGTCCCCTGGAGGAAGTGCTTCAAGGGACATAGATTCTAATATTGCCTGTGTGAAAGGAGCAGTTGGTCCATATTGCGCACAAGCAAGCTTCAACTCTTTCAATTGATTAAAAGGAATGGGAACATGTTCCCTCACCCGATTTCCTTGTCCATCGTCTCTGTCTATAACAGGAAATAATTGAAATCCTTGAGTGTTTTCTCCCTTTTCTGCTGCTTTACTTACAGCAGCTTGCAAAGGGGATAGAGAGTTTTGCACTAAGGAGAGAGAGCAAGGTCTACCCACTGGATTTACTCTTGGGTGAGGATTATATCCTGCTTGGCCTTGTAGTTTCTCCTGAGCCTGCTGTTCCTTAATTTGTTGCATTTGTACAGACAACATTTCTATCCTTTCCTGTAAGTTTTGGATTTCCGCTGAGTAAGTTTCTTTCTGATCTGTTTCCTTTTTTGCCAATGCCTCTTTCCAATACCTAGCAGTTCTCTCCTTCTGCTCTATTTTTTTGGGATTTAATGGCTCACGCCTGGATAGTTGCTCAATTTCAGGCTCCATAAGAACTGCCTCCTCTAACGGAGGAGCAGAAGGTTCAATTTTATATTCCTCCTCTGTTTGAGTATCTTGTGACTCAGTGTCACTCACTTCTTCTGCTCGAACCCTTTCTATCTCATGTCTAGGATCTAAACTATCTCTAATTAAAGCCCACAAACTGAAAGTATCCACTGGGACCTCGCTTGGTCCATGAACTTCATAATAATCCTGAAGTTCTTTTCCTACTTTTTTCCATGTTTTTAAATCTACAGTCCCTTCTTCAGGGAACCAAGGACAAACTTCTTCTATGAAATCTAAGAAATTACAGAGCTGCTGATGTCCTACCCTAACTCCTCGAGCATGCAGCATATTTTCCAGCATATGTACAAAAGACAGACTACTACTACCCTGACCCATTTTACTCCCGAAGTTACTCACCGCACCCTTTTTCCTTAAACTTGAGCTCAATTTTCCTTTGCGGTGTCCTTAACTGCGTCCCCAGTATTCAGGTCCCACGTTCAGGCGCCATATGCCGGAGCCCGCCGGCAGAAATCGAACTGTACCTGAATTGGGGAGTTAGGATTGAGAAATGAAGAAAGAGAGAAATAAAGATAGTTTCGGGAGGGCACTCAGTCAATACTGAGGCCTCGGCTTTATTATCTCCAATGTAGTTATAGTCTTACAAACGTATGAGGAACAATACCACCATCAGGAGTTCAAGCATGCATTTACATATGTGAAAATATTCAAACCACTCACATCTACTAACAATGGGTCCTCAGCCTTGGGTTCAAGGCAGACTCCCATTCAGGAGTCACAAGATTCTTGCATAACAAAGCACCCTGCTCCCACAGCACTTCCGTGACTGTTGTCTGTTTAGCCCTTGAGCTAGGGCATAGCTCAAAAACAGGCAAATGGCTCCCGACAGGTTTAAGATAAGTTTATGTATTAAATAGTTTATATTCATAAGTATAAGAAGCACATGCTAAGTAATTAAGTCTTATAGGTTTATTAGTTTGTAAGTTGTAACAATGTATAAATATAGGCAATAGGCAATTAGTTTATAAGTAGTGAATAAGTTGTGATCTTTTTTCTTACTAATGTGGTGATCTAACGGGGCTTTGATTAGGAATGGTTTGGATCTTGGACACAGGATAGAAAAGGTTTGAGAAAAAAGAAAAAAAAAAGCAAATGGAAATGGGATTGAGCCTCAAGCTGCTTTGCTTGAGGAACTAGCTTTTGTGAAACAAAAGCAATTATTTGAAATCAAGCAATAATTCAAGAGTCATTAGATCCCAAAGAAAAAGAAGAGAGGGAAAAGGAAGCAGCTAGATGTCTGAGGAGGATTTTTCACCATTTGTTGCATAAGCAAAGCCTAAGGCTGAGCCAAAACAAGGAATATCTAAAAGAAATGTGGCATTTACAGGGTGTAGTTGAATCTCTCTTTACAAATGTATTCTCCTACAGCAGCTCGTGGTCAAGGAGGCTAGAGCCTAGAACATCAAGGGACCATGATCTCAGATTTTGTTAATTACCTCAGGTTTTTTTGCTACTTAATTACCAGGTGAATTACATAAATTTCACCAGCCCTAGGGTGCTTTGTTTTCTGAAATACTAAATAGGCAGTTCTTTTTTCAGTTTACAGTTTGCTGAGTTGAGACTGTAGCTTAGTGGTAGGATACTTACCTAGCATACATAATGCTGTGAGCTCAATTCTCATCCACGTCTCTTATTTGAACAACGCAAGCACAACTTCAGGACTCAGACAGCTGGTTCCTTCCCTAACAGTGCTTGGTATTAATTGTACTATTTTGCTACTCAGAGGTGATGGCAACAGAAATAAGACACGTGTTTTCATTCCTACTGGTAGTTACTGAACTCAGCAGCTCTTCTGTCCTTTGTAAACTCTGATTTAAAGCAAAACAGGCATTTTTGTGTCTTCGTGTAAATCATATAACACTGAGAGGTTGACTCTGGAACTGGGCTGGCCATTTCGTTTCAGACTCAATCCTGTTTACACAGGATGAGGCTGGCCACCTGACCCTGTGCAAAGCAGCCTCAGAGTAAGGACATTGTGCTGTTGAGAGTAATTAAGGAATAAACTAATTTCAACAGAGGTAGTTATTCATTTTATAGTGTAACATGTCTATAGCAAATGTAGTTCATGGAATTCTCTATTATCTCATACCAACAAAAAGTTACTAATACAATTTACAGTTCCTGGAGAAGGTAAATGGTGACCTCTACCTAAAAACTTCTCAGTTAGTGCTATAAGCTTCAATTCGATAATATGTTCCCAGGAAGCTCTTTTGGGTATGGACAATCAGGACATCAAGTGAAGCAATGTCCTAATAAAACAAAATATGTCTAATCAAGGTTTATTTAGGAATGTTTGGTTTTTGCCCAAGTGTTAGCTGCATAGCATACAGTAATTTCATAAACAAGAAACTTTGCTAGCAGCTTATGCTCATTTGCAGCAGGCTCTGAAAGAGCAAGGGCTAATTGTAGCACCTGAGAAGGTACAAGCCGAATTTCCGTATTTATATTTGGGTTATAGATTATATCCTAAAACAATTTTGCCTCAAAAAATTCAGACTAGGAAAGATGGGTTGAAAATGTTGAATGATTTTCAAAAATTATTGGGAGATATTAATTGGCTTAGACCTCATTTAAAAATAGCTACAGGAGAACTGAACATTTTAAAAGGTGATTCAGATCCTAAATCGGCTAGAAGCTTGACGGAGGAAATCAGAAAGGCACTATCTCAGGTAGAACGGGCAATTGAAAATCAACAAATACAATATATAGACTATAGCAGCATATATTTTGGCTACTATTCATACTCCGACTGCAGTTTTATGGCAGGAAGGACTTTGCTATGGTTGCATTTACCTGTCTCACCTGCTGGAGTGTTAACTCCTGATTATGAGGCAGTAGCGTGTTTGGTTCAGATGGCTAGAGCTGAGTCTCGTAAGTTTTTTGGAAAGGAACCTACTGTAATAGGACTTCCATTTACAAAACAGATAGATTGGTTATTTCAAAATGTGGATTTATGGGCCATAGCTTTTGCCTGTTATTCTGGCATCATAGATAATCATTATCCAAAAAACAACCTATTACAATTTGCAAATAGTCATGCTTTTATTTTTCCAAAAATTGTGAAACAGGATCCTATTAAGGACGCTTTAGTGATATTTACAGATGGGTCCTCTAATGGTAGGGCTACTTATGTGTTACAAGGACAATCCCATGTTTTTCATACTTCTCCAGCTTCAGCTCAAGTAGTAGAACTTCGGGCTGTGGCTGCTGTATTTCAGTCTATGACCTCTACTTCTTTTAATTGGTATACTGATAGTCATTATATTGTTAAAGCCTTGCGGGTACTTGAAACTGAATCTTATATTGAGGCAACTAACACTTAGGTTCAAGAATTATTTGGTCAAATACAAAGATGTTTACATGCTCATTCTCAACCCTGTTTCGTAGGGCATATTAGAGCTCATACTGGGCTCCCAGGGTCTTTGGCTTTGGGGAATAATTTAGCAGATAAAGCCACGCGTTTCGTGGGTTTATCTCAATTGGAATTAGCACAAAAATCTCACGCTCTTCATCATCAAAATAGCCAGTTTCAACTTACCAGGGAGGCTGCTAGGCAAATTGTTAAACAGTGTCACTTATGTTCTGAATTTCATTCTGTCCCTCAATGTGGAGTTAATCCACGTGGACTAATGCCCAATCAGTTGTGGCAGATGGATGTAACTCACATCCCAGAGTTTGAAAAATTAAAATATGTTCATGTGTCCATAGATACTTAGGTTTTCTTATGGTTACTGCTCAAACTGGAGAAGCTACTAAGCACGTTATAGCACACTGCATTAAATGTTTTGCTGTAGTAGGTTTACCATCTATAATAAAAACAGACAATGGCACAGGCTATACTAGTCAAACTTTCCAACATTTCTGTGATCAATTATCCATTAAACATAAAACAGGCATACCTTACAATCCTCAAGGACAAGGGATTGTTGAATGTGCCCATGGAGCTTTAAAAAATCAATTACAAAAAATAAGAAAGGGGGAGTTATATCCCAGATCTCCACAGAACTCTTTGAATCATGTTCTTTTTGTTTTGAATTTTTTAAATGTGGATGCTTTTGGTCTTTCTGCTGCAGATAGGTTGTGGCATCCTAAGACTTTGGATACCTATGTACAAGTGAAATGGAAGAATCCGATTGATGGGAAATGGCATGGCCCAGACCCGGTACTAATATGGGGAAGAGGGCATGTTTGAGTTTTTTCCACAGGACGCTGAGAATGCCAGGTGGCTGCCAGAGAGGCTGGTCCGGTTCGCAGGGACGGAACGAGGAAAGAGTGACATTGCTGTTGCTGTGGAATCAGTTCCTGATGGACTTATTGGACTTATGAATTAAATCCAACTATGCTGCATCCAGCCATATGGGAAGAGAGACTGCAGCGATGGAGAATGATACTCGCCTATCAAGACGTCATATGAGAAGAACAACAGTGAATCAGAATTCTACTGCAGGGAATGCTGATGAACAAGAAAAAGGACTAAGTACAGGACTTTGGTGATCAGATGACAGTTTCCCACAGATTTATATAGGGAAACAGGAAACCATGGACAAAGTTAAGAACATGTGATAGCTTGCCTAAGTCAATCCTATATATACTTTTGATTGGACAGTTTAAATGTTGCTCATAATGGTACTAGGTTTGATGTTTTCTGTGTTCAATGTATTTCTTGTGTTTTAATGTAACTTGATTACTTGCATTTCAATTGTTTCCATGGGTGAATGCAAGTTATGGTATCTTAGTAATTTTCATTTATTATGATTTCTGCAAATGTTATGTGTGGTTTGAGGGTTATAAATGTTGCAAGGTTTTGGTATAATGAACATATATCCTTAGATTTATGTTAACTGTAAAAAATAGTTATTTGACTTTGACGCAGCAGAAACTGCTGCTGATTTGTTAGATAAGCTAAAAGTCTTTTTGCCTTCAGGATCTTCTTTGACCTCAGATCAGGAAATAGTGTAATCTTGGGTCTAAGTTATTCTCCTTAAAAATTTGCATACTCCTTCCATAGAATGTATGTCCTCAGCACATTCTGGGATGTTACAGCTAACGTGCACAGTGTTCGGCTCCGAACTCTATCGTGAGTAGAGTTGCCCCTTGCAGGAGAGGCTGGCAGCCAAAGACGGGCAACTTTCTCTCGAACTAAGCTGACCTAAGACAGGGTGTGGATGGTGGGCATTCACGTACCAATGACGGGTAAGGCTTGTGTTTCGGAGAGAATGACCTAAGACAGGCACAGTCTTCCTGGCCATAATCAGAAAGGTTATGGTATCTTTAGAAAACAGAAAAGGGGGAGATGTCGGGGGCCATGTGCCTGCCTTGAACTATGCCCTAGTTTTGGGTTAGGCAGAAGACAATCTCGTGCACAGAAGTGCTGTTGGAAGCAGGAGTTTTCATTAGGCAAAATAATTTATATCTGAGGAGAAGTTTATTTTTCACCTAAGACTGAGGTCACATGAAGATCTTTGAAGGAAGCCAATCATGTCTTAAGTTATTTTGCCTGTGTTAGTATTGTTTTGCTTACTTTACAGTATAAATAGGGGGGGACTTAATAAAGGCAAACTGCTTCAGTGACTGACAGTCCTCCTGAGTCTGTCCTGTTTTTTCTCTCTATCTCTACATTTTCTCATCCTCACTCCCCGCTTTGGGTATGGTCTGATTTCTGCCGGCGGGCTCCGGCAATATTGTAAGTCACCCAACAAGGGCACTGGGAACCAAACTCAGATCCTCCACAAGAGCAGCAAGCACCCGTAATTACTGAGGCATCTCTCCCAGCCCATGTTTGAGCTTAACAAATATTCTAAGCATTAATCCTGCCATTTATAAAATAGACGCAATGATGACTTCATATATTATCAGAATTAAATAGTTTTCAGATAATTTGCAGCAGTGTTCTGTGCATAGTAAAAATAAAACACATCCATTCAATAAGGTGCTGATAGTTGAAGAAAGAAGACCATATATGTATTTGTAAAGCAGTGAGCCACAGTTAGAGGAATTCTCAGTGGAATAGTATTTTGTGAATCTTCTTCAACATTTAGTTTCTGTACAAATGAGGGACTTAATAATCTATATTATTTAAAGGGAGGTTGCTCTATATAGACATGTGAGTTTTTAGCCTATCAATTTAATAATTAAACTTTCCAGCATTTCAGAAATCTTTCATTCATAGAGAAGCTGGATTCTTGCCTTAAGTTTGTCTAACTTTCTTGTTCCAAAATAAGTGACAGTAAAGCAGAATTCTCTTCTTGTCCTTCGAACAGGAGTCTGTGGAGTCTTAAGGGATGGGAGGTGGCCAGTGCCCTTTCTATGACGGGTCTGTGCTTCCTGTCCCCACAGGCCTTGTGCAGGATCACCCGCCAGTCTCCTGCCGCCTTTCAGAACGTCATGGAGAAGGTGGGGCTGAACGCGGTCATCGGCTCTCTAGCCTCTGCCACCTGCAAAGTGCAGCACTGTGTGCTCACGCTGTTCGCTGCCATGCTGTCTTGCGGGATTCATCTGCAGCGGCTGATCCAAGAAAAGGTTTGTGTCCACACTCACCCGGCTCCGCTTTAAAAACTGATTCTCCTGCAGTTTCAGTGACGTGAATTGCCGTCTGTGTAGGGCTTATTTTTCATCCCTAAGAGCCTTTTTGAACTTTGTCGACAGCTGTATGTACCACAGAGCGTTCACCCCATGATGTTGGCTTAATCAGTCATTAAAGTAGATATCTGGCAAGTATCCCCTTTCGATAAGGGAAGATTAGTTTATGAGGCTTCCTGTGCTGCCTCCATCTCTTTTTTTCTAGGCATTTTACTTTCCATAGGGTGGGGCCCCTCCTCTTTCTCTGCTTGTTTTGACCCACTTTCCTTTCCATGTCTAATTCTCCACAAACCATGTCACCTCTAGAATGTTCTTCCCGGTTTAACTTAGTCTCCTATAGCCTATGACAGTCCTTTATCCTAGTGGTTTCCAGGTTTTGCATTCCCCTGCTTGCCATGACTGTAAATGGGTCTCTGTACTTGTATTTCTCCAAGTGTCACCTCCTGACCCCTGCTAGAGACTGTGTGGACCACCACTGTCTCCATCACTGTAGGGTATGTTGGGAATGCAGACCCTCAGGCCCACTACAACCCTGCTGCTTCAGAGTCTGTGGTTGAATGCTTTGTCTGGAGAGTGATTTGAAACTAATGGTTTCAGAAGACTGGCCCTAAATACCCACGGTCTGTAAGGTGCTGATAGTTGTAAAGAAGACCATGGTTGTTCAGGAGTTTGTAAAGCAATGAGGCAGAGTCATAGAAATTCCTAGTTGTGTAGCTGTCCCCAGCTTTACTATGCCTCTGGAACTCTTCTGAAAGAGTTCTTTACACCTGGACCAGAGACAGGGAGACACATTTACAAAAAGTCACCTCATTCATTCCTTCCTCCATTCACTCAGTCTGTGCTGAATGTGGAACCAGGTCCTCTCACATACTAGGCAATCACTGAGCAACACTCCCAGTGCTCAGAGTTTCGTAAAGCTCAGTAGAGGTGATTCTGCTTAGAAGATTAGAATAAGACCATTAAATACATGTTGGCTGTGGATCTACATTAAATGTAATATTGTTAAATTTTAGCTTTTTTGTATTTAAATTTAGAATTTCATAACAGTAGTTCAGATTTACAATGTCTTGGTTTCTGTTTCTATTATAAAATACTCTTGACGGGGCTAGAGAGATGGTGAAAAGCACTGGCTGCTCTTCCAGAGGACCCGGCCTTGATTTTCAGCATCTGCAGAGCAAGGCTCTGGCACTGTCTTCTGGCCTCCATGGGCTTTGCATGACACGGGTGCACTTATATGCAGGCAAGGCACTCATAAAATAAAAATGATTAAATTAAAATACTCTTGACAAAAACAACTTGAGGGGGTTTATTTTGGCTCACAGTTCAAGGGCACAGGCCATCATGGTGGGGAGTCAGAGGCTGCAGGAGTTTGAAACATAGTCCAGAAAAAGCATAAAGAATGTAGGCTGCTGCTCAGCTCCCATCTTGCCTGTGTAGTCCAGGGTCCCAGCCAGAGAATGGTGCCACCCACAGTGGTTGGGTCTTCCCAGTGGGCCATCCCCAGCTGATTCCACATTCTGTCACGCTGACTGTGAACACTGACCATAACTCTCAGCCGCGTGTGTGGAAGGCCCAGCCAGGCCCCGCCTTCATGCTGGTTTTGATGCTACTCAGATGTTTGTGGCTCAGAGAAAGCATTTTCAGCAATCTCCATGTCTGGATTTGCTATTCAATTTTCTAAGTTATTAAATGTCATTATCACTCTATAGAAAAGGCAATCCTTGAGTGGTTTTACTGTGTCAGTTGTAGGAAGAGAGGCTGAGGCAGAGAGTGAGAGAGAATTATTTTTTCACTGTCAGCACAGTCACATGTTGATTAAACTTCAAATGTAACATTTTACAAATGCATAAAAATAAGATGTGTTAATTAAATGACTTCAGATTGTTTTATACTGTATAATTGTGATTCCAGGTCTCTTAAAGAGATAAATGAATGATCAGTGAAGGGGTGGAATGATACATTAATCTTTTGCTTGTGTGTGGTATATGTGTGTATGTACAGGTGTCCTGTGTGTTTGAGAATGCACATGTGGAGGTATCGTGTAGGAATTTCCTCTGTGTTGGTTGCTTAAGTAAGACTGAGAAAGTAAACAACTCGCAAGTCTCAGTAAGTCCCTGAAACGTAGCAGCTGTGCACAGCCCCTCCTTCCCCAGTGTTAAGAAAGCAGTATGTATTCACTGTGTCATTAAGCAGTAGAAGCTTAGTTTTTATTTGTTTATATATCTAGACCTGTGTGTGAGATCATGTGCCATAGCACACATGTAGAGGTCAGAGGCAACTTGTGAGAGTCAGTTCTCTCCTTCCTCCTTGTGGGTCCTGGGATCAAACTTAGGTTGTCAGGTTTGGTGGCAAGGGCCAAGGCCCAGGGCTCTGTGCCTTGCCAGGCAAGCACTCTGCATCCCTACCTTCAGTTTATCTTATAATCGCTGAAGTATTAATTTGGGGCCTGGGAAGATGGCACATTGAGTAAGAACATTTACTGCAGAAGTATGAGGACATGAGTTCGGATCCCCAACATTCATGTAACAGCTGATTGTGGCCATGTGTGCCCATCGCCCCAGTGCTGGGAGGTCAGAGACAGAACTACTGGGGCTTCTTCAGTTGAGATACTATGCCTCAAAGGAATAGGGATAGAAGGTGATAGAGCAGGACACCTGATGTCCGCCATATGTGCGCACACACACACACACACACACACACACCCTTTGTTGACATGTCCAACAAAAGAGCAACATGAGGGCCAGTTTTGACTCAGTGAGTAAAGATGCTTGTTACCAAGCCCGATGACCTGAGTTCAATCCCCAGAACCCATATGGTAGAAGGAAAGAACTGGGAACCAACTCCTGAAAACTGTCCTCTGATGTTAACACATGAGCTGTAGCAACACACACGTATGGAAATTAATTAATTTAAAAGGGACAAATGTAGTATTGTACACCTTTAATTCCAGCACTCGAGGCAGACGCAGGCAGATCCCTGTGAGTTGAAGGCCAGTCTGGTCTACAGAGAGTTCCAGGCCAGCCAGAAGGAGAGGATTCAGAGAACTCTAGCTTCCATTTCTGTCCTACCTTGACCCTTATTTTTCTTACTGAGCATAAACTTTTCTTTCAGAGCACTTGTTTTTATTTTCCATTAAAACATAAGCTAAGCAGTTGTTCCATCTGTCTGCTGCTCTATCTCCTTTTCTCTCTTTGCCTGTCTCTGCCTGCCTGCCTGTCTCTGCTTAACCTGCCTACCTTCCTGCCTATCTCTCTACCTGTCTGCCTCTGCCTGCCTGCCTGTCTCTGCTTAACCTGCCTACCTTCCTGCCTATCTCTCTACCTGTCTGCCTCTGCCTACCTACCTGTCTCTGCCTGTGTCTGTCTGCCTGCTTCCCTGTCTGCCAGCCTGTCTCCTTTTCTCTCTCTTCCAGTCTGTTTCTCTGCCCAGCTGTCTCCTTTTCTCTCTACATGTGAGCGTATATTCCCATTTTTTCTGTCAATCTCTGACTACTTCCTTCTCTGACACCTACATCTGTGTGTGATTAAGGTGTGAACAGATCTCTCTCCTCTTCTGACTGGGAACCAGAAATTGTAACTCACCTTCTAGCCTGAATCACAGGGAAAATTAAAAACATTAAATGACTGTCTTTATGACCATCTTATAAGGAAAGCTTTCATATATGTATATAGTTAATTATTTTTATTTTATTTGTATGAATGTATTGCTTTCATGCATGCAAGTGCACCCATGTTGTACAATGCCCTCAGGAGTCAGAAGAGGGTGTCAGATTCCCCGAAACCGGAGTCACCAACAGTTTTTAACTACCATGTGGGTGCTGGGATTTGAATCTGGGTCCTCTGCAAGAACAGCCAGTGCTCCTAACTACTGAGCCCCCTCTTTTTAATGTTTTCATTTTAGTATTGTTTTCTTAACTATGTGTATGTTTGTGTGGGTTTGTGAATGGGTGTGCAGTACTGGAATTACAGGCCACTGTGAACAGCCTGATGCATATGCTAGGAATAGCACTCAGATCCCTTGGAAGAGCAGTATGTGCACTTACCCACTGAATAGTCTCTCCAGCCCTGAAAACTTTTTTACTAATTGATTGATTGATTCAGGGTCTCACTATGTAGAAAAGGCTGGCCTTGAACTCACAGAGCTCTATCTTCTTCTTGCTCTATCTTCTACTTGCTTTTCAAGTATTGGGAGTAAGGTGTGCACCACCATACTCGACTGGGAAAGGTTTCTTAAGGATCATAGTTCAATTTTTTTTTTTTTTAAAAAAGGAGAGGGCTAGAGAGATGGCTCAGTGGTTAAGAGCACTGACTGCTCTTATAAAAGACCTGGGTTCGATTCCCAGCACCCGCATGTTCACCAACAACCACCTGTAAATCAAATTCCAGGGGATTCAACACCCTCTTCTGACCTCTGTAGGCATTGCATGTACAGGTGCACTTGCAAACAAAAGATTCATACACATAAAATAAAAATAAATTTTAAAAAGTTTTTAAAGAGAAAAAAAATAGCCTACTAATGAAATGAAACCATGAGGCAGAGGGGTTAGGATAAGAAGAGTTATTTCGTGGAGAAAGCTGGGGTGATTCATAAACATGAGAACAGAATAAAGACTAAGGTGAGTGACAGTTGCAGACTTCTGGCTTCGGCAGAGGTATAAGTGTGACTGTAAGGACGGCTGGCCGGGGGGACCAGCAGGAGCGTAGCGCTGTCAGTACGTGGGCTGTTACTTCTGAGCTATTTCATCACGTCCAGTGCAGCTGGAGGTGTACACACTGCAGCCGCAACATTTCCATTAGGAAGGTGTATTTACACACATGTGTACATGGAAAGGTGTAAGAATTGTTTGTCACGGTACCAGACGTGACAGAACTTGGCAAGTGATGCCAAGTCAGTAAGCGAGAGGCAGGTGAGTAGCTCTGTTACATGTCTACATGGCAGAGTGCTGTGAAGGAGTTCACAGTGAATGAATCAGATTGAAAAGGAGCAACATGGGACTGGAAAGATGGCACAGCAGTTAAGAGCACTGACTGCTCTTGTAGAGGACCTGGGTTTGATTCCCGGCACCCACTGGGTGACTAGCAACCATCCTAACTCCAGTTCCAGGAACTTCAGTTCCTCTTCTGACCTCAGAGGGCATTGTATGACACATGTGCATTTGAGTTCATGCAGGCAATACACTCATTGACCTAAAATAAAAATAATAACTTTTTTTAAAGGTGCAGTACGGACAGATGTTATAAAGGAAGTAAAGCAGGTGTGGTGGAGTAGTTAGGAGGCTGGGGCAGAAGGAGCATATATGTGTTTCTAAGACAGGGTCTCTCCCTTTAGTGGCTGAGCAGACTGTAAGCTGGCTGTCTGGAGAGCTCCAGAGATTGACCTCTGTCTGCCTGCCCAGCACTGGGATTACAGATGTACCATGCCTGCTTTTCATGTGGGTTTTGGGGATCAAACTCAGGTTCTCAAGCTTGTGTATCAAGTGCTTTACCAACCATCTCCCCAGCTCCAAGAACACCATTAGCATAGCAAAGTACTCATGTGCTAATCAGATGGTGAGGTTCTATCTTGATATTATTTTTAGTCTGCATTAATGAGTGTGCATCTTTTCAAAGAACTACTTGGCTAAACTTCTTTAAGGAAAGAGCAATTCCCAGATGATTGATTTCAGCACATGTTTTTGTTTCTGTCAATATGAAGCAGGAGCCTAGTGTAAACACCGTCACACCATTACTGTGCAAATCTTCTTGAGGCTGTTGGTGCTTGATGGCCAGACCGTACTCATTGATTTGCAGCCGTGACAGTGGATTTGAAACAGATCAATTTTGCCTCTTGAGATTTGCAACAGATAATTTTGAAGTTCTCTGCCTCATTTTTTATCTATCTAGTAATTTTGTTTTTATGATATATATTTAGAGGAATTTTCACAGTTTCACTTAATATTGATAAAGAGGGTTTGTGTATATGTGTGTGTTTGTGTATGTGCAGGTATGTGTATGAATATGTGTTGAGGCCAGGGGCCAGTTTTGACTGTTACTCCTCAGGTTCTGTCTGTCTTGTTTTTTTTTTTGTTTTGTTTTTTTTTTTGTTTTTTTTTTTGAGACAAAGCCTCTCACGGCCTGGAACTCTTTCACGGCCTGGAACTCTCTGAGTAGACTAGGCTGACTCACCATGGAGCCCAGGGATCCCCCTGTCCTCACCTTCTCAGTGCTGGGACTGCAAGTGAGTGCTGCTGCCGCACCCTGAGTTTTCATGTGAGTTCTGGGGATCAAACTTGGGTCCTCCTGCCTGGAAAGTTAGCTAGCCCTTTACAGACTGAGCCATCTCTCCAGTCCAAGATTTTTGTAATGGCAGTTTCACATATTTTAGTCAAATTCCTAATGCTTTGAATATTTCATCCTATCATCTTTAGGTTTGGAGGTGCCTTTTTAATTTTAAAAATGTAAACTTTAAAGTTAGCATACAGAAATGAGCATTGTGAAGTCACTGTCAAGGACCACTCAATGCTGGTGGTAAATGTCAGACACAAATGTGCTGGAATGTGTCCTGCAGAATTCAAAGACTGTCTCTTTTTCTCCACTTGTAACATGTAGGTATGTTGCACTGCCTGACAAGATGAATTTAAATCAAAGCTGAATGCATAGTGACTTGCAGGCTGCAGTGACCCCAGGACATTTTTGGTTTTGTAAAAGTAGCTTTGATTATTCATCCTTGGCACCAAGTCTGTGCCTGCAGCCTGTAAATCGTCCTTTCTCGGGTGCTGTGGGATTAATGTTGTTCCTGAGGTCTGGTGCCTGTTGCATAAGATTAAATGAGGAGCCCTGGGTGATTAGTTGTATGGAGTGAAAGTTATTACTCTTCATTCAGTTTTCCTGAAATGACTAAATGAAAATTCAGCTATAATATATGATTTTTTTCTTTTTTGCTTATATCCAAAAATTATATAGCATCTTAAGACACTTAGAGTTCTGTCACAAATCCATCTGGTTGTCTGTTATTTCTTTCATTTCTTATATGAGTTTTGCTTGGCTTCACTCAATATTATAAGCATATTGTTTTAATTTTGCAGTGGCTGCATAATTCTACTTGAAGAAAAGACACAACAGTGGACCTTACTCTCACTGAATATTGGACGTTTCTGTGTTTTATTGTCATGTCTGTTGCTGTGTGAATTTTTTTTTTTTTTGAGATAGAATCTTGCTATATATAGCCCTGCCTGGTCTGGAACTTGCAATGTAGAGCACTCCAGCCTTCCAAGTGCTAGGATTACAGGGATCACAGGTGTGCACCACTGTGTCTTGTTAAATGAAATTTTCTTTGCTTAGAAATTATAAGTTTTTGTGTACTTAATCTGTATTTCATTTTTCTAGTACTATATATCACCCAAAAATGTAGTGGCTTGGAAAACACAGTAAGTTATTTTACTCTTAAATCTTAAGTCTCACCAAGTGGTTGGTTGAGGTGGTGCTGGAGAATAATCTCTCCAGGCAGCTCATTCATACGAATGGGAGCTGCTGCCCACTGGGGCTCAGCTGGAGCTCAGGGCCTAGGAACCACATATGTTCTCTGGGGACCGGCAGGCTGCTTGGGATTCTTATAGTACAGTGGCTGGCTTAGGATCTGTTCTGTGGGGGCCTCTGCAGACTGCCTGAGTTTCCTCAGAACATGCTGGCTGGCTTGGAAGTACCACTGTCCTCAAAGGATCAAGTGGAAGCTGCACAGTCTGCTCAAGCTATTTGAGGCTGTTTTCTTCTAGCTTAACATGATCATCTCATGAATCTTGGAATAGAGATACTATTGGCAAATCAGTTCAGCCACAGCTGACTCTATGGGAAGGATGAGGGAGCTATGGGGGGATGACCAGAGGACCCTCACCTGAGATTCCAGCCTTTGTTACTCTTTCCTGCCCCCTCCCCACAGCTGTAAGTGACCTTGGGAAATGCTGGAGCATAGAGGAAGTAGATTAACTGAGAGAGGACCCAGTGTTGCAGCTTCTATGAGGTCATCATCCATGATGGAGTGGGTCTTTTAGGGGATGCATCTGTTGGGGTCACTCATGTGCCTATTAAGTGAGCCCGGGAAACTTTTCTGATTCACCAAGTTGGACCTGAATGGAATTCTCACCTTTGTGTGTTGTTGGTGCTTTATCACCTCACTCCAGGAAACGTCAACACTGACTGTCACTGGGAGAGGTGACTGAAACCTGTTCACCTCAGATAGGGCGCAGGCAGTACACAAGTGCACCTGTCCCGAGGGGGCATATCCACCTTTGCTCTTCTGCTTGCATAACATGGATTCGTGTTCTTCCTAACTTCACATTTCTGTGACTGTCAGTGATGACAGCCTGCGTTCTGACCTTTTTAAAATGCCTGAAGTTACCCTGTGCTGATGGGGTTCTACAAAGAAAAGACTTGCCCCTATTCACAGACACACACACACACACACACACAGTGGCCAGCATCCCCCAAACTCCTATGCATATAAAATAAATTTTAAAAATGTTTATAACAAGACGACGAGCCCTCTGCCCACCACGTGTGCTGAGATGCGTCCTGTTCTGTTGTCATTGTTTTATCTCCCGCTGGCGGAGCACGCTTTATTCCACTGACATCTCCCGTGCTTCACTCTCCCCTTTTAATTGTTGGGAATGTTCTCCTCGCTCTGAGATTGGATCAGGCCCCCTCCTCTCTTCCTCCGTCTCTTTTCTTTCCCTCCACTTTTAGACTGTTTGCTCATTTTGTGTTTGACTTTTTACTCTTGGGTTTCTCTAAGGTTTGTTCTCGAGTAGGACACAAGTTCACTGTGGCCCGGTCTGTGAACTTCGGTCTGTCCCTGCTCTCTGTGCTTTTCCTTCCTCCCATCACTTTGGGGGTTCGAATTTCACTGGGATGCTTTAGAAACTCTGTCAGGCTTTTCTTTCTTCCTGGAGAGACCTGTCCTGGAGTCTCCACCCAGCTCCAGTGGGTGGACAAGTGGCCTGGGGGGCTTGTCCTGGCCAGCACCTTGCAGTCATGCTTGGATTTCCTTTTTCTGACCTTGGCTCAGTGTTCTCAGAGGACTTGGGTTATCTCCACTGGTGGAGAAGAGAGTAGGGGTGGCTGTGAGATGGCTCAGCAGGTGAGGGCACCCACCACCAGGCCTGACAACCTGAGTTCCATCCCCAGGACCCACATGGTGGAGAGAGGAGCGATGTCCACGAGTTGTCCTCTGACCTCCACGTGTGTCATGGCACTTGCATATGTGTTCACACACAAAGTTTAGGAAATGAATGTAAAAGAGCAACATCAAAATGTTCTCATAGAGAAGAGTAGCGGTGTGACATGATTCTGGGGAGACAGTTGTCTGCAGAGGACTCAAGGAACAGCCCTGCTCTGTAGCCCTCTCGGCAGCAGTACACTTTCATACTCATGCATTTATCAGCCATGTGTGTCTGTCTCTCCTATTTGTGTGTGGCCCTGAACCTGAAATGATTTATGGTCTGTCTGAGAAAAGGAAAGGCATTTCTACTGGGTGTCACTAGCCATTGCGTTGTTTGCTAATACCCCTTATCTGGGGGAGATGCCGACGATGTCCACCCCTCCTCCCACGGTCCCAACCACAATCTGAGGTACAGTTCCACCAGAGTGCCCCCCGGGAACCAATGCATTTACTAGGCTTTCTTACAGAGCAGTGGGTGAGGGGTTGCTTACGGGAATGTGGGTGCTCCCCAGGAAAGCCACACTGGAAAGTCTTCACCCAGCGTGGATGATGGCTTCCCCATAGCTGCATAGAGAGCCCCTGTCCCTTAGTCTTCCCCAGCCCTTCCCCCAGGCCATGGGAGGAAATGCCCATCACAGATTGGGAGGTGTTGCTGAATACCTAGCTGTGATGATCTTTAACAAGCAGGCACAGCTGAGCTCAGGAAGATGGCATTTGTCTGACTTGGATTATAGTCATGTACAATGCTCTGTTGTGTTACACTTTTATGTAAAGAATTTTGTAAGAGTGGTTGTGTGCATGTGTTTCTGGGTGTGGCATACTGGGTGTGAATCTTTGTTTAAAGACCCCCCATTGCCTCATCTATCAGAGGTGGAATCTGTGCAGGTCAGATCTGCGCACTGTGCTCTTCAGGCTGCCAACTGGCCCACCTACTTCTGCCCCCTTCTGTTGTATAGTTGAGGAAGGCTTTCTTCTTCAATGGGCTAGATATAAACTCAGCTTAGAATTTGAGCAAATGGTTCAGCATTTCAAAATTTACCTTCATTTTAAAACAGGCATACTGTTGTCAGCTTGTACTGGCTAATTTCAGGTTACGTGAGGCAGCACATGTTGGGTCTGGGCCAAGTTAAAGATGCAGTTAAAGAAGCTGATGTTTCTCATCCCCGCCTTCTGTTTGATTGCTGTAATCTGTACTATTAGCCTCGAGCCTACTCTGTCTTTCTTGTTGTCTGAGAACCTTTTCCACGTGTCTTCTGCAGGACTTCGTGTCTACCGTCATCCGTTTACTTGACAGTCCATCTACTCCCATCAGAGCCAAGGCCTTTCTGGTGCTGCTCTACGTTCTGATTCATAACAGAGACATGCTGCTGCTCAGCTGCCAGGCCAGGTATGCCGGCTTCACCGCAGCTTCGGCTGGGGTCTGTTGCATTTGCATTTTTAAAAAGACTTGTTTTTATTTTCATGTGTCTATGTGTGTGTCTGCACACCAGGTGTGTAGGTGCCTACAGAGGTCAGAAGAGGATGTTGGGTCTCCTGGAGCTGGAGTCACAGGTGATTGTGAGATTCCTGACCTTGGTGCTGGGATCTGAACACAGGTCTTCTGGAAAAGCCTTAAGAGCTCTTAACCACTGGCCATCTCTCCAACTCCTCATTAGCATTTTAGATGCATTTCATAAGGTATTTCTTGGCCTTTAGGCATCTGATGTTGAAAACACTTTCTAAAATTTACCAAGGGTTTAATATTCCCCTGGTGTAAGCTCAGAGGACCCGGGGAAGACTGAAAACAAACTGGGAGAAGTTGCCTGGCCTGTTCTGGGTTGGTGCTTCCTCCCAGGCTGGGCTTCTAAACTGGTTTGACTTTGTACCTTTAGGGATGGTTGGGGACTAGCACTGAACTTGTGATTTTGTTACTGTAAGATTCTAGGGTTGCTGAGGGCCCCCGAGAGCAGCGTGGCGAGGTGGAGGAAGGAGGAGTGGAGGGAGCAGGGTTTACCTGCTGAGCCATCATGCCAGCCTGCCCTAGTTTTGAAAATATTTTTATTATGATGACTGCTTTAAGATGCTTGTTAGATTACCTCAGCATCAAGCCATGTCAGTGTTGGCATCCATAGATTGTTTTTGATTAGTGTTGTGATTTTTGTAGTTCTTAATTTTGATGATAATTTGGCTATATTCTGTATATTTTGAGGTTTGAGTCTTTCCTCTGTATTGTTCAGTTTAGGGTGGGGAGGAGTTGCTGCTGGTCAGGGGCTTGTCTGATACTACCCTGGTGGGGAATCAGGTCATCGCCTGGGTCTGGAAGATCTCTGCCCCCTTGGAGACCCTGCCGGGGGTCAGGAGAATAGCTGCCTTTACTGGGCCGGAAGCAGAGTCAGCTTCCCTGAGTCTTAGGAACACCCCCTCCTGCAAAGGGGACTTGGGCTTACTCTCCTCTACTTTATCGTCACTGGGGTGAGAGGTGCTGCCCAAACCTTCCACTAGGGAACTAAAGCAGGTATGGTTCTGAGAGGATGCATCCTCCGTGGCCACTAGAACTGTGGAGGAAGAGGGAAGACCCCATGTGGCTTCATTTGAGGTGTCAGATGTATTTTTAGTCACTTGGCTAGGGAGAGCAGGTTCTTCATGGAGACTTCTGGGGGCAGCTCTGCTTCAGGTGCAGTCTTATAATATCACTCGTCATACTGTTCCTCATGTCCTCCATTCTGTAGGCAGTCTATGGTGTCAGCCCCTCAGAACCTTCCTATTTTTTTTCTTTTTTAAAATTTAATTTACCATAAGGAGTAAATTTAGGCATAATGGAGACCGTAGAAGAATGAGGCCGTTCTGTCTTGACAGAGCTAGAAATCCACAGTCATTTTTGAGTACTGCTCATGCACTGTGAGCTGCTGCAGCCTTCAGGAATGTGATTGGCACACATGTCTGTTAATGAATGCTGTGGTTTGGTTTTGGCAGTCTTGTGTTTGATATTTGGCTACTGTAAATATGAGTGGCTGAGATACATGCCCAAGGATATCCAGTGCTTCATAGTTTCCAATGGCGAATTCCTGGAATACAGTCTCCATTGCTATAGAATTGCTTCAATAAAGGTGGCATGGGAAGGTGGGACGGTGCAACTCATCCATCTGAAGGAATCGGGGTGGGGGCGGTGCTGGTCTTCATAGACGAGTGAAGAGCCGGTGAAAAGACTGAGTTCTTTATTCATTGTGAATAGGTTTTGGTAAAACAAGCCCAATGGCAAAGCTCATCTATTTTCATGTGCTGGTATAAAATCCATTAAAGAGGAATAGATCAATACTATGTAGATTGTCTGAGGAGGGCAGCCCAGACAGTAGTTATCGCTACTCATTTTTAGAGTTGGTAAAATAGGGTTGTGGTTTGAGTGTGAATCAACCCTCACTGGTGTATGTGTTTGAATGTGTTGTCCTGATATTCTCACTTGATTTTGAGGGTTGTGGAACCTTTGGGAAGCAGAACTTACCTGGCGGATGTAGGTCACTAGGGTGGGTTTTGAAGGTCCTGTCCTTCTCCTGGTTCTGGTCTAGCTTGCTGCTTCCTATCTGACTGCGATAGGAGAAGCCTGGCCATGTGCTTCTGCCACGTGGAGCTCTGTAAGCCTGTCTGTGTGGTGATGGGCAGATTGTGCTTTCTGAGAACTCAAGTATATTTCTTCCCTTGAGCAGTTTCTGTCAGGTATTTGACACAGTAATGAGAAAAATAACTAATACAGTGTGTTTCATTCTGTAATAAAAAAAAAATCTAAGGAATGAAAAAAACTATAAGTAATGTGAGTGAGAGGCACCACTCGGTCTTAAAGGATTAAGGGGAGGGTCAGGTAGATGGTCCTGTGAGTAAAGGCAAGTTGTCCTCTGACCAAGTGTGGATTGTGCTGAGTCACCTTCACATCCATATACATCTACAAACAGGCACACTAAATCAATCAATCAATCAATAAATCAATAAATAAATAATGAAAATTTTTAAAGGATTAAGGGGACCTTTAAGGCAGCGAAAATTGGAATTTTCCCAGACTTTGGAATTTAAGTTGGTAATATAAATTATTCTTGGAAACAAATAGTATAGACTTTGGAGAGTGGCTGGCATTTGTTTCTTTTTGCTTGGCAGCCCAGGTACTGTGCATAAATAGGAAAACTTGCAAACTCAGGCAGCCAGCCTTCAGGCTGAAGAGCTGTTCAAGTTCTCTGTGAGGAGTTTCTATGGGGCAGCACCCTTCATTTCCTGGCCCTTTCAACTCCCCTGGCCGCTGAGTCCTGTGCACGTCCTGTCACCTGTCTGCTGACCGAGCGAAGCTGCCCAGCCTCACCTCCCCATAACCTTTGTAGTACGGTGCATGTATTTTTCCCTGCTTCCTATCGGGACTGTATTCAGCACATTTTCTCTGATGTCAGCCCTCCTATCAGTCTGGCACGAGATGGCAACGGAATTGAGCCGTCACCATCAGGTAAAAATGATTTGATAGCTCCCAAATGTCCACCTCTTCTCTAAATGGCGTCACATACAGATTGATTGTGACAGGTGATGAAATAGGGCCTGTGTGTCTCCAGAAATGACGGCCCCTTCAGAGGATGGATGGTCTCGTAAGTTCATCTTCTAGGTGAGCTCAAGCTGGACGTCAACACTTCCTGATGGATCAAGTTTTCCCAAGGCTTTCTGTGCCCTCCTCCCACATGGCATTGCTATTAATATGGAAATCAGCAAAATATAAAGTGCCTGCTTTGATCTTAAAAGAAAGATTTTTCTTAAAGAAATATTTACTCTGGATAATTGGTTAACTGTGTGGGAAAATTTATTTTCTCTGCTTATTCAAAAGTCAATTCCAGATGGATTAAAGAATTATATATCCCAAGGAAACCATAAACAGCTGGAAGAAAATATGTTTAAATATGAGCAAGTAAAGAAACTACAGTACCTTTATAGTTTGACTACATATAATTTGGAAACTCTTTTGCCCTTTAAAAACATGCATAAAACTTATATACACACAAAACCTCTTAAGTTTGGCATCACACGTAATAATCTCTGTGCTGTGAAGAGATGCATAATGATAGGAATAGATATTCAACTTCATTGAAAATTGAAGAAATATGATGAGAGGTGCCTCAGCAGTTAATGGTGCTTGCTGTGCAAGCCTGGGGACCTGAGTTCAACCTCTGGAAGCCACGGAAAAGTATGTGGAGAGCACTGATTACAGAAAGTTGTCCTCTGACCTCTACATGTGCACAACAGCATGCATGCCTACACACACCTTGCAGATACACAATAATAGTAAATCAAAATGAAAACAATAATTGAACAAATACCAATTAAAATGATAACCAATACTGTTTCTACCCATTACAGTGTTAAAGTGTTCGAAGCACTGTCTCTTCTTATGTCTGAAGCATAGATGTGTGGGGGATTTTGTTAGGTATCTGAGGAACCTCTGTGATTCTACTTACAGAACTATAATGGCATTGCATGTGTGTACTTTCCAGGTTCCGTTAAGTCCCTGAAGCCTCTAGCTTCCCAGTGACTTTTCTTGCTTTCTGAGGTTTGCACTAACTTGTGCTCCAGAGACTCTGCAGAGATCCCCTGAGTTCTAGTTGATGCCAAACTGTGCAGTGGCGTTCTCGTTTTCCATGGGTAATTGCTAGCACTCACTGTAGTTAGCAGATGGGCCTTCTGTGTTCCCTAAAGTGACTTCCTGGTTTAATGCCATCCTCATTGTATCTTCTTGGTGGACACTTTCCCTGTAGGAATCATTCCAGGGAGCTCAAAGCCATGAGGCTGGAAGGGAAGGGGTGCTAGTATGTGAGAGCCACCTGCACACTCAGACCCACCTTGCGCTGTGGAGGAGACCAACGCGTGTGTTTTGATTGCTGGTTCAAAATGCACTTGATCTTGAAAGATAGAATCCAATTTTTCTGGTGTATTTTCCCCAGGGAGCACTGTGAACCAGTTTTCAAAAAGTTGTACCTACTCTGTTACAGTGAGGGCCTCCGATGGTGGAGCCCCTGTGACACCTGTGAGGATCACGAGTACCATGGACCTGTCACCATGCCACTTTTGTCCCAGTTCCCTGGTAGAGGAACATGGGTGTTCATGGGACATGTAATTTTGTAAGTCCTGTGCTGGCAGAAGCTCTGGGCAAGAAAAGCTCATTTGCATACGGGATATAAGCTGTTTTCCAGGGCGAGGAGTTTGCTCCCTTTCCCACAAACCAGCTTGTTAGAGGAAGCAGGCTGATCTCCACAGGAAACAGGAGCCGCCGAGGATCAGCCTTGGTTCCTTTTGTTGGTTGGAGTGCCAGGAGTCATTCTTTTAATTGAGCCCATGAGTAGCCTCCATCTTTACCATTGTGGCCTCTCTATACACAGGCACGTTGTGCAAGCCTAGGAGTGTGCCGTCAAGAAGGACTCCTGGCTGTCTTCTATAGAGTGTGTTATTTTGTCTGTGTGGTTATTGATCATGTCATCTGGAGTGGATACCCTGAGTGTCCGCCCCTATGGAAAAGTTTCCATGTTTCTCCTCATTCTCTAGAACTTTGTTTTTCCTCTTCATGTGTGTATGTTGTGTATGTGTATATGCTTGTTTGCATGTGTACAAATGTATGCAGGTGTGTGTAAAAGCCTGCAGCCTTCCTCAATCCCTCTTCCATCTTATTCATGGAGGCAAGGTCTACCAGTCAAGCCCAGAGCTTGCCAGTATGGCTAGTCCTGCTGGACAGCTTGCTCTGGGACCCTGTCTCCACCTTCTAAGGCTGGGATTAGAGGTGTGCCTCTCACTCATTTGGCATTTATGTGGACTCTGGGGATCTGAACTCTGATCTCCTTGACTTGCGAGGCAAGTGCTTTAACCACTGAGCCATCTTTCCTGCCCTATTTCCCTCAGCTCCTGATCACTAACCCTAAAATCTGAGTCTCTGACCTCATCAGTCTCTTGGCTTGTGCCCAGAGCCAGCCTGCATCTGTACTTTTAGGCATACTCTGTTTAAGCACAGGGTGCAGCAAGCTGTTGTCTGAAGTTCTATTCACTGGATGGTGTTCTTTGAGGGTCATATCTGATTGGATCTGTAATGTGTTAGTCCTTATTCAGCTAGTGGTGTATTGTAGCCACCCATGTACTGAGCAGGTACAGTGCTTTCCTCTGTCAGTCAACTGTTAGAGATCATTTCTGAATGGGATTAGGGTTGGCAGTGCAAGAGTGTGTGTTGATGGATCAGAACCTTATCCTCATGCAGTGGGTATTCTAGGCCTAGCCAAGCTCCGTCTCCAGCCCGCTTGATGACCTCCTGCTCTTTGTATCTGATTTACTAGTCTAATGAGTCAGGATAATGGTAGGCAACTGGGATCTCATGATCCCTTGGTGCCAGTGTCATGTTCAGTCTCAGTGATAACTCCTCACCCACCAGTGAGAATATGGCTTTTCTGGAGAAGCTCACAGATCCTTGTGACTCCTGCTGGCATGTCCCTCAGGCCCCATTTGCTGAAGACACTCAGAATATCCTGAAGGCCCCAGGGGCAGGGCACCTTCACTGCAGCTTGGAATTGCAGACATGTGTGCACTCAAACTCCTCTCAAGACCAGCAGCTTTAAGGGTCCTCTGGAAAGCAAGAGGATACTCACAAAGGTACCAGGTCCCCACCTCCTAGCTTCCCAAGGTCTCACCCTCCATTGTCTCTTTGGTGGCAGTAGGCAGAGACATGCGTGAATGAGCTCTGCCCTAGGACAGGAGTCCCAGAAACCTCACTGCGGCTTTAAGTCCCTGAGTTTATATGCAGCTCGTCTCTGTTACATCTGTCTTAGTAATCCTGCAGAAATCTTTGCCGTGGACTCTTTCTCAGGTCCAGTTGATTAAGATCATCAAATGATGTACAAATGGGATGCTCAGGAACAGATCCTTACAAATGTTTTGCTGCCCAGAGCTGGAGGCTGACAGGGCTCTGCAGCAAGGCTATGAACTTGACTATTTGCTGTGGTGAATAACAGCAGGTCCAAGCAGATAGTCCTTTTTGTGCTGGTGTTCTCCTGATACAGGGGAATAAAGCAACTATATGTCAGGACCATGGTGATTTACTCCAGTGGAGATTTTTAAAATTTAATTTTTGTTTTACATGTATGAGCGTCTGGTCTGCATGTATGTATATACTACATGTGTCGCTGGTGCCCACTGAGGTCAAAAAAGGGTGTCAGATCTCCTGGAACTAGAGTTACAGATAATTCTGAGCCACCATATGTGTGCTGGGAAATTAACCTGGGTCCTCTGCGAGAGTGGGAAGTGCTCATAACTGTTGAACCCCCCCCCCCCCCCGCACCAGTGGAGATTTTACATGTTAAATCTTAGCTTCGTTTTGGTTAATCCCCTGACATTGTTCAGATGTAGTCATCTCCTAAGACTTACAGTGTCTGTTGGATACAGGAGTTTCCTGCCTTTTGTCCTCCTTGGACCACGTTGAATAAAGAAATGTCTTGTGCCACATATTAAATACAAAGGTGGCCAACCAGAGACCTATGGTTTGTGAGAGCACATGTACATTTATTTTGCATGATTTCATACCATCATTAACTATCCTGGGCTACGTGTGGCTTGAGGGTGGGTCATAGGTTAGACACTCCTTATAGACTCTGTAAAGATGTAATAGATATTACCATTTCTAGGTCTTTTAGCATATCATTATAACACTAATTTCTGTGATTTGTTTTGTATTGATATGATTTATTGTTTTGGTAGCGAGGGAACATTACAGACTTGTCCATCCTTTCTCATTGTAACTAATCTTCACATGTCAGGTCAGTTAGCTAGTATATGCATTCTGTTAGCTGCTAAGTATGTCTCTTCCAACTACATTTATGAGGTAAAGAACCAATCCAAGAGCTGGGCTATAGATAATGCTGGAATCACTGTAATTTGAATTTGGGCCAAGTCCATTTATCACTGGGCCACCATAAGCTGGGAGACAAAAGCTTTTAATTAGAAATGAAAGTGTTGAATTGGAGGAGGAATTTGCTGAGGATTCTGGCAGGGAGATGGAAGAGAAAAAAAACCAATTCCCATATTTAAAGAAAATTGTTCCTGAATGGAATACAAGAATTACAAGTTAAAGAATGTGCAGTAGACAGATAAAGATGGGCTCAGAGTGGAATGGAGGCAGAGGAGGGCGAGGAGTCCTGATTCTCTGGAAATAGTGTCTGGCTCCAGCAAGGAGCCAGAGAAAAGCTGTCCATGGGGCCAGATGGGTCAGGTGTCCCAAAATGACATTGTATTGCAGCCACACATGCCCCATGAGATGGTTTGCAGAGGACGCAGGCAAGCAGGCAGGGATAGTCACTGATGGGCACAGAGAGGTTAGAAGGAATCAGAGGGAGCAAGGTTGTTCCAGAAGGAAAAGAATGGGGGAGAAAGGACTGTGGCTGCATTGTCGGGGAGCCAGGGTGAAGTTCAGCAAGGAGTGTGAACGTTCCCCTTCCCACTCCTTTCCTCTCTCTGCAGCCTTTTCCTTCCCACTATGTCGCCTTGCTAGATAGACGTTGTAGGAATGACTTATAAAGTGGACAGAATCTGCACTAATGATTTTCAATTAACCTTGGCAAACTCACTGATCTATGTGCTCTTATGACCTGGGCACCTGACCTTGATTCCTTGGAACCTCAGTTTGCTGTTCCACCCAAAGATAAGGGATAAATGTGAGTGTGCTTGAGGATTAACATATCAAAGTGATGAAAGGCAGCACATGCATCTTCATGAAGATTATGTGTCTGAGATGTTCTAGGGTTAGGGTTAGGGCAAATAGTTTGAGAAGTGTGGTTTGAAGTTTCTAGTTCCCCAACTGAAGCTGGAGAAATGGTGAATTGAAATGAAAGTATGGGTGAAGCCTGACTCAGGAGCACAGTTCCGCAACACAGTTTCAAGAGCCATCTGGGGAACAGGTGTCCTCTGAGTTCAGCCACACTCTTAAAAATTCAGGCTGTTTATTTCAGGTAAAACTGTAACGTGGTGTGGTAATGCTGCAGCAGTAACTTAAGGGAAGTCGAGAAGAAGGATTTGTTTTGGCTCACAGTCAGGTACGGCCCATCATGTCAGGGAAGGCAACGGGAATGTCTGAACAGGACCCTCACTGGAGGGAGTCTAAGGCCAGGGCCCCTCACTGGGGGTAGTGTGTGACCGCGGCCCCTCACGGGAGTGTAGGGCCAGGGCCTCTCACCTCTGGGCAGACCAGGAAGCAGAGGACAAGGAAAGCTGGTTGGTGCTCAGCTAACTTTCTCATTTTTTTCTTCTTCATTCAGCTCAGAATCCCAGCCTGTGGGGCTGTGCCACCCACACTAAGGGTGAGTTTTACTCCCTCATTTAATCTCCTCCTGGAATGTCCTCACAGACATACAGAGGCACTTTTACTGAGTTATTCTGCATCCAGTCAAGTTGACAGTGAAGACTAACCAAAGTGAAAGAAGGCTAGAGACATGCCATGCATGTAGTAGACACTGTCAATATTTATTTTATTAGATTTTTTTCTTTTTTTAAGACACGATTTCATATAGTCCAGGCTGGCCTCAAACCCAGTGTGCAGTGGAAGATGGCTTTGAACTTCTGCTCCTCCTGCTTGTTTCTCCCAAGTGCTGGGATTATAGACCTGCACCACACTCGATATTTATTAAATCGATAAACTGACATTATTCTTGGACACATTGAGCACCCTTAGCTGTAGGCAGCCTGAGCACTAGAGGTGAGTTGAGTTTGGCCCAGAAGCACGACGTGTGGCAGGAGGGCACATGAGAAGGCAGAGAGATGAGACTAGGGTGAGGAGGGAGGAGTCCTTGAGCAGGAAGACTCCGTGACAGGAGAGGAGGAGTGCTGGGAGAGTCAGTAGTTATGAACCACTCCGGTCAGTGAAGGAGATCAGGAGGGGGTAAAGCCATGGGGAGAAGGCATCCTGGAGAGGCAGCTGGGGGACGAACAACAATTGTGCTCATCTGCGGTTTACTTTGGATTATCTCTTAGTGTTATCTTTTTAAAAATAAATATTATTTTAATTTTGTGTGTATGGGTGTATTGTCTGCATGTATGTAAATATACCCATGTTATACAGTGCTCACAGGGGTTAGAAGAGGGTGTCAGCTCCCCTGGAACTGGAGTTATGGATGGTTGTTAGCCGTCATGTGTGTGCTGAGAATCAAACCTGGGTCCTCTTCAAGAGCAGCCAGTACTCTTAACCACTGAGCCATCTCTCTAGCCCCCACAGTGTTGATCATCTTAACTTGATATTTATAGAATGTGGGTGGGTCTCTGTTCCCAGCATGGCAGTTAGGCTCCAGCTGTCCCAGAGAACGGAGAAACCAAGGCAGGGGTTTATATAGGGAGATCTTTCTGGCCATTTCAGAAGGTGGGAAAGTTAAAGGTGGGGTCTTTAGGTAAAGGTGGGAAGGTTGTAGGGCTGATGTAGAAATTAGGAACGAGGAAACAAAACCCCCAAACCTGGTTTTGGTCTGGGGTGATCTTTATAGGGGGAAAAAGGAGATTAAGCAACTGCTGAGGAACGAGGAAGTCGTATCTGCAGTGGCTTCCTGGCACCTAGGTTATAGCTTCAGGCAGAACAGGCCAGGACACCTGCCATCCCTTCAGGGTCTCCAGGAACACAGTGCCCGCTCAATGCCTTTATGCAATAGGCCCAGGTCCCACAGTAGAACACTGAGAAATATGATTTGCAGATTTGTAGAACTATTGAAGTGTTTAAAGATGCTGCACCCAAATGTTTCCACATTTTATCTTTTTCAACAAAATGTGAGCTCTCTTAGTAAGTAATGTTCCCTTGTCAGCTCACTGTATCCTGTGAACATACATCTTGTGATGCATAGTTATTGTGCAGAATGTCAAGACGGGCATCATTCTAAAGTTAGTGGTTAGTTAGAAGTGGGCCTTAGGAAGTACTTAAGATTAGAAAAAGACATGAATGTTGGATTCTTGTTTTCTTCTCTATTTCTGTGATAAACACCATGACCACAAACAGCCTGGGGAGGAAAGGGTTTACTTAGCTTTCAGATTGCAGTCCATCACCAGGGGAAGCCAATGCAGGAACTCACAGCAAGAACCTGGAAGCAGGATCAGAAGCAGAGACCATGGAGGAGTGCTCCCTACTGACTTGCTTCTCCTGGCTTGCTCAACTACCTTTCTTATATAGCGGAGACCCATCCTCCCAGGGTGCAACTGCTCACAGTTAGCAAGCAAGAAAATGCCTCACAGACATCCAGAGGCCAGTCTGATGGAAGAAATTCCTCAGTTGAGGTTCCCTCTTTCCAGTGTATCAAGTTGGCAATTATAGCTGTTAGATCAGATGGGGTTCCCATGTCTCAGACTCAAAAAAACAACAAAATGATATACAAATCTATAATCACAATAATGATAGTATATAACCGAATATGAAAAAGAAAAAACAAACCAAGCACACGGGCCTGAGCATTCTCTCTCTTCCATATGTTGCTGTGCCACCAACCAGGAAGATCATTCAGATTCCTGCCCTTGCACTCTAGTGGCATGAGCTCAACAAACCTCTGGTCTCCTTCAGGCATTTTACTGTAGTAACATAAAACTGACCAATCGATACAGTAATGAAGGGAGTAAAGGATGGACTGAGAGGAAATGCCATAGGTTCTATCAGACATTCTCAGAAAGATGAGGAATTTGTCAGAGGGGAAGTACTGGAACAAGTAGATGGGGACAAGAGCAGGTATATCAAAGGGTGTGGTTGGAATATTTGTTTTCAAGACAACACAGCTTAGTGCCATAATTTAAACAGTGGGCGGGGCGCTATCCTCGAGGGGCAAAGCTAGCCCAAGAGATGCCAGTTGCTCTTGGGATGTTTTGAGTTCTCTTACCATGAGAGGGAGGGAAGGCCCACTCTGCTGTGGTTGCTCATCATCAGAAAGTTGTATGCTCAGAGCTATTTTCAAGTCCTGATGATTCATTTTTATGGATTCATCAGTATTCACTTTGTGTTAGCCAGTGCTGTCCATTTGTTAGCATGTGACTTGGGCTGTGACCAGTGGCTAGAATAGAATGCTGGTTCTAATGTAATCAAAGCTGACTTCCTGATTGGGATTTACCCATATGAGTTCTTTTATAAATTAAAACAATTTAATTTTTACTTTTTGTGTATGAGTGTTTTGTCTACATGCATGTCAGTGTACCTGTGTCATACAGTGCTCAGGGAGACCAAAAGAGAGTAACAGATCCCCTGGAACTGGAGTTAAGTACAGTTGTTAGCTGCCCTTTGGATGCTGGGAACTGAACCATGTCCTCCGAAAGAGCAGCCAATACTCTTTTTTTAAATTAAATTTAATTTAAAATTTTTATGTATATGAGTATATTGCCTGCATGTGTGTAAGTGCACTTATATTGTGCCCACAGAGTCAGAAGTCATCTGATTCCCTGGAACTGGACTTACAGATGGTTGTTAGCCACTATGTGGGTGCTGGGAATTGAACCTGGGTCTCCTGCAAGAGCAGCCAGTACTTTTAACCACTGAGCCATCTCTCCAACCTCCTTATTTGTTCTTAACAGGGCTCCAAATAGAAAAAATCAGAAAGGTGCACCTGTGGATAAATCTACTGACCAAGCTACATAGGCACTAAGTGTCAAGAGCTCAGTGTATTGTATGTGTGATGTGCAAAGCCTCCTCTTTCCAATTTACCCAGGGAATTGGTAGCTATTCTCTGAGAAGTAAGGTTTGGGGTTGGGGATGCAGCTCAGTGGTAGAGTGCTTGCCTAGCATGCAACAGGTCTTAGGTTTGATCCCCAGTACCGAAAAAGTAAACAAATATTGGTGGGGTGACTGAGGACAACAGAATGGAGAGATGGATAGTCGTGCTGTGAGGGACTTGGGATCATGAAATCTATCTCTTTATCCTTTAGAGGAGAGGGGACAAGAACTTAAGGAATGACCTATGGCTTCCAAGAGGAGGAAATCTGAAATCTGGGGATTCCTGTGACCCTGTAGCAGCCTTCTAAGTATGTGAGGAGATGGGCCTGTGTGCTCCCCAGTTCTGAGCTGGAAATACCTGCATGTTGAGGTAGTTTGATATGGTTTGATGGGGCTGGGGAGATGGTCAATGAGTTAGGTGCTTGATCCAGAAGCACAATACCAGAATTCAGGTTGGTGGTGAGTGTCTGTGACCCCAGTGTTGGGGGTGAGGGGGAAACAGGAGATCTCTGGAACTAGGGTGGCTGAACTGATGACCTCCAGGTTCAGTGGGAGATCCTGTATCAAAAATAAGATGGGCAGTGATAAAGGAAGACACCTGATGTTGACCTCTGGGAGTCTACATGGGCATGCATGGGTGTCCACACCCAGACTCACACATACACATATAGACATGTGTACTCAACCCCACACATACATCTACACATACACACACCCACACATATACACATATATATGTACATACCTGTATGCACATGAACACAACCCCATACATATATTGCAAGCACATACCACACATACATGTACATGTACACATGTATACAGCCTCCCACATATACATATGCATGCATGCACATATACAATGTACACATATACATATGTACATACATGTACATATGTAAATACATGACAAGTATTTTAAGCTAACAGACAGAAAAGTGCAAAAGATAGTGTCTGCCATCCACCTTTGGATCTGTGTGCATAGTCTGTTGAAAGAATTGGAGTTCAAATGAATGACCTGAGGCTTCAAGCAAGTTTAATACTAATATCGCCAATAAAAGGGCAGGCCCCTATGGTCCTACTTTGAATCCTGAGCCCCCTGTGCTCAGACATCTTTGTTTACTTGCCACTTGTTATCTCGAGAATGCGTTTTTCCATTGGCCAAAGGCAAATGAAATTGGGGCATTGCTTTGTTAGTGTGGCCTTACTTTCTTCCTGCATGATGTTCCTGGCTTTGCCGTGTGGAGGCTGACTGTACCTGACAGATTGCCAGGAACCTCACGTCAACATGAGTAGGACTGCCTCTGGAGACAGCTGCTGTGGCTGGCTCACTGTGAGGGTGATGTTTGCACTGTGCTCTTTTGTAGGTTGGTGATGTACATTGAGAGAGACAGCAGAAAGACCTCTCCGGGCAAGGAGCTGCAGAGTGGGAGCGAATACCTGTCCAGGTGCCTGGATCTCCTCATCTATCACATCGTGCAGGAGCCGCCGCGAATCCTGGGTAGGTGGAGCGGCCTTCTCAGGCCTGTGGCTGCTTCCCCTTTTGCAGTACCACGCCTTCATCCTCATGGCTCTTTTCCTGCAGGCCAGTGCAGTGACGCTTTTCTGAATATGTGGTTTGAAGAACTATTAAATTTGCCTCCTCTGTTTTGATAATTCTTTTGCATCAGTCATTGGGTTGAGAAGGTCACATGTTAACACTGAGGTTCTATCTGAGTGAACCGTTTTGAAAATAAAACAGAAATGGTGATGTGGTTCTGTTGCTAGAGTGCCTGCGTGGCATATAAGAAGCCCTGGGCTCCATCCCAGCACTGTATAATCTGAGGTGGCTCAGGTTTGTAATCCCAGCAAATTGGGAGGTGGAGGCAGGAAGATCAAGATTTCATGGTCATCTCTGGCTGCATAATGAGTTGGAAACCAGCCTGGTATACATGAGATTCTATGGGGGTGGGAGGGAAGAAAGGGAAAGAAAAGAAAGAGAAAAAGAAAGAACTCAGTGTATTGAATATATTCAATTGACAGAGCACTTGCCTAGTGTGCAGGAATCCCTGTATTTAACAAGCAGCACCCCTTAAAACAGACATGGCTGATAATCAGCCATGATGAACAGCCCAGGCTGATAATCCCAGCATTTGGGAGGCACAGGCAGGAGGATCAGAAGTTTAAAGTTATCCTTAGCTACCTATCAAGTTTGAGACCAGCCTGGACTACAAGAGGCCTTGTCTGAAAAGAAGAAAAAAAGGAATCCAAATCAAACAATAATTGCTTAATATTGGATTTGTATGGTTAGCTTGGGCGACTTTTCTTAAGTTTTCTCTCAATCTGTATCAACACTTGACCTTAGTCAAAAGACTGAGAAGTCATCTGCCCATATCTGAAGAAATAACCTTGAAATTATAGTCATAAATATATTTGTTATTAAAAGAACTTTAAAATGTGTAGATTTTGGTTGTTGTTCTGAGACAGTGTCTTATGTAGTCTCGGTTGGGCTTGGCCTTGCTACCTACCTGAGGCTAACCTTGAACTCCTGATGCTCCTGTCCCCCTCTCTCAAGTGCTGAAATTAATATGTAGGTTTTAATTTATAAGTTAAAACATTCAAATTTCATGTTACAAATTTTGATATTACTGATTTAAAGTTCAAAGTCTGTAAAATTTACTTGGTTTGAAAAATTATCTTTAATGTAAAGATATTTATTACCACTTATATCCCATCTTTTGTTTTTAGAAATTAAAATAATAGGGGGCTGGAAAGATGACTCAACAGTGAAGAGCACTGACTGCTCTTGCAGAGGACCTGGGTTCGATTTCCAGGACGCACATGGTAGCTAACAAGTATTCATAACTCCAGTCCCAGGGAATCTGACACCCTCTTCTGACCTCCATGGTCATTGCAGGACATGGGTGCACTTACATGCATGTAGTCAATACACTCATACACATGAAACAAAACAAAAATAATAAATAAAATATTTTTAAAAGAGATTAAAACAATGTAAGGTGGGCACCTAGGCATGTTTGAGTTCCTTTCCCTTGCATTTCCGGCAAATGCAACTCTAAACCAGAAGTGCTGAAAATATTCATTTTGATTCAAGCTGTCGTAGTAACAATGCAGAGCAGAATATTCTAGTCATGACAGTCTCATTACAACCTGGCAGGAACTATTTTTCCTTACTAATAAGTTAGGAGACTTTTTTTGGCTTGATAATTGAAAAGACAGTACCTCACAATTTTCTCAGTAAAAGATTTTAGAGGGACTGGAGAGATGGCTCAGCGGTTAAGAGCACTGGCTGCTCTTGCAGGGGACCCAGGTTTAATTTCTAGCACCTGCATGGTGACTAAGAACCATTCTTAACTCTAGTTCTAGGGGGTCCTATGTCCTCTTCTGACCTTGGTGATTGTTGCATAATGCAGGTGCACTTATATACATGGAGGCAACACACTCATAAAAGTAAAAATAGTAACAAATTCTTTTAAGTTTTGGAGCTTGGGGCTGGAGAAATGACTCAGTAGTTACAAGCACATACTGCTTTTGCGGAGGACCAAAGTTCTGTTCCCAACACCCAAATTGGGTGGCTCATAACTCACTGCTTCCAACTTCAGCTCCATTGGATCTGATGCCTTTTTCTGGCCATTATGGGCACTGCATGCATGTGCACAGACCAACACACAAAGTGTACACACACACACACACACACACACACACATCTTAAAAGTTTTGGAAATTGGTCTTTTCCCCTCCCCATTCTGTTCTTTTATTTTTAAGTTGTGATTTATAATCTATTCACTTGTAAATTTAAATGAGTTTTCTCAGTCTACTAAACTCACAAGCAGCCACGGTTGAAATTTGAATAATACAAAAAATTTCTAAAACTACCACAATACTGTAACCATTTATAAATTCTCTTAATTTCTAGATTAGACATCAATTGTTAACATCTATGCAGACTATTGCACTGTCTCCAGGGGCTGCAAGTGCATTATATATGATCAGTATTTGTGGAGCTGGGGATGTAGCTCAGTTGATAGAGCACCTGCCTAGCATGGAGGAGGTCCTGGGTTCAATCTCTAGCAACGCATAGAACAAGGTGTGATGGAGCACATCTGTATTCCCAGCACTCAGGAGGCAGAGGCAGAAGATCTCTGTGAGATCGAGGCTGCCCCGTCTACATAGTGAGTTCCAGGCCAACCGGGGCTACAGGAGATTTTCTCAAAAAATGAAAAACTATAAAAGGACATAGCATCTACCTACTTCCTTAGGGTTAACCACCTCATCAGTCATTATACCTCTGTGGTCTCTCACCTCCGCTTCTGCCTTGGATGTGCTTCACAGGTGACATTCTCACTGCCCTGGCCAATGTATCTGGAAGAAAGCACCCATCCACCGTGCAGGGCAAGCAGCTGAAGGTGTGCCTCCCCCTGATGTCAGTGCTGCTGCACCTGGTCACGTCTCAGGTATTCACTCTGGGGAAGCAGAAGAGAAGCGTGGGTCCCGTCAGTGCCCCAGACCTGTGTCCGCCAGACCCGCTTCTGTGTGCCCTGGGCCTACCGATGTCTCCTGGGCCCCACCCGTGTCCCCTAGACCCCACCTGCATTCCCTGTCCCCTGTCTGTGTCTCCTGGGCCCCGCCTGTGTCCCCTAGACCCCACCTGCATTCCCTGTCCCCCGTCTGTGTCTCTTGGGCTCTGCCTGTGTCCCCTAGACCCCACCTGCATTCCCTGTCCCCTGTCTGTGTCTCCTGGGCCCCGCCTGTGTCCCCTAGACCCCACCTGCATTCCCTGTCCCCTGTCTGTGTCTCCTGGGCCCCGCCTGTGTCCCCTAGACCCCACCTGCATTCCCTGTCCCCTGTCTGTGTCTCCTGGGCCCCACCTGTGTCCCCTAGACCCCACCTGCATTCCCTGTCCCCCGTCTGTGTCTCTTGGGCTCTGCCTGTGTCCCCTAGACCCCACCTGCATTCCCTGTCCCCTGTCTGTGTCTCCTGGGCCCCACCTGTGTCCCCTAGACTCCACCTGCATTCCCTGTCCCCCACCTGTGTCTCCTGGGCTCTGCCTGTGTCCCCCGAACCTAGTCTGTGTCTCCTGGACCTCACCCATGTCATCTGGACCCCAGTTATCTCAGCGAGATAAAACATTTCTTCTGCCTGTTCCTTTTTCTGGAGCTGAAACTGCAGGTGGTTTTTAGCATCTAATCTACAGAAACTCTGGTCCCACAGGTGTTTCGACCTCAAGTTGTGACAGAGGAGTTTCTGTTCAGCTACGGAACCATTCTTGTGAGTAACAGCTAACTTTTCATGCTCTGACTAAAAATGGCATCATTTCTACTGTTTGTGGAATTGGATGTTAACAGGAGAGAATTAAAAATGCATAGTGGCATTTGTCTGTAGGGAAGTGACCTTTTTATGTTTTTATCTGTTGATGGTAATAAAATTTGGCATTTGGGGAAAATACATTCTCTCCTGATAATGTATTTTGTTTGGAGGAAGCCTTAAATAAGGTAAAGAAGTTCACAGAAACACTTTGATAGGTTTGGTGTTAAACGTCATGAGCACATTTAAAAAGACACATGTGATAGCAGAGGGCTAGAATGCGTGCTGTCATTGACTTAGACTCCAGGCGTCCAGCCATGCATCTTTCTCTTCATGGTGACATTTACCTGAGTTAGGCTTAGTTTAGTTTCTTCTTGAAAGGATGAATTTAATTTTGATGACGTGAATACCAAATAACTACTATTTTTCACTACAGTTTGTGCACACTCAAAATTTTTCTGATTATGCTGTGGCTCACGAATGATGCTATAGTGTATGTTGTTGATAGAATAAGGAAATATACACAAGGGAGAAACTAGGATGCATCCCTCAGCATCTCTGGCTACACTGATACTCATGATAAACTCCAGAGATTTAAAAGATGTCAGAAACACACAGTTAAAATGAAATGTCCATTTTAATTTTATTGTTATTTTGGAATAACAAATGACTGTCTTTCACAAGTGAGAATATGGTTTTCTAGAAGGTTCATCCTTGAGGAGAAGTCTTTCTTAGGACAAATGTTGAGTAGAGATGGCGGAGGTGGGAGGCATTGGGTGAGCTATGTGGGAGGGTTCCTGGTGCTTGGCTTCAGCTTCACTCTAGTGCTTGAATCCTGCCTCTAGCCCGGAATTGCTTTCCTGCACTCACGACCATTACCCTTGTTATCTACCACCGTCTTCAACTTAGCATTGTGTCTGCTCTGTTAGCAAGACTGTGATTCCATAATGACCCTGATACACATCAATGTCTGGAGTAGTCTTTGCCCTTGCAGCCCGCCTTGGAATATTTTGGCACAGTGTTTGGGTAGGCATAATTTGTCCTATGTTTTCCTATGTCCTTCCTTCCCTCCCTTCCTCGTCCCTCTCTCCCTCCCTCCCTCCTCTCTCACCCCTCATCCTTTCCCCTCCCTCCTATCCCATTTTCTTTCTCTCCCTCTCTCTTCCTCCTTTTCTTTCCTTCTCTTTCTCTCCCTCCTTGACTAACCATTTTTTCACACCAGGACTTTCTTCTGTGGGCCGCAAGCACATTTTCAAGAACCTCATCTGTGGACCTCAGAAATTACAGGATTGCAGGTGTTTCAGAGGAGGGTACCCCTTTGAAGCCCCTTGAAGCACTGGGCTCAGAGACAGGGCAGCCATACTGAGGAAGGGCGTCTTCTCTGACCAGGAACTGAGAGCCCTTTACTGGGCTTCTGTAGGGTTGTCTTCCTACAGGTGTTTTTGGAGACTGAAAAACAACTTGTTTGGTTCATTATGATAGTAAAAAAGCCTTCACATTTCTTTTTCCTTAGTTCTCCTCTAAGCAGATGGATTTTAGAAGTTTTGAAGAGGGCATTGGATCCCCTGGAGCTGGAGTTATAGGTGGTTGTGAGCAGCCTGTTGTGGGTGCTTGGAGCTGAATTAAGGTCCTCTACAAGAACAGTATATTCCCTTAACTGCTGAGCTATCTCTCTAACCCCCTATGTATAATATTTATATAAGCACATTTTAAAACTATGATAGTAATATATGTATTTGTAATATGTGTATTTAATCTTTTCTGTGAGTTATTTTATTAAGTATCAGAGGTATACTGGTCATGGTGGTATGCACCTTTAATTCCAGCACTTAGGGAGGCAGGTGGATCTCTGAATTCAAGACTAACCTAATCTACATAGTGAGTTCCAGGCCAGCCAGAGCTATATAGGGACACCCTGTCTAAAAGAAAAGAAGAAGAAAGGTGCAATTTCAGGCAAAATATTAACTACCTAAGTTTTATTGCAGTCATTTCTGTTCCTCCATTTATTAAAAATTATCCTTTTTTCTTCTCAGAGTCATATTAAGTCAGTGGACTCAGGAGAAACAAACATAGATGGAGCTATAGGTGAGTAATGAGCAGGCCAGGGCCTTGCCTGTCCTTCTGGTTGCAGCTGGCCTCCTGTGTAACGACTTCCTGTGGTCCTAGGCTTGACAGCGTCAGAAGAGTTCATCAAGATCACCCTGTCAGCTTTTGAAGCAGTGATACAATATCCAATCTTGCTGAAAGACTACCGCTCTACGGTCAGTTTCCTGAAAAGTTAATTTTCATTTTCTTGGTAAGCATGTGTATGTGTACTGGACTGACAGGTGTTCCTCACATGAATTAACTACTCAGGGAAGCAGAGACAGCCTGGAGGCTGTGCCCCACCCACCTTTCTCCTTCTTCCCTGATTGTTTGCAGTGACCAATAGCACAGACCTGTGCAGACATTTGGGGTGGATAGTTCTTTGTGCTAAGGCCTGGCCTAGGCTCTCAGCCTCCAATCTGTGCTGGAATTGCAGGCATGGGCCTCATTTCATTTTCTAGTCAGTTCTGGGATTACAGGCCTGGGCCTCATCCTCTCAGTGCTAGGATTACAGGCCTGGCCTTAGCCTCCAGTCAGTTCTGGGATTATAGGCCTGGGCCTCACCTCCCAGTGCTGGAATTGCAGGTCTGGCAATTTAGCTATATTCTGAATGGCTTTATTTGTTGTCTTTTTCTCTCCTGATTTGCCCATTTTGTCAGAAGTAGCCATGATGTTTTTAATTTGGTTATTTTTCTTTTGTCATTCTGCCATAACTAGAAATTTTGCTTCTCTGCACCCCCACTCCCACCCATCTTCAAGTCTATGTTAAATATGCTGAGGGGGTGATTTGATTCTTAGAGTAAGACAGCATCAGCTCTGTCACCAAGCCCTGCCCACACAGAACAATGAGACTAGGTTGTGAAATGTTCGTTTCAGGGACACGCTTCTTAAACCACCTCCTCAGCATAGGCCCCGATGTTGGGCTAGTCACAAACTGCCTGTGCTGGCAGCAGCTGGTCCCTCGAGGTTCCACAAGTCCTGCGTTGGTTTCTTGGGGGAATTCCTCTTGCCACAGTCTGTCCCATGTTCTGTTCGGACTTCCACGCCCCCACTGCCTTTACAGACTTTAATGATTTCAGGATTTTGTTTTTTGTATTTAACTGTAGTTTTTATTGTTCTCCATAAGAGAGTTGGGCCAAGTTTCTGTGCACACTGGAACAAAGTGCTGGTCATGGTCATTTTATTCCAGAAAATTCCAGTCTTCAGTTGAGATATTACTTGCTGGGATGTTGCTTATCGATCCCATTGCTTAATGAACAATAACCTCATGGCTAATTTGTTAAGATCCAGTGTTTATAAATATCTGTGTTGCATTTAAATAGAAGTCTAATTAGTGTATTTTCTAATCACAAAACACGAGTGTGCCAATTATTGCAACTACAGCCGCAATTATGATAGAAAAGGCTTCGTTGCAACTCACCACTTCATAAAAACCACTTCCTAATGCTGCAGCTCATAGGATGTCTTCTAATTATCTCTTATTGGGCATGACTGGCATATATGAGGAAGGAGACCCACACCCCAGGGAACATGAGATTGTTTTAGATTTCAGCGCACATGGTGTTCAAGACTCCTGATCGATACCTGGTTATGTGGAAGTGGGTAACTGCATTAACTCTTGCTGAGCACAGAGCTAATTTAGCTGTTTCAATAGGGTGTCTAAGCCATTTTGTTCCATTGGGTCACTGAGGCCAGCTCCACCTAGGATTGGCGTCTTGTGAATCACCTTACACTGAGTGGGGGTACCTGACCGAGGAGGGGTCACACTTTCAGAATAAGGCAAGACTCGATCAGTGCACAGACGCACTCTCTGAAGTTGAGACATGTTCCCCAGTCAGAAAGCCACAATAATCTGCACAATGTGACAGTTTTAATTGCCAGCCTGAAGCAGTGTAGAATCACCTTGGAAGGAGTTTCCTGGAGAGACTGTCCAGACCAGAGTGCCTTGTGGACCTGTCTGTAACACACTGTCTTGACTATTTGGTTTTGGGTTCTGGCATGTATAAAAAAGGAGAAAGTGAGCTGAGTACCAGCATTAATTTACTGCTTTCTGCTTGTAGATGTGATGTGACCCACTGCTTCAAGTTCCTGCCTTGACTTCCCCACAGTGATGGACTTGTGAACTAAAACACACTTTTTCTAAGTTGCTCTAGTCAGGACTGGGGGCTTCTATGTTCATTCCACTCTCTCTGCTACTTCTTCTGGGGGGGCTCTGCCACCAAAAGATCCACGGCCTCCCAAAGCAGCACCACCAGCTGGTGCCACCAAACACCTGAGCCTGTGGAAGATGCTTCCCTTTCAAACCACAAAGACTTAGAAAAGTAAAAGTTTCGGGTCATTTGCTCTTACTAGTGAACATACACATTAATTTCATAGACCTTCATTGTAAGGGTTAACTTTTAGAAAGATACTTTTCCATAAATTAGAAAATTTTTGCTTTTTACTTGTGAAAGAAAACTTGAATATGGCTACAGAATTTTTATAGTTCAAAGTTGCTTTGTAATATATTAAACATCTCTTAATATGAAGAATAAAGCTCCATCTTGGGAATCAACACCTTGTTTAGAACAGACGCTATGAGGCGTAGCAATGTAAATGTTAGATATTTCAGATGCATATGTTCTTGTTTGGCCTAAGTGTCCAGAGCCGTCTACAGGAGTCCTGGGTCAGGACACTCAGGTCATGTGGGACATTAGGCACTGGGGATCATTAGCAGTGACTGACGTGCATGTGTACACATGTGAATGCACATATACACGACACACACACACACACACACAATGCGAGTGCTAGTTTTTGAGTGGAAGAAAGTAGATTTTCCATTTTCTTTTTTAAAAAATTTAATTATGTGCACAAGTGTATTGCCTACACGTGTGTGAGTGCACTCATGTTCTGTAATGCCTGCGGAGGTCAGGGGGGGGACTTTGGATTCCTCGGGAACTGGAGTTACAGATGGTTGTTAGCTGCCATGTGGGTGCTAGGAATTGGAACCAGGTCCTCTGCAATAGCAGCCAGTGCTCTTAACTGCTGAGCCATCTCTCCAGCCCCATTTTTTCCCCTCCCTCCCTCCCTCCCTCCCTCCCTCCCTCCCTCCCTCCCTCCCTCCCTCCCTTCCTTCCTTCCTTCCCTTTTTGACTTTCCCTTTTCAGAAAGAGTTTAATGGATCTCAGTTTTAAGACATATCATAAAACAAATTTTAGCTGAATGTCTTTAAGAAATCAGTAGACTAGTGTTACGAATTAAAAGCCCTTGGATTTCACCCTGGGTGTGGACTGTGCTGGCTGCTGCACTGAGTGAGGAGGGAGGACTCTGATGGAAGCAGGCACTCATACAAGCAGGCACTGTTGGAGTGGTCTGTATTTTAACAGGGTATACTTTCATGAATTCTGTGGAAGAGGCTGGAAAGGCAGAACATTAGTGAGCAGAGCCTCTGCTCCTGCTACAGCAAATGGGTATATCAGTGTCTCACACAGTTCGAGAAAGGCCTCATAGCAGTGAGCAAAGCCAGCCATTGTGAAGGGCTCCAGCATGTTCTCTGTTGTATAGTGTCCTTATGATTTCCTCACTTTTGCTCTTGAATGTGATTTGGCAAAAAGAATATTTAGGGTGTGGTTTTTTTTTTTTTTTTTAAATAAGACAGTCTTGCTTTAGACTGACCTTGAATTCATGACTCTCTTGCCTCAGCCTCCTAAGTAATGAGTGGGCTAATAGACAGGTGTCACCTTCCCCTGCTGGGTTCTTTGTTGTCTTTTTGTGTTGGGTTAGCCTTAAAATGTACTCTGTTAATGTGATGTCTCAGAGTATGGACTGCAGTTCAGCTTGTGCTGGACTCCATGATGGTTCTCAAACTGAAATGCATCTGTAGCATGATTATCACTGAGGAAACTTTCAACTCCCTCTTTGTGTGGATAAGATACTGCGTTTTAAATGTCTCTGGACCCATGAGAACTTCACCATAATTTTAGAAAAAACTCACTGGATGTTGCAGGAAGAAAATTTAAAAGTTTATTTTTAAAAGTATGTTTGCGGGTCTGGAGAGATGGCTCAGTGGTTAAGAGCACTGACTGTTCTTGCAGAAGACCCAGGTTTGGTCCCCAGCATGGCAGTAGTAGCCATCTTTAACTCCAGTTCCAGTGGATCTGACATTCTGTTCTGACCTCCATGGGCATTACATGACATCGGTGCACTTATATCCACGTAGGTAATACACTCCTACACACACATGCACACACATGTAGAAGTAGATTCCTCCACTTCTAGAAGCTGTCAGCCTGGGGTCTGTGGTGGTTGGGGGCTGATTCTTCCTTTTGCTGGGCTGTAGAATATACCAAGCAGGTACCTCAGTCCACAGCAGAAGTGTTCTTGCTTCTGTGGCTTCTACTGGCAGTCTGGAAGTTTGTATCTAAATGGGATGTGTGTCCCTCCTGTTTGACGATGATGGGATTTTAGGCAAAGGTTAAGCATAACTGGTGTTTTTATCAACTGACTCACTCCCTTATCTTTCCCCTCCTCTGTTTCTGGCCTTTGTAATTTAGGATAGTTTGGAAATTATATTTTATTTACAGTAAGGACCTTTTGCAAACCATCTCTAAAGGAAGGCTGAGAATGCAGTGGTAAGTTAGGTCCTTGTATGCAGGGCTCAGCTTGGGTTTGGGGTGGATGCTACTGTGAAAAGTGGAGCACAGGTGTGGTTTGCAGGACGCTGTTGATGGGGACCCCAGAGTACTGCAGCCATACGTGGTCTGCTGGTGTGCACTGGGTTTTGTTAGGAGGTACTTCTTGAGCTGATCAGGATGGGAAATGCAAATTAGGGGCTGAATGTGTGGCTCCCCTTGGCCTGGCTTAGAGTGGGGCCAGAGCTTCTTCCTTGAGAGAGCTGTTTAAGAACGGAACCTTGCAGGCTTGTCCCAGATGAAGTGTGCTGGACTGGGGCAAGCTTTCCAGGAGCTGACTGCTGGGGGATGGTGGAGGGAGCATTGTGTGTGTAGAAGGGGGAAGCAAGCAGTCACTTCAGTCATTTTGAGAGGCTGGGAGTCAGTTGGTTCTAAGCTCTAATCATGGAGTGTGGAATTAGATGCATGGATTGGTTTTAATCTCTGCCCTAGAAGAGGCAAGTTTCTAGGTGAAGTGGAAGGGAAGGGAAAACACCCACCAGAAGTGATGAGTTAGACTTTGAATCACTCTGACTGAAGACTCCCATGTGGAGAAACCTTTATCTTGATGCCTATCTGTTAGATTTCCCCCTTTGATGAAATTAGTTTTTTTCAAAATGTGTGGTTGGCTGTGTAGTGGGATACGGCACCCTCATATCCATGTGTGGGAAGGAACAGGAGTCTGGTCAACCCTGCACAGTGGTTTTCCTGGCACTCAACAGACAAATTTTTTCAGTGTTAATTTTCGTGAACATCCTGCCTGAACTTAAGGGAATGTAGTTAACCTTGTGCTTAGGGAGCCTTAAGTCAATTGCCGAGAACTGTGGATTCGTTTTCAGTATGATGCTTTTAAACACACAAAATAAAATAAAGTGCATACAGATTTATGGAAAACAATTCTTACTGGAATATAATTAATAACATTTTTGAAAAGATGCATTATTCTGATGCTGAGCCCAAGCTTCCTGTTGGAGCCCCTCTCTGTCCCTGAGCCAGCTGCACATTCCCTGTGCTGACTTCAGTATCCTTCGAGTCCTGTTCCTTCAGCCAGTGGGTCATGAGCCAGCCAGAGCATGGCCTCCAGGGACCTGGGATCAAGGCTGTGGGAAAGCCAGTCTGCCCTCTCAATTTAGAGTTTCCTTCTTGACATTGTTGGTATCTTCTAGACTATATCTCTAGACAATCAGCTGCAGATTGGTAACATTAGAAAAGAATTGAAGTACTCTGTCTTGAAAAGGAAAGCAGCAACAAGACCCCAGTCATCATGTGGCTCCAATTAACCTCTAGCGGCTAACTTAGTGGCTGTTTATTTCTAATGATGGAAACCAAGGGCAGCAGCTCTAATAGAACACTCCTCCCATCCTCCAGAGCCCCAATTTCACCTGCCCAATCAGTCCTTTGTGTGTACTGTTACCATTTTTATGGGTGTGTGTGTGTGTGTGTGTGTATGTCTGCATATGGTCTCATTTTATCACTGAATACCTATTAAGTTTTGACCATAGTGGTGATATATTCCCATAGATACTGTCAGCTCAGCTACATAATTTATTTTATGTTTTGTGTACGTATATTTAGTTAAAGGTGTTGACAGAGGACTCATGTGTGCGTACATGTTAGGAAATGTCAGTTACATGCATCTCCCACCACAGTATTCTTTTCAAAGCAGAGAAAATAGAGAAAATAATCCTTGATTTGTGTGGACATATATAGAAATAGTTGCTTAAAGTTTGTTCATATTCTTTATATTTTTTGATATTAACTATTCCAAGAACCAAGTATGTTTCTTTGTCTTGTGTTCTGAAGGTCATATTTATAGTTTAGTACTAGTTTCAAATTTTTCTCTTTATAGAATCATTATATATTGAGATGCACAGTTTGCCAAAAGATACATGGTCTTCTTTTCTTTATTAGAATCTAAAAAGCAATGATCAGTATTCAAAAGCATTTATCATTTTCATTTATAAGTTATTAAATAGAATATTCATAGAATTGCTCGGGCTGTTTTTCTACTGTTGAAATCCTTTGTCTAGTTTGAATTGCTGAGTAGGCACACATTTTCATGTAACTTTAAAATTTTTCAATTCATATATTTTTTATTTTATTTATGTGTGTGTGGGTCTGTGTATTCACACATGTGTGTGTAGATCTCCAGGGAAGCCAGAAGAAGGTGTCTGAGCCCCTGGAGCTGGACCTCCAGATGAGGAAATTGGGAACTGAGCCCCTGGGTCCTCTGCTCTTACACACTGAGCTGTCTCTCTGGCCCCTCAATTCCTTTCCTCCCTGGAAGCCATCTTCTGCTAAAGGAATCTATGAGTTTGAGCTAAGTGGGCAGTCTTCTCAGTTTCCTCACACTCTTCCTTTACACATTTAACATCCACATTCGAATTACTGTCTATGCTCCTTCTGGAGGATCGTTCTCACTTCTGGAGGTAGAGTTTGTATCACTGTGGAGCACTGTAATCTCCCTGAGGCAGTGAAAACAGCTATGTTAATTAAAAAGTGAAATGATAATTAGATTTACACTCATTCTCCCACAGTACCTACTGTCCTGCTGTCTGTGTACTTTGTGAGCTGATTTTTTCACAAAGTATGACTCTGAGATTTATTTACTCTGTTTTTGCCCCCCTGCCTCCAAAATCAGGTCTGAAATGAATATCTTAGCAAGTCACAGAGAAGTGTGATCCCTGGGTTATGGGTGTGTGAATGGTGCTGCAGAAACAGCTTTCTAACTTGTATTGGTTTGTCATGGTGTCTGAGTGCCTGTCTTCTCACAGACCTACAGGCCCTGGCTATGTTTTGTTCTGTTTTTAAGCTAGTGATGTGTAGAGTATATTCTGCTTTACTTTGTGTATCTGTGTTGGGGCTGAGTGTTTTAGGTGTCTGTTGGCTGTTCACACCTCTGGGGATTGTTCTCTCCTCTTCAGTCTCTTTTTGTCCAAGGCCTGTCTTTTCTCACTGGTTTGTTTTGATGTATTGTACATACTAATCCATTGTCAGTTCTAAGGATTACTGAACAACCTCCAGTTAGGGGCTTTGCTTTTCATCTAAGGGGACGGTGATGGCTGATACTGATCATCAATTGACAGGATCTGGGCTCACTGAATAGACAAGCCTCTGGGCATGTCTGCTAGGGATCATCTAGGTTAGGTGAGCTGAGGCAGGAAGACCCACCCTGAATGTGGGTATTACTGTCCCATGGGATGAGACCCTGGACTGAATAACTGAGCCAAAAATGAACCTTTCTCCCTAAGTTGCTTTTGTCAGGTATTTTGTCACAGTAATGAGACAAGTGGCTAAGAGAGGTCCCGGTGATACAAATGTACTTTTCATTTTTATGTAGTCAGATTGATTAGTCACCTGGCTATCCATGTCTGCAGACTCTGCATCCCTAAACACTTCAGGAGTGATTTAGATAGCATTTAGGTGTATCAGGTACCATACTTATCTAGACAGGATTTAAATATATGGGAGAGGCTGTGGGGTTCATTCATAGTACTGCCGTCTTACACAAGGACCGCTGCACCTCTGGGTTCTGTATCTGTGTGAGGTCCTGGAACCTATCTGAGTAGAGATGGAGGGATGCCTGCACTGGAGTTTCCATGTGGTTTGCTTGTGAAGCCAGAGACGGCTGTGCTCGGAGCTTCCTCCTCAGATCTGTGGTGTTGAGGGGCAGCAGGCCCTAGTGGAACTCGGTTATATGATTGGGGTGCTGCTCTAGGTAGCGAGTGCTGTGACTCTCCTAGGTCCTCAAGTGAATTGTTACCAACAGAGTGAGCCTGCTGTGTGTTACTCTGGATTCCTGCATGTGCTCCTGCCACCCCACTGTGATACTGTGATCTGTCACAAGGCTCTTACCAGAGGCTGATAGGAAAGGGTTTCCCTCTCTGTGAGCTTCTCCAACCTCCTATCATCATACATGACCTAACCTCAGGGATCTTGTTATACTTATAGAAATCTGACTACCACTCTGCTTTCCTTTTAGCTTGTGCTTTTTAGGTGTTACTTAAAAAAAATCCCTTTCTACTTGAATACCACAGTGTTTTATATTATCCTGTAAATTTTTCTTTTCTCTGTTAGGTTGATCCTTATAATTTTTTTTTTTAGGTAACTTCTGATTTTGTTTAAGATAGGGTCTTATTGTAGCCAGGCTGGCCTTATACTCAGCATGCATTAATAACCAAGGATGACCTTGAACTCCTGTTCCTCCTTCCTCTACATCTGAAGTGCTTGGTTTATAGGCATGCACCACCATGCCTAGTTAGTGTAATATTGGGTATTGAGTCCAGAGCTTTGTGTATACGAGGCAGGCACTTAGCAACTGAGCTACATACCCAGTACCCCCCTGAGTTTTAAACAGAAATAGCTAATTGTACCTGTATCCTTCAAGGAATGATTTATATGTTTTTCCATCATTGGTAATACTCAGCCACTTAAAAAATTCTTGGGCCTGTCTGTTTCTACACTGTTTCATCAACCTCTTAGTTTAGTTCTGTGATTTTCATTACTTTAGACTTAGTGATTTGGTGGTATTAGCCATGCCTCTTAATTGTGATGCTTTCCATATGGTCCAGCCTTGACTGAATAATGAGTTCAAGTTCAGCCTGGGATACATGAAACCCTGTCTCAAAAACAATGATAGCAAAGGTAGGTGTTGATGGTGTCAACAGGTTTTTGTGGAATACTGTCCTCTCTGCATAGCAGCTATTGGTACCTTAATCAGCTGCTGCCACACAAGCAAACCCTCAAGAGGGGGTGGGGAGGGTCTGTGAACCCTCACCTGCAACTTAGCCACTCCTTCCTGCATCTATCTTTCAGCCATAAGTAATTCTACTGAGCTGCATGTAGCCTTGTGGTTGTGGAAGGTTCACTGAAAGGGACATCGTCTCTGAAGCTATGGGGAGGTTATCAGTCAGACTGGGATAGGACTTCTTAGTGATGCAGCTGTTTACGGTCATCTACACAGTTCTAAGTAACTGCTCACCCAGGATTCTATAGATAATCCCAGTAAACTCATTGCTTCACCAAGCTAGACTTGGGCAGAATTGTTTCTTTGGTTTCTCATCACTGCCCTGTCTGGGATGAGCAAATGTTCACATCTCCCCAGGAAAAACATGAGTGCTATTAATATGAAATATTTCTCCCTGCTGTGTAGTTTTTGCTTTTGAGATAACTGGAAAGTTCCAGTTCTCAAAATACTTCAGCGGAACAGGCACCTCCAGTCATCACGTCACTGATTAAAAGAGAGCACCTCTAAATGTCTTTGGCTCTTCGGATCCTTACAATTCTAGACTGGTGAGATGGCTTGGCAGTTAAGAGTTCCTACTGCTATTGCAGAGGGTCCAGTTCCCATACTCACACTGGGCAACTCATAATTGCCTCAATTCCAGCTGTAGGAACATCTGGCACCTCTGACCTCAGGCACCTGTACTTATGGGCCCATATCCAAACACACACACACACGCACGCACAATCATCATCAAAAATAATACAAAATTAAATAAAAATAAGTGTACTATGACAAGCTGAAACTGATGGGCAACAAAGCACATGGGGAGACCCTTCCTGGCTGGGGTGTCGTCTCTTTGGTTTTCATGGCAGTCTGGCATTTGGCTGTGTGCATCTGTCTGTCAGTGTACAGAGAATAAAAACACAATGGGAATTTTACCACTAAAAGAGCGCATCTAACGAGGCTGATTTCAAAATTAGATGGTAGTCCGGATTCTTCATGATATTTGGAGAAAACCAGTGCTTGTTATTTTGGATTAAGTTTCAAACTATATTTAAAATTTCTCTGTCTGATATACGAATCACGAGTGTAAGCTGTGTAGTGTATTTCCATTTTGTGGGCTTATTTTCTGTAGCCAAGATTAATGTGTCATAGTTCTTTGATCAAGCACAGGGATTGGTGTCTTTCTTTCCCCCTAATATTTTGGTTGTAGTTTATCCTAAACTTGAGTGGTGATGGTTTGATGCCAGCAGATTTTCCTTCCTATACCGACGCTACTTTCATTAGCACTGAAGATTTTAGGAAATCATCGTTTGGTCATTTTTGACCTGAGGATCTTTCCAGTGTTAGACAAGCTTGGTGGTTTATGAAATATGAAAGGTTTAGATTCAGGATAAATTTAGCTTTTGATTTTTTTTCTCTCCTCCGATTAATGACTTCGTTCATAGAAAAAATCATAGCCATCACTCTATCAGTTTTGTCTGTTCAGAGCTCTGAGCCAAAACTTTCAATCCTTTCTTTTAGGTTATTGATTATATCCTGCCACCCTTGGTCTCCTTGGTTCAAAGCCAGAATGGTAAGTAAGGCTATGGTAGAGAGAATTCTCTCAGTTACTCACTCTGAACTTTTATTTTTTGAGGTGGGGTCTCACTGTGTATCCCAGATATCCTGGGCCCCTCAGTGTCCTCCTGTCTTAGCCTCTAAGTGCTGGATTGCAGGTGTGTGTCCTCACAGTAGAAGCCCAGGTTCCATTCTCCTCTCTCTATGTACCCTCATTCCTGGCCTTTTTTCTTCATTTCAGTGGAGTGGAGACTCTTCAGCTTGCGGTTGCTCTCAGAAACCACAACCCTGCTGGTGAGCCAGGAGCCAGGGGATGGTGAAGAAGAGGCGAACTGTGATTCTGACAGCAGCCTCCTGGCTCTCATCAGAGATGAGCTGCTGCCCCAGTAAGTACAATCCCCAGTAAGTACCATGCTGCGCACTCAGAGAGGAGTGTGGAGCCAACAGGAAGCCTCTGTGCAGTGGGCCCAGCAATGGGGTCAGGGTCTTGATGAAACTGAATCTGTACATGTATGCCTGTGTGCTCATGTCAGAGAGGCACAGATATAGGCAGCAGCTGTTACATGGCAAAAAGACCCAGAAGAGTCTCGGCCCATTTTCTCAAGCCTCCATTGAGAGCTCCAACTGTTTTCTGCCAGGTACATGGCTCTGATGCATACTGAAAGCCGTTCGCAGCTCTGAGGGTAGGAGCTTGTGATTTAAGACTGGTGGAATGTGGAATTCAGACCTCCCCTGGCACACCTCAGTAGTAAGGGAAATGAGGCCAGTCTTCCTTTACACAGACTTTCCAGGGAGGGGAGTTGACAGAATAGATGGGGCCTCCAAGTCAGAGAACACTGATCAAACAGAATCACTTTTTGTTTGTCTGTCCTGAGAAAGTTTTGCTCTGGAGTCCATATGTCCTAGTACTTGCTGTGTAGCCCAGGCTAGCCCTCAGTTTGCAGTCTTCCTTCCTTAGCCTCCCAGCTGAGATTGTAGGCATGCAGGGCCACATCTGGTCACTGAGTAATTTGCATTAAAAAACACACTGTGTCTTAGTATAAAAAGATTTTTTTTCTTTACAACTAGGTTGCACACTATGTATTATTACCATGTGTGTTAGATCACAGTTTCCTCAGGTCTGGGCTGCAGGACCAGTCAGAGTGGCAACCTTACCCCAGGCCAAGACCTGTTGGCACTGGAAAACTGAACCATCACAGTATAGGAGCCAGGTGTAATTGCATTGTGATTCTGACTAATGGTTAAGAGGCTGAAATGTCTTACAAAGAATTAAGTCCTTACTTTTAAAAAAAGCTTAAGATTTGGAGTTGCTGAGGATAGGTCCTCTTAATCCTGCACTAGTTTGTTATTCATTTGGGTGAAATAAATTCCTTTAATGTGCATTATTTCTTTTTCCAGAGGTGAGGAATTAAAGCAGAAAATTAAATGGAAACCATGCCGCAGTTCAAGGCTTAAATCGTCCGATGTGTTCAGTTTTATTTATGATTTGAAGTGCTTTTCAAATATGAGTGTGGGACTTATCAGGACTTAGTGTGAGATGTCTTTAATTCCATGTCTGTGTGTGCCTGTGTGTCTGTGTTGTATATGAATTTGTGCACCTGAGTGTTGTGCTTGTGGAGCACAGAGGTGTCAGATCCCCTAGAGCTGGAGTTACAGGTGGTTGTAAGCCATCTGACTTGGGTATTGGCAACCCATCTCTCCAGCCCCCTGGAGACTGATTCCAGTGGTGCCCCATTCATAGAGTCTGTGCTGGGACTTGGACATATATTTTGGAAGGAGATAAATTGCCCCACTGTGTCACTGAAGGTCCCCAGCACCTAAGTCTCTGCTGCTTTGTGTCTCTGACAATGTGGACTGGTCTTTTTACATACCCCACTCTATTTTTGGGTCAGCAATTGTTTGTCAAATCCCAGCATGCTTGAAATCTTTGACTTCTGTCGCCATCTTAAGGGAACTCAGTGCTTAGGAAAATGACTCACACTGGCCATTGATAATCTGTCTTTTGTTTCATATATTTGGATATGTGTCTTGGCCTCTCCATTCACGTGTACATGTCCTGGTGTCAGGGCCAGCCCAAGAAGGACTGAACAGTCTCCGCCATGGGGGAGGGGGTGAGTAGGCACAGAGTCAACACACAGACTCTGGGAGTTGAGCAGAAAGCCACCAGTGGTTGTCTGCTGTAAACTCATTTATTCAAGAAAGAACAGAGTCTTATAGGTCTTGTTAGCCAATAGACTTATGGGGTGAGGTTTAGCCAATAGCCTTATGGGGTGGGGTCCTGACCACAGCCAATCACAGTTTGTTCCCAGGTGGATCAGGTTCCTTCCAGGTGCTGGGCAGAAATCCACAACCAACCAGTGTGGAGCACCACACCCATGAGAGCCATTCCTACATTCCTCCTGGCAGGTGGCCTAGCTAGGCCCACCCTGCGTTATACCCAACAGATGTGTCTTGGCCCCTCCATTCACATGTGCGTGTCCTGGTATGCTTCTTCCTTCCCTCAGTCTTTCCTCTTTTTCTCAAGATAGTTGGAATATTGGGAATGTGAGTTTATCTGCATTATCAATGAGAAAAGGTTTTATTTTTTTCTCTTTGGGGAAGAAAAATACCTCATATGCCAAGAAAATTGTCCTGAGTTTATGCAGTTGAGAAACAGGGTTCAATTCTAACAGTTCATGCTGAAGAGAAGAGGCGGTGTTTATTAAGCCTCAGTTGATCTTGTTAATTCACATCAGCCCCTCTCAGGAGTTTAATATTGTCATAGTCAGCTTTAGCTGCCAATCTGACACAAACCTAGAGTCACTAGCTGAAGAATTTCTTTGATCAGACTGACTGACCTTTGTTGGGGTATTTTCTTAATTGTTGATTTATGTGTGAGGGCTCAGCCTGCTGTGGGTGGTGCCATCCCTAGGCAGGTGGGCCTGAGCTGTATAAGACAGCTGGCTGAAAAGCCTGCAAGCAGTGTTCCTCCAGGGTCTCTGCGCCCTGCTTCAGTTCTGTCTCCAGGTTCCTGCTTGAATGCCTGCACTGGCTTCCTTCAGAGATAGATTGTGACCTTGGAGTTGTATATGAAATAAACTCTTTCCTTCACAAGCAGCTTTTGGTCATGGTGTTTGTCACCACAACAGAAACCAATCTAGAAGGAATATCAAAATCATTATCGATGAAAGCTTAGAATTGAAAGTATTCTTATACTGTTTGAGCACTGTTTTAATGTTAAGTTTTTGATAATTTAATACATGAGTACTATATTTGCACAGTCTTTACCCCTTTCTGTCCCCTCCAGCTCTTCCCTTGTCCCCGACGCCCTCTCAAATCTATGACCTCTTCTTGTTATGGTTCTGTTTATGCTGCTGTTTGTGCTTGTATTTGGGACTGACCGCTTGGGATGGGATAACCTATCAGGGATTTCTTCTCTGGAGAAAACTGATCCTCCCTCTCTGTGCAGCCATTGATTGCCTGAGCTCATTGTGTGTGTGCCCTTTCCCCATGATTATTGAGATTTAACCCTGTCAGAGGCAGAGGAACATCTCTATTCTAATTGTAGTGCCCTGGGTGATGGCTCATATGCAGATCAAAGCTTTTCTTTTTCATTCAGTAAATGCCATATTGACTGAGTCATGTCTTTGTACCAGGCCCTGGGGAGAAGAGGGCAAACAAGGTCCCATCCTGTCAGGAGCTTATTTTCCAGTGGGCAAGACAAAGTAGTAAACCAATGAATATGAGCTGAACTTTGAACCAGAATTTTTAGGCACCCATTCCTGTGTGTTGGCTAAGGAGAAAAGCAGACTTAATCAGTGTGCTGTCATAGGGAAGACAGAGAGGTTCAGTGACCTCAGGTTCATCCTCAGGTACTGGAGCTTTAGGTTAAGTCGAGGAAGAATGGGTGGGGTTTGCATAATGGTGCAGTCCTGGTCTGGGTGTACGCTCCTCGATTGTCTCAGAGCTGGTCCTGCTGTTGGGGAGCAGTGATCCCAAGAAGTCTTAATGACCATCATCTCCTGAGGAGATCAGTCTGGCTCCCATAAGACAGTCCATATTCTCATGGCTAATTGCCCTCACGGGGGTTGGAGGGATCTGTCCGTCATGGTTTTAATGTAGGCAGAAAGGAGATTGACAGAGAGTGAAGGCAGACACACCAGGCTTTCATCTGTAGTTAGTTACTTTGTGGGCCCAAGGGAGGAGCTGATGATTTTTAGCAAAAGCAGCTTCTAAGAGGCCTTTTCAACTTCAGTTAATTATGAGAACTCAGGAAAAATTACACAAAACAGCATTAAGGCGTTGAGAATAGTGGTCAGGGGTGGAGCTCCAGTGGCCTGAGCAGCCTGTGAGAAAGTGCTGCTTGCTTCTGGTTTCCTGGGACATTTACCAACATGCATTTGAACTTCCTGTTTTTTTTTTTTTTTTTAAAGCTGAGTATTTGGCCTTAGAGAAACCATGCTGGTCTAAATGTGCTGGCGATGGTTTTATGACAAAATGGCACTCAGCGTCCCTCTCTGGGGAATGTGAACACAGCCTTCCCGTTTGAAAATAATTCTCTAGAGACCTGTAAAGTTATTGGGACCATAATGACTTCGTAAATTATGAAGGCTTCGTTCTTTAGATTCTGAGAAAAGAGAGTATGTTTGTTGTTACAGGTTAGACTTGCATTTCCTGTTAGAATTTAGAGTGCATAGTGGACTCCATCAGTGGTCACACACTGCAGGTTGGGTTAGCTGTCTTAGGAATAGTGTCCAGTAGAAATTACAACTTTTGAGTTTCTAAATCTCCATGTCTGTGGCTCAGTAGATATCTGGAATGTCTGTCTTGCTTCTTTGTCTCCCTCAGCCACAAGAATTCTTTACTGGGGGCCTAGGTCCATGGAGAGTGCATACCCCCCATGTGCAAGGTCCTGGCTTCTATCTTCCATCTTCCAACAACAGAGATAGAGAGAAAAAAGTGTGTGTGTGGGAGACATGCACCGAGTGCCAAAGCCCTCCAGTGCCTGTGTACCAGGGAATTTGCGTGTGGAATTTTTTTGTCTCCTGCCTTCCTCCTTTTCCCTTAAGACTGAGCTGCACGTATTCACTGTGTTGCCAGGCTACATCTTAGCCATGAACACAGCCATGTACAACAGCTGGTACCCAGCCCTCCACTGAGCCTGCATATGGGATGTCCTCAGAGATGCCCCACAAAGACTCCTCACAGTCACTGGTCTCTTACTCGATGCCCAGCTCGACTCTAACATTCCCCTTATCAGTATCCCCTGGAGTAGGTCAGCAGCAGTGTCTCACAGCTTCTGGGCTCTGTGCGGTCTGGCAGGTCATCAGTTCATGCTTTTCCTGAGATGTTTTCTCATGGTAGACTGCTTGCTGTGTTTGTTGTTCAGGGTCCACAAGTGAAGAGAGCTACTGAGTATTTTCTGGTGGTTTATCCCTCAGGTATGAACACGTTCTCTTGGAGCCTGACCCAGTACCTGCCTACGCTCTGAAGCTGCTTGTTGCGATGACAGAACACAACACAGCCTTTACCAGGTATTAAAAGTTCACATTTATCGGCATTGTTTCTCATCAATGAGCTTTGTGTTAGAGGCAGTGAGATTCAGCAAGGCCAGAGTTGCACTGTTGTGGTGGTCTCTGCTCAGACCTCTGCGCTGTCCTCGCCCATGCTGTCTTAGTCTCGTGCTCATATTTGGATCCTTACGTTGAGTTTGTACCATGAAATGCATAATCTTCTGAAATTATGAAGCAAATGGCTTGGAGCATTTGAGCTAGAATCCCTAGGACCCATGTAGAAGTTGGGTGCAGAGGGATCTGGAGAGATAGTTCAGTGGATAAAGGCACTTGCTGCCAAGTCTGAGGATTTGAGTTCAATCCCAGGGACCCAAATGGTAAAGGAGAGAATCCAGTCTCACAAGTGGCATGCACATACACATGTGCATACACACACATACACACATACACACACACAGGAGTTGGCTCAGTGGTTGAAAGAGCACTGGCTACTCTTACAGAGGACTCAGGTTCAGTTTCCAGAACCCTCATGGCAGGTGACAACTATCTGTAACTTCTGTTTCAGGAGAGCCAACACCCTCTTCTGGTCTCCACGTGTTGCACTCATGGGTACAGTTACGTACATGCAGGTAAATCACTTGTACACATAAAATAAAAATAAATAAGAAAATTTAAAGCCAGATGCATAGCATGAACATCCATAATCCCTTTCCAGCATTTATGGAGAGATGGGAAGGGAGACAGGAGAGTCCCTGGAAGCTCAGGGGCCATCCTGACAGACACAACAGAGACCCTGCTTCCAAACAAGCTAGAGGGCCGGAGATGGCAGCACAAGCCTTTAATCCCAGCACCTGGGAGGCAGAGGCAGGCAGATCTTTATGAGAGCCAGGTCAGCCTGATCTACATAGCAAGTTCTATGTAGCTGGGGCTACAGTGAAACCCTGCCTCAACAAAACAAAAGAAAATAAACAAAACAAACAAAAAACAAAGTAGAAGGTGTGGACTAGCTCCTGAGGTTGTCTTTTGACCTCTAGACACATGTGGGGTGGCATGAACTTGCCAGAACGCATACATATGAAATGTTTGGGCACATCACACACACAAATCAAAATGATAAAGCTGCCAGGCATGGTGGTGTATGCCTTTAATCCCAGCACTCAGGAGGCAGAGGCAGTTGGATCTTGGTGACATCAATGCCAGCCTTGTCTATATAGTGAGTGCCAGCTGGGGCCACAGGGAGACCTTGTCTCAAAACAAAAACCAAAATAACAACAAATGATAAAGCCTTTAAAGGGGGCAGGAAGCAGTACATACACTTTAAGGGTGGTGTTTGGCTTTTCTTTTTTGAGACCCAGGTCTCATGCTGTAGTTCATTCTGGCATCTCACTATGTCATCTAGGCTAACCTCAGATTTGTAGCAATCTGCTTGCCTCAGCTTCCTGAGTGCCAGGATTGCAGGCATGCATCACTATGTTCAGAATACATACAGTTTTAAAGTGCCTGTTGGTGCCTTATTTGGCACTGAACACTTTTTAAGTCTTTGTATTTTTATACTGTTACTTACCGCCATCTTATTTAGTTGAGTAATTTAGAGCTTTTACCTATTAGAGGCTCTGCAGATGATGAGGCACCTTTCTTCAGAACTTGCTGGGAGGACTCTTTGACTCTGCAGAGAGTTGTGTGTTGAGAGAACACTGGGCTGCCCCAGGTGACATGGGGGCAGGCTCCTTAATTTCATCAAGAAAGGAAATATCCTTGGGCAGGTGGTGGCTGAAGGCCTTTTAGGTTGGAACACTGTGTGTGGGAGTTGTACACCATGGCTACCAGTTGGTCTTTAGCAAAGAATGAAATCACCTTGTACCTGACTCCCTCCTCACTGCCTGCCTTCCTTCTGGCATGTTGGCATCATCACCGGCTGTGCCAGCACTGTGTGGGGATGTGAAGTCTGTCTTTAGGGTGGAATGAGTGTTACTCAATCATGTTGCTGTGAAAGCATGTCCTGAGGGAGGAAGGGCCTATTCTGGCTCACAGTTTGAGGGGACACAGTCCATCATGGTGGGGAAGGCTGTTTGCAGGAGCGGGAGGGTGGCCGCTAATGTATCTGAATCATACAGAGAATAGAAAGTGGGGCCAAACTATAAAACCTCAAGGCCTGCCCACCAGTGCCTCCCACTTCCTTGAGGAAGACTCTATAAAGTTTCCTGAACCTTTTGAAGCAGCACCACCAACTGGGCACCAAGTGTGTCAAACACATGAGCTTTTGGGGGGATGGGGGACACTTTACATTCAAACCACAACAGTGCATTGAGCAAAATGCTGAACCTAGTGTTTGCAGTAGGTGTCCTGGGACTTGCTGTGGCTGACAAAGACAATCAGAGCCATAGTGCGTCATGGTGCTGGGTAGGCGGCCCTCAGGCCAGTCACCTTCTGTGATCCTCTCTAGAAGGTCTCATGCAGATCTCACCTGTTGCTCTCTGTGCCCCAGTCATGACAGAATTCATGGTGCACTAAGTCACACCTTGTGTTTTCCAGTTCAGACTCTGCACAGCCTTCTAGAGCTTTTCAAAGTCATCACCCAGAAGATACTATCCTTCCTTCCTCAAAAGTTTAATTCTTAATTTCGTTTCACTAAGAGTATTGGATTTGAGTAGACATTCATTACTTATTTTTCCCATAGACATTTGGTGTTGAGTACTGAATGGGCTGGAGAGATAGCTCAGAGTACTTGCCATAAAAACCTGATGACCTGAGTTCCAGCCCTAGAAATCCCGGTGGAAGGAGTCTGAAAGTTATTCTTTGACTTCCACATATGCAACAGTGGCGTGTGTACGTGCTCACACTCACATGTCACAGTCACATACAATAAATAAAAAATTAAATAAGTAAATAAGTATATAGAGTGGGAAATGTACCTCAGTGGTAGAGCATATGTCCAGCATGCATAGGCCCTGGGTTCTGTTCATATTCACACAAAAAAATAAGGAAAACAGAAAAATAAAATACACAAAAAACTCTCCTGAAATGTGACAGCATGATTGAAAGATAAAACTCATGTATACCTCTTTTTGAAAGAGCAAATAGAATTACATTTTTGTACATTATATATTGATTTAACAATTCCCCTTCTGAAGAATATTTTGTCCTTAATCTTCTAGATTTAAAGACCTAGGTAGCAACATAGACCATGTGTCCCTTGTAGGTGAAGAGTTCGAAATGAAATGATTTCACTGAAGCTATAAGCTGGTGACTCCTTAGATTGTACGTTTATCACTGGGGATATGTTAATAGTCAAAAGTCCCTGTGGTATCCCAAGCCAGTTCCTTGCAGTCTTGAAACAGGATAGTAACTACTACAACTCCTGGCTGATCAGCAGCACACATGAGTGTGAGGCCCAGTCCTCTGAAAGGATGTTGGCAAGTCACCCGCAGTCTCTCTGTAGGCCGTGTACAACGGTGAAAGTCAGCGTAGCACCCTTATCTCAGGAGAGTGCTTATCTTTGTCACTCTGACGCATGGGGAGTAAGTCTGTGATCTTGACCGTTGTTTGTGTTGTGTTGTGATCATTAGGTAATATTTTTGTTCCATTTCAGTTTATTATTTGCTTTCATTTGTGTCTGTACTATGGTCAGTTTTTAAAATGTGTCTGTTTATTTGCTTACGGTAGCCAGAGCACAGCTAGGCCTTGTGCTCAGGACTCTCCCTCCTAGTTCTGGTGTCTGAGGCTTGTTATGCTCAGCTGACATCCCCAGTGACCATGTGGGAGTAGGCACAGGTCAAATGCTTGACTGCAAATGTGCATCAAGAGACTTCCTCAATGTTTTATGCAAACAGATTTCTAGTCAAATAAAAATAACCATGAGCCATCAATTACAGATTTAACTTAATAATTAGATCCATCACTACCGTGTTCTTAAAGGATATTTCCTTATTTTGTCTGCTTTGAGAATTTAGAGTGCCAAATAATATCTCTTGGCATGTTAAACCACCCAGCGTCAAGTAAAGCATTATTTAATAATTTTTATTACATTTTAATTTAGTGTGTATATGCGTGTGTGCATATGTATGTGTACCCATGTGTGAATGTCAGAGGATAATGTGTAGAAATTGGATCTCTTCTTCCACCATGTGGAATTGAACTGAGATCCTCAAACCTGGTGACAGGTCCTTTACCCACTCTGCCATCTTGTTCCACTGCCCCCATCAGTTAAAGAAATTATTTCTTATTTTGTAAAGTTGTTTTAGGATAAAGAAACTCTTAAAAACTCAGTTCTGGTATCATTAAGAATTTATTTTTCCCCTTCCAAAGAGAAGCAATTACATGGTCAAATTGGAATTGCTGTTGCTGTGGTTTGATGTGTCCCCGACCTCCAGGTATTGGAACTAGGACTCCATGTTGGATAGCTTTAGTGTCAACTTGACACACCTGGGTTGAGGAAACCTCAGTTGGGGAACTGCTTCCATTGGACTGGCTGTGGCCATGTCTGTAGGGTATTTTCTTCATTGTTGAGTGATGTGGGAGGGCCCAGCCCACCGTGGGCGGTGCCTCCCCTGGGCAGGTTGTTCTGTACTGTATCCAGGCTGAGCATGGTTCATGGGAGCGAGTCAGTAAACAGCGTTCCTCCATGGCCTGTGCATCACCTCCGGCCTCTAGGTTTCTGCCCTGAGTTCCTCCCAGTGATGAACTGTGTCCTGTCCATGTTGGTGTTGGTCAGAGTATTTTGTCACAACAATTGAAAAGAAACTAGAACATCATGTATTGGAAGCTAGAGGTGGGGCCTCCTGAGAGATGCTTCAGTCACTGGGAGTGGGACCCTCACTGATGGATTTGTGACTCTTTTGTGGGATTGCAGGATAAGCTTATTATCCTGAGACCTTGACCTGCTTTTTTGTCATCTACCTAAACCCACTTCTGCCCTCTGACTTCTGCCATGTTCCAAAACAGCACGTAGCCCTTACTAGGTATGACCACCTATCACTGGGCTTCTCAGTCTTTCAGACTGTGAATCTAAATAATCTTCTCTCTTTATAAATCATACAGTCTTAGGTATTCTGTTATAGCAACAGAAAATGGACCTAAGACACACATTTTATTTTATTTTATTTTATTTTATGTTTCAACACTCTTGCCCTGGTGAATCTATTTTATTATTGAGTTCACAGGAGAAAGGTAAATTACTTTCCACATTAATGCAGTTTGACTGTTGAGAGGAATATGTTGGGTCCCCTGGGCCCTGGCCTTTTTCTCAATTCTTAATTTTACAGCAGACTGCACAGAACCACTCTCTGAAAGTAAGCAATACTTTTGTAGCTTGTCTGCATTAAAAGCTGATTATCTCTCAGTAGCTCCTCCTCAGCAAGAAGATGGATTTGAACTCTGAATTATTTTGGAATAAAATTGAGCTCTTTTTTTTCCATAATTACCAAGATGTTGTTTATGTTCTAAGAAGAAATGTCAATGTCATCATTTCAGTTTTCTCAAGTTATTATGGCTCTTTGTTTTATGTTGAGTCATAAACATGCTTTTTAGAAAGATTAAATTTGAGAGATCTCATAAATGAAGCTCAGAGTGAGTCAGTGGTAAATCCTTCAGGAAAAACCCTGGCCTTGCTGAGTGTGGTGATGCACTCCTACCGTCAGAGGACTGGGAGACTGAGGCATGAGGATCTCAAGTTCAAGACCAGTCTTGAATGGGTGAAGAGGTCCTGTCTCAGAAATCCCGAATAATAACAGCAGCAACAAAGCAAATACAGGAAAACCCCTTTTAGTTGCAAGTCTCTGACCTCCCAACTCTGTGTTACAGTCTCTTGACTTCCCCAACTTTCTGTGTTACAGTCTCTGACTTCCCCAACTTTCTGTGTTACAGTCTCTGAGTTCCCCAACTCTCTGTGTTACAGTCTCTGACCTCCCAACTCTGTGTTACAGTCTCTGACTTCCCTCTGACTCTCTGTGTTATAATATCTGACTTGCTTCTGACTCTCTTGGTTGAACCCTGGTTCATTCTTTGACTTATTTATTTCACATCAGCAATTACCAAATGACAATTAGAATGGGGATGAGGTGAAGGTCTCACCCCATGGGTGCTTAGAACTTGGTGCAGGAATGAGTTTTCAAATAGGCCTTTGTTTATTTGAGATAAGTTTTCCCAAATAGCCCAGGCTGGCTCCTAATTGGATAGAGATTCTTGTGCCATGGACTGTGAAATTCTGAGGTTGTAGATATGTGCCATCATGGGCTTTCATTAAACAGTGCAGTGATTTCAGAGATGGTGGTGGCCGGAGCATTAGGGTGACTTGATGGAATTTAACCTCACTGGCTGTGCAGTCCTAGTCAAAGACTGCCGATGCCCATGTTCCCTCCAGTGGAAACGAGGGTGGCATGAGCTCCTGGCCACAGGACATGCTGTGAAGGGCTCCCTTTCCTTCCGACTCTTCCTCTTTGTCTTCAGCATTCCTTCCTCAGGGTATAACAGTTACCCAGGAGAGGTTATGCCTCCACAGAGGTGAGATATCTGGAGGTAGTGACTGAGGCCAGGGTGCCGGCCCCTACAAAGACCAAGATAAAACCCCTTTCTGTGCAGTAGAAAGAAGATCCCAAGAGGGAAGTGTGGGGTTCACAGGGAGAACAGTTGTGCAGCCTATTCAAACACCAGGCAGAGGCGGCCTCCATTTGCGTTTGCTGCTCCATTTTTATATCTTGATAAGATTAGGCTTTGCCGTATTTTGATTTATACTTCAATTTAAATTTTGTGCCCTGATAAAAATAACAACTCAGCTCATCAGAAATGGTCTCTTGATGTTAAACAATCAATTTAGAGTGTTTTCACCTCCTCCCCATTAGCAGAATTAACACAGTGAAAATATTTCCTGAAATCAAATTTCAGTGAGTGAAGTCATCCATGGAGTGAGGGAAGGCTTCATTGTTTGTCATTTCTCAGAATGCACACACACAGTAGAGCTCCAGCAAGAACTGAGTCATTACTTGAGTATTTATTTGGACGTGTGTGTGTGTGTGTGTGCGTGCATATGTGTAAGTGCCTGCGTACCCCAGCATGCAGGTAGAGATCAGAGGACAGCCTTAGGAGCTGGTTTTCACCTCCCTTTTTTGAGGCAGGATCTCTCTTCCACAGCTGTGCGTAGTGTCCTCCAGGCTAGCTGGCCCTCTGACTTGGCATTCTCCTGTCTGTGCTGCTTGTTTCTCCCCAGGAATGCTAGAATTGCAACTGAGCTTTGAGCTTCTGGTCAGCTTTCTGTTTCTGGGCATCGTCCGTTGCTGCTGTTTTCCACGTTTGCCCTTCTTGAGGTAAAGCTGTTTCTGAGGATGAAGCAGCATGAACGATTGGAACCTGAGGCAAATCTCCAGGTTGCTCGGTCCCTCGAGTTCAAAGCTTTTTTTCCCTCCCCTGCACTACTGGTGACTGAGCCCCGAGCCTTGTGCGTGCTCATCAGGCGCTGTACCACTGAGCTACCCTCAGCCCCTTCAGAGCTGTTCTGAGCCCCCCTGCCACCTTTGCTTTGGTTTATGATGTTGCACAGTTGTCCAAAATGTTTGGTGGTAAAAATGACCAAGGAATAGTTTGGAATCAAAGCTGCCACGATGTTGACTTTGTTGAAGTATTTTTGGTCCCATCTTAACAGGGGTAAGCATAGAGTTTATCCCATCCTTGAAAACTGTAGGGTTCTGATCTTCCTGCTGGTGCCTGTGAGCTGTCTTCAGAGGCTATTTGTAGCTGCCAGCTCACATTCTTACGAAGGAGATGGCAGTCAGATATGGTTTGTTTTTTATAATTGTTTGGTCTGGTTCTAGAAAAGTCAGTAAACTGAAGGCATCGTGAGGACGTACCCGAACTGCCCTTGCTGTGGGTGTCCTGACTTACAAACCTGCCCAGTCTGTCTGCTGGGCCCTGGTCAGCACAGCATGTCAACATCTTCTCATTGGTTTTCAGCAGAGATACCAATTCAAGGTCACCTGAATACCGAGTATCTACTTTGGTCAGAGTGGATGGCTTATTTGGTGTGAGATTTACAAGGAAAGTATTTTAAGGACTTATCATAGATAAAAACTGGGGCTGTAGTTGTGGATAGACTGCCTGCCTAAGCATGCATGCCTGCGTGGGGCCTAGGGTTCAATCCCAGGTACTGAAAACAGCCTATTGTAAGTGGCTACAAATAGCCACTTCCTAGTGTGCGTGTAATTGCAGGGATGAACAGATTAAGGGCTCGTGGTGGACTAGCTTCAGGAGCAGTTTAGACAGACAGCAAAGCCACATCTGCCTAGTTAATCACACATGCTCCCTGCTGCCTGCTGGACTTGCTCCTCTTTAAACCTTAAGTTCATATCTGTAGCCTGAAGACTGGTGTGGGACCGCAGGACCCCGCTGTCTGCCCCTCTTTCCACCGTGCACTGATTAAATTTCCCCCTCTCTGCCTGTCACCACCATGCCCCTGTCTAATCTGCATGTAGGGACACATGGCCCAGCCTAGCGCATTGGACTGTGGAAGCAAGCTTTAGCCCCCGACCTCTGGTTATCACTGCAGTGGTCCCTCTGTGTTGCTGCATTGATTTTCTTTCTAAGCTCTCATAGTCCCTGGGGAAATGGGCATCCATGATGTCTTTCTTTCCTGTTGCTGTGATAAAATACCCTGACAAAAGCAACCTGAGAGGCGAAAGGTTTACTCCTGCTCCTTTCTGTTTTCCTGGTTCCTGCAGTCACATCAGGATACATATTCACATATAAGGGTTTGGTACTGGGATCCACAAGTGAGAGAGACCGTTTATCATTTGTTTTACTGATTATGTGTTACTTCACTTAGCATAGCAGTTTCTAGTTCCATCCATTTACGTGCAAATGTCATTATTTTTGACTTTCTTTACTGCTGAGAACTCTACCATGTAAATGTCCCACGTTTTCATTATCCACTCATCAGCTGAGGGACACTTAGGTTGCTTCTGTCCCTTAGCTATTGTGAAAAGAGCAGCAACAAACATGGATGTACAAGTATCTCTGCAGTAGGATGAGTCATTTGGGTATATACCAAGGAGTGGTAAAACCAGGTCAAATGGTAGATTCAGTTTTAGTTTTTAAGGTTCTCCACACTGCTTTCCGTAGGAGTTGCACGAGTTTACAATCCATCAGCAGTGAATGAGCCTTCCTCTTTCCCCACATCCTCTCCAGAATTTGATATCATTTGCTTTCTTGATGTTAGCCAGTCTGATTGGGGTAAGGCAAAATCTTAAAGTGTTTTTAATTTACATTTCCATAGTTATTAACAATGTTGAACATGTGTTAAGTTGTTTCTCAGCCATCTTTATTTCTTCTTTTGAGAGCTCTCTGCTTAGATCCTTACCCATCTTTTATTTGGGTCACTTGTTTTCTTTATCCTTTGGTTTTTGAGTTCTTTGTTATTCTGTGTGTTAAACCTCTGTCAGATGTGTCACTGGTGAAGATTTTCTCCCATTCTGTGGGTTTTCTCTTTACTTCCTTGGTTGTTTCTTTTGCTGTACAGAGGCTTTTTAGTTAGAGGTCCCATTTGTTGATTGTTGATCTTAATTCCTGAGCAACTGCTGTCTGATTTAGAAAGTCCTTTCCTATACTTATATCTTGTAGGTTATTGCCAACGTTTTCTAACAGTTTCAGATTTCACATTGTGGTCTTTGATTCATTTGGAGTTGGCTTTTGTACAGGGTGAAAGATAAGGGTCTAGTTTCATTCTTCTACAGGTAGAGATCCAGTTTTGCCAGCACCATTTGTTGAAGATACACTCCAGTAAGTGTTGGCCCCACTGTCAAATATCAGGTGACTGAAATTGCATGTACTCATGTTTGGGTCTTCAATTATATTTCATTGTTCTATGGGTCTATTTTTGTGCCAGTACCATGCCATTTTAAAGATGATAGCTCTGTAATATAATCTATATATTTTGTTTGATAGGATGGTCATTTTTGCAATATTAATTCTTCCAATCCATGAGCATAGGAGGTTCTTCCATCTTCTGGTGTCCTCATCAATCTCTTTCTTTAAAGATCTAAAATTTTCGTTGTAGAGATCTTTAATATCTTTGGTCAGGTTTATCCTGAGATTTTTTTTGAGGCTATTGTGATTGAGAGGGTTTCCTTGTACTCTTTGTCCAATTGCTTGTTACTGGTATATAGAAGTCTGCTTTAATTTTGTAATCTACCACTTTACTGAAAGTGCTAATCATTTCTGTGAGTTCTCTGGTGGATTTTTGGCATCTCTTAGGTATAATATCATGTCATCTGCAAAAAGAGATAATTTAACTTCTTTTCTAATAAGTATTCCTTTAACTTCCTTCTCTTTCTTATTGCTCTAGCAAGAGTTTCAAACATTATCTTAAAAAGGAGTGGAGATAATGGGCAGCCTTGACTGGTTCCTGGTTTTAATGGGAATACTTCCATTTTTCTCTGTTTAGAAAACTGGCTGGGTTTTTTTTTTTTGTATATAGCTTTAATTATGTTATGTTCCCTCTAGTCCAATTCCATCTAGGACTTTTAACAGGCTTTTAAAAGAATTTTGTCAGAGGCTTTTCTGCATCTATTGAGATGTCCATGTGATTTTAATCTTTGAATCCATTGATGTGCTTTATGAATTTATTGACTTAAATATATTATACCCTGCATCTCTGGAATGAAGCCAGTTTGATCATGGTGGCTGATCTCTTTAATGTGAGTCTGTATGTAGTATGCACATACTTTGTTGAGAATTTTTACATCTATGTTCATGAAGAATATGGGTCTATACTTTTCTTTTTTGGATGTATCTTTACCTGGGTTTTGTATTAGAGTGATACTGACTTCATAGGAGGAATTTGAGAATTCTCCCTCTGTTTCTATCTTTTTGAATAATTTAAGTATTAGATACAGATCTTCTTTGAATGTCTGGTAGAATTCTGCTGTGAATCCATCTGGGCCTGGGCCTTTTTTGGTTGGGAGGTTTTATATTACTGATCCAATTTCCTGTTCCTGGGTCTGTTTGAGCTGTTGATCTCTTCTTGGTTTAGCTTTGGTGATTTCCGTGATTTTAGATATACATTCATTTCTTTAAGGTTTTCAAATTTAACACCATATAGGTTTTTAAAATATTCCCATAATATTCTGGATCGTTTTGTTGGCTGATGTGATGTTTCCCCTTTCATCTCTGATTCTGTTGATTTGGAGTTGCTCTTTCTTTCCTTTCGTTAACTAGGCCAAGGTTCGACCCATCTTGTTTATCTTTTCAAACAACCAGCTCTTGAACTCATTGATTCTTTGTATTGTTTTCTTTGTTTCTATTTCATTAATTTCTTCTCTGATTTTTGTTATTTCTACTTATCTGCCGGGTTTAGGTTTCATTTTTGGTTGGCTTTCAAAATCCTTGAGTTGCAGTGCTAAATTATTTATTTGTGCCCTTTCTGATTTTTTTTTTCTTAATGTAGGCAATTAGAGATATAACCTTCCCTTGTAAGACTGCTTTTAATGTGTCCCATAGGTTTTGTTGGGTTTCATTGTCCTTTTTGTTGAATTCCAAGAACACTTTTATTTCTTTCTTAATTTGTCTTTTCACCCATTCATCATTCAGGAGTGTGTTGTTTAGTCTCCATGAGTTCATGAAGTTAACAGTGTTGATTGCATTTATTGCATTGTGGTTTGATAGATTGCATGGAATTTTTCCTTCCTTCCTTCCTTCCTTCCTTCCTCCCTCCCTTCCTTCCTTCCTTCCTCCCTCCCTCCCCCCCTCCCTCCCTCCCTCCCTCCCTCCCTCCCTTCCTCCCTCCCTCCTTCCCTCCCTCCCTTTTTTATATTTTGAGGTTTATTTTGTGCCCCAGTATGGTCGACTTTGGAGAAAGTTCCATGGGTGCTGGATAGAATGCGTATTCTTTGTTGCTTAGGTGGAATGTTCAGTAGATAATTGTTAGGTCCTTTTGATGTATGGTATTGTTTAATCAGATGTCTCTGTTTATTCTCTGTCCAACTGACCTGTCTAATGGAGACAGTAGGGTTCTAAAGTCCCCTGCTATTAGTGAGTTTGGATTAGTCTGTGTCTTAAAGTCATGTAGTAGTGTTTTTATGAAGTTTCGTACATCAGACTTTGGGGCATATATATTCATCATTGTATATCTTTTTGGTTGATTGAAGTGACCCTCTTTATCTCTTATGATTAGTTTTAGTTTGTAGTTTATTTTGTCAGATGGTAGGGGAGTAGAGACACAGTGGTCAGGATCAGATTTACCAGGGAAGAGAGTGGTCTTGGAAACGGGTTCTTAGAGCAGGAGTGGACCTGTGCCCAAGGCTAGAAGAAGAATAGGACATGGACTGGGGAGAGGGTGGAGTTGCTCAGATGGGAGGGGAGTGGAAAGAGACTGGATGGATCTAACTTAACTAGGGAAGAAGGTTGCTCACAGAAATCCAAGGCAGGTTGGGGAGGGGACAGCATGGTAGATGGGAGGCCACAGGATTGCAGTGGTGGGTTGGGAGTGGGAACAGCCTGTGAAGACGCTAACAAACTTGACTGAAAAATTGAGCTGGTCTGAGTATGGACGGTGTTCAGGATGCAGTGGATGGGTCTGTCCTAAGAGATTTGTCTCGGGATCTGGGGTACTGAGAGCAGAAGTGGACCTGTGCCTTAGACTGGAAGAAGCTTGATGGCGTTTTTATAAAACAAAGGATCTCATAAATCGAGGCATTTTTCAAATACATTGGTAACAATACTAGGTAGATGGGTTCCAGAAAAGTGGGGCCTTCTCAGGTGTCTGCCTTAGGTGCCATGTGGTGGCCTCCTTTACTTTTTGGTTGATGGAAGCTAGTATTTAGCTGATACATTTCAAAGATTGACCTACTAGTCAAAGGATATTTGGTTGGCCACAGAGGTTGACAAGGAGTGGCTCTTTAAGGGGCTAGAGATAGCCCAAGATAAACTGCAGTCATCTCTGGACTGCAACACTCCAACCTCTCCAGTCGTTCTCGTCCAACCATTCTCCTCATTGTAGCCTGAATAATCACTGTAAATGTGGAAGCTACTAATAGCATCATTTCCCTAATCCCAGCCCCCAAAGTTCCAAAGCTCAGTTTCATGGTGACTGTCTCAGGCTTTGCTGCCAGTTCCATGTCCCTGCCTCTCTGGTCTGTAATACGGAAGCTCCCTGCACAGTGTGCAAATGAATGCGCAAGCGTGTTCCACTATGGTTTTATATATTGAAACTGAAAACTGAATTTCATATATTCTTCATGTATTTTGAAAGTTATCTTTCAGTTTTCTTCAGTCCTTTAAAAGTCTCACAATGGTTTTCAGCCTGTGGGCTATACAAATAAGGGCAGCTAGAAGGGAGTTCTGCCTGTGAACTCTCATTGTTCACTCTGAACTTTGGAAGAAGTTTAAGCTCATCAGCCTGGCTAACAGAGTCTCTTGATACCAGCTTGACTCAGCCACTGAGCCTGCTCTTTGGGTATGGTATTAGTTACTTTTCTGTTACAGTGATTAAAAGTTACTTTTCTGTTACAGCGATTAAAACACATGACCAAGGCATTTTATAGAAGGAAGAATTTATTTGGGTTTACAGTTCCAGAGGGATAAGGGTCCTCGCAGGCAGGCACGGGACAAGTGGTAAGCATAGTGTTGGAGCAGGAAGCTGAGAGCTCACATCTTCAGTGACAAGCAGGAAGCAGAGAGCAAACTGGAAATGGGGCAAGGACATGAAGTCTCAAAGCCCGTCCCCAGTGACACCCTTCCTCCCACAAACTTCTGCCTTCTAAAGATTCTATGACCTTCTTTTAAACACTGTCACCAACTGGGGACCAAGTGTTCAGACCATGAGAGTCTGTGGGTGACAATTTTCAGTCAAACCACCACAGACCTCTTCTTCTCGCTTCTTCCTGTCGTAGCTAATGAATTTGCTTTTTACCTGCCCTTTCAGCCACCCTTCCTGAGCTGCTTTGCTTTGGTCTTGTTTTTCTTTGTCCAAAGAACACCTTGTCCGTGGCTGATATCCCTTCCTTCCTCCTCCTCCTCTCTGTACCCCTGTAAGCGGCCTGTCCCTCCAGCAGCACTGTTGCAGGGGATGTGGTTCCAGTCATAACTCCCGGGTTTAGAGGTTGACTCTACCACCTGACACTCACTGGACTTACCTTCTTTGTGCTTCAATTTCTCCTCTAAAGAACAAGGGTTTAACAATGGCGATGATGAGAATGAGCATGATGACGATGACGAGACGACGACGATGATGGTGATGTTGCTTGTTTGCCTCAGAGCTGTGTGTTTCACACAGTGGCTGTGACCTCCACGTTGGGTGCTCTGACATCACTGGTTGTACTCTGAAGCCTTTTCCTGTCATCCCTTTGTCCTTCTGTTCCTTCTGTAGCTCCCGACCTTCTCCCTCCACCATCGCAATTGCAATAGTTGCCACAGCTCTTATTTACTCTTGTGCCTGGCACATGGTAGACACTCTATATGTGTTTATTGAATGAATGGAGAGAAAAGGCAGGACTCCAGCCTGACCTCACATGACCCCAAACCAAAACCTCATTTCATGTGGTAAACAGGACCAAAGGGTTGGTGAGTTGGTTAAGTTGAAAACGTCTTGAAAAACTTTAGGTATCTCAGTTGCAGCTGTTTATTCTGTTTTGTTGAGCTTGTGCCTGTAGGCGGGAAGAGGCGCTGGCAGTGTGGCGGCCTGAGAACCCCTAGTTGCCGTTTTCTTGCTGATGCTGTCTTTCTGTTCGTGCCCTTCTCACTCCGGGATATGGATAAAGCCTGTGGTTTTGCATGGAGAGTGGGGCTGAACACATAGTCCCATGTTGCAGAGAATGCCGTGATGCCATGAAATTCTGGGAGAAAGAGGTCTTCTGCCAAGCTCAGGGTGCCCAAAGAGTAGCACAAGGCGCTGGGAACTGTGGCCCAGACTTCTAGGCTGGGGACCTGTGTGGGATAGTTCCTAGGGAGCTTCAGAGGAAACGATGGATGAGAGCCCTGCCCACTGTGCCGAGGCCCCCTTGACTACAGCTCCCTTTAACCTCAGTACTTTCTGCAAGAACCAGTCTGGGTCTTGTTTCACTCAGCAGACTTGGGTCATCCCAGAGCTGTGTTAGGTGCCAGCTGAGCTATTAGGCATGAAAGCATTTTGTAAGGTTACTAATATAACATCAAAATCCTTCTGTTTTACTTAAAGTGTGCTTTGTATTAGAAAACACTTGCTTTTCACCTAACTAAAAAGTCTCTTGCTAAAATTCTTATCTTTTGTATTTTAGGCAATGGGGAATTTCTTTATGTGGAAAGTATGCTGTAGGATGGATTTGTGCTATAATATGTTTCTAAGCCTTTCTTAGTGAATGGAGCTGTCAGCCTTATGACTTGGATTAAGTTATCTTTATATATATTTGTTTTTGCTCATGCCCTGAGCCTGCTCTTTAAGTTTCTTAGAGAAGAAATATGATGCCTTCTTGTAAGGAAAGGTGCCTGAATCTTTATAAGATGACCGGATGTAAAATTGATGTACATGAAAAGTGAAAACCTCAGTCCTTCGATCTTGTGGATGTATGTGAAAACTACCTTCTTTAAAAAAGAGTACATTTCTTGGTGAGAGTGCTGTCTTCTGCTGCAAGTGACTTAGGGAGCATCACAGGCAAGGGGAGGCTTTGGAGGAGAAATGTCAGACATTATGGATAGAAAGCATTCCACAGCTAAACATTAGGAAGCCATTTCTTTTTGAAGCTGACTCACTGAACAAATAATTTGCAATTCAGCTTGATGTTGGAGATTTTTAATTTAAAATGACTGTCACTGGACCACCAGACTGGTAAATTATGTAAATGAAAAAGCTTTGTTTACAGTCTACTGCTCATTCAGTCAGAGAATGAATACAAAGTTCCAGACTCCTAACCAGCACTGTTGGAGGACTGTGCAGAACGCAGCCTCTGTCTTGAGTGTATGCAAGTTCACAGAGGCAGCTTCTCTGGAGAATGAAATGTGAGGGCAGCATTGTGGTGGAGCCCAGGTAGACAGTGTTCCAAATGGGCCTCGAGCTTCCCAGCCCCTGGTTGATGGCCCTATCTTTGTCCAGTTACTCATTTAAACATTAATTCAGTGCTGTTGTGAAGGGTTATTGCAGATGTAATTATGGTCCCAGATTAGTCCCCTAAAAATATAGAGACTGTCAGCATATGCCTGACCCCATCATACGAGTCCCTGCAATCTTGTCTAGAGTTCAAGGACAGGATGTCAGAGAGATTTGAAGCTTGCAAATGATTTGACACACAGGAGTGCATTCCTTACTGGATTTGGAGATGAAAGGGGCCACAAAGCAAGGACAGAAGCATAACTGTCAGGGCAAGATGAAAGACTCTAATGAGAGACACTTATGCTACTTACTGTTGAGACAATGGACCCCAAACATAGCATGTCCCTAGGAATCCCATGCTGGAGTAAGGGAGACGGTGAGGCCTGAGGAGGAACGGGCTTCCCAGGAAGAAGTTCATATAGTTCTACTTACAGGACAGACTTGCTCCAGACCCTGAAGACGGTGATGGGCAGAGCCACACCTGAACCAGGACTGTTCAGCCGTGCACGCCCCTTTCCCTCTGTTTAACCCTAAACTTCATGTCCGAGCACTGCGGATGGACTGCAGTGATGGGGAGGTCACCGGACTGTTCATCTTTCCAGTATGACTGCATTGAACAAGCCTCCTTTCTTTGTTTTTCTCTGTTAATTATCCCTTTAATTGACTTATTGGGGAAGGGTAGCTGAGCCTAGCTTATCAGGACTGGCAGGAGATGACCTTAAATTAGCCCCCAGCCGGCAGCCAGCCAGCAGATGGGGATCTGAGTCTTCCTAAAGAAAAAGGAAGTCTGCCAGTGTAAGAAGGTTGGAAATGGGTCTAGCCTGCAGACAGGACCTCTGCCAAGCTGACACACAGTGTCAGCTTTGTGGTGCTCTGAGAGGACATCCCAGCCACACTGAGCTTGACACACGGCCAAAGGACATTGCACTCACAGCTGGGTGTTCTTTTCTAAAAAATATTTCATTCATTATTTTTATTTTATGTGTATAAATGAATTTCCTGCACGTATATAAGTGCACACGTGCCATGCAATGCAGGTGGAGGTCAGAACCTGGAACTGGAGGTGCCGATGGTTGTTAGTTGCCATGTTGGTGTTGGAAACTGAACCTGGGTCCTCTGCAAGAGCAGCTAGTGCTCTTATCCACGGAGCCAACTTTCCAGCCCCACAGCTGGGTATTCTTTAAGCTGTTTAGTTGGTGTTCAGTTGTATGACAATGGAACACTGACACAAGGCCTCATTGAATGGCCAATGGGTTGTTTGTCTCTTCACTTCTGTAAATAACTACTGAAGAAATTTCTAAATGTTCTATTTGTCACAGGCCATGCTGTGGCAGCTTGTGTTTTAAGATGGCAATAGACATTTCCCACTCCACATGGTCTGCTGTAATGTGACTATTGCAGTCCATCATCAGAATATCCAAGCCTGTTTTACTTCCACTGACATGGACCCTGGTCATGACTCTCTTTGTATGCTCTTGAACAGAAAGAGGGTCATTCTGCCTGGTTTCCAGGGTCAGGCTACAGAAGGCTGTGCCACGTCCTTCTGTTTTCTCCCAAGACTTGCTGCTTGGACACTATTCTTTGGCATCAGGCCACAATGTTGTAAATGTCATACCACTCAGAGAGGGCATGATAGATGCTCCAGTGAACAGAGTTAACCAAGGCTTTTGAATTGTTCCAGCATACAATGTAAGGTGGGGGTTGGGGGCAAGGTTCTGAATCCCCAGATGTTCTAGACACCACAGCCTCTGTCTTCTCAGTTGGGACCTCAATCATTGGGGAACAAAGGTAGGCCTCTGTCGAAATTCCTGACCCACAGAGCCCCCAGACATTGGAAAATAGCTATTGTTTTATGCAGCCAAATTTGGAGAGAAGTTATGTGTTTGTATAAAATGACATTATTACAAAGAGATCCATACCATTACCTGCAGAATGTCAGTAGAAATCAGTGTTTTACTCCCATCCTGCCTCTTTGGTCAAAGCATGTAGTCTGCCTGGACTCAGGACTCAGACCCTTCCTCACAAGAAGACTCAGAGAATTTGTAAGCCACTTGAAAGAAAAGCCTTCAAATCTGAAACTGTTTTAGCCTATGGAACAGCTGTAAAATAGTTCAGAGATTTTCTCATGTGCCCCAGGCAGAACCCACTGATGTAACAGCCACTGTCCAGTTAGCTGAAGTAGCGAGTCAGCAGTAACCCGCTCCTTCCGACAGGGTCTAATGGGCGTGCTCAGGATTCCATGCTGTATTTAGTCTGGCAAGAGAAGTGTAATGGATGTTCCCAGTGTACCTTTCAAAACCTTCCAGATGCCCCGGGTCTTACTCCTGGGGCAGGAAACTCATTTGGTGAAGATGGAGCCTGGCACTTTCTTAGCCCCGGATGCCTGTGGTGAGCACCTTACAGGTAACCCGGTAACCCGTGTTCCATATTCCTGTTGTTCACAGCATTTCAATGGAGTCGTGTTTTGAAACCGTTATAAACTCGGATTTATGCCATCAGAGATAGCGGAGTCCCGCTTGTGTGGTTGTGGGTGGCTCCCTGAAGCTGTTCTTCCCAGCCCCTCCCTCCCGTGTACACACACTTGCCCTCCTCCCTCTCAGCCCCTCCTCTCGGATACACGCTTGCCCCCCTCTACTCTTTACCTGGCTCATTCTTACTGTCTGTCAAGGCTAATGAGCAATATCTCTCACCAGTGTGGCTAACTGGACTTTCCTCATATCAGTTCCCTTTCATCCAGTGCATGTTTGTGATAAGAATTAATAATTTATTGTTTATTGCTGCTGAATGCTGTCCTCTGAGCATCACATGGGTAATTATCCCCACCCAGAGACCTAGTTCCGCATAAAACTGGGCTCATTAATGTTCTCCATGGATAGGAGGGAGGGGCCAATGAGGAGGCACTAACTAGACACATGAGGCCCCGCCCCTTTCTGAGGATATATAAGCAGTTAGAGGTGGCTGGGGTGAAGACATTTTCTTTCACTGCGTAGCCTCCATAAGTTTCCCATGTACTTATGAGTAACTCCTCACCCATGCACCTGTAACTGTGGAGTTTCTAAGACATAGTACAGTTATGTCTGAATAAAGAAACATCCTGACCCTTAGCCTTTGTTTTCAAGCCAAGAGCGAACCCGAACTGCTGAGCCCTTCTTCCTTCAAATGTCGCTCAGGACTGTGCTCTCAAGCTGGGCTTCAGTCATTCCTTTATTTAAATTATGTCTCTATCATGACTCAGGGAAGTAGAAGCTAGGATCGACCCTTATCAGAGAATCTTGCTCTTTGTTCCTTAGGCCTAGAATATTACACACACAGACAACTACAAGCAGACGTCTAGGTTTCTCTTGTTGCCTTCAGTGAGATAAGCATGCTGCATCCAGTGCTTTGCTGTATAAAGCACCCATCCATACATTCATCCACTATTTGGGTAGAGGGCAAGGTGGGATCCTGAGGGATTAAGGTCAGGTGCCCAGGTCACAAATGAGCATATGGCTCAGTGAGCTTGTTTATATTGTAAACAATAACATTTTGGTTGCAAAGTTAGGTAAAAGTCACTAGTCCAGATTATGTTCATATTGTAAATGCCATTTTTACAAGCATCCTCTCACTGTGCTCCTGTGACCCCTCACCCATGTTCCTGTGCGTGGCCTCTCACCCATTCTCCTGTGAGCAGCCCCTCCCTCACTCTTCTTCCTCTATATAAGTCCAATTAAATCCATTGGTTTTACAAAGTCAGACTTCGGTAGAATTGTTTCCTGGTCTGTTGCAATTCATGATTTAGTGGTATCAAGAAGCAAAAATGGAAAGTGATCATCAACTTGAACGTGTGAACAGCAGTCTTAGCAACATTTTCTTTAATTTTTTCACATTTCCCCAGGAAAAAACTAAACGTCTCCTCACCCTCTTAACTCTGAGCAGGAAGCTATGGCATTGAGTTTGTAAGATTAGCCCATGGTTGGATCTGAGATATGGCTCAGCAGTTAAGAGCACTGGCTGCTCTCACAGAGGAACTGGGTTTAGATTCCAGCACCTACATGTCAGCTCTAAACCCGTAACTTCAGGTCTATGGGATCCTCTGTGGGCATTGCACAACATGAGTGCACTTACATACATGCAGGCATAGCACTCATACACAGAAAATAGAATAGTTACCAAAAAAAAGAGATTAGCCCATAGTAAGGGCTCAGTAACATTGATAATAAATTGACAGCTGAGATGGTTTCTAAGAAAAGAACTCTCAACTAGAGTTACATGCTGTTTAAAGATCTGTTTGGGGAGTGCTTCACTAGACAGCTTTGTCTGTTTATGAGCAGCGAAAGCAAAGAAAGTGAAGGTCAGTTTCTCTGCATGGCTCCTGATGATGTCAGGACACTGAATGAGGCTCTGTGAGGCTGTAGCTGGGGTGACAAGCATCCTGTTTCCCAGAAACCTGCTTTTTGGTAATTAGGAGTACACTCCAAAATAGCAATGAAAGTGTAGTCTAGCAAATATACAAATGGGCATTGTGCTGGATAGTATCAGTTGTCAACTTACTGTACCTGGGAAGAGGGTGCCTCAGTTTGGGAACTATCTGTATCAGATTGCTCCGTGGCCATGTCTGTGGGGCATTTTCTTGATTGTGGAGTGATGTGAGATGGTCCAGTCCTCTGTGGGTGGTGCTGCTCCTGGGCAGGTGATCCTGGAATGTATAAGAAAGCAGGCTGGGGGCTGGAGAAATAGCCTGAATACTCTTGCAGAGGACCCAAGTTCAGTTCCCAGCACCCACAGGGCAGTTAGCAACCATCCATAACTCTAGTTCCAGGGAATCTGACACCTTCTCCTGCTCTCCACAGGCATTGCATGACACAGGTGCACTTACATACATGCAGGCAGTATACTCACACACATAAAAATAAAATAATAAAAATATTTTCAAAAGGAAACAGGCTGAGCACAGGCCAGAGGACTAAGCCAGTAAGGAGCAGTCCTCCGTGGTCTGTACTTCAGCTCCCACCTCCAGGTTCCTGTACTGACTTCCCTTGATGGATTCTAAGCTGTAAGCCAAATAAACCCTTTCCTCCCCAGGTTGGTTTTGGTTAGTGTTTTTATCACAGCAGTAGAAAGTAACTAGGACAGAAATTGATCCCAGGAGTGGGATATTGCTGTGACAGACCCAACCATGTTGTTTTGTGGAGGATTGTGAGAGTTTTGGGAGCTTTGGGCAGGAAAAGACATTGAAAATTTGGACCTTAGTAAGCTCTTCTGTGAGAGCTTATAAGATATTACTGAAAGAGATGTGGATAATAGAGGTCTGGCTTGTGAAGTTTCAGAGTTAAGCAAAAACTCTATTAGGGGTGTTTCTGTGGTATTTTGAATTAAGAATTTGTGGAAGTGAAATCTTCTGTACTTTACTGGGATAATCAGTTCTGGTCAGCAAGACTGAAAAGTCAACTGTGATTAAGAGGAGATCAGCATCACTGAAGTGTTTATTTTTAAAACGTTTTTATTCTTTGACAATTTCATATATTTATACAGTATATCTTGGTCATATCCAGTCCTCTGTCCCCTTCCACTTCGCTCGGATCTCCCCGACACACTCTCTCCCTCCTTCATGCCTTGTTCTTACTTTGGTATAGCTCACTAAGTCCAATTAGTGCTGTCTGCATGCCCATCAGTGTGAACATGGGCAACCTACCAGCAGCTACTTTGTAGAAGAAAAATGACTCTCCTTCCCCAAGCAATCATCTCAGCCATGGGTGGGGCCTGGTGAGCCCTTCCCACATCTGTGCTGGCGTGTTGACTGACTTGGTCCTGTGCAGGTAACCGTAGCTGCAGTGAGTCCATGGGTGCAATGGTCATGTCCGGAAGACAGCACTTCATAGCGCTTCTCCCGACCCTCAGCTCTTCTATCTTCCTGCTCCCTCTTGCCGGATGGTCCCTGTTTAGACATCCTATTTAGGGCTGAGCACTCACAGTCACTTTTTCTCAGCATGTTGACCAGCTGTGAATCTCTGCATTGACAGTGCCTACTGCAGAGAGCTTCTCTGACCACGCTGAGGGCAGCACTGTCTGTGGGTATAAGCTTAAATATTTAGAAGGCAGTTTTACAATGTCTGTTTATCAGAACAATGATAATAAGTTCCCTCAGAACCTATGAACCTCCCTAGCCATGTTCTTTGCCCAGGTTTTTAGTACCAGTGATCAGTTCCCTCCTGTGAAATTGTCCTCAAATCCAGTCAAAATATAGTTGGTTACCTTAGGAAGAGTTTACTTTGTCTCACAGCTTCGAGGATGCCATCTGCCATGGTGGGAGACAGGATGCCTGGGGGAGCTCTGCATGTGGCGGGAGGTGGTGGGGACGGCATTCCCTTTAGCTCGCATTCCTGGTTCATCCCTGGGAAGCCATGAAGAAAAACCCAAGTTTTTTGAGGAAAATTTTAACACTGTATAACAGTGTGAAACTTGGCTTCATCTGCTTCTGTAGCTCTCAGAGTAGAAGCGCGGTGAGGCTCCCTTGTACCTCTCCTGAATTGTAGCCAGCAGCTACAAATATTGTCAAATTTCCTTTCTCTTGAGCCTTTGGAATGAAGTCATATAAGGCAATGGGGAATGAGCCGGGGCCTTCCTGCAGAAGGGTTCCCCTTTCTATCACAGCATTGAACCATTAATTAAAGCATTGCAATTATTTTGAGGGATAATCACTCATAGATAATTTTGTGGTACAATCTTTGCATCAATTTGTGAATTTCTATTCAACAAAATTATTACTGGAATTTAAATGTAGTTTATTTAAATAGGCACATAGAAAGTATAAAGAACATGGTACTTTAAATATTATTCAGGATGACTATCAAACATCGATATAAAGTTTTTTCTTTTTATAAAGAGTCACAACATTAAAGGACAGCAGCTACTTAAGATTTAGAAGGTGTTAAATTGCCAGATAATGTAAATTTTTCATAAATTTATGTATTTTTAAAATTTATGTGTGTGAGGATATGTGCTGGTGAGCACTGCGCCCATGGAGATCAGAGGAGGGTGCTGCACCCCCTGAGCTACAGTTACAGGCAGTGTGAGCAGCTCAACATGCTGGGAACTGACTCGAGGCCTCTGGAAGAGCCCTCTTCACGGCCAGCTCTCCAGCCTCCTGTGCACCGTTTCCCACATGCTCACCCTGAAGACCTCAGGTCTGTAGATCCCAGTGAGGCACAGCAGGGAAGTGCTGGAAGGAAAATGCTCACACCTCACTCACTCTGTCTAAATCACTCTGTAAAGTAGGACACAGACACGCCTGAGATAAAGTCCTCCCAGGAGCTGTACTGGATGGAACAGAGTATTTCCTGAAACCCTGTGGCTCTGACAATTGACCCAGGGGAAGAATATGTGCTGTAATGTAGTTAACACCTCTATGGCCCTTGGAACATTAGGAAGAATTTCAGAAAGATCTCCATGTTACTTGTTTGGGGTTTCAGGAAGTTTATATAAACCATTTACTGTCTTTTAGGCTATAGAGAAAGCAAGTGTGGGATTTGCATTCTTTGGGATTTTAGGAGGTCATGGGTTCAGTATAAGAATCCAGGCAATCCACACCGTGGTGGCCCAGCACTGCAGAGCCCCTGTATAGTAAAGCCTGTGCACTGTGCTATCCTTCTATGGGAGGCTTTGGGACTGGCTGTTTGATTGGTTCCCCGAAAACCTGAGGCAAGCAGTTGAGCCTACTCCCTGAGCCCCCAGCAGAGGATGAGGAGATGGATCGGTTTAACACACCAGCATTCCAAGCAGTTGAGCCCCAGCTATCAGTTAATTGGACCTGATATGATAAGAGAGAAGATTCTGGAATTAGGACACTAATGTTAAGAATCCTGCCTTGAGATCACGCCGAAGGACAAAGAACAAATGAGCTTTGTCCCCAGTGCCATCATATTGAATTTGTGGATATCAAATGTTTCTAGAACTTATGGTAGAAAGAATAATAAACAAATATGCCTTTTACAGCACCATCCAGTATACCACAGAACATACGGTTACTCTTTTTTTCTTTGTCATTTTTGATATGGAAGCGTAGGCACTGCCTGCAGTTTGCACAGTGTTGGCAATTGTGTCTGCATTCTCCTTGTTCCTTGCTTCACTACTTTCAAAAGTTTATCTCCTGGATTCATTGCCATGGTCACTACTGACGCCATCCTTCCTTCCTTGGCTTGACTGGCACGGCGTTGTGTGCCTGGGCCGTGTTTTCCATACCCCGCTCTCTGGCGGCCTCTCAGGCTGTCTGTATCTCCGCAGCCACGAACACTGCTAAAAGGAGAGGAATCACGTTTATTTTCCTAAACACTGAAATTGGCTTTTCTGTGCTTCAGTCTGTGGGAAAGCTGTGTCTCCCTTTCCCTTAACATGTATTTGTAAACACTGTGATGTTTTCTCTGTTAGTCTCATAGACATTTCTTTTATCTCTGTATTATCATAGTCAGACAAGCTCCTGGGAGGCCAGATGCTAAAATCCTGCTTCTGTCTACCTGAGTTTTCTGTGAAACAGATAAATTGTGTATTTACAATACATGCAATATGCTTGCCTTAAGCTTTGTAGTTTATCCCACAAAGTTGATTCTAATAAGATATAAAAGAACATGATTATTGTTTCTTAAAGCATTTATCATTATTAATTTAATTTAATTTATTTTTTATCTTATGTATATGAGTATATTACCTGCATGTAGGTAGGTACCTGTGTCCTGCGGTGCCCATGGAGGTCAGAAGAGGAACTGGAGTTATAGATGATTGTTAATCATCATGTGGGTGCTGGGAATTGAACCTGGGACCTCTGCTAGAGCAGTCAGTACTCTCAACCCTTGAGCCGTCTCTCCAGCCCCGTTTTTATTATTTTTAATTACATGTGTGTCTGTATATGCATGTGAGTACAGGTGCCCTTGAGTGGATCCCCTAGATCTGGAGTCACAGGTGATTGTGAGCTCCCGGACTTGGGTGCTGGGAACTGAACTTGGGTCCTCTTCTACAGTATTACAAACTCTTAACCACTGAGGTATCTCTCAGGTTCCCAAATGTGCTTGTTGTAAATCAAAGCAGGAATCAAGAAGATACAGCCTGTGGCCCACTTTAAGAATAAAGTTTTATTGGTACCTAGCCATGCCTGTCTATTTCAACATTGCTTACAACTGCTTTCACATTCCACAGCTGGGCTGTGGTTGCTACAGAGACAGTGCACTGCAAAGGGCCCAGTGTTCACTGTCTGGCCTGTACTGGGGAAATACCTGCTGTACCCTGGATAAAAAGAGAGCTATTGTTTTTTCTTAAAATTATTTTTCTAGTACTGAGAGATCAAATGTCCCACTACTGAACTGTGTTCCCAACCCTGAATTATATTCTCAATAAAAATGAATTTGAATGGTTCTGGTTTTATCAAGGCAGTTTTCTCTAAAATCTCAAGGAAACTTTATTCTGTTATAAGTGATGACAATTTATAGCTAGATTTGATGAAAGTGCCTAGAGTGGGCTGGGTGGTTGGTGTCCAATTTTTAAAGAATTAAAGCCCATTAAAATTCATTGTGCATTAATTCAGTAATACGGAGAAGACTGCTAATGAGGCAGTGGTAAAAAATGGCAGTGTCTCGTGCCTATGGTTCTGCGGTGCCAGGTGGGCTGGTTACATTATTCAGCAGCATCACCTTTCCAGATAGGCTTTTAATAATTGCGAATTCTAATTAATTTCACATTAAAGTATCAATCTATCTGCGATTTCCCTTCCTACAGATCAGTAGGGCTAAGCCAGTCATCACAAGACGCCTCATATTTCTTGAGTTTAATTGCTGCAAATTCAGTGTATTAAGATGATTATTTAATCATGCTGCTTCTTGGTCACAGAGTTTGAGCAGTTAAACAGAGGGGCTTCATTTCACCCCATAGAAAAGCAGTTTAAATACACATTATTGAATATATGCTTACTTTTTCTTTTTCTTTCCCCCAACAGACTTGTGGAGGAGAGCAAACTGGTCCCACTCATTTTTGAAGTTATTTTGGTAAGAATGGAAATAATGTTTTTGGAATTCAAGTGAAAATTTTAGTCTCTGAAGGTTTTGGTCCAATTGTATGGTTGGCTTTTTAGCCCAGACTCTGCCTCCAAAGACTTTGTCCTGATCAGACCTCTTCTTTCTGTAAAGGGACATCACACTCTGAAAACAAGTAGGACTGCAGTCTCAAGTTCTTGGAAATCCTTTGCATTTCATTTCTATTTCATTAAGCAATGGGTGGGACTTTTATAGTTTATTTATTTTTATTTTGTGTTTTCCCTTTACGTATGTAAGTGCACCATGTTATTCATTGCCCATGGAGGCCAGAAGAAGACATCAGATCCCCTGGAACTGGAATTATAGATGGTGGTTAGCTGCCATGTGAGTGCTGGGAACTGAACCCGGGTCCTCTGCAGGAGCAACCAGTGCTCTTAACCTCTGAATCAGTGCTCCAGACCCAAGCAATGTGTGGTTTTTATTCTTTCCTTGTCTCCCTCCTTCCCTTCCTACCTCCTTCCCTCTCTCCCCTCCTTCTTTCCTTCCTCCCTCCCTCCATCTCTCCCTTCCTTTTTCTCTCCCTTCTTCCCTTTTCCCTTTCTTTCTTTCAAGAGTCTGTAGTAGTCCAGGCTGGCCTCCAGCTTGTGATCCTCCTGCCTCAACCTCTTGAGTTCCAAGATTACAGGTGGTGTGTTCTTTGATGCCGACCTAATATGTGTCTTCTAATGTAGAAGAATTCCTAGTTTGTGTCAGCTTGTGGGAGGGCAGGATGGTTACTATGCTCTTAGTGTGAATCTTTAGTGTTCGGCAGGCCCCTTGTGGCCGTCCAGGAGTTGCCAGAGTGATCTTCAGAGCTCCAGAAGCTTAGTTTCCTTGAGCTATTTTTTTTTCCACCAAAAACAAACAAACAAACAAAAAATCCTCATCTTAAATGAACATTACCCACCTGTTCAATAAAATCCTTCCTGTGTCTGCTATGTGAAGAGAATAAAATGGAGCCTAGGGTCGACTTTCTTTGCCTCTGAAAATCCCTATTTAGATCCATCTCTAGATTGGAGAATAAGGCTGAAAATTGAGTTGGTGCTCATAGTGAGGGGACTGGGTATCCCCTGTTACCCAGGCCTATATAAATGATGGCCTGACACCGTGGTGGGGATGCTTTCTGGCCCCAGACCAGTGTGACCCACCGTGGTTATTAGCACATTAGCTATAGTGATGGAGTACCCCTAACACAGAGTGTAGGCATCTCTCAGTCATTTTAATGTGTCTGTAAACTGTGTCTGCTCTTGTCCCTGTTTGAAAACATCAAAAGCAAACAAACTTCCTTTCTTAGCTTCAATCACCCTATCCTGTTCGTGGGAGCTAGCTGGTTTCCTCGAGTTCTGTATTAGTCACTCTTCTGTTCCTGTGATAAAACATGACCAAGGCAACTTATAGAAGGGTTTGTTCCCCTTACAGCTCCAGAGGGAGCGTCCATAATGGGTGGAGAGGCGTGGCACGAAGCGGCTGTGAGGATCTGCAGGATGTGAGGGAGGATGTGCAGGAAGCAGAGAGAGGGAGAACAACTGGAAGAGGGGCCATGCTATAAACTCTCAAAGCCTGTCCCAGTAGCATGTTACCTGCAGCCAGTCTGCACCTCCCAAAGGTTGACCTTCCCCTAAACAGCGCCACCAACTGGGGACCAAGTGTTCAAATCCGTGAACCTCTAGGGGACATTTCTCATTCAAACCACAAGTGTGTTAGTTCATTCATGGTGGGTATTGGACAGCTTTAGTTGTCAACTTGACACACCTGGGCTGAGGGAGCCTCACTTGGGGAATTTCCTCCATTGAACTGGCCTGTGGGGTATTTTCTTGATTGTTGAGTGATGTGGGAGGGCCCAGCCCACTCTGGGTGGTGCCAACTTGGGCAGGTGGTCCTATGTTATATAAGAAAGCAGGCTGAGCATGGGCCGGAGCAGCAAGTAAGTCAGTAAGCAGTGTTCCTCCATGGCCCGTGCTCCAGTTCCTGTCTCCAGGTTCCTGCCCTGAGTTTTGACTCTCTTAGTGATGACCTGTGACCCTGGAGATGTAAGCCAAATAAACCCTTTCCTCCTCATGTTGGCTTTGGGTAAAGTGTTTTGTCACAGCAATGGAAGGCAATCTAGGACATAGTGCTAAAGAAAAATATCCTACATTGGGTAACTTACAAAGAATAGAAACTTATTTCTCACAGTTCTGAAGACTGAGGAATCTGAAATTGAAGTGTCTTTGCAGGGCCTTGCTGTATCCTTGCAGGACAGCAGGTAGAAGGGCTGGGAGCAGGCTATGCGAAGCATCATACCTAAAGGGAGGGATGCTCCAGGGTGTACTCTTAATGACTGCACCACCAAGTCCTGTCACTCAACACTTCTGGAGAGAACATATCCAGTACAGCACTGAGACATTTGCGCTGGTGGTGTGGAGTAAAGATGGGAGTAGGAAGTATGTAAGCACAGGTCCAGCCATCAGATGCTGAGAGCTGCATACTGAGTGGACCATTTGAGGCTGGAGGGGTTGCGCAGAATGCTAGAAGGGGGTCTAGAGGTAGTAGAGAAGAACAGAGAAAAGGGAGAGGAAGCAATGCTGTCTGGAGCTGCCTATTGGGGATTTTCTATGTTGGTCCCATGTCTTGTGATAGTTCTGCTTGATTCTCAATTTGATTGGATTGAGATTACTGGGGGATTACATTTAGATGTTTCTGTGAAGGCATTAACAGTCTATTCCTTCATGAGGGCTGTGACCTAATGGACAGCATGATACGTTGATGGAGTCAAAACTTGAAGGGACTATGCAAGGTGGGGTCTGGCTAGAGGAAACAATGGGGGTTGGATCCCATCCTGGCCCCTTCCGGTTGTGACTGTGCTCTGTGTTGTGTGAGGCATGATGGGAGTGGCTCCACCAGACAAGTACCTTCCATAGACTGAAACCTCTGAAACCAGGAGCAAAACATGCCTCTCTTCTGGGCTGGTTTCCTCAGGTATTGTCTCACAATGAAAGCTGAGTGTGCACATGATTGGGCAGAGTCTAAGAATCAACGTTGCCCCAAAGAGCCACATTCAATAGGTGTTTGAAAAGAAAGTGGTTGTCATTCTAGACCTAGACTGGACCTTTGTGACAGATATGACTCATCTTGCTGTGATCAGGTCAGTTCCTTTTGTGACTGACAAAACCTTCTCATTGTATTGAAAATGCCTCCGAAAGTAGCCCTATGTGTGTCAGCCATGCGGGAAAAGCTTTACTTGTTCCAATTCCATTTGAAAGTGTGGGAACTCTTCCTGGGAGAATCTGGTACCCAACAGTAAGGGAGGGCCTCACCAGCAGCCTTACTAGGAAACAGGGCAGCATGCTGTGGTGAGAGTCATGCAGATGGAATGTGTGTGAGCTACCTCTTGTCACCTGATCCAACTCCCACTGGAAGAGATGTGCAAGAGCCTTCAGGTGGCGCACGTGGAAGAATGGCAGGCTGGACTAAATGTAGGAATGCACAAAGTAAAGTTGTCTGTTTTAAAATTTTTATTTGTTTTTTTCATTATTCCTTGAGGTTTATTTTTTATTTTTTCTTATGAGAATTTTAAACTCAATTTCCCCCTTGATTTCTTTTTCTTCTTTGTTTTTAATTTAAAGTTTTAATTTTTTTGAGAAATCCATGCATGTTCTTCTCTTTCACTGTCATCTAAAGGTCTAAAATCTGAACATAGAAAATTCTTTTCTGGGCTGGAGAGACGGCTTGATGCTTAAGAGCACTGGCTGCTCTTGTAGAGGACCCAGATTCAGTCTGCAGCACCCACATGGTGGCTAGCACTCATTCCAGGGATCCAATGCCCTCTTCTGGCCTCCATGGGCATTGCACAGACATAGTACACCTACATGCCTGCAGGCAAATGCTAATGCACGTACACATAAATACGAATAAAAGCAAACTTTCGAAAAGAAAGGAAATTCTTTCCTGTAGGTTACCTGATGGACCATCCTGCTCTGAGCCCCTGACCTGTGCCTCACGTTAATTAGCCTGTGCAGTGAGTGAGTGAGTGAGTGAATGAAGAACACCAGCTTTAAGCCATGCTCTCACTGTGGCTGTCCCAGAGAGTGAGAAAGTGACTCCCACTCTGGGGCTTAGCCAGTTCTGAGACCTGAAGCTTATAGTGCTCTTACTTTAGGAGGATATCCTACATTTAAGTTTCTCAGATATTTAACATTTTTATTATATTTATTTGTTGTGTGTGGGCTCTTTGTGCTTGGCACACTTGTGGCAGTCAGAGGGAACTTGTGGGAATCAGTTCTTTTCTTCCGTCATGTGGGTCTGGGAGTTGATCTCAGGTCATCAGGTGTGGCAGCTGGCCCCTTTACCCACTGCGTCATCTCACTGTCCCAGGGTATTATTTTAAAGGAGATTCTGCTGCTGCCAGTAAGTAAAGAATGGGAGTTTGAAACCAACTGCTTTATGAGGGAGGACTTTGATGTCCTTGAAGAACATCATTAAATTCCCTTTCTACTTTTGTGAGGCCTGAGTCAAATGCTCTGTTTCTCTCTTGTAAGTACATGCTTTCATTAATGCTGTGTGTTGGTGGCACTTATCCTGTGAACTCATGCCTTGTCTGTTCAGAATTTTCATGTTTTATTGATTCCACGAAGGATGTTTTCTCGTATTTTGATGTTTCTGAACTGAGGTAAACTTTCCAAATCTATGGCCTGTCACAGTTGTTTCCAGCCAGGTGACCTGGTTGTCATGGCCATAACCAATTTATCTCACTGCTATTTTCCCGTGTATAAATGTCCCAGAGTGATGTATTGTAAAAATCCATGTCTGGATAAGTTGAAAAAGAACTCTTTCAATAAAAAGTAAGAATTTCAAATAATACAAAACCATGTCATAGTTTAATTGGCAGTATTTTTCTTTCTGAACACTTGATAGAATAGTGGTACACTTTGGGACAGCTGGTCCCAGCCTTGGGGAAACACAGCATCTACCTCAGTGGGGTTTGGCTTCTGAGTCTGAGGGCTGTGTGGCCTGTGGCATGTTTGCAGCAGCCCCTTGCAGTGGGGGGAACCGGACAAGGTCCAGTGAGTTCGAGGGGTCCTCTGCCTGCAAGCTAAACCGTTAGCAAAACGAAGCCCCTGACTCATAGAGTGGCACCTTGCAGTGACCTCTCGGTGACCCCTCTTGCTCTCAACCATGGCTGTTGGTAGTTGACTAGTTAAAGCTTGCTTGCCGGTTTTGCAACTTTGTGACTTGGTTCCTTTTACCAGCAGTGCGTGTTTCCCCAATCCCTTTCACATTGTTTCTGGGGGTTGGAGTTGCTGACCGCTTCTGTCTTACTTGCAGGCTTTTGGTGGCCGTCCGAGAAGGGAGCAAGATGTGGAATTTGGTGTCCTATTTACACACAATTACCATGTAGAGGCTGCAGGAACATGCTACTGCATGTCAGGAGTTGTGTGGCAAATCAGGAGCTTTGGGATGGATTCAACTTGCAATCAATTAAGAGCAGTTCTTGCTATTTGGGGAAATAAAAGCCGTCTCTGATTGTAACTACACAGTACTCTCTCCTGTCTGCAAGGCTAGTGTGGGGATCCACTGGGAGAAGTTGTTCAGAGGAGGAGGATGAATAGTCAGCCTGACAGACTCTAGAATCATCTGGGACATGGACCTGTATGTGTAGGGGGTAGGTATCTTGATTACAGTATTGATATGAAAAGACTCATCTTAATTGCGAGCCTAGGACTCTACCTGGAGTGGGGACCCTGGACTGAGTGAGATGGAGAAAGTGAGCTGAGCCCTGGCATGCATTCATGGCTCTCCTCTGCCTGTGGATGTCCCTTGACCTGCAGCATCTGGCTCCTGCTGGTTTGAACTGTGAGCTAAAATAGACCCTTTCTTTCTTAGGTTGTATTTGTCAGGGTATTTTATGACAGCAGCAGAAAAAGAAACTAAGACAGAAGAGACAGAAGAGTCTGCCTGGGATAGAGCGGCACCCTGCTGAGTGGGAAAGGGGTTCTCTGTGACTTAGAACAGTGCCTTAGGGGCAAAGTTGCATGGGGAAGGGGAGGAATTCCAGGCTGAGAGTGGGACACTTGGATCAGCAGCCGAATAGCAAATGCTGGAATGTGTTGCCATACTGGCTCTGCAGGATGCAACTTTCTACTGTGCTTCATGCTTGCCTTTGTAAGTACACCCTTTAAATTCACATGGCATCCTTCTCTTGAGAAAAACAGCCTGTGCCACAGATGTATGCAGTGGAGGTAGACCAGTTGCCATAGGTTTGGGGCTTGTTGGGTCTCAGGCTTCAGGTCACAGCCTCTACTGGAAAAGGATCTCCAAGCTCAGTCAGTGCAGGATGCAGGTAGTGAAAGCCACCAAGCCTCCGTTAGAGGGGCTGATGGGTTCAGCCAGAGCGACTGTGAGATGGGAGTACAGAAATGGCTTGTCTCTGAGGTTTGACTTCAGGACAGCTCCTATCTTGCGCAGAGAGAGAGCAGCAGAGGGGCTGGGAATCTCAGTTCTGAATGCCAGCTGCAGGCCCCACTGTTTTTGGCTGGCCAAGCAATGGAGTTGGCAGGATGATGAGTTGCACACCAAGTCACTTCATGCCTTGGGTGCTTCTGCTCTGGTTAGGGCCCCTCATGTGGGAGCCTGCTCTTCTTTTTTTTCTCGTGTGCTTGGGTTGGGTGTGCTGTTGCGTGCGTGGCAGCCGGAGGGAGACATCAGGAGTCCTGCTCTACCCGCTCCGCCCTGCTTCTATGAGACAGTCTCTCACTAAACCTGGAGCTAGGTTGCACCCAGAAAGCCCCTGCCATCCTTCTGTCTCTGTCCCATACAGCACTAGGGTTACAGGGCTGTGTAATCAACCTGAATTGTGGGGGGTACTGAGGATTTAAACGTGGGTCTTGTGCTTTGCAGCAAGGACTCTTACCCACTGAGCCATCTCCCTTCCCCCTACATTTTCACTGTCAGCAACAGGGAGTGATGTTGGGCAGGCAGTGGAAGACCAACCTGATCAGTGGATCAGTCGGAATTGGTTTTAATTGTCCCTGCCCTCAGGGCCCACAGCTCTGAGCCCCTGGACATGACTCATAAACATGGCCTCCTGAAAGGTGCGAGCCAGTGCCAACCTGCCTTTTGAGTGTAGAATTCCCTGAAGAGCAGGATGAAGGATGATTTTTTTTCCTTCTATATTTCCACTTTCCAGAGCTCACAAGTTGCTTTAAAATGTGTTTTAAATGTGAATTTAGATGTAGCAGCCTTTGAACATTGCTATAACTCTAATCGCTCGTTTTATTTCAGTGGTTTATGTTGTGGCCACTTCAATAAGTCATTTTAATGCCAAACGGTATAGGCAAACTCTATTTTATTGGGAAAAAAAATCTTTATTCATGGCAGATTTTCCAATATGTGCCAAAATATCTGTCATGGTATTTTATGTGTCTGTTCCAAAACAAACAGTTGAAGAGCAATTTCAGTGGCGAATGTTAACAATAAAAATGTGATTAGCGGCACATGAGCTTGACAATTATATTGTTCTAACAATTCTCCAGTATCACAGTCGAAGCAAACCTTAGTAAATCTTTCAAGTCAACTGTGTCTTTAGAAAGGAGTTTCTTTATGGACCCTTGGTGTCTAAAGGATTTATCATGGGGATGTTAAAGTACCAGGGATGGTAGCCCCACTGTGTTTACGAACGAGAACAATGTCCAATGTCCATCCTGTGCATTCATTCGTCAGGCTTTACAATTTAGTGGCTCCACTTGTGTTGCCACTCAGCTCATGTGAATTGGTTCTTAGAGTGCGTTAATAAGTTCCTTAGCAGGAATCAGGTGCTTGTGTCTGAATGCCTCTGTACTCTTAACAAGATTCTACCATGCAGATGGGCAGAAAACAGAAAGCAAGATTGGATTAACATTTCAGAAGGCTTAGGAAAGTGCCTTTGGAAGACACTTCAAACTGATGCAAAGAATACCTGTGCTTTGCAGCAGGTCCATCCTATTCTTCAGCTTAGCTGTGTGCTGGGTTAGGGCTTCTGTAGCTTGCAGAATGGAGCTGTGTAACAAACTGCTGCAGTATGCAAACATGACTTTACCCATTCCTAACCTGCTGCTGTTGAAGTTTGAAAATGGTGCCAGCAGGATGGCTCAGCATCTCATACGCCTGCTTTAGAAGCTCGTCTGGATGAGTTCGCTTCCTGGAACCTATTTTTAAAAGCTGGATGCTTTGGATTGCATTTGTAATCCCAACACCAGTACTATGAGATGGGAGGCCAAGACAGGAGAACCACCCAGAAGAGACCCAGCCTCAAACTGAGGATAAGGAGGAAACTGACCACCAAAAGCTGCCCTCTACCTTGCACACACGGGGTCAGTGTGCGCCTGCACTCATATCATATGCATAGAAACAGCAAAATTTAAAATGAAATTTAAAGAGTCTTTGCACAGATCTAGCCTTGTGTCTTTAGCCATAAACTTGTGAGAAATGTGTTTCTACTGCTGAGGTCACCTGCTGACATATGTGAACACATGACTGAAAAGTACCATATTGGCTGAATAAATGGGCTGGAATAAACATGATCACTTGTGTTAGGAAACTTGAGTTGAAGCACAGCTGACTCCTGCCTGATCAACGCAGTGATTCAAAAGAAGGTAGCCCTTAATAAGATGAAGTCCTGAGGTCATACTCCACTGAAAATGGTGCCTCTGGCTACTCACAGAGAATGCGTTGCCAAATGGCTACATGTGGCTCCTCCTAATCTCCAGTTAAAAGATAATTCCAGGGGCTAGAGAGATGGCTCAGCAGTTGAAAGTACTAACTGAGCTTGCAGATTTGATTCCCAGCACCCTCTTGGCAGCTAACAACCATCCAATTCCAGGGGATTCCAGCGCCCTCTTCTGACCTCTGTAGGCACTGCACAACACAGGTGTACTTATAAACATGCAGGCATTACACTCATACATATGTATAAAAAATAAAAATACACAAATAAAATATAAAAAACAATTTCAAGTTTTGTCAGTGCTCTAACTTGGATCTGATATGTTTCTCACAGACTCAAGTCTTTGTCCCAGCTGTGGTCCTGAAAGGAGGACCTAATTGGAGGAATTTCATCATTAGGGTACTGCCCTGGAAGGGGATATGGAGATCCCGTATCCCTGTCCCCTTCCCTTCCTGCATTACTCCACCACATGTTGCCGCACCACAGGCCCAAAGCCAGTGGAGTTAAGTAACAATGTACTGAAATGTTGAGCCAATATCAACCTTTTCTCTTCTTAAATTGATCTGTCTCTGGTATTTGCTAATAGTAATGGAAAGCTAACACCCACAGCCATCTATCCTCTGTATCATTCTTGGGTTTGTTTTTGTTTTTGATGAGATAGGGTCTCTCTGTTCCAGCTGGCCTGGAACTTGCTATGTAGATGAGACTGGCCTTCATCTCACAGAAGATCCATCTGTCTCTGCCTTTTGAGTGCTGGGACTAACAGGCATGTGCCACCAGGCCACACCCGCATTCTTATTTATGATTCTATCCCAAGTCTTGGAATTCACTTTGAGGTAAAATACAGAATTCATTTTCATTTCTCTCAGAGGAAGTCTAGTTAAAAAGAGGAGGTCAGTGATAAGATGTTGTGTGCTTTTCAGAACTGTGAGCTGCTGCTGTTTCCAATTTTTACTCTTGATTGAGGAATTAATTGAAAGATTAATTAGTAGTCAGGACCAGTTGTTTGTCAGCAGGGCAGACTTACATGTGGGTCTGCTGGTGCTTCCCTGAGTTTGGCCTTGGCAGGTGTCACTACTTCTTTCCTGACTGTATTATCTGGGAATGCCCAGATGTTACCACTGGCAACTTTGGATTCATGTTAAAGAACTAATGTGCTTACTGTGTTGTGGCCTTGCCCAGCCATGTAACCCAGAACCATATGTATTTGAAGCTCGCAGAGAAATGGAGCAATGTCAGCGGGCTCCTTGCAGGTTCAGACTTCTGGAAATGAAGTCCTGTACAGACCATCAATCACACGTTCTCCAGATGTGAGCACCAAACACTGATGTTTCCCATAATTCCTTGGGAGCACTGGTTCCCAGGGAGCTTAGTCACTAGAACCCTAGCCGGTGAAAGGCTACTTTTGGTTAAAGAAAGCAGCAGGCATCCCACAGCACTGGCCTTCGGCACTCCTTTGCCCTTGTTTTCCTGGATGAACCAGGAAGAGCAGAATTGATGCACTTACCAGGAACTGCAAGGATTTTCAGACTGAGCTGAAGTGTGAGACACTAAATTAGCACAGATTTACAGGAAATGCCAAACTGTTTAAATGGCTATAGCCAGTGAAATTGCATTGGGGATTTACGGGAGGTACTACGTGGAAGGCTGAGATGCAAAGCCAGTCGGGGCAGGTTACTCCATGGGACTTTCAGATTTGGAATTTTGGTCACGTAAATAAATTAATACAGAAATGTCTGACAAATCATAAGAAGAGCTCATAAATTCATGGCCTGATGCTTCAAGCATGTCCTCAGTATTTTACACATGTGTAGTTTTTCTGTCTTGTTCAAAATTGGAACTGCATTAAAGACTGTGTTTTAAACACATCTGTGATGTTTAAAACAGTATTTGTAAACATGCATATATGTATGCCCATGTGTGTTCTTTATTCAGTTACAGTATTTCATGTGTTAGGGTCGTGTAAGTGACTGTGTGAGTGGACATTTTGTGTCTGCTGGGTTTTTCTGCGCCTGTGGGGATGGCTTTGTTCTGTGCCCCAGCTCCAGTGAACTAAAAACTGATCTCTCATCTCCGTGGGTAAATGTGTCTTTGTTTTTCCCGCTTCATTTTATTTTGATGGAATTATTTTCTTTGTTTTTTTAAGATCTCTTTTCATTTATTTGTATGTATGTGTGGGTGTACGTGTGTGTATGTGTGTTGTCTGTACCTGTACATATGTGTGGAGACCAGAAGAGGGTGTTGATGTCCTCTTTCACTCTCTGCATACTCATTTTGTGGCAGGGTCTTCTCTCCCTGATCTTGGAACTGGTGCTTTCTTGATTGGGCTGGAAGCCAACCAGCCCCAGCAATCCCGTCTGTATCTCCTTGGAGCTGGAGTTACAAGCATTTGCAGGGATGCCTTGCTTGTTACATGGATATTGGGATCTGAACCCTGGACCTCATAATTGTGGAGCAAGTGCTCTTAACCCCTGAGCCAACTCTCCAGCTCCTCTTAGAGTTTTTTCAGGTAGTTCATTGTTGGTGTATAGAAATGTGAGGTTTTTAATATTCTGTATCCTACAGTTTTACTCGATTCATTTACTCTGACAGTTTCTAGCTGAAAGCCTATCATCTGTAAACAGACAGTTTTGCAACTCTCTTTCCAGACTATGTGACTTTTTCTTCTTGCCTTTTGTTCTGTCTGCCAGGACTTCCAGTGATATGTTAAATCTGAGTGCACCTCCTGATTTTAGGGGGAAGCTCTGTGTCTTACTGTGGAGTAGTGCTTTAGCCTCATCATGTTCTTTAAATATTTTTTTATTTTAATTTTATTTTGTGTACGAGTATATTGTCTGCATTCATGTAAATGCACTGCAGTGCCCAAGGAGTCCAGAAGAGGAAATCAGATCCCCTGGAACTACAGTTACAGGTGGTTATTTGCTGCCATGTGGGTGCGGTAAATCAAACTCAGGTCCTCTGCAAGAGCAGTCAGTTCTCTTAACTGCTGAGCCATCTCTTCAGCCCCATCTCACCATGGTCTTAATTGCTTGGAGAGACATTTTTATGCTATATTTAACATGATGAAAGTTTCTGTTATGAACAGATGTTGAATTTGTCAAGTATTTTTTCTAGACCTATTGAGATGGTTTCTTAATTTATATCCTTCATTCTTTTATTCTGGTTTATTACCTAAGTCTCTTTGTGTACTATAGCCATCCTTATATTTCAGGGTTAGCACCATTTGACCATGATAATTATCCTTTTGATTTATTGTTTAACTGCACTTATGTTTTGTTGAGGCTGTTTTTCATCTGTTCTTTGGGGATATTCATCCATAATTTTCTAAGTCTGTCTTTGCTATGATAGTAATGCTGGCCTTGCCTCAGCAAATGAGTTTAGTGCTCTGTGCTCTTCTGTACTGTGGAGAAGTTTGAGAAGGTTTGGCACTACTTTCCTTCAAATGTTCCATAGAATTCACTGTGATGCCGTCAGGTCCTGTCTCTGTCACTGCCGGGAAATCCCATCGTCTCCTTACTTGTCACTGGTGTGCTTAGAGTTTAATCTTAATACGTAATACATCTCTAGGAATGAATCTACTTTTTAGATTACTGAATATTTGGCATATAATTGTTCTTGTCATTCTTAGGGTATTTTTCATTTCTGTGATATCAAATACTATATTAGTTATTATCTTATATGAGTGTTCCTATTTTTAAACATCTAGCGTATTTTTTTTTTATGTAATGGCGGCTGAACCCAGAGCCATCACTTGCTGAATATGTATTCTACCTTTGTTTTACACTCTAACCTAGATGTGTTGGTTTCATATTTCAAAAGTCCAACTCTTCAGTTCATTGATCTTTTCTAGAATTATTTTCCTAGTCTCTGTTCCGTATATTTCTGCTTTGGTTTGTTTGTTTTGTGGGGTTTTGTCCATTATATTCTTTGGGATATAAAGATAGTTTATTTGAGACTTTTTTTTTTTTTTTAAGATAGAGTCTCACTGTGGAATCCCTGGCTGTCCTGGAACTCACTATGTAAACTAAATTGGGCCTTGAACTCATGAACTCACAGATCTACCTGCTTCTACCTTCTGAGTGCTGGCATTAAAGCTGTGTGCCATTGCTCCTAGACTTTTTTTCTTCATGTATTTACAGCTACAAAGAACACAGAGAACTTCATGAAGAGTCACCAAAATGTGCTTGAATATTTGGCACTTCCTGCCTATTTTTAGTGTGTATGTTATGAATATTCTGCATATTATGCATGCTTAATATAATTTGGGTATTTTTTCTACTTCTATTCATGTTTCTTACACACATGATAAAAGCTTTGTGCATGCCTTTTTCTCTGTATATAATTAAATACTCTCAAATACTGATCTAGGACGTAGCTCAGTGGTATAGTGTTTGCCGAGTAGGTGCAAAGCCAGGAAGTAGATCCCAGCATCCCAGGAAAGCATGAAAGAAAGCTTCAAGCAATATAGAAATGTACTTTATATCACTTAATGTCTACCTAAGAACCTTACAGCAGGATGCCTTTATTTTTAGTGTCCTTGTTCATACACATCATGAAGTCAGACCCCTGAAAAGCCCACATGGTCTGACTTTGGTTGCCATCTCACATCCTCTCTAGCTTTCTTGCCCAGGCTTTGAGTGCATTAGAATGAGCTCTTAGTGGAACAGATGACCTGCAATTTAGCCTGGTTTTTCCTTTACTTTTACTGCTCCCCCCTGGTCATTTGCATGGAACCTTTTCTCCTCTATCTCATCTAAAATCTTCCTGTGAGGCTACAGGACCACATATGTCTCCTGCCCTAATCTTTCATCTAGAATGTTATAGCCTCAGGATTAACCAGCCCCTCTGGGTGTGTCTATTGGGTTGTTATAGACTGATACATTTTAAAATATATTGCTGAGCTTAATATGTACCTTTAAAAGGATTTTGAAATATTTTTAAATGAAATTGATCTGTAGTTTTTATGTCAAATGCTAAGTTTTGAACTCCATGTTTTGAATATTTATAGTTTTCTAAGAAGCTGAAAAGACAGCCCATGGAGCCTCCTGAACCTCTTCATCTGGCTTCTCCCAATGGGAACAACTTTCACTCTAAAGTATCACTTCAAAGGTAGAAAATCTATGTTGGTACAATGTCTATGCATAATCCAATCTTAGCAATATTTTAGGTTTGTTTCATGGTGCAGGTTATGGTCTGCCTTCCATTATATTCTGTGGGTGCTTGAGAAGAATGTAGATTCTACAGCTTGAGAACATTGTATAAATGCTGAGCACAGGTGTTGAGTTCTACTTCACCCTTCATGGTCTTAAGTATAGTTATTAAGAAGAGAGGGGTGGTGAAGTCTGCAACTGTGATTACAGGTCCAGCTCTCCTTTCTTGTGTTTCAGTTTGTGCTTCAATGTTTTTCAGCTTTGTGGTTTGGAATATATATATTTAGGGCTTCTGTGTTGGCCTAGTTAACTTTAACTGTCAACTTGACACAGCTTAAAATTGCCTAAGAATGGAATCTCAGAGGGACTGCCTAGATCAGAGTGGCCTGTGTGCATGTCTGTGGAGGATTGTTAACTGATACATGAGGACCTAGTCCAGTGTTGGCAGCACCATCCCTAGGCAGGGATCCCGGGCTTTGTAAGAAAGCTAGCTGATCATGAGACTATGAGCGAGCTAGCCAACAGTGCTCTTCCATGGTTTCTGCCTCAGTTCCCTGAATGATGATGACCTGGACGTGTAAGCCAGATCAGTGCTTTCCTTTCCAATCTGCTTTTGGTCAGAGTGTTTTATTAAAGCAGTAGAAAGGCAAGTAGGCTGTGTGCCCTCTAGGTAAACTCAGTCTTAGACCGATCTCACCGCTGTCATCCTTCACTGCATAGCATCTTTCTTGTAAATGTCCAGTAACCGTCCTCCTCTTCAGGCTGCGTTTTCCAGTTCTGGTATGCTACACTTCCTTTCTTTTGATTAATGTTTTTATGGTATTTCTTTTCTGTCCCATTTCCACCTGTGTTATATGTTTAAGTGAGTTTCTTGTAGACAGCATATAGTTGGGTCGGGTCATTTTCTCTAATCTAAATTTCAAATCTGTCTTTTCATCAGTTTAGATCTTTCATGTTTAATATGATGATTGATAAGCTTAGTTGTTGCCCATCGTTTTATTTATTGCCCTTTTCTTGGTTTTCTGTGAACTACTTTAACATATTTTTAAGAGTTTCATTTGATTTATATGTGGTATTTTTGAGTGAATTTCTTTATAAAGATTTATTAGTGGTTACTTTCAATGTATACATATTGTACGCATGCACGTGTATTCATGTATGCTCTGTTCCCTCCCACAGAGAGTCAAGACACCTGTCTTTTCTGTGCTTAGAAAATGCTTTCTGGCCTCTTGTCAGTGTCCACTACCAGTGCCTCCTCTTCTTGGCTCCCAGGTTGAATCCTGAGCATCACCTGGCCTTTCCTGACTTGGTCAGATGCCTCTGTGGTAGATACTCAGAGCTCCCTGTGTATCTTAAAGAACTGGTCATGGTTTGTAGTTTTCTGTCTGTGGAGTGAGTTAAGTAAAGTCTTCTAGATTCTTAACTTCTTGCAGCAAGAATGGTTTCATGTTAGGTTCCATTATGCCTAACACTTAGATGACTGAGAGGTAGCAAAAGATACTTGGAAAATACCTGTGTGAAGGAATGAGGGTGTGCATATAGGGAGCTGATCTGTGTCCAGGCTGTAATGAGCCAAGGAGTTTGGACTCAGCCTCACAACCCCCAACCCCAAGAGCCATGGAAGAATATTAGGGATTTGAGCATTGCAATGAAATCTGGAAAGTTCTACCTAAATGTTCTTTGGGTAAGGAGAACATGTTAGACCATGTGAGTCTGTAGAAGGAAGAATATTGTTTCTGTTTTCTAAGGTATCCACATCCCAGTCTCTGAAGCCCATAACCTTGTTACATGACATTGGAGAGTGTTGGACATGGAATCAGGGTTGTGAGGTGGCTGACTGTAAGAGGAGATTATCCTACACTCTCCTGTGAGTCCATGGTACCCAGGAGGGCTCTTTAAATGTGGAAGAAGGCAAAAGAAGAAGGTTTCTGGGTTTCACACGAGAAAGACCAAGCTGGGGGCTGGAGAGATGGCTCAGCAGTTAAGAGCACTAATGGGTCTTGTAGAGGTCTTGGGTTTAGTTCCCAGCACCTACATAGAGGCAAACAACCATCAGTAACTCCAGGTCCAGGGGTTCCAACACCCTCTTCTGGCTGCTATAGGTCTTATATGCACGTGGTACACCTACATACATGCCAGCAAAATACTCATACACATGAAACTTTTAAAAAGGAAGGAAGGAAGAAAAGGAAGGGAGGAAGGGAGGAAGGAAGTAAACTGACCAAAGCAAGCTTTGGTATATGTATTGGTTACTTTTCTTGTTACTGTGAGAAAATCTGAAGAGACGACCTGGGGGGGTTTGTTTTGGCTGTGGGATCCAGGGTTCCAGTCTTATCAAGACAAGGAGATGCTGTGGCAGTAGTGTGGGGCTGTTGGGGTGAAAGCTAGCTCATGTCTGGATGATAAAGCTGAGTGAGGACAGGAAGCAGGACTGGGATGTAAAGCTCAAGTCCCACCTCCGAGTCTCCCACTTCCTCCTTTGAAACCTCACCTCCTAAAGGCTCTACAGCCTCCCCAAACAGTGCCACCACCTGAGGACCAAGTATCTATCACAGGAACAAACCAGTGTGGGGCACTTCAGACCACAGCAGCATTGGAAGAAGCTGCAGGACCAGGAATGCAGCTCTAGAAACTAGAGAAGACTTGAAAGCTGATATCTGCATCCCCTTGGGCACCAGAAAGACAACAGACCTGTAGGCAGTGAATTTTAGTCTAATGAGACCTGTCTTTGACCTCTGCCCCCTTGAGCTGTTGGATAATCTGTTGTTTTGAGCTATGAAACTTGTAGCTTTCTAACAGTAGAGGTGATGAGCACTCTCCCACTTCCTGCTTCTTTGTGTAGGAAATTTGCCACAAAAGAGACTGTGAGAAATAACACAAAACAGTTGTAGAAGCAGCTGCTAAGGTTATGTTTGAAATTTGCATGGTTTACGTCCATGTGTGTATTCTGTGGACTGTGAAAATATCCAGAGGCTTAAATTAAAATTCAGACTGTGATTCTTGATCCAAATCGGTCAAATCAGAAGTGATGTGTTACTCTGTATCATCCCCACTATTCACGTGTCAGCAATTCCTGCTGGGCTGCATGGCTGAGCCTGGTTCTCAGTTTCACTGTCAAAGTGATTCATTTTATTCTCCATGATGGGCTTGCTTTAGAAATATCTCACTCATGTGCTTGGGGAGATGGTGCACATATGTCTCTCATCTGTCTGCTCTCCTGAGAGGCTCTCATCTGTCAGAACTCTGGATTTTAATTTTATTTCACTATAATGTTTTATGAGATTCTCTGTAGCTCCAATTGAGTTCCATTTAAACAATGACTATCTCAGAGGGCTCTTCTGCCAAGTAAGCAGTTCAGCAGCCTGTGCAGACAGGTGGATAGGGCGCCATAGACTGAAGCCAGTTCAGGTCTTGGCAGTGCTTTCCTTGTGGGTGCTTGCTCGGGGAGGGCGTGGGATCTGCTCTGTGGATCTGTGGATCCAGATCATTTCTGCTGTCATCGTTTTGCACCTGTCAGTTCTTGTAGTGTTCCTGGATCCACTCTCCTCTAAGGTGGCTGTAGATCGTGTGCCCTTCAGGAAGGCAGGGACTGCTTGCAGCGAACCACATATTGGAAATAAGGTTTTTTGTTTTTAATCAGAAAGTTAATTAACACATACCGAGAGGATTCAGTGTACCTGCTGCTGGGTTAAGATTTTTTTTTACTTTTCTTTTACTTCCCTCACCTGGTGTGATTGGTGAGCACGACCCATGATGCGGTGTGATTGGTGGGCATTTCCCATGCTGTATGATTTGTGGTGGTTACTCATGGTACAGTATGACTGGTCGGTGTTGCCTGTAGTGTGATCTGATCATCTGTTAGTTAAAACACTTATTGTTTATTTTTGATGAGAACATTGGAAGTCCTCTTAGAGATATTTCAGTTGTAGGATACAATACTGTTATGGCCAGGAAGATGGTACAGTTGATAAACTGCTTGCAAACAGGGGGACCTGAGTTTCAGTTCCCAGCATCCATATAACAACAACAACCCCCAAGATTAGGCATGGTGATTTGCATGTATAACCCCAGCACTCAGGGGAGGGGAGATAGGTGGATCCCTAAAGACTGCCAGCCAGCTGGTCTTGCCAGTCAGTGAGCTCCAGGTTCAGTGAGATACTCTATCTCAAAAAACAAGGCGGTGAGCCATTGAAGAAGTTCCCCAGTGTCAACCTGTGATCTCCATATGTACACACACACACACACACACACAAATAAAAATAAAAATATGCAACTTTATTAACACTAAACACTCTCCCTTTGGTAGAAAATTTTGATAACACATTTTAAAAACAGAACAGGTCTGGAGAGATGACTCATCGGTTAAGAGCATTGGCTGTTCTTGCAGAGGACCTGCGTTCAATTCCAGGCACCCGTACAGCAGCTAACAACTGTCTGTAACTCCAATTCCAGGGGATCAGATGCCCTCTTCTGACCTCTGTAGCATTGCACAACACAGGTTCATCTACCTACATGCAGACCATACAGTCACACACATTAAAAAAAAATATATATGACTTTTTAAAAAGTCATAGAACAGTATGATTTCCCCATGGATTTGCAAAGTCACCTGGCCGGGGTTCTGCTTATGGGGCAGCCTGGGCATAGCTGCCATCCTTGCTGTGTGGCTAAGCATTTGCATATACACATTTTCCTTTATACATATGCCAGACATCTGTAATATGTTCTTAGTTCGACTTTATTGAGGAACTCACTCCATAGCCCAAGCTGAATACACCGCTCCCTAAGCCTGATAGAAAACTTCCTGTATCATTTTTTGTAATGCAGACTTACTGGTCAGAAATCCTTTGGCACCTCCCCCACTTCATCTTTCCCTTTCTGCCCCTTCCTTTCCCTCTCTCTCTCCTGTACTGGGATCAAACTTAGGGTACTAAACATGCCAAGCAAGTGCTCTACTACAGGGTTAATGTCCCCAGCAAAACTTTCACGTTTTGTTTTGAAAAAGGATCTGGCTAAACCACTTGCATCGTCTTATTTTTACCTTTCGGAGACCAGCCTTGATGAGCTAACTTGTGACCTCCCTAAGCCTTCTGCTTCCGGGGATGGCAGGCATACCGCAACACCCTGTCTGCTCACCTCTCGTCTTTGAAGCGTATTTGCAGACTTCAGGATTCTGTTCAAGTCTGTTTCTTTGACTACACGGGATGTGCTGTTCTGGTGTCCTGTGGCTTGCAGCTGCTGATGGCAGGCTGCCCTCCATTGTCCTTGTCTTTTCTACGTAATGCCTTCCTCCCCTCCCCACCTCATTTGTTCTCCTCTCTAGAGATTGCAGTCCTGGGATTTTGTATAAAATTGTATTTATTTTTATTTTCTCAGTGTTTGCCTGCATGTACATACATGCTCCATGTGCATGCAGTACCTGCAAAGGACACAGAGAGTGTTGAAGATGCAGGCAGTTGTGAGCTGCTGTCTGGGTTCTGGGAACTGAACCCAGGTCCTCTGAAAGAGCAGCCCATGCTCTTAACCACTGAGCCGTCTCCAGCCCCACTCTTGGGAATTTTGATAGTAATTTTATTGAATTTGTGGGGGGTTTGGATAGTATCACCATTTTAGCAATCTCAGGTTTGTGCCCTCTCTTTTGTTGTATTTAATTTTTTTCTTTTTTTCTCTTGTGTCTTTGTGTTGTACATGTGTGTTTATATGCACATGTGCATATGTATGTGTTTTATATGTATATGTATTTACCTATGTGTGTGTGGTGTGTGTGTGTATGTGTGTGTAGACCATGCTTGATATCAGGAGTTTTCCTAAATCACTCACCACTTTATTCATTGAGGCAGGGTCTCTCAGTTGATCTTAGAACTTCCTGATACAAATTAATCTAGTTAGCCAGCTTGCTCCAGAGGTCCCCTGTCTCTGCCTTGAATTATAGGCAGGCCACTATCCCACCCAGAATTTAAGTGGGTTTCAGGTATCCAAGCATCAGTCCTCACTCTTATAAGGGAAGTGCTTTAACCACTGAGCCAACTCCTTAGCCTTTTTTAATGTCTTTAATGTCCAAGTCTTTCACCTCCTTGTTTAGGTTCATTTCTACATGTTTCACTCTTAATGTTATTGAGAATTACAGGATTGTGTTCTCAGCTTCTCTTTCAGACTACTGGTGTTAGTTACTGTATTTGCTGTGGTGAGTTTTCATAAATTGTCTATGTGTACTTGAAAGTTGCCCTTGCTTAATCAGTAGGATTTGGAACCTGACATATGTAGAAGCTCTGGCTCTGTGAAGAGCTACCTGAGTCTCCCTTGTGTTTCTGACTTTCTCTCCATCTGTCTTAGGCTGACAGATCTGGATAAAGTAGCTTCTAGCTTATGAAAGCTGCTTCTGTGTCACAGCATATTAATAACTCATATTTCTTTATTAAATGCTCTCATCAAAAATTAAGGTTTGGGTCTGGAGAGATGGCTCAGCAGTTAAGAGTACCAGCTGCTTTTGCAGAAGACCTGGGTTCAGTTCCCAGCATCCACATGGTTGCTAACAACCGTCTGTAACTCCAGGAGATCTGATGCCCTCTTCTGACCTCTGCAGGCATTGTGCACATATGTGCACATGCAGGCAAACCACTCATGTACATTAAATAAAAATACGTAAATATAAATTTAAACAATATAGATTCATCTAGCTTATCACAGAATTTCTCTCTGGAGAGAGAGAGAGAGAGAGAGAGAGAGAGAGAGAGAGGTCATCTGAGGGGAAAGGTGTGCATTCCTGTTCGATCGTGCTTTCATTCTTTCAGTCTCTTTTCCACTGTCTTCCACTGAGAGATTTTCCCCCTCAAGTCCTCTGGTTTTTAAAAGCTTCAGCCAAGATTTGTCTGGAGACCCACTTAACCAGTGAGCTGTGGTTCCAGTTAGAGTTTGTCACGTTCTTGTCATGAGCCTTTTGTGGAAGCAAGCATGCTTTGCAGAGTCTTCAAAACCAAAACACCACGTGCAGGTACTTATGTCTGCCCTCGGCACAGGGTCCGCGTCCCTCCTGCCTTCCTCTGTGGTCCCCTCCATTCACATGCCCCTGATACAGCACAACTCTTTGTGCTCCACTTTGCTGTACCTGGGAATTCAAATCTGGCTGCTCCGGAGCATCCTGTCTGATGTGGACAGCGTGGCAGTTCTGATCATCATAACATAGCACTGAAAATGTGATCAGAACCCACCAGGGAGCAGCAGGAGGACATGCGGAGTGATGGGATAGGGAGCATAGGACACACCCGCACAGGGAGGACAGGGTCCGGGTGTCCTGCAGGCTGGCATAAAGGAGCTACGTGGTTGAAGATGGTCTCTCCAGCAGGTGATGCAGTGTCTGTGAGATAAGCCAATAGTTACTGTGCACTACTGTCTGCACGAATACAAATATAAAATAAGGTATTCCTTCCATGATTGCAGAACGGTAAGATCTGAGACAGTCCATCTCTTCTTATTAATCCCACAGGGGCTCCTATTGGAAAGTAAATGGGACTTATTTGTGCCTGCAAATCAAATTGCCATGAAAGGCTATTTCAATAGGCAGAGGCAAAATCATAATAAAATAATTTAGTTGAAGCGAGAGCTGAGAGTGTGCTTAATGGAACATGATGGGGTTTAATTTTCTTACTATTTCCATCATTAAAGCTCCATTATCTTCTCTGAGACCTCATTTAGGCTTCCTGTTGCAGCGCAGCTCTGAGGTGTTTCTGGGGCACACATTGCAGGCTGGGAGTTCCATTAGAAAACAGAAATAGCTAATCCACTTTGCTCTTTCATTTCTTCTCTTTGATACCCAGGCCTCACATCCAGAACATCCCACGTGTTCATCCACTGCATCTCCTGAAAGCCATACATATCATCCTCTAAGAGCTTTCAGAGGAAGAAAGTTTGATTCTCAACTTCAAAACAGAGCTAAGTCTTACTGATGACTTGCAGAGGCTCTGAGATTGACAGATCCATCTAGTGTCCCTCTGTCTTCGAGCATGGCCACAGTTAAATTAGATTGGACAGTAAGGCCACATGCGATTAGCAGAACCCATAAGAACCCTGCAGAATTTGATAAATCAGAATAGCTAAGAACCGAAACCCTTAAAGAAAATTCCAGAAAGGTCTAGACCCTTGGTTTACTATAATTGTAGAGAGGTTATCTGAGCAAGCCAGAGAAGAGAGCCATGTTAATTTGTGTTCAGTCTCAGGTCAATGCCCGTGGGCCCACGGAGTCATGTGAAGTAGAAAGGAGGTGTTTGAATAAGATGGTAGAGCCCTTGTCAAGGAGGAGTTCAGAGTAGCTGGCAGTGGGAGAGGCCCAGTGTGGCTGACCACGAGGCTGCCCTGGCCATGCCATGCAGACATGTTTAGTTAATTGATCATTCAGTTGCGATGGCAGTATGCTTTGCATTGGCTCAGAGTTCTACTGAATCCTAAGGAAATTAACATCCTAGGCACTTGTTGTGCATGTGTGTGTGTGCATGTGTGTACATATGCGTATGTCCATACCGGTTGGCCTACATATGAAAGTCAGAGGTTGACACTGAGTACTGCTTTCTACTTTCTTTTTTGAGATGGTTTCCTATTGAACTGAAGCTTGCTATTTCCAACTAGCTGACTGACCAGCGAACTCCCTAGATCTACATGTCTCTGCCTTACACTGGAGTTACAGGCATATTTGCCCTTCCTAGATTTTACATAGGTGCTGGCGATTTGAACACAGGTCCTTTTGCTTTCACGGAAAGTGTTCTTACCCACAGAGCCATTTCCTGATCCCCAGGCACTAAATTTTGACTGAGGTTTGGTGTGGATTCCAAAAGTCTGAGCTAAGTAGCTGGCCTTGGTCTGTCTTTGTAAGGTTGCGTTTCTCCCTGTTGCAAATCTGCATGTTGCCCTGATCTGCAGATGCCATGGTCTGTGCTATAACTCACAGCCTCTTTCTGTTCTGGGTCTGATGCGTCTTCATGCCCAGCTCCACTGTCTGCTCCTTTCTGAGATCTTTCAGCTCATCCAGACCTTACCTGACCGATTCCTTAGCACACTGCATGCACTACCTGCGATCCTGAGGGTGTGATCTGTTCACCCTCTGAATTGGAAGTTTCCCCAGAAACTTGGTTGCGGGCCCAAGCCCAGGGGAAGGCAGACAGGCAGCAACTGAGATGGAATGTCTCTTCTTTTCATAGTTCTTTTCCCCAGATCAGGGTCCTGGGTTGAAGATGCTCCCAGCTGGAAACTGGCCCAAGCTTACATGGTAGCTGACAGTGTGCTCTGGCATCCAGAGCCCAGGTCCTTGTTGGCACAGACTAGGATCTATGCGCAAGAAGACCAAAGGGTTCCAGCATCTGGATGCAGGATCGGGACTCTGTGGAGTCTAGAGTAGGCACAGCAGGCGCTGCTTTTTAAACAGACTGTAGGAGTCGTATGCACTGGCATGCAATGAGATTATTATTATTTTGTTTGAAAATGGCCTGTTCTGTTTTCTGTGAGGGAAGAGCAGAGCAGACCACTCCCAGAGTGGTCCAGATGAACATTCAGGAAGTGTGCTCATTTCCTCTGCGGAGAGATTTTTGTCAAGCTGATGTGTGTTTTAAAGATATAGAGGAATGCATTAAAACCCTTTATTTTTCTGTGGGAGCTTAGCTTCTGTCCACTCATAGTGCTTTTCAGTGTTTCAGAACCCTGTGATTGAAAAGACAGAGATTCCACATGTTCCTTTCTCCCTCCAGGTCCTACCTGTGCTTGTGGGAGGAAGTTGGACGTCAGGATGATGCAGCAGTGTTGAGATTAGGGGCTCGTAGGGTAGGTCAGGCTGGAGCAAGCAGAGCATTCTCCATCTGAAGGCCTCGCTGAGGACACTGGTTCTAGTCCTAAGGCCTGGAAAGTGACAAAATGGGGCTGGAGCTTGTAAAGGAATGGTATGCTCTGCAGAGGGAGAGACTCAGAGGCAGTGTGCATGTGTGTGTGCATATGTGAATGTGTGTGCATGCTTATGTGTATATGTGCATGAGTATGTGCCTCTGCATATGTGTGTGCATGTGTGCATATAGTATACACGTGTCTATGTGTTCATGTGGGTGTGTGTGCTTGTACATATGCTACAAGTGCTCATAAGTGTACACATGTGTATGTGTGCTCATGTGGGTGTGCATAGGCATATGAGTGTGTGCATGTGTCCACATGTGTGTGCATCAGTGTATGTGTGTGTGAATGTGTACATGCATGTGTTCACATTATGTATGTGCATGTGAATGTGCACACACACGTATATGTTCATGTGGATGTATGCATGTATGGGCATGCATGCAAATGTGTGTGTACATGTGTGTCCATATGTGTGTGCTCCTGTGTGCATGTGCATATAGTTGTGTACATGCATGTGCATACTGTGCGCACATTTCTTTTCGTGGGTGTGCTTGTGAACTTCTGCCCCTTCTGGCAGGCTCCATGGAAGGGAGCACAGACAGGCCAGTGCTGTTGGAGTTGGGGTCCCCTGGAAGACCTGCTTGGCGTCGCCTCTGCTTTGCACAGCGAGGCAGCTGGATGCTGTCAGCACTGCGGGGTTGGAAACAATGTGTTCCTAACTTCTGGACAGGGACCCTCTCCCTGCTCTAGTGGACCTGGTGAAGATGATGCAGAGCTCTTGCTGTGTCAGGTCTTTCTCTTCCACAGCTTCCTCAGCTCTCAGGTAGCAGAGCCTACACTACGCCGAGCTCCCAGCATAGTGGAAGGGAACCATTCAGCATGAAACAGTATTAATTCCTCCAGGCATGGTGGTGCGCACCTGTCATCCCAGCACTCAGAGGACGGAGTTGAAGACCAGCCTAGACTATTTAGTGAGGCTTTGTATCAAAAAATGAAAGGAAAGGAGGAAAGGAGAGGGGACGGAAGAGAAGGAAGAGCAAGTTTAATGATTTCTTGTGACTCCGAAACCGATACATTTGCTTGTTTAACTTGCTACTTGTGCCCTGAAAGGTGAGATTCTGGTTATTTAGTAAGATGATTGTAATACGAGTGCCCTGTGAGGCACTGGAGTGTCCTGAAAGCCGGAGAGTATTTCTTAGAGGCCGGCACTGATCTCTGCTCATCCCACCCGGCACCAGCTCATGGCAGCCCTCCCTGGCACCTTCATCACCCTCCCTGCCAGCCAGTCCTAGGGTCTGTGACACAGTGGCTCTGTGCTCACAGAGTGGCCGTGGAAGTGTGGGAGTGCGGGATATTTCATCAATAAAAAACTTTAAAACATTTTAGATTTATTTTATGTGTATGAATATTCATTCACCTGCATGTATTTATGTATACTGTGTGCATACCTGGTCCCTGTCGAGGCCAGAAGAGGGCATCAAATCTCCTGGAACTGCAGTTACAAACAGTTGTGAGCTACTGTATGGGTGCTTGGACCTGAACCTGGGTTCACTGCAAGAGCAAGTGCTTTCAACCACTGAGCCATCTTTCCAGGCCCCTAATAAAAAACTTTTTAAAGGCTTCTTATAAAACATTGTTAAATCTTAAATCGATGTACCTGGTGGTTTGAATGAGAATGTCCCTCACAGGCTCCAAGTATTCAGACATTCTGTCCCCCCTTGGTGGCACTGTGTTGGAGGTCTCAGAAGGCGTGGCCGTGCAGGAGGAAGCACGTCACTCGGGGTGGGCTTAAGCCTTGCCAAATCTCAGGCCACGCTCTGCTTCCTGTGCCTGCTTGAAGATGCGAGCACTTAGCTTCTGCGTCTACTCCAGCCACTTCTGCCACCACGCCTCCCACCATGATGGACTCCTGCCCCTTTGGAACAGTAAGCTGAATAAACTCTTTTTATAAGTTCCCTTGGTCAGTATTTCTGTCACAGCAACAGAAAAGAAACTAATACGGTGTATTATTTTATTTAGTATCTGATTTGTCCTGTCTTTTCTGTTTTGTGTTTTAGACAGGCTCACTCATGGAGCACTGGGTGTTGGTAGTCTCCCTGCCCGAGTCTCCCAAGTGTTGGGATTGCAGATGTAAGCTATTATGCCTAGCTTTTAATATTTAATTTTAAATTAATCACCACCCCCTCCCCCACCCTTGCCTTTTGAGACAGGCTCTTACTATGTAGCCTTGACTGGCTTGGAACTTGGTATGTATAGCAGGCTGGCCCAAACTTGTGGCCGTCTTCCTGCCCCCACCTCTCAAGTGCTGGGATTTTAAGCATGTGCCATCAGGCCTGGTGGAGTGACTGTTTCTAATTGGCGATGATTTTGTTTTCATAGCAGGCTTATGCATCAGTGGCAATTGCTTCTGCACTTAGTTCTCCCTTTGCAGGGTGCTGGGTGCCTGGCCCCGTGCTTTGCATGGGTAGGCTGTGTTTTTAGCTAGTTAGCTGCACCTACAGTCCAGTGCAGAGAAACTACACCTCTGCCTGCGTGCCGTAGGCGAGGCCCACCTGAACCTTGCAAATGCTTCAATTGAAAGAACATGGAGATTAAAAGTCCAATCAAGTAATGTCTTCAGGTGAAGGGGCTCTGTGAGAGACCGCCCTTTCCTTCTCTGGCTCCATGGAGTGGCACAGGCCACATTAGGCAGACACTAAGTGTGGCTGAGACTCAAGAGGCACTTCCTCAGTACAACTGTCTCTGACTTGAGGGTCAGCAGCTGGAGGTGGCTGGCAGTCCCTCTTAGCAGGGAACCTCAGTTCAAGAATGAGGCAAACAGAAGCAGGACGGGCTGTATCCTGGCTGGGCTCAGCCTCTCTGGGTTCATTTTTGCCCCTGGGGAAGCCTTCTGTCCATCTTCCCTCCCTCACCTCTTCTTCCCTCCCTGGCCTCTTTCAGTTCTGGTCTCCCTCCCTCCCTTCCACATTCTCACTTTGGTTCTGGTTTTCTCTGTGGCCTGGATGGGGGTTGCTTAATCAGAACACTTTGTTAGGCTCTTATAGCCAAGGCTCACTTTGGGAGACATAGCAGTTAAAAATATTGTTACACTGAAGCCTTGTTTCCAGGATGAAGCCATCCTCCCTACTCCCGAATTCAAAGGCCTCTCAAGGCCAGGCTGGACCAGTACTTTGATGTGGAAAGGACTGAAACCAGATGGGCACAGAGATGATCTGTGGAGGCTCAGTGTGTGTCCCTGACCTCCAAAGGAATTTGTCCCAGAATAAATACTGAGGAGCGTGGATGGGTTCCCGCTGATGCCTCAAAGCATCCTGGCATCCAGCCTGGCTTGGCCAAGAAATGAGTTTAAGGTCTTAGCAGTTCCCAGTGGGACCTCAGAAACCAGGGCAGGCCAGTGTATGGTCACACTCTTCTTTGGTCAGGTTAGTCTCCTGGCTTCTGGAACGGCGTTCTGTGCTTGTCTAGCCCTCTCCCTGCTTGCGCACAGGCTCTGTGCATTTGAATCCTAACTCGTTTCCAGCATAAGACTCCTGTGATGGTTCATCTTGTCAGCTTGACTCGACTTAGACTCACCAAGGAGACACACCTCTGGGTGCCTCTGAGACAGGGTGTTTGCAGAGACTTGACTGAGGAGGGAAGATCTGGCCTGCCTGCAGGTGGCACTATCCCCTGGCCTGGGGTCCCGTACTGAACGAAAAGGAGAACCAAGCTGAGCATCGGCATCCGCCGTTACCTGACTGTGGTCCCAACGTGACCGGCTATCTTAGCCTCCTGCCCTGTGCCTTCCCCACCACAGTGGACTCTACCCTCGCACCATGAGCTCAAGTAAACCCTCCCTTAATTGCTTTTCTCAGCTTTTGGCCACATCAGTGAGAAAAGTAACTAGCACAATGCTTGAATCCTCTACATGTTTGTCTAGCATGAAACTCTAGGTATATGCATTAACCCACTTCAACAGTGTGTAGTTTATGCATGCATCTAGATTATTTTCTAGTATCTTAGGAGAAACTCCTGGGATCCATTTGTCTCACAGCACCCAGTTTGTTCTCCAGTGGTGTAGTTATTGTCATAATATGGCCTACAGTGCACTCATTGCATGTCTCAAAGGGCCTTTATACAAACAGAAACATAATTATCTGAGGCGTGCCTAAGAAGAGGGAAGCTGCTTACCTTATTCCTCGATACTGAGATCGTGCCGACGACGCCGAGCGCAGTCAGTTCCAGGGTGAGTGGCAGATCCTGACTGCTGTGCGCACTGGCTTTTGAACACACTCTGTGCTCTTGCTGATCCTCTTATGTCTGACTTGTTACTTGCTTAGAATAATGTATTGAGAAGAGTGCTCCTGGCTTAACCTTTCAGCAGAGACTAGAAATCAGCTCTCAGCCCCTAGAGACAGAAACTAGTTGGAAATTCTCTCAGACACACAAAGCATTTCCTTCTGCTGGGGCAGAAGGGTCCACAGACTGGCTGTAGAGGTGTTCCCGTTCCCTCGGGAGTAACTTGTTGTACTAGTTAGCATGCTCATCCTTGTGGCCAAATATCTGATAAGAAGCAACTTAACAGAGGTAGGATTTATTCTGGGTCACAGTTGGAGGGATGGCAGGAGCAAAAGGCGGCTGGTCACATCAAATCTGCAGTTGGGAAGTAGAGAGATGAATGCTGGGACGTTCATCTGACTTTCTTTTTCCTCTTATTTGGTCTGGGACCCCAGCCCAGAGGGTGGTGCCAACCTCTGAATGGGTCTCTTCTCTGCAGTCAGTCCTCTTTGGAAACATCCTCACAGACAAGCCCAAAGGTGTGAGTCATTCCGTAGGTATTTCCTAATCTTTTTAAAAATTTTATTTTTAATTATGTGTATGTGGCAGGGGAGCTTATATAATGAGTACAGGTCCCCACAGTATCTTCAAAGAAACTTCTGGGGTCATTTCCAAGGCCAGAAAAGGGTACTGGAGCCCCTGAAGCTGGAGTTCTAAGCAAGTGTTAGTGCTGGGAACTGAACTCCGCTTGTCAGGAGCGGGGATGGATGCATGTATAAGTTTGAAATTAAGGTCTGGCCTCCTCTTCATAGTCCTTTCCCAGAGCCTCAGTTCCTTTGTCTTTAAAACCAAGAGACTGAGTTGGAAAGCACTCAGGAGTTCTCCAGGTCTATAGCTCTTGCCTGCCTGGGGGCAGACCGAGGCTTGGAGCTCTTGTTCCTGCTCTGCTCTTTTTCCTGCACTCTGCTTTGTGCAAAGTTAAAAGTGAGTTTCTAACTAGTTTGTGCTGAGACCTTCTTCCCCCTGAGACAGTGACCCCCACCAATACCTGCCCCTGATCAGCTGCCATGCTGTGAACTCTGTGGACTCTGATGGTAGGTGACTGCTGCTGCCACTTACCCTGTGACCACAGTGTGGGCTGAGCCTTCTGGTCATTTCCACAGTCAACAGCTTTCCTTCTCTAGAGGAGAAGGGGTATGTCCTTATGTCTAAGAGCCGGTTAACTTCTGCAAGGAGACTAACAATTTTTTTAAAAGATTTATTTTTAAAAAGATTTATGTGTATGTATCTGTGTAGGCATGTACCAATGAGTGGAATGTCTGAGGAGGCTAGAAGAGGGTGACAGATCTCATGGAGCTGGAATTACAGATGGTTGTGACCTCCCGACACAGGTGCTGGGAAGAAAACATGGGTCCCCTGCTAGAGCAGCAAATACTTTTAACCATTGAGCCCTCTCTCCAGCCCCAATTTTAACAAATTTTCAGAACTTTTAGAGCACTGACTTCCATGTTGATTTAAGTGCTTCATGAATGCCTGACAGATTTTGATAAAATTTTAGTGGTTTTGTGTATTTAAAGTAAAGGCATCTGAGTGTATCACTTGTAGACAATACTCAAAACTGTGTGTGTATATATGTTAGCATACACACACACTGAAAAGTTTCTGAGGAAGTTTCCTTCTGCAGTTGTGTTTCATGTCATCATGTAGCAAATTTTAGGCACTTGAGAAACATTGGTCAGTTGCTTACTTGAAGGCAATAGGCAGTCGCTGAGGAGTTAATTTCTTGGAGTAAACTTCCTAAGCTGTTCTATGTATCTGTGTTCATTGAATTTCCTATTGTCGTGCCAAAATGCTCAGACAAAAGCACCTTAAGGAAAGAGGGGTTTATCTTGGCTCCCGGTTCAAGGGTGAAGTCCTTCATGGAGGGGAAGGCATAGTGGCAGTTGTGAGGCAGCTGGTCACATTGCATCGGCAGTCAGGAAGCAGAGAGGCGAATGCTGCCAATCAGCTCACTTTCTCCTTTCTATGAAGTGCAGGACCCCAGGCCAGGGAATGGTGCCACCCAATTGGGGTGGGTCTCCCTACCTTTATTAACCTAATGGAGTTTCTCTCCCATAGGCATGCCCAGAAGCCCATCTCCCAGATGGTTCTAGATCTCATCAAGTTGAGGTTAACCAGCACAGTGCCCCAGCATCTTCCTGTATTAGTTTTCGGAGGCCCTGTGCACCGGACACTTCACCTAAGTCCAAGGAGGTACTGGAGAGTGTCAGTCCTGGCTTGAGGGCTTGGCGTGGAGCAGTTGTGACGGTGCTGGAGGCCGGGGCTTGGATGGGGCAGGAACTAGTCAAGGCAGCACGACACCAAAAAGAACTCTTCCCACACCCCATCTCATGAACTGGCATTTTGGCCAGAAAATTTAAGAATGAGATTAGTTTGCTAAGACTTTATCATTATTTCCTTGTGACTGTGTGTGTGTGTGTGTGTGTGTGTGTGTGTGTGTGTGCGCGCGCCTGTCCGTGTGAGTTTGGATATGTGTTTGTATGGGTGCCTGTGAAGGCCACAGTCAACTTTGGGTGTACTTCCTCAGGTACTATCCACTTTGTATTTTGAGACAGGGTCTCTCACTGAACCTGGGGACTCTCCAGGTAGGCTAGGCTGGCTGGCCTTGAGCCTCAGGGATCCTCTGTGATTTTCCCTTCCTTGGTGCTGGGATTACAAGCAGGTGCCACCATGCCCAACTTTTTTATGTGGGTTCTGGGCCTGGAACTCTGGTCTTCATGCTTGTGTATCAGGTCCTTTACCCCTGAGCCATCTTCCCAGCTCCTTGTTGCTGTTATTGTTTGGGGCAGTAGCAGGGGTGAGGGGAGAGGGTGGAGGAGCCATGGGTCCAGATGCACACGTCTTCTCGTTCATCCTCCCTGCTCTGGACGGTCTTTAGCTCTGCACATTGCAGGACACGTTGATCTGTCAACACTGCATGAAGTCACATAAGACACCATCCATCCAAGAATCACTGGCCCTGGCAGCTTGCCTTCAACTCTGTGGCCAGGGTTCTCCTGCTGAGCAGCCTTGGCTCTGGTCCACAGTGCTGCCTTGTGGCACAGGCCTCATCAGGAAGTAGGACTGTGGGTGTTTGCTGCTAGAAGCCTACATGACATAAAAACATCAGGCTACACATCCAAGTGACACAATTAGCCTGCTAGAAGGATGTCCTTAACACACAGCCATTCCTGGGGAACCAGGACTGGAATTCTAAAGACAAGACCTTCACATGACTTGGCAACTGGTTCCAGTTGATCCCAACCCACCAGCTATGCCAGGTGGAGAGCCTCCCTCATCGTAACTAGTACTTGCTGCTGCTTGAGCACTATTATAATATCTGCCATTCAGATTCAGAAATAATGTTCATTTTCTCCTCTTGTCTGTAATCAGAAGGTAGAGGGGTGATGCTCACCCACATCATCTTTGCTGGCAGACTCTTAGGGAGCAAGTACCATCATTGGCTCCAGGTAAGAGGAAAACCTGGGTACAGGGTCTCTTCAGTCTCCCAACCTGTATCAGAGTTCACACAGCCTCCCCAGCCCATGTCAGGGCCCACCCAGCATCCCCCAGCCCATGTCAGGGCCCACCCAGCCTCCCTCACCCTGTGTCAGAGCCTACTCAGTTCTCTCCAGTCCTGGCCTCAGGGACAGAGGAGCTGTCCAGTCACTTTGAGCCAGCACAGCCTGTACCTGTGGGCCTTATCATCATCGCACCCCAGACAATCCCATTTAGACCCCCAAATCCTGGCCTTTCTTCCCAGGAGTCCCACACATCTCTCTATGAGGTGAATGTCTGGTGGCTTGCAGTTTCTTTCTGCCTTCTTCCTGTTCCACAGCATTAGTATATGAGCCAGTAAGTCACAGGACTATTTCCAAAATCCTAAGAACACAGTTATCTGGGAACAAGGACACCAGGGCAGCACCCCTGCTTCTCTCATTGCTGGACTCTTCCAGCATCCCTTCTAAATCCTACCGGGTGTCTAGACAAAACAGATGTGTGGAATGGTGACCTTGGGTGCACTGTAGACACCAATGCTTTCTTTGCTCCAGCCTTTAGCTTCCATCACAGAAGCTTCAGAAATGGAGGCTGAGCCCTTGCTGCTTGAAGAGTCTGGTGGCAGGAGGGGCTGGCTGGGTTGGAAGTAGAGCACTCAGGGGGAGATGATGGGTGCAGAGCAGGGGACTATGAGGAGACCCTAGGGCTAACCGCAGGAGAGAGGTGACCAAGGGCTGTGACTACACAGCTGGGCAGACCATTAGGCTGTTAGCCAAAGGAGGAAACAGAAATGGAAATGTGAAGGAAAAGGACAGGATGTGCTCAGACTGGAGACCGTGGAGCTGGAGCTGTCTGCAGAACCATGTGAGAAGTCACCGTCACCCATTGAAGGCACAGTGTTCAGATCCTGTGGTATCTAGCGAGAAAGGGAGGATGCTTGCAAAGGGAAGCAGAGGACAGCTTTGCCTCCTGGAGCCTTGCTTTGGCCCCAGGGTAGGAGTGGGTTGTGCTAGCATTCTTTAAAAACTTTAAAAAATGTTTTTGATTTATTTTTATTTTATGTGTGTGAGTGTTTTGCCTGCATAAATGTGTGTCTGTGTTGTACAGTCCCCATGGAGGTCAGAAGAGGGCGTCAGATCTCCTGGAACTGGGGATACAGACACTTGTGAATTGCCATATGGTGCTCAGAACCAAATCTCGATCCTTTGCAAGAACACCTGGTGCTTTTAACCTCTGAGCCATCTCTCCAGCTATCTAAAAACTATTGTTTTTTTTTTTTTTTCCCTGACATGTGTTGAGTAGAGCATACTGTGCTTTTCTGAGACATGACAGGTGTCTGTGTGTGTGACAACACTGTTTCTGCTGTTCATGTTGGTTCTCTTGTTTCCCGGACCAAGGTCAGGAACCTCACCTAGGCTCAGGTGTAGGTTTGGTTACTGTCCTTGTTGCCATGAATAAATACCTGACAAGCCCAACTTAAAAAAAAGAAGGGTTTGTTCTGGCTCACAGTTTGAGGGGATGCAGTCTACTATGTGTGGCAGCAGGCAGCTCCATAGTAGCAAGAGTGTGCGGCTGATGTCTGTCTTCATTTCTTGGTGGGACAGGAAGCAAAGTGCGAACAGGAAGTGGGGCTGGGTTATAAAACCTCCAGGCCCTCTCCCAGTGACCTCCAGTGAGGCTCTACCTTCTAAAGGTTCCCCAACCTCCCAGAATGGTGCCACCAGCTGAGGACCATGTTCAAGCACACAAGTCTGCGGGCACATTTCATATTCAGTCAGTCACACACAAGAGGCAGAAAAGAGTGAACATGGTTCGTTGTGAGTTTCAAGTGACAAAAAAACTTTTTAGCTTTCCTATCCCCAACCGTACTGTATTAAAAAATAAATTTTATTGTATGCCTTCAGTTTCCCAATTGATGTTGTGAGATACACATTGAGAACAGGAAACTTGACAGACACATTGACAATGGGGGATTGATAGATCACCTCCTGAGCAACGAGGTGACTGACACATTGGTAGTGGCGTGATTGACACATCGACAGCGGGGGGATTGACATGTCAGTGCCTCTTAAATTTTCCTTTGTGAAAACAGCAACTGAAATCTAACGATTTATCTAGAGATGCATCTTAGTGACAGAGCAGGGGCAAGCCTGAGGTTCAATCCTCAGTACCTACAAAGCCAGAGCAAGACGAAAAACCATAGTGCTCCATCCCCGACCAAAGGAAAACCAGAGAACCCCAGTTGTTTGACAGAGTGTCTAACACAGTCCAATGCTGTTCACTCAGCCCTCGTGTTCACAGGGCTTCATTACTTTCATTGCTGCCTGTGGCTTACCTCTCCCTGTTTCCTTATCATCATATACAGAGATTGCTGTTTTATTTCTATTTTTGTATTTGACCTTTTACATAGAAGTGATAATGTGTTGATTACTTGTCTTAAATGCCTAAGGGGCAGCTTATGGCAGGAATGGCTTATTTGGGCTCCTAGTCTGAGGGTCTATCAGTCTGTCAAACAGTGGGGGCACCTTGGTGAGAGTGACTATGATTGTGATGGCCAGAGTGTAAGGTGTGACTGAAAGGTAACCCCCCAGCAGTTCTAGGACTCAGGACTGACAGACACCTTGGCAACTTCAGTCAAACTTCCAGATTCACAAGCATCTGTGAAAACGGACTGACTTGCAGCTTCCTGACAAGATAAGCTTCCTGGTACCAGGTGTTGACTCTCTCCTCTGAACATCAATCATATGTTGTGGGGATCCCCTCCCCATAAAAAGGCCTACTGGGCAGCTAGGCTTGGTTAACTTCATTTCCCAACCTGGGGAGGCTAGACCGGGGCTAGTTTCCTCACTCCTGAGACCTGAGGAGCTAGCCCCATGCCTTTAATAATAAATGTCCTGTTAACTCCTCTGTGGAGCCTCTTGCCCATTTCTCCTGGGTGTCTCAGAACCAAACCTCCACAGAATATGTGCCTGTTGATCACGTGTCTCCCGTCAGGAAACAGACAGATGAATGCTGGGCTCAGTGGGCTTTCTCCTTTTTCCCTTTTATTCAGTCTGACACCCCAGCCCTGAGCAGGGTGCTGCCCACATTCAGGCGGGTCTTCCCTCCTCAGTTAGACTGATCTAGAAACGCCCTGACAGGTGCATTTAGAGATGTGTCTCCTGGGGTATTCCACATCCAGTCAAATTGAGAGTGAAGACTCACTGTTGCAATATGCAATGTTTTTCTTTCTGTGTCTGGTTTACTTTGTTTAACACAATGCCTTCCAGGTCTGTCTGTGTTGTGTCAGTGGCATATCTCCATTTTAAGGCTGCATACTATTCTATCTTATGTAATCGTTCTCAGTTTCTCAGTGGGCACTTTGTTTCTGTATCGTCTCATGTATATACTGCAGTGAACCTACTAGATATTTTAATATAGATATCAGAAGTCCTTCAGTGTCTGTACACCTTAGATCTTCCAGTGAGGTACAATCCCTGCCTACAGCAGAGCCACTTTGGGAAGGCCGTCTGTCTGGCCACGGTGTCTCCTTCCTGTGTCCTTGGTGTTTGGGAGCCAGCCTCCACGAATGCTGGGGGAATGGATGTTGAGGAGGCCGATCCTCAGGGGCCAGGTTCCTTCTTTTCTTTTGCTGAAGCTGTACATTTTATTCTTTATTTAATTTTCAAATGCATTTTTTAATTTTATTTTATGTGTACGAGTATATTGCCTGCATGTAAGTGCACTCATGTCATGCAGTGCCTGGGGAGACCAAAAGAGGGCATCAGGTCCTCTGGAGCTGAAGGTACAGACAGTTGTTAGCCTCTGTATGGGTGCTCAGAATTGAACCTGAGTCCTCTGTAAGAGCATCTAGTGCTCTAAACCTCTGAGCCATCTTTCCAGCCCCCTGAGGCTGTACATTGTAATGAAGTTTTTTCATCTGTGTTGCCAAACACCAGAATTTTGTTGCTTCAATCCTAATAATCTCAACCGGAAAATGGTATGTTTTATTAGAACCATACCGTTGGGTGTTCTGTTTATTAAATGTCCCCACACTGTTGTGTTAGGCCCACAGAGTAGATTGGCTGTGCTCTGGATGGGCTGTGGAGGAGGGAGATAAGTTCATTTTGTCGTGTCTTCAGGTGTGCTGAGTTTGCCTTGCCTGAGCTGTCAGCAGTGCCCTGCCGCTCAGGTCCCTGCCGCTCAGGCTCTGCTTCCTGACACACATTGTCATCAACCCGTGTGGAATGTCTGTTGCTCATGCCTCTGGCCTGTACATTATTGTTGGAGGAATGTATTCGTTCCTTCTGTTAACTATTGTTGCTAAGTCCTACATTGTGAGTGCTGAGCCATGTGTCTCTTAGTCATAAGCTCTGAGGGCCCTTGGGAAAGCAGGGACCCCGTGGTGATGGCAGGAGGCAGGGCACATTGTAGCACAAAGGGAGGGTGGATAAATGTCATCATTGTGGTCCAAATCAGTGCTCCTTGGTTCCGTCCATCTCCTACTCCAGATCCAGAGTGCTTCTGGTTGTCTGTCTTTGAGACAGGGTCCCCTTCTGTAGCCCTTGAACTTGAGACACTCATCCTGCCTCAGCCTTCCAAGCTTTTGGATTACAGGTGTGAGTCACCACACTCCACTCCTGGACACCTTCCAGTTTCTTTCAGTTAGTCTTATGGGTCTACAGGTGCAGTGCACAGCTTACTTGGAATGTGCTGTTTGGCAGGAAAATTCCCCTTACTATAACCTGTGGCAATGCTGTGTGAGTGGGGTGTGGCCTCCACCAGCCCAGATCGGGCACAGCAGAGTGTGGCAGGCTGTGCTTGGTCTTATTCACCTCAGCTTTTATTGGGAGGGAGGGAGGGAGGAAGGGAGGGAGAAAGGGAAGAGAAGGGGATGGGGGGGGAACAGAGAGAGAGAGAGTGAGGGAGAGAGAGAAAAAGAGAGATCGGTTCCTCCTTGCTCTTGTACGAGTGAACTGACATGATGAGGTGAGGGATTTGCTGAGCGGGCTTTAACCCATTCTCCCAGCCTTGACCCACCTAGCTGGGCCACAGCCACCTAAGTGAGATGGGCTCTGTTACAGATGATGGCTGGACACTCCACCATGTTCCAGGATCTGACTGCAAGGCCTCCTGTGCCTCTTCCCTCCCTGCCTGCCTTGTGTGCCACGAGGACCCAGTACTGTGGGCTCCTTCCTTGTCTAATGAGCCATGGGGATTGGTGGGAAGATAAAGGATTTTACCCACCCTCCTCTTGTCTGTTCACCCTGAGACTCAGGCACAGGCCTGAGGGAGGGATGACCCAGAGAAGCAGCTCATGATGATCTGGCACCTGCCAGAACCAACCCTCCCTCTCCAGCTCTGCACAGTCTGACCAGCTCATGGGCACTTATCTCCTGGCACCAGTTCCACACTTGCACCCAGGAGAAGCTCTGGCCCAATATTTACTCCCTTATTTTCTCCCCTGTATAATCTCCTTCTCAGACTTTAAGAAATAAATGGCATGCTTTTTAATGCATAACTTATCCCTTATAGGCTAATGTGGTTGTGAACAAGAACAAATCTTATTCAAGTGGCTAAGAGGTAGAATAACTCAATTTGATAAAAGTTATCAGGTGTGTGCTTAATTCACACCTGCACCTTCTCCAGGGCCCTGCACATGGTTTCTCATGTGTCCTGGGGGGATCAGGCCTCACCTGCTACTCTTGGCTCCTTCTCACTGTGAGCAGGAGTGACATTCTGCCCCAAGGTCTCTTCACCTGCTCCATTTAGAAGCCTATTTACAAGTGGAAACGCTAGTAAAGGTAATTCTAGAACATGACTTTTATAAAGTCCTTTATATTGTGCAAAGTTCAAGTCTATGAATGACTTGAAAACACCAAAGAAAAGGAGAACATTTGCAGTAATGTCGAGAATAATGGGAACTGTTCCCACAGTATGCCTGCAAGGCCATAAGTCTCTTCTTGATTCTGTGCTCTAAATATTCTTTTTTAATATTTTATTTTAATATTCTCGTGGTAATGTTTTGAGAGTATGTGATACCCACAGTGGTTCCCCTGAGCCACCCCCCTTCGCAGATGGAGTGATGGACTGGCAAGCCTTCACTGTCCAGTGTCTCTGGGCCTTCCAGGCTGGGAACCGAGACCCTGGATCACTGAAATGGGGTCCTGGGTTCTCAGTGACCAAGGGCTCGGACCCTGGGAGCACTGGCTTTGGAAGAGAAGGGCTTGGCAAGAAGTGACAGGCCGTTTGGAAGCTGAGGAAGGGCTCGAGTGTGGAATTTTGCATGCACAGCGGATCACTGTGGGGAGTCTCAGAGACATATTTCAGCCAGGCGTGGTGGCTCAGGCCTGGAATCCCAGCATTTGGGGCCTGAGGCTGGACAAGTACTGCTATGCGTTCAAAGTCAGCCTGGGCTGATGGTGAGATAGTGTCTCTAAAAAAAATAAGGACAAAATAAAACAAATTAATGAAAAAAAGGTGTATTTTGTTATAACGATGTGTATATCCAATAGATTTATCTCCAGTAAGACTGGCCTGCGTTTGCTGATACATAGGCATATGAACAAGAAGTGACTGTGTCATTTTACCAAATAGGACCCAAAACCAAAGATTTATTAGCTTCCCTGTCCTCCACAAGAGCAACTTTCCTATGTATCGTTAGTCACTTTATCATGAGTAGCATGTTGGGTCGTCTCGGCGCTTATTAATCACCCTTCCCTTCCAGCGAACTGTGAGAATAATTAGATGAAGCTGGTGGCTCGCTGCCGCCTCCACATTCATCTTCTTAAGCTGGTGTCAGTGAAACATTCCATCATGAACATCCGCCCCGAGAGTGCTCTGCAGCCTGCGTTTCTGGAGTTAGAGGGTTGTATCAGTATTAGGAAAGCACACAGCTTGTCTTGTTTCAAAGAGAGACAGGGACTGTATAGCATAACCTGTATGGAGTCTAGCAGCTCACTGCAGTGGGAATGGACTGGTTGTTCAGGGAAATTTCCAGGGGCCTGTGTGCTGCCCTTGGGTGTCCTGTCATCTTGGGAAGTGGTGTCTCCGTCCAGGTGGTCCTGGTCTTGCTACCCGTATTTCTTCTCTGATCCCAAGCTCTTGGAGGTCACAGGCAAAGGGAAGGGAAGTCTGATGGCCTCTCACTAGCCCTTAAAGCTTTTGTTCAACTGTGGCTTATTGGCCATGGCCAATGTCACTGTCTTGTCTAGTTATGAGCAGTCAGGGAAACACCAGCCTGCTGTATCCCTGGAAGAGAGGCATGGGAAGTTTGTGTGGGCTCATAGTGACTCAGAGATAACTAGAGGCTGAACTTTGAGAGAGGCCATTAAATTTAAAGTCCAGTATTGCAGACAAAGCTTTGGTGAGTATGATCAACCAGAGAGCAGATGGTGTAGAAGGACAATGTAAATAGGGTTCAGGGAAGATTCCAGAAGGTTTAAGAGAATGCTATGTATGACTTGATTGCAATATGTTTGTTAACTTGGTTATTTTAGGCAGTTTTCTAGGAAAATGCAAATTGCCAACATCGGCAGAGACCACAGGCCTTGGGGCCTCCTGAGATTTGGGGATAAGGGCCCAACTTCAGGACCTGCTTCATGATAGTGCTGACAGGATCCTTTAGCCTAGTACAGAGAATGAAAGGAGGAAACATCTGACTTAATGATAATGTAGTTGTCTTTGTGCATGATTTATAATGGGAATTATGGTCTGTTGCAGGAGCATCAGGAGAGCATTCTGGGTAACACCATGCAAAGTGTGATTGCACTACTGAACAATCTGGTTGCCTGCAAAGATTCAAACATGAAACTGCTGTATGAGCAAGGTGAGCACCTCTCGGGAGGAGACTCTGATTCTGTGAGTTTTGCCCATCTGTGCACATCCTGTTTCCTCGCACAGGAAGTTTTACACAAAGCTAACACATTAAAATATGTGAGGATCCATACGGGATGACTTGACCAGCAGAGATAAAAAGGATGGTTTCTCTGAAGTCATTAATTTTTCCTGGATTGCGCACTCAGTGTGCACCATTTTGTTTTTATTTGCAAGACCCCATCTTAGGTATCCCAGGTTGACCTTGAACTTACTGTGTAACTGAGGATAACTTTGACCTGATAGTTCTGCCTCCACATTTCATATGCTGAGATCATAGTCCTATGTCACCATATGTGACTATTTGATTGGAGCATTTTTGCTGCTGTTGTTTTGTTTAACTTCAGGCGGGGCCATTTTGTGTAGCCGAGGTTGGCCTTACACATGTGCTTCTCCTGCCTCAGCTTCTGGAGTACTCAGGTTGCAGGTGTGCTCCATCACATCCAGCTACTCTAGGCTGTACTTAAAGACAAATCAAGAAATAGAAGTAAGCCTAGTATACAGGCTCACTGCTGCCAGTTGAAATAAAAATATGCAACTAGAGAAATGGCTCAGTGGTTAAGAGCACTGGCTCCTCCTACAGAGGACCCAGGTTTGGTTCCTAACATCCACATGCAGTTTACAAGCATCTATAACTCCAGTTCTAGGGGATACTATGCCCTCTTTTGGCCTCCACACGCACTGTACACACATGCAGTGCACATATATACATACATACAAAACATTCATACACATAAAATGATGTGGTCAAATACATGACAGAAAATAGGGCTGGTTGGGTTGGGAGTGACTTTATATCTTACCTGTTTGTTGCAGTTTCTAAAGTCTGCTTTTGTATTAATAAAGGGTTTTTTATTAGACTTGTTCACAAAAGTAAATCTTAGATCAAAATCTGTCACTGAATGAAATTATCAAGTAGTCGTTCTGATGTTCCCTCCCTTTTTCTATGTGGGTATCATACTAAAGGGTTGCTAATATTTGTTCCAATCTTAAGAAAAATATCCACCGACTTCTAATAAGAAATACCAGAAGGAGATGGAGAGAGGGCTCAGTGATTAAGAGCATTCACTGCCTTTGCAGAAGACCCGGTTCAATTCCTAGCACCCACATGGTGGCTAACAGCTGCCTGTAACTCCAGCTCCAGGGGAATCAGGTGCCCTCTTCTAACCTCCATAGGCACTGCATGATATAGGTGCACTAACATACATGCAGGCAATACACCCATACACATAAAATAAAAATAATAAATGAAATCTTTTATTTTTTGCTTTTTAAATTGTGTGTGTGTGTGTGTATGCGTGTGTGTGTATGTGTGTGTGTGTGTTACGTCTTCTGCAAGAGCAGCCCCTGGTCTTAACCACTGAGCCTTCTCTCCAGCCCCATAAATGAAATATTCAAAGGAGGGAAGGAGGAAAGGAGGGAGGGAGAGAGGGAGGGAGGGAGGGCGGGCCAAGGCTGTGGGCGTGGGTCCATACCTCTTAATTTTTTGTGAGCACGGCTTTATTTGTTTAGTACTCTCCACTGGGTGTGGGCTATCCTCAGTCTCTTGCTATTGCAGACATTTCTGCAGTGGATAGCCTTATCCCCTCATCCTTTTACAGAAGAGCAGGGTGATCTGCAAATCCTGAGATCAAAGAATGTGCGTAAGTTTACAGACCCTGGCAAAGCATTCTGCGTGGACTGCACGTGAGATTGCTTGTCCTGGGAGAGCCGCACACATGCCGCATTCCCCATTTATGGAGATGTTTTGTCTTCTGCACTGTTTTGTAGTTTTCATTATTTAGGCCTTATGTGTTTCTTACTATTTATCTGTTCCTAGGTATTTTATCATTTCTTCTTATTATTAAAAATGAGGAATTGTCTGCTGCCTTCCAGTGTGAAAAATGTCAGAAGCTCCATTTCTACATATTGAATTTTGTACCTACTTTAAAATATTGATTTAGTCATAAATGTTTTCCAGTTGTTTTTCCAGGTTTCTAGCTGTATGTTCATAGCAATCGTAAGCAGTGTCTGTTTTCTTTTTCATCCCAAAATTAACTAAGACTCTAACTCCTCTCATATAGTTGCAAGACCTTAGAACAGAGGACTGTGTGTGTTTTCTTCAGAATCTTTTTTTCTGGCTTGAGAAGGCGCATCTATTTTACATCTATTTTACCTTCTTTAATTGGGAATAAATAATGACTTATGTCAAGTGTTCTTTGGACTTCTTTGGAAATGATCAAATGACGTTTTCCTTAATCTGGTCACATAATGAATCATATTTAACAGATTATCTGACACTGAATGCATCTCCGTATTCAAGTTGTTCCAACAGTTAGCTGTCATCATGTATTCTTTATCTGCGGTACTTCAGTACTTTACACATACTAAGTATTCCCCACTGTGTTCATAAATGTCCTTGTTTTGTAGCTTTATTTATCCCTTTATCTAATCTATCTATTTTATTTGTATGAGTATTTTGTCTGCATGTATGTAAGTGCACCATGTGTGTGCAATGCCCACAGAAGAGGGCATCAGATTCCCTGGAACTGAAGTTATAGATGGCTTGTTAGGCACCATGAGGGTGCTGGTAACCGAACCTGGGTCCTCTGCAAGAGCAACAGTGCTCTTAACTGCTGAGCCATCTCTCTGTCCCTGTAGCTTTATTTCTGATGGAGAGAATATATTCTTTTCCAGATTTAGTCATAATGATGTGTGGCTTTATTTTTTACAACACAAGGTTGATCCTTGTCCTTTTATACTTCTCGTTCTAGTATTAGAGGTGCTTTTCTCTGTGTTTATAATTGCAATCTGAGGATGTGAAGGGGCAACAGCTTGTGTTCTTAGCTCAGGTCTTCAAGAGTGAATGGAGCTGCACCTGAGAAAGTGCACATGGGGAGCTAATGGTAATTAAGGATTAGATGGCAAGAGCCTTTCCAGAGCCCCGAACCAATCCTGAGTAAGATGAAGTTTCCAAGGACCAGGACAATGTGACGATACCCTTCATATGTGAAAATGGACTTCAAGACACAGTGGGGTGCCTGTTTTTGGATTATGTCCCGGGGTTGTTTCCTGGCAGTGAGCCATGCTTGAATTCACGCTTATATTCCTACCCTTTGTAGATCATTTTTAATGATCTTCAAATCACTAAGAAATGTCTTTGTTATAGGTCTGTTAGTGTTTTCTATTTCTCCTTGACTCAGCCTTAGTACTTCATCTTTCTAGAAATTTCATCTGTGTTAACTAATTTTTTGGCGTTTAGAGGTTCATGTGCCCTTTAATCTTTTTTACTTTGTAAGGTCGGAGATGATGGCCTGTCTGCAGCTGACAGCATGCTATGCACCCATTGGCTGCTTCCCCCGCTCTGTTACCCTGCCATTCAACGTTAGAATTTCCATTTCATTCTCTGTAGCTTCTCCTTTTTAGTATTCTCTGGCTGGTGACACACTGTGTCCAGAGACATGGTCCCCTGTAGTCCTGTATAGAAAGCTGACTTAAAGTCTTAGTTAAATCCAACACTGGTCCTTGGAAATAATTTCTGCTGCCTATCTTTTCCCTGTGTGTGGACTGTTTTCTTGGGTGTTATATGAGGTGCTTTGTGATTTTTTTTTTTTAATTGTTTTTTTTTTTTTTTTTTTTTGAGACAGGGTCTCCGTTTAGCACCAGCTGCCTGGGAACTGGCTACCCTGCTGCTTTGTGAGCTGTTGTTGTCAGAAAGTAGACATTTTAGATGAATCCATATGTCAGCTCAGAATGTTGATTCTCTATCAATTCTGTGCTCCATTATGGTGTCTGAATGTAGGAGTTTCTGTTTCTGTGGCTCACTGGCCAGCTAGTGGCTGCACAGAGTTCCTTAAGTCAATGTCTTCCACCCTTTGCTAACAGGTGAGGCATTTCAACATTCTGGAAGTTTTCATCTCTGAGTAGAGGTTTAACATCTACTAGAGGAGAGAGTCTGAGCCTTTTAGGTCTTTGCTGGTTGAGTACACAGCCCTATGCATGGTGTCGTGGTTTGAATGTGCCATGTTCCCATAGGCTCATGTGTTTGAACACTTGATCACTGGCTGGTGGTGCTGTTGGGGAAGGTTATGGAATCTTTAGGAAATAAACATGTGTTGGAGGAAGTGGGTCATGGTGGCAAACCTTGAATTCATATAGCCAGCCCCACTTCCAGTCTTCTCTGTCTGTCTTGTTCTTCTAAGATGTGAAGAGGTGGACTGTCCTGCCTTTACAGTCCTGCTACCATGGAACCTCTTTCAACTTTGTTTTGCCCACCACGGTGGACTGTGTCCCTTCAAACTGTGAGCCAAGATAAGCCATTGCTCCCTTAACTTGCTTCTTATCAAGTACTTGATCATAGCAATGAGAAAAATAACTGATTCATGTGGACTTCTGATGCCCCAAGAACACACCCAGGTGTCTTACAGCCTCCTTGACTTCCAGGCCCTGCAGCTTCCTTTTCTGCTTCCTTTCTTTTTGCCCTGACTGGTTTCTCAGCTCCTGACTCCTGTAGCTGAGATGTGAAGAAATTGCCAGTGATTGCTTATTATAGGTGCTGTGGGCATGGGCCTTTTCCTCTCAGATGAGCTATAAGTCACTTCAAATAATGTAACAGTATCATATGAAGGAAGGTTTCCAAGATGAGTCAAAGTCCAGGAATGGGAGTTCTGGAGAAGCTCCAAATGTCTTTTCAGGCCATGCTGGTGACAGTATAATTCTATTAAAACCTTGTGATTCCTCCATCCCATAAATCACAATGCTCATGTCAGTAAACAAAACCCATCCATGCATCTCTTCAGAATATTCTTCTCCCTGGTTTGAGCAGAGAATCGGGTTACTGTGGGTTTGTGCTCTGGAGATTCCTTATACCCTACCTAGCTGGCTAGCTGAGAGAATGGGACTGCCGTGGTTTGCTGTGGTTTGCCTGTGAGAGTGAGGGACCATGGGACAGAGGTAGGATGGAGGTCGAGAATCTTAAAGAAAGGGCAGTTGGGGAATGGAGAGGTGAGGCACGTCAGAGCCACCCATAGGTTGATCTAAGTGGCTACTGAAGTTTGTGTGCTGTGGAATGTGTGTGAGTCAGACCAGCAGAGGGAACACAGCGGGGATCCCTGAGCTTGAGCGGTCCCTTGCTGGCATGGGGTCACGCAGCCATCTTGTTTTCTCCTAGTCCAGAGCTTTTAAAACTTCTTCCATTCACAACAAAGAAATTTTTTGAAGCCCTGAATATATAGGTATATACAGTAGTTTTACAAATAAACTATTTACTGAAAATAAATCAGAAAGAACAATGTATGTACACGTGCATGTGTTCGGGTGTGCCTGTGTGTGTGGAGGCCAGAGGTTGATGTCAGCGTCTTGTTAGTCACTCTCCACCTCATTTGCCAGTGAACCTGGAACTCAGTGTTTGGGCTCTGATGATTGGCTAGTGAGACCCCCAGGATGCACCTGTCTCTCCTCCCCTCCTCGGTACTGGAGTTAGAAATGCACTCCACCACACTTGGTTTTTTACGCCGATTCTAAGCATCCAAACTCAGGTCCCTGTCCCATCCTTGAACAGCACTTGAAACACTGAGCCATCCCTCAACCCTAACAATTTTTTTCTGAAACCCCTTCTTTAGTACATATATAATTTTAGTATTTACTAAAGATGAAAACAAGTTTGTATAATAATGAGTTGGATATATCTAATACTATACAACCCCTAAATACATGAATTTGATTCTTAACATGCTGAAGAATGGCAGAAAAGCATCTCATATGATTGCTTTGTCTAATTAAAGCACCGTGTTTCTGTGAGAGCAGGAAGAGTGTGAGCAGCAGAGGTTCTGCTCTGCAGTTCATACTGGAGCCCAGGTGTTGCACACATCACACAGAGTTAATGAGTGCTGTGTAGAGCCGAGTGTGCAAATGTGACTGTCATGTGTTCAGAAGGAAGGCTGATGTGAAGTCCCATGATACAGCACAGGGAAGGGCTGCCAGAAATCCTGGATTCACTAGATGTTTGTTTTGAGTTCAGTTTGGGCCCTTGAATATTCAGAAGTCTTTCCTTTGACAAATTTTTCTTGACTCACCCCCCCCACTGCAATTATGTGACCCCCATATCATGAGTGACTCACAGTTGAAGAAGTTTGTTCTCATTCCTTCCCACCCCTTAACTCTGTCTGTGAAGTTCTCTCAGAACCCAGAAAGTGAAGTGGAAATCAGACATGCAGTTACTTTAATAGGAGTGTTAGAGAGAGCTCTGTGAGCGCCAGAGTGTGAGGCAGGCTGTGGGGGAAGCGGAGGCAGCTGGTGTGGATTGATATTCTGAAGTAAACTACTTATCGCATGGCCTTTCATGAAAGTTTCCCACCCCTGGTCCTATAGCTGCAATGTGGACCAAGCAGCACCTGGAACGCTGGGTGGGGAATGCAGTGGGCAAGAGGCTGCAGAAAGTCCAGGCCTGGAGCAAGGCAGCATCAGATAAGGGAGGCAGGTGAAGGAACCTACGGAGAAGAGCAGCGCCATGAGCTCCAAAAGCCCTGGGGCGGGGGTGGGGTGGGAGGGTTGCCTCTAGTTTTTGTTGTTTTAGGGGATTTGCTTGGTTGGTTGGTTGGTTTTGGTTTTTTGAGACCAGATCTCCCTGAAGCCCTAACTGGTCTGGAACTTGCTATATAGAGATCATTCCAGGCTGGCCTAGATCTCACAGTGATCCTTCTGCCTCTGCATCTTCAGTGCTGAGATTTAAGGCTTGAGCCACCACACCATCTAAAAGAGACGTGTGAAAATCTTGCTGTCTAGATTGCAGATGATAAAGGGAGATCAGACCCCAAGCTTCCTGCTTTAGTAGAAGTAGAGATAAAGGGCATGCGACATTCAGAGGCCCTGCAGGTGAGGAAGGTGGTCAAGCAACGAGTGTTATGGGGCAAGAATGGAGCTTTGGTGCCACAAAGAGGCCAGGAACTCCATGTAATCTCTTTCCAGAGATGGGTGTCTTGCAGGCTGCCTAGAACCCCCAGGAAACCCAGTGAGCAGAGACACCATGCACCACTGTGGCGGAGGATGTCCTTGTATAACTCAGTGGTCTTTTTCGCTAAACGTTTTTATTTTTAAATGAAACATTTAGGGAGGAATTATAAAGCAAAATAGGACTGTTTGCTTATATTGAAAAATATCAGCGTTGTTAACATTTTGGAGCAGGCCGTTGGCTCATCCCTGTGTGACCTTTCCATAATGGACATGAATTCCCGCTCTGGCTTACCAGCAGACCTGTCAGGATAATGGGTTTACATGACAGAATGCAGCATTGATGAAACTGAGCACCTCCGAAGAAGCATTTAAAGAAATTATGTTGTCTTCAGTGTCAGAAATCAAAATACTCATTTTCCCCCAAGTTTCTTATTAATCTGTCTAAATCAGTGTTTACCCAAGAGACCAGAAAATCACTGTGAGCATTGTTTGAGCAGTAAGAATAAAGAAACCACACTTGATAGCGCTCTTAGATCCTTTCACTTTTAAGAATAACATTCAAAGCTTGATGACTGTCGCCTGTAATCCCATCATGTGGAAAGTGAAGGCAGGAGAATCAGGAGTTCAAGGCCAGCTGGAGCTACATGAGACCCTGTCTCAGAAGACAAAAACAAAAATCCACCAAACATTTTAGCAGACATGTTTGTTCCCAAGATTTGTTGTAAGTAACACAGGGAAGCAAAGACAGCTTTGCTGCGTGGCCCTGGCCGGCGTCCAGCCTGCAGCTTTGCTGCGTGGCTCTGGCTGGCGTCCAGCCTGCAGCAGTCCTGCTTCACCCTCTTGAGGCCTAGAATTGCAGATGTAGCTGCTACACCTGACTTGGTCACATTTCTACAGGGAAAAATTGCCATATACATGTTTAACGTGACAATGACACTGGAGGAGACAGTTGTGAACATCTCCTGGCTGGTGTTCAGGGCCAGATTTTGTCTTCCTTTCTTTAGCGAAATATTTAAAAAGCTAGTTGGTTTTATAAAGTATGTTTTCTGAAAGCTATTAGGGGAAAAAAAAGATGAGCACTGGCTGCTCTTGCAGATTTGGGTTTGATTCCCAGCACCCACATGGCAGCTAACAGCCATTTGTAACTCTAGTTCCAGGGGAATCCAGTGCCCTTTTCTGACCTCTGTGGGCACAGGTGTGCTTACACACTTGCAGGCAATACACTCATACACATAAAATGAAAATAATAAAATATTTTTTAAAGAGAAATGTTTAATCATCCAGACTAGAGGAATAAGACAAATCCTCAGTTAAGAAATTTATCAGTGTAAATATTTCCTGAGATGCAAGCATCATTTGGAGGGTGTAGTGAAACTGTGTCTGAGAAGATGCTCTTAAGTCTCCACAGTTGTGTGCATAAACATGGATATGAAGCTGCCCCTGCTGCCTGGTTTTATCTTCAGAGGATTGGATGAGCCGCAAGGGTCTGGAATAAACACTGGTCGAGTTCAGCTGCCTCACACCTCTTGTATAACTGAAATGTCCACTTGGCGCCTCTTCCTGCATTTCCTCCCATCTGTAACCAGGCTGATAACATTACACCCCACCACCTATCCTGGTTAGAGTTCCGCTGGTTGCTGTGAGTTATTGAAACAGTGCCTGGCACATGGTAAGTCAAACAGAAGTTGTAATTACTACGCCTTTAACTCCTGTCCGATCCCCAGAGAGAGTTTCCAGTCTCCTGCTTCTCCCTTGTCACCTCACACCTAGGGAACCCAATGTACTTTGATTCCTGAACTTGAAGTTTCTCATATTCTTTTGGCATGGGAATGGGATAGAGACCTGTGGAGCGTGTGCCAGACACTGCATGCAAGGCCGTGCACACGTGGCAGGGTTTAAGAGAATACTGCATAGGAAGCCCTTAACAAATATCAGACTCTGCAAATAGCAGCTCCCACAGCTGCTGTTCCCAAACCTCCAGGCCAGCCTCCTGCCCCCAGTCATCTCAGGTCTCACTGCTCTCCTAGGCTGGCTGGGAGTCTTTGTTCGGTCTTAAGCCGTTCATTCTTTATCCATCTCTGGTGTATTCTCCTTTCAGACTGAAGGACTTTGCACTTTGTTCTCTGTGCAGCCATGAGCCTGAGTACTCGGCAGTTGGGGGGAGACTGGATGCTGTGAGGGCCTGTCTCGGGGATGGCAGCACTCACTGTTTGCCTTGTCCTTTCCTCTGGGTTTCTCTTTAGCCATCATCTTGTTTCCAGCGTCTGTCCCAGGCATCTCTGGGAAAGTCCATTCAGCGGAATGGGAGTTGGAAGAAGGAGAGCAGGTGTATTGTCTATGGCTACCCCTTTGCCACCTCTCAGTCAGCCAAAACTCCCCTGTAGACCTGGCAAGCAGGCACGAAATCCCGGCCCAACCACAGGAACTTTTGGCAATTGGTGGTGGTTGGGAGGGGGAGCAACAGTGTGTCTCACAGGGGTGGATGCAGTGGATGTGCGCTATGGGCTGTATAGACATGTGAGGCGAGGGGCGGGGGGGGGCTCAGAGGGGATTGAATGCCATTAAAATATATTGTATGAAAATCGCAAAAATTTGAAAAAAAAAGAGTGGCCAGGAGCAGCTGTGGCTGGTTCAGCTTTGCTGACCCTTTGCCTCCATTTCACCCCAGACTTCATGTCCAGACCCCCGAATATGGGCCCGTCGTGGTCTCCTGAGCCCATTATCTTTTCCTCTTCCCAATGCAGCCACAAGGAATAAATCTTTCTCTGCATTTGAAAAAACAAATAAGATGGTTTTAGGGAGGTGTAGTCATCCTCTACGCAGCTCACCCGTTCAAAGCGCCTAGTCAGTGTGCGGTGTGCTGTGTCTGACCTGGAGCTTCGTTGGAACGAAGCCCTCAGAACTTAGTTTCTTCTGGATGCACTCATGAGAGTCTGTCATGCGTCAGACATCATACAGTGCACTGTTTTTAGACACAAAAATGTATAAAGTTTGATGCATTGGTTTCTTTGACCAGTTCTCACCCAGTATTTCAGTGTTACGTGCACAATCTTGGGACCCAGCTGGGGTTGAATTTCACACACCCACGTTTCACACAATGGCTTCATCTCTCTGTCTGTGTGTCTGTTATTTATCTTGAAGCATAGACAGCGGTTTGTTGAATCTGTGGGTTCTCTGCATTTCTTCCTTTACCATCTCATTTTCTAGCATGGGCTGCGAGTCAGAACTCCACTTCCCAGCAGCGTCCTCCCTCGTCTTCAGTCAGGATCCTTGGTGACTCAGATCCTCTATAACAGCAAAGCCATTTCACTAGGTATCAGAACGTTTTCTGCAATACAAAAGACATTGAACAGGCTCCTTTTTTTTCTGGATCGAATTTTGAAATGTGTCAAATAAGTAAGAACATGTAACAGGAAGTGAGCCTGAGAAGCTGAGGATCTCACACTTGGCTGCACCTTATGTGGGCAGCACAGGGAGTTACTGAAAGACCTTTAATGTTCTTAAGCTTTCTTCTCCCCAGAGTGCCCATGAGTTCAGGACGAACTTGAGATGCTCAGAAGTGATCGAATGGAGGTAACAAGGTCTGGAGGCTGAATTACTTAGGTTTGAATCTGGAGACTGCCGACTCAGTGAGATAGTCTAGGTCTTCATCTCTCTAGAGATAGTGGTGCCACTTGCAAATGTTTGTTTTGCAAGTCAAATGATAATATATGTAAATGTTCCATGTATAATTACAGAAATTACCATAAATATTTAAAGATAAGAAGTAAAAGTAGCTGGGAATTCTGGCCTCACATCTCACGCAGTAAACAAGGCCCAAGAAGGAGGGAGGGGCAGTGCAAGCAAACTGAGCCTCTGAGATGCCGTTGCCTCTCAGTGAGTTAACCTTTACCAACCCAAATAGCTTCCCAAATAGCTTCCGTTGGAGGGTGCAGAGAGTCTGTAGAGAATTGTTATTAAGGTAGAAAATACCTTATTTCAAAAAAGAGTAATGGAAACATTCAGAATTATGGGCGGTTCTGTTAATTGGTGATAATGAAAAGAAGTAGGCACAATCGGGGAGGGTATGGGGCCATATGTTGGCAACACTAACAGAGGTCTGGTCAAGAGGCAGAAATCATAGACTCCTTGCTCACAACCTGAAAGACTGAACATCTGCACAGGTGTTCTATTTGCTAACCACAACATGTGGAGAAAACGACCAAAATTTCAGTGGATTAGTGCAACAGAAATTGTTTTAACATTCATTTAAGGAAGGATGCATACTGCTCCTGATGATGTCTGGTGCCTTCGCCATGGCCCTGTCAACCTCCAGGGTCTTGGAATCCTTTACACTTGTCAGTTGGAAGAGTAAATTAGTGGGGAAGGCATCCTGCTTCCTAATTATCTTAGCTCGAGGAGGAAATGTTTTTGAATCAGGTATCTGAAGAGAAACTAGTATCTGCAATATGTAAAGAGTTTTTACAACTAAATAACAGGAAAACAACCTGTAATGGGTTGAGATAAAAAGCCAACCCCATGTGGATGGAATAGCAATGTATTTTATTTCTGACTAGCTAGGTCTCTGCATTTCTTCCTTTACCATCTCATTTTCTAGCATGGGCTGCGAGTCAGAACTCCACTTCCCAGCAGCGTCCTCCCTCGTCTTCAGTCAGGATCCTTGGTGACTCAGATCCTCTGTAACAGCAAAGCCATTTCACTAGGTATCAGAACGTTTTCTGCAATACAAAAGACATTGAACAGGCTCCTTTTTTTCCTGGATCGTATATTAGTGAACCGTATTATACTTAGAAGCTTCTATAGGACTCGACAGCAGGGGGCTGGTTACAGTTTGCAACATCCAATTAAGAATTAAACATTTCACAGTTTCCCATGTGCACATTCCTAACAATAACAGACCAAGGGTTTAGTTATTTGCACATCCCTCTTCCAGATAGAACATCATGTGGGGTGTGGTTGGGCCAGTTTTTGGGACTGGCAGGGTCACTCCTTTCTGGATGTGCTGCTGGGGGAAGAAGGGGGGTTGGGCAAAGGTCAAACACCAGCAGACTTTAAGTCTGAATAAACTGCAAAATGAAAGTCTTTACCCATTTTCCTAGGCCATTGCACAACCCAGTTCAGAAATGACTTAAAGCCTTGAACAGATATATCTCCAAAGAAGATGCACAGTGAGCCTGAGAAGCTCAGCTTTCCTTGTCACTAGAGAAATATAGATTAAGCCACAGCCATCCGATCCCCAGGAAAATAACAGCCACAACCATTCAGCCCCTAGGTCAAATACAAAAACAACCCCTGCTCAAAACCATAATGAAATATTGTGTGCTCCTCAAAAAACCCAGGGCTGGGCAGCTCACTGATAGTGCGTGCACAAGAACCTGGTTCCACTCCCAGTGCTGGAGGGAGAGGGGAGTTGAGGACAACGCCTCAAACACATATGTTAATAATGTTGGTTGCTGCAGTGTTATTCACAATGACCAGAAGCAACTCCTGTCTTCAGAAGAAAAGAAACAAAATAAGCTATCTGTATACGCAAACATAAGAAAGAATACAATTCTGAGGTGTGTCATGGCATGGCTGAACCTTCAAAACATTAAGTGCTCAGTGTGATACACACAGTTTGGATGCTGAAGCAGGAGTGTTATGAGTCATAATATAGCCAAGACTACATAGCAAAACTTCTCTTAAAACAGATGAAAAAGCATTATGTTAAATGAAAGAAGCCAAACACAAAAGACTAATGTTGACTCCTGTTGTACCATGTGCCAGGCAACAGTGAATTCACAGAAACCAAGTAGAATGGGTCTTAACAGAGGCTGGAGGGAAAATATGACTGTTAGAGGGTAGGCTGAGTTCTGAAGCAGATGTGGTTGTCAGCGCAGCTCTGCAACTTAACGTGAGTTTACACTTGATTAAACTGCTCAGATTTTCTGTGATTTATGTTTTACCACAATTGGGAAAGAGATGCCAGCCAGAAATGCCACACGTGTCTCTTCGCGTTCTTTTGGTGAGGCCCAGGCACTGTGCAGGAAGAGGTGGAGAGTTTGGTCAGTTCTGGGCCTGGCAGAGCAACACTTAACACAGTTTGGAAGGAAAATCAAGAGTGTTTCATGAATAGTCCATCATTGGGGCTCTGAAGACCACGTTTAAAGGTTGTCTTCATCTGTGGTACTTGTATGGCAGCATGTCTATTTTAGAGCAGGGTCTGAAGAACCTACAGTTTATCAGACTGAAGTCAGGAAAAGGAAATATTAATGTTCCTTTTTAGTAACTTAATAAGATGATTAAATGAATACAATGTTTATAAATATCATTTTTCTAATTTTTTTAGTGTATGGAATAACAGATTTCATTATAGTTTGTCTTTTTACATTTATTTATACATTTTTGTGTTCACATATATGCATATGTGTGGGGCATGTGTGGGGATCAGGGGACAACCTGTGGGACTCGATCGGGTTCTTTTCTTCCACTTTGTAGGTCCTGGCAGTAGAACCAGCTTGGCGGCAAGCACATTCTCCTGCTGAGCCATCCCATCATTAAAGTTTAGTATGATATTTTTGCTCATGAATATCACTGTACGTTGTTCAAAAGACTTGTTTCATCAGTGTGTGTGTCTTCTGGGGACATTTATTGACTCCATCCTATTCACTCTACATTCTCCTCGGGACTCCACACTCAAATCCTCTCAAGGGGAAACTGCCTCGTGTCCCAACTGTGGGGTGTCAGTTGGTTCCATTAGAAGGAGAATGTGGAGCTTAATTATGGGTGAAACATTTTGGGAGAAACATTGCTGGGGACACTAGCTGTTGCTCATCACCCAGTTTTCATGCTGGGGTGGTTCCTGAGGCGGGCAGTGGGCAGTGCTGAGATTTGTGGGACAGGGAATGTGGTCAGATCTGAGTAGCTCCAGGAGACCGGGCTCCAGTGCACTGTTAGGGTTTGACTTCTGTTTGTGTTCTTTGTCTTGACTTCATTCCTTGGTATCTGCAGGGCATGAATGGGCTCCAGGCCCCCTTGTGAGTATGCAAACCCACAGATGCTCACTTGGTCCCTTAGATAAAGTGGAGCTATCTGCATGTAACTTACATTCTCCTGGAGATTTTCATCCCTCTGTAGACTCCCTTTACACAAAGGAATAGCATAGGATGTGGTTGTAAGACCTTGAATTCTACTGGAAGCCCCAGGACAGCCACTTCCTGCTCAACAGGGGGACATCCAGAAAAGCTCTGTACCTAGGGATGCACTGCACTGGGACACCACACTAGTCAGAAAGGGAAGTGGTACCTGGAGAGATCACAGTAAGGGTGAAAGGTTGGTCATTGGCCTCCAGAGCCCCAGAGCTGGGAGATTCTGATTCCTTTTTGTTATTGAACATCCCTGCAGTCTTGGAGATGAAACCGTGAGGAGAAGTTAATGTAACACAAGTGAGCTGTTAAGATGCAGATTGTTTTCTGCATAAGTGATTTCCCTGTGTGCTGAAGCACATATTCACTTTTATTCCCTTCTGTCAGGCTGCTGACTCTCGGGAACTAAAGACAGAAATGAGGAAGCAAGCAGGTTAGACCCCTGCAAAGAAGGCAGCTAGCATCTGGCTCTCCCCTCTTTCCTCTGATGGAATTGGCACTAGAGTGTCTCTGGTGCCTTCTCTTTTCTATCTTTAGAGTTAGAGGGGAGAAGAAAAAACTCACACAGGCGGCAGTTCCCGCAGCTCATTGCTGTGGTATTCAGCAAGCAGCAGGGCATTAAAGCGAGGACAGATATTAATGGGATTAAAACAGTAATAAAACTTTATAGTAGAGTTTAATAACTCCTTTACAGATCGTGGAACAAAGCTAATCGTCACCCTTCACGGGTGAAGTGTGCTATTTATCTTGGGGTCCACTGCTCTGACTTTTAGTCAAATGTCAAGAGATCACTTAGACCTCAGATTTCTTCATGTGTGCTTTATTGTTAAAGCTTGTGGAATCCCAAACACTTACAAGGTGAGTCCCCAAAGAGCAATGGTCTGGATGAACATTTTTAATAAAGACTAAGACACGGGCTCTTTCCACCTGCAGGTTTATAAACTAGTGGTTGTCAAATGATGAGTTACTGTCTGCCCACGCACCAGACTTTGAATTGACTCCAGTTTCCTTCCCTAGGTATATCTCAGTTACTACCCAGAAGTAGCTGAATAAATCATAGGCTGTTTACTTCCCATCCCATGAATAGTTTCTACCATAACTGAGTATATCTGGATATTATGGTGTATCTCTCCCTTCCTCCCAATAGCCCCTTTTCTTTCTTTGTATCATTCCTCAAAGACTCTTTTTTTATTTTTATTGTTTAAAAGTAAAATTTAAATTTATTACATACACATTAATAATCGTCATTATTAATATGTATGTAAGTTCACCATGTGCATGCAGCACCCACAGAAGCCAGAAGAGGGCATCAGATCCTGGAACTGAAGTTACAGATGGTTGTCAGCCACTATGTGGGTTCTGGGAACTGAACCTGGGTTCCTTGCAAGAGCAGCCAGCACTCATAACCACTGAGCCATCTCTCCAGCCCTCGTCTCTTTAAAGATTTATTTTATTTTTGGTTATGTGTATTTGTGTGTTTCTGTGTACGTAATGAGTGAAGGTGCTCGTGGAGGCCAGAAGAGTGTTTTGGATTCCCTGGAGCCTAAGTTACATGTGGCTGTAAGCTGCCTGACTTGTTTGCTGGGAATTGAACTCAGGTCTCTGCATTAGCAGTATATGCTCTTAATTACTTATCTGTTCATCTTTCCAGCCTCAAGATTCTCTTTCTTATTTATTTATTTAGTGTGTACAGGTATTTTGCCTGCATGCGAGCGAGTGCACCCATGTCATGCAATAAATGCCCAAGGAGGTCGGAGGAGATTGTCGGATCCCCTGGAACTGGAGTTTCATAGTTGTTAGCTGCCATGTGGGTGTTGGGATTCAAACCCAGCTCCTCTGAAAGAGCTCTTAACCTCTTAGCCATCTCTCCAGCTCCAGTATTCCCTTTCTTATTGCAAAGAGTTATTCTGACTTGGGTTTTGTTTCCTTTACTTGGTGAATGGCTTTATTGAACAAATAACTTTTTACAGTCTTTCTGTGTGATGTATATGTATGTGTGTATTACATGTGCGTTCATGTGTGTTTACATGTATAGAGGTTAGAGGACAAGCTTGGGCGTTGGTCCTTGTTTGAGTGAGTGTGTCTTTGCTGCTGGATGTGGCACCAGGCTAGCTGTTGCATGAACTTCTGGGGATTCTCCAGTTTCTGCCTCCTATCTCACTGAAAGATCTCTTGGAATACAGATGTACACTACTATGTCTAGCTTTTGTGTGGGTTCTGGGGACCCAAACTCAGGTCCTCACACTTGTGTTTCAAGCACTTTACCCACTGAGCTTTATCCCTAGGCCTGCATAAAGTGATTTTGAATCATAGAAAGTTTAGAGTCAGAATAGTCATATATATATACACATATATATTTGAGGGGGGACTGGAGAGATGGCTCAGTGGTTAAGAGCACTGGTTGTTTTTGCAGAAGACTCGGGTTTGAATTCCAGCACCCACATGGCAGCTAACAACTATCTGTAACTCCAGTCCCAAGGGATCCTACACCCACTTCTGACCTCTGCAGACACTGCACAACATGGATGCATTACACACATGCAGACATAACACCCATACACAGAAAATAAAATCAATCAATAAAAAATATTTTTAATCCTTCATTTTTCAGATGACTAAATGGAATAAGGAGGTGCAGATACTTGCTCAGGGCCCGTCTCCCAGTGGGAAAGAGACTGAGATGGCCGGAGATGCAGAGGGCCTGGCCCCCCGCCCCTCCTCCCTGTGCTCTCTCCAAGGGCTGCTTAGCTAAGGCACCAGTGGCCATTCTGTCTCAGTCTCATTTGGGTCCTGGACTTTTGCTTATTTTTTGTCATTTGTGAGTGGAGGGAGCACTGCCTTTTTAAGGCTGGCTGTAGCAGTGACTAGGGTCCTTCTTTCATAAACCCCACTTATCTTCTCTCTTGGAATGCTTGGAGATGAATGACATGCTCTTTTTTAAGGTACCTGGCCAGCTTCTAGAAGTCTTTTCTATCCAGAGAAGAAAGCCTTGCTAACCCGCTGGGAAGTGACGTTCCCTGAGAGACAGACACCAATGTTGAGGGTTCTGCACACTACGCAGCCAAGTAGGGCCTCATTGGTAGACAGGCAGATTTGTTGCAAACGAGTATGTTTTGGATGTGAACTGTCTCCCATAGGCTCGTGTGTTTGAACTCTTGATCCCCAAATGGTGGTGCTGTTTGGGAAGGTTGTGAAACCTTTAGGTGGTGGAGCCTTGCTAGAGGGAATACATCACTGGGGGTGGGCTTTGAAGTGATATAACCTGGCCTCACTTCCTGTTCTTGCTTTCTTCTTCCTCTTCGTGGATGAAATGTGATCCCTTTGCTTCCTGACTGACAAGTAGGCCTCAGGCTCCTGCCCTGATGAACTGTGTCCCCTTTGGAACCATAAGCCAAAGTAAGCTCTTTACTCCTTGAAGTTGCTTTTTGTGGCAGGGTGTTCTATCGCAGCAAATGGAAAGTAACTCATACACATCAAGAACCGAATTTGTCTCAACTTCCCTTTATTCCTTTAATAGGTAAATTAGTTACTTTTCTTCTTGAGACAAAATACCTGACGGCAGCAGCATAAAGAAAGGTTTATTTTAGTTCACAGACTGAGAGTGCAGTCCATTGGCAATAAAGCTTTGGTAGAATGTGAGGGTTTTCCCACGTATAGACTAAAACAGCTTCATGTTCCCCTTTTGTTTTCTTCTTGTAATGTCATAGTTTCAGTCTTATATTTAGGTCCTTGGTCCAGTTTGAACTGATTTTCTTTATACAGAGTGAGTGATATAGCTCGTCCAGTTTTGGTCTTCTGTTGACTGCTTGCTGGTTTTCCTAGCGCTAGCTGGTGAAGAAATCACGCGCCTGTTCCAGGAGGGAGTCGGCAGCAAGTATGGGGTGTGTTTCTGGGCTCTCTTGTCTGCTGTACTGCTGGCTGCGTCTGTTTGAGTACTGTCAACACTCGTCTTGTGTCAAAGGGCATCTCCACAGCATCGAGAGGAGGCAGTGTGTGTTTAACTGGGTCTGAGATAGTGTACAGACAGTCAGGTAGTCGTGAAAGGTGCAGTGTGATGAGTCCACTGTTGGTGAACTTCTGTCATAATGGAGGTGGAGCATGCTTGTCCTTCCTGTTTCCTTCTGTGGACTCTAGCTACAGGTATGCAGCATGTCAGAGGAGGGTGTGAATACTGGGCTGAGCTCGTGACGAGGCCAGGTAAATGCTGGCATGCTGCTCTAGGTCTCGTGGTGGTGGATAGCATGCCCTAGTGATGGTGATGGTGTCTGCCCTGTCCCTGGTGATGGTGATGGTGACTGCGTTGCTCCTGGTGCTGGTGATGGTGACTGCCCTGTCCCTGGTGCTGGTGATGGTGTCTGCCCTGTCCCTGGTGCTGGTGATGGTGTCTGCACTGCTCCTGGTGCTGGTGATGGTGACTGCCCTGTCCCTGGTGCTGGTGATGGTGACTGCACTGCTCCTGGTGATGGTGATGGTGACTGCGCTTCCCCGGGTGATGGTGATGGTGATGGTGATGGTGTCTGTGCTTTCCTTGTGACACATAGAGACTTGGGGGCAGAGTGAACCGCTGACGCAGGCAGGTGAGGCAGGTAGTGATACACATCAAAGCTGGAGTATCCAGGTTATTTCAGTGACCTGGGAGAATGACAGACGTGAGGCTGAGAGAGAAAAGATGCCACCAAGATTCAAGTTATGGCAATAGGAAGTCTCATCATCATCATGCCTCTGGCCTCCTCTTGAAGAAGTTCATTTTAGTCCTGATCTCTGAGTGAGGCTGATAGGTTGGGAAACAAAGTCATGTGTGGCAATTATCTTAATACATGCCAGTATTCCAGTGTTCCATGCTGTAGACTGTATGATGTTCAGAACCCAGTGAACAGACTTTGGTTAGCCCGGATTGATGGGAGGTAACATCTGAAGGATGGTTTCTCTTGAGTGGGTACTCTGGCTCTTCTAAGAGTTGGTACTCACCTCAGAACATAACAGCAGAGAAGATGCATTGCCTACGCAGGAAAGAGTGAAGTTGCTGATAGTGTTTGGGGAGAGAAAGTTAGGGAGAAAGCATGACTTTCTTTCCATCAGGGTCAGTAGGAAACAAGATGGTACCAGGAGTGCAATCACACTGCTCTGAGCTGCTGGCAGGACTTGGTTCTGTGATCGGAGGAGATCTGCTTAGTGACCATGAGGCACCAAGTGACCAAGCCAGCCATGTGTCAGGTCATACCCGGGGTCACCACTGTCCCCCTGGATGCCCCCCTTTACAGAAGTCCCCATCTCCACCCTTCTACTTCCAACCCAAGATGATTTTGCTAGGCAGCTAGTCATCACGAGAGAGCCCAGCAAGGCAGTGAGACATGAACTTGGGCGGAGAACAACCTCCTGTTGGAGGATTTGTTAGCAAAGACAGTTCAAACCATGAATTTAATAGTGTAAAATATCAGCTGTGTGTGTGTGTGTGTGTGTTAGGGGTCAAACCCCGAGCCTCATGCATGCTAGGTAGGTGCCCTACTACTGGGCACACTCCCAGTCCAGGATGGTGTTTTAAGGGAGCATGAAGGCATGCTAATGAGAGGAGAAAGGAGCTTACAGGACACTGAGCACCTTGTAGGAGAGGGTTTGTGGGAGGCAGAAGGAACGAGGTGGAGCCAAGCTGGGAGGAGAGGAATGGGGCCCCTCCTGCTCTGAGGCCTCCAGGAAGGCTGAGTGTCCTGTGCCAAGTGGTACCTGCATCCATCTTCCCGCTGTGCCCCATGCCTGCACTGGCTTGGCCACTGTGGTGTCCTGCAGGTAGCCAGACAGCTCTTGTCTTCACATCTGCCCTTCACCGTACAGATGTCTCCAGCTTTCTCCAGAGGAGAATAAGGCTCAGGAAAGTAGGGGACACACAGAGATCTCTCACCATGGGGACTCAAACTAGAGCCTTACAGTTAGCAAATCAAGTTTCTAGCCGTCATTAAAAATGCTTCAAGTTCTGGCATTCATTCCTTTTAAGTTTTTGAAAGATGTAGCGTATGTATCTTTTCTGATTGCAAAGCCATACATATTCATTGTAAAATTTAAGTAAGGCAGAGGTGTGTGAAGCTGAAAGGGAGCCTCACCCAGAGATGACCCGACCTATCCACACGTGGAGAGCTTTCCCGGCAGCAGTAAGGCATGGAGAAGATCCAGAACTGGACCAGCATGCCTGGGCTCGGGTCGTACTTTAGGCCTCTGGTTGGCTTTCTCAGCCAGGCAGGGATAACTGCGTGGCCAGGCAGAGTAAACCAAATCATGTGTGCTTGCTATTGTGGTAGCACTTAGTATAAAAGTTACCCTCTTGTGCCTAACATATATGCTAAAAAGTGAAGGGAGATGATGCGTTGTCGTCTGGATGGGTTTCATGCTCCTTGCTAGATGCACTTTTCAGTTAGTATAATTGGTTTTTCTTTATTTCTTAAGTGGTTTCCATTCTTCATTTGCTTCTCTTCCTCCTAGGTTTCTTTCATTGTTCTTTGAATACTTTTCATGTGATTATTATTAGTGTGTCTTTAGTAAACAGCTTCTGTCCATCATTGATAAGTAATAGGGCTGGTTGTAAGTCTTTAGCAGTTTGTAAGAGCTCTGTATTTTAGGGTTATTAACACACTTTTTACACATATGAATAAATTAACTTTGTTGACTCTTGAAATATAGTCATGAGGAGGTGGGCTGGAAGGATGGTTCAGCTGTAAAGAGTACTAGTTCTTTGTAGAGGACCAGGGTTCAGTTCCCAGCACCCACATGGCAGCTAACAACCTCTAGTAACTCTAGTTCCAAGGGATCTGACTCTGTCTTCTGGCCTCCATGCGTATTGCACACACATAGTGCACATACAGATATGCAAGCAAGTACACACAAAAATATTTTTTAAAAGTAAAAAAATGAAATGTAGTCATTCTAAACTCTTTATTGTCAAATCCTTCAATGTTCTCTTGTTATTTCTGATCACTTTCCCCACCTGAGGGTTCTTCTTTCTGAAGCTTCAGTCAGGTTGGTCTGTTTTAATGAATTATATGAAGTGTTAGAGACCTATCCCTACGAGTTTTTTTGTTTGTTTCTAGTAAATAAGGCAGTTTCACAGGCACTGTTTAAGTTTCGTCCTTTTAGCTTCTTGCTTATGTAATGACACACATTTACACGCCACATTCTTATGATCTGCATGCGTTTTGTCCCCGCTGCTCTAGCTTTTAATTCTTATATTGAAATACAGAGTTCTTGCAAATTGCTAAAGAAAAGACAAACAGCCCTATTACTTATCAACTGCTTTATGGGTGCTGGGAACTAAACCAGATTCTCCACAAGAGCAGCAAGTGGTCTTACTCACTGCGCCATCTCTCCAGCCCCTCATCTCAATTTTTCATCTTTTACATATTTTCATCTTTTATGTATTTTATTTTTCTCTACATAGTTCTTGTATTTCTGATCAAATGCATTCCTAATAAAATTATTAGAGTCAGATGTAATTAAGTCATGAAAGGACTTTAAGGTTGTGTAGTTCCACTGGGCACTGTCTTGAGGAAGGAAAGCTTTCTGCTCTAGCTGGTAACAGAAGTTTCTTCTCCTTTCTTCTGGGTTCCCAACCACATCATCAGTAAATAATGATATTTTCAGCTTATTTGCTCCATTTTGTGGCGGTCAACCCAATAGAATTCAGACCAGCAGCCGGGAGAGTGGGCCTCCTTTCTTATTTCTGACTTTGGTGGTTGCTCCTTTAGAATTTCCCCAGAGACCACACATACACACAGACAGAGCCAGGTGATGTATGAGTACAGAACTTTGACCTGAGGCCTCTGCACACCTGACCCAGGCAGCCAGACCACCTCCTCCCCCCCGGCAGCAGTCATCTGAGTTAGTCAGAACTTGGCCAGTGACTACCAGCTTCTTTGTTTTTATCTTTCAACTCAGCACCAGTCACAGAAAGCCATCATGTGCCCCTGACCAGGCTGTGGATGCCCTCTGTCCTTTAGCCGCTCATGCTCCATCTTTCTGTCAGACACCAGAGGCCTCTCTGGCTCTGTACATACAGCCTTGCTGCCCTTGCCTGCCCCAAGTCTCGGCTTCCTCACTACGATAATGCTTCCTTCGTGTGACCAGCATTTATTTCCAACACAAGTGTTAACCATCAAGTTAATAACAAGATTTCCAACAACACATTTCTAGAATGAGCTGCCTCTTGTCATGTAGTAGTATCAGTGACTCAGTGCACGTTCCTTAAACACGTAAGAGCCAGAAGCTTAGGTGATATAGATGAGCTTCCTGCCCTTAAGGAATTTGTGTTTGAGCAGGAAGATGGATATTCTTCAGACAAGAATATCTTGAGGGGTTGGGGGAAGAGTTCAAGGAGATTGAGGTGTGGGGGACCCACTTGATGGGTTAGCAGAAGAGTTCAGATAGATTGAGGAGTTGCCTGGGGCAGAGGACGGGAAAGTGATGTGTCCAGCCGGCCAAGGAAAGCAGATTCCGGAGGTTAGTGTGTTGCGAGCCGTCCAGAGGCCCGGGGCTCCTCTCGTTACCCACGTGTGTCCTCCTTGCCTTGTCCACAGGGCTGCTTCTGCTGCCTTCAGTTTTCCATTTTCACATAAGTAAACACACAGAGTTCTCATAACTTGAAGTGATTTCCATTGTGGCTTCAAATTCTTCAGAAATATATGTCAAAGCTGCATATCAATTTTTTTCCAACTAACATATATTTTCTCCATTCATAAAAAAAAAAAAAAGTTACCCGATAGTGCAGTGCACTCCCTGCCTACAGCAGGCGTGGAATGTCTAATGCCTTTCTGCTGTGCCTGCATCAGGAGTGAGTGACACCTGTAAGTGGCATCTGTCAATAAACTGCTGCAAAAGATGTCGGCACAGCACGAGAGTCCCATGGGGCTAACAGACCTGCTGACTACACGTGAGAAAATAAGTTTTGCAAAATATAACTTTGACAAAGCAAGTTTATTTATAAGATCTTTATTTTGTATTTGTGTGTGTGTGTGTGTGTGTGTGTGTGGCACGTGCATGTGAGTTCCCTCGGAGGCCAGCAGAGGGCATTGGCTCCCCTGGAGCTGGAGTTACAGGTGGTTGTGGGCTGCCTGACATGGTGCTGGAGACCGAACCTGGGTCCTCTGTGAGATCAGCAACGCTCTTAGCCTCTGCGCTGCCTCTCCGGCTCTGAGTTTAAGAGTGTGGTAGAATGGAACGCATGCCGGGTGCCCTGGAGTTCGCCTGTCCGTTTTTATTTGCCTTCCTCCTCCTCTATAGAGCGATGGGAGAAATCCAGCTCTCCACACGAGGCACCTCCCCAACCTTTTTATCCTTTTCTGTTCTGATTGCTTTTAAAAAACACTTTTTTTCTTCCGTACTTTGGCTTATTAGGCACACCTAACTTCCTCCTGTTGCATTTCCCATTATCTTAATTATGAGAAAGCAGTCTCATGTAGGGGTGGGGCATATGACCTTGGCAAAGGTGATCTACACTTTCTGAGCCTCAGTTTTATGAAATGGTGTTGCTGAGAGATGTGGGTTAGTTATCAGTTGAGGCTCTGAGAGAAGTAAGGGGAGTGTGGTGGGAACCACATGGGTATTTGGTGTTACATTCTCCCTGTACTTGATTATTCCAGTGTCTAATTTTAGGCTTAGAGTGTTGATTTAGAAATGACATTCGTGGTTTGTTATGCACCTTTATTGAAAATGCATGGAAATAACTTTCTGTGTGGAGTGCTGACGGTTTAGAGAGAATGACTCATTTGTAACATAAAAGTAAAGTCAGACTTCTTATGGTGCTGCTTTCCGCTCTGAGTGAGGCTGCTGCTGTCTGCAGCCTGACTGTCCGTCCCCACAAGGCGCTACGTAGGGCACCGTGGAGGAGCCAAGAACCTCCTGGCAGAAATTACGTAGTAGAAGCATGCCTTGAAAGGGACTATCAGGACCGCAGCCCCTTGCCGTGTCTCCTTGATTCCTGGTTACATGAGGTAAGCAGGCCTCCTGCCAAGTGTTCCCACTATCATGTCCTGCCCACCATGGACCAAAGGCAGCAGACCAAGCACCCATGAACTGCAGCACGTGTGCATTGATCATCTGTGGGAATTATAACACATGCTAATGGACACAGGAGAGTCGGGCTTAGTAACATGGGTGCTCAGTCAGGCCATAGTACAGGAGTCAAGATTTGTGTCCCTGGGCTTCTAGTCCAATGTGCTCACTCTGCTGCCATTTGAACAACACTGTCTTCCCATCTCCATCAACCACAGCTGAGCCAGTACCAACTCAGCTTACTGAAAGGCGGTGTCTCCAGTGTCATCGACTGGGTTCTCTGAGTTCTCGGCAGATCCATTGATGCCAACTCAGAGCTGTATCATTACTAGGAGCAGTGACTTGGGGCTTCTGGGTCAAAAGATGTATTAAGCCAAGGCAGGACTCCTGTGTTAGTCTGCTCTCATTACCGTGACAGAATGTCTGAGAGAAACATGTTAAAGGAGGAGAGATTGATTTGGGCTCATGTTCTAGAGTTTTCAGCCCATGGTATTTTGAGTCTGTAGTTTCTGGGCCGGTGGTGTGACTGTATATTATGACCGAAGGGCATGGTGGAAGACTGCTTGCTTCATGGCGGGGTGGGGTGGGGGGGATTGTAGAACATGGTCCTCTGGGCACAACAGCCACCATCTTCATCAGGTCAGTTGTACCTGCTTGCCAGTATCAGTCACTCTGGGGCCCGTGAACTGAGGATACTCCCTTATAAAGGGAGGAGCAGGGAGGGTCATACCCTCAGCTAAGTATGCAGCCGCCCAGCCGTCTGTATGGCATTCTGCCCTAACTGCACATGACCTGGTCCAGGGAGAGTTTAGAGTATATAGGCTGGGGAAGGTCGACTGGGCCACAAGGGAGTCAACATCTCCCATGCTGGGCGCAGACCTTCTAGTGTGCCTGCTTTGGGGCCATCCTCTCTCCTTCTGATAACCCTTTACTGGGCCCTGTAAGTAAGCCTAATACACTCATTGGTTCCCTGGGAGGAACTTTGGTGGAAGTGTACTTTGGTTCGTTGCTGGAGCTTCATAAGGGATGGGATCGACATCGTTTACATCTTCTGATGGGAGGAATTCTCATAACAGAGGCCAGGGATGAAACACACCCTTTAAGGTCATAGCCCCAGTGATTTACCTCCTTACAATAGAGTCCACCCTCTGGAGAGCCACTTTGCTATGAACACATCAGTGGATTAGTCCACTGGTATGCTTAGAGCCCTTGTGACTCAGTCACCTCTCTCGGTCCAGCCTCCGAACCCTGCTGTATCAAGGATTGCACCTTCTGTACCTGAGTCTCCAAGGATGTTCTACATATGCTACTTGAGATTTGTTTCCTATTGGCCTTAGTAACATGGTGCTTCTGGTTAGATCTAAAGTCAAGATGTTGAGTAGACTTCACTTCCTTCCTTCCAGAGGTTTGTTTCCATGCCTTGAAAAGTCAAGCTGGGAAGTTTCTAGCAGCACCTTGGTGGTTTAGCCATGATCCTTTCTTGCAAACTCCAGGTTGTTGCTTCTGATGCCGCAGCCCCTGTGACTGAGATCTCTTTGGAGACCCTAGAACCGATGGAGTCCACCTGGGTTGCCATGGATCCTGCCCTGTGCATGGCAGGTTGCTTCATTTAACAAGTCTATAGAGTCACTCTTGCCATGCGAGGTCACATTGATTCAGGGGGTCCGAGGCTTAGGGTGGGTGTGGGTGCTCATGGTCAGGCTGTATATAGTGAGGCATTTAACCTCAGAAACATGCAGATGTGTGTTCCTGTGAGACCATTTCTGTCTGGGGTGGTGCTTGTCACCCTTTAGACAGAGGAGGAGCTGTGCTTGTGGATACCCTGTGGCTCAGGACCCCACAGTTCGCCAATGTCTCCATTCACACCTGTCAGGGTATCCAAGGCAGGCACTGCCAAGTTCACCCTTACTCTCTCTTGGAAACAGAACTTCAGGCCAGACATGATGGTACATGCCTGTCACCCTGGCACTTGGGAGGCAGAGGCAGGAGGATCACAGCAAGTTTGAGGCTAGCCTCTGTGTAATTAGTTTTAGGCCAACCAGAGATACATAGTAAGACACTCCAAAAAAACATGAAGGAATGAGGGAACAGATGGGAGGAGGGAAAGGAGGGAGAGAGGGGAACGAGAGGAAGAACGAAGAGCAAGGAAAGGAAGAGAGGAGGGGGGAAGAAGGGAAGGAAGGTGGGTTTGGCTCATCTGATTTTCTGTGACTTCTGGGTTGGGTGGTTAGACACTGACTGGTTGTGGAAGAATGACTTCCATACATTGAGTCCTCTTCCAGACGGCCCACGGGGCTGGGTGTTAACCACCCCAGGAGAAGTGATCAGGTTTACTAGACGCAAGTGTGGAGTCTCCCAGAAGAAAGCCTCTGTTTGAGGGTCATGTTTGGATTTAGAGCATGCATTCAAATCCTAAACCTAGACATGCAAAGTACTTCTAGAGGCTTAGGAGTTCAAAGCCTGATCCTGTATCTGCTCTCCAACAGACCTCACAAAGTAAAAACAGCCTAAGGACATGGTGACCGGAGCTGGGAATAGCTGATGCACATTAATATTCCCAGAACATTAAACACTTGGAAATTAGTTATGAGAACTCCATTAGGGATTTGCTCATAATTAATACAAAATAATGCTCCAAGTTTTTGATGAGTTGGTTATAATGAATGTAGAATAATCCTGGGTTCTTTGACTTGATGAATTTAGATTTCTTGTCACAATCCTGAGATGGAGTGTTAAGTGATTACTATGCTAGTGTGTAACCTGAGGGCTGTGGGATAATCAGATGCCTCCACATGCCTCTGCAGAGGGCACCTGACAGCGATGGGGAGGTAGTCAGGCATGGGGCCCCTTTCTGCCATGCTTGGCCACAGAGAGGAGTCCCTTTAGACCCTTCCTGTGGCCGCTGGTCTAGAGACAAGGCTGCCTTTCTCAAGTGTTCTCACCTCAGAGTCCTAACTTCAGCCTTAAATCTCAGTACATTTGTGCAAAAAAAAAAAAAAAAAGAAATCTCTTCAAGTGGATGCTTAAGTGGTTGAAAAAGGCACCAAACATGAAAAAGGCTGGAGGCCTAACAGAGTTCTGAAGCAGAGCGGACCCTGGCCACAGGTACCTCCACACCTCCGACTAGGTCTGCGTGAGAGAAGGAAGAAAGAGGTTCGTTCCAGTGCTCTCCGGAGGCTCAGGCTTCGTGTGAATTTAAGGGCTTTTTTAAAAAATGAAAAATGCTCTGTGAATCTTGATTGGAATTCCATTGACTCTGTAGATGCCTTGGAGTGTACATGTTTAAATGGAAGTAATTTTGGCAGTCTGTGAAGATGGGTTATCTTCTTACTCAGATATTCCGTCTTCAGTTTCTCTGATGATGTGAAGTTTCAGTGAACATGTCTTTAACTTCCTTGGTTCAGTTTATTCCCTAAATGAGGGAAGGGTCAGCTGTCCGGCCTTGAGTCCCTTTCTGACTGTTCTCATTCTCCTAGATGAGCTCCTATTTGCACAGTTCAGTCTCTTGAGGAGGATGTGTGGCTCCCATGGGCTTTCCTTAGTCTTTTTTATGTTTTACTTCTCTTATTGGACAATTTCACATGTTGTGTCTTCAAATTCACTGATTACTTGGCAGCTCAATCTAGGCTGTTTTGAGGCTTTCTGCTTAATTGTTTAGTTTGGTCGTGTATTACTCTTCTCTCTAAGACTTGTGCTTTCATTATTTCTATTTGTTGTTGTTAAACTTGTAATTTTATTCGTGTCTAGCTTTCCAGGTTTCATGTTATTTGTGACCTCTGTACAGACCTGCATCACTCCGTGATGGGACGCATTCTGAGGAAGGCTTCCTTAGGCTATTTTGCTGCAGGGACTTGAGTATCCTCACAGGAACTGACATGGTGTAGCCTCCTGCCACCCAGGCTCCCTGGTTACAGCCCATTGACCCAAGGCTACAAACACACACAGCACAGTACTAAATCTCATATGTACTTATAAATGTGCATTAAAAATAAGGCACAGAAGATAATAAACAGTATACCAATATAGGACACTTTTGAACAGTGGAACTTGCATAGCTAGAAACTTCTCAGGGTTCATCGGTAGCAAGTGAATGTGGTGACTGGGTCATTCCACACACCATTGAAGAATTTAAATATTCTGTGTGGGTGCGTCACATTGATTTTAAATTTTCTTCAATAATAAATTATTCTAAGGTTATTATATTTTTATTTGATAATTTTTAATGTTTTGTAACTTTGACTCTTTTGTAGTAACACCTTAAAATATGCAGTATACCACCCCAGGCTATAAATAGCTTACATGTCTATCATTACAATTAACAAACTGAGGTCTAATCACATAATGGAATACTATTCAGGAATAAAAAAGGAACACCACACATTCATACAACATGGATGCATCTCAAAAACAAAACCTCAGAAGACCCCCAGAAACAATGAAAACTACACACAAACTGAACTATATGAATATGTCTACTTAAAATTCCAAAGGAAACTTGTTGACTAATATCAAGACAGAGCTTTGTGGGACATCAGAAATATTCTCTAATTTGGTGGCCTTTTATCCAAACACTTGGAGGCAGAGTCAGGTGGATCTCTGTGAGACTGAGGCCAGCCTGGTCTACATAGTGAGGAGTTCCAAGCCAGGTGGAACTGGACCCTGTCTCTAAAAACAAAACTGATGTAATGCTAGAATCCAGAGTGATCTACTACAGTGCTTAAGAAGGGAAGGGAGAGGTCTGGTCTGCCCTGGGTTCAGAACTGTGCTAGGCTGTACTGAGCTCCAGCTCTACATGTCAGACGAAGGAGCTGGAGAGATGTTTTCCAGGGTAGGTTCGTGGGCTTCTAACAGAGTTTGAGAAAACAGAATGACATCCGATATACCAAAGCCCAAAGGCAGTTAGACAGAAATGAAGCCCTAGAAACTAGGTTAGCAGTTAACATGGAAAAGAGTGGTGGGAGAGAGCAAGAAGGAGACAGTCCTAAAAGTGAAGCACCACAGAGTCACAGCCGGAGATGATGGAGCATGAGCAATGCCGGACCAGGGAGGGGACTTCAGAGTCACAGCCGGAGATAGCAATGCCGGACCAGGGAGGGGACTTCAGAGTCACAGCTGGAGATGATGGAGCATGAGCAATGCCAGACCAGGGAGGGGACTTCAGAATCTCAGCCAGAGATGGAGCATGAGCGAATGCCGGACCAGGGAGGGGATTTCAGAAATGATCGTTTCATTTTACTAAAGTGCCTGTGACATTCTTGTCTTCACAATAAAAAGTCTAAACATGAAAGGATTCCTTTTGACCAAGAAGTGAAAATTCTGTCTCAGACTGCATGTCTGAGCCACTAACTGTCTTCTTCCTGTTGCTGGGTCATCACTGATGGAAGAAGTACTTTGAACCTCAAACTCCTTCTGTCTAATCTGTTCTGAGCCCTTTCCTCCGGAGATGGTGACCTCACTGTGTGGAATCAGAGCCTGTACTTGGTGCCTGGTCTTCCCATAGCAACTGGAAAGACTCCATCACTGCAGAATTAGATTGCACTCACTGGTCCCCTGTTCTCCTGCCTTGAGGATCAAGAGGATCAGGTAGAGTGTGTCCTATGGCGAGGGCTGCTGGGGCCACCTGATCCTTCAGCAGAGCCTTGTCTGTCCTCACAGAGCTGGGCCTCACCAGTTAACCTCCTTCATCCTGAGTGCCGCTAGGTCATCAGGAGCTGAGAACAGAAAGGCTCTTCTCTCACAGCACATGTGCCCCAAACATGTTATGTTTTCATTCCAGCTACACTCATGAAAGCAAGAACTATCCAGAGTGGGGGCTGGAGTGGCGTGCACTGACTCCAGGGAGAGTCCTTGGCAAAGCAATGTGCTGCCAGGCCTTGCAATCTGATACAGAAATTCTGACCGTAATCCATTCCACTGTCTCTTCAGGTCTGTTTATCTTTGGCCTTGAGACTCAGGTGTTTCTTTTTCTTAAACATCTTGGCAATTGTACCACTTATACTTGGTTTTGCTGCAAGGACTACAGTTCTGAATAAAGACTGTAATTTTGGTGTGTTTCCACCTTTATTGAGAAATTAGTTGATCTTACATTTGTTGGGAAAGCTAAACGTGTTTTCTGGGAGTGGCACCGTGCGCTGTAAGGAGAGCTGAAGCTTAGAGGTTTGTACTGGGCTGAGTTCCAACCCTGCTGATCATCTGTATAAGCACAGAAGTGCATCTCGGATCCAGCAGAATCCAGCTTCAGAGATACAGTGTTGTTCTTTACTATGTCCCCCACCACACATGTATAAAATATTCATCTTTGAAAATTCGCTTTCTTTGTCTAAGAACTCATGCATTCACACGGCACTGCTCCCGGGTTCAGTCGTCATTTACGTTCGTGACATCATTTCTCTTCATTTGCATCTGATTCATTTTTGAGAATTCAGAAGATACTGCTAAGTAAAGTTATCGGTAAAAAAGTCAAATGTGAACAAAACTGCCCCTCAAATGTTAAAATACATTTGTTGTGGGAAATGGCATCAAACTAAAAGCTGGTAGAGACCAATTCAGTGTTAATATCAACCTGGGTCATGCAGTGTTCATGGAGGTCAGAAGAGGGCATTGGATTCCCTGGAACTGGAGTTCCGGACAGTTGTTAGCTGCCACATGGATCCTGGGAATCGAACCAAGTCCTGCAAGAGCAGTCAGTGCTCTTAACCTCTGAGCTGTCTCTCCAGCCCCCAGAGACAAAATTTTAGGACCAAGAAGTTTCTCAATTTCAGATTTTTATTATTATTATTATTGTGTATGAGTGTACTGCCTGCGTGTGTGCAAGTGTACCTGTGTTGTGCAATGCCCGTAGAGGTCAGAAGAGAGCGTCATCAGTTCCCTTGGAACTGGAGCTATGAATGGTTGTTAGCCATCATATGGGTGATTAGAATTGAACCTGGGTCATCTATAAGAGCAGCTAACACACTTAATCACTGAGCCCTCTCTTGAGCCCCCCAGATTTCTTTTTTAAAATCAATGAATTTATTTTTGTTTTATGTATATGAATATTTTTCCTGCATGTATGTAAGTGCACCTATGTGTGCAATGCTTTTGGAGGCCAAAAGAGGGCACTGAATCCACTGCAGGTGGAGTTACAGATAGTTGGTAATTGTCATGTGAATTCTAGAAACTGAACCCAGGTCTTCTTCAAGAGCAGCCAGTGCTCTTACCTCTGAGTGATCTCTCCAGCCCCAAATTTCTTAACTTTGCGGCTAATCGTGTTGTTGAAAATGTATGAGAAAATGTTATTTCATTGTGTTATCCCCCAAACCTCCTACTTGCCTGAGGCCTATGAGAGATGGGCCACTGGTCCACCCTGGTCCCTGGTGGACTGGAGAACCTGACTCCTGTGAGGAAATTTGGGGGTAGTGTGACTGTGTGCAGTGCGCTCTCCGCTCAGAGCAGGATCACATGGGATTGTGTTTCTCAGAGTCCGGTTTGGGGACTCATGTTGAAATCTCTTGACTGCATTCTCTCAGGGTCTGGAGCTGACTCTGAGGGAAACCTCCATCTCAACTTCCCCGAGTAAAGAGCAAAGTACTGCATGCAGTTCTGTCAGTTCATGTGATGTGCTGATGTTCTTACCTGTTTCCTACCCTCAGGACTTGTCAGTCACATTTGTAACATGTTCGCGGAAACTGCCACACTCTTCCTGGACGTGGACAGTAAGAATAAGGAGCTGGCAGCCACGCTGCTTGTGTCGCTGCTGGACATCCTGCTCCGCATGCTGACCCACACCTCCGGCGTCGTGCGGCAGGCGCTGCAGGTGAGCCCCCTCTTGCCCCTGCCGTTCTGCCCCTGTGCTTTCCTTTGCAATTTTCCTAGTATCTTTGTCTTTTTCAAAGAACATATTCTATAGAGAGAGCCTACCAAGAACTGTATTAGCTCGGGGACACTGTCAAGAAGCAAACTGGATCTTGGAGCCCTAAAGGAAGGAAAGGCTGAACATGGAAGGTCAAGGCACTTGTGGGAGCAGAGCCAGAGCCGTAGGTGCACAGACTTCTCTGTCCAGAGATGGCGCTGCTGACCCCTCTGCAGGAAAGCTTAGCATGCTGGGAATGACAGACTGGATGGCCATGCACACATGTAGATCACACACATGTGTGCTTGAATATTACTTTATTTCCTCTTATGACAAAACACCTGACAGGAAGGAAGGATTTAAGGAAGGGCTCATTTGACCCGCAGTGTGAGAGGATATGGGCCACGTTGCTGGGCAGGCATGGAGGCGGGAGTACATGGTGGCCATTCAGTTACGTCACAGTGAGGTAAGCAGACGGAGGTGAATACTGGCTTCCATTTTGCCTTCTCCTCTTTCCCTGTTTATTCAGTGGGAGACCCAGCCCATGGGATGGTGCGGCTCACTTCAAGGTATGTCTTCTCTCCTCACTTAATCTTGCCTAGAAACTCCCTCTCAGGCAAGCCCAGGGATGTGTCTCCTAGGTGATTCAAAATTGGATCAAGTTGACAATGAAGATTCACCATCACAGATGTGTGTGCATGTGTCTGTGTCTACCTGTATACACTGCATAAGCCTGCTCATCTGCTTCCCTTTACCAAAGGCCAAAAGTATTTGGAACTGTTAGAGGAGTTTGGGAATTTGTGGTATATTCCAATGGAAAAGGTAAATTGGCCCTGAGCTGCAATCTGTGCTTGCATCTGGCACCATGCTCTAGGAAAGCAAGAGGAGTGGTTTTACCTTGTGATACTGTGTGAGGCACCTCCTCGCACCCATTTCATCTGTTGCTGTCTAACAAGCCAAGTCAACTGCTGCTTAAATCAAAAGAATAGTGTACTGGAACGGTCAGTTCATGCCGTGTTGAAAGCCTTGGGAAAATGGCAAGGGATGCCTATCAGGTGGTGGCATCCTAGCGGAGATCCATGCAGAAGCGGGAGTAGTTACCAAACTGTCTTGACACCTTGCTGGGAGTTACAGTAGCAGAACCAAAAAATGAACCCCTGGAGCTTGGGTTGGGCTCTGCTGCTTCTCACTGTGATGCTTTTATCTACCATCAAGACAGTTGAGTATTTAGCATGTATAATACTGGGTTAGTAAGTAACTCCACAGTCCTCAACAGATGTGGTTGATACCTAATGTTGAACTGCAAGCCAGAAGGTTAGTGTGACTTTGGTTTTTTTCTAGTTTTTATTGGCTCATCTGTAATTATAAACTAACAGGAAAGCTTGTGATGTACAGATGGCATCCTGAAAAATATGCCTTCTCCCCCATTTTTTTTCTCTCTTTCTTCAGAGAGCATGGTTTCTGCCGAAGCTTCCTCATGGTAGTTTACAATAATTCTTCAAAATGTTGATGATAGCCACTCTGAGTGCCTTAGTGATAGCACTCTGTAAAGGATTATGGTTGTAGATTATATGTATGTATGCAGGTTGTAGATTAAAGGATCAGAAGTTTAAAAACTCCTGGACAGTAGAACTGCTCTTTTTATTACAAGTGATTAGTAGAGAAGATATTCAGGATTTTTAAAAATAAAGCTCCTTAATATGGAGTATTTCCTAATTCTCTCCAGTGTGCTCGCATGCCAACATATCTTTGTTTTTCTTTTCATGTTATTTGACCCTGATGTATGCTTTATTGCTATGAGCTTTCTTAGTCCTCCCTCACAATGTGAACCAAGTGTTGTTTTTGGCCTTGACTGTTGACTTTGATCTCCAGAATACCCAATGTGTGTCTGAAAAAGAAACAGTCCTTGAGGCTGGGTTAGGGGGAAGAGTTGGAAAAGAGGAAGAGGGTTCACAGGTCTCATGGGAAGACTGTCAACACACCAATCATGATGGAAACTTCCACCTTCTTACAACGTGAACATGCTTTCTTAATCTGGCTTCCAGTCGCAGCCTTGTCTCTCAGTTTTGCAGTCGTGTCGAAGGCTTGCTTGTGTGCTTCTGGTAGTGGGAGGGTGAAACTGCTCTTGTAAGTGTTGATAATATCCAAATGCTGGCCTGTGGCCACTGCGTCATTCTTAATCTCCCATTCAGAGCCCGTCCATTGTTTTGCCCAGTTCACGTCTCCATGGTCTTCCCTATGAGTCTTGCTCGGGAACCGCCCTCTACCTGGAAGAGGAATGTACACATTTTCTTGTCATCATCCTGGCCATACCTCTCCTCTCCTTTGAAAACTTCAATGGCCCGTTGTTAACTGTGGTATAATGTTCTGACTATTTGTGGAGACAGTCTAGTCCTTACACAGGCCTACCTCAGGGTGCTTCTGCGATCTCATCTGCCACTCCTCTGCCTACCCAACTCCAAACCATCCTGCCCCTTCACATCCTCAGTGGATGACCTCCAGCCTTGACCATCCTAGGCAAGGGTGTAGCACCAAGCTATAACCACAGCCCCAGACCTGGCTAGTTGTTTCACCATTTGCTGGGGGCTGAACCCCGGGCCTCATGTATTCAAGGCAAATTGCTTCCCTGAATTCTAGATGGATGCTATAAAACTCATCTTGTCAGGCAGCATCTTCTTGAGGCATGATTGTCTCTCCTACGTAGATGTCTGCAAGCCTCTTGGAGTACCTGCTTCTACCCACTAGATTCATGTGGCAACGGCTGGTGTGGTGGGATTGTATTTAATCCTGGATGTTTAATGCTGAGAAGTTTTCCGTGGTTTTTATCCCATTTTAGGTCACGCTATATCAGCACTTACTGCTACATATGGCTCTCAAGTTGACATTCTCAGGTTTTGTATGTTTAAGACTATTCATGCTTATTTCCACCCAGAATTCTCCTCTGAGGTCTATGCTCATAGATCTAGCACTTTGCTCCATGTGACCACCAGATGCACCAGGGTTGAATAGGAACTCAGGATTTGCCTCCAGGCCCATTCTCCTATAGGAAGCCGTCCTGGCCTCCCTCAACAGGAAGCTATAGTGGCCTTACCCAGCTATACATATCAGAAGCCCAGGAGTCACTCTTCCAATTTTATTTTTCTTTTTCATCTTCCACAGTCAGCCTGTCATCAAACAATATAGATTCTACCTTAAGCATGTAACTAAGGTAATGATATCTCTGCAGACCTAGGCTGGCTTCTGTCTCCTCTTGCTTGGACTTCAGAACCTAGTAGGTGGAGCACACTGGGTGGCGAGGAGAGGGCTAAGGTACTACGCGGCAAAGACAAGGGCAGTGCCTTCCTAGGAAGTGTCAGTGGGACCAGAGGCAGAGCTGGAGGGCCTGGGCAGTGAAGACAGGAGCAGGAACCCTGTGCACAGAGTACCAGGAAGCTGCTGGAGGAAATGGGATTCTTGAATGGAGAAAGGTGGAGGAGAGCAGGCCTGAAGACCTGCATTGTCTCTCTGTTGGCTGCCACATCCATGCACACATCCTCACCATACAGAGCTTCTATGGTAGGCTTTTGTGATATGCGTTGTTAAGTTTCTAGTGCATTCCTCTTATGCACTGACACATTATGAGGTTATATTCTCTTCCTGCAGCCTCTGTGAGCCCTATAAGGATGTTGCTACACTGCACTGTTACAGGATACAGATGCTTCCTGGTAACAGAACAAATGCCTATGTGAATCTCAGAGAAGCCAGAGGACCCCTGGATACCCTTTTGGGAAAGTTCCCAGTGTGGGCTTATTCTATGGCCTCGTCTGCCAGCTCAGAAAGTTTGAAAAGGAAACCCTGGCCCCTTGGCCCTTGCTGCTGCCCACATCCTGATTTGCAAGCCTGCCTTATCCTCACCAGGAGGGATCTCAGTGTGTTATAGGATAATGTGTTAATGTTTAATGTGAAAAGGCTGGTACTTCCTGTCCGCCTTAACCTCAGAAGGCAAAGGATCAACTGTGGAGATTGAGAGAGGGTTAGGCCTCTGGGAGAGCTCTGCACGGCACACTTATTTTCTGTGAGGAAATTGTGCCTGTGTTAAAAAGTCAGCCAGGAAGGTGGGGGGAGAACGAGCTCCAAGCAGACAGTCACCACTTCTCACCTTAGCCAGAGAATGGTGCAAGCTGTTATGAGACGGGTGTTGAATCTTCAACCAAGTCCTTCTGAACCAATAGAGGGGCGGGTGGCTGAAACTCAGTGTGCAGGCTGAAGTGCCAAGACAGTGACTTTCCATAGGAGGACCCTGTTGTCCAGGTTCATAATCTGAGGCAGGGCAGCCTGCTCTACCAGTTCAGTCAAAGGTTATGTTTTAAAAGTAAAAACTAAAGAGCAATCTGAGTGACATGTGCATTCTAAAGCTAATACAAGTCTATAGCATTCCACCCTGAACATCAAATCTTGTCTTGTCTCCTCTAAAGCTAACACAGTATCAGCTCATTTTGAATATAAAACTATTTATCTCTGTGGTAGAAATCTCTATGAAGGTGAACAGGAAAAGATACATAGTACATCAAAAAGACTCACTCTTCACCCATCCGGTGTGGTTTAAACCCATGTATCTATGATAGTTAGTGTTGTCAACTTGAAGACTTTGGAGTCACCTAGGAGTGAGGAATTATTTGGCCTGTAGGAGAAAGTATGTGAGGGATTATATTGATTATATTGATTGATGTGGGAAGACTTAACTTGTTGGTAGGACTAGTACCTGGTCAGGGAATCCTGGACTGCGTAAATGAAGAAAGCAGCTAAGCATGCATGCATCTGACATTCTCTGCTTCTGATTGTGGATGTGATGTGACTAGTTCATTTAAGCTTCTGCTGTCTTGACTTCTCTACCATGATGGACTGGATCCTTGAACCATGAGCCAGGATAAATCTTTTCTCCATCAAGTTGCTTTTGTCAGTGTAGATTATCACACCGACAGGAAGAATAACTACAACAGTGTCCTGAGCATGGAGAACCATCTTTGAAGGCTGTTCATGCAGTGATACATTGAACAGATATTCTGGGTGTTATCTGGGTGTGTGGGTGCTATGGAGATGGGAATCACAGCAGATACACTGGGTGTCTATCATATACATGAAGATACTTAGAGGACGAGAAGTGGTTGACTTGTCTCACCTGTGTGACTTCAGATAACCAGATTAGCATTTCCTTTTTACTTTTTCCCAAACTTCCAAACTGCAGTGTGTGTACGCACGTGTGTGTGATATAGGGCATGTGTCCCTGTGTGTGTGAACTCACAGAGGTTAGAAGAGGGAGTCAGGTGTCCTGCTCTCTCACTCTGTCCTCTCACTTTGTCATATTGCTTTGAGGCAGGGTCTCTTGCTGAGCCTGGAGCTAGGCTGGCTGCCAGCAAGTCCCCGAAATCCTCCTGTCTCCTCCCCAGTTTTCTAAACTTGGGTTTTCTCACCTGAAATGTAGGGCCAAAAGCCTTGAGACTCAGGCTGGCTGGAAAGATAGAGTGCTCACCCCCTGCACTATGTGGAAGCTGTGTGGTTTGAAGATGAAGTGTCCTCCACAGACTTGTGTGTTTGAACACCTGGTCCCAGCTGGTAGTGCTCTTTTGGAGGGTTGTTGATCCTTTAAAGGGTGGAGCCTCACAAGAGGAAGTACATCACCGAGGGCAGGCCTTGAGGTTTATAGCCCCATCCCACTTCTGTCCACTGTCTGCTTCCCAATCCATGCATGAGCAGGCAGCCTCATGTTCCTGTGCTCACAGCCCACCACCAAGCCTGTTCCACCATCACAGACTGTACCCTTAAACTATGGGCCCAAATAAACCCTTCCTCCCTAAAGTTGCTCCTTTCAGATATTTTGGCTCAGTATCGAGGAAAGCCACTAACAGCAGCATCCTTGTCTCTCCAGGGCTGCGCTAAGGCCTGATCTGAAAGGGTGTGCACCGTGTCATGTTATAATAAAGTGCAGTATCTCCTCTGGAGCCTCTCCTTCTGTACTTGGAGACGGAGGCAACCCTCCTCGCCACCTCTCCTTTGCTGTCTGAGTATGCCTGTCTCATGCTGCCAGGCTGACTAATCATCCTGAACCCTTTTGTTTCTCTTCTTCCTGTTCCAGGCCCAGAAGTCTGGCTCAAGGGGAGACACTCAGGCAGCAGAGGACCTGCTGGTACTCAGTCGACCGCTCACAGACCTCATCGGCCTGCTCATCACACTGGTAAGAACTCATCTGTGTGAGAGCTCGCCTGTGTATACCCTTTAGAACACTGTCAACATTGAAGTCATTTTTTTTTCTGAATTTTATGAACTTTTGAGTTTCTGTGTTATTTTGATTCCTTTCAAAACTGAAACTAAAAGAAATTCCATATAATTTATTCTGGAAAGATACTAAATTTATATTTTGCTTTAAAGCAAGGTGGCTCATCATTTGTTCAGATAAATTTTTAATGGCCAGGCATGGTGGTATATGCCTATAACCTGAACACCTGAGAGATTAAGGCAGGAGGGTCACAGTGAGTGGTCTACATGTCCGGTTCCAGGCCAGCCAGGGCTAGACCCTGGCAAGACCTATCTCAGAAAAACAGACAGAATAATAAAATTAATAAGAAGTTACAAGTCAGCCAGGGTTAGACCCTGGCAAGACTCTGTCTCAAAAACATAGATAGATAGATAGATAGATAGATAGATAGATAGATAAAATTGATAGGCAAATAAGGCAGAATCAAATTTAATTACTTTCTTAATGAAAGCATGATCTTTAAAAATTCAAAAAATGAATTTCAGTAAGGAAGAATCATTATTCTGGAATCAATTCACTTGCAAAAGAGATCTCAGTTATACCTGGCAGAGAGGACAGACATCTCAGGAATGGAGAGGCATATACATAGGCTTCAGCCAACCCCACTCAAGCTTGACAAAATACGAATGAAAAGAAACAAGACTACAGCAACCACTGGATTGCTGAATGAGTCCAAAAAGAACATGGAGCTTGGCCCAACTCAACAGTTTTGACCAAACTGAAAGGGGGCACAACATAGAGACAGGTGACTTCCTCCTGGGACAGAGCAGCCAGCTGGTGAAGTTTCATAAAACATCATAGAAAACAAAAAGCCTCCTGAAAACTCTTGAAAATGTGGCAGATTTGTGGCCCTGGAATTGGAGGTTGGCAAGCCCGAGCGATGGGTCACTGTGGCTCCTCCCTCCATGGTGAGGTCAAGACTGCTTGTGTTTGGTGTTTCCTGCATGTGGCTCCAAGGATGCTGAATACAGTTAAGGTAAAGGATCCTAGAGACTTCATTGTATTCAGGAAGTAAAGATTTGGCACCTGCCAGTAATCCCAGCCCTTGGAAGGCTGAGGCAGGAGGATTGCTGTAGCTCTGTCCTGAGCTACATAGTGAGTTCTAGGCCTGCTTGTGTTACAGAGTGAGCTTTATTTCATCAATTCAATCAAAACAGACAAACAGACCAAAAAAACCCCTAAAAATTTGGTTCAACTAAAGGTAAAATCACCAGTGGATTGTATCAGAAGTTACAGATGACATAGAAGACAAAATACAGCATGTAAAGTATATTTAAATGGAATAAATAGCCACAACAATAATGGAACGCATTCTCACATAGTGCTTGAGAGCTCAGGCTAGCTCTCCACTTCTAGCTGGAGGACGATGGCCAATATTGTATAGCAATATGTGTGACCTAATTGATTGATTTTACCAGTACCAACTGTATCAGGAGGGGGTTATGACCTTCATTGACCTGAACACGTCAAGAATTCTGCACCTCTCCCTATAAGCATGACTCATATGTGCCCATTGCTGGGCAGCAGCCACAGTCACTCTTGCTTCTTTCCCTGTCATGTGTCCCGCACTCTCACCTTAAAAGAACCCTAAAGCTGTCGAATCTAGAAACAGCTGCAGCACAGAGGTGCCTGATCTGAAAGCCCATATGTTCCCCACTGAAGTTCTAGTTGGCCTCTGAATTAGCTTTGAATCTGTTCAACAGGAACTAGCTCTTGGAGATATGGGTCAGTGGGTAAGAGCACTTGCTATGCTTGCAGAGGACCTGGGTTTGGTTCCCAGCACTCAAATGGCAGCTAACAACTGTATGTAACTCCAGTTCCAAGAGATCCAATGCTGTCTTCTTACCTCTGTGGACATTGCATGTATATGATGCACTTACATGCAGGCAAATCTCTCATACACATAAAAATAAATGAAATGTAAAAAAATAAATCCCACTAACTGAACTTGATCATGTTTGAAGTACTCTGGTTAGGAGGGACTATGTTGGTGTAGAAGGCTTTTCTGTGGTTGTTTGTGTTGGTGTTTTTGTTGTTCACATTTCAGAGGTCCTAAGTAGAAAGCAGAGCTCTGTCTCCACGCAGTTCATGTGGCCTCAGAAGAGGTGCTGAAGGGAGGCTGCTTCATCTCCTTTCTCAGGGACAGTGAGAAGCAAGTTGATGGAAATTAGAGCTTGCAGAGATCACAAAGATGAAATAGGCTGGCTCACATTTCTGCTTTACATGCTAGTCTTAGTTTGCTTCTCCATTGCTGTGACAAAACACTCTGACCAATACCAACTTGGGGAGGAAAGGTTTATCTTGCTTACATCTCCTGGGTCACACAGTCCATCAAGGGATCCCAAGGTAGGAACTCAGGGCAGGAACCTGGAGGCAGAAGCTGGAGCACAGGCCATGGAGGAATGCTGCTTACTCGCTTGCTCCCCTGGCCCATGCTCAGTTAGCTTTTTTATACAATAGTCAACACCTGCCCAGGGATGGCACCACCCACACTCAACATATCACCCAACAATCAAGAAAATACCCCACAGACATGGCCACAGATCAGTTCAATGGAGGCAGCCCCCCAGTTGAGGCTCCCTCTCCTCAGGGTGTCAAGTTGACACTAAAGCTATCCAGCACAATGGTCAAAGCCAGTTCCATAGCAGAGGGCTTTGGGAGACATACATGACTGAGAGCTGCCTTCAGAATGCTGTGAATGGCCTTGCACAGCCACTGATTAGCCAGGGATTGTCCACACTGCTTGTAACCATTGCCGAGATCCCACCTCCTCATTGCTGGCTTTGAGTGATGAACTTAAATCTCAGAGAGAGGAGAGTGGACAGTCCCATCCTCTCTCCTGGAGGACTCTGCCTCTTTTAGAGTTGTTTGTTGAGCAGGTGTCTGTCTAGAGTGATCAAGTCTAACGTCAAAATAGGCCATAATGAAACATCTCTGGGATGGAACTTGAAAGGCCTTGAATAGAAACAAAGACCGACCCTACTTCACCGTCTGAATCCATGTCCCTCCCTTGTATCTGCAAAGCCTAATGTGGATCATTGGGTGGGGCTTTGATTGGAGTTGGCAGGTGTGGCCCACCCTGCCTGCATACCTGTATTGCCTGCAGACAGCACCCGTCAGCACTGAGTTCTTGCTTTACCCTCCCCCACCTCAGAAAACTCCTCACCCACAGCCTCAGCAGGAATGGAATCACCTTAGGGCTGACACCTGACGCTGTTCCTTTCTTTCACATTCTGTATATTGCACTGAACCACTTCAAATAGCCAGTATCTGCCTTTCCAGGCCTGTACATTTTATTTGCTTCAAGCATATATATGACATACAGTTCCTGACATTCACGTAGCCAGTTTTCTATATACACTTCTGCCCCCAAATTGCTTGAGTTGGGATAATGTGTGATTCTAGGCTTGAGATGGGCCAGGGACCAGGAGGATCCCTAGATTTGACTCATTGTCTACTGTGGCTGCCCAGCTGTGTGATCTTGAGTGAGGTGCTCTGTCTCTGAGCCTCAAAGAATTAATAAGAGCCACAGGACAGTGCTCAGCATAATGCTACTATGGCCCAAGGACCATTAGCTGCCTTCTGTCCCTGCAGTTCTCAACTTTGTCATTTGACCATGTTGTCCTACATGGCCTGAATTTCACCAGCTTCTCTGCTTCTTTGTTTTGTTTGCCTCTGCTCCCTCCACCCGTGATGTGGCTCCGTGTTCAGGCCAGAGTCCTCGGCACATACAGCCTTAATAGGCACAGACAGCTCTTCCTGCTCTTATAAGTCTTTACCAGACTCCCACCCTTCTTTCTGCATGGAAGTCTTGTTTTACTTTTGTTGATTTTTGTCCTTCTGCCTGTAGTTACAGATTTTCCTGTACTCTCATTCATTTCTTAGTATCTACCACAGACCTTAAGGATAGTTCAAACTGATAACTACGATCTTAATTAGTAATCAATAGGCCTCTTCCCTCTGCTGAAGAAGTATTTTCCCCCATTTTTATTGAATTTTTGCAAATTCCATATAGTACGTTTTGATCATATTTAGACCTCCTTGTCTTTCTGCACTGCCCACACCCCCTGCTCCACTTCATTAACTCCATTTTGTGTACACACACACACACACACACACACACACATTAAGGCCTATCAAGTCAAGTCAAATTGGTGTCCCCAAATGCTCTTCAATGTCAGCCCATCCCCTGGAGCCTGGTTTACCTTTCCCACATCACACCCTTAAGAAAACTGACTCTCCCTTTCCCAGCAGCAACTAGTTGCCAGTAGTTCCTCGGCTAGGGTTTGGAGTTACTCCCCAGTTCCCTACAACTGTGGTGGGGTGTTGTCTGGTGTGAATGTCCGTGGTTCTTGTGCATGCTGTCACCATTGCCATGAGTTCATACAGGTAAGTGATCAGCTGTCTGAAAGCTCTGTTTTCCTGTGGTCTTCTGCCACCTCTGGCTCATTCCACCCACCCCGTCTTCCAAAGTGATCCCTGAGCCTGGAAGGCAGATGTTTGATAGAGGTCTCCAGCTCAGGGATAAACACTCTACAGTCTTATTCCCTACATGTTGGCCAGTTGTGGTTCTTTGTGTTAATTACCATCTGATGCATGAGGAAGTTTCTCTGGTGAGATTTGAGAGATGTATTAATCTATGTGTGTGACATTAAGTCATTAGGACTCGGTTTAATACTATGTCCATTTAGCAGAAAAATAGTACTTAGTCACAAGTTCCTAGGCCTGATATCAGTATCAGATATGGGCTCCATCTTGTGAAGTAGTCCTTAAAGCGAATCAGAAAGTGGTTGGTTACTCCCATAACATTTGTGCCACTACTGAATCTGTGGGCATATCTTACCAGTTGTAGCTCACAGGATTCACAGCTGGGCAAGGTTGGTGATTATCTTTTTCTTCTGGTAGTAGGTATAGCACCTTCCAGCACTGTGAAAGCTAGCCAGCAGAGATGATCATCCCTCTTCCTGTACTTATAAGTTCTTTCCAAAGACGCCCCCCTCCCTTTAAGAGTTATTTTTATTTAGGTGTGTGCACACACATGAGTGCTATGCCCATGGATGCCAGATGAAGGTTTCAAATCCCCTGGAGCTGGAGTTACGGGCAGTTTTGAGCTCTCCAGTGTGAGCGCTGGGAACCACACTTATCCTCTGTAAGAGCAGCAAGTGCTCTTAACTGCTGAACCATTTCTCCAGCCCCAAAGCAACCTCCCTATTCCCTTAACCTCATTATTTTTTCCGATTCTCTTCTGAATACAGACCACATGTTTATGTAGGGGAAACACAGTTAAGTTTGCTAGGCTGTTGTTGCCTGTTGATGGTGCTCCTGTAGTTCCCTGGAGGAACTCCTTTCATTGACCACTGGTGAACTCTGGTGTCTCATGGTGCCTCTGCCTGTGCTTAGAGTTGGTACATTACCCAACAGTAGCACTTTGAGAGACTCCAGCTCTCTGAGGCAGTAACTCCGTCACTGGGAACTCAATCACACCTAGGTTCCAGTGGCTTAGTCGGCATCTGCCTAATGTATGTGAGCTGCACAGTGTTTGTACACATTCATCACCAGAGCCATTAGCTTTAAAAATGTCCTATGACAAGATTCTTGTCGGATGTCTTCTCTGGGAAAGATTAGTACATGTTTACAGCTTGGTATAAAGTGAAGAAAAATAGCAATAAAGCTATTGAGAACCCAAACTAGAGCACACATGAACAAAGATAAATTTTATAGTGCTTGTTTAAAAATGTAATAGGCTGCAAAAGGTGCTGGAACGGCTTCCCTGTTGGAGAAAATAAACAGACGTTCTGTCTTTATCTGACTTGGGTAATTTGGGAGGTATTTGGCCTAAAGGCAGGAGAATGAACTTGTTAGTGTCTGAGATTCTTTCCAAATGTGGTCCAATAAAAGCAAACTTCTTATCCTTAGGAGACTCTGAAACCTGTCAGCCCATAATTTATGGACCACAGTAATCCCCCTTGTTTGGGGGTATACATTGTAACACCCCCAGGGGATCCCTCAAACCCTGCATGAACCCACAAACGAGACGGTTCCCTACCGACTATGGCTCCACTTGTGATTCTCCAGTGACACAGTGGTGTCTGGAAATGTGATGCATTCAAATCAGAATCCCTGGGTCCATGATAGGCAGTAGGGTGCTCTCATGCAGGGCCATGACGGTGAGCCACAGCTGCAGCCAGCCCTGTGATCATGAGGAAGCACCCCACACTCTGTGGCGCATTGCCAGCTGTGACATCTGGAAGGTGCGACATATTAAAGGCATTTTAACTTATACTTTCTTTTCCTTTTGAGACAAGATCTTTCTGTAACCCCAGGTGGCCTGGAACTTGCTATGTAGACCAGGTTGGCCTCAGTCTCACAGAGATCCACCTGCCTCTGCCTCCAGAATGCTGGGATTAAAGGCATACACCACCACACCCAGCCTTAACTTGTATTTTTAGTATATAATAGGTTTATCTAGATGCAACTCTCTTGTCAGCAAGAAGTTTCTGCACTGTGAGCTTTTCCCATACATACAGACTTTTGATAAAATTTAAAGTGTAAATTAGGCACAGTTAGGAATTAGCAATAGAGCAGTTTTAACAATTTTACCTATGATAAGCTTTAATGTATTGATTAGGCCAGTAAGAGATTAACAGCAGAGCAATTCTAACAGTATATTACAGAAACTGTTAAGTGGACATCATCACTCAGAATGTCCTGTACTCTTCCCAAGATGTTAATTCTGACTAAAGTCATCCAGGCTCAGCTCCATCTGGGTCTGGAATCATCCCTCTGTCCAGGATACATACCCTGTGCATTCTGTCCTCCTGTTAGTGGTTCTTCGGCTATCTCGGTTATCAGATCAACTGCTGTGGTAACACAGTGCTTCAATTCAAGTGACCCTCAGAAACACATGCCGTTTAAAATGTTTGAATTGCTTCTTTCTGGAAAATTCTATGTAACATTTTCACCCTGTAACCACATGAATTAAGGATGGATATGGTGTAGGAGAATCATAGTGAAGACTGATCGATATAAGAATCAGTCTTTGATCTGTCTTGACAATCTGATGGTTCTAGATGATTGCATACAAATGTCTGGAATCATTCACAAGCAGTGTTCTTCATACTCACAGTTTCAGGAAGTCCCAGTTCTCACATGGTATCCATGGTATAAGATCATTTGTTTTTCTGCCTTCCACACTGGACTGTGAGCCCTGTGCAGCCAGAGGCCATATCTCTGCTCATGTTCGGTCCCAGGACAAAGAAGAGACTCGATACATATTGCCCAGGAAAGGGAAAAAACTGTAGCATGTCTTCACACTGTATCTGAGAAGAGACCAAATCTTTTTATCCAGTTGCCTGCACTCCCCCTCAGAGTGGGCAGTGCAGACAGCTGGCAGCTCACTTACCTCAGCATCACAGCACCGCTCTTCTCTCTAGGGTCTTCCTCCCCCTCAGTAGGTCTGCCCTGACTTTTGCTGGCCAGCCTTATTCCTGAAACCACTTGTGCTCTGTCTCTGTTTGATAGAGAGGACACAGTCGGGAAGCTGAGTGCCCAGGGACTTGTGTGCTTCTGGAAGACTGCTCTGTGTGTAGCAACTACAGTGTACAAAAGCCCAGACCAAGGATCCCAGCAGTGTGGTAAAAGCACAGGAGTCTCTGAGCACTGGGAACAGATGCCTCAGGGCCATCCACCCTGAGAGTGGCCAGCCTCATCAAAACAATGCCTTACCCTTTTCTGAGAGGAGAGTCCCAAGATGACAGTCAGTGTTTAGAACTAGATAGCTTTAGGAAAGTTTTCCAGAACTGCAGGTCTGTTTCCTTTGGCTAATTTTTAGACCTTTGTCCTGAAGTGGTTGTGATGTGACAATGCGGTTTTAATAATACTTTGCTTGTTGGCTAAGGTAGTCCAGTCTAAGCTGAGTCACATAACATCCACTTATCTGATGGGACACAAGGGTGTGAAAACATTTCTTTCAGACAATGCGTTCTCCCATTGATAACACACAATGCAGTATTGTCCCTCTCTCAAGTCACTTTTTAGAAGTAATGCCTTGTGTTGCCCAACTCTTCCTCAGATCTGAACAAATGCATGTTTATTTCCAATAAGGCACCAATGACAAACTAAAGATGTTGCTAGGGGCTTGCCTCCAGAAGCACACTGGAACAGGCAGGAAAACTTCTAGTGTGTCAGTCTTATATTAGAAAATCAAATGAAAGGTCACAGAACCCAACTTCCTCAGGAGAGTAGAATAAGAAGAGCCAGTTAAACCAAAGTTAGCAGAAGGTCAGAGTAAGACTCACGGCTGGAACCAGTGAGGAACAGCAAAACAGTAGAGAAAATTCTAGGTGCTTCAAAAAGGTAAATAGAATTGTTAAACCCCACTGCTGGACTGGACAGAGAGAAGAGAGAAGACACAAATCACCATGGTGAGGCATCTTGGACTGTGCAGGCATCCCCTCCAGTTCTATAGGTATTGGAAATATGGCTCCCTCAACATCTTTGTGCCACTTAATGAAAAAGTGTAGTCATTGTGGGTCTGGAGAGATGGGTCAGTGCTTAAGAGCACTTGATGTTTTTGCTGAGAACCTGAGTTCAGTTCCCATACCCACATGGCACCTCACAACTGCCTTTAGCTCCAGCTCTAGGGGATCCACGTTTCTGGCCTCCATGGGCACTTGCACTCACATGTACACATAACCACACATAGAGACCTAAACATAATTAAAAATAAGATAAACTTTTAAAAAGATAACCAGAATAATCTAGTATCCATTAAAGCAGTTCATTGGTTTAAACTATTTTTCATAAAGGAATCTCCAGTCCCAAATAGCTGTAGCGATAAATTCAGTCAAACACTGAAGAAATTATACAAGGGCTCAGTAGATAAGGGTGCTTGCCCCCAAGCCTGATGATCTGAGTTTGATTCCCAGAATCCCATGTGGTAGAAGGAACCAACTGACTCCCATAGGTTGTCCTCTGACTGCCACACATGCACCTTGATTCAGGTTTGTCTACACAGACACACACACAAAATAATAAAAATTTTTAAAAATAACCATACCAATTTTATATAAGCTTCTCTAGAAAACTGAAGTAGTTCTATCCTATTCTGTTTTAGAGAGACAAACATTTCATTTTATTATATATTTATGCACATGCATCTGACTTAACTTTATCAGTTTATATTAACTGTGTAAATCCATGGGCTTCAGTGTGGTGTCACACCTATATAGCATGTCCTTGGTCATACTCAGCCCCCACATTGGTCACTCACCCCTCCTCCACTTGATTTCCCCACCTTCCCCCCTCCCAGTCCCCTTCTACTCTGATATCTTTATCTTCTTTGTATGAGGCTGACTGTATTCTGATACCAGAAAAACAAGCAAAGACATTACCCCCAGCCCCTGCAAAAAAAGAGAAACAAAAACAAAAACTCAAGAACTAACATCACCTAAGACCATAAGTGAACAAATCCCTAACAATAGTTACCCATGTGTTAAAAGGATACATACATCCTGACCAAATGAGACATAGCCCAATAATGTAGAACTGATTGAATACTGAAAGTCCAATCAATGTAACACTGCATTAGGAAAAGAAGTAAGCCATCTCATCACCTCAGTAGATATAGAGATGTACTTGCTGAACAAACAAACATTCCCAATAAAATCTCCCCAGATGCTTCTGTGACTGACTCCAGCCCATGTCCCTGTGTCAAAGACTTGACGTTTTCTCCATAGGGTCAAAACTAGAGGCAGGGCTCCTACTTTTCTTCTCTGTCATTGCTCTCTAGACTATAAGAAATTTCCAGCAGGGCAATAAAGCAAGGGAAAGAAGTAAAAATCATTCATATTAGAAAAGAAAAAAGAGCAACTGTCTGTGTTAATTTAGATGATGTGTTAATTTAGATGATGTGTTAATTTAGATGATGTGTTAATTTAGATGATGCTATTAAAAATAGTAAACGAGTCTAGCAGTGGTGCAGCAAACAACATCAGTGCACAAAGGCCAGCTGTGTTTCTGGTTGTGAACAAATTGTAAGAAGAAATATCATTTATAATGTCATAAAATATGAAATAGTGGGGTGATGAGGGACATGAAAACCACAAAATACTGCTAAGAGAAATCAAACAGCTTGTGCATACATGGAGAGAGATGCCTTGCTCATAAGATGTGAATTCTCCTCACATTTATCTATAAACTCAATGTAGTGCTGTGCAGCAACCCTAGCATGCTTTTATTTGGTGTGGAAATTAACCAACTCTTTCTAAAGTTTACATGAAATACAGAGCATCATGTCCTGTGCAGCATCACAGTTGAGTCAGTTCAACTGTGCAAGTCAGCACTACGGTCTGTCCCAGTTACTTTCTGTTGCTGTGATAAAACACTGACCAAAGCCAACTTGGGGAGGAAAGGGTGTATTTTATCTTAAATCTCCCACATCACAGTTCATCACTGGGGTAAGTCAGGTCAAGAACTCAATTCTGGGAAGCAGGAACAGAAGCACAGACCGTGGGGGAACACTGTCTACTGACTTGGTCCTCTGGCCTGTGCTCAGCCTGCTTCCTATGTAATCTAGGACTGCCTGCCCAGGAGTGGCACAGCCCACGGTGGGCTGGGCCCTCTCATATCACTTCTAGCACTGAAAACCCAGAGGGGAAGCTGGGCAAGTCTGCATTTCTTATACGCCAGTGTCACTGCAAGAACAAACTTGAGTCTTCATCTAGTTCTGGTGGGCGCAGAGGGCACAGGTAACTGTGATCATACTAGACAGGGAGCGGCGGGTGCAGAAGAGCACAAGAACAGCACAAAACACGAACGCCTTCCACTCACAATGAAGTGGAGAAAGATGCATGGAACATGACGGTCACTTGGTGAATCCACTCAGAGAGAAATGAGGTTGTACTATACTTTATATTGAAAGTTATATTTATATTTGAAAGTTGTACTATACTTTATATTGTGATATTAATATTACCATGAGATCTTGGGGACATGAAATGGAAAGATTATAGTTTAATAGTGATGTGTTTGTGTATCAACTTGACAAGGGATCAGTTGTGATTGGACAGCTTCAGTTGTCAACTTGACACACCTGGGAAAAAGGAACCTCGAATGGGGAATTTTCTGTTTAAGCTGGGCCTGCACCAGCGCAGCTACTTTGGTCTCCCGTGACTGGGACTCCAACGTTCACTCACCGCTGCGCCTGGCTTCAACTGGCCACCCTTGAGTGCACGCTCCCTTGACACCCCGTGGCCCATCTCATAATAAAAAAATTCTGTTTGAACTTGAAAGCTAGCTGCTCTGTATGCGATCCCTTACTGGTCCACAGCAATGCTTATCTGTATCTTTGACAGGTTTTATTATTGTGGTTGTCAGGGTAGAAGGGCACTGGTTACAGATTTCAAACTCAATGTCATCTTGGCTGGAAGTCACGTGCCTCTCAGTTCCCAGGCTTATCCTCAGTATTGTCCTTTTTCTTTAGAGACAGGATCTTGCTAGCCTCAAACTGGTGATCCTCCTGCCTCAACCTCCAAAGGCTGAGATTACTGTTGTGTACCCCTTGGCATTTTTCTCAGTTGTTCTGAGACTACACGAAAGCCTCAGAAATAAATTAGATGCGTGTGAGATGGATGACAGCTTGGTCTCCATGGTGCGCTCTAGGTCAGTTGTGGCTACAAGGAGACCTGACTCAGAAATAAACCAAACACTAATCGGAAATATTCTTAATGTTCTTAATGAAATTGGTTCCATGCAATGTTTTTCCACTTTTCAACTGAATTATCACTTGAGCCAATGAGTAGTTGGACACATATTCAATTTAAGCTTGCAATTTATGCATACATAGAATGTTATTTAGCATTTTTTGAGTAGTTTGGTGCCATGTCAGTGTGATCTGAGGAAAAAGTTAAACACTGGCTTTGATGGCTTTGACCCCATTAGCATTGTTTTAGTCACTTTTCCTCTGGCTGTGACAAAAACCCCAACATCATGGTGGGACAGCCCAGCAGCAGCAGCAGCAGCAGCAGCTAGTTGCTGGTCACATCGTGTCTGCACTCGGGAAGCAGGGAGATGAATGCAGGTGCTCACCTGTCTTTCTCCTTGTTACTTAGTTCAGGATCCTCGCCCATGGATGGTGCTGGCACCCAGGTTTAGGTTGGATCTTCCCATGTCAGTTAATATAATGGAGATAATCCATCACAGTCTTAGTCAGAGGATAAACTCAGCAAGATAACTCCTCACAAGTGTGCCCGGAGGCTGCAGGGATTCCAGGTCCTGACAGGTTGACAGTCCATACTAATCATCACAAGCATCTTTCCCAGAAATAATGTGGTTATTTTGGATTCTTAGTGTATGTGAGCTATTTCTTTTTTTATTTGTTATTTTTATTTTATGTGCCCGAGTGTGTTGCCTGCATGTATGTAAGTGCACCCATGGAGTCATGCAGCCCCCATGGAATTACAGATGGTTGTTAGCCTCCATATGGGTGTTGGGAACTGATCCTGGGTCCTCTGCAAGAGCAGCCAGTGCTCTTAACCTCTGAGCCATCTTTCTAGCCCCATGAGCCATTTCCAAAAGGCTACTTTCCTTTTACTTGGCCACCCCATAGGATGATTAGGTACTAGATGTCCATTGTTTATGACTTTGGGAGTGAGGTGATCCATAGGAGCAGTAAGGTGAGACATTTCAGAAGACTTGAGGTCTTCACTCCTCACGTCAGGCACCTGTGGGGCCACACACTTTCTCAGGTGGCAGGCAACTGCCCATCTTCCAAAGAAGTCAATCTAAGTGAAAATCATTTCCCAAACTGTTTCCATCTTCCTTTTTATCAGTGTGATTTGGAAGGGAATTTTTTTTAACTGACGATTTTTTTTATATAATTATGGCTTAACTCATAACTAAAGAGTTACTTGAGGCAAAAATAGGAAGCTCACGTTTCATGTAAATGAAACCTCAAAGCTGTTTAGAATGTGGTGGCCATGGTAATTACAAAATCCATCATGCAGAAGCACTGCAAATACAGAAAATTCAGTGTTTAACTCCGTCATCAGTTTACTACTTATGGAGAGGAAAATAAATTGCCTGTTTAAGTACTGAACTCATTTTCTCCCATAGGCTCTTGTTTTAAAGTCAGCTCTCACTAAAACATTTTGACCAATAATGCCAGACAAGCGTACTGAAACATAAAGCTGTGGTAAAATAAGGTTGTGCGCATTGGTACTAGGACAGGGTGCCATGGTACCAAAAGTTGCAAATGAGTCACAGTGACTCATGAGGGGCAGGTCAGCACCGTTTCCAGTGTTTGAGATTCAGTGTCTTAATATTTTTCTCTAAGTATTTTGAGTGTGTAACATGTGTTTTGGTTTTTGTTGTTGTTGTTGTTAAAGATTTAATTTTTCTATTTATGTGTATGTGTGTGTTTGTAAGTGGGTTTATATGCATTAGTGCAGTGTCTTCAGAAGCCAGAAGAGGGCATAGAATCCTTATGGATGCTGGGAACTCAACTTGAGTCCTCTATAAGAGCATTGAGATATCCCTCCAGCTCTATTGTCTGTTGAGGCAGTGTCTCACTCTGTAGTCCAAGCTGGTCTGGAACTTAGGTGATCCCCCTGACTAGCCTCCCTGGTGCTGGATTATGAGCATAAATCACCACAGCTACCATGTATATTGTATGTGCTACTGTTCTTTACTAAATAGATACACATGTATATGTGATATATATATATGCATATACACACGCATATATATGTATGTATACTGTATCTCCAGTAAAAATAATTTAAATCTACTTAGAAGGATTACAGTTATTCATGTCTCTTGCCTAGATTCACAGAACATAAAGTTGCTTTCACAGTCTTATGTATCCTCATGATTATAAATGAAAGTAAGTATATGTTTTCACATAACAGGCTTGTATGAGTCTGAAACCTGGATTTTTAAAGATTTTATTTTATTTTTTAATGATGTGTATGTGGGGGTCATATGCACATACATGTACAGTGCCCAGGAGGCCAAAAGAGACTGCCCAACCTCCCTTGGAGTTACAGGCTCTTGTGAGCCACCTGACATGGATGTGAGAACTGAACTCAGGTCTTCTAGAAGAGCAGCAAGTGCTTTTAACTGATGAGCCACCTCTTGGAGTGTCCTCATGTCACTGGTTTTTGGTAAGGTAGCACTGAGTCAATGTGCAGAGTGGACATAGCTGGTTTCATCCCTGTGCTCTTCCAGGTGTGTGTGTCTGTGGTAGATTCCAAGTAAAGTTGCATGGAGAATCCGTGTTAAAAATATCTATAAACCTGGCTTAGCAGTTAAGAGCACTGGCTGCTCTTGCAGAGGATCCAGGTTCAGTTCCCAGCACTCACATGGTGGCTAACAACCGTCCATAGCCCATAACTCCACTTCCCAGGATCCAGTACCCTCTTCTGACCTCTGTGAGCATTGCATCACACTGGTGTGCTTAAAATACATGTAGGCAATACACATACACATAAAATAAAAATAATAAATATTTTTAAAAGAATATCTGTAAATGGCACTTATATATAATCACAAGACAAAGACACATTCCTGAGAGTAGGAAAAGGTGTTTGGTTTTGATATGTACTACCAAGCTGCCTTCCTCACAGGGTGGAGGACACTTAGCAGCATCTGTGCCGATCCTGAGTTTTATGAAATTGTAACATTTCTGCTGTTCTGACATATTGAGAGGAAGATAAATCACCTGTTTAAGGACTAAACTCATTTTCTCCCATAGGCTCTTGTTTCGAAGTCAGTTCTCGCTAAGACATTTTGACCAATAATGCCAGACAAGCGAACTGAAACATAAAGCCGTGGTAATAAGGTGGTGTGTGTTGGTGCGGACAGGGTGTCAGGAGGAGCTGAGGGCCGTCCATGCTCACCTCCAGGTCTCTGGGATGACAGTTACTACCCATCAGCCTCTTTTGTTGACCCAACAGCACGTTGGGGCAGGGAGATAAGGCTTTCATAGGATGAACCTGGCTGTTGTCTCCTGGATACATGATACTCCAAGTTCTGGTTTAATAGTAAATATAGCCAATTGCACTCAGTCCAATAAGGATAGAAGATTGGCATGTGCCACTGTCCATTACTAATCATGTGGTAAAGGGGAGCTAGCACCCAGGAAACAAAATTTAAACAGCACTTGACACTTGAGGCCTTCCACCAACACTACAGTGCAAGGAGCTCTACATCACTTGTTGAAAAAATAATGCTTAGTAGACCAAATGGTTAAACATAGGAACTAAGGCCATGAAAGTGATTCTATCCAATTCTACTTGTCATGGGTGGGAAGACCCATAAAATAACTTAAAGTTCCAGAGGCAAGGTATCAGAGGACACTGACATAAGATAAAAACTAGCATTGTCATAAAAATAAAATGAGAAAAATGAAACAACATATCTGATGTGACAAAAAAAGATAAGTTTCTTAATATTTAAAGAGCATTTACCAAGATAAACTAACTAGAAATGTAAGTTACCCCAAAGGAATTCAGAGATAAATGATACTAAGATAATTAACCTACAAAAGACACTTTTTCTTCATTCACAGAAATTTGAGATTATGACACAGATTATGAACACGGCACCTTTTGGCACCATGCTGGTGACACCCTGTCCGCACCAACACACACCACCTTATTACCACGGCTTTATGTTTCAGTTCGCTTGTCTGGCATTATTGGTCAAAATGTCTTAGCGAGAACTGACTTCAAAACAAGAGCCTATGGGAGAAAATGAGTTTAGCCCTTAAACAGGTGATTTATCTTCCTCTCAATATGTCAGAACAGCAGAAATGTTACAATTTCATAAAACTCAGGATCGGCACAGATGCTGCTAAGTGTCCTCCACCCTGTGGGGAGGGCAGCTTCGTAGTACATATCAAAACCAAACACCTTTTCCTACTCTCAGGAATCCAGCAGCTGTAGATTCAGCCAACTACAGATTGAAAACCATGGGAAAGGAGACTAAGCCTGTACTAATTGTGTGCAGGGTGTTTCTTGTAGTTATTCCTCAGTCTGTACCCCACAACAGCTGCTTACATAGCATTTACCTTGTGCTGGGTGTTACAGAGTCCCAGAGTGTCCCAGAGTACACTAAGGGATGTGCCAACAGTGTTGACCTGAGCACCTGCAGTTTTCAGTGGTTTGGGGGATCCTGGCCAATCCCCACAGATACCGAGGGAAGATGGGAGTAGCCTCTGTGCCAGAGAGCTGTGCCTTTTTGGTTTTCCTCTTCGCATTATGTGATCCTCCAGAGAATGTCACATCTCCCCCACCACTTCCTCTGGAAGGACACCTTTCCTCTCTTGGCTCACGAGACAGGTTTGTCATTTCTTTTAGGGTGGTGAAGAGGACCCGTTAAAGCTCAGGTGCTAATGGTTCTGAGTTAGTTACTTTTCTGTTGCTGTGATAAAAACACCATGACCAAAGGCAGCTTATGGAAGGAAGAGTTTATTGTGACTTGCAGTTCCAGAGGGATGAGTCCGTCACGGTGGGAGGTGTGGCTGCAGGAGCAGGAAGCTGAGAGATCACATCCTCAGCCACAAACATGAAGCAGAGAGAGCAAACTGGAAGTCGGGTGAGGCTGTGAATTCTCAAAGCCCAGCGCCGCAGGTGCCATGCTTCCTCCAGCAAGGCTGCAGCTCTAAAGGTCTGTGGTCTCCCACGCAGCACCACCAGCTGGAGACCAGGTGTTCAAATACTTGAGCTGATGGGAATAGTTAATATTCAGATCACCACAGGCTCAAAGCTAGCATGCCATGCCTGCATGTTCTAAAATCTTTATTTTTGAGGTCCTGTCGATTGCATTTTACCTTATCGATGCTGGTCTCTGATAGCTCAGACTCCTGAAATATATGCCAACTAGATTTTGAAATGATAGAAACTGAGGGTTAATAATACAGTAAAGAGCCCAGAACCAGACAGCTGTAAGAAAGAGCAGCAAAAGGAAAAGTTTGCAGCTTTAAAAACCCCAGACAAGATGATGACCTCTGCTTCATTTGCATACTACACAAGGGTGGGGCTAAGGGTGGGGCTGTGTGACAGAGAATAGTGATGTGGCCAGAGTCAGTTGGGCCCTCAACACCATTCATTTAACTCTGGTTGTGTTGGCGTCACTGGTATATAGATGAGTGACCATGGTGGGTAAATCAGAACGGCTTTCCGCCTCAAAAGGGGGCTGGAGGGCTGGAGAGATGTCTCAATGGATAAAAGTGCTTGCTGCCCATGCTGATGACCGGAGTTCAATCTCCAGGACCCACATGGTGGAAGACTTGACTCCCACAAGATATCCTCAGACCTCTATGTGCACACCGTGGCACATATGTGTCTATACACAAACACACTAAATGTAATCAAAAAAGGGAAGGGAGACTGCCCCCTGAGTTGTTGGGATAGCAGAAGGCATGCAGTCTTGGCACAGATAGCCCTTGGTGCCAAGTACATGCCCCACCGTATTTGCTTTGCTCTGTGTTGTGTTATTGGCGATACATTATCCTTATCACTTACTAGTCCAATACTGTGTGTTGAAAAACCCATTGTGGCAACAATTAACAGAATTCCCAGGTCTCTTTAGAAGTGGGCCGTGTTCAAGAGGAACCTTGTTGCTTCATTTTATTTTTGCTGCCCACCCCAAAGCCATTAGATTGTGGACAAGCTCTGAAAAGACGACTGCACTTCCTTTTTGAGGCCCCTGAATAACATGGCCATTTACTGGCGTGGATATTTACCCGTAACTGTGATACAATGGGGTTAGTGGTTTTGATAATGATGTTTGGCTTTTTTGTTCTGGCCTTGTGCCTGCAGCATTGCCCTGCCGACAGTTCCCAGGGGCTCGTCCGATGCAGCGTGTTCTGTAATCATATTACCCATCTAATAAACAGCCTCCCCTTATTGTAATAAGCCCTTTTTGCACACAGCCTCATTAATGTGGTAAAATAACGGACCCGGGGGTATTTCCAATGATTTCATTGTAGCTCTGAAATTAGCCTTCCTAACAGTTCTATAGCAGTGCGGAAGCTGCTGCTTGAGCTGTAGTGATTGAGTTTCCTGCTGAGCCAGGATCAGGAAGGGCCTCAGAGCACCCCACAGCGAGTCCCACAACCCCATACACTGGATAAACAATCTTCTTTTCATTTTAATTCTGCATCTATCTCTTTGAATAAATGAACCATTCAGTTAGGAAGCTGAGACTTTGCCTTCTGGAATTCATGCTAGATGTCAAGATAATAAAGCCCTAACTATGTTTAACCAATTTTATACAGAGAATTTTCTTTTTCTAGTTGTAAAAATTGCCTGGTTGGATGAGGTTTTTTTGTGTGTGTGTGTGTGTTAGAAAGTAGTTTTAATTTTATTAGCCTAGTGATTTTATTAAGAAATAGCCAAACTTTCATTGGTAAAACTGTACTTCCTATCTTCTGTTAGGGCTGTCTGTGCCTCAAGCCTGTCTTCCATAGATGTGAAGTCTCCAGAAAGGAATTCCTTGTGTGTGTGAGGACCCTCATGTATTTTCTAACACCCTAACTTCAGCCATCAGTAATTATTGTTTCTTTTTTCTCATATGTATGTGTGGTGTGTGTACGCCTCTGTGTGCATGCTCACATATGTGCGGGTGCTCTGTGAGGGGCATGTGTGTGCTCCGAGACTGATATAAGGAGGCTTCCTCTATTACTTTTCCACGCTATTCACTGAGGCAGAGTCTCTCAGTCCAACCCAGAGTGCCCCATAGGGTTGTTCTGACTAGCCAACTCCTGTCTCTGCCTGGGAATACAGGTGGGCACCAAACGTGTGATTCTGCAATGCACTTTTGACTCTTGTAAGGAAAAACTAGCAACTCCAGGCTTTTTGTTGCTTGTTCGATGGTGGGAAGACATCATTGGTCTCCCACAGGAGCTGTTAGCTGCCAATCAGGCCATTCCTGCTAACACAGGTCAGACACCAGAGTCTTGTCAGCACATGGGGGTCATTACCCAGTGTGCCCAGGACAGTTTTTCTTTTTCTTTTTTTTTTAAATTTTATGGATCTGAAAGGTAAATGTCTTTGAGACATTTAAATGACAAAAGGTTGGGCTCTAGAGGTGTCTCAGTAGTTAAAAGCACTGGCCACTCTTGCAGAGGACCTAGATTCAGATCCTAGGACCAACATGGTGCTAACAAGTGGCTGTAACTCCAGTTCCAAATGATCTGACATTCTTTTCTAGACTCTGTGGGTACTGCAGGACATGGCTGCTCTTAAATATGTGCTGGCAAAAAACACACATACACATAAAATATAAATAAATAAATCAAGGCCCAGAAAACTATCTCTGTTGGTGCAGTAATGTCACTTTTATCTTGTAATCAGTAACTGTCTAATTGGAATTAAGGCCCGCTCAATGGGAGGGAACTCATGTGTGGTACTATAAACATAGCCAAATACACACAGCTGGAGAGGTCTTAGATCCTAGAGAAAAACCTACTTTTGCCACATCCCTAGACCAGTATGGTCTTTATTTATCTTAACTTTATTATAAATATACATCCTCATATTTAGACAGGTGTACTTACTTTTTACCCCTCATCAAGGAAGCTTCTTTTTCTGCAACAGATGGACTATTACAGACTTCCAGAACTGGTTGAATGCAGAAAATAAGTGTCTCTGAGACACTTAACCCTAAGTGATACATCCTCATGCAACCTCTACACATAGGATGAATGCATCTCTCAACTCTTATCAGAGAAGTTTCCTTTTTCAGCAGATGGTAATTAACACAAAACCCCACAACTGGACAATGTGCAGGGAACAAGAAGTTGCAGAGTGACTATCCCTCAATAGGACACCAATTTTATACATCTGTCTCCCAAAGCTCAGAGATCTTTTTGGAAAAAGGCAGAAAGATTGTAAGAGCCAGAGCAGGTGGATGACCACAGGAAATAGTCTTCCAGACAGCTAGTCAGTTACTCATATGAACTCATGGCAATGGTGACAGAATGCACAAGTCTTATGCAAGTTCAAATCAGACAAAAACCCCAGCATACATATGGGGAAGTGGGTAAGAAATCCCAACCCAACTTAATGAATGTTTAGCAATTGATGGCGGCTAGGAGCGGATGAGACAGTGTCTTATGGGGATGGAACTCTTGTTGGGCTCAGAGCATGGACCCACACAAACTATATTGTATGAAAATCACAGAAATTCAATAAAAAAACAAAATTTTAATGATAAAAGGTATGAGCCATCACAACAATCTAGAGTGATTAAAGTAAAGCTAAATCCTGGGTCCACCTCTCTCCTGCCCCTGTCTATGCAGCCTGTGCCGTCCATGCAGTGTATCAGCCTTTGTCCTGTGACATCTCCTGTGTTCTTTTCATCACTCACAATCACTTATGTCACTGACATTTTTTCTATTTACATTCATTTCTAAAATAAGAGCTATATGCATATTTTTTCTGTTTCAGTTTGTATTTTAATTGTGTACATAAATTATAAGAGCAAGGAGTTCTAAACCTTGTACATTGTCGTTATGTGAAAGGAGTTCAGATTGGTTGACTTGGAGTATGGCATTCCCAAGACAGCAACAAGACGTAGGTCCTTCCGGAAGAAGAGAGCCAGTTTGCCCAGATTGCTCTCTCCAGTGTGGCCATCTCACGTCTGACCTCTGCAGGCACTGTAGGACACGAGTGCACTTATGCAAGCAATACATTCAGACACATAAAATAAAAATGATAAATTAAAAAACATACTTTTAATTAATATTAATATGATGGGACTTCCTGAAGTTCTGATCATTTTATGTTCTGAGAGTGTAAATGCATCTATTTTCTTAATTATCTGTTGCTCTGTCCTCTGAATCTTTTTAGAATTTGTAGATTGTAAGTAAAAATGACTTCCATGAACTTTCAGTTTTGATTTTTTTTGACTATAGCATTAAGAAACAGAACTGAAATATAGCCACATAAGTATAATATATGTTTAACATTAAGGCATTAAATTTTGTAATACAGTAGATGATTTTAATAGAGAAGTATAAGTTATCAAACTTGTTATCAAAATAGATAAATACCAAACTCTAGAAACCACTAAAATTTGCCAAACGTTGTTAAATCTGTCGAATACAATAGTCCCAGCCTGTCATCCTCATCTGTGGCAGGCTAAGGCAGGAAGAGAGAGTGTCCCAGGCTAGCTTGATGTTCAGGCTGGAAAGATGGCTCAGTGGTTAAAAGCACTAGCTGCTCTGGCAAATGACCCGGGTTCAATTCCCAGCACCCAGATGATGCTAACAACCATAACTCCAGCTCCAGGGGAATTCAGTGCTCTCTTCTGACTTCTGGAGGCACAACACAGGTACATTTGCATACATGCGGGCAATATGACCATACACATAAAAATTATAAAATATTTAAAATAAAGTAAAAGTTAAACATTAATTCCACTGACCATGATTACCTTGTCTACCTTCTAGATACCTCACATGACTTCTTTATTAGAAATAATGTTTTCAAGGACAATTATAAAACAATCAGAAAACAGAATCTGATTCTTTTTCATAGCTGCAGGGAAAGAAAAGCCTTTTTTTCTCTTTTCTGCTAAGATTTCTTTCACATGTAATTGGAGCAGCTGCCATTTTGAAGAGTAGATACTAGAATTTTATTATTTAATACCAAAGAATCCCAGGAAAAAATTAGTTCTCTTAGTGTTATGCTCGCATTCCTGAATGACTCAGAGTAGGAAAGATGTGTTTTGGCTCACAGTTTTGGAGAATCCAATCCACAGTCTCTTGGCCCAGTGTGCTTGAGCAGAACACCAGGGCAGTGGGAGCAGGTGGTGGAGGAAATTCTCCATGGAAGACAGGAAGCAGAGAAAAAGACAGAAAGGAGTCAAGGATAAAATACCTCTAAGGCTCTCCCCACTTCCCCCAGTGACCAGCTTCCTATAGCTGGGCCCTGCCCCCTAAAGGTTCCACAACCTCCCCAAACAGTGCTGCCTTCTAGAGACCAAAAGAACAGCACATGAACCTGTGGGGTACATTATCAGATTGTAACATGGTGAGATGTTTCGCATCTGCAGGATCTGTCCTTAGATGTCAGCAAGGTAGTTTTGTAAGTAAATCCTAAATTCCAAAGTAAAAGACAACTTCTGTATATTCAAATGATCCAGAATACTAAACATAGAAAATTTCTAGTTTGTTTTCATAAAGCTATAATAAGGTTCATAATATATTCAGAAACATCTTAAAACAGCTGAAGAGTGTTTTTTATTTAGGAATGTAGACAATTAATTTTTAAAAATAAGGCAAATCTAGCCTAATAGAATATTAAAAGACCAAGCAATATTACCAAGTAGAGTTTGCCTGAGGAACTCAAGAACAGCTCAGGCACTAAGAGAATGTGATTTAATATTTTATAGCGTTAAAGGAGAATGAAAACAAGATCATAGCTGAAGCTAAAGGTTCAGCTAGCCATTCTTGTAAAACCCCATTTAAGATAAAGTGGCTTCCCAAGTGTGCCAAAGGTTGTGTCCTAGAAGCAAATAGTAACAATCTTACATGAACAAGCACCGGGAGCATTTTCACACATTCCTACCTCACTCAAACCACTGGAAACACCTTCACAGACAGTGTGTCTCCTTAATGATTCTACATCCTGTCTAGTGGAAAGTCAAGATTAGCCATCACCCCACCCCCTATCTTAGACCCAGGCCCCCAAGCTCTGCAGTGTTCCCATTAAGAGGATGCTCAGCGTACTGTCAGCTTCCCAGGAGAGCCTGGTGTGTCCAATGCTCGTGGCCTTCAGCCGTGCTGTGCCCTCTGTTCTGACTCCTCGGTTTCAGGCCCAAATATTCTGTGTCCCATTTGAATACATTGTTTCCTCTTTCTCACCACCTTCTCCTCCTGGGTGATTTGCCTCATGACCTTAAGAAAATTGTATTTGCCTTCCTTTTCGCTTGGAGTGCTTCCAGCTCCATTTGGTGGTCTGTCCCTCCAGCTCTCCCAGCATGCCTTGCTCCTTTGTCATGCTCTGCTGCATAGGAGTGCCATTGTTGTCTCTCTTCTCCTTATCTCTTCCTTCTAGGGCTAAGTTGAGGCAGGTTCAGTAAGCATTTTATCGCCTGTGTCATTCAAGAAATTGGATCATTTTTCTCCTGCAAAGTGTGCAAAGGAAGACCAATTACAAGTCAATAATTTTGACTTTGTGCATAGCAGCTGACAAATCAATTGCCAAAGAGGCAGTTTCTAACATGAGGGTCCCTCTGCAAGAGGGAGGATAGTGGGAATGGGACTCAGGAGGGCTCCTGCTGGTTCCATTCAGGGCTCACCATGGGCAAAAGAGGATTCATGGAGGGGACTTCTGATTGCACAGCAAAAATAAACAAAAAATAGTAAATCTGGGTGTTTGTGTGAACTCTTACTACTATTAAGTGTTGTAAATTGTTATTCAATCTTTAAAATTTCCCAACCCCAACTAATACACATCTGGGGACCAGTTTGTGTCAAGGCCTACCAATTTACATCCTGTTGGTTGGTTGGTTGGTTGGTTTTGAGGTAAGGTCTCCCTGCAGCCCCATCTGGCCTAGCACTCACTATGTAAATCCAGCTTGGTCTCACAGAGATCTGGCTGCCTCTGCCTCCTGAGTGCTGATATTAAAAGTTTGTGCCATCAGACCCTGCCCCTCTGTTGGGTCTTTTTGCTTTTTTCTTTTTTAGACAAGTATCACTGTGTGGTCCTGACAGGCCTCAAACTTGTGGCAGTCATCTGGCCTCTGCCTGAGCTCTTGGATTATGGTGCGCACTGCCATTCCTGGCCTGTCTGTTGGATCTCTAGGTTCTTACCCTAAGCCCACTGCTTTGCTCCTTTGCGGGGATGTTTTATATCTAAAATGATTCCCCCATTGTTACTGCCATATAAAAATTACTGTTTTCCAGAAAATGTCTGATTTTTTCAATGAGATTTTAGAAAGCTTGGGTGGCCATATTCTCCTCTAGAGGGAAATTTGTAAACAAAAAAGAAGTCACAGCAGCAATAGTGACTGACATATAAAAACTGACGCTATCTATGGCCATCTCTGTGATTCTTTGGTTACTTGGCCATTGAACTGTTTTTTGGCCCATGTGCTCAGCACATTTGCAGGGCATGTGGACACCTATTTTGTGCTGGGTACACAAGACAAGTCCCAAGTCAGTTGTCATGGACTGAAGTGAATGAAGGGCATGCTCGTTTCTGAGTGATGGGTCTTAATGGTCAAAAGGGGGGGGGGTTTCTGCACTGAGCTGAGAGAAACAGCATGGGACTAAAAGGAGAACCTCTTTATACAGCGAGGGAGGGGAGAGGGGCTGGGAAGAGCCCATGAGTGTGTGGCATCTGAGCAGAGCTGGGACTAGTGCAGCCCTCCCTCCCCCTGCACCAGCCAACAAAGCTTTGGGTGCAGAGCCCTTGTGTGGCACCACATGTGATGGGTTTGGGGGAGCAAAGGAAGAAAAGAGTGTTTGTAAGGACCAAGGCTAGGTGGTGGGCACAGGGGGCAGAGGCCAGGACCCGGTGTCCCAGGTCTGTGGGCCTGGGAGATGTTTGGAATGTATTCTGCACACACTGACTGTGTGAGGCAGGGAGTGGGCGATGAAGAGTCTCCCTGGCTCCTGGGTGAACAGATAGCAGAGGGCACACTGGAAAGGAAGCTTGGTGGGGATGCTGCTTCCTGGGTTGCTGTCACAGGCCTGCTTCTTACCTACGTGGCATCAGGATTCACGTGAGTGTCCAGATCCGGTGGTGATTCTTGAGGCCAGACTTCGTCCATGAAGCTCAGTGCCCTGTGGACTGCTGATGTATTCATTCTCTGTGGCTTTATTGCTGAGGCAGAACTATTCAGACCTTCTGTGTTGACAGTTAAGACTTTTAAGAGGAGTTATATTTTCTCCAATTCTTCAGCGATTCATAGGGAACTCTGAGAGTTCCTGTGGAAGTTGGCCAGAATGGTGGAGGTGGTCTAGCAGTCAAGGCTGGTTTGTCCCGCTGTAACTTTCAACTTCTGAAGTTTGTTTATAATCTTGTCTGTGACCCATAAACTTGTAACCAAATCAGTATAATGTTCCTTGATAGGTGTGCATGGGGAGGGGTCCAAGGGAGACAGAAAAGCATCCTCCTGTGGGGAGAGGGTGCCTCAATGCTGTAGGCACTTAAGTACCTCAAGCTATGCTGTCTGGAGTCACCATCATTTATGCACTTAATGGTGTTTCCACTGCCTCTTCGGCTGGGTTTGACAGGGAGGGGCATGACTGATGGGTCTTGTGGAATCTCTTTTCTTTTTGGTTTGTTTTTATTTTATGTGTATGAGTGTTTTGCCTGTATGTATGTAAGTGTACCCATGTGTGCAATGCCTGTGAAGGCCAGAAGAGGGTGTCAGATTGCCTGGAACTAGAGTTACAGATGGTTGTTAGCCTCCATGGGTGCTGGGAATCAAACCTGGGTGGTCTGCTTCAAGAACAGCTAATGTTCTTAACCACTGAGCCATCTCTCCATCCTCTTTCATGGAATCTTATTGTAGATATCCTGGCAGTGCAGAGGGGCTCTGTCTCCAAGTGACTCCCATAGCATCAAAGGGACGGAAAGCTTTGCATTCTTAAGTGGTTATTTTTTTGTTCTCTCTTTGTTAAAATGTTCCCATATTATTTTTGACTAAGCATGGCAGTAGGTAATATTTTTAAAAGAGAATACACAATGAGAATGATTTTTGAATTGCATTCTGTTGGGTAAGTTGATTAAAGAGAAGTAAGCACATTACAAAGATGATTTTAAATTACCTTAAAATGGTTCTGAAAATTCAAGTGTATGTTTCCTTAGACATAAGTCCAAATTGTAGGCGTGTGTATACTTCTATCTCATCTCTCCTACAAAGCATTCGAGGGGGCCAGTAAGAGCACTTCCAAGAAGTTAGGTGGACAGAGAAAAGTATGCCAAATGGACATACTTAATGCATAGTGATTCCTTATTTACCTTAAATTCAAATTTAGTTAGATATTAAGACTGTAAATAAAGTGAGGAACACAGTAAAGCAATGAAGATAAAATAAGGTGAAGTTTCCATACAGACTAATCAGCTTGTGATGGGTGTCCTATTTGGCTTTCTATTGCTATGACAAAAGACTCACCAAAACCAACTTAGGGAAGACAAGGTTTATTTGGCTGACACATCCCAGCCACAGTCCATCACTAAGAGAAGCTAAGGCAAGATCTTAAGCAGGGAAAGACCCTGAAAGACCCTGGAGACAGGAGCTGTATCACAGACCATGGAGGAGTGCTTATTGACTTGCTTCTCTAGCCTGTCCTCATCCTGCTTTCTTAGACAACCCAGGTCCACCTGTCCAGGGGTGGCACCATCCACAGTGGGCTGAGCCCTCCTACACCACTCAACAATCAAAGTGCCCCACAGACATGGCCTCAGGCCAGTCTGATAGAGGAAATCCCCGATTGACATTTCCTCTTGCCAGCTGTGTCAGGTTGACAGTTGAAGCCAACCAGCACAGATGTTTAGTGTTAATTGCCAGCTTGACAGAATCCAGAATCAGCTGGGAGATGGACCTCTGGGTATGCCTTTGGGCCATTGTCCTGATTTCATTAACGGAGTTAGGGAAGCCCTCCCACTGTGGGTGGCACCATTCCCTGGTTGCCATCCCAGACTTAATGACACAGAGAGTGGGAGCTGAGCGGGAGTAACAGTCACCCCCTGCTTCCTGGCTGGATGGATGTGACCAGCTACTTCAGGCGCCGGCTGGTTTGACTTCCCCACCAGGATGGACTGTGCACAAATGGATACACTTACATACATGTAAACCAAACACTCATACACATTGAATAAAAATATTTTTTTAAAGTTTTTAAGGAAAAGACAAATCCTGTATGTTCTCTCCCATTCCCCCCCTCGTGCATCTGTATGTGTGTGTGTGTGTGTCTGTCTGTCTGTATGTGTGTCTATGTATGGTGTCTGTGTCTGTATGTGTGTGTCTATGTATGTGTGTCTGTGTATTGTGTATCTGTGTGTGGGTGTCTGTGTTTATGTGTGTGTGTGTCTGTGTATCTGTGTGTGTGTCTGTGTCTAAGTGTGTGTGCATGTACCTATGTATGTGTCTCTGTATGTGTGTCTGTCTGTAGTGTATGTGTCTATGTCTGTGTGTGTCTGTGTGTATGCCCGTGTATCTGTGTGTGTGTCTATGTCTGTGTGTGTGTGTCTATGTGTGTGTGTGTCTGTCTGTATGTGAGGTGAAGCTAGAAAGAGGACTATGGGAGGGAAGGAATCTTAAGGTGGAAGAGGAAGAACAGAGAGTAATGGAACACTTGTGCGTGGCAGCATAAGTGTGGCCCCTTGTGGGAGGATGGGGTGTGGAGGGGAATGAATAAAGAAAAGTATGACATAGCTGCATGAAAATACCTTAATGAAACCTATTACTGTGTGCTATCTTAGAAATAAAATAAGTAGTAATAGAAAAGTAATGCAAAACAAATAAAAGGAAATTACCAAACTAAAACTAGAAAGCAATTAAATAAAAAGCAGGAAAATGAATGCAGACAATCAATGCAATACAAAGTTAACTCTGAAAATAACTGAAAATTTAGCAAACTGACAAAGTTAGAGAAAAATAGAAATCACTGGAAAAGGAATGGGATGGGAATGCTGATGCGCCAACCGCTGTCTGTGCGGCCGTGGGGGCCGCTCCGAACAACTTTACGCTCATAAAGAGATTAATCAGTTCTTTTATAACTACAGAAATGCAACTGAAAGGAACACTTGAATCATTCCGTAATCATTAAAGAAATTTAACTTGTAATCTAAAAGCTCCTAAGAAACAATCTCCAAGCCTAGATAATTTCACTAGAATATTCTACCAAACATTTGAAGAAGATTGAATAATTTTATATAATTTCTTGCAAAAAAAAAAAAGAGTATTTCTCAGTCCATTTTCTGAGGGTGGTATGACCTTTGTATGAAGCTCAGACAAAGAAATACCAGAAGACACAAAGAAAAGCATCAGAACAAGGATGGACGGGGACACACACACACACACACACACACACACACACACAGTGTCCCAAACAAACCAAAACTACCAGTCAAGACAACAAAAAAATAGAGACCAGGATCTCTCGTGAACTTAGATTCCAGAATCCCCAGCAAGATGTTAGTAGTTGGAGCAGAGCAATGTGTAGAAGCACAGACAGGATGCCCAGCATGGTTACCTCCACATGCTCAAGGTCTGTTAAGCATGCATCAGCTAATACACCCTGTCATGTAAGCAGTGTTGTAAGGAAACGGGATGCAATATCAGTCAAAACAAAAAGATAATTGACAAAATCTAGTGCTCATTTCTGATAAAAATTCTCATCACAAGAGGATGAAAATGTACAGCCATTTTGATAATTAGTAGCGAGGCTTTCCCCTGACAGGAACCAAGTCCTGGTATTGCTGCTGCCATTCATGGTTGGTGGAATACTAGAGGTTCTAACTAGCGCACTGGGAAAGGAAAGATATTCCCTTAGGAAAGGAAGACATAAACTGAAATCAAACTATCCCTGCATGGAGCCGATATGGTTGTGTGGCAATGTCTGCAGGATCTGTGACAACACTCCTAGATCTGTTTCATCTGCACTGCCAGATACAAACCAATAAAGTTTGAAAAACATTCAAACTCATCCAAATGTGCACATCACGTGTGTGTAATGTTTGTACTAATTAAATCTGAAAAATATTCAAAATCAATCATGTTTCTGTATGCTAACAAGAAGCTGAGAACATGATGTATACCTCAGCACCTGATTAGGAGATGTATCCAGAACATTGCAGAACTCTAGGGAAGGAAATCAGAGATGGTGTCAGCAGATGGAGACAGTTACTCCTGGGTAGAAGGCTTAATGCAGTGAAGACACTGATTCTGCCACAAAGATACACACAAGCTTCATGTAGTTCCTGACCCAAGTCCAGCAGGATTGTTTATACTCAGTCAGCCTTGTTCTGGAATTTAAAAAGAAAACCAAAGGCTCTAAAACAGCCAAAATAATTTTTGAAAATGAAGAAAACCATGGAGGGTTAACTCCATATAAGTTAAAGCTTAGTAGTGGTTATGCGATTATAGAGGACAGTGTATCACTGGAGAAAACAGTGGGAATATAAACTCATTAAAGAAGTCCAGCTGAGTTTTTAAAGATTTGTTTTTTAAATTATGTCTATGTAGGGGTAGTGCCTGTGGAGACCAGAGGCATTGATTCCCCTGGAACTGGAGTTACAGGCGGTTGTGAGCCTCCCAGTGCCAGTGTGGGTGCTGGGAACTGAACTCTGGTCCTTGCCCCACCCCACCCCACCCAGCTGACTTTTAACAAGTGCAGATTAAGGAACGGTGCAGAACAATTGCACGTTCAGTGTCCAAAAAAAGAGAAAAACTCACAAGAAACAGAACCTTCTCAAGCCTCAAGTCTATATGAAAATTAACCCTGATTAGGTAAATTAAGTGCAAATTATAAAGCTAAAAGAACTTTAGAAAAAAATATAGGACAAACTCTTCAGGACTGAAGATTTTAGAAAGAATTTTTTGACTTGAGACCAAAGGACAGTCCTTCAGAGAATAAAATCAATTAATTGGATTTCCCAGACTGGGAAAAAAAAGAAATTTACAAACCACAGAACTGAAGACAGGAGGGCATTGTGCCTATAATAATTAAAGGACTTTGAAACACCAACCAATATCCAGTTACTAAAGGGCAGAGAATGGACAGATGCAAAGATGCACATTGACAGTTGTCATTAGTAAAATGCAAATTAGAAGTACCACAGAATGCTGCCACCTGCCTATGAAAGGGGCTAAACAAACAACGCAGCTGCCAAGTGCTGGTGCGCATGCGTGGAAGCTGGACCTCGCATATCCAGCCACTGGCACACGGTGATAACAACAGCACTGTTACTCTAAGAATGATTGGGGTGGTTTCTGTAAAAGCCAAGCCTGAGTCCCCCCACAACCTGGCAACTGTCCTGGCTCCCCAGGTTGTTGGTAGCCATGCTGCCGAGTGCTCATCCCCGGTGAATGAACACTGATGCTGAGTGTTCAAGTCTGTACAGAGTCACAGTGGTTGTATGTGGGATCACTTCAAATCAGAAACAACTCAGGCTTTCTCTGACGGGTGCATAAACCTCTGTGGAATGTTCCTCAGTAATACAAAGAGATAAGATAATGTATCAGCAAAGCAGCAGGTTACAAAACCACTACACAAAAATCAGCAACTTTTCTGTCTACTGGTTGGGAACTTGCTAAGAAGAATTAGGGAAAACCTGTTAAAATAGCTTTTAAAACTACCTCGGGAGTAAACCTTAATGCCCCTTATGAAGTTGGCATTTCCTAAACAGGCTGATAATTAAGAATTTAAAAAGGTATGCTGGGGTACAACTGTAATCCCAACACTTGTGAGACTGAGGCCAGCCTAAGCTACATGGAGAGACCCTGTCTCAAGGAAAAAAGAAAACAAAGAGAGGTGGGGGAGGGGTGTCTAAAAACTCAAGAGTTTTTGCCCCTACTGACATACCCCACTACAGAGAGATAAGAACACATGTATATATTTGGTGTGTATATGAAATCTAACATGATCACTTCCAGCTGTAGATCACTCTTTTCTGTGGGTTGTGGAGAAGAGCACCAGTCTCCTGAGGCTTTGATTAACCTTCTTTGAGGCCATGTAGCTTTTTAAAAAGCTGCAGTCAAGGGGCTGGAGAGACAGCTCAGAGGTTAAGAACATTGACTGCTCCTATGGAGGACCCAGCTTCTTTTCCCAGCACCCACATGGCAGTTAACAACAGGTCGTAACTCCAGTTCCGAGGGACTTTGATGCCCTCTTCTGGCCTCCATGAACATTGCAATCTTTAGAATGTTTAGTCCAGCTTCCTCCTCAGGCCTGTGCACCAAACATAAGCTAGTCTGGACTGAACGTCTTGAGTGATACAGCATCACACACACTAGGACTAAACAGCCATGTTTCCTCATTTCCAGCTCCCCAGTGAGGACCCTGAGATCTCTGAGGTCTCCTGCAAGTGCCTGTCCATCCTGGTCCAGCTGTATGGAGGGGAAGGCCCAGACAGCCTGTCTCCTGAAAATCTGGAAATCTTTGCTGGTCTCCTGACAGTCAAGGAGGACCCGAAGGAGCAGAAACTTCTGTTGAGGATTCTCAGGAGGATGGTGAGTCCGCAGAATGTTGGGGCTGAGGGCACCTTCTGCAGTGGTGAGTGCACAGGGTGCAGGAGGCCAGGGCCACAGTGCCCACCCTGGGCAAGGGAGTCTCTTCTGGACTTCACTTCAGATTTCAGAAAAGTTGCATGTGTGGCACCTGCTCCCAGGTGTCTTTGCTGCTGTTACCTGTTGTTGGTAGTCTGTATGCACATGTGTTGTGTTTCTGATCTGTTTGAGAAATATGAGACATCATGCCTCCATACTCCTTATGATATATATATATATATATATGTGTGTGTGTGTGTGTGTGTGTGTATTATATATATATTTAAAGAATCTTCTCTAATTTCAGTGATCATAATTAGGGAATTTAACATTGGTTCAGTTTTTTCCTTCTCTGTCATCTGTATTCTGTCTCTGTCAACTGTCCCAATGAATAACTCACACAGCTTTTTTTCCAGTCTAAGATGACAGTCCGAAGTGCTTATTTTTATCTGGAATGATCTTACACAGTTTGTTTTTCATGACATTTTTTTTTAACATGGAAGAAACTTTCTGGTCTTCCTTACATTTTTTAAGGTTTTTTTTTTTTTCTTTTTAAAAAATGTCTTTAGGTGTTTGCCTGCATGTATGTAAGGGTGCCCTTGCATGCAGTGCCATGGAGGTCAGAAGAGGGCATTAGATCCCCTGAAACTGGAGTTATGAATGATTATTAGCTGCCATGTGGGTGCTGGGAACCAAACTCAGTTCCTCTGCAAAAACAGCCAGTGCTGACAGCTGAGCCACCTCTCCAGTCCTCTTTCACAACCTTTTTTAAGAGCATAGGCTGGATACAATCATGCATGTGACCCTCAGTTTGGCTCAGCCTGACGTTCATCCTGGCTCTATCTGTGAGTTTCCTGGAAGGCATGATGGTCCTTTTCCACCAGCCACACCCAGAGCTCAGGATGAACGTCTACCCTTCCGGTATGTTAATTTTGATCACTTGATTCAAATGTGGTACCATGACATTTTAATTTCATGATGGTTACAAAATGGAAATTTTACTGCCCGGCATTATATGCTAAGGGAAAATGTTCCCTTGTGTCTAATTTGTTTTAATTTTTCTTCATTTCTTTAAAAAAATTACATATAGCTGATGTCTTTAAAAGTGCTTTCAAAGACAGACTTGTTTTATTTCTTAGTACGTCTTACTCTGCAGCCGTGGAAGGCAGAGCAGACTTGGCACTGGCTACCGTTAGGAGTCATAAAGGACAGAGGTCCTGCCTCACATCTGTGCCCACGTCTAGGTCCACTTTGGCAAGTGGAGAGCATGGTAGCTTCAGACAGTTGTAACAGAGCGGCTCTCTTGTTAAATTGATAAGTGGATGGTGATAACAGGTGACCTGGCCAAATATACATGGCAGGTGACAAAGCCATGCTGTGCTTTTGTATAGCCATGTCCCCTCTCAGCTCACCATCCCTGAAGAATCATGTCCAAGTGTCAGCATAGAGCTGGGAGGACTGGATGAGGGATTTGGGTGAGTCACACAGCAAGGCTGTTGAAGATGTATCAACTTTCTCTTGATCTCTCTGATAATCCAACACACAGATCTCAGCTTAATCCATTAACATCTTAATGACCCTACAGAATCTCTCCTTTGGCAGGGAGCAGGCCTCACAGATCTTACAGACCTTCAACTCTATAGTGGAGATAAAGCAGGTCCTTAGCCAGGATGCTGGGCTGGAGATGGGTCAGCAATGTTGGAGCCGCACAGGCCTGATGACCCTGTTTATCCCCAGAATGCAATGGAAGAAGAGAACTGATTCCCAAAAGTTGTCCTCTGACCACCACATGCACCCCTGTGCTCACACACACACACACACACACACACCATTCATATGCACTTGTACACATACATGCATACACATCATGTGCCCACACATCATGCACACATACATCATACATGTACATGCACACACATGTACACATACATATTATGGGTACACACACAATAATAATAATTAGTTTAAAATTTTTAAACATGCTATTTAAGGTGACATCATCCAAGGCAAGAACAGTAGTCTGTCCTTAGCTATCAAAGTATGTTCCAGTAAACATCTAGGCACCAGAAAGCCTGGATGGACTTGAACCCATGTGTCTAGCGTTCAGTTTCTAAGTTAGTGTAGTACCGAGGAACGGTGGCTGTGAGGTGGAGTGCCTATGGCAGGATGGCAGGGCACAATAGCAAACGCTCTGTGACTCGCTTTCTCTCAAGGTCTCTTTTACTGGCACAGTAAGGATGAGACACACGCTCCCAGTGCTGATAGGACGACTAAAAGGGCCACTAGGTGGTTGGTAGATGGGTGGCATATACCACATGGACCCACTAGACCAGTGAGGGCACCACATCCCAGGCAGCTCTGTAATTTACAGCCTGTGGACTGTTTGTTTGGGGAGTTTTCCTTTTAGTATTTTTGGGCCACAGTTGCACGTAAGCCACTGAAAGCAAAGTTGTAGGGAAGAAAAACACATGCCCAGAGTTCTGTAAACAGGCTGATGTGTGGCTGTGGTGGAACTTCTGATTTGGTGTAAATGGCAAGAGCTTGTGAGACACCAGACTAACACCAGATACTGTGAAATTTGCAAGATCTACAATCCCTTCCTCAAAAATGCCAGGGCCAGATTTGTTTGAAACCTGATTGCTCAAGTCTTGTTGGCATAGTGCTCATGAAATATAGTCTGTTATACCCACAGGAGGCACTCAGACCATGTCTTTGCCAGGGACTATAACATTTCTGCAGCAACCTTCATGCAGGTTCAGACTAAGTGGAACAACAGAGATGACCCTGTTCTGGGTGTGAGGCCATGTGGGAAGTTCAGGTTGAGGGCTTGCAACCAAATGTTCTGAATACATACATTTTAACCATTTTAAGTGTATAGGTCAGTTGTGTTAATTACATTAACTTATAAAATTTTGTTTTTAATTTCCAGAGCTTTCTAGAATTCAGAATCATAGGCGATAGATTATGGACCTGTCACTAGAAGTAAATCACACCATTTCTAAAACACTGATCAGATTACTTACACAGAAAGAAAATTAGACTCCAACTTGGTCACAGTAACAAGATCCTCCAGTCTGGGTTTTCTTCTTAAAATGGTTTCTATTTAGGGTGACCAGAGGGCTGGGCTTCTGTCTAATCTCTGCAGAGGGCTGAGCAGATTGTTTGTGGAAGAAAAGTTGAGTCCCATGGGCTTTTATCTTTGTAACTGGTTCGGCATCCAGTCATTTGTGTTAGTCATGTGAATTGTTCAGTCACCACCATCTATTTCGGAACTTCTTCACCTCCTGCCAAGACCGTGTGCCCTGTCCTTCCCTTCTGCTTCCTCTCTCTGTGTCTGACAGTTAGCGTGTAACCCCACGATGTTCCTTCTTCTGTGTTTGGGCTGCTTCATGCATCTTAAAGATTCACCATGTTTTCAGCACGCGTCACACTTTCCTTTTAAGGCTGAATGATATTCCATGCATACAGTAGATTGATCTCATCTGATGATGGACACTTGTTTTTTTTGTTTCTGCCTCAATTACTTTTTCTTTCACTCATTTCTGTCTTGTCCAGGTTGACTCAGATTCTTGTCTTGTTCCGTGGGTTGCAGTCACAGCTCCCCAGATTGCCTAGTGGCAATTCCTTCTGGTAATTTACTGTTTTTTTTTTTTCTTTCTTTCTTCTTTTCATATTCTCTCATGTTTTCTTTCTTTCTTCTTCTTTTTTTTAACCATGTACTTTCTTTGACTATATGTGGTATTCCAGGCTAAATGTCTACCACTAACCCCCCATCCCCATATCTGCCATGTCCTCAAGGAACTGTGAAAACTTTCTGTTTTTTTTTTTTTTTTTCTGGAAACAAGATGCAAAAATGCTGAAGATTAAAGTTAGGCTGACTGTTGACTTAACAAGAAAAGGCGATCTATGAGCTCCAGCAGTCTGACTCCTGGAGGATGTCCCTATCAGCTATTCTGACCTCTTGACATCTCTAGCACAGCTGCTCAGAACTACCTGTTGCATGCAAAACTGGCCCCCTGTGAAAGCGCTCTCAGTCCTTTGGACGCTTTCTGAATTTCCCATGAGACAATGTTAGGGTCAACCTGTAGTAGTCGGAGAGTCTGAGGACTCTAGTCAGTTCAGTTGTGCCTCAAGCTTGTCTGTTCTGAAGCGCAGCTTTGCTTAAGCTGATATAGGTTACCCTGAGGAGGACTAGTCAGCCCACTCCCCCAGTCTGATGCTCCCCACTTCCCCACTGTGTCCCAGCCCAGTTCCCAGGGATGGTGAGACTAGATGGGCACACGCTAGAGGACAGGGATAAAATGGTATAAGGAACACTGGAGGGTGCTTTGTGACCTGCCTCTCCGACTCAGCTCACTGGACCAGAGCAGCCAGGGTCCACGGAGAGATGGACCAATGTCAGTGACTGAATTGAGGGTGTCCGATACATGTGTCTTCCTGGGCATAAGAAGATGTAAAGAGGGTGGGGCTGGAGCGATGTCTCAGTGGTTAAGAGCAGAGGACCCGGGTTTGATTCTCAGTACCCACATGGCTGCTGCAACCTTCTGTAACTCCATTTCCAGAGGAATATGATGTCCTTTTCTGACCTTCGAGGGCATTTCACAGGTGCACTTACATACATGCAGGCCAGATATTCACACACAAAAAATAAATTAAAAAAGGAAGAAGAAGCATCTGTGAAGCAGAAGGTGCAGTCCTCCGGCATCCATCCGCACATGTTCATTGGGTGCTCGTGCCTGCCAGGGGCATGTGGGAAGACAGGGCTTTCTGTCTCTTAAAGTCCTGATGCAGAGGTGCCCTATGACTCACAAAGAATGAGAAACCTGGATGGTTTCAGAAAGGGCGACCCTTTCACACATGGCCTGTAATTCTTTAGGCTATTCAATGTGCATGTCAGGATTGGACTGTGGTTATCTGTGATCGAGGGAGTCTATGAGAGACCCCTCCCTGCAGTCAGAGCAGGGACTCTAGGTCCCTGGCATTCTGTTTACATTCCTAATCTTGGTACTGATCTTTCTGAAATCATCATTTTTCTAACGAAGAAATAGGTTGTTTAATGTTTGCCAGTGGAGTTGAGATCATTTTCACCCAAGGTGCCCTCCCTCACTCCATCTATATTTAACACATTCAGAGAATGTGGAGCAGACCTAATGATCTAATTATCTGGTGTAATTTACCAGAAACGGAGGCTTGCATGATTGTACTCTGTGCTTTAGTTTTAAAGTGGTGATAGGAAGCCTTTAAGTGCCTCCCGAGTTCACTTACCCTTTAAAGTTGCCCTCAGTGGGAGTTCTTCTTGGACACTGACTGCAGAGTGGCCTGCTTGAAATCAGCTCACTTCAACACTCAGAAAACTGAGTGCTTATGGGGCACTGCAGACCTGGCCAGGGCCCAACCTGGCTCAGTCACAGGTGCTGACCACACTGTGAGAGTGACGGATCTGCAGAAGAATGTTTGCTAGGAGCTGATGTTGCTGACTCTCATTTTTAGGCCCGTGTACCTGGAGCAATGGAAATGGCAGGGCATGGCATAGGGTGACTAGGGATGACGAGGATTCAGATGTCTCTCAAGCATCCATTCCCTGAAGTCTCCATGCTGTGCCGTGAGCCAGCCCATCATTTCCCTTCCAGATTCTCACACTGGTCTCCTGTGGGCTTCCATTCCTGGAGTGCAGAATGTTTGTTTGTGAACGTGAGTGTCACAGAGCATTTTCCCCTATACATAATGCTTGTAGCTTCATCCAGCCTGTGACCTGCTGGCCTCACACACTTCAGAAGAGCTGTGAATATGGCACAACATGTTCGTAAATGACAGCCTCCTGCTGTAATTTCAAAAGGTTGGGCACCCTCCAGACTTAGAGACCAGGCCAAGCAGTAGGCATTCTGAAAACGTATTCTTACTTTTTCTATTTTAAGACCAGGTTGAGTTGCAGAGTTCAGGCTCAGAATGGACATGATTTCTACCAAAGAAGTAAAGAAATGCTCTTGAAGGTATAAGAAGATAAAGCAAGGTCTCTGACTCCTACCTTAAGTTTCCTAGATTACAACTTCCTTTTTTTAACTTGTTTCTTAAAGGACAAAAATATAGGGCTGGTATGAATCTGGGGACATTTTTAGGAGAAACATGATTTACCCATGACAGTGAAAAGCAAAACGGGAGTGTCTGTGGGATTTTGAAGGCTTTCCTGTAGTTCTTGAAGGATGGCTCTTGAAAGCTTCCCATGGAGCCCCTTTCTAGGATCCGTGCATGCTGGTTGTAGTTAACACTGTGCTGGGCTCTTCTGCCAGGGATTGTTGGAGAGTCTGCTCTTGAACTTGGATACTCCCTGAATGATTTTGTTGTATCTTTCAATAGAAAGAAACTATCTTGCCTAGAATGTTTGTTTAATTGTCAGAGGAGGACTGATGTATGTGTGTGTGTGTGTGAGGGAGGGGGGGGGGGGAGAGAGAGAGAGAGAGAGAGAGAGAGAGAGAGAGAGAGAGAGAGAGAGCGCATGCGCAAAAGAAACAGAAAGAAAGACTTCCCCGGGGCCATCTTCCTGTCTTGCCCCTGCCCCCACCACCAGGATTACAGGTTCCATTTGCTACACATGGCTTTTTACAAAGGGCTGGGAATGTGAACTCATGTCCTCATGCTTGAACAGCAAGCACCTCACCCTCTGCGCCGATCATCTCCCCAGCTTTCCTCCTGCTGCTACTTGCTAGAACATGGAGGCGATGAGGGAGTGGGGTCTGCTGTGTACTGTAGAACAAGTCTTAACCTCTACCCAGGGGATCTGATGCCTTCCTGTCTCACAGATTCCAAGAATGAAGTTCAGGACCCAAAAGGGTGAGATTTAGGGCAAAGGTTTATTATAAAGTCCTAAGTGGGAGCATGGGGGCGTGTGTGGCAGGGGAGCACCCATGTGCCTTCCTCTGGCCTCCCCAGGCATTGCATGACCCTGTTGCACTTAGATACATGTAGGCGATACATGCATGTACATAAAATAAAAACAAGTTAATTAAAATTTTTTGCATACATGTGCCCTGTGTTCAGAACCAAGGCTGCAGTGATAAAATCATGCGATGCAGCACCAATGATGATGTCACATGATGTGACACAGATGATTTTGTGCAGTGCCTCACAGGTGAGCACTGCAGGACTACCTCAGCTTTGGTGCCTTGTACTTGGAGTAGATGTCCACCCACCCATCCTGTGTTCAGAAACCTTTCACTATTGCCAAATTTGTCTTTGCTCTCATCCTCAGTTACATGGCTCCATCTGGGGTCATGACCCATAGTTTAAGGAGCTGGGTGAGACATGGATGGCGTATTGGCTACATCTTGGGCAGTTGTCAGGATCCAGGCCAGCAGCCCAGAGAGACTCCTGATGTCGTCAAGCTAGTGCAGCTTCCTGTTAGGATTCACTTTTTCTAACATCATTCTGAAGGCCTGTTGCGGTGTGCTCCTGAGATAACTCCCCATGCTTCAAGACTCTCTGTTTCAGTTGAAAGCTGCTATCAAACCCTCCACAGAGCAAACAATGGTGGGGCTCTTATTTCTAATCATCCGTGCCTCTCTTTCTAATTTATTCACCAAGTGTATTTATCCCTGCTTCAAAGAGAGCCTCCAGGTTCTATGCGGTATCATTTTTTCAGGACACTAAATACTTCTACTTACTTTAAGCCAAGGATACATGCTGCCTTTCTATGAAACGGTTTTAGTAACTGTGGATTTCATTAATCGGGTCTCCAAAATGTTTCATTTTAAGTACCACAAAAGTTTTGATGCCACTTAAAAAAATCATTATTATGTCAGGAGCCTGAGCCTGTTTATAAACTCCGCACAGGCCTTTTGTGTAATGGGTATGAGTAGGTTCTAATGAAATTTGAGTGTCTCTTGAGATCACAGATCCTGGGGCCTTTACTGGCTCAGTGTTGCCTAGCAACCTGGAAGTCATTACCTCACCAGGCTCTGTAACAGCATGGTACACTTTGCCTTTCCCTGATGGAAATGACCCCTTCTAAGGGTGCACTCCATGAGTTGGTGGCAAAATGGATTTTTTCCCACTCTTTAGAGCCTGCAAAGTATTGTTTTCTAAATGGCCTGTGTAACAGAATGAAACATATTCTATGGTAGTGTTCTTAAAAGGAAGGCCTCCTGTCCTGCCATAGAAATTGTTAGCAAATGTCAGCATGTTGAAGAGAAAATCGTATTTACTATCGACCACCAGTTAATGCACAGACATCTACTTATTCTTGTGTAGAAGTTCATTCTGTCTAGGTATCTGAAGATAGTAGACAGGTTTGAAGAATGTAGAGACAGCACAAACTTTGGAGGTACAGAAGTAATACTAGTCTAAATTAGTGAAAATTCTGACCTATAAAATGTTCTGAAAATACATTTTAAATAATCTTTAAAGAAGTGTCTTTTATTTCATAAAAGTACACATTGTTTGCTAAGTTCAAAGTAGCAAAAAGTAGAAGCAACACAAATGTTCCTTAGTTGATGAATGGGTGTGTAGAATGTGGTATATCCAGATACTAGAATATTAGTCATCAAAAAGAAATGAAGTAGTGATGTGTGGCGAAACCTATGGAGGTGAAACAGTAAGCAACACACATCGAACACAAGTGAGGCCGCCCTTTGCTGCTGCCAAAGAGAATTGTGAGATCGCCATCCTTCCCTGGTCAAATTTCAGAGTGAAATGGGAGTGACAGAGCCTTCCTCAGCTCTTGGTGAGTTTAGCTTGGTAAAGTGAGAGTCTCTAGAAAACTCAAAGGCCACAAAGTTGTCCTGAGTCAGTGGCCTTGAGGTCCTTGTCTCACAGATTCCAAGAATGAAGTTCAGGACCAAAAAGGGTGAGATTTAGGGTAAAGTTTTATTATAGAGTCCTAAGTGGGAGCATGGGGATGGACGGGGAGTGGGGATGCGGCACCCAGAGCTGCTGTGTAGCAGAAAGGATCTAAGGAAAACAGGATAGTACTGCTAGTCCGGAACTTTTTGAAGGACTTAATGGCAGAAACTGGGGTAAGGCATGGGGCGTTGAGCTGGTCAGTCCAGCTAACCTGACCACAGGTGTCTGGTGCCTCCTCAGTTTTAGTCACATCCTCACGTACAGCTCCCAGGCAGAGGTCAGAGACAAGGAACCAGGAACCAGAGCTCTCTTCTGACTCTTAAATTGAAGACAGCCAAACATAGAAGACCACATATTATATGATTGTGTGTCCAGTCATGCTCTAGAGTAGACGTGGTATAGAGATTGATGACCTACGGACGCTACAAAAAGAAAAAAAGGTTGGTGTTGCCAGGAGACACAGTCAGTGGACAGTGCAGTCGGAGGCTTCTTTCTGAGATGACGAAGTGCCTTCTGGAAGTAGTGGTAGCTGTGGAACTCAGTGGCTATTCTGTAAAGCACTGAGTTGGACACTGTAAAGTAGTAGGTTTTATGCTATGTGAATTTTGGTTTGGGTTTTTTAAATTTTCGTTTTTTGAGACGGAGTCTCCCTGTAGCTCCAGCTGGCCTGAACCTTGGTATGTAAAACAGGCTTGCCTCGATCTCAGAGAGATTCACCTGTCTCTGCTTCCCAAGTGTTGGGATTAAAGGCATGTGCCACCAAACCTAGCATGAATTCGGTTTTTTAACAAGTTGAAACATCAAAAGAAACAAAAGAAAGAAAGAGAAAAGAATGTAGCTAACAGGAAATCTATGAGTAAAAGAGGATAATTAAAAGCTGGAGATGTAGCCAGGTGCTGGCCCGGCGTGCTCGAGGCCCCAGTTCCGTCTCCAGCACTACAAAAAAAGAGGAGGAGGAAGAAGGGGAAGAAGAAGAGAAGGGGGAGGGGAAGGTCACCTTTATGTTCCAAAATCAACACCAGTAACACTTTGGTCTCATTAGTTTCTAATCAGGCACACCAACCATATGGGTATGCACATGTATATTTATATAGAGAGATATGCATTACTAAATGAATTATAGCTTTCTATCTTGATGGTAAGGGTTACATGCTGACCTTTCTTGCTGCCCAAAATTCCTTTGAAATTATTAAAATAAGTTAGAATGTACAATTACTGAAAACAGGAAAATACCAATAGTAGAAGCCCACTTTGAGAAATTCCTGGAAGATAGCATTGACTTGACTGAGTGTATTCAGAGCCGAGGAGACCACAGCCCAGCATAGGCAGCAAAGAGGTGCACTGTGACACTACCTAACAATCCCAGCCTTGGGCCATCGAGATGGCTCAATAGGGAAAACACTTGCCACAAATGAGTTCGATTCCCAGAACCCACATAGAGGTGAAAGGAGAGAACTGACTCCACAAAGTTGCCCTCTGATTTCCACACGCATGCCCTGGCACATGTGCACACATCATGTGCTCGCATGTACGCACACACATACAGACATACACAATAATAATAATAAATAAAGAATAAAGAATCCCAGGCCTGCGGACAGCAGAGCTCAGAGGAAGGACAAAGCATGGGCCCCAGCCCTGTCTGGGAGTCACTAACACTCCTTCTTTCCCATGGTTCCCTGCAAGTGCGCACAAGTCACTGAGTTCTGCACCAACCCCCACCCTCCTGAAAAGGCATGTTCGCTTTCCACTCCCGTTCCTCCCTGACCCGAAGTCCTTTCATCCGTACTGACTTGCTGCAGGCCAGGGCTGCCCACAGCTTGGAGCCATGTCTTATTAGAAAACTCCCCTAGGAAATCAAAGCAAGATCCTCCAAATCACTAAGCTAGCCTATCAGGCTCCCAGGGCCCACTCCTGAGCAAACAGGTGCACTCTCTGGACTCTTGAAGAAGGTCCAGACCAGAAGAGTGGTCACAGGTAAGTCCAAAAAGCCATCGGCCACAGAACAGCACAAGGTAATATCAGAAACAAGACTCGGGCTTAGGGGATGCTCAGCTGCTAAAAGCTCATGCTGTTGAGCCTGACAGCCTGGGGACCCACATGGTAGAAGGAGAGAACTGACCCCTGAAAGTTGACCTCTGGCCTCTATACATGTGACATGGCACACGTGAGCACACGGGCACATATGCTAAATAGATAGATAAATGCTTAAAAATTAAAAGGAATGAGACTTTTTTAATTGAATTAATTATTTCATTATATCCATAAAGCAAAATGTGTCTTTCAATTTTTAAAACCCAGTGGAAGGGTGGAGTAACAGAATACACTTCAGGAGAAAAAACCCAAGTGAATTGGTTTTTTAAGCAACTTGAATGTCGGGTGTTGCAGTACACAGCTCTAATCCCAGCATTTCAGAGGCAGAGGCTGTGGATCTGTGAGATTGAGACCAGCCTGGTCTACATAGCAATTTCTAGGCCAACCAATACTGCATAGTGAGACTCTGTCTCAAAAAAGCAAAAACGGAACAAAAAAAGTAACTTTATTCTTTTTGAACATAAGGTAAGATATTAAGAATTTTGACCTGTGGATTCAGAAAATCCAGTAGCCTTTCATAGGGATAATATGTTATCGCCACACATCTGGTGATCCACTGAAAGGACAAAGCTCTGCACTGTGTCATGTGGATGTTCCCCCACACTCTCTATGCATAAATATATCTGGTCTCTCATCATGCAGTAATAGGCACGGAATGAGTCATGTATATTATAAAATGTGTAAAAGTAGTGTGGACATGAAAAGTACAGTGTATTATGCGTAAAATCAATATGTATGCTTATATATACACAGTATATACCTACTAGCGTTTATGTGTGTGTATATTTGGCCATGTTTCCAAAGCTGTGCTCAGCTGCATAGTGCCATATGCAGATGATTCACCTGAGTGGGAGGCTGGCTAGGAGCCATAGAGCATGTCACTGCCCATCTCCTTAGAGAGTATGATACGCCGCCTCACTACTCCAGGGAAAGATTAAAGTCTATAGCATTCCCTTGCTCATAAATTCCAAAGATGGCAAATGGAACCCCTGTAAGTCAGAAACCATCTGTGTTTACTCAGACCGAATATGTATGACCATTTCAAAATTTTATTTTTATTTTATGTGTCTTTCTGTATATGAATGTTTGCCTCCATCTCTCTCTCTCTCTCTCTCTCTCTCTCTCTCTCTCTGTGTGTGTGTGTGTGTGTGTGTGTGTGTGTGTGTGTGTGTGTGTGTGTGTGTAGCGGCCATGTCAACGCTGAGAACCGAATCAGGACCTCTGCAAGAGCAGTCAGTGCTCTTAATGGCTAAACGATCTCTCCAGCCCCATGTGACCATTTTGTACTGCTTCTAGAAGTCTGTGATTTCTTGGAAAATATCTTGTATTTCTAATACTGTAACAAAGACCATTCCAGGGCATACTTAACCTGATGGCTACCTTCTGATTACTGATCGAATAAGAACCACTGCAAATTCATTAGTCTTGGATTCCCATGGCTAATGAGTGAGTCCCTTAGGTGAGTCTTAAGAGGATAGGACTTTAAAGAGGTGAATTGTGCCTCTGGTGAAGCTATAGAGCTGTGAGGCTGGGGTTCCTCTGTGTTCCCAAGCATGGCTGCTCTGAGGAGTCTGTACGTGGGATATCACTTGTTGTTTGAGGGTGTTTCTGGCTTTTGTGACAGTGACATTGCTGCTTTGGTTTGCAAAGCTCAGTTTTGTCTGGTTGGCTGATAAACCTGTGTTGTGCACCTTTATGGTGTATAATTAATGGAGCACTGTCATTGAGATGGACACACATGTTGTCCAGATAGTTCTTGAGTCATTCACTCACAATGTAGACTATTGACTACAAACAACTTGATTTACATTTGTAACAGGGAAAATTCAGTCCTAATTTTATTTTTTTAAAGCTTTTATTTACATGGCCTTATGTTACAGTTGTTATTACACTGACGTAAGTGAAAATTTGACTCTGTGTGCATGGGAGTGAAGGTCATGTGCTTGTGCAGAGTCCGTGTGTTTGATATTAGGTGTCTTCCTCTATTGCTCTCCTTGAGACAGGATCTCTCACTGATCTTGGAGCCCACCATTATGGCTAGACTGGCTGGCCAATGGGACCCCAGGATCCATGTGTCTCTTCCTTCCTTCCGGCACTGGGGGGTTACAGATACATACCGCTGTCCCCGTTTTTCTGTGGGTGCTGGTGTCTGAACTTGGGTCCTTATGCTTGCACAGCAAGCACTTTACCACTGAGCCATCTCCCCAGCCCCTATTCCTATATGATTTCTTTATAGTTCCATGAAAAAATTTAGTTTTTATTTTCTAGATATCTAGAACTTTTTGCCCATCTGATTGTAAAAAATGTTAGGGTGTGAAAAAAAAAAGTGCCTCTCAGTGTTTGGGGATATTTTGAATTTGCTTCATTGAGCTTTCATTAAAGTTCAAGGTCATGAAGACTGCTGCATCTTGTCAAACTTTATTTTATTGTTATTTTGAGACAGAGTCTCACTTTGTAGCCCTGGCAGGCCTTGAACTTGCTATATAGACCAGGCTGACCTCAAACTCAGAGATCTGCCTGCCTCTGCCTCCTGAGTAATGGGATTAAAGGCATGGGCCACCATGCCCAGGAAATTTTATTTTCAGTTTCTCTTAAATGAGGCATGTGTTAGGACTGAGTGGGACTTGGAGGAAAATTCCTGGCACACTCTGGTAGATGTAGATTTTCCAAGTTGGCTGCTGAAATGACTCAGCACATTCAGAGTGTGGAAAATGCTGGCAGCCCTGGTGTGAATGAAGTGATTGGGCTCCAGCCCTGTTCTTCCTCAGAGCGGGTCCCTTGTGACTGGAGTGCGGTTGCTTCAGGGCTTGTTTGAAATGCAGACCCTTGGGCCTCAACCCTGGCAGCTTATTGGGAATCAGCTCCTTAATGAGGTTGCCTGAAGAGCTCTTCGGAGCCATGCTCCTATTTATGCAAAATTCGTGGGTGTTGAAGCCGTGGGAAAGGCAGCTTGAGTCTGTAGAGTCCTTTCCGGAATCGAGTCTCTCTCTAGCCAGACCCATGTACCTCCAGTTGTTTACTGGGTAGAGTGTCCATTTATTTCTAGAAGCCTTGCTAACAACTCTTCTGAACATTTTTTTTCTTTTATTGGAAATGATTGAGATATTTAAAATGGACATACTAGGGGCTGGAGAGATGATTCAGTGGTTAAGAGCACAGGGTGCTCTTTCAGAGGACCTAGGTTTATTCCCAGTACCCACATGGTGGCTAACAACTGTTTATAATTCCAATCAGGGGATCTGATGTCCTCTTCTGGCCTCAGTGGGCTTTGTACAGCACAAGTGTACTTACATACATGCAGGCAATACTCTCATACATTAAAACATAATAAATTTTTTAAAATTACAAGTAGAGGGACTTTGAGCAGCACTGGAAGAGAAGTGTCAGAAAGAGTGACTTAAACCCAGGAAACACACTAACCTACAGCACAGGTTTTCTAGCCTGTTCTGATGATGGTGTGTGTACTGCTGCATTGGTACTACTGTGATGTGTGCGATGAGCCAGCCTTCATCACCATTATTTGGTTTGGGGATAAAGGACGGGAAATGGTGGTGGCAGAAGTGCCAGGTGAGCCCTCTGGACAGTCTCCAGTGGCAGTCAGATCCACACTCTACCCCTCACCTGCTGCCTGCTGTGTGTCCTTGAGCATGCCACTTACGGGCTCAAAGTTAAAAACTGACTTACCTCTTTGGACCCCTCTGTGAGGGTTATGGGAGAGAATAATGAGGTGTCTGTCACAGAACCTGAAGTGGAAGAAGCATCGGTGAGGGATAGACTCACATCCACCCAGGCACATGCAGACAGACACAGCGGAAACGACAGTTCCCTTCACGAGCCTCCACAGCTTGGGCATGCAGCCCTAGCCGACCACAGGTTTTCATTCTTACAGTTGTCTGAGTAGAGGGCAGTTTCTGTTCACATATACCCTCTGCTCAGGGGTTGGCTGACAGGGGAGCTAGAACACACACATCTTTTTAATGTCTAGCCCCTGCAAGTACCAAAGTTCTAAAGTATACATTGTCAGAGCCATAGAGGGATATGGGGAAGCAGCCCTGGGCCAGTAGGTGCCTTGCAACCTATAGGAGTCTCTGGCCTCTGCTTCTCCAAACCAAAGATGGGATCAGCTATGCTGTGCCCCATCGGGAGAACTCAGCACCATCAGAGCTGCTTATGACTTATACATGAATGTAGACGATCCCATCTGGCCTCTCTCAAGGTCTTGACCCTTCCCTGGTCCTTCCCTGCTGCCAATACATAATCCTCAGCTCCTGGGGAGCCAGAGGCCTGTTGCCAATTACTGTGGGCATCTCTGTGTGCCCCCCCAGGGAGTGCCTCATGTCTTGTTAGGCTTAATTGAGAACTGGAGCCTCTGGTGAGGTCTTATCAGTGGCCCTAGGGCATCCCAGGGACGGGCAGCAAGGTGTGGGGAGTCCACTGCAGAGCTGTGCACAGGCTGGGGGCCCCATTACCACTACAAAGGCTGGAGCAGGGCCTGGCTGTGCCAGGGCCTCAGCTGCAGAGAGTGATGCTGGGGACTGTCACTGCACAGAGGCTCGCCAGGAAACTCTCCTGAGCCTCTGAGCTGGAAGAAAGCGGCATGTTCTCTGCTGCTAAGTGCTTCTCTCGGGGCCATCCAGGTTATTGGCACCAGCTGCTAGTCGGTTGACTATGGACTGGGAAGCAGTTTTCTTCCAAGTTATTGTCTTGATGCCATAGAAGTCGGTAATACAGAATCATGTCCAGGTTAGCTGTTGAGCTGACTCACTGATGGGGGTAGCTCTAGAGCAACCCCAAGCGGAGAGATGGTGTCAGCCCCACTTACAGCTTTGGAAAGTATCAGGATAGAGCGATATGTACACAGGTGACAGTCTTCAGGTTCTGAGAGACTCATTTAATGTTTAATGATAGGATCTTGGTACCCTACTCCGAGAAGCTGACAGTGTCAGAAATAACTTCATACGAGCCATAAGCATCATACAACTCCCACCCTAGCGAGCCTGCCAAGGCTTTGCCTCCAGTGCTCAGTGTGGCTGATCTCAGGGGCACATGTTCTCACACTTGGTGCAGCCCTGTGGTTAAGGTGTTGCTTATTCCCACCAAGATCTCTTTTGTGACAAGTTGCAGTGCTCAGGTCAGCACAAGGCTGGGGACTCAGCTCTATGCCAGGAAAGCCTGGACAGGCCTTCCTAACTCCCTCAACAACTCTTCACTGGGCCCCTATAACACTCAGTGGCCTACTCAGATGCCCTCGCATGCACCAAGCTGCTAGGGACACCTGTTGCTTTCATTTTCAAGTAAAGTGGCCCTTGTTCTGTGGGGTATAAAATCATTGCGTGCTGTGCAGGATGTCTGATGTGTGGAAGGGGCTTAGTCTGCCTTGGTCTTGTGTACCCTAGTTTCAGCTTGCTGTCACACCCTCTACTGCCGCTGTCCTTTCTCCCCTGCTCTCCCCAGAGTTTCAGCTTAAGTCCTTCCTCAGAGGCTAGCCTCGTTATATATGCAGAGGGGAGTTTCCAGCTGCCTGACCATGGGGTCCATTTTCTCCTCTGGCTCCCCAGCCTGGTGCCCTCCCCACAGCTGGGTGCTGCCCTGGAAGCTGTGCCCTAGATTCCTGGCTCTGATGGGTTTTGCCTGGGTATACCTTCCCTTTTCCTTTGGGTCTTTCCCTTGATCCTGTCTTCCTGGCCCAAGTAACAGTTTATTATCATAGCAAAGTGAAGTCTTTATTTTACTTTTTGATTGTATAGTTTGTGTGTGACCTTTTGGGAAAACAAAGCATTACAGAAGTGACTGAGAAAGTTTAAAATGCCCCCAAAACAAAAACAAAAACAAAATGTAACTCCTGCTGTTCGCTTTGATGCCCCCCCCAGCTGACTTTCTTTAATGATTTTTTTTGTTGTTTTTTTGTTTGCCTTCATGTAATTGCATCCATGTCATGCAGTGCCCACAAAGGCCAGAAGAGGGTGCTGGATCCCATGGAACTGAAGTTAGTTACCATGAGGGTGCTGGGAACTGAACCCAGGTCCTCTGCAAGAAAAGCTAGTGCTCTTAACCAGTCTCCAGTCCCCACAGCTGCTTTTTTGCTCAGACTTGAATGGCCTGGAGTTTTATGTCTGGCTATTTCAGCCTTAACAAATAGTAAATGTGTAGTTGGGGTACTGTAATTTGAGATGTCACCCTTTCAAGGGTCTCTGTGAGTATGTCAAAGGAGAACCACCAGGATGACCAAAACTTGGGAGCTGAGAGGCTATCAAGGGAAGGTAGTTGATGACACAGTTGACACGAACAAGTGGAAGGGTTTCCTGCCACATAGCTTCCCGCCTCCTCTGCTTGTCTGAACTAGCCCACTGACTGCCACACCTCAGCCTCCCACTAATATAGCTTACTGGGTTCTGAATGCTTCCCTTTTCTTTATAGAAAAGCATGTGGTTACTAGCAGTTAGGCGTGGAGCCCCCAAGGGGACAGATTTATCCCTGGGGTGGCCTAAATATGGAAACACATTGAATTGTAAAGGAAACATTTTTTTTTTCATTTTGCCAAGGTCAAAAAGATAAGCAATTTAAATCACATGTAAGGAAAAAACCTACCTGAAAGTCAAATGAGATATCCAGGTGTTTATCTGTCAGGCGCTCCGGGTATCCTTAGGGCTAGGTTTGCGCAGAGCAATGTTTCGAAGTTTTCTGTTTTGACTTTGATGACATTTTTAAGCTAGCTGTCTCATTTCCACATAGGCAGTAATGAAATAAACAAAGTGTGAGATACGAGACAAAGCTGGTTAAACATTTATGCCGGTCTACCCTGTCATTTCTTGAAACTATTAAAATGTAATGTTTTTATACGAAATCATTATAAATTTATACCCAGTGTGATCTGCAGTGAGGTGCCATCCCGTGGCCTGTGACTGACTGTTCCGCATTCGGGGTGGCAGCTGCTCTCTCTGAGTACTGGCTCCGTGGTGATGAGCAGCTGCAAGGTACTAGAAGTCTGCCTTCTCATTTGCATGAAATACAGATGCTGATTATGCGTTTTGATTTGAGACCTTTGAAATATTTTCTCAAACAACAATCTTGACAGCTCTCTTCCAGGAAGGAAGGTGACTATGAACACTATCTAGAAGACTTTTACCTCAAAATCTCTATTAAGAATGTATGTAGAGAGAGGATACAGAAAAAAAAGGGTCTCTAGGAATGTATGTGTCTTCCCAGGTCCAATCTTACAGCATCGCTCTGGGATAGCCAAAGAGACTTGGGCGTGCCTTTGCCTTTCGGGTCCTCCCTTGAAAATAATCATTACTTTCTAAAACCCTGACTCTGGGCTCTGTCTTTAGGAAATAAGCCCTCGAATAGGGAGGCACTGATCTTTGGCACCATTGTTGCCTTGGTAATGTATTTTGCTAGCCACTTCCCACTGCTCAAGTGTGTAGACTGTCTTTGTCAGGTGTATCCCAGATCTTCTTGCTGGGCACTGTCACATTCTCTACTGCTGCTTTCTCCCCTGCTCTCCCTAAAGCCGGGGCCTAAGTCCCAGGCTCAGTAGCACCTAGATAGATATGTTTGGGGGAAGGAAAGAAGATAGCTTGGGGCTGGGGAGATAGCTCAGTCAGTAAAAGTGCTTGCTTGAAAGTGGGGACCTGAGTTCCATCCCCCAGAACTTGTGTTAAAACAAGAACAGTCTTGTAAGGCGGTGAGCACTTGTAATCCTGGAACTGGGGACACAGAGCCAAGTCGGTCCTTGGGGCTTGGGGCAAGCTTGGGACCCTGTCTCCAGAACAAGATGGATGGCACCTGAGAAATGACACTGGAGATTGTCTTCTGGCCCACACACACTTGCACCTGCAGATACCCTCACCACGCGCATGCGCGCGCACACACACACGCACACACACACACACACACACACACACACACACACAGGCACACACAGGCACACAGGGCTGGATCAGCAATAGAAGGCATCCTCCAGTAGGGTTGAGGTCAGCAAACCCCTCAGAGTCTACAGGTTAGAACAAAGCCAAGAGCTTAAACTGGAGGAGGCAGAATCCATCTCCAGTAAACGTGGCTTTGGAAAGCGGGTTAGACTCGTATGGCCCTTTGATGGACTTACCTTTCTTGTCTCAGAATGGGGTCCTCATTTTCTGATCTTTCCCTCCTTGTACACTGGTCTGTTTGAAGCGTCTGCCTGGTCCTCACCTAACAGGAAGTAGAAGGAATGTTCTACTGTGCCCTTAGCTCAGTGAGCCCCCATCTTGTGGATGAGAGGCCTATCTACATGGTGTTTGTAATGAGGCACTCAAGTGAGAGCCCACTGCAGACGTGCCTCAGAGCTGCCACAGCCAGGTGAAAACCAGCCTCCAGTGGAATTCTGCCGAGGCCAGGAAAGCCTGCTTCCTCATGGGGCGCAGTCAGTGGAAGCAGCAGAGGATGAAGCTGGGGAGAGGAGAGACTCCCAGAGCACTGTAGCCTCAGTAGAGGAGGCCGGCCATGGGCTTGGGTCCCACACAGCCCACTCCCTTCTGCTGTGGTCTGAGGACTGAGACAGTGGCCAACAGTGGACCAATCCCAGGCATCCATGTGGTTCATAACAGGATAGGACTGCCGTCCCAGCCTCCTTGTATTCAAGTTCCACCTAAGTGTGCAAACACATGATTGGAATCTGGGGTGAGGTTTGGAGGCAAGGGTGACTACAAGCAAAGTGCAACAATATATGTGCATGCTTCCGCAGGGAAGCCTGGTATTTTATACACTAAAAACCATTTTCTTACGTTACTGAAAACAAAACAAAACAAACCAGCTGTTGCTACACTAAGCAAATCAAAAGGGTACTTACTATCTTGGCACTTAGTGCCTTCGGTGTTTGGTATGGTGTTAATTTAAGTGTTTCTTTGACTTCTTTATGGTAGCCACAGAGGCTGGGACCAACAGCATGGGGAGAGTGAGCTCTTACCTGCAAAGTAGAGGTACCAAGCAGTAGAGAAGGGCCTCGAGCAGCAGGGTGTGGTTAGGATCCCTACAGAAGCACCCAACCTCAACACAGAGTTTGAAATTTTCTCTTTGGAACTGTAAGTCCCTTCTGATACTGAAAGCAAATATTGTGGCAAACACTCATCAAGGATACCCTGAGACCGAAGGAGAGGGAGTCGTGTGTACCTCCGGGCAGGAAGCACGGGGTGTGTGGCCTTCACCACCATTCTGTAGCTATAGTTTTGTTGTTCCATTTTGGGGGAGGTCAGTCAGTGGTCCCTGAAACCAGGTGGCAACAGGCACTTAGCCATGGCCAGGTATCCTAGGCAGGCCCCTTCCCAGCCCACTGCTTCAAATACACCTAGCTGTTTCACATCCTTTTCCCAAAGTAGCTCTGGAGACAAGTTCATTCTAACTGCCTCTCCCTTAGACTTTTAAGACTACAGCTATCTCATGTTTGTATATATATTTTGGTCCTTTGAGGGGTATTATGATGGTTAGTGTGGTCAACTTAACTGAATCTATGATCACCTGGGAACCAGGGTGATCATCTTGATTGCGTTAATTGAAGTGGGAAGACCAGCCTGCTGGGGTGGCACCATTCCCTGACTGGGCTCCTGCACTGTGTAGATAGAGACCGGGAGCTGAGTGGCAGCAAGGTTCATTGCTCTCTGATCCTGATTATGGATGTGATGTGACCAACTGCTTCAAACTCCTGAAGCCTGGACTTCCCCACTACAATGGGCCCTAACCTGGAACTGGGACTTAGAATGGACCCTCTCCCTAAGTTGCTTTTGTCAGAGTATTTTATCACAGCAACTGTATAAGAAACTAAGGTATAAACCATTATACAATGGAAAATTCCAGTTCCTCAAAGCAAACCTCTTTGGAGCAGTATCACCTTGTTCGGCATGTATGTTGTAGAAGCAGATGACCCAGTGGAGAGACGGTCCTGTGGATGGGGGTGGTCCCAGAATTCATTAACGTGTCTGCTGACTGAAAGGAACATCTCTGCCCTCCACCCTGGAGAAGCACCAGGCACCACGGACCTCCTCTGTGAGGAGGAAGTCCATTTGTAAAGGCAGAAACTTGGGTGTGCTTCAAGCACTCTGTAAAGGATCTTAAGGCATTTGAGAGGTATTTTAAAGCTTGCACCTTAATTTTTTCTAGCTATGTCTTATGTCTCAGTGTACATTCTGAGGATGGATAGCCCTGTCCCTTCCCTTTAGCTGCCCACAGTGAAGTTCCTGGTGTATTTCCTGGAAGCCAGTCAGCACCCTTTGTTCCTCCGGTGCTTGTTGTACAGTCAAAGGATGGTTGAGCTCTGTCTGAGAGGGAGGCATTGTTGGTCTGTGCCCTTCATGGGCTCCAGCACCAGCTGTTCCACCAGTCCTGCAAAGCTGTTTCCCACCATGGTGATAAATCATCTCTGGGGAAAGCCAAGTTCTCAGGTCGCAAACTTGTCAAGCTGTGATGCAGGACCTGCAGTCTTCAGGCCTTCTGTGTGGAACTGGTGGGGTTTGCATTGGAATGCAGCAAAGCTTTCATCTGAGCTTCCACAACTCCCACTGGCAGATGTCTCTGAGGCGCATCTCGCTTAATCATTCCATAGAGAAAGACTGGAGATGAGACTGCTGTCCAGTGAGTATGCATGTTGGAAGAAGCCATGAAAGTTAGTCTCCCCAAATATAAAACCTCCTTAATTCCTCTGCAGGAAGAGACCACAGGCTCATGCTACCACCGACTCCGTTTTCTAGGCTTGTCCCACCACCCACCCAGGTTCCAGGCTGCTCTGGCTCAGAGACTGAAGGCCAGGAAAGTAGATGTCTGCAGCTCTTCTGTGTCAACAGAGGGAGCCCTGCAGACAGGGACTCTGAAAAGCACTGTGAAATCAGAGATGAGTGAGCCAGGACCAGATGGTAGAGGCTGGGGTGATTCTAGAGCTTGAAGCAGCTTTGCTCACTGTGGTTACAACATATACCATTCACTGTCAAGGACCATGCCATAGTTTCATGTAAGCTAAGTGATAGTAAGCCTTCAGACTGAAATGATTTGCAAGATTTCCTTTTTCTAATTTTAAAATTTATTATTTTGTTGCATTCACTTATTGTGTGTGGCACAGAAGCATGTAGAGGTCGGAGGACAACATGCAGGAGTTGGTCCTCTTCCATGTGAGTCCTGGGGATCAAACTCAGACCATCAGACTTGGTGGCAAATGCCTCTACCCCTGAGCTATCATCACTGGCCCAGGATTACTTTTTGGTGCATATATACAATAAACACATCTAAAGGATTTGGAGTGAGGAGCTATCAAGATCACTCAGTTGCTAATGTCCTTGCCATGTAAGTATGAAGATCTAAGTTCTAATCCTGCACTCATGTAAAAAAGCAAGGGTCATTGGCAAACTCCTGTAATCTCAGTGTTAGGGAAGCTGAGACAGGAGGATCCCTGGAGCTCACTGGCCAGCCAGCCTAGCTCAGTTAGTGAGTTCCAGGCTTGGTGAGAGTCCCTGTCTCAAAAAATAGAGTGGAGGAATTAGAGAGACGGTTAAGTGGTTAAGAGCCCTTACTGATCATCCAGAAGATCCATGTTCCATTCCCAGCGCCCACATGGCATGTCATAACCACCTATAACTCTATTTTCAGGGGATTAAACACCATCTTGTGGCCACATGCATGTGGTACACTTACAAACATGTAGATGAAATACTCATAAACATAAATATTTTTAAGCTAATAAGGTGTATATTGATTGAGGAAGACACCCAATGTTCGTTAAGGAAACAAACTTGCAATGAAATAGCTTTCGTTATATGAAAACTTTGATTTTCTGTTCCTGTGTATTTTTCTGGGGAAGCATCTGTAACATCTCTCTCATTCTTAAAAGGACGAGTGAGTCACAAAATGAGAAAAACAAAATAAGAAATAAAAGATCTAGAATCTGCTGCCTTTCAAGGCAAAGATAGATGAGTCAGAATTTTGTCAAACTCTTCCTTCAACTTACTTTTATTATTACCCTGGGTTAAATATGAGAATGCTAAATTTGATGAATAGGGGTTTGCATAAAATATGAGAGCTGTGTTTGTGAAGAAATGGCTTTCACAAATCACATTTATCATAGTGCAGTATTAAATAATAAAATATATACCATGTGCCTGGAAAACATACTATGAAGTAGCCTGGAGAATTTATGTCCATATTAATAATGGCAAGATGGACAAGCTGATCTACATTTGATTTCTCAGAAAGATGTGTGTAGTTTTGACAGTGGGACCCTGGTGATGTTTCTTTTTCTTTTATAGAGGGAAAAATTTACATAAAGAAAAATTATGCTATTTTATTGGAAATTGGAATACAGTGCCTTGGCTCCTGAATTCCATAGAGAGACTTTCCAGAGAGAAGCTTCTGTGCCTTGAACTCCAAAGAGGGGGTCGGGGAGATCAGAGTCACATGTTTATGTTTGATAAATGGCCTTCCATTTCTAGTGACCTGAGTCCTAGAGATGCCGTGATCTTATGGATGTATTTAGAGACAGAAGGACCTACCCACCCTACCCTGACTATTTGGACCTGTGTAGTTAGCCTTTGAACCACTCACACGACAGTTTAACAAGTGGGTGTCTTGGAAGGAGATCTGTTCCTATGTGAACACAGTGAAGACTTTGGATTCTCTGAAGTCTCTGAGCTTCCTAGGTCTCCTGGAAGCCAGGAGCTAGGGACACTCTCTGTCTAGCAAGATGCAGCTGGACCCAGCTTCTTGCTTCCTTCCCAGGTCAGATGGTGCTGAATGCTGTAGGCACAGACTCACAGATGCAGAGGCTCCAGCGACCTGTGGTGCAATATGTAGACAGCAAAGGCTCCTGCTAACCTCTCATTTCATCCTGCTGCAAAATTAACTGTGCTCGAAGGAGTCCTAGCCATCTGCCTTTGTGTGGAGTCGTGTGTGTGTGTGTGTGTGCGTGCATGCGTGCGTGTGTGTGTATGTATGTGTGTGTATGTGTGTGTGTGTGTGTGTGTGTGTGTTCAGTTAAGCATAAAACTCTCGGGAGACATAAGGGCAGGACATGGACTTTTGGGGGAAAAGAATTTTAGTTGTTGGGGAGTCTGTAATTCACTCATCCACTCTGCATTTTCTCCTTTGTAAAACAAGATAACCATGTGAACATGCTGGAATTCCTTTGAGAAATAAACAGTGTAAGTAAAATGCTCGTCTAAACTCTGGCATTTTATAGATGCTTAAGCATGTTACTCTGTTCTTCAGGAAGGGATCCACAGGTGCCACTTGTGTTTGCTATGTCAGAACTTAACCCTATCACATTGGAGATGTCTTTCTGCCATCTCTTGATCCATTCACTTTTTACATGAGAAATCTGCCTGTCCCTATCATCTCAATACTTTACTGCTCCTGTGTTTTAGTCCCTTTTCCTGCTGCTGTGATAAAATACCCTGAAAGAAGCCATGTGAGGGAGAAGGGTCTATTTTAGCCCACAGTTGAAGGTGTGGCATCATGGCAGGGAAATCACACTGGCAGGAGCATGAGGCAGCTGGTCATGCAGTCAGAAAGCAGGGAGAGAGGAATGCTGGTGCTCGGCTCACGGTCTCCTTTTCATACAATTCAGGACCCTGGCCTAGGAATGGTGCCGCCCACAGTGGTGGTGGTGGGGTGTTCTCACCTCACCCTAATCAAGATACATACACACACACATACACGCACATGCACACACACACACAGGGCATGTCAGGTGTCTGTCTCCCCCATGAATTTGGATGTCCTCAGGTTGACATTTAATCACATGAGTATGACAAATGCCACTGTCTCTGGGAGGGAAAGCTGTACAGTAGGGCTCTCAGGGCAGGCCCTGTTCTCCAGGACCCCAGAGCTGATAGCGTGGTGCAGGATGAGAGCCGACGCTTGCCGTAGGAGATTGGACAAGTTTCTTAGAGACGGTGACATCTGAGATGAGTTGTGAAATATGCAATTGTAGAGAGAAGGGGCTAGTTAGATAGAGACCAGCAGGAAGGCAGGAGGGGGCCACTGCTGAGAGGGCTGAATGGACATGACGTGAGAGATGGACTGGAGGAAGGAATGAACTCGACGAGGTCCATCACAACCTGCCCTAGGAGGGGCTTGGTCTTCTCTCACTTATTGGCAGTTGAGGGAGAAAGTATCTGTCCTTATTTGTTGACTTGGCCGTGGGCTGTGTGGTTTCACTTGGGCTCTGAACTGACAATGTTCAAAATAAGAATTCCTTATTTTGTAGTTTTCCCAAAAATGAAAAGACATATTTTGCATGCTTAAAGCAGTATGCACACGAGAAGTCTAGTTGGCACATGCACAGTGTGGAACCGAGTTGATTATTGGGATAAACTTTAAAGCTATTGGAGGAGCCTTTGAACTCAGCTAGGGCCACACGGGCAGGACTTTTATTCAGTGCCTGTTCTATTTAGAAAACTTGTGAATCCTTGGATTTTTTTTTTTCTTTTCCTCTGTCTAAAAAGAGGGAATTCCAGTGACTATATTCTATAATTGGCTTTCTTTGAAGATAAATCCTGTGTAATAACTCATGTATTACAGGTTATTTTTAAGTCATTGAAAAGTATGAAATGCCTCCAGAAAGCAGAGTCTGTGTGAGGCAGAGACCCTCAAATCCAAGTGGATGTCATATTTTTCTTTTGGCATGCTAAATTCATTCTACTTAAAATACTTGGAAAAAATTTCTCAAGTGAGTTTTAATTTAATTTATTTTTTGGCAATATGTTGTATAAAATATTGTTGTTTATTTTTTGTTTTAGAAAGTAGAGCACTGGAGTGCCTGTCCTCTGTCTTCTTTTGTCGCATATTTTATTTCATACTTATTTTCTGCATCACAAAAGCAATGCACCTTTCCTCATTCTCTGTGTGGCTACTGTAGCAAGTATTTCATGAGTAAGGTTGACCTAGTCTGAAAGTTTGAAAATAGTAAACTAACCCTAAAAGAGCTACAGAATTCTCCCACTTGGAGCTTTGTTACATTGTGTGATCCTGGTCCATCTGCACTATGTAATAAGGCCCTCTCTCAAAATAAATAGGTAGAGGCTGGAGTGACAGCCTGGTGGTTAAGAGCACTTGCTGCCCTTGCGGAGGGCTTTGGTTCCCAGCACTGGAGTCAGGAGGCTAATAACCTCCTCTAACTTCAGATCCAGGGGATCTGACTACCTCTTCTGGCTTCTGTGGACCCACACACGTATGTGTGTACACAAACACACAAGTAAATAGTAAAATAAAAGTTTTAAATAAATAATTGAAGTGTTGTTTGGGCAAATCACTTATTTTTCTTTCAAATAAATTGTTTAAAACCAAAGAGAAGACACTTCAGGCCTGTGGCAGATCCTTGTTGCTGTTTCTCTCTCTGTTTGTCATCTCTGAGTGGAACTTGGGTGGAAAATAGAAAGATAATTAGCGCAGGAGAGGCCGCCACAGCGGCAGAAGCCCATTTGCTGTAACGTGTGATTGCGGTGCAATGGGACACATGAGGATTCAAACTTAAAGGAGACCTCGGCATGCCAGGGGCTTGTCTTTTGTTTATTTGCCTCTATTAGGCAGTGGGTGCCTTATACGACATCTTCTCTAATACCTGTAGCAGCACTGGAATTATTAAAGGTCTCTCAATCACCTCTGATTGTAGCACAGGGAAAATCTATGAGAAACTTCAGCCTGATGGAAACAGATAGACGTCCATCAGCCTTCACCACAGCCCCTTCCTGCCTTCTCATCTCCTGAAGGGAGGTAGATATGGCTGTGAGTTTCTGAGATGACTGATGGTCTTGCTTCTTCTCACACAAACAGAGAGGTTTTATTCTGAGCCCACATTCCATCAATTCCTCTCCCCATCCGCCCCCTCCCTCCGCTCCAGCCTGACTTCAGTAGCGGAGGGAAACCTGCTCACCCATTAAGGCAGTTTATTCCGCTTTGTCCACCTTGCATCACAAGCCAAACTGAGATTTTTTAAAATAATACTTATCGCAAAATTATCTCACTTAACACATGTACTGAAATTTTATGCTGCCTTAAGCTTTGAATATAGAAAAGCTGGAATATAATAGTTCAGGAAACTCCTTTCTGAATTATGAAAGCTTTACAGGCATTTCAGATCTCATCATTTCTTCAACAGTGCAAGAAGATCTCAAGTGCAATTTTATGTGGATGGTGGGGTGCACATGTGCGTGCAAGTGCATGTGTGTGTGTTTGTGTGTATTGGGAGTGGGGCAGAGGACTATCTCAGGTGTCATTCTTCAGTGACAGACTTTCTGACTAGCCAAGTAGATGAGGCCGACTGGCTAGCTAGCAAGCCCCCGGGATCCATCTGTTTCCACCTCTCAGGGCTGGGATTATGAGTTTGCACTGCCATGCCCAATTTTTAAACAAATTTGATTGCAGTTTTATTTGTTTATTGGAGGAGCATGTGTGTTCCATGGTGCACATGTGGAGGTCAGAAGACAGGAGTTGGTTCTCTGTTTCTTAAATGTGAGTCCCAAGGATGGATCTCACATTGGGAGGCTTGCTGGTGGGTGATTTTACTCACTGAGCCATCTCACTGCCCACCCTCTTTATATATAGACTCTTATAGTCTCTGCTTGCAAAGCTAGCACTTTACTGACTGAGCCATCTCCCCAGCCCTCTAAAGTGCATTTTAATTGAATTTTTACAGTTTTCATTTAATATAATTTGATGGTATTTAGTCCCCTTCCCTATCCGCATCTCCCCTTGCTGTCTCCCCTGCCCAATTTTATATAGAGAGAGAGGGGGTGAGGGGAGTGTATTATTTGTGTTCCCAAATGGCCTTCCCTCTGTGTCCATCCACTGGAGCCTGGTTAACTTACCAAGAGTCTCATTCTTGAAAGGGACTGTCTCTCCCCTCCCAGCAGCCATGGCTGCCAAAAGTTCCTTAGGTTGGGTTGGGATTTCTTACCGGCTTCCATATGTATGAGCTGGGATTTCGTCTGGTGTGAGCTTGCATTCAGGACTTGTGCGTGCTGTGAGTTTACATGTGTAACTGACCAGCTTTCTGGAAAACTCTGTTTCCTTGTGGTTGTCCACCCCTCAGACTCTTCCAGTCTCTCCACCCCCTCTTCTGCAATGGTCCCTGAGCCTTGGGAGGTAGAGGTTTGAGGTAGGTGTCCTGTTGAGGGATAAACGCTCTGCAGCCTCTTGTTCTCTGTTTTACGTGTATTTTTGCTGTTCATTTAGTTACTTGTGTTGGTTGCTTCCTTGAGGGACAAATGTCCTCCTGTATAAGAAAGTGAAATCTGGGCACGGGGTCCCCGTAGAGACTGACAGTGTCACCCCAACCCCAGCTTAGCCTCCAGCCACGCACATCTCACTGTCTCTTGTGTCACCATCTGGAATGGTCAGCTGTTACCATAGTCATGCTTCATCAGGAAGGTACAGGTCACGGGGTCCAGCTGAGCCAAGCCTCGGCTTCTTAACTGGGGCTCAGGTTACACAGCTAAACATGGGGGTCACAAACAATTTGGCAACAATAAAAGGCTTCTGAACATAGGATGACCAAAGATTAATTCAGAATCCCCCGCCCCATGGATCTAGGTGTTTCTGGCCATGCTCGCCATGTTGCTTTCCCTAACTTCACTGTGACCTTGGTTCTGAACACACAGGTGTGCCTTACACTCTTGCACACTGTCACAACACACGTAGAGGATCACTGAATTTGAGACTACTGCATGCTGTGAATTACAGTGCACGTAAAATTTTCTGCTCTTATAAAATATAACAATTCAATTACAGTAAACAGATCTGTCCTATTTTCCTATCATCATTCCTCAGCATTTAATATCAAATTAGGCTATCTTTGGGCTCTATTATTTGAGACTATTTGAGTTTGACTTAGTTTTAGAAGTCACTGTTTGAGAGGTTGACTTGAGCTTCATGAAAAACAAAATGTGTATTGAATTTTGATTGAGATTTCCAACAATTTCTGCCACCAAGTTCAGCACCATTCGGAGTTTTCTGTGTGGATGGGAAGGCTCTCCTGTACCGCTATCTGCAAGAGCCTCTGGCCGTGGTGTCCACTGAGTACTCCAGACGTGCATAGGGTTACTGAGGCACTGAGTTCAACCTTATTTTATTTTAATTAACTTAGACTTAAATTTAAATGCCACATGTGGCTAGCAACTATTACATTAGACTACGCCAATCTAGTTAATCCCTTTTCAGCCAAGAGCAATTTTCAATATGTATTTCTTTTCTGTTCACCGTGAGAGAGAGAGCCCAGGGACTTGTGCATGCTGGCTGGGCACTCTGCCCCTGAGTCACACCCTCTTAACCCAGCAGTTACTTCTTGCATGAATGAGTGACTGACGAGAGAGATAACCCTATCTAAGTTCAGACAGAAACTCATGACAGAGCCAAAATAAGACCCTAGGAGCATGTATCTGTAGGCTGGCCCAAGCTCTTCCTCACTGGCTTTGCCATTCCCAATGGCCTGGATTTACATTAGTTTGTGCTTAATTTTGTCATAGTAATCTTCTAGCAATATCTGAACACCTCATGGTCAAAAAGGTTGGGAAATTTAAAAAAAGAACAGAAAAACGAAACTACTTTTCTGACGTTCATAATTTGAGGAGAAACATTAAAAACTCAATCAAGCATCAAATAATTTTTACATAGTAGAAATAATATATCTTTTTGCCCTCTAAATTAAAACATGTGCTCCCAGCAATTTAATTATGTGAATGTGATTGAAGCCCTGCTAAAGAGGAAGCGCAGAGACCGACAAGCTCACATTTCTGGTGGCGTTTTCCTTTCTGGTGTCCTCTTTGAATTAAATTATACCGATCTCCGTACCCTGCCCTGGCGGACACTGTATTTCTTCATGACTGTGATGCATGCCTTTGCACATGTATGCACGCTATTGATTCCTGTTCAGAACAGCAGCAGCCATTGCATCTCCCTCCTACTGCCCACTGTGTTGGCAGCAGGACCAGGTGGGTCTTCAGCTGTGAATCTGACCCTGAGCACCCTGTCAGCAAAGCTGCTGTGCTCACAGAGGCTGGTCTCCCTCTAGCTGAAAGGAGAGGCCAGAAGTGCAGTCCTCACTTTTGCAGAAGGACCGTCCAAAGCAGGTTTCCGTAGGTAGAGCTTGTTTTGTCTCCCCCTCCACCCCTCACAGACCCCCCACTCTTCCTGGCACTTGGTAGTCAAGAGCTCCATCTTGGGGTGACCCCTTCAAATACAGATTCTGGGAGAAAGGTGGACACACACCAAGAGGGGCTCCTGGGGAAACCAACACGGGAGTGCACAAGGCAGGGCTGGACGAGGGAGGACGACAAACAAGATTAAGGCCAATGGTCTCAAAATCTGTCCCTACCTGAGACCAGGGGACCAGTCCTTTATAGCATTTATGTCAGGCTCAGCCAAGGCTACCTAGTAGGCTCCTAATCTCTGGATACTCAAGATCTCTAAGAGGACAGGAATTGTGGTTGGCAGGCCAAGGGCAATCTTCTGACTGGAGTCCCTGGATAGGATGCAGACAGGGAAAGAGACCCAGGGGGCCTGAGCAGAACTCTTGTCGAGCAGCTTCTTTGAGACCTTGCCTTGGGCTTTGCCCCCACCCTGACTCCCAGCAGTCACTCTCCATCTTGTTGCATATGGTTGTTAAATGTGTTAAATGTGTCAGCCTGACTCGGCTTCAGGGATGGACACCCAGGTAGTTGATTAAACAACACTTCTAGGGTATGTTTGAGGGTGCTTCCACTGAACCTGTAGACTGAATAAAACAGGTGGCTCTCGGTGAGTGAGCATCATCAAGCCACTAAGGGCTGGAAGAGAAAAAGAAGACGGGACCTCGTCCTCCCTACCTGATGATGTGAGCACAGATGTGGATCTGTGTTGCATCTCTGCTCCTTGGGCATTCAGACTGCTGTGCTGTCTGCTCTCTGGCTCCCAGGCCTTTGAATTAGACCACCAGCTGCTGGTCTGCAGCTCACAGCGAACAGATCAGGGGGCTGCTCTCCCTCCATAACTGTGGAGCCAGTGCGTCACAGAGCTCTTCACATAGACTCCTCTCAGTTCTGAGTTTCTGTACAGCACACACATACATACACACTCTGCCCCAACCCTCAAACTATACCGGGTCCTTTCCCTGGAATCCTTCCATGGGACTGGAGAGCTTCCTGTTAAATGAAGTCTAGGGAAATGAAAAAAGAAACAGTTTTTATTCCATCAGATCACACTTGGGTCATAAGAGCCGTACGGAAGGTTTTAAAAAGAAAGGGCGAATGAACAGGAGTCTGAGGGAAGGCTGGTGGGAAGGTCTTCTTGTGAGAACCACTTTGAGGGAGGCTGACTGATGAGGAATTTCACCAAATGCTCCAAGCAAGCAAGGTTTCTGACTTCCTCTCTGGCATCTCAGAATTCCATTCTCCAGCCTGGGAGACACTTACTTTCCCACAGCCAGGGCTTCAGCAGGGTGTGTCCCAGTGATCCTGCCACCTGTGTCGCCAGCAAGGGCCAGGAACACTGGAATCTCAGGCACCAGGCTCCCTTATGTTGAGGCATTTCAACCTTAGTGGAGAAAAATATTGGCTGTGCAGATCCTCATCTCTCTCCTCTCACTTCCTGCCGTTCAAAGCAGGTGCCCTCTGAAAGGCTCTGTGTGAGACAGAGGTGCTATTCTGAAGGCGACATAAAAGCTTTCTTGGTAAAGAAATTGCTTTGTTCCATCAGGAAGCCTCTCTGCCTTTAAGAGAAGAGACAAGAGAGTGTCTCAGGCTGAAAACTCAAATAGCTCTCAGCATTGCTCCCTCTGGTTTTCAGAGATGAGTCCATCTGTTCCAGGGACACTAGCCCCGGCCCATATCACGTGATGTCAAGGGCCACCATATCCACAGACGCCTGACACTCCATTAGGATGGGAAGGCCAGAGGGCTGCCTTGGGTCTATGTCATGAGAGAGGAAGCAAAGTGGGCGTCCTGCCCGTGGTTGAAGGTGCTACAGGACTATGAACATATGAACGCTCTGCCTTGTGAAATGGAGACTGGAATATTTCAACACGCTGTGGGAAAGGTACATTAAAAATCACAAGATCCAAAGCCTGGCATAGTGGTGTAGACCTTTAATCTCAGCACTTGAGGCAGAGGCAAGCAGATCTCTGTGAGATGGAGGCCAGCCTGGTCTACATAGGGACTTCCAGGCCACATGGGACTAAAGGGAGACCCAGTCTTAAAAAAAAAAAACAAAAACTTAAAGTCCAGCGGCTGGAAAGATGTCTCAGCAGTTAAGAATGCACTACTCTTGTAGAGGACACCAGCTCAGTTCCCAGTACTCCTGATCAGGTAGCTCACAACTGCCTGTAACTCTACCTTCAGGCCATTAGACACCATCTTTTGGCTTCTCTGGGTACTGTACCCCCATGCGCGTGCACACACATGTAAAAATAACACCTTAAAAAAAAAAGTCCTGTAAGGTTTTAATCAGTGGTGAATTCCGATCCCTACCACATCATCATTCTGTGTGTGTATGTGTGTGTGCATGTTTGTATGTAAATGTATATATGTGGGGTATGTGTAGGTATTCATGTGTGTGTATGTTGTGTATATATATATGTGTGTGTATATGAATGTATATAGTGGGATGTGGAGTATTCATGTGCAGGTGTGTTTGTGTGTGGATGTGGATGTGTATCTGTGGGATGTGGGGGTATTCATGTGTGGGCATGTTTGTGTGTGTATCTGAGGTTTGTGTGTGAATCTGAGGTGTGTGTAATGCTTTTTCTTATCCTTTCAGGTGGTTAGCACCCGCTGTGCCTACCAACCCTTCCTCTCTCCACCCACCACTCTATATAGGCAGGAGTTTCCCCCACCTCCACCCTTCTAGATAGCAACAGTGACAGGAACAAGGTGATCCCACCCTCACCTCATACAATGTACCTGTGAAAACATTAAATTTAATCCATAGGAATTGTCTAAATGTCTTATTTTTACACATATGAAATAGGGACAGCAGTCCCTTGGCATCTGTGGAGGGCTGGTCCCAGGGCAAACATATCTCCCTTCAGTGTACTACAATCCCAGGCATTCAAGTCCCTTTTGTAAAATGGCCTTGCATTAGTATGTCACCTGTCACATCTTCCTGTGTGCCTCAAACCATCTCTCACTTATTTATGAAACTCAGTACACCTAAGTGGTTATCACATCATGATTTTTAACGAATAAGGACAAGAATAAAAATTCTGTGCCTGTTCAGTACACACAACCATGCAGGCCTAAGTACATACTACTAAGAAGATGTAAAGCAGGCAGGGCTCCCGGGAGGAGTGCTAAGCAAAGGCAGTGTGAATGGGGGGAGGCCAGGCACCTGGGGCATCCATCAGGCCAAGGGACGCCTGCCCAGTGATTCACTCGTGTATTCAGCAGGATATTTACCCATGACAAATTCAAAATTGGCTTCAGAATCCACACGTGCTAAGGACAAATAGTATTATAAAATGCCACTTGCATTCCAGAAATATAATGGCTCAGGAGAGCATAGGATCTTATGTAATAAGACCAGGATGTAAGAACTAATTTTCTGTTGATGCATTCTCTCTGTGCCTGGTTCCCTATCTATAAAACGAGGCTAGGCCCACATAGTAGGACTGCTATGTCGTCTACCTGATGTCATTTGAACAGATGGTATGATCTGGCCAGTACTTCTCAGTGTCAGCCAGCACCTTAGTGAGTGGTTTGGATATACAGTGTGGCCCTGGGCTATACATGAAGAAGCTGAGCTATGGCCTGGGCCGAGGTCTCCACAGGACTGGCACTCCCTGTCTATACATGCAGATCCTGAATGCCCACCCTAGACAAAGACAGGGTGGAAGGGGAAGTTGTGGGTGTGAACTCTGGGTGAATTAAATTTCAGAGGCTGGTTCTTCACCTGTGACTTTGAGTCCGTACAGGTGAGATCTCTGCTTCAGCCTCCGTGCGTTCACAGACCTGTGGCAAGTGGGTCTGTGCTTGTAGACCGGAAGTCCACAGGACACTTGACACTTTTTCTTCCCTAAGCTAGACCTCAGTGACACTGAGCGTTCTAGAAGGGCTTTGTGTTTTCCTGCCTGGTGTCCATTCCATCTAGAAGCTTTGAGCCATCATTTGACCCTATTATAGAGTCTCTTCCTAGTTCTCTCCTTGGTTATTTCATTTGAGCAGGGCTTTCCTTTAGAGAAGTTATACTGTTGTGCTTGGCAACCATAGAGGAGCCCAGGCTGGCCTCAGCATATTAGAAGGCACGCTTAGCCAGACCCTCTCCCTCAAGCTTTGCCTGGCCTGGGCTCCAGGAGGATCTGAGTTTGCCTTTCTGCGCATCCTAGCAGCCCAGTTCCCATGCCCCATCCCCAACCATAAGTATTCCCAAACTATAGGAAAGTCTGGTCCCGAACAGGTTTACAGTGGCTGATGACTCCACTTTCCTTGTTTTGGGGTGATATCTTTCTTTAAACGAGCACAGGTTGTTTTCTATTTGGGTCCTCTCCTGTCAAGGTGTTCCATTTTTAGAATCCTCTTAGAGGCTTGAAGTGTAGAACTTTGAAATGTCTGCCATAAGCAGTAGCCTGAGGTGAGACTGTTGGTGCCATTGGAAGACCAAGTGCACCCTTTGTCCTTTCTGTCCTTCCTCAGGTGTCTTCTTGCACCCCAGAAATACTTGTTCTGTCATTGCTGGTTTCTGTACTGTAGCCAGCATGTGCTGCTGGATTCTTCAAATGAAGAGCTGCAGCCAGGCGTGATGGCGCACAGCTTTAATCCCAACCCTTGGGAGGCAGAGGCAGTGGATTTCTGTGAGACTGAGGCTACAGGGAGACTCTGTCTCAAAAAGACCAACAGAGAAAGGGAAGAAGGGAAGGGAAGGAAGGAACAAGAATAGCTGTCTGCTTTCATGTAGCTCAGCTGCTGGTCTTCCGTACCTGTGTCATTGGTGGTTGAGACTAAAGAAGTCAAATACTTGTCTCAATATTTCTTCTCTTTTAGTCTGTACTCAAGGACATCAGCAACCCCCCCAAAAATACTTCAATACCCTCCTTTCCTAGTACCCAATAAAAATGACAACGGAGACATTTTCATCCAAGGAGTTAGATTTATTTTTTGCTCATTTGTTTGGTTGTTTAGTTTTGAGACAGGTCTGACTTCATAGCTCCAGACTGGTCTCAAATTCAAGGCAACCTTCCTGCCTATGATCCCAGTGACAACGGAGGCTGAGGAGGGAAATGCAGCTCCATTCACGATGGCAGGAGCTGGTAGCACAGTGTGGTACATCTCAGGGAATCCAGAAACAGAGCCAAGGCTGGAACCTGATGATCTGGACTCTAACCCCCCAGGTTGACCCCCAGAGACCTACTTCCTCCAACCCTTCCCACCTGCAAGGCTCCACACCATCACCAAACAGTGCCACCTGCTGGGGACCAAGTGTTCAAACATTGGGGGGGGGGGGCGTTTCCTCAAAAGCTTCTTTGAAAAATCAAAGAGGAGAGATGGCTCAGTGGTTAATAGCACTGACGGCTCTTGCAAGAGGACCCAGAGTTAGTTCCCAGCACCCGCACTGGGCAGTTCACAACTACCTGTAACTCCAGTTCCAAGGACTCTTCTGGCCTCCGTAGGTATTACTTGCATGCGGTGCATTTACATATATGCCGGGGAAACACTCATGCACATAATAAAATAAATTTAAACTTAATTCCGAACTCTTAGTTTTGTTTCTCATCTGCACAAATGTCTGTTATCTTTGTTGATCCTTCTCTGTCACCCTCAACTATCAAGTTTCGTTCTGTCTTAACCCTCTCTCTAGGGGAAGGCCACCATCTCAGCAGTCCCTCCCCTGCTACATAGAATCAGTCCTGGCTGCCAGCTTCACTTCTCCCTTTCTCCTTCTCCCTGGTATTTGAGTCTTCATCTCCATATAGGATGAGTTAAGCCAGGTTAAGCAAACATGAAACCTTTTCAGTATTTGTGGTTAACTCTTTTCTGCCAATATTCCAATGCCTTTGCATATAATATACAGATCTTTCTCTTGAAAACATATTTATTTATATGTATGAGTGTTTGCATGCATGGAAGTGCAGTACATACATGTAACGCCTGTGGAGGTCACAAGAGGGCATTAGATCCTCTGGAGCTGGAGTTACAGATGGTTGTGAACTGCCATGTTGGTTCTAGGGACCAAATCCAGGTCCTCTGCAGGAGCATCCAGTGCTCTTCACCATTGAGCCATCTCTCCAGCCCCCAAGATATCTTTCTTTAGGCAAGATATTTCAGAAACCTGCATGTGTTTCTTTGTTTAAATGGTGTGTAACCCATAATGGGCCTTCCTGTGGCCCCATTTGAAGAGCCCTATTAGGAGAGGGGAGGAACTAGCAGCCTCAGGTCATGCCCACACCAGAGTACTTTCCTGTGCTCCCTGTATATGTATTTTATGGATATGCTTTGAAGTTAGTGCACTGACTTCTTTTTTCTTTGTTTCTTGGCCTACACAGGAAAAAAAAAAAAGGCTTATAAAAACAGTTCTCCACAATCATCACTGAGGCACTGAAATTTATAAGTAGAGGGAAGGTAGGCTATCAAGGAGGACACCCCTCTCTGTAGCCAGTATATGAGGTCTCCCCAGTGCCACCAGGATGGCCATTAGATCCACCAGTGATGCCACAGACCTCCTAGTGGCAATAGACTTGGTAGCCTCTCCACTCAGTTTGCAGAAATCATTGCAACAAAGGTTTCTGTAAGTTAAGCCCTCTTTAGTTTGCAACCCTTTTCCCCAAACTCTCAATGTCCAGCCCGCTTTTTGGTTGCCATAGCAACACAGATCTTGTGATAAACAGTGGAGGAGAAAGGGATTCTGCGGTGGACCTCGATCCACCCTCAGTTTTGTCACTGCTGTTTTTCTTAGTCATACCGTCATGGGGACATTGTCTGCCTCTCCACATCTTGGTATAACAGAAACACCTGACCATTAAGTAGGCGGAAGTGTAATTAATGTGACACCAACTGTTTCACTCTAACAACTCCCTGGGCCCCAGTTGCTTTGGGGGCCCTTGGCCCATAGTGAAGCACAGCTGAGGCCCTCTTCTCCAGTCCTGGTGCCCAGGACCCCGCACCCTTAGTTACCGCCCAGACAGTTAGGACTTGTTTTCTCTTTCCTGATCAGCTAGCATATCAACCCTGTTTAACCAATAGCAAAAAGTTAAAAGCAAAGCTTCTTGCCTGAGCACCAACTGGGAATTTCAAGAAGTGCTTCATACAGAGAAACCTGGAGAAGGTGGCACTGATCTTGCTGGCCCTTAGATATGATGTACAAAGTTTCAGAACTGAAAAAGTACCTACCAGGTGCCAAGGCAGAGGAGCTTGGCAGGCCAGGACAGATGTGAGATGTTTTCTAGATCTGATTCGTCCCCAGCAGATGGATGCCTGGTAGTGGTCCTCTGCTTCTGATTTGTAACTAGATTCTCAGCACTAAGCCAGTGATTTTCCATGCAGGAAGGAAGGCAAAAGGTTTCCCAGTCACAGATAGAAACCTCCAGTGGAACCTACAGAGAGCCCAGTCCCCCTCTGTGAATGCAGATATATTAAGACTTGGATCACTGGGGCCTACAGCATTGACTTCTACAATCTACAGCCCAAAAGTGTTAGGTGAGATTGTCTTCATGGTACAGAACAGTGGCTCCATACACAGATCAGTACTGGACATCCTCAGGTTTACTCTGCCTCTGATACAGCTTGAAATGGAGGCTTTTGGAATGACTGGTGATGTAAAACCTTGTCACAGCTCTGCGTAAGTTGTCCCAGAAGCCAGTAGCTGTCATCCTGCCCACACTGGCTCCCAGTATACAATGCTGTGTTTGGAGGGGGGGAGTGTCAGAAATTCCATATGAGATAACTAGAAAATATTTTTAAAAGCTGGCTAAGGATATGCCAGTTCGGTTGGTGCCAGCTTCTGAATAACAGACTGAGAGCTATTTTTCTGTTGCCTGCTGCTCTACTGGCATCTGAGCAGAGTGGTGCCCACCTGGTCAGCTGAACAGCCGAGGCCTCCGCCTCCCACCAGGACTGCCCCTGGGAAGATGAGAAGATGGGAGTCCTAAAGTAGACAACCATGATGAAATCAGACTGACTCATGTTGGGGGTTGACTCATACCAGAGTTAGCTGATTCCAGAATTTTCCTAAAGTCACGAGACTGCTTGATGGAATTCATAGATCAAAGCTGAAGTGGCCCCATATCTGCTTCATAATTACTGTTTTTGAGCAGAGTATAGGTACGTTGAGTTGTAATTATTTTCCCCTTGGAAAAAAATCTCTGCTTATTGGAGGAACATGCCTCATCCAATGGGGTACGCAATGGATCCTAAAGAAAGACCCCTGAACTTTTAAGGTCTGACATCACAGGATCTCCATGGAATTAGGATTTTTATTTTGACACAGCATTTACTCTGTCACACTTTATTTTTAACGGTTTTCATTTTAGCTTGGAAACAGTCAGTTGGAAAGAAAAATTATCCTGTGGTCCCAGGTGAAATATGGGTGATAACTGGAGCACTCCTTCTAATTCAGGAGCCACTCGGATTAACAGCCAGTGATGATTGTTTTGTGTAAGGCATCAAGAAAAAATGAGGAGTTCTTGACAGCCATAGACCAGTTGAGTTATTGACAAACACTCATGAAATCACTAAAAGCTATAACAGTGTGCTGAGAAACTAGTTTAAAATAGCTTTACGGGATTCAGTTTCATGTGCAGACAAAGAAGATAGCAGTTTCTGAGTGCTGCGGAAGTCAGTGTAGTCAGAAATTAGTTTTAAACAGTTCATTATGTTGTTTCATTTATCTGTTAGATTTTTTTTTTGTTACGTTTGGATATGTACTGATGTGTGTGTCAGGGTATGTGTTCATGGTGGGGGTGGCGTGTGTTTGTTGGCGGCGGGGGGTGTATGTGGAGGCCAGGAGTCAACCTCAGGTGATGCACCTCAGGAGCTGTTGACCTTTTTTGAGACAGGATCTCTAATAGAACTGGACACTTAGGCTAGATTGGGGAGTGTATGTGTCTCTATCCTCTCAGGGCTAGATTATAGGCACACACAGGCCACCATGCTGGGCTTCTTACACGTGAGTCCTCAGGTTCTGAACTCAGGTCCTCAGGCTTCCTCAGCAAGCATTTTACCCACTAAACCATCTCCGCATTCCCCATTCATGGGGTTTTTGAGACAGCTTCTCATACTGTAGCCCAGGGTGGCCAGGAACTCACTTTGTATCCCAAGATAGCCTTGAGCCTGAGGCCCTCCTCCTGCCTCCACCTCCCAACTGCTGAGATTACAGATGTGAGCCTCCATGCCTGGCTGTTTTAAACAGCTCTGTGCACATGTGTTAGGAAGTAACGAGGAGGAAGACATATTGAATGCAGAGAGCTAACATTCCTTTATCTCTCTTGAACTTATCTAAAGCTTAGTAAAGTGTGTAAACAAACAGAAAAGGTGAGAACTCTCAGAGTTCCAGGTACTGTTGTGACTCTTGGATACCTCAGAGTTGTGACAAGAGTGTAACACAGGAATGACAGGAAGTGTAACACAGGAAGGCCTTGTTTCAAGGTTCTCCCAGATCTAAAGGCAGGGAAGTAATACAAGAAAGTGCTGTTATGCTGTAATTGCATTTCATTTTCTTTAGGAAATTGGAGTAGCTTAGCCATCAGGAACCCTGTTGCACAAGCCCAGTTTCAATCCACTTGGTCACAAGCATTCATCCTCCTGATGAGTCTCATGCTTCTCAGTGGCCCATCTTCTCAGTCATTGGCCCAGAGGCGTCCCCATATCCAGGGGATAGGCCTGTCCAACGTGACCCCGCCACTGAGGTCTCTTCCCTCCGTAGGTGCTTGCAGACCTACCCTGTGGGGCAACAGACGCAGAATTCGGTCAGAGGATAGCTCTCTCCTTTTGCCCAAATGCTGTCTGTGCCAGAGGAGCTCAATGGGGAGTTTTGACAACAGCTGATAATGGGGGCCAGGAGACTGCTTTGCTGTTTGTGTCCTATGTTCAGTGAGCAGAGCTTTTAGACCTTGAGAAGCTGCTGTGCCAAGGGTGGGCTGCAGAGCTCCTGCCACTCCCTGGAGAGTCTCACAGAGATGGGCCCTCCTCCCTTGCCCTCCTTCCTTTGCGTACCCAACATGTTTCTCTTTGGCCTTGGCAGTTTCTCTTTGACCAGTGTCAGCAGTATCATAATGCTTGGTAGGAACGTGGAATCAGGGACTGTAGAGATGGCTCAGTGGTTAAGAGTGCTGGCTGCTCTTGCAGAGGACCTGGGTTCAGCCCTAGAATCCACATGGTGACTAACAACTATCTGTAACTCCAATTCTAGGGGATCTGATGCCCTCTGTGGGCATTGCATGCATGTGACACATTTAGGTAAAATGCTCATAGAGTTAAAAAAATTTTTTTTTAAAGGAGGAGCGTAGTCAGCCATCACCCAATTTGAATTTTAGCTATAAACACCACTTAGGTATACATTCCCTAAGGACTGGAATAGCACGTGAGCACTGAGCAGCCCAGCCAGTGTGATCAGATTGTCGGAGAAACTGCAAACCTCGTAAGAAGAAGTCAGATTAGGGTCATTTTCCCTGGAAAGCAAAGTCAGTTTGTAGAAGCTTTGGGAAGGAGCTGAGCTGATGGACGCTGACTGGAAACAGGAGGAGGAAACAGGACGAGGGGTTTGAAGAGACACAGAACGTCCTTGTGCAGGCAAATTCTAATCTGTCTGGCATCACTCCACCGCACTAAGTCTGAAAAGCTTGTCAGCGGCAGGGCTGGGAGTGCGGTGGTAAGATCAGCTCTCTGCTGCAGGGATAAGGAGATTCTCTGGGCCTGTGGAGTAGAGGCCAGTTAACAAGATGTTATCTGAGACTCTTCCTGTGCACAAGTTAGAAAATTAATTTACATGCTCAGTGTCTTGGTAATCTTGTGTATTTCTATATCTTTTCCACTAACACAATACTGCTGGTCAAACGTATGTTCCTCCAGTAAATACCCTTTCTTACAAAGAGTATTTTTTCCCTTCAAGTGATTTATAACCCTTAAAATATCTTTTCTCATTTTCTAAATTTTATTGAGTATATGAGTGTTTTGCCTACAGGCATATAAGTACAACATGTGTGTGCAGTGCCTGTGGAGGCCAGAAAAAGGTGTTGGACCCCCTGGAAATAGAGTCACAAATGGTTTTTCACCACCGTGTAGGTGTTGGGAACAGATTCAGAGCTTTCTGCAAGAGCAGTGAGTGCTCTTAACTGCTGAGCCATCTCTCCTGCTCCACCCAAGATATATTTTTAGCTATTTTATTTATTACTCTTATTTTATGTGTATGCATGTATGTAAGTGTACCCATGTCATGCTCTGCCCATGGAGACCAGAAGAGGGCATCAGGTCCCCTGAAACTGGAGTTTCGGACAGTTGTTAGCTGCCATGTGGGTGCTGAGAATTGAACCCAGGTCCTCTGCAAGAGCAGCCAGTGCTCTTAACTGCTGAACCATCTTTCCAGCCTCCATTACCCAAAATATTTTAAACCAGGATGTTTATTGCTACATGATATTGATGAAAATTTGTGGAAAATCTGAAATATTCATCAGTGGGCTATTATATAAGTTTTGATCTGTCTGTACAATGGGATGCTGAGCGGCTAAACAGAATGAGCTAGAACTAGATGTATTGTTAAAATATGATTATGGCATTGGGTTATACCAATGTATTTATAATAAGATACCGTTTTATGAATATGTTTGGAATATGTGATTATATAAGTTCAGAAAACAGTCTGTAAGGACAGGCAGAAACCATTAATCTTGTGTCCCTCTACTGTGACAGCCGGAAAGAAAAAAAAAATTCTTTTTCTTGTCCATGCCTATAGCTGTTGAACTGAAACATCTGGGTTTTGGGCAGCTGTGCAGTTTTTTTTAGAATTAAAACAAAATTAGATGAAAGGTAAAGAGAAGGCTGCAGATCCCATAGCTGCCCAAAGTTGAATTCCCTCCCCCCAAGACTGGGCCATGGAAGACTAAACACCTGGAAAGAAAGACTGAGAGATTTCAAGTGTAAGGTTCTGGGTTCAAGAGATGCAGCAGACAAGAAGGGACCAGAGACTCCTCTGGGAGCTAACAGGACCTGGTTTTATTAAGAGAAGACCAGCTGGGACTAGCTTTTCCGCACTCGTGAGTGCGAGTGGAGAAATGCTAGCCCCCCTGGGGGGTATCCTCCCTGAAGAGATGGGGGAGCCCCTGGGGCTCTGGGGAATGGGGCTGGCGTGCCAGGCTCCAGATCGGGATGGAGGAGCTCCTTCAGGGAGAGTGATAGAGGCAAACTCCCCGGGAGAGTGAGCTCAGCCCAAAAGCCCAAGTCCCAGTCCAAAGCCTCAAAGCCTTTAAAAAACCCTCAGCCCCCTCCTGGCTTTTAGGGGAGGGAGGTGGGATTGCCATGACATCTGATTGATGTTTAAGGTAAGCTCTTGGCTGGGAAGTAGTCCTTTTTACAGCTGTTTGTGAATCCTGGGTTGGGGACCTTATCTATTCAAAAGTCAGTTCTTTTCTCAGATCTCTCAGATCTCAGAGGCCCCAGAGAGTCTGGTTTGGAACTGCTGAGGGGTTGGAGGGTCCAGTCACACCTAACACGGAGCACCCAAGCCGTGTGCCACAGAACCATATTGAGGAAACAGAACTGTCAACACACACAGCAACTTGGAGACTCACAAGCTTCGTGCTCAGGGAGAGAAGCCAGTCTCTGAACGTTGCATATGACCTGCTTCTGTGTATTTGCAATCATGGTTTGAGAGGCTACAGTCCATCATGGCAGCCGAGGTGTGGCACAGTTCATGGTGTAAAAACATGTGACGAGGCTGTCTTACCTCTTGCTGGACCAGGAAGCAGAGACAGGGGAATGCTCATCTCACCCTGGTTTCTCTTTGTTCCCTTTGCTCTCCGCCCATGGGATGTGCTGCCTGCACATCCCCCTCCTCATTTTATACATAAAGAAATATATGCATTTATTTGTTTTTTATTTTATGTGTATGAGTGTATTGTCTGCATGTAAGTGCAGTGTTGTGCAGTGCCCGTGGTCAGAAGAGAGCACTGGATCCTCTAGAACTGCAGTTACGGATGCTGTCAGCCACCATGTGGGTGCTGGGAACCAAGCCCGGGTCCTCTGCTAGAGCAGCCAATGCTCTTAACTGCTAAGCCATCTCTTCAGCCACACCATCTTTATTTAAACCTCTCCGGAAAAGCCATCACAGACATACCCAGAGGTGTGTCCCATTAATGCCCCGCGTGTTTCTTAATCCAATGAAGTTGACAATTGAAATTAACAGTTACAAGGAACAAATCCCATATCAGGAACCTTCCAAACTTGTTGGATCTGTGTGCATGCCTTCTATGGAGAGACAGTCCCTCCCCGCGGCTTTCACCCTGTGGCGTTACATAGAGCAGATCAATCCAGCCCCACATGCTGCAAGTGTGGTATTCTGTGTTGGTGCTGTTGAAATAAGATATGGGTCTTTAAGCCTTGGGATCTAGTGGGAGGTCATTGGAGGGTGTGCCTCCAAAGTGGGCAATCCCACCCCAGCCCTTCCTCATCTTTTTGCTTCCCTATCATGTTTGGACCAGTTTGTTCTGCCTCATTTTCCTGCCACAAAGTGCTGCCCCGACCCAGCACCAAAAGCAATGCAGTCATAGATTGAAACCTCAGAGACCGGGAGCTGAAACAAAACTTTTCTCGTTATAAATTGATTATCTTGGGTGTTTATATAGTGATGGAAAGCTGGCTGACACCCTCCTGCCCCTGACCTCTTTCTTTCTTCATCTGAGTCCATCTTGGTATCTCCACTTTCCCTTCTCTGACCTTTGACAATGTGCCATCTTGGTGGCACTGGCAATCACACCCCATCCCTAAGAGCTTCTTCCCTCTGACTCCAGGTGTCCAGACAGCTTCACGCGTGCTCAGCAGCACCTCACCTGCCCCATGTACAGTGGGAGGCTGACCTTCATCTTCCACTGCCAAACTCTTCCCCTCCTGTTCGCTGTGTCTTCCTTGAGGTTGACCAGCCTTGTCTGTCCAGATCACCCACATCTTTCAGAGCTTGGCTCTGACATCAGGCTAGTCCTGCTCTTCCAGCCTCAAGTTCAGACTTGCTGTCTTCACCCCAGTTGACAATGTAGACTTTAGGAAGGGAGAGAGATGTTGAGATTTCATTTTGCCCCCTCACCTCTGATTCACCGGGACAGCTTGTTCCACAAGGAGAGACGTGCCAGCTCTCCCTAAGCTTTCCCCGGGCTCCTCTCTGGAAACACTCCTCTTGTGCTCTGAGAGCCCTCACTCTTTAAACGTGGTTAATTGCACTCCTTGACGCTCACGTAGGTGGCTGGGGCAGGATGGCGCCACATAAACACAAGTTAGCATGCTAATTAGCACCCATGCATACTTAAGCAGGCTGGAGATCCTTTGGAGGCCTCTGGCTCTGCATGGGTGTGCAGTTATGACGAAACTACCACACATCTGGATTCTCATTTCCATAATCGCTGTACTTGAAAGGTGATGATGGGGCCTGTTCTAGAATGAAAAGGTGTTAATTATATTAATAGTCAGGGATCCTGAAGCAGCTGCTCTCAGTGGAGGAGGGGTGCCTATACTGGAGACCATGGAAAAGGCCAGTGACCAGGTGTTGGCCTGGGGACAAAGGAACACAGAGGAAGTAGACTCTGCATCGGAAAGCAGGAAAATCCATCCTAAATGGCCGTGGGGGCAGTTGGTTGGTGTGATTGAAAAATGTACTTGATATAATGAGATAAATTAAGCAGGCTGGGGACTTGCTATAATTTGCTCTTGAACAAAGTCCCCCAAGGACTCTCTCCAGTGACACACCTTTTCTCAAGAGACTGCCCAGCATGTGAAGGTAAATGAGGAAGCTACTGGACTTTCCTTTTTCTTCCCCTCCCAGAAGCCTCTTTTTTACTTGTATCTCTCTCCTTTCCATTTCACCAGAGGAAGTAAACTAAACCACCTGCCAGTGAGAATTCTCTGCCAGCGCACCTCATCAAAAGCTCAGAAGCAGGGCCGGAGAGGTGGCGCAGTGGCTGTTCTTGCAGTTTGATTCTCGGCACCCACATGGCAACTAACAACCATCTATAACTCCAGTTCCAGGGGCTCCAACGACCTCTTGTGACCTCCCTGGCCATTGCATGGGGCACCTACCTACATGCAGGCAATAACACTCATACACATAAAATAAAAATAATAAAAAAAAAAAAATAGTTGGAAGAAGCAGGACAGAGCGCCTCTCAGTGAGCTGTGACGTCATCACCAGCCTGGTTTGTACTGTTACTCCTCCTGGTGGTTCTGAGCTCTTACACAGAGTGTTTGCCGCACAGTCCTGCTGTCCTTTGTTGCGAGGCAGGAAGGGGTCTAGCCGCTCCCTCTGTGGATGGTCTGGTTAATGTTGTCCCTGTCTTCTGGGCCTTTTACTGTGCCCACCCCACCCAGAGCATTAGACACTGTCCCAGAGGACTTTTCAAAAAACCTTGAAATTAAACTGACCAACCAAGCCAACTAATAGAGAAGAGTGTCATTAAAAATAACTTAAGCTGGATGTGGTGGCACACGCCTATAAAATCATAGCACTCCGGAGACAGAAACAGGCAGATCTCTGTGAATTTGAGTCCTGTCTGGTCTACATAGCGAGTTCCAGACCAGCCAGTGCTACATTATGAGACTCTGTCTCAAAAACAAACACAAAACAAAACCAAAAAGCTTCAAATGTGAGCATGCTTCACCCATGACGGCCACTGTACACAGTGAGCGTGCGCGTGCGCGTGCCTCTTCCTCAGAAGCAGCAAAACCTCATCCTACCCGCCGCTTTGGCCTTGTGCCAGCCATTAACCTGGTCATTTTCCTTTGACTCTTGACACATGACATTATTCCACCACATATGTATTTTTTTATTTATATTTTATTTATTATGTTTTATTTTATGTGTATGAGTATATTGCCCGCATGTATCTAAGTGCACCTGTGTCATGCAGTGCCCACAGAGCTCAGAAGAGGGTATTGAATCCCCTGGAACTGGAGTTACAGAGAATGGTTAGCAGCCATGTGGGTGCTGGGAATCAAACCCAGGTTCTCTGCAAGAACAGCCAGTGCTCTTAATCACTGAGCCATCTTTCTAGTCCCCAACATAAATAACTCTTAAAACTATACCAAAAAATAAACAACGGATTGAAAATGGGTGAAAAATCTTAATAGACATTCACCAAGGAAGATCTATGGATGGCCAATGAGCATCTGAAAAATTGTTCCTCATCACATCATTAGGAAACTCAAGGTAGCAGTGAGGAGGGGTCCAGCTCAGAGCACCAGCACATGTAAGCCTAGGCTGGACCCCCAGTCCCTCAAACAGATACAAAGCAATAGGACACTATTGTGCCCCTCTAGAGTGGTCAAGACTAGAGTGCTGACATCATCAAACACCATCCAGGATGCTCCTTCAGGGTTAGTGAGAATGCAAAATGGAGCAACTGCTTGCTTTGGAAGACAGTTTGCAAGTTTTTTTACAAAACCATGTGGATTCTTCCCACAAGATCTAGGAATCATGCAAGAGCAGCCAGTGCTTTTAACTGCTGAGCTATCTCTGCAGCCCACACATGCATGTTCTTGTACATATATAAGCACATGAGCATCTTAAGTTTAATACCTTTTCTAAGAAATGTCGGGTGACAGCTGGAGAGGAGAACCAGGAACCGCCGCACGGCCTTTCAGTCAAGGCCCCTAAATTGCACTTTAGTTAATAATGAAACTCTTGCAGGAATTAACTGCAAATGTGTATTCAAGAATCGAATTTGAAGAGTTGTCCGTATCGATTTGTGAGGTGTAATGTCACTCGTGACTGGAATGCCTGGGCCTGCAGAGAGGAGCGAGCCGGGAGAGCAGGCTCTCTTGGGGAGCCCAAGCTACAGACACCTCCCACGTTCACAGCCGAGGCCAGTAGTGCCAGCTAGTGGGGGCAGCAGCCCCATCAGTGTGTGCAGTGACTCTTCCAGAAGGTGATGAAAACCTTGTTTTATTATATTACATACCTACAAATGCATTATGCGTATGCATTACTTATTTATAAACATACATGCATGAATACATATAAAACATATAATTTGTTCATATTATAGCTATTTTGTATAGATAGTAAAAATTCCTTCTTTTACTAAAAACTTCTTCATTGCCAAGAATGTCTCACCTGCAAATTCAGTATCTTTTTTATTTGTTTGAGACAGTATCATGTGGTTCAGACCTCATGTACGTACAGTGACCTTGAATTTCTGCTCCTCCTGTCTGTACTTCTCAAGTGATGGGATGACAGGCATATCCCACCACGCCTGATAGATGCAGTGCTGGGAATTGAACCCAGTGCTTTGTGTATGCTAGGCAAGCGCTGAGCTGCATCCCAGCCCTCATTTCAGTGTCTCTATAAACTATTTTCCAAAACAGTGACAGCTGTTCTAGACTTTACTGAATGGACAAGCATTTGCATCAATATTGTGTGTTAAGCTATATGGTGGCTCACCTGTTTAATCCCAGCACTTGGGAGACAGAGGCAGGTGAGTTCAAGACCAGCCTGCTCTTTATAGCAAGCTCTAGGACACTCATGGCTACATAGTGAGACCCTGTATCAAACAAAAACAAAACAAAACAAACCAAATGTGTGTGGACTTGTATGATACAGAATAACATGAAATCTACCTTCCTTTTTGTTTTCAAAATATTTTATTTATAATTTTTATGTGTATGAGTGTATTGCTTGCATGTATGTAAGTACACCCATGTCATACAGTGCTCATGGAGATCAGAAGAGGGCATTGGATTCCCTGGAACTGGAGTTATGGACAGTTGCTAGCTGTCCTATGGGTTCTGGGAACCAGACCTGGGTCCTCTGCAAGAGCAACCAGTGCTCCTAACCACTGAACCATCTCTCCAGCATCTTTTTGTCATTTTAAAAAGTACTCCTCTTTATATCATTATTATCTGTGTGTGTTTGCACATGTGCACATGCCATGGCACACATATGGAGGTCAGAGGACAACTTTAAGGAGTCAGTTCTCTTCCTCCACAGTGGAATCCAGGAGTTGAACTCAGGTCATAAGGTTTCCTAGCAAACACTTTTACCCCGTGAGCCACCTCACTGGCCCTCCTTTCTATTTTAAGTTAGAGGTTAATTCATTTTTCTTTTAAGGGACAATGAAAAGTTTACATTTGGGCTCTGAGAGGTGGTTCTGTGACAGGCTCACTGGTGGCTACGCTGATTACTCAGGCTCCCAGGACATCCCACCTTCTGGGCTCCTTTCAGTGGCCTCACTTTCTTATTGATCAAATTAATGTTGTCATTTGTTGGGAGAGGACAGCTTCTCCTTGAGAATTCTGGGGGAGGGGAGAGTATTACCATCATTCACATCTTTTAGTCTGTAGACACTGAGTAGACGAGGTCAAGCTGGGCCTAATGTAAACACAATCTTATAAACCACCAGAAAAATGCAAGTTGTATTTGAAGACTTCAGGGCATTCTTATAACTGGAACATGCCCTCCTGGTCCTTTCTGGTGCTTTTCTACCACAGATGACACCATGGTAAACTCTCTCAGAGACCTCCATTTGCCTGTGTTCTCATAGCACTAATGTTTTTCAGAGGAAATGTTTCCTCCCCTGGAGAATGAAATGCAGAGTGTGCCATCAGATGCTGAGTGGAAAACAAGACAGCCAGAAGAGAATAGTATACCTTGGATGAAACAGAGAAAGAAATGCTGGCCAGTGGAGGCGCAGAGAGCCACCTCCTGGGGCTGAGTCAGCTCCTGTTCTGCCGTCTGTGCACCTGTGACTGCTCCTCTACCTGACAGAGGTTCTTTTCTGTGTCTGCACGCTGATGGTTGACCTTTTATGGAGGTTTTTGTTCTTTGCCAAAGCAAGTATCGAATACTTTATATAGCTTTGTGCATAGATTACGTAGACCCCATGTAACACCGAGCTGGCATGGCATACATACATTGGATTTGGTAAGACTAAATTCAAGGAATCTGGTGTCCTACAAGCCCTCTCAGTCAACATCACTTTCTTACTCTGCAGACAGCTACTGGCCACTGAAGAGCAGGCATGTGTCTACACAGCTGGAGTCTCCTCTCCAGGACAAGGCTTGCTGCTTCTCGGGTCCACCGGATGCTCTGGGTGCACCAGAGATTCCAGAGCCTTGTTGAATTCCAAGAATAAAAAGGGCGCACACTAGTGACAGTCATCATTCCATAAAGCAGAACTGTGCCAAGGCTGCTGGATCCAAGAACAGCTCAAGTGCAGGCTTCACTAACTTGCCAGTTTGTGAACCCAAAAAACAGATCCACCACATAGCTCAGAAGGGAACCATTTCAAAATCACTTCTGTTTCAATGTGTTTTTCTGTCCAAAGTCTCCGAATTCCATGGTTTCTTCCCATCACAGTCATCTCACTGCCCTTTGTTCCTGACTTGGTAAAGATGCCCCTTATGTGGCCTCCATCTACCGCTGTGTCTGCTCTTGACCCCATGTGATATGTGTGTGAGAATGAGCTTTGGATGGGACTGGGGAAAACTCAGTGGGCTGACAGGTGTGTTTGCCGCCAGCCTTACCTGCTAGGCAGGGGCAAGGCCACGTGTATGACTACGACAGGCCTGGTCATCTGTTTCTAGCTGTGTGGCACAGTAACTCAGGATATGGTGTGTAGTGTGAGACCTCTGGCATTTAGTCAGTAACATACATTGCAGCTACAAAATATTCCTGCATCTTATAGCCAAATTTAAATTTCTTGCTCTAGATACATTGGCCTTGTCCCTGTTGTGTGTTCTGTTATTCAGCCAGAAGTTGGGGTTTATAGTTGCCTGCCACTCTGATATCTTCTCCCTTTCTAATGTACTTAATGTACATTGAATATTTGTCTGTGTATGTACATATTGCAACATGAATGGAATTTGGAACTATATGCACACAACTATTATAAATATGTACATATCATGTTAATGTGCAGAGGATACACATGGGAAAACTGGTGTGTGTATATGTATGTGTGCAGGTAGCTTGTAATTCACACAAATGATACTGTCCCAATGATAATGTTCTCTTTCTTTTTTTTTTTTAACTGACCACTATACTTTTACACTCTACCTGTTACTATGCGTTTAAGCTGTGCTTTGCCTCTAGAATAGAAACCCACAGGTGAGCTTTCTGGGCGTCAGCAGGAATGCATTTCTTCAGTCCATACTAAGTTGTTTCCCAGAGGGATTTTATGGATTAAGATCTCCACAGTGTCTCTTGAGGGCTCTCAGCTCTGTACCGCCTCCACAGGCAGTTGTATCCATTCTGATGGGCATTGTTAATATTGTAAATTGAATTTTCCTTCTCTGTAAATGTGTCTCTATGGATTTTTCTCTTCGCATCTTCTGCCAGTCTGTTGGAGTTCCGTCTTTTTCTGGCTGATTGGCAGGCATCGCTCCACTTTATAGGTACTTATGTTGGGATCCAAGGATGACAGCTGCCATGATATCATGGTCTCATGGGTTCCCCCCACCAAAGCATCCTTTGATCACTGGGAAAATGTGAGGTTTTGGCTTTTCTCTTCTATTGTAGAGGCTTGCTGGAGCTGCTTCCCTGGCTCCTATCATGTGTCCAGCCTCCCACATGTTCTTGCTTACAGCTCAGTTTTTGACATGCCACCCTGCCAACCCTTGACACCTATTTCTGACTCTGTCTAATTTGAGTGAAGCTAACATTTTCCAATACATTTTTCATATGCCTGAGATGCAGTTTGGCAGGCAGTACATGCCAAGCTTCTGAGGACCTGACCAGGAGTGAGCACCCATCCCTTTTATGCCAGCACCTGTCTCTGTGTTCAGGGGAGTCACCAGGGAGCCTCAAGAATGCAGATCCTCGGGTCCGCAGGCGAGATTCTGGTTCTTGGGCTAGGGACTCTACTTTTCACAATGTGGAGGTATGCTGGAAGCCAGCCCTTTCTGTGTTCTAGTCCTGGAAGATTTGTCACTCTAAGAAATGCTGTCCACCAGATACAAATAAGGAATTTTGAACAAAGGTTACATGTGTTTCCAGCAGCAGTCTGACCTAGGTACTGCAGGCCTTGCAGTAAAAATGGTTGAATATTTTAAACCCTAGTTTCTTTTCATACTAATGCTGAGCTTCCAACACCACTGAGCCTTCTGAGAACTAGAAATAGCTTTTCAAAGGCCATTACCACCCTAATTAACACCTCTCTTCTGTTAAAGGAACCCCCTGAAGTTGTTAGTACAGTGTGAGGTCTGGGGAGAAAGCGCCTTCCCAGGGTGTGGGTTTGCTGTATTATAAAGGGGAGTGTAAGAACCAGAAAGATGTGGCAGTTAATTTTCAGACTCAAAAAACCACAATAAGATAGATTTGTGTTAATTTGTTGAATTTTCTAACATGTTCCAGAGCAACCTGAACTGTGGACTTAAAGGGCCTCTCAGGGTCAGTTCAGAAGAATATTCTGAACAGACTTGTTTTCAAAGCCCAGCCTACGTTCTGTTACCAGGCAAAGTTGGTGGCTCCTCAGTTCCAGGGATGCTGGAAGACATGATGCAGGTGAATACGACTCCTAGAGACCCTGACACTCTTTTGCTTTGGAGAATGTGTTGTAAAGAGAGTCATGATGCCATGGGCTTACAATCCTAGCACTTGGGAGGCTAACACAGGAGAATCCCAAGTCTCAGGCCAACTATATAGTGAGTCTCTATCTCCAAAAAGAAACAAAAGCATTGTGATCCCAACAGTTGACCACCATGACTGGGTTCATGGGTTCCTCCAGTTTCTCTCATAGTAAGGCTGCCCTCTGTCAGGGCTCAGGAGCAAATGTATGCTTTAGGTATATTCCCCTTGATCTTCCCAAGAAATCTCTACTATGCTGGGGTGATGGCGGGGGAACAGGGCATGTGTGTTGAGGTGAGTACTTGCTTGAAGCCTGAGGACATCATGTGTCCTGCCCTATTACAATCTGTCTTACTCCCTTGAAGCAGGGTCTCTGAACATGGAGCCAGGCTGTCAGCCAGCAGACCCCTGCGATCCTCTTTGCTCTGCTCCCGACAGTGCTGGGGTTGCAGGTGCGCACCCACACCCAGCTTTTCATGTGGGTGCTGGGGTTCAAACTTGGGTTCACATGCATGCATGTGTTCTTACCGAGCCATCTCCCAAGCCCCAAATCTGTACTTTTTTATAGCTGTAGAAATACAGGGCCCCCAAACCCCTAGAAGAATTTCTTTCAACTCACATAACTAGCAAACAGCAATTCTCCAATCATGTGTAGCTTGTTTAGTTATTTATCATTGTTGTCTATTAAGTTTATCGCTAAACATATTTAAAATATATATTTATATCACTGTTGAGTGTAATGTCATGAGAAAATCCTGTGGCTAAATATATGAAGAAGTCACTATAGAATGGACAGGTAAAGGAAGAGCATGTATGATGCTCTGAGTTCCATCCCCAGCACTGTGTAAACCGAGCACGTGCCTATAATCTGAGTACACAGGAAGTGGGGAGGGTGAGGAGTTCAAGGCCATTCTAAACTATTTATGGAATCTGAAGTTAGTCTGGACTCCTTGAGCCTCTGTCGCAGTAACACAACTCATTTAGTTCATGAGCACTGCATGACATAATACAAAGTATTCAGGACAGCCACCAGGCAGGTGAATAGATGTTAGGTGTTACAAAATGACTATGTCAGTATGGTGACCTTCACCCTAGCAATTTGGAGACAAGGGTGTCTTGCTTTGGCCATGTACCCAAATGTGACTAACCTAGTAAAACTAGGAGAAACTGAGGTCTCGGGTCTACAGTGGCGCAGTCCCAGAGGAAACACATGAGTACACTCAGGAGAATAACACAGCCTGCGAGTTCGCTCCAGTGGAGCTGTAATGGTTTGATTTAAAACAAGGGCCTCCTTCCTTTTCTCGGACCTGCTGCATTTGCACAGATCCTTTGAGATATGCATGCTCTTCTTCCTCAAAATCTACCCTGCTGGAACCTGTGCCACTGACGACACCACTGTTTCTTTTTCAATCTGGATTAGTTTGCCTTTGGAAGCTATCTCTGACATGGAGCATCACAGTTGAGACCTCTGCGTGGTGGAGACAGTCCGTTTCCATGGCCAGCCGTGGCAGGATATACAGTTGTTGATCCGCAGTGACCCAGTTGTGCTGAATTTGACCTCAGGAGTGCACTGTCTGCTCCTGTCACTCAGGAGTGACTCCCATGACCGGCTGCCCCGCTCCTTCACAAATTCTAGCTCTCCCTATGCTCTGCATGGTACCCTAACTCTAGAGAAGATGCCTATTAAACTGTTTGAGGATAGTGGCAGCTATGATCCAAATTGTAAAACTTCACTGTGACATTTCTTCCTGGTCTTTATCTTGGTACTATGATGTTTTACAAAAACAAGTTTTGAACAAAATGTAGACAGAACTAGGCTGATTTACTGAACTGAAACCAAATCCAGGGGCTGGAGAGATGGCTTAGTGAGGACTCACTGCTCTTCTAGAGGACAGGAGTCCACTTCCCAGCACTCATATTAGGTGACTCACAACTGCCTACAGTTCAGCTCCAGTTTATCTGACTCCCTTTTCTGGCCTCTGCAAGGCACCAGCAAGCATATGTGTGTCATATACTCACACAGATACATATAGGTGCACCTAAATAAAAATACTTTTTAAGCCAAATTCAGTTCCCCATTTTTATTAAAATATCAGTTTTGGGGGCTGGAGAGATAGCTCAGCCATTAAAAGCACTGGCTGCTCTTGCAGAGGACCCAAATTTGATTCTCAGCACCCACGTGGTGGCTGACAACTGTCCATAATTCCAGTTCCAGGGCAATCTGATTTCTTCTTCTGACTTCTGCAGGCACTGCAAGACACAGGTACATTTATACACATGCAGGCAATACACGCATACACATAAAATAGTAAATAAAATATTAAAAAAAATAGTTTTAAAAGGCTAATCTAAAGTCAGGCATGATGGCACATGCCTTTAATCCAGCACTCAGGAGGCAGAAGCAGGCAGATCTCTGTGAGTTCAAGGCTATAGGGAGACTTTGTCTCAAAAAGACAAAAAATAAAGGCTAATGTAACAGCCAGTTCAAACCAATGTGGACATTAAAGTATCACATTTGTTTTCAAAATGGAATTTTTGTTTTGAGACTCAATTTAAAGACCTTTCCAAGTATTTGTGTCAGATAAAAGTCCCACCAACTACTGTTGATCTGCAACACTCATAAGGGCACTGAGAAAGCAATTTTTCTCTCTCTGTTTTTTTTTCCCCCCACATTTACCCCCATAGGATTTTCTCAAGAGATAATAGGAAAAGTTGAGAGCAATGTCTGCCTTTAGCTCATTAATAATTCACCTTACTCCTGGGACAGCAGTGTTGGCTCTGTTGTAGGATCAATACAGTGCCTTCATCGGGAGGAGGGAGTCGGTGACTAACTCCTCATGGCATCTCCGAGTTACCAGTGAACAGGAAAGCAGAGGAACTGGCAACAACTTCCCTAATCCAAGAGCAGAAGGAATACCTCTCTTGTCTGCAGTCACTGAAAAGCTCTCTGACAGGTGGGCTATCCCTGGTCTGCAATTTGGAAGGGACTGGGTTGTGAGCTATGAATGGGAACGGGTCTGGCATAGTTTGTTAACTTTCTTCATAAAGTTATAATTCTGTTGAACATCAGCTATTTATCTGAAGGTTCCCACCATAATAAAATCAGTGATGTGTTGTTCAGAGTAGTTTATTAACTGACCGAATAAACAACCTGGCTATTATGACAGGAGGTTGGCGGAGACACTGGCTGAAAATGGTTAGCATTATTTCCTTGTCATTCACAGAAGTCTCAGAAGTCCTTATGTTGAATTATCTATCATTGCAAACTTGAAAGATATTCAATCACAGTATTTCAAAATCAGAAGAAATGAATTGGAATTGGTGAGCAAGTAGATATAATTGTTGAGTTTTACATTTAAAATGTCAAGCATTGAATAGCATATTTAAGGAGAGTCTTAATGTGTTTGGGAAATGTCTGATATGCTCTTACGTTAAAATTACAAAGAAAGAACAAAAGACTAAAGGGAGATGTTCCAAATCTCCTTCATTGTGTTAGACTTCTGTTGTCACAAGTTCCTGAGATAATCAACTTATAAAGAAAAAAGGTTTGCTTTGGTTCCTGGTTTTACAGCATCTAGCTCATGATGCATTTGGTCCTGTTTCTTTCTGGTCTATGATGGAAACAAGTGATGTAAAACCAAACTCTTTACCTCATAACCAGGAAACCCAAGGGGGGAGATCGAGTGAGCCCTCAGGGACGTGCTTCACGGTGTTTGTGCTGGTTAGTTTTTGTCAACCTGACCCAAACCTTGACATATCAGGGAGGAGAAAACTTCACCTGAGGAATTTCCTCTGTCAGATTGATCTGTGGCCATGTCTGTGAGGCATTTTCTTAATTGTTAATTGATGCCGGAGGGCTCAGCCCACTGTGGGCAGTGCCATCCCTAGGCAAGAGGGCCTGGGCTGTATAAGAAAGGCAGCTGCGTAAGCCAGTAAGCAGTGCTCCTCCACGGTCTCTGCTTCGGTTCCTGTCCTAACTTCCTTCAACAATGGATTGTGACCTGGAAGTTATGAGATGAAATAAACCCTTTCCTTCCCATGTTGCCTTTGGTCACAGTGTTTTATCATAGCAGTAAATGAACAAACTGGGCAGTAATCTTTAGACAGGCTAGGCTTGCCTCTTAAAGGCTTCACCAATAGCAGAAAAGTAACTAATGCAGCCAGGGACACATTGCCTCTTCATGTAGTCTGAGCTTCCTCAAATGTGGGTAGGGTGCTTTCCTCCTGACCGGAGTGACTGTGGTTGTATTGAATCAGAGCACCTGTGATCACCAGCAGGCGATCTCAGGAGATCCAGTCTATTAATGCTCCCCCAGGGAGGGGCGATGCCGAGGAGCCTTCTTCTGATCCTCAGAGAGCTGTGTAGGAGGTGGAAGGTTGACTGGGGTAGTGTGCTCATTAGGTTTTGTCAACTCAACACAAACTAGAGACCTCTGGGAAGAGGGAACTGCAACTGAAGAATTTCCTCCTTCAGACTAACCTGTGGATCTGCGCTGTGTAAGAAAGGCAGCTGAGCCAGCCAGGGGAGCAAGCCAGCGGGCAGCACTCCACAGTCACTGCTTTAGTGCCTACCTCCAGATTCCTGCCTTGATCCTGCCTTGACTTCCCTCGGTGACAGACTATGAGCTGGAAGCTGAATAAACTCTTTCCTCCCAAGTTCCTTCGGTCAGTGGGTCAGTGTTTAGCACAAAAGAGCAAACTAGGATGGATGGGGACACACACTTTGGTAGTGTTGCTTCCTGTGAGCCCAGGGGACTCGTAAGTGGCGTAGTGCCTCATAAGGTATCCAGGAGACTTGCTGGTAATGTAGGTGCTTTTAAGTTGCCCAGGCTTCTAGAAGTGACCCCATAAACTCATTGGTTCCCCAAGCTCGGTCTAGACAGAACTCTTTCTTTGTTTTTTGCAGAGCTCTATCTGGGTTGAACAGATGATTCTTTACATCTCTCCAGGAAATCTCAGGCCACCAGATGTATGTGAGGAGTCTCAGGGAGCTTTGTGCATCTCCTGGTTGTCACCTCTCACTGCTCTGTACCTTGCAGCTCCCCATTTCAACCCCAGTCACTTTTCCAGACTCCTGTCTTCCCCAACACAGTTTAGCCCGCTGCACAGGTGTAGTTCCAGGGCTCACTCCCAAAGTGGCCCTGAGTTGCAGCTTGCAGCATGCTGGGCAGAAAGCACATTGCAGCTGTGACCCTGGAGTGCTGGGCTGCTCCCTAGCCCAGGAAAGCACTCCTCTTAGAGCATCCTGCAGAAGCCCACTTCTACTGTGTGTAATTCAGGGTTGGCTGTCTGTACGTTACTGTGTGGAGAGAGGAAGCAAGCTGAGACCCGGGTCACCTCACTGGGTCCATGGAGACCCTGCATTAATCCTGATATGTTAGAGTGTAACTGCCAAGCTACATTGCTACAACCACAAGATCTTCATTTTAATGAAGACTGCTTCTTGTGTTCTCCGGAAAGTGGAATTAACACTCCAGCACACACCAGAAATGCTAAATTGTTAATAGCTTCCCTAGAGTTTGATTCTCAGGCTGACTCTTGTCAATGATTTAATCTTAATTTAGGCAGAATAAAATATCCCCATATCAGCTCTTGAGCTAGAAGCTCTTTAAATGTTCTTCAAAAATAAGATGGTCTTTTCTTTCAAACTTGGAAGACTATGTCATAATTGCTTTTATTAACAGAAGCAGAGCTATAATTTTAAATATAGATATATAATGGCTTAAAAATAATATTTGCTCATTTGTATCTAAATGTTTGGCATTTCTTTTGAATGTGATATGATTTTGTTCCTTCCGGAATGAATGCATAGTTCTGTCTTCCAGTTTTTTGTTACAGACTCTTTTAGTATATTCCATTTTTATGAAAAGTTCACTCACTCTTTAAATATTAAAAAATTCCCCTATGTCTTCATTGAATTAGTTAGGCATAGATTATTTAGATTTTTTTAATATTTAAGCATGTTTATCTAAAATTTGAAGGTCCGCAGACAGATGCTTGCTAACGTGAGCCACGAGATGTTTAAATTTTCCGTAATCCCCCAGCAGATGCTCCATGTGAATTTTTTATTGGAATCAACTTTTCATGGCTTTCCTGCATTTAAAAATTACTTGCTTGCTTTAAATTAGGTCTGTTTTATAACCTGGAATCTGAAATTTTTGGAGAATAATTGGGGAGAAAATAAATGTGTACTGTGACTGGACAGTATTCCAAATATTCAGATACTTTACAAATAACTGCTTCAGTGGTCCATTCCAGCACACTGCGTGCTCCTGCGGGTCCCTCATTAGAGCATAGCCATGACCATTCACTGACATGGCTGCCGCTGGCTTCTGGCCTTGGACTGTTTATTTGCCTATCTTGAGAAGGCCACCCAGATGTTTAAAAGCGGAGTTGGTAGAGTAGCCTGGCTGGCCTCCCTTTTCTGTCTTATTTCTTGTTTCCATGTGAAAACAGTACTTAGTAACTTGTTTAAACAGTTTCAAGTCTCATAAGGAATTGAGGAACACTTTATCTGAGAAAAAAGTCAAACACATTTATGAAGAGAGTGAACTCTTCAAATGTGTTCACTTCTGCGTTAGCCCCACATTCTTTATAATCACACACGCACACACGCACACGGTTTCTATGAGAACATATGGAATGTTGATCTTTCTGCATGTATTTCAAATGATAAAAGTCCTCATGTTCTTCTCTAGACTGCACCCACCCAGGACCAGTTGGGGCTGGGCCTTCATGTTGATAGTAAATAGACATCTTAAATTTATTTTTAACTTTTAGGTTAATTTTTAGGTTAGCATACAGTGTGATGAGTTTCTGACATTCTCCTGTGCACGTTTCATTACACTTTGTCCTCGTTTGTCCCCTTCTCTTCGCCTTCTCTGTTCCCCCAACACTGTCCCTTGTTCTCTCTCACTGGAGATCTCTTCTTCCTGTTTCATTATCCCCTTTCTAATTTCATAGCCTGCACACGCATGCACATACACACACATGTATGTACATTTAAAAAATTTTTATTTTGTGTGTGTGAGTGTTTTATCTACATGTATATAAGTATATCACATGAGTGCAGTGCCTGCAGAGGCCAAGAAGAGGGTGTCAGAACCCCTGGAACTGAAGTTATAGATGATTGTGAGCTGGGAACCCAACCCAGGTCCTTTGTAAGAGGAGCAGGTGCTCTTAACCACTGAGGCATCTCTCCAGCCCCTGCATATATGTTTTGTTTTGTTTGAGACAGTCTTCCTAGGCCCCAGCTGACCTGAAACTTGATTCATAGACCAAGCTGGCCTGGAGCTCATGGAGATCTACTTGCCTCTGCCTCCCTAATGCTGGAATTAAAGGTATGTGCCACCATGCCCAGCTTGCATATTTACTTTTTAAGCCCACTGTAGTAATTACTTTTCTGTTGCTGTGATAAAACACTATGTCAAGGAAAGTTACAGAAGGAAGAGTTTATTTGGCCTGTGGTTCCAGAGAGAAAAGAGCCCACCATGAGAGGGGAGGCAGGGCACGAGGCAGCCAGAGTAGAAAGCCAAGAGCTCACATCCTCACACACAGGAAGCAGAGAGACATACTGGAAATGGGTCAGGGCTCTGAACCCTCAAAGCCCACCTCCAGTGTTTTACTTCCGCCAGCAAAGCTACACCTCCTAAACCTCTCCAAACAGTGCTCCCAGCTGACCAAGTGTTCGAATACTCAGGCCTATGGGAGGCACCTCATCAAATCACCACATCTGCCTTGTGCATGTAAGAAAAACGATACAATGTCTGCCTTTCTGAGTCTCACTTCTTTTCCTTAACGTAATGATTTCCAGTTCTATGTATTTTCCTGCAATGCCGATGATTTTGCTTTTCATTATGGCTGTGTAAGCTTCCATTGTGTTATGTAACACATCTTTATTCGTTTGTTGACAGATGTATAGGCTCCTCCCACTTCCGGGCTATTGTGATGAGTGAAGCAATAAATGTGGATGTGCAAATATCTTTGTAATATTTTGACTTGGAATCCTTCAGGCCAATTCCCAGGAGTGGTACACCTGCGTCATATGGCAGGTCTGTTTCTGGTTTTTTGAGGAAGTTCCACACTGATTTCCATAGTGGCTACATCCGTGTACACTCCCACCAACTGTGAGTTAAAGGATTCTCTTCCCCGAATCCTACCAGCATTTGTTGTCATTTATTTTCTTGATAATTGCCATTCTAGCTACAGTGAGATGAAATCTGAAATCTGTTTTAATTTGCATTTCCTTGATGAATAACAATATTGAACACTTTTCAAGTGTTCATTGACTATACTTGTTCTTTTGAGCACTGTCTGTTCTATTCATTAGTCTATTAATTAACTGGAAGTTTGGGAAGTTTTGGTGTTTTAATTTTTGCAGTTCTCTATATATTCTAGATATTAATTCCCTCCCTAATGCGTAGTTGGCAAAGTTTTTTTTTCTCCATTCTGTGGGCTGTCTTTCTTTGCTGTGTAGAAGCCTTTTCATTTCATGTAACCCCATTTGTCGTTTCTTGGGAATTACTCCATGTGTTTTGGGACTCCTTCTCAGAAAACCCAGGCCTGTGCCTGTATCTTGAAGTCTTTTACCCCATCCTTCCCTCTAGCAGTCTGGGTGTTTGGGGCTCACGTTAGAGTCTTTGATCTGTTTTGAACTGATTTTTGTGTATGATGAAGGATATGGATGTAGTTTCATTTTACATGTGGAAATATAATTTTCCCAGGATACTCTGATAAAGAAGCTGTCTTTTCTCCACTTTAGTTTTTGGTATCTTTGGCAAAAATTAGGTGTCTATAGCTTCATGGCTGTTTCTGTTTCCTCTGTTTTAGTCACTGGTCTGCATGTGAGCCCTTGTGCTGTACCATGCTGTTCTTGTTACTACGGCTCTATAACATAGTTTTAGATTAGAGTCAGCATTTCCCTGACTGTTCAGGGACCTTCCTGCTTCCAGATTAATTTTAGGATTGTTGTGTCTAATTCTATGAAGCATGTCCTTGGGACTTGGATGAGGATTGCATGTATCTGTGGGCTGCATGCAATAGTATTCCCATTTTCGCAAATCTGCCAATCCGTAAACATGGGTGGTCTTTCTACTCATGTTTTCTTTTTTGTGCTGTTATTATTTTTATGTGTATGAGTGTATTGCTTGCATGTATGTAAGTGCACCTGTGTTATGCAGTGCCCACAGAGATCATAAAAGGGTGTTGGATCCCCTCGAACTGGAATTATGGACAGTTACTAGCCACCATGTGAATGCTAGGAATAGAACCTGGGTCCTGTGTAAGAGCAGCCATACTTTTAACTGCTGAATATGTCTCCAGCCTTCATGTTTTCTTCAGTTTCTTTCTCCAGTGTCTTACACTGGAGGAGTCTTCATCAATAATAAACCTTCTTCATTAGGTTTGTTGCTCGGTGTTGTTGTTTTTGTTGTTTAGTTATTGAAAATGGAATTTTCCCCCATGATTTCTTTCTTGGAAAACTCATGATTGGTATCTAGAAAACTACCAACTTTTATATGTTGGTTTTATATCCTATTAGTTTGTTAAAAGTGCTTATCAGGTCTAAAAAATTTCAAGTGGAATCTTTTTTACTTTTTAATGTGTATGAGTGTTATGCCTGTAGGCATAGAAGTGCACCTGTGTCATGCAGTGCCCGTGGAGGCCAGAAGAGGGCATCAGATCCCCTGGAATGGAGTTACGGATGGTTGTTAGCCTCCATGTGGGTTCTAGGATTCAAACCCACGTCCTCTACAAGAGAGATTGTGTTCTTAACTGCTGAGCTGTCTTGCCAGCCCCAGAATCTTTTAAGCTCTTTTAAGTATAAGATCATGTGATCTGCAAGTAGGGATACTTAGATTTCTCTTCCTGTTCACCCCTTCTGTTTTTCTCTTGCCTGTGGCTGTGATTTTTGTGCGGTATATTGAATTACAGTGGAGAGAGTTGGCACCCTTGTCCTCCTCCTAATTTTAGAGGAAATGCTCTTAGCTTTTTACAGTATTTCGTATACAGTTGGATTTAACATATGCATGTATACTTGTCATATGTAACCTTTGTTGTGTTGAAGGTTTGCAGAAGGCCTCTTAGGCATCAGTTGAGATGATTTCATTATCAGGTCTGTGTGCTGTGTTACTCTTATTTGCATATGTTTAACCAACCTTGCATCTTTGGAATGAAACAAAACTGGCCATGGTATATCATCTGCTGAGCATGTTCTTGAACTTGGATTGTCAGAATTTTATTGAGAAATTTTGCATCTACGTCCATCAGAGAAAATGGTGTGTAGTTTTCTTTTGTTGTGTCCGTACCGAGTTTTGGAGTCAGGGTGACACTAGCTTCGTGAATGAGTCTGGTATCTGTCCTTCCCTGTCTATGGAACAGTTTCAGGAGCATAGTGTTAGCCCCTCGTCGAAGGTTTGTTAGAATTTAGTAGTGAATCCATCTATCTGGTCCTGGATGTTTTTTATTTAGGAGATTTTTTGTTACACTGTTAATTTCATTGACTGTTATGGATCTGTTTAAGTTGTTCATATGTCCTTGGTTTAATTTTGATAGGTCATGAACATCTAGGAATTGATTCATTTCTTCTATATTTTCTACTTTCATAGAAAATTTTGTTGGTTGTTTTTTCTGACTGGTTGTATTATTTGTTCTTTTTCTCCAGAAGACAAAAGTCCCTTTTGCAAGCCTCAGATACATTTCTGTGACAGATCAGCCCTAGATGAGCAATAGCAGAGTAAAACCACAGTTCAGAAATGTGTGACTTAACTTAGGGGTCAAGGTAAATAGCCATTCACAAACCTGAACAGGTAAAGTCAACATCATCTCAGCAGACCATGATGGGACAGGGACCCCAATTAGGAGCCGTTCCCCTTAGGAAATGCCTGGTTGAGAGGAAAGACCATTCAGAACCCAGAGAGGAGAACTGCTGCTCCCCTGAGATGGGCTGGAGTAGGTAAAGGAAAGCCAGCGGTGACAGTCACTCCCTAGGTCTGAGGACAACCTTCCGCCTGATAGAAGCACAAAGAAAAATATCTCTTCTCAAAACAGCAGAGAAGCAGAGAGGAAGTACCCCAGGCTGAGTACGGGCCAAACTGCCTTACAGGTATGATAACAGCTCAAAAAGTATGCAGCCAGCAAGGCGTGGTGGTGCACGCCTTGAATTCCAGCATTTGGGAGGCAGAGACAGGTGGATCTCTGAGAGATAAGCCAGCCTAGTCTACATAGCGAGTTCCAGGCTAGCTGGGGCTACAGGGAGACCCTGTCTCATTCCCTCCTCTCCCTAATTATCCCATCTGGCAGGGATGGGGTAAGCGAAGGATGTGGAGATGTGTGTGAGGCAGAGATTTCAGTGTGTACCAAGAACAAGATACAAAAGAAGTGGCAGTGTAGAGGTTTTTATCAAAGTGGCCTCAGAGAGGTGTCAGTGATGTCTGCTTGGGGGTCCCCAGGGGAAGGCAGCATCACACAGAAGATAGTTCTGACAGAGTGACAGACACGAGGAATTGAGAAAACATGAAGGGGTGGTGTCCGCCTGGGTCAGTCACGAGTATGAACAGAAGGAAGCATGTTGCTGCAGCCTGTGGCAGTTAGCTCAGTCATGGCTATGTCCAGCTATCTGCCCCTGTTAGTACTGGGGAGGGGTGTTTGCTGGCTTCTCAGTTGGACATGCTAGATTCTTTCCTTCCTAACCCTTTTCCAGCAATTCTTCTCATGAAATGTTTTCTTTCCTGTCCTCCTCAGTAGGCAGCAGTCCTCTAAATGTGGTCCTAGTGAGCTTTAACTGTCAGCTTGACACAGCCCAGAGTCACTTGAGAAGGGAGTCTCAATTGAGGGATTTCCCAGATCAGATTAGTCTGCAGGCATGTCTGGGGGGGAGTGTCTTGATTGTTAATTGATGTAGAGGGCCCAGCCCACTGTGGGCAGCACCATTCCCTAGACAGGCGGTCCTGGGCTGCGTAATAGAAAATAAATCCTTTTCTCCCCTAAGCTGCTTGTTTGTTACTACATTTATATATTTACCTCCTTATTTTGTGTGTACGTGTGCATGGAGGTTAGAGGAAAACTTGTAAAGTCAGCTCTCTCTTTCCACCATATGGGTCCTGGGAATCAAACTCAGATCACCGGGCTTGGCACTCTACTTTTACCCTTTGCCCACTGAGCCATCTCACCAACCCAAGGACACAAACTTTTGAAAGCAGCTCTGTTGCTTTTCTCTAGTGCAGAGGAGTCTGTGCTCGGCTTACTTCTCTTTTTACCTAGACGTTGTTTATCTTAAGTTTAGGGAATGTTACAGATCAGGAGGCCAAACCTATTTTAGAACCTTAAACTAAATTTTACTGTAGATAATTAGCATCAAATACCACAGAGAGCAGTGCTATGAACACCACGGCTTCGCCCTGGCTTCTTTTCTCAAGCCTCTCGTTGTGAGCATGTGGCTCGAGCAGTACCTTGGAGGTAGTACATCTGCACAGTGCACTGGATGCCCCCCACCCTCCCTGCTTCAGTTCATACTTAGGCTTTTTCCTGTTTCTTCATTTGTATTGATGGGTTGCTTAATGAGGCACTTCACGCAGTTACTCCGTCTCACCAGAAAGTCTGATTTCATGGGAAGTCATGACAAACCAGTCCCAGCGTTTAAGCTATGCTTACCTATCTATCTGGTTGAAATTTAAATAAATTAGATTGGTATGAAGCCTTTTCATCTGTCTGCATACTTTTAAGTAAGTTAGTGTTAGCGTGTCATATCTGCTCACAGGGGTAAAACTTGGAGCTAATTAGAGAGCACCCTGAGTCCTAGGAACATTCGATCCATTCTGTTCTGTCATTGTATCGAAATGCACATTTTCCCTAATCTTTAAAGATTGAACAGTATTTCATTTAAAATGCTAGCTGGTTAAAAGAAAAAAAAGAATGTAGTCAGTCCAGTATTCTCCACACGGGCACACCAGCCTTCAGCATGCAGACTTCTCTCTGTCCATTCAGCTCCATCTTGAGCAACAAAGGCAGCAGGCAACATGGCTGAGCCTCAGGCAATAAATAATCCAGGAATCAGAACTTTTCTTGTCTTGAAATGCAGCCTGGTCTGGCCCCACCCATACAAGCCACAAAGTCGTGTGTAAATGTAAGTCTGAAGACCCAAGATGAGCCCAACAACCATTCTTAACCCACGTCCGCCATCTAGGTTCAGCCAGTATGCTGTTATGGCTTCAGGTCCCTGCTAGCTTACATCAGCAAGAAGCAAAAAATATCTGTAAAACGCCGAGACTTAGTTATGAGAGAAAAGAAAATGATCTCTTACTGTGGCAGTTTGAATGAGAATGTCCCCCACAGGCTCCAAGGATTTGAAGTCTTGGTCCCAGCTGATGGCAGCTGTTTGTGGAGGTGCAGGAGGTGCAGTCTGGCTAGAGGAAGCTTGTGGGGTGAAGCTTGTGGGGCTTTGACAGTTCATTGCCTCATCCCACTTCCAGTTTCTCTCTCTGCTTAAAGATGTGAGCCTTCAGCTTTCTGCTCTAGCTGTCTCCTGCCTCTGGGACTGTAAGCCCTGTAGCTCTTCCTTCTGTAGGTTGCCTTGGTCATGGTGTTTTATCACAGCATGATAGAAATGTATCATTTCTGTTACACAGAAATGTAACAAATGCACTTACTAACTTCAAGTCTTGAACCGCTCTTGGCAACAGATCCTGCTGTGCTGTTCTGGCTGGATCCATTGGTGCTTTTACATTTAAAACAACAAAAACCAAGCCAGGTATGGTGGTGCATGCCTTTAATCCCAGCACTCAGCACTCAGGAGGCAGAGGCAGGGAGATCTCTGTGAGTTCTAGGTCAGCCTGGTCTGCATAGTGAGTTCAGGTCAGCCAGGGCTATACAGGCTAGCATGTGATCGTCACAGAGTTTCAGGGAATTTCTGCCTCCTATCTCACCACAGGAATGCTGGGTTTACAGATCCATGTCACTGTGGGTTCTGGGGATTTGAACTCAGGTCCTCATGCTTATTCAGCAAGTGCTTTAGCCACTGAGCCATCTCTTCCACCCCATTCATCTGTGCTTTAGCACAGCAATCTAATGTGCTTTAGGAGGGTACCAGAGCCTCACTCACCTTATGCAGTGATTGTGAGCCATGCAGTTAAGCCATAAGGTAAAGGGTTGTTCAAGTGCAGTCATATTTGAATAGTATTTAATAACCACAGAATAATTTGCGTATGGATATTAATGAAAACTTACTGCAGAATCCTGGAAAGTTTATTTGTTGTCAAGCTATTGTTTTCTCTCCAAGTGCTTATATTGATCCTCACTATAAATACGTATTGAAATGTATGCCAGTGGTCATGAAAGCTCCTCCTCTAAAAGCTCATGTTAGAAAAATGGATTTCCCAATTTAGAGCTGTTGTGAGCATTTCAGAAGCATCAGAGCAGCATTCGCCTCTTTCCTAGTCCTCTGCATTTTCTAAGTTGTACGCCACCCTCGTTTATCCAGTGGTGCATAAATCAGGCAGCTGCCCAGGTGCTGTGGGGTCCTGTCCGTTCAAAGACATATAACCATTACTCTCCTCTTTGAATTTTTCATCTGCTAAATTCATGACTCCTAGATACAAATCTAGTGTGGAAAAAGAAGAAGCTGGTGCCCTACCTGCTGGGGTCCTGAAACTTGATCCAGCACGTGGGAAAGCGTCCGATAACCTATGTGAATAGCCATGAGGTTGTTAATGACATTGACTTAGTAATTCTGCTGTAGAGAGTCTGTCTTAGAGGAATCATCCAAAACATGGAAAATTTGGGATGTATGAAGCTACGTATGGTCTGAAAAGATTGTTCAGTGGGTAAAGGCTTCTATCTCCAAGCCTGATGACCTGAGTTCAATCCCTGGGTACCACATAACAGAAGGAGAGAATTCCCCCAAATCATCCTCTGACCTCCACATGAGTGCTGTGGTACTTGCATACCACATATACACACACAAATAAATTTTTAAAATATGTATAATTTTCAGAAACTGTAGGCAATATAAATGACTGCCAGAATGGGCACGATTCAATTATACCACGCTCCTTCAGTATTTCATAACCATTTTGTTTATAATAGTAAACCCAGATTAGCAATTTGGAAATATACATAGCCTCTAATGGTTGGAACAGGAAAATATTAGTGAACATAGAAGACACAGTTGTCATTTGAAGCTTTTTGTGATTGAGGAATTTCAGTGATTCAGAACCTGATACATTTGTTAGTCTTTAGACTCTTAGGAAAAGTTGATCTTCTCTTCTTCCTTTCTACACCCTGGTTGTGGTTGCTTTGAGACAAGGTTTCACTATGAAGCTCAGGCTGGCCTCAAACTCATGATCCTCCTGCTTCAGCCTCTCAAGTGCTGGGATGACAGGTGTAGGCCACCACACCTAGATATGCTATCTCTTCTGTTTCACAGAAAAGCTGAAACACTTCCTCCATCAGGAAACCCCAAATCCAACCTTTCAAAATATCCCTACAGCCTTGCAGTCGGATATTATGTATCCGTCCTGTAAGCCAAATATTACCCTCCATCCCTTGCCATCAAGCTGGATGCCCCTTGCTGTGAGTGGTGTGTGACGCGATTGGTTGTCTGATTCTCCACCTACGAGCAGAATCAAGTGACGGATGGGACCCCCGTTGGTGGCGATAGGCAGCCTCGCTCTGTTGTGTATAGAGTGAAATGCTGTTTGGTCTGTTGTTAACTGAAGGTTTCCTGATTTGGGTTTGGACTTTGACTCTCGGGTGCAGCTAACATTGCCAGGAGGTGCCACTCATCCCCTTTCCAATTTCCAGCACACCATGAGCCGTCCCTGCCCTTCTGTGCTGTGAGTATACATCAGTCATTAGCCCCGGGCTTCTACAGTATCGCTGGCCTCAGCCTCTTATCGGGAGCAAGGCTGCATCGGCTAGGCAGCCAGCTTTTGACGTCAGCAGTGATCCAGCAGAAAATACCTCGTGTGTCATGTGTGGGGAGGGGCAGACAAGCAGCAGACCTTATGGATACTTTCCTGGTATCTGCTGATTTCAAGGGATTCTAATCTATAGAACTTTGTAAAAGACTCTGACTTTCTGGGTGTTCTAATTTGCTTGCAGTTGCTGTGACAAAACACTGACTAAAACCAACTTGGGGAAGAAGGGGTTTTTTGGCCTACAGCACAGTCCATCATCAAGGGAAGCAAAGGGACTTAGGGCAGGAACCCGGAGCACAGACCACAGAGGTGTGCTGCTCACTGGCTTACCCCCCTGATCTATGCTCAGCCTGCTTTCTTCTACAATACAGAACCACCTGCCCAGGAGTGGTACCACCCACAGTGGGCTGGGTCCTCCCACATCACTCAACAATCAAGAAAATGCCCCACAGACATGGTCACAGGCCAATTCAATGGAGACAGTTCTTCAACTGAGGTTCTCTCTAACCACGTGTGTCAAGCTGATGACTAAAATTATCCAGCACACTGAGTCTGGAGGCACCCTGATAACTGTATTTCAAAGTGGCTAGAGGAATCCTGCTGTGAAGCAGAACTAAGAATCCCCTGCATCAACCTGTGTAGAAGAAAAGTTTTACCTACCCCTTTAAGAAGCCAGCATCAGCAACCCATTATCCCCTGCTTTGCTACTGCGATGTGTTAGAAACCCTCTAGGGATGTGCACATAGTGCCCCTGAGCATCGATCTCAGATATAAGTAGCCAAGGCTCACCCTCTGTTCTGCCAACAGAGTTCACAGCAGAAGGAAGCCAGCCCTGCACCCCATCTTACCTCAGTGGCTGCCCAGGTAGCATTGGCCAGGCTCCCCAAGGAGTCCAAGGTCAGGAAGCTCTTACAGTAAGTGGACCTCATTGTGCTGGTGCGCAGCAGGAGCACATGGAGCCAGCAGGAGGCAGAGAAGTTTCTGGAGATGTTGGGTCTCCTATAAGATGAAGGAGAGGCAACCTCCTGGGGGGCGGGGAGTGGCACACAGCAGTGCAGCAGTAGGGTCTCTTAGCACAGCCCCTTACTGGGGTCTCTGCAAAGGAGAGCTACCATTGCACTGTCTGTTTCGTTACCTAGTCCTCTGTCCCCTCCCCTCCTTCAGTGGTCAAGTTTACTTGCCCACACCCTGCTGTCTCCTCATGTTAAGGCCTATGCAGCCTCCTCTACCAGCTACTAGGGCCATAGCTGCTTCTTGTCTGGCCCTCAGTTGTCTGAGAGCCGTTTAGGCTGTTTGCGAGTTTGCTTCGTCTGGCTTGCTCAGCTACCTTATTCTTACACAGCTCAGCCCCAGCTGCCTAGGGATGGCACCACCCACGGTGGTTCAGGACCTCCTACATCAGTTAGCCATCAAGAAAATGCCCCCCAGACGTGCCCACAGGTCAGTTCAATGGAGGAAGTTCCTCAGTTGAGGAACTCTTCCCAGGTGTGTCAACTTGACAACCAACATAGAGCAGTACTTTGTGCAGATATGCATTTTCAGCTTTTCTGAGTAAACACCATGGAGTATGATCCAAGATCATGTGGGAAGAATCCACATGATTTTGTAAGAAACTTACAATCTGTCTTCCAAAGTAAGCAGTCGCTCCATTTTGCATTCCCACTAACCCTGAAAGAGAGTCCTTTTGTTCCACATCCTGGATGATCTTTGATAATGTCAGCACCCTAGTCTTGACCACTCTAGAGGGGCGCAGTAGAATTCCATTTCTTTGTATCTGTTTGAGGGCTAGAGGTCCGACCCAAGCTTACATGGTGCTCTGAGCCGGACCCATCCTCATTGCTGCCTTATTTTGAGTTTCCTAATGATGTGATGAGAAACAACTTTTCAGATGCTCATTGGCCACCCATAATCTTCCTTGGTGAATGTCTATTAAGATTTTTCACCCATTTTTAATCAGTTGTTTATTTTCTTGTTTAAAGAGTTATCTATGTTGGGGGATGGCGAGATGGCTCAGTGGTTAAGAGCGCTGGCTGCTTTTGCAGAAGACTGGGTTCAGTTCCTAGCACCTGAAAGGCAACTAACTGCCATCCATGACTCCATTTGAGGGAATCTGGTATCCTCTTCTGTCTCCACAGTCATTGAACACATGGGTGGACTTACATACGTGCAGGTAAAACACTCATACACATGAAATAAGAATGCTAGAGTTATTTACATTTTGGATAGCTGTCCTTTTCGTATGTGTATTTTGCAAATATTTTCTCCTAGTCTGAGCCTTGTCTTTTCCTCCTGGTATCTTTTTCAGAGCAGAGGGATTTTTGTTGTTTGTTTAGCGGATTTATTTTGGTTTTGTTATTTTGGTTCTTTGAAACAGGGTCTCACTATGCAGCCCTGGCTGGCCTGGAACTTGAAATGTAGACCAGGCTGGCCTTGAAATCACAGAGATCTGCTTGCCTCTGCTTCCTGAGTGCTGGGATTAAAGGCATGCACCACCATGCTCAGTGGGTTGGTTTTTAAGATTTATTTTTTTATTTATGTGTATGTGTTGGGGGGCGGGGGATGAGCCCATGAGTGAGGGCACCTGAAGGGGCCAGAGGTATGGGGTGAGCCCCCTGAAGCTGGAGTTACAGGTGATTCTTAGCTGCCTGGGGTGGGTGCTAGGAACCAAATCTGGGTCCTCTGTAAGAACAGTACTTGCCCTTAGGCACGGAGCCATCTCTCCAGCCCCCAGAGCTTGTCATTGACTTCTTTACGGATTATGCCTTTGGTGTTGCATCTAAAAGTCATTGCTATACTCAAGATTAGCTGGACTTTTTCCTATATATTCCTTTAGGAATTTCATTATTTGACATTCTGAAATGCAGCCCATTTTGGACTGGTTTTTATGAGGGGAGAAAATTTGTGTCTAGATTTTTAAAAATGTCTCAATGTCCAATTGTTCCAATATCATTTGCTGAAAAGACTCCTTTTGCTCCTTTGTACTGCCTTTGATTTTTTTTTTTTTTGTCAAAGACCAGGTAGCTCTGTTTACATGAGCCTGGATCTGGTTCTGTTTGTTCTCTTGCTGGAACCTTGCTGTCTTGATTACTGTAGTTTTGTGGCAATTCTAGGAACTGGATAGAGCTAGTCTACAACTTTGTTCTCCTTCACTGTTGTGTTTGGGGGTCTTTTGCTTCTTGTTTATCACTTGTTTGTCAATACCTGCAAAGTAACTTTTTAGTTACTTTGTAACTAAAGTAACTAAACCTGTAGAGCAAGTTGGCTGCCATCTTGATAATATTAAGTCTTCTAGTCCATGACATGGAATACCTCCCCATTCGTTCAGTTCTTTCATGATTTCATTCTTAAATTTTGTAGTTTTCTTCATCTAGTTCTTGCTCCTAGTTTATTAGATTAGTAGCTAAGTATTATATTGAATTAATGTAATTGGTATAGTGTTTTAATTTCAAATTCCATTTTTTCATTGTAGATATAAAGGAAATGGTTGACTTTCATATGTTAAGCTAGTTTGTGCCTTACTGCAATCTCCTTTGAATTCTGGGAGTTTGTGTTTGCTTATCAATTGTTTGGTTTTTTTCTACGCAGATGATCGTATCATCCATGAATAAAGATAGCTTTATCTTTTGCTTTTTAACTTACATACATTTTATTTCCTTTTTTGCAACATTAGCTAACATTTTCAATATGCATGTTGAAAAGAGCAGTGAGAGGAGACATTTCTACATTGGAACCTGTAGCTACTTGAATAAACTCTATTAACAAAGAAGTATCAATACTGCAAATACCAACCCTACTGGATCAGTGTGTTGGGCAGGTCATTTTCCTGAGCACCAAGTGCTGGTCCATTGAGGTCTGGGTATTCAGGACCCCATGATATTTTTAGGGCCATGTATTAGTGGTTTATTCATTTATTGGCAGATAACAGATCCTATCTGTCAGATCCCTGGAGACAGAATGAGCATAGGAGAACCCAGGACACAGGAGGGTCAACACCTGCCTGGTCCCTCCGTCCCTCCTCCCCACCCAGCTGCCTTTTTTGGACTCAGAAGAACGTCTGCAGAGGCTCCAGATGCCTTCAAGAGTTCTCCAAGATTTTCCAAGAACTTAGAGAAGGAAGTCTTCCCTAGGAGCCCCAGCAGACTCCTGCTGAGGCCCAAATGACCTCAGGTAGGGGTGCTTTTCTGGGAATCAGTTTGTCAGGATTACTCAGATCATCTGGAAACTACATTGGTGCTTACCTCGGGGCAAGCTGGGTAGAGGAAGAGTACAGATCTGGTTAAAACTGGATTCTGTAAGGAAGGGCAAGTGGGAGATGGATTTGTATGATCGCAGTGATGCCTGCTGCCCACTTACTGCCTACTTTTCTTGCTTAGAAAAAATTACTTGATGTTTATGGAGAAAGCCTGGACTCCCCCGGAGTGCTAGCATGATTTTCTCCTCATCAAAGAGGTCTCCTCCCCTGTTCCCCAGATGCCTTCTTACAAGACCTGCCTCAGACCTAGGCAGCTTGAAAGTAACCCTGAAGACACTTAATCCTCTCCAGTTGTGTTTACACAGGCTGGCGGGATCAAGGTCCAAAAGAAGTTCCAGCCTAGTTTAAGAAAACAGACCATGTGTGCCCTGTCCTCACACGTCCCCGTGTGTAACTTTGGCAAATAATGAGGCTGCTTGAAGTAAATACTGGTGGCCAAATGTGACTTCCCATTGAGAGTAGATGGTGTTTTCATACTCTGGAAACTGTGTCATCCAAGGAGAGACTCTTCCTGGGATAGAAACAAAGACCCAGCTTCCCTAGATCTCAATCCCTAGCTGATAAATAAAGTTTCTATCTGAGGAGTGCCTGGCCCCCGCTGGGGTTTCAAAGTGTCCCCCAGAGCTCCTGAGAAGCTGGGACCTCTGAGGTGACTGGGTCATGAAGGGATTGGTGCTGTTACTGCGACAGAGGGTATCTGATAAATAGATGAGCACTCTCCCTCTCCCTCTTCGGCTTTCTCCCCTCTCTCGGTCCCTCTCTCTCCTTCCATCCAATCCATCTTTACTCTGAGGGACATGGCAGGAGGGCTGGTACATTCAGCCTTGGCACTCCCAGCTTCAAAAACTGAAAGACAGCAATCTCCATTCTTTATAAACCACCTATCTCCAGCATTCTGTTTTAGCAACATAGCATGAGCTGAGACACCCCAGAGAGTGTCTGTGCCTGTGTGCCTGGAGGGAGGGGGTGAAAGAAGAATGCACCCTCCTCAGTCATAGCTGAAGTCCTGCTCTTTTGCAGATCAAAGTTACATAACCAAATTTCCACCCATGGAGACCCTATTTGATCTTATTTTGTTTCTGAATTTTGGATCAAGAAAAATCAATATAAAGATAAGCATCATATTCTGTTCACAGCAGACGTCCGTGCCCCGAGGGCACGAGCAGGGAGAGCTGTCGACCGCGCTTGGTTTCAGTTCTTGAGCCAGCAGGAAACTGTATCCTCTCTGTGCCCCAGTCCTGTTTTCCTTCCTTCCACCAAGTTGAACATAAATGATTTCTTCTTGCTTGTTGGAAGAAAACGTCCCTAACTCCTTTGCTTGTTTAGCTTTCACGGGCCTCAGCCGTTCGGCAACATTACCCACCGGAACTTGTGTATGTATGTGCATGGTTTCTGAGCATCAAACTCAGGCCCTTGTACTTGCAAGGCAAGCACTACCCACTGGGCCATCCTCACCCCAGTCCTACTCTTCTTGCCTGCTTTTTTCCCCACATTCAGTCCTCACACCAACCTGGATACTCCCCATTGGGGTAGTCACTAGTTTCAGCTGTAAGCTCCCATGGTTGCTGCCAGGCCCTCTAATATGCTGGATCAACGAGGGATCTTTGAAAGCTTTTGCAGTGTCCCCTCTGCCATCTTCAGTGACAGTTTGTGTGCACAGTACATCACAAAAAGCAGGTGCAATGTCCTATCACTGGCAAGACATCACCTAGGCTTCCAGACCTAGTAGTCTGTGGCTCTTATCAAGTACAGCTGTAGGGAGATAGCAGACATCCACTGGAAAGTGGTTTGACCCCTGCCTCCTCGGTAACTGCCTCTGTTGGTTGAGGGTCTTGCAGAGAGAAAGCAAGAGGCAGGGTGGGAGGTTGGAGAAAGGGGCCCTCAGATGTGAGAAAGCCAGAATGAGAGAGAAGGCGCGGGGGGGGGGGGGCTGACACTATAAACCTGTGTCATTCCTGAGCCCCACTCTATCCTTGTTCATCTGTCCCCACCCTGCCTTTCTCCTAAACCACAGCTATGGCTGTACCTTTGGGTGTTTCCAGGGCTTTCTTTGCCATGGGCCTGCCTCCTCCTTCCACAGGTCTGGTTGCTCGTGGATGGACTTAGGGGGCCCTTCTTCCAGTCACTCCAATCTCAACTGTCCCCTCATCTTCTCCCTCACCCCCATGGCTTACTGCAGGCTTGTGGCCTCTGTGTCCCCGGCTGAGCAGATCTAAAGGTCCAACCTAATATACTCACAGAGCTACCAGGTTCACTTTTGGGACTTCACCCTGTGGCCTCACTCACCCGATTTCTGAAAACAAAGACCTTGCAGGCTTGTCTCAAGGATGCCAGGCAATAATGTCTAAGGACATTTGAGAGCCACACCGTGCTCTCCTGATCTTCAGGAAGTTGTTAGGTACTGATCTCTGAAGGCAGAAAGAGCACCTTGTTGAGCCAGGCCCATCAGCACGTTTGTGCTGGACAGCTTTAGTTGTCAACGTGACATGTCTCAACAGAGGGACAGCTGGGGAATCACTGCACTCGGATGGACTTATGCCCGTGTCTGCGAGACATTTTCTTGATTCTTGAGTGGTGTGGGAGGGCCTAACCTACTGTGGGTGGCACCACTCCTGGGAAGGTTGTCTTGTGTTGTATAAGAAAGTAGGCTGAGCACCGGCCAGGAGAGCAAGCCAATAAGTAGCTTGGTCTGTGCTCCAGGTTCCTGCCCTGAGTTCCTGCCCTGGGCTCCCTCAGTGATGAACCACTGTGACCTGGGAGATGTGAGCCAAATAAACCCTTTCCTCCCCAAGTTGATATTAGTCAGAGTATTTTGTCACAGCAATTGAAAGCAAACTAGAACAAGGTCCAAGAAAGATATTCTCTTTCTGGAGATGGACAAGAGCCCAGCTTTAAGTCAGTCTCTAGTTTAAGTTTCCATTAGTTACAAGAATATCAAGTGAGCAGTGTCCCATCGAGCCCTATTCTGTAGCTGCTTTCTGTCTCTTCTGTGAGTTGACCTCATACTCACTAATTCTGAGATTGTTCACGAGGGACACCTTTGTGATGTGCATTGCAACTGTCTGCTCGGCTCCCTGCTGACCACTTGACTGAGTCTGTTCACACTGTTTCATGCAGAGTTTGATGTTACGGAGTCTGACTTCTGTGTCTTACGTCGAGAACAGCTGCTCGGCCCTGAGGTTGGCCTTCAGCCATTGATTTCTCATCCTCTCTTACCTTCAGTCACCCACTACAGCCCACTCACTCCCACCCAGCCAAAAGAAGGACACAAAGGTGTGAGCTCTGGCCTGGGAGAACCCAGGGAACAAGTTAGACATGAAGTATAGGGCTTGCCCCTGAGGGAGCTAGATCATGGGATTCCTTGGAGTTCTAGGGAAAGGAGCCTGGTTAAGCTGGGCATGGGTTATAAGGCCAGTTCACACCTGATACCACTGGACAACTGAGAGAGAATCTGACCCAGTCTGTAAATGGAAACCACAGTCTGAGATCAGCCACTGGGGTGGGGTCTGAGACTAGGAAGCACCTTTCCAGTGCATTTTTTTTGAGGTGCTAAGCCTGGCCTGTATGGCTCAGAAGGGGTCCCTATCTGCTATCCAGAGCATGGCTGCTGTCTGGAATCCAAAACTGGGAAGGGACTGACTCTTGATCCTTTGTACTGATTCTCCATTCTGTGTCAATGTCCTGTCTTAATTTAGCCATGGGCAAGGTTGGGCCCAGTCAGGGCAACTCATGAGCCACCTGCTCTGCCTGGGAGCCGACAGGAACAGTGGGGCCAGTCTTAGAAGGGGGCATGGCAGAGACGTGGGCAGTTGTTCTTACCTTGGACCCTGCAAATGTAAGAAAAGTCTGACCAAGTTCACCAGCACATGGGAGTCTCCTGAGCATGGAGGCATCTGATAGACATCTCTGCTTGCCAGAACAAGTCCCTGAAAGCTGGCTGTGAATCCTTTGCTGATATCTCCCCACCCTTCAGCCATTCTTTAGGATCGGATTCTGATCTTTCTTTGAAAATGGTATTTCTCAAAAGAAATGCTTTCTGCCTCTGCTCCTACAGCCCGGAGGACAGGCACATGCTTTGATCCTGCAGGCATTCTTTTTAAGTTTGATCTTTTGATCTAATGTTTTGTTTCTATGTACTTAATGGCTTGCCTCAAAATCACCTAAATATCAGGTCAAATAAGACAAATACTTTCAAAAACAAAAATCCATACCCAGACCTCATCTTAGCCCTAACAACATGCCATAAAATCGTTCTTGGAAACCAGCAAATTGTTTCTAACTGGGCAGCATAATGGATCCCTAACCCAGGTGACCCCCTCCCCTCCAGAGCCCAGGTTGCGGTAAGTCACTCACCAGTTCACCAGCAGCTCTGTGATGTCACTGCGCTGGCTTTTTTTATAAAGAGCAATAAATAAATCGCTTCTTCCTGGGCTTTTGCCAAGCACCAAGGGCTGTGCAGCATCATCTGCCTTTCCTGTGAGGGTGGTAGGGTGACCCACTTATCTCTGCTTTGACTGCACTGGAATGTGGGCCCCTGAGCAAGGTCAGGGGGACAAAGCAGAGTCCTGCCATTGCCTGTACAGAATTCCACACATTCCTACCCAGAATTACTAGTCTGCAAAGGTCTAAATCGCAGGTTATCAGAGTTCGGTACCTGTGATGGAGGCTGCTGGTCTTGTAAACCTTTATCTTCCTTGCCATCACATGCATAGAAGTCCACAGGCTCATAGGTCCAAGACATACAAGACCCAGAGAAATGCCAAGAATTGGAGCAATGCCAAACCAGAACCCAGCCCTATAGGGTAGAAAGTAGAAATGATCCCACTGGACATTTGAGATTTCAGCAATCCAGGAGCACTACCCCCTCAGGCCCACCAAAATTTTCAGTCCTGTTCAGTGCCGTTATACCTGTGGATTCTAGGCCAAAGCCTGTAATTAATTTAGATATATCTGTGCCAAAATATTCTCATGAGTAATTGAATGTAAGATTCTGAGGTTGCTACCAGCTTTAAATCCAAGAATCAGTCCTTAGGCTTTTTTAGAAAGCTAATTAATCTTTGTTTCTTGAAGAAAAACACTACCACTATGACTAAATTGTTGTGTACTGCTCTACTGCTGGCTGCTTGGGTGGACTTGTAACATTAACACACTCTGCAGACTGCCAAGAACTGGAAATATCCCAGGTAGCCAACAGAAGAGGAGAGAGTAGGTGAGTTTGGGAGATGGAGCATTACAAATTAATATGTAAGATTTCTGCTTCGGGTCAACCTAGAGTGTTAGGATTTACCTTCCTACTGAAAACAGCCAAAAAGAAAAGAAGAGAAGGACATGGGAAGGGGTGCAGAGGGAGAAGTAATATGTATAACAGTAGCTTTTACACTCTAGATCCCTAGCAGTGACAGGTCGAGTCTCCTAAGAGGTGGTGCACAAAGAGGCGAAGGCCCCGCCTTCATGCCTTGGGCATCTGCAGGCCACAGCCCGTGAAGAGAACTGACTGAATTCAGTAGAGCTCAGGAGCTGGGCAGAGTGGAGCGAGACCAGAGCAGCTGGAGTTCACAGGACACAGTGCTAGACAGGAAGCTGGCAGTCCACTGATGCTCCACTGAGTGTTGAGCAGGACTCGTGTGCCTGAGGGGACAGGAGGCAGATAAAGGATGTGGAAAGGATTCAACGAGAACCACACCCAATGCTCACTCAGGACCAGGCATTATGTGTGTGATTCACAGGGCATTGAACAGAACACACACATCTTGCCTTGGTGGTAGAGACAAATTAGCCCAAGTCTGCATCCTGCTCCCAATTTTCATACCAACTCAGGGAAGCAAGACTCCAAAGGATTAAAATGTCTCCAGTAATTCAACTACAACAGCCCCCGGCACCCCAATAAAAGAAAAACAAGCTGTGACCACGTTAATTCCACAAGAAACATTCATTAAAGGCAAAGAAAGGCACAGTCCATCAGAACCAACTGGACGGACTCTCAGAAGGCTCAGATATGAGTGGTCAGAGTTTGCCTCATATTCTGTGTGTGCAGGAAGTTTAGAGAACCATGGAAGAGATTTAAAAACGAGACCTCTCAGAAGTAACAACTTAGTATTTGAGATGAAAAATCTACAGAATAGGGTCAACAACAAGCCCTATATTGCAAGAGAAAAAATTAGTGAGTTTGAACAAATAGCTGTATGACCTCATCAAAATGAGACCCAGCATTTTTAGGAATCTGTTTCTGGAGTGTTTCATTAAAGGGCACCTGAGTGGCAGGTCGGCTCCCAACGCTCTGTGGCTTTTACTCCTTTTCATGGACTTGCACTGAAATGGTCAGCGAGACTGATGGAAGCAGGCTCAGCTATCCGCTTCTGGCAGCTATGCTCTAAACACCGCAGAAGTCTCTGCGTGCTGTTCAGTGGAAGAGCACTTGCCTAGCTTGTGTGATTCTGCTGCAGGATGATAGACTTGATCCCCAGCACTAAAAAAGAAAAAAATCAATCAATCCTGCCCATCACTTCCGGGGGTGGGGGTGGGGGGTAGGGTCCTGATACATTCTAAAACTTATACAAGACTAATTTCAGATAATTAGACTTGCCTCATGGTCTCACTCAAATGGGTCATAAGAGAAAGAGAACGCTGGTAGTAGCTGGGCACCAGTCTGGTCAGGCTGTCTGCTAGGTTGGCCAAGTCAGTGGTAGCTGCTGAGGACGGGCCTGTGTGCTGTCTGTGAGGTTCGGCTCCTCTGCTGGCCCTGCAGCTCTGTGCACAGCCTTCAGCTGGACCTGTGAGTTCTCACCTCTGGCACTACTTGTAGGATGTGGGGCTTCCCAAGGATGAGCTGCCAGAGCCTCTCTGGCTATAGCAGACTGGAAAAACCAGATTATATCCCAGGTGGGATAATCCAAGTGGTGTTCACCAATACGTGGAGCACAGAAAGGTGCTGCGCTGTCAGAGAATAGACTGCTCCAGGACTTAGCCTCAGGAGGGGGAAATTTCAAAAGAAAGATTTGTTCTCCTGTACCTGAGAACATAGCAGTAGATCATGAGAAGGCCGCATGGCCTGGCATAGCGGGGTGACACCGGCCCAGAGCTTCTGTCCTGCGTCGCGGTTCACATCTGTACTGTATCACGGTTCACATCTGCACTCAGATGAGTCTGTATCCTGTGTGTTGTAGGATAAAGACCAGCATTTCTGGCTTTGACTTGTTAGGTATCAGGATCATTTCTCCATTCCCTGCTCATAACAAGTGAAAATACCCACATAAGGCCAACTGCCTCGCAGGGGCCAACATCACCCTCCGTTGAGAAACCCTTATGCAGGGTACAAAGAGCTGTGTCACGAAGCTACCAGATCCAAAGCCATAATGGCCTGGCTCCCGTGCTCTGTACCCTGGATGGTGGCAGTCCCGCTGGACATCAGCTCCTACTCCCAGCCCAAAGGCCCCTTTTTCATTTTCAGGTCACTCGAGGCTGAATCCACAATTTCAGTCAGGAGGTTACAGCTTCCTGATGTGTGAATGTCAGTAACCTCTCTTGCATGCAACAGAGTGTACTGTGGCTTCTGGAGACCTAAGAGGCATGCAGGCTATGCAGTGTTAAGGTCTTTTCACTGTCCACTAAGTTCCCCATCTTAGGGGAAAAGAATCTAAGGTAAATTTTTTAAAGCTTAGAAATGTCCCCATCCTCATTAACAACCCCCCCACCCCATCCTCAACCCCACCCCTTCCCACATGCCTGGCTGTGCAGGATGGAGTGAGGAGGTTAGGAGAGCTGCCACTCCACAGGAGCACAGTCCTGTGGTTCTCCATCGGGGGACTCCTAGCAGAATGGGTTGTTTGTAGTTGACACATGACGATATCCATATTTATGGGGTATGGTGTGACACTGGTGTGTACTGACCATGGAGCCACATGGGTGAAAGGTGCTGCGGGGAGTTGGAGCAGCATGTGGCAGAGAAGGAAGCCCCCCTCCCCCCCATAGCCTCTTTATTTTCTTGCCTTCCTTTGTAGGCCTTCTGAGAAGGCTTTTGCATTTGAACCTGGGGAGGTTGAGGCTCCCAAAGTGCTCCAGGTACTTAGAATTCTTTGCTGCAGAAGGCTAACCTTGACCTTTGAGCCACTGAGAAATATGAAGGAATGAGGAGACAGTCAGGCTGTTCCTGGGAATCTCACCCACCTCCAGGCGGCCTGCTGGGATAGGCCCATTGCTCGCAAAGATCCAGAGTTTAGTCTCTGTTGTGCCCTCTCTCCATGTGCCTCTGCAGAATGTATGAAAGCCATGACTTTTTCAGAACCTCAGCTCTACCCACTGTAGGAAACCCAGCTGCAGGACAGCTTGGGTGTCCCTGTTAAAGTACCCAGAATTTCCAAGGAGGACATGTGAGGGACAGGTCACTTGCTGATCACAGCTCCTCTTGAGTCCTGATTCCCTCCCTTTACTGATGAGAACACCAGCCTTAACTGGGCTCCCCCAGGACAAAGGTCAGGGACCCAAGGAGATTAGTCAACTCAGGAACATCCAGGCTCTTTGATGCCTCTTCTCCCCGAAAGGCCTCTGAGCCTTGCTTTAGTTAATGACATAAATGGAGGCCAATTTAACCTTTAGCACAGAACTTGTTTCCTTTGTGGGTCAGCAGACACTTGTGAATTTCCCATCCTCCTACCCCATAGCTCCTTGTCTCACTCATGATATTCAGTCAGTCCTGACTGATTTTCAGGCTGCTCTGTTGCTCTGAGGTGAGCCCTACCTCCCTCCATAAGGAACTTTCTTAAAGGCACCCCGAGGAAGTCCCGTACCATGGTCCCACCTGAGGAAAGAGAGCAGAGAACTGCAAAGCACTGTTCAGTTTGTCATCTTTCAAATGTTTCCAAAGAATTGTGTCAGCATTTGATCAAGTTCCTGGACAATAACCACAGCCAGTGTGGGATTCTGGCTGTCCAACAGTCAGCTCAAGGCTTAAATTCTGACTAACTGTCACCTGACGACTTTAATCATATAAGCCAAAACGTGCTTTCACACTAATTCTCCTTCCTGCTTTACTTTCCTCTCAGTTTTATTAATGGGAGGAAAGTCAAGGCCCCTAATGTTCCCTCAGAGACACAAAAATGGAAGGTGCAGCCCAGAGGAACACGGAGGCAGAGGAGGGAGCCGGGGCCGTGGTTTAGGTGGCTGTCCAGCTCCTGTTTCGCTGGCTGCCAAGTGTTTGGCTCTTCGAGTAGACCAGACTGAGTGGGTCCTGAATTGAGGGTGAGCCTCCTGGAGGAGCCTGCCTGCCGCTCCATCCCAGAAGCATGCTGGCCACTTCCGGGCTGTGTGCTGCTGGCTCTGGCTTCCTGTGGCTTCCTGCTCGCAGGCCTGGAGCAGCCAGCCCTTCACCTGCCTCCCAGACGGGAGACTCAGGGCCCAGCTCACATAGAGATTTCCATATCAGGAAGGATTCAGACTTTTCTCTAGTCCCTCCCCAAGGACTATTCAGACATTTAGCCCTACGAGAGGGCCTCTGGGTTACTTGGTGACTACCTTGCATTCTGAATTTGGCCGGGGGTGGGGGGGTATGGCACAGCAGGGAATGCGCAGCCCCTCTCTGACTTAGAGTCCTGTGACAACTACAGGACCCTCAGTGGTCACCCAAGGAGATTTTCATGTGTGCTCGCCTCCCAAGTACTGTGAATCCTCCTGTCCACCTCTGACAGACCAAGTGCCTTGGATGTGAGAACTGGGCCTCACACTGAAGGCTTCAAGCTCAGAGGTCTCTACGCTCACTGCAGGCCCTTGAAGGCCCTCCCATTGCAATGTTGGATATTTTGGCTTCATACAGATCTTCCTCATTGTCCTTTCTCACAGTAGCCAAATGCCAGAGATTGGTCAAGTGGCCAACAGTGTGCTCACTTCATAAAGTGTGAACTGAGGACGGAAGGACGCCGTGGGCCAGTTTAGCCTGTTAGCCTGACGCTGCTCTCTCCGCTGCTTTCCTTCAGGCAGAAGTCCAGAGAAAGGGCAGGAGATGGGCGCCATCGAGTTTTATCTTCCTCTCAAAGACCCCTCCTCATCACCCAGTCCACATGCATGCACATACGCACATATACAGAGACACATACATGCCCACACACATACCTATACATGTACATATATACACATAAATACACACATACTCACATACATCTGCACACATATATGCATACACATGTACATGTATGCATCTACATATACACACATAAACACACACACTAAGCACAAAGTCGGTGACTTCATAAACATCTACATAGACACACACTAAGCACAGTCACTTCATGTCAAATACACACCTTGCTGTGACCCCAGGAAGTATCCCCGAGGACTCTCGGGGATCAAGCTTGCACAGTGTTCACAGACACCAGGCCACCCGACAGCTGCTACCTGGAGCGTTTTCTCTCCTGAAGACTTTCCAACCATATCCCATGCTCTCCCTGTTGCCTTGGAGACTCTCTCCTGCGTTTCCTTCTAAATACCTGGCTTAGGTCTCCCTACCATTGTCAAATGGTACCTCCAACCTTGTATTTCACTGGAACTTTCTTTGAGCCAGCTATATTTTATGCTTATACCCACAAGAGATCCACAGCTGTCATTTTTTTGCCAATTATGCCTGGTTTTCCCCTCGCTTATTTTGGGTCTGGCTGTTGTAGATAGTTAGTTCAATCAGGCCTAAAAGTTTCCCAAACCAGCCATCTTATATTCAACACTTTAAGCATACCGGATTTAATGGCCAGAAACTGATGTAATTATGAACAGTTTCTAAGCAATAAGGCCATTTTTTTACCACCCTGTGGAGAGCTGAGAGAACTGGCTGGACTCAATAAAGGAGGAGGCAACTGTGGATAATTTTTTCTAGGAAATAATTATGTCTTATGGAGTGAAGAATAAAAACATTGAACACCTCAGCATGCATTTGTGTGGCCTGTGACCGAGCGGGGGCCCGCAGTACACACGGGAGGGCAGAGGTATCTGCTGGACTGAGAAGCACACGGACCCGGGAGGAGGACAGACGGCCAATCCTAGGAGGCAAATCCTAGAACACTGGAGTGTGCCCACCGAAGCCTGTCCTCACAGCCCGTTTGAGGACTTGGACAGGAGCCTGCCTTCCTCCCTCCTCTGCACCCTGCTTCTCCGCACCCAAGGAGGTCTGTGGGGAGGAGCTGCGCTCTCCTCTGACCCTAGCTCTAGGAGCTGCTGTCCAGACTACCCAGACCTTCTCCCCTGAGAACTCCACTTCTGCCCTCATGTCCGATTCCAAACAGGGAAGAAAACACTCAAGATTAGTCCTTCTGAGCCTGCCCTGTCTCACTTAACATAATGAGCTCCAGTTCCATGCATTCTCCTGAAAACAGGAAAATTTCATTCTGAATGAAACTGCACTGCGTCTTCCCTGTCCTCTGCTGATGGGCGTGGAGGCTGCTCCATATCCAGGCTGGCTCCATGTCTTGGCTGCTGTGGGTAGAGCTTCAGTAAGCACACTGCTTGGTGCGGCTGGGCCACGCTGACTTAGAGCCCTCTGCTATACACACCGCAGAGCCCAGTCACATGTAGTTCTGTCTTCAGTTTCGAGGGAACTCGTCCAGACTCCCTGTTTTCCCTCTCACCAGCAGAATTTAAGGGTTCCTCTCCCCTCGTCCCCACCAGTGTTTGTTTTCTTTTTTGTTTCTTTGGGGTTTTTTGTGTGTTTTGCTTTTTGTTTTTTTAAATAGGGTCTCCAGGATAGCTGGAGCTTGCTATGTAAACCAGGCTGGCCAAGAACTCACAGAGATCTGCCTACGTCTGTGTCCTGAGTGCTGGGATTAAAGGCCCGCACAACCAGGCCCGGCTTCTTTGCTCTCTTGATGATAACTGGCCTGATTCAGGTGAGATGGAATCTCAGTGTAGTTTTGATTTTCATTTCGTTGATGGCTAAGAGTGTGGAAAGTCAGATATTTATTGGTCATTCATAGTTCTTTGGAGAACTACCTGCTCAATTCATTTGCTCTTTTTGCAGGGTGGAGTGAGAATTTCTCTCTATATATTAAAGGAAGCATTTATTTAGCTTACAGTTCCAAGGGAGTAAGAGTCCATCATCATACCTGAGTACCGCACTTACATTGTTTCTACTAGTCCCAGTTCCCCCTCACACTCTTCCTCTTTTTTGATTAGTATTGTTACATATACATACATATATTTATAAATATATATATACACATATATATGTATATATATAATGCACTGAGTCTGTTTAGTGTGCTGGTGTGTTTAGGACTAACCATTTGGGATTAGATAACCTCTCAGGGAGATAGTCCCTGGAGGAACCTGATTCTGCCTCCCTCAGCAGCCATTACGGCCTGTAGCTCTTCATCTGGAGGTGAGATCCTGTGTCATCCCTCCCATCCACATTGGCACAGCTATTGGCTTTGTCATTATGTGGGTCTTGTTGGGTTACCATACTGTGGAGATTTCATGGGTACAACTTCACTGTCGTGTCTAGAACGTTTTATCTGGCAGCAGAATTTGCTCATTTATTGATCAGTTAACTTTGTTTTTGGTCCACTTCTAGATTTCTTTTACTTATCTGCTGCCTAGGAGCCTCATGTGCTTTTTGAGGAAGATACTGTCTCTAAATGGACTCTGGAGAGGCCCCTCAAAAAACCATGTGAAAAATAGTTGTTTCCATTTTGATTGATATTAGCCATTTAGCTACCAGTGAGATTGAGATTAGCAGCATGAAGTAATGACTCACATTCTGGACAGTCATCTACATATTGAAATCTGTCTGGGATGTGCTCACTCAGCATCTGGTGGAGGACATGAGGAGCAGGAGGCCTGCACAGAGCAGCACAGGTCAACAGCCCTGCAGTGACACGGATATGATAGGTGAGACCTTAGAAGCCGCTGGAGAAGTTCTAGGAAGATCCAGAATGTACCTGACAATACAAGGTAGAAGGTGGGAAGGGGACTGCCTGACCCCATCATACCAGCGAGGCTCCTCAGCTCCCACCGAGGAGTCCGATGGCGGAGGAGGGGCGAGCGAGTCTCGGTGAGCAGGGGAGACACATGAAGAAACATGAAACCCAGCTGGGAAGACAAAGTACATGCTAAGAAACAATGTGACAGGCCCAAAGGACAGATTTATTTTTGAAATTTTAACTGTGAAGCACAGTTGTCATAGTTACCCGCTTGTTTTTACATGTACTTAGGAGATCAGAAGCGCAGGGAATTAAAAATAACCCTCCCAGGGTGATGTTCATGTCTCTAACAAGTGCCACGGAGCACCTGGGCTGCTGGTGAGTCCTTCTGTCTGTCAGTGTTGCCCGGGCCTGTTGGGAACTCACGATTAGAAAGCTCAAGTTGGCTTGGTTTGGCTTGGCTGCACACATTCAGGATCACCAAAGATATAGATGCATGCCATTATACATGCATAAACAAAGTTCCATGGCCTGGGCCTGTCCTGGCCTGACTCAGTTATACAGGTTTCTCTCCACACGCTCAAAAATTTCAAATATAGAGAAGGCAGCATGGAGCAGTTGGTTCCAAGGCTTCTGCGGGTGTTGCTACGAATGGGCTTATGGATATAAACTCCTAATGCCTAAGCGTAGAAGGCATAGAACATTCTGAAGTTTAGCTTAGATCTGTGCCTGAATGGCCGCTTCACTTCCAGTAAGCTCGGTCCTGTCTTCACAGCCTTGCTTGCACACTGAAGAGTCCAGCTACCTCCAAGGTCCTGCTGCTATTAGAGGACCCAGAATGGTTCCTCAGACTAGGCTGCACTGGGGAAAGCCCCGGGGGAAGCCAAAGTCCAAGAGAGAAAACTGGACTCAGTTGTGGGTGGTGTGTACAAAGACAGTGGCTTACAGTGTGTGAGCCTGAGAAACCTGTAGGCAGACTCTACAGAGCTGTGGTGTCTCCTGCCAGCACTAGAGTATAAATGCTGGATGGATGCAGCCCGGTGTTACTACAGCTGAAGCAGAAGGCCGAGTTAGGCTGAGTATGTTTCCAGGTTTGATATGTATGTACAGACTATGTGCATATATATATATATATATATATATATATACACACACACACACACGTACCTGTTTGTACACACACATATGCAGTGTATACATACACACACACTAAACAGTAGCAGAGGAATTCTTTGCAAATGTGTAATGGTTAATTTTGTCAATTTGACACAAACTAGAGGAATAAGAGTCTCCATGAGATTGTTTACAGTGGGTTGGTCTTGGGGCATGTCTGTAGGAGTTATCTTAAATTAGTGTGGGAGACCCAGCCCACTGTGGGTGGCACCAGTCCCTAGGCAGAGGGACCTGAACTGTAGGAGACTGGAGGGATCGATGTGAGCACAATAAGCATGTACATATTCATATATTCACTTCTCTTGGCCTTTGACTTGGATATGATGTGACTAGCTATTTGAGCTTCCTGCCTTGACTTCCCCACGATGATGGACCTGGAATTGTGAGCCGAAATAACCCCCTTTCTCCCCTCAGTTGCTTTTTGTCAGAGTATTTTATCACACCAACAGAAATGAACTAGAAGTAAACTGATCTTGTTTCTAAGCTCAAATCCCCAACTCTTTGTATGATTTTTCACTTGGATATCACGTGTTGGGGACAAAATTGCCTGCTAGATGAGCCTCGTGAGTCAGCATAATTCTTGTTTCTGTTTTGATTAGCATTAGCCATGCAGCTACCAGTGAGATTGAGATTAGCAGCATGAAGTAATAACTCACATTCTGGACAATCATCTACATAAAAAATGAAAATACAGCTATCCACCATATGATGTCTGGAAATATGAAATCTATTCATGAACTCAGAGGTTCAGGATTGAGACATGAAACAGTTGGTTCATCTTGGCTTCTGTGCTCTGAGCGAATACTGGAAAAGACACATATACACCGTGGTGACCACAGAAAGGGGCGTTGCTGGGTGGTCTTCCCCCGGCCTCTCTGAAGTGATTTTCTCTGTCTCTGCAGTGTCCCTCTTGAAGTTCCCCAGTCATAGCCAGCCATGAATTTGTGTCCTTGTAGACAGTTGTTCACTTTCCTCATTCTGAAAGGTGACCCTTCTCCACAGGCCTCTGTCTGCACAGCACAGACCCAGCTCAAAGCAGAAGTAGGCAGGTGACTGTGAAGCTGAAGCCCCGGAAAAGCATGGTACCTCATAGCTGTGAGGATTATTGTTCCCCCTGAAGAGGTTCAATTCTCATCTTAGCTCACACCCTCCAGTGGCCTGATAGAAGATACACTCAGACAAAGAAGCCAAGGCTCACACCTAAGAGTGGCTGACTTCAAAGTCACTTGAGAGTCTCATATTTTAAGTTTGACTACAGAAAATTGCTTGGAGTTATAGGGCGGTTGTGGGTGAGTCTCCATCTCCAGCATGGCTGTTGTGCTCCAGCCATCCCAGAGAATGGAGGGCAGTCAAACAGGTCCTCAGGCGGCTCAGAGTGCGACGGGAAGGATTCCCGGGAGACAGCTCACTTATTGAAACCAAGACAAGGGTTTATATAGGGAGGCCTTTCTGACCATTACAGAAGTTAAAGGTGGGGTCTTTAGGTAAAGGCGGGAAGGTTGTAGGGCCGACGTGGAAATTATGAACGAGGAAAGGAAACCCAAAAACATGGTTCCACAGACAGTAGTTTAAAAAGGTAAATTAAAACATCTTTTTATTTATAATTTCACTTTAAAAACTCACATTGAGTTCTTACCATCTCGTCTGATAGTGCTGTCACTGGCTGCAGAGGTCAGAGAGAAACAAGGTGGCTCTGTGGGTAAAGTGTTTGCTGTCAAGCCTCACAACCTGAGTTCAGTCCCTGGGCTCCATGTAGTGAAGGAGAGAACCACTTCCAGAAAACTGTCCTCTGACACCACACATGCACCCACACACATACATGCACACACATACACATAAACACAAAATAAGTGAAAATATAATTAAGCATATTTGGGGGGAATCCATAATTTAAGATATTGAACTGTTTAGTTCTTGAATTATAGTGCGTCCACTTACCTAAATTTTTCTTTTATGATCATTTTATGGATTTATCATATGGATTCTGACATATCTTGTTGGTATATACCTTTGAAGTTTGTTAGAATTTGCTTTCAGACCCACCATATGTGTTGGCAGTATTTCACATCCACCTGAAAACATGTTATACATTTTTCTATGCATATTAGCCAAGTTTGTTAATCATGTAATAGATTTCTATGTCCCCTCTGATTTCATGTGTGCACTACTGGGAACGATTCAAAGGTGTGCATGTGTGTGTGTGTGTGTATGTGTGTGTGTGTGCCCCACCCCAACAACTGGGGATTTTTCTAACTCTGCCACTTCATGTGTTTTGGAGCTGGGACTTGGGGCGTACAAATTTGAAATACACATACCTTCCTGATTTGATCCTTTTATGAACATGAAATGTTTCTTTTATTTGTAGTTAAAACTGTTTCCTTAGAATCTTCCTTGGATGGAGCAACATTCTTTGGGCACACCTGTTCACACGGCATGCTTCACTGTTCGTTTATCCTTCAACTTCTCTGTGTCCTTATGTTTAAGGAATGGTTATTGGAAACAGTACACATCCATCTGTATATTTGTGTTTTATTTTGTTTGTACCCAGTTTGAAATCCTTAACCCTTTGCTTAGTTTTTGGTTCATTTACATTTAACATAAATATGGACACCCCTGGGCTCACACTCGTGCCTGTTCTTGGTTTCTGCATATTTCCTCCCTTTTGGGGTTTGGGTGTGCTTTGCTCTTCTGTTACTAGTTTCTTATTGCAGAAGTCTGGATTGTTAATTTGAGACATTTCTTTCCTTATGTAAACATTTAACAGTATAAATTTTCCTCTGAGCTCTCTTCCAGCTGAACCTATAGATTCAATACATTAGTTATTTTTCCCTCTCTCCCTTCCTATATATGTTGTTGATTTGTTGTTGTTTGACACAGGGTCTCACTATGTAGCTCACTCTAGGCTTGGACTCACTCTGTAACCCAGGCTCCCCTCAGGCTCACAGCCTTCCTCCCTCAGCCTCCTGAGTGCTGGGATTACAGGTGTGTGCCACCACACCCAGAGTGTATTGCCATTTTCTGATTTCCCTTAGTTTACCTCTGTGTTTAATTTCTAAGTGACTGAAAATATTCCTATTATCTTTGTTATTAATTTCTAGTTTAATTCAGTTACAGTTGAGGAATCTGTTTTATATGATAGTGATAACTTTAAGTTAGTTAAGACTTGTTTTTTAGCATAGAATATTGTGTACATTGATGATGATTCCAGATTCTGGAGAAATGAGTGCACACACGGCCGTCAGAAGGGCAGTGCTGGACACAGTCACCAAACCCCAACAAGTTGGTGGTATTGCTTGGGACTCTTCTTCCTTGTTGCCTTCTGGATTGTCTGGGTTTTCTCAATTTGTATTTGCTGCTATGAGAGGAGTTCTGACATCTCCGAGGACATCAATGAATTCATCTATTTTTTTCATGGTGGATTTATAATTATAATACAGTGTAATGTGATTCCCTCACAAGTGCATATTTATTGCTGTGTCTTCTTGGTAATAGAACCCTTCTGTGAACACGTGGAAAGGAGGCTGCTCTAACGTCTCCTTTCCCTGGTACTGTCTCCATTCCAGATTTCTGTTCGTAATGCTTTGCATGCTAGGCAGCTTTGTGTTGCTATAATGAGTACTTGAAACTGTCAACTTATAAAGGAAAGTTCATCTCGGTTCACAGTTCTGGAGTTCTACATGGTCATTTGGCCTGTTGCTTTAGGCATCTGGTGGAGGCCATGCCAAGGGGTGGAGCAAAGGGATCGCACGGAGCAAAGCCGCTCACTTCGTGGCTGGAATGAGAAAGAGGAGCAGAAGGGGCTGAGGTATCACCAGCCCCTTCAAGTCCCATCCCCACGCTGCTTCCATCTCGCAATGGCACCAGGCTAGGGACAAGCTGTTCCATAGGCCTTTGAGAACATTCCAGACCTAAACTACAACACATGATGTGCTTTGTCATCTTCTCTGTGTGTGTGTGTGCTTGTGCATATATGTGGGTACATGTATATGTACATGTCTATGTTCATGCGTATGGAGGCCAGGGGTTGATGCTGGGTCTCTTCCTCAATTGCTATCTACCTTATATATTCAATCAAGGTCTCTCACTTAGACCCAAAGCTGGCCAATTTGCGCAGCATGTTCTGGGGATCCTGTCTTTGCCACTTGACTACTGGAATTACAAGTGAGCCACCATACCTGCCTGGCATTTACATGGGTGCTGTGACCCAAACCCAGGTGCTCACACTCACATGGCAAGCACTTGACCATATGAGTCGTCTCCCCAACTCCCATTTGTTTACATTTAACAGCCAATCTCAATATACTTGAATTAAGAGTCTACTAAAACTTGTAAATTTTAATTTTTTTAATGTGTGCCCAAGGAAGCTAGAAGAGAGCATAGGATGGCCTGGAACTGGAGTTATAGGAAGTTATGAGCCACCCAGTGTGGGTACTGGGAAGCAAACTTACATCCTCTGGAAGAGAAAGCACTCTCTGCTGCTGTTGAACCATCTCTCCAACCCCAAGATTCTTCTAGGTAGTATATTGTTGGGTTGTTTTAAAAAATCATTTAGGGGTTGGGCATGGTGCACACACCTTCCGGGCACTCAGGAGGCAGAGGCAAGTGGATCTTTGGGAGATCCAGACCAGCCTCATCTACACAGTGAGTTACAGGTCAGCTGGAGCTAGAGGGAGATCCTATCTCAACAACAAGCACAATGTTTTAGAAGTTCTCTTACCTGTTGCATATGGGTCACCTACCTTTACTGGGGTTCTTGAAGGATGTAGTGTACCTTTTATTTTGATTGATGCTTATTCCCAGTGTTTTTGTTTCCTTACTTGTATTATATCTGAACATTTTTAGTTGCTTTTTAATATATCTATTATGCTCTATGTCTCTTTGTATAGCTTTTTTAGCAGTAGCTATTGGGATTATAAGATACTTTTCACAGGGAGTTGGGGAGATGGCTCAGTGGTTAAGAATGCTTGCTGCTCTTCCAGAGGACCAAACTCTAGTTCCCAGCACTCAGAGAGGCCAGCTCACAACTACCTGTAACTCCAACTCCAGTGGCCCCAACACCTCTCCTGGCCTCTGCGGGCACCAGCATGCACATGCACACACATAATTAATAAATAAATAAAAGTTTTGACAATTTATTTAGGACTAATATTTTTGCCACAACTCGTCACCTTCTTTGGGTCCCCTGCTTTATGTCCTCCACCTGTTTTTCTCAGTCCGTCTACAGACACTGGAAGGTTCAGCAGGGAACATGCCACATTTTGCTTGCCTACTATGAAACATATTTTAAGGTGAGAGCACTCTCTCGTCTCTCCTGTGTTAGTGTGCTTTCCTCAGTCCTAGCTTCTTAAGGTTCCTTCTGACATCATGCCCTTCCTCCGGGAGGAATGTCCTTGAGCAGTTCCTCAGAGTGGCTCTGTGGCACGAGTTCTTCCTCGGAATATTTTTCCCCTAGTGATGCTCCAGCCTGTCATTTCGGGCTCTTTTTGGATGGACATGGAATTCACTTTAAGAATGTACTACTTTCTTTTTAAAAAGTTTACTTGTTTTTATTTTATGTCTATGAATGTTTTGCCTGCATGTATGTAAGTGCACCTGTGTCATGCGATGCTCATGGAGGCTAGAAGAGGGTGTTGGGTGTCCTGGGACAGGAGTTACAGACTATTGTTAGCCACCATGTAGGTGCTGGGATTGTGCCTGGGTCCTCAGTGCTCTTAACTGCTGAGTCATCTCTCCAGCCTGGGATATGACGCTTTTTTCAAGCCACCTAGGTGTGCTGACTGCTGAGAAGTCTAGAGTAATTCAAAACACTGCTGCCTGCTACGTCTTGCATTATTTATTCATTTATTTTTGTTTGCTTTGAAGATTCTCTGTCTTTAGCAAGTTTGGCTATGAGGTATCTCTCAGGTGTTTTTTGTTTGTTCCTTTTGTTTTGAAACAGGGTGTCATGTAGCCCAGGCTGGCCCTGAGCGCATTTGTGAGGATGACTTTGGTCTGATCCTTCGGTCTCTACCTCTAAAGTTCTGTGCTTACCTGGGTGCACCATCATGCCTGGCCTGCAGAGAAGCATTTTTCTGTGCACTGGGGGTGGGGTGGGTGTATTTTGTTACAAACCTATTTTCATCACACTTGGAATAGTCGTAGCTGTGATTTCTTCAGATATTCTTCATACATTCATTCTTCCATCTCCTCACTTTGCAACTCTAACAGCAAACCTTTGTTCTTGTATTACAATTTCCTCTGAACACTATTGATATGTGTTTTAATCTTTTTTCTGTCTTGTTCAAACTCACTGCTTTCTATTCATCCATTTGCACTGACCTTTTATTCTGCTAACCAGCTAATCCCATGAAGTTTCCCCCCCACAGCAAAAATTTCCATTTGTTTTTTTTTGTTATTGTTTAACAATTATGGGTGTGTGTGTGTGTGTGTGTGTGTGTGTGTGTGCACACATGAGTGCAGTGTGCTTGGAGGCCAGAAGGTGTCAGATCCCCTGAAGCTGGAGTTACAGAAAGTTATCCACCTGCATGTGCTGAGAACCAAACAGGGGCCCTCTGCAAGAACAGCAAGTGCTCTAACTGCTGAGCCACCACTCCAGCCTCCCATTTAGTTCTTGTCTTCATTTTCCTCTTAATTTACACTGCATGTAAACGGAGGTTAGAAGATGACTTGCATAAGTTGGTTCTCTCCTTCAACCGTGTGGGTTCTGGGGATCAAACTGAAGTCATTAGGCTTGGCAGCAGCCACCTTTAACCCACGTGAGATGGCTCCACTTGGTTCTTTATCTTCCTGTCTTTAGGGCTATTCCCATCCAATGCTGGTTTCTAAAGTGTTAGCCATTGTTTGCCCCATGACAATTTACAGTTTTTGTCCCATGATCCCGGTGCCTTGTATCATACCAATTAACTTTTCTAAAGCAAGTTTAGATTTTCCTGCTGCTTGCATGCTGGTTTTGAATTTCAGCCTTGTCATGTAGTCTGGTTGGAACTACACCGATATTTTTGTTCTAGTGACTAACATTCCTTAGGTTCAAGAACAAGTTGGAAATGTCATTTCAGACCAAAGACTTCTCAGTTCTGTGTAGCCCTGTCTGGTGTGTCTCTGCTCCTGGGATCAGGCTGGGATGTGGGGAGACTTATTTGTCAGTGTCATTCCATGCCTACGGTGGGGGCAGACCCAGGCACACGTGCACAGTGCTGTGGGCTTGCATTCCCAAGCCTGTCCTCATCAGTCTCATCCCAGGACTTTCTGGACTCCTGGGCCTCCAATCTCCTGTCTGAGGTGAAGCTGCCCATGTCCCTAGCTGTGCCGCACTGAGACCCAGCACCATTGGAGCCGAAGAACTTCTGGCTTCGGACTTGTTCCTGCCACCACTGAAGGCCCATGGGACGGCCTGGGTTTCGGGGCGCACTGGAAAGGGAGCAGAGGAAAACCTGGGAACCTCCAAGCTGGCATTCCCTGAAGCGCTGTCCCCACCCCACTCAACCTGGGCATGGTTGTGGAGGTCCGCCTGGCCTATACCCAGGCAAAGAGGGGTGACCCTTTCCTAGCCCGCTGCCTTTCTGCAGCCAGCCTTTCCAGGAGGTGGTTCTGCGTCCGACTCAGGTGTTGGCAGCTGCATTCAGGGAGACAGAAAGGGTGAAGTGTGTTTTCTGTCACACCGTAGCTGTGACATAGCTTCCAGAACTGCCATTCTAATATACTAATCCTTACATAAAGGGCAAGAAAGCCCCTTCAGCTTTCTATATTTTAAAACTTTATTTTGTTATTTTTGTGTGTGAGTGTATTGCCTGCAAGTACACCCATGTTGTGCAATATCCTCGGAGATCAGAAGAGGGTGTTGGATTCCTTTGAAACTGGAGTTACAGATGGTTGTTAGCCACTATGTGCATGCTGGGAGCCAAACAAAGGTCTTCTGCAACAGCAGCCAGGGCTCTTAACAGTTGAGTCATCTTTCCAGCCCCAGCTTTCTATTTTTTAGTTATAATGTCTCTTTATTCATGAGATCTCATACACACACACAATAGAATATCCCCATCTCCCCCCAGCTTCCTGTCCCCCATGCGCTCCCAACGTGTCCTACCAACTTCCTGTCGTTTTTTTGATGGCTCACCAAGTCCTGGCAGTGCTGTTCATGGGTGCGTGGATGTGGGGCAGCCCACCGAATCTCAGATAACCCACCAGTGGGAACACGCTCAAAAAAGAATGATTCTCAGTCAGGTGTGGCGGGGCACACCTTTAATCTCTGCACTTGGGAGGCAGAGAAGAGGCAGGAGGGTCTCTGTGAGAAGGAGGTCGGTCTGATCTACATAGCAAGTTCCAGGCCAGCTGGGGCTACAGGGAGACCCTGTCTGGAAAAAAACAAAACAAAACAAGAACTGATTCTCCCTCCCCCAGCTGTCAGCGGCCAATGGCTTGTCAGTAAGGAGCTGGGACTGGGGAGCACCTCCTCTGTCCATGCTGGAATTTTGGCTGGCTTGATCTTGTTGGGGTCTTGAGCAGATAACCACAGCTCCTGTGTGCGACAGCCATGCCATGTCAAGAAGACAGCGTTCCCCTCCCCTTCCTCCTCTCTCACATTCCTTTTGCTTGCTTTTCTGAACCTTGGGAGAGGCTGACACAGATGGTCCACTCGGCTCAGTGCTCCATCTCTTACTCTCTCCACCGACCACTGCCCACTGTAAAAACAGCCCCTGACCAAGTTTGAGAGCAACCTAGGGCTCTGACCTTTTCAGCTTTCTTTATCTAATCTGTTTATGTCCGCTGCAAAGGATGCTATTTTGGTCCAATCCTTTGATCACTTGATTCTCCCTCTATTTTCCAATTCACAGCTAACCAGACCTGTGGGTAAGGGTGATCATTCCAGTGTAGCCTGTGGGGTAACTCCCTGGGGGCAGAGCCTCTGCATGCAATCCTGAAGCAGGGCTGCTGGGGACCAGTGCTCACAGTAGCTCAGCTAGCTACTGCAGACTGAGGAAATTCCAGTGAGAATCTTCCTGGATCTTTGATTTGGGCTGTCCCTTCATCGTGCGAGTTTGTGCTTGCTTTAGACACAGAGCTACAGCTGACATTTTCAAACCAAAGTCAATTTTTTTTTCTGCTGGGTGTTTTGCCTGCATGTATATAAGCACATCACATTTGTGCAATGCCTGCAGAAGCCAGAAGAGGGTGAGGGTGTTGGATCCCCTGGAAGTGGAGTTACAGATGATTGTTAGCCGCCATGTGGGCGATGGGACTCAAACTTGGGTCCTCTGCTAGCACAGCCAGTACCCTAACTGCCGAGCCATTCTCCAGCTCCACCCTCATGTCCTCCAACCCCTCTCCGAGGTCTTTTATTTGTAAGTCTTTTCAGAAGCTACAGCTAATGCCAGCTGATCAGACAGCTCGTCTCTGGCACCCCCAGGAGGTTGGGGTGGGTGTCGGTGTAGGTTCACATTCATTCCATCCATTCACTCAGGCTTGTGAACCAAGATGCTAATCCCCCCTCAGTTGCTGTGATCAAGTGGGAAAGACAGAGCTCTGGAGCAGCAGGGTCAACTAAGGCCAGCCAGTTTCAGCTCCTTGGGGACAGAACCAAATCCACGTGATTCCCTTATACTCACGAACCTCCACAGTGTTATCTAGAGCACACACAAGGCTCACCTTGCAAGGTGTGGCTGTTAACACAAAAGAAAGCAGGGAAACAGCTGAGCCCTCCGAGACTGCGAAGAGCTCCGCAAGGGTTTATCGCCTATAACGAAGACAGAAATAGGCTGCAGATGATTATGTGGAATAGGACAGCAGCACCGTGGGTTCGTTCCTGAACAGCCCCTTCCCCTCGGGGACATGAGGGGCTGCATCAGGAGGTATCCCAGGTGTCCTGCCCAGTCAGTTCCCGTCCAGTCCCTTCAGGCTACAGTGGGTTTGGAGGTCAGCAAGGCCCAGTGGGCTTTTCCCAAGTGGTGGTGATTAGCCTGGGCACTCTTCCTGGCGTTGATGCCTCTTTTCTCAGGTTTCCAAGATTTCTGGGCACCCAGAATCATGCTTCTATCATGTGAAAAGTCTACACTGGGCTCCGAACTCTGAGGATATATCCCCAGATAGCTACCAGCTTGGCTTGCTGGAAACTTAGGCTTCTAGACACACCCTTGGTGGGCCCACCCTGAGGCGACCACCTCCGGCTTCTACCTTCTGCCTGCCCATCTCCATGGTCAGCAGCAGTGCAGTGTGGGGTCCAGGGACGAGGAAGTGCTGCCTAGCTGGGGACACCCCCTCAATGATCTTTGGGGCAACACTTGGGTCTGGTCCTCAGGATGCCCATCCAATGGGGATGAGTCAGGGAAGGACTTGCTGACCACTGTCTTTCCCTCATTTGCAGGTCACCTCCAACGAAAAACACCTGGAGGGTCTGAAGAATGCCAGCAGCCTTCTGCAGGTGCTGGAGCAGCTGGCCTCAGCTCACAGGTATCAAGTTTGAAAAGGAATCATGAGACCAGCTCTCAACATTCCTTTCCCAACCGTGGGAAGGAACATGAAGCCCTTCACAGCTGGGAGCCTTCTGTGTGGTGGTGGGAAAGAATGAAAGCCACTCAACTTAGAAAAGGGCTGGGGCTCAGGTCCGCCAGGGTCAGAGTCCAGAGCTGCAGCCTGGCCAGTGAGTGCAGGCACATGCCTCCCTCTGACCAGTGCCCCTAGAGCAGAGGGAAGGAGCTCTGGTCCTTAGGGAGGAGCCACCTCCAAAGGGGGCCTGACCTTCAGCGTTTGAGCCGCACACTGGTGCCTGGCATTTCCTGTGGTTTGTTTTCAGAGCTACAGGGTCTTGGGAACCCGTGTCTGGGATTCATCTGAAGCAAAATATATAGTGGAGGTCCTTAAGGTGAAGCCTTGCAGCAGCTCAGCTCCAGGCAGCTCCCACACGCAGTCCAGGCATTGCAGCCCCTTTACTTTGCTGGAAAACTTTATCTGGGTTTTTTTGTGAGGTTAGGAAGAAAGGTTGACTTAGATGATCGGGGATCATGTTCTGAGGTGTGGGTGAGAGTGACTCTTGGGACAAGGGTGACTGGGAGGGCCGCTAAACAGGGAAGTTGTGAGCCAGTTGCTTGAAGCTTATACTGACTTTCTAGGTGGGACTCACCTGCCAAGGCTAGCTTATTTTTTGCAGGATCCAAATTTGGACAAAATACGTCCAAACGAGGCTCAGTGTTCTGTAGACTCCAGGCCTCTCCACCTACCCAGCCCTCAGCAGGCCTTGCTGTCTCCTTTGGATTTTGTTAGTATGTCTCCACCCGAAACAGTCAGTTGATGGGCGGCAATGCTCCACTCAGATAGTGCCCTGCCAGAAGTTGGCCTTCTACCACGCCAGGCACTTTGGGGCTCTGGTGGGTGGGGTGAGCAGAGCGGCCCCATTGGACTGGCCTGAGCTCCACCAGGAGCAGGCCAAGTTCAAAGACATTCCCTCCATCCCTCAGGGCCTTTGATGCACAGAGCAGGAATGCATGGCACTGTGGAGTGGCAGCCCTGTCCCACTGCCATGGTAGCTTTTATGTGGCACCCCACCCACCCATTTATTTGCTAACAGCTCTATTTCTGTGCTGTGGAGAGTGCCATGGGCTAGTCTTCCCCTTCAAGGGGCTGCTGCCAATGGTGTCCCATTAAAATTTTTAACATTATTTTTATTTTACAAGTCTTGTATTGCCTGCATGGCTGTAAGTGCACCTGTGTCACGCAGTGCCCACAGTACAGAAGAGGGTGCTGGATCCCTGGCACTGAAACTACGGATGGTCATTAGCCACCATGTGGGTGCTGGGACCCAAACCCAGGTCTTCCTCAGGAGCAGCCGTTGCTCTTAACCACTGAGCCATCTCCAGCCTCCTTTCCTTTGCTCGCAGCTGTTAAACCAGGTTTACATGGATCTCAATTTCTCCCCTAACAAAGTTTCCATTTTAAGTTCTTACCTGCACATTCACACCTGAGGGCAAACCCCCAAAGCTCCTGGCGGACAGGCTGGGAGCCGGAGCTGGCAGCATGGCACAGGAAGGGGGGCTGAGAGTGGGGCAGTTTGATTGCAACCCTCAGAGCATCAGCTCTGATCCTGCCTTAAGACGCTTAGATGGCAGGTGCGGCCGCAGTCAGGGGTTGAGGCCTAACTGAGCAGCACTGGCCGGCCAGACACTATGGCTACAGAGCTCTTGTTCCTGCTTCCCAGTAGATAATGCAGGTGGGCTGTTCTGAGGAGCAAGCAGCTGTCTCTTGGCTACTTGGGTGCTGCCCCAAGGTGTCCTCGTCTGGTGGGCACACATCTGCTAAGTGTTCCTACTTTGCTCTTCTCCACAGCTCACCTGTGGACAGCGCAGTGGCTGCCCTGGCCCTGGAACTCCTCCAAGCCGCAGGACATTAGGCCTCAGCACATGCCCATCCTGAGGCACCCTCATGGGCAGCACAGGCAGCCTCAGCTTCCACACACTCCCCCAACTCCCCCCAGCTGCATGTGGAGCTAATAAAGTCAGCTGAGCCCAGAACCTGATGTCTCATGTCCTCTCACTGGCCCGGGGACCCTTGGACTGGGGGCCCTCCAGTCCTATGAGACACATCTGGGAAGGCCAGGTCTGCCAGGGATTCGCCCCTCTACTTAAGCAAAAGCAGTCAGCAGCAGGCCTCCACTGAGGATTCAGAGCAAACTCCTACCAACCTCCTTCCCTTTCCAGGGACAAAGAATCCCAAGAATCCTGGAGGCCTCACCAGCAGGCTAGTTGTTTGCACACAGGAATGCAAAACACTGGAGGGTCTGCCCAGCCAGAGGGGTGGATGGTAGCATCCCAGCTTCTCCTACCTGCCCCATGTCCCTGAAAGTTTCTGCTAGGAGTCTGGTGGACTCTGTGCTAAGGGGGTACAAGAAGGCCAGCGCCCCTTGAGTTAGCGATGGAAGGCAGGGTGGGGCCTGGGTAGCTCCAGCAGGGTGTTTTTTGAAGCCTCTGTATCTGCAAACCAGTAGTTTCTGACCCTAACCAATCTTTGTGGGAAGATCCTGTCCGCAGCAGCAGCCAGGTCCAATGTAAAGGGCTGCAGGTAGACAGACTGGCGGAGGACCCCTTCTATTGTACAGGGAAGCTGGTTGTACTGTCACCAGTGACGTAGTGATCTGGGGAACCTGCCAGCTTCCATCTAGCCCCATAATGGAAACAGCAGCCCTATGCCCAACCGCATCAAAGGCCTCCATGTCAATTACAGCGTTTAATCCCCACAAACCTGCAAAGCAGGCCTCAGCTTCCTGTAAGTGCAGGATGCACCCAGTGAAGTCATCCTCTTGCCCCCAAGGCTCCATGGTGTAGCTGGCTTCAGGGATGATTCTACGCCCTGGGCAACCCTAGCACGACTTATGCGGTGACTAATGGGGGCAGAGGGGCCTCCCACCCAGGAGCAAGCAGCCTCCTTGGACCTCTTCTAGCCTGCTTAGTGCTGCTAGACTGGGTGTTCATGGGGTCCCTGGTCTGCCTGTGCTGCTCCAGTACAGGACATAGGTGGTTGGTGGGGCTCCAGAGGACAAGCCCAGCCCTTCCCTTTGTTCAGCTTCAGTGGTTGGAGTTCTGGACTCCTACTGGGAACTGCTTCAAAGCAATGGGACATTCCTCCTGCCCCTCTTCAGCAGAGCAGGGAGTAATCCAAACCAGGAAGGCTTTAACATTCCACAACCATTTTGGTGGGTGGCTGGTTTAGCAAAAGGAACATCTGAATAGATGGGGAGGCCAGACCCAACACCCTGGTGGTATGCTCTTCGTGCTCAGAGGTGCTTCGGAGACTTCAGAGGCATTCTGGCTGGGTGGGGGCCAAGCATAGCCTGTTCCTTATCCTCCCCCTTACAACTCTGCAGACCTAGCCCCACACATCACAGGTAGGAGATAAAGCATAAGGCAAAGTGGCTACCCAGGCCCACCTTCACTACTGACAGGCCCCTAGTCCAAGCCCTTGCAGTACAGTAGCCTGAGAGCAGATGGCACCTGAGCAGCCTCTCAGGGAAGTGCTTAGGAAGTGGGGGAGCTGGCCACAGGTGACCTGAAACAGCTATGGACTAAGGTCTGTTGGGCCTAGCAACAAACTCCATTTGTCTCACAATTGAAGAACCATCAGACTGTGGCCGTGCTTCTCACCTGAGTACACCTTAGGCTCTGAGAATGGCTTTGGGAGCCTGCTGGCCTCACCCCAATTGGACACAGGCAGTGCCTCTGTCTCTAAATATCAAGTTATTTTGTGTTTGTCTAACCTGGTACACATGCAGAGATCAAGGCAATTTTCTGAGGTCACTCCTGGTTGTGGCAGTCTTTATATTTTTTATTACATATGAAGGGATGGGAGAGAAGTGTGCCATGGCACATTTGTGAAGTCAAGAACCTGCTCCCCCCACCCCCAACCACCCATGTGGGTCCTGGGAATTAATCTCAGGTAGTCAAGGCTTGGCTGAAGGTACCTTTACCTGTTGACCCATCTCACCAGTCTTGAGATAGGGTCTCTCATTTCTGCAGTTGTACAACTCCAAGTAACCTGGCCAGCTGGTTTTCAGGTGATTTTCCTGTCTCCCATCTCACCCTGAATGTTGGAATTACAGATGCATGCTATGTATCTGACTTTTTAAAACCTTGGATTCACCTCTGCTTTCTAACTGGGACAGCACCATTCAGACCTGCTTCATACAGTAACGAGAACAAGAAAGAACTAAGTGTCTACTACCATCCTTCAGTCAGGGGTCGGGTCAAAGCTTCATGGCTGTACCTGCTCCAGCAAGGAAAAGCCACCTCTGGCATGGTGGCCACTGCAAAGGGATGAAATGTTCAGCTCAAGCCACTTCAGTCAAGTCAAAAGGAGGCTCTTTGTGGAAAGCCTCCTATTCCTGACAACTACCTTCTTGTGTCAGAAAAGCAGGCCACAGCTCTTTGTAGCCCCTCCTCCTCCACTTGTTACTGAAAACTTGACCTGGTATGTTTCCCAAGCTGATCAAGTGCTTTCTACCACTGAGCGATATCCTCTAGTAGGTTCCTTAGTATTTCTTACAGGTTACACTGGGTGCTGCCATCATCCTACACACCCCCAGGTAAGCAACATGTAAGACACATGCACTGACCTGTAGTGCTGACCTTGAACAGATCTCCTCCACTGTATGTACTTTCCTTGCTGGAAAATCAGTTCATCCACCTTTATTTTTGGCCCTGTGCTAACAGTGCTTACCACCCTCAGATCTAGTGAGGTCTCTCTCAGTTACTCACTGTCCACAGAGCTCCTAAGTATATTTCAGAATCACTGGCTGAGTTAGCTCTAATTTTTAAACAGAACTTCAAGAAGTGCTGGCTGGCTCCTAAGAGTCGTTGACAGGAAGACCCTGTGGTCTTTATGTGAAAAGGCTACTGCAGTTAATATCTACTTGTATGCTCCTAAACCTGCCTGGGTTCTGTCTGTCATGCAGGTGGCAAAGCCTGAGCCCTACCTCACAACATGAAGGAACCTTTCAATTCAGCTCTGGATCCCAGTCAGGCACTTCTGTGGAGATGCTCAACTCATTTCAATGTGTGTTGCTCTATAATAGTCACTTGCATACCTAGTAAACAGCTGTCCTTACAAGACCCAAACACAAGCCTTAACAAGTCTGCTGTAAGTGGTGAACAAAGCCTGCTGTCAGACCCACCACCAGGATGACAGAATCATCTGGCAGACTGTGTGGAAGGCAGCCCATTCTGGTTCTGATTATGTTCAGTTGAACACGGGCACTTACACATGCTTAATTATTGGTTCAAAGGAGCCGAAGGAATTCCCCTCTCCAAATGAATCAACCTTGCAAGATGTTTGAAGTCCAAATCCAGGTAGTATTTTATTCCCACCTAATGGAAGGAAACCACCCAAAGGGGTGTTTACTTGGCTTTCATTCAGCTTTGGTCTGTTTAATTCAGCCAATGCAACACAGACTAGTGCAGGAAGACCGCTGGGTTCTCCAGCCCTTAACTTGGCTGCATCAGGATCAGTCTTCTCACAGGAGCCCAGAGTTGAATCAATCACAGTGTTCAGGGCTCAACCCCGTGCTTTTTCTTTGGTTTGCCTGTTTCTTGGTGCAATTCAGCTCAGATTCATGCCTAAAGAAACAGCAAACCAGCCCATCCACACTCAAGTCTTTTCTACCCTGGGCCTACGCTCCCTCCCTGTATGCTGCTTTTTCTGGTCATGTACACATTTTTACACTCACCAACCACTTTATGACAAATACACAAATGTGACACAATTGAATGAATTAAAAGTTTAATTCCGAACCATCTTATAACCGTGTATCTCGAAGCATTGTCTCACAGCAGGTTACAACAACTTTGGGATAAAAGGCAACTGGTAAACTGTTCAAAACAAGGTTCCAAATAACACCTCTTACTGATTTACCCTACCATACATATCCCAAATAAACTTTTTGTTCAAAAACATGAAATAGATCCACCTGCTTATTTTAAGCATATTAAAAAGGAAACTAACTGGACCATTTCTATTTGTCTATTTTATACAAAAAGGCTACACAATGTTACACTTTCTTCAGATTACAATTAGAGTGATTATGAATTAGTGTTCTACACCATTACTCAATTCTTAAAAATTAGAAATTGCTGTAGCAGTATTCACTATAACATAACACTACAAGAGACTTAAAAAACTAACAGTTACTGCAAAAAAAAAAAAAAAAACTTAAGGAGCTACTTCAAAGCAAGCAAAGTCAGTACCATTACAGATATCTTTAAAAAAAAAAAAAAAATTAACAAGCAAGGCTAGGGTTTGATAAACTCCATCTTGTGATCCACTCCTGTGCACTCTTCACTTCTTGAGTCACTCCCAAAATCCATTTGTATTGTTACTCCTCGACCAAAAAGGACCAGAACAAAAAGTTTACTTCGATTGTTCCCATAGGAAACTCAGCTTGGTTAGTGTCAGGCACTTTCTGAGATACCAGCCCACCCCTCGAGCCCTCTCAGCAACTCTACAGGCCAATCACAATGCAAGTTCAGACAATACAGCTGTATAGAGAGAAAGGCTGCTAGTAACGTTTAAACAGCAATGTTACTCATCTGAGTATTAAGTTGCAAAAGCTGTGGCAAAAAACATTAAAGTTAATAACTTCCACACATGATCACATAACAACCAGAAATCTGAGAACATTCAAATGTTCCAAGACATCTCCTTTCAAAGTATGTATCTGTTTTTGTGGCAGATTTACAAATAGGCCTAAACCACTCCCACCCTACCAAGTCTTTCTGAAGTTCTGTAGGCAGAGTAAAAGTATTTTACCCAAACTGGCGTTTTTAAGCTTCTTACCTAAAGGATGATTTACAGGTCAGTATCAAACCAGGCCAGCTGATTGCTGTCCCCTGGGGGCAGCCCATCCATGAGGTCCTGGGCATGTCCCAGATCCGGCAGCCCATCAACTGGATAGTCAGCCCCTGGGTGGTGGCCACCCATCTCATGCTCCATCATAGGGTCCATCCCCAAGGCATCCTGGCCATATCCACCAGAGTGAAAAGAACGGTAGCTGGGATCTAGAAGTCAAGGAGGACATAAAAGGGGAGAAGAGGAGAGAAACAGAGGTTATCTTTGTAGCAAAACTGTTGAGAACCACATTGCTTTCTAGTCTCTTTTAAGTAATAAGTGCCAAGCCTGCCTCATGACAGTCTGTTTCATACATCAGAAGTCAAAGGGGCTTGCTTCCTGAGTATGGAGAAGGCTTCGTATTACCTGTTCAAGTTCAGGTGATGCCCACAGGGATACTGAGATCCCCGAGATAGCCCCCAATACTTTCCATCAAAGCCTTAATGGCTAACATTTCTATGTGGTAAAGAAAGCAGATGAGAGGCAGTGGCATTGGTTGATGTCACCCTGCATCTTTACCCAGATTTGGGTTAGCTTTTCAGAAAACCTACAGCTATCAATTACCTGTCCCACACCTGAGCTTGGGAGTTCCCAAGTCTTCTCCAAGTGGATGTACACAAAGGTATTCTTATGGGCTCTCTGACCAAAAACAGAAACCACAAAACAAAGGCAGGGAAATGGTGAGCACCCATATGAAAAGGGGCCTGGTAAAGCAGCACATCTGATGATGTGCTGCAGTCCTACTGTGCACAGCTCAGGGTAGCTTGTGCTGCTGACCCTGGAATTTAAGAGCCGCCAGTAAGTATGGCCACCACAGGTTCGTATGAGAGCAAACCTAGAACTTCAGAACTCTTGCCTGACTTGGAGCTGAGAAGCAGAGACACATACCATCCTGGCGATATCCAAGGGGCTCTCCTTGGGCACCAATGTCAAGTCCAAGATCAGCAGTCTAGATAAATGGGGACAAGACCAGAGATTAGTCCTCAACTTCTTAAACTCTATGAAATATACAAAGAGCTCAAACATTACAAGAATGCTTGGAAACTGTCCTAGTATTTTTCTCTTTGCACACAGTATTAACAATATTCACTATTCTTCAGAGAATGTTAGCACCTACTGTGTGCCAGATGCTATTCTAGGTGCATGAAGTGCAGCAACCACCCCCTAGGCTAAATGCCTACCACCAACAGTGCTGCTGACAGGATACAGAAATTGCCATTCCCGAGACAAAGACTACTGTAAGAACAGGTTTGGGGAAGCCAGGGACTCAAGCTGGAACATGTCAGTAAAATGCCTATGAAACACCCAGCACTTTACTCACTGTTTGGCAACTTAAGATTTAAAAACAAAACAAAACAAAAGAAACCCCCAAATAATTGCTTTTCATTCATTCAATAAATTTCACCCATCGTACGGCTCTGCACCCTGATAACTATGGTATAGGTAAAAGCAACTTCAGTGGTTTGCACTATTTGCTTTGTTTACTAGAAACAGTAATTCAATGAGTATCTGCATTGAGGACAAGCTGGTGACAAATTCAAGGAACTATGTAAAGTTGAGTATCAAGGGGCTAAAGAGATGCTCAGCAGTTAGGAGCACTGGCTGCTCTTGCAATAACATGGATTCAGTTCCCAACACCCACATGATGGCTAACAACTATACATAACTCTGGTTCCAGGCTATCCAATGCCCTCTTCTGGTCTCTGTGGGCATTGTACGACATGGGTGCAGTTACATATATGCAGGCTGAAAACCTATACACAAAAAACTTTTATACATATAAAGCATAATAAGCCAGATGTGGTGGTATACACCTTTAATCCCAGCATTTGGGAGGCAGAGGGAAGTGGTGTCTGTGAGTTGGAGGCCATCTTGCAACAGGGGCTACAGGGAGAAGACCCTGTCTCAAAAAGACAACTATCAATAAACTGGCTTCCAACCACCCGCTAACCGGACTGTGTCTTTCCTTATACTCTTGTGAAAAAAAACCTTCAATCTAACCTTCAAACTATCTTCCTTATGAGTTCTATGGGAAAAATTGTAATTATTCCTTAGTAGCGGCTAGACAGCACAAAAAGTTCAAACACTCCAGCAAGAGACCCAGTGAATGGGAATGAATGTGTACTGACTCCACAAGGCCTAACAGCAAGCCTCACCTCCCTGTCTAGCAAACCAGCTAAACGGGCTTCCCATTTCCTACCTCATTCCAAGCCATTGGCTCTGTTCTGAAGAGGGAACTGGTTAGCTCAACTGAAAGCCGTTTCTTGTAATCCTGTGGCTTGTCCTCAGACATTCGGAATAGAACTGCAGCTGCATATGTTGCTAGGAAAGGAGAGAAAGCAGTCCTTGAGGGCAGGCAGGGCGAGCCTCACTGTGCACATCTGCGGGACTTGGCCCTTACTTACCCACACCTTCATTTCTAGAATGCAGCAGTTCTGTCAGAGGAGCTGTAGCTCCCTCTGCTTCAATGGCCTCTGCAGCCTCCTTGTCCTGAGCAAGTTCACAGAGGACCCCTGCAGCTACTCTTTGGATGTTTTCGATGGGAGAATAAAGCAGCTAAGGAGGAAACACAGAAATAAGACCCAACTAAACCTGAAATAAAACATGGTAGGCACCCTACTGGGCTGCAAACTTTCCCAATTTGGAATGTCAGCAGCACTCATGCTGTGTTAAACCCTATTTTCTGAATTCATGTCCACAGGGAATATGGCTGTGGATACTGGATTTCCAGAATACTGGTCACAGTGAACCCTTTCCACATGGGTGATCTGATGAGATTTAGAAAACCCAGAGCTGACTGGGGACCTGTGCTCTGGCAGCCCAGGCCAGCTCTTTTCCTTCTACATCTCAGCTCTCAGGAGTGTCAAGTTCCCTCAAGGCCCTAGTCCCAATGTGTCACCTCTGCTTCCATCTTAGTATAAAGACCCTTCACCCAAGTCAATATACCTGTACAAACAGTGGAATGGTATTTAGTCCTCGGATTACAATCCGGTTGTGAACATCCCGAGCAAGGATGTGGAGAGCTCCAGTACAACCTTCAACAATCTCTTCCATGCGGACCCCCTCCTACCAAAAGAAATGCAGTTAAAAAACAGGCATCTTTCCAAGTTTCTAAGTTGAAAGGTTTTCCCACTCTGAGCACAGATTGCAAGATGCTCAGAAATGGAGAGTTCCTTCACTCTGAAGGTCACAGAAGGCCTCCAGCAGCAGGTCTCCTCACTGGGCCAGGGCTAGGTACCAAGTGAGCAGCCTCCTAGTCTACAGCTTCCACATCTACAGATTCAACCCATCAAAGGGAGCTGAAGAACACCCTGTACTGGCTACAAGCACAGCCTTCCCTCGTCACTGCTCCCTAACACTGCATGGGATGTAAAGTCACTACAAGGGTGAGCACAGACTCCATGTAAATACTACGACATTTCACACAGGAGCCTTGAGCTTCTCCCTTGGTATCTAAAGGGGAACCTTGAACAAACCCCACAGACACTGAGAGATGATGACCACATACCACTCTTCCACATCTAATGCCAAAGACAGTTTTCTTACAGCACAGAAGGGCACCGACTACTCTGGTAAAAGTTTAAGGACATTTGAGTGTGTTTTCCAACTGATACAGCTGTACTTAGCTACCAGGAGACCCACTGCTCGTGCCTACGGAGACTATCTAACTGACAGTTGAAGGAAAGAAGGAAGCCAGCTTTCAATACATACATGCCATTTGCTTTCTGGCGTGACTGAGTTTCTAAGCTATAATACTGCTACTTTCAGTGGCTTTTATAATCATTTTGATTTTTATGAAGACACAGAAACTTTTTTCTTAGAGAATTAAAAAAGGTACCTTCTACAGGATATTAGACCGTCCCATGGAGATAAGGCAAAATCAGAGACAGCAAAACTGTAGAAATCTGTTCTGCCAGAGTTTTATTTCCTTGGTTTTCTAAAGAGCCTCATTAAAGTACAACTTTGAAGGTGTGCCAGAAGAGTCTCTGATATCAGAGACTTGGGGGTGAACACAGCCATATGAGATTTCCTACCCAAGTAAGACTCTGCACACAGTACCTGAACACACTTATAAATGCTCAACCCCATAGCACACTGCATTCCATGGTCCCTGTGTTAAAGCTGACCACAGAAACATTACTAGGGCTCACACCATTTCTTATCTTCTCTGCAGCCACAGCACAGCCAAGTTTGAATTTATGCATGCTTTAAAAAACAGCCACCATCACAAAGATTAACCTACCACAAACTGCTGCTGTGTTCCACCCATGGACGTGCGACGCTGGGTATCCTGATGTGCTCTAACAAGCAACTGAACTAGGCGGGGAATCGCACCCTGCTCCCGTAAAGGTGCATGATTTGCTGGGCAAAGGGCAAGATTGCGAATCAACCCAACAGTAGCCTGCACAGAGAGAAGAATCAAATAATTTGTTAAGTAGCATTGACTACACAAACTCTAAGCCATGCATCCCAACATAGACAATTCCAATCCCTATGCCTAGCAACCCAAGAGCTGACGTGGCTCATTTTCAATTCTCAGCATTGTGCTCTAACAGTTTACCTTTATCAGAGGCCAGTGGGATGGGGGGTGTAGGAGCTTGACCACAACTGGCAGTCCGTAATGAAGCCGAACAGCATTCTGAGCCATCTCAGCTTCCTGATGCCGGCTGGTCAGATGACGAAGAGCACAGATGGCGGGCTCAGTGATGTCCTCTCTGTCACCAGCACGAAGGACAGTACGCACAAGAGCCTCTATGCCACCCACCTGGCACACCATCATCTTGTTTTTGTAGTTATTACAAGTGAGGTTTGAGAGAATTCCAGCTGCACAGGTGACCACGTTGATATCATCTGAACCCAGAAGCTGAACTAGAGTCCCAAGGAGACCTTCCATCCCTTCCTGTGGAGACACAACAGATGCTGAGCACCTGGCTCCCGGCGCCCAGCAACAATGCACCAGCTTCTATAGAGTGTTACCTGCTTAGTTGCAGCATCTGAAAGATTCCTGAGAGTCCAGAGACAGTTCTGAACAAGACGTTGACTTGGATCTGTCAGGTGAAGCCCTAAGGCCTGCATACCACCTAGAAAGTTAAAAAGGATATAAGGCAAAGGCTGCTAACTTAGGAGTTCCTGTTGTTAGCCAGAAGTTGTTCGTCTAGCTACCCAAATGTCCCTCTTAGCTCTAACGCCTGCCATTCCTCCCGTCAGTACTTCATGTATTTTCTCATTTCCTAGAATGCAGTCTTCCCCTTTCCAATATACCTTGCCAACTTCGGTCAAGTGCCTACCTACTCTCCACCCCACTTTTCTGTCCTTAAGGGAAAGCCTTCACTATCAATACTGTCCACCTATAGGGAATAGTCACTTAAAAAATAATCATCAGGGGAGTTGGAGAGATGGTTCAGTGGCTAAGAGCACTGGCTGCTCTTGCAGAGGACCTGCAAGATTCCTAGCACCCACACAATGGCTAACAATCATTTGTAACTCCAGTTCCAGGAGATTTAATGCCCTCTTCTGACCTCCACAGGCACTGCATAGCATGGGTACGCTTACATACACACAGGCAACACCCACATAAACATGAAATAAAAATAAGAAAATATTAAGAAAAAATCCTCAGTACTAGGCTATTTTGAGTTGGAGATACAACAGTATGTGTAGAACATGGCAGAGTACCAGATACACATTAAAACCACGGGAGGTGGCACACTGCAGTTCTGAGTAGAATAACTCATGTGAGTGGGAAGGTAGCATAGTAGCAGTCTTGAAGGATAGATGTAAAGTTGAGGTTACAGTAAGGGCACTCCTGGAGAGGCAGCACAGGGATACCGAAAGTCAGACAAGCTATGTGTAGTGTCATGCACCCACAGTTCCAGCTACTCAGGACTGTTTAAGCCCAAATCTTATCCCCAGTAACACAGTGAGAGACTATATCCCCCCGCCACCCTCCCCCCCAAAAAAGTTACTCTAGGAGCTGGAGAGATGGCTCAGGGGTTAAGAGCACTGGCTGCTCTTGCAGAGGATGCAGGTTTGATTCCCAGAACCCAAATGGTGGCTAACAACTGTTCACAACTCCAGTTCCCGGGGATCCGATGCCCTCTTCTGAACTCTGTGGGCACTGCATGACACAGGTGCACCTTCCTACATGCAGGCATTACACTCACACACATACATATACTTTACAGTTACTCTAAAATCTCCACTGGGGGCATTCATTTTGGCAAACCTCTCATAGTTACTGAACTTCTGCCATTCATCTTCAATTCAAACTGCCTCCAAACAAGTTAGACGCTTTCTCTTACTTTCTGGTTCGGCCTTTACACCCCTTTCTATTTTCTCAAACCACACTTGCTCATGATACCTCATATTTTCCTTCACAGCATTTATCACAACTGTAATTTAATCTACCTTCCCCATGCCACAAAGAGCATCTCTCCCAGATTCTTTCCTCACAGCACTGCTCCAGTTACTGATGGTGACCTATGTGGACTGACATTTGTCACTTGCTTATGACTAGTACTTCCCTTCCTCCTGTTGGTTCTGAGAGTGATTCTTAATCCTAGATGCTGGTCAGAGTCAGAGTCACCTAGGTGGGAAAAGTCCTGAGGGTACTTTGAGACACCCCTACCCTTCCTGCAGCCCATGCCTTCATAAACTCAGGAACACCTGTGGCCAGTCAGTTCATTTCCAGCTGTCATTGATCTTCCATTCTGAATGTTATTTTCTGAAGTTTTGGTTTAAAAAATCAGCTACCCTTTCTGATAGCCACACATCTTCGTGGTACCAGTGTTCTCAAAGACTACTTCTCAGTGGCTTGTCCCTTTACTATGACCTTCTAGGCCTGTTTCAGATATAAGCATTTATAATTTACTGTCACTAACACCAAGCTGCTTCATTCCTAGAGGCTTAGGTCTCAATTGCCCAATCCTGCTTCCCCCATCATTCAAGCTTCTACTTTATACAGTGCTGGCAATTAGTATTTGAGACATTGCCACTGTGTTCAAGTTACAGCTCAAGAACCACTGACAACTTCTCACTACCTCTAAGTCAAAGATCGTATCATTCAGTTGCTGACCTTGAGGAATTCTTCAGAGCTGGGTTCTCACCTTGCCAAACAACCTAAGATCTAACACTTCTGGCATCAAAACTGGAACAAAACAAAACCATGAGCACTTTATAGTGCCTAGGAAGGCATGTACCATGGCCCCGGCCAGCTCATCAGCCTGATCTGGGGACACTCATCCTCTCACTCAGATTTATTTTACAGCAGCATTCTCCTCTAGCACCTGACCCTCCACATCTTCCTCCCTCTGACACAGCTCTATCTGAAGTACATCTAAGCTCTCACCTCTCAGACTATACAAAGGCTGCTGCTTTACCTGCAGTCCCCATTTAGCACCCCTTTCTCAAGAGTCACCTTCTTCCCCCTGTTGTAATTTCCCCTCATCCTCCTAATTGTTATCACTCTTTACTGTTCATTTTTGTCATTAACACAGTCCCTTTCTGTTACTGTTTTCTTCAGAGACAAGGTCTTGCTATGTAAGCCAGGCTGTCTTAGAACTCTTGATCCTCTTGCCTCTGTCTACAGTGCTGGACTACAGGCAAGTGCCATTATCTCACCTAGGGCCAAGCAAGGAAGCAGATTTCTCTGGGGCACAGGTATAATATGTGCCTATTAATATGGCTTGAAATTTTTTAGGTGCTAAGTATTCTCAAGATAAGTATGTCAATATCAGTGACCTCCAGTTTCGAAGAATGAAGATGCATAGGCTCCCATATTCACAACCCTCAGCTGCCTGCAGACTTGGAAATCTGATGAAATACATCTACAAATGTGTATTAAACAACACCTACAGGCTTTCTGGAATAGCTGACAATTGGTATCCCTTTCTTCTACGTGTACTCAGCCAGATTTTGTCTTTTCCAAGAGTGTGGTCTGTCAGTAAATACCTCAGGCAACCCTTTCCATATTTAAATTCTCAAGTAACATTACTATCAATAAGCTTTCTGAAAAAAACAGGTGTTAGCATTTTACATCTTATCCTCCATTTTTCCCAACATAACGCTTCGAATTTTCCCTCTTCCACTTGTGACTTGAAGGTTGGTTTGACAGTCTAGGCAGATGCTGTTAAGTGAGTTATTGAAAGAAAGGAAGCCAGATAGCTGAAAACTACTTTTACACTCAAAGAGGCCCTGATACAATGTATCATCTTTCCTTCTACCAATAACATGCACACAGCATAAACTATCACATGCAAGTTATTCCATTAAAAATACAGGTCAAAAGACATGAGAAATAGGAAAGGTAGCTTTTCATAATATACCATCTGCTCTCAGAATCCACTAACAAATCAAGAGAAATCACTTCCCTATCAAAACTATATTTTATTATAATGTCAAAATATTCTCTACATATTCACAGGTCTGCTATACAAGGCATATTTTGAGTTTACCCCAAAATGCAAATCAGAAAACCAGTTTTATTAAGCAATGCCTTCTTGGGTGTTTGATGAAATCTGCCAAGATTAAACTGAATAGCAAAAATCCAGGTGCTAAGTAGAATTACATATTTTAAATGTGAGGCCAGTTATTAAAATTACATTACTTTTTCCAGGGAAATGTATATACAGAAGTCTCATACAGCATCTGTAAAATCCAGGGAAGTTCTACACATTTCTGTACAAGTATATACTTACCAGCTTCTACAATAGCTGGCTTATTACTAGAGCAGACAGACAGCACCTTCAGTACTCTGCTTGTGGTCCACAGTAGTTTCTCGTACGTATAGGTCCTCATTATATTTACTAAAGCTTGGGGTCCACCACTAGCCAGAATGATCAGCTAAAAAGATGTAGACGTACTGTTAGTCATGAAATCTTCACCAAATGCTGGAGAAAAGCCCTATGACCAATGTACTGTATTATATACAATGTTAGTCAGTCTGTCATTAAATGTACTCCAGGACTTCAACCCAGAGCCTCACAACTGCAGTGTTCTATATTCAGACATTCCAGTTCTCCCAAGAACATACAACTCTGGCCCAATTTCATCCTTTCCACAGTGAACATGGGGGAAATAGGAAATCATTGTTGCCTGAAATAGTAAGTCAAAACTAACTTGTTGAAAATGGGTACTTAAGGGGCTGGAGAGATGGCTCAGCGGTTAAGAACACCAGCTGCTCTTGCAGAGGACCTGGGCTCAATTCCCAGCAGCCACATACTACCTAACAACTGCCTTTAACTTCAGTATCCAAGGAAATTTAAATCATTCTTCTGACTTCTGTGAGCATTAAATGATACAGGTGCACTTACACTCATACACATAAAACAACAAAAAAGAAACTGGATACTCAGAAGCAGTCATGTTCTGATCTTCTGATTTTTCCTAACCATACATTCCTCAAAGACACTAGAAAACAGTGACTCACTCTTGATCTACAGGTCCTTCAACATTCCCACCTGCTGACTCCCCTCCCCATCCCATTTTTCTACAAGCAAACTCATCATTTTGTGCCTCTGCTGAAAGCTGCTTCTCACTATAATATGTCTGCCATCTGAGCCTCCCAATAGCCCGGCTTACTACAATAGCTTTACCTCAAGAACTTACCAAATATTGTTGGTATTTCTTAAACCCCCCAAACTTACCACACCCCTTCCTCTCTAGGGCTTTCAAGGATATCCTACTGGCTAATCTTCATCTAGTCATTATCTTCCCTCACTCTTGAAAGCCAAATGAGCACTTTCAGAAGTCTCCATTATTTATTTAAAAAGATGCCCAACTTTTCTAGGATGTACACACATGGTAAAACACACTGCAAATCTGAAAGTCTGTGATAACATGCTCTGCAAAAACTACTTTAAGAATACTTTACCTTACTTTCTTGATTGCCATAAGCTAATATCTGAAGGCAGTCTGTTGTAATAGCCAAAAACTTAACATTTGTTTTGTTGAGCAAGGCAACCATTTTCTGCAGCCCACCAGCTAAACGCACTGCCATTTTAGCTCCTTCTTGATGCAATAAAAGGTTGTGGAGTGTTGTAATGGCATAAAACAATACAGAATCCACTGGTGACCTGGGAAGAGGAGAGACCAAATTAGCAAAGTCAGGACAACAACGTTTCTCACCCTCCTCAAGCTTCGTGCCATGTTTTCTTACCCTAGCATTTTCACCAGGGCAGGAATGCCTCCAGACTTGAAGATGGCCAATAGTCCCTCACGATGGTGGGAGAGGTTGTGCAAAGTTCCAGCAGTACAACGCGCTGTTTCTACATCATTGGTGTTCTGCATGGTGCGTACAATAGCAGACACCATCTGAGGAGAGCGCATGATGGCGTGTCTGGAAGCTTCCTTTTTAGAAAGCTGATGGACCATAACTGCAGCTTTATTAACTACCACCTGTAATATAAAAATCAAAAAATATCAGTTTCGAAATGCTGATTTGGAGCAGCCATTGACACTTCCCTCAGAGCAGAGGGGAAAGCAAGCCATGTTTTCACTTACCTGGTCCTCGTCATTTAGCAGTTTAGTCAGTTCAGGAATTGCGCGTGTGGCAAGTTCTGCATCGTCCTGATAGTTAATCAAGTTTACAACCGCATGTTTCAGCATCTGTGATGGCTCAGCCAGACGCTGGACGTTGGTGGGGTGAGCAGAGTCAAACTGTGTTGATGGAATCTGCATGCCCTCATCCAATGTCTCAGGGAACATGGCAGCTCGAACCCTCTGAGCTCGAGTCATGGCATACTGTCCATCAATATCTGGGGAAGGTAAATCCAACACTCACTACCTACAGGTGGGACATGACTCTCCTAACTGGCAGAGGCAACCCTATACTCACATCTCATACTCTCCCCTCACACTCACTTTGTCTAAGCTGCCACACATCTTTGCTAAGACAAACAACTACATTCTACCTTCAACAATGCAAATGCTTTACCAGCTGCTTGTTCTTGAGTGAAGGACTGGGAAAATCCTTGCTCCCACTCATACAGGACTTGGGAGGTGTCCACATCCTCTTCTTCAGGATTGCCTTTGCCGCTCAGAGAAGGGGCTGTGGTGGTGGCCCCGGAATGGATCCCAGAGTCCAGGTAAGACTGCTGTTGCCAGTGGCTGACAGCTGCTTTTCTGTCAGGCTCCATGGCCATGTCCAATTCCATCAAATCAGCTGTGAAAATGGCAAGAGCTGCTATTACTGCACTGTAAATATTACCTTCATTTAGAGAGATCTGTGACAACCACTCACTGAGATATTTTGAGAGATAACAGTCATAAGAGCAGATGATTATAGACAGACTACAGCTTAGGGCAGCCAGGTTCCAGAAGTAGCCCAGCCACACAACAGATCTCTGCAGATGGCCAGGAGGAGTGAGCAGACATGGGACAAGAGACAGGCACAAAGCAAGAAGAGCAGGAGGTCAGAGCTGGGTGGGGCTAACAGCCCGGAAGCAGACGACCAATTTAGTAACCAATGCTTTATTATGACACAAACCTTGAGTAGCCATTGTCCACGTAGGATTCTCACAACAGCTGTATACTATACTTCAGACACCCTGAAAAAGTTAATCAAAAGTCATTAAGATTTAAACTTGACTTGATTATTACAAGTTACCAAGATGTTTGCTAAATACCAGACTATACCATCCTATAAACCCCAATTCCCAGTGACTGTGTGATTTTTGTGAAGACACAGACCCTCAAAAATCACTCCAAAACTGCTGAACTTTTGAGTGTTCTAACACACAGCTATTTTTTAGTAGAGATATAAACTGCAGACATGCCGGATATTGACAAAGCTTTTATGCTAATGACAGCCAAATAAAGGGAAAAGTATTTAAAAACCAACTACTGGGTAATGCTTGCCTATAAATCTGTCTTCAGGATGTCAATGCAGGAGTTGTAGCCCAGAAAGGCCCTCTGAACATAGATAGCACAGGATTTCTTTCATTAAAGAGTTCAGTTGTTTTATGATTTGACACAGGGATATCTACACTTCAATGAAGCAGATTTCAGTGACTGGATCAGAATGATGTTTTTAACATTTTATAGATATACTAAGAAGAAAAATTACTTTTAAAAGTTTGAAGCACAAATAAAAGTTCATGTGTTGATGAAGTTTTTTCAAATTCATGAAATGATAGAAACACAAGTAAATACCAAGTGGGATGATGATGTGCTCAAAAAAAGTTCACATAGATGGACATTTTATAAAATATTTTATATTTATTTTATGTGTATGAGTGTATAAGTGCATATGTGTAAGTGCACCTGTGTCATGAAATGCCCTTGGAGGTCAGAAGAGGGTGTTGGATTCCCCTGGAACTGGAGTTACAAGCAGTTGTTGGCCACCATGTGGATGCTGGAAATTGAACCCAGGTCCTCTGTAAGCACAGCAATGCTCTTAACCACTGAGCTATCTCTCTAGCCCCAACATAGATGGATTTTAAGTATCTTGCTGGATTTTGGTCTTGTTGAACAACATTCATGAAAAATACTGAATCACCACAAAGTACAGGTTGAAGGGCTCATGATCCCTACTGCTTCTAAAACAGAATCTCCTTTCTGAAAGTCTGCCCCATACAAGTTCATCTCCCACTATAGTTTAACATACTGAGTATTTATTTACAAACTAACACTGGGTATATAAAGATACAGAACAGAACCCTTATATATTAACTATATTTTCAATTAATGCAAAGCAGTTTGAACAGTTAACGAAGATGGAAGCTTCACACTTATGACCCATTTTTTTCTACGTAAAGGAAGAACGGTGATTTTTCCTGAAATCTCTTTTTGTTGATTCAAAACTGTCTCACACTTAGGCCCCGGATGGCCTAAAACAGCAATCCTGCCCGAGCCCCTTGAATGTTGGGAGAACATCCAAATTTAAGTCACGCTTCTAACGCTAAACGCTCTCATAATCAAAGACCACCTGACACATGAAACTGATGAGTTACAGCTGGAGCACCTGCCTTGGCCGTCCACAGTAAACTGACTCTTCAAAAGGCAACTGATTGACAGAAAATGGTAAAGGTGATTTCTGTCCTCCAGAACCTTGTGTCCTAAGATAATAAAAGCAGAATTGTATGCCTAACATTTTGATTCATTAAGAGTGGGGCACAGAAACTTTCCATTTTTAACAAAAACTCTCACTACTTCTCTGCAAGTGACCTACAAGTGGTCTCACAGTCATGCTGAAAGATACCCATTTCTCTGTTATAGAGATGCTGTGTGTTAAACCTGTTTTGATGATCTTTGTTAGTGTCTACTCTCCCAGTCCTCTGGAAAATGGGTATCTTCTCCAGTGCCTAGTAGTGCATTTTAAGAAAAGGACATTTGAAACATCTACTCAGAGCTCTCCCTCTAATACAAATAGGCTTAGAAACCAATTAGAGCCATTTCCTACAGATTTTGTGCTTCCATACATCTGACCTACAGGAAAAACAGTACTATTTCCTCCTAATGGAGGCACAGCCAAAACATTTTCCCACCCCACTGAGTCACTGTTTATGCAGGCTGACCTGGTAATTTGAGGCATGATTTATAATAATCTTATGGAAAATTCATGTTCTAAACTCACTATCCATGCTTAAGCTTCTGAACACTAAACATATACATTAGCACTTAAAACACTTTTTGCAGTATCCTTGAGACTTGGTCTTGCCCCTCAGGACAAGTCTGTATGGCTGAGGGAGGACAGAAGATGACAGGCAAGTGCAGGAGTAGCAGCGGGGCAAAAGTGGGGGTGTCAACAGCAGCATGCAGGTCGTTCACCCCCTATATTTTTCTGCAGACAGAAATACAGAGATTCTAAGCATCATTCCCCAAAAGAAATTGATGAGTCCCATCAGAGAGAAATAGAGCAGAATCTTGCCCCAGTTCAGACAGAAGTAAAGTAAGGCAGAGTTCTGTCCTGAGAAAACTTTTCCTCACTGTTCTACTAAACAGGCACTTCAGGTCAAGCGCTGGGTTCCTTCTACCCCACCCTGCCAATTATTAAAGGCCCAATCTTAGAGCTTACCACCAACCCACTTTATTAATCTTTACTTTGGGAAAACCTCAACACTGCAGAAAAACTAACTCTGTAGTAAAAGACAAAACCTTGCTAGGAAGACTCCTCCCAGAACTCAGCTGGAGAGCACAAGCAGAAAGGAAACTAGAGCTGTGGCTTAAAGACAAGAACCATTTAAAAATGGGGGTAGGAGGCAATAAATAGTAACATAGTATGCCCATAAAGCTTTCAACAAAAATTACAAGTTCAATATAAACTGGTTATGAAAATCTCCAAGAACAGAGTAGGATAAGAAAAAGATATAAAACATAAAAAAGAAACAAGACGTGAACGGAAGCACCAAGCAGCAGGCATCTTAGCAAGAATGTGAGACAAACAGGACAACCTGCTCTGAACACCAGTCAAAATGGGTAAGGGATGCTTAAAACTCAACTACTAAATGTTTCAAGGCGCAGGTAATCACCAACTATAGACTCCACCATGTCAAGGACGGTGGGTGGATGGTCACTTGTATCATTACTATTATTAGCTATTTAAATATGCACTTTGTATCATTTTCAATTATGTATTTACTCAAAGCTCATTCTCTGGTTTAAAGTATCTACAAATGGCTCTTGTCAAAACTAAAATTGAGTACTATTTTAAGGGGGGACAGTGACTGAGATAGGGTCCTCCTTAGTTGGCCTGGAATTCACTATGTTGACCAGGCAGGCTGGCCTCCTGCCTCTGCTGGGACTAAAGCTCACTACCACACCTGGCTCCATGAGCACTCTTAATGTTACTAATACATATTTATATTAGAATTACTTTCTAAGTTCCCATCAGGATAAAATTACCGAAATTATTCACCTTATAAAAGTTCTGAATTATTAACTGGGGTAACTTTGCTGCATAAAGTATACATTATAAAATCACAGTTCCGTAGTTTTATACTAGCAGTTAATGCCAACAATTCAGTTTTCAAAAAATGTGTACTAGAACAAAGCCCATTATTTATTCCCTGTATTATAGAAAATGTTCCTCTAATTCCGGATAAACTTAAAATTCTTTTTTGGTAAAATCTATTACGTAAAAGCACAGGGTCCTGCATTTAAACCACAACCCCGGTTTCCTTTCTGCTCGACTCTTTTAGCTGTGTGTTTTGTGAAGATTTTCTGGAAGAGCCATTAAGGAACATCTATCAAATGGCCCTCGCTCTTCAAAAATACCTAGAGTTTCCTTTAGTATTGCCCCTAAATTACAGGCACACAAATGGCTAAGAGAAATGTAAACTAGATGGGAGAGGAAAAAGTAGACATTCTCCAAATAAAGTAAGACATACTTGGTGTAAGTTTTCATTGTCATTCTATTTCTATAATGGAAATCCTCCACTTAATGACATTTCAGTATTATATGAAATCCCCTGTTAGTATTTTTTACTGAAATATAAGTATCTGCACTGGAGCAATGTTTGGTTTAATTTAAGCCTACCTCCTAGCTTGAACATTTAGTTTGTTCAGCCTCAATTTGCTTGCCATTACAAGCATCTTCACATGAGAAGATTTCTTAGTTTATTCTACTACCAGAAATGCTACAGCAGAGTGGAGCTGTAAAGGCATTTATTTATAAGCCTTGATCCTCAATATAGCTTCAAACACTGACAGAATGCATGACACAAGCTGTGAACTTGCCAAGGGCATGTCAGTATCAACTATGATAGCAGACTACTTTCATGGTTTACCTGCCAAAAATACCTACCACTGCTCCCTCCCCACAAATGCTTCTATGTTCTCTTAGGTATAAAAGCTTAACCATTTTCAGGGTTTGTTTTGGTTACGTGTAGCTGTTTGGGCTGCCAGATTTTTAAAAAATGTTTATTAATTCTTTGAGAATTTCACACAATGTACTTTGATCATATTCCTCCACTCCAACTCCTAGATCCACCTTCTGCCCATCCAACTCCCTGTGTTTCCCTGTCCTGTCCCCACCCCACCCCAGAGTGTGGTCCACCTACCAGAGGTTATATCCTTTCAAAAAAAGAAAACCAACTCTTCCTCTCCCAGCAGGGTTGTCAGATTTTTTAAGTAGTCTTTTTATGGTGTGCATGTATGCGCTATACCTGAAAAGGCCTTTGATAAGCACATTTAAAACAACTGTGTATGTCTTACAATTTTACTACTATCTTAACTTCTTTGAAAGCACTGTTAAGTCTCACCAATGATTAGCTTCATACCAAATTGTATGAAGCAGGCTTGGCCTAGCAAGACAGCTGGGATCTGGGATCCAAAGAATTAGGAAAGATGTCCTCCTCTGACCTCCACATGCACTCCACAGTACCTACATGCAGTGTACATCACACACACAAAATAAGACAATGTAACTATGTATTACATATACACCTACATTTTCAAGAGGTTTAAATTTTTTTATTCATTTATTTTTATTTTATGTGTTATTAGTGTTCTGCCTGTATATAACAGACAGTTGTTAGACGCAGTGTGGCTGAGGGGAACTGAATCCCAGTCCTCTGGAAGAGCAGCCAGTACTCTTAACCACTGAGCCATCTCTCCTGCCCTGTTATTTTAAAAGCCAACACTGAAACAAGATCAAGCCAGTCAACATTCCAGCATGGAAGGGGAAAGGTTCATAAGCCCCCACCCCTAGGTGAGCTACCTACAGTGTGGGCTGTTAGGGGAAGAGTGCATTTTCTGGAAGGGTGTGGCCTCTGGTGGGTGGACCACCTGCCAGTGGATGGTCTCACAACCTAATTATATGGACAGCACAAACAGGAATTGTGGACTATTAAAAAAAGAGAACATGAACTTGAGAGGGGGCAGATCTTCAAATATATGCATGCATAAAATTCTCAAAAGAAAAACATTTTAAGAAAGGAAACAGCTTTCCCCCAGTTTACAGATGCTTGCTAGCCATCCAAGCAGAGCAAAGTCTTTGGGAGCACACAGCATGAGCAGGCTTTACTTGGAGACTCCTTTCCTAACTTGCGAAATGAATTGTATAGAGAGGAAATTCAAAAACGTCAAATAAAGCATGCCATGGCTGCAGCCAGCTGCACTGGCGAGGGACAGGGCAAGGGAAAAGGAAATAAACAGCTTAAATTCTGCAGCAGGGTTAATTTTGTTTTTAAACGGGTGCTTTGTCACAGTACTCTCTATAGCTTATGTAAGACAATGGAGTACAAAAAAAAATGTATTAGCGTTCTGAGTAATATTTAAAGAATAATTTTGAAAAAAAAAATCCCTGTATTTTACTCTTTTACAATAATTACTAGAGCTCTCAAGAGACATTAGTGTTTCTGGCAAATCAGCTCAACTGTAACTTACTCAAGCATCAACTACAAGCATAAAAGCAGGCTTCAAGTCTATTTTCTAAGTCTTTCTGGTGCATTTTTGACCACAGGTGCTTACATTTGAGGACACGTGTTAACACTTTTATACCCATTAAGTGGGTTTTATTACCGAACAGAAAAGTCAGTCTCAGTTTTTAATAAAAGGATTACAATTCCATGTAAAACTACTTTACCACATAACAGAAAACAATGAATTTTCATTCATAACAGCAAGAGAAACAAAAGATTAAAATGGAGAGAGAACTTATTTTTGACTAGAAAAAAGATAAATTATATGAAGATGTCAGCTTTCTCTCACTTGGTTAATGCGGTATACTAAAAAAAAAATAATAGCTATTTTTTAAAATCACTTCATTTTAATCAGCTTGCAAGTAAAAATATCACAATTGCTTAAGTGGCCAACTGGAACCCTTGCCCAGATTATGGGCCTCCAGCAATTATTATGGTGGTTCTGAAGCCCTAGAGTTTCACTGAGGTTTGGCACTTTCTCTATTACACTTTCAGGGGTCTTTGGAACTGATACTTCATTCTCATGTTTGTTTAGAATATTAAAGAAAATCTGAATTATGAGAGGAGATAAGTTTTATATGCTGTTAAAGACACCATCATACAGAGTAGTTTTAACAAGTGAAGACAGGAATGGATATGAAACTACAGTAATAAAAACACTAAACTGCAATGTGGCAACTTCAAAAAAAAAAAAATCGAAAAAGAGGCATTTCAGCTTCTTGGAAAGAGCTGGATTATTTGTCTAAGATATGAGGAGAAATAGGAGGTTTGGTTTTCATCTTTATTTTACTACATTAAAATACATTATTTTTAAAATAAAAACATGAGTATATACACACATATACATATGTTTCATATATATATATGAAACTAGAGTTAAGCAGCTCAATGGTTATTTGCCCAATTTAAAACTCTAGGCAAATACCACTATGTGTTAAGTAATTCTTAAAAGTGGTGCACCCACACCATTAAACTCCATTAAAACCCTAAGATCCACAGCCCACAAACAGGACAGACTAATACCTTCAAAATATATATATTGCAAGCCAGACATGCTGGTGCATGCCCAGCACTCGGGAGGCAGAGGCAGGCAGGTCTCTGAGATCAAGGCCAGTTTGGTCTACATAGTGAGTTCCAGAACCACCTGGGGGACACAGAGAGACCCTGTCTTAAAAGACCATATATAAATATATATGAGTGGAGAGAGCAGAGAAAAAAAAAGAAACATTTCAAAGAAAAACTGGAAGTAAGCAGTAATAGAACATGAGCCAATGTGTTTAAAGTCTTTTACCTTTTTCATATCAGAATTTATTTAACTGGCAGAACTTTGGAGGTTAAGCTGATGCTCACTGTACCCCCTAGCTCACAGTTCAAGAACTCTGAAGGAGTCACAGAAACTTTCTACAGGGCCTACAGTGAAGGAGAGAAAATCTGGATTGAATAGATAATAATCTATGCACTGAATGAAATGGATATTCAATCTACTCAACAGATTGTAAGTGCCTTTTATGCTACCAGCATTGAAATAACAAGAGTCATGGTCATATCACTAGTAAAGCTGCTATTCTTAAAGAATTAAACAAAAAATAAGACATTTCGAAGAGAACTGCTATGAGAAAAAATAAAATACAAGATGTGACTGGTGAAAAGGAGAAAAGGAGAAGCATTTCAGCTGAGAGGATAGTCAGGAAAGAACTCCTAGAGGAAGCAGTAGGCAAGCAAGAGCAGGATCAGGCAAGGACAGGGCAAAGGAGGAATGCACTTGGTGTGAAAAGGCATTCTGAGGCCGCCAACTTAACTAAAGTCAGGGAACCATGAAGAGCAGTGGGGATCAAAAAATAAAGATGCAGAATAAGTACTTACTGGGAAAACACTGAGGTAGCAGTGTGACATGATTTAGAAGTTGGGAGTGTGTGGAGGTCTGTCTGAGAGTGCACCAGGCCTGAGTTGGCCACTCCCTCACCCCAGGGTCCACTTGTTAGGGAGGGGGACCAAAAAGAAAGCAAGACCAGGTGGTACACTACAATACAGTCATTAGAAAGACTGGAAAGATCCACACCAGAAAAAAAAAAAAAAAAAAAAAAATCAACACCTACCAACCATGCAAATACATATGCTTTGCATACATACACAGAACCAACATAGGCTATCTAACATGGCATACCTGTCAGGCCTGTGGGATGGCTCAGCAGGTAAAGGTGCCTGCTGCCAAGACTGACAACCTGAGATCAATCCTAGGGACCCTAGGGACCACATCCAAAAGTGGTCCTCTGACCCCCAACACCTCTGACATGTACACTTGAGCACTTACACACAGAGACAGAGACAAAACAAACTGAATTTTAAAAAAAAGAATGAAATGGTATGTGTCCAAAAAATAAATCCTTGTATTGGTTAGCCTACATGTTAGCCAAATGCTAAAATATAGCATTGAAGTTTAAAAGTTAAGCAAACCTATTAAAGAAGTTTTGCACTCACAACTACCTATCATGCTTCAAAAGACAAAACTGCTAAAAAAATTCTCTGTGGGGGTGGGGAAGAGAAAACTTGTGTTTCAAAAAGACCAAAAAACAACACAAAACCAAAAACCCTGAGATAGAGATCTAGCCACAGCTTATGTCATGTGTCCAGCCCTGCTGATCCAATCTTTTTTCCTGCTCTTTCTCTGAAATTACTACTGGTCAAGTCAATGCTGAAGATAAAATGTTAAGGGTTGGGACTTTAGATGAGGGGTATTTTATGTAATACTGCAAACATCTGCTTGCAATCCCTAAAGTCACCATAGCTTACATCTTTCACTGTCTCCAAACTTGACTGCATGGCACAGAGCACGCCCAAGAAAGAGAAGACTGCATTTAAAGCTTCCAAATGTTAATCTCCACATTCAGACTACAGGTAGTGTAGTGGCACGACTGACAAGTAATTTAATCCACCTTACAAAAATCCTTAAGAAGAACCTCCCCTTTCTCCACTTGTTCCAAGTTTTACTTTCAAAATTTCAATGGATGAACTCAGTGATTGGAGTCCCACTATCACTCTTTAGTTCCTAACTCTAGTTAGCGAAGAGTTTAATATATACTAAGCTCTTAAACATCTGTTGAACAATGAACAAAATATAAAATGCTCAAAAAGTAGACAGTGACAGACAAAACAGGAGGCACAGATAACTAAACACAACCTAAGAGATTTCTTAAAAGCCTTCAGACTACTGAAAGACTTATGAAGAACACATGCATCATAGAACACAGGCCCTAGCTTTCTTTCTCTGTGAAGCACCAATCAGTGAATAGATCTTGTGGGCCAAAAGCTTTCAATTACTACTCAACCCTGCTACTGTGTGAAAGATGATACAGACACCACCACACTTTTGAGTGTCCTGTGCCATGACACAACTTCATTGAGGAAAACATGAATTTCACATTCTTTTCACATGTCATGAGACAGTGTTCTTCTGATTTGTTTTCAACCAAAATCATTCAACTCCCAGGCCACACAGAAACAGGGGTAAGCAGGAGCTTCCAATCCCTCATATTATGCACTGTAGTGGAGGACAAAAGCAAACGAATTTACCTTTTAATTAAGCAGATTAAGCCTAGACATGAAGATGTAAACAGAAGGGTTTTTAATTTTAAGTGGGTCTTTGAGAGGTCATTTTTAAAAATTTTCATGCACACCTTCAAAGCAGGTGATGTGAAAAACATGAAACTGGGCAACACAATCCATGAAAGCCACATAAAACTATTTGCGAATAAGTATTTCAGGTTACTAAGACCAGCATATAATGAATCAGAATTGATACATTCAAGACTTTTAAATTATTCAAGAACCACAAGGACCTTCAAGCTTGTTAAAGATTCTTCCAGCAAAACCTGTGGATCCTTCCAGTGCCTTCTAACCAAGGTGTTCATCAGGCTAACTAGAGAGTGGAAGCCTTGTGCAAGACTAGTTGAGCTGCCACAGAACCCTGCGTTTTACCTTTTCAAATGTCATACAGGGTGCTGATGCTGCACCCTCCAAAAGGAAAAGTACTAGACAAACCACAGCCAAGCATTTACAAATAATACTAGGTGATAAAGATTAAAAACAAGCAAAGCCCCCTTAGATCCCTGATTCAGTCACCCTAACAGCAGACCCTTAGGAAGCAGCTATTCATTAAAACAAAAATTCCACATCTTTATCCACTTTTGTGCCCCCCATCAGCCATGACAAGCTTATCAGATCTTCCCAAACAAAGGCATTTTGCTGCCTTTGGTAGCCTTCCATAATAATGTCTTAAGAGCTTTGAAGTTCTCTAATATATCTAGGAAGAGAATTATCACAGAAGCTCAGCGAGCAAAGATTTTACTTTGGGAATGTGACTGCTTTTTGTCATTTAAATAAAAAGAATTCCAAGGAATAATAGCCCCTCATCTCTGTTCTGCACTGAATCCAAAAAACACACCTGGAGCTACACATGAACACACCATTGCATTTTTTGTTTCCTTAATTTGGCAAATTGTGCTGTGAAAGAATTGTTCTGTTGCTCCATAAAGAAAGCTTTTCTAGAACTCTTGTTTACTCAATAGTCTGAGGACACAGCAATACAAACACCATAAATGTAATGTATAGATTTCATCCACCCACTCATTCAAACATTTAAGAACCATTGCCAAGAATGTTAAAAGACTAAGCATGGGACAGATGACTGAGTAAACAAATATTAAGCATGCTGTGTACAAATTATAGAGGAAGAGAGGGTGGATAACAAACACAAATGGGAGGTCCCGCTGAAGAGCTGCTGAGGGCTTTATGAAGGGTAATCTTCAGGTTGAGACTACAAGGATAACAAAAACAAAACAACAAAAAAACAGACCAAACAGGAAGGAACACGATCATTCCAGAAAAATGAAGTATCATGTGATAAAGACCAGACACATAAAGGAACTTTGGCAATCCTTTGAACTCACTAGTTTGATTTTAAAAGAAAGGGGTTGATGAACACCTTTAATCCCAGCACTCTGGAGGCAGAGGCAGGCAATCTCGTTGTGGCCAGTCTGGTCTACATACTTAGTTCCACTTAGCTGGGGCTATAGGGAGACTTCTCACTCCTGACATCAACCCCTGAAAAAAACTCAAAGAAACAAACAATGGCTGAATGGAACAAGATTATAAGGCAATAGCCCAATCCCAGAGGGCCTCAAGTGTTTTTGAAGAAGTTTCCAAGTATCACTGAAGTCCAAAAAGGTTCTGAGTGCTGTTCTTAACAGAATGAAAACACCTGTTATACGATGAATGAGGCGACACTAACAGATCAGGAGATATAAGTATGCGGGTAACACCAAGGCAGTCACACTGGGGTAGTAACACCAGGCACAGAAGTAGCTAGCCTGGAGTAATGCTCTGGAAATAGAAACAAAACTGAACAGGAGGAAAGAGAAATTTGCTAAGAGGAATTAAAGGTGAATCATTGAGTTTGAGCAGGCAGCCCCCCTAAGTAAAATAAGTACACTTCTAAAGCCACACTGCCCACCCTAACAGCACCAGTTATTTGTGGCTACTTACATGTAAATTTGGTATTAAAATGTTAGTTCTTCAACCACATAGCTACATTTCCAGCAGCACAGAATATAGCTCATTGGACAGTATCATTTTAGGAACAATAAAGGACCAAATGTAAAATGAGATCCAGCAAGTATGCTCACTGGACTAGCCTGGCACAATGTGAACTGGAGAAGGCACTCTACACACCTAACTCCTACCTCGGTGGGAGGTAAAGAAGACACACTGGGCTTTAATTGAAAGGAAACTAAGGTTCAGACAAGCCTACAAACACCTGTCAATTTCAGACTTAAAAACAGAACACCCAGTAACAGGGAAAGACAAGAAGTATTACTTTACAGGTGATTATCATGAACCAATGAATCGAGGACAGTGTGATACCTTTTTGTAAAAGTGAACAAGATTTCAACATGGACCAAGTATATGACAAGTTAGTCCATGAACATTTCATCATTGTGGGACTGAACAGAAAGGCTGAGGAGGAGGGGCAGGTGACAAGCAAGTGAATGCTGGGGCTGCGCTACTAGTGAACTGAGCATTAAACCTCTAAAAGTTCCATCTACTGCTTTAAATAGGACTTTTCTATTATAGTGCTCAGAATGAATAAGCCTAATAAGCAGGGAGACCAGTGAGAAGACCTTAGAAATATTCTAGGCCAAAGATTAAGGGGCACAGCCCTAGCAAGAAAATGACTACATTCTGGATATACCTGAAAAAAAGCAGAGTTTGCAGAAAGAATTTAGATGTGAAAGCAAAGTGTGTGGAGAACATAGGTTTAGGTGTAACTGGCATGCTTAACCAAGGTGAGAGAAGCAGCTCTTAGGGGCTGTAAAGTCAGCTTCAGAGTCACTGAGGTGCTTCAGACACTCCAAATGTGGAAAATAGGAAACAAAAGAATCTATAGTCCAGAAGAGAAACCAAGGCTAGGGTATAATTTGGAAATCATTAGCAAATAGATGTAAATGGTATCTAGTTAAAACTAGAGAGCAAATATGAACAAAAAGGGAGGTTCAAGGACAAAACTATCAGCTCAGTCACTTCAACGGATGTGAGATGATGGGAAAAGAATGACAGTCAAGTGGGAAAAAAGCTGGCCTAGAAGTCAAGTGAAAAAAATGTCAAGTAACTCTAGTAATTGGGCTAATGCTACAACAAAGTAAAAGAAGCTCAAAATTTGTATCACAGTGGTGATGGGTGGGGGGTGCGCAGGGGGACTTTTAAGAATGCTGAACACAGTGAGCAAGAGGAGATGCACCAATCACTCAAACACCAGTTTATTCAGAGACCATGATGGGGGTCTGTGGGAATTCTTGCAATTATTCAATATTCTTAGCAAAACAGCAGAGTGAGGACTGGAGAGGAAGTGTAGATCATGAGAGACTGGGGTGCCTGAAATGAGACAAATGCAGACAAAGGGAAGGTAGGACTGAGTGAAGGTAGGAAGATTACAGGATGAGAAGGAAGCAGGAACTAAGAGAAAGGTCTGGAATGTAAAACCCTAAGGCTTCTGTCAGGACATGACCTAGGAATGATCCAGAGTGACAGTGAGAAACAATGAATTTACCTCTGCTGGGTGAGCACATCCCAGGAGAGAACAGAAGGGGAAATGGTGCCATCAAGGGAGCAGTCAGGCTGCAATGGGAGCATGAAAGAGAACAAAACACATACTGATAATATATGTCATTTGCTGGAGATCATCAGTTCCACAAGTCACAATGAGTGGTTTTCAAGAGGCAATGAAAAGCATGTGCCCTTCACTGTAAAAGTGGTCTCTCTGGTGCAATTAAGAAGAGGGCTAGGGTTCCAGCTGAGTTTCTAGTTGAAAATGGATTCAAGTCCTTTCAGATGGAGATATTTTACAGAAATATAAATAGGGTGGTAGTGGGGGAGTGATAATGGCATTAAGAAAAACCCACACAGGTAGAGAGCAGTGTTCAGACATAATCAGTGCCCTTCCAAAACAAGACCTGGTTTTATTTTGTGAGATTATATTTTATGAAACAAGGTCCCACCCTATATCAGTCTAGGCTGATAGGGAATTTGCAGCAACCCTCCTCCCTCAGTCTCCAAAGAGCAGGGTTACAGGAGTGAGTCACCCTCAGCAAGAGCCACTTCCACATCTGCCAGCATCTGTGGCCCATTAACGGCACTGCAGGTGTCATTATTCTGCCTGAATGTATCTATTCCCAATTTCCTAGCCTCTTATTTTAAAGGGGAGGGGGAGGGTGCCTGGGGCTGAGGACCAAAAAAAAATGACAGCACAATTACAAGTAGGTAACAATGGAGACAAACTATCAGACATGAAATTACAAAATGGCTAGGATAAAAACTAATACATGATATTAAGACGCTAGAAAACTGACATATTAAACTAATGAACCTAAGAGTTATGTGTGATACTGTTTCCTAAAATGTTTCTTATTTTGTATCTAAATGAACCATAAAGTATATATACTAATACTACACCTTACCTGAAGTTGCTACATTCTTTCATTGGTTTAGAAAGGAACTCTAACCTGGATTAAAAGTTTGAGAACCTCTGTCCTCCTGCACCTGTGGTGTTCACCTAGTACAGTATGTTCAAAACCTGGAACAAACTTATTCCCATGCCCTTGTTTTCAAGCCACTTAAGTAGACGTAAAAACCAGAAGAACATTCTAGAAGGCTGTTACAGCTCTTACTGGGCTGACTTTGTATTAAAGAGAACTTGGAAGCAGTTTGTAACCACTATACTCAAGTAGCAAGTTACTCCAGCCATTTAAGATCTTCAAATTGCAGTGCCAAGAAATTCTGCAGTAAATATAATTCCCCTTATTTCATATAGACAAATGCCCCAGAAGCATTTATGTATACATAGGTAAATACATACCACTACTACTCGTAAACTACCTGAAAACCCTACTGATAAAAACTTAAGCTGACTCTAATTCTTCAGCATGTGTGCATTATCAGATAAAAATCTATTAAACATAGAAAAGATTTGTATGTTTAGACTTCAGAACTTAAAAATTCCAATAACTGAATTAAATAAGAAGTAAAACCAAGAGAAAATCAGTGGGATTTAAAAAAAAAAAAAAGGGGGGGGGGGGGGGAAGAAAGTGTGTTTGAAGCAGCTTCACCCAGAATCATTCTAGTGGCTGGCCCTGCTCCTCAAACTGTCAAGCCATGGGAAAAGGTAAGAAAAACAACAGAAAAAGCAGCCTTCCAAACCAATTAAAAAACCAACCAGAGATAAGAAGCAAACTTCTGGAACACTAATAACCAGGCATGGTGGATGTACATCTGCACCCCAGAAGCCAAGGCAAGAGAACTCCTGTTCCAGGCCAGCTTAGAGCAGCCAGAGAGTCGGACCCCATCTCAGAAAACAAAATACAACCCTTATGCTCCAAGAAGACATTTGGGGATTATGGGATGGGTGTGAGATGCTTCTGCAATGACCAGTATCTTATACCTTACCTTATCTTAAAGAATTATAGCTACAGCAGTTTCCAGAAAATACTTTCTTGCAGGTGGAGAGATGGCTCAGTTGTTAAAAGAGCACAGGTTATTCTAGCAGAGTTCCAGGGGATCTAATGCCCTCTTCTGTCCACCATGGGCACTGCATGAAACAGGTGCACTTACATGCACACAGACAATACACTTATACACATAAATTAAAATACAAAAATGTTAAAAATTTTCAAAACTTTATTGTTTTGAGATGGTCTCGCACCACGGCCAGCCACAGTCTCTAGTGCTACCAGCCAAATGCTTTTTTCACATACCAGCTGCATTGCTTACATTTTCAGTTTGGCCATAATTTTCCATTTAAATACAGATAACTTTACAAACTCTGAAAAGTGAAAAACCTTGTTGGCAGAAAGATAGCCAAGATCAACTGCCTGCATAAATATATGCTGACCAAAAAGCCATTAATAAGGGTAAAACATATTCACTTGATGTTTAATTCAACTTTAAGTGCTGACTGAGCTAGTCTAATATGAACTGTTTAGCTGAAGACACTCAGGCTTCTGCTGAGAACCAGGAAACAGTTTAAAGGAAGCTCTAAGATTTGAGGCTGACACAAACTGTACACAAAATTTATGGGAATTTGTCCAGCACTTAAATGCCTTAGCACATTTTAAGTTTGTAGACTCCTGTTAAAAACATTTTAAAGAACTACACTGACAATGGTCAAGTAGCTAGCAAGTTACCTCTTTGTTTTCCTTGAATCAACCTGTTTTAATTCCAAATTTAAGTTTGTGGTGTTTCCCATACTCCACAAGTTAATAATCTGGGGTGTTTGAAGTTTCTATTCTATCATCAATTAGTAAGCCATTTTCCAAGTGCCTAAATAAACTTAAGTCACTTGCTACAAGTTGTAAAAATTCAGACCCTGTCATTTCAAACATTTTTTACAAAAACCTACCCCAACAGGTTGCAAACACCTATAGTGTTTGTAAAACAGTAGCCTGCTAATACATTCATTTAAGTTTGTTAAGAGTGTCTTAAAGTTCACTCACTGACCAGTCACACTTTGAGTTACATATTCATCAGGATTTCCTACTCCTCCCAGAGGGAAGGAATGGATGGTCTGTCAACGTAAGTGAACCATACATCCAGAGTGGCTGGAGCCACTGAACACCCAAAGACTGCTAAAACAGGACCCTGTTCTTCCTTCAACTTGTTCTGGCCCATAGGGTGCCAGGCATTTGAATTCCTATTCCTATTACAATGCAACAATACAAACCACATTGTCTGTGAAGGCAATCATCACAGTGACAAAGCTCAACAAATCCTTAGCCACATTAAACAAAGCAAGCAGCCAATTTCAAGAAATTAAGATGGTCAGATGGTCTCACAGAGATCTACCTGCCTCTTCCTCCCAAGTGCTGGGATTAAAGGCATGTGACACCAAGCCAGCTTTATTTATGCATGCAATCTTAAAACCTTTTAATCTGGTTTCTCAAAAGAAAATTTAAAACCTGCAGCACAAACTATGCGCTGCAAATACTAGGCAGTACTTAAAGACAATCACAGACCTCCAAGCACTGTCCCTTGTGAAGAAATAATTCACTGGGAAATGATTGACACATGGGCACTCAATCACCACTGGTTTAAAACACTCCACGTAAGTGTATACACTGCTCACAGTGTTCTGAAGGCAGAGAATCAGCAACAGTCACTTCCTCTCCCTATGTTATCATTCTATTTCATTCCAATCATATTTTCTGGAAAGCAGATTTTAAGAAAATAAAACTAAACTCTGGAGAACTCTCCATAAACAGAACGTTTCATTTCAAGAGCTAATTTCGAATACTTTATTCCTATCACTAACCCGAAACAAGTATTTTCAGATTTCAGTGGCACTAATAGAAAGTCCTGGACTGTACTGTGGGTACCTAGGTGGTCTTCATTGGAGGACCTGGTACAAGAGTCCGTGACTGCAGCAGAGCCTCCACCATCTCATGGACACCACTGACTACATGTATCACAACCGATTTACTACAAACTGACAGTTCACATCTTTATGAATATCGTCTGAGAATTTCCACTTCTAAAATTCATCAATATAGCCAGGCCTCCTTCACTTCTCAAGGAACCAAGTGTTTGGTTTTATCATATTTTAAGCTGAAGTCCCTTTTTAAACAGCTCCCTGACCTTTTTTTCTGGAAAACAGGGCAGAGATATTATGGTCTCACGCCCGTCTTTTAATGGGTAATATTGATATGGATAAGTCTGCATGATTCTCCCTCACAGAATTATTCATGATACATTCCACACAAACTTGCTGGAATAAAAATAAAAGTGCATTATATTATATCCACTGGAGGGCACTCAACAAGACCAAAGAGGAAAACAGGTCCTTGGCAGGTCTTCCTGCCTCAACTGAGGGAGGCTGAAGTGGGACTTGTGTCTGAAGAAACTGCCACGTTAACAGGCTCAGAAGGTGGTTAGATCTCACACTCAGGAATCCTTTTTCCTTGAGGAGGAAGATTACTCCCAGTCCTCAAAACAGTTTAGGGCCCAACTGACAAAGCAAGGTTTCAAACCCAAGTTAAGCTCAGTCTCGCATGAAACACAAAGGCAGCTTTCTTAGTCAACAGAGGAAATAAAGAACTTTCTCCAGAGTGGAAGGAATGAATCCCTACGGGAGGGACTGAACCTCCAATTCACTTTCAATCAATCCACACAAACCAGGCATTTTCGTTTTGTGAAACCAGAGGGATGTGCTTATTTATCTCCATCCCAGGAGCTTCATTAGCACCTGGAACTCACCAGCAGTTCGGAAGGCTGCCCCTGAGCCAGAACCTCAGAGGGCACAGCAGCTGCGCTGACTACTAGTAGTTTTTATGGCCTAAAGATGTTCTCTAAAGCGAGGCCGTTTTTAACAATAAATACCACAGTTGACATAAAAGGGGCAGTTACTGAGTCAACAGCCTAGACCACCAGGGAAACAGTCACTTCCAAAGTGAGCAGGGCTCTGTCCACCTTAGCACTCCTTTCCTGTGACTGAATGCGCATCTACAGTCCTTCAAGGGCTTTAATTTCACTACTTAGGGCTACAAAACGGTATTCAAACGTCTGTTCTCAACAATTTCAATCATACGTGTTGCCTCTGCTCTACCTACATTAACTTAAAAGGGGGTCCCAGTTTTTCTGAGAACACATTTCAAAGCATCTTTATAGAAACTCCCCTTCTGGTTTTCCGGATACCTTAAGGGAGGCATTCTGAAAACTAGCACATAGCCCTTCATTTACAACAGTTTTAATCCCATTCATCACTAGAACAGTAAGAAACTCATTACTCAATTGTGATAAATTTTAGTATTCCAATACACACTTATCTATACAACAATGCACAGAAAGTAATCAGATGACAATACGGTTTTTAAAAACCTATTTCTTGACACCTGTACACGGTTTAATGCTTCTTTGAAGCTGATTTTCCTATCAACTCTCAAAAGGCTGTTTTGGCTGAGTGGGTCTCCAGGATTTCACAGCACACAGCTCCAAAAGAGCTGAGCCTTCACCCAGTCAGTTTCCTCCTAAAGGGCTTCGGGCTTGAATGGTCTCAGCGCTCCTTTAATCCTATAGAAAAGACATCTGCAAGTTTTTCAAGTTACTGCTGCGTTCACTTCAGGGCCTTGTCCACAAACATGGCCTTCAGAACAAAGATTAGGTCAAAGTAATGAATATCGGGTGCGACTTAATCAAATTTTGTCTATTGTGAAAGGACATTTTCAAACCTTGGGGACACTTCAAAATATTCCAGGATTTTGAAGGTTTAAATGTGAAACGAAATAAATGGAACGGGCTTTAATTCAAACAAACAAAACTTGTTCCTCAACGCGGCAAAATACAAAGTTTCCCCTTATACATTTATGCCACGAATTTAAGCGAATAGTCAGCAGTAACATTTTTTGAAACAGGAAAACACACACAAGCTGTATTGCGTGTATCTCGGGATACATGAAGACATCTTAAAGTCCTGATGTTCACAAGTGACAAGTAAATAACGAAATGGCTTCCTAAATCCCAGACAAAACGCTCCGCAACTTCGCCATGTGAAAAACATGAGCGGAGACTTTTATCAAAGGCAAAGCGGCCGTCTCTTCAACTTGCTGTCTGCTCTAAGCCACCATTATTCACGGCACAAAGCTCTCATTTCACTAAAACCACTCCTGGGCTTCCTCTCGCCGACCTCCGCATACCAGCAGCCCGGCCGCGCTGCATTCAGCGCCCAGCCGCCGGGGGGAGGGGAGCCCAGATGTCTGGAAAATACAAAGTGGGAGACAAAGCTCGCTCCCCGCCCGGCAGCCAGCGCCGGAGACCCCGACGCCGCCCCCAGCGCTGGCGGAACCAACTTCCCAAGTCTCGGCTCCAAGTCCCGTCCGCAGACAAAACACTCCTGGCAGTCCACGGCAACTCCATCTCGCCCGCCGACAGAGAAAACGCGCTCGGAAAACCCCACTGGAAGCCAACCCCGAACTATGTGCAGAACCTCCATCAGTTTAGGACGGAATCGCCGCAACCCCGCGGCTCCCTGGGCAGCATTCGGCCGTAACGACTGGCCGTCTCTCCGTCCCCACGCCCCGGATGCCGCTAGAGGTGCCGGCCCCACCACCACCCCACGCCGAATCCAGGACCCACGCGCTGCCCGGCCCCGAAAGCCTCGGACCCTCCGTGCACACGCTCCTCCACGCATCCCGCTCGTGGCACCCGGAGTTTGGGCGACTCCTCCGTCTGAAGTTGCTGGGATGGAAACTCACACAGTCGAGCGTTGCAAGAAAAAACCTATGTGGAACATACTAAGTCTCTAGGAGGAGGGTTTGCCCCAGTCCCCGGCTTCTCCCCGCCACCCAGGGAGGCGCCCGCACCCCAAGTCTCCGCCGGGGCTTCGGGAGGCGGAGTCCCCGGCCCCACCCCGCCCCCGGCCGCATCCCGAGCCGGGACGCGAACCGCGGTCCCCACCCCCACCGCGGGCCTCCGTCCATCCGGGTACACAGCGCGCGCGGGGAAGCGAGGCCGGCCGGTCGGGAAGCCAGGCCGCCCGGGGAGCGAGGCCGGCACGACACGGGCCCGGACGCCGCCCCCGCCGCCGCCCGGCCCGCCAAGTTTCGCTCCTCCGCTTCCCGCCGCGGCCGCGCACCTCAGGGGACCCGGGTGCTCCCACCGCGGGCGTCCGAGCGTCCTCGGCCTGCGCTGGCGGCTCCCCGGCGCCGTCTCCGTCTCCGCCTCCCTTGGCCGCGAGCTCCGGACGCAAGAGACGCGACCGCCACAGAGCGAGAGGCTAAGATGGCGCCGCACGAGCTGCGCTTATAAGTGGTGCGAAACCGTGTATCCTGCCGCTGCCGGCGCGGCGCGGAGCGATCCGCAGCGCGAGGACGAGGGGCGGGGCCATCCCGAAAGTAGTCCCCGCGCGCCTGGCCGTACTGTGCGCCTGCGCGCGCACTCGAGGGGAGGGGCCAGCTCGAAAGTAGTCCCCGCCCGCCTGGCCCCGCCTGCCTTCCCTCGCTGTGCGCTTGCGCCGGGGCTCAGCGGGGGACCTGGCGCGGTCCGGCGGGGGTGGGGCTGGGCTGAGGGGAGGGCGGGTGAGCCGGCGCGGGACGTCGGTGCCCCGCCGGAAGACAGGGTACCTTCGACCCCTTGAAGGCTCAAGTTCGAAGTCAGGGCCTAGCTCTTTCCCCTGCTCCTCAAGTGCCGCACCCCGAAGTCGCAGAGCGTTCTCACTTCACCTCACTCTGTTCAGTTCCCGTCTGCCCCGACCGGAATCCCAAGCCCAGCCACTTTCTCTCCGGTTTCCAGGAGGCCGCTAAGTCTCCGTGGACTCTGGAGCCCACAATCCCACAGGTCCCGTCGAGTGCCTGCTGAAGGCTCACCTCCAGAAGACGTGCATGCGGTGCACAGCCCCGGAATTCCATCCTTACCTGGTCCCACAGGGTCACTGGGTGTCGGCAGTGGGGACTTTTTGGAGGAATTGCCATTTCACTGTATTATTCGAGAACCGGGAGTATGTTTTTTATAGGAGCTAGGTATGGATTGGACAGCCTCTAAATATTTTCCAAACTATTTTTCTATTCTTCCAGAACCTTTTCTGATTTCTTACAATAGGCTGAAGTTGGGTTTTCCTTTGGAAATGTCCCCATTGTAATATTGCAGGTTTGGCGTTTGTCAAAACTGGAATAATCATGATTGACTGTCTCCGGTCTATTGTTTTATGCTTACGTTTCTCCAAAAACAATGGCGAGAGTACCAAGGGCAACAGTGAAAGTTGTCTGGGTGCTTTCATCCCAACACTATAATTTAACACAAGTGAACAATGGGTCCTTACACACAGACTAGGAAACCTACTCATTGGCTCCGAGGCAGGACTAATGCTGTCCGGCGAACATATCTTTAAAATAACTTGTTTTTCTATCATAAAGATATTTTATTATATCTTTAAGTCACTTGCCATCTCCACAGCACGTGTGAGCAGACAGACTGGAAGTGGTCCACCTATTAAGGGATGTTCAGTGAAGGCCATTGTCTACAATGACTTTCTCCTTTGCATCTTTGCTAGGAATTCGGTGAAGTAAATGCAGCCGCTGTTTGTGGTTAACCTGATGGGTCATACCTCAGGCAGAACAGAAAAGGATATTTTATCAGAGCACTGTAAGTGGTACGTACAGCTACCAATTCTTAATTGTAATGGTCAGATGAAGAATTAAAGAATATTCGGTTGATTAGATTAACCGAATTTTGAAATCAGGGGATGGACTACCGAGGTTAGAGGACTTTAAAGAAAAACATGCTTGCTTTTCTGTGTACCGTTAATTTTTGCAGAAGGCATACTATTAAAACTGATTAAGAAATACCTACACCATTAAAAGACCTAAAAGACAAAGGCCCCTTTATGTTTGTATTTCTTCAGTCAGTTGTCAAAATAAAGCACTCTGCTATAATTTCAGTAATTTAATCTAAATTCAGAATTAAAATGTCCAATCTTTGTTGATACTTTAAACAAAGCATGTTACTAAAGGAAGTGTAAATTTTGCAACAATGCAGCATGCTGTTTTTCTTATCAAATGTAAGTCTGCTGAAGAATTACTGGGTGACTAATGTTAAAACAAGTTAGTTGAAATTTAAAATGGCTTGGGATTTTTTATATGCTTCTCTTATAAAAACAAACTTCCACATTTAATCACCAAAAACTATGAGATAGACAACTTCTATGAAATTAAGACAAATACTATCATTAAACCAAACAGAAACATGTCCTCAAAATACCTAATGAATAAAGAAGTTTGCTACTTTTAAGATCATTTAAAAATAAAAAACTAATGAGTGAAATATGTCTTTTTATAAAAACTAATTGCTCAAACAATTGACTTTGGGTAAAATATTTCACAAAAATAGCACTTGGTTGTCTTTTATACCCTTTCTCAACCCAATGGGTTTGACATACATTAATTCATTTTGTGAAATGGCCACCGACAAATAACTCCTAAATTTCCAGCTGTGTTCCTAGAAACCAAGCGTCCCCAGCTGGTTTAACAGAGATGTCATTTGTCATACAATCAGAATACTGGCAGATCAAGCTATGGCTACACAGAACATGAGCAAAGAGGGTCCTTACTAAAACACGCTTTTGAATTACCTTGACACGGAAAGAAAAATGCCCAGCTTGTTTTTGCACTTTGGACAGAAATATTAGCAGCTGGCATTGTTGGGAAGGTCTTTTGACTTTTTGGGTCCTCAAGTCTCTTAAATCCATTAATTACACACTTATTGAACACCTAGGACAGTGAGCTTCTTTGGGGGAAAACAGATGACTGATTCCCTCTGTTTAGACACCTTCATTTAAAACTGTAACTGTCAGCCCTCCTTGACAATAGACAAAAACGATGGGAAAACAGACTGAAATTAGGGTGTGGTCCATCTTGGATTCCATCCCTATCCCCTTAAGACAAATCCTCTCCCAACAGAAAAGTAACAAAAACAGAGCAAAATTCCATGCATTTAAAAATAGTTAATCTTGAATCTCTAAGAAGATCTATTAAAAATTTCTTAATGACAACGTGAAAACACTGAGCCACACAAAATCAGCGCCAGCTTCTCCTCGAACAGTTCATCAAGTGAGTTATTTGTGGATCCAGACTTTTTGATTTGCAATACATCATCTTGAGTTCAGTGTTTTCTTTTCTTTTCTTTCCAGCTGAACAAGCTAAGTAGTTGTAAATACCTTTCCTTAGACTACATGGTCGGCTTTTCTCGCACATAGAAGCCATCTAGGAACCCACTGGGCAGATTCCGCGGTGAGCCGGTGTGGAAAGCATAAAGCTCCTGTACACCAGAGTGAGAGAGGGGCAGGGAAGGTGATGGGAGGTGATGGCCGTGGAGGTGGCCGTGGCCTGGTCCCTTAGTTAAGCCTGGAGCCTCCTTGCTGTTTGCAGTTGTGTGTTCTCCAGGCCTTCTTTGGTTTATCATTCTAAAGGAGTGTTTTAATGACTACCATAGACTGTGTGATTGGGGAAGCCATGGAGACATGATCCGTGATATGCAAAGGACATAGAGGTATATGTTTCTAAGAACCAATAATGCAGATGCCTCTGTGATACTAAGAAAGCAAGTTTTGACACACATAACCCCAACGCGCGCAAAGATACACAACTCCTCTATTACAAAATTCAAAATGGTTGCAGATATTTCATTCACAAGAAGGTTAAAAGGCATTTCCCATCGAAAGGATTAACTTACCGGAGGACTCTGGGACTGCAGATGTGCACTGCGGCAAAATCCTAAATTCATCGAAAAAAATCATTTCTGGACTCCAGCTGCTAAAATATAATAGAATTATAGTAAATCATGGAGAAGATAAAAACAAGACATTTTCGAATTCTAGAGTGTTGGGGGGGGGAATGTTCTTTTCTTTTAACTCATTTCTTAAACAATGCAAATTTTAAAGTAGCTTTTCTTTTCCAGAGCATGCAGCGGCCATGAAATCGATAATTTTTGATCTTTCGGTTAGTGGGCAACATGGTGAGCTATGCACGAACTGCAGGCAGCAGACATGTTCTTGTCAGCTAGAAATTTTCATATTGTTTTTGAATCCATTGAGATTTGTAGAAGGGAAGAATCACCGGGTTTTTGTTTAGCTTGCACCAGGCTATTGGGGGGGGGAGCGGAAACCCTCAGTTTATCGACATATACATGTCGATTGCTTTATATATTAAAAACAGGGGGTCTTACTGGATCTTAAACAAAAAATTATGTAAAAGGAGTGGCTGGTGTGATTATAATCCCATCATGCAGGTCCACGGTTCCCATTTAGTGAAATTTCGCAGAGGGCAACATCTTAAGAACATCCCTGCTGTGCAGAGTGAAAAGCATGAACGAACCAAAGACAGAATTCATCTGTGTTTATATTTTACAAACAATGAAAAACCTAGTCTTTGTATGCCTTCCCCCCCCACCTTATTATTTCATGAAAACTGCCGCATCTTCCCCACCCCCATCCAAACACTCACCACCCCAGCACTGCAGAATTCCGTCTCCCTCTTGCTTGTCCTTCGTCTTCTTTTTCGCTTTCACAAATTCTGCACGCGCCATCTTTGTGTGGGGTGATTCCTTGCTAATTTCACTTACCCATTCTCTTACAAATCAGTTCAGAAATAGAAAATTACAGTGCACTTTGGGGGTTTAATTTGCCTGAATTTCTTTCAGTCTTCCCTTCTGACATTGGAAAATGGAAACGACAGGAGGGGAAGCCCTCCAAAAAAGAGATATTTCTATTATTGTCATAACCTGTTGTATACAGTGGTGATAAAAATTATTATTAACATAATAGCAACAGCTGCAGCCTAAATAGAAGCTATGAGATAATTAATGTGCTACAACAAATTAATTTGCTGCAGGTGTCTCTGTTGTGAGCTGGGTAACCCAGGCCATATAAAGTCTAAACACAATTACACCCCCCCATACACACACTGAAACAAAATGCAGAATAGAATGTCCCGTTCAGCAAATAATGCTGTTATATAAAAAATTAGAATCCTTTGCAGTCTTTTCTCCTTCCCTCCAACAACTCAACCCCAATGGTTTAGCTGTCAGTGGATAGGTAGTGTTCTATGGTGTGTGTGTACCACAGTGCAGGGTATGGCATATTTAAGCATATGGAGGTTTTATGCTATCTGGGTTGGAAAATATATAGTGTTTCTTTTTTTTTTTAATTTAAGATAACCTATCCTATATTAGAACTCCACTGGCTTGAGAACAAAAATAACTGTACATTAGATGTACAGCTAAGGAGAAAAATAAGTGTTGAACAGCTCTTTATTTGAATTAACAGTTTTAAAAAAATCACGAAGATGATGATCTTAGAAGAAAAGAGGTGTACTCTGTGGCCCTCTTCATGGATGTGTCAGAGGTTTGGGGGCTCTTCCCGGCTGTGAAGCTGAGTGGTTTTAGAGAACTGTTGCTGGTCAGATCATAAGTGTGTGCCAGAAATACATTGTATCTGGGTAGCACCAGCAGGGGCCTGGAGAAGGTCACAGTGCCAGAAGCAAGTGGCCTTTTCAGAAAATAACTTTGGGCCTGGAGAAGTGGAGGGATATATTGATTGATTTTTCATAACTACTTGGTTAAAAACTTCACTTAAAGATATAGTCTTTCAGATTTTTCTCCCTGTAATGCTGCAGAAAGAAATATCATTTATCTTTGCATTATAGCCTTAATTTCTCTGTTTATTAAAGAGCAACACACACAAATGCAAAAAGATGATAGATAATCTTAGTCAAAATTTTTAAGACTGTTGGTTATCAGAATTGACTCTCTTGAATACCTTCACTGTTTAATTCCTTAAACCTTACAATGCAAAAACTTACATTCTTATAGGATCCATATATTTTAATATCTTGATAAATTTCACAAACACTTTATAGTTCTAGAAGATTCAAATTATTAAAACATACTTTTCCACTTACACCCATAAGTCACCCTACATTTACAGGGTTTGTCTTTAAAACTGCTTTATTTCTAATGATCTTTTCAGGAGTTGAGGGGATACTCTGAGCCATCACCATCTTCTACACAAAGGTATTGTGTTTATCACAGCACTGCTCACATGGGGACAGACACGCACTTTATTCTTTCTTTTGTTTCTACCAGTGCTTTTTCTTTGTAATGTGTCCTAGGCTGCTCATATTTTGAATTTATAATTTGAATTAGGGGAGGGAAAAGAAAACAGAGATGAGATCGGTTTTCTTTTTAAAAGAGGAGAAATATCCAGTTCTTTGAGAGACATGGGAAAACTTGACAAGTGGGAAATGCATACATCTGCTGGGATTTTCTCGTAATTTCTATGCGAACCCATGCCATTCCTAGAGGAAGCCCTGAAATCATATAATCAGTATAATTATGAAGTCAATGTGGGGGAAGATGAAAGCACTTTAATTTTTGTTGCTTCAAGGAGTCACCCATTGTAAACATTTCTCGTTCCACTATAAATTCTGTAAGAAAGTGGACTGTCAGTAACGGAATCAGTCAGTACCTGATGCTCACATCTCTTTTCCTGTTCGAGGTCCCTTTTTTATAACAATCCAATCCCAGTTCCTCCCACCCTTCTTTGGAAGACTTCAGCTTTGGAATACTATTCCTGAACCATCCATATCAGCGACACTGCACATGTTCAGAATAATTTTTTTAATGATGGTTACTGTAAACTGATTTGTTTGGGCTGGCTTGTTACACAGGGAAGATGGGTCTAATTTGGGCTTAATTTTGACAGTCATGCAGGGTTATCCTGAGGGTGTCTTAAATTTTTCTAAACATTTTCAATTGTGCGGTCTGCTTAGTAAAATAATTTTATAGTGTCCCCTCAGATATATATTTATTTAAACTGCTTGCATTTAATGCTGCCAATACTTGTACTAAATATCAACAAAGCTTGATTCATTGTAAGATAAAAAGTGAACCCACCAGCTGTGTTTTATTTCTTTAGCTGTCTGGCTGCTCATGTGTGCCTTTTGGGGTTCTTTTCAGCCCACTAGACCCCCCGTTCAAGAACTCTGAAATTGTTTCCGTAATCTGCGTCAAGGAATCTTTTTACCCATTCACAGTCTGTGCAATTTGATTTGAAAACTAAACTGGGAGCTTGATTGATTGTGGTCGCTGATCGCTGCAGAATCCTTTGGGGGAACTGCACCTTGATCTTTTCTACTGACAGACTTAAATGAACCTCCTTTGCTACACACTTCCCGTCATGCTACCCACATAGAATATACATGTTTATGGGGCCTCCTGCGTCACTACCTTTTCTGGGTAGATTTACCTCTTGTGCGTATTTGTAACTATTCTGTGTCTCCTTCTTTTTTTATGCTGTTTTTCTAAAGGAAGTGAGCAGTGAGGACAAGGAATGTCTTAACGTCAAAAGAATCTGAAACACCTCACTTAAGGATATTTGCCTCATTAAAATGAAGGGGACCTCATGTTTTCCATTTTACATGTATAAAAATTGAGACTTAGAGAAATTAAGAGTTTTCTTGGATTGGAAGCCATATTCAGTACCTTTCTTCATGGTGCAACAAAATGGTTGTCAACAGTAATTTAAGGCTGGAAAAGTTTATTTTGACTCGAAGTTCCAGGGAGATGGGCTGGGGAGATGGCTCAGTTGGTAAAGTAAAGTGCTTGCTGTGTAAACATGAGGGTATACATTTGATCCCCAGAAGTCACATAACAAAGCCAGGCACGACGACTTACATGTATAATCCCAGCATGACATGGGAGAGGGGTGTGAAGACAGTGCCCTGGGGTTCCCTGGCCAGCTAGCCTGGCCTACTTGGTGAGGTTCATCTCAGTGAAAGATGTCTCAGAAACCAAGTGGACAGGTCCTGAGGAAGGACAACCAAGGCTGTCCTCTGGCCTCTACATGCATGTACAATTGTACATGTGTATAGGTGCGCACATGCGTGTGTATGTGTGTGTGTGCACACAGGAATGGTTGTCTTTTAGTATCTGTTGAATGAGAATATATAAAGATAAAAAGCTTCTGCAAATCCAGTACTGCTGTGAGACATATTTACATCTTACCAACCCCAGTGGAATCTGTATGAATATGCTTGTTACTTACAACATCCACGGAAGATCTCTTTTTCAGTGTGGATACAGTGCTAAGTGTCCATATGGGATCCGGGAGTCCATGCCTTAGTGGTTAGGAAGTCAAGGGTTTGACAGATATGAGAGACGCAAACGCCACTCTGCAGTGCACCAGCTGGGTGACGGACTGGCTCTATGACCTTTGTGAGTACAGATGTTGCCTCCGCAGCTGCAACAGCGGTGTAATAAGAATCACAGCATTCCAAATCACACGGCTTTTGCTCACCCTTCAAATAGGAGACCTCGTCTGACCATCACAGCCATGAAGAGGGGAGCCTCATTCTCCCTGTTGACTTTAGAAAAGTCAAGAGTTTGCTCAAACTGGAAGCTATATTAAGTATTTAACACTGTAACAAAATACTGGGCAAAAACAACATAAGGAAGGAAGGTTATTTTGGCTCCCAGTATGAAAGAACAGGGCAGGATTGGTGGCAGGAGCATGAGGCAGCTGGTCACATTGCATCCATAGTCAGGAAGCAGATGGAGATGAACACTGGTGTTCAGCTTACTTTCCTCTTTTTAATCAGTCAGGGACCTCAGTTCATGGAATAATGCTGCCCACATTTAGGAAGATCTTCCCTATTCAATTAACATACTCAAGGAACTGCCTCAAAGAAATACCCAGAGACGTGCCTCTTAGGTGGGTCTAGATCCTGTCAAGTTGGCAGTATTAACCACTGCAAAAGTTAAACACAACTGAAATTTGAACTTTATACCTGTGCTGGTCAGTACAGTAACCATTAGTCATGTGAAGCTATTATTTTGAAATTAGCTAAAACTTAAGTTTCCCACGCTAACTTTGGACTGGAAATCCTCCTGCCTCGGCCTCCAGAGTGCCTAGATTACAGGCATGCTCCACTGGGCCTGACTCATTAGTCCATTTTAAGTACTCATTGCTGCATGCGGCTACTCTATTGCATATTACAAAGAGCATCCCCATTCCACAGCAAGTTCCACTGGGCAGTGTTGAACAAGGCTGATGGATTGGAAAGCTCAGATTTCAAGCACTGGATTTGATTCCCCCTGATCAATTCATACATTTGCTAATTCATTCCTTCAGCAATTATTCTCTGAGTACCTACAGTGTACAAGACTACATGTAGAACACTGGAGAATTGTTTTTCTGAGTTGATGTCAAGAGCAAATGAAACAGATAACAAAAGAGCAAAGATGCTTTTGTCAGGCTGAGGATGGAGCTCAGTTGGTAGAATGCTTGCCTACCATGTATAAAGCCCTGGGTTTGATACCCAGCCCCACATAAAACAGAGTGCAGTGGAACAGATCCGTAATCACAGCACTTGAGAGATGGAGGAAGGAAGATCCGGAAGTTTTTCTCGGCTATGTAGTACATTTGAAGCCAGCCTAGGTTACACGAGACCCTGTCTCAAAAAAAAAAAAAAAAAAAGAGACACTGTGCAGCTATTTTTTAAATGTGGAGTAAGCCTCTGCTCCACTGAAGTAGGCCATATGTAACTCTTCTTTTTAAAAACTATTTTACTTATTATTTGTATTTTATGTACATGAGTATATTGCCCACATATATGCAAGTGCATTCATGTTGTACAATGTTCACAGAGATTTGGAACTGGAGTTACAGACAGTTGTTAGCCGCCATGTGGGTGCTGAGAATTGAACCCAGCCATCTCATATGTCTCTCTTCTTAGGACCCCCTCTCTTTCCCCTTCTCCTGGCATTAGCCAAGTATGGTACCTATCAAAACTAAACACAGAGGGGATTGGAGAGATGGCTCAGTGGTTAAGAGCACTGGCTCCCCTTTCAGAGGACCTGGGTTCAGTCCCAGCACCCACATGGCAGCTAACAACCATCCATAATAGACACTTCTGCCTGGGACATTGACTGGAGTCTACAACATGAAGAAACGGAGGAGGGTTTAGCCATTTTAGTAACTACAGCACTAAAGTCTTATTTTGATACAAATATCACTTTTATTAGCCTGAGTGGACTTAAACATAGCTTCATAGTTGCCCACCACACCATTCTTCCCAGACTGCTCTGTGAGGATGTTCTGACATCCCTCCCCCAACCCCAGGGCTCTCTTATCACAGGCACCTGCCATAGCACAAATATGGAATCAGAAGACAACTTGCAGGTGTCAGTTCTCTCCTTCTCTTGTGTGCGTCTGGGGGACCAAACTCAGGTCCTCAGGCTTGGTGGCAAGTGCCTTAACCACTGTGCCACCTTCTTAGCCCTAAGCCAGTCTTCAATCATATCTATACTGTAGCTGAGTGCCTCTGCCCAGGGCTGCTTCTTCAAGAAGCAAGCTTGGCTTGTGTGTGGGTGTGGGGAGGTGGGAGGACAGAAAAGCCCAAGAGTTAGTTCCCTACAAGCACCACCAGCCAATGACGAGAGAGGACTTGGTGGGTGATCAAACTTTCTCACCTTCTGAATTCTGAGGTATACCCCAGACCGTCTCCCTCTGCACCTCACCTGAGCTCTTGCAGGTTACAGTGAGAACTGGCTGGCAGCACATCCCACCTTGACTTCTTTTTCTTTTCTCTTCATCCTCTATAAACTCCCTGTACTAAGATACTTGGGAGAACCCAGTGCCACAATGGGTCATCAAACTGCTGGAATTTTATAAATGATATTTTGTCATTTGAATTTGTATTTCTCTTTAAAGTTTGTATTTTTTTATTTTTATTTTATGTGTCTGAGTGTTTGGGCCTGCACATAAATATACCACGTATATACTCATGGATGTCAGAAGTGGGAGTTAGCGACCCTGGAATTGGAGTTATAGATGGTTGTAAGCTGCCCTGTGGATGCTGGGAACTGACCCCCCAGTCTTTTCTCTGTGTCTGTTATACAACATCTTTCCAGCTTGATGTTTTTGTGGATGTTTTGTTTCTTTCTCCACCTTCTCCCTCTTTTTCTACTTTTCTTCTCCTCTGTTTTATTTTATTTTATCTTTTGTCATTTAGAAGATTTTTAAATTAATTTATCATTTGGTTAGTAGTTGGTACTGAGGCCTTACGCCTACTAGGTTATGATATCTCTCACCCTAAAACTACCCCTGAGCTACATCCCTAGCCCAAGATTTCATTTTTACATAAACAAATTAATAAACTCTTCCTTTGTCCCTTCCGCATTTGTGTCCTAATTAGAAACAATTTCCGGGGTTGGTGAGGTAGCTCAGCTGGTAAAGGCAGGTGCTGCTCAACCAGACAACCTGAATTATATCCTTGGGGACCATGTGGTAGAGAGAATTGACTCCTTAAGTTGTCTTCTGACCTCCCCATACATGCACCTTGGTATACACACACGCGTACATAAATACACACACACACAAAATTATAAATGTAATTAATGATTTATTCCCTTATTTGTGTGTTTGCTGTGTAGGGGATATGTGTATACAGTGCCTGTGGAGTCCTGAAGAGGGCATCATATTCTCCAGAACTAGTTGTGAACTGTCTGATGGTGGTTGTGAACTGCCTGATGCTGGTGCTGGGAATGGAATTCAGGCCCTCTGCAAGAGCACCAAGTGCTCTTACCCACTGAGCAATTTCTCCAGTCCCAAAATTAATGTAATTTAAATTTTTAAAAAAGAAGCATTTTCCTACACTCCAAACAATAAAAACATTCCATGGTTATAATAATGCCATGTCTACTTTTATATTCTAATCTTTAAGAGGACTAAAAGGATTTAGTGGTTTTAAAATTATTTTCATTTTATGTGTATGAGTATATTGCCTGCATGTGTGTAAGTGCATCTGTGTCATGCACTGCCCAAAGAGTCAGAAAAGGGTGTTGGATCCTCCTGGATCTGGAGTTATGGACAGTTGTTAGCTGCTATGTGGGTGCTGGAAATTAAACTCAGGTCCTCGGTAAGAGCAGTGATCTTAACTGCTGAGTCCTCTCTCCAGTCCTGGATTCAGTATTTTATAGCAACATATCTACTTTTACATTTTAGTCTGTATTAGGAATTTATCCTATGAGAAGTTTACAGACCTTCCTATCCATTGTGACTCTTTGGTCTATGATTTCTTCTGGAAGCACCCATCACTGAGAAAACTTCTTGGATTAATTTGCACATGAAGTCATGTTTTTCTGAGCAAACTGCTTCCTGTTCGGGCTTGCAAATGGCTGCCCATCTCCTGGCTTTCCTCTTAATGTGGAAGGTTCCTCTGCAACGTCTCTGTCTATCATGGCCTCTCTTTCTATATATATATTTACTTTATCCGATCTGTAGTTTAATCTCTTCCTTTCCCTTCTTTTTTTCATATTTTGTTCTACTCAGAGTGGTGGAACGAGCTGTGTGTACCCTTTTCCAATGTTGTTGGACATAACTGCTTCTACAATTACAATGTATTTTTTATTTGTTACTCAAAAACCAATGAGAATCATGGAGAGGGACCAAACGTAATGGTTTTTACCAATCTGATTTCTTCAATTCATTGCACTGATAAGTTCATTTTAGATCTATTTTGTTTGTCTTAATAGCTGTTCATTCTTAGGGAGAGAGGGAGGAGGAAGAGGGAAGGAAGAAGAGGAGGAAGAGAAAGAAAGAAAAAGGAGGAAGAGGAGGAGAAGGAAGAAAGGAAGGCTGGCACAACTTCACTCCTTTCTCAAAGGTTATAAACTTCCCATGAACTTGATTAAGCTCAACTATTGTAACCAAAGTAGGCTCATTGGAAGGATTAAAGCATTCCTTTTTGATTTACTGCTGCCTGTTTGTGTGAACATCTACAAATACTCCCTTTGTACCTGTGGTGTTTTTATGCCATCCTGAGCCCTCTCTACTCCTGACCTTACCCAGGTCTTGCGTGAGTGAATTCCTCCTGAGCTGAGCAAATGGCACTTGCTGGTCTTCGGCTTTCTTCACAGAGACGGAGAGAAAGAATGAACAGAGCTCGTCATAGTCTATGGATCCAGTTAACGGTCTTACCTGACGTGGAAGGTGGCTGTAAGTCTTCACTCTCATGGGTGTTTGAAGCACCTTTCGCATCCCCTTGATCAGTGGATACCTCTACTCACCCTACCTGGGTAGAAATTATGAAGGTTAATACTGTCAACTTGACAGGATCTAGAATCACCTAGATAACAAGTCTCTGGGCATGCTTGTGAGGGAATTTCTAGAGATTAGGTTAAGTGAGATAGAAGACCCCCTCTCTTGAATGTGGGTGGCACATTTGGTAGCTGGGGTCCCTGACTGAATAAAAAGGAGAAAGTGAGCTGAGCACCAGCATTCATCTCTCTCTGCTTCCTGACTGTGGACCAATGTGACCAGCTACCTCAAGATCCAGCCACCATGATGAACCAGCCCTTCAACTTCGAGCCAAAATAAATCCTTCCTTTTTAAATTGCTTTGTTCAGGTGATTTGTCACAGCAACACAAAAAGTACTAATACAAAAACATTCCTGTCTATTGTACAGCACGGCTGCAGAGTCTGCTTCCCTGAATACTTCAGCAACCTTCCTGGCTTTTTCTTACATGAGACCAGGGGGAAAAAACTGATGCCCATCTCCCTACTGTCCCCTTCTCTACAGGTTTCCAATCTCTGGAAACTTCCACCATCACTGTCCACCCCCCTCATCAGACTACTTCGTCCTTGAGAGTAATCGGCTGTGGGATTGTAAGGCACCAACCATTATAATAAAGGTGACGATAGATCTCAAGAAAGTAAGAGCTCCAAAGTGAGGGAGGGAGGCACATCAGAGGGACCTGGCTCACCAGGCTTATAATGAGCACGCAGAGGACTTTTCCTGCTTATGGGAGAAAAAGACAGGGAAGTCTGTGTTTGAAGACACGGCTTGAAATAATGCAATCACAGAGCCCTCCTAATGGGACTGGTGTGATGTTCGGAAAATGGGTTCTTTGCACTGCCTTATTTTTATATTCCAGAGGAAATAGGGCTTCAAACAAATGTTTACTGAATGGGCCCAACTCGGTCACACCACACGTAGCCAAGTTTCTTATATGGCCCATGTTATCCATGGGTGAGTACATTTAATTGCCTTAATCGCCTTGTGTTCCATAGATAACTTCAAAAAATTAATTACTTTTTGTTTTATGTGTATGAGTGCTTTATCTGCATGTATGCAAGTATATCTGTGATGGGCAATGCCCAGGGGGGTCAGAAAAGGATGTTGGAGCCCTTGGAACTAGAGTTATGGATGGTTGTTAGCTGCCATGTGGGTGCAGGAAACTGAACCTGGCAGCTGAGCCAGTGCTCTTAACCACTGATCTATTTCTCTGCTCCCCATAAATAACTTTTTCTGGGTTTCTTGCATTAGCTGAACGAGTGAAGAAAGCCTAGTCAGCTACAAATTCTTCGGTATTGCTGCTGGTTTGTTTCCAAAGGATTCCTAGCATGCTGACTGCTTCCTTGAATTCTCTTTTTCTAAAAGATAGGGTTCTCTTTTTTTTAATGAAGGTGTGTGTGTGTGTGTGTGTGTGTGTGTGTGTGTGTGTGTGTAAATTCCCGTATGGAGGCCAAAGGTCAACTTCTGAAATTGTTCATTAAGAGCTAATCACATTGTCTTTTGAAATACGGTCTCCTACTGGCCTGGAGCCCACCAAGCAGGCTAGTCTTCCTGGACACCGAGCCCCAGGGATTTGCCTGTCTCCACCTCCCCAGTGCTGGGTTTACCAGCACAGGCCATCAAGCCCAGCTTTTCCATGTAGAAAAAGCCTATATCCTGCTAGCAGGGCAAGCACTTTACCTACTGAGCCATCTCCTTTTTTAGAGAGATGTGAACTTGGCTTGACAGCCCTGCCAACTTCCTGTATAAAGAATGCCCTGTTTTCCCCACCTTGAATGTGAGGATGTAGTCCTCTGAGGGGAGATACCTTACATCATTCTTTGGTATCCAGAAAGGAAACCAGGCCACATTCTTGCCTCAGGTGCCCAATGTGGCTGCCGTGTATGTAAACAGTTGCATTCCCCTAGGCCTGGACCCCAGGGCTGGACCATCAGCTAGATTGATAAGACTTTCCCTTCATGGCAATCAGAAAGGCACTCCAAAGTAGTGACTGTCCCAGGGCAGGGTAGATAAGGAGAGGCTTTACAGAAGATTTTTCTGGAAGGTTCTTGCCATGACAAATACGAGGAACAACTTCCCAGTCTTGGGTAATATTCACTTAGAAGTAGGAATTTGTGAGGACATGAAGGGTGACTGTTAATGAATAAGGAGTTTTTGTTTGAAAGGATGGAAATATTCTAAAATAAAAACAACTTGGTGAATATAGTAAAAACCACTGTTACATGCTTTAAAGGGGAATTACAAGCTACATGTATTCTTCCTGGACGACGCTGATATAAAATTGTTCATATATTTTATTGTTAACATTGTTCTTCTTCTCTTGGGGCCCTCCTTAATGAATCTCATGACACACACCTCTCGAGGGCAGTATGTTGTCACCTGTGAACAAGTACAGGTGTCAAAGGCACAAGCAGGATCTGTGCAGTTTGTTCCCAATATTCATGGAGTTATTTTTTTAAGGCTGGTAGCCAAAGAAGACCTTGAACTTCTGATCCTCCTGCCTGTACCTCCTGAGTACTGGGATTTCAGGTGTGTGCCACTCTGCCTGGTGCTGGGAATCAAACTCAGAGCCTCCTGCACCCTAGGCAAGCACTCTACAAACAATCTTCCATCCCTAGCCCTAGTTTCCTGTAAACTTTATGTAATTCATTCACAATAAAATAGGAATCTGATTTTTGTTAAACACCCTAGCAGTTTTTTAAAGTTTTTAAAATTTATTTTTTAAGTTAAATTTTATTTTTTATGTGCATGAGTGTTTTGTCTGCCCGTATGTAAGTGCACCATAGATGTACAATGACCCCAAAGGCCAGAAGAGGGCGTTGAATCCCCTGGAACTGAAGTTACAAACTGTTGTTAGCTGCCATGTGGGTTCTGGAAACTAAACCCAGGTCTTCTACAAGAACAGCCAGTGCTCTTAACTGCTAATCCATTTCTCCATTTCCTTTCAAAAGTTTTTTTAAAAATTGCATTTATTTATTTGTATGTGGAGGTCAGAAGACAACTTGTAGAAGTCCGTTCTTTCTTTCCACCATGTGGGTTCCAGAGGTCAGACTCAGATTGTCAGATTGTCAGACTTGGTGGCAAGCCCTTTACCCACTGAGCCATCTCCTAAGCCCCTAACATTAATTTTTAAAGCTTTAGGTAAATGAAAACTCAGAGACACCAGTCTCACAACCCTCAGTTGTCCATCCCTTGGTGTATCCTGATGGAAGGGATTCCCTGCAAACATTCCCAGGAGAACTTTGGGGTCCTGGTCTTCAGCATTTTATCAGGGCTGCTGAGGGAGGGTCTGAATCTGGGGCATGTGTCCTTCCAAGCCTTAGATCACCTGCACCATGGTATGACCCCTCTGACCTTGATGAGCATCCACCCCCCAGCCAGCACCTGCACTATGGTATGATCCCCCACCCCCGACCTTGATGATCAGCCCCTCCCCCAGCCAGCTCCTGCATTCCTTATTCCTTATTCAAAGGTTGCTCCTGGTCTCCTGGAGTCCACTTTGAACCCTTGCCCAGACATCCAGCAGTGCATGGGAATTTACGTGTCTACCCACAGGGGAGTAGTCCTAAATCAATGAGGCTGGGGAGGGGAAGTCTCTGATCCTGAGGTTTCAGTCACACTCCAGTGAGAGGAGGCTCAAGTCACTCTCCATGTGACACACCCTTCCTTGGATCCCTTGCCTTCCTTGTCCTGATTCTTTGCTTCCTCTTAGGTCTCTCTGGCAGCCTCTCTTTTATTAATCATGGACACACCAGCCTTTATTTCAGAGTCTGCTCTTAGAGAACTTGACCTAGGTCCACAGTCAACATCTATGACCAATCATTGTGCTCAGTGAGGTCAGCATGCTGGGACATGCTGCAGGCACAGCTTGGCTGGCTGTGGGAATCTGGGCAGCCCTGGAGTATTGGGCAGGTAGAGATCAGCTGAGACTTGGCCTTTTTCCTATATTCAGTAAAAGGTTTAATGAAACCCAGCTTATGGAGCTAGACTTGTTGCTCTGTGGCAGGCCTTGACCAGAGTGGGAGTGGGGGCAAAGATCTGGCTCTCCAGACCTGAGGAAAGCGACTGGACCCCGCCTTCCTCCCTTCAGCATGCTCCATGCATAGCTGGGAAAGGGTAGGATGCAAGAGAGATCCGCTGGGTCCCAGTTGAGCCCTGGGCATCCTTTCAGTCTCTCAACTCTCACCCAAGTTTCCCAGGGTCTCAGGAACCTCTGACTGCTGTAAATTTATAGACACACTCCTCCCTCTTCACAGCTTTTGCACGTGGCACTGGCGGGGTTGGGGTTGGGTGATGATGATCAGTAGGAAGCTTCCTCCCAGCTGAGCACAGCCATTGTGAATATCTGACAGCTTAGGTTCAAGTTCATCTTAGCCACTTCCTACTGTGAGAACTTGGGAAGTCATCACCTCTCTGAACCTCCCTTACCTCATCCTACAGGTGAGGAAGCCCCAGCCTCATAGGGCATCTCTGACTGTGAAATGAAATGTCATAGACCTAACACCGTGTCCAGCACAGAAAATTCCAGTTAGGGTTATAACCCAGTATTAGTGACTCTGAACTGACAAGATGGTCCTGGGTTTGTTGCCAAACCTGACAACCTGAGTTTAATCCCCAGGGCTCACAGTGGAAGGAGAGAACTGACTCCTGCAAGTCGTCCTCTGACCTCTACATGCACTACATGGCATGCTCTCTCCCACCTCCTGGGGAAAAAAAAATACAGCCTGGAGAGATGGCTCAGCAGTTAGGAGCACCGACTGCCCTTGTAGAGGACACAGGTTCAGTTCCCAGCACCCACATGGCAGCTAACAGGCATTTGTAATTCCAGTTCCAGAAGATCCAGCGCCCTCCTCTGACCTCTGTGGGCATTGCACACACAAGATGCATTTACATATATGTAGGCAAAGCAATCATAAATATAAAATTAAAATAAATAATAAAAACTCAGAAAATACTAGTGACTCACTCTGATTTTCTTTTCCTTAACAAAATGTTTTTATGATTGTCAATGTTCAGCTGGTTGGAGGTGCATGTGATTAACTAGGTTTGGAGCATGTGTTCTCTGTGAAATAAAGCATTGCCTGTCTACACAGCTTAAACAATATTTGCTTTGGGGATTCTGAAGGTGCTTCATAAACACAAGCAATTGCTTTCCAGAGCAAGAAAAATGGAGAAACACCGAGAAACCTATAGACAGCTGATAGAGAAAGACTGCAGACGGGGGAACGAGAGTGACAGTTCAAACTAATAGAACCTGCATCAAAGCCTGGGATTCTAGATGCCAGCGAGACACTGCATACAGAGACTGTTCTGTGATGTTCCCCAGGTGGGGGTGGGGGAGTTGATGCACCAGGTACTTACAGTGAAGACCAAGGCAGCATCACCAGAACCCAATACATAGAATAGACAGCACTCTGAAGTAATGAAATCTCTCTGCTCTTTTTAAAATTGAGGTATGTATTAATTGTACAGTAATAGGTCTGACAATGATCTTTTCATACATGTATAATGTATTTTCCCCTTACTCTTGTCCTCCCACCCTCCCTCCCTGGGCAGGTCTCCTGCATCTTCTCAACTCCCACCTGCTTTACATCTTTGACTTTTATTCTTTAATCTAGATTCTGCTTGTGAAAGAAATGTATGATACTTGTGTTTCTGAGTCTGGTTTCTTTCTCTTACTTTGATAGATACCAATCCCATCCATTTTCCTGAAAATGACATAATTCTGTTCTTTATGGCTAAATAAAACCCCATTGTGTCTGTAAACCACACTTTCTTTATGTGTTCATCTGTTGATAGGCATCCAGGCTGAGTCTATATCTCGGCTGTTATGAAAAGTGCTGCAATAAATGTAGATATGATGATATCACTGTGGGATGTTGACTCAGACTCCTTTGGGTTTATACCTAGGAGTGGTCTGCTTGCTTAATAGGATATTGTTTCTCTTCTCTTCTCTTCTCTTCTCTTCTCTTCTCTTCTCTTCTCTTCTCTTCTCTTCTCTTCTCTTCTTCTCTTTCTCTCAGAACTCCATAGTGCAGTTATTGTCTGCTGTCTTGATGAAAACAGGACAATTCCTCTTCCTTGTTAACTTGGTGGGATTTAGAATCCACCTAGGAGATACACTCTGGATGTGTCTATGAGGGCATTTTTGAGGAAGGCAAATCCATCCTGGATGTGGGCAGCACCATGCCATGGTCTCAATAAAAAGGAGAACTTGAGCTGAGCACAAGCATTCCATCACTTTCTGCCTATTTACTGTGGATGAAATATGACCTGTCCCCTCAGCTCCTATGGCCTTACTTTCCTCTTCAATGGTAAACTGCACCCTTGAACCGTGAGCCAAAAATGAACCCTTCCTTCTTTAAGCTGCTTGTGTCACAGCAATGAGAAATGCAAATATCACTTAATAATATAATAGCCGTTCTGAGTAGGGTGAGGTGAACCCCCCTAAGGACTAAAGATGAGTATTTTTCACGTTTATTTGCCACTGCAATAAAATGTCTGGATTACCTTTTGGAAGGAGCATGTAGCAGACACTATTGGTTGACCTATCATCTGCTCCTGTCTCCTCTCTCTACCTGCACTGTGCTGGGTCCACTTTCCAGTCTCCTTTGAGCCATGGCATAGACTAATAAGATGAAATAATTCTTTGCTGAAGACTCCATTTAAGCCACAGAGGAGGCTGAATGTCTGTGCCCTTTCCTCCTACCTTGAACACAAAGGTGAAATTCACAAAGAAGAGGTCAAGAAAAATGCGGAAGCACTAGCCCTGGAATCTTGACATTTGTCATGGGAGAAAAATGGTTTCTATTTGCTTAAGTTACGTTAGTCTTCTTGCTATTGCTCTGCTACTCCTGCAAAGAGCATTCTTTGTGGACTGGTAGGATTTTCCCCTCTCTGCTTTCCTTCTTGTTTTATTTGAGATTTAGCTCAGTATGAACAGGAAGCTGGCAGAGAGTTGACTGTCACTATCTTTCTGGCTCTGTAGAGGCTGATAGGTCTGAAGTGCAGATACTTAACTTGTATACCACCAAGTCACCTTTGACCTTTCTGTTATTACAAAGGCTCACTGGTGACACCTTCATGGCATTGTGGGAAAAAGAGGTAGCAAGCTCAGAAAACTCAAGAAATTAAAGAGGTTTCACTACTGTGAGAATTCTTACAATCTATAATGGGTGAGTATCCTGAAGAAGGGCCTGCACTTGTCTCCAGGCCCTTTGATTTGCAGCTCTCTCAACTGGTCTTTGGGGATGCTTCCTGATAGACCTGGGGTTCAAGTCCATGTCCAGGAGCACCTGCTTTTCCCCAGACCAGCTGAGAGTCAAACTCTTTGGGGGTGATGAGTTTGAGAGCTAGCTCTATAGAGGGATTATCAGCTCCATTCTCCAGCCCTTAGACATCCTGGTGAGACTAGGGTGAATCTACAACATACATACAGTACATTCAATCACTGGGAGAGTCAATGCCTGACATCAGAAAGGTCACAGACTCTTGTGGCTCCACTGATACATGATAATCTCTCAATGGAAAGAGTCTTTGCTCACTCCAGTCTAATCATATTCCAAGACCTTCTGTCTCCTCTGTAGTAATCCACAGTGTGGCTTCATGTGTTTGAACTCTCGGTTTCCTGCTGATGGCGTGCACATTTTGGGAGGTTGAGGAACCTGTAGGAAGTGGGCCCTGTCTGATCTCCACTTCCTGTACCACCAGGATGTGAGGAGGCGAGGAGTCCCAGCTACACAGGCCTACTGCATTCTAGTGCCATGCCTTCCCTGCCCCGATGGAACACATTCTCTCAAAGTTTGAACCGAAATAAATATCTCTTTCGCAAGTTGCTTTTGTCAAGTATTCTGACACAACTAAAAGAAAAGTCACTAACACAGTGATGTCTCTGATACCATCCTGTTACCGTGCTTCTAGAACATGATTTCTAGGAGAAGAATCGGGGAGGGGCACTATCTCTTAACTGTCAATAGTCTAGGTCACTGAAGGGAGACTAAGGAGGAGCGCGTTGAAGAATATTTACAATGCTACCTTTTCTTACATGATTCTATTTCCTAATGAGGTATAAGCACCTCAGGGTAAGTGTACTTTCTGCAGTTATGGCCTGTGTGGCTTTTACCTGCCCACCATCCATTCTCCTTTGTGAGTATAGTTCATTGACTTATGCCCCACCTTCTACTCTAAGGTGACATATCTCTGGGTGGTGTGGGGGTGGGGACGACGACAGTTCTCATTTCCACAAAGAGTATGACCTACAGACTTAGCTAGTCACAGGACTTCCTTCTGCAGCAAGTGCATGGCATTCCACTCTCACAGTCTCATATAAGCACTTCAGACGAGTAGAGCCCAAGCCACCTGCCTGTTCATTGGCAGCAAAGGTGGCTGGACAAGAATGATTCCAGTTCCTGCCTTGAGTCAACATCACAAGCCAGGTGCTTTCCCAAAGACAGGACGTTGAAAGCTGTCAGGAGGCATCTGAAAGTGACCAGCACGCACCAATTCTACATGTTGAAATTTTACCGAGGACTGTCCACACCGTGAGGAATGAATCACCTGAGGTACACAGTTTCTGCTGTTTTAAGGGACCATGGGGGTCCCCCAACGTGCTTTAATCAGTCCTTAAGCTACCTGCCCCTTGAATGTCTTTTTGTGGTGCTTCCCTGGGCCACTCTCAGACTTTACTTCCCCTGTCATTTGGTATTTTCCACGCACCAGGGACAAGGTAGTTATGTTTCTGCAAAGCAAAATATAATCTAGCCTTCAAGATCTCAGGTGTCTGTCTACCTAGGAACACATAGAAAGGCTGTTGACTGCAACAAAGTCAGTCCTAGACATTTAACAGAAGCTGGCAGGTAATAAACCTATTTCTATGCTAAAATGCCTTGTTACTGCTAATATTTTTATGCCAGTTATCAGCCCTTTCCTAAGGAGTATTTTTCAGAATCAAGTGTTAACAAAATAATGAACAAAATCAAATATACAGTCAGTAATTATCAGTTTCCTTTGATGAATCGGCCCTAGAGTTTGCTATCACCAATCTGATGTAAAATTAAACAGAACGAAAAAGAGCCTTTGGGAGGGGCATGAAATCAGCATTTTAAAACAACCGTTTCATCCACTTTGTGCCTTTGCTATGAATTCATTTATTTCCTGTAAGCTGGAGCTCAGAAAGTGGGCATGGCCCAATGGTCTCAAGGGTACTATATGGGTTGGGCTGTTTGGTGAAAGACTTCAGGTTGCCAGTGTGGAACATACCTTGGACTCAGAGAGGTAGTTTGGGCCAATATCAATGGGCTAAAATCACATCTAAACATGTGTGTGACTCTGATAGGGATCTGAAGAAGTGCAGGCAGGGCTCAGGACCAGGAAGGAGCAAAGAGCAATTCCTTGTCTCTATACCTCTACCCTGGGTCTGCAGCTGGACTCCACACATTTCCAGAAGCTTCAATTCCATCAAGTTGGAGATGGATTGGCAAGAACTGAGGCTCTTCTAGAACATCAGCTTTTGCTCTTTAGATAAAGGAATAATAGAGCAATCAGATATCACAACATTTTCCAGAATGTCCTTAAGAGGTAATGAGCAACATCTTCTAGTTTCCTTTCTGTTGCTATGATAAATGCTCAGGCCAAAACCTACTTAGGAAAGGAAAGGATTGATTTGGTTCACGCTTCCCGGTCACCCTCCCTCGCTGAGGGTAGTCAGGGCAGGAGCTCAAGCAGGAATTTGAAGCAGAAACTCTAGAGGCTCATTGCTTGCTGGCTCACTCACAGGGTCATGCTTAGCTGGCTTTCTTCTCTAGTCCAGAGCCATCCACCAAGGGAATGATGCCACCCACAGTGGACTGGGCCCTCCTGCATCAATTAGGGAAATCAAGACAATCCCTCACAGACATACGCACCACAGGCCAGTCTGATCTATGTCACCTTCAATTGAGATTCCCGTCTCAGGCCATGCTAGGCTACATCAAGTTGGCAGTTAATGCTAATCACATACCCCACTGTGGAAATCAGTAAGGAGGTTCCTCCTTAAACTAGAAGCAGCGCTACCATGTGATCCAGCTAGACCACTCCTGGGTGTATACCGGAAGACTCTAAGTCAGCATGCTGCAGAGATAACATGTTTATTGTAGCACTGTTCATGATAGTCAGGATCTGGAGTCAGGCTAGATGTCCATCGATATATGAATGGATAAAGTACAGAATATATATGCAATTGAGCTTTAGTCAACCATCAAGAAAAAGGGAATTATATCACTTGCAGGGAAATGGACTTAACTGGATATCATCACGGTGAGTGAAATAAATCAGACGGTAAAAAACAAGTACGTCTTTTGTCTCATGCGTGTGGAAGCTGGGTCTTAAAGAGCTTAGATATGAAAGTAGGAGGGAGACTTTGGGAAGAAGCAGGAGACCAATAAGAGGGGAGTAGTACAGAGGTGGGAATATGATCGAAACACAGGGTATGCATGCATGAAAATGTCATTGTGGAGCCATTAACTTGGTAGAATGAATATATGCTAAAAAATGTGTACGGTCCCAAACTATTTCATCTGGAAATCAGTCAAAGATGGTGGTTGCTGCTCAGTCAACTTTGGTGGAGCAAACGCTTGTTCTTATCTGCCCAGCCTTAATTCAGGCTGTTTCCGTTGCCTGGAGTGTTCCTCCCCTTTGCTTGCTACCCATCAGTCATGAAGGCCTTGTGGAATTCTGACAGCTACCATTAAAACATAAAATGAAGCCCATAAATCTTGAGAAGTCATTCTCTCTTGAAGGCCAAGAATGTACATCCACTCAGTGTGAGTTTACCTCCTTCCAGCACTGGTCCTTAGGCACAGTCCTCTGCATTGCACAGGGAGAGAGAACTCTGGTATTGAATTCTATGTTGCCACTTTGAAAACAGCAGTTGTGTTTTCAGAGGCTGGAATTGAATATCCTGTGTTGGACAATTCACACACCTTTAAACAAACACGGAATAGATGAAGAGCAGCTGTGGGAATGAGATGGACTGCTGGGACATTCGTTCTTCAAGGGACCAGCTGCCTCGGGGAAGTCTGCCCTTTGCTTCCAAGTGCAGGTCTTCACTCTGGTGAAAGCCTTGCCAAGACCCTCCTTCAGCATCCTTCTGTGTATTAGTTACTTTTCCTCTTGCTGTGTTAAAACACCCAACAAAAGCCACTTAGGGAAGGATGGGTCTATTTTGGCTCATAGTTCAAGGTAGGGAAGTCATGGCAGCATGAACTTAAGGTGGCTGGTCACATTGCATCACACTCAGGAAGCAAAGTGAGAACAGGAAGTGGGGCAGACCTATGAAGCTTCAAGACCACCAGCCCCCCCCCCCCCACCGCGCCTGCAGTGACCCACTTCTTCGAGGGAGGCTCTACCACCCAAAGGTTCTACAACCTTCGCAAACAGCAGTGCTAGCTGGGGACCAAGTGTTCAAACATGTGAACTTATGGCAGATACTTCACATTCCAGTTCCAACACTGACTGTGCTCTTGCCTCTCTTTCCTCAAAGGTGATGAACTGTCTTCCATTGAATGAGATACAGAGCCCACCAGTCAGCTCCAGTCTCTGAGATGCCAACTCACCACTACATAGCTTCTAAATCTGTTAAACAAGATACACGAGTCCTCCCTTGAAGTGAGCAAAGGCATCCTAAAGATGACGGCTGCTAATGTGTGCTTCAAGTGTACAAAGAAAAATAAGTAATATACTGTTAGGTGTCCTCCCACTCCATCTCTGAAGCAGCTTCAGCTTCTACCTGATCCAAGAAACAGGATGACTGGGTGTTTAGGGCATCCTTGTGAGCATATAAACAACAGTGCTGACTTTTCCATATGTCTGACCTTCAAGCTACTTTGCCTTTGGGTTTCAGTTTGTTCATGTAAAATGGGACTAATCATTGTACTGCCCAAAGGACATCTGTGAAGACTGAGTGAACCAGAACAGGTGAAGGGCTGGGCACCGTGCCTGGATGTTACGTACACTGGGACCTGAAGCAAGGTCACTCTATCCTTTTGTTACTCAGAGGTCACTGGAGGAGAGGACCAGAAGCTAGAATCTTGAAAGATGCTCTTCTGAGTGCAGAGAGAATGAACTAGAGATTCAAGTCAACACCAGATGCTGTTACTCTTGGTAGTCCTGAGTTATGCTTCCAAGTCTGCCTGACTCCCCAAGTCTGTGCCTGGCTGCCTTGGCCTATGGGACCTTTAAAATGAGCAGAGCTGGGGGCCTAGGGAGGTGTTAAAGTGCTTGCTGTACAAGTGTGAGGACCTGCGCTGGATCCCTAACACCATGTAAAAAGCTGGGTAAGGGGATGCACATCTGAAGTTCCAGGGCTGGGGAGGGAGAGGCAGGGAGATTGCTGGAGCTTGCTGCCAGCCAGTGTAGCTTAATCAGTGAGCCCCAGGTTCAGTGAGAGACAGTCTCAAAAAATAAGGTGGAGCCTGAGGAAGATAGTTGATGTTGTTCTCTACCTTTGATATGCACATACACATGCATGCACACTCATACACAAGTGTACACATGCAAACACAGACATGTGCATCACATACATATATACACACACCCTGAACAAAGCTCAAGGGCCAGAGGATTCTCTCTCTCTCTCTCTCTCTCTCTGATTGACCCATCAACTTATTTTTCTCCATTGGACTTGGCTAACCAGAGATAAACTCAAGAGAAAAGGGGAGCTGGATCCCAGCAGGACTGTCTATTCAACATAAGGAATTTGGAGTTTTCTAGAAGCATGAACAAGCATTCCAAGGGCTTTAAGGAGGAGGGCAAATCAGAACTACATTTCTTTTTTCTTTTTGATCTTATTGAGACAGGGTCTCTTTTGTAGTCACAGCTGGCTTGGAACTCACTATGTAGACCAGGCTGGCTTCTATCTCAGAGATCCTCCTGCCTGTACTTTCTGAGTGCTGGGATTAAATGTGTATGTTACCATGCCTGGCTCAGAGACATGTTTCTTAAAGATCACAAGAGAGTCAGAATTTTCCCAATTATCCAGGAAAGGAAAGATCCATTCAGGGCAAGGTAGGCACAGGAGACGCAAGCAGCCATGAGGGGAATGGATGTGAGTGAGGTCAAAGGGTGGATAAGCTGGGCTTGGTGACTTCCGGATGTCAGGTGAAGTCTGGTCAGTGCCAGTATGGATGAGCCACCCAGGGAGAGACGACATACCGAGATCACAGCAGTGGCCTTGACGCCATCTGTGCTGAGTGCATGTGAGACCTGACTCAGTGTGGATGAATGCCACCCACTGTAGGCATCCTCAGTTAGTTACAGTTGGGTCAGCTTCCAGGAGACTCAGGATATTCTGTGCAGGGGCAGAGGCTGGGGAGATTAGCTTTCTCAGGGGAATGTGGGCCCCTTACTTTGCTCCTGACTGTGTACATGGTCACATTTCCCCCGCCCCTCACCCTCGTCAAACCACTGTCTTCAATGGGATGGAAGTGGATGGAGATGGTCTCTGAGAGAAGCTGCTGCCTGCCTGAATCTCCAGGGATGCCTTGCCTGCCAAGGAGAAAAAGGCCAGGAGTTTTTTTGTTTGTTTGTTTGTTTGTTTGTTTGTTTGTTTGTTTGTTGTATCTGAGCCTCTCAGAGCCCTGCATGTCACAGGAGGGAAGAGGATACTGTCCCCTAGGGCTTGGCACACTGCGGAGAAAACTCATGGCCCCAGAAGACTCTGCTCTGACAGAGGGGAAGGTAGGAGAGGGTGGGGGCAGGATGATGGTTGTACATGGTGGCAGTTCACAAGTGAGTGTTGAGAGGAATAACACACAGGTGCCACAGAGACTGGCTTTGTAAAATCAGGAAAGGCAGATATGGGAAGTCACTTGGGCCTCCCTGAGAGCCTGTTTGCCACATGGGATTACTGGTGGCAGGGAGGGTGGCGCAGGGAACTGGGGAGATGGCTTAGTCAGTAAAGTGCCTGCCCTACAAGCATGAGGACTGGAGTGTGGATCCCTAGCATCTGCTTAAAAAGCCAGGCACAGGGCTGGAGAGATGGCTCAGTGGTTAAGAGCACTGACTGCTCTCGCAGAGGATCTGGGTTCGATTCCCAGCATTGCACAGCACGAGTTCACCCACATGCATATAGGCAATATACTCATACACAGAAAAAGAAAGAAAGAAAGAAAAGTCCAGGTATGGTGGCGTATATGTCTGTAGTCTACAACCCTAGTGCTGTGGGGTAGAGGGTGGGGCGGGAGATAGAGACAGGCAAAACCCCAGAGCTCATCGGCCAGCTCTTCTGGACTGCCAGGGTAAGAGAGACCCTGTCCCAAAAGATAAGATGGAGAGTGATAAAAAAGGACATTGGGTATTGACTTCTGCCTCCATGTGCCCGCGGGCGTGCACACACACACACACACACACACACACACAGAAAATAAATCTTTTTAAAACATCATGAAGTCCATCCTTAACTTACTATGGTCTTCTTCAGATCAGTCCTTTTCCCCATCCTGAACTTTCCCATTTTAGTCCATCTGCTCCTCTCTTGCCCTCTTGTGCTGATGATCACACATTTTGTTCTGGCCTGTGTTGTCATCTCGCTGCTTTAAGCAGCCAGCAGCTTTTCTGTTCAGCCTCAGAGATCTGCATTTCCTCTGCACTTTCTTGTGGCCAAGTGTATTTTCCTTCTGCATGAAGTTCCTTTAGTGGTTCATGTTTTAATACAAAGAGACAAGGTCTCAGGCTAAGGTTCTTTTTCATAGGCTTGTATCTGAAGTTCCTCATGATGGTGTGGATCTTCATTGTGAACTTGACTGGATTTGAAATCACCTAGGAGACACACCTCTGGGCATGTTTATGAGAGTGTTTAAGTAAACAAGGAATACAGACCATGCTGGAGAGCTTCAGTTGTCAGCTTGACACACCTGGGAAGAAGGAACCTTAGTTGGGGAACTTCTCTAGCAGACCGGCCTGTGGTCATGTCTGTGAGGCATTTTCTTGATTGTTGAGAGCTGTTGGGAGGGACCAGCCCACTGTGGGTGGTGCTACCCATGGACAAGTGAGTCTAGGTTGTATAAAGCAGACCGAGGGCCAGGTATGATGGTGCATGCCTTTAATCCCAGCACTCTGGAGATAGTGGCAGGCAGAACTTCCAGGCCAGTTAGGGCTACAGGGAGACCCAAGTGTCAGAAAGAGAGAGAGAGAGAGAGAGAGAGAGAGAGAGAGAGAGAGAGAGAGAGAGAGAGAGAGGCTTTCATTAGTAGTGAGACTGTACTACTGAGATAGGGAGTATGTCACTCTCCCTGAAACCCCCTCTCCCCTCTCCCTCTTCTGGCATTAGCCAGGTGCAGTGCCTATCAAAAATAAATAAAGAGGGGGCTGGAGACATGACTCAACAGTTATGAGCACTTGCTGTTCTTGCAGAGGACCTGGGTTCAGTTCCCAGCACCCACATGACAGCTAACAACTGTCTATAACTCCAGTTCCTGGGAATCCAACACCCTCTTCTGGCCTCCATTGGCATTGCATACATGTGGTACACATATATATGTAAGCAAAACACCCATACATATAAAAATAAATAAATTTTTAAAAGAGAAATAAACACAGAAACTCCTTGTCATAGAATGTATGTGTTTGTTTTGCTCTCTGGATGCCAACTTTGGATTGTCAGCTTGATTGGATTTACAAATGCTTAGGGCATTTCTAGGACATACACCTCTAGTTATGTTTACGGGGGTATTTCCAAAAAACAAAAAACCCAAACCAAACAAAACTCAGAAAGCAACAAACCACTCTATATAGGTTTTTTCTCTGAGTTCCTGCTCTGACTTCCCTCAAGGATAAACTGTGATTTGGACATGTAAGCCAAACGAACCTTTTCCTCCTGTTCTAGCTTCTCCATTGCTATGACAAAACACTCTGAACAATATCAACTTGGAGAAGGAAGGATTTATTTGATTTACATCTCCAGGATCACTATTTATCACTGAGGGGGCCCAAGGTAGGAACTTAGGGCAGGAACCTGGAGGCAGGAACTGAAGTACAGACCGTGGAAGAATATTGCTTACTGGCTTGCTCCCCTGGCCCATACTCAGCCTGCTTTCTTGTCCATACAGAACAAACTGCCCAGGGTTGGCACTGCCCACAGTGGGTTGAGCCCTCCCACATCACTCAACAATCAAGAAAATACCCCACAGACATGACCACAGACCAGTCCAATGGAGGCAATTCCCCAATTGAGGCTCCATTGACCCAGGTGTGTCAAGTTGACAACTAAACTATCCAGCACACCTTCCCAAGTTGTATTTGGTCAGTGTTTTCATACCAATGGAAAGATAACTAGAATATACATGCTGAATATGGATGGCACTCTCCCAAAATATTCAGTTGCTTCTTGTTAGTTTTCCTCCCATGGTAATGAGAAAAGCAACCACTCCATGAGTGAAATTACTTTTGTTTTCATTCTGTTTATCCTGGCTCTATACTATTTTTTTTTAAAAAAAGAGTGGTTACTGTTCTTTCCTTTTAACTTTCCAAATAGACACACTGGGTTGACTTAAATAAATTTTAATTACAGCAGTAGGTAAGACATCAGTTCTCAAGGTTTGGTAGGAATAGTTGATGTTAATGAGATGCTACAGGGTAAGAAGGAAGATGCAAGCAGGAGCTCCCCTTACTGTAGTGTTTTAATCCAGAGATACCTGGGTGCTTGGGACCAAGCCTCCCTCTGAGGGATCTGGTGGAGTGACTATAGGCAAGTTGCTTCTCTTCTCCTATCTTCAAAAAGAGGTAGTCAGTATAATGTCAGAAAGAAATCTTCAGATAGAAAACAATGCCAGGTCAGCTATCATAAATACTGCCTGCCATTTAGAACATAAACACTATATATCTGGCAATAAGCTAAAGACCTTATGTTGGTCATTATCAACTTGACACAGACCAGGGAAGAGGGAAACTCAATGAGGAATTTCCCAGATCAGACTGGGTGGTAGCCAGGAGTGTAAAAGATTGTCTTGATTGTTAATTGATTTAAGAAAACCCAGTCCACTGTGGGCAGCACCATCCCTAGGCAGATGGTCCTGAGCTATATGAGAAAGCTGACTGAGCATGAGCCAATGGGTGAGCCAGTAAACAGTGTTCCTCTGTGGTTTCTGCTTCAAGTTCCTGCCTTGACCTCCTGTCCTGACTTCCCTCACTGGTAGAATGAGTGGCTTGAAAGCAAAAGCCAAATAAATCCTTTCCTCCCCAAGTTGCTTTTGGTCAGAGTGTTTTATCACAGCAACAGAGAAGCAAAGTAGCACAGACCACAAAGTGATTTGAGACCACTTAATTATCATTATGTTTCTTCATTTTTCATTAATTACAAAATTTCTCACACTTGGTAGCTTTATTCAGTTGCTCACTCAACAAACACTCTCTGTCTCGCTCTTGGTCACAATCCTAGATTACACACTGATGGTGCAGTGGAGACCAGCAGCAGAGGCAGGTCCTTACTTTCTTACAGCTTTTGCTTAATCCAGAAGGCAGACATTAATGTAATTATCACAAAATTAAATGCACAGGAGCAAGCTGGATGGAGAATGGGAAGGGGAACTGGATCCAGTCCCTTTCACAATCGGGATCAGCTTCCTGAGGCCAGAATTACTGAGCTCCACTATTCAGGGACCTAGCTACCTCCTGCCTATCCTTCAGGCCCCTGCTGACTTCCTCCCATTGCTCCCTGACCTGTGCATCCACAGTGTTAGGTAGTACACCTGCTATTTACCTGGCCCCTCCCCTATAGGATCCCAGGGTTGCCTATTGTAAGCTGGCTGAGACCTGGGAAGGAAACCCTACTCTACAGACAGTAAGTACCCTGTACCTTTATTTTGGTGAAATTTCACAGTGTTGTAATTAGTTGCTCCTTGTCCTAATTTCCCTTTCTGTTCCTATGATAAAATACCTTGACAAAAAGTACCTTATGGGAGAAAAGGTTTATTTGGCTCCCAGTTCCAAGTCATCAGGAGAAGTCAGAGTAGCAGGAACTTGAAGCATCTAGTCACATAACATCCCCAATCAAGAGCAGAGAGCAGGGAATTAAATGCATACTTGTGTTCAGCCCTCTCTACACATTCCAGGATCCTCAAGCCTAGGGAAAGGTGCCGCCCACAGTGGGCCAATCTCCCCACAGCAACTCATGTAACTAAGATAATCCCTCACAGATGTTCTCAGCGGCCTCTTTCCCAGCTGATTCTGGATTGTGTTAAGTTGGCAGTTAAAACTGACCATCACATTCATCACTGGTATTGTTCTAGTTTACTTTCAGTTACTGTGACAAAGCACTCTGACCAATACCAGCTTGGGGAGGACAGGGTTTATTTGGCTTACATCTCCAGGATCACTGTTCATCACTGAGTGAGCCCAAGGTAGGAACTTAGGGCAGGAACCTGGAGGCAGGAGCTGAAGTACAGACCGTGGAAGAATATTGCTTACTGGCTTGCTCCCCTGGCTCATACTCAGCCTGCTTTCTTGTCCATACAGAACAACCTGCCCAGGATTGGCTCCACCCACAGTGGGCTGGGCTCTCCCACATCACTCAACAATCAAGAAAATACCCCACAGACATGACCACAGACCAGTCCAATGGAGGCAATTCCCTAGCTGAGGCTCCCTCAACCAGGGTGTGTCAAGTTGACAACTAAAGCTACCCAGCACAGGTACCGAACAGCTGTAATCTTACAGTGCTATAAACATTGTATGTTTGGCTTGTGTATCACTGTGTAATTTAAGCCAGACACTTGTTTTACAATGCCAGACACTTAGTAGGTGTTCAGTACAGGTAATGAATCAAAGTGAACCTCTCCCAGTCTGTTTCTTAAACTGTCAAGGGAAGCTAATGAGGCTGAACGCTCTAGTATTTCTTTTCAACCCAATCACGTAATTATCCACCTGTGAAGTACAGGCTGTGTGGATAGTTTTGTATTTCTTTCTTTTTTTTTCCTTTTTCTTACTTACCTGAAAGTGTTGATTTCCTTGGTCTTAAATTTTTCTTTTGAAGTTTCTTACCCATAATTCTATGATCACCTGCATTTCTCTCAGCCGACCCCACAGTCCTATATTCTGCTTCAAAAAATCCAGTTTCAACCAGGTCTTCAGCTTTCCTCAGAGGGTTAGGGAAGATTTCTCTTGTTGTCTCAGAAAGGTACTTGCATAGTCATGAACAGTTTTATAGCATAATCACAGGTCACTTAGGCTGCCCCAGACAGATGAATAGAACTCTTTCAAACCCACCTTGGATGGGAGGAAAGGTCAATCAACTCACTCTCATAAATTGTCTAATCTTCACCAAATCAAGAGTTAAAATGTTGTGTGTGTGTGTGTGTGTGTGTGTGTGTGTGTGTGTGATTGTGCAGGTCAGAGGAGACACCCTTGGCTGTCTTGCTATGTAGATCAGGATGGCTTCAAATTCTGTTTCTCGAGAGCTGTCACATTGTTAAAGTTTTTTAAAAATTTGCTTTTTATTTTATGTTCATGAGTCTTTTGCCTGTATGTATATAAGTGTACAATGTGTAATGCCTGTGGATGCTAAAAGAGAGCTTCAGATTGCCTGGAACCGGAGTTACAGATAGTTGTTAGCTGCTAGGAACTGAACTGGGCCCTCTGCCAGAGCCAGGGCTCTTACCTGCTGAACCATCTCTCCAGCCCCCACCATGTTTTCTGAAATAGGGTCTCTCCCTGGCCCGGAGCTTGCTAAGTAGGCTATGCTGGCTGGTCAGTGCATCCCAGGGATCCTCTGTCTTCACTTCCTTAACACTGAGATTGCAAGCACTTACCACCACACCTGGCTTTTTTATATGCATGCTGCTGATTAAACTCAGGTCCTCATGTTTGCACAGCAAGCAATTTCTGAGCTATCCCCTCAGCCTTCTTATATACTTTCAGGTAAAAGAAAACATATGCGCCACAGGGTAGGGGTCATCCTCCATGCAGGGAATCTCAGAGCTCAGCACAATCGTGCAGCATGTGTAACAAAACCATCTCCTTTTTACAGATAGATGTTCGAGGCCCAAGAAGCATAGCAAGTCCAGAGCAGAACAGAAACAGTATCACAGCCAGGGCTAAAGGGCTAAGCTGAAGCTACTGCTGACCTCAGGGATCTCTCTTGATATGCATTATAATTACTGGCCCACACTTATAGATGAATGCTTTCCTGGACCACTACCCTGTCTTTCTTTTGCCTGAATGGGGATTAGTTAATTATCCAGCAACATCTGCTGCACATCAGCACTGGGGTGTCCAGGTGAGTAACAGCTGAGCCACCAAAGGGAGCTTGCTTACTTAAGGGGACTAGGGACTTCTTGATTTTTGTTTGAGATAAGGTCTCTTGTACACCAGGCTGACCTTGAACTCCCAATTCTCCTGCCTCCTCCACCTCCCAAGTGCTGAGATTACAGGTATGTGCCACCAGGCCCAGTTCTACAGCATCCTGAGGATCGAATCCAGGACTGTTTTTTGCATGCTGCACAAAGTGCTTTACCACCTGAGCTACAACTGCAGCCTGGGACTGTTGAGTTCCGATACATTTATTTAACAGGAATATTCTTAGTTAAGTGTTCAACTGTTTTTAGACCTTGATTGTCTAGATTTTGTTTTCATCCAAAACTTTATAAAGACACTACAAGAAGGATACATTACATGACTTTGTTTTCTTTCTTTTTTGGCTCTTCCCTGGCAAGTCTGGGCCCTATGGTGTGAGGTTTCTCCGTGGGAAAACCATCCATAGGGCAAATCTATTCTTGCCCTTTGCTGCTGTTTTTGTCCCTCGTTCCAGCCAGCTGCACTGTCTTACCTCCTCCACAGGTAGACTTTGCCTCCTGGGAAGAAACATTCAGTGGGAAGGTCTGTCACACCCACCTGGAGCTACATAAACCCTGCAGCAATTTCTGCAGGAATCCTGCTCCCTGCTAAATGGCCTTGCCCTCTGACACCCAGTTCTGCACTCTGCCTTCCTGTGATCTGCAACCTGTTCTTAGTTCAATCGACCTGTACTTTTGGCCTCTGTCAAGCATCTAGACTAGAACTATCCAACCGAACGTTCTAGAATGAGAGAAACATTTTGTAATCAGTGCTCTCTAAATTACATTCCCTTATTTTTATTCTCTCTCATGATAACTCCTATTAAAAGCAGTCTTTAAAAGCCCCACATGATTGCAAGGATCTTGTGGAGCCATGTAGATAAACCAGGAATGTTGAGGTCAGAAAGAAAGCTGGTCAGGTCCTGCTGGTCATCTGTAGTGTTTATGTGTGTTCCAGCCCTCCCCACCCTTGTTCTGGGGAATTGTATGCCCCCAATTCCAAATACAAGATGAGTGGAGCCATTCACAAGAGGCCGACTACAGAGGGGTAGTGGCCTTAAGCAAGAGCAGTCAATGTCTTCTCCTGAGCCCTTCAGTAGGACCAGGGGAAAGGCCCTACTCCGAGGATTACAGATCAGGAAGAATTTGAAGTTGTACATTGCAGCCTGCATCTAGCCTCCCCAAGAAAACCTGCTCTCCCCATCCCCCCCGAAAGAACAAGAGAGACAGAACCAAGAAAATTAGAGAGAGATCAAACTCTGGACTTATATTTTTTAGTCCTAAAAGGACACACAAGAATGAGCACTTAAAGGCTCAAAGGGATTCTAGAAAATAGGTCAATTAAAAGAATCAAATTGAAGAGTCCCACTCAGACCACTCAGTGAAGTGGATACAAACCAGAAGTATCTTTCCCAGTCAGCACCATGCTCTGTGCTGTCTGCTTTCCTCCATCTTTAATGTGTCTTTGTAGATTTCATTAGGTTTTGACCACTTCCAATAGCGAAACACAGGCTAGTTCTGTAGAGGATCGATCTTGCAGCCATTGCTATGATTTCTCCCTCGACACTGCTGTGTGGACTAGTGATTCAAAGGCCATGGATGGAGAGTAAGGGATGGCTTTCTTTTCCCTTCTCTCTCCAGCCTGTCTATACTGGAGCCGCGGGGTGGCCTTGATTTCGCCCTGGTCTAGTCTGGTTCTGTCAGAAGCTTAAGGTCTTTCTGTAGTAGCTGTCTAGAGCTATCTACAGGAGGAAACACTTCTTCCTGAAGGGGGAGGCTCTCAAGACTTAGGAAGTAAGGAAAACTCCCAAGTCTCAGAAAGCTCCCGAAACCAGATTCACAAGGTTGTATTAGCAGTGACAATGTCTGAGGAGGAGAAAGTCTCACTGATCCACATGTCTTCAAGTCCTGCAGGGAGCTCCAGAGATGCAACTTTCATGTTTTGGTGATGCAGCTGCCTCTGGAGTCCCTCATGCTCCCATAAGTAACCCCAATAATCTCACTGGTTCGCTTAACTAGACTTGGGCAGAATTGTTTCTTTGGGTTCTTTGATGCCCTGTATAGGGTGAGTAGACTTTTGCTCATATCTGTCCAAGGGAAGACACATAGCACTGGATGTGGGCCCTGTTGGGGAGGTGCTCAGTTTCCTCTCATCTCTATTGCTGCAGATGCCTCAGAGCTGGAGCAGCACCCACCAGCAGTTCATCTGCTGAGCAACTATTCCAAGGAGCAACTCTTGTCTTGGCTTGGGGATGCTTGGGAAATTTCGCAGTTCCTGCCTTACCCTCAGATTACACATCCCTTCCTCTGAGTATTCTTCATCTGAGTCTTTTAAAGGCCCCCTACTCCAGGATGAAGGTGTTTACACAGGCTTCTCACTCTCAGGAGTGTTGTGTGACACTATTCTTAGGAAGACATGAACTAGTGTCTTCTCACTACAGACAGGGAACCAACAACAGACCAAAGTAAGGAGTGTGTCTAGCTTGGTGAACAAATGAGTTGTATTAGGGTTCCTTACAGGAGCGCAAATAACTCAAAGACAGCTGCATCACCAAAGCCCGCTCCAGCAGGATGACTGCACACCAAAGCAGGAAATCTGGAGCACACTGTACAACCTGCAGGGAGCTTGACAGGTCAGAGTGTCTACTTTAGGTAGTTCAGCTGGTCTCTGTGTCTTCCAGGTGGCTGGAGCTGGTCTAAGCCTCTTCTAGGCAGTTTGTCTGAAAGGTCTCAGCAGTCCTAACTTCTTACATATGTTCAGGGAGGGAGGGGCCAAGTGTATTTGGTCAGTTTCAGGGACTTCCTGAATCTTGAGTTTACTTCCTGTGTCTAAACAAGCAATTCTCTGGAACAGAAGGTTTCATCTTGGAGGATACTGTAACTTAACAGGTGATATGTGCACGTTTTTGCTGGCCTTCTCTAAGCAGAGTCCCCTTTGAAAGCCAGGGAGGGAGATGACATCTTCTTGTAGACAGTCCTGCATCCCATATGATTTTCCTGATATCCCCTCCCATTGGAGTGAAGAAGTGGAATTGCTCCTATCCCTCAGAAAATGGGGCCATCGATGACGCTGATGGGTCATTGACCCTGTAACCAGGGAATGGAGCACCAGCCTCTTCCAGGCTAATTATGGTTTTGGAGGAGGAAAGGTACAGTTCCCTAAAGGAATGCTGGGTAAAAGTGGCAGGATTCACAAAAATATTTGGAAGCAAAGAGGTCTGTTTCTCTAAAAATATTTATTATTTTTATTTTATGTGTATGAGTGTATTGATGCATGTATGTAAGTATACCCATGTTGTGCAGTGCCCTTGGAGGTCAGATGATAGCATCAGATCCCATGGAATTGGAGTGAGGGACAGTTGTTGGTTGTGCCATGTGGGTGCTGGGAATTAAACCTGGGTCATCTGAGAGACCTGCCAAGGCTCTTAACTGATGAGCCATCTCTCCAGCCGTACAATCTATTTTTTTTTAAAAAGAATCTTTTATATAGAGATTCCCCAGGATGTTAGCTTGCTGGCTGTGTTTGGAGGATACAGGAAACATGTAGAGCAATCCCCAAAGTCCTCACTGATCTTTAGGCTCAAGACATCTTTTCCTGAAAGATATCATTTATATATTTTTTTAGACAAGGTCTCCTTGAAAAGCTCCAGCTGGCCTGTAACTCACTATCGAGACCAGGCTGGCCTTGATCTCACAGAGATCTGTCTGCCTCTGCCTCCCGAGTGCTGGAACTAAAGGCTTGAGCCATAAAATTCAGCCACTCAGGCCCATGTCAAAGTCAGCCTTGAGCTCCCTGCTAGTAGTTCTCTGTGAGTAAGAGACCTGGAACACTTATGGTTTGTTTCTTCAGTTATTTATTTATATTATTTGGGGGGTGCATGCCACAGCTTGTTTGTGGAGTTCAGAGAGCTACTTTGTGGAGTTGGTTCTCTCTCTCCTATCTTTCCCTGGGTTCTGGGAATGGAACTCTGGCTGCCAGGCTTGCATAGCAAGTGCCTTTACCCACTGAGCCATCTCACTGGCCTAAGTTTTTAGAGGGCTGATGCCTCTGTTTAGCGACAAGCATACATCATTTTTTTTTAGCACAGAAATTCCCTCCAATCAGTTTATAAAATGCCTTCAACCACTGGAACCAATTCAATGCCCTTGAGAGAGAAAGCTACTTATTGTAGGCCTGTAACTCCCCAGAGACTCCTAGTTTCCAACCAGTCATGGCAGCACACACCTGTAATCCCAGCATTTGAAGTGTAGAGGCAGGAGTTTCATGAGCTCACAGCCAGCCTGAACTACATAGTGAGTTCAAGACCAGCCTGGACAGTATAATAAGATGCTGTCTCAACCAACCAACAACCAACCAACCAACCAACCAAACAAACAAACAAACAAACAAACAAACAATGGGCTGCAGAGATGGCTCAATGGATATGTATTTGCTTTGCAAGCTTATATTCTTCTCATAGAGCTGAGTTTGAATCTCCAGCACCCACAAAAGGAGCTAGGCATGGCTGCATTTACCAGTAACCCCAACATTGGGGTCCAGAGAGAAGTAGATCCTGAGAGTGCACTGGTCAGCCACACTAGCTGAAGTGGCAAGGTTCTGGTATCCCAACTGAAGGGATTTAAGATGGAGAGGAATAGAGGGGAGATACCTGATATCCATATGTGCCTTCCTCATGTACACTTCTGCATATTCATGTGTGTACCACAAACATGCACAAAGAGAGACAGAGACAGAGACACACAGAGTAAGACAAAGAGAATAGATAACTAAGTAAATACATAAATAAATACATAAATAAAACCCCAAGGGCTCAGGATGTAGCTCAATTGCAGAGCTTTTTCTTAGTAGTGTAAAGCTTTGAGTTCCACCTCCCGCATTAGAGACAGCGAGAACTCTGAAGCTATTTCACAACATCCATGTCCACCTTAATTTTCATATAGAGATATACTGTAGCAAGTTTGTTCCATAAATTAAATGGGCTTTTGTGATTTAATTTCTACATAACTAAGTTTTAGATGGAGAAGAGTGAGGATGTCAGTCTAAGGACTGAGACTTGAGTTTTGAGTATCTTTGAGAGAGTGACACTGAGTTTGGCCAATGGAACTCAGGAACAATTAAGTGGCACATCCTACCTGGATGACCTCGAAGTCATTATAGATGGAGCTGTACCACTGGATGGGAGGTGGCCCAGCCAACAAAAATGGATATTCCTGCATGCTTACAGTGATGCACTGTTAAATCTGTCAGGAACTAAGCCTGCACTATACATTTCCCACTGTCCCCTGAACACACCCAGCATACTTTCCTCCAAGGGCATGCACATATGTCTTTTCAAAATATAGATGGTTTTTCTACCAAATACTCATGTGGATCACACTCTCACTTTATCGAGCATCCATGTTGAAATATCTTCTCACTGAGAGTCCCTTCACCATCCTTATGAAGGATATCTCCCACTCCCACCCCCACACATAGTTCTTCCATAGATAGCTGTATTTCCTTTATTTATTTGGTTGTTTTTAAAGACAGGGTTACCCTGTGTAGCCTAGGCTGGCCTCAATTTTGTGATCCTCTTGTCTCAGCCTCCTGAGGGATACAATTTAAAGTGTGCACGACCACACTTGATTTCCTTATTGTCTTTCACATCATTGGTACGTTATGTATTTAATTTGTCTGTTTTTATTTGTCACCAAGGGAAGGAGGACAGAAAGACTGAGATTAAGAGATCTGTTAAAATCAAGACAGTGGGGACCTGGATTTGATTTTACATTAATTTTACTTCTGTATTCCTAGTACCAAGAGAGCAGCACTTGCCGTAGAGTACATGAAGAGCCTGCTAAGATACTTAGATGTTCAGGCTTGTGCTCCACACACAAGCAGTGCAGTTTGGGAAGAATAGTCAAACTGAAGGAACCAAAACAACATGGCTGCATGGTTACCTGAAACAGGTAAGAAGGGTTAATGGAGCTTGGGGGAGGGGCTGTCCATTCTTCTGGGTCAGGCGGAAGTGTGGAAGGAGGTGACAGCTCCAAGGACAAAGATCTTAAAAGAAAGAGTTTGTGGGGCACAAAGGGGATAAACAGCTTCAAGGTTTCTGCGAGACAGACATTCCCCGGACTCCTCCCTCAGACCTGGTTCATATGCCTGAGGCAGGTGCATGCCTCTCTTCTGAGTCTCTTTTTTTCCAAAGTGCACAGACCAGGAGCAGCAATCAGCTCTGCGGGAGGGGGACTGGAGGAAAAACTGCTTAGTTATATGTGCCTCTTGCCTTCTATTTGAACCTGAACCTCATGTCAGGAACCTGAAGATGGACTTGGGTGGGAGGGTCACCGAACCTCTGTTTCCCTTCCCAGTGTGGCCATATTGGGCAAATTTCCCCTCTCTGCTTTTCCTCATAGCTTATCTCTTTAATTGGCCTATTGGTGAAGTCTAGCTTCCTAGGCCTGCCAGGGCCCAGGCTCTGACCCTAAAATCTCCAGTAGCAAAGGGACTGCACTGTGCCAGGAAGCGTAGGGAAATGGGAAATTTGGAGCAAGACCTATAACTGGCCAGCCTACAGCTGAAGCTTGAGGTCCCTCCACACAAGGTTTAACGCAAGCAAGGCTGCGCACTCCAGCACACAGAGGGTCAGCTTGAAGCCCGCCTTTCATCCTTACACAGCCAGAGTTTAGATGCTGCTTCCATTCTTCATTTTTTTCATTATCCTGCTTGCCATTCTCTCATTCTACAGTTTCCCTTCTTTCTCAGTCACCAAATGAGAAATAACACTCCTTTCATGAGAGCCAAAGTGTGTGGGGTTGGCTTTGGAAAATGCCACCTGGGACTGAGGCCAAGAGAGAGACTGTAAAACACAGGGATGTCACCTGGACAATACCATGTCATGTACTGTGCGTGGACACGAACCATGGGTGGTCCAGACAGAGAGAAGGAAGATGAGTTCAGAAAGTGAGGGAACAGTTGTGGAACTATTGTTCCTTTAGGCTGTGTAACTTCAGGTCCGAGATCATTGTCATTTCAGTGAAGTCTGCTTGACTGAGGGGTCAGTTCTTTCAGAGATAATTAACCACTACCCAAAGTAGGAGTCATCAATACAAAGGCTGGCCTCTGAAAGGAGCTGACAAGAGTAGCAAGTGTTTTGAGATCCAAAGCCATCCTAATCTTTCAAAGAGAGGGATGCTGAGACCTGGGGGTGCAGGTCCTAAGGACTCCAGTGTGTCTCCATAGATAAGTGACCGCTGGACCTTTTGTCTCATCCAGTAGGCTAGAGGAAATTGAGCTGCCAAACCATATGAAGTTGGAGCTTGAGATTTGGAGGAAGATGAATGGTTCTTAAGTAACAAGAAGACCGTGAAATCAAACCATTAAAAAAACAATTTCAAGACCAATCAACTTCTCTCACCCTCTTTTCACTGATAAAGCCCCACCCCAAGCAGTTGCATGGATCCTTTGATCTCTCTCAGGGTGGCGTATTGACTTTCTTACCACTTTGTGCAGGACAGAGAGGGGCTCCTGGGATTGGGAACGTTGTCTCTAGGAGAAGATAAGAGTGGGGAACCTTCAACTCCTTCTATTTGCCCCCCAAAGGTATCTCATCCAGTCCAAGTTCTCTTTCACTTCAAACCCTACCTCACCTCAGAACTGAGGACAGAAGGAACTTGGGTGAGTTATGGTCCACACACAGGATGCCTTTACATTTGGTGCTGGACATGGTGGCAGTGGCAGCGGCCACTTAGAGTGTCATGAATTTCTTCTTCTATCTGGAGGGCCGAGCTTTCTAGTTTTTAGTTTAAATTTTAGCTTTAGTCATATGGATGATATTTCACATTGCTGTGAAAACATGCAATGCAAACACCGTGTGATGTCGATGGGTACATTGACCAATACTCTTCACTTCTGTCCTCCTGAGAGGGACCTAGAGGGAAGGTCCAAAGTCCTCTAGTCTTCTTTGTCTCATTAGCATGCATGGTATGTATACTAACCATTTTTCTGTTGCTGGGATAAAACACTCCTACCAAAAACACCTCGAGGAGGAAAGGCTTGCTTGTCTTGATCACAGTCCATCACTGAGGGAGCCAGGGGAGGAACTCAAGGCAGGCACCCGAAGGCAGGAACTGAGCACAGACCACACAGGAATGCTGCCTACTGATTTACTCCTCTGGCCTGTGCTCAGCTTGCTTTCTTTTTTTCAATGAATATTTAAAATATTTTATTTTTCTGTATATGAGTGTATTGCCTGTATGAATGAATGTAAGCGTACCTGTGTAGTGTAATGCCTGTGAAGACCAGAAGAGGGTGTCAGATTCCTTGGAACTGCAGTTATAGACAGTTGTTATCTGCCATGTGGGTGCTGGGAACCAAACCTGGGTTCTCTGCAAGAATGACCAATGCTCTTAACTAACATTTGAGCCACCTCTCCAGCCCCTTTCAGTAGTCTGTTTTTATAGGGCCCATTCATAAGGGCTCCATCCTCATGACCCAATGATCCTATCTCCTAATGCTATCACCTTGGTGATAAACTGTCAGTACATGGGTTTTGGTGGGTCATAGATGTTCAGATCACGGCAGCCTCTCCTTTATTAAACACCTGGATAATGTCATTGCTCCGGGTTGTTCCTAACATGCTATTTGATTTTGCTTCTGGTTTCTTGGTTAATTTGATCTCAGTCTTGGCTCTTGAAGTTTCCTTTTCTGCTCCAAGAGTTGTTTACCTTCCTTCTTGCTTGAATTCTAGCTAGTAACAGAGCAGAGAACAAAATCGCTCCCACCTAGCAGTGTAGTTCATACATTAGGTACTGGAACAGGCCTCAGTTTTCCCATCTACACTGTGTGCTGGTTTGTAGTGTCAACTTGACACAATGTAGAGTCACTTGGAAAAAGGTAATTATCTAGATTAGGTTGCCCTGTGGGTATGTCTCAGAAGATTGTCTTGATTGTTAGTTGACATAGGAAGACCTGGCCCACGAGGTCTGCATCACTCCCTAGGCAGGAGCTTCTGCTCTGACTTCTCTGTAATGATGGACTGTAACCTGGAACTGAAATAGACCCTTTCTTCTCTGAGTTGCTTTTTGCCAGGCTATTTTATGACAGCAACAGAAATGAATCTGGCACAGGTCAGGTACTGGAATGATCCTCAGTTTCCCCATATGTATCCTGCATGAACTGGGTTATAGGAACCCTAGAATCCTAGTTCTATAGCTTTGGCCATTTCATTTTAAAAAATCTCTCCTTTTCCCCCACTCACCACTGTTCTGGTCTGGTTGAGTTGTCTTGCTCTGAGTGCCTGTTACCCATGAGTCATAGGAAGAGGTCCTCGGTGGGGATGGACTTTCATTGCTTTGTAAATCACGTCGCCATTTATTACTGTGTTTTCAAGGGCAGAAACAGGTGATGAAGGAAGGACGTTTTGTTCTATGTCAGCTCTCAGCCAGCCAGCAAACATTCTGGAATAAATCACGCCCACTTCCATTTCTGCAGCCACTTCCTTCCTGACTTCACACCACTCTTTCTCAAGAACTATTCGTGAACACCTGCAGCAAGAGCCGCTTAGAGAAGGTGCTGGAGTGGCAGGTTGCGATGTGCCCATGATCCGCTAAGTCTGATGGTTTTGTTCATTGCTGTGTGAGAGAGCTGTCTGTAGAGATGTAAACGTTCTAGGAGATATGCCGAGACAGACTACAAGTGGCCAGTGAGCACTGGTGGGGAGTGTGCTTTGAGATCCCACAAGGAAGCACAGCAGTGCTGGGGCAGGGGGTGCTCTGCAGCAGACGTCCCAGAACTTGGCGCTCACCACTCTGAAGTCTCGTGTTGAGAAATGTCCTGTGTATGGGAGTGTGGAGACAGAAGTGTTGCCAGTCTAGGTGCTCACCATATATTCCCTTCCTCCTGCATGTTAGTTAGCTCTTAAAATTATTACATGTTTGAGACAAGAGAAGGCTTCAGTCTCAAGGAGGTGGGGCTCGGAGCCTGTGCTGGTGGGAAGGGATGGCCAGAGCAGCTACCTTCTCTTGCAAATACCTCCAGCACCTCAGAGGCTGATTCATTCTGTTGGAGTTGCACAACTTTATGGGCACCACAAATCATGTCACTCACCTTCTGGGGATTTTCAAGGGTGGGGATCTGCCTCCCCCACAATCACCTACCTGAGCAGGTATGCAGCATTATAGATGTTCAGTAAATAACTGTGGGTGGATTCATCACCTAGAGTTGATGTGGTTGAACAGAAGCCTGGACTCACAAGTTAGGGCTATCCTAGCTCTGCCTCTCCAGGAAAAAGCAAGGACTTGAGGCAGCACATGGGTGAGTCTTGGATCTGCTGTTCCTGGCTCTGGGACCCTTGCAAGTGCTGCTGAATTCTTGGTGCCTTAGTTTCCACACTTTTCCAGGGGGATCCTGGAGTTCTGGAGCCTGAATACACAGAGGCTTAATTTTCTGGGAAGGGCCTGAGCCAAGGCATCGGCTATGACTGCACATTTCTCCACAGATTGGGTTTGGCCCAGGTTGACCAGTTAGGCTTCCACATCCCTCCCTCTCTCGGCTCAGCAGTAGCCCTATTGTGGGCTTCCTGAGGCTGAAACACTGGGGGGGCTTTCTCCTTTGCTCTCTTGACCTCACCCAGAAAGCACACCAGACATGGTCAAAGCAAACAGGGACTTGAGCAGCCTGGCCAGGAACTGCAGAACAAAGGAGCCTTTTATTTTTTATTTCTTTTTTATCAGCTGTTTCCTTTTGTCGGAAGATAGATTATGACAGTAATAACCTTAAAAAAAAACTGGAACAGAAGGAATATAAAATAAGTTCTAAAAGACTTTGATGAATTTGAGGCATACACTTTATTTTTTGTATTTAAGTAGCATGTGACGATTTTGTGCCAAGCATGTTTAGCTGGAACTGTCTAACTGTGTTATAACACACACACAGTCTGACTGATAAGAGTTCACAGGTTAGAAGAGGAGAATAGACATTAGAACCCAGACAGGAGTCAGGAGTACTGTTTGTCTGTAATCTCAGCCCTTTGGAGGTTGAGGCATGAGGAGTGCAGGCTGGATGTGTGTTCAAGGCCAGCTTGGGCTGCATAGCAAGACCCTGTCCCCCAAACAAACAAACAGAAGACTTCCGGGGATGTAGCTCAGTTGGTATATTGCTCGCCTAACATGAATGAAGCCATGTTTTCTATCCCCCAGCACCACATAAAGTGGGCATGGTGGTATGACCTGCAATCCCAGCACTCAGAGGGTAGAGGTAGGAGGATCGGGATTTCAAGGGCACCTTCAGCTTCACGTCAAGTTAGAGGCCGGCCTGGGATACTGGAGGCTCTGTTTACAAAAACAAAACAAAAATGACAAACAAAACAAGTAAACAAAAGACCCGAGACAAGTTATAGAACATGTGTCTAGAGTCCAGTTGAGTTTGTTCTTTTTTCATTGCTGTGCCCCTGCTCAAAAGACACGGCCTGGAAGAGCTGAGGATGTCACAAGGGAGGGAGGGACAAGGCAGGGGAAGGATGACATAGGTTTTGCCAGCACTGATGCCTACCACCAACAAAAACGAACCCTCAAACCAACAGCTTTGGAAATTTGAAAATTAGAGAAAATCCTTGTCTAAAACCCTACTGTGCAAAATCCTATGACTGAACATCATCACTTTCCCTGTTGCCGTGGTAAAACACCCTGACAAAAGCAACTTAAGAAGAAAGATATTTTGGTTCACAGTTTGAGGGCACAGATCTGTCCAATCAGGGAAGTTGGCAGGAGCTTGAGGCAGCTGGTCACATTACATCTGCAGTCAGGAAGCAGAGAGAGATGATTGCTGGTGCTCAGTATTTCTTTAAACATTTTTTTTTTTTTTAGTTTAAAAAATTTTATGTATATGAGTGTTTTGCCTCCATGCATAAATTCACCACTATCATGCAATGCCTGTAGGGGTCAGAAGAGAGAATCAGAGCCCCAGTTCCAGGGAATCTGGAGTTATGGACAGTTGCTAGCCACCATGTGTGTGTTGGGAACCAAACCGAGGTTTTCTGCAAGAGCAGTCAGTGCTCTTAACTGCTAAGCTTTCTTTCTAGCTTCTCAGTAGTGCTTGTTATTCAGTCTGGCAGTCATGGTGGGTCTTCCAACCTCTGTTAATCTAATCTAGATAGTCTCTCACAGGTGTTCCTGGAGGCTTGTCTCCTAGATGATTCTAGATCCTGTCAAGTTGACAACCAATATGAACCATCATAGGCATGTTTGTTCTCGTTCTCTCTGTACCGTAGATTCTCATACATAGTAGTAAATCAGACTAGATGGATGTGCAGCACATACCCACCCCATTCCCCTGCCTGTCCAGCATCTAAGCATGGACATATCCATACACACATACAAATGCACACACAGAAATTAATGGTGAGAGTTTGTGTTCTTTTTCCTTTGGCCACTTTATTATTTTTAAAATTTTCTTTCCATGTCAATGTGTGTTATGCATGCTTGTGTGCTTGTGGGCGTGTGTGTGTGTGTGTGTGTGTGTGTATGTGTGTGTTTTGGTTTTATATTTTTAGACAGGGTCCCCCTATAGCCCCAGCTGGCCTTGAACTCACTATATAGACCAGGGTGTCCTCCATCTCACAGAGATCTCCCTGTCTCTGCCTCCTGAGTGTTGACACTAAAGGTGGTTTTCTTTTCTTTTAAATAAAAAAGTTATTTGTTTATTATTTTATTTTATGAATGTATTGCCTGAATGTATGTAAGGGTACCTGTGTTGTATAGTGCCCTCCGAGGACAGAAGAGGGCATCCGATGCCCTGGAGTTGGAGTTATGGACGGTTGTTAGCCACCATGTGGGTGCTAGGAACCGAAACCAGGTTCTCTGTAAGACAACCAGTGATCTTAACTGCTGAGCCACTTCTCCAGCTCCCTAAGGTTAGTTTTCAATCCTTATCAAGCCCTTTACTGCTCTTTGAAACTGTACTCTCTGATGATTCATTTTGACTGTCAACTTGATTGAGTTGAGTAATACCCAAGACATTAGTGAAGCACACTTTGGGGTGTGTCCTGAGGGTCTTCCCAGAAACAATTGACATCTGGGATAAACAATGGGAGAGATCCTCCCTGAACGTGGTGACTCTGTCCAACAGGTTGAAGGCCCAAATGGAATATAAGGTGTGTTGTGGTTTGAATGTGAAATGTCCCCCGCAGGCTCATGTGTTCGGACCCTTAGTCCCCAGTTGGCGGTGTTATTTTGGAAGGTATGGAACCTTTAGGAGTAGAGCCTTACTAGAGGATGTGGATCAGGAGGGGTGGGCCTTGAAGTTTTATATTGTGTTCTTACTTCCTGTCCATTCTCTGTAGATAAAATGTGAACAGCCACCACGTCTTCTTCTTAAACTGTAAGCCAAAACGAACCCTTCCTCCTTAAGTTCCTTCCTACATTTGGTCATAGCAAGGGGAAAATTAGCTAACGAGTGGAGGGAGGAAGCCAGTCAACCCATGCAAGCACCATTCATCTTGAGCAAGTGTGTCTCTGCCTGCTGCCATCTCCCGCAAGGATCACACTCCAGCTTCTTCAGCCTTTTGACACTATCCACACCAGTGATCTCCATGGATTTCTGGCCTTCAGTCTCATACTAAGATCATGCCACTGCTGCTCCTTGTTCTAAGGCTTCCAGCTGCGTGCACTGAGTTGCTGGAATCCATGGCTCTTCAGTGAGTTATCCAGGTCCTGATCCTGTGAGCAGCCAATTAAACAAATTCCCTGTTACAGTTGTATATGTTTTATTGATTTTTGTTCCCCTGTAGAACCCACTGTTCTGTCTTTGTTTTGCTATTTGTGTTTTTGTTTACACCTATTTTGCCCAGAGCAGACATATACTACTTCTTTGGTTAAGCAGCAAGTCAAGATCTACACCTCTTAGAAATGGTGAGCCATGGTGAGGTGGATCTTCTCTGCCTCTGTTTTGTGAGATGTAGTTGGAGGGCAGAGATGTCACCTGGGCCTAAGTGGGCCCAACCCATCCTGAGTGCGCAAGTGACTCTCCTGCAACCCTCCAGTGTGTTCCTCCTTCTGTTGCCTTGGGATGTCACTCCCCATTTTCCCACGCCTAACACTCCTGGGGTTATAGGTGTATGAGGCAGGGATTTTTATGTGGGTCTTGGGATCTAAACTCATGTCTTCCTGCTTGACAGTAAGTGCCACTTACTCACCCACTGAACCATCACTCCAGTTGTCCCTAGTCCCCTAACCTTCATAAGCATCCTAGGTATCCAGAGGCTTTGCTTGTTTCCAGGGATGCAGACGCCCTCCTGAAGGCTTTGTATTGAAGCCCTCTGTCTGGCTGTTGCTGTCTACCAGTGGCTACAATTTTTCTTCTTTGTCAGGGATGCACATTATCAGGATCCAGACATCCTTCCCCCAGGCTGGAGTAGCACTATTTGAGAAGCCTTTCTGAATACAGGCCCAGCTCCTGATGCCTTGGCTCAGCCTGAGTCAGGGTCCAGGGACTGGGCTGGAGGTGGGGATCTGCACATTAGCCAGGGGTTAACCTTGCCTTCAAAGGCTGCATCAGTGGGGTGGGTATATCCAATCCACCTGGAGCAAATGTGACGGTCCACAGGTGGGGGCATTGATGTCATGTTCCATGACACACATTCATCTATGTATGTATGTATGTATGTATCTATCATCTGTCTGTGAATGTTCATGTATGACTAAGTGCACATGCATGTGGAGACCAGAGGACAACTTCAGGTGTCTTGAAAGCTGTTATCCATCTTGTTTTCTGAGTTAGGGTCTCTCACTGGTCTGGAACTTGCTAATTGGTGTAGACTGGTTAGCAGTGAATCCCAAGGATCCACCTGTCTCTGTCTTCCCAGAAGCTGGGATTTAAGCATGCATTATTAAACCTGGCTTTTTAAATGTGGGTTCTGGGAAGATTGGACGGAGGACTTTGTACTAGCAAGGCAAGCACTGAGCTATTTCCCCAGCCCCTCACTGATGACATATCTTGAAGCTTGGTACCTCCTCCAGGCATTCCTTTAAGGCAGCCTGACTGGATTCCTTACCTCTTTTGACCCAAATGATACCAGACGTTTTCCTGAGATTAAACTGCTGAGTCATTCTCCACGAACAGTTTTATTTTTAATTTCATGGCCAAATTAACTAATGCAAATGACTCTGTGTGTGTGTTTGTGTGTGTGTGTGTGTATGTGTTCTGGGCATGTGTATGGAGGGGTGTGCACCTGTGTGTGAGCAGAGGCCAGTGCGTAGCCATTTTAATTAATGCAAATGACAGTGGCTGCAGACATAACCCTATATGTGAATGGATCTATAGGGCTGCAGGGTGGGTTGGCTCCCCCGCAGAGGTGTATTTATGGTACACACAAGGCACCACTAGAGTTGACACTGACCCAGCATCCCTGCAGAGTCCTGTGGCTCCCCGAAACGGGGCACCAGTGCCACTGGGGATGAATCTCCTGTGGAGCCACCTCTCCTTCCCTCAGCCAATACTTAGATGTCAGAAGAGAATGGTATCTCATCTGTTGGAAGGGAGAACAGGAGACCAGGAGCCAAAGGGTAAGGAGAGCTGATCCGGGGAGCTTGAGCCAGGGATCCCTCGGTGGTGTGAGATGATCAGAGGTCCATTGTCCCTGAAAGGCAGTTGTAATTGAGGGTCCTAAGCTGCACATAGCTTCTTTCAGGCTCAGTGAGAGGACTGTATACTGGCCAGATGACTCAGGAAAAGTACTCCACTTTACCTCTGATTATTCTAGATCAGCCTGGCGAAGGCAAAAATAATTTGCACACAGAGCACACTACTAGGAAGCATAAATGAACCTTGGTCCAAAATCCTTTATCTGAGATCCTTGGGACCCAATGCATGTTGGAATTTAGAACTTTCAGGTTTTAGACAAGTAATGGAGTGTCTAAGCCATTTATTACAGAATCTTCCCTACAGGGAGGACCAGGAATATCCCTGGTCAAGGGAGTTTATGTGCCTGCAGTGAAATGTACAGATACTCATAGTCAATGGAATTAGAAGACTATAGTAGCCTCATGTTCAATGGGATCAGGGTTTTCTGCCCCATGACTGTGGGTACTGGCCTCGGGAAAGCATTTCCAGCTTTCAGAGTCAGGTGCAGAAGAGATGGTGAACTTTGCAACATTTTCTGGAGGGCAGTTGGCACTGTGTATTAAGAGCCTGAAAATGTACACACCATTTCACCTGACAGCTTTGTTTCTTGGAATTGCTTCTAATGATAATTATGGTTACATGGGATAGTCTAGCAATATGGACGTTCATCACATTACTGTTTTTGCTTGAAAATCCAAACAGAAACAATCCAGATGTCTACCAATAGGGGATTATATTCGCTACTTTCTTGTTGCTGTGATGAAACACTATGACCAAAAGCTACTTATGAAAGGAAGAGGTTATTTTGGTTTATAGTTCCCTGGGGAGATTCACACTGGCTGAGGAGGCAGCACTGGGCTGGAACAAGAAGCTGAGAGATCGCATCTCAACTGCACACAGGAAGCAGACAGAGAAAGCGGAAGCAGGACAAGGCTATAAACCCCCCAAAGCCACCCACATGATGTACCTCCTCCAGCAAGAGGAGGTTCCAGTCTCCCCAAACAGTACCATCAACTGGGGACAGAGTGTTCACATACCTGAGCCTCTGGGACCATTTCTCATTCAAACCAGTACAGGGATTGAGTATAGAAATATTGTTTAAAATTTTTAAAAAATTTAAACATTGCTAAAAGAATATAATGTATGGGGGTCAGTGAGATGGCTCAGTGGGTAAAGATGACTGCTGCCAAGCCCCACAACCTAAGTTTGATTTCTAGGACCCATAGATCAAAAGGAGAGAACAGATTCCTGCAACTTGTCCTCTGATTTCCACATTTGTGCTGTGGCACGTGTGCTTCCATCCACCTCACCTCCGCCTAATAAATCAATGTTTAAAATATAATATTTGGAAAATTGACTTGGAAAGATGTACATGATATATGTTATACAGAGACCCATTTGAGTTATGAATAACTTAAATATAAATCTTATTTGCCTAAATGAATTCTGGAAAAGTACACATCCACCAGCGTTAGCTCCAACAGTTTAGTCAGTCTTCTGCGTGGTTTAAATGGATTTATTACTAATGGGGATTTTTCTCATTTTCTTCATTCTACGTTTGAAAAGAAAAGCTTACTCACCAGTAATTTCCAAGAATTCAGATGTATATAAAGCCAAAACAAAGGCCTCTACCCTCTTGAGCCTCCCCATCCCCTCCTTGGAGGCAACACCCACCGTTTTTTTGGGTGCAAATATCCATAGGCTCTCAATGCAGTTTTCCTCTTCTGGAGACACACTAAGTGTGTTCTCTTGGGTTTTCATTCTGTCATTAACATCTTTCTGCCTTACAACCATGTGCCTCAGTGTGTATAACCCTTTCCATGTTGTTGGGTGTTTTTGATCCTGTTGATTTGCTCTCTCAGGGTTACTATGAAGACCCTTGTGTGTGTGCTTTGTGGACAAGTACACCCGTTAATGCAGAAAAGTTCATTTTGACTTTTCTGTAATGAACATGTGGCATTCTGATAGTTAAGGATGCTACTGAACATGCTGAAAGATTCCATGAGGCTGCCGCTCAAACCCCGAGCCACTTCCTTGGCACATTTCTTCCTCAGAATGAAAGAGCTCTTCATCCTCAGTACCCTGTAAATAAATACTGCATATTTTTGGACCACATGTTTTTCCATATTCATTCTCCCCAAGGAGCACCTGGTTACGGGCAGCACACAGGACACGATGCCTCCACCTGAAGAAGGTGGTTGAGCTGCCAAAGTCAAGGAGGGGAGGATGTCCTGTCCTCAGATAGCTCCAAGTATCATCTTCCACAGGCTGTCTGGGGACTGAGGCCTACCCTTGGCAGTTGTAGATGGTTGACAGTTCTGGGAAGATTGTAGTCCTTATTCTCAGGGACCCGTGGCAGCAGGGAGATGGGAAGAATGACTTCTCTGTAACTTGGGCCTGGTGGGTTTTCTGCAGGTAAAAGGGGCTTCTGCTTGCTTCCAGATGCAGAGAGCTGTTGGCATGGGAAGGGAGTGCGGGGGGGAGGGGGCAAGTGTTTCCTTGGGTCAGGGACTATCTCTGGTCTCTAAGCCTTTTATTTTTCCCCTTATTTTGTACTTTCAAAATAGGTGTCACGTTTTCGTAATTCCCAGATATGCAGATCTCTTTTACATCTTGAAGTTCCTGAAGCAGGAGGTGGACACTGAACGTGAATGTTTCTCCTCCTCACTCTTCTAGAAACCTATGATTAAATAGATGGTAAATAGCTGGGGGAGGGCCGTCCTAGAATTAGGGACCATACGCGCCCTTCTTTCATTCCCCTTCACTCAGAGTCCCATCACACATTCAGTCCTGACTAGCCCACCAGATTGGCCCTGGAAAATTCCATCCTTTGTTTACATAGTAAGAAAAACAAGTTGTTAAGTGTTTTCTGGAACTCCAATGGGACTCAAGTGTGAAGCAGAAGCTAAGCTTTTCTTTTCTTAGTGGCTTCAGGCCCATCTTCCTTTCCAATAAACCTGCTGATCCTGTCTGTATAATTAGTGGGTGCATAATTAACACTAGAGAAGTCCTTCTCATAGATTCCTGCAAGTGTAGCCTCTTAAAAATGAGACGGGTAGCCCAGCCTTACAGGTTTCTACATGTTGGCCGAAATGCCCAGGCAGACTCTCCACATTCCCCCCGCTCGGCTATTGTATGTGTTGCTTTTCTAGTTGCTGTGATCAAATCCTTGACAAAAGCAGCTTGAGGGAGGGAGGGAGGGTTTACTTTGGCTTAGAGTTTGAGAGGGTGCAGTCTCCTGTGTCTGGGCAGTCATGGGGCTTGAGGCAGCTGGTCACATTGCATCTGCAGTCAGGAAGCAGAGGGAGATGAATGCTAGTGATCACTTCACTTGAGAGAGAGAGGAGAGAGAGAGAGAGAATTTAGATAGTCCCTGAACACAGCTGTGGAAAATTGCAACTTTCTTTTTCTGTAACTGAACTCAAACTATTACAAAGGTTCCTCTTTTTGCTCCATGATTAAAAAATAAAAATAAAATACTTTTCCAATTCAAGATAAATTGGTTAGCAGTGCTGTTTTTAAAAATTATTGTGGTGAAAATAAATATAAAAATCACTGCTTTAATCATTTGATCATTGTAAGTGTATAGCTTACTGGCATTAAGTGCATTATCACCACCATCCATTTCTGGAACATTTTTTATCTTACCAAATTGAAACAACCTTTCAGTCCCAGATCTTGAACTCGACTGGTCAGTGCTATTTTAACAATCAGTCTTTAGGTTAGAACTTGGAATTCTGGGTCCCTCCCCTCCAGGGCTTCTTCTCATTTCCCTCCAGGGAGGTAAAAGTATCTGGGGGAAACACACAGATCCAAGCTTGCTTTGGTTTCATGTGTTCTCTGAATTTTCCCACATGAAGGAAGAGGTTTATCATGCTCAAATATGAAGCTGACAGAGGGGAAACTGGGGTCCCCTCTTGGGGGTCATAGTCTCAGTTAAAGAATTTAAGAATGGACTCAAATGGAAGCTTAAGGAAAAATTTATTCAAGTTTAAAAGAAAAAAAAATATCTCAGGGTAGGAAAGCTGTAAATCTCAGCTTCTGCCCAGAGGAGGAGAGAAGGAAAAAAAGCCATACTGTTTAAGCCAGCATGGAGGTCAGACTCAAGGTGGACTAACAGCCACATGGTCAGAAGGGGAGCTTTAAAGAAAAAGTGAGGAAGTCCAACATGTTGGGGTGGCCTGAAGTGTTAGGGAAAGTCTGCTTAGAAAAGAGATAGGTGAGGTTACGATCTTCTTTGGGGCTGCAGACGAGCTACTGTACTAAGGGGAAGAGATTCCAGGCAGGAGAAGTTCACCATCGCATTAAAGCTGTAAGTATTTTGCCTTGTCTTTAGCACAGCTTAATGTGAACCCACCTTCCTAGGGGTGGTCCTATGGCCAGACCTGGCTCAACTGGAATGCTCGGTCTCCATCCAGGCCACAGATTTTATTCTCTCGACCAGGAATTTCCTCTTAAGCGGGGATCTTTCTTGCTATTATAACAAAATGACCTCATATGTTGGACTTTTGGTCCCTACGTGGGAGTGCTATTTTGGAATGTTCTGGAAGCTATGCCAGGTGGAACCTCATTGGAGAAGTAGGTCTTTGGTGGGGTGCCTTGAAGGCTCTATGTGGTCTCTAGTCTCTTCTTCCCTTTCTGCTCCTTGTCTGTCATGAAATAAATGGCCCCTCCTTTATAGGCTCTAGCTGTCAGGAGGTCTCATCAGAATGGAAGGGGCTCAAGATGGTAGACTGAAACCTCTGGACCCCTGAGCTATAATCAATCTTTCCTCTTTTAAACTGTGTGTGTCAGGTGTTTTGTTATAGCTACAAGTGATGGTTAATACTGATTGTCAACTTGACTCTTAGAATTACCTAGGCCTGGAGCCTCTGGCCATGCCTGAAAGGGATTATGTAGATTAGATGACTGAAGCTGGAAGGTCCATTGAGAATATAGCTGCACTCTTCCAGTCACTGGGGTCCTGGACTGCATACAAAGGAGCAAGCTGCCTGAGCATAAGCATTCATTACTCTGCTTCCTGACTGGGAATGTGATGTGACCAGCTGCTTCAGATCCTTCCCACCCTGATGGACTGACCCCAAATTCTGAGCCAGGATAAACCCTTCCTTCCTTAAACTGCTTTTGTCAAGCATTTTATCACAGCCAAGAGATAACCAGTGCAGTATTGCAAATAGGAAACTGTCAGTTGTAGGAAGATGCAAAGGAGACTAAACTCTCCCTGGATGACTCTCTTGACTTCTTATTTCCATTCGGCTCTGTTCTTGTCCAAGGGCAGTCCAGGACAAGGTGAGGGAAGCCTTGGGGAGGAAGGTTGCTGCCTATGCCCTCCAGAGCCTCTCCTACCCCAGACCTCAGCATGAACTCTCCTGACTTTGAACTCTCTTTCTCTGCCTCAAGTGGTTGATTTCTACTTATCCTTTGGTGTCTCACCTTTGAGTATGCCTTCCAAGATAACTTAGAGTCATTTTTCCCCAAGCTGGAGTTGTGAGCCCTCATTGCCTTTGCCTAGGAGAATGAGTTGGACCAATGAGTAGGGTTATTTTGTGGTATTCAGGAGTTATCCCATGTAAAAGTGATTTTATTTTATTTTTTTCTGTTTTTCCTGTATGTGTGTGTGTGTGTGTGTGTGTGTGTGTGTGTGTGTGTGTATGCATGTCTTTGCTTCTGTGTAGGTACCTGTGTATGGGCACATGTGGATGTGTGTGAGTGCATGTGAAAACTCGAGGTTGATGTTGGGAATCTTCCTTAATCACTCTTCAACTTACTCAGTGAGGTAGAGCCAATCAAACCCAGAGCTTACTGATAAGATTGGTCTCACTAGCCAGTTTGCTCTGAGCATCCCCTGTCTCTCCCCACCAAGACTGGAATTACAAGTGGGCCTCCATGCCCACCCAACTTTTATATGGGCTCTTGGGATTTGAAGTCTGATCCCCACACTGTGTATCAAGTATTTTAACCTCTCAGCATGTCTCAAGGCCGGTGGATGTGATTTGAAACTGCAAAATCCACTCATGCATTTATCCTTCTTCTTCCTTTTTCTATGGCAGAGGTCTAACCCAAGGACCAGGGAGGAGTCGGCAGCATTCCCCACAAGGGAAGGTCCAATTTCGACAGGGCCTCACTACGTAGATCAGGCTGCCCTGGAACTCACAGATATCTGCCTGCCTTTGCCTCCCCCTCTCAACTGCTGGGATTACAGGAATACACGCTACTATGCCTGACATCATATCTTTTCTTTCTTCATCTTTTCTGAGTCAAGTTCTCCTTGTAGTCCTAGCTGGCCTGGAACTTGCTATGTAGAATTTCCTGGTCTTGGTCTCATGGGGATCCGATTGCCTCTACATTCCAAGTGTTGGAATTAAAGGGCTACCATGTCTGGCATCATTCATTTTCTTGAGACAGAAGGTTAACTGGGTTCATTGAGATAGAGCTTGTGACCATGGCTGATGACCTGAGTTTGATTCCTAAGACCCACATTGTAGAAGGAGAGAATCAACTCTCACAGGTTGTCTTCTGACCTAACCGTGGTACTGTGGTGCACATACACAAACACATACAGACACATGCACACACAACACATAAGACACACACATACATACATAGACACACATACAAACATAATACAGATATACATATACAGCCATACCTCCACTCAAACACAGATACACATACATATACACATGCACAAATAAATAAATGTAATTAAAACCTTTTGAAAAAGAAGAGTTCAACTGGCATGGTGGCTCATGCCTTTAATCCCAGCACCGAGGAGCCACAGGTAGGTTGAATCTCTGTGAGATCAAGGTCAGCCTGGTCTACATATTGAGTTCCAAGCCAGCTGGGACTGGAGGGAGACCCTGTCTCAGTTCCCCCACAAAAGAGGAGCTTAATGGAGCCCTTCCACGTTCTCTCTGCCTTGCTTTGCCTTCAAGAACACAGGTGCAGATTTCAAAAGCTAAGCCAAACTTTCAGAAATGATACAGTGCTGAACTAAAATTCAAGCTCAAAAGAGCATCTTGCCTCAGAGCCTTCTTATTCCTGGGATGGTGGCTCTAGGAAACGGTGCTGGGCCGGGCGCAGAGGTGAGGGCTGTGTTCTCTGTGTGACTGGATTTCTCCCGGCAAGCAGCTGAAGTCTTCTTCCTCTGCGGGCAAGCCCATTCTCTCTGCGAAGCCAGCTGCTTTCTCCCTCTGCACGTCTTGTGTGAAGCAGTTCCTCGCCCTCAGTTTAATTCCCATTTAATATGGTGTCAAGATAAAGACTGAGGATTCATGGGCTTGGCCCGTGGAAGGTGCAAAGCAAATATGTGAAGATAAAATATCCCCAGAGCTCTCCGTCAGAGACCCAGATTTTATTTATCTTCTTAGGATTGGGGTGTCTAGCGAGGTGAACGTTTTTTCTTTTGGCTGTTGTTATTGTAGTCAGTGGGACATTAAATTTCAGAAGCAGCCTGACCTGTCACAGCCAGAGCCAGAAGGCTCGGGAGATGATGCAACCTGGAGATACAGGCCTCTGAGTTTTGTAATAAATCTGCAGCCCTGAAGGAAGGCCCCAGCCCTGCTCCACCTGAACAGAAGTGCGTGGCGCCATAGCGACAGAAACATGGCGCTTGCAAAGCGCGTTCCGAGGCCCTTGCTTGCTGCCATGGGGCGTGAGGAGCTTGAGTCTGGGGTCAGGAGGCAGGGCAGAGGAGGCTGGTTCAGGTGAGGTCCGGAGCAGATCACTTTGGGGGCTCCGTTCTTTGGGATCTGAGAGAGGCTATTCCTGAGTTGGGTAAGGAAGCTGGGTACTACCACATGACTCCTGTCTCTCACTGGTGGAGGGGATGTGCTTTGGGCTTTCCTCTGCCTCTCTATTGCAAAAACCCTGCTGTGGTGTTCTCGCCCTTTCACGGTGTCTGTAACTGTGTCACAGGAGGTGGGTCTCACCCTGTTTCTTAGTTCTGTACACTCTCAGCTTACACTCTGCTTCCCTGAGTGTACCCTAAAGACTCATTAACTGCTGCCCTGGGCGGACTACTCGTTACTCTCCTAAATCGATTCTTCTTTTCCTTCTTATTAGCAGAGTCTTAGCCACATCCCCTGTGTCTCAACCAGACTCGGCGTTCCCAGCTTCTCTTGGCAGGCTTTGAGGGTTGGCCAAGTCTGAGCCACATTGGATGTGTGAGCACTATTGTTTGTGTGACTTTGGGTTAATCTCTAACTTAAAAGCTAAGCCACTGGCCTTGAACCCTCCTTGTTCCCTCCTCCCCACAGGCTGGGACACAGGCAGAGTGATGACTGTGCTTTGCAAATTCCTACAAGAACACACTGTGGTGGTGGGAGGGGGGGTGGGGGGGAGGTGAGGGTGTGGAGGAAGATGATGAGACAAAATCGGGTTCCCAAGTGACCTTCTGGAGCAGAGCCATCCCACAGAAAAGGTCTATTTTAAGTTTTAGCGTTTGGGGCTTCTGTGTTATATTGTTGCCTCTTGGCCTGTTAATTAATGAGCCAGCCCAGGTGGCTGCTCTTCTGACAACCTGACTCATTTATCCAAATTCAAGTTCTGGTTTCTATTTGGATGACTCTCTGGTCCTCAGTTAAAATGGAGCTTACTGTTCGTTCCTCCTCCCCCTGGGAGAATTCCCCTAAACGTCATGTTGGCCGGCTGACTTTGTTAACAGGATAGTAGGATTTATTTTTTATTTTTATTTACATATGTGTGTGGGTCCCCTCGGAGGAAGGCGTAGGATCCCTGTGGAGCTGGGGTTACAGGTGGTTGTGAACCACCTGATACGGGTGCTGGGAACTGAATTTAGGTCCTTTTCAAGAGCACTATGTGTTCTTAACCACTGAGCCATCCTTCCAGCCCCTGGTATCATCATCCCCTGAATGAGGGATGCTTCATTTCCCACAAAATGCCTGGTACTAAATATCCTATCACAAACTCCTTCATGGACCCAAGTGTGACTGTGTAGCTCAGGTTGGCTCAGAACTAATGGTCCGGATCCTCCTGCCTCAGCCTCCTGAGTGCTGGGATTTCAGGCATGTACCACCACAGCCAGTGTGTGAGTTCTTGGATAGTGAGATTTCTGGCTCCCAGGGCCTGGCTTACCCATTGTTGTGAAGTAATCTTAGGCTGCTCCCTACTGTAGTGGCACCCAGTCTTCTCTCTCATGTCCAAAGGCTCTCCCTCCCCAAATCCTTATCCATTACAGTCAAGGTACCAGCACTACGTGTCTTCTTAACTTGGCTAATTTTACAGATACAAAGTGGTGCCTCATAATTGTTTTGATTGTCCTTTGAATTAACTGTATCACCATGAGCATCAGTTCTCTGCTTGCTAGCTGTTTAGTGTTTGAATTATCCATTATATCTTCGCCCCCTCACTGAGTTTCCTGTCTTGCTCCTGTTGGTTTGCAGGGAGGTGATCCTGTCAATGGAATGGTCCTAACCAAGTACTGTTTTTGTTTATGTTTACATACATGAGCACAGGAACCAAGGCTTCCCAGTGGTTCATAAGGAGGAAGGAGGCGGTGGACTGAGTCATCATTTGCACGTGGTAGCGTGACATGACTCGGAAGTGCCTGTGTGGTGGTGGATGGGACCACACTCCAGGCTGGCTCTGCTGTGTAAACCGCCTTTTCATACAAACCAACTCTCCACAGTTCATTAACAATAAGGGTATTAGTAATTATGCACTGATGAAGTTTTCATGAAATCATGCTTTAAAATTTCTATCACTCTATTTTAGAGTGCACCATTAAATTGATTGGCCCATTAAAAATGGCCCATTTCAAATGCTTGAAAAAATGAGTTCACTGTTAAAAAGGAAAAAAATAATGATAATGATACTGACAGTGACAGAAACAAGGCGCCATCCTGCTCAAAATCAAAAGAATCAGACCGTTAACATGTGGAGTGTAAAACTTGTAAATGGATTTTCCTGCTATTAGGTCCGACATTGGTAATTTACTTCGAACAAAACAGTACCATTAATCATGCTAACGACATGTTGGTCTGAATTCCATCCATTTTAGAGTTTTGCTTGGACTTAAATTGCAAATTAATTTTTATAGTTTTTTAACAGATTTTTGTAACCATGAGAATTTTATAGCTATTTTATGCATTCTGTATTTTAAGTAACATTATAATAAAAACAATTTCAACAAACAGAGAGTCTTCAATAGTTCTCCCATGGGCTTGGCATACTGACTTGATAGACTGAAAACACCCACCTATCAATTATGGACTATTAACTGTGTGGCAGAGTTGGGTGAATGTTGTTCACCAAGGTGAAGTCTATTGGGGTCTCAGCACTCAGAGCCAGCAGACGTGGAATCAAGTCGCTGACTCCAGGAGCTGGGTGGGAAGCAGGCCAGGCATGGTACTGTAAGCTTGTTTATTCAATAGGCGCACAAGCTCTTATAGGTCTGGACAGCCAATGTCCTTACGGGGTGGGGTCCCAAATACAGCCAATAGCATGTTTGTCCCCAGGTAGGCAGGTTCTTTCCAGGTGCGGGGCAGAAGCTGGTCTCACAACTAGCCAGAGCAGAACGCCACGCCCACAGGAGCCATTTCCTCTATTCCTCCTAGCAGGTGGCCTGGCTAGGCCCACCTTGCATTATACCCAACAGAAGTCTAAGTATCAGGTACCATCGGGATAACTTAAATTTGAGTGCGCCGAAGGGAAAGTCAGTCTTGGTGAACCCAACCACAGATTGTGGTAGGTATGTGACCCTTGATGGCCATCACTACCCTTCTAGCATCTTGTCTTCCTGCAGAGGTTAGGACAAAGAAGAGTTATATTTCCTGGAATCTCTGGCAGGTGAAGTTCTGGCCAGATTTTAGATTCAACCTTTCAAGTGAAGGAGGCTAAGCAGGCAGATGCCTTAAAGTCACTCTTTCTTTTGCTTGTGGGGCCACAGATTTAATTCCAAGGCTCATTCTCTGTCTTTGCAAACGTCAAGAAACGGTGTGGCTGGGCATGCTTTCTGAGACAGGATGTGATGTTCCCCTGGTTGTGACTGGTGGTGAGTTTCCGCCTCCAGTGTCTCCACGACTGTAGGAGAGGCAGCCACTCTTCTGGTGGTCCATCTTGTTTTGACTCTGGAGGTTACCTATTCTGTCTTAAGAATTTTGTGGGTTGCAGCATTTGGCCCCGCCCCTCTAGTTCCGAATTGGCTGGGCGAAACAGAGTATACTCTCCGATTAGACAAATCGAGGTTTATTGGAGTTACTTACAAAGGATTGGTCACTGGGGAGGGGGCCCGAAATCTCACATGGGGGGAGCAGCATTTTGATAAGAAGTGCCATGGACCTCTGGCTCACATCCCACCAAGATGACAACCCACCGCCTTAGTCTATGCTGCTGTGCCATGCCATGTGCCTCTGACGTCCATCCCATCTGCCCTCCGCCCCAGCCACTCGTGATGACTGCTTGCATGCGTGCGTAGTCATGTCACTTTCTATCCTGGGGCTCTTGAACAGCCCCCAGCATTCCCTGCTTTCTCCCCATGCCCTCACACTCAAGTCACTGGTTGGTTGGAGAGTGATTGAGTCTATTGGCTCTGTTTCCATCACACAAATTCCTAGAGTCTGTCTTGGGGCTGTTTGTATTCTGTGCATGCCTCCATCAATGGGCGTCCATGAATGGGCATGTCTATTGAGCCAGAGTGAAACCCCAGCTAAATTCACTCTACACCTTAGCCAACCTAACCTTTTTGTTAGGTTGTTTTGCATGTTCTGTTGATCCAGTAATCTGGAAATGCCCTGTAACAACCCATTCCTGCTCATCCTGATTCTCATCTTTGTAACAAAGCTAAGGTAACATGCAGTCAGATCCTTGCAGGGAGGCATTCTAGCAGCCGGCTCTGCGATTTGGCAGTATCTTATTCTGTGTTGAGGGGTCTTGCTAAGACCATGTGTGGTACAGCTGTGGTGTTCACCACTGGAGAATGAAAACTGTGTGACAGGAGGAGGTGACAAGAAGGAAGAGAAAGGACATAGGAGGTGGGCTAAATGACACCAACAGCATGTAGAGGTGGAGAAATACATTTTGGTATTTGTTACTTTTCTCATTACTGTGACAAAAATACCTGACAAGTGCAACTTAACAGACGAAGGGTTTATTTTAGCTCAGTTTGAGGGTGCAGTCTGTCATGGTGGCAAACATATGACAGGAGGAGTGTGAGGTGGCTGTTCATATCGCATCCATAGTCAGGAAGCAGAGTGAATGCTGGTGAGCAATTCACTTTCTACTTTTTATTCAGTCTAGAACCTCAGCCCATAGAATGCTGCTCCTGACATTTAGGGTGGTTCTCCTTAACTATTACAGCGTAGAAAGTCCCTCACAGACATGCCCAGAGGCTTGTTGCCATGGTGATTTTCAGTATCATCAAGCTGACAGTGAAGATGAACCATCGCATCTGGAAATTCTTGAATATTATGCAGGGTGTGATATTTTATCCTGTAAGTCAAAGACAGCAATTGCAAGGTACACATCACTTGTTACTTTACTTTTCTGCCTCTGTGATGAAACACCATGACCAAGGCAACTTACAGAGTGCAGAGTTTATTGGTCTTAAGGTCCCAGATGGGTTTCCAGAGGGATAAGAGTTCATCATGGTGGGGAGGCTTGGCAGGAGACAGCCAGAGCAGAAAGCTGAGCACTCACATCTTCAAGCAGAGCATGACAGATCAGAAGTAGGCAAGTTATATACTCTCAAAGCCTGCCCTCAGGGGTGTATTTCCTTCATCAAGGCCACACCTCCTAAAGACTCCATGACCCTCTCCAAACAGAGCCACCAACTGATTAGATGTTCAAATACTTGGATCCTACCGGGGATATTCTCATTCAAACCACTGCACGAGATTTGAGTAGAAGAACGAGGTGGGTGCGTTTCCTCTTCTTCATGCCCAGCTTTTAAATGATAAGCTGTTGGAGTGACTGGGGTGAAACTGAATCTGACACATCCTTATGTGGCCTATTTATTTGGGACGTTAGGAAGTGGAACTCACGGGTGGCTTAGCATGGAACATGTGTTTCCTGGAGGATATCAGAAAAGGCGCACCAGTCCCATCGAGAAGCACCCTACTTTGTAGTTACTGAAGTAAAAAACCAAGATTCTGCCTGGTTCCTGAGCATCATCTCTGGGTTGTGTAGAATGAAGACATCTTGAAAGATGATTTCACCACATTGATTTTTTTAGCAAAGTCAGGGAGATTTAATTTTAGAATTTTATTTTCTCTTCAGCAGCCATGGAAGGCTTTTATATTGTATAAGAATTGGGATTTTTGCATTGAATCTTTATCCTGGCGGGAGTCTTTTTCAAGAAAATGTCTTTTAAAAAAATTTTTTTTATTTATGTGTGTGTGCTGGCATGTATGTTTGTGCATCACATATGCTCATGTTCCACAAAGGCCAGAAAAAGGCATTGGAACCCCTGGAACTGGAGTTACAGGTAGTTATGAGCTGCCTGATGTATTGAGAACCAAAGCCACATCCTCTGGAAGAACAGCAAGTGCTCTTATCCTCTGTCTCTCCAGTCTCAGGAGAGAGTAGTGGGTTCATTTTTGTTGTACATTTGGACCGAGTTCCTGATAATCATTCTCTGATCAGCGGGGCTGGGTGATGGAGCTAGGCTCCAGAATGGAGGTTTTGTTGGCCTGTTCTACATTGCTGTAGCATTATTTGGAGGCTGGGCACTGGAGTATCTTAATAGCATGATGATGGTGTTCTTGTGAGAGTCTTGCTAACATGGTGGGCAAACAAAAAGGGGACCAGCCTCATGCAGAAGAGGGACATAAGTGACCAAAGAAATGAGATCTGGAAATTCCCAGGCTTATTCTTTGTGTGAAAGCCCACTCTAGTGGGAGTGAATCCATTCCTACAAGGCAAGAATTAATCCCTTCCAAGGGCAGAGCCCCTATGATCTAATTATCTTTCATTAACTACTCCCTCTTCAAGTGTCTACCACCTTAGTCCCACCGTGCTGGGCACCATGCTTTAACACTCAAAGCATGGGGTCGGGGGCATAGTGCAACCACATTCACACTGCAGTAGAAGATAATTATCAGGAAGTAGGCTTTGGTGTTAGATGAGTAGTTTTCTTTACCTGAGATTTTTGGAAGTGATACAGAAGAGGCCTTACTTTGAGTATAAAAGTATCTGAAGAGGAACAATCTCAAGAATGGAGAAAGGCATCCTTGACATCTGTAGCCTTTTCCCCTGAATGCTCACAGTCTAGGCATGACTGAAAACAGGCCTGAGTATTGACTTTGAGGGTCAACAAAAGCCAAAGAGTCTGGAATATGTATAGCCTCCTTGTTCTTATTGCTTATTTTTTGAGACAAGCTTTTACATTTTATTCAAGCTTGCCTTGAACTTGCTATGTAGCCCAGGCTAACCTGGAACTGAGATCCTTCTGCCACTGTCTCTGAAGCTGGGATTATCAGCACGGGCTACCATGCTTGGCTGGGAATATGGGTTTATTTGTTTATTATTTACTGTTTTGTATTTTGTGTGTGTGTGGTGGGAGGATACTCTCATGTCAGGGGACAACTTCCACCTGGGATTCAAGTCAGGTTGTCGGGCAAGATGGTAAACTCCTTTACCCAATGAGGTGTTTCGCCTGCCCTTCTGCTTCTCAGAAAACTGTGCTCATGACTGAGCTTCTCAACTACTTTTGTTCCTGCCCAGTGGAGTTTTCCTAGTCTCTAAGCAAACTACATTAATTAAGCTTCAGAATCCTCACCAGGCCACATTTACTTACGGACAGGTACAACTTCTGTATCCCACAGTGCAGATTCGAAAACACAGAAGTGGTAAAGCAGGACAGAGCACATTTCTATGTTGATAGCCCCCTTGGTTTTGAGTGGTCACAAGGAACAGAGGGAATGCTCTGGTTGCATTAACTGGATGTCTTTATCACTTCAGGTTCATGTTGACTCAGAAGCCAAATAAGGGACCAACCACACAGTGGACTAGGCTAACAGCACACTAGTTACAGGCCAAACAACATGGGTCAGTGGACAATGATCTCCTTGTTCCTTCTTTTGGCTCCATCAAATACTATCATGGAGGCTTTCTGTGACATCTTGGATTGCTCCAGTTCAACCCTCAGAGTACACATATATACTCTCATCCTGGAATTCCCTTGACCTTGTAACACAGGGAGGAGCTGGACTTCTTTGGAACTGTCTTATTATCTATTTTCCTCTCTTATTTCAAATAATAATGTGTATTTGTGTACCTGCCTGGGTTTTTGTGCACCATGTGCATGCAGGATCCTGGGGAAGCCAGAAGAGGAGTGTCAGTCTCCTGAAACTAGATTACAGGAGGTTATGAGCCATCATGTGGGTGCCAGGAACTGAACCCAGGTCCTCTGCAAGAGCAGTAAGTGGTTTTAACCACTAAACTATACCTCTAGTTCCACTTGAAAAGAAGCATCTATTTTTATTTGTGTATAAGTGTTTGGTCTGCATGTATGTATGTACACCACATGTACCTGGTGCCTACAGAGGCCAGAAGAGGGTATCAGAGTCCCTGGAACTGGAGTTACAGTTGAGAGCCACTAGGTGGATGCTGGAAACTGAACCACAATCTTCTGCAAGAGTAGTCAGTGCTCTTAACTAATGATGAACCTCTCCAGTAACCAATTTATTATATTTTTAAAAATCAATGTGTCTGTGTGTATCTTTGTGTCATGTGAGTGCAGTACCAGAGGAGGCCAGAAGAGGGCAATGGATCCTTGAAGGTGGAGTTACAGATGGTTGGTAGCTGACAGATATGGGTGCTGGGAACCACATTCAAGACTCCTGGAAGAGCAGTCAGTGCTCTTAGCCAATGAACCAAGTCTCCAGCCCTAGCTGTTGTCCTTCTTAGTGACAAAATGATGATAGCATGTACACACACCACTCTTCTGAGACCAGAAATGTGTGGACTAGATTTAGACCTTCTGTTCTTGTAGATGTACCTGGTGGCCAATGAAACTATTTTCTCATTTCATCTACTTGTTTCACAGACACCTTTTCCACCTGAGCATCCAGACATATCTTCTGATCCCATTCTTCCTCCTTAGTAGGCTCTTGGACCTGGCTTAGAGGGAACCCATTTGACTCACTTCTTTCCTGGAGCTCTGTTTCTATTTATTTATTTATTTATTTATTTATTTATTTTTGAGGCAGGTTCTCCCTATAACTCCAGCTGAACTAGAACTTGCTCTAGACCAGGCTGGCCTTGAACTCACAGGGATTCACCTGCCTCTGCCTCCTGAGTGTTGGGATTAAAGGTATGCATCACCACGCCCAGTTCCTTCTTTTTTAAAAAGTATTTTAAAAATGCTTGTGAATACACATGTGTTGTGCAATGCCTGAGGAGGTCAGAAGAGGATGTTGGATCCCCTGGAACTGGAGTTACTGATGGTTGTGTAGGGGCTGACATTTGAACCCAGGTCTTCTGCAAGAGCAGTCAGTGCTCTTAACAGCTGAGCCATCTTTCTAGCCCCCGGAACTCTGTTTCTGTCTTCCTCTTGTTCTTGGCAGCTGGAACAGTGAGCCCATGTGTTCCTTCATTCCTCAGCCATATGCACTTGAGCATTGCTGTTGATGGTTCAGTTGTGGGTGGGTGTTGACTATTCAGAGATTTTCCTTAATGGACACTTAGTCATGCTCTTGGTCTTTTTGTCAGAAAGTTCTGCATTGGGCTTTAATATTATTATTATTATTTCTTACAATTTCACATACGCACACTTTGCATGCTGACCTCTCACCTCCCACCTCTCTACCACCATGTTCCCCCTTTCCACGAATCTCTTCTGCAGCCTCATGTATGTTTGCTTTGTTTTTTTGAGCCACTAAGATTAGCCAGGGCCATTTGTGAGACTGGGCATTTAGAGCTATCCATTAGATCCTGGTGGGCTCAGAAGAGGATACTCAGCTAGAGACAATGACTCCTCCTTCCTCAGAATTTATGGGTAGCCAGCAGTTCAGAGGTAAAGGGTGGGGCCTTGTGAATCCCTCCCACTTTTTGACTGTTGATAGGGCTGGTCTTGTGTGGGTCCAGCACAGGTTCCCACAGTTGATGTGAGTAAAGGACTATAATAGTTGTACTAGGTCTAGGGAATGGTGTTTCATAGCCCTTCACTTTCAGCTCGTGTATTCGTCCCTCCTCCTCTTCCACAGTGTTCCCCGAGCCTTAGAGCAGGTGGTACAAGTGGCTTATTTAGGGCTGAGCTCACATCCAGCACTCATTCTCAGCATCTTGGGCAGCCATGAGTCTCTGCATTCACCACTGTCTACAAATATCAAAGTGGGACCTTTGTTACTAGAGTTATTAGAGTCAGAACTTGGGCCCTGGCAGCCCCAACAAGCCAGGCTTGGCCACCCACCTTCAATTGGCCAATTTAACTAACAAGTCATAGTGAAAGGCAGCAAACAAACATATTTATTTAGTGTGTCCATACTGGGAAGAGGAACAAAGAGGTCAGTGACACCCCAGTCCATGTTCATGTCTTGACATGAGGTTTAGCTTTAAATGAGGGCAAGAGGCATGCATAACTAAGAAGCCTTGGTCAGGGTGTGGTTCTGCCCATCACTGACCTTCATTGTCTTGACTTCTGTCTGTCCTACAAGGTAATCTGACAAGTTGTCCAAACTGTGTAACATCTTTTCTTTTTTTTTCTGGGAGACAAGTTCTCCCCTGGCTGGCACCAAGCTTCAGCCTTTCCCTTCTCCAAGCGTGAGATTCCTTGGGAAATTCTAATTCCTTGGGACCTATTGTCTCAAAAGTCTGATAGTGAAAGGGAGGGGTACAAGTGTCTTTCTTTAAAATATCTTCTCTTAGACATACAAATATGAGCCATAGAACAAACAAGGAGAAATCAAGCTGCTGACTTTAGAGCCTGATCTCTACTGTCTAGCTTCCATAGTGCTGGGAGGGTGCTAAGCTACCTGAAGGGAAAATTTAGCATCAACGTTATCCAGTTGGGAATTCTGAGAGCTACAACAACAACTGGCCTCTCAAGGTATGCCCACCAGTGCAACAGCAGCACTAATGTGACAGGACCAACCTCCTCCTTTCTAATTGAAGTTAAGGTCTGCTTCATAAGATGGAGCCCATACCTGACATGGATATCAGGCCTGGGAACTTGAGGCCAGACGGCCCATGGGCCATGGGAGAAAGCCTAATACAATGATTCTACTAAATAAAGATAGTATTAAACTGACTCCTAATGACTTGTTATACCCACAGATTAATGCATCTCTCAGCTTGTAGCAGAGAAGCTCCCTTATACAGCACATGGTGATTAACACAGAGAACCACATCTGGCCAATGTGCAGAGAATAAGAGACTGCAAACTGCTTATCCCTGAAGAAGACACCTGTATCAAACCTCTACCTCCCAAGGCTCAGGGATCATTGCAGAAAAGGGGGTAGAGAGATTGTAAGAGCCAGAGGAAATGGGTGACCACAAGCAAACAGTTTTCCACATAGCTGGTCAGTTTGTCGTATGAACTCACAGCAATGGTGACTGCATGAACAAGACCCATGTAAGCTCAAGCCAGACAAAATTCCAGTAGAGACATGAGGAGGTGGGTTAGAAACCCAACCAGACTTGAGGAACTATTGAAAACTGATGGCTTCTGGGACTAGAGAGTCAATCTCATTTAAGGGTGAGACTCTTGATAGGTTGACCAGGTTCCAGTGCATGGAAGCACACAGATGGCATTTGGAGACACAAACCTGACTCTCTCTCTCTCTCTCTCTCTCTCTCTCTTCATGTATATATATTAGAATACAGGAAATGTGGTGGTGGAGGAGGGTGGCAAGGAGGTGCAGATACAGGATCTAAATATGATCAAATATATATTGTATGAAATTCTCAAAAATTCAGTAAAAAGGGTACCTTCTCTCCTGCCAGGATGGTCACACCTTGTTTCCACTTTTCCCTTGCACAGTGGTCAATGCATCTCAGCACACACTCAAGGGGAGGAGGACCAAATTCTGCATTTCTGATCTCACCATCCAGAGTTCTTTGGCTTCCATCCATGTGCCTGGTGGAAGGCACTCCCAGCACTGCGCAGGGACGGTTGGTGGTGGTGGCAGGGAGAAGCCCAGGATTGGCTGTCACTGAGGCTTATCATGGTGGGAAAGAAACAGCAGTGAGAGAAAAAATGGACAGATCCTCAGGCTGGTGGGAAAAGTCGGTCCTCAGAGGGATGTGCAGGATAACGTCAGAATTAGGAAATGGGGATATCTGAAAAGATAAATAAGAATGATAGAGAAAGAAAAGGACAAAGTAAGAAAGCATGGTTAGAGGAAAGCAAGAATGTAAGAACATATTTAGGGGGCATCAAACACAGATTGTAGATAAGACTTGAGACACCGCTCGTGGTCACAATTTTTCTTCTTGGAGGCTGACATATGTTTAGGGAAATCAATATGAGTCTGCTGAAATGGGGCGAGGCCTTTGTAAGGAGTTGGGCTGGAGGTTTTCAAAAACTTTAATGATGGACAGGTGAGCTGTTTCCAGATGTATGTGGCCCTTTCATACCATCAAGTACATACCTGAGCAGCTTGGACCTGTCATCCCCTTGGTTTCTTCCCTGCTTCTCCCTGCCTTGGCTTGGGTTGTTTTAAAAGATCCCTCAATAAGGACTCAGGAAGTGCTTTCTGCAAGCGAGAGTGAGCGACAGGAAACTGGGGCAGGGAGGAGGACAGGCAGCCTGACAGGGGCTTCATGGTGGCCACTTTAGTTGTGACAGGGTTTGAGTCTCTTGAGGACTGCCCTCTGGGTGAGGAGGCTTCGGTGTTCCCCAGCATCCTCCTCCCACCTCTGCCCCACTCCCTGGAAGTTGCTTTAGAGAATGTTAGTGTGATGCTTCCTTCTGGCTGAGCTGGAGCAAGCTGGCTGTGCAAACGTAACTGTCAAGTTGTGGCCTAGGTGTACAGCCTAAGGTGGAATGTAGCTAGCTGGAGAACATCCAAGCTTGTGATTCTCTCCGGTACAGCTGAGGCTGAATCCACAGGTAGGATGAGGGACCCAGCCATTTGCACAGCTGAACTCCCTCCTCTGGATCCCTCCACTACACACCTCTAACTTTGCACTGAACCAACACTGGTAGTGATGTGCAACAGATGAGCAAACCAGAACAGCCAGCCCTCAATCTTTGCCTTGGTTGGATGTCTGGATATTCCCATAATCCAGAAACTAGAGTATTAACTCCTAACTTAGCAGGTTCCTACAACAACTCAAAGTCTATCCTGATTGACCAGTGCCTGTGCCATACTTATTTTAACAAATTTTGAAAACCATTCTTAATTGTTATCACCTGTCCATCCTGCCCATGTGTCTGTCCACCCCTATGTTTGTGTGTGTGTGTGTGTGTGTGTGTGTGTGTACGTGTATATGTGTATGCCACAGTGCATCTGTGGAGGTCAGGGGGCAACCATGTACATTAGTCCTTGCCTTCTACATGTCTGAGACGGAGTCTCTTGTTGCATAGACTAGCCAGCCCACAGGCCCCCCAGGGTTTCTCCGATTTCCACCTGTTTCACTGCAGGAGTGTTGGGATTACAGATACTGCCTGAATCTGGTTTTAGGTGGGTTCTGGGGATCCACCCTCAGGTTCTCACACTTGTACAGCATGTGCTTTACTCTTTGGGCATCTCTCTAGCCCCCATATATCTGTTTCTTTCACCAAACCAGTGTGTATTCAGGACCATTTGATTTATTTTTGTATCCCCATTGGTTGGTACAGGGCCAGGGCACACTACATTTAGTGACTCAGTTCCAGAAGCAGAAGTAGTGTCAAAATGAAAATATTCACTCAAAGGCTGAGCAAAGCATAGCTAATTCAGATGCTATTGTGAGCACAGCCTAAGATGAAATTGAATAGTATTTTAAGTCTTGCTTTAACCGTGGGTATAACTATTTTACATTGTATCCTAAATCTATTATAAGAGATAGGATGTGGAGATTAATATCTTGTAAACTTTGGTTCTTTGAGAGTATATTTGATCTAGAAATGACCCAGATTCATTCTAAGTCTGGCAAACCCTAGTCATTTGTCAAGGTAAGAAATACTGTTTGGATCATAAATCAGGTTTATGGCTCTGAGGTAATGAGTAACCCTCCTTTTGCGCTCTAAGCTGAGTAGGATGTCAGGTCTAAAGGCCAAAGTATAAATATATTTTTAGTTATGGAAGACTTGTTGTAATAACTATATGTGGGACTGGAGAGATGGCTCAACAGTTAATAGCAGTAGCTACTCTTGTAGAGGACCCAGGTTTGGTTCCCAGAACCGATGTGGTGGCTAACAAATCCTCTGTAACCCCAGTTCCAGGGGATCCTATGCCCTCTTCTGGCCTCCATGGCCATTGTACACACATGGTGCACTTATATACACCCAGGCAATACACCTATACATATACATTTAAAATAATAAATAAAATCTAAAAAAAGTAAAAACAATACCAGGCACAGTGCTGGCCTGTGATCCCAGCACCTGGGAGGTGGAATCAGGAAGATCAAGGGTTTACAACATTATTTTTGGGTATAAAGCCAGTTCAAGGGCAGCCTGGGCTGCAGACCTTGTCTGGGGGAAAAGGCGCCAGGGTAGGGGAGATAGCTATACAGCCCTGGAAGGTGACTACTTTAAAAGTTACCAGTTATTTCGAATATTTAGATATGACTAGTCATGTGAAATTGTGGCTACAATTCCCTAGTAGGTGAACATACACATTTCTAAATGCTGGGACATGGCTATCCTTCTGCTATAGGTGTTAGACAGCCGGAGATTAAGAAGATATAGATAAGGGACTGGAGAGATGACTTAGTGTTGAGTTCAGTCCCCAGCACCCATATAGGCTGCTCAGAATGTCTTATAATTCCAGCTCCAGGGGGATCTGGTACACTCTTCTGGTCTCCACAGACATCTGTACACACATGACTTTCACTCACACAGGCAGTTACATATAAATAAAAACTATGTATTTTAAAGTTTTTAAAAAATTTACTATTATTTTATTTTTATTTTTTTGTGTATGAATGCATTGCCTACATGCATGTAAATGCACCCATGTCGTGCAATGCCCATAGAGGTCAGAAGAGGGTATTGGCTTCCCTGGAATTGGAGTTATGGATGGTTGTTAGTGGTCATGTGGGTGTCGGGAACCAAACCCGCGTCCTCTGAAAGAACAGCTAGTGTTCTTAACCGCAGAGACATCTTTCCAGGCCCACAACAATATATTTTAAAAAGAACCTACAGGCAAGGGACAATGATATAGCTCAGTGAGTAGAGTGCTTGTCCAGAGTGCAGAAGGCTCTGGCTTCCATCATCTCCACCATCACATTAAACTGGATGTGGTGGCACATACCTGTAATCTCAGAATTTGGGAGGTGGAGGCAAGAGGCTCAGAGGTTCAAGATCATCTTTGGTAACTGAGTTGAGTTTGAGGCTAGTTTGCAACTGGGCTACATGAGACCCTGTCTCAAAAAACAAACAAGCAAACAAAATCTAAGAAACTACAGACGTGGAGAATCTGAGCATCACAGGAGCATCCCCCCCGCCCCCGGTGTTCCTACTTCTAAAGTTGCCAAATGTCACTTCTTCCCTTGAGGCAGCGATGTGCATCTTCTTTGGCATGATGCCTGAATTGCTATTCCAAGGCCTGTTTCTCTGGTCATCTTCAAGAATGGCCTCCATCAGTTCCTTCCCTGTGCACACAAATGGTTCTTTCCGTACGAAGAACATTCTGGTATCTCTCCCCAGAACCCAGATTGGGTGGAGCAGTTTGCTTAACCAGAGCGAAACAGAGTGATGTTCTAAGATGCAGGAAAGCTAAGTTATAAAAGCCCAGAAGCTTCCACTGGGTCTCTGAGCATGCTTCATCTCAGGGCTGAGCCTCCAGGTAACAGAAGTCCAACACACGGTCAGTCATGGTCGGTCTCCCAGTCAACAGCCTCAGCTGAGTTCCCAGACTACAGCCACCATTTATAGCCATCATTTTGCTGTTATTAGTTACTGAATATTTATGCCTCCTTGATTCAGTTCATAGGCTGAGATCCTAATCTCCAGTGTGAAGGTGTTTGGAGATGGGGTCTGTGGAGGGTGTGGGCCTCATGATGAGAAGGTACCTTTAAAAGGAGAGACAGGACACAGCATAGTCTCTTCTCTCCCTTAGCCTAATCTTGTTTCTGTGGCTGCAAAGAACTACCCAGAGGAAAAGCAACTTAAGGAAGAAAGGGTTTTCTTTAGCTCACAATTCCAGGTGACAGTCCGTCTCCATGGGAAAGTCACAGTGGCAGGAGCTCGAGGCAGCTAGTCACATCACATCCATAGTCAGAGCAGAGAGAAATGAATGCTCAGCTGGCTCTCTCCCCTCTTATACAGTCCCGAGCCCCAAACTAGGGAATGGTGCTGTCCACTTTCAGACTCTCCACCTCAGCTACGGGGATCAAGACAATCCCACAGACATCTGCCCAACCTGGTGAGGATGAGGCCCCAGAGAGCCTCTCTTCCCAGGAGATTCTAGGTTGTGTCATAAAACTAACCAGCATATCCCTATGTGATATGCTGAAGATAAGTGTCTACAAACCAGAACAATGTCCCCTCAGCAGGTACTGGATGGGTGTGCTAGACAGTTTTAGTTGTCAACTTGACACAGCTGGGTAGAGGGAACCTCAGTTTGGGAACTGACTCCATTGGACTGGCCTGTGGTCATGTCTGTGGGGTATTTTCTTGATTGTTAAGTGCTGTGGGAGGGCCCAGCCCACTGTGGGCTGTGCCACCCCTGGGCAGGTGGTTGTATATTGTACAAGAAAGCAGGTTGAACTTGGGTCAGGGGAGTAAGCCAGTAAGCAGCCTTCCTCCATGGCCTGTGATTCAGCTCCTGCCTCCAGGTTAATTCCTTGAGTTCCTACCTTGGGTTCCTTCAGTGATGAACAGTGATTCAGGAGATGTAAGTCAAATAAATCCTTTCCTCTCCAAGTTGGTATTTTTCAGAGTGTTTTGTCACAGTGATTGAAAGCAAACTAGAAGAATGGATCAGCACCTTCAGTTTGGATTTCCCAGCATCCAGAATGATGAGAAATCAATTCTTGCTTTGTAACCCAACCTGTCTGTCATCTGTTCAAGATGCCCAAACTGACAGAGGTAGATGCCTGGTTCAGTTGGATCTCAGCCACCATCTGACTATAACTGAAGCTACCATCTGACTGTACCTGATAGATTCCAACTCAGATCTACTCAGCTGAGCCCAGTGAACTCACAGAATACTATGAGACCACCATAAAGTGTTTTCATCCAATGTAAAAAGATGTTTAAAGTTTACTAGTATTTTCCTTTTTAACTAAATTTTTGAGAATTTCATACATTTTGATCATATTAGATCACCTCCCCTGTCTGTAATCCCCTAATATAATATAATAATATACCTAATATAGTATAATAATATAATATGTAGAGAGAGGAGAGAGAGAGAGAGGTTTGTGTCCTCAATGCCCTTCTGTGTGGGTTCACCCACTGGAGCCTAGCCAATCTATCAAGAGTGTGTCTGCCTTAGACATGACTGAAACTCCTCTTCCTAGAAGCCATTGGTTACCAATAGTTCCTCAGGTCTGGTTGGGTTTTCTTATTCACTTCTTCATATCTATGCTGGGATTTTGTCTGACTTGACTGTATTTGGGACTAGTTCATGTAATCACCATCGCTGTGAGTTCATGTGAGGAACTGACCAGCTCTCTGGAAAATTGTTTCCTTGCGGTCATTCATTTCCTCTGGCTCTTACCATCTTTCTACTCCCTTTTCTGCAATGATCCCTGAGCCTTGGCAGGCAGAGGTTTGATACAGGTGTCTTCTTCAGGGATAAGCAGTTTGCAGCCGCTTATTCTCTGCACATTGGCCGGTTGTGGTTCTCTGTGTTAATTACCATGCGCTGTATAAGGAAGCTTCTCTGCTGCAAGTTGAGAGATGTATTAATCAAGGCAGGGCTGGGAAAAAGCCCATAAAATGCTTTAAGTCACTAAGTTTTGAGGCAGTTTCTGTTTCAGTCTGAGTTGCACCATCAACTCATGAGAAAAGAAATAGATTTCTCACCTTTGTAGACTAAGTCCAGGATGAAAGTATTGACAGATTAGCTTTTGATAAGGGCTGCTTTCTGGGTCATAGGCTGTGTCTTCTCACTGTCTTCGTATGGTGTAAGGGAAAGACTTTGGTCTACTTTAGAAAGGCATTAACCTTTAGAAACATTTTTTAAAAAATTTAATCTTTGTGTATTTCCTACAGAACATCTCAATCAATCTTAATCATCTTTATACCCCTTTCCCACCGCACCTCCATAGCCCCCCGTCTGGAATCTCTTCATTCTTTCATCTGTGTTAAGGTCTATTGTGTCAAAGTAGTGTCTCCACACATTCCTTAGTGCAGGTTCATCCACTGAGGTCCAGTCAGCCCATCCAGAGTCCCTCATTTTAGGAAGATCAGCCCTTCCTCATCCAGCATTAATCAGTTAACAATATTTCTTCATCTAAGATTGGGATCTGCTGTCCATTGCCCCAGTTCTGTGCTGGGGTTTTGCCTGCCTGGGTTCGCGTGGGTCCCCTGCTTGCTGCCGCTGTCGCTACAGGTTCATATGAGCAGAGCTCCAGGGGCTTTTAGGACCCTGTTTCCATGTCATCTGTACCTCTTCCGAAGCTCTTACAATCTTTCTGCCCCCTCTTCGGAAATGGTCCCTGAGCCCTGGGTGGGTGAAGTTTAATTTAGGAGTCCTGTCCAAGGACCAGCAGTCTGCAGACTCTTAATCTCTATGTTTTGGCCATTTTGACCTTTTGTGTTCTTGGTCCCCTGTTGTATGAGGGAGTTTCATTAATGAGAGTTGAGAGATTCATTAGTGGCCTTGTACCCCTTGTTCAACATTCCGTGGGTCTTAGGTGTAGAGGTTGCATTATAGATGTGCCCCTTAGGCTTGGGAAATTCACAGATACTATCTGTGTGTGACCAGCTGTGGCACTCTGTAATAGTCTCTGTGTGGTGCAAAAGAAACTTCTCTGATGAGTGGTGACTGGGATATTTGTCTATAAATATAAGGATATATATTTTGCACACAGTAAGAAATTACATTCGTCTAGGGACGTGACAGTCTTGGGGCTTTCTCTAAGAGCTATGACCTCCTCAGTCACATGTATTTGGCTATATTTACAGAACCACACATGTGTTTCCTCCCATTGAGAGGACTTTTAGTCCAATTAGGTAGCTGTTCATCGCTCCCAAGATAAAAGTGCCACTACTGCACCAATGTCATGTGCTCATGTGCTCTGCTGGTCATTGACGTGGTCGTTTGATCTTGAAGCTGGTGTTGGCGTTCTCAGAAGGTGACTATCTTTTATTTGGGAGGGCGCTATCCTCTGGTAAAATCTCTATCCGGAGTCTTCTTTTCAGTTTCTGTTTTAGTTGTTCATTACCATGAAAGAAATCGCTGTAGTTCGGTTTTAGTTTGTGTCCCTCCAAAATCCATGCATTAAAGCTCTGGGCCCTTGGGTGGTGACTTTAGGAATATGAGGTGGGCTCTAAGGGAGGTGATGAGATCACGAGGGTGGAACAAAGGTATTTGTTATTTGTATTTGTATTTGATACTTTTCTATTGCTGTGACCAAATACTTGACAACAGCAACTTAAGGAAGGGTTTGTTTTGGCTCTTTTGGCTTGAGAGCACCATCCATCCTGGTGGGGAAGTCATGGCAACAGGAGTCACATTTGTGTCTGTAGTCAGGAAGCAGAAAGGGGTGGGGGGGATGCTGGTCCTCAGCTCACTCTCTCCTTTTTATTCAGTCAGGGACCCCAGCCCATGGGATGGTGCTGCCCACATTGAAGAAGGATTTTCCCTCTTTAGTTAATCCAGTCTACAAACTCTCTCATATAGACATGTCTGGAGTTTGTCTCCTCAGTGATTCTAAATCTTTTCAGACAATATCAACCATCACAGGCATATACACATACATACATATATACAAACATGTACACACAGAGACATACTGTTTGTATAGAGAATATTCTGTATGTGGCTCTGCCCTGGTGGTGGGTAGTGGAACACTGGGAAGAGCAGTTCACAGATGAACTGATTTTTGGTCCGTTGTGTGTGTCCCCTGCAGAGAGTCCTGGAGATGCTTGGCCTTGCTCCTTGCAGAATCTCCCTCTCTGGTGGCTTTACAGCAAGTTGTTTATGTGTGGCATCCCCCACAGCTCAGCCCATCAGCTAGTCTAATTAGCTGTCTGCCTTCTAAAAATGGGTTTGTGAAAATGACACTTGCCTGTCCTAGTTTTATTAGCTTTCTGTGTGAGATGTTAGCCACACAGCAATCTTAGGCCCATCCCCTGGTGATGTGGACATAGACATAGACATAGACAGCAACGCTGTCTAAAACTCTGTCCCCAGCAGCCCCATCTCTGCACCTGCTTAATTTTCTGTCACAGCATCTCTCACTCTCTGATAATGGCTTGCCCCCCCATCCCATTTATAGGGGGTGTTTGCTTATCTTTTTACTTCTCCCTTTCTGACTCCAGTCTGTAACAGAAACAGTCTATATGCAGTGACTAAATGAATGAATAATACTTTCTTTTTCAACCATGTACTGTGTGGCTTCAAACAAGTCACTTGATATCTTGATCTCTTGATGCCCCATAAAGCCCATCTATGAGATGATGGTGTGCTCTGGCTCTGCAGTCTCAGGTACCATTTTGTTTTCTTCTGTGGGCAAAGGATTATAGCAGGACACTTGATCCATATCTGGGATGTATAGAAGGATTCAGAGGTGGGGGACAGAGGCAGTCGAAAGCAAGCAGATGGGGCAAATGATGAAGGTGAAATTCTGGCTCAGGGTGACTTCCAGCCTGAATGTCATGAAAGGGTACTCTGGGTTGACTTGGTCAGAGCACAAAAATCTCACCAGTCAGTGGAGAGTCTAGCCTGGGCCTGAAGGGAGGTGTGAGAGCCCCGGAGTGCTCAAGGTGATGAGCACGGTGCAGAGCCTGCATTGCACAAAGCGAATCCCAGCATGATAATGGAGTCTGTTTCAGTGCTCTCCCTGATTTTACAAGAGAGGAAGGCTTGGGCTCAGCCAGGTGTACCTTAGCCTCTTCTTAATCTCACCTTTCATTAAAGAGCGGACAGGCCTTAGACTCAGAGCTGAAGCAGGTGAAATTTCCAGATGGAATGTAATAATCCTATTTTGTTTGGATTCTGACTTCTTCCCAAAGTCAAATGGTGTGGCAAGCTCAGGTCACAGTTAACTGGGATGAGAACCAGTCCCTTGCTTGAAGTCAGGGGTCCTCCAGGACCACACCTACTCCCTCTGCATCACAGCTGCCACCTCATTCACTTGATGGGCATGTTGCATGGGATAAGTGCAGAATCAAAGCAGATGGGAAGCCCAAGGCACCGAGAAGCCAGTGAGACGGTAGGGCCGGCTCTAGAGGGAGATTGTTGATTGACAGCTCTGAACTGGGCTCTACATTTGCGGGTTCTCTTTTGATGGTGTTGGAATGACAATAGAAGGTCAGGTAAGCACCAGTCACTGTATTTGGAAGTTGCACCTGACTTTCATTAGACTCACATGGAATCATGATTTTGAGCCTTGAGGTGTTGTGCTGTTTAGTTTTTGTCATGTTGATACAAACTCAAGTTACCTGGGAAGAGGGACCCTCAAGTGAAGAATTTCCTCTCTTGGGTTGACATGTGGCCATGTCTGTGGAGCATTTTCTTAACTACTAATTGGTGTAGGATGGCCCAGCCTATGTGAGGGCACCATCCCTTAAACAGCCTAGGTTGTATAAGGAATCTAGCTGAGCAAGTCAGGGGAAACAAGCTGGTAAGCAGTGTTCCTCCGTGGTCTCTGCTTCCTCCAGGTTCCTGCCTTAAGTTCCTGCCATGGCTTCCCTCAGTGAAGGATTGTGACCTTGGAGTTGTGAGATGAAATAAACGCTTTCTTTCCCAAGTTGCTTGTGGTCATGGAGTTTATCACAGGCACAGAAAGCAAATTAGGACAGGCTGTTTGCTAGAACCTGTGCCCTCAGCCAGGAAGGGATCATATATTTCTAGAAGTGAGCCATTAAACTGGAAGACCCAGGGGGTTTCTGAGAGCTGATTTGATGGTATATTCCTGAGGATGGAAAAATGGACACAACTCTTTGCAAGGATAGTTCCATCATGCTAGGTTCTGGCTTTGGTTTATTTACTACTGGTGTCATATAACTAGGATCATTCCTTTTTCTGCTTAGATTGCCATAGTACCTTGAACTACAGCAAGTGTATGTAGGATTTTCTTGACATTCCTTGTCCCTCCCCAGCCCATATACCTTATTCTAATTTTTAGTTTTCCTGTTTCTGCTGTATATTGCGTGGGGACATTGCATGGATTTGCTATCAGCCTCGTTTTTTTTTTTTGGGGGGGGGGGACTTGCCCTCTAACCATTATTGGCTGGGCATTCTCAGGAACGAGTTGATTGTCTGGGCCTCAATTTTCTGTAAAGTGCCTGGCCAACCTCACTGGGTAGTTTTAAGGGTCTAGTGAATTAATGTGCGTGAGAGGGGTTTATAGCAGCAACGTGGTTGAGAGTAATGATTGCATATGGTATATGAAGATTTTAGTCTACATTCTGAAATTCAGCCAAGGAAAAGTCAGGAGACAGATGATGCTTCCAAACTGGGGAAAGCAGAGCCTTCGGCCTGGGGCCTTCTGAACCTTTATCTTTCTTGGTTGGCTGTGGTTGCTGAAAAGCTATTTTTGATCAACCTTTGCCAGTGTGAGTACTCACCTGGGCTCCCCTGCATAGAATAAGTACTTGGGGAAGCCTATGGGATGAACCCAAGACTTCTGTGAACGTTGGGTCTAAGCTGGGAGAGGCTGAGTCATCTGGAGTTTGCCTGACCCCTTTGTCAAGTCAGAAAGCCTAGGGGAAGAAAGGAGGTTTACATGGAGTCTCTCCTATTTCATGTAAGAAAGCATCGTATCTTATTAATAATAAAAATCACTGAGGGAGTTTTTTTGTTTGTAAAAATCATTTGCATTTTCTCAGGGATAAAAAGATGTTTGTCTCCAGTGAGTGGTGGTGAATGAAGAGACTTAGGATTGCACTAAGAGAGTATGTGTTCAGTGCTGACTGAGAGTTGAGAGTAAGACTGCTGAGTGCTCAGCCCTAAACGAGACATTTGCACCATCCCCTCTAAGGCACAGGGAGCATTGTAGAAGGGGGTCCGGAAAGAATGCAAGAGCCATGAAAATAGGAAGAAGAGCAGCAAAATGCACTTCCTGGACCAGACACAGCCATTGAAATCCTGAATTCACAGGGGCTGCAGATGCCTGACTGGGTGGAGAGGGGCTCAGGGGTCTTCACTATTGGACTATTTACTACTAATAGACTCAGGGCAAGAGGGAGTAGTTGCCCATCAGTGACCCCACCAGACTCCAATGGACACTTCCAGTCCAATAGTCAGTCACAGAGATGGCCCCTAGTTAAATTCAGTGAATCACCAAACCAAGTCATGAACCTGGAACTGGTAGGGATGAGGGGATATTAACAGGAATTGGAGGGAGATCAGAGAGGGTGTAATTAGAATTACAGAGTAATTAGAATACATTATATACAAGTATATCTTCAAGGAGATTTTTACCTCTGTGTTAGTTTTGCTGCACTCTTTAGCACTGCTCTGGTTCTGAAGAACTGTACCCAACAACGTAGACATTCTTGAAGCCCCTCTGTGTCCGCTACAGCACATGTAAGAGTTGAGGGCATTTAGACATCAAGGGTGAGCTGGTCGATCAGGAGGTCAAGGACAGAGGAAAGTTTAGTTTCCTCCAGGGACATACTTCAATGCTTCGTAATTGTTGCTTCCAATCCAGCTCCCTCTCTTCAGACAGCTCTTTGCTGGAAGAGAGAAACAATATGGAGCCTGCCTGTGATGGTTCAAATCAGCCCCGTTGCCCACAGACTCGAGTTTTGAAAGCTCCTTCCCCAGGGTGTAGTGATATTTTGGAAGGGGCTCTGTGGAACCTTTAGGAGGTGGGGTCTGGTGGGTCTTTGTGGGGTGTTAGCCTTGCCCCTACTCCTGGCTGCCTCTGTTTCCCGTCAGCTTTCGTGGGGACAGCTGCTGTCACATGCCTCTGATGCTGTGGATGGACCTGCTCCCACAGCCGTGACTGCCATGTGGTCTGCAGCCTTCTGAAACCATGAGCGCAAATGCATCTTTCCTTCCTTAAGTTGTTTCTATCTCCTGTCAACATCCTTGTGACCTTGTGAGGAGATACTGACTTCTGGATACCCTGTGACTGAGCAACCCAGGACCCTCTCAATGATTGGAGTTTCAGCATGTTTTAAAAAGCAAGCTTTATTGGCCGGTACCTTGGTAACATCTGTCTAGTGAGTACCAAGATGACAACCTCCCAGTGGCCAGCATCACAGTGACCTCCATCTAATTGATACCATGGAATAGCCTCCTTCCAGTGGCTGGCACTCACGGTGACATTTTTGCAGTTGGTACTGTGGTATAGCCTCCTTTCAGTGGCTGGCCTCATGGTGATGTCTTTCCAGCAACCATCATTCACATGGAGGTGCTTTCTGCAGCAGTGTATACAAACAAAAGAGCCAGAGAACTCCTTTCCTGCCTCCAGTGGCCTTGACTGGGAGATTGGGCGAGAAACACCGGAGCTTGCTGGTTCTTCCTGTGAGGTCACTCTGAGGCATGTGGTGTGCTCACTTTCACAGTTCCTCAGAGGATTAAATTTGACATTATAACCCAACATAGGCTCCTTACTTCCTGCCTCATGTCTTCTAAAGTGTTTCCTGGGGTCTCCTCCCAGATAAACCCCTGATTTGCCTTGGAGGAACCTATATTGAAAAGGCGCACCTCCTGGTGTATTCTATTTAGTTTTTGATTTATTTATTCTTATTGTACATATATGAATGTTTTCTTGCATTTATGTAAGTGTACCACATGCATGTATTGCCCATAGAGGCCAGAAGAGTGTCAGATACCCTGGAAATGGAGTTACAAACAGTTGTGATCTGCCATGTGTGTGCTGGGAACCGAAACTGGGTCCTCTACAAGAGGACCATGCCAATGCTCTTAAACTCCGAGCTATCTCTCCATCCCCCTACAGGGTATATTTTAGAGGAAGCGTCTTGTCATTTGCAGGAGAAGTTAAGCCAGGCCGATTTACGGTGCCGGCTCGCCCTATTTACCCATCTTGGTAAGAGTGAGGCACCCACTCTCTCTGCATTTCCACCTCTTGTGGCATGTTCATTCCTTGACACTTGTCGAATTCCAGAGCCCAAGGAGCAGAGAACACATGAGAGGCTGACTGCAGGCAGGGCCTGTTGCAAGCACCTGAGCCACGAGAGGAATCCGTGCTCATCTTGCTCAGTCTTTTTCTTATAAATAGCAAGCAGCAGCTTCCTTTCCCCTCGGCAGTTTGATCACTCAGAACTCCCCTCTGGTGGGTACCTTTTTTCAGATCACAATGGAAAGTGTGAGTCTTGTGAGAAGCGCCAGCATCACTTGGAGGAGGCTCAGCTCTGGGACTGAAGGACGAGGTGACAAGTTCCCGGGAATATTAAAGATTAACACCAAATACTTTGCTGCTATTTAACTCTCTGACGATTCATGTTGCTAGAGCCGAAACAGAACATTTCTTTCCCTCCCTTCTATTTATCCCTTTCCGTCTCTGTTCCGGGGATTCAGTAGCTGTGGATGTCAGATGCCAGCTCCTTAAGGGCTGAAATGGTTTTATATAATAACAGAGAGGGGGAGCCTACAAACGAAGAAAGACTCTAATTCCACTCCGGCTGAAACGGGAGCCTGAATGAGGGAGGGGGCGCATTTGTAAAAATAGCTCACTCAGAGAATGCGGCTGGTCTCCCAGAGGCAGGCGCAGCCCTTGGGTGAATTACAGGAACCTACTGTAAGACTTGTATGCTGGCTTTTGAAATGTTGATCATGGCTAAAAGGGGCCCTTGAATGGAAGACCGCTGATGACTGACCCCTGGAGCAGGGCTTGGCAGTGAACAAGCCTGTCAGGCCTCCATCTGCAGCCCGTGCAGGCAGCCTGCCACTCCGCGGCTGCCTGTGCTCTGCTCCCTGCCTCTTATTATTTATGCAGCTCCAATCCTTGAAACTCCAGACCTTCCCTAGAGGTGCACTGGAGTCTCTGAAAAGGGGTTGGAAGGAGCTTTGGGAAGCCTAGGGAAAGGGGAGAGATTGGAGCAAAGATGATGGAGAAGTGTGCGATGGAAGACAATCGTGGGGTGTACTTGACATGTGGTAGCCCAGAGAGACATGAAAAAAGGATGGCAAGGGGAAGAAAGAGAGGAGAGGGAGGAGAGAGGGAAGAAGAGAAGAGAAGAGGAGAGAGAGAGAGAGAGAGAGAGAGAGACAGAGAGAGACAGAGAGAGACAGAGAGAGGGAGAGAATGGGAACAGAAACAGTCTACAGCGACTAGCAGAAGGAATCACATAAACAGAAGGAAGGAAGAGCAGCAATGGAAGAGTAGGAGGCAGCAGGTCCATTACGGAGCAGTGAGAGCTGGGAGCCAGAGCCCCTCCCCCAGGCTACACAGGATTTCTTCCTTCCATACCCAACCCTCCCTGTGTTACAAGACGTTAATGCTTGATCTTGTTTGGGCTTGTTTCACGGTCACTTTGTAAAGGCTAACTTCTGGAGAGGGCGTGCGGCCCTTCCTATCAATGCTGTCCTCTTCCCAACGGCTACTTACAGATGCCCTAGCGGATGGGTCAGGTGCGCTGAGAGGTCTCAGGTTGGCCCCTTCTCCTTCCTGCACAGCCTTCACTTCACCTGTTGATTGATTCCAAGTCCACACGCTCCTTTGCATTCCCCAGGTCATTCAAACTGGCCAGTCATGTCTGGTTCCTTGTTCCCTGGTCTGAGCTGGTTGAAGAAGCATGCACATACTAGAGTCTCTGATCTACACCTTCCAAATCTAGACCAAGGCTGAGGAGGTGTGCAAGAGGCAGAAGCTTTGTTCTGCATCCCTGGAATCCAGCATGGCACCACCACGGGGCCTCAGACCACGCTCTTGCACCTGGCTCTGTCCCCTAGATACCTACTATTCCTGTACCTGCTGAAAGATTTGGATCTCAAACAATGCGTCTTTCTCTGAGGGCTTCCACTCCAAGAGTGTTTGGTGTGTCTGGGACACCTTCTCCCTCAGCTGGTACTACCCTTAGGCATGCTCTGTGCAGCACCCCAGGAAGGCCCAAGGGAACTAAGCCCCCTGGCTACTGAGGTGAGTGGATCACTAGCACCCTAAGGAACTGTCTTTCTGCCTTTCTCTGATGCAGTTTCCTACTATCTTTCTAAGATTGCCTCCCAAATCAACTACACTAATGTTCTGGGGTCAAGGGGCCTAGTCCAACAGGGGCTGTGTTCAGGGCAGCTTTCTCCCAGCTCCCGTGGCTGTATCATCACCTTATAAAGCACCACAGTTGCGAGGGTCTATTTCACACTTGGGGAGGGAGGCCATTTTCTGGGTTTCAGAGACCCAGGGAACCTGTAGTACGTAGTGTGTTTCCCCGGGAACCTTGGGCAGAAGCTGCCGCAATTCATAAGCAACAGGAAAATGAGAAAGCAACAAGAAAAGAAGCACAGTGAATTCTGTACTTTGAGGACACACAAGGTGAGTTAACGATCCAAATCAAGCAGAAAACCCTTAAGCAAACCATGAAGGTGGGGTCCCTTCTCAAACTGGGTGCTAATCCTTTGAGGTGGTATAGACAGTAGAAATGTAGAGAGATGGATGCCTGTCTCCCTGAGGAGTGTGGTCCTGGGGGTCTTTAACAAATTTACATTTATTTCTTCTTATATTCATTCATTCATTCATTCATTTGTGTGTATGTGTGGGGCATGCATGTGCCATGATGTGCACATACAGGTCATAGGACAACTTTCAGGAATTGACTGTTTTCTTTCACTATGCACAGAACTCAGGTAATCGGATGTGGTGGCAATCACCTTTACTTGCTGAGCCATCTTGCTGTGCCTGACCCGAGTTCTTCTGAGAGGGTTTTGGGTGCTTGGGGGGAATTTGATTCTTGAGGGAGACAGGCTGGGGTCAAATCCTTGCTTCACCATGTCTTAGTTGTGCTACTCTGAGCCACAAATGATTTAACTTCTCTGGGCCTCAGTTTCCCCACCTATAAATGGGAGGCTATAACCCTTCATGGAACAGTTACACAGGTCAAAAGTGAAATGTAATCAGGCGCTAGTATTGGGCATATCTTCATTTTGTCTCTGTCCTCTAAGGGCACACCCTTAAGCTGACAGAGACCAGGATTACAGTAAAAGGAAATGTGTCCTGAAAGCCCCAGTCGCACAGTCAGGCCCACAGTTCCCCACGTGCAGTCAGTCTGCCTCTGTGGGCGTGAGAAAGAGACATAAACGCTGATGGGCATTAAACACGAGGTAGACATGCCGTCCACACCACCAGCACATTTCAAAAGTGCACATCACAAGGCTCTGGCAGTCAGCCAGGGCCGACCACAAAAGGGTGTGGTTTGCTTGCTGGAGCTGCTGGGTGGCCCTGAGGGCCAGGGCACTGCACCTCTGCAGAATACTGGGCTCCTTGGTGACTCCCTTCGCTTGGTGGCCCTTCTTGCAAATATCCCAGGCGATCATACCCAAGCCAACATTCACCCAGTCCTTCCCTGTATCACCCCAAACACCAAAGATGCACATCCTCACCCAAAACTGTCCTTGTGAGTTCTGTGGCCTTGGGATGGGGGCACTTTGGCATTTTCTCCCTCTGAAGGACTAAGGAAAAGATTATTTTATCTAAAGGTTCTTTTATTTATTTTTTTGTCGAGGTCTGCAGGATGGGCGCAAGCCAAGAGGTGGCAGGAAGTCTATGATGCAGCTGGCCTAAGTCAGGCCTCATTCCCAGCAGACAATCTGCAAATATTTACTGAGGGTCTGCCAGGTACCAGCTCTGCGTCCAGGTCTGCAGGGCACACAGAGATGCCCTGTGTGAGACAAGGAGCTTATGTTCAGAGTGGGAAGACTAGGTAGACAGGCAGGAAATGGGGAGGGGAGTGTGTCCTATGGACCCTGAACTATGCTCTTAATGCTTGCTTGTGTGAGATAGCACAGGGTCTCAGTAACTGAGTATGCTCTTAAGATCTGGGGGATCTAGTGAAGGTTTCCTGTGTGTGTGTGTGTGTATGTGTGTGTGCGTGCGTGCGTGCGTGTGTGTGTAGGCACATATACACATGTGTGCATGTGCATATTGTGGCCAGAGATCAACCTTGGATGACAGTTCTCAGTGTATTATCTACCCTGATTTTTAGGAAGGGTCTTTCACTGACACCTGTTTGTAGGCCAGAGGATAACCTTGCCTATCATTCCTTGGAATGTCTACCTTGTTTTTTGAGACAAGAGTTTCTCATTGGCCTGAAACTCACCAAATAGGCTAGGCTGACTAGCCAGTGAACCCCGGGAGTCTGTCTGTCTCCATCTCCCCAAATAGGCTAGGCTGACTAGCCAGTGAACCCCGGGAGTCTGTCTGTCTCCATCTCCCCAGTGCCAGAATTGCAAGCATGAGCCACCCTGCGTAGTTGTTTTGCATGGGTTCTGAGGAGTGAACTCAGGTCTTCATGCTTGTATGGCAAGCACTTTACAGACTTAGTTACTTACCTGGCTCAGTTTCTTGAATTACCTATAGCACTAAATCTACTAAATCCTTGGGTAGTCCTGTATGCAGCTGGCCCTTTCTTTTGGTCTTTTTGATCTATATCTCCAGCCCCACCTACCTCATCACACTAAGAATACAAACACTCAATATAAACACAGTGTATTTATCGGTTGCTTCTTGTAAATACATTGCAAAAGAGCTTGGTCTGTTTTAGTTTTACAGGGAAGGAAACTGAGGCTGGGTGACGTATGTGGCTTAGCCAGGATCACAGAGAGTTGATCTTCTGTTCTGCGTCGTCCATGTATGTGGTCCGTGTTCATATGTGTGAGTACAGTGCACATGTGCCATAGTGTCCTTGTGGAGGTCAGAGGACAACTTAGATGTCCACTTTTTTTGAGACAGGAAATCTTATCCTTTGCAGCTGCAAACTCCAAGCTATTGGCCTGTGAGCTTTCTCTTCTGTCTCTACCTCTCATCTAGCCATTGGAATGCTGGGGTTACAGACACTGGTCTGACCTTGTGTGGGTTCTGGGGCACCAAGCTCAGGTCCTCACACTTGCACTGTGTGCCTTTTTATTCATGGAGTCACCTTCCCAGCCCCGCTTTTCACGTGTTCATTGACCACCTGTATGTCAGGTCTTCTGAGAAGAGTCAGTTTCATTTCATTTGCCTGTTTACTGATTGGATTATTTGAATGTCTTGGTGTTTAATGTCTGGAGTTCTTTATAGATTTATCTATTAGTCCTCTATCAGATGGAAATACTCTCTCCCATTCTGTAGTCGGTTTCTCCATTCTCCCACTTCCTCTGCTGTGCAGAAAAAATTTAAATTTCACGAAACTTCATTGGTCAATTCTTGCTGCTATTCTCAAGTTGTTGGAATCTTTTTCATTCTTTTTTTTTTTTTTTAAAGATTTTATTGGTAGTTATGCACGCGCGCGTGTGTGCAGTTGTCTGAAGACAGAAGAAGGTGTTGGTTTTCCTGAAGCTGAAGTTACAAATTGTAAGATGGCATGCAGGTGCTGGAAACCGAATCCAGGTCTTCTATAGAGCACCAAGCACTTGAATCATTTATCTGTTTCTCCAGAACTTTCTTTTATTCTTGATGTTCATGACCCAACTTCTCCTGTTGGGATTTGAGGGAGCCCAATATACAGCACATCTTCTTCTCGCCAAAATTCTGAACCACGAGACAGATCTAGGAGCATTAGACTTAACAGTAGAATAATAGAGTCTGCCCAGTGCAGACTGGCTATATGATGGCTCTACAGTCCCTGACTAGACAGGATTAGCTCCCAAGCAGGCCTTGCTGAACCACTGTATTTCTCCACAGGTGGGGGGTGACCCTATGCCTTGGGAGTTGCAGTACATAAGGTTCCTCTTGAGGAATTCTCAGTGTCTTCCTTCATCCTTACCAGATCAGGGAAGAGTGTAGTCGGGGAGCCATCTAGGTTATTCCATGGGGAAAACTCATTGTCAAGGGTGGCTCCATCCAGCTGCAACACAGATGGCGATTCACTTTCCACAAACACACTTTTTGAACCTGCATGCACCTCAGCTCTTAGAAACCTACCATGGGTTCATGGGGTGAAGGTTGATTTATCAGTAGCTGTCTGGGGTTGTTTCTTTGACAGGGATCAGTGAGTGGAGAAATGACCTTGATGGCCTGCTACAGCATTTTCTTCCATTGAGAACCTTTGTAGTATGGTAACTAAAGCCACACCTTTTGTTATAATTTGAACATGAAATGCCCCCTTAGATTCATGTGTTTGAACACTTGGTCCCCAGTGGGTGGCTGTGTTTGGGAAGGTTGGGGCTCCTTTGGGACATAGGGTGTAGCTGGTGGATGCAGACCATGAGAGGTGGAACTTGAGGGGAAGAGCCCAGCTCTGTTTCCGGACCTGTCTCTGCTTCTTGATCTATGAAGATGTGAACAAGCCATGTTGTGTTCCCTCCGCCATGGACAGAGCTTCCCCCAGATGCTGTATCTTCCTCTCCTGAAGTCAGGAGCTAAAATAAACCCTTCTTCCTGAAGCTGCTTCCGCCAGGGATGTTTGTCACAGTGATGAGAAAGGCAATGAATACCATCAAGGGCTTGAAGATAAGTGCATTCCATTACTGGTTCTTAATTTCCTAATCTCTAAAATAGGGACAATAATACACCTACTATTGTTGTGGGGCTTTCTGTTCTTTTTTGGCCATTTTGAGACAGGGTCTTCCTCTAGCCCCAGTTGGCTTGAAACTGGTAGACCAGGATGGCCTTGAACTCACAGAGATCCTCCTGCCTCTGCCTCCCGAGTACGGGCATTAGAAGTGGGCACCACCACGCCAGGCTGTTTTTAATGGTTTTGAAATGAAATAATTTAATTTTTAATTTATTTTATTTTTGAGAATACCATCCATGAGGTATTTATTGTCTTTGCATTATTTCCGTTCTGCCCAGCCCCCCACCAAAGCCTCCTACGTTCCTCCATTCCCTCTCGATTTCTTGCCCTTTTCTTTGATTATTACTGTTATGTATACATACTTAACATTTGTAAGTATGTACGTGCACACACACACACACACACACAATGTATCCAGTCCTTTTGGTGGTGCGCATGTGTACCTGTGTTCAAGGCTTCCCATTCAGGATTAGATAACCTTTAAGGAAACTAGTCCCTGGAGAAAATGGATTCTCTCTCCCTCATCATCTAAATGGAATAATTTATGGTAAAGTATTTAATACAGTGAGTGGCGCATAGAAGCTGTGAACTGAACTTGGCTTTTGTTATATGTCAAAGGGAATGCTTTATACTTTGCGATGGTTAATCTTGATTGTCTACTTGATAGGATGTAGAATCACCATGGAAACAAATACCCGGGCACGTCTGTGAGGGATCATCTAGACCGGGTTGACGAGGAGAGAAGGCGTACCTAGATATGGGCAGCCTCATCCCACAGGCTGGGTTCTGGACTAAATAAAAAGGAGAAAGTGGAGTGGGTACCAGCACTCATTTGCCTCCTTTTCTTAAGTGTGGACTGAACGGTCCAGCCGCTTCACGCTCCTGCTGCTGTGGCCCTCCCCACCACAGCAGGTTGTACCCTCAAACTGTGAGCTAAAATAAACCCTTCCTAAGTTGCTTTTGCCAGATATTTGATCACAGCAATGAGACAATAACTAATACACACTGGGATACCTAAACTTCTGTAGCTAACTTCTATTCAACTTTCCCGTCTGTCCATTGATGATACAGCCAGTGTGGTCTAGCCCCGAGCATGGTTCTGGACACACAGTAGCTGTTGGTGGGAATTAATTTGACCAGTAAATTCTCTCCTGACTCAGAGCTCGTCTTTTTTGTACTCAGAGAAGTAGTGTTTGAATTAGGTGAAACTGAAAGAAAAAAACATGAAGTTGAGACTCAGTCTTGGGGCCTTGGAAGAAGGGAAACGTGGTCCTAGTTGGTCAGGTGTGGATATGAGATGGGAGATGGAGATAGCTAAAGGTCAGCTGTTCCTGCCTTTCCTCTTGTTTCCAGGTAGAAAGAACTCCTAGGATCCAGGAGGGCCAAGGATGGCCCCTGCTCTGTGGACATGCATTGGTGCACTGGTCATCTCATAGCAAAACCACCTTTCTCCTCCTCCTCCTCCTCCTCCTCCTCCTCCTCCTCCTCCTCCTCCTCCTCCTCCTCCTCCTCCTCCTCCTCCTCTCAGTTTTGCCCTCTCTCCTTCCTGTCCTCCTTCTCTCTCCATTTCTCCCTCCTTCCCCTCTTCTCTCTGCCTTCTACATTCCCTCCCTCCCGTCCTCCCTAATTACATCAGGCTTTGGCCTTGGATTTGGTGCCTCTATTTTTTCAGGCAGCGGGAGCCAGCCCTGACTATGTTGTGATGTTCTTTTTGACAAAACTGCCTTTTAGGTAAATACTTTTTGGGCTGATCTCACTGAATTAACTATCTGGGTCATTTGAATTTCTTCTCCAGGAAATAATTATGGCCTTTGGGAAATGTAAAGTGTGCTTCAGTCCTGCGAGCAGAGAGGAGATGCCGGCCCTGCTCCCCATGCCACCCCTTCCATTTAGTTGTGACCCAGGAAGCCAAATTAGCAGTGACTCCCCTCTCAGGGGTCCAGTGCTGCTGTGGCTCTCTGCAGAAGTCCCTGAGGCGTTCACGGTAGCTCTGCACATGAGGAAGATAATATTCCTGTTATTTTTTCATTTGTGGGAGCAGTAAGTTCCTTCTAAGCACATAAATTTCCTTTTCTTTTTTTAAAAATAGCATTTTGTATATCCCTGTTCCAGTTCTAGAAGGTGAGCCAGAGCGGTGAGTGGTGTCGTCACCCTGTGATGCCATTGAGAGGACCAATGCCTGCCTCATAGTCCAAGCAAGAACAGCAGCTCACAGATGCGGACTGGGGAGCCCAGATGCTGGCTGGTGTTACTGAGTGCTTTACTTCAGATAGCGAGGCAGAAGAGTCTCCCCTGATTGGGGGGCTGTGGGAAGGTGCCTTGACTGTGGCAATTCCTCCCTTAAAATGTAGACAGAAAAGTTGGGGATGTGGCTCAGTTGGTAAAGTGTTTGCCAGTGTACGTGAGGTCTTGGGTTTGATCTCTGGCAGCACACCAAACTGTATGGTGGTGTGTACCTGTAATACCAACACGCAGGAGGTAGAGGCAGGAGGACCATCTGTTCAAAGTCATCCTTGTCTACCGTAGTGAGTTCAAGGGCAGCATAGGTCAGAGAACTTGTCTCCCAAAAGCAAAGCAAGGAAGAGGAGGAGGAGGAGGAGGAGAAGGAGGAGGAGGAGGACGAGGAGGAGGAGGAAGAGGAGGAGGAAGAGAAGGAGGAGGAGGAGAAGGAGGAGGGGGAGCCACTGTGACCCTAGGGGAAGACTGGTTGCCCTTTGTACCTGAGCAAGGATGGCTCTTCCCTACATCCCTTGCGAGGTAGAGCTGGCAGAAGTTAAGCAGTGAATTTTTAAGCAACTTTCTATTAGTTTCTTGGGATGTCCTAACAAAGAGTTTCTCTCACAGTGAGTGACTTGACCGCGGGAATTCATTCCCGCACAGCCGTAGGGGCTACAGTCCAAGACCACACAGCTGCGCCAGGGCCGGTGTGTTCTAAGCCTCCCTCCTTAGCTTGTATGTGTCTGTCTTCTCGCTGTATCTTCACATCTTCGCTCTGCTGTTGTCAGTATCTCCTCCCTTGAGTGCAGTAGTCATACTGGCTAGAGCCTGTACATTGGCGCTCACCTCACCTTGTGTCCTCATTGGCTTTGTTGTCAGCACAGGGGCCTCAACTGAGGAACTTCTTCCATCTTGATTGGCCTGTGGCACATCTTTGGGACACTTCCTTCATTGTTAGTTGACACAGAAGGGCCCAGGCCACTGTGGGCAGTGCCATTCCTGGGCAGGTGGGCCTGAGTTGTATTTTTTAAAGTACCTGAGCAAGCCAGGGGAGCAAGCCGGTCAGCAGCGCTCCTCCATGGTCTCCGCTTCAGTTCCTGCCTCCAGGTTCCTGCCTTGATTTCCCTCAGTCATGGACTGTGACCTGGAAACCAAATAAACCCTGTCCTCCTCCGATTGGTTTCGGTCAATGTTTTATCATAGCAAGGAAAGCGAACTAGACCACTATCCATGGCCACTTTCTGAGGTAGTGGGGGTCAATTAAGGTTTCAACATGTGAACTAAGGGAGTCACAATTCAGTTCATAATCAACTTCCTGGGAGGGAAGGTGGGAAGGTGTGTGTGTTGAGTGTGTGAAGGGTGGACTGGCTGGAGCTGACAGTGCTGTTCTTCAGAGACATCAGACGTCTTGGTGCACTGGGTTGTTCTCAGTGAGGTGGCCCGGCCAGAGCACACTGAGAAGCCCAAAGTGGTGCACGTCAAGAGGGAGAGAGACTGAGGCTCGCCATCAGGGACTAGAGGCAGGTGCGCTCGTGTACCAGTGAGGTGAAGGGGAGAACCAGGGTGATGGTGGTGGTGGGGACTGCAGCTGGATATTCCCCCAGCTGTGCATGTGAAACTGACTGGAGTGCATTCAAAGGAGAAGGTTGGTGACCCAGGAGCCCACAGAAGCAGCACAGAGGCCTGTGCAAGGGTGGTTGCTATGTGTCTTTGTGCAAGTTGCAGACATCATGACTGTATCCTGCAGTCATTGGGCTGTGTATGACAATGTCAGCCCTGTAGTTGGGCTGCAGCCTGAATGGCTGGGCAGGTGGCTCATAGTGCATTCCAAGCAACTCTGAGAGACTGGTTTTCAATAGTGACAATACATGGTTGCAACAGAATCTATAGCAGGAATGACAGCTGAGCAGGCTCTTTTAAAAAAGATTTATTTTTATTTATGTGCACATGTGTAGATCTGTGTATGTGTGTGTGTATGTATACATATATATGTATGTATGATAGTGCAGTACCCATGGAGGCCAGAAGACGGCATTGAATACTTTGGCGTTTTCAGGTAGTTATGAGCCTCCTGATGGGTTTGGGAACTGAACTCTGGAAGAGCAGAAAGTGCTCTTAACCATGGATCCTTCTCTCCAGTCCCAAGAGAATACTGTTAGGTAAGTCTCAGAAATACTGAGCAATGGAGGCAGAGAAAGTCCAGAGGTGGACATCCTTTCTAGATAAGGTTGGAATTAAGTGTTGGAACAGCAACACAACAAAATGACTGATTTGCACCCCAGGCTGGATGAAGGGGCTTTACCAATCGTGTCAAAATCTTGTGGGTTTTTTGTATGTGTATGTGTATGTGGTGGATCAACAATCTTTTTGAATGAAGTTTAAAAAATGCTTTATTATTATTATTTTTTAATACTTTTTAATTTTTATTTCATGTCTATGACTGTATTGCCTGCATGTATGTGAATGCACCCATGTCTTACAGTGCCATGAAAGTCAGAAGAGGGCATTGGATTCCCCTTGGAGTTCAGGACAGTTCTTTGCTGCCATATAGGTGCTGGGAATCAAGCCTAGGTCCTCTGCAAGAGCAGTCAGTGCTCTTAACTGCTGAGTCATCTCTCCAGCCCATATTTTATTATTTTTAAATTTTATGTGTATAAGTATATTGCCTGCATGTGTGAAAACTGCACCCTTGTCGTGCAATGCCCCTTGAAGACAGAAGAGGGCATTGGATCCTCTGGAACTGGAGTTATAGACAATTGTTAGCAGCCATATGGGTGCTGGGAATCAAACCTCAGTCCTTTGCAAGAGCATCCAGTGCTCTTAACTGGTGAGCTATCTCTCCAGGCCCCTGTTTGAATGAAGTTTTAAGCATCGTTTGTGGGTTGAATATAAAGTGTCCTCCACAGGCACATGTGTTTGAACACTTGTTTCCCAGGTGGTGATGATTTAGAAGAGTTGTGAAACCTTTGGAGGTAAAGCTTAACTGGAGGAAGTGGATCTTCGGGAGATAATCCTTGCAGCCCAGTCTCACTTCCTGGTCCAGAAATGTGAGCAAGCAGCCTCGCTGTCTTGCTGCCATGCCTCCCATGCCATGACAGACTGTCCCCTCAAAACTTTAAATAAAATAACCCCCTCCTACCTTAAGTCACTCTTGTCAGGTGTCACAGCAACAAGTTAAGTAACTAATATATCTACATTTCTATCTTGTTTCAAATGTTAATCCCTTTTATAGCAAATCCACAAAGGATCAATCAACAGGGCAGTCTTGCTAGGCACTGAGAGGCAAGCCTTGGTCTCCAGTCACTTATTCACAGAGGAGGAGGGTCCTGAGATGTAAGCCTAGTCTGTCTCGGGTATAAACCTGCTGCCTTCAGCAAGGATACTCATCTTTGGATGGGTTCCTCAGAAACAGAAGCAGAGATGGAGATGCATGGGAAGCTGATTTATCAGAGAGATGTTTCCAGAAGGAACTGAGAAAGGAGTAGGGAAGCAGGATAGGTGGGGAGAAGGATGCAGCAAGGGCGATCCCAGGCATAGTCCCGGGCTTGACTTACTCTGCCAGGTGCTCCGTGCCCCACCTCAGAATAGTCTTGAATTGAGACCAGGTGGTAGGGCTTGCTCAGTCACTCTCAGTGCTTGCCTAAGGACCACCTGGGAGGTGGTAAATTTCCAGGTGCTTTCAGGCTTCTGTTCATATAAGCAGTGTGGGGCATCAGCCCTGAGCCAGTCAGTCCGAGTGAGGAAGGGATAATGTGGGGTGCTAGAAGCAAAGAGGTTCAATAGTTGGAACAGAGGTACATAGATAGGGGACAGGGATACCTGGGGTCTGGGCAGAGCTCTGAGCACTGTCTATCTTTTATACACTACAGCTTGTTTCTTTTGTTGACCCTTTTCTGCTAGAACAATTTGTGTGTGTGTGTGTGTGTGTGTGTGTGTGTGTGTGTGTGTGCATGTTTATGTATATACACCTGCGATTGTGGGCACACATAGATGCTTATGCATATGGAGGCCAGAGGCCAACCTCAGTTGTGTCAGTCTTCAGAACTATTCATCTTGTTTTGCTGAGACAAGGTCTCAGAGGAACCTGGAGCTTACCAAATAGGCTAGGAGACTTAGCCAGAGAGCCCCAGGGATGCCCCATCTTCACCCCACCCCCGCCAGTGCTGGGATTGCAAACCCACATCAGCACTGTTTCTGTGGGTTCTGAGATCAAACTCAGGTCCTCATGTTTGTGAGGCCAGCTCTTTACTCACCGAACCCTCTCCTCAGTCCCAGAACTCTTTTAAGATCCGATTCAGTGGAGCAGCATGAAACTAGGGTCAGAATCATTGTGGTCGCAGGGACATTCTCACCTGGCCTTGGTATCCTTGAGCAAATGACTCTGATCTTTACCTTGCTGGTTCCCAGAATGGTCGTAATTCTGCCGGTGTGGGAGGTTGTGAAGGCCAAAGGTGCTGCTGGGGGCCTGTCTCCCTGCTTGGTACGGGGAGACACATCTGCTGAAAGTCCCCGAGACCTGCTCATCTTGTTTATGTACCGTTCTGAGCAAGATAACAATTTAGATGGCAAACTGCACTTCCAGAGCTGGGGAGCTGCTGTACTAATTCCTGACTATTTACTGTGACAGGTTTAAAGCCTAATATCTCAGGGAGTGCTGGGACTCCCACTCGGGGGCATACAGAAATGCAAAGACGCCTCACCTTGCTTTTCTCTTGGCCGTGTGGAACAGTTTGTGGAACATGTTTCCATCAGCATCTCTGCTCAGGGCCTGGAGCAAGATCTGGGCAGCACCCAAAGCTCTGGCTGATTTTGTCCTGTCTCTCCTTCCACAGTGAGCCACTGGCTCAGGGCCAGGAGCCCAGCCTTCCTTTGGGAGAGCATGAGCAGGCCCTTCCTGGATGCCCTGTAGCTCAGCTCCGCACCACTTGGCAGCAGAGAGCACCACCTGCCTCGGTCAGATCCTGGGGGCACGAGGTCCAGAGGCAAGCTGGGAGGCAGCATCCGTGATACACATTCTCACCTGAATTCAGGCCTCGGGCAAGCTTCCACATCAGTGCCATCTCCACACCTCAGGAGTGTGCTGAGGCTGGGCCTGCCCTCCAGCCAGTGAGAGATGCAGCGTCACACAGGCATACTCCTGACTCCGAAGTGCACAAAACCCTCACCTCACTGGAGGAAGAGTTGAGAGTTCTTCCTACATTATATGAAGCCCCCCCCCCCCCGTTTGTATTGCAAGGGCTGGTATGTTTTCTGTCTTGTAGGTCCATGTGTATCAGTATGCATGTGGAGCCAGAGCATGATCTCAACCTCAGCTGTCATAATTCCTCAGCTACCATCTACCTTGATCTCCCTCCCTCCCTCCTGCCCTCCCTCCCTCCCTTTCTGTCTCCCTTCCCTGACTTGGAGCTCACCAGGTAGGCTAGGCTGGTTAGGGAGCCCCTGGGATCCATGTTTCCCCATCTCCCAGCACTGGGATTACAGTGTAAGCAATCACACTTGGCTTTATTTTTATGTGAGTCCTGGGACTTGAACTCAGGTCCTTGGGCTTACAAGGTAAGCTCTTTATCAACTCAGCCATTTCCCCAGCACCACATGAAGCTTTCTAAGTGATCGAGAAACTCCTCATGTGTCATACTTTATCCTTCTACGGATAACTCTTTTTCTGTCTACTGTTTATAAAATAAGTTTTTTGAGACAGAATCTTACTTACTCCAGTCCAGGCCAGAATACAAGTCACTATATAGCCCAAGCTGGTACAGAACTCGCAGATATCCTCTTGCCTCAGCCTCCTGAGTTCTAAGGTGACAGACATACACCATCATGTCCAGCAAAATAAATCGTTACAGAGCAATTCTGTGGAGCTCTTTTACTTCTTGGACATGATTTTAGGTTCCTACTCTAACCTGAGCTTTGTATTAAATATTTCTTCCCAACAAATTCTTTATAGTGAGTGGTAGAACATTTTATTTTCTTTACTAGAAATCCTCACTGGGTTTACAGTGGTGCCAAGGACTCGAGGTTGTTGGGAAGCAGCTATGTTTGGCTGAGTGCCCAGCACCTGTGAATCCTCAGAGGTCATTCATGATTACAATTACTGTCAGCCTCTTTAGGTGGGACGCCCCTTTGTATCCTCCATGAATAGGAGGATGTACTTCATTTCAGACCTGAATTGATTTGTGGAAAGGTAATTATGAAACAAAGGTTCCCTGTGACAGCTGGGTCCCAAGAAGAATTGTTGTAGGCATGGTCCCATCGAACTTCCTGCCACGGTGGAAAATTTCTAATCCTCCCTGTTCAACACAATAGCAACAGGGCACAGGGCGACGGAACACTTGAAGTGCTGTGCGTGCAGACGAGAGTTTACAATTTTAATTTGAGTTCATTTATATTTAGATAGTTCCATGTGCCTGGTGGCTACTGGTTTGATGAGACGGGGCATGCTGAGGATGGTGTTGGTAGACTGTGGCTACTGGGACGGTTAGCATAGGAGGGTTGGGAAGATGCTCAGTGAATGAAGTGTTCACCGCATGTTCACTGCTCCCGTGTAACAGCCAGGCAGTGCGGTGCGTGCCTGTAACCACAGCATCAGAGAAAGGAGACAGGAGCATCTCAGGGACTTGCTGGCCAGCCAGTGTAGCTGAAACACAGAGCTTTAGATTTGGTGACAGACCCTGTCTCAAAGAAAAAAGCTGGAGAAATGATTGCAGAGACATCCTGGCATTTACTTTACTTCTGGCCTCACATGTGCCTGCGTGGGTGAGCACACCCAACCACACACACACACACACACACACACACACACACTATATCACACTATACCCACACTATATACATATCCACACAAATAAAGAAATACAGGCTCTGAATTGTATAGGCATAGTTCTGGCTTCATAGGAACTTATATAGGCCTTGAAAACGTTAACCATAGTGCACACAAATGCCCTAAAAGACATTATCACTGGAACATATTACCTACTGAGTCTAAGAAGGATGGAACAGGGTATTAAAGAATCTGAGGACTGTTCCTTAGAGGTGAGGCCTAAGACAGGAGATCTGGCTTACTGGTTAGTGACAGACCCTTGCTGGAGACCATGATGTCACATCTGTGTAAGTTGGGCTGGTGATGTTCTCAGTCTCAAATTGAAATTGGAGTAAAGTCATCAGAGTCTCTTTGAATCCGAATACTACAGGGGAATTTCTGTTGATGTTTCTTGTAGACATGTTCTAAACCATCCTTCAAATAATGTACAATGAATATAATATCCTTAGCTTTGAACTCAGTAACTACATATCTAGAAACAACAGTTCCAAATGCAGAAATAAAGGTTTATGCACAAAGATGTTAGGGTGTACTTCTATTAGCTGATCCTTGGAAACAAGTGGCAGGCTCATTAAGAGAATGATACAATACATCTTGGAAATAATTCAAACAGTTAAGAAGAAAGTGGCTATTTGATATAAATGTGATAGAATATCCTAAAACCATTAAAATCAAATTTATATTATAATGGTGCCTTAAAAGTCAGAATTGTATAGAGGGGACATCCTCGTGTTTAAAATAGGCAGAGAAAAGATTGAAAGAAAACGGAACAAAGGTATTCTATTGGAGTTCTGTTTCTGGAAAGATAAGTAAAACATTTTGCTCTCTCACTGCATATAGCTAAAGACTCTGGTCATTTTATGAGAAACTGAAATGCATTCTATAAGAAAACTGGAAAGGAGCGAAATGAAGGCAGACCAGCTGGAGACATGGGGACTTGTGCATGTTGATGAGTTTCCTGGTTTTTAATTTCACCTTATTTACACCAAACCTGGAGCTGTCAAACCAGAAGCACTGATGGTTCATATGAGACAAAACCCCACAACATTCCGACCTCTTGACACAAACAACCAGAAAGTCTTATAGTAGCAAGACCAAAAGATTTTGATTATGACTACTCTATTTCTATCAGACACAGGATACCAGACAGTCTCATGCTAACCTTGTGTATGCTGTATTGGCAAAAGAAAGGCCCATGGGGGATCCTAAACTTCTCTTAATACCTTCAGCTCCATGGTTCATCCCACCAGCCCAGGATGAGCACGCTCTCCTCAAGTCAGCTGAAACAGAAGGTTTGAGTACAGAGGCTTATCCTATGAAAATGTCTATGCTTCTATAGAACATCACTCGAGGAAACCTCAACCAATGGAAAACAAATTGGTAGATGTCAATACAATCAACTAGCAGGATGTAACAGACATATGTAGGAATCCAAACAGGAGAGTATTCATTCTTTCCCAGTGTCCAGGGAACATAGACCAAGATAGAGCATCTCCTCATCAAACTTCAACAAATTTAAAGGAATTGAAATCACACAGAATGTGTTCTCTGACCACAATGAAATCAGACTAGAAACTGGTAACAGAAAGATAACCAGGAAAGCCCCAAATACTTGGAAACTAAGAAACACATTTAAAAATAATCCATGAGTCACAGAGGACATCTCAAGAGGAAATTAAAAAAATGATACATTGAACAGTATGAAGACAAAAATACAACATATCAGCATGTGGGACATAACTTATGCAGTACTGAAAAGGAAATTTGCAACAGAGTGAATACACTAGAAAAGAGGAAAAATCTTAGATCAATAATGTAGCTTGTATCCCAGCAATATCGTTCAAGAGAAAACTGAGCCCAAACAAGCAACAGAAAGGAAATATAAACAGAAAAGCAAAAATCAATGAAATCTAACAGAAATCAGTAGAGAATGCCAAAGAAGCCAGGAGATGGCCCTTTGAAAGATTTAATACTCCTAGCAAAATGAATGAAAGAAGAAAGAGAGGAGTCAGAATGAGCTGTACTGGGAATGAAACAGGAGCGTCATCACAGACCCTGAAGACACAGAGAGAGGAAGAAGAAGCCATGCAGGTTACATGCCTGTGACGACAGAAGGAAATGGAACTGTCCCTTGAAAAGCACATGCCATCACAACGCATCAACATCCATGCAAAATGTTATTAGGTGCAGCTTTCAAAAAGGAAATCAAGGGCTGAAAAGATGGCTCAGTGGTTAAGAGCACTGGCTGCTCTTGCAGAGGACCTGGGTTCCAGTCCTAGTGCCCACACATCGGCTAACAATTGCCTTTGACTCCAGTTCCAGGTATCTGACACCCTCTTCTTGCTTCCACCGACACTGCATGCGTATGGTGACATGTAGGCACAATACCCATACACATAAAATAAAAATAAATTAAAAAAATTTAAAAACAAATCACAGCCAGTGTGATGGTTAGTATTATCAACTTGACTAAAGTTAGAGTCACCTGGAGATGGGCCTCTGGGCGTTCGTGTGTGTGTGTGTGTGTGTATGTGTGTGTGTGTGTACTATTTTCTATTTTGAGTACTAGGTGGGAGGACCAATCCATTGTGAATGTCTCCACACCCTAGGTAGAGGATCCGGTACCATATGAGATTGGAGAAAGAAAGATGAGCACAAGCATTATTTTTTAATAACTATTTAAAATTTTTTGATTTTTATTTTATGTGTATAAGTATTTTGCCTGCATGTATGTAAATGCATCACATGCATACAATGCTTGCAGAGGCCAGGAGAAGGTGTTGGATCCCCCAGAACTGGAGTTACAGACATGTGGGTGCTAGGAACCAAACCCAGGTTCACTGCAAGAGCAGCCAGTGCTCTTAACCACTGAGCCGTCTCTCCAGTCCCAGAACAAACATTCTCGCTCTCTGCTTGTTAGACTATGAGTGCAGTGTACCCAGCTGTTTTTGAGTTCCTGCTGCTGTGATTTTTCCCTCGATGATGTACTGTAACTTGAATCAGTGAGCTAAAAGAAATCCTTTCTCCCTTAAGTTTTGTCATAATATTTTACCACAACAATAAGAATCTAAGTTGGCAAGGTGGCTCAGCACGTGCAGGTGCTTGCCTCTAAGCCTGATGATCTGGGTTTGATCCCCAGAACCCACATAGTAGAAGGAGAGAACTGACTTTGGCAGGTTGTTCTCTGGCCTCCATGTATGCTTCCTGGTGTACACACACACACACACACACACACACAAATACACTAAATGAACAGAAATCAACAGGCCTAAATAATTTCACTGAAAAATTTTACCTAATATTTAAACTAATTCTACAAATTCCTCCCAGAAAATAAAAGATCACTTCCCTATACATATTATGAAGCTTATTATGAAGTTGATATTATCCTAGTAGCAAAATAATACTGCAAAAAGAGAAAATTGAGGGCCAATAACCCTCATGAAAAAATATGCAAATGTCCTTAACAAAACATTAGCAAATAGAATTTATTAATATATAAAAATTACATGTTCAAGTGGAGTGGAATTTATTCTAAGGATTCAAGGATCCACTGTTCAAAAACCAATCACTGTAATCTATCTTATTAACAGCTTAAAGAGCAGTACATTATTATATCAGTTAATGCCGAAAAAGTGTTTGACCAATGTTCTAGTTCCCTTTCTGTTGCTGTGATAAAACATACTGACCAAATGCAACTTAGGGGAGGAGAGGGTTTATATGGCTTACAGGTCACAGTCCATCACTGAGGAAACTCGAGACAGGAGCTCAAGCAGGAGCTTGAAGCAGACCATGGAGGATGCTGTTTCCTGGCTTGCTCATAGGCTCAAGTTTAGCTAGCTTTCATATACAGCCCAGGACCACCTGCCTAAGAGATGATGCTACTCACAGTGGCCTGAGCCTTCCTACATCAATTAACAGGCAAGACCCCCCACAGATATGCCGACAACCAACCTGGTAAAGACAATTTCTCAGGGGGCTGTAGAATTGGTTAAGATTCTACAGTGGTTAAGAGCACTGCTGTTTATGTGCACAGATAATTTAATGGTTTCCCGCGTGGTTGTAAGTGATATTGGGGTTTGAATCCCAGTACCCACATGGCAGTTCACAACTGTTTGTAACTCCAGTTCCAGGGGATCCGATGCCCTCTTCGGCCTTCTATGGGCACTGCACAACATGGGTGCTCTTACATACAGGCAGACGTAATAGTCATACATATAAAAGAAAAATAAATAAAAAATATTTTAAAAAGACAATTGCTTAATTGAGATTCCCTTCTCAGCCGAGTCTAGGCTATGTCAAGCTGACAGTTAAACCTAACTAGGACAACAGAATTCAATGCTCATTTATAATTTTAAGCTAAAAAGCTCTAAAAAAAACCAGAAGCAAACTAGGAAGAGATAACTTCCTCAGTATAAGAAAAACAGGTACATACTCTTTACAGTTAACCTTGTCTTTACTGGGGAAGGTAGCCATGTTTTACCTCTAAAATCAGTAACACAGCTGAGATGTCTGCTTTCAACACTCAAAAAATATCAGAATTTCTAGCCAGTACAATAAAGCAGGAAAAGAAAATAAAAGACATACAGATAGAAAAGGAAGGTACAAACTGATTCATATTTATAAATGACAAGATGGCCTGTGTAGAATATGAGAGAGAGAGAGGGAGATCTAAAAAGTAAGATTAGTAAGGCTAGAAGATACAATGTAGGCATAAATCAATTGCATTTGTATATATGACCAATGAACATGTCACCTTGAAACTTAAAGTACAATACCATTTATAACCACGCAGGAAACCATTAAATTCTCTGTGCAAATCAAATAAAACAGAAACAGATCAGGCAAGGCTAATGACACACATACAAGACTTTTATACTGAAAACTATAACACGCTAATGAAGTAAGTCAAAGAAAATTTAAATAAATATCTCTATACCGTGTCAAGGGATTGGAAGAATCAGTGCAACTAAAATCTCAGTTCTATCCTAACTGTTTAATGCATTTACTACTAAAAGTTTCAGGATGCCTCTTTTTTCTATTTTTTTTATTTAAATTTTTTGAGAATTTCATTCATGAATACAATATTCACATCATTTTCACCCCTTCTCCCCTGCCACTCTTCCTATGTTCCCTCACTCCCTCGAAAACTTGTGATCATTTCTTCTTCCACTTACTGTTGTATGTGTGTGCATGTGTTTAAGGCTGACCACCTGGGATTGGTTAATCCATCAGGGAGCTCATCCCTAGGGAAGACCGAGTCTCCCTCTCTCAGTAGTCACTGTCTGTAGCTCTCCATCTGGAGATGAAACCTTGTGAAATTTCTTCTCTTTATGCTGGCATGTCAACTGGTGTGGTCCTTATGCAAGCCTTGTTTAGGCAACCATATTTTTGAGATTTCATGGGTGCAGCATCTCTAGCTTGTCTAGAAGACACTCTTTAGCAGCAGGTATCCTGATTCTTACACTCTTTCTGCCCTATTCCATGATGTTCCATGAGCCTTAGGTGTAGGAGGTGTGTTGCAGATATCAGATGGGGTTGGGCACCCTGTGGTCATTTATTCTATGTACTTGGAACAGTTGTGGATCTCTATAATTGTCTCCATCTATTGCAAAAAGATCCTTCTTTGATGAGGGGTGAGACTACATTTATCTTTGGGTATAAGGATAAGGATAACTGTTTCAAAAACTATTTTGGAGAGTGCCTTCCAAGTTCTTCATGGGACTTGAGAGCCACCGACAGTCGCTGGCACTGATGTCATTAACTACTCCCTGCTTGCTAGCCAAGGTAAGAACACTGTCTTGTGTAATTATGAGGAAAGAGTTACTCCACACCTCACGTACTTCCTAACTGGAATGTCAGGAAAATAAAAAGAAATAGGTATAGAAGTTTATTCTAAAAGCTATGCAGCACTAGAAGAGTTAAACTAATTTTGAAAAGAAGAATAAAGTGGTAAGAATTCAACTCAAGACCTTCTGTCTCTTGAAGTAGATTTGTTTAGAATCCAATTTCAAGACTGACTATACAGCTACAGTAACAAACACAGCTGTGATGAAAGATGTGAGTGTCAGGGGAAGAGAACAAAAGACCCAGGAATGGACCCACCTAATAGGGCTAACTGATTTTTCACAAGAAAGCAAATACAACTTAGTGGCTGATGGATAGCCTTTTCAACAGTGGTGCTGAAGTAAAAAACAAAAAAATTAACCTTTACTTGGGTTTCCTTAACTATACAAAAGTAAACTCAAAATGGGCTTGAATGTAAAGTGTAAAATCATATATGTTTTAGAAAATAGAAGCATAGGAAAGCCTGGGCTTGACTAATAAAGCTAGACCATTGTTTCCTGGTGCAGAACCCTAGCAAGGTGTGGCACTACAATGCTGCTGCTGGTTCTTATAAATGATCCCTGAAGGTTGCCATGGGAACAGTCTCAAAACATCTCCAGCAATGGAATGGATCCCATCACCAAGGCATAGGGCATGTGGTTTTCCAGAGCCTTGCTTTAGGGGTCTGGAGCTCGTGTGGGTATAAGGGTTCTATAACGGGCACACACTGACCACTGAATAGGATTCCCTTTGATATGAGAGAAGGGACCCTCTGAGTTCATAGCTGAGGGTAGCATTTGTTCTGAAGTTCTAAGTCTCCTGCACTTTAGGCTGTTAAAATACACAAGGGAAGAAGGCTGTCAGAGTTGCTGTCCTTCCTGGGATGAACGGACCCCTCTCCACATAGGCTCCTTGGGGACACTCAAGTATCTATCTCATGGCTAGTTGGGCTCAGAGGAGAACATAGGAGTGAGTGTCATTCCATGTCCCAGGCAGAAGCGGATTCTTCCCTGTTGCTACAATCCCATGAAGCCCTTTTCTCTCCGTGCATGGGCCCTTTGTCAGGAGCTGGAGGCATAGATGAGTGCTGCCCACACCCTCCTGGGAGGTAAGACGCTTCTGCCAAACCCCAAACCTCCCTTCACCTTGTCCTTACAGTCTGGCTCTGTGTTGCCCTTGCTCTTGCCCGCCCTTCACAGTGTCCTCAGATACTACTGTCTGGATCCGCCATGCTGACTCAGAGTCAGGGCTTCCGACTGCAGGCTCACTGAACAGGGCTCCAGCTATCATTGGGCTCTCCTGCTTCAGGGTGTCCCGGCTGTCTGCCATTGACTTGCTGGGTTTCTATCCCACCTGATCCGTTCCCCACTTTCCCTAGCCATAGCTACTCAGATACCACGGGAGCCAGGGAAGCTGACCCAACCCCCCTGGTAAGTTAACTTGGTGGAAGAGAGCGAGGCAGAGGCAGAGGCAGAGGCAGAGGCAGAGGCAGAGGCAGAGGCAGAGGCAGAGGCAGAGGCAGAGGCAGAGGCAGAGGCAGAGGCAGAGGCAGAGGCAGAGGCAGAGGCAGAGGCAGAGGCAGAGGCAGAGGCAGAGGCAGAGGCAGAGGCAGAGGCAGAGGCAGAGGCAGAGGCAGAGGCAGAGGCAGAGGCAGAGGCAGAGGCAGAGGCAGAGGCAGAGGCAGAGGCAGAGGCAGAGGCAGAGGCAGAGGCAGAGCAGGCTGGAGGCTGGCCTTTCTCAGCCTTCACTGCTGGTGTGACCAGAGAGAGGACAACAAGCTTGTTACACATAACCAGAGACTGAGCGAATGCTGAACAGTGTCAGTGTCATAGGCAACAAAGGGTATGTAGAGACGGGAAGCTCCCTGATAATGAACGTTCATGTGGATGACATGTGTGTGTTCAGGCATGGCCGAGTGCATGTCTTTGTGCAGGTGCACATGCATGTACATGCATGTGTGTGTAGGGACCCGAGCAACTTCAGGTGTCGTTCCTCAGGCACAGTCTACCTTTTTGTCATTGTTGTTTGGAAGCAGGGCCTCTCATTGACTTGAAATTCCCCAAGCAGACTAGGCTGACCTGCCTGTTTCCACCTCCCCAGCACTGAGATTATAGACACATGCTACCAAGTCTGGCTTTTACATTGGTGCCAGGATACAAACTCAGGTCCTTGAGCTTGCAAGGTCACTTTACCCACTGAGTCATCCCTCAAGCCCCTGGGAGTTTTGTGATAGGTTTGAGTTTTCAAACTAGAACTGGTTATCTTATGGGTGGTCTCTGTCTGGACAGGATGTTTCTAGGTTCTTGGCCTCAAGAAATGTACACAAATGACAAAATAGCAAGAGATTTTATTTGGAAACAAGAATGCTCAGGAGCAGTGGGTCACTGTTTGGAGTTTCCTTTTATAGGGTTCCGGGAGGAGGAGGAGTTGGTTGCTAAGGGCACATTATGGGTAGTTATCTGTTTTGATGGACAGGCTCAGGTTATATAAGCCTTTATTTACTGTGCAGGTCCTTTTCTATGATGTATATAATTTTAATCATATTCACATCCAATCATGCATAGGCATGAGATGGTAAATAGGGGATTTTCCCTAGAAGTTCATCCTGAGGACACAAGTTTCTTTATCATGCATTCACCAAAAACCAGTTCAGCAAACTGGCCCATTGTCCCGCTTTTCAGGATGTGTTTCTGGATGGTCACAGAACAGAATGAGTGAGGGTTGCTAGGAAGGGATAACCTCTGCTTTGTTTGGAGTCGGGCAGGTATAACGTGATGCAGGTGGGGGTCCCAGGTTGCTAGGCTCTCCCTTCAGATAGGAAATTATACTGACAGCAAGGTCTATGATTTGCTGCAATAATTTCACCTGTCCCTCGCATTGCTGCTTCCAGGAAACCAAAGTTCCCTCAGGACTTGGTCAGCTGGGATGGCCAAGGGAGGCCCTGGGGCACAACCCAGGGATGCAGTAACGACAAGGTGATAGCAATCCCAAGGGTGGCTGCTCTGTGTCCCGTGAGGAATAAAGCGAAGTGCTGTTGAGGTCGCAGCCTTGTGGAAGGGGAAGCCAGGAGGACTTTCAGATAAGAAAGGCCATGGAACATCATGGGGCTAACCTTGGAAAATCTTACCAAGAAGGTGATATTTGATGAGAGACCCAGAGGAGATGAAGGAAGAAGCCATGCCAGTGTCTAGGGGAAGCATGCAGGGCAGAGGGAAGAGCCAGAACAAGGTCCTGTGGTTGGCATGTTTTAAAAACAGAAAAAGGCCAATGAAGCAGATCTGGAGGATTAAGAGAACAGGGTAAAACTGGAAAGAGATGATGTCCTGGTTAGCTTTAACTGCCAACTTGACAATCTAGAGTCATCTAAGCGGACAGTCTCAGTTGAGGAATTACCTGGATCACACTGGCTTATGGGTATGTCTGTGGTGGATTGTCTTGATTGCAGGAGGACTCAACCTACTGTGGGTACATCATCCATAGGCATGTGGTCCTGAACTGTGTAAGAAAACTAGCTGAGTATAAGACCGTCTGCTCATACTCGGCTGCAAGTGAGCTAGTGCGCTGAGTTCACCGTGATTTCTGCTCTACTTCTTTGACTGTGAAGTGAGATTTCTGCTCTACTTCTTTGACTGTGAAGTGAGTTCCTTGGTCAGGGGTAATGCTGTGTGGAATATAACAAGCAGGTCTGCTTTTAAGTTACCACCTTGACATCCCTCAGTGATGTACTGTGATCTGGAATTGTAAGCCAAATAACCTGTGCTTCAGTGAAGTTGCTTTTGGTCAGGGTATTTTATCACTTTAACACAGTTAAACTAGGAGGGGTGAGATGGGAGACAAAGGGAAGGGACCGTGGGAGACTAGAGCTGATATAGGGCTTTCAGGCCTTTGCACGTGTTTTGGGTTCTGCTCTTGACTGGAGATGGAAGTCACTGAGGAATTTTGAACCGAGAAACAACAGATTCTGGTTTGTGTTTTCAAAGGATAATACTGACTGCTATATTGAAAACAGAGTCAGAGGAGGGAGGAATTCCAGTTACTGGAAGGTGATCCAGGAAAGAGTGGATGAGTGTTGAACTGGTGGTGGATGTGGTATGGAGAAATCGTAGGCTTCTGAAAGATAGTCAAGCAGAACCTACTGTGTTCTCCGATGAATCAGACGGTCTATGTGAAGAAGTCGAGGATGGCCCTTTCTATGAAGGCCTTTGTTTTGGGTTAAATGTGAAATGTCCCCCATAGGCTTGTGTTTGAACACTCGTGCTTCAGTTGGTGGCGCTATTTGAGAAGACTGTGGGACCCTTAGAGTGTGGTGCCTCGCTGGAAGCAGTGGACTGTCAGGGAGGGCTTTGAGACTTGGTAGCCCAGCCCTGCTTTCTGTCCACTCTCTGTTTCTGACTGGATTTAATGTGTTCCTGCCACCTGCTTTCCCGACCACGGTGGACTGAATTTCTTGGATCTGTGAACTAAAACAAATCTTTCCTTACTAAAGTTGCTCTTGCCAAGTATTTGGTTATAGCGAAAAGACAGTAAATAATACAGCCTTGTATTTGCTGAAGAAAAGGTTTTTATTCAGGAAGATTTGAGGCATGATGGCATCCCCCCACCAAGACGTTTGATTGATTGACACCACCCTTCCACACAAATCTTGTTAGGAGGACCAATCCCCTTTCAGTCCTGTTTTATTCTCTGTCATTCAGTCCAGGAGACCCTACTGAAGAATAGTTGAATGAGGGAACAATAGATGTCTACCAATATTGTGGTCCCCCCTGTCTCTGTAGTGCTGGGCATTCACCAAGGGCAAGGTGAGCAGATATGATACTTCCAGGTGACTGTTACAAGAAAGAAAAACTACTTTTTCTGAACTTTCTTTTTTCTCACATAAACTAGTCAAATATAGACTGTTCGAGTTTAGTTCCCGTTGCGTTAAAACACCATGACCAAAAGCAAACTAGGGAGGGAAGAAAGGGTTTCCTGCATCTCACTCTTCCAAGTGACACTTCACCACTGAGTGAAACCAAGGCAGGAACTTAAACAGGGGGAAACCTGGAGTCAGGAACTGAAGCACAGATCACAGATGAACGCTGCTTGCTGGCTTGCTTTTCTGGCCTGTGCTCAGCCTGCTTTCTTGTACAACCTGGGACCGTCTGACCAGAGTGGCACCACCTACAGTGGACTGGGCCCTCCCATATCACTCAACAGTCAAGAAAATGCCTCACAGACATGGCCACAGGCTAAGGGGATAGAGAAAATTCCCCAATTGAGGTTCCTTCTTCCCGGGTGTGTCAAGTTGGCAATTGAAGGCATTCAGCGCACAGACTTCAGAGTTACTTATGACCTGTCTTTGACCATGCAGATGAAGTCTCTGGAGCAGGAAGATGGAGGGAACTGTGGTCTCCGAATGGACATGTGGCATGGCATTTCCCACCCTAAGAGTATTACATGAGGGAGAAAATGCAGTCTTTTTTAAGTTTTTTAGGAGTCTTTTTATGAATATAAAAGCAATTATAAAACAAACACACAAAGAAAGCTAGCCTAAAATCATCTGAGCAAGGAAGTCAGAGGGATTGGAATCCATTGGCAATTGAAAATGTGAGAGGGCACAAAGGACTTGGGCCAGCCTGGACAGACCTGCAGAGGGCTGGCCATGATTTTAGGTGGTGGTAATACTGACAGTTATACACTGAGAAGAAGGAAGTCTAAGGACTAAGAGCTAGCAAGATTTCTCCATCCACAAGTACTGGGAACTGTGGGCTGAGGACCAAGTATGATCCTACTAGGGAAGTTGTTCCTTTGAGAAGAAAATAAAACACAAGATCCATCCCAGGAAAAGACTCTTGCTGTCACTGGAGAGATGTTTAGGAATGTCCCAGTAGATCTTTTGAAAACTATGCCCTTTACTGGCCAAGCATTAACCTTGATCTATGTAAAAGATATGTGTGTGTGGGGAGACACTTCTTAGCAACCTTCTATGTTAAAATTAATGGGGAATTCCCCCTAAAAGTCTAACAATGGTATATGGCATGATAAATCTGTATGATTATTTCATGAAGCTTCCAAAAGATAAATAAGGCTCTTAAGGGATGTGTTTATTGGTGAACAATTTATACAAGTATATATACCATTGGCTGGAATGTAACTGCTAAGTGTACGGTGGGAAAAGATTACCAAGTTTGACTCCAGCTGGTGCTGCACCCATGGGGATGCTGTGAATAACTGCCAAATCACAATGAATATAAATTGGTGCACTGGGTGAACACTTCCAGAGAGCCAACGCAGATCTCCTTAGTCTTTCTAAGAAGCTGGGATTGACTGGCACTTGGGAGAAGCAGCAACATTTTCCCTGAAGACTACTTTGAAGGCTAGGACAAGGTCTGACAGGAAGAAAGGAAGCACGCCTTGTTCTCCAGGGTCCTGCTGAGGTACTAATGGGAGTCCAGACTTCAACTGGAGCAAACAAGCTTCCATTGTCTTCACTGCTGTCTGGGCTAGTCTGCAGTTGGTGGAGGAGCTCTCTCTGCCTGCTTCTGTTTTCTCTCCCATACTTGTCACCCTGTGGAACATTCTTAGAGCTCTGTCTTTTACTTTTCCAGGACGTCTTAGTCACTTATGGGTTGAATTTTACACTACACATTCTGCAAAGGGTGCTCTTGGTGTGCATTGTGCTTGTTAATAAACACATGGGCTAGCCTACTAGGGTTCAAGTCTTGGCCATTTTATGTTAGTGCTTTTATGTTGGACCATGGGTTCACAATTGTCAAATGAAGATAACATCTTAGGGAGAGTCAGTGTAGCACTTGCAGCACTATGGTTCAGAGAATGGGCTCCCCTGGTAGGTTACCTGGGTTTCCGTCTCATCTCTGCCAATTACCAGTTGAGTGACCTTAGGCAAACTACCTAACACTACAGTGGAACTTACCTCTTGGGTTTATCACAAAGATTAAGCTATCTGACCTATGACCCATGGTAACCACTCAATAACTTTTATCTACTATCATTTGAAGGGTTGTTGTAAATATTACTTGAAAAAAATCCAAATAAGATATTTTATATGAAGTCTAGACAATTGTTTGCTATTGTTAATTAAGATCACTGTGATGATTAAATGTGTCAATTTGATTGGATTGGGAAATGCCTAGGGCATTAGCGGCATACGATTTGGGTGTGTCTGTAATCTCCAGGGAAGATTAAATGAAGGGGAAAGACCTGCTCTGAATGTGAGTGGCACTATCACATGGGCGAAGGCTCTGCACTGGATAGAAAGGGATAAAGAGTGTCAACAGAACACTGGCATTGCCCTTTCTGTTTCCCAATTGACAGTGTGATGTAACCAGTGTCTGTTCTCCTGCCAACAGAGCCAAAAGCTGCTCCTACTGGCCTGCCTCCTCTGACAGGATGGACTGACTCTACATTCTCAAACCATGAGCCCAAATAAATCCTTCTTCCCATAAGTTGTTTCTTTGTGTGTGTGCTGGGAATTGAGCTTAGGACCTTGCACATGCTAAGCAAACACTCTACCACTGAGTTATATCACTAACCCCTGTAAGAATATGGTGCCTCAAGGGTAAGACCTCACTCATGAAGTGTTCCAGGATATAATGATGCAATTTTGTTTGAAAGAACTATCCCTAAAAAGATAGTCTTCAGGATACCCCACTTGGAAATGGCTGCCTAAGAAAGAATTCTCCCAGGTTCACCCAGAAGGCACATGAAGGCTACTGCCATTCTGGTTCAAGGGGGTCCAGGCTATATCTTGAGCTGGCAGCAGAATTTGTTATTGCCCATGTGGTACTGGTAGACATGTAAAATACAGGAGTTGTGGGCTCATGGTGGCTTGCACCAAGGTTTCAGAAAGCTGCTTACATCAGGCAATATGTGGCAGGGTCAGATTATCTGCAAAGAGGCAGTGAGGGGGTATGACACAGAGTTGTGAAGGTGAAGCTTGCTGTCTCGTGAGCCATTCCCTTTGTCTTTCTTTCATGAGTTCCTCCTTTGCTAAGGACCTATAGATGTTGGTGTCCCCCAGGCCTCATCCCAATTCTCTTCTTGTCAGCATGCAGCAGCTCTATCATGATTATTCTTTGTTCTTGGCTCCATGTTGGTCTGTGACTCAGTGGCTCCATGGATTTCTCTTGAGCTTCATTCTAAGATCTCCCTACAGCTTCCTCAATGTGTGTATCCAGAGGTTCTGTAGGTATCTCGGCTCACCTGGGCCCCTCAGCATCATCTCTGATAGTCTGCTTTTCCTCTGATGTGTCGTGCTTCTGTTGATGATTAAGCCTAGGCACCCAAGGTAGAACATCAACCTAAGGTCAATCAATCCACAAATTCTGCCAACTGTTACTATGAAGGTGCTTATCAGAAATGTCACCCTGTTATGCTTGCTGCCATTTCCCAAGTCCAGGTCACCTCACCTCACGATGAAACTGCCACCATCACCCCCTAAATGACATAGCAACCAAATAATATAAAGTACCTATCAATCTAATTCTGTACGGAAGCCTTTCCTGTCCTATTGCCCCTGGCACGAAGCTCCCAATTATTAAGACAGTTCACACGGCCCGTGTCTCCCCTTCAACGGTTTTCTCTCCTCTTTCTCAATGCATTTTCCAGTCTAGGCCACAATTTCCCACTGCTGTTCTCTGCTCATGTTGTTTCTCTTTCAAGTCCCACTTTCCTACAGCTCGTCGTCTCCAGGCATCTCTCAGACATCCGCCTACCCTACCTCTCTTCTAGCCCCACAGAGTGGCGATCCTGTTCCAACTTTTATTACTGTAGTCCTAATGACATATGAAATAGTTTTTGCTTGTGTCTGTCTCTTCTACTAGACTGTGAACTCCAGGTGGTCGGAAGCTGGATTCCATTTTCATATCATCTTCTTGTGTTAGAAGAGTGATAAGCATATCACAGGTGCCCATAAATGCATTCTTAAAACAATGAGGTATGGAGAAATGGATTGGGACACAACTGTAGTAAAGTTTCCCCAAGAGGACGTAATGAGCTCTCCCTCTCTAACTGGTTGTGTGTGTGTGTGTGTGTGTGTGTGTGTGTGTGTCTTTAGGCAAAAGTTTCTACAAGAATTGGGTTACTCTTTCACTGCTATGACAAAATGTCTGAGAAAAGCAACTTAAGAAAGGAGGGTTTACTTTTAATTGGTTCATAGTTTTAAAGGACACAGTCTACTATGGAGGGAAGGTGTGGTGGTGAGGTGAGTGGGTGAGGCAGCTGGTCATAAATGCATCTATAGTTAGGAAACACACACACACACACACACACACACACACACACACACGGAGAGAGAGACAGATCCTCACCCCATGGCATGGTGCTACCCACAGTCAGGATAGAGCTTCTCTTCTTAGTTAAACCTCTTTGGAAAGTCCCTCAGAGTCTCACCCAGAGGTGTGTCTCCTGGGTGATTCTAAAGCTAGTCATGTCAACAATAAAAGCCGTCTCAAGAATCTGAGTTGAAGAAGCCTATTAAATACAAGGCGTAGGAGATGGAGTAGAGGTGAGGAGTCGGAATCTGTCCGGCTGTTGAACTGGATCAGGAGGGTTAATTGTGAGGGACATCTTGGGAGAGTATGAAGCGACTAGCCTTTGGATTTGCAATAAGTCAGTTATGGTGTACTGTGTGCATGAGGACCATACAACCATACCTCTCTGCAATATGGCTGTGCAGCTCTCCCCATCAAGAAGTGTTGGCTTTGTGACTTGCATTATCTGACAGAAAGTGTCAGAAGTATCAAGCATCATTTATGAGATGAGGCCTTGAGAATCCCTGAGGACTTTTGCTCCTTTAAAACCTGATCCAGGGGCTGGAGAGATGGCTCAGTGGTTAAGAGCACTGACTGCTATTGCAGAGGACCCAGGTTCAATTCCCAGCACCCACATGGTGGCTAACAACCATCTGTAACTGCAGTTCCAGGGGATCTGACATTCTCTTCTGACCTCCTTGGGCATTGCACAACACAGGTGCGCTTATGTGCATTCAGGCAGTACACTCAGACACATAAATGAAAATAAACAAACGTTAAAAAATCCAGAAAACAAATACCTGATCCAGACCGAGTGGCCAGACTGCAGTAAGCCCACTGGAAATGAGAAACCAAGTAAACTAGAGCCAACTCTGCCAGGCAACAGACCCTGTGCTTCCGAAACGATGGCAGCGATCCATGCGGATGCCCTCAGTGGCAGCAACAGCAGCGTGGGCAAGAACTGTTTTGAAGTGAAAAGGTGGACTGCAGTAGCCCTCCGGGCCTGAGGCATTGTGGTTGATAACCATGCCATCTACAGGAGCCACATTATGGATCTCTGCATAGAAATTTAAAGCTAACCAGGATCTACTACTTCCAAAGAGGGTACTGTTGCATGGGGAGTCTGTAACCATGCTTTTTATTGCCAGAGTCTCTCACTGGTTCAAAACGCAGCAGGTGTGCACCTTTGGACAACAGTGGGTGGGAACTGCCAAAGCAGGAACATCAGAAAAAGAATCCTTCTGTCAAGCTTATTCAATTTGTTACTTAGTGACTTGCCTTCCTGTTCATTATAAATTAGCTAGAACCTTGCCTTTTCTCATCTGTCTTTTCAGTTTTCTGTTCCTACAGCTGTATTGTATTTTATGTCAAATAGAATGCAGTTGAATTCTAATAAAAGGAAAAAATGCCATTGCCATTTAAACTGAATTCTATCAGAGATGCTTTTCTGATCGGAGGGTCAGCGGCACAGCTGACATATTTCATGGTCAATCTGTACACCTTGTTTTAAAGGACCAGTTCTAGAGCTCCTCAGGTCTTTGGATGTCAGCCTCACGGACACTGAGCTGCTGTTTCACACATCTACCTCAGTTTCTGCCACTTCTTAGAGATGTTTAATGATGGGTAAGCACAGTAAGCTAAAGACTGACTGGAACTGACTAGCTGTGGGACTTAATTTCTTTGAGCCTCAGATTCCTGATGTTTGTGTGTGTACATGCATGCGTATGTGTTTATGTGTGTGCACATGCATGTAGAGGACAGACAACAACCTGGAGTGTTGTTCCTCAGCTGCTGTCCTCTTTCTTTTTGAGACAGGGCCTCTCACTGGCCTGGAATCCACCAAGTAAGCTAGGCTGGCTAGCTAGCCTGAGAACCCCAGGGGATCTGCCAGTCCTCACCTTCCTAGTGCTGAAATAGCAAACACATACCCATCATGTCTGGTTTGTTTTTTTGAGACTGGGTCTCACTATGTAGCCCTGACTCACCTGAAATTCATTATGTAGACCAGGTTTGCCTCCACCTCACAGAACAGAGATCCACCTGCCTCTGCCTCCTGAGTATTGGGATTAACGGAGTGTGTCACCACACTTGGCTCTGGCTTTTTAAAATGTGGGTTCCAAAGAGTAAACCCAGGTCCACATGTAAGCCTGGCAAGCACTTTGCCAACTGAGTCATCTCTCTAGCCCGATCCACAGTTGCTTCATACATGAAAATGATAAGAGTATTATTATTATTTTTTGCCTCATAATAAATCTGTGAGGATTGAATGATGTTGGGCATAATGCAGGGTAGGCCTAGCTAGACCACCTGCCGGGAGGAATGAGGAATGGCTCTCGTGGGTGTGGTGCTCCACACCAGTTGGTTGTGAAGCCAGTTTCTGCCCAGCACATGGAGGGAACCTGATCCACCTGGGAGCAAACTGCAATTGGCTGTGGTCAGGACTCCACCCCTTATTGGCTAACAAGACCTATAAGACTCTCTGCTCTTTCTTGAATAAATGAGTTTGCAGCAGCCACCACTGCTGGCTTTCTGCTCAACTCCCGGAGTCGGTGTTTTGATTCAGTGCCTACTCACTCCCTCACCCCTTCACCCTATGGCAGAGATCCTTCAGTCTCCCTCCGGCTGGCCCTGAGTACTGGGACCCCCAACAGAATGAGTCTGTAAGGGGTTCAGCCAAGGGCAGGACTATCATGGAGAGTAGGACCACCATGGGAGTGTGGGCTAATCATAACTGAGATTAATGAAGGTGTTCCCATCACACAGATGGGGAAAAATCCAAGTGCCTGTTGCCAACCACAGCCCTAAATTAAGGTGACCTGTCAGTCATCCAAGGAGGCCAATGGCAAACGAACTGCCCCCTTTGCCTCAGAAATCATGAACCTGGCTGTGGGTTCTGTCTTTGAAGACTTAGCTGATAACCCAGTCAAGCCAGGGCCACATTCCTGGCAAAGCTTTTCGGCTCTTTGTGCTGGCAGTGCAGTGTTTAGTGAATTTCTTCCTGTTTTTGAGCCCAGAAATGATTGTCTTAGTGGCCAGAGCACGTGTCCCCGCTCAGAAGAAAAGACAAGTGGGGAATGGTTCACTCTTTCACAACCAGCTCCCTGCTGAACCCACCCAGGTCGCACCCGCCGCCCAGCATGGCCCCAATTCCTGCGGATGGTCACGCTGAGCTCAGGGGTGTGGAGCTCCATCCAGCCCCGGTCTGATTGAAGGTTAGGGGAACTCATCTGGGACTTAATGATAATCACAGGCACAGATCCTCGAGTTGTGGCTGCTGTGTCTTTTCTTAGACTATTCCCAGGGGGCCTTGGTCTTAAGCACTTGCCAATACCAGCCCAAAGCCGCGTGACTCCTTATGTATGACTTGAGAAAACTTTAAAGGGGAACTCACACAAGCTTTGAGTCATCTCTCTCTCTTTTTGTCATCCTAAGGTGCACAACTTATTCTTCTAGGATTTTACACACACACACACACACACACACACACACACACAGATGGACTTTGTCTCCCTGAAAATGTATGTATGTGAAGCGAGAACATGCATGTGCAAAATTGAAGTCATATGGATTGATAGCCTTTCTTTTTCACTTAATAATGTCACAAATCTCTTCTGACCAGTAAACCTTTGTTAAAAGAACACAATATAAGGACAATGGAGAGACAGCTCAGCCATTAAGAGCACACACTGCTTTTACAGAGGACCTGAGTTTGGTTCCCATGTCAGGTAGCTACAACCATCTGTATCTAGCTTCACTGGATCTGACACTCTCTTCTGGCCTCCACAGGTACCTGCACCCACATGCATCCCACACCCCCCACAAGACACACATACACATACACATAATTATAAAAACTAAATCTTTGGGGGCTAGAGAGATGGCTCAGCAGTTAAGAGCACTGGCTGCTCTTGCAGAGGACCTGGGTTTGATTCCTAGCACCCACATGATGACTAAGAGCCATCTGTAACTCCAGTTCTAGAAGATCTGACACCTCTTCTGGCTTCTGTAGGTATTGTACCACATGAGTGCACTTACATACATGTAAGTAAGACACTCATACACACAAAATTTAAATAAATAAAGATAAAAAATTTAAAAATTAATCATATTATAAAAAGTTACAGCATAGATATCAAGAGCCAAATTCAGTGCAAATAGAACATGGTTGGCAATGTTTTAAAGACTTGACTTTGAATTTGACCTTGAAAAATGACATGTCCACAAAGTTCAACTGGCCCTAGAGGAATCTGAGGTCATCATCCTGACTTTTCTATCATTCTGTGTAATTACTATAGGACTGGAGAATTGGCTCAGTAGTTAAGAGAGCTGACTGCTGTTGTAGCAGACTCAGTTTCAGTCCTCTGCACCCACATCCAGCAACTCACAACCACCTGTAACTCCAATTTCAGGAGATTTAACACCCTCTACTGGCTTTCCTAAGCACCTGCACATACCTGGTGCTGAACTGGTGAGCTCCAAGTTCAGTTAGAGACATTGTCTCAAAAAACAAAGTGGAAAGTGACTGGGGAAACACAACTGTTTGAGTTCTGTCCTCTACACAAACACAGACACACACACACACACACGTGTGCATGCATTCACATGGTAGACATACACACATACGTGAACATATACATGTCTACGCACAAAGCTAACAACCAGACCAAAAATGTACGCAGCTACTAAATGGCTGAGCTAAGATTCAAATTTACACAGCCTGACCTTAACTACAGCATTGCATCAGCTCAGAGGCTGGGAGGAGATATCTCTTTTACCTGCTGTGAGACATAAAACCTCCCAGGGCTGTTGTGGGGGTCACAGATACAAGGAGACCTCTGGAGTCAGATCTGGATTTGAGTATCAATACCTTCTCCACTTTTATGAAGTTTATTGGGAAGCTTGAATGCTACAATGCTGATGACTAAGGTACTAAGGTCTTCATAATTGTAGGTTCTAATGACTTTTATGTACAGATGTTTCTATGTGTCTGCATACATGGACATGCATCCTGAGGGGATCCCCCTCCCCCGCCAGTGACAATACTTGTAAGCCTATGCTGATAAGCTTATGTCAGGTTTATAAGGTATCCTTGGGATTAGGATTTCTGAACTGGATGGAGACCTAGTAGGTCATCATTGGAAATGAGGAAAATGAAGTTTGGTGAGAAGTTTCCTTCTCCAGAATTAGCAGGTTTAGAGACTGAGTCAAGGGTAAAGAGGGGCTTAAAGAGAAATAGCATCTTGAAGTACCATTGGAAAGCGTGGGTAGCCTAGTGAGACAAACCCAGTCTAGGCATGGAGAGGAGCAGACTGGGCAAGAGAGTCAAGATTGCTGGGGAGGGAGGGAAGGAAGGGAAAGTTCCAGATGGCTGGACAAGGTTGGTGGTAAGGGAAGACATTCAAAAGCTTGTCTTCTGAGATAATCTGATGCTATTTCATCTTTGATTACCATCATTTTTCTTCCTAGTGGTCTAGTGCTCTGTGGTTTCTGACCCGTGGGTAACTGGGTTTTGCTGTATTTAAGGAGGCTGATCTAAGAGCATATATTTGATATCCCCTAAAGCAAGAAGTGATCCAACGGAGAGACTGTATTGAGTCCATCCCCTTGAGTGAGAAAGACAAAGGTAAGATTTCAACCCCTTCATAATGCCTGGGACCCAATAGTGTCATAGAAGTGACTCACGCTGGGGAGATGCTCAGCAGTAACAACTTACTGGCTGGATAAGCATGAGGACTTAAATAACCTCAGGGCTGGGGAGGAGGAGACAGGCAGATCCCCAGACTTGCTGACAAGTTAGCTAAGCCAATTAGTAAGTTCCAGGTTGAGTGATAGACCATGTCTGAAACAAACAAGCAAACAAAAAGGTAAGGTGGAGATTGAGGAAGATACCCAGTGTTGAGCTTTTGTCTCTGCATGCACACATGCGGGCAAGTGTACCCACTTACATATTCAGACACATGCATGCAGCACACACACACACACACACACACACACACACACACACACCTGGCTGAAGCAGGGTTGGAGAAATGACTCAGTGTGCAAAGTGCTGGCTGTGCAAGCATGAACACTTGAGTCCTTATAAAAGATAGGTGTGTAACCCAAGTACTGGGGAGGAGGGGACAGGCAGGCAGAGTCTCGGGTTTGCTGGCCAGCTAGCCTGGTAAATAGGCGAGATCTAGGTTCGGTGTGAGACCCTTTCTTAAAAAATAAAAATAGAGTAGTAAGCATTAGAGGAAGCTACTAAGAACACTGATCTGTGGGATATGCGACCACATGAGTATGCGTACACACATGCGTGCAGTATGCATACGTACACATACGCACTCACGACGACTCAAGCATCTTTCTAGCCTTACTCTCCCCGTGATGCCCCCAAGCTTCCCATCCACTGATTCTTTCCTGGAGGACTAGCTGACCCTTGCTCATCTTCCTGCAAATGCCTGGTCCCAGTCTAAACAAGATGAGAGGGTTGTGATGAAGAGTCTGAGTCCATAGCTGAAAAAACAACCCACAGCATATGTCCTGTGCCCAGATGGCGACAGGAGGTCAACTGTATCATCTGTCTTTATGGAAGGGAGTGTGTTATTAAGTTAATTACAGTGTGCTGGCTTCCTTCGGAACCAAAAATAGATATATGTGGCTTTTAGGGACAGGCATCGGCATTCCTTTGGCTGTCTTTGCTATGTGATTTTTTTTTTTTTTTGAGCAAGTTTTACTTTGATTTAAAAAATGTTAAAAAAGCTACCAAAAGTTGTGCTGTCTCAAGCATCTTGGGGAGGGCTGCTGCCACTGCACCATTGCTGCGGCCACCCTTGTCCTTTCCAAGATGCTGGCTCTCAAAACTGTCAAGGGCAAAGACAGAGGCAATAGAAGGAGCAGCCCCACCCTGCGGACCTCTGTTCCAGCTTTCTGATTTCTGAATTCTTCGAACCTGCTGATGAGGAATCTTACACCACAGCCCAGCTTGGATGGGCCCAAGAGACCTTTTTCCTGGAGGAGATAATGGAGACTTTCAGGCTGCCTCTGCAAGGGATGAGAGAGGGAGGAATGAGCAAGTATTGAGTTCCCACCATGAATGCTCTGTGCCACGAGCTTTTGCTGATCACAGGAGAAACTGGGAGACAAATGAGTGAGTTGGAGGCTCCGGGTGAAGAAGCAAACAGCAGAGTTGGACTCTGGTCCAAATCTTTCCATTCCAAGTGCCCATCTTTCCTGTGTTATAGCAACATACAATCAACCCCAGGCAGGAAGGACAAACTCCTGTGTGCCCTCACTGCTCCTGGACAACCTCATGGGAGGGACTGGAGGTGAAGTGAAAGACAAGGAACGCCTTTATGGCAGCTGTTCTGAGGCAGGCTTCGTGGGCCGACGGCTGTGGTGGCATGGGGGCAAAGTGTGGTAAACAGGACAAAGGGCTGTGATAACCGAGCAGAACCCTGTGCACAGCATCACTGGAAGACATCGTCAGTCATCACTCACACTTTTCAAAACTGTGTTGACTGTTAGTTTCTTTTCTGTTGCTATGATAAAATACCCTGACAAAAAGGAACTGAGGGGAGGAAGGGTTTATACTGGCTCAGTTTCGGAAGAATACGTAGAGTCTGTCATGGTGGGGAAGACAACAACAGTCAGGGAAAGTGTGGTGGCAGGAGCATGAATCTGGCCATTTGATCTGTACTTAAGCAGAGAACAAGACTGGGAAGGAGAACTAGATATAAAACCCCAAAACCTGCCCCCAGTGACGTACTTCCTCCAGTAAAGGCTCCAACTCCAGAAAGTTCCATAACTTTCTCAAATAGTGACACCAGTGAGAGACCAAGTGTTCAAATACATGAGCTGATGGGGGACATTTCTCACTCAAACCACAACACTGGCCAAACCAAGCATGCATTTGAACCAGTCACGATCAAGAGTTCTCATCTGGGGACTGCTGATTCAGAAACCTGTGTGTTCTGGCAGAGCTCCTTGGTCTTAACAGGTCCTGCCCAGTGTGTTCCTCTAGGTGCAGATGTCACTCATTTATTATTTAAAAAGGAAAATAAGAACGAAGATGTAGTTCAGCTTGTTGAGTTGGCGGAGTTCTTGCCTAGCCACGCATGAGGCCTGGGATTTGATCCTCAGCATGCATACAGAAGGTGCACACCTGTGAGCCTGACGCTCTGGAGGCAGTGGCAGGAGGGTGAGAAGTTCAGAGTCATTTTTGGACCCACAGAGAGATCAAGGACAGCCTCAGCTACAGGAGACCTTGTCTAAAACAAAAAGAAAGGGGGGGAGGAGATAAACTATTTTACACATTTAAAAATTACATAGCCCTCAAGTAGGAAGAATATAGAATTATTTTTTAAATATTTTATTTGTTTTCATTTTATGTGTATTACTTGCATATATATAAAGCACCCATGTCATACAGTGCCCATGGAAGTCAGAGGAGGACATTGGATCTCCTGGAACTGGAGTTGCAGACATATGGGTGCTGGAAACTGAACCTGGGTCCTCTGCAAGAGCAGCCAATGCTCTTAACCACTGAGCTATATCTCTGGCTCAGAATATAGGATTATTTTATTCATGTGTTTGCCTTCCCAATTTATTTTCCAATATTAAAAGAAAATGCATCATGTGTACAGGGAAAGCCACCTTAGGGTCTCATTCTAATCAACTCACCCACTTTATAGATGAAGAAACTGAAGTTCACAGAGAAGGGAGCTCTCTGAATCTCACAGAGCTAATTACTCTGAGAGCTGGACTAGGAGGACGTGATTGACTTCCAGGAAGCAGTCCCTTGCTCCACACCCACCCATGCACTGTGTATGAGTTGGGCAGGAGTCAATCACTATATATGCAAATGCTTGCAACAATGGGTACATTGCCTCAAGGCAACATGATTGTACAGTCATCAGTGGTGGGAGTGGGGCTGGTGGCTGGGAAGAATCTGCCTGCCTGGCCACCTGGCTCTATATGAAAAAGCAAGACTCATCTCTATATGAAAAAGCAAGAATATGCCAGGCATGGTAGTAAGCAGTGCATGTCTGTGATCCCAGCCACTAAGGAGGCAGGAAGATCCCTTGTTTGAGGTCTTCCTGGGGTATTTAGTGAGACATAGTCTCAGAATAAAAATTGCAAAAGAGCTAGGACTGAAGTCCTTGCCTAACATGTATATTCAGTTCCCAGCACTGGTTTTAAAAATAGATGTGAGCCTTGTGTTTTAACTAAACCTTAAGTTGGCCTGGGGTCGGAGAAGAGAGCAAGGGATTCCTCTCTGAATGAAGCAAGAAGCTCCAAGTGGAAAGATGAAGGCAGAATTTAAACCAATGAAAATCTCTGTAACCTCCGAGATGGAGTTCGTTCTGCTCCATATGAAAGATACCATAATATTTGTGTGTGTGAGTGCATATGTGGGTGTATACACAAACACATGTTGCACATGTATATGGAGGGCAGAGGTCAACACTGGGTGTCTGCCTCCATCACTCCCCATCTCATTTATTACACAGGGTCTCTCCACACTGAACCCTGAGTTCACTGGTTGGTCAGATCATCTGGCCAGTGAGTTCCAAGGATCCTCTTGTCCCTGTCTTCCCAGCACTGGGGTTATAGGTATGTGTGCCACCATGCCTGGGCATTACATGGGTGGTGAGGATCTAAATTCAGTTCCCCATGTTTGTGCAGCAAACACTTTACCAATTGAGCATCTCCCCTAGATCCACAGGCTCAGGATATTAAAGGAAGCAGAAACTCCAAAGGAGAACCAATCAAATCCATCCTCAGCAATGGGGGATCAGAGACAGAATGAGACAGCAGGATCATCCTTTGGGTAAGCCCCAGGAAAATAGGGTCTATGCTTTCACAGAATAGTTGATGAATCAATGTACTAGAAAACTGATGGGCCAATGTAGGAACTGGTGATTTAGCAGTGAAGGTTTAGAATGAGAACAGAAGAGGTACTTAGGGCTTTATACGTTGTCCTATCAGTGGATGGGTTTTTCTTGGCATCCAAAGCATCTCTCCATGATCTGTATTGTAAAAAGAACCAGTCCTGAGTGTCTTCTGTGTCCCACACTCTCAATGTCTTAGCTCTGTGCATTGAAACAAAATAGACTTCCGTGCCTCTGTAGTCCCTATTGGCAGGCATTCTGTGCTTGGTTCCTCATTAGCCATGGCCCTTCGCAGTGTACTGTGCCACCTGCGAGTCATGATTTGCAGCGACTCTCAAAGCTTCTTATTTCGCTTCGTTGATGATAACCACAGTATCATCTGGGGCCAGCCAGAGAAACAGAACCAGTAGGACGCACACCTACGAGGAGATTCATTGTAAAGACCGACTCATGTGATTGTCTGGCTGACTAGGCAAGAGAAACAATGCAGGCTGTTGGGAAGGACAGCTTGGAACTGCTGGGCAGCAGCAAATGCTTGTAAGCAAACGGGAGGGAGCTCTTTTTCCCCAGCAAAGCCTCAGTGATGTTCTTAGGATCTTTCAGTTGATGGCATGAGGCTCATTGTGGGGTGTGTGTGTGTGTATGTATCCAAAGGTCTACCTCAGGTGTCATTCTCAGGAGTCACCCACCTTGTTCTTTGAAACAAGGTCTCTCTCTGAGTCCTGGGGGGCTTATTGACATGTCTCTGCCTCCCCAGCACTAGGATTAGAGACACATGCCAGACCTTGTTTTCCCTGTGGATTCTGGGTATCAAACTCAGATCCTCATACTTGTAGGGCAAACACTTTATGGGCTGAGTCATCCCACCCTAGCTCCCCTCCCCATTAGGTTACTGAGGATAATTTTCTTTATACACAGTCAACAGAGCGTAGGTAGTAATCATGTCTACAATACTCAAATTAGTGTCTGAATAGCTAAGGGCTAGAATCAAATGGCAGATGAAACTGATGGTCATACCTGTCATACCAGTCTTACTCAGAGTACACTAGTGAATATGTAGAAGACTTTGTCTCCTGTTTATGTTAAATTTGCTGTTTAAAATTTTATATTATGACTTATGTATTCCACTTGCATTTCAAACACTTCAGGCTGCCATCACTGTATCCCGAAACTGTGACTGTTTCAATGTTGATGGTGCCCTTACCTTGCACACCAACATCCAAGTTCAACTTCGGAGTACTCAGTGTGAGTACCCATAGTCCACTGAGAGAACATGATGCGTTATGTCCTTCAGTAAGAAGGACATTGACCCAGCAGGTCCACTGACTTTGTGGAGTGACATCATTGAAAGTTCTCAGAGGAGATGACTGGAGTCAACTCAGGAAGAATGGGTGAAAGGAAGCAGAGCCAGGGCAGTGTGCAGAGTGACAGACCTGGGGTCCACACTGTGGGACACTCCGAGCAAAAGAGCTTTCCTCAGGAGTTGCAGATGGCAGGCCACACCACAGCTAGAAAGTGACTGGGTGAGAAGGAGTCTGGCCTGTGCACAGAGACCGAGCCTACGGACTGGAGGCCACCTGCTGTTTGCTCAGGGCCTTGACCTCATCCTATGTCAGATGTGATTGAGGGTCATCCCCAAAGCTCCAACAACTGCGTCATCTGGCAGCCTGACCTTGTGTGATTTCTTAGGAGGAATGTCACAAAGTCAGTGGGAAGGGTGTTCATATGCTGGCCTAGAATTCCCCATGACTGTGAGGCCTGGAACTCTCAAGCATTATTGCAGTCATACCCATGAGGTGGAGGATGAGGAGCTCCAAGAAGGAGATATGGAAACTTGGGCCTACATGGATCCTGGTCCATGCTTCAACGACACCCAAACAGTAAGTGCTGGCCTTGTCAGTTCCTAACTGAAGTGTTCTTATTCTTAAGAGGCCTTTGAGAAAGACTCCAGGGTGGGAGATGGGGAGAAAACTTGAGGAGTAGAAATCGGGGGAGAGGGATGTGTTAGCTGCTTTCCTTGCTGCTATGACAAAATCCCTGACTAAAGCAACTCAAGAAGGAAAGGATTTATTTTGGCTCACAGTTTAAGGGAGCAGTCCATCGTGGCAGGGAAGGCACGGCAGCACGTCAGGCACGCTGCATCTGCGGTCAGGAAGCAGAGGGAGATGAATGATTTATTCTTGTATGTGTGCACGTGTGCACGCCTTCGTGTATGACTGTTCACTTGTGTGGCAGGTAATGTATGAGTGTGTGCACGTGTACTTCCGTGGACGGGTGCTCACGTGTGTGTGTACAGGTGAGCACGCACATGTGTGTAGAGGGTGAAGAGTCTTCCTTAGTTGCTCTTCCACTTAATTCTTTGAGATAGGGTCCCTCAGTCAAACCCAGAGCTCACTGATATGGGTAGTCTTGTTAGCCAGCTTGCTTTGGGGATTCCCCGTCTCTACCTTCCAAGGCTGAAATTGCAGGTGGGTTTCCAAATTATATGGGTTCTGGGTGTCCAAATTCCAGTCCTCTTGCTTATGTGGCAGGCACTTTAACTGCTGAGCTGTCTCTTCAGCTGACTTTATCCTTTGTCTACAATCTGGGACCCCAGACCACGGGAGGGTGCCACCCACACTTAACCTAACCTAGAAACTTCCTTACAGATCAGCTCAGAGGTTTGTCTCCTAGATGATGCAAGATCTGCTCAAGTTGACAGTTGATATCAACTATTGAAGTGTGCGTGGCAGGGGGTGTGTGTTAAGGCAACGGGACTGGAACAGCCTTTCCCTTGCCCTGAGTGGCCTAGATCTAGATGTGGTGTGAAAAGATGGATATTGCTGGAATCACTTGACCGATGAATGGCAAACCTGAAGTGAGGTGTGACCAAGATGCTTATTACTAGTAATTATGAAGGAACTGAAGCCTGCAAATGTTTTACTACAGAACAGGTGGGGCAGATTTACATTCACTCCTTGATAGCCACTCCATGCCTCCAGCAGAGGCAGGGAGAAAGAGATTAGTGTGTTCTGAAGGGAGTACAAGCTGGCTTCAGTAGGAACTTCTTTTCCAGGCCTAGATAACAAAGGAACAGTCCCTTGATCACACTGAACCAGAATGCTACTCTATCAAGGGTGCAAACCACTGAAGTGTCATTGCAGTATAACATAATGGAGAAACTACAGGTCCTAGAATTCCTAGAAGGTAAACAATATGTGATCCAAAGATGGAAGAGTAAAGGTTGTAAACTCAGAAAAAGGTGTGCAAACAAACAAAAACCAGCAGACACTGTTGTTGGACTGGTGAGCTGGCTCAGCCTCAAGGTACTTACTGCCAATCAAACAATCTGAGTTCAATTCCTGGGACTCATATGGTAGAAAGTGAGAAATACCACAAGCTGTTCTCTGGTTTCCATGAGTGTGCTGGACACACACATACAAACACACACACTAAGTAAATAAGTCAATGTTAACATTGTGTTGAGAAGGACTAAAGCAGCTGATTTGTGTTTGTTTGAAAGCATCTCACACTGTCTCTGGTTGGCCTGGAATTCACTGTGTACCCCAGGCTGGTCGTCTGCCTCATCCACTCAGGAAGTGGGATTGGCACTGTCCTAGTTTGCTTTTTGCTGCTGTGATAAACACCATAACCAAAAGGGAACTTGGTGGGGGGTTCATTTCATTTTATATCTCACAATCCATTATCAAGGAATGCCAGGACAGGAGCTCAAGGCAGGAACCTGGAGGCAGGAACTGCAGCAGAGACCACGGAGGCATGCTGCTTCCAGGCTTCCTTCTGATGGCTTCCTCAGTTACCCTTCTGATACAGCCCAGACCCCTCTGCCTAGGGATGGCACCACCCGCAGAGGGCTGGGTCCTCCCACATCAACTAGCAGTTCAGAAAAGGCCCCAGAGACATGGCCACAGGTCCATCTGATAGGGGAAATTCCTTGATTGAGATTCCCTTTTCCCAAGTGACTAGTTAAACTGACAAAAACGAATCAGCATAGCTCCCATACCTAGTTTGCCATTGTTACTCTAAACACTGATGATGGGAAGTGGCTTGGTACAGTCACATTTCAGAACTCTTATCATCTACTGATGACAACATATTTCCTGTGACCCCCACAAGTTCTCGGTCTGCTTCTTGCTCTATTTCTGGCTGTGTCTGTCTATATATTGCTCCAACAGAATGCATACATTCACCAGAAGATATTTCTAGATTTTTCAAAGCAGCCCTATTCATAGTAACAAGAACTGGAAACTTCCCAAGTGCCTACCATTAACAGAATGGATAAACTGTGGAGTATTTATACCATGACGATGCAATCCGCAGAAGGACTGAACCATCGTCAGTTGCATGCAGCTGTGTGGGTGAGTCTAACTAGATGTCAAGTGAAAGGAATCAGGCACAAAAGAGTCATATGATTACGGCCGAATTCATAACAACAAACCAACCCCAAGCTGGCCAAGCTCATCATTTTTCTGCAAAACTAATATCATGATCATTCTTGGAGTGAATGAATAGGAACAAAGTTTCTGAGGTGCTGGTAACATTATTAGTGTTAAAAGTCTGGGTGTCTGTAAGAGTGCATGTTCAGCTTGTGAAAAACTCACACAGTTCCAGTAATATGTTCAATTTTCTATATGCCAATTGAATGGTTAATCTTGGTTGTTAATCTGATTAAATCTGAAATCAATTAAGAGCCACGCCTCTTTGTAGGCCCTTGAGGGTATTTCCAGGCAGGATTAGCTGAGGGAGGAAAGACTTGTGTCCTAGACAGGGCAGCTCCTAGATGTCTGGCAGCTCAGTTATAAAGAGGTCTGAAGGAAGGCAGTGTTGTTTTGCTTGCTTGCTTTCACTCCCTGCTGGTAAGCACATCTGCTCTGATGACACCTCTGCTGCATCCAGCCTTCTCTAACTTCCAGCCTAGCTTATTTGCCTTTCCAACACACACTGAAGACTTTTGGCTCTCTGGGAATCCTCCAGGCCTTCAAGTCACGCTGGAACTGCTAAGGTATCCAGTTTTGTGGACTGGGCAGCTGTCAGTTCTCAGTCTCTCCAGCGTGTAGATGGCCACTACCCTGACTGTACCATGCAAATCAATCTAATCAAGTCCCTCTCTTTATAACATATATTTATTCTGTTGTTCTGTGTCTCTGGAAAGTCTTGACTAATAGAGTAGTATGAACTTTAATAATGAGTTAAAAGAAAAGATAGAAGCCTCACATTTCCTTCACTTAAGACTCATCTTCTCCTCTGAATAACTATTGAAGTAATATTTTGTAGGAATGGCTTTTACAAAATGGGCAGACTAATGACTTTTACTTAACCTTACAACAAAAAAGCTACTGTTTATAATGCAAATAAGCCCACTGAGCCATGTGCTCTTGTGACCTGGGCTCCTGACCTTGATCCCTCAGAACACAAATTTGCCCTACATCCAAGATAGTAAATAAATGAGGGTGTGGTTGAATCAGGAAGTAAATCAAAGTGCTGAAGGCAGAAAATTCATATTTGCATCCTTGTTGAAAACACTGACAACTGAGAAGAATGTTTGATGTGAGATGTTTTAGGCCCAGGGATGAAAGGACAAGATTGTCTGATAAGGGTGGATCCAAGCTTGTAGTTCCCTGACTGATGCTGGAGAAATGGTTTTGAATCAAAGTGTGGATGAGGCCTTGCTCACCAGCACAGCTCCAGGAGACATCAGGAAGAACGGGTGCCTGCTGAGTTCAGGCCCACTCTTACAACTGAAGGTAAGAGGCAGGCCGCTTATTCAGGAATAACTGTAGTGTTGACATAATCACACCACAGTACTTATAGAGCATGGGTTTGAAGTTGTGACAACTTACCCTATGTGTTTGTGGCCGTTACTTTGGCCAGGGTTCCACATCATGCCCTGGGCACACCTGTCTCCTCCTGGCCTTTTCCTCACCCCTCCTCTTGTGTCTTTCCTCTTTTCCGTTCTCCCTTCCACTCCCTTCGTTCTCTGACTATGCCTTTGGGCTCTCAGGGATGTCTTGGGGGAATTCTCAGGTTCCTGGGATCCTCCAGAATTCATTTTGGATTCCATGATTCATCCATGAAGAAGGCAGATCTGAGCTTAAAATGTGCAAGCTCTCCCCAAAGAACCTGCTAAAATTATTTAGCTTCCTTCAACTTCAATTTTCTCCTCTCAAAAAAAAGAAAAATAATGATATCTATTTCACCAAATCATGGGAGGATTGAATGAAAGAAAATCAATGAACTGTCCAGCACATGATGGATGCTTACTGCATACCTGCCTGCCAGCGCATGATAGATACTCAATGCATACCTGCCTGCTGGAATCCTTTTTTTTTTTTGGTGAAGGCTCTAACACTGGAATGGATAGAGATGAGAAACAAACTCTTGATTTAAAATTCCACATTACCTGAAACTTTTGGTGATATATTTTTGTTTTCCACAATGATTATTAAAAGTAGCACCTAATGCCACCTGTCTGGAAGGTCTGGAAAGGTGATTCTTCAAGGTCAAAAGTGAAAAGTTTCTGGTGGAGATGAGATTCATGGGAAAAGGACATATCGATGCTGGAAGGAAGATTCTCAGTGCAGCCTGATGGTGGAAACTAGACTCCACTAGTCCGTCAACCAATCAATCAACCAACGGACCATCTGGGAGGAGAGGAGAGGTGTTCTAGATGGACCATGCCCACAGACAACATTTCAGCTTCTCATCCTATTTAAACACCTGCTTTAATTTCATTAAATCTTAATTCTGACTTAATGAAAGTCCATGTGTTAAACAGTGAGGAGACAAAGGAAGTTCTGACTTAATCCTTTCACGATTTTCTTCTTAAGCCCACCATTGTGGGGATTCTGTTTGTTTTCACTTTGTTCTTGAGACAGGATTTGTAACCCAGGCTGCCCTGGGCCTCCTGTCTCAGCCTGTTAGTCCTGGGGCTAGTAGGCATGCACCACCATACCTGCCTCCTCTTCCTCTCCCCCAGCACCTCTTTTTCCTCCTCTTCCTCCTCCTTAGTCCTCCTCCTTCTCTCCAACATACCTGCCTCCTCCTGTCCTCCCCCCTTTCTTCTTTTCAAATAGGATTTTTCTGTGTAGCAGTGGCTGGTCTGGAATGTACTATGTAGTTCAGGGTGGTCTCTAAGTGCTAGGATTGCATGTAGACACTGGTTCTGCTTTGCACAAGGTCATGCAGCTTGGTTGTGCTCTGCTACGTGGTTGTGCAGAATCACTGAGCAATAGAGGTGTTATGAAGGGAGATCCTATTATTGGATATACAATCAACAGATGCCTAATTTTGCTCTTTGATGCTCAGAATGTCACTGGACTCCTTGAGGAGTCAGCATGAGTCAGCTGGCAACCTGTTTTGCGTGCAGTTCCCCAGGAGCCTCTAGATGAAGGGAGCAAGCAGCAAGATTCACAGTCCAGTATTGACCGTGTTTATGACTGAAACACTTAAAGAGGAAGGGATTGGCTGCTTTCATGCTGACTGATGGTTTTTTGATGCTTTATGACAGGTGTAGCCCAGGGACCTCTCCTCAAAACCCCAGAGAATTATTGTTGCAGTTAAACAGCTCAATCATTTCTCATTTCTGAAGTCTTTGCTGGTCCACTGGTTCCTCTCTCTCCTGTCTTACTAGTGCTGACCCCTTTGAGGCTACTGCCAGTACTGTGAGCCCCAGGCTACTGGATTCCTATAGTCAGAGTGGAAAAAAAGGAAGGAAAAAGTCAAGCTTCGTGGGATATCTTTACAATATGGGTGTGGCCGGGATATCTTTGCAATATGGGTGTGGCCATTCCATGACCATCTTTTCCAAATAAGTACCACGGGTCCCATTGTATAGATGAATAAGCTGAGGCTAGAATTATTTGTCATGTGTTAGACAGAAGTTTGCATAATTCCATGTTGAACCAAATGCTTTTACTTCAGTGCCCATAGGAGAGACCAGAGGGAGAGGGGAGACAGAGGTAAGAGGTAGGACTGTCCCCAGGTGCAATACATGAATGTATTGGGCCTTGTGTATTGGGGTGGTGATGACTTGAGATGCAATGTGAAGAGAGGAAAGTGAAGAAAGCAATAGACAGTTTTGCCTAAAGTTGCTTTAAAGCAAAATCGCTAGATGCAGACACGAGACCATCAACAGATGCCTTCATCCACTGCTTCTGTACCTGGCCCTGCAGGTAGCTGGGTGCAGTTTATTGGTGTCTCCTTTTTCATAGTTTAACAAGTTTTTCTTAGGGATGGCAGAACTGGACCTGTCCCTGGAGATGTCCTGGACCAGAAACCCCAGAAAAAGAGCTGGGCAGTCTGACTCACTAGAGCAGGAAGAGGCCCCAGAGATTTGGGTCCTTCATCTGGGTCATCTTAACTTTACCACATATACAATGGGACTCTCTTGAGGATTGTAGGAAAGTTTAGCCTGTCTGTCTGCCCCCTCCTCTCTCTTTGAAGATGGTGAGTACCCTAAGTTCAGAGCTACAGGGGCTTCTGGAGCTCAAGCTTACAGAGTCACTCACTGTGTGGGAAGGAGGATGGGTGAATCCACAGAGCCACTTGGGTGGACTTTTCAACACTCTGCAGTGCAGTGGACATGATCGATGTGCAGGCTGCCAGATCACCTTGATGATTCAAGTAGAGCCAGTTCCACAGTCATGAATATATTATTATTCTCAAAGGTGACACAGCCATATGTCCAAAAGTAATCTACAAATGCAGTTCCCATCGAAATTCCAATGGCATTCTTCACAGATACAGAAAAAAAATCCTAAAATTCACATGGACCCACATAAGACTCCAGGTAGTGGAATGAATCCTGAGCAGAAAGAACACTGCTGAGGTATTTCTTTAAATCACTTCAAATCACACTATAGAGCCATAGTTACAAAAACAGCAAGCACTGACAGGAAACAGACATATAGCTCAATGGATTAGGATAGAGGACCACATATAAAGCCACACAGCTATAGCTGCCTGTTTCTTGACAATGATGAAAAAAACATGCAATGGAGAAATGACAACGTCTTCAACAAATGGTGCCAGGAAAACCAGATGTTCACCTGCAGAATAATGAAACTTTATGTTTATCTTTCTCCTTATAGAAAAATGAACTAAAAATGCACCAAATACCCTTAATTTAAGACTTTAAACTCTGAGACTTTCAGGGGGAAAAACACTTCAAGATAAAGGCACAGGCAAGGAATTTCTGAAAAGAACTCCAATAGCTCAGGAAATAAAACCAAGGATTGATAAATGGGATTTCATTAAATTAAAAAGCATCTGTGCATCCTGGGAATAACTGAATAAGAATAGAGAGAGACCACACAATGGGAGAAAATCTTTGCTAGCTGCAGTCTGATAGAGGATTAAAATCTAGATGATACAAAGAACTCAGAAAATTGAACATCAATAAATGAGATCATAAAATGAATAGACAGTTCTCAGAAGATTAAGCATAGATGGCCAGCAAGCACATGAAGAATGTTAAACATCAGAGAAATATAAATTAAAACTACATCAAGATTCCATCTTACTCCAGTCGGAATGGTTATCACTCTTTTACACTGCTGGGGGATGCGAATGGATATAGTCATTATATAGTCGGCATGTAGGTTTCTCAAAAAAACTAAAAAAGAACTGCCTCGTGACCCAACTCTACTACTCTTTGGTATATATCCACAGGACCCTAAGTCAATATACCATAGAGATATCCAAACACTCATGTTTATTGCAACAGTGTGCATAATAGCCGAGTCATAGAATCAGCCTGTACCTGGATAAATAGATAAAAAAATCACGTACATATACAGAATGGAGTCTTATATACACACAAAGAAGAATGAAATTGTGTCATTTGCTGAAACATAGATGCAACTGGAGATCATCATATGAAAATAAATCAGATGCAGAAAGACCAAGATTGCATGTTTTGTCTTATCTGTGGAGCCAGGAATTTGAAAAAAATGAAACCATCTATTCATAAATAAATACATGGCATGTAAGCAGAAAGGAGACCGGCATGAAGGGAAGAGAGCTAAGGAGAGAGAGTGAGGGGTGAATGTGATCACAGTCCATCATATACTGAAAGACGTTGTCTATAGGAAACCCAACACTGTGAATAATGAGTATCCACCAATGACCGTTGGAATAAAAGACCTAGTCTGCAGTTCCCATGCGCTGCTGTGAAATGGCACAATGACTAGAGCCTAAACAGAGCTGGAGGGAACTAGGGAAGGAGGGACCCTAGACGTTTACCTTCCCCCACCCCCACCCCCAGCAATCTGGCAGACACTGAGCCAAGACTTGTTGAGGAGCCAAGAACACAGCCTGAGGTTTACAGTCCTTAGCACCAAAGAATCAAGGGCTAAATGTATAAGGACTCAGGGAATTATCAATTAGCAATTAAAAATAAATATATGCCCAGAGAACTTTAACTTCTTATCATGTGATAAAGGAAAGGTTTCCTGGAAAAGAGGTGGCTTCTGGATTCACTTTTGATGGGTGGACAAGTTGACCTTGGTACTTGGCATGTCCAGTGAGCTGTGAACAGTCAGAGTTGATCCATCCATACAGGTGGGTATTTCTGTGTTGGAGATGGACCCTGGTGGGCATAGTACCATAATGTCAGAACAGACCATGAGCACATTTGATGTCCTTTATGCTGTTCATTCTCTCTCTCTCTCTCTCTCTCTCTCTTTCTCTCTTTGTGTAGAGATCAGAGATCAACCTCAGGCATTAGTCCCCACCTTCTACAGTGAGACAGGGTCTCTTGGTCACCTGTTTGCCAAGCTGGCAGGACTGTGAGCCTCTGGGGACTCTTCTCTCTCCACTTTGTATCTTGGGGTACAAGTACTGGGACTGAGACTCATTCTGCAGAGTCTGGCTTTACATAGTGTGATGGTTAATCTTGATTGCCAACTTGACTGAATCTGGAATCAACTGAAACATGAGCAGACCCGTGCTCCTGTGAAGGATTTTCTTGATCAGATTATTTAAAGCCTAAGACCCACCCTAGCTGTGGGTAGCAAACCTTCTGTTGGCCACCCACTTAGAAGGACTTAATAGAAGAGGGCTTTTGCTTTGTGCTTGCTTGCTTTCTCTCCTACTGGCAAGTTTATCCTGTTGCCATGGCAATCCTTTACTGATATCAGAACCAACTTCTTCACATTCCAGTGTAAGACTGAAGAGCAGCAGCTCTCCAGGAACTTTCCAGGTTTGCAGTGCCAGACTGGGACTGCTGAGACACCCAGCTGTGTGGACTGTGCAGCTACTGGATTCTCAGCCTCTTCAAGGTGAGACAGCCACTGCTGGACTCCCTGGACCCCACCCTGTAAGACAATCTAATAAAATGCCTATAATATATCTTCTTCCTATCAGTTCTGCTCCTTTAGAGAACCCTAATACTCATGGGTTCTAGGGATTTGAACTCAGATCTTCACACTTGAAGGGCAGGTGCTTTACTTACCCACAAAACCATCTTCCTTGCCTGCCTTTTATATTGTGATGGCTTTAAGGAGCTGATGAAGGAGAAGATTGCTTCCCATCTGTGTTTTCTTAGCATCACTGACTGCATCTTAGAGGCTGGGCTGAGGGACCTATATGTGAGACGCGTAAGCAAGTGCTTCATGAGTCCTGACTGATAGAAGCATAAGATTTGGATGGAAAGGACATGAGTGGCTGGAAGCTCAGGAGGAAGGTGCAAGGCTGGGGTGTAGGGTCAGCAGCCTGGAACAATGCTCAGAGTCACAGGGCAAAGGGGTCTGGAGAAATTTCTACTGAGGACTTTGTACTGTGGGTACTAGGACTGGGAATAGCACTACTTCTGTGACATGAACTTGACTCCCACACACACAGAAGAGAGAGAGAGAGAGAGATCTATTATTTCCCTGACCCACTGTGGCTCATAGTGATAGATCCTGGATACAGCCTGTGCCCTGGTTGCAAAGGATGCTCAGAATGCCAGATTCTGCCGTCTTGAGGGTCTTTAATAGGAAGAGGCACCAAAGACAATGAGAGGTATAAAACACAGAACTTGCCACCTAGGAATGGTGTTCAGAGAGTGGAGAGCCAAATAAAAAGATAGACGATTGTTGTGGTAGCCTCTGCTTAGAATCGTGGAGCTGGGGTTATGGGGTGGTCACTTGGAGTAACGATGCTGTCTAGCAGGTTTTGAGCATTTCTTGTCTGCTGAGACCCTGGGAAGTGTCTCACTGTAACTTCTGGGCAGATCTCCCAGACACCAATGAACATTGTGCCCCTTTTCAAGTGGGGTGACTACATTACAGACTCATCCATGGCAGGTTTCTGGAGGTGGGGGGCCTGAGATTCCAGCATGAGCAGTTTGACATCTGAGACCACGGTCACACTTTTGTGAATGAGGAAGTCTAGGTCATGATGGTCAGTATGCATCACAGGATCTAGAGCCAGGTAGGAGACAAACCTCTGGGCAGACTGTGAGGGAGTTTCTAGACTGGGTTTGTTAAGGCAGGAAATGTGGGCAGCACCATTCCATGGGCTGGGGCTCCAGTGGGATTTAAAGGAGAAGGAGAGCTGAGCACGGCATTCATCTTTGCTTCCTGACTATGGTTGCAACGGAACCAGCTGCCTCACACTCAGTTCTCTGTGACTGCCTCGCCATGATGGAGGGACCGCATCCTCCAACTGTGAGCAAAATAAAACCTCCCTTAAGTTGCACTTGTTGGGTATTTTGTCATTGCAATGAGTAAAGTAGCTAAGATATTAGGTACATTTTAAAACTGAGAATATTGCAATCAGCTCGCCCTAGGCCTCACCATGTATGAGGACAAATGAGATCACACTCATTGTGACCTGGAACTTCTGAAAATTCCATAAGGTATTTTTGGAAGTCTTCGAGAACCATTTATGTGAGCTTATGAGTCAGACCAGGTTACTGGAGGCCACATGCTATTATCTTCCTCTGATAATTGGTGCGTGCTACGGGAGCTACTGGTCATAGTGGGAAGCTTCACAGTAAACACTCTGTGGGAAGGCAGTCTCCTGCAGCAATGCCAGAATGGAGATACCCCCCCACCTCCTAACTGAGTCATTTGGGTACACAAAATATCTATCTGTTCGGCCACCCCTGCCAGTCAGGGCTGAGACCCTCCAGGACTGAGAGACTAGGACTGATAGGTCCTCCCCCAGGAAAGGTCTTGAAGAATGGAGTGGATCTCTCAGCTCAGTCTGCCCTAAAGGAGCCTGAGTGGGCCTTGTGAACAGAGAAGGTCTGATCCCTTGTCTACTTGCTGTGAGAGGAGAACTACAGCATAGATGCTTGGGTCCCCAAGCATCTCCAGTGTAGTAGAAGCTGCAACCATGTCTGCCCTGGGGCCTGCATAGACCATTAGCAGTGATGTTAGATGCTCTTTGGGGTCAGAGAATGAAAACAGCTGACTGAGACACCCTTTCCCCTGCTTTCTGTTAAGGAAGTTCTTTTCTCCTTCTCTCCCTCCCTCCGTCTGTCTGTCCCTCCCTCCCTCTTTTTTCTCCCTCTCTCCCTCACTCCATTTCTTTCTCCTCCTTCTGTCCCTCTCTTTCTGTGTGAATGTATATGTGTGGTATGCACGTATGTTTATATATGTTTGCACCTATGTGCATGCATGCATGCAGAGGCCAGAGGAGATCAGGTGTCTTCCTCTATCACCCTGTTTTATTCCCTGAGATAGGACTTTTCACTGAACCTGGAGCTTACAGTTTTTCAGCTAGGCTGACTGGCTAGTAAGCTCCAAAAATACTCTTGTCTCTTTCTCCAAGTCTTCTAGTGCTGGGGTTACAGGTACACATTGCCATGCCCAGCTTTTTATGTGGGTGCTCGGGATTTGAACTCGGGCCCTCATAATTGTGCAGCAAGCACTCTTACAAAACAATTGGCTTATATTATCTCCTTCTATTCCAACCTCACATTGACCAAAAAACTGGACTAACATCAACAAGTCACTGTGGGTCAATAAGCTGTAAGTGGTGATCTTAGTTCTTTGGCCTGGTCTGGATCTCCCTGTAAGCTGACTGAGACAGGCACCGTATTTGGAAAGTGATTTCAGGAAGCATAAGAAAGGGAGCAGGAAGAGCCGGGGTGGAGGAGAACACCAACTTGAGGATGCGCTGTGGGTTTCTGCTGCTGCTCACAGCTCTGGAACCTCCAAGATAGGCACAGACTAGACACCTCCAGGATTACTTTCCTGAAGGAAAGACAGCAGGAGCCTTTACCCATAGCTTCTAGCCCCCTTGGGAAAACTTGGCAGTGCAGGTGTGTAGGGAGGATAGGCTTACCTGCCTTGCTATTCAGGGGTTGGGCCTGAGGTCCCCAAGGCAGAGAGGAGCAAGTCAATCACACATGCTTAACAGTCCTTGTCCAAAGAGGATGCTTCCCGTCATGCTAGACTGAAGTCAGGGGAATCAGAAACCCTGATACAGCACGAAAACTTAGGCCGCCCTTCTTCGTGAGGTCGTCACATTCAGGAGATTTTGTGTAAAATGCCAGGAACAGTACCTGCCCTCTCAGGCTCTGTGTGTGTTTGATGTCTGTTATTATTAGTGTGCAGTGCTTTCAGGTGGAGCTCTATGGGTGTCCTCTTGAAGGACTCGTGTTCAGCTCATCAAACCTGCCTTATGTGTCAGAACTCTGACAACTGATACCGTTCAAGTCCTTTGACCAGACATACTTCCCTCTGTCCCACTGTCTAAGTGGCCCTGTTTAGGGGACAGTCAGGTAACAGACCCCACACTACCTACTGGCTTTGTCAGCCTCTGTGGTCCATTATAGATACCTGCTTGGTCACACCCTGCTCTGCCAGCACCCCAAGAAACACATGGAAATTAAGGCTTAAATCCTGGATAGGAAATAATCAAACCCAATGTGTCCACTCTCTAAAGCATACCCTGCTGGCAGGAGACAACTGCTACAGACCCAAGTCACTTGGCTTTTGAATAATTGATGCGGAGGTCACAGCATATGGAAAAGTACACCTCCTGAATACTCGTTCAGACCCAGGTAGAAGAAACCACTCTCCATCCCTTGGAGGCCAGGCCTTCCCTGAGCTAATCTGATGACCTAATCCTTTCACATGCTGGCAGCTAGAACACTGGACAACAGGCAGTGAGTGTGCCTTTCACTGGTACCTTCTGGAGCAGGATCACTGTAGCCTCTGCTTATTGTTCAGTCTTACTACCTGCTCCCTGTGCACAGGCCAGTCCCAAATGATTGTCCGGTCTTCTTGCCCGTCTCTTGTGCCTTGACTCTTCTGACCTCAGACCCGTCCCTAAGAAGTAACACTTGATGTAGTTTTCTGGGGACAACCTTGGGCCTTCTTGCTGACTATTCCTGCTGACTCCTTGGCTTCCAACAGTTTTGACCTTCACAGGGGAGTTCATTTCTTATAATCCTGTGATTCTCACAGCCAGTCTCAGGCTTTTGGGATTCTGGAACCTTCCATTATCCCATCTTGGCTCTCAACTGAGCCATCTCTCCAACCTAATAGTGATTTTCAACTTAATAGAATCTAGAATAAATCACTGAAGAGACAACCCTCGACATGTCTGTGTGGGAGTTTGTAGAGTAGGCTAATTGAGATAGGAAGACATACCCTAATGTGGGTGCTGCCATTTCATGAGTTTGATATCTCAGTTTTCGTTCTGTTGCTGTGATTAAACACTCTGACCGCAAGCAACTTAGAGGAGAAAAGGGTTTATTTTGGCTGATGGTCCTGGAGGCACAGAGTCCATTAGGAAAGGAAAGTGTGACAACAGTCAGGAGAGGCATGGCGGCAGGAGCTGGGGGCTGTTGATCACATTTTCTTCTGTACATAGGAAGCAGAGATAGAGAAGTGGGTGAGGCTATAAATCTGGAAAGCCTGCCCTCAGTGACACATTTTCTTCAGCAAGGTTCCATCTCCTAAGGGTTCCATAACCTCCCCAAACAGTACCCCCAACTGGGGACCAAGGGACCAAATACATGAGCTCATGGGGGACATGTCTCACTCAAACCACCACAGCTGGGGTTCCAGACTGCGTAAAGAGCAAATGGAGCGGAGTACGGGCACTCACCTCTCTACTTCCTGACTGTGGATGCAATGTCATCATCTCCCTCACATTCCCGCCCCAGTGCAAGGATGGACTGTGTTCCCTCGGACTATGAGCCAGAGTAAATCCTTGCTCCCTCAGGTTGCTTCTTGTTGGGCATTTTGTGCCAGCAATGAGAAAAGTAACTAATCTAGACTCTGAAAAGCCAAAGCTGATTGTAATCTAAACAGCAGCAAAATCTGACCTGACCAATGTCCTTTACCAGAACTGGAGAGAGGCTGCCTAGAGACTATTGATTTCCTGGTGTTGATACACACATATGCTGCTGCTAAAATATTAATGCCATTGATTAAGAGATGTCTCAGAGCCCACAGAGGACTTATATAAGGTTTGGTCCATATGCCAGATTACCTTTCCAAATTACATTCTGAATTCTTGAGTGACCCTGGCCCTAGGAGTTTGAGATGCTGGATTGAGGGTGCTCTTAGGACTGTCACACACAGAACTGAGGACCTGAGATAAGTGACCACAAGTGGCCTTTGCTCTCCAACTTTGAGGATGCAGGGGCAAAGAACTAGCTGAAGGCAGAGTTAAAGAACATCGATCCTTCAGTGAAATGACAGCAGTCAGAGTGAGAGCTCTTCCAGGGAAGGAAAAGGATCTGCTCCCTCCAATCTATACTCGTGGATTCAGCAGCCCTTCCCGTAGCTGAAACCCATTTAATTCTAAAGACAAGACGTTTTCTAGATTCGTTTCTTCATCTTTGTCTTTTCCTGTCCCTTCTTCCCCTTCTTTTTTTTTAATCACTGGACTTTCCTATTCTTTGCTCATGAGAGAAGAGCTTATATAGTCACATGATAATCAGGTTCTTTAGGTCTGTCCGGGTTAGCTTTAATTGTTAACTTGACAGTCTAGAGTGATCTGAGAGGAGACCCCCAACAGAGGAACTGTTTAGATTACATTGGCCTATGGGCATGTCTGTGGAGAATTGTCTTGATTGATCATTGATTTCGGGGGGATCTGGCTCTGTGGGCGGTACCATTCCCAAAGCTGGTGGTCCTGGGCTGTGTAAAGAAACTATCTGAGTGAGTCAGAGGATAACCACTAAGCCACATTCCTCCATGGGCTCATGTTCCTGCCTTGAATTTCTGACCTGACTTCCTCAGTGACGAACTGTGACCTGGAAGTGAAAGCCAAACAAATCCTTTTCTTCTCTAAGTTGCTTTTGGACCAGAGTGCTTATTTTTTAACTTAAAAAGTATTTTATTTTTAAAATTTTATGTGTATGAGTGTATTGTGTGCGTGTATGTGAATGTGCCTGTGTCGTGCAATGCCCTCGGAGGTCAGAAGAGGGTGTTGGATTTCAGGACCCAGCACCCTCAGCCCAAGATTCTCAGTTCCTTTATACCTCAGAGCTTAGTGCCAAGATGTATTCAGTACTGCTTTCCATAGTTTCTCACAATGGATTAAGCTCCTGTCATCTCCAGCTCTGTTCTCCACCTCCAGCCTCTTCTCTTCACCTACCAGAACCTTCATCTCAGGATCTGCCTCTGAGAAAGACTTCAAGTTAAACCTACAACCCTGTCCTAGATTCTGGCTAAGCCGTGGACATCTATGAGGGGAGTAGAAAGATCCAGAAGGCAGGAACTAAGCTGGGCTCCAAGTATCTCCCCTGCTTACTTAACATAGAAGTGCTGTGTTAACAAGATCCGTCTCTCATGTGTGTGGGCACGTCTTGTTTCTGTCTTTCCCCCATAATCTAACTCCCCAAATTACAGACCTAGAAACAGAACAAAATGGTCTGTTATTTGTAGTTCAAGCTGCTGGTTCCCTTTAAATTACCTGTTCTACTTTCCTCTCTGTTGCTGTGATAAAACACTCTCACCAGGGGTTTGGAGACACGACTCAGTGGTCAAGAGCACTGACTGCTCTCGCAGAGGACCTGGGTTCAGTTACCAATACCCACATGGCAGCTAATAACCATCCGTAATTCCAGTCCAAGGGCTTGGACTTCTGAGTTGCTTCCTGGGGACTGAGACCCCTGAGATACAAACACACTATTATATCAGAAGAGGAAAAAAGAAAGTTATTTTTACTATTTTAGTGGTTGTGCCCACAAAAGCCAATGGAACCTGAAGAATAGAAATAACTTGGTTATTGTGGGCATTTGTGCCTGATGAGGGAACAGGGTCCTGGAGAAAAGGGAAAGGATGTTTCATGATGGAGTCATTCCTACAGGAAAGGTACAATAGGCAGCTGTGTCCCCAGGCATGGGAATGGGTATCTCCAACTTGGCAGTGGGTCTTGAAAGCAGTGTGTCTGTTGAGGGGGGAAGGAAGTTTCTTCATAGCCCTTAGAGACATCGGCAATAAATGTCCGAAATAAGACTAGAATAGTCCTGAGGAAAATGGCACACAACAATGGACTCAGCTTGGCTTGCATCATGCCTGGACTCTGTTTAGGGCTTGAAGTAGCATCTGTGTTCTGTTGCGTTGATTCTGTTGGGTTGATGAATGGACAGATGGATGAATGGATGGATGGATGAATGGATGAGTGGATGGATGGATGAATGGATAGATGGATGAATGGATGGATGGATAGATGGATGGGTGGATGGGTGGACAGTGTTAGAGCTGCTGACTGGCTCAGAGTCCCTTTAGAGTATAAATTGTCAAATATTTGGCTGGTAAATATTATAAGCTTTGGGAGCCTTCCTATCTCAGTTGCAACAACTCAGCTCCCCATCACAGTGAGAAACAGTTACAGACATGATGAAAATGACTGGGGTGTGGCTGTGCTCCAGTATGAATTTATTTATGATGTGAAACTTGCATTTCCTGTAATTCCCATGCATCACAAAATATTATAAATTTTCTGATCTTTTCCCCAGACATTAAAAAATATCAACACAAGTGCAGCTTTTGAGCGACATAAAAGCAGGCTGTTGGTTGCATTTGGACCATGAGCTGTATTTACACCCCTTATGTAGGGTGTCTCTCTGACTTCAGTTCAAGGGCTCAGGGTAGATTCCCCACTGGTTTTGTTTGTGTGTGTATGTGTGTGTGTATGTGTGTATGTGTGTGTGCATGTGTGTGTATGTGTATGTGTGTATATGTATGTATATGTGTGCATGTGTGTATGTGTGTATGTGTATGTGTGTATGTATGTGTGTGCGTGTATGTGTGTGTATGTGTATGTATATGTGTGTATGTGTATGTTAGTATGTGTGTATGTGTATATGTATGTGTATGTGTGTGTCTGCTGTGTGTGTGTATGTGTGTATGTGTATGTGTATGTTAGTATGTGTGTGTGTCTGTATGTTTGTGTCTGTATGTGTGTATGTGTATGTGTATGTGTGTGTATGTGTGTGTACGTGTGTGTGTGCATACACGTGGAGATTGGAGGTCAACACTGTCTTCCTCAGTCATTTCTCCACCTTAGTTTTTTTGAGACAGGGTCTCTCTCACGACTCACCAGTCTCTCCAGACTGACTGGCCAGCAAGCCCTAGGGACCATCCTGTCTCTGTCCCCTCACCCAGCACTGGAATTACAGGTGTGTGTTGCTGCACTCACCTTTTTAAGTGGTTTGGGGGAATCTGAACTCAGGCTCTCATGTTTGTGTGGCAAGTGTTTTGGTGACTGGAGCGTCTCCCTAGCCCCTCACCGGGTATTTTGGCTCATGGTTTAAGAAGGAATATAATACATTGTGACTGGGAGGCATGGCAAGGCAGCTGGTCACTTTTTACCTACAGTAAGCAGAAAGATATAAGTCCTGGTGCTCAGCTTGCTTTGTCCTTTATAAAAATCGTTTTACACTTATTTATTTTACTTAGTAGGGCAGGAGAAGTGTACACATCCTGTTGTATGAATGTGGATGTCAAAGGACAACTTACAGTAGTCAGTGTTTTCCTTTCTTCATGTGGGTTCCAGGAATCAATGGTAAGGCTTGGTGCAAGCACTTTTGCCCCTGAGCCATAGTCATCTTGCCAGCCCTCTCACTTTCTCCCTCTTTATGCAGCTGAGGACCCCAGCTAGTGGGATGGTACCACCTACATTCGGGGTGGGTCTTCCCTCCTCAGGTAAACCTCTCTGGAAACGTCCTCCCAGACATGCCCAGAGATGTGTCTCCTAGGTGACTCTAAATTCAGTCAAGTTGACAAAATTAACTCTCACACCAGGGATTTTCTTTGGAAAGGGCTTGTGGCCCACTTTTTGTCAATGAGACATGAGGGAAAGCCTGTTGGATGGGAAAACAAAGGTCCAGGGATGTCTATGCACTCCTAGGTAGAGTCAGAGAAATAACGCCCTTCTTACGGACTTTGCATGAGTGCCTGCTACTGATGTGTTTCCCTGTGATCTCCAAGACGGACCAATATCAAGGCTGGCTGAATGCTGAAGCGGAACATTGCCTAAACACAGTACCATTACACAGCTGGTCTGCAACCACTTTCATATCATATTATTACCCTTGGACTTGCTCACTGTTAAAGCCAGTTTGAGAAGGACCTGTCTGTTCCTTAACTGCCACAGTTGGGAGTCACACATACATCCACTACAGAGAAAAATAAAGGGTGTGTGTGTAATGGGCAATGGGGCTTGAGCACTTGTAATGGATCAGTGTGAAGCATATCACCCATCAGCCCAGTTGTTAAATGGCTAGGAAGAGTTAGGTTTCCTTTTCATGCTGCCTGAAGTCTAGAGGCTGTGAAATAAGATGTAGGGTCTCGTGTGGGTCTGTGCCAGACCAATAGTGCAGATGGCAATAGATAAATGAGAAAGGAAGAATATTCTGCAGTACTGTCCATGCTCCTGACTCCCGCTGCTGTCTTGCCCAACATAGAGTGACCAGGTATGGGGAGGGAATCTCTGCTGATCGTTACAGCCCTAGATGTAAGGTAGGGGCAGTCAATACAACTATGAATTAAAGCAACAAAGAATCCATCTAAATTTGCGAAGAACCCATTTGAGGATCTATAGCAAAACCAAAGTGCAGCTGTAGTCCCCTCCCTGGTGACAACGACATCTCATTAGCTTTGGGTATTGGATTATTTAAGATGAACCTCAGGGATATAGGTGTTTTGTTCTGGGAAGAATAGTCTATTGGGCCTGACAAAATCGATAGGCCACTCTGCAGACTGATGTGAGACATTACTGGTAATGTTTTGGTTGTGATTGGGAATCAATTCAGCAAAAATAGGTCCATTTACTAATTCCCACAGAGAGCCCCACTTGGCAAGCTTGTAGTGGGCTCTCTCTACCCTCTGAAAGCACCAGCAGCAGCTCTAAGAAGGCTGGAAGTTGAAGCAGAACAAAGGGTTGAGGAGAGAGCCTCTCAGGCAATCCTGACCCGTGGCCCTCGGGCACACATAAGCCAAGGTAGCTGTGAATGGAGCCCAACCAAAAACTAGAAACCTACTTAGATTATGAGGATTTTTTTGTGACATTTTTTGTAACTTATTGTGTGGTTTTTGAATGTAAATTTTGTAGACGACCATATCTGTTACAATATCCAAAGGTTGGGATTGAGTTCCCCAGGGTGTCTGGAATTCTTAATGCTAACACCAGAAAAGTCCTTGGAAAAATGGGATGGCAGATCATCCTAGGTCAGTGGCTCTTTTGATTTATTTTTATGTTTTTAATTATGTGTATACGTCTGTGTGTGTGTGTGTGCGTGCGTGCGTACGTGTGTGTGTGTAGATAAGAATTGGTGCCCATAGAGGCCAGAAAAGGATGTTGGATCCTGGAGAGTTGGAGATACAGGCTGTTGGGAGCCGCCTGATGAGGTTGCTGGAAGCTAAACTAAGGTCTTCTGCAAGGGCAGCAAACACCTTGTCTTCGCTTCCTATTGCTAGGATAAAACATTGTGACCAAGGGAACTTATAGGAGGAAGAGTTTATTTGAACTTATGGCTCTGGTCCAGAGGGATTCGAGTCTGTCATGGCGGGGAGGCATGGCAGCAGAGTTGGAGTAAGGAACAGAAGCCAAGTGCTCACAACTTCGAGCAGGCACAGGAAGCAAAGAGAGACTAGAAATCTGGCAAAGCTTAAGAACTCTCTAAGGCCGCCCCCAGTGACATGCTTCCTCCAGCTGGGCCACATCTAAGAGCTCCCCCAAACAGCACCACCAACTGGAGGCAAAATGCTTAGATACCTGGAGCATAAGCAGGACATTTTCATTCAGACCACCACATACTCTTAACCACAGCTCAGCGTTTTCTAATTGGAGCTGAATTGCTCCCCTAGTCTTAACAGAAAAGGACAGGTTCTGGGTTGCTTGAATTTCAGAAAACATATATTCTAAATTTTATTTTGTACATTTTATAATATAATTTTAATAATAGATAATTACATAATAACATATAAATAATAATTATTTATATAGAGATATAATAGTGCTGGTGATGGGAACCAAAGGCCTCGCCCATGTTAAGTAAGCATTCTACCACTGAGCTTCACCCCCAGACAGCCAACACTGAAAAACTTTTATCATAAGTGAAATATTAGAGTGGACATGAATTATAGTAAAAACAATTCTTGGCTTTATGAAATTCAAATTTAAAGTTTTGTTTTTTTTTTTCCCCCCCTTTGGCAAATCTGCCAGTCATTCCCTCAGGAGACATTCACCAACGACTGGGAACATTTTGGGTTGTCATAAGCAGAGCGTGGAAAGTCAGGGTTGCTGCTGGCACTCAATGGTTAGAGGTTAGAGGTTTTGCTAAGCGTTCCACAATGCACAAGTGCATAAGCATGCACTTGATCACTCTCACAACAAGGAATTACCTGGCCTGAGAAGCCAGTGGTTGCAGAGTGTGAGAGAGCCTGTGCTATACTCTGACTGAAACCAGTTGGACACCTATTGGTTCTGTCTCCCATGGGCAAGCAGGGCAACCCGCACACATGCATTCCTGACCTTTCATGGAGTCAAATATCCACCAGCCTAACAAGCACCTGACAGAATGCTTTTCCCTAGTGAGGCTTCCCTTCATATTGCTGGGAAGAGCAAGGCAAGGCATTCTGAGGAGCAACAGTGTGGAGGAAAGCTGAGTCAGGGTGGTCTCTGGATGCCTCCATCTCCCTAGACTTGACAGGGGGACTTCCTCGCACTCCTGAAGCTTGTTCTTGGCTCTGACATCAGAGCCTCCAAAGGTCTTATTGTTTCACACACCGGTACTGACCGCACCCAAGGTTTTCCTGAAGGAAACTGTAGCAGCAGGAATTTTGTGTAATACTGGAATAAAGGGGCTTTATCCATTCAGAAACATGTCCTTTCTCCTGGATGCCAGCTCCCCCACAGCCTGTGAGAAACACAGCTCAGAGCTACCATGAGACCTTTGTTTTATGCTTTTCCTGACTCCCTGCCATGGGTACCAAGCAACAGCCTGCGATCTGGTCACTGTAGTTCACAAGCAGGCAGGCCAGCCTGAAGAAACAGAGAAAATGAATGTTGAGTCAATGAGTCAAGCATCAACTCTGTTGCTGTTTCTCTATTGTGCAGACTCGAAATGCAAAACTGAGAAGCTACTGGAGGACTTGGTGAGTTTGCTTTGTCTTGCCAGGCCTGCCACGTGCTGCTGTGCTTTCCCACCATGATGGACTCTTATTCCTCTGGAAGCTTAAGCCATGCCACTTTTGGTCATGGTGTTTGACTGCAACAAAAAGTAACTGATACAGGGGGAAAATCAGAAGGTTCTAGAGAGGGACAGTGGTCATGATGGGGCACAATAGGATTATACTTAACACTGTTTAAGTGGTAAACTTTATGTTGCATATTGGAATATATATATATATATATATATGTATATTACAAAGAGAGTTGGCATGACATTCATCTAAGCATGGTGAGTGCTTAATAAATGCTTGCTGAGATGTTACCTAAGGTTGACCTGGGTCTGTTTATAGATCTTCCTCAACAAATTTGGCAACGGATTCATCCTTAGAGTTATGTGGATTTTGCCTGTGTCTCCCTTTCTTGATTCTTGACTCTGTCTTTGAAGAATGCATTTTTTTTTTTCTATTTGGAAGTTACTCTCAACTCTCTCCAAAGCCAGACAAGGTTGTCTTGATTTTCCTTCAACCAAGTGTCTGCTTGAGGACTTTTTGTCTCTTCCAAGAATACTGAGAAGGCGAATGCCATCTTGGTCTGAATTTTGCTAGTGGCTGAAGCCAGCGTGAGCTCACAGTCCAAGGCAGAAATGAACAGGGAAGCCCCTGGAGCCAGACACCAACTTGAACCCTGCCTCTGCCCCTCACTAGCCCAGTGACCTTTCCTTACTCGTGGTCCCTTTCCTGAGCTGTCACATGAGAATTAAAGGAGGAAATCAAGCTGCCTGTTGAGAAGAAAGTCTCACTATTGATACTGTCATAGGTCTGTTTCACAGCACGGGCCCTAGAAGAACCTTTTTACTAGGTACTGACTGCTAAGTGGGTGAAGGTGCTTGCTATCAAGCATGAGGACCTGAGTTCAATCCTTGGGGACCCACATGGTGGAGGGAGAGAACTGGACTCCTGCAAGTTGTCCTCTGACTTCCACACATGCGATTGAACACACACACGTACACACACACACATACACACTCACACTTACAAATAAATAAATGTAATGAAAATCATTATTTTCTTCCTATTCCAAGCTCTTGGGAAGCTGGCAGATACTGGGAATACACATTCTCATTTTATACTCAAGACTTGGGAACAGGGAACTTTATCCGAAGATCACCGAGTGACTTAGTGAGGACCAGGCTATCTCTCTGCTCAGCTCTTACTCCCTTTCTTATTGAGCTCTCTGGGGAGCAGAACAGGTTTTGTGGGAATAACGTGTTGTTGTCTCTTTCAGATATGATTCTAGATCTCCCTGCTGCAGGGAATTTGAGCATTCTGGACTGAGGAAGGAAAATATGGCGTTGAGCTGCTATCACCTGCAGCACACCCACTTGCACATACACGGATACATAATCACACATGCATCCACACGCCTACACACAGAGCAGCAGCAGCTGGATGCCTAACACTGGCTTAAAGTGAGGACAGAAGTTGTTTATGATGTGTGGAGCTCACTCAGGAGTGGTGGGGAAGTGTCAGGAGGGGGTCTGCTTCAGAGGAGCACTGTACCACTCAACATGTCAGCACGTGAAATAAGGTCTACTGAGCTCCTAAATAAGGTCTACTGAGCTCCTAAAGGTCTCCCTCTCATCCTGCCTTGCTTCTACGCCTGCTTTGAGAAGCAGCCCATTTAAACCCAAATCAAACCGTGTGGCTTTGTCACTCGAGACTTCACAGGCCACTGATCACCTCCCAAATGCACCTATGCTGGGACCTGAAGACTTGTGTAAGTGTTCCATAGCCTCTTTCTCTCAGCACAGCACCCAGTCTGCCCCCGACCAGCCAAGTAAAGCAGCATGCTGAGCCTCTGTGTGCTGTCTGTCTGTCCTTCCCTTCTGGTGGGGATGAACTCGGCCACCTTGCCCTCTGTGACTTTTTATGAGCCCCTCTGTCAGTGGTCCATACACCTTTATTTCTCCTCCCCTAGACTAGGGCATCTTACACTCTTCCCAGCCACTGCCTTAGTCTACCTAAGAAACGTTAACATGATCCCCAATACATAGGTATATAAAACGTGTATACAAGCCGAATAGTTACTGATAATAAATCTTACATTTATTTAAAAACCATTCTTTGGTGATGCCCAAGTTTGCTTCTCTGTAGCCATGGTAAACACCATCACCAAAAAGCGATTTGGGCAGGAAAAGGCTTATGTAGCTTACAGTTTACAGTCCATCATCAAGGGAAGTAGAGGCAGGGACTGGGAGGCAGGTGCTGAAGCAGAGACCATGGAAGGATGCTGCTTATTGGCTTGCTACCCTGGCTTGCTCCTCTACCTTTTTTATACAGCCCAAGACCACCTTCCCAAGGATGGCACCACCCACAGTCGTCTGCTCCCCCACCCCCACCAATTAGCAGTTAAGAAATCGTCCCATCAACATGGCCATGGTTGAGATTCCTTCTTTCCAGATGACTCTAGTTTGTGTCAAGTTGACAAAAACTAATGAGCACGATATACATGCAATTTTATCATTCGTTAAAGATGAAACCAAATTTGTACCATAATAAGATGGATATGTTTGTTTGTCTAACCCAGTGCAACTAAAAAATAAACTAACTTGACATATACATCCTGAAGAATGACGGCAGGAAAATACTGAAAGTCTTGTTTTTTTGTAAATCTTATAAGAGCAGAAAACCTGATGTACACAGTAAATGCCATAGTCATAACACAACATAGTCTCAAATCAGAGGTGTTTCAGGCAGCATTTGTGGTATCATGACAAAATGAAGGCCGCAGGGAGAGCCTGCTGATGGAGCATAGACAAGTGTGGGAACACTTCGGCTTTATGACACCTTTGATTTGGAATTAATTGTTGGTTGTTGTACATTCAGAAAACTTTTACTCTTGTCAAATTTTCCAGGACTCCCCACATCTAGGTACTTGACTCTAGATGGGGTCACAACCACAGTTTAAGCATCTTTGGATTGGACCACACACTGGAGCTGAGGTATGCTTACTCTCATCTGATCTGCCTGCTCTAGGCCATCTGCACAGGCCTACTGAGCAAACACACATAGATACACAGGCACATACACATATACACAAACACACATACACACATACGTACATACATAGACACACACTACACATGAACTTTTGAATGACACATTCAAATCAAAACGGGTAAAAAAAAAAGGCCTGGTCCTGATAAACACAAGGCCTCCTGTACAGACCCTTCAGAGATTCCACACCTGATTTCCACTGGGTGTAGCAATGAGAGTTCTCGGTTTGTGGGATACTCTGATCTGGTTGTGTATCAGCTGCAGCTGAAAACTGAATGAATAGAGGTCTCTTCCTTCCAGGCCCGTGGGGACAGAATGTTCCCAAGGTACCATATTTTTTTAACATTTGCCGAGGGAAGATTTTTAGCCACCGTCCATTTAAACAAACGCCCGTTTCTACCCCGATGCCCCCCTGTCGCTCTGACCCTGGGCTGGGTGCTCCGCGAGCATCCACAGGCAGCTTGCAATCTGGCCAAGGTGGAAGTGGTCTGGTTGTTCTTTCAGACGGCTGAGGAAGGGCAGAGTTCATGGTCACTCTAGACTTTGCTAAGTCATGCTGGATGTCTCAAAGTTTATTCACACTGACACAGCTGATGTATCTGACCCTGTGCACAGTTGACAATTGCTGATTCCACTCTGCAGAGGCTGTCTGCCCCCAACATGACTGGTGTCTTCTGGGACGCCTCCCAGATGAGCCCAGGCATTGACTCTAGTTCTAATCTCAGAGTCTGTGGCTGGAGATCTGGACCTTAGTCCCATGGCTGAGAATTGGAGCATCCTTATTCTTATCCTGAGAATTGGTCTCATGTGGGGGAATTCTCATGTTAGGCAGTTCCTTGGCTGGGAATCCTGATGTTCAGTGATCTCATGGCTGGGATTCAAAGGTAGTTCAGTTGCTGGGAATCTTCATGTAAGGCAGTGGTCCCATGGGTGGGAATCCTGGTATAAGACAGGCTCAGGGCTGGGAAATCTGGCATGGGGCAGTCCCATGACCAGGGATCCCAGTGTAAGACACTTCCATGACTGGAGATCCCAGTAACACAAAGCTTAGCCCAAGCAGGAAAACCTCAGGATGGGTGGGGCAGTAGCAGCGAAGGCCCGGTGGAATGACCACGTCTCTTGGCCTTTTGTGGTGTATTAAAACTCAGGACAAGCCTCCCTGGAAGCGTCTCCTAATAATACCTTTCATTGGGTAGGTCAATTTGAGATTTGCTGCCACGATATCATTCAAATCTGTCTTTATTGATGGATGAATGATCTAAAAGTGTAGGTGATTTGGGGTAGGTGTAAAGAAAGGTTGGTTAAAATTCATAACTCAGACAGAGAGAATGGAAAAGCCTCTGAGGTAATAATTCATCTTTCCAGGGACATCAGCCTGGGCTGTATCGCCATTCTGGCAGAGGTGCTGAGGAAAATGAACTCCTGTAGGCATCTGTGGTGGCTCTCTTTCTAGTCTAATTGATTGGATTAAGAAACACTCAGGGTATGAGTGAGGCTCACCTCTGGGTGTGCCTGAGAGGGAGCCTCCAGGGAAGATTAAGTCAGAGAGTCAGAACTATTCGGAAGGTGGGTGGTGCCATCCCACCGGCTGGAGTCACAGAATTAATAAAAAAGAAAAAAGGGTAAAGTGAGCTGAGCACCCGCATTCATCTCTCTCTGCTTCTCGGTCCACCCAGACGTGAGCAAGCGCCTCCTACCTCCACACACAGGTGCTGGTCGGGTGGCCATTCCTTTCTTACTGTGATGGACTGTATTGTCTGAACCATGAGCAGAAGTAAGCAAGTCCTTCCCCAAACTGTTTCTTGTCAGGTATATGGTCACAGCAATGAGAAAAATAACTAATCTGTTAGGATTTGGATCTATACGAAGAAAGGAATGGGCTGTTCTAATTTTTCGTGTGCGTGTGTGGACGCCAGGGGTCAACAACGGATGTCTTTCTTAGTTCCTCTCCTTATTTTTCAGACAAAGTCTATTGCTGCACTTGGCGTTCCCTAATTCAGCAAGACTGAAGAAGCTCCGGGGATGTGCCTGTCTCCTGCCCCCCAGGTTTCCCCAGTTTTAACTTTCCATTGGTGTTTATACTCAGTAAGGGCCTTCAGCAGACAGAAAGTGGAGCCAAGTGTCTTTAAGAGGATGTGTCTGCCAAGGATGATAGAACAATAGCAGGTCATGGCTGGAGATCAGCTTTGGGACCCAGTTGTCACTTGTTACTCTACACTCTTGGGACAGTCCAGGTGGGACGGTGGAGGGGGCAGATTCTGGCTGTAGATTGAATGATAGGCTTCATTAGTGTTGTACGGCAGGAGGGCCAGCCACATAGGTGCCATGGCTGAACAAGACAGTGTGGAGAAGGAACTGGTCACCAGGAACCAGCCCCGCTTGAAGGCTTGGCTCTAGCTCAAGGACCCCCAACATGTACCTGTCTTGGCAGAGAGACCATTGTGTCCCTCTCTTTGACTATTACAATATTGATATGAGAGGTCCCAAGGAACTGGGGTTTCCCTAGGAATCTCTTGCTAGGAGAAGAAGAGGCTGAAGCCTGGTACAGCCAGAGGAGGAGCTTGTCTTCCAGAAAGGGATTTCACACAGTGCTGATAACTTGTCTCACAGGAAAGACTGGAGGCCAGACAATGCCAAGTCACAGAAGGGCAGGACCCCACCTTGACCATACTGCTCAGTTTTACATATCTCTTGCCTTGTATTTAAAACTAACCCTTTTGTCAGGACCCCAAGGTAGACTTGAGGTGCGGTCATCACCGACTTCTTTGTTTCTTATCCACTGTGGCCACTTTCTCCTGCTTTCTCTGCCTTTACACTCTAATTGTTTCTTCAGTTGGCCTGTTGAGGGTGGGCTCAGGTTCTAACCTGAACAAATCTGGTTACAGTCACCCCTTGCTTGAGCGCAGGGTTGCAGCAGGCTGAAGGGAACTCTGTTCCTACACTGATGTTCATTTAGAGAGGAGAGTCTGCTCTAGCAAGTTTGCACACTAAAAGGCTTATGAAGGTGTAGGCGCCCAGCAGTATTTACCATTGATTTGGTCGTTTCTTCCTTTTCATTGATTCGTCTGACTCTAGTGTGCCCAAGCCATTGACCGGAAGCTTAGCTTTCTGATGGTGGAGTGAGCTGTTTATTATTCAATGGGAATTTACCATCTTTTTTTTTTTTTTTTTTTTGATACAGGTCCTCCCTGTAGTCCCAGCTGGCCTGGAGCTCGATATGGAGACCACAGTGGCCTTGATCTCACAGAGATCCACCTGCCTCAGCCTCCTGAGAGCTGGGATTACAGGCATGTGCCACCACACTTAGCCGCCATCTTTTTAAAATATAACGTTTTAAACTAATTCTTTGAGAATTTCATACAATGGATCTTGATCAGATTCACCCCACTCCTCCTCAGCTCCTCCCAGACCTACCTCCCCCTTCTTACCCCCCACCCCATCTTTGTGTCCCTTTTAAAAATGACCCACCCTGTCCGATCTGTGCTGCCCATGTGCTCATGGGCATGGGGCCATCCACTGCACTATGATGGACTTAGCAGGGGCCATACACTCTGAAAGAAAATGAACTCTTCCTCCTTCAGAAGCCATCATCTGTCACTAACTCCTCAGCTAGGAACGCTGACTGGCTTGATCTTGTATGGGTCTATGGCAGGCAACCACAGCTGCTGAGTTCATGAGGACAGTGTTCTTGTCATGTCCAGAAGACACTGTTACACCTCTGTCCTCCCTGACCTCTGGTTCTGAGACTCTTTCATCAGGCTGTTTACAGTCTTGCTGCCCTTACAGACACATAGAAGCTAAGCTTCCAGCCAAGGGCTTAGGCACACTAGGGTCAGATGAATCTATGATCTAGTCCTGACTCTGCCATTGACTTACTATGTACTCATGGGAAGCATGTGAACCCCTCTGAACATTGCTTTTCTTAACTGCAAAATGGGACTCATGACATTCACGTTCATTTACCAGAAGCATAAAACATGAAAGTCCTACAAACACGTGGCATACTATAAGCACTCAAATGAGAAAACGATTATAACAGGCCTGTGGGGTGCCATCTGCTCATGGAGGTATCAGTTGAAAAGAGGTGGGCTGTGGCTAAACAAGGCACAAATCAGAGATGAAGTGGGACAAGAGGGCAAGGTGTGGGCTGTGGAAAAATGGACAGTGGTTTCTGCCAGTGATAGCATCTGGTTTTGGCTCTGGCCAATGGATTCCAGGCAGGAATGGGGTTTGAATGACAACACTTTTTAAAGTGAATCCAGGAATCTAGATCCCTTACCCTTCTAACCTCTTGATTGTTAACTGTTTCCAAGTAATCAAAATAAAATAAAAACCTCTATAGGCCAAACAATATAGCTGCCAGGACTGACTTTGGGACACAGCATCAGCTTGCTACATTCGCTTTGATGTCTTGAGGGCAGCAGCCTATGTGTGCCAAATGCCAAGGCCATGTGGCCTCTGGCCCGGCTCGGCTCCATCCATCCATCTGCCCTCATCATTGTCACAAGGCAAGAGCTTTGCGTAGGCAGGGACAGATCCTCCCATGTGCCGACAGCTGATGACATGCTGTAGAAACCATCAAGGGCAAGACGACAGCAGCTTCAAGATCAAAGCATGCAAGTCTCCCTCCGTCATCCATGCGGTCTGGTCTGTCTCTTGGGAACCTGAACGTCAACCTGCTATAACCCGATTTATCCCAGCTTCATTTCCTAGATATTGAGCATCAAGCTAGACCTTGGGGGCATGTGTTTGCATGCCTACTGTGTGCACAGCACAGTGTTGATGGCTCCGATACTTTGTCTGATGGCACTGTTGCTAATTTATTTGTAGAGAAGAAGCTTGAATGGTGAGGCTTGCCCAGAGTAGCTGACCAGAGGTTAGCTTTCATGTGCCAGGTGGTAACAGTTGCTTTTAATGGTAACTTGCCACAAGTTGGAATCATCTGAGTTGGGGAGCTCAACTGAAGAACTGTCCTGATTTACTTAATTGATATGGTGAAGTCCCACCGGGTGGGACTTTCTGGTAGCAGCCCAGATCAAGGGGGTGTGGCAGAAGGAAGATTCACCTTTTGCTTGTCTGGCTTTCTCTCTTGCCCCAAATTGATTCATCCTGTTGTTGCTGTTGCTGATTCTGTTGTTGACATCAGAGCCAATGTTTCCAGGCTTTCATCACTGAATGAGGACCTAAAGCTCTTCAGGAACCCTCTGGATGTTCATTGCAAGACTGGGAATGCAGAGGCACCCAGCACCATGGACTGAGCAAGTACTGGGGTCTCAGCCTCTCCATTGTAAGACTGTCACTGTGGGACTCTGCTGGCTGCGGAGACATTCATCCCGCCTCAAGGACCCAGCAGTTACCAGGTTCTCAGTCTCTTAGGTGTGAGACAGCTGTTGTTACAATTTCAAAGTAAGTGATTATATATATATATATATAATATAATATTTTATATATGTAAAATATTATATTATATATATTCCAAGTCGGCTTCAGGCTTCCACTCTTTTTCTTGGCCACAAACAAGAAATGGAGGAGCCACAGCCAGTGTGGGTAACATTGCAATGCCATGCAGGCAAACTCACGCATCAGCTTGCACAGATCACTTGGGGTCTTGTTAGACTATGGTTAAGTCAGTAAGTGGCATCATTTAGATCTGGAATGTTCTCCATGAGTTGGAGGATTTGCCCCCAGCTCATGGTGGGAAGGCAGTAGACACACTGAGTCCTTGTGGGGGGTCCCTGTGACCTTGAAGGGGATTGTGGGACACCAGCCCCTTCCTCCTCTCCTGCATCTTGGCAGTACGCTGAGCGGTTTCTGCCATTGCAGACCATCTCACCACAGGCCCAAAGCAATGGAGCCCATTGATCATGGATTGAAACCTCCAAAAGAGTGAGCCAAAACAAACCTTTCCTCTTTGTGAGTTGATCGCCTCTGGTATTTGTCATGGAAACAGAAAACTTACTAACACAGCAGGTCTGCTGGGATCCAGAAGCTGCATGCCTAAGAATTCCCAGGAGCTGTTGATGTCTGTCAGCTCTTTCAACTGTTCTGTGTTGCTGTCCTGGAGAAGCAAAGCTGTATTCTGTGGTCTCAGCCTTTTGAAAAGAGCCACCTGGTCAGAGTGTTCAACATGGGAAGGGCAAGGCTGGTCAGCACGTATCTATCATTATTCCTGCCAAAGCAATCATTTGCCTTGCTGCTTCCTGTGAGATCAGAATGTGGTATTCATACATCTAGAGAGCCAGAATGATGCTGTGGATACGGGGTAGCCATCAGCATCTTATGATGCTTCTCAAAATAGCTCCAGATTAAAGGCAAGGCAGCTATGTCTCTGTGCCAACTGAGCAAGATGGCTTACTGCTGAAAGAACAGAGCCCCCACCTCAATCATTAGGGATGTGTTCCAAGGCCTCTATCAGCTGCCTGAGCTCAGATGGCACCAAAGTCTACATGCACTATGCTCTACTTACCCTGAAGCTTATCTACCTGTGATTAAAGTTTAATTTGTAAGTCAAGGACAGTAAGAGATGAGTAGCAATAACTACAATACTAGGATAACAATACACAGAAATGAAAGTTGTGTCTGTGGGTGTTCTCTCTCAATGCTTTAATATCCTGCTTGCTCTACTCCTCCGATAACAATATGACTCACAGTCCAGACCGTGCTTGACCATGTGTAACCGAAACCCCGGAAAGTGAAACCACAGATAAGAGTGGTGATTGTGCTTAAGGAAGGAGGGAGGTGTGGTGAATGTGGGGTGTGCTCCATGCACAGCCTCTTCACCTTGGGGGTTCCTCCCCAGCTGCTGTAAATGTGGCTCACAGAGTGCTCGCACTGACACTGCAGAATTACCCTCAGCGGAATGGGAGCTGAGTCTTCCAGAAGGCTGCACAGCTCTACAACTCCTGCCACTCAAGGACAGCCTGGGGACAGTGTCCTTGGCCTCTAGCGGGGGTCACCTTTGTGTGGTAACTCAGGCTCCTGCTCTTCTCACAAAACAAAGGTGGAAGCAGACTCTGGCGGGCTGGAATTTCCAGCTGCACCCTGCTTTAACTAGTCCTTTCTCCCAAGGGCACTCCCCAAAGAAACGGCATGCGCTCAAGTTCTTTTTTCAGGCTCTGCTCTTGGAGACTTCGCTAGAGACAGAAGTTCCCATGGGTCCCACGTGGCTTTTGAGCTCTCCCAAAGACAGTGTTAGGGGGGCTCTATTGTCCCACTCCATTTTCTAGGAGAACCAACTAGGGTTTATGGAGAAGTCACTGGCTGGGTAGGAACAGCTGACAAGCAGCTAGGCAAGGACTGGGGACTGGATATGTGCCCAGGGGCCCCTCTGCTCAGCCTCTGGCACGGCCTCCACACTGCTCATGTAGTGCCAAGTACATGCTCCAAGGCTTGGCTGGAGGTGAGGCCCGGCATGAGCAGATGATGGGAGTCTGGGAAGGTGGCTTTCTCATGGTTCAGCAGCACAGCTGGAACTCTGTGGGCTCACAGAAGTCCCGGGAGCTGGGGTACCCAGGATCACTGGATCCAAGCTGCCCGACCCAGTGTACAGCTGGCTCCTTCTGCAAAGACATTTTATTCACACTCACCCTCTCTCACCTCCAATTCTCTGGACACAGTCATGCAAGAGAGAACCAAGGCCAGGGTCTTGTTCCAGATTCTAAAGAAATCCAGAATGAATGCCTGGTAGAACATTTGGGCAAAACAAGACAAAGAGAGCATCCACAGATGTTCCTCTGCTGTGTCCCCTTCCACGTCAGGAGTCACTGCTCTCTCTCTCTCTCTCTCTCTCTCTCTCTCTCTCTCTCTCTCTCTCTCTCTCCCCTCTGTGTGTGTGTACACGTGCCTGTGGTTAATATTGGGTACTGTGCTGGATAGCTTTAGTAGTCAACCTGACACACCTGGATAGAGGGAATTTCACTTGGGGAATCGACTCCATGGGATTGGCCTGTGCCTTGTCTGTGGGGCATTTTCTTGATTGTTGAGTGATTTTTTTTCTTGATTGTTGGGACCACTATGGGAGCTACCGCTACCATCCCTGGGCAGGTGGTCTTATGATGTATAAGAAAGGAGTCTGAGAACAGCCAGAGGAGCAAGCCAATAAGCAGCATTCCCCCATGGTCTGTGCTGCAGGTTCCTGCCCCGATTTCCTGTTGTGCCTTCTCTTGATGACAGACCGTGAGCTGTAAGTCAAATAAACCCTTTCCTTTTTTTTTTTTTTTTTATCACAGCAATAGAAAGCTAAGACAGGTATCCTCTTTAATCATATCCTACCTTATTTTTTTAAGATAGAGTCTTTCATCAAACCTGAATTGGTTAGGCTTGCTGGGCACTGAGCTCTAGGGATCCACCAGTCCCTGGTAGTAAAGACATGAGCCACCATGCCTGGCGTTTACATGAGTTCTTAGGGACTGCATTCCAGCCCTTGTGTTTGTTCAGCAGGCACTTGCCAGCTGGGCCCTCTCCCTTGCGCTTCCCTGTGCACATTTTACAGAGGTACTCAGGTCCCTTTGTGGGTCAACAAGGTTTAAGATTCCTTGACTCTGAGCAGGAACATGGGCTGAGGCCACAGCAGGCATAATTCAGTGTGTTCAGCACGGTAGAACTGCAGACCTCTGGCTCTATGAGAAGAGATTTTTGTCTATGAGTTCACTAACTCTGAGCTAGAGGGTTTCAGGAGAGTTGGGGAGGTAGTTGGTAGGTGCCAGTGAGTTACCTAGAAAGTCTGAGAACTGGACAGGGCATGGGCAGGGCAGGTGCTGGTCCCGCAGCCTCACACTACCTGTAAGCTTCCATTCCGAGGATCTCAGTCCTCAGCTCTAGCGATGTTCCCATGGTGGGGTGGGGGACTTCCTCAGTAGAACCCATCAGACTATTCATAGCCTGTGGTCCTGTGACACTTTATTTACAGTTGTTTATGTTCACCTGTCCTGTGATATCCTGCCCTGACTGGTAGCCTTTCCCAGATGCCAAACAGTGACGTGGTTACTTACGGCAAGACTGGCTAGCTAGTCTCCTGTTTTTATGTCTTGGGAAATGCCGGGAGATTTTAAGGATAAGATATGCAGACCGTTGGGAAAAGTGGGAGTTTGTTGGAACTTTTGGGACTACATTCTTAGATCCATCATCAGGAGAGCTGCTGGAGTCCTAGGAAAGCCATTGGGATGGTGACTCTTTACTGTCAACCTGATGGAATTGGAATCACCTAGGAGATGCCTCCCTCCCTCACCAGCAGGTGGGTGCGATAGTGTTTCCATGACGGTTCAATTGAGAGAAGATGATCTACCTTGAGAGTGGGCAGCGCCATCCCGTGGACTGGGGTCCTGGGCTGAACAAAAAGGAGAAAGCACCAGCATGTGTCTCTGTCTGCTTCCCGACTATAGACATGTGTAACTAGCCGCCTCATCCTCTCCCTCCATGACCTCCCTCTAGGATGGTCTGTATCCTCTCACACAATGAGCCCAAATAAACCTTTCACTCTTTAAATGGCTCTGGCCATGTATGATATCATAGGAACAGGGAAAGTAACTAATAGCGAGGTCTTCCCCTACGCCCATGACCAAAACAAACTTGAGGAGGAATGGGTTTACTTAGCTTGTACATGCAATCACAGTTCATCATTGAGGGAAGCCAGGGCAGGAACCTGGATGCAGGAACTGAAGCACAGACCACATAGGAATGATGCTTACTGGCTTGCTCTCCTAGCTGTGCTCAGCCTGCTTTCTTATACAACCCAGAACCACCTGCTGGGGTGGCACCACATCACTCAACCATCAAAAAAATGCCTCATGGATGTGGCCACAGGCAAATCCAATGGAAGCAATGCCTCAGTTGGGGTTCCCCTTCCTAGATGTGTCAGGTTGACAACTGAAATGATCCAGCCCATTAATCTTTGGGAAGAGAGGTATAGGGAGGTTCGCTGATAAGTACCAGACTATGCTTAGACAGGCAAATAGCTTCTGATTCTTCATTGCACAGTGGAGTGACTGTGGACAGTGATGGTGTGCTGTGTATTTCAAAGAGAAGAAAGGATTTTGAATGTCTTCATCACAAAGCAATGGAAAATATTTGAAGAGACAGGCTTCATCTGTTTGGAACATTACATAATGTATTTGTGTATCAAAATATACAGTACCCCTAAATATGTATAATTTTTGTGTCAATGAAAAATAGATTAAAGGGCTGGCAAGATGGCTTAGTGGGTTGATTGCTTGCTGTTTAAGCATGAGGACCTGAGTTGGGTTCCCCAGTACCCACGTTAGAACCAGGCATGATAGCATGTGTCTGTAACTCCAGAACTGGGGATTCGGGTGGAGGATAGACAGGAGATTCCTCGGGCTCATTGGTCAGTCAGTCTAGCCAAAGCAGTGACTTCCAGATCCAGTGACAAACTCTGTCTCAAAAAAATATGATGGAACAGGTGGGCAGGATGGTGCGTGTCTTTAACCCCAGCACTCAGGAGGCAGGGGTAGGCAGATCTTTGAGAGATCAAAGCCAGCCTGGTCTACATAGTTCCAGGCCAGTTGGGACTACAAAGAGATCCTGTTTCAAAAAAATAATTAGAAAATAAAGAAAAAGTGGAGCGTGTTAGAGGAAGACACTCTGGTCTCCATTAGTCCAGGTATGGGTGAGCACATCTGCACTCACATGCACATGCACACATGCATGCAACACATATACAATGAAAATAAAATTACTAAGATGGAGCCCTGCTCCTGTTACTTAGTGACTAGAGATGTGATCTTTTGCCCTCGAGTGAACCCTAAGTTTACACATTTCCCTTGGTTTGGCTGGAACTAACTTTTGGAAGGCAGAAGGGGTTCAAAATTGTGTCCCAACCTTCAGGCAATTAGAGCAACCCTGCAGAGCCCCTGACACCAAGGGGATTTGTATCAGATTTTACCTAAAATTAACGTGATCTAGTGCTGTTGGGCATTGCAGGGCAGCGGCATCTGATTCTTTAGCAGAGTAGCTTTTGGCTTGGGACCTGAAGGACGCAAGATGATGCTTGGGGTCCAGACCTTGCCATGAAATGAATACACAGGAAATTAAGGAGCCCAAGAAATAGCACCCAAAGCTCCTAGTTTAAATATGTGTACAGAAGACAGGGTTTAGACAGTGGGAGGTCACACACAGAACTGCCTTCACAGGAGGCCCGGAGAAGACAGAACAGAGCTTTTCTTCTCAAACCAGCATGACGTGGTGGGGACAGAAAGACTCAGAGGAGACCCTCACAGACATCAGGAGCAGTGAATCTCAACATGTGGCCCCAGGACTAGGCATGCCTCCATCTCCTGGGAGTTCGTCAGAAACAAGCTTTCTGGGCTGGAACAGAGTTCGGTTGGCAGAGTGCTAGCCTAGCATGAGAGAAGCCTTGGGTTCCACCCCAGCACTGTCTGAACCCAGGCATGGTGGGGCACAGTTGTAAGCCCAGCATTCAGGAGGTGGACAGAAGGAAGGTCACCTTTGTCTGCATGGCAAGTTTCAGATGAGCTTGGGCTACATGAGACGTTTTATTATGAAAACCAAAAGGAAAAAGAAAGCACTTTTCTGGCCCTTACTCCTGGGTAGGTCCATGCGGGCTGTTACTAAGTTCTGTTGGTCTCAGAATACTTACTGAAGTTTGATACCTACTGTTTTTTACAAAACCCAGGGACCAGATCCAGCCTTCAGGTGTGTTTTGATTGACTGTTACACTGCTAGAAAAAATTTTGAACTGATTTCCAATGTTTCAAAATTGTGGGTTCTTTTTTTGGAAAATACATTTCTGGCTTTTCTTGGGAGAAAATAGGAACATACAGCCTCAGGGGACCCGTATATCTGCTTGGCAGTAATGGTCTGGGGCTGAGAAAAGGCTACAGCTTGTAGAAAGGATACAGGGCCTCCTGGGAGCAGAGTTTCTCATTATCTGTCTTGCTGGATCAAACATTTTCACCTGGAGACACTTTGGCCTCAGTCTGTGACCTTGTCATGCCTAATATCACCTTAGGCCCAATCCACATGCATTGGCTGGACACTGGAGTTTCTGCTGCCCTTATAACTGCCTCTTGACCTTTACATTCCCCTCCCATTCCACCCTCAACCTCTTCCTTTTTTCTTTCTTTTTTTGCTAAGATGGAGAAAGTGATCAGATTCTGAGTACGGCTCTGTCGATCATTTTGTATTAGAAAGAAGGATTTATCTGTTTAACTTGTGCTTCCCTTAGATCTCACAGGAGAAAGTGACTCATCATTCACTGTTAAGCTTGGGAAGGATTTGATGGATGCTTTGGGGCATCAGTGGTTTGGTTTCCCAGTGATTGGTAGTGCCTTAGCTTGGGATTACTTGGGCACCTGTGAACTGTCTTCTCTGTTCCAGGCACCGGGCTAGGCTGAGGGCACAGGCGGGTGATGGGATCCTCTCTTGTTTTAGAGAGAGTTGGAAGAGTTGGCAAATAAAGATCTGTCTCCATTGTCAACTCAAAACACGTGGTCCTAAACATTCCCTTGTTTCTCGTGGACAGTTGACGAGTGCCTTTAGTCCTTGCTGGGACCCTTTTGACAAAGACATATATCCCCACCAGAGGACCATTGGGTCAACTGGGCAAGTGAGGTGTAGGTTCTAGGGAAGGAACGAGCCAACGGGAGTGAGGATGGAGGACTAGTAGGGAATGTGTGTGGACAGGATGGGATGCTGGCCAAAATGAATGTAGTTTTCCTAAATTAGTCCTGCCTGGAGAGCCCAAGGTATCTTTCCAAATGAAAATCTCTGAAACCTACTCCTGAGCCCTGCACCCCTCTGGAGTCTGACTCTCCAGGGAACTGTTTAATCAGGTTTCTTCAGAGAGACAGAACCAATAGCTAGCTGTTATCTGTCAGTCTATTTGTCTGTCTATCTAATCTACCATCTGTTCATCTATCATCCATCTTTGTATAGATCTATCATCCATTTATTTATCATCTATCACCAATCCATCATCTATCTCTTTATATCTATCTCTGTCATCTATTTATCCATCTGTCATCTATTATACATTATCTAGGGATCTGTAATCTATCTATCTATCATCTATCTATCTATCTATCTATCCATCTATATGTATTGATCTGTTCATCCATCCATTTATCCGTTTGTCAGTGAGTAGGAAGGTTCATCAGGGAACTTGCTCATATGCTTACGGAGTTCCCATGATGGAATGTCTATACTCTGTGACCCAGGGAAGCTGTTGTGGCTCAGTCCTAGTTGGGAGACCTCAGAACTACAAAAGCCAGATGCTATAACTCTCAATTCAAGGCCCCAATTCTGAGGAACTGGGGTTACTGCTGCAGTCACTGGAATCTAAAGGCCAGAGAACCTGGAGTTTTGGTGCTCAAGGGCAGAAGATGAAGCATGACCCAGATATAACAGAGTGAACTGACCTTTCCTCTGCGTGTTTGTTCTCTGCAGACCCTCAGCCCATGCTGGGTGATGTGAGAAGCAACGATCCTCACTTCATAATAAGAGTTCTAGAGACTCAGAGTGGTGAAAGCCAGACATTGTTTTCTGGTCTGCAGAAGCCAGACATTAGCCTGGACAAAAGATGAAAAATGGCTGGTGTAAATGGTTGGTGTCGTGATTGGCATAAAACAGTGGTTTTTTTTTGTATCTCGAATTGCATTTTTATGCCCCCTTTAGTTCTCACTGGCTAAATTCTTCAGGGAGGTGTGATCTTCCTGGTGTTGGTGTCTAACATTGCCCTTCCTCAAGTTCTCCATCCTATCTGCTCAGGATACAAAGCCTTATCTAATGTATATCTTCTGGAGCCAGAGATTCATTCCTTTTCGGATAATTGGGCTCAGTCACATAGCAGACTAATTTTTCAACCCTAAGATGACTAAGAGCTCCTGGACAAGCAGGTGGCAGCCAGCTCCCAGCTTGGGAAAGTAGGGACTGAGTGCTTTTTGCTTGTTTATGATTCTCGATGAACTCTAAACCCACCTCATACTGAACATACTGATTTCCTTTGGTGAGGCCAGATGTTCATTTCTCCGTCCACTGACTCAACAGCCATTCTTTCATGGAAAGACTCGCAGACACCTTCAGATAGTTGGCTATTCCTTAATTCAAACAAATCAACACCAACCATCCCAGGACCCAGTGGCATTTGGTGGGAGTAGGAACAGGGCAAGTGTGTTCTTGTAGCTGCTGAGCACACTCTAGAGCCTGCTCACTGGAGTGCAGAGGTGAGGAGAGGAAACAGATCCCAAGGGCCAGAGCCAGCACTAGGGTATGTGGGAGTGTGGCCAGGGCCAGCTGTAGGCTATGTGAGAGTGTGACCGGGCCCAGTGGAGAAATAATAGGGTGGGAAAGTGAAGTCAGAGCTGAGCTCAGGGAAGGGGAGGATGGATAAGGGGTCTTACTGCACGACGCAAAGGGGTGTGTGGGGCAGGCAAGACAACGTGATTGATGGCCGATTCCCACGAACGTAGGGTATCCACTGTGGTGCTCCTTCAGACTTGCTGGTAGCTGTTCAATGATATCTGCTGTCAGTGGATCACATTCTTCAAAATGGATGGGAAGAGAACTGCGAGACAGAGTAGGAATCAGGGCACCATCCCTGTGAAGCACGAGGTTCCATTCCCACATGGTCCAGGAGTCTGCTGAGGTTGACCGTCATGGAGAGCTATGCTTGGTTGCTGGCCTTGGCCTCTCCCCTCAGCAAGGTACCTGATGCCAGGGCTGGGAGGTCACACTCATTTCTGAGCGTCTGCTTCCTCCCTGTGGCTTTCGGAGCATCTTCCTTCCTCTCAGCACCCACACCAGGACGCTTCCTCCTCTTCTCTCCTGAGCCACTTTTTGTGAGTGATGCCTTTACCACTGGTTAGGAGCAGTATAGTGTTGTGAGATATTACTAACCTTTGTGTGCTTGTGTGTACATTGTGGTGTGACAGGTGTGCCACAGCACAAGTGTGGAGGTCAGAGGACAACCTCAGGTGTCAGTTCTCCTTTCACCTCATTTGAGGCTTGTTTGTCGCTCACTTTTGTGGAAGCCAGGCTAGCTGGTTGGTAAGCTCCTGGAGATTCTCCTGTGTATAGGAGAGATTCTCCTGTGTATAGGAGAGATTCTCCTGTGTATAGGGATTACAGACACCTGTGCTAGTATGTCAGATATTTTATGTGGATTCTGGGGATCCCAACTCGGATCTTTATGCCTGGGTGGCTGAGACATCCCTACAGCCCCTATTACTGATCTCAAAGTCCTGCTCTCCCTGGACTGCCCCTCCCCACCAGCCTTTTTCCTCGTTTCTGATTCTGCCTGTATTTGCTCCCAGTTCTCTCCACATGCTCTTTGTTGCTGTCATTTTGAAGACATGAGCTCTCTGTGTAGCCCAGAACCTGAAATCCTCCTTCTTCAGCCTTCCAATTCCTTGGATTTCAGGACAGCTCCACCAGGTGGCTCACACTAATCTCTCTCTGTCTCTGTCTCTCTCTCTCTCTCTGTCTCTGTCTCTCTCTTTGTGTGTGTGTATGTGTGTGTGTACATGCAGAAGTCAGAAGTCAACTTGAATATCATTCCTCAGGTGTTGACTAATTTGGAATGGTCTGGAAGGAGGCCTCTTGCTGTCATCAGCCAGCATCCCATCAGTCCCATCAGTATAATTTCCAGAAAAAAATATGTAAAAGGGACAGTGCTGCCAGCCAAAATGACAGCTTTTCCACCCTAGTACACCATTTTACAGATGACCACTCAGGCTCTAAGAAGTTAAGCAGCTTTGCTAGACAGTTTCAGGATATTTGGTAGAGGTTTCTGAAAACTCTTATTATTTTATTTATTTTTAAAACTGTGTGTATCTATGCGTATGTGTGCCCGTATTCATGCTGTGCCCACAGAGGCCAGAAGAGGGCGTCAGATCCCCTGGAGCTGGAGTTACAGGTGTTTGTGAGCTGCCCAGTGTGGGTGCTAGGAACCAAACTCAGGTCCTCTGGAAGAATAGCTAGTGTTCTTCACCGAAGAGCCATCTCCCCAGCCCCTTGGGGCTGGTTTCTGAGGGGCTGTTGCACTTCAGGAAGTAGGTGGTCTGTGAAAGGCCCTGGCCTGGGCCTGGTGGGTCTTGGGCCACTCCCTCCACAAGACAGTCTCTCCTCCTGTGGTTTGTTTTTTGCAAGCAAGGTCATAGAGGGAAGGCTCTGCTGTGCCCACCAGACATTCCATTAATTTGCTCTTTGGGGAGAACAGCCATGCGTGTGGGGCAGGGCCGAAGTACTGCACCGTCAGCGAGTTCCATCCCTGCTGAGATAGCCAGCCCTGCACACTTTTCTCAGTTTAACACTCCAGCAGGTACGTTGTACCTCATAGCTCAGAATCAATAAAGTCAAGGCAATTTCCTTAACATCCCATCAATAAGAGATTATGGAAGGGGGAGGGTTTTCTTTAGAAGCTAATGCCTTACTAAAGTTCAAATGAGGCAATATATAGTAAAATAAATTCAATCTCTATTTTCACTCCTTGCAATTTTAGTGGAGACTAAATGAAATGGAACCGTGTTGATCCTCACCCATTCAATCTATCTTCACTTTCTAAGAACCAAGGTCATTTTTACCTTCATGGGAAGGGAGGCAAAGTATAAAATACTCACCCATACTGAACAGAAATGCACTTTGCAGGGTTTTTTGAAAGCCAGGTGGATGGCTGATATATTATGTAATTCATTTCATGGCTCAGTCGAATGTGCTTTATAGATAGTGTTTAACCTTGCCAATTCTGCTCTGAGATAATCCCCCTTCTGAGGATAAAAATCATCTATTTAACATAGAGGGAGAAGCTCCGGGGAGAAAGACAGCATAGTGTGTCCGGTACAACAGATTACCGAAGTGGCTTATGATCAGAGCAAAGTCATGGCCGCTTCACCTGATTAGTAATCATCTTGCTAATGCTAATCAAAAGTCAAGTGACAAGGCACACCTGCATGAGTCAGGTGGCACGTAGGCATGGACTATAGCAGGAAAAAGCCCAGGTCGATCCTCTGCTCTGCCCTACATGTATTCTGTGCCCTGGGGTGATTTACTTAACACTCTTCCTGCTCTCCCTCAGTTTCCTCATTGGTGATACGGAGTGCAGACTTCCTGGGAGCAGCAGATATCATTGACTTATCCAGCATCCATGTCCCTCTTCTTCTTTTCCAACACAACTGTGTTTTTGTTCAGGTTATTTCTGGATTTGTGTGTGTGCACAATCTGAGTGTGTGTATGTGTGTGTGTGTGTGTGTGTGTGTGTGTAGGTTCATGTGGGTGTACAAGCATACCTGCATGTATGTTCATGTGCATATGGCTGATATGCACATGTCAGAGGACAGCCTCTAGTGTCAGTCCTCGGTCTCCATCTACCTTGTCTTTTGGAAACAGGGTCTGTCACTGACCTGGAGTTTGCCAACTAGGGTAGGTTGGCTGGCCATCCAGCCCCAGGATCTACTTCTCTCTATCTGCCTAGCACTGGGATTACAAGTGTGCATGACCATACTGGGCTTTTTTAATATGGGTTATGGGGACTGAATTGAGGTCCTCATGCTTGCAAGGCAAGCACTTTACTGACTGAGCCATTGCCTAGTACTTACTGAGGTTTTTCTAATCCCCTCTTTTCGTAAAGGAATTTTGATCCATTCCAAGCATGGGATAGACATCTATGGCATCTGTTTTTGATCTAGTGAAGGCATATGATCCCAGGTGGCCTAATCAGACAGGAGGCACTGAATTCAAGATGCCATTGGTCACTATTTTTCAGACATATGGGAAACCACACCTAATGAGCAGGTGTTGTTAACAATAATGACAAGCATGGAGACCAAAGGACCCTGAGAGTTCAAAGACCTCCCTGACTCTGACTGTGCTGTGCCTGGAACCACCCTTCATCTGGACTCCTAGGCACAAAGAAATATGATTTATTTAAATATGAAGATAGCTTTCTCATTTTGAGCTGAGTTTCTGTTGGACTGGTAGAAACATTTGAAGTGGTAAGCTACCCAACAGGCATAAGGAGAAAAAGGATATATATAGGATCATCTAGTGGAAATTTCTGTGCTTTTAGTAACATTCTGTGTCTGCACTGTCCAGTAGTGTAGCCATTAGCAGTACAGGGCTATTGGGGCACCCGAGATGTGGCTAATGGGCAACTGAAGAAGTAAATTTTAAATGTTTAAAGTTTTTAGTTGAAAGTAGACACATGTGGCTGGTTGGTACTGTGATATACAACACAGGTCTATCAAAGCATATGTCTGAGTGCCAGGATCCCAGTCATCGTCAGTGAACACTGCTTTTCCCCAGACCATTTTTACACTGTTCTAGTGCCATTTCTGTTGCTGTGATAAAATATCCCAACAGAAGCAACTTTAATGGAGAAAAAGGTATTCAATTTTTAACTTCAGGTTATAGTCTTCCATTGCAGGGAAGTCAAGGCAGGAGCTTGAAGCAGCTGGTCACATCCACAGTCAAGAGCAGAGAGAATTAATGCATGTGTGATACTTGAGTTCAACTCCCTCTCTACATTTACACAGTTCAGGAATGATGATGTCCACAATGGGTGGGTCCTCCACACCTTTATCAAGACAATTCCCCAGAGACACGCCACAGGCCAACCTGATCCAGACAGTTCCTTCCTGAGGAAGGAACACCTGACTCTTCCCAGGTGCCCAGTTGACAATCAAGACCATCTCACACACACTATTCTAAAAACTCATTTGATCACCAACTTCCTCACAAGTTTACAAAAAGAACAGGAATACATGTTGAAGGTGAGGAGAGCCAAGGGTAGGAAAGAGATTTGGATTTGAGGGTCCGACAAAAGTTTAGGTTTCCAATAACAGTGCTTGAACTTTGGTCCTAATCTAGTGACTCCATGAAGCCAGGACCTAGAGTTTGTCCCAGGAGAAGCCAGTTCTTGCTAAGCATGTAACTGTGGGCAGGAGTATGAGTTGGCATTCAGGTAAATGCTATTTAAGGTTTAGCAGAACACTTGCAGGCAATTCAACAACCCAGAAAATATGATATAGAATTCCTAAAATCTCTACTTCCTGAAGACTCTGATCTGTGAGTAGTCAAGCCTTAGATGGTGTGCTTTGTGCTGTGCCCACTATAACCCTTCCCTGGAAGGTGATGTCACCCTATGGAGTGGCCTTTAGGAGCAATCCTGGGCACAGGATCCTTCATTGAGTGACTGGGAATAATGCCTATTCCTTGTGGCTCATACCCTTTGATACATGCCATATCTCAACTCTCATCTTTGCTCATCTATGAATCTCTGCTTCTCCTTCACCTCCAGCCTGGCCATCCCTGGAAGTGATTTCACTGACATAAGAGAACTCTTCAGGTCTTTATAACCCAGGCCAGTGAATTATCAATGTCCAGAAAGTTGGGAGGTGGGAATCTTACTACATCTCCAAATCCTATCAAGGATGAAATATGTTGGACCCAAAGACTGGCTCACTTCTGTACTCTGTATGACAAGTGTCATTTCTCTGGCTTCCTCAAAGAAGTTTGGATTCAGAATTATCTGCATCATTTGGCTAGCTATTCCAAACCTTTTCATTGAGATGACAGAAAGAAGGTAAGCCCATACGGTGCTGACTCTTTAGGTAGGCACGCTGGGTAAACACTGTTTACAAGGAACTGCAGCGTATATGGTCCCCCAAAGCAATCACCTTTATGGTGTATTCATTGCTTTTCTCACTGAGGTGGCAAAATGCCCAATGAAAAGCAACTCATGAGAGGAAGGGTTTATTTTGGCTCATGGTTTTGGGAAAGACCGTCCACCATGGTGGCAGGGAAGGCTTGGTGCCAACCAGAGAAGGAGGAAGGAGGATGCAGTGATCTTCTGGCTTCCTCCTGTTTCCATTTTTATTGTGCCTCTCCTCAGTCAAACCTCCCTGGAAGCATTCTCACAGATATGCAGATACACCCAGAAGGGTGTCTCCTAGGTGACCCCATATCCAGTCAAGCAGACAATGGAGATGAACTGCTACGCATCGCGGTTTCTATAATTTGAGGATGGCCTGGCCTATTCAATAATTGCATTAATGGAGTTGTACATTTGTGGCTTAATAGAATGTCCCTGGTGCTCATCTGGATGCTGCACATAGCACATATCCCTGTGTAGGATTCCACCATGTTCGACACACCAGAATTCATTTGCCCATTCTGCTGAAGTCAAACGTTAGTTCAGATTCTAGCCGAGTGGAGCGGCAGGATCGTGGGCTCTTTACTTCGCTTTATTGGCTCTTCACAGTTTTCTAAAGTAACTAAACCCACGTTTTATCCCCACGTTAACAATGCATGAGAGATCCAGATTCTCCATATCCTCACTGAAGTTTGGCAATGGCAGTCCTTTTAATTTTAGGTGTTTTTTTTTTTTATGTGTTTGATGATTCTCATGAAAGTATATTACCCAGTTCCGAAGTTCAAGGTCTACAGTTTGACAAAATAGGGTCAGTGAAATGGCTCAGTGGATAAAGGCCCTTGCTGATAAACCAAATCACCTGAGTTTTATCCCTGGGATTCACATAGTAGAAAAAGAGGACAGACTTTGAAAGTTGTCCTCTGACCCCAACACTTGCTCCAATGTACATTTGTATACACAATAAAGAAATGAGTAATGAAAAACTAATTTGGAAAAATATATCCTCCTGGAGTAATCTAGCCCTCTGGATGCTTTATAAATAAGGTTTTATTGAGGGCCAGCAAGATAGACTAGTAAGTAAAGGTGCCTGTTGCCAAGTCTAACCTGAGTTTGATCCTGGGGTTCACCTAGTGGAATGAGCAAACTAATTCCCTAAAGTTGTCCCCTGGCCCCCACACGTGTACTATAAAATATGTGTACCCATGTATATACACACATACGTATATAATAAAAAATAAAAATTATTGCAACAGCTATATTCATTTATTTCTGTATTATCTACAACTACTTTTCCACTTAAGCAGTCAAGTTAAATGATCATAACACAGACTATATAAATTACACAGTTTAAAACCACTTGCCATTTATAAAAGAGGTTTGCCAACTTCTACTTTAAGTGGCTCATGGAGAAACGGCCACAGCAAACACTGCATGCCTCTTGTTGTCTTGGATTTGGGGAGCAGACAACAGAATCCTGCTCCAGAGTTGATGGAACTTAGCATCTTGGCCCCAGGATAGGTTATAGGATGCTGGGATATTGGTTCTCTCCCCCAGGGCAACTGAACTGGGATTAGGGAGGCTGGGGATCTTGGGATAGTTTTTGTGGGTTTTGACCAACCTCAATGGTCCATTCTAGCATATTAAGTACACGCTACATTCTGTGTGCCATAATATAAAAATCTTGGAAGCCCTGAGACAGGAGCCTCTTCTGTGTCTTCATTTTTACATGTCTTCCGCCAATCTCTGGTCACAGAAATCACCCATCCAGGTTCTTTCCTTAAATACTCATTTCTTGTCACCTCTGTGTAGCCTGGATGCTGTCTGCAGAACACACTGGCTCTGCTTTGTATTTACTCGTTTCCTTATATGGAGCAACGGATTCGTTCACAAGGGTCAGTGAGATAACTCAGTGAGTAAAAGCACTTGCTGCCAAGCCCAATGACCTGGGTTTCACCCCTGCCGCACACACGATGGAAGGAAAGAATTGACTTCTTCAAGGTGTCGTCTGACTTCCACATGTACACTATGGTATGTGTGCCCCCACATACACATACACTTATAAATAAATAATAAAGTTTTAAAAGACATTTGTGCATGGCATTGGAACTGCTTTTCACAACCAGCATACATGGTAGGTACCCTCACCTCGTACTGACAGCTGATGACACGGTTCTGGCAAGGCTTAAGCAAGGTTTAGGTGGTAAGTAGTAAATCAGAGATTTGAGCTAGTGTCTGTGGGTTTTAGCTGTTGGTTTGGAAGGTGGTTTCTTAACTTCCAAGACTCTTCTGTTTTTGGCTTTTGTTCCTGTAATGATCCCCTCATTTAAAAACTTTATTTGTATGAATATCGCCTGCATGTATGTATGTGCAACACGTGCTGTGCCTAAGAAGACCAGAAAAGGTGTCGGATGCCCTGGAGCTGGAGCTACAGGCAATTGTTAGCTGCCATGTGGGTGCTCGGTACTAACCCTGGGTCCCCCAGAAGAGCAGTGAGTGCTCTTAACTACCGGGTCGTCTTGACAACTGCAGTTGTTCCTCAAGCTCTCAGCTGCTCAGATTTTATATGCTCTTTCTGCTGCACACTGTCCCTCGCTGTCTGGATCAGGGTTTCAGTTCATTTCCATCCTGAAGGTGAATTCCTGCTGAGGATTTTCCAAATGGCATCTCATCAAGTCCTCAGCATGGTTTCAAAGGTCATGTCACACCCACGTCACAGACTTGAAGCTCAGAGTCCATTGCTGGGACTGAGGGTCAGTCCACTGGGGATTGGTGATACAGGACAGCTCAAACCCATTCTGCAGTGACTCCAAAGTCCAGTGTGTCAGACATGCCTTCCCACACGCTTGAGTCTCATATCTGACCGAAACTCCACAGAGTGTGCATTTGCTTTCATAGTTCATTAAGACCTCGAATGCAGTGGGCTGAAGAGATGACTCAGCGGTTAAGAGTACTGGCAGCTCTTGCAGGGGACCCAGGTTCAGTTCCCAGCACCCAGATGGCAGCTAACAACCATCCTCAACTCTAGTTCCAGGGGTCTGACACTCTCTTCTGACCTCTCTGGGGAGCACGGGTTCACTCATGCACATGCAGGCAATGTGTCCATACACATAAAATCAAAAATTTTAAAAGATCTCGAATATAGCACATTGCAAGCCAAGCTCGTCTCTCTGCTCTGTGCCAGTTCGGCCTCGTAGACTCCCTGATCCCGAGGAGAAAAACAGTTCTTTGTCATACGTAGACTGAAGTCTACAAATCACTGTGGATTCTATCAGATTCTCTCATTGCCACCCAACACCATCAGCCTCTGTATCACATGCATGCATATACCTGTGTACACACACATGCATGCACATGCTCTCATGCCCACATACATACATATACCCACACTTCAGTCTCCGGCACTTTAATGCTCTTTCTGTCCGTGGACAGGATACCCTGTCATTTGGACCACAGCCCACTTTTGAGTCATCCTTTTGGAGTTCGCCGTCACATTACTTGTCTGTTTCCATTGCTCTTTTGTATCCTCCCGAGCTGGGACATGAGCCATCAGGGCAGAGAAGACCATTCCAAATCATCTTTCACAGCAGGCTTCAGGCTTGCCTGGACCTCAGAGTCAGTTACAACCTTTTGTTTCCCCCAAGTAGGTTCTTGCCCAGAGAGCATCAGAGCCCCAAAAGTCAAGCATTGTTAACACTTTTGGGATTATACTGCAGGCAGCGTTTTGTCTGACTCTGAGAAGCTCTGGTTTGATGGACCCTTTGTTCACAGATGAGGACGCTGAACCTTAGAGAGAAGAGCCAGGGAGAACCGACTGGAATTGCTCCTGATGCTTCCAGCTCCTCATCCTCATCGCCTGCTTCCCTGTGCCCTCTGTACATCCCCCGAACCTACTTTAAACATGTTGAGAGTGACTTGGTAATTGTAGAATGAGTTCAAACATTTATTTATTGTGTGTGTGTGTCTACATGCACACATATGCACGTGCATGCTATAGTATATGTGTAGATCAGGAGGAACTTGTTGGAATAGGTTCTTGTTCCACTATGTGGCTCCTGGGGATTAACTCAGGTTGTCAAACTTGGAAGCAAGAGTCTTTACCCACTGAGCCATCTTGCTACCCTTAATGAATGAATTTGAAGTCTTGTGTCCCATATCTCAAAACCATTCCCTGCTTGTGAAGTTCATCAGGGTTTCTTGGGTATAAAGGGGCGGGGGTTAAGGAACCTTCTAAACAATATCTACCATCACTCTCTTAATAGCCAAGGAATCAAAACCAAGGAGAGTCTTGGTTGTCATAGCCAAGATGAACCTGAGAAGACAAAACAATTAATGGAATGTAATATTCTGGGTGGAATCCTGGAACAGAAAAAGAACAGTATAAAATAAAAGCAAAGGAGAGATGAACTTTCATTAATTAAGAAAAAAGAAATTGTACACAGGAACCTAAAAGTCATCTGTCTTCCCTTGTCACATGGGGGAAGTGCACAGACTTTCGTCAGCCCTCCCCCAGGGTAATCATTTCAGCCTAGTCACAGGTTAGCTCTAAATGACATCAACTCCTTCCTTTCCTCTCTTTGGTAATTTCTAGGATGGCATTTGGTAATTTCAGGATCTACAAAGATCTGACTGGTCTATAAAGGTCTGGATGGAACATGAGGCTCATTATACAAGACTTGGCCATGAGGGCTGATGGAAAGTCAGCCCAGTGATTCTCAGGGACCCTCACCACCCTGAGCCCTGATAGCTGTCTACCGTGTGGCCTTAGATGAATGGCTCGTCCTCATAGGTTGAATCCCTCCTGCCATGCTGTTGTACTTGATGGGCATAGAGAAGGCACAGGGCAAGCTCAGTACCTGGGAGACAGTGTTTTACTTTAGATGGTCTGATTGGGAATTGTGGTTTCAGGCTAGCTAAAGGTGCTGATGTTGGGTCCCTCAGAATTTCTGGACTCATGTTCCAAACTGAGCTCTTGTCCATTCCACTGTGAACCTCCCCTCATGAGTCCCCCAAGCCTCCCACCCCAGCACCCTTGGCTGAACTACCTGTCATAACTTAGACTTTGGTTTCTTATAAGTGGAACATTTATCTGACCCAGCCTTGGATGTTATTTTTATTGCTATCTAAAAATAAAAAGTAATAGTAATTTCCTAAATGAAAATAGCCCCAACATAACCAGCTCACCCCAATCCAGATCTCAGGTTTCCAACCCAGCACTGGCCCCCAGAATCAATGCAAAGCCAGAGGGGAGAACATGGGCCAATGGCCCCAGGAGGAAGCATCCAGCCTGTGCCCAGTCTGCCTCCCGGCCCATCCTTCTCTCCTACACAGCCTGCTTCTTCAGTATTGGTGAGGAACTCTGGGAGGAAGGAAGAAGGAGGTAGCGGAGTCAAGGAGAGGGCAAGGAAGGGAGAGAGAGGAAGAGAGGGGAGAGGAGAGAGCGAAAGAGGAAGGGAGGGAAAGAAGACCCTAAGACAAGAGGTTTGAAAGAAGTCACAGCTCACGTGAGTGACAGGTGCAGCTTACTCCTGCAGAACTGTAAATTGAGCGTCACCCAGAACCATTCCCACTACACCCTGTGCCACACACGGGGAAAGGATTTACAAGTGCAGTTCTAAAGATTCTCTTCTGGGGAGTTAGTGCGTCTCTGTACCATGTAGGTAGAGAGGCTGGCAAAGTCTTGTGCAATTTAAAACACTCCATAGCTCTTCCTGGACCTTCTGGATGAAGCACTGCTGATCGCTATTCCAAGAGGCAAAGGATGGGAGTGGGCTGGGTAGTCATGTTGGCAGATCCTTGTTGGGTGTAACTCTTCTGGGTGGTCCACAGTCCATCACTCAAGCAGAGATTCCCTTGGAATCCATTGTGGCTGAAGGGTCCTGGATTCCCAAGGGTTGGTGTGTGGGTTTCAAATGTTTAATTACATAAGTAAACCCGAATGCGTTCTCCTTATGAAGAAAGAATGAAAGCAATGCAAATGTGCACACATCACCTGCAGACACTCCCCCAGCCTAGTAAATAGCTGGGATTACTATTGAGGAAATTTTTCAGGAACTCTTCAATGTGTACCCATATATATCCCATTTATATATATGGAAAAACATGCATTTTGTAGACTTGTGAGCTCATCTTTCTTTCTCCCTTCTCCTCCCATCACCCATCTCGCTTCTCCTTTCACATTCCTCCTCTTCCCTTGTTTCTCCTTCTCTGCCTTAAAAACTTTTATTCATGTAGGTGTGTACTGATTTGCAAGATGCCATCTGAGTATGTGCACCGTTCCGTGTTTTGCTGCTTTCACTCATCACTGAGACTTTCAGCCTGTGCGCCTCAGGGAAGCAGACACCGAGAGAAGTCAGGGCCAGAAGGTAACTGGGGCAATGCCTGTGAGAGGAGAAGGTGGAGCAGGTTGAGTAGGAAGAGTGATCATGCATTCCCCACCCGACAGTCTCCTCCTGCTGGAAGGGCCTTTTGGAGGAGTGCCCCCTTCCCTGGGAAGAGATAGCCAGAGCCTCACAAGTCAGCCACCTTCAGCTTCTGACTATAGGACTCCCGGGAAGAGTGCTCTCACAACCCCAGCAGGATGTCAGCCCACCATGTTTCTTAAAGCTAAGAGGTAAGCTCTTTCTCGGATGGATGTCTGAGCGGTTTGTTGCCACAGCTGTCTCTTGGGTCTTGGAATCTTTATGTGATGATGTCTTTTTCGGATTAAAGAGTGCTCTCCCAGGATGGAGTTACTACAATAGATTTGGCCATTCCCTTTCTGATAGACGTGGAGTCGTTTCCCTGTTTCTGTCATAACCAGTGTGGCCTTTATCTTTATATAAGAGCCCAATTTCTTCTACATCAAGCCCTACTTGGGGCTTCTCAGGAGCACATACAAAGAAGATGACTTTCTGGTCCCAAAGATTCACATTATGAATTTACAGATTCTAGGCAAACTTTACTCAAAGACAATATACACTGGCCCCTCTCACTGTGGAACAGAAAAAATCTTGTGTTTTCTTGAGTTAGTTTGTAGAGTGTTGCAAAACAGCTGCCATCTTATTACATCAGCTGTGCTTGCTTGCAAGAGGTCATCATCACTGGGCTTATTGACAATCGACGTTCCCTCCTAAAAGTGGATGAGGGGCTTCACTCAACCTTCACCTGAGATTCCAGCCACTCTTCCCAGTCATTTGCATGTCACTCTGCTCTAATTAAATGTGGCTTCGGGGGTCTCTGGGGGAAGATTAACTGAAGGGGACTCCACCTATGAGATTAGGGGGAAGCCACCTTCCATGCTGGGTGAATATTTTCCTGGGCATCTGCTTTGGAGTTGCCCATTCCTTGGTAGGCAGCTCCTCACTCATGCTCCGTAAGGAAGCTCAATAGACTCATTGATTCCCAGGTTGAACTTCAGTGGAATCATACTTTAGTTTGTCATTGGGACCTTATGAGAAGGGGATAGCTTTGTTTACAGCTCCCTAGGGAAGGAATTCTTACAAGAGTTAGGTGTATAGTAACAGTGCCCAAGGCAAAGAGATGGGGACATTTAGACTTGAGACAGGTGGGACAAAACAAAGAGATAAGACTGTCAACATTTGAGACAGTGTTCCTGTCTATTCAAGGAAAATGGCTCCACTCTGATGTATACATGGGTATAAATGTCCTGATCTTAATGCATTGCCACCTCATGGCTAAGAAATGTGTGGCTCCAGCTAAAGGGGACAAGGAAATGCCCAGCTACCACTCACCATGATCTTAAAGTTCCAGGGACCACACTTCAAACACAACAAAATGGAAGCTGGGAGTCTATGTAAAACATCTTCATTTTGTGATGTTGGTAACTACTCAAGGGACTGACAAGTTTGTGTTCGCAATTTAGGGCATTTCTACAGTTTGTCCATAACTTGTAATGTCCTCTGAAAACAGATGGAGTCTTCCTTTCTAAACAATATGGCAACCTCACAGTTTGAAAACATTTTAGTGACATCTATGGGACACTTTGGAATTTCAGTGGCCTTCACTGAACAGCTCCTTCTTTGGTGTGATGGTTAATCTTCATTGCCAGCTTGTCTGGGTTTGGAATCACCAAGGAGACATACTTCTAGACATGTCTGTGAGGGAAGTTCCAGGGGGGTTTAACTGAGGTGGGAAACTCCACCCTGAATGAGGGCAGCGCCATCCCATGGGCTAGAGTCCTGGACTAAAACAGGAGAAAGTGAGCTGAGCACCAGCATTCATCTCTCTCTGCTTGTGATTGTGGGTGCAATGTGGCCAGAGCCTTCCCACATTGAGGGACTGTGTCCTTCAAACTGTGAGCCAGTAAAACCCTTCCTTTATTAAGTTGCTTTTGTCAAGTATTTTATCACAGCAATGAGGAGAGTAGCTAACATATCTCATTTCCCTGATTAATTTCTCCTGTTTAACTTCTGTTAATTATGGCCTTCCTTTCCCCTTTCCCACCACAGCAAGTGATGAAATGACTCACTTAACATATCACATTCATTGGGTAATTGAAAAATTAGGAATCCAGGTCTCCTTTCTCCTGAAAATCTCTCCATTTGTATTTTTGCTCCTTGATTGAAATTAAAGCACCTTTCAGCAACATGCTTACCCAGACAGAGAGCACATCTTCTCCAGAACCATATATATATATATATATATATATATATATATATATATATATATATCCCCCTAAAATGCAAAGGCCAGGGATATATATATCAAGGGCTTTATTTAGCGGAAGACAGAATCCCCTTTTTTCTGGTTCTGTCCCTTTGTATATGCCCGGCACCATTGGTTGCTTTGTGTTGAAAGTAAAGCATGTTCATGAAGTATTCATTCTTAAGGCCTTCCTCAGACTTGGCTGAGAGTGGGACTGTAGCTGCAGGAGCACAGGATCTCTAGCCTGGAGGACTCACAGGGACCTGGGGAGGGTATTCACTCGAGTTGGGATTGTGGCTCTCTAGTATAGGATAGATGACCCCTCAAGGGCCATCACCTTAATTATCTTCTCATTCATCCTGCTCATCTAACACATGGAGGATGTATTAGTTACTCTTCTCATTGCTGAGACCAAATACCTAACAAGAAGCAGCTTAAGAGAGGAAAAATGTATTTTGACTCATGGTTTGAGGATGCAGTGTATCCTGGAGGGGAGAGTGTGAAGGCAGGACAGTGAGGCTGCTATTCACATCTGGGTAGATGAGGAAGTAGAGATGGAATGGGAAGTCAGGTCAGAGTGTGAACCTCCAGGCTCAGTCCAGTGATCCACTTCTTCCAGCTAGGCCATACTTCCTAAAGGTTCTGTGAACTTCCCAAAACAGAACCACCAACTGGAGACCAAGTGTTCACACTTTACAAAAGCCAATGTGGTGCATTTCACATTCAAACTGTAACGGAGGGCGTGGCCAGCTATTGTAGGATGGATGTCCAACTTCTCTGATGCAGGAGAAACCAGTCTTTAGATGGCACTAGAAAGAAACCATGACTTGCCCTGGCGATCCTGTCACAAGAGGAGGGGCCGCTTAGAAAATTCCATAGAATGGGACTCCACATAGGAGTGTTCAGGTCAGAGCATTTCCGTGGGTCATTCTTATGCCTTTGCAGATAGAGGGTGGACACACTGCTGGAGCGGACATTGTCATCTGTGAGCCTTTTAGACAGGGTAACCAGCTCTGCGTGACTCTCCTTAGCTCTGATGAACTTTTAGCTCTAAAAGCATAGAACTGGAGCCCTTAGCTTATAAAGAGCTAGCTGTGCCAGGAAAGTCACATCCATTAGTGGCCAATGGCTGGCTGGAATCCTGTTCCAGCCTCATTGGTGGAGACAGAGACAACTTTTAGTGTTTTCTAGAAATCCTAGTCTTGCTTAGCTCTTCCCTCCCTCTGTCCTGTTTGTTTTCTTCTGGTGTTGCTCTCACCTGAGCATGTTCCCTCTAAATCACTGCATCCCTGTCTTTGTCTGCTCAGTCCTGGGTGGAGTGTCTTTTTCTCCTCTACTTTCTTAAGGAGACTTCGAATCTTCAGCTACTATCCTTTCAGGTACAGAGGTCCCATCTACCAATGGCCTTTGGGTGCTCCAGACAACCATTGGTTGGGTCTATAGTCATCTTTCCCTCCTATGTGTTGGCTTATTTCAGGGAAACACACCCCACCGGTTGGTGATGACTTTTCAGGGACTCTGTTTCCTTGGAAACTCAGGCCCAGGAGACCAAATAGCCATGCAGGCCCAGTTAGGGAGCACTTTGTCTACAGGGAGAGTGTCTTCTTTGGGGTAGACAGGCAGCTTCTTTGGGGCTCCTGGAAGGATGAAGCTCTTACAGCTCTCTCCTTTTCTGATGTCGCCACTGTCCCCCACCTCAAAATCAGATGTTCACTGAAATTTGGGGATGTGTCTTTGTTCAAGCTTTTGAAAAATAGCTTCTTTTATAGATCCTAATTAAGGCCAGTGCACTCTATCCAGCTCCACCAAGGAGCATGGCAGAAAATGGCTTTTCCTAAAGACTCTGCCCTCCTGGCTCTGCTTTGACATGGCCTATGTCTTGTGTGTACACCTCACCAGGCCGGGCAGTGAGGGATAACGATACTGAAGGAAAACCCTCTAGGTCTGAAGGGTTCGAAGTCACTGAACAGTAATATTTAAAAGAAACCATGGCATCTTAGTGAAGCAGTGGATTTGTGCTTGCTGGCCTTACCCACTTGTCAACAAAGCCGCAGCCTGAGGGTGAACATGAGAATGTAATTTAGACATGCAAGAAAATAGGTCATCCTTCCTGTTCATAGACTATATTTTTTTAATTAAAAAAAAAAAAACTCAGCACAAATCTAAGGCCACATGGGAAGCGTGGGAGACATAGTGATGAATCCAGAACAGGGTGCCCTTGTCTTTAGGCGATGTCTACCTAAACCTAGAGCCCCAGAACTCTCCTATGCCAACTCTGGTCCTACTTCCACACTCTTAAAAAATTGATGGGGGTTGGGGGAGATAGCTCAGCCAGCAAAGTACATGAAAGCACCTGAAAGTGTGAAGACCTCAGTTTGATCCCCAGAACCCATGTTGAAAAGCCAAGTACAGTGGTGGACGCTTGAAATCCTGGCACTGGGGAGGTGGGGACAGGCGGACCCCTGCGGTTTGCTGGTCAACCAGCCTGGGCTACGTGGTGAGCTCCAGGTCAGTGAGGGACTCTTGTCTCAAAACAACCGAAACAAAACATGGACGGTACTTGAGGAATGGTGTCCTAGGGCCTTCATGCACGCACACACTCACACAATCATACATATGCACAGATACAAACACACACAGACATAAACAAAGAGATAGACACACACAGGTACATACATACACAGACAATACACACAATCACACACAGATAGACACACACCGGCACAGACACAGACACAGATACACAGACACACAGACACAGATACACAGACACAGACCTACACAGAGAGATATACACACAGACACACATAGGCACACAGACACATAAACACATATATACAGACACAGAGAGATATACACACAGACACACATAGGCACACAGACACATAAACACATATATACAGACACAGAGAGATATACACACAGACACACATAGGCACACAGACACATAAACACATATATACAGACACACATAGGCACACAGACACATAAACATATATATACAGATACACAGAGATACACACACACATACACAGAGTAGGAGAGACCGCCCTTCTCCATCCATTCTTGACAGTATCCTCCCCTCCAGGGTGAGCCTCCCAGCATCTTCCGCCCCTGGCCTGCTCATTCTGATGACCCTTCCTCTCCAGGGACCCATGCCCGTACACCTGCTAGAGGCTGGCACCCTCAGAACCGTTCTGCCTCTTCTCTGCCTCTCTGAGCGCAGTCTATCATCCACTGAGGTTTCCTGATTGTCCGTGTCTTTCGCATATACTCTGTGCACTCTTTTTTCTGTTTGGGGGCTTCGAGCAGCCCCGTCTTGCTTTTATTTTTTATCTTAGGAGCACTGCATCACCCTGTCCTGGACAGCACCCAAACTCCCTGCTCCATGGCCTGCAGTCTGAAAGCATTTTCTCTCTCCAGGCCTGTCTAGCTCTATGTATGCTTGTAAGGGTCATCACAGCAACCACACCATGGTCCTCAGGTCAATATGAGCACTGTGTCCAGTCCCTCTGTCCTTCCATTACAGCTGACTGACGTCTCAGATAATCTTCCCATGCCGCAGAGGGAAAGAGGTCCGCAGCACAGACTCCTCTGTTCTGTTGCATTTACCGCAAACCTGGTGTATACTGTCTTCACATCTTCCCTCACAGCCTGGCTGCCTGCCTCTTGTCTAGGAAAGCCAGGTCCAGATCGAGACATCAGCTTTTCCCGAGCGCCTTCCCCGGATGTCCTCATCATGGTCAGGCAAGACTGGTTAAGGTCCCTCCCTGGGTTTCCACGCACCCCGGGTTTTAGCTCCATCCTCTCACTCTGCGATGGCTAATTGCCTCTTGCTGTGAGTTTCTTGAAGGCAGACAGTGTTTTCCTTTCTTTTTCTACATTTTGTTATTTTGATGCTGCTGACGATGATGACGAGTGTGTGTGTGTGTGTGTGTGTGTGTGTGTGTAAAATGTGCCATAGTACACGTGTTGGTCAGAGGTCAACTTGAGGGGGTCAATTTTCTCCTTCTGCCATGTAGGTGCCAGGGATGGCACTCAGGTCGCCACGCTTGGTGGCAGGTGCCTTTATCTGCTGAGCCATCTTATCAGGCCAGAAGGTATTTTTCTTGTTCACTTATATATCCCTCATAGTTGGCAGAGGGCCTAGAACATCACAAGTACTTGATACATGCCAAGGAACAAACAAGGCTCATTTCCTTACAGTGCTGGGCAGTTTATCCATCTGCATGCTGCATCCTCTGCCCCCTCCCTCCTTCCCTGTGCCATTTGTTTCTTGTTTTGCTGAAGTCTTCCACCCAGTTTACATTGGTGTTTTGTCATTATAATAATGTAATTAATAATGTAATGTAATTGTTACTACAGCCAATATTTATCAGACATTATATTCCAAGACACCTTCCATGACACACACAGTTGAATTCTTACAGCAATCCTGTGAGAAGAGCATTAAGATCTTTCCCCCTTGTCTGATGATATCTAAACATTATTGAGTCTCCTTTATTTCAAGCATGGATGTCTAACCTTTTGGCACTGTAATATGGTGCTGTGGTCCATAAATGTATTGGGCCACATTATAGCTGTCCCTGCTTGTGCGTGGCCCACTGGCTGCAGGTTGCACATGCCTGATTTAAAGCAAAGCCCTCCCCAGCCTCTGAACACCACTGCCCGATGGCATTTACGTTTAACCACATCCACACCACCCCTCCCGCTGCCTGTCTTGACCTTTCTCATTCTTGTCTCCCTGGCACAGAACCCTGTCTGACAATGGATGTTTCCAGTGACGCCATCAGTGACCTCCCTGTGACTCATTCAAAAAGCTCTCCCAGGCTTATCTTTCCAGTGTCACTCCGTCTCTGACACGGATGCTCCCTCTCTCCCTGTGGCTCACTTTCCAGCTCACACTGTTCCCTGGGGTTCTGTTCTTAACTCTTTTCTCTTCTTGCTCCATGACCTGACTCTGAGCATCTCTGCTTTCTGTTTAAATACAAATCCTGCTGGCACCTTGATTTCTCCCTCACACCCCAGAACTGTGTGGTCAAGGCCTCTGTTTCTCCATGTTGATGACTTCCACAGAGGCCAAGCTCAGTGTACCTACCAGGCTTCACTGCACCATCCAGATCTGTCCCAATACTACTTTCTCTTAACTTGACCGGAGATCTAAGGGAAAACATCCAAAGTTTTGCATCTCAACAGATTAAGCTGATAAAGAAAATGTGGTGCATATACACAATGGAATTGTATATACTCATGAAGAAGAAAAATGAAATCATGACATTTGCTGGCCAATGGATGCAGCTGGAAATCATTATGTTAGGTGAAACAAGTCAGACGCAGAAAGACAAAATCACCCCTTTTCTCTCTTATGTGGAAACTAAATTAAAATGAAATGTGCGGATTTTTTTTAATTTACATTTTGTGAGCAATTAAGAGCACTGACTGCTCTTGCAAAGGACATAGGTTCAGTTCCCAGCACCTACATGGTGACTGACAACCATCTATAACTCCAGTATTAGAGGATCCAATGCCCTCTTCTGGCCTCCATGGGCATTGCACACACATGGTGCACTTACATACATGCAGGGGAAGCACTCAGACATAAGAAATAAATGAATAAATTTAACATTTACATTTATTAAGTTTGTATATGTACTACAATGTTAACGTTCATTTATTTAATGTGTACGTGTGTGTGTGAAACAGTGCACCTGTGGAGATTGGAGGACAACTTGCAGGTGTCGGCTCTCTCCTTCCACCTTCTGGATTCTGAGGATCAAATTCAGGCTTAGTGGCAACATCTTTACCTACTGAGCTATAACACCAACACGTGTGTGTATTTATAAGTGTGCTTGTGGGTAATAGAACAAGAAAAGAGACCATAAGACATGAGGAGAAGACCTTTTATTTCATTTCTTTACATGTATGTGTGTATTGGCTGCATATATGTTAAGTATACCCCTGTTGTGCAATGCTCACAGAGGTCAGAAAAGGGTATCCCCTCCAACCCTGGAACTGGAGTTATAGACAGTTGTTAGCTACTCTCTGGGTGCTGAGATTTGAACCCATGTTTTCTGCAAGGGCAGCCAGTGCTCTTAACTGCTGGGCCATCTCTCCAGTCCTGAGGAAGAGATCTTAAAGGAGTGGGAAACAGAGAGGGTAACAGAACACACACAGCAGGGAGTGGAGATTGTAGCTGACTGAGGGACATGAGGGGACCAGCTGAAGTGGGGAGGGAAGCTGGGGTGGGCAGTAGAGAGGGAAATAAATGAGGATAAAGCATAGTGAAGATGCCACAGTGAAATCCATTCCTTTGTACATTAGCCAACAAAATTAACAAAAGAAAGAATTAAAAATATCTACTAGAAGAGTTGCCTTCTTCATCTTCTGTCTCACATAGTCTCGTAGATACCAAATCATGTTTATTATCTACATGAGGATCCTCTCCTGCCCTGTCTTCAGTGGGGTTGCCCTAATTCGGTTATCATGTTTTCATCGTCAACCAGAATGGTCCTTTGAATGTCTTTGTGTTCATCAAATCACTAGAACTTTTAGCACAAAAATACGGTGACACACTCCTTGCTCTGATTCCTCCCTGGCTTGCCACTGCCTTGGAATCAACTCTACAGTGCGTGGCAGGACTGTGAAGGCTCCATATGGTCAAGTCTAAAAGCTGTGACTTTTCTAGCCTCACCTCCTGCCTCCAGCCCTGCTCTGGCTTCCTCCCCACCCTACAACACTGAAGCAAACACGTGCCCTCTGATAACTAGTCGTACTTTTCAACCTATTGTTTTTCCTTTTTGAAGCAAGTCCTGGGACTGGAGAGAAGGCTCAGAAGTTAAGAACACTGGCTCCGCTTGCAGAAGACCTGGTTTCGAATCCCAGCACCCACATGTTGTTTACAACCATCTGTAAGTCCAGTTCTAGGAGATCAAGTGCCCTCTTCTGATCTCCACGGGCATTGCATGACACAGGTGCAACTACCTATACGCAGGCATTACACTCATAGACACTGCAGAAAAAGAAAGAAAGAAGTCCTCATTTTGTAGCAATGGCAGTCCTCAAAGTCATAACACTCATGCCCCAGTCTGCTGAGTGGTGGGATTACAGGCATCCACAGCCACCTCCACTTCACCTCTCAGTCTTTACCTTTATTCTCTCTCCAGCTTGCTGACTGGTCCAACACCTCCCGTGCTCCTGTTTCGCTTATCCTTCACTGTAGAAAGCACCTCACTGGCCTGCAAATGCCAGGCTATTTCTTGGGAGCTCCTGTTAGCCCACAAGTTTTCACAGGACACAGATGTCTTTTGTCTTCATAGCACAATGCCCGTGCAGGAGTTTGTGTGGATTGGCTGTTATTTAAGAAAAACTATTACTTTCTGCTCTGTTGACAGCATTTAAATGAAGAATCAACTCTTTGAATCAGAGACAGATTGTATAATACCGAAACCCAACTGAAGACTATAATTCCAACAGTATGCATGCTAGGATCTTAAAAACTAAGATACCTGCAAATCGCATCCTGAGTATTGAGACAGATGAAGAGGGTCCACCTCCTCCTGAGACACCAGGCGGGTGTTAATGCATTATTAAAAACTAGTTAAAATCGAGGTTTGTGAGATCGCTCAGCAGTTAGTGTAGTTGCTGCTCCTGTGAAGGACCTGGGTTCAGTTTCCAACACCTATGTCTGGTGGCTCACAACCACCTGTAACTCCAGCTCCAGGGAATCTTCCTCTCTCTTCCGGCCTTTGTGGGCACTGCACTCATCTGCATATGTCCCCTGCATGATTAAAAATAAATTCAATCTTATAAAATCACGACAAGTGTTAATAACTTCTTTAAAATCTTATTGTGTTTCTTCTGATATTAATTTTCTTGTAAGCAAAGACCACAGGAAGAAAAGCACAGAAGGATCATAGTTGGTTGCTCAGCTCTCCTCAACCAGTTTCAAATCACGTTATGCCAGACTTTTTATTATCTCAGGCTTCAAAACATGAACTCTGGATGACCCTGCAACCATGTACACCTAAGCCAGATGGGGAGCACTTCCCGTGGCGGCCTGGAAGAGACGGCTGTGTCCTATGCAGAAGGGACACTGTGTGTGAAGAGACTGGATCATGCACCTCTTTTCTGGCTGTTCAGCTCGTTTGGGGAGCTGGTGGGAGGCACTTTTGCGTGCTGCTGTTTCCCTTGGTGTGGCACTTCTAGACCAAGTAAGAGGCTTAGCTGGTAACACGCAGGGAGAAGCAGCAGAGGGAGTGGGCTGGAGGTGGCAGCTCAGTAGGCTGAGCTGTAAAAGCCATAAGGTAACTGGTTGCATGGAACCTGAGGAAGAGGAGGCTGAACTGTTCGAGACAGTGGTCTGAGCTCGAACAAAGGGATTAGTCGAATGAGGTAGGATGGAAGGCTATACAGAGCCAGGGAAGGGGAGGCCCTGCTCATTGATTAGTCCCAGAGAGCTCAGGTACTCGGGGCTGAGAGGAGGCCCCAGGCTCGGGGACTTCGGCATTCCATGCTGGTGGGATCATGACACACAGGCCTGTCTGGAAGCAGAAGCACCAGCTGCTGCCCACCTTCCTGCTCCTGCATGAAGCTGCAGTTCTAGCAGAGATCTCGAGGGTCTCTGCCTCCAGGGTGCTGGGAAGGTGGCACAGCCGAAAGCCGAGGCCTTGGAGGGCTCCGCCTGCTGCTGCTCCTGCCTGCCTGCTGCGGGCACTCATGCTGTCAAGCTCCGAGGAAGACCAAAGCTGCAAGGAGCAGCCCTAAAGAACTTCTTTCTGACCATCCATGCTTTCTGTCTGGGAAAGCGAAACAGCCACTGTGTCTCCTGCCCGAAGAGACAATTCCTTCCTTCTCCTTCCTAAAAAGCTGACGGGTCCCAGCCAGCTGGTTGGTGACAATACCAATCTCTCTCTCTCTATTTTCCCTCTTTTCTTTTCTTTTCTTTTCTTTTCTTTTCTTTCCTTTCCTTTCCTTTCCTTTCCTTTTCCTTCCTTCCTTCCTTCCTTCCTTCCTTCCTTCCTTCCTTCCTTCCTTCCTTCCTTCCTTCCTTCCTTCCTTTCTTCCTTCCTTCCTTCCTTCCTTTCTTTTTTCTGACAGAATTTCCCTGTTGCTACAGCTGGCCTGGAACTCACTATGTAGACAAGACTGGCCTCATCTTACAGACATCTGCCTGCCTCTGCCTCCAGGGTGTTGGAATCAAAGATGTGCACCATGACATCTGACTTTCTCCCTTCTTTCTGCGGAGGGGCTGTAGCACTGTGGAGAAGCAGGCAGTTGGCATTTGGGGTGACAGAAAAGGTCAACATAATATATCTAATGGGCAGATTTGTCTACCAAGCATGTTAAAATCTGTGGATTTGGGCAAGGCGTCGTGGCCTGTAAAGTGGCCTTGAATGTTACCATCCAGACTCTGTGAGCAACTCAGATTTGCAGTTCTGTTTCCTTCCTCATCTTCAAAGAAGCCCTGATGCTGGACTCTCCCAGGGAATGGGACTCTGCTCATGCCACACGCATACAACTTGTGTGAAGGCTCCTCTGTGCCAGCCAGATGTATGTGCAGGTGCTGTCACATGTGAATACACCTAGGCTGGTTTGCTTGCAAATGAGACAGTTGTCTCAGCCACCCCTGTCACCTAGCTGATCACAAACTCACCTCTTCCAAAAGATGGCACCCAAATGATTGGCATTGTCTGCAAATTCATGTGGGAACTCATCTTGACACTAGGTTAGTCATCTAACTAAGCCCAGCCCGAAGGAGGATCCTCTGGATTATGAGTAAAGTCAATGGCTGTTCTAAGCAACTGATATTGGAAAAGCCTGTTCAGAAGCGAACAGGGATGGCTGGGGTCTGTACTCTGACTTTCATGCCACAGCTCTACAGCAGTCACAGAGGCAGGTGTGGTAGTCAAAAGGGGAAAGACAATAAGGAGTGAAAACAGGCGTCCGGCTCATAGGTCAGCCAACTAGATAGAGAACCAGGGAGGGAGAAGAGTGGACTACTAGTACCGATGAATTCAGAGCTTAGTGCATTCAACAAACAGCTGTGGTTATGCCTGCAAAAGCTCCAAGCCTACCTCTGTCCCCATAGGGGCTCTGAGTCTAGCAGCAACTTTGGCCCTGCAAAACAACAAACAGGGTTTTGTTTTTCAGTCAGAGAGGAAGTTCACATTTTACAAGACGGCAGCCGAGTCTGACCACAGAAGTGCTTGCTCAACTCGAGGAGTTTAAGGAGCCAAGTGGGAACAATGACCGAGAAGAAAAGTGACTGCGTAGTGAACCAACGCAGAGGTGCCCCAGCCTTCTGGCTCACAAGGGCAGAACAGGAAAAGTAGTAATTTGCTCTGGCGCGGCTTGGGGATAGAATGTTAAACACAAACAGTTGCTTGCTTTGTAATGGTCTGGCCTGGAAGGCTCCGTGATGGGGGTGAGTCATAGAATTTCATATCTGGAACCGGTCTTAAAGGGTTGTCTTGTGGGAAATCTCTGTCCTCCACTTGAATGCCTCATTTTATTTTTATAGTTATATTTTTATTATACAAGCAATGCCTGGATATATTCTTTGTGCAAAATCATGCGAAGGCACCCAGGTACCCTCTCCCTGAAGAAGCAGCCAGTGTACACAGCAAGCAAACATGCTCTCAGCTTAGCCCCTTTCCTGTTTATATATTCACAGTCAACCTCTATGGACGCACTGTGGGATCACAGGAAAGGCAAAGTTAAATTGATTTTCTCACTGACCAGTATGTCTTAGAAATTTTTATGTGTCAATATGCAGAAGTCAAATTAATTTTCTTGAAGGATGAATAGCATTCCATCCTTGTCCTAGTAAGATAGCCTCACTCTATTAGTGTTTTCCTCTCCCTGGAAAATGGAGTTTGCTTCCACTTCTTTAGCTATCACAAACCTCAGAGCCCCAAACATGGTTGGAACAGGTATCAGTTATTTTTCTCAGAGATCAACGTAAAGAAGGATGGGTTTATTTGGGTTCACAGTTTAAGGGTGTGGTCCATCATGAAAGAGAAGGCAAGGTGACAGGAGTGTGGGGCGGCTGGTCACGTCGTGTCTTAATCTGTGTGACCAGTTAGCTATCATTGCCAATTTGGCACAACCTTAGAATCACTGGGGAAGAACGTCTCTATGAGAGATTGTCTACAGTAGGTTTACCTATGGATGACTGTCTTAAGTAAGTTGATGTGGGAAGACCCAGTTCACTGTGGGAAGCACCATTCCCAAGGAAGGAGATGCTGAACTTTAGGGACTAGAGAAACTGAGCCGAGCACGTGCTAGCAAGCAGATGAGCCCACACCATTTATTTCTCTCTGCTCCTGACTTCGGATGTGATGTCACAATCTGAAGTTCTTGTCTGGAGTTCCCAACACTGATGGATTGTAACCTGGACTTGTATGCTGAAATAAACCCCTTTCTCCCCTGAGTTGCTTTTGGTCAGGGTATTTTATCATAGAAATAAAACTGTAGCAGTCAGGAAGCAGAGAAAGACAAATGCTGGGGCTCATCTCATTTTCTTGTGGAGTCTGGGACCCCAACTCAAGGAATGGTGCCACCATGGTTCATAGTGGGTCTTCTCTCCTATGTTAAGTCTCTCTGGAACACCCTGACAGACATGCCCAGAGGTTTGTTTCCATGGTGATTCTAGATCCCATTATGCTGACAAGGAAGACTAATCATAACAAAGCATATCTGAACATCTCTGAGCATTACTTTCCTATAAATTCCTAAAAATGAAATGGCAAAAACAGAGGGTAAATGGGTTTCTTTGGTTTGGCACAATTTCCTTTAAAAAATATCGTCACCCTGGCACACCTTCTCTAAGAACGTTCTTTATCACCCCCTCCCCAATCAATAGTGGTCTATTCAGGTTTTGCCTGTTCAGTGAATTTTTTATTTTTATTTTTCTCATAGAAACCATCCATTACACACAGTTCTGCTCTTTGTCTGGCAATCATGTTTATATCTATAATGGGTTTTTGCTTATTAAAATATCCTCTGGGATTCACATTCCTCCTTCATCATTAATGCTGTTGGTCTCTAATACACTTTCTCTTGATCAGACTCTTTAGAGGTCATTCTCTTTGCTGCTCTGTCTTAGACAACGGGTTTGTGACCTATTCTCTTTCCCCTAACATGTTCATTTCTGCTTTCATGATTGCTAAACTTCCTTACTTTGGGGGAACTCTTCTTTACAGCTTTGATATAATTTTCTAGGTAGAAGTCTTAATTGTTTATTGTAAAGATTTTTAGTTTTTCAATGTATGCATTTTAAACTCTAACTTTTTTCTTTACAATTTTGTGAAATTAATTGTGTGTGTGCTTATCCACGTACATGTACACACATATCATGGCCCACATGTGGACAGGAAAGGACAGCTTGCAAGAGTCATTTCTTTCCTTCTACTGTGCGGGTAATGGGGATCAAACTCAGATCATCAGCTTTGACAGCAAGGCCCCTTACCCCCACTGAACCATCTTGCTGGCCCCTGTTGCTTTTCCATAGAGAACTACTTTTGCTCTGTGGTATTTTTGTTTGTTTACTTTTTTCCCCTTTTTTAAATTGTGAAATTTTTACAATATATTCTGATCCTATTCAGTTCTCTCCTATGTCTTCACCCCTTAGTAACCTCCAATACTTTCCCTGTATTAATCTATCTATCTGTCTATCATCTATCTATCTATCATCTATCTATCTATCTATCTATCTATCTATCTGCCTATAGAGTCCATTTGTGTCTCCAAAGACCCTTTGGTGTGGGTTCACTCATGGCACCTAGTCAACCTCCCAAGAGTCTCACCCTTAAATGACTCTCCCTCCAGGCAGGCAGCCGCTGGTTGTTGTTTACTTTTAAATAGTAGCAAGTTCCACTACAATTTTTGCATGTATGTGTGTATGCCGTGGGTATATTCACATGTGTTTGGATGTGCACCTGTATAGGTACATGTGGAAATGTCAGGGATCTTCCAAACTCAGTTTCCTTTTACTCTCTGTTGCAGGAAAGACACTGAATACTAGGAAGAAAATTACATTAACTTTCCTCTAATCTTAGATCTCAAATGAGCCCACACCCATCCCTCTGTGCCCATGATCCTCAATAAATTTACTTTTCTATTCTCCCAAAGAGCTCTTTCTTCTTTTCTTTCCCTAATTCTCAATCTCAACTGTGATCTCAATTCCAATTTTATAGCAAAAAATCATTTAATGAAATGAGAATTACCTTTCTTCTGGTCTATGTTTTAATCCATGAGATGTTATAATAGAATACCTAAGACCAAGTAATTTATAAGGGACAGAAATCTACTTTCTTTAGATTTTGGAGGCTGAAAACCGGATGTTGAGGCACCCACAGGCTCAGAGGTAAGGGTCCACTCTCCTTCCAAGCCTGTGCTTTGAATGCCACGTCCCTTAGACTAGAGGGATACCGGGTTCTCCTACGAAAGAGGCAGAGAGACAAAAATAGTAAAATTCCCTGTGTCAAACTGGTAGGCTCCCGCGATCGCTAATCTCACCGTCTACTTGAATGAATTTAAAGCTGCCTATAAGACACACCTCCAGGTATGTCTATAGGAGTATTTCCGGAGAAGTTTCCAGAGAAGTGGGGAGAGACCGTCCACTCTGAATGGGAACGGCACCATCCCATGAATTAGGGCTGCAGAGAGAGGGAAACAAGCTGACCACCAGCGATCGATCGTCTCTCTTCCATTGTGCAGAGGCCGTGGGACCCACTGCCTCCTGCGCCACAGCGTGGCTTCCCTCCCTCAATAAATAAATGCTGCCTTCTTTAAGTTGCTTCTGTCAAGGACTGGTTCCAGGAGCAAGAACAGTAATTAAGACAACACCTACTCCACCCAGCAGGGAGGGGCCCTCAGGACACACCTCCCAGTACCGTTACATTGGACATGAAGTTTCCTATGCACGAATTTGGGGGACACATCCAGACTGTACCAATCTGCTTGGACCCTGTTGCAACAGAAGACTTGCCTCCAGTCCAGTCTTTGGGCCTAGCCTGGCTTCTACTTGCTCTCCGCCTGTTGATTTTCCTGTTGCAGGCTCCTTTTCTCCAACGTTGATACTTCCCCCTTTTCAGTGAGATTATTTTCATGCACACATATCCATACCCCAATCTGTATCTTAAGCTGAACCTTCCTGACTTAGTACTATCACTCAGCTACCACCCCCCCCCCAAAACCCAAAACTAACTGAAGTGTATGGAAGCAACTTTTCACCCATCGTCTCCCCTTTCACCTGAGCCACTCACACCCAGAGGGTGTTCAGCAAGACTGACAGTGACCTTTACCTTCCCAAAGCTGAAGGGCAGCTTTCTGCCCTCACCTGGCTGGCATTTGTTCTGATTAACCCTTCCCTCCTCTTCCTTTGAAATTCTCTTTCACTTGATTCTGGCATGGCATGCTCTTGTCTTTTGTTGATTGGGTTGGGTTGGGTTTTTTCCTGCCCATTTGTCCATAGCTCCTTAGTCTCCTTTGCTGGCTTGTCATCCTGTTCCAGCTCTCTGAATAGAGCATTACCCAGGACCCTCTGCTTGAGCCTCTTCTCTCTCCAGATTCTACTGACGGTTCCTCTTATTGCCTTTACGTAAATAACATCTATATGCTGGCACTCCGTAGGTTTTAATCAGCAGGTCAGATACTTGCCCTGAGTTTTAGGCTCATGTATTCAAACATCCACTCAGCATCTTCACTGGCTTGTCTGGTATCCATCACAGTCTTCTAAGTCTAAAGAGAATGATTAGGTACCAGAGCTAGGTACCCCAGGCTCCCATCCCAGCCCCTCCAGCCCCGCTGAGCCAGGCCTGCCGCGTTTTACCACCATCTGTGCAGCTCATGCTGCCAAGACCTTGCTTAGTTCTTCCTTCTCTCTTTCTCTTCCATGCCATCTCATTGGCTTTACCCCAAATCCGTATAATTCTGTCGACTTCCTTTATAACTGCACTACTTTCATTTTAGTTAGTCCAATTTACCTTCATCTCCCCCTGGGATAGCGTTAATAGCTTCCTTAGTGATCTTATTGCATCCATCCCGCCTCTCTAACAGAGTAAAATGTATCTTGACTCACAGACGGGCATGAGGAACTTCAGTGTATCTGTAATCCAACATAAAATACTGTTATTGACACAGCTGAAGTCTCCATGAAGACCTCCCTTTGTAGGTTGTCCCTCTCTTTAATCTGTGGTTATTAGTATATATCTTTATGCCTTTGTATATCACACACGCACAAACAGAGTGATGGCTTAACCTTTTCTGTCAGCTTGACTAGATTTAGAACCTCCTAGATGACACTCCTCTGGGCACAGTCATGAGAGTGTTTAGCCAAGAAGGGAAGACCTACATTGAATATGGGTTAGTGGCATCATACCATGGACTAGGGACCAGACTGATTAAAAAATAAAAAGGAGGAAGTGGGCTGAGCACCAGCTTCATCCTCTGCTTCCTGACCATGGATATGATGTAACCAGCGGCCTCACACTCCAGCCACCATGACTTCTCTGCCATGATGGACTGTACCACCAAATTGTGAGCCAAAATAAGCTCTTCCCATCCATGAGTTGCACTCTCTCCCTTTCTCTCTCTCACACACTCACACACTCACTTATGCACACACACGCACTCACACAAACACACACAGACATATTCTCATACACACACGCTCATACAGAAACACTCATATACACACGGACACACTCTCACACGCACACAGACACACACGGTTTTGCATTCCATAACCAGTTTGCTTTAGAAACTAGTGCCCTGACTTTGCAGGCCTTGGGATTTCCGAGCTTAAACCATTACGTTGGACTTCTCCTCATTCCTTGGTTGGATGCTTTTCTATGTGATGCCCGTGGCACTCCCAAATGACTGTGATGGCCTCTTTCCTCCTGCATATCTTGATCAGCTTGTAATCGTCAATCGCACATGGCCTGTTGAGTCTCCTCTGTGCTGAAGCACTTTCTGGTGTCGTCTGAGCGTCCCTTTTCTTGGTACTTCTCTCACATTCTATGAACTCAGGTTTGTGTTTCTGTAATTTGCTGCATTTTTCTTTGTTTGTTTTTGAGATAGAGTCTCCCCAGCTGGCCTGGAACTTGATATGTAGACCAGCCTGGCCTCAATCTCACAGAGATCTACGTGTCTCTGCCTCCCCAGTGCTGAGATTAGGCATGTACCACTACGCCCAGCATTTGCTGCATTTATAATAATTGGACAAAGTTCAGGTAAATAAAAATGCAAATAACACTTCCCAGAGGAAAGAGCAACACGATACAGACTCCTTGCATAGTGAGGTGGGAAACTTTCTTTTCTTGTGTTCAGGACTCTGCTACAACTGACCAAATCACCTTGAACTGTCAGAGAAGATAACCTGATGCTTTAATAATGTTTTAGGATTAACAAGTTGCATTATTCAAAACTGGGCTTTAAAGGGGCATGAACATAAACAGGCTGCTCAGAGTCTTATCTCACAGTGTCATCAGAAAGACATGCCAAGCCTCTATTTGCACCCGGGTGGACGTGTGGGACAAGGATTCAGGAAGGTGCTCTCAGGATTGAATTAAGGATGTAGCATTTTAAAAGTCACCTCTCTAAAACTATCTCTTTCTTTGAAGGCTCTCAGCTTTAATTTTTCAGGAGGGACAGGCACCTGGTAAGTCCGAAGACAAATCTATGGGATGACAGGAAACATCATCAGTTTTCTGGACAGGACAGTGGCCATTACGGTACAAGATTAGATTAGGTATCTGTGTGGCCCCAAGACACAAAACTAGGCCAGAGAGTTTCGTTTACTGATTGAAAGGAACTTGCTCCTAGGTAGATTTGTCGAAGATAGAGTTCTTGAGCTGAACTGGGCACTTGGCAGTTCCGTTCAGCCCTTGTCCTCCAGCAGGTGGTTCCCTGTCTTGTTGATGAACTTTTTTCTGAGTGGGTCTCTCAGGCTTCAAGAATCTGCACAGTCCTTGCACAGAAGTGGTAGGAGCCATTGTTGCCAGGAATCTCACAATCAAGATTGCAATCATGCACACACTTATCTGTATGGACATAGAGAGAGACAGACAGAGAGGCAGGGAAAGAGAGTGAGAAAACACCACCTACACATACACACAAAATAAATAAAGAAATTAATAATAAAATATTGGCTGGGCAGATGCTTAGTAGGTAAATTGCTTGGTGTGCAAGCATGAGGGCTTGAGTTAGTATTCCCACAACCTATGTAAAAAGCCAGATGTATCAGCACACCTCTGCAATTCCAGTACTGGTGATCCAGACGGGTGGACCCTCACAACTCACTGCCAAGCCAGTCTTGCTGAACTGTGTATTCCAGGTTCAGTGAGAGACCCTGTTTCAAAAAATAAGGTGAGGAGCAACTGAAGAAGATACCTGTGGTGATCTCTGCCATACGTATATGCACACATGTACACACACATACAGCACACACATAAAAATAAAATAAGAATTAAAAAATAAAATGAAAATGCTTGGGACTTGGTGAATGAACGCCTTACCTTGTGCTGCAGGTGGTGTAGTGGTCTGAATAAGAAATGTCCCCCGTGGGTTGACATATCTGAGCACTTGGTCCTTGGTTGCTGGTTTGGAGAGGTTATGGAGCTGAAGGAGGTGCAGCCTTGTTGGAGGAAGTACGTCACTAGGGCCGGGCTTTAAGGGTGTGCAGCCTCCACTCATTTGTGGTCTGCTTTGTCTGCTTCGTGTTTGCAGGGGAAGATATGATCTCTTCTTCCATAAGTCACTTTCTGTCATGGTGTTTCATCACAGCAACAAAAAGTAGTTAATATAAGCGGTATAAAGCTGAAGTAAGGTTCAACCTTTTGACATTGGACAGAACATTGTCATCTACTAAGTTTGTGCATCACACAGTAGAGTTATTAAAGAAACATCGGATAATGATTTAAGTAAGTTTACAATTTTGGGTTGGGCTACATTCACAGCACTCCTTGGTCACATGCCACCCACAGGCCACAGGCTGGACTTGCCTGAATGCTTCTGCAGAGATCTCTTGTGGGATTTCACCTTAGAAGCCACCGTGGAAATGCCCCTCAAACACACTGCAGTGGCTGCCTTCCCCGTCTCACATCCTCACTCCCCTACTCTGACTCTGAGGTTCACCTCCCAGGTAAACCTGTGGACTAGGATCCTGGCCTCCCTGTCCACTGCTAAGAGGACCCACACAGCACTTGTGAATATGCTAGTCTTTGTAACTTCCTCTTACCTTTTAGGAGTTTGGTAAAATTAACTGAGTAATATTTTTATGTCATGTCTAGCATAGTGAGACTTTGACATGGTCACAGTGGGCTGTCCTCTCTAGAGACAGTTATCACACCCAAGAAATTTCCACAAAATGTCATCAGTGCAGAGCCACTGAGGAGGAAGGAGCCTATTCTGATTAGAAGATAAAGAATGAGGGCTGGAGATATGGCTCAGTGGTTAAGAGTACTGACTGTTCTTGTGGAGGACCCAGGTTTGATTCCCAGTACCCACATGAAGGCTAACAACCATCCGTAACTCCAGTTCCAGGGGGATCTTATACCTTTGTCTGGCCTCTGTGGGCATTGCATGCCTATGGTGCATATAAATACACTCAGACATACATACGTATGAATAAAATAAGTAAGTTTTTTTTAAAAAAAGAAAGAAAAGAATAGGTCAAGATTATATGATATTTGAGCCAAGTCAAGAGGCAAAGGAGCAGGAAAAATAGAAAGAAAAAATCCCTCCACAGAAGGGAAGCTAAGTCATATTTGATCATAAATGTTCAAAAGTTGTTTAAACAAAGATGAAAAAAATACGGATAATTATACAGATCAGTCATTTTAAAGAATAGTTCAAATAGTGCTAAGGACTACATGTGCACATGTGTACATGTATACATACATACAGAACACACACACAAACATACAACATACACACAGCATGAACCAAAAATAATAAAAAATTAATAAATATGACTGAGGAAATGTCTCAGAGTTAAGAGCTTGTACTATTCTTCTAGAAAGATCCAAGTTCAATTCCCAGCACACACATCAGGTAGTTCACTACTGCCTATAACTCCAACTCCAGGGCATCTGACACTTCCGGCCTCCATAGGTACTCATCTGTTCATGCCTACACACAGATACATACACACACAAACACACACACACACACACACACACACACACACACACATGCAGGCACTTAAATTTTTAAAATAATGTAATAAGACATTCTCAGGAGTTGGTAAGCAAATACATAAATTTCTAGTTAAAATTTAAAATCAAATGTATTAAAAATTCAAAAAAATGTAATAAATAATTTATGGCTGTTTGACCTTGGGACACATAAAAACTGAGACTGCTAAGTTCCAGTAAACCCCTCTGGTAGAAATTAAGTCTCTGTTAGATGTGAAATAAAGACAGTATCCAGTGCTAAAATGTTTACAGATATTCCTATTTCATACAAATTAAAGATGTCAAATCCTGAAAGTAAGAACTTCATTTGTCATTGTTTTTAGTTATTTACTTTATTTGTGTATATGTATGCATCTGTATTTGTGAGTGTATGTATATAGGTTCACATGTGTGAGGGTATATGTGCGCATGTGTGCATACGTATGTGAAGGCCAGAGGACAGAAATCCTTGGCCGTCATTCTTCTGGTGCTGGCCACCTTGTTTTTTGAGACAAGAGTCTCTTGCTGGCCTGGAGCTCACCCAGTGGGCTGGGCTGGCCACCGAGTACCAAGGAGTCCCCTGTGTCCACCTCCCTGGTGCTTGGGATTAGAGTGTGCCACCACACACAGATTTTATTCCTTTACATGGGTTCTGGGGATTGAACTCAGGTCCTCATGTTTATAAGATGAGCACTTTGCCCAGGCTGAAAGTGCAGAAGAGCTTCATGAAGACAGAGCAGTGACAGACACGTGACCGCTAAGGGCCATCTTATTACCCTCATTTATTCTGCTTGGGTTTTAATTTTTTTTTTCTTTTAGCATTAAAAATGATTTATTCATTTTTATTTTGGGTGCAGGAGTTTTGCATGTGTGCCTGTGTACCACCTGTGTGCAGTGCCCACAGGGGTCAGAAGAGGGCATCAGATTCCCTGGAACTGGAGTTACAGACAATTGGGAGTCCCCTTGTAGGTGCTGGAAACCAAGCCCAGGTCCTCTATAAGAGCAGCCAGTGCTTTTAGTCCCTGAGCCAAGTCTCTAGCCATGCTTAGATTTTTTTCTAAGGGGATGCACAAGGTTGAATCTATAATGCTAATTAAGGGAGTCATCAGCTGAGCAGCTCTGAGGACTTTGTAACCTCTCACTTAGGTTATCATCCTTGTGCTTGATTCAAGGATTGTGCAAGGACTGATGAATTCTGGCATTTGAACTGCTAACCTTGGGCAATACTCCCAAGATGTGTGCAGATATAAATAACAGATTCTGAGATGCTAGATGGCTGACCTACTGGTACAGTCCATTTTGACTTTCACATTCACTGTTAAATGTGCACCTTATCCATCACGACCTGAAGTTCTGGCAGTTCTATTTGAAAGGCAATATTTTATAGCAAGCATTAATGCCCATGCGTTTAAATTCCATATTCTAACCTGCCTTTCACCTTTGCATACAGCCTTCCAGTAACCATATCTTCCTATTGGCCAGTGATAGAGGAGTTCTATAAAATATTGGAGCCCCTCCGCTCTGTAGCCTTATGCAACTTTCCTTGGGTCATCCTAAATAATTCACTCTGTCATTCTAATGCGTACAAGCCAGGAATATGAGAGAGTTAACATCCCCCCTGGAATCCCTGGACTATGAGGGACAGAAGCTGCCTTTCCCTTTCTCTTTCTCCCCTTCTCTTTTCCCAGAGCCACCCTCCTGTTCTTTAGAACTATTTCCCATAATGTTCAACTGGCAGGTGAGTCCTGGTATCAGCTGTGCTTTGATGCATGTAGCAGAGTTTTATTTTGGACAAGTTACTTTTCACTGTGTTTCTCTTATTAGTGAAATGAAAGACTTGAACTTGTTTACTTCTCCTGGCTTTAAGAGTCTTTAAGTAGGGGCTAGAGAGATAGTTCAGTGGTTAAGAGCACCGGCTGCTTTTCCAGAAGACCCAAGTTTGGTTCCCAGCACCTATAAGGCAGCTAACAATCATTTATAACTCCCATTCCAGGGGATCTGATGCCGTCTTCTGGCCTTCCTGGGCATTGCATGCACACAGTACAGTTACATACATGCAAGTAAAACACTTGTACCCATAAAGTGTAAAATATAAAAAAAAAGTATAATAAAAAAAACAGTCTATAAAGCAGAGGAAAATCTTTAAGATTTTTAGGAAATCCCAGTTTCCTCCAGAATTCTTTTATTCACACTCAAGTGCTTAATTATAATTCCAATAAAGCTTTCATGGTTTTAAATACCTCTTGCTCCTCAGGATGTGGCAGCTCTCTGGTATATTTTTTTTTTAATTTTATTTTTAGCTCTTCAGATCTTCTCTTAAAGGAGTAAGAGAAAAGCTTTCTGAAAGCCCAGCAATATTGGTGATCATAGCTTGTCTTCTCTGCCCACTCTCTTGATCTTCACAATCAATAGTACTCCACAGAAACGTGGGAAGGGGTTTGTTCTGTGAATGATGATTGTGTTTGGGGGCCTAATGTTCATGCCAGGCAGGGACAGAGACAATATGTTGCCAGTAAGCAGTGGCTACATGGGACTGTAAAGGAATAAAGAGAGCTAAGCAGCTGTCCACCCAGAAATCTCACAGTGAGTATCCAGGCCCAGATGCACTCGATTAAATGCGTTTAAAAAGTAGACCATTCTCAATCGATTACAAAACAAGGAAGTTTAAAGTTGAGATAGAATATTTGTTGCTAAGGATGATGTTAACAAGACTGCAGATTAGGAACTTTTCAGTACTCTTTTTTGAAAGCAGCAGTTTGAAGAACCCCTCAATACATTAGAATAATTTCACAAAAGATAACCTGTGAGGGATTCCAGCATAAACATATAGTACAGAAATAGGGAACAATACCTTGAAAGGGTAGAAAGGGCAGTTTCATAACATATGCATTATCCCTCCCAAGGTAGGGCATCACAGAGAGAAGTATCCTCTGCATAGGACAGTGAAGTAAGTACTTGAATTTGCTACAGACCCCAACATCAGATATAACACAATGAAGCACAGAACTGGGTCACTCCTATCCAGACTCCAGGATGATACCAATAGATAAGCCTTCAAATCTTCCCCAATATCAAGGTTGGACCCTGTAAACTCAAGTTTCAGACTTAACAGCACCAAGTACATCTCCATTTTTCCAGGTCCCAACCTTATCCCAGCACCAGTTTGGAACCCACAGTTCTAAGCTAAACTTGAAGACCTATCCTCTTGGCTAGCCTATGTAGTTCCAGGTTGGTTCCTGCAATACCAGGTTTCAGACATTACTCAATGCCAGTTGAGCTCTCATAGACCTAGTCCTATTCCCTATGGACCCATAGGGGTCCATACTGAACACTGTGGATATAGCCTCTATGTCAGCACCTGCAAACCCAGTATCCAGGCTGATCCCTGAGGACCTAGCCCCAAGAGGGCCAGTTTCTCTGGGCCAAGGCCCAGGACTACTCACCTGCTGATCCAGGCACCAAGCCAAGCCTGCCTGATGACTACAGCAGTAAGTCCATTGGGAAGTCACATGGGCTGCCCAGAAGCTCAAGATGGGCTGACAAAGATCTTTAGGGAGTCAGTCTATAAATACTGGAATGGGTACCTTCTCCTTCAAATGCAGAAACCAACACACAGCCATACAGATCAGTAATAATTAACACAGGAACAAAATAAAGCACAAGAAATCAACTCTAAATAAACAGAATTCTATTAACTACCTGACAAAGAATTCATAATTATTGTGAGCTAGAGAGGAACACAGAAAAACAACAAAATCAAGAAGATAATACACGAGGAAACCTAGAATCCCAGCGTACAGAGAGAAACCATTTAAATGAATAAACAAAGAAAAGAAATTCAGGAATCAAAGAATCAAGTGACTGAATTGAAAATTTTCATAAAGAGCATCTCAGGAAACCAAATGGATTAATGGGTCCATGAACTTAAAAACAAATAATTTGAAATTACCCATTGGAGGAACAAAAAGAACCATAAAGAAACAAACAATGAATAAATAAATAAACTTTTTAAGTATGGAAAAGAATTCATTGGATTTATGGGGACCATCAAGGGAGCACAATATACTTATTCATCATGGAAGTTTCAGAAGGATCAAAGAAAAAGAAAGAAGAAGAAAGCATAAAGAAACCATGATTAAAAACAGCTTCCCAAATTGGAGAAGGAAATGAAATTTCCAGATCCATGAGTCATCAAGAACCCAAAATATGTTAACTCTTTGAGAAGGACATTTGCTAAGACACATTCTAATACAATTCGTAAAAGTCAATGAAATAGGGAATTATGAAGGCAGCAAGGGAAAATCAACACAGCCACACAAGGGCATCTCTATGAAGCTTACAGCATCTTTTTTCAAGATTTATTATTTTTATTTTCTGTATATGAGTGTTTACCTGCATGCATGTAAGTATACCATATGTATGTCTGATGCCTATGGAAGCCAGAAGAAGGACTTGGATTCCCTAGAACTGGAGTTACAGACAGCTATTAGCTACTATAAGACCAGTGCTCTTAACTGCCAAGGCATCTCTGTAGGCCCAAGTCTTAGAGTTTCTTTAGCAGAAACTTTGCAGGCCTGGGTGAGTAGGAGGGAGTTTTCAAAGTAGGGGAAGATAAACAAACAAACAATATAAACAAACAACAGAAGAACTCCTTGTCAACTAAAAATACTACACCAACATGCCTTGAATCCCAGCACTTGGGAGGCAGAAGTAGGTGGATATTTTGAGTTCGAAGACAGCCTGGTCTACATACTAAGTTCTAGGCCAGCCAGGGATACACAGTAAGACCAGGTTCTCAAAAATATTATCACAACAGACAAAGGTTATTTTATAATGGTAAGGGATCAATTCATGATAAGGTATAACAATTATGAGAGAGAGAGACAGAATAACAGAAAAGGAGAGCGAGAGGAGAGAGAGAAAAGGGAGGCATTCAAACCAGAGGAAAAACAGTAAAATTACTTCTGTTAATGCAAATATGATCATGTATATGATATATATATATATATATCTTTGAGGTTTATATATAGGTTTATATATATACAGTATAATATTATGCATGTCTATGTAAAACCCCAAGGACTGCTCAAAAAGCTGTTAGAATAACTAAACTCAGTAGTTTCAGCATACAAAAATCAACAAACAAAAATCAGTTGTGATTCTATACACTTAGAACAAATTATCCTAAAAAGATCAAGAAAACAAACCTCTACAATGGCATTGAGAAATATTTCAGAATAAATTTTAATGAAAGAGGTGAAACGCCTGTAAAAAGCTATAAAATACCGATGAAAGAAATTGAAAGCACAAATAATTGAAAAAATACTGTGTTCATGAGTTGGATTGGATTAATATTGTTAAAATGTCTACAGATCCCAAAGTGATCTACTGCATCATTGCAATCCTATTAGCATTACAGTGACACTCTTCTTAGAAATAGAAAAAGCAATCCTAAAATTTGAAACTACAAGCACCCTGAATAACCAAAGCAATTCGGAAGGGAAAAAAACAGAGCCAAATTGGAGGTATCAAAGTTACTTGACTCCAACATATACTATTTATCTACAGTGGCCAAAATCTGCAGTGCTGTCATAAAAACAGGCCTGAGACCAATATAGACAACAGAGACTTCAGAAATAAACTAAAATATTTTGTTTACTGTTGCTATGGCTTATCCCCATGAACTCATGTTAGAGTTTTATCTCCAAGGTCATAAATTAATAGTATTAGTCTCATCACGGTGGTTAGAGAAATGTACAGCCTTTAGGGAGTGTACGATTCACTCAGGGGGTCCAGGAACTGCAGGAGGGAAGGCTCGGTGTTTAAGAGCACTTACTGCACTTCCAGGGGACCCAAGGCCCAGTTCCTAGCACCCATGTCAGACAACTCACAACTACTTGTAACTCCTGCTCCAGGGGGTTCAGCACTCTATTTTGGCTTCTGGGGGTACTATACCCACATACAAATTCCCACACACAGACATACATATATGTATACATAATTTAAAATAAAAATAAGATAATAAAATTTTATTAAATTATTAAATAAAAATAATATTAAAAAAATAACAAAATAAAAAATTTTAAAGATTCCATAAGGACATTAGGATGAGATGAGATGATGAGATCTGGTGGCTTCATAAGAAGGAGAGATCACACACACACACACACACACACACACACACACACACTTCCTGTCTCCTGGCCTATGATTCTCTGCCATCGCGAGATTCTGCCTACAAGAAGGGCATTTCTGGATGAAGTCCTTAGACTTTCCACCCCAGAACCATAGGCCCAAACAAAATATTTTCTTTATAAAATAGCCCACATCAGGTGTTTTGCTATAGTAATAAAAACTGGGCTAATTTGAATTTGACAAATGTGCCAAGAATACACAATGGACAATCTTATTAGAAACAGTATTAGGATATTGGTGATGGTGTAGCTCAGATGTTAAAAGCCTCTTGCTGCTCTTCTAAAGAACCTGAATTCAGTTCCCAGAACCCATGTTGCGAGGTTCACAACCACCTATAACTTGAGTTCCAGGGGATCCAACACCTTCTGGCTTCTGTGGGTACCCACACACATATGCACACACACACACACACATGAATGAAAATAAATCATAAAAATAGTATTGGATAGCTATGTAACTGGATTTTTATATCATAATTAAAAACTGAGTTAAATATCGTATTTTAAAACTCTGAATTAAATACTTGAAAGATCTGAAACTATAAAACAACGAGAAGAAAATAGGGGAAGAGCTTCTTTGACATTGGCTTAGGCAACAATCTTCTGGTTGCAGCCTCAGAAACACTGCACAGCAAAAGCAGGAGAATGAGGTGCCATCAAGGCTAAGCTTCTGCATGTCAAAGGAAGCCATCAGGACAAAGGATGGGAGAGGACATTCACAAACAACCAGATTAAAACATGGGCCAAGGACACTAGACCTCCTAATCTATCAGTGGATAGTTAAAAGAAATGTGAATGATAGTAGACTGTGAAGTATTTTAAACTAAGGAAATCCTTCCAGTTGGGAATATGTGGCCAATGGATGTATGAAAAAATGCTCATGCTTGCTAACCTTGAAGAAGTCACAAAATCACAAGGAGACAGGAACTCACACCTGTGGGAATGGCTACTGTCAAAAAGATGATTCCAAATGCTAGTAAGACTATGGAAGAAATAGGTCTCTGTCCACTACTGATGGGGTGCAGATTAGCTCAGCTGTTAGTGAAAGCAGTTTTGTTCTCAAAGAAACAGAGAGAGCCACCCAATGATCTAGCAATCACGGATATAGGCAAAGAAAAAGAAATCCATGTGTTAAGTATCCATTCTAACACCCTCACATTCATAACAGGCAAGGCATGGGCTTAATGTAGGCATCTCTCTGTGGATCTGTGAATAAGAGCATAACATTCAGCATACAGAATTAAGGAGGGGCAAGGGAGATGCTTAGTGGTTAAGAGTACTGGCTGCTCTTGCAGAGGACCCAGAGTTCAGCTCCCAACACCCATATTGGGCAGCTCACAAACACCTGTAGCTCAAGTTCCAAGGGATCCAGTGCCCTTTCTGACCTCCATGGTCACTGTACTATGTGTAAAAACCCACACTCAGTCACACACATATATAACAAAAAATAAATCTTAAAGAAAATGAAGAAATCCCTTCATCTGGGAATAAATGGATGAAACTAGAGAACACGGGAAATGAAATCAAACAGGCAGAGATACCGCATGATGTCACCTACACATGAAGTCAGAAGAGGTTGAACTCGCAGAAGGAGTGAGCAGGTTGCTGAGCTGCTAGGGCCTGGAGAGTGGGATGGGGCCTTGTGAATAAACCTAGAACATACTTTGCACAATATGATGACTAACAGGAATGCCTTGTATACTTGAATGTTGCTAAAAGATCATGTTAATTCGAGTTAATCATTTCATAATATGTACAAAAATGAAATATTGGGGCTGAGAGATGACTCAGAAGTTAAGAGCATTGACTACTCTTGCAGAGGACTCAGATTCAATTCTCAACACCCACATGGCAGCTAACAACCACCTGTAAACTCAAGTTCCAGGGGATCGGATGCCTTCTTCTGACTCCACCAGCATTGCTCAACATGGGTGCACTTATACACATGTAGGCAATACTCTCATACACATAAAAAATTAAATATTAAAGCATCATTCAGGGGCCAGTGATATAGCTCAGCAGATAAATGCATTTGCTAGCAAGCATTATAGAATTCACATTCAGAATTAGACAACTGACTCCTGAAAATTGTCCTCTGGCACATGTGCACATAATAAATGCAAAAAATCAAGGTGTCTGCTGTAGTAAATTCGATGTCTTTTTTTGATACACGTTCTTCCAGTAGCCCTAGCTGGCCCAGGACTCACTGTGTAGACCAGGCTTGCCTTGATCACACAGAGATCTGCCTGCCTCTGTCTCCCAACTGCTAGGATTAAAGGCATGCCCTACCACACCCAGCATCAATAAATGTAATTAAAAAAATCTTTCCCTTTTATTAACTTTTAAGCTACTATAAAAAGTTAAGAGTTTCTTTGTACAATTTTATTTTTCAGTGAAAACAATAACTGAGCATGATGGTGTATACCTGCAGTGCTAGGACTCAGGAGCCTGAGGCAGGAGGATCTGGAGTTTGAGCCCAACGGGGGCTATGGAGTAAGGCCTTGTCACTAAATAACTAACTAAATGCATACATAAGCATAGCCACTTATTTAAAAATACAAATACTGAGAAGGCGTTTTGTTGCTTCCTTGTTATTTGCTCCTGATTTGAGCAGTGCAAGTTAGAAGGCAGACCTTGGCCAGAGGCTGGATTATTTATAACAAGATGGCAGGAGACATCTTCTATGCTGGAACGCTAGGTGAAGATTCCAGATTCTAGGGAGTGTGGGTCTAGGATCAATATATTTCCTATAGCAAGCATGATTATGCATGTATACGTGCACATGTGTGTGTATGTGTGTGTGAATGTGTGTGAGTGTGAGACAGAAGGAGAGAGAGAGAGAGAGAAAGAGAGAGAGAGAGAAAATAGATACCATCTAGTAGAGATTTCTATGAGTTTCTTTCCAGATTTCCAACTGAGCCTAACTGAACTTTGTGTGTTAGTCCCTTCTACTGTAATATTTTCTGTACACAGTTGGGAGTCTATTCTTTTTAGATTAAAAAGTATTTTATATTATGTGTATATGTGTGTGTTTATGTGTGTGTGCACATGTGAGAAAGGTGGAGGAAGGTGGGGTTGAATCCCCTAGAGCTGGAGTTACAGGTAGCTGTTGGCTACTGGATATGGGTTCTGGGGACTGGACCTGGGTCCTCTGCAAAGAGCAGCAAGTGCTTTTAATCATTATGCCACCTCTCTTCCTCCTCCCTCCCCCACGTTTTCTTTGAAATGTAAGAGCCATCGGTAGTGGAGAATCGCTGATGAAAAACAGTGCTTTCTGGATACGACAAACCATTGCACTCCTGAACTCACAGTAACTGTGCTTGCCCGCAGAAGACCTGCACAAGTCAAGCCAATTTTCCAGCGTGGAGGAGGAGAGAGTTGTAAGCCCCAATCCCTGGCTGAGGAGCTGTAGGGGAGGGAGAGTCTTCAAGGTGTGGCTTCTAGTAGGCTGCCCATATTCTAATGGATAGCCCTACACCTGTGTGCACACAAGCAGCACTAACTGAACTTAGGGATGTTACAGTTATCTTCAGTTGTCAACTTGACACAAACCTAGACATGCCTGGGGAGAGGGAATCCAACTGAGGACTTGCCTCCATCATATTGACCTGTGGGCCTGTCTGTGAGTTTTCTTGATTGCTAATTGATGTAGAAGGGCCCAGCCCACTGTGGGTGGTGCCATCCCTAAGCATGTGGTCCTGGGCTATATAAGAAAGGTAGCTGAGCAAGCCAGTAAGCAGTGTTCTCCATGGTCTCTGCTTCAGTTCCTGCCTCCAGGTTCCTACTTTGAGTCCCTGCCTTGGATTCCCTTGGTGATGGACTGTGACCTGTGAACCAAATAAATCCTTACCTCCTCCAAGTTTGTGTTTATCACAGTAGCAAAAACCAAACTAGAACAGCGTGTTAAAAAAGGAAGACATAGAGTTGGGTGGGAGATGTGGTGGTGAGTAGGGGTTCTGGGAGGAGTTGAAAGGGCAACTTCGAGGTGAATATCATCAAAATGCCTTGTGTACATATATAAAATGTTTAATGAATAATTACAAACAAGTCCCATGAAGTCTACCCTATCAAAAGGCACCCATGAATTTCCTATGCCTTAGAATAAACTACAAAGCCCCTCTGAAGCTGCCTCTCGCTCTTTAAACCCATCTCCATCCTTACTGTCACGCTCCAGCCACGCCACCCCCCGCCCCCCGCTTCCTCCGTCCGGCATCAGTGTCTTTCCTCCGTGTTGGTGGTGTGCTGTGTGCTCTGTGTTATACACAAGTCCCCACACAGCTGGCTCCTTCTCATCCAGGTACCAGTTCCAAGGTTGCTTCTTTATTGAGAGCCTTTCCCCAGTGCCCTGCAGTCTTTGCATGGATCATCTTGTTTAGCTGTCTTGACAGCCTCGTTGCCATCTGGAAATACTTTATTCGTTGCCTTGTCTCCTTGCCCAGTATAATGTGTGGTCTGGGACAGTGGGCCATGTGCGTTAAGGTCCAGGTTCTCTCAGTAGCATGCACAGTGCTTGGGACTTAGTGGTGCTCAAGGAACATGGATTGAAAGTGATGACCTCCCCCAAGGTTGTCAGCCATGTGCAGAGGGGACCAGAGTGCTCCAGAAAGACAATATTTCTGGAAGGGACTGAAGAACCCTGTTTGGGTCCAAAAGAACCAGAAGTCTAAAGTGTGGCTGATGGAAACTTGGAGACGCTCTGCTCTTGCCCTCAGTAATTTATTATGGTGCATCCCTTGCACAGTGAAAGGTCATGAAAAACAGAATGGGCTCTTAGTATGTCTGCTTCTACTCAGCACAGTGAACCTTAATGCTAGGAGTCTGGAGGCAGGCTCGTGCCCTCCGGCTGCTCAGATGAAGACTGCAGCTCAGACACTGCCCAACAGTACACTGGGGACGCTGGGAAGACAATGTGGTCAACAGTGTGGTGCAGAGGTGGTAAGGAAGGGGACTGCTGGGCTGCCCCCACCGCCTCTTTTGGAAGGTTGGGCAGAGCTGGCCTGGCAGAGGTCAGCTGGAAAGTGAAAAGTATTGCCTGGGGAGCTGTGTAGGCTGGATGGAGCTGGGTAGATGGGCTTTTCATTTTGAATCAGTAAGAAGGTGGGCACAATTGATGTGAAGGAAGTAAAGCTTGAAGAGTCGGGCAGATGCCCAGGTGCGCTGGCCCTTTCAAATCCACATCAAATGCTACCTGGTGAGTTCTGGGCACAATTGGGAGATGGGGAGCTGAGGGGCAGGCAGCTGTGCTCTGAGTCAGGGGTAGAGCCCAGCCCGTGGCCGGAGACACATCTCAGCTGCAGGCAGACAGCTGGCTGTAAATACTGCTCTGTGATTTCCTGGGAGGGACAGACAGGTAAGAGTGCTCATAGATGAAAGGGCTATGGCTGAGGAGACACAGGATGCAAAGATAATGAGTGTATTTGTTCCTTATTTATTCAATCATTAGTTACCTCCACAAGGGTCTACAGCTTTGCTTCTCCAAGTGTCACTCCCCGCCAGAAACAGGAGCTTCGTCTGCAGACCAGGAGACCCACCCCAGCCTGCTGAAGCTCAGTCTGCCCTTCCACAATGCCCCAGGGGCTCTCAGCCACATGAAAGGCAGAAGGCCTCATCTACCAGGGAGCTTCAACCTCGGAGCAGGGCCCCCCACAGAGACACCTGGCAGACATGGTGCCCCCACTGTGAGGAGCTGGGGGTGGGCCAGGTGCAGCCTCCCGCACTGGCTGCCTCTGAGAAGATACATGGACTGATGGATTAATTCCTTTCTGTAGTTCATCCCTCATCTGCCCCCCTCGGCAAGGTAGAAAGACAAGACAACAGCCCTGCATTAGCAGGGGTCCCTTTTTTTAGTGTTACTGGAAATGCAGCAGGGGAGAAGCACAGTCCCTTCCCGAGGGGGCCTGTCCTCCCCACCATCCAACTTCCCGCCCCCACCCTGCAAACCTGCTCTTTCTGAAAGGAGTCTGCCAAGAACCAGCTCCCCTCCCAGGAATGCGACAGAGCAGCTGTCCTGGCTGGGATGCCAACAGGAATGCAGGTCCCAGCGTGGCTCTGAGACTCACTCTAGAAGCTGATATTCTAGGTGAAGAGACTGGCAAAGTGAGAGTTTCCCCGAGCTACTTCCGTAGTAGAAGTCTCAGAAACCCCAAGTCCCTCCTCTCTTCCTACTTTTGATGAATTCATGCAAAAGGATGTTTCAGGAAGAGCTTGCTATTGATATGATAGGCGTGAATGTTTGTATGTGTTTTTGCATGTATGCGATCCCATTTGTGTGCACACATATATATGTAGGTATTTGTGTGTGTGTGTGTGTGTACACCAGAGGCTGACATGGAACGTCTTCCTATGTTACTTCGACTTTACTTACTGAGGAAACATTTCTCGCCGAACCTCAGAACTCACTGATGTGGCTGGTCCAGGTAGCCAGCTTGCTGTACAGATCCCCCTTCGGCCTCCTGACCACCATAGCTACTCTTGGCTTTTACATGGGTGCTGGGGATCCAAACTCCAGTCCTCGTGCTTGCTCAGGAAGCACTTCTACACTGAGCCATGTCCCTGGCCCTCAGAGCACTGTCTTCAGATTTGGAACTGAAGAGACAGCGTGGGTACAAGGAAAATCTCTCTCACCTGTTACCTCTGCCCAGTTGCTACCTTTAGCCTCAAGAAAATGGGCATAGGCCCGTGGGAAGCTAGATCAAGACTGTTCCTCTAGCAGGACTGAGGCTTGGCTTTAACACTCCGTTTCTTGGCTCTATAAAGTCCGCTGTCCTCCCATTGACAAATGCTAATTTTTCCAGCTCACCCTCTCTGGGGGCTGTCTAGTGCCAGCTCCCGAGTCATGTGTCCAATAGCATTTCATTCTGAGTCTAGGGACACATGGAACGGAGCCATTTCACCCCAGTCCAGAAAAAGTCCACTGGGGCCAAGTGTTTCTTGATATAGGCTTGTATCAAAGGCTGGGGTTATGGTGTAGTCATCTTGAGTGTTCCTCTCTCCCCACGAGAACCCAGCTCACTTAGCCTTCCCTGCTCTGGAAAGCTGTAACTCTGTCTTTTGGGAGGTGTACCATTCAGTCATTTCCTCATGCTGAAGTGTTTGTTCAACCAAAAGTATCACAATGTTCAAAAGAGGAAAGGCTCAGTCTCTGCCACGGGGACTTTAGACTGTAGCTGCTGTTTTATCTTTGAATAAACTACTTTGTTGACAGCAGACATGCCTACACAGAGCACACAAGCCAGTCATCCATTGTATGGTAAATTTTCACAAAGTATACACACCTCAGGGACTAGTACCCAGACCAAGAAGTGAAAGAAAAATAAATTATCTACTGTCTTAGACGGATGGCTCCAGCCCAGGGATGCTGTGAGCATTCCGACATCCCCGGGCTACAAGCATCCTCCAAGCTGCACCCTGGATTAAGTCTGTGTTTCTGTCTACCGTCAGGTCCTTCCTGCTGTCTGGCAGAACCCACTCAGGGTGGGGAGATCTGAGGCCTGTCCTGGTGCCCACTGTTCCTTTTTGAAGTCCCTGTTCTGTGTTCCCAGGTGGCCCCAGGGCCCCTGTCATCTCTAATCCTACAGCCTAGTTTTCCCTCATTGGCCCCAACTCTGAGAGGTCTAGATGGAAAATATACTCCTTTGATAAACTCCCACATTAAAGGGAACTGAGGAATAAAGACTTGTAGGAGGGATAGTGACAGATGTTCAACCAAGATTGTCCCTGGGGTATAAGGCAGTTACGAGGACAGGAAGGAGACCATGCGGTCTGTCCTGAAACTACTGCTTTAATTAAGTCAGTCACGGAAGATCCTCAAGTGGCTTGGAAGTGGGGAGGAAACTTTTTCACTTTGTCCACTAGGATGAGCCCCTTCAGACTGCTGGGTGCGGGGACCTGGCTTCCCTCTGCCTCCCTGATGGAGACCCCTGGGTGTGTTTGTGTGACTGTTTCCTCCCTGCTGATGTGACCATGGCCTGTCCTGACTCAGAGAAACTGTGATTCAAGCAGTAGCTTGAATCAGGAGCCCCTCATAAGGGGCTGTTAACATTTCCTAGTGGGACAGAGGGGTTTGGCTTACTTGGTAGAGTGCTTGCCTAACACATATGAAGCCCTGGGGTTCCATACCCAGAATCCCATAAACTGGGTGTGGTAGGGATGTCTGGGATCCCAGCACTGGGGAGGAACTCCAGGAGGATCTGGAGCTCAAGATCATCCTCTGATACACAGTAAGTTTGAGGTGGGGGGGGGCAGAGGGCGGAGGGGAGGGCCTGTGGAGGGACAGGGGCTCAGGATGTTCTTTCCCTCCCTGAGGATACAGCAGAGGGTGGCAGGAGGAAACAGTGGTGTGGACTGCCCAGGAGCTTTTGTGAGATGGGTGGGGCTTTCTGGTGACGCAGCTGTGAACGAGTCCACACACTCCTGGAAGTGTTCCTACAAGTGGCCCCAGTAAACTCACTGCTTCACAGGTGGACTTGGATGAAAGGGCTTCTTTGATCCACTGGTGCCCTGTTGGGGTGGACAAGTATTTCTATGCCTCTCCCCAGGAAAAGTCACCCAGGCTGATTAGGCAAGTCCCTGAACTAGACCATGTAGGGCACAGGAAAGGCTAGAAACCACAATTTGTATCCTCTACTGCAGCGAAGTGGGAGAGCATCAAGAAGACACAGGCTCCCCTTCTGACCTGACCAGATCTAAGCTGCTGCAGCTCAGTTTCACCAGCTGAGAAATGGGGATGTTAATTTTGTAGCAATTAACTATTTCAATACATTGTTTCCCCTGCACATCTTACACTGTTTTATCCAGGTAACTTTCAGAGGGATCTTCAGTGCAGATTCTGATCCTGAAGTGTGAGGATGAGATGTCTGTCTTGAGGCCCCTTCCTTCTGAGGCCCCTCAGTCTCCAGGCCTTCTGGGAAGGTTCCTGTCCTTCCTGACAAGCTGTCAGGAGTCTCTCTTCCAACCTGAGGCCCCTCATGGTTTAGAGAGCCCCCGAACTTGGATAGGCTCTCTCTCACCTCATTGTCACAGTTCACATATAGCTATTTCCCTTTTGTTCTTGTTTGAGACAGGGTCTCGTATATCCCAGACTAGCCTCTGAGTCACTGTGTAGTCAAGGATGACTTTGAACTTCTGAACTTCCTGCATCCTCCTCCCAAGCACTGAGATTACTGGGTGCATCACCTGTAGTTTATGTGGTGCTGAGTGTGGAGCCCAGGGCCTCTACCAGATAAGCTACATCCTCACCCACCAATTTACCTTTATTAATTGATTTTTTCCTGCCTTAGGTGAGCAGATTTTGCTGGAGACTGGCTTAGATGTCCCAGGGAGCTAAGGCAGAGTGGGTAAAGCCAGCTTCAAGGCTTGTGGCAAAGGACGCCATTTAATAAGAAAGGCATTTAAAGGCCAGAAGTAGAGGTGAGCGGCCTCCTGGCAGAGAGCGGAAATGGGACCCTGAGCAGATCACTCTTCTAGGGATGTCCTCCCAACTCCTTTGCCTTCTCCCCAGGTGAGTGTGAAGACAGCATCTCCTTGCACGGAGCCAGGTGAGCACACACTCACCAAAGACCTCGCCAGTGTGCTCTGCATAACTCTGTATAACTTCCCATTTGTTCTTTAATTACTTATTACTTTATTTAGTTATTTTAATTTAAAAATTACCAATTTGTTTATTTATATTTTGTGCGTATGAGTGTTTTGCTTACATTTAGTGCACCATGTGCATTCAGTGACCACAGAGGTCAGAAGAGGGTGTCAGATCCCCCTGGATCTGGAGTTATGTGCTGTTGTTAGCTGCCACGTGGGTGCTCTTAGCTATTGAACCATCTCTCCAGCCCTTTTATTTACCTGTTTATTTTAAGGGGTGCTTGAATGTCATGATGCACTCATGGAGGTCAGAGGACAACTTGTAGCAATCAGTTCTCTCCTACCATGTAGGTCTCGGGGACCAAACTCAGGACCTCAGACTTGACAGCAAGCTTTTCAACTACTAAGCCATCTCACTACCCTTGCACCCTTTTAATAGACCTTCCTTTAGTATTGAAATAGCTGCTTTCAAATAGCCAACATGTTGTTTTTTAATAAAAATATTAGAAAGGAGATATGACACATAAGAAAAATTTCATTTGAATTCCTGAAGACACACTAATTGTGGCTTTTTGTGGCTTCTCCAAGAAGCTTGGGAAGGTTGACCATATGGCCTGACTAGAGCATAGACACAAAGCTGTCAGAGTGAAAAGTCGCTGTCATCCATTTGAAAGAGAGCGGAAGTAGGTGGAAATTTCCAGGGATTCCTATGGTGAATCCTGCAGAGGCATTGCCTCGGGGAGACTGACCCCAAATATAGCAGGTGCAGCTGGCCCCAGGCTGGAGAGCTGGCACAGCTGTTCCTCACCCCAGGCCAGGAGGGGCTCTGCTGACTCTGTCTTCTCTCTTTTCTGCTTCCTGGATCATCAGACAACACACCACAAGCCTCCCCTTCCCCTTGTTAAAGCTTCATGGGGCAAAAGGAAAAGGACATGATTGAGCTTCTTCCTCCCTGTCCACCTCCCCCAACTCCTCCCTGGCCCCCATGAGAGCTAAGGAGACATTTGACTGCTCCACGCTAAATACAGTAAGAATTCAAGCAGAGAGCTTCTGCTGTGAGAGCCTACCCAATTAAAGTCGCATAGTCAGGGCCTCTGAGAATAACTGTCGCAGAACTTTGCTGAGAAGATGAAGATGGGCCGGAACAATCCCTCCAGTCACCTCTGACACTTAGAGAACGGTGCACCCTGGGTACAGCCCTGAATAAATGAAGAAACAAGGGCAGGAGGTCAGTTACTTGTCAGTACAGTCAGCATTTACATATGCAGAGAATGCTCAGACAGGGGTGGCCAGTACATTCAGGGACTCGCCCAAGTGAAACCTTACTGTAATAGGGGTTTCTGAAAAACAGAGAAAAGATTGGATCAAAAAGTGTTAGAAATAACAGTTTATGTTTATAACATGGAAAGGTGAAGGAGAGAGGGAAAGAGACAGAGAAAGAAAGGGAGGGAGAGAGGAAGACAGAGAGAAAGAGGGGGAGGGAGAGAGAGGGATAGAGAGGAAAGAAGGGAGAGAAGGAAAGAGTGAGAAAGAAGAAGGGAGGGAGAGAGAGAGATGGACACACACACACACACACACACACACACACACACACACACAGAGGCGCCTAAAGAGAATTAAAAAATTAAACCTAACAACGAAAGTGATAGGGTCTGAGTCCGAAGCATGGAAGAGCTCCTTTTTCAGACAGCAGCCACGTTGTCTGGATGTGGGCACTCAGGAGTACCGCAAGATGCAAGTCAATGTACAAAAATTCAGTATATTTCTCTATACATTCCCATGTATATGATGGTTTCCAGGAGCTGATTTTCTGTTTGTTTTGACATACACATTTTTCACCTTGTGATACTGTGATAGCTCACCCAGTTTGTCTTTTACTTTCATACAATGTTTGATAAATCACATGAGATATTCAATAACTGGTTATGAAATAGACTTTGAGGATGGCAATTTTGCCCAACTACTTGCTAACCTAAATGCTCTAAGCATGTTTAGGACAGACTGAGCTATGCTGTTTGATGGCATAAGTGTACCGAACTGATTTTCAACTTGTGGCACTGAAGAGATGGCTCAGCAGTTAAGAGTGCTCACTGCTCTTCCAGAGGACCTGAGTTCAGTTCCCAGCATCCAGGTCAGACCACGCATAACCTCCTGTAACTCCAGCTGCAGAGATCCAACGCCCTCTTTAGACCTCTACAGACACTCATGAACTTCCAGCACACACACACACACACACACACAAAGTAAAATAAAAATAAATCTTTAAGAACGAAATTTCAACTCACCATATTTCTAAAGTACAAATGATGGATTGCTCAGAACGCAATCCTATTAGTCATTTAACATCTTTAATAGAATAGTTGAAATTTGAAGCAGCATTTTAAACATCAAAATATAAAACATTTAGGTGCACATTTTAAAAAATATATTCAGAATATGTCTGCTGAGGACTATGAAACACTGATAAAAATTTTTAAATACTAAATAAATATGCTGTGTTGATGAACTTGGAAGATTGGGCTTAATTTAAATGACAATTATCTCCAAATTGATCACTACATTCAGTATAATTAAAATTGAAATTGTAGCAGGTTTTTCTTTCTTTCTTTTTTTTTTTTTTTGGTAGATGTTGACAAAATGATCCCAAAATATATTTTAAAATGTAAAGGAACTAGAAGAGTCAAAACGATTGTGCAAAAGATCAAGACCAATGTTTCACCCACCAAATTCCAATACTGTTCTACTTTGATTTCTGTTGCTGTGACAAATACCCTAAGCAAAAGCAATTTAGAGCAGAAAGGCGTTTAATTTCAGCTTACAGGTCACAGTCCATCACCGAGGGAAGTCAGGGCAGGAACTCAAGCAGGAGCTTGAAGCAGAGATCATGGAAGAATGCTGGTTGCTGGCTCACTCATAAACTCATGCTCAGCTAGCTTTCTTACATAGCCCAGACCCACTTTCCTAGGGCTGGTGGGGTGCACGCTGGGCTTGTCCCTCCCACATCAATTATCCATCTAGACACTCCCCCACAGAATGCCCACAGGCCAATCTGATCTGGAGAATCCTTCAATTGAGACTCCTTTCTCAGATGATTCTAGGCTGTATTAAGTTGACCCAGGACAGATATTGATTATGAAACCAGTGTGCATTCATAAAGGAATAAACATGAAGATCAGTAGAACAAAATAGAAAGTCCAGAAACAGATCTATATTCATGCTTATTTGTCAACAAACTTATAAAGGCAATTTAACAGAATAATGCCAGTTGTCTCAACAATGGATACTGGAACCATGGGACAGTCATAAGCAAACAGAGAGGCTCATGATCCATACCTCACACTATAAACAGAGAAGTCCCAAATAGATCATTGATCTATAAAACCATAAAACTTCTTGAAAAAATATAGCACAATTAAGTGTATGTGTGGATCTATTTCTGGACTTTTGGAGGGTATGGCAATATGGTTTAAGCACATGCTCACAGAGTCCAGAATAAGAGTTGAATCCCCTGGAGCTGGAGTTACAGGCAATTCTGAGCCACCCGGCTTGGGTCCTCTGCAAGAGCAGAAAGTGCTCTTAAGCACCGTGCCATCTCTCCAGTCCCTTTATTGTTTTTCTTTGATGACTCTTTCTTTTGGTGCTGAATTTAAGAAACATTTGCTGCTCTGATAGGATATCTTGGGGAAAAAGCAATTCAAGGCGGAGACCAGCCTGGTCTACATAGCGAGTCCCAGGCCAGACCGTGCAACATATGATACCCTGTCTCAAAAACAAAACAAACAAAAAACAACTCAAGGAGAAAGGTTTATTTCAGCTTACAGGTCCAGGTGCCAGTGGATCACTGTGTGAAAAACAAGGTAGAAATTTCAAACAGCTGATCACATCACTTCCACAGTCAAGAGAAGAGAGAAATTAATTCGTGCATGCTCACTTAATCGCTCATGCTTGGTTCATTTTCTCCACTCTTAAGTAGTCCAGGACTCCCTGCCTAGGGACTGGTCCCACTCACATTGGGTCTTCCCACATCAATTAACTTGATGAAAACAATCACCCACAGATACACCCACAAGCCAACCAGACCTAGAGAATCCTTCATTTAGACTCTCTGCCCAGGTGATCCTAGGTTGTGTCAAGTTGACAGTTAGAGCTAACCAGCAAGGGCCATAAATAAGGAAAACACAACTGTCCAGATGCAGATGTGAAGTGCTGCTCAGAATGGGCAGGTTTTGTTACCACTGAAATGTCAATCACTTGTCATTAGAATTCCTACTTTACTTGCACGGCAGGTCAGCAACAGGCCATAAACACATGCCATGTTAGTGTTTCTCACAGTCCCTGCCCTAAATAGGATGAGGACAGCTGACCTCGTGGGATTCCTGAAGGTATACTTTCCCAGGCACCATTAGTCACCCCTCAGAGATTGAAACTTCACGATGGAATCTGCAGCTTGTGAATGACTGCTGCATAAGTTGGATATTAATAATTTGTCCCTCTTCTACAACCACAAAGAGGCCTGAGAAATTGCTGCTTAGGTTGTGAATTTTAGAACATCATAGTCCGTTCATCTTTTAGAGTTACTTGGTCACAGCAGCTGCCATTTGCAAGAGCAAAGATAAGATTTTCATAATTTGCAGCAGAGGTCTGCCTCCAAAGACACAACACCAGTTGATTCAGATCTTCCCAAACACATCAAGACCGGTTTAATGCCAACTCGAATCATTATGCAGACCCTCTGTCAGGAGGAGGGTGATGCAGTGTTCACAGAGCCGTGGGAGACACCATGAGAGAAGCACGGCTGGGACACAGTGTCCTAACCACCAGCTACGTTAGAAGGAGAGACATGCTAAGGGTTGTCTATTAGAATTTCACTAGTTCACACTGGATCTGATGTCGCCAGGCCACCTGCCAGCCCCACATTGCTCCCCATTTAGCTTCTATCAGACACAGCCTGTGGAATGATCAATGAAGGTCATTAGCTGTGTGGCTTGACACTGTAGGCTGTGTCAACTGAGCGGTGCTGTCACAGGTGGGTGGGAGGCAGGTACTTATCTCCCCTCATCTTATTCATGAGCTGCAGAGTGGCTTGTCTTCTCCGGAAAATGGATTTGAAAGGAAAACTCCGTATAACTATAGGAGATCATTTCTGTGACACAATGGCTCTATAGCTCATCCAGGTATGGTGGCCTAGAAAACATCCTCGGGTTTGGAATAGTTTCTATAATAACATTTAGCATGTCTAGTGAAAAAAAAATCTTATGACAGATTTATATAAATTCTTGCAAAATAAGCGCAATACGGGGCTAGAGAGATGTCTCTGTGGTTAAAGGCATGGCTGTTCTTGCAGAGGACCGGGGTTCAATTCCAAGCACCCACACGGCAGCTAGCCATAGTCTGGAACCCCAGTTCCAAGGGATCCGACATCCTCGTCTGGCTTCCATGGGCATTGCATGCATGTGATGTACTTACATACATGCAGGTAAAATACCCATACACATAAAGTAAAAATAAATACATTTTTAAAATAAGTGTAATGTGAGAGTTTCATTGTAGAAATCTTCATTGACACAAATCCTTAGATGTGTATGTATTGCTATGGTTTGAATGTGTCCCCCAACTCAATGCACATGTTGGAAACAATGTCTGATGTGACCGTGTTGACAGGTGAGGCCTTTGCGAGGACTGCCGTGTGTGCGGATAGAGGCTGATGCTGTGAGAGTAAGCAGGCTAGCTAGAGCAGTCCGTTTGGCTGCCTTGTGTTCTCTCCTGTCTCTTGTTCTTCCTACTTTGGCCAGGGGATCATGGGGCAGAAAGGTTATCTGAGTTCCATTTCTGTTGCTATGATAAAATACCCTGATAGAAAGCAACTCAGGGGAGGAAGGGTTTATGTCCATCACGGAAGGACGTCAAGGTGACAGGTGGCCAGTCACATCACATCCACAGTCGAGGACAGAGAGGATGGAGGCACGCATGCTTAGGGTTCAGTCAACTCTCTCTACTCGAACACAGCTCAGGACTCAAACCCAGGAATGGTGTCCACATCAATCGATGTGTTGACAGTTAAAGCTGACCAGGACATGGTGGTACTCTAAATGAGACTGAGGAGCCTGTTGTACTGGCAGAGGAACTATAGTTGAGGCCACAGTGGACTATCTGGTTTCTCCCCAGAACAAGATGTGGTAGACTCTAGCAGGTTCGCTGAAGCTCAGGTCCAGGCTGTGGGTGGGGCGAGGGGGGACACATGATTCATGAGTCTGTTTGTCTTTTGTACCGCTGTGACCAAAATAGCTGAGAACAACTTGAAGGAGGGAAGTATTTATTTTACTTCATAGTTTCAGTCTAGCCTGGTGGGGAACACATGGCAGAAAGCAACAGGAAGCAGAACAAGCATTGTACCAGGAAATGCTCAGGGCAAGATTTGGTCTCCCAGGACCAGCTCTTAGTGATCTTTCAATCAGGCCCAATCTTCCACAGTTCCATCAACTTCCAATCTCCTCATCTCATTTTGAATCCATCCAATGAACTAAACTATTCAGTAGGTCAGAGCCCTCAGGACAGAATCCTCACAGACACTCTGAAGTGTGGCAATTCTCAATAATCATGTTGACTGTCAAGATTAACATTACCCAAGACTGAGACAGGGAGCCTTGGGTGGTTAGAGGGCTCTTCACAACAGATACCAGATCCATGGCTCAGCAGAGGTCATTCTAACCTATGTTCAGGGGTGCTGGACTGTAGAGGAGAGTTTTGCTATAAGGCATAACCCCAGTTGGTCCAGGCACAGGCCCTGTAACTTGAAAAGTGTAGGTTTTCCTTAAGAGGCTTCAGTATAGTCACATGTATGCAGGGCTGTCTGAAAGAAAGCAAGCACCACTTAGCTTGCCCTCCATCAGCACTCCCCAAGACACACCTGTGGAGGTCAGAGGACCACTCTGGGGAGTCCGTTCTCTCCTGCGTCAAGGGATCCTGGAGAATCAAACTCAGGTCATCAGGCTTGGCAGCAAGCACCTTACCATGCTGAGCCATCTGCATCAGTTATTAATCCTAACCCATTAATAACCCTCTTAAGAAAGTGTTTCCAGACCATTATAGCTAACGTAGCCCCTTTTCTTTCTCTGGTATCCTCACCTGGATTTTTTTTTTCTTCATAACATAATTCCTTGATGTTATCTTATCTATCTATTGTACACAGCTGATCTCACAGTCATAAAGAGAATATCATGAGGATAGAACTTTGTTGAATGTTGACAGTTCTTAATGCATAGAACCAGGCTCAGTACAAACAAATCATCAAGAAATTGTTGCTGAGGGGCTGGAAAGATGGCTCAGCGGTTAAGATCACTGGCTACTCTTCAGAGGACCCAGGTTCAATTCCCAGCACCCACGGGGTGACTAACAACTGTCCAGGTCCAGGAGATCTGAGGCCCTCTTCTAACCTCCACAGGCATTGCACACATATGGTACACTTACATACATATGCAGGCAAAACACTCCCACACATAAAATAAATAAGTAAATAAATAAATAAAACTTTCAAAAGAGATTGCAGCTGAATAAATGAATACACTGATCAACTGAAGGGTTCCCTCCCCTTCATCCACTGCGTTCTGTCAGTCCATTTAACAGTATGGCATTGCCTGAAGTTGCCAGTGGTTCAAAGGGGGTACTGCAGGACTCCAGAAAACTTGGGGTTACTGAGGGGTCAAGAGTAACTTTGGGTACAGAGTGAATTTGCCACAGAGTGTTTCCTCTCTTGGTTCCCATCTCTGGGGATGGTGGGAGCCATGGATGACATCTGCCCCAGACCTCCAGCAGAGATTCAGGAGTCAGACCCCTTCAGGTCTGTCACCCCGACCCTGGAAACACTGCCCTCCCAAACATTCCTAGTCAGAGAAACAGAGAGAAATCTGAAATTAGGATAGATTGTTCCTTCACCTAGAACAAAGCTTCTGGAACTTTGCCACTCACCTGAGCAATTTTTACGTGGCCTCAGATATATAGGTACATTAAATAGGTATACCCATCAAACATTTACTGACAGTAAGTCATAAATTTATTTCAAAGCAATCCTTTGGTAAATGTTTTATTAAAGAAAGCAAATTTGCATACTAATGAGATGGATAGGCTGGCTTATTTTACATAAGAACTAATTCTTAGCTGGATTGACACTGCAGGATGTAGGCATCTTCAGAGTTGGTCAATATTTTGATTCTATAATTTTCAGTTCTGAGAACCCTGGTTCACATAAATTTGTAGTACAAAATGTTATGAGTATATTTAGGGTCATTTCAGAAATTGTTGGAAATTCTGTCATAATCACAAGCCAAAATTCACTCAGCAATTTTTAATATGAAACAAAACAGCCGCTTAAACAGCAACTTTTAAAATAAAAAAAGAATCCTCTTTACAAGCCAATCCAAAGGCAGGCTAATTTGATACACACTGGGGAATGCTGGTAGGAAAAGTCTTTGTTTTCCTGTAATTAACCCATTTTGCTTCTGTAAGGACAGAAAACATTATATGTACAGTGAGACACTGCAGGTCACAACATATGATCATCCTGAGCATGAAATGTATGTTTCAGACAGTACACATGGTTGCTGCATGGTGTGGCAACATATTCAGCTTAACGCACCGCATGTGTTCAGGATCAGGACTGCAGTGAAATTCTGCAGGAGCACCTCAGATTCCTTCTGTGTTTGATTCTGAATGAATTTTTGGTCACTTCACATCAGAAACCTTTTACTGTGATTCGTATTTTCTTAGTCTTACATTCGGTAGACCATGGTTCATGACTCACAGTTTAAGAATCTTGGATTCAAAAAGCCACCTAGGACAGCCTGAATGGAACGGTCATCCTGGTTGAGGTATGAAAGAACCATTGGATTTGAAGGGTGGTTTGAGGAATTAACTGAGTATTCAGAAATTTGAAAAGGTTGCCTGTAAGTGTAGAAAGGTTGAAATAGTGAGCAAAGGTGTATAATAAAGAAATGGACTCAGGGAGTGAAATAAAAGCCCTTTGCCCCAGATGAAAAAGACTATAATCATCAGATGGAAAGGGCTTACTTACTAAAAATGCCAGAGGAGGGCAAAGTGCTGGCTGTGGGTGGGGGTGCTGTGCTAGGTAGTTTCTGTCAACTTGATACAAAATAGAGATCCCTGGGAAGAAGGAACCTCTAGGGAGGAATTTCCTCCATTAGATTTGCCTGTAGGCATGTCTTCAGGGCATTGGCTTGATTATTAATCCGTGTAGGAGGGCCCAGCCCACTGTGAGCAGAGCCATCCCTGGGCAGGTTGGCCTGGGCTGTATAAGAAAGACAGCTGAGCTAGCCCTGGGAGGAAGTCGAGCCAGTAAGTAGTGCTCCTGCCTTGAGTTCCTGCCCCGATTTCCCTCAAATGCACTGTTCTTGGATGTGTAAGAGATGAAACAAACACTTTCCTCCACAAATTGCTTTGGTCAGTGTTTTATCACACAACAGAAACCAAACTAGAACAGGGAATGTGGCTCTAATGTCAGCACGTGGGATGCTGAAGCAGGAAGGACAGGAGTTTGAGCCAGCCTGTTTCAAACAAAAACATAAGAAAATTAACCCACAAATTGACAGCAAAAGGAAAAGACAAAAAGAAGGGCAGACTCAGGAATATCTTGTCATATTCAAATATTTTAGAATGGGGGAATCTTGCAAGTAATCACACAGTTAAAAAGTAAACAAAAATGATCAAACTAACAGCTTACTTTTTTCTGTAGTTCTGAGGATCAGAGGACAGTAGAACAATGTTACAAATACAAATGCTGATTCTGGGGGAGATAAAAGAGAACTTTCTATAAAGATAAGCTCTCTGAAAAAAATATAGCTTTCTTTCCTCTTTTCATTCTGTTTCCTCAAAAAAGGCTGAGCCACAATCTCAGAAGCAAACTGCAGCCAGATGTTGATGGCGCACACCTGTATTCCCACTACTTAGGAGGTTGAGATAGGAGGATTGCTATGAGTTCAAGACTTGCCTGGGTTAAATAGTGAGTTCCACGCTGGCTTGGGTTAGAGAGTGAGACACTGTCTCATTCTCCCTAACCCCACCCAAATCACACTAAAAACTCACATTTAAGGAAAAAAATAGGATGTAAAAGAAATGTGGCTGACAGTGATGGAGCTTAGGGTTAGAACCACAGAGCACGTAATTATATTTAATTGTGTAAAGAACAATGCAAGCATAAATAACACAGCAAGGAAAAGATTCATTATAATGAATCTTGTTACAGTATGCAATTAAAGTATCTTGTTATAATCTCCTGATTGTTATGAATCTTTTGGATAAATTCTTATGTTAACCACACCAATGTTATTGACTTGGATTTATTTATTTTTAATTTGTATATATATATATATGTCTGTGTGTGTTTATGCACCTTGTGTACAGTGCTCTTGGAAGCTAGTGGAAGCTAGAAGAGGGTGTTGGATGCCCTGGAGCTGGAGTTAAAGGCTGTTGTGAGCTGCCTGAAGTGAGTGTTGGGAATCAAACCTGAATCCTGAACCTAGATCTGTGTTTTTCATGTGCCAGCTGGGAACTGACCTTGGGTACTCCATGCCATAAGAGCCTTACAGACCAAACCCTGGCTCCCAGGAAGTCATCTCATGTTACATGTCTCTCTTCCCATTCTGGATGCCTAGATTTAGAGTCCCCTATCTCAAGCCTCAGACCCAGCTACTTTTCTGGCCTAAGAGAGGGGTTCAGATGGGAGGAAGATCCATTTTATTTATAGCTGTGGATCTCTGATAAGCAGTAAATAAAACCCTACCTACCACATGGTGGAGACCCAAAGGCGATGACTTCCTTTTCTTCTCTCCAGAGAAAGAGCCTCCAGCTCCACTCTACAGATCCCGGTATGAGTCCCACTGCAGGTGCCCGAATGCCGCACTTGGACCAGAGTGCCGGAAAAGGCTGCTGAGGTTCTGTTGGAAGGCTGAGGACTACTCTCAGGGGAGAGGAATTTCATCTTGCCGTTGCCAACAGTGCAGTTGGGCCTTACAGCCTGGCCCTGGAACCCAGGCTCTATCAAGAAGATAAGGGGCAACATTTCCACAGGACAGATGATTGCCTCTGCAGGTTTATTTTTAGCAAGCTGCGTTTTCTTTCCAGAACATTCACCTGAAAATAGCTCTGAGCTCAGTGGAAGCAGCAGCAGCTCGCATAGGATTGGGCGGAATGCTCAAGCCTGAAGACTCACAGGTCAGGTTTTTACCTCCGACTCTGGATTTCATATTGAGATGCAACACATCTTTGCAATTGACAACAACTATAAGAAGCCTAAGAACTGGATCCAAATTCAGGTCACTCCTTGCTACTTCTCCAGGAAAATGTTTAGCTACCATGCTTCTGGAGGTAAAGGGAAAACCCTACAAATGGTTCTCCCTCCCAAATAAAACTGCAAAATTTCAATGTATTGGTTGATTGCTTTATTTTTTATTTTATGTATATGAGTGCTTTGCCTGCATGTATGTGTACTGTATGTGTGCATTGCCCAGGGAGGCCAGAAGAGGGTGTCTGATCTCATGGAACTGGAGTTACAGATGGTTGTTAGCCACCATGTGGGCGCTAAGAACTAAAATGGATCCTCTGCAAGAGCAGCCAGTGCTCTTAACTGCTGAGCCATCTCTCCAGCCCACCCTTGCACTGTGTTTATACAGAAAAGTTATACTTTTTTTTCCAGGTAAGCAGAACTCTAATTTTGCACAAGCAGCAGCAAGTAAGTGCTGTTTTAGATGTAAAATGCCTCCACAGGCTCATATGTTTGAATACCTGGTTCCCAACTGATCGTGCTGTTTGAGGAGGTTGTAGAGCTTTTAAGAGGAGGGGCATAACTAGAGAAAGTGAGTCACTGGGAGTTGGACCTTGGGATGCTTCCTGTCCCCATTCTACTTCCTGATCCATTGAGAGTGAACGAGCAGCCGCCAGATTCTACTGTCACAGCTGTGAGACATTTCACCACCATGCCTTCCCCACCATGATGGACTGTACCCTCAAACCATGAGCCTGAACAGATGTTTCCTCCTTTAAATTGTTCTGTCAGGTATTTAGTCATAGTGATGAAAAAAGTAATCAATACAGTCCAATTTCCTTTAACCAGTGATTGGCTTCAAGTAGCAGAAGAGCTGGGTCTGGCAAAGGAGATGGGACAGTCCAGAGACCTCTAAAGGATTGCAGTGCCAGAGTATTCCACACAAGAAGACTTCTCTACCTCTCTGTCCCCTCCTGCCTTTAGAGCAGGGGATGAGGTATAAGGTCTGAAAGCACAGCCGCCATCTTGGCACCATGGGGTAACAACCTGTGGAAAGAAGCCATACTGAAGAGGCAGAGTGGAAGTCTGGGTCCTTCATGGCATGGAGAACTGTGGAGGCAAATCCCGGACCATCCGCTGCATTTCCTCATAGCTAAGAATAAAATCTGGGCTGGGGAGATGACTCAGCGGTTAAAGTGCTTGCCACCCAAGTATGAGAACCCCAGTTCAACTCCTCAGAAATCCATTTAAATGATGGGTGGGCATGGTGGCTCAGCTGTAATTCCTGTCTGGGAAGATGAAGATGGGATCCACAGAGCAAGCTGGCTGGTGAGACTATTCATACAAGCAAGCACTGGATTTGATTGAGAGGTCCTACTTCAATGAATAAGGTAGAAGAGAGATGGAGGATGATTCCCAACATCAGCCTTGGGCTTACACACACACACACACAAATAGACAAAGAAAAATTAGGTTTTTAAAAAATAAAAATAAAAATCTTAGTGGCTGAAATTCCCAAAGCTTGGATGTTTGCTATGTGGACCTTAAACAGCGCTAACAGAAGGCTGGAGAGTGTCTCAACCTCTTGCAGAGGACCTGAGTTTGGTTCCCAGCATCCACTGCAGTTCCAGGAGATCTGACACTCTCTTCTGACTGCCACAGGCATTGCATGACATGGTGCTCTTACATTCTTGAGGGCAATATACTCATACACAGAAAATAAAAATAAAAAGTAAAAAAAAATTTAAAGAAAGGAGAAAGGGAAGAAGTTCCCAGTAAGGAAAGCAGAAAAAAATTAGTCTTCCTTCCAATTCTCTAAAATGATTGTACGTATGTACATGTTCGTGTGTGTGTTGTGTGTGTGCACATGTGTTCATGTGGGCAGAGGTCAATATCAAATGTCGTCCTTCAACCATTCTCCACCTTTCTTTTTAAGACCAAAAGCTCGCTTCCCCTGGAGCTCACTGATTCAGCTAGACTGGCTGGTCAGTGAGCCTCAGGGATGCTCTCGTATCCCGCTCCCCAGTGCTGGGTTTTGGGGCTGTAACTAGGTCTTCATGCTCACGAGGCTAGCACTTTACTGACTCAGCCGTCTCTCCAGCCCCGAAGTTATTTTTTAGAAATGAAGCTGACCACTTGCCATGGGCAGGAATCCATGCTGGAGAGGCTGGAGATGCAGAGGAAGGGCTGAACCATGGTCACCGAAGCCTTTTTCTCTGGGGTGATATTTGAGCTGTGGGCAGGAGTCGAGGAGGTCCAGGGATCTAGGAATCCAAGAGTCCAAGGTGACACCTGGGAGTGCCTAGTAACTATGGAGAAGACTGGAAACCAGCTCAGGGGACACCTGTTCAAAGACAGTAAAACCCACATCTTCAGCCATGCATAGTGTAGACATGTCTGTGCTTGTGTTGAGGTGTGGTTTCAACACCACACACAGTCATGCATTCCCATCTGCATAAAGACCAGTGCTGAGTATCAACTGCACCAGGCATTTCTAGGGTATGTGTCAGATCAGGGCTTTTAAACTTTTCCCGTTAATGGCCTCTTTTCATTCAAGAAATTTTTACATGACTCAGGTCTATAGGTATAAGAAATAGATACACAATTTAAGCATTAACTGATAATATAATAAAGAAATCTATTTTATACCAATTCTTTACTATACCTACAATTTTAGGATTTGTTAGGGATGAAAGCAAATTTGCATACTAATGAGATGGATGGGTTTGTTTGTCTAAATAGTGCAGTCTAAAGATATACTCATTTGAAACTCTCATGCTGAGGGTGAGAAAATATTAACAATCCTTTTTTTTCTGTAAGTAACCCATTATGTTTCTATAAGGGTGGAAATCATTGTATGTACATAAAAATACTGTGGTTCATAGCATGCAGTCGTCTCAAATCAGAGCCAGGATGTTTTAGGCCCTGTTCACCAGCACTGCATGGTAGGACAGGATGCAGAATGTATGCATGTCCTGTGTTCAGAACCAAGGCTGTAGTAAAGTCACATGATACAACATAGGCTGAACATTGCTAGAAAAACCTCAGACTCATTACGCATTTAGATTTTGGATTAATTTTTGTTTATTGTTCACTCAGAAACATCTTACTGTTGCCAAATTTTTCATGATACCCCATTTTCAGTTACAGAACCCCAAGTTAAATTGGAATCCATGGTTTAAGACATTTTGTTGTAGATCAGGGATCAACAAACCTGAACCACAAAGAGCCAGATAGGACATATTTTGGATTATGGACCATGCAGTCTCTGTGAAAGATACTAAATTCTGCTGCTGCAGAAAGAAAGCAGCCGTAGATAATGTGTAAACAAAGGATGTGGCTGTGTCTCAATAAAGCTTTACTTCAACAAATGGTGGTCTGGACTTGGCCTGTGGGCCCACTGTAGTTTTCAATCCCTGTTTTAAATGTGGAACACTGTGTTAAAGACTCTAAAAACCACTTACTTAGCAGGTTCCTGCTGTGTATTCCCATTGTCCTACAAGTTTGACATTTTCTCCTGTTATTCTAATTAGACGCCTGTAAGCTTTGTGGAGGCCAACACTGATATTAGGTGCTAGCACATAACCTAGTCTTGGTCTGTAGCTCACAGGCAGAAACAGTGCTGGGATGTGGACCCAGATCTGTGTCTCTGAGGGCTGTGTCCACAGCCCATAGGTTGTACATAGCTCTCACAGGCTCTCCTGCTAATGAAGAATCTTCTTGTGCTGTGTGCTGTGCTGGTGGGAATGTGGGCTGGCTCGCTTGAAACCACATTTCAGACATTCCCCAGGGACCAGACAGGAGGAACAGTCCAGCAAAGTCCATGCAACCAAGCAGTAACACAAACATCAACTCATTTAACACATTTCCTGTACACACAACAGTCACCTCCAAATTGTGGGTGGGAAAGGAAGGGACAGACAATTGGAGGAAAAAGGAGACGCATGAGGCTCGGAGGAATTCCACAGCAGAATAGTCTAATTATAGTGTCTCCTCTCGCTGGCCTGAGAACCCGTGGGCAGGAAATCAGAAATGCCAAGCTGGTTAATAGGGATCAACCATGCTCCAGCCCCTATAGTAAGGGCTTCCTTTCCGTGACCCTACAGTGGTCCTATTAACTCCATTAAATCTCCATGATGTTTGCATCAAGACTTTTTCTTTCCTTAGTGATACCAGAGGTTCTGAGAGTTAACACCAAGTCACCCAGTCCAAGGGACAAAGCTGGAAATTATGGGACATCTGTTTAACTGAAAAATGAGGTGCTGTTCACTATTCCAGGGCTTCCCAGAGCCATTCTGTAGTTGGGGAGCAGTGGGGCTCCAAGGGAGGAGGAACAGGTGGCACCCCTTCCCCGAATTACACTGTATTCAAGGGGAAGCACAGGCTCTCAAATGACAGAACACTATCTGGGAATGGAAAGATCGAGGGCCTCCAGGGACAGAGCTGCAGGAACCCCTGCCCTCCTGCCAAGAACCAAGGCTTCAACTCCCCTTCTGCAAAAATCAGAACAACAGAGGACCTAGGGTGATAGTTCAGTTGGAAAAATGCTTGCCTTGCAAGCATGAAGAACTCAGTTCAATCCCCAGAACCATATTAAAAATAAAGCTGGAGAGACAGCTCAGTGGTTAAGAGCACTGGCTGCTCTTCCGGAGGTCCCAGGTTCAGTTCCCAGCACCCACAGGGCAGCTAACAACTGTCAGTAACTCCTGTGCCAGGGGATTCTACACCTTCTTCTGGCCTTTGTGGGCATTGCATATACATGGTGCACTTACATACATGCAGTCAAAACACACATACACCACCCCAAGAAAGAAAGCTGGACCTACTGATATTTCAGACTCAGTGGGTAAAAGCTCCTGTCAGCCCAGGAGTGCTCACCAACTTCAGTACACTTGACAGTACTCTGTGCTCCTGGGCTGGGCTGTGGAGCAGTCTGCTGACAGGGATAGTCCAGAGTCCCCACACTATGACACCTTTCTTCCTAGGAAAGTCCCAGATACTGAGGCCTCTCCACCAGGCTGAGGACAAGGAGTATCACCAGGTAAGTCTTAGAGTAAGTGACCCAGGCAGCATGAGGAGCTCTGTGTAAATGTTTGCTGACTCTCCTTGGTCTCAGCTTCTAGACTCTTCCACCTCTAGAAGAAGAACCTCTTACCAAGTTTCTGTTTCTCAATTTTAGCACTATATGTTGGACCAATACTCACTTCCCTGAAAGTTTCTTTCTAATTCATCTAAGTGTCCACTTCACCCATCACTCTTCATCTACAAGTGATTACTTAGTCACTAGAGCCAGGGTCTTTTGGCCACACTTGTATCTCCCCAGGTTGTTCATTGTCTGCTACAGGCCCTGGCATGTAGGGATTGAGGTATAAGCACCTCTGCTCAGGAGACAAAAAGAGGCAGGTTAAGGCAAGACACAGGTAACCAGCTAGTTGGAGTTTGCCACAGGGTCCTGGAAACAATGCTTAGTTGAGGCCCAAACACTTAAAGTTCAATGCCAGCTTCTTCTCAGGGCCAGTTGTGTGATGTAGGGCCAGTCACTTACCTTCTCTGTACCTTAGCATCTGTGTCTGGAAATATGAATGCATTCAAGATTGTGAACTCTACGAAGAAGGCACTTTACATACTGTAATCAGAGTTCGCACGAGATGCCTTGTTTCCTGTACAAAGCACTCAGCAATTGGGATCTTAAGATCTCTGGCATTTTAGCTGTGTCTAGTTGCCCTATCTATCTATCTATCTATCTATCTATCTATCTATCTATCATCTACCTATTTGTTATTTATTTATTGTGGTAGTATTTTGTGTGTGTGTGTGTGTGTACATGTGCATGTGGGTGTGGGTACAAGTGTGGGTGCACACGGAGACCAGAGGCTGCCGTTCGGTGTCTTCCTCAGCTGCTCTCCATTTATGTTTTGAGGCAGGGTCTCTAATTGAACCTGGAGCTCTTCTATTCAGCTAGACTTTCTGGCTAGCAAGCCCCAAGAATCCCAGTGCTGGGATTATAGACAGGTACTGCCATACCAAGCTTTTTACATAGGTTCTGAGGATCTGAACTCAGGTCTTCATGCTTGTGCAGCAAGCAGTTTCTGGACTGCATGATCTGCCAACTCCCTCCGGGTTGTTTGAGATAGTAACTGTCTTGAGAGCTAGGTGAACTGTGATGAGTGGGGACCAGGAATCTGCTGCAGGCTGTGAGAAAGCCTGAGGTTGTGGCAGCTTCTCCTGTCTGGTGACATTTCATGTCATTGTGCTGTCAAGGAAATGGAGCAGACTCTTCCATTTCTGTTTGCTGGCTCGCATGGTGACATGTGCAGGTGCACACTGTCTTAGGCACAAATTAGCATTGTTAAGATGTGGAGTAGGGGAAAGGATTCAAGAAGCAGGAGAGGGAGAAACAGTCTGTGAGGTAGGATGTGCATTGCTTGCATTCTTTCTACTCCAATACAAAAAGACAATAGCTCACTTTCTTTCCCACCTGTCTCCCAGCATCCTCTGTTGGTCAGACTCTGCCATGAGAAGGACCCGCCAGCTGCCCAGTCCTCATCTGCTGCCACTAGGCAGATATAAGAATAGTTTCACCCACTTAGGGATGAGTGTCTGGAGTTTCATCATTTGTCTGCCCTTCTGGCCTGAGAGAGCTGGGCGGAAGCCTCCTGGACATCTGTATTGTTTCTCTGTTTCTCTGACTTCTCTGGCCCAGTTTCCTGTTCACCTCTGTCCTTGGCTGTCTAGTAGGACTGACTCATAGGAAACCACAGCCAAGTCACCTGTGGTCTGAGTCACTGATGCTTGGAGCATCTCTACTGAACAATAAAAGGCTAAAGTACCCAAGTAAGTACTACGTTTTGCAATGGACCCCAGCTAAGTATCACTTGACGTGATTGGTTCTGGGAATTCCCCGCTGGTGTCAGAGGACTTCTCTTTGGCAACAGTGACACAAGCAAATTGTGTTATCTCCTAGCAACAGCTCTGTCTTCTCTTCCCCATGCCTCCTTCTTTTGTTTCTACAAATACTTGCTAAGTTCGGGACAAGACCTTACTTGTGCACAAATTGAAGACACAGCAAGGTCCCAAACAACCTTTCAATGCACCCCAAATAAGGACAGCAGACAGACAGAAACAAGGGGAGCAAATTTATTGGGCAGTGGCTGCCCAGGGAGGCATGAAACTCAGCCATGAGAGTGTCAGAATGCCAGGGGAGGCCAGCAAGAGTCAAGGTCAGGTGACTCTCTCCACTTTCCTTTGTTGTCAGCTGCAATGCTTTTCTCTCTCTCTTTTTCTCTCTCTCTCTCCCTGTGTATATGTTCGAGTGTGTGTTCATACATACGCAGGTGTGCATGCCTGTGCAAACGCACTGAGTACAGAAGACGTACCCTTCTCTATCACACTCCACTTTATTCCTTTGAGGCACAATCTCTCCCCGAACCTGGGGCTGGGTAGGTGGGCATCAAGCCCCAGTGATCCTCCTAACCTCCACCTTCCACATTGCTGGTGTTACAGGTGTTCGTGACTACACCCAGCTTTTGCTAGTGACTGGAACTCAAATCCTCATGCTGTGCAGCAAGTACCCTTACTCACTGAGCCCTCTCACAGCCCCAGCTGTAATGTTCTCTTAAACAGATGCCTTCTTCGGGGTCACTGGAGACTCCAAAGCTCCTCCCCTGTGTCTCTGCAAAACAGAGAATGCAGACAAGGTGATGGGCCAGAAGGAAATGGAGGAGACTGGTCCTTTTCCTGAAGCGTCCGTACCAGAGAGGCTAATGACATCCTGTGACTTAGGTCCCATCAGTAGGGACCACCACTCTGGGCATGGTAGGGGACAGAGAACTCAGAAGGGACGATCCATCAGTAGCTGATGTGTGGGTACCTTTGACCTGTTCTCTCACCTCTGATTTCCAGAGCATTTCTGTTGGCTCCACGTGGCCTCGCAAACACAAAAGAATCCCGTTTTTCTTCCATCTCTGAAGCTAGGAGCCCACTCAGCTTTCAAGCAAGAACAGTTTGGAAGTAAATAGAGATGTCACCGCAGCCACCTCCTCTAGCCAGCAGACAAATGCCCAGCCTCTCATTCTCTGGATGGAACATTATGGAACGCAATCAGCACACCTGCCAAAGCGCCTCCAAGAACTGAGCCTTGTCGCCCGCAGCAGCCGCTTCATGATAGACACTGATCTTCTTCCTTGCCTTCTTCTCACTTTTCCCTTTGCCCCTGCTTCCTGGGGCCTCCCAAGAGGCCTCCTCTCCTCTTCTACTCTGATTTTGAGGAATCCAAACTAAGACAGAACATTAGTAACCTTGAAGGGTATAGAATGAAAGGTGCTTGGAGGCCTCCTCAGAGCACTCTCACTAGTCTTGGTACTGCCATTTATACCTAAACCAGAGGAACGGAGAGGGCATTAGAAACCCTTTGACCCACAGAAAATAGCTGTCATCAAGGTAAACTGTGCAAAGGACTTAAAAACACAGAAGCTGGTAGAGTTACTCTTTAGTCTGTGAGAAGGAATTCCAGTTTAACTCAAGGAAAAACTACTGTAGAGTTCCCATTTCCTAGTTATAATGAGTATGTTTTTCAAAGGCCATGGTGCTAAGAGGATTAAAATAGCCAAGAAAAGATTGGAATAGCAGATGGGCAAGGCTGTATGTTACACATTATTTAAAAAATCTTTTAAAAGGAGGAGGAGGTAGGGCTAGGGCTGCCGAGATGGTTCAGCCATTAAGATGCTTACTGCTCCTGCAGAGGATCCGACTTCAGTTCTTAGCACCCACATGGAATATCTTGCCACAACCTGTAACTCCAGTCATCTTTTGGCCTCCTCACGTACACAACCCCCTCCCCACACATATATGCGTGTGTGAGTAAATATAAAAATAAATCTTTATTAGAAGTTACAGTATACATTTTCATGTCTTAATATCAAAGTGATGTGCTAAGTTAGTGATGAGGTGACTTAGGAAAATTCATTTGGCATGAGATCCCCTTAACCCTTGGAGTAATTTTTGAAATTCTTTCATTCATAGAAAATAAACACTACACAGATGGAAAGGAACCTGTGTTATTTGGTAAGCTATGGTAACTCCCACCCAGATATTCCAGGATACTCCTCATTTATTTTTAAATTTTGGGACTGGAGAGATGACTGCACAGTTAAGAGTGTGTACTGCTCTTGCAGAGGACCTGAGCTCAGTTCTCAGCACCCATATTAGGCGCTTAATAACCGCCTATAATTTCAGCTCCAGATCTGATGCCCTCTTCTGGAGACCAAGGACACAACACTCACAGACACACACAGACACAGACACACACACAGACACACACACACAGACACACACACACAGACACACACACACTCACAGGCACAGACACACACACACACAGACACACACACAGACACACACACACAGACACACACACACAGACACACACACACAGAGACACACACACAGACACACACACAGACACACACACAGACACACACACACACACAGACACAGACACACACACACACCCCTAAATTTAACATAAGTAAACAAAAATAATTTAAGATTAATAAAACCATAGAAGTTTACTCTTCTTGTAAGACCAGTCAATATGTTGAGCACTGTGTGACCTAGAAACTAGGCTATATCTGCACAGTGTTCATACATTGTGAAACTCATTCATAGTACAAGGTAGGCATCAATTTAATACGTGAAAAAAATCTAGACTGATTCAAGCATGTACCACTATTTGATTTGATTTTAAAACCTTGAGAAGTTTTTCATATGGATATATTTGCATAATTGACTTTCTGTTGCTAAGATAAACTGCCTGAGCAAATCAACTTATAAGAAGAAGTGCTGTTTGGGGACATGGCTTTCGGGATTTTGGTTCATGTTTGCCAACTGCTCCATTGTTTTTAGAAAGATCACAGTGAAACTGTGTGGCAGAGGAAAGCTGCTCACCTTATAGGAACCAGGAAGCAGAGCAAGAAAGCAAGGCAGGAGGCCTGGACAAGATACTGCCTGCCTGGCATGTGCCCGGTGGCCTTACTATGACCTCCTACCCACTTCTCACCTCCCAGTAATACCATCAAATTATGAACCATTGATAGACTCATCCACTGATCAAATTAGACTCTTGTAGTTTAATCATTATCCAGGACCCCATCAACTGGCAAAAAAGTCATTTGTATCTGGCCTTGGGAGACATTTTAGACCCAAATCACAGCAATATATATATATATTCATATTGCTTACAGTGAGTTCTAGTAGTGAGTTCCAAGCCAGTTAGGGCTACAGGGAGGCCCTGTCTCAAAAAGACCAAAACAAAACAAAAAGAATGACAGTAATGGATTTTGTGTTGGGGAAATGGAGCTTATTCTCAGGAAGAAATTTTGCTTCTTAAAGAATACGCTGCTATGGAACTTCAGTGACAAGCTCCCTAACCTTGGTTAAGACATTGAATGGAAAGGCTGGAGAGACAGCACAGAGGTTAAGAGCACTGTCTGCTGTTGCAGAGGACCTGGGTTCAGTCCCCAGCATCCATATGGTGGCTATCAACTGTCCATAGCTCCAGTGCCAAGGGATCCTATACCCTCTTTTGGCCTCTGTAGGCACTGAACAACACAGATGTGTTGCATGTAAATACATGTAGGCAAAACGCTAGAATACACATAAAAATAAATACATTTTTAAGAAGACAGAAAAGACAAATTCTTCTGCCTAGATAATTTAGCATGAGGAATTCTGGATTTTTCCCTGCATTAGCCTAGCAGTCAGGATCTGGGGTAGAATGACACAGCACCAATGGTCAGTTGTATTGCTCTTACCTTGTCCTGGGGAGATGACTCAGTGGGTAAAGTGCTTGATTCACAGCAGGGAGACCTGAGTTTGGAATCTCCACACCCATGTGAAAGCCAGGTGAGTATGGTTGTGTGCTTGTGAAAGCCAGGTGAGTGTGGCTGTGTGCTTGTGAAAGCCAGGTGGGTGTGGCTGTGTGCTTGTGAAAGCCAGGTGGGTGTGGTTGTGTGCTTGTGAAAGCCAGGTGGGTGTGGTTGTGTGTTTGTGAAAGCCAGGTGGGTGTGGTTGTGTGCTTGTGAAAGCCAGGTGAGTGTGGTTGTGTGCTTGTGAAAGCCAGGTGGGTGTGGTTGTGTGCTTGTGAAAGCCAGGTGGGTGTGGTTGTGTGCTTATAACTCCAGAGCTGGAAGTGTGGGGGGACTTGGGAGGGCTCAAGACGGGAGGGTCACGGGAGCTTGCTAGACAGCTAGTCCTGCCAAATCAGTTAATGCTAGGTTTAGTGAGAGACCCTATCTCAAATAAATAGTAAGTAATTGAGTAAACAAAGTAGAGAGTGATAAAAGACACCCGACATTGACCTCTGTCCTCCATACATATGCATGTGTGCGCATGCACACTTGCATACACACAGGAACTCTTACACACACATACACATGTGCCTACACACCTGAACACACAGGCACTATTACATGTTCACCACACACATGTGCACCTGCGCAGACACAAGAACTCTTTTATACAAACACACCACACACATTTCATGTGCACCTGCACACACAGGAACTCCTACACACATCACATCACACATATACATACTCACTGCACATACACACACATGGGCACATGCATTCACACACACGTGTGTGTGCACCTGCACACACAGAAACTCTTAAACACATGCAGCTGCACACACACACACACACACACAAACTCACATGATTAATAATAATCACTCTTAAAACTCAGCAATTTCAATAAAGGATAGCAGCAAGATGGCGGACTCGAAGCCCTAACACTCACCTCCCTGCAGAAGCGTGGGCTAGGCAGTCATCCAAGTGCCCTGTGTGGGTCTGGGGATCTAGGGAAGCAGTTATGAAACACTTGTGAGCAAACAGCAAGGAGGCAGGCCACACACCGGGGAGCGGGGAGGTGGGTGTCCACTGCGACTGACTGTGGTGTGGTCCGGCTGAGGCCTTGGAAGCAACCCTGACCCGCAGGCGCTCACCTGACATCTCCATTGTCTGCACCAGTGTCTCCGCCTGCTTGGACCCTCAAGGAGCTGTGCTCGTTAGGTTCCCTGATAAGTCTAACAACCAAGGAAAACAGGAACATTTATGAATCTGTAGCAATTAAATAACACACTCTTGGGAGTAGGAGAAGTAAAAGAAAAGTTTAAAAGACATATCAAACTGCGGCAAAAGCTGTATATGGATGAAGCTTTAGCAGTAAATGCCTACACTAAGAAGGACTATCCCCAATAAACCACGTGACCTTTATGCCTCAAGGAACCACTAAAAGAAGCCCACAGTTAGAGAGAGAGAAGATTAGAGTGGAAATAACTCTAATAGAGATCAGGAAAATTAGAAAAATATTAGAAAAATGGACAAAACTAAGAGTTGGATTTTTTACTACACTCCACTTGAATTATTTATTTGATATTGGGGGTGGTCACCCAGGTGCCGCCGTGAGAGTGAGCAGGTCGGGGGAAGCACAGAAGTCAGTTCTCCTTCAACCATGTAGGTTCTGGAGGTTGAACTCAGGTCATCAGATTTGGTAGCAAGAGCTTTTACCCACTGAGCTGACCTGTTGGCTCAAGAGTTGGGTTTTTGGAAAGACAAAATAGTCAAGAGTCTAGCTAGAAAATGAAGAAAAATAAAACTCACATAAACAAGATAAACTAACAGGAAGACAAAAATTAAAAAGTAAAAATGAAAATAAAAAAGCAATAGTAAACTAAGAGAACAAGCAGAAGACGAAAAAAATGTAAGGACAGACTTAAGGCTAAACTATCAATATTAGATAACATCTGTACATTAAATGTGAAACAGTATAGTGGACACCTCAAGTAAAAAGAATTATAATGTACAATTATAATAAATTGGATAATCTAGGAGAAATGGATAAATCTCTAAAAACATGTAACCTACCAAAACTGAATCATAAAGAAATAGAAAGCTTAACTAGATGATAACAAATAAGGAGATTAGACGAGTGATTGAAAATACCTTAATAAAGAAAATCCAAAGCGGAGTGGCTTCACAAGTGAATCTTACATTTAGAGCATTAATATCAAACCTCAGACTCTTTCAAAAAGAGAAGAGAGAACACCTCCAAACTCATTTTATGAAGTTAATATGATTCTGATACCAAAGGCAGAGAGAGAGGGAGAAAATGAGAGAGGGAGAGAGGGAGGGAGGGAGGAGACAGAGAGAGGGAGAAAGAGAGAGATTCCTGATAAACACGGATGCAATCATTTCTATTAAAATACTGCTAACCGAATTCAACCACTCACTAAAGTATTGTAAGTCATGACTGAATGGAAACATGGAATTTATCCCAGAAACACAAGGTGAGTCAGAATAGGCAAAGCAATCAATGCAATATTCTACCTTAAAGCTGTATGATAATCTCAATAGATGCAGAAAAGGCATTTAACAAGAAGTTGTAAAAATGCTAGGATTTACTTCTTTTTAGAGGCCAAATAATATTCCATTTATCTACAGGTAATATGCATATACACACAAATAAAGTCACAAAGGATCACAGGATTTCATTTATACAACATGCTTAGAATAGGCAAATCAACAGAGTCGGAAAGTAAACTAGTTGTTGACTGGACTGAAGGTGATGAATTGCAGACCAATGGCTAAGGGATATGAGGCTTCTTTTAAAGTAATTAAAATGTTTTAAAATTGATAGTGGTGGTAGGATGTACAAAAGTGGATTTATCAAAAGTGATGTCCACTCTAAGTGGGCGATTTGTGGAGCATGTAAACAACATCTGAGAACATCTGTTTCACAAAATGAATAGTGCTTTCAGATGTGTGAGACCAAAGTTTAAATAAAGGTGTATTTGTGTCATTATACTTTGGATAGGACAAGAGAAAGAAGATGAGGCTGGTAGACATAAGAAAGGTTTATAGAGGCCCTCGAAGATGCTGTAAATGAAATGCAATTCTAAAAATAACTCCTGGGCAAATCACAGGAAGGCAAGAAACATAAAGCAGCAATAGAGAATAAACAGAAAACAGAAAATGAAAAGATAAACTTAATCCTTAAGATAATAACATTAAACATAAATGAACAAAACACACCCATTAAAATATTGAAATTGGCAGAGAATTTTGAAAATGACACGATATGTATTATCTACACAAAGGAGGTGTAGGTGGGTCGAAAGTCAAGGGTGCTAAAAGGTACACTACCAGCAGACGGTGCAAAAGATAGATAAGACTGTACATATAGTGTCAGAAGAAGTGGATGTCAAGGCGAAGAAAACTGTTATGGACTCAAGATTTTTTGCACGTGTGTGGTGTACAGGTGTATATGGATATTCACATGTATATGGACAAATGTGTGCATGAATGTGGAAACCTGAAATATAGGTGCCTTCTTCAGTTACCCTCCAATTTAGTTATTGAAGCAAGGTCTCTTGTGGAACCTGGAACTCACCAATTCTGGCTAGTCCTGCTTCCCCTGGGAACCCCGTCTCTGCACCCCAACATTGTGTATCCCCATCCCCCGCCCCCTTCTCACCCATTTCCCTCCTGTTGATCCCTCTTTTTCTCTAGTTTTACCTTTACCTTCATGTCATAGATGCACATGATTGTACATGCCTATATAAAATCTAGGGACCAAAACTGAGAGAAAACATGATATTTGTCTTCCCGAGACCAATTTAATCTGTTTAGTACGATGATCTCCAGTTCATCCACTTTCCAGCAAATGGCATAACTTTGTCCTTATTTATGACTGAAAACACCCCACTGTGTACACAGACCACGTCTTCTTTATCCACTCCTCATCGGTGGGCACCTAGGTTGGTTCCATACCCAAGCTATTGTGCTTAGTGCTGCAGGAAACACTGATACGCAAATTGGAAAAACCATTTAATCTCTAGGATGCTCTGCTTTTTCAGCTGTTGTATAGATACAGACATGAGAGGATCAGCGTTTAGACAGCAGAAGGACACAGCTCTAGTTACACTTCTTATTTGAGTGTGTACACACATTCATGAAAGGCAGAAGACAGCTTCCAGTAGCCTATGCTCTCCTCCAGGGATCAAACTCAGGTTACCAGGCTTGCTGGGGCCTTTACCCACTGAGCCATTTCTCTAGCCCTGGACGTAACTCTAAAATGCTTTTCATGTGATTTTATAATTAAATTTTAAGGAAGATTTTAAAAGGGATTTGAACACATGGAAAACAAGTGTGATGGAAGGTGAAGAACAGACCACAGGTACTGTTAGCAATCAGAGAGAAATGTCCATCAAGAATTTGCAGGGCAACTTCTGGAACTTACAGTGAGCTAGTAAAGGGCACAAGATCCAAGAAGATCACACAAGTAAACTGTATGTCTATGCACTCATCAAGGACACACTGAAATAAAAATCTGAAGTACCAAACTATCGACATTGCTCAAAAAGCAAAATGTGTTTAGCTGTAAGATCCAACAAAACTTTCATAGCATATCTTTCTGAAAATGCCAAATCCTAGTGAAAAATCTTAAACTGAGTGATCTGGCTCATGCCTGTAATCCCAGCACTCAGGAGGCTGAGGCAGGAGAATTGGTAGGAGTTCAAGGTCAATCTGGGCTACATCGTGAGTTCCATTCCACCCCAGTTCCAGGGGTATAGAATAAAACCCTGTCTTCAAAAGAAAGTTTAAAAACCAAAGGCATGAAGACAGTTATCTTGTTAATTAATTGAAATCTGCAAAAGAAGATATAAAATTTCCATCTATTGCTATATGAGTTTAATGCACAAAATGCCAACCATATTTTTCCTAAATATAGACAAAATTATCCTGAATTTTATGTACAAGAACAAAGGAACTGGAATTTTTATATTTTATTAATTAATTTTTTATTTTATGTGTATGAGTGTATCACCTGCATGTGTATACATTGATCTGCGTTGTGCAATGCCTATGGAGGTCAGAAGAAGGCATCAGATTGCCCTGGAACTGGAGTTACGAGTAGTTAGTTGTCAGCCGCCATGTGGGTGCTGGGTTGCAAATCTGGGTCCTCTGCAAGAGCAGCCAGTGCTCTTAATCACTAAGTCATCTCTCCAGCCCCAGGAACTGGAACTTTTCAAAAAGAATAACACAGACGAATGAGTTTTCTTTCAAGACAAGATGGAGGGACAACTCTGAAGCCTGAGTGCTGGTTGTGAAGGGCAGTCACAGAGATCAATGAAGCTGACAGAAAACCCCCTTGGCCTCCACAGGAAACGGGGAACTGATTTTGCACAAAGGTATTAAGCAATTCAAGGGAAGAGTGAAAATCTTCCCAATATATTGCCCTGGACCAACCAGGCATCTCTAGTAGTTACTTTTCCCACTGTTGTGACAAACTCCAGACAAGAAGCAGCTTAAAGGAGGAAGGCTTCTCTGGCCTCATGGTTTAAGAAGGGACACAGTCCATCATGGTGGGAAGCCCTCATGGTAGGAGATGAGGCAGCTAGCCACACGAGTTAGCAGACAAGGAGTAGAGCCAAGCTGTAAAACCTCAGAGCTCCCTGCTTTCTGAAAGCCACTTAACTCCAGCAACGCTCTGCTTCTGAAACTGTCCAACTTCAAAGGAAGCTTCACCAGCTGAGGACCAAATGTTCAAATGCAGAACAGTCACAACAACGTCCTTAGACAAAATGAACCTCAACCACACCCCATGCAAAAATCAACTCAAATCAAGTGTGAAGTTAAATGTAAAACCATAAAGCTTATTGATGACAGTACAGAGAAAGCCTTAAGAAGTCACACCTTGGTGATAAAGTCTCTGATGTAACACCAAAGTATGATTCATGAGAGAAAAAGGCTCAATGAATTGAACGATATCAAAATTAAAAAACCATCTCTCTATGCCTGTTAGGATAGATTACAGTATAGACTAGGAGAAGAAATTTGCAAACCACACTACTGAAAAAAGGAGTTCCTATCAGGAAACTATGCAGAACTCTTACAGTACTGACTATAAAAAAACAAATTTGATTAGATAATGGGAAAAAGACATTTAATCACTGAGACTGTATGATGTCCAGTGTGCACATGATGGGGCTAGAGAGATGGCTCAGTGGTCAAGAGTGAATACTGCTCTTCAGAGGAGCCAAATTTGCGGTTCCCAGCACCTATGTCAGGCAACTCACAACCCCCTGTAACTCTAGCTCCAGGAAATACAACACCCTCTTTTGGCTTCCGTGGGCTCTGCACTTGTGTGCACATACCCCACAGACACACACTCATAACCCAAAATAAAAACAAAGCATGCGCACATGAAAAATGCTCACATTGCTGATCATTAAGGAGATGTATATTATAAAAAGTCAATACTCTACAGACATTAAAACAGCTAAAATAAAAAGTAGTGACAATATCAACTGCTGGCAGACTGGGAGACTTGGGGAAAATTGCTCCCACAAATTGCTTTCGGGAATGTAAAATGGTCCTGTTGCTCTGGAAAACAGTTTCACAATATCTTTAAAAACCAAATACATACTTGCCTACCACCCAGAAACTGCATACCCAGAGAAATCAAAACTGATGTCTACCCCACACCTCTGCAATCTAGAGTTCATCTGATCATAGTAATTCTGTTCATAATGGCCCCAAACTGGAAACAAGCAAAATGTCTTCCACGTATGATTAAACCAACTGCAGTAATCCATGAACAGCCACAATCAATAAAAGGGAATCAAATATTAATTCACACAACAGTCTAGAGGGATCGGGGGCATTGCGGTGGATGAAGAAAGCCAGTTACAACATTGCGTGCTGTTTCATTCCATTAACTTAACAGTCTTAAAGCGGCTAAGTCACAGGGAGTGAAAACAGATTGGTGTCTTCCAAGGGGTGGGGATGGGCAGCTAGCGGGGCTGTGATCACAGGGGCGAGCCTGGTGGAGCTGTCCTGCATCTGGATTGCAGGGGTGGATACGGGAATCTACATGTGTGACAGAATGACAGAGCTGCGCCTGTTGCACCAAAGCCACTGGTCTGTTCTTATTCTGCAATTAGACAGCTGTAACCCAGGGGTTGGTTGAATGGGTGGAGGGCACAGGGTCCCTCTCTCTACTCTTTACAGTCTCCTGTGGCTCTGTAATTATCTTAAAGCGGTAAGTTTAGACAAGCCAGTGGGCGCAGGCTTGTAATCCCACCTACTCAGAAGGCTGAGGCAAGAGGATTGTGCCTGGACTGTGAGTGAGTTTAAGGCTGGCCCGAGTTTCAGAATTAAAATACACTGAAAGGCTGGGTGCTCATATCCCATGTACGAGGCCCTGGATTCATCCGAATTCTGAAAAATAAAGGGGGGGCGGTGAAAGTTCAAAAAATGAAAGTAGAATTTTCTTTGCTCTGAAGGGGCTGGCTCGAGAGCCTCGGTGCCTCCGCCCTGTCTGCCTGCAGCATCGTCTCTCCTGGCTGACGGATGGGGTGCGCTGCATTGGTGGCGTTTTTCTACCCCGAGCAAGCATGAGGTTCACAAGATTAAATGCTTTGTTTGAGCTCCTTGATCCTCAAACAGTTTTGAAATGTTTGTTCTCCATGGGAGTCCAAAGTTCAGCACACTGCTGCCTAGCAGGGCCACACCCACCACCTGCACCACCAACGGGACAGCAGGCAGCCACTGGCCTGTTGGAAGCCTCCTGGTCAGGAAACATGTCTGGCACTTTAGGGAATTCCTGGTGTTAGAGAAGAACAATTTCTAGTGAACTAGAACTTGAAGGAGGGTGTGACTGCAGCTCCCAGAGCAGCTTCTCCGACGGCACGCACGGTCCCCGCATCCCACCAGCCACCGCTCCCATTCTTTGGAATTCTTTCATGGGCATGTTCAGATGGTGTCTCTCCTCTGGTCCCTGAAAGCCATACTCTGAAGTGTCACAGCCACTAAATCTGGGGTTTTGCGACCGTCCCCAAGTAATCTCACAACTGAGCCATGTTGGGCTCATCCTTTACAATTTCAAATGGAAAGTGAGAATACCTTGAGATTTGTTTAGCTTGGTTCCCTTGAGTCAAGGAATTGAACTCAGTTTCCACACTGACCATCTTGTAGTAGGTTTTGGGGACATAGAAGTGAATGAACACTATTTTGTCCCTGCAAAGAAAGTGATGGGGGAAACAGACCTAAACCAAATTAAGAAATACACACCTTCTAGAACTTTCTACCACGGGACTGGTAGCAGAAAAAAAAGTGAGGGAAATAGGAAGTCAGGAAAATGCCTGAGGTGTCCCTTTAGCCAAGAGAGATGGGATGCAGGGAAGGGTAGAGATGAGTCGGGATCAGAATCATCGTGAGCAAAGTGGAGATGAGGAAGAGCCCAAGGCCGTCAGTGTCGCAAGGGGCTGGATGACTGGGGAGAGGGCCTGTGGGCCGTGTGAGATTTGCCTACCATCTTGTGGGCACAGCCTGCTGTTTCCAGGGAGCAGCTTGTTAGCGAGCAGTTGCTGAGACCCCGCAGGCTGAGCTATACCTGGTGGGGTGCAGAATCATGTTTGATCCTTGCCCTTAAGGAATTCTCAAACCACAGAAGAAAAGCATGCATACTTCAAGGAGACCTGTTGTTTTCAATCTATGAAAAAGTGAGCTGGCATTGGCAGACAAGAAATACCACCAAAGGTCTGACCAATTTCTGCAGCTGTTACACATTACTGGGGGGCCAAAGGTCTAGCTTTGAATGTCTCTCTCTCTCTCCCTCCCAATATCCTTGCTTTAAAATAGAGAAGAAACCCACACAAACACCCTTAAAAACAGTCTTGTTTACTTTATCCCAGATTAAAGTGCTTGAACTACTTTGGACAGCCTAAATGGATTTTTAAGTGCTTTACAGACAAGCGCCTCTAATTGCTAAAATGTGAGGCTGGTGACTGCACCCAGCAGGCGTTGCTTGGGTTTGCTCATTCATTCTCCTTGTTAGAGGTCAGAAGCTAAGTCTCAGATTAGAATTTTATTTCTGAAGCTATGAATTCAAACACATTCTCTAAATCCATGGAGCAGGCTAGACCAAGCTCGAATGCCATCTCTAAGGAGGCACAGGGGAATCTGGTGACATGATGAGCTGGCTGCAGAGTACAGGACAGGATCTGTATGTCGTGGGAAATGGGAGAGGGGAAAACGGGAGCCTCTGCCTCTCCTTCCTCTTCTTCTCACCAATCTCATCTCTGTGCATGTGCACACATGTGTGGGTCTGTATGTGTGTGCGCATGTGCACACATGTGTGGGTCTGTGTGTGTTTGTGCATGTGCACACATGTGTGGGTCTGTGTGTGTGCGCGTGTGCACACATGTGTGGGTCTGTATGTGTTTGTGCATGTGCACACATGCACACGAGTGTGGCAGCCAGAGGCTGACATCAGGCATCTTCTATTATTCCCCATCAATTTATTTAATTTATTTATTTTGATTTTTTTGAGACAGGTCTTACTATGAAGCCCTAGCTGGCTTGGAACTCACTATGTCGACCAGGCTGGCCTGGAACTCACAGAGATCGGCCTTCCAAATGCTGGGACCAAATGTGTGTGCCACCATTCCAGGCCCATCTTATACTTTGAGACAGGGTTTCTCATTGACCCTGAGCTCATGGATACAGCTAGACTCACTGGCCAGGGAGCCCTGGGATCTGCCTGTCTCTGCCTCCCAGCACAGGGATTACAGGCATGTGTCATTCTCACCATGCTACTTTTTCACAGGGGTGCTGGGGATGGAACTCAGGTCTCATGCTTGTGTCACAAGCACTTTATTGACTCAACCATCTCCCAGCCCTCCCTTTTACCAACCTTGAAAGCAGTCTGGGATGACAGGAGGAGTCGGGTGGAGACAGAGGCTCTGAGAGCCAGTCCTGTCACCAAGGGGCAATGCCACCTCTATAAGTCTGTACTTCACCTCTGTGAAGTCCCTCTTGTGAAGTAGAGGTGAAATCTGTCCCAGTGGTTGCCTTTGGGGTCTGTCATGGGATGAGAGCTCACTCGGAGGACCCCAGAGTCATCACACTTCTGTGAAAGAGTGCATTTCCCCAAGACAAATGGCTCTAGACACTTTCACAGAAATTCCCCCTCACAGTGAACAGACAAAGATACCTAGGAAAATTTCCAAGGCTGGAGAGCACGTCTTAAAGTCCCCTATAAAGTTGTCTCTCACTGGCCCCGGAGCTCACCATTCTGCCAGCAAGCCCCAGGGTTCTCCCTGTCTCTGCCTCCCAGCACTGGGACCACTGGCCCCACACCTAACTTCTTACGTTTTCTTAGAAGGCCTTGGGGGACAGGGCAGTGTATGTACGCTGGGGAAACTGACTGTCTACTTGGTTGAACATTCATCTGAAGCTTGGGTAGGTTTCTGTAGAGTCATAGACACTGTCTCTCTGCAGTTTTTGTTTCTTATTGGTTCATTCTATGGCAAGTGCCGCCCTCTGACCAATAAGGGAGGAGGGAGGCGGGAGTAGGCGGAACCATCATGGCCACGAGCTGGGGAGAGAAGCGGAGATTACTAGGATCCACGTGGGAAGAGAAAATGCCCTGTCCCAGGCCCACACAGACAGACAGGAACCCAGGAAGCAGTGTGCCACACCCCCGCCATCCAAGAATCTCGTGAGTGGAATGAACTGAGAAGCCTGTGCTCGGGCGCACAGCGGTTCCAAACTATGGGGCCTGGCTGCTGGCGGGAGAGCATGGCGCGCGTCCCCAGAGACTCTATACCTTTGTAAATAAATAAATCATTCTAAATGGAAGATCACTTTTCTGTTTATCCAGCTGGATTAACTAGACCCCACCTGCTAGAGTGTGGGGAGGAGATTTATGCAACAGCTTCTCTCTGTATAATTCTAGAAATTGTTTGCTCATCACCTTTGCAAGAGGGCAGGCATGAAGTGAACTTGGCACAGTGCCGGAAAGGGAGACCCAGCCAACCTTGTCCTTACAGCGTTCCATGAGACACGTCTGTGGGTGTTGTATGACTTTTCCTGGGGAGATATGAGCAAGTGTCTGTTCAGATCACATGGCCCTCCACCAGTGACAGACCCATGAAACTAGTCCACCCAAGTCTAACTTGGGGTTACTTGCAGGAGTATGGCTGACTCAAAGGCAGCTGCATCACTGAAGTCCCACCCAACATGTAGAGCCCAGGGTTCATGTTGAGAGTCACCCTCAGTCCCCTCTACTACCTTATTCCATGAGATGGGGTCTGTCAATCAAACCCAGAGCTCACTGAGATGGCTGGTCTTAGCCAGCCTCGCTGGGGATCCCCCGTCTCTGCGTTCAGGGGCTGGAATTGCAGGCAGGCTGTCGCACATATTGACATTTCTGTGAGTTTTAGGGGATCCAGACTGTGGTCTTCCTGCTTTCATGGGGGTGGTGCTTTAACCACGGAGCCATCTCCGCAGCCCCTGAGAGTCAGCATCCCTGTGTCTCACTTCAGTTCTGCATCTTGTGTCCCCTCCTCCTGCCTCGTTCTTCTCAGCTCTCTGTTTTTCTCATTCCTTTTTGGTGTTTTGAGGCAGAGGGTCACTATGTAGCCCTGCCTGGCTGGAACCTGTGGCAGTTCTCCTATTTCTTCTTCCTGTGCTGGGGCTACAGATACACACCACTGTGCCTGGCTCATTTTGTCTAACTCTGAAGGTTCTCTTTTTCTTCATGTGTATGAGTGTCTTTCTGCATGTATGTATGCATGCCACATGTATGCCTGGTGCCCTGGGAAGCCAAAAGAGGCTTACTAGAACTGGAATCATAGATATTATCAGCCACCATGTCAGTGCTGGGAAATGAACCTGGATCCTCTCTGAGAGCAGCAAGTGCTGAGCCATCTCTGAGAGCCAGCCCTGTCACCAAGGGGCAGTATCACCTCTGTAAGCCTGTACGTCACCTCTTTAACTTTGAGTTCTGAAGGCACTTCACAAACGTGCCTTCAATACCACGGTCATGACTTTTTGTATAGGGGTCCCTGTGACTTGGCTGAAGCCAGGGTGGGGATGTGCGACAGGAGAGGCCTGTGGGGAGAGGACACAGCAGAAACACCTAGAAATGGCTTTTAAATGGGAGGGCTGAAGATTTACTCTGGTCCCAATCCCAGATGGCATTTATGAACCTCATGGCACTAGGTCTTATTTGCCTTTGACAGCACTGATACTATAATCCGCATATTTTTATTCAGTTTTACTGTCTCATCTTAAGGGAGGCAACTGAATCGTCTTATCCTTAAAATCCAGTAGTGAATTAATCATGCCCATTAATAATAAGACCAGTGGTTCTCAGCTTTGACTACAGAACATGTTCATGCTTCTTCTCTAACCCAGATGCTCTGGGGGTAGGCCTTGGTCCTGCACTCTGTCATGGTGCAGATTAAAAGACACATATAACTGTGCTGACTTCCTCCTGTCCCAGGCAACACCCCGTCTATGTCTCACGTGCGAACTACACAATGAAAGTTGTACTAATGTCTGTGATCTCCACTTCCCTGCCCAGCTGTTCCTGAGAACTCTCCATCTCTTCAAGTGGAGTCTAAACAACTGGGATGCAGTTTATCCCCAACAGCTGAGTATTGTGAGGACCAACCATAGCTTGGTTTCCTAAATAGTTTTCTTTCTTCCATATGTATATGTGTGTGGTGTATGTCTATAACATGTTCACATGTGTCTGTGTAGTATGTATGCATGCATATTCGTGTGTGTGTGTGTGTAAAGGCAGGGATTGATATCAGGTATCCTCCACAATCTTCTCTATTTTATCTCCTGAGTCTGGGATTCTCACTGAACTCAGAGCTCTGGAGGCGCACCAGTTTGACTAGTCTAGGTAGTCTAGGCTACATGGAACTGAGTCTCAAAAAAAATACATTTCTCTGCCCCTCCATTTCTCTGTCTCCATAAAGAAAAGGTCACAGCATGTGAAGATCCAGTGAGAAGGCAGTGCTCTGCAAGCCAGGAAGAGAGGCCTCACTAGAAACCAACCTGAAAGTACTTTCATCTTGGACTTCCATCCTCCAGAGCCCTGAGAAAAACCACCTCTGTTGTTCACACCACGCAAACTGTGGTATTTTATTAAGGCAGCCTGGATAGACGACTACACCACCATTCCTTATCATTTATTAGGTGGTATGAAGAAGACGAAGTGACAAATGTGAAACGTGGAGGCATCAGAAGGCCAAAAGTAGAAGGTGTGACGCTCAGTGGAGGGAGAAGGGAGCAGACCGACCCCTGAGGATGACTGTCACGGCCACGCCTCAGGTTCACTCAGATGTCAGCGTAGTGAACTGAGGGAACTGTGTGGCCTGGAGAATAGGGAACAAGGACAGTTAGGAGAGGAAACGGCTTCTTGGTATTTGGGGGCCTGTGGTATAAACTCCTTCATTAAACTAAATTGATATTTAAACATCTTTGACACTCTTAAAATGTTGATTTTGTATTGTTTGATCTACCAAAGAGAAACAAAAACTCTGAACTCAAATTAAAAGTGTATATTCACGGGCTTAGATATATGACTCAGGGGTCAAGAGTGCTAGCTGCTCTTCCAGAGGACCTGAATTCAGTCTCCAGCACTCGTATAAGATGACTTACAACCTTCTGTAATGCCAGTTCCAGGAGGATCAGACACCCTCTTCTGGCCTTCACTAGTACCCGCACCAAAGTGCACATACACACACATAGACACACATAATTAAAAAATAAAATCTTTTGAAAAGGATGTTCAATGTTTGTTTTAGATTTGTAATTTTAAGTTAATTTATACTATTTGAGATAGCTATTTGTGATTAATTAAATTAACTTCAGATTTTTGAGATAGGATCTTGTTATGTATCCCCAGCTGACATAGTGATATGTAGCTCAGACTGGGCTTAGACTCATGACTATCCTCCTGCCTCAGTCCCATATGTTAAAATTATAGTCATGTGCTACCATGCTCTGCTTGAGATAACTTTAAAGTCAACACATTTATAAACTGAATATTTTACACACCCCCAAATTATTGATGCTCAGAAAAATTTAATTCAGAAAAGTGAACATTTAAGTAACTAAAATAAAAAATATTAAGTAAACTGAATATGTTAAATTTATGTCTGTGTTTCAAATATTTGAAAATGTCAAATGAGTCATATTTGTAAAAGAGACCAAGTGTAATATCATTCAAAGACCTCTTCTAAGATCCTATAAGACTTACAAATAGAATTATAACATTTCAAAGTACAAATCAAAAGTTTAGGGAAGAGTCTAAGGAGGTGTGCATAAGGACCTGGGATCCTGACTACATAAAAGTCACAAGAAAGAGAGACTGAGCTGAGCACCTGCATTCACCTCTCTCTGCTTCCTGATTATGGACACAAAGTGACGAGTTGCCTCATGACCCCGCAGCCGTGCCTTCCCCACCATGCTGGACTGCACCCCAGCCTGTGAGCCAGAGTAAATCCTTCCTCCCTTAGGTTGTTTTTGTCAGGTGTTTGGTCATAGCAATGAGAAAAGTAACTAATGCCACAAGATTGCATTCTAGAGAAAACTATGAACCAAGAGCAATAAGTATAATAAATGGAAACTTGGAAAAAATTTTAAAACCCTAAAAATGAATATATGACTTGTCCTAGTTAGCACCGACCACTCAGTCCAATAATCATAGATGGGATATATTCTCTTCTAAAAACAAAACAGTCCTAGCAAACAAAATTTTCATCCACATAAAGTTTATGAGATGTATACCTAGAAACAAATAATAAATAAATATCAATCTTGATGATGTTCACTTAAACATGTGCCAGGCAAATATAAACTGTGGGAAACCAAGAAAGATGAAGCATCACTATAAAGCTTAATTCAAGGCCTGAACCACGAAATAAAGAGACTCTCTCCATTGTTAGTGGCCAGAAGAGACAATAACTGTAGTCCTTGGACACTGAAACACCCAAGAACAAAATCACAGAACATAGACTTCAGGAAATGGAGGATAACAAGAGAAAATCACAGGGATAGCAGATTTCAGTACGTCTCTTTCATAATTTGATATCATTGAGGAGTTAAAAAATAAGCCATGTAGGAAGGATTTGAATATCACAATAAGTAGCTCTATATGATTTTCTTTTCCACCCTGGAAAACATTTTTAAATTAACTTATAGTCAGGGCTGGAGAGATGGCTCAGGTGTTGAGAGCACTGGGTTGTTCTTGCAGAGGACCCGAGTTCCGTTCCCACACCCACATGGCGGCTAACAACCATTCATAACTTCAGTTCCAGGGGAATCTGACCCTCTCTTCCGACCTCTGAGGACATTTTATGACACAGGTACACTTTCATACATGCAGACAATACACTCATACACACAATATTTTCTATAAAGATGAACATGTAGAGCTTGGATGATGGCTGAGTCAGTAGAGTCCAACTCTAGAACCCACTAAAAAAGCTGGATATAGTAACAGTGCACTTGGAATCCTGGCTCTGGGAGGCTGCCATATTCGGGAAGCTTCTGCGTGCTATCCACGTCTCCTGAACTGTTCCTTCCCTCAGACTCATCGTGGTCCCAGGCAGTGCCGTTAGATCCCACATTGCAGGTACCTTCATTCTTAACTGATTAAGAGCTGGACTTTATTTCCCATAAACTCCAGTGAGGGCCTTCTCTACCTCTCCCAGGAAGGAAGTGCAGTGCCTTCTGCCCTCAGGTTCAAGGCCACATTCCCATCTCTCTGGGATGCGTTCTTCCACAGGAGTGGTAAAATGAGGACTGCCACGCTGACCTACTTCGCAGAGCAGCTGTGAGACACAGTGACTAATTACAAAGGCTAATAAAATATTTACAGAGCTTACAAGTACACTTTGGAAAAGCAAGAGCGTACTTAATGAAAGCAACGGCAGCATTAGATCAACACGTCTCAGAGCCTGGTGCCACGCTGGAGAAGAGTAAACAACTGGCCAGGGTAATTTCAAGCTCTATTAGATGCTTGTGGCAAATACCGCTGCTGTCCAGGAGGAGAGAAAATGTGTCATGTAGGAAATCTTGACCTAAGGCCATGGCCCAGGCCATGCGGAACGAGGCAGTTTGATTAAGATGAGTGATGACCTTTACTACAAGAGCCACCATCGCTTGGCCTTGTCCAAATTCAATAAGGTGGAAGTAAGTTGGCTCCATATGACCTTGGGCTCAAACTCCAGGGCCTTGTTCGCTTTGTAAAGGGACTCCTGTCTAAGAAGCTGAGATCTACATGGACCGGCCAAGTCAAAGGGAGGGAGGAAAAGTTTGGAAGTAACAGGGAGATGGAATCCATGCTGGGTGCCGGCAAAGAGAATAGCTGAGCTGGCGCACGGGAGACAGCAAGGTGACCCCAAGACTGGCAACAGTTAGGGGTGGAGAAGCAAAAGTGGAGGTGACCAAGAATTAGAACTTGATCCATCAACAAAGCACAGCCATTGCCAGAGAGCTGAGCAGGGGCAGACACTCAGCTCCTCTCCTCTTCCAGCCTCCCGTCTGTCTGCCATTGGCCAAGCCTAAGCAGAAGGTGGTAGACGAGGAGACCCAGGAGATGTAGTGTGCAGGCTGGCACCCGAGGCCCAGCACAGAGCAGGGGCACACTGAGGGCTCCGGTCAGATGGCCTGCCCACAGCAGGGTACTGCGGCTCAAACAGTCTCAGGGGACGCTACACTGGCCAAGAGCAGTGTGAAGTGCTGAGGGGTATAAAGCTGAGGTGATATCCCCCACCCTCCACATCCGGAAACAGCAGACCAGGGACCAGTGGGGAGCTCTAGATCCTTGGCTCCCAGTGCACCGAGTGGCCCTTCCTCTGCTGAGCCTGGTCCAGGTTGTATCCCCTCTCCAACAGAGCAAGCCTATGAAAATCCCAGTGCCGGTCACTGCTGGGGAGCCTATGAACTTCCCCGAGTTAGAACTCCAGCCTTTTCCTGCTTCAAAGGCCCCGTGCCATGGGTAACTCATCTTAGCAACTTGAACGGGCTCTTAAAACCATATAGGCATGAACCTCTGGTCAGAGAAACTCACTTTCCCTTCCGCTTCAAATTACCAACCCCAGCACTAGACAATGGGTTGAAAACACCAGAAAGCAATGGAGAAAGTTCCAGAGAAGCCCTCAATTTTCTAAATAGTTGTTTTTCTAATAGTTTTCTAGAACAGTGTTTAACACTAGGTAGGATCATTGGTTTTCTCCCTTGGCAGCTTGCACAGTATCCTCTGATAGTATGAGAGCTAGTGTTCAGGGGGGAGGCTTCCAAATCAGTTCCAGCTCCATGGTTCCAAGTCCTCTGTCTGAAGTATGTGGTGTCTTCAGCAAAAGAGTCTTAGCTTTCCAGTTGTGAGAGGCAATCAAGGGATGTGAACTGTCTTAGGAATCAAGTGAGGAGAATGAAGTAAGAAGGATAAATTTAATGGATCTATTGGGGCTTTGACTGATTTTGTTGTTCCTGTGGCAGGGTGATAAGTTTAGAAACTCACAGCTGGGAATTGAAAGCAATTCTTTTCCACTCAGCCAGCACCCACAGAATTGCTGGGAGTCAGGCATTCCCCAAGGCAGGGAGACGGGGTATCATAGTTGTTTTATATATTTTTTTCTTTTTCTGTTGCTGTGATGAAATACCCTGACAAAGGCGACTTAAGGGAGAAAAGTTTTCTTCTGCCTCACAGTACTGGGGCAAAGTTCATCATGCTGGGGAAGTCAAGACAGCAGGAGCTTGAAGCAGCTGGTCACATCATATTCACTACCAGGAAGCAGACATTGATGAATGCTTCCCAGTGCTCAGCTTGTTTTCTCCATTTTATATAGTCCAGGATCCCTGTGCAGGGAATGGTGCTGCTCACAGTTGAGATGGGTCTTCTCACATCAATTGACGTAATCAATATAGTCTCTCACAGAGAGATTGTCAGAGCCCAACTTTAATCTACATACTCCCTTACCAGGTAGCCTGGAGGCTTGACTCTTAGGTGATTCTAGATTCTGTGACCTTGACACCAACCATCACAAGGGGTGGCATCAGTTTTGGAGAGCTGGAGAAATTGTTTGCCTAAGATTACATAATTTGTCAACAGCAAAGCTAGAGACCAGAATTGAGGAGCCTAGACCAGGGAAGGCAGTGGGGACGGAGGGAGGGATTATACCGATGTGACACAGGATGAGCCATGGAGGTAGCAGGCAGCAGGGCCTTCTCCTCCACCCAACCCCCTCCCAGGTTCTGTAGACGTTCCGGCCAGTGCCTCAATGAGTACAGCTCTGACGTAAGAGTTCCCTACACCACTAAACAACACCTCCCCTCTCCCCATAAGACTCCAGTGACAAACTAAAGTAGGATCACACCAAAGTTCACTCTGGAGAACCAATGAGTTTATTGGTCTTGTTTACAGAACACAGATGAAGGGTTTCTTACAGGAGTGTGGGGGACCCCAAAGCAACTTACTAGAAAGACTTTACCCAGTAATACTGAGAAAAGATGGCTTCCCCATAGCCTCAAACGTGGAACCCCCCCAGTTAGCCTTCCCCCACCTATAGACTCTAGGTCTTCCTGAAATCCCAAAGCCATGTGCAACTAGGACAGAACTGCATACAGGTGTCTGGGAGTGATGGCTGGAATCTCAAGTGATGGTTCAACGTCCCGCATCTCCTTAGAGCAAACATCAGGAGTCCATAGACCCACTGGTGATGATCTCCAGCAGGCAGACCCAGCAGATCTGATGAAGATGGTAGCTGTTGCACTCAGAGGACCCCATTCTACAACAGACCTGTTCCTGCCTCCCATGGACACCACACAGGTCTTGTTCTTGGACTTCAAGAGCTTCAGGATGCAGTCATCAGGCAAGAAGATTTTATCTTTGAGGGTGAAATGAGAGGGGGTGGTACCTGATGCCCACAGGGACCCTGGCACTGCAAATATAATACCAAGTGCTTGAGCTATTGCTGTGTGTTCCTGACTCTTCCACAACCTTCTTTCCCCTTTCTGGTTTTGTTTTGTTTTGCTTTTTATTTTTATTTTATGTGTATGAGTGTTTTGCCTTCTTACTGTATGTAAGTACATCCATGTGTGCAATGCCCACAGAGGTCAGAAGAGGGCATCAGATCCCCTGGAAGTAGAGTTATGAAGAATTGTTAGTTACCATGTGGGTGCTGCGGATTGAACCCAGGTCCTCTGCAAGAGCAGTCAGTGCTCTTAACGGCTGAGCCCCTTGTTTGCTTTTGGGGATGGCGCTCCCTAAGTCACCCTGTTGGCTGTGCTGGCTTTTATAGTGATGGTGTACCGGATTTTTCTGTTTGTCTTCCAGGTACTCCTGCAGGCTTCTCGGGAACATGGCCATTCCAACAGCGCAGAAAATAAGCCTAAGAAAGCTGAATTCTCCTCAGCTTGCTAGTTTGGGTGCACAGTCCTTGCTATGTCAGGCATAGTGGTTTCTTGCATGTTTGATTGATACTAAAGTCCTTTGGGGACAGGGCTTTCCAGAAGTATTTCATATGAGTTAGATTTCTCCAGAAATCTAACTAACAGAATGAAAAAACAAAATACACTTATATAGTTGTGTAGAGAGAGATTTTTAAGAATTGTAGGAGCTACCAGCCTAAATGTTTGAAACCAGGCCAGAGCTGAGGCTGTAGCCTGAGAAGAACATTTTCATCATGAGGAAAGCCGCCTGATCTTACAACCTGCCACTGATCAGACAAGGCCCGCTAACATTGCGGAGGGCTGGTGGCTTAGCTGAAACCTACAGCTGGAATTACCATCTATGCTTAGTCACTGATTGTTGATATTAACCACATGTAAGAAAGAAGACACCTTCACAGCTGTCCCAACCAGGCATTCGAGCAAACAACTATGGGCCAGAGCCTGGCCAAGTTGACACACAACAGGAACCACTGAAAATGATGACAAAGATCACTTGAAACAAGTAAACATTTCACTACTGTGTCCTTCCAAGGGAATAGCCAATCCCAAGACACAAGCAGACAGATACACAGGAAGGGGACAATCATTTGCATTTTGGCTTGACTCAAGTGTGAGAGCTTCCTTTTATTTTTTAAATTATTACATATGTATGGATGGATGTATGTGTGTATGTGCATGTGTGTGCAGGTGCCCACAGAGGCCAGAAGAGGATGCCAGGGAACTGGCTTTACAGGTCATTTTAAGCTGCCCAACATGGATGACTGGAACCAAACTTAGGTCCTCTGCAAGAGCAGCAAGCCCTTTTGACTGCTGAGCTGTCTCTCCGGCCCCTTGTTCTATTTCCTCATCTAAGTGACTGGCATCATTACTTGAGCATGCTGTGACTGGCAGCACGCAGGAGGCACCGATCCCCTCGTGTCCCTGCTCTTCTCCCCTCTGGGAACAGGATCCAGGGGGTCATGTTGTCTGAGAGATCAGGTGGAAAACATGGCTGCCCTCTCTCCTCTCATGTGGAGAAATAGGACTTACCTCTGTGCGGCTTTATGCCATGGTAATAAACTACATTATCGTTCCTGGGTTATTCTACTTAGAAATAACATATACAAGATCTGGGCTGGCCAGATGTATTCCTTTAAGATCTAAATCAATGAATGCCAGCATTTCTGACATATATAGAGAGGCATATATATATATATATATATATATATATATATATATATATAGTTTAAATTATGTATTATTTATTTATTTTTTATGTGTGTGTTTAGCTTGCATGTATGTAGTTGTACCTGTGTTGTGCAGTGCTCACACAGGTGAAAAGAGGGCATTAGTCCCCCTGGCACTGGAATTACAGAAGGTTGATAGCCACCATGTGGATTCTGGAAACTGAACTCAAGGGTCCTCTGCAAGAGCAGCCATTGATCTTAACTGCTGTGCAATGCCTCCCCTTCCAGCCTTCCATGTCTGATAATTTTATGTGTATGAGTGTTATGGCTGCATGTATGTAAGTGCACCCGTGTTGTGCAGAGCTCATGAAGGCCATAAAAAGGCATATGATCCCCTTGAACTGGAGTTATAGACAGTTGTTAGGTGCCCCGTAGGTGCTGGGAACCTAATCCAGCTCTTCTGCAAGAGCAGTCAGTGGCTCTAAACCACTGAACCAGCTCTCCAGCCCCCCATTTCTGGTATTGTTAATAAAGCTGTAAGGTTTTAAATAAAGCTACATCACATTGCCAACTCATAAAAACCACGTCTGTGTCGTAAGTTTGCCTTTTCCGTTGTGTGTTTTGGGGGCGGTCTTCTTATGTAACCCAAATTGCCTTGAACTTGCAATTTTTCTGCTTTAGCTTCCCGACTTGCAGGCAAGGTCTACCATGCCTGGCTATATAGACTTTTCCCCCCAAAAAGTTATATTACTTTTAATTTCTGGGGTTCTTTATTCAGTATTGTTTTCATATTAGTATTTTATACTTTTGCTCTTTTAAATAAAATGAAGGCTTTTGATTTAATGGTGTTAAATGCAGCATTTATACAGATATTTATATAATAACTAATTTGAACAGGTTATTGTAGTTTTTGTTTTATTAGCTATTACTGTGACAAATAGCATTAACATTTAAAACATTCAATGATGCTATTGCAAATGCCATCATTTTTTAATGACAAGCTCCCTTCTGTCTTACTGCATTGTATAATTATCTGTAAACAGATAGCCTGAGTTCCAATTAAATATTTAAGAATGTTGCTGATCAGTAAGCCACAGAGTCAAAGCAGTTACTATTTATGAAACAATAACAATCTTCTAAAATCAGCAATTATATTAAGTAAAATCTATATTAAAATGTAACATAATATTGAAAAAATGTACAGATCTTCAGTGTTTATTTCAATAAGTCTTGGTATTTAAATTTTAACTTAAGTGACGTCCAGGTTGTCGGTTATTCTCATATATCCTAAAATACTAATAAAATTAGAACCACATGCTGCTTATTGAAAACACAGACTGATGTTTCTCACAATTATCATTTGTTATTCACATGGCTTGAGTTATAGTGGCCAGGAGTTAGAAAACACTAGCCACAAAACATGAGCACGTGCTTGCAGAGTGGTCACTGGAGGGCAGGTGGCCACCTCTCCATTTTCCCAGGGGTTGGCTGATTTTTACACTAAAAGACTTGCTACTTTGTCCTTCATTCCTGAAGCTCACTATCGCCCACAGGCTCATGCGTTTCCCTCTTGGTCCCTAACTGGTGGTACTTTGGGGGGAGGTTGTAGAACCTTTGGAAGATGGAGGTCTGGCTGGAAGAAGTGGGTTGGTGGGAGGTGGGGGTTAAGGTTTATAGCCCAGCCCTACTTCCTGTCCTAGTTCTGCTTCCTGTTTCTCTCTACTTCCTGTCCCTCTCCACTTCCTGTCCTTCTCTACTTCCTATGTTTCTCTACCTCTTGTGCCATTTCTGCCTCCTGGTCCATCCAGATGTGAGCAAGCTCCCATTGCCACAGCTGCAAGCCACCCCTGGGGCCACCCCTTCCCTGCCACAAAGGATTATATCCACTTAAACCGTGAGCTAAAGACAAATCCTTCCTCATTTATGTTGCTTCTTTCAGATATTTTACCAAAGCAAGGCGAGAAAGAAAAGTTACCCAGGCACTAAGATAGAGAACTTGGAGAATAACCCTGAGCCAATCTGAGTGAGAGCACGAGCGAGCAAGGCAGTCATGAGCATGTCTGGGAGACACCCTCCATCATGTCTGTAAGCCTTGCTGTGCACTAATCTTGGGATCCACACAAGTAGATGGAGTCTGGTCTGGTTATCATGGTGTAGCTTTTTAAGCTAATTAGTCGACTCGTCGTGCAGCTGTTTTCATTCATTCATTCATTCATTCATTCAAGCTGGTATCAGCCTAGGGTCTGGAGGGTTAGCACACAGCCTACAGTTGAAAATCTCATAGTCCTCATCTGCCTAGTCTTTAATCCCTTCATAAAGGAATCAGTGAAAAATTGGTACCCAGATGAAATGATAATTAATGAAATATTGTTCCTCGTAAGAAGAGGCAAAAGGATGACTTGAGGTGCAGGGTAGAGAGGGAGCAGATAGGCGTGGGAAAGGCAAGAAACAACTCCCTCCTTTAAAAATTTGCAATTTCTAGTCACTCAGCCTTATGGGCTATGGAAAGCCTGAGAGGGAGACTTTACAGACCCAGAACACATGTGGCACCCAGCGAAGGGGTCACAACTGGCAGGGTTGTGACTCAATCTCTTCTATCATCCACCATACGCCTGGGAGTGGGAAATGCTGCTCACAGACAGGTGCTGGGGACACTGGTTGGATGTGCAGATCCACTGCACCAGGAGAAGCTGCAGCTGCAGAGGGTAGAAGAGCTCCTCACCCGGACAGATGCTCCAGCCTGCTCTCTGTCTTTACTGAGTGAGCCCTGGAGGCTCAAACTAGTTTGCTGGGGTCCCACTATGAAGCCAGAAGCTGACTTCAGGCTGTGTTTCATGGAACCCTGAGGGCTAAATTCTGTCTCTGCATCACAGAGGGGTGTGCTAGACTGGAAATGAGAATATTTGGAGAAGATCAGAATATGGATGAAGCCACAGAGCACTGATGCGTGAGGCAGCACCTGGCTACATTCCACAGGGCTTGTATATCTCCCATGAGAAAGAGGCCATTTCCCCAGGTAGGAGAATTTAGAAAGACAAGCCGTGTGTGTGTGTGTGTGTGTGTGTGTGTGTGTGTGTGTGTGTGTCCAAGAAGATACATGTATGTGCATGCTCAGGGCCTGTCTTGTGCCAACATAGGGTTAGGGACAGGTAAAATGGAAGCAGGGTAAACTTAATATATGATTCACATTGACTGTCAACTTGACAGAAGTTAGAAGACCCTAGGAGACAAGCCTCTGGACAGGTCTGTGAGGGAGTTTCTAGGTTAGGATAATTTGAGGTAGGAAGATCCACCCTAAAGATGGACAACACTATGCCCCAGGCTAGGGTCCTGAACTGCATAGAAAAAGGAGAAAGTGAGCTGAGCCCCAGCATTCATCTCTCTCAGCTTCCTAACTGTGGGTGCCGTGTGATCAGCTGCCTCACCATCCTGCCAGCATGCCTTCCCTACTGTGATGGGCTGTACCCTCAAACCCAAACGGTGAGCCAACATAAGCACTTAGGTTGCTTCTTGTCAGGTACTTTGTTACACAGCAATGGTAAAAGTAACTAGTCTAGGGTAACTTATCCACGTTCACATACCTAGAAAGTATCAGAGCATGATTAGATTCTGGGTGGTCAAGCAGAAATGGCCCTGTCTCCTCCTCCTCCTCCTCCTCCTCCTCCTCCTCCTCCAATTCCTCCTCCTCCTCCAACTCTTCCTCCTCCTCCTTTTCCTTCTCCTCTTCCTCCTCCTCCTCCTCCTCCTCTTCCTCCTCCTCCTCCTCCTCTTCCTCCTCCTCCTCCTCCTCTTCCTCTTCCTCCTTCCTTGCATGGGAAGACCTCCGTTCTGCCTTGTTGCTGTGCACAGTTACAGCACTCTTCAGCCACCCGGGAGGCTGGAGCCATTTTCCATTTTCTTCCCTCCTTGGCTGGGAGCACTGTCACCTTTCACTGTGAGCTCTGGAAAGGCCCCACAAGGCAATGTGGCCCAATCTCCGGCCCCTACTTTTGCTTGTCTGGGGTTCCGTACACAGCAGCTGTACCTCCTCCTCTGTCATTTAAATCCCTTCTAAAAAGCTCCTTTGACAGACCAAGCCCCAATGTGCCACAATGAACAGCTGTCACTCGTGCTGGGCCAGCAGGAAGTGTGCCCACAGCACTGAGCAGTGAACCCTTTGGAACCAGGCATAGGCCTATGTCTCAGCTCCTCTTTGTCTAAGCTGGGCACCAAAGCAGGCTACAGTCACCAGTTACCTCTATAGCAGAAATCGCTCTTGTTCCAAGAGTGGTTTATCCTGTGAGCTTGCTGCCAGTGCCCCCTGTGCTTCCACAAACCTTCCCTTCATTTCAGGTGCACAATAGGCGGAATCTATCAGCAATGCAGAATGATAGATTAAATGTACAGATTTGGATGAGGCCCCTTCCCTGAACAGAAAAGAAATGGTCCGTGCTGCTTGGGGGACTTCCAGAATATTGCCCCGAGGCCTCATCAAAATGAAAAAAAATCTGAGAGCCATCCACCTTTTCCATAGACATGAGATTGTAGACAATTTAACTATAAAGTTCTGACCACCATTTTCAAAATGGTGAATCTCAACAAAATGAGTGACTGAAGGCAGAGGGAGGGTGAACAGATTTAATGCTCTCAGCTAGGTGCTAGGTTCTCTTACTTTAAAAGTCACTGTACTGATAAAGTAACTGTTTGAGGTGCAGCTGGGGTTAAGACAGAGATTTAGAGGTAACATAACTTGACTAAGTTCACAAGGTTAGAAAGTCACAGACTTGAAGTTGAACCAAAGTCTTGTATGACTTCAAAATTCATGCTGTTCCCACCACACGGGAAAGAGCTTTGCTGGGGCTGGAGAGATGGCTCAGTATGTAATGTATGTGCTTGCTGTGAAAACATGAAGACCTGAGTTTGGACCCCACATAAAAGCTTGGCACGGTAGCATGTGCCTATAACCCCAGTGCTAGGGAGGAGGAGTTGGGGGACAGAGACAGAAGGCTCCCTGGGCCTCAATGGCCATCCAGTCTAGCTGAAAAGGCAATCTCTGAGTCAGTGAGAGATCCGGTATGCAAGCGCTTACCTACCGAAGACCTGCACAAGCTCATGCATGAAGGTGGGAGGGAGGGGCTCCCAGGCCCACCACTTGACCAGGAGCTATTGGCAATTGATGGTTGCAGAAGGACCGTGAGTCACTTTTCTCTGGCCACTGCCTAGTTGCCCATGCCCAGTGGATAACCCCACTGTCACACACATATGGAATGTACTGATTGGACTCAGTGGGGTCAGTTTTTTGAAGCCAGAGAGGAGATATATTGGGCAAGGAGATGGGGAGAGCTGGAGGGAGGGAATGGAGGGCAGGTAGATTAAGATGTGCTGTATATAGCTGCAAAATTTTCAAAGAATGGAATTGTACTAATAATATATAATATTAAGTGAGGTAACCTAATCTTAGAAAGTAAAAACTGCATGCCCCCCCAAATATATATATATGCAGATCTGAGCTTATAAGTCTATGATATCCATATGAAAACAAATGCATGTGTGGAATGCCTATAGTATTTAGAAAGAAGCATGAGAAAGAGTAATTTAAAAAAATCCTACCCGTGCTGTTTTCATGGTGGATATGTGAATTCAGCTTTCTTGGTATCTAAGTAGGAAAAGCCATCGCTGCATCCCATTAGAATCCAACATGTGTGATCTGTTTGAACAGTGATTGTGAAAGTTGGGCTTGCTTAATAATTCCATTGACTATTAATGCAATAGGAATTAGATATGACTAATTACTGAATACATTTTTTTGCATTGACCTGCTTAGAAAAAGTTGGTTTTTGTTGCTAAATTTGTTTTGTAACATGAAATGTTTCCTTTTTTCTTCTATCTAAAACTATGTCAAATAATTCTATTATACGGTTATTTAATATGTAAATTGTATTGTACATGACATAAAGTATGGCTTTCTTAAAATAATAATAATAGTAACAGTAATAACAATAATAATGGTAATGTGGCACACACACACACACACACACACACACACACACACACACCTTGACTGAATTACTTTTCGGTTACTTCAATAAAATACCATGACCAAAAGCAACTAAGGAAGAAAGTTTATTTTGGTTCATGTTTCCGGAGGGACAGTATCCATTGTGGCGGGGAGACATGGCAGGAAACAGCAGGAGCAGGAAGCTCACACCCCGAATGCTCATAGGAAGCAGACAGAGCAAACTGGAAGTGAGGTAAGGCTATAAACTCTCAAATCCTCCCTCAGTGACGTACTTCCTCCAGCAAGGCTGTACTGAATCATTGCAATAGATGTCTTTAACTCTCAAAAATGTCAAGAGTATATATATATTTATATATATATAAATATATTTTAAACACTCTATTTTTGAATACTCCAGCTATCTGTTCAGAATTTGAGACAGTAAATTACGTGGTAGCAAGCTGTATTTTTGACACATTTTTGACACATCCTATCTTTGGAAAGGTATCTTGACATATCAACAGAAATAAACCACATCAAATAAAGTTGAAGAAGGACAAATATTACCACTGCTTCATTTAGTGTTTTAAAATTTTCTTTCTGACCCAAACCTACAAGCAATAAGGTTATCAAGGTGACAAAAATTAACCATTAACTCAGGGCAAAAGTCAATAGGAGCACAGTCTTTGTGCTACCCTGCCCACACCCTAGCAAAGATGAACAAATCAAGGCCAGGGCACATCCCTATAGCTATGCAAGGAAGTGCTCTGTGTGTTTTTAAAGCATCAGCAGTGAATACCTGGCTAAAGCTAAGTCCTTCTGGTGCAGAGAACCAGAAAAGTGACTTGATGAAAGATACCCGGGTAGTTAGATCTGGAACCCCAGAGGAAAGTGGTCTCCAGAACCTTCAGCATTTTGTCAGGGCTGAATGGTTTTATCTTGGTTGGACAGACTGGTATATACAACAGGACTGCAGGGTTGATAAAAGAGTGGTGAAAACATAAGCTTGGATTCAATGCCGTTTTGTAAAATAAAGCAAATTCTCTGGGGTGATTGGCTGCTAAAGTCATTGCCTTCTAGGTTTGAATTTGTAGACCAGTTTTCTAGAGAACAGATCAGGTTGAGTTAAGTCTGCAAATGAGCTTTTCCAGGAGACAATGATGAGGCCAGGTACTCCCCTCCTGGGTCTCAGCCTTCTCACTGAAGACATGGAAATAATTAGTATTTAATAACTCCTGCGTGTGGTAAGTAAGCTGAATACGCAACCCCAGATCCATATCTCCCTAGAGCCAGAGGGTGTGACTGCAGTGGTCAGTTACCAATTTGACTGGATTTAGAAGCACCTAGGACACACCCCTGGACATGTCCATGGAAATGTTACTGGAGATGTTTAGTGGAGGGGGAAGACCCACTCTGAATGTGGGTGGTACCATCCCATCAGCTGGAGTTCTGGACTCCATAAGAACGAGACAGTGGACTGAGCACCAGCATTCATCTTTCTCTCACTGCAAAAGCAACGTGACCAGCTTCTCATGCCCTGGCCACGCTGGCTGGACCCACTCCTATCACCACACCTTCCTAACCGAAATGGCTGTATCCCTGCTTAAACTGTGAGCCAAAAAAGCTTATCTTTCAAGTTACCTTGGTCAGCTCTTTTGTCACAGCAATGAGAAAAGTCTCTATTCCTGACCACTGTTATTTAGAGATCCACAGGTGGATGTTTTACCCAAGTTGAGCCCATCAGATTCTTTGTCCTGGGAATTTGAAAATTGTAACACATACATAATTGGATTGACAATCTTTCCAGAATAGTAATGTTAATGGTAGACCTTTAAAGAGTCATTTTAGGGCTGGGGAGATAACTGAGTCTGGTAAAGTGTTTGCCATAAAAGCAAGAGAATTTTATTTCAATCCCCAAAAACCCACATAAAAATTAAAGCCAGGCAGAGTGGTGCGCACTTGTAGCCCCAGTGCTAGGGAGGTGGAGATGGGCATTCCTGGGGCTTGGGCAGCCAAACTAGCCTACCCAATGAGCTCCAAATGACCCTGTCTCCAAACAGAAGAAGAAGGAGAAGGAGAAGGAGAAGGAGAAGGAGAAAAAGAGGAGGAGGGAGAGGGGGGGAGGAGGAGGCAGAGGAGGAGGAGGAGGAGGAAGAGGAGGAGGAGGAGGGGGAGGAGGAGAGGAGGAGGAGGAAGAGGAGGAAGAGGAGGAAGGTGTATAGTACCTTATTAACAAACCTGAGGGGACCTCTGGTTTCCATACGTACATGTGAACATCCATAAACATGTATACCTGTGCACACATGAATGCACAAAACAAAAGAGACCTTCTAACATTTTGAACTTGTCTTGGGTCTAGGAGTTCCCTGTTTTCTAGATTCCATGGACGACCTTATCCTTTTCCAAGTGAATTCTCCCCACTCATTAATTAATGGCTTGTACTGTTTGCACTAGCACCATAACCGTGTCCTTTGGGTCACACCCAGAGTGTGAGTCAATGGATGATTCCTGTCTCATGATCCATTGATCATGACAGGATGATTTTGCCCATGACTAGGCAAAAGGTGAACCTAGAGGGATTTGATAAATAAGCCAGGTAATGCTTTGGCTGCGCATTAAAAATGAAGTGGATCTGGAGAGGTAGTCCCAGTATTAGCAAATGGCTCCAAAGTTCAGGCAGCAGTGTTGGAGTACCAGTGATGGAATGGGCAAAGGGAGAATATTTTAGAATCCAACACCAAAGTCCTTGTATAGATTTATCTTTAAAAAACCCACAACAACCTCCAGAGCTTAAATTTCTTTTTATCTAATATTTTATTTTATTTTATTACGCGATTGAGTGTATGGCTTGCATGTATGTGAGTGCATCTGTGTGGTGCAATGCCCTAGAAGATCAGAAGAGGGCATTGGAGTCCCCTAGAACAGCAGTTACAAGGGGTTGTTAGTTTTCTTGTGTGTGCTAGGAATTGAACCCCGATCCTCTGTAAGAATAGCCAGCGTTCTTAACCGCTGAGTCATCTCTCCAGCCTCCAGAGTTTAAATTTCTTAAAAGGGCATCAGAGGGACACTGAGTAAAAATGTTTAAAATCCCTTAAAGTTCTGAGTGTCAGGAAGACAAGTTGTCTGAGGGAAGTTACATAACAGGAGTTTGGAGAATTCTTAGGGAAGTCTTCAAAGGAGTCCTGGTGCTAACTGCGTGGAAGGGAGGGAGAGAGAGGAGAAAGCAGCAAGGAGTTTGAATTCAGGGACAAGGGGGCTTCCGATCTGTTCTCCTCAAGGTCATTCAGACATCACGTGACTGTGTGGCCGTCTCTCATTGGGAAGTTCCATAGGGAACTGGAGCCTGCCAAGCAGTGAACCCCAGAGAGGACAGGCTCCTAAGGCTGGCAGAAGTCTGGAGGATTTTAGACTCTTCTGGAAAGAGAACTAAACTGGGGTAGGGAAGAAGGTAGTGCCAAGCAATCTTCCTGAGGCTTCTGAGACCGAGGAGGAGCCCAGACGCCAATTAGATTCAGGTGAAAATACAGGTCTTTGGTTTCTGTTTTCCATTCGTGATGTGCTCTCACTCAGTGAAGAAACAAAAACCTTTCAAAGACAGTTTACAAGATAAGGAGTAAATTCATACATACAGACTCCTCTGGGAGTGCAAGGGAGTGTGAATCAGCAGAAGGACACCCCTGGAATGAGCCTCGCTGGGCATTTAACCAAGGATGGATGTGAACATTTGCCTCTGAACAGAAAAAAAGTGATATACAGGAAATATCCCAGATGCCTTCCGTGGCTCTTGTCATATGCAAGGCCACTGATTCCCCCACAGCTGCCGAGGATGGCTTTATGTTCCCAAGACCTCTCTAAGACCAGACTGTCTCTGGCCCCTGCTTGAGTGTGTGGTTAACCCATCAAGGACAACTCCCCAGTAAGCAGGATGTAGCGTCCAGTTCCCCATCCTTTGGATGGTCAGATCTAGGAGATATTTTTTAAGACTCAGGAGTCCCGGTAGAGATGAGCCCCAGCTGCACACAGCTGGACCTCAGCACTACACCTCCCACTCGGCCCCCACTCTCATTTCTCTTTCCCAATGTCACATCCCAGAGAGACTGCCTCACTGCCTAGACAACCTCCTGTTCTGCTCTCAGAAAATCTATGGCTAAGACAGAAACATTATGATTCTGATTGAGAGACAAATAGATTTGGTTCTGATGACAGATGGAGATGTAAAGGAGGCCTGGAATGCTTTGATGTTAGATGATACTGTCAAGTCAAACCTAGCTTAGAAACCCTGCACACTGAATATAGCAACTCCAAACTCGATATGCATTGAGCAAGGAAGACAATTCTAAGATTCCCTCAACTCTCTCAGAGCATCAGTGGTTACCTCTTAATTGCCACTTACCCAGTGGATGAACTGGCTCCTCTGGTTTAGAAGATGGGAGCAATTCCACACTCACTCCCATTATGACCAACATCTTGTGAAATAAAGATGTAATTATCTAGGAAGTCCAACCAATACAATAAGTGGGTGAAGATGCAGACTATTTCTTAGTGGTCTAAGAAGTATGCCTTTAAAAAGTAAGAGATAGCTTGTGAAATACACAAGCCAGCTAACACAAAGCACAGAAACTATTCTAAGGTAGCTTGCTGTGAAGAGCTTGAGCTAGCCACAAGGAGAATTCATCAGCAGTCTGCTCCAGAACCTACGGGAATCTCCAAACATGAGAGTGAATGACATATGGCCCAGAACAGCTTTATGACTTCAGCTCTGGTTACCACTGGCCACCAACTCATGAAAAGCCCAAGTGGGACTCTCCAAAAGATTCTGGACACATTTAGGAAAGAAAAGAATAAAACTGTTGCTGTAAGCCACCTTAAAGATAAACTAAAGTCTCCTCCTCCCCCTCTCCTTCCTCCTTCTCCTTCCCCTCCCCTTCCTCTTCCTCTTCCCCCTCCCCTTCCTCTTCCTCCTTCCCTCCTCTTCCTCTTCCCCTTTTCTCCCCATCTCTTCATCCTTTTCTTCCTTCTCTCTCTTTCTCCATCCACTCTTTCTGTCCTCCACATCCTCCTGTTCTCTGACTTTTTCTCCTCCTCTCCCCTCTCTCTACTTTTCAGGAAAACATGCCTAGCTAGTCCATTGGAAAGTGAATATCATGTGGCACAGTGCCTCTAAGATCATCCTAGGTCATCTAGAGACAGGCCAGATTTAGTAAATAAAAATATAATTTGGGTCATAGTTATACTCAGCTTTCTTTTTCGTTTATCTGAAATGCAAATTTAACTGAGTGTCCTGTATTTATCTGGCAGCCATTGTCACGGGAACAAACCGAGACCAGCCACCAACAGCCAGTCCCTACTCGCAAGGCATTTGAGTGAGTCACGCTAGAAAGGGATCCTCCATCTTCAGTCAAAACAGGTGTGGCTGACCTTAACTGCAAACAGAAGGCTGAAAGCTAGAATCTCTCAGCAAAGCCACCCCCACCACTCTTAGGATAAACATGAGGTCTGAGAGATGATTATCACAGGAACCACAACAGAAAGTAAATGGTTGCTGTTTTTTCAGGCTTCTAGATTTGTGAATGATTTGCTATGCAGCACTAGCTAGCTAATACGTTACAGAAGACTTACCTTGTGGCCGTTCCTCAGTGTTAGGTACAGGGTCCACAGAGACAACTGAGGCAGAGTTTCTGGCTTCAAGAAACAGAGTCTGGTTGGATGACAAATTTGGATAGGATTTGCAGGTTCTGCAGTGTGATGATGGTACCAGCTCTCAGCCAGGTCTGCCCTACTCTGTTATCAGTCAGAGTCCCAAAGGAGGTGAGTTTTGAGTTAAAGAATCTTAGTTCTGCAGGAAGAGTTGGGGAGGCCAGAGGAATGTTCTAAGTAGAAAGAATGGAGAAATGAAAGTCTCATTTGCCTGGACAGAATGACAGCATGTAAACAGAGACTCCACACTATGCGCCAGTCTACAAAGCTGCCCAAGAAAGTAATGTGTTGTCACAGACTGACAGGAGACGATGGCTCTGGGCTTAGGCAGTGGCCGTGGAGACAGAAAGAAGTCAGGACAGAACGACAATGCTCATTTGTCTGGTGCCGCTCCACTGAATGTTTGTTGAATGAGTGATGGATGGATGTGGGTGGGCTGAGTCAAGCAGGGTGGTCGATGTGTGTGACTTTGAGTGACTGTGGCTGACTAATGCCTGAAAAAGGAAGTAGAGTGGACTTTTGCATTATGCACAGGGAAGGCAACCGAAGAGGTTCAAATAACCAAACTCCCTGGGGTTGAAGCCCATCTCCACACAGAAGGGGTTGCTTGTGGCTCTGGTAGTCCCCCTTGGTGCTTTCCACAGGGACGAGTCTGGGGCTGCACACAGGAGATGTGCTGGGCAGCAGCCTCCAGGGGAGCTCAGTGAGGGCGTCGAGGTACAGGGTGGGCGGAGGGGAGAGCGCTGCCATTTCACGTGTGGTTCTCAGTTGCTGTGACCTTCACCCCTGCTGGGGTTTTGGCATGAGAAGTGTGTGTGTGTGTGTGTGTGTGTGTGTGTGTGCAGGTGCACATGTGGTGTGGGGTGCATGTGCATGTTTCTGGTCAGAGGTTGATCGTAAGTTGCTCTTCAGGTACAGGCACAGACCACCTTTTTTTGAGACAGGGTCTCTCGTTGACCTGGACTCACCTAGTCGGCTCCGCTGGCTGACCAGCCGAGCTCCAGGGACCCACTTGTCTCTGCCTCCCAGCGCAGGGCAGCGCAAGGGTACACCACCATGCTTGTTTGTTTCTGCTTTTTCTTTCAAATTTCTGGGGTTCTGGGGGATCGATCTCAGGTTCTTTCTCTTGCAAGGGAAACATTTCACGACGGAGCCATCTCTCTAGCCTGAGAAGCACTTTGTTTGCTTTTTAAGTACATGGGGGTAGGGAGCTGGAGGGATGGCTCAGTAGTAAGAAGCAGTGGCTGCTCTTCCAGAGGACCCAGGTTCAGTTCCTAGCACCCATATGATGGCTAACAAGTTACATGTCTTTAACTCCAGTTGCAAGAGATCTAATGTCCTGTTGTGGCCTCTGCGAGCATCGCACACATATGATGTATTTATATATATGCAGGCAAACACTCATATATAAGAAATAAAAAATAAATAGATCAAAAATATTTAAGTTTGTGTGTGTGTGTGTGTGAGAGAGAGAGAGAGAGAGAGATTTCTCTGCTTTAGATGTTTTACAGTGGATTCCACAGTACAGAGGTGAAGCCAAATGTCATAAAGATGTGACACCAAGAGAAACAGATGTTATGGAGCTATCTTCCGTAGAAAAGGAATCCAAAGTTTCTAAAACATCCCCTGGGGCTGTACATATGATGTACAGAATCCGCATGGTAACTCCAACATTAGGAGCAATTAGCTTTGTTTCAAGGATATTAAAGTCTCAGATTTATACATGATAGAAATGAATAGACCTGAACTTCAAACCCCAGTTTCTAACATGAGCCTCTGTTAGCTCTGTGCTTCCTCAAGATGGGTCTTGGAAAGATTTGAAATCCCCTTCCCTCCTCCCTACCTCTAGTGGAGACCCTCTCAGTCCAAAGGGATGTCACTTATTTATTACCCTGGTCCAATTTGACTGGTCAGGTGCTGTGATAGTTGATTTACGTTGTCGACTTGATCGGCTTAAGAGATACCCAGGACTTTAGTGAGACTCTCCTTGGGGTTTGTCTGTGATAGTATTTCCAGAGTGGATTAACAGGGGAAAAATTTACCCTGATGTGGGAGTCACTATCCCATAGGCTGGAGGCGCCAACAGAGCGACAGGGGCGGGGAGGAGGAAGTCCCGAGCACGAGCATCCACCCGTCTCTGGTTCACGGTCCAGGGACACGAGATGCGAGCAAGAAGCTGTGCCAGCCTACTGCCGTAGTAAGACCCACTCCTGTCCCTGTACCAGAAACTGTGAGCCCAGATAAACCCTTCCTCCCTGAGGTTGCTTTCTATCAGACATTTGCTCACAGTAATAACAAAAAAGGAACCAGTCTTGGTGGGGGCACAATAAAAGCAAGACGGAAGGAGGGAGGCACACATTTTGTACATAAACCCTGGTTTCCTCCCCTACGGGAGATCTTTGCCCCCTGGAAAAAGCATGCAGGATTCACCTGAGCACCTTTCATGCACCCAGCACCAGGGGTATCTCAGACTTGAATGACTAACAAGTACTTCCCGAGTAGTTACTATTCACCAGACAGGAACAAACAGAACACTTGCATTATTGCACAACCCTCTGAGACTGCTACCCTCAATCCACCTCACAAACCAGGCAGAGACACTCAAAGGGGTGGAATAAGATACCCCAAATCACTCAGAGTCCTAGAACCTGAACTTGAACCCAAGCTCTCAAGTACTGATCCCATTGACCCTGAGGCTGAGGCTGAGACCAATGGCTCAGCTTTTCCAGGAGGCATGCTGTGGTACCAAGTGTTTCTGAGCATTTGTTTTGAGGATGGAATTGGATCTTTATTATCATGGCTCAGCTACAGCTGCTGGGCAACCTTCCTGAGCTCCTGCCCAGTCTCCTCAGCCAGACCCCGCCCTGTCTGGGCTGTGTGGTCAAGGTTGACCTCTGCTGGCTAAGGAGCTTCTCTAGGGTTGAAGTGTATGTGTGTTTGTGAGTGTGTGGATGTGTATGTCTGTGTCTGTGTGTCTATGTACACCACACCTCCACATCACCCACCACTCCTGTGGGCTGCACTGTCTCTGAGTACCAGCGTGCTCCTGGAGTCTTTGAACACAGGAAAAGCCTACATATGGAGGGAAGGCCGTTAATGAGAAATAAGGAAATAGAGCCAGTTCTCCACGAGGCGGGTGTTCACAAGCACCATCCAGGATCCTAAATTTCTGGCATCAAAGATGCTATGACCTGATAACACAGAACTACAACCCACCACCTCATGACCAGACCATTTGACCAGGGCTTCCCTTATTTACATGACTCTGATTTGCATGACTATGATTTGCATGGCTCCTATTTGCATGGTACAGACTGCACAACTGGAAATGATGTACAGAGTGGTTCACTAACCTCCCGGAACTGTACACACTGCCTAGTCTGGAAGAACTCCTTTTGCACGGCAAGAATGAAATACAGGAAACTGTGCACAGGGAAGCTCACACTAATCACCAAAGTGCTTCTCCTGAATGGGGAACCCATGCATTGCTGAAATTCCTTCTGTGGGGGAATATAAATAATACCCACTCCCTCCTCTCTCGGTCTCAATGACAAACTGAGGTACAATTCCACCAAAATACACTCTGGGAAACCAATGAATTTATTCAGCTTACTTACAGAGCAAGGAAAGGGGGGCTACTTACAGGAGTGGGGGTGTTCCCCCCCTAGGGCCTCACCAGAAAGTCCTTACCTGAGCATGGATGATGACTTCCCGGTAGCTGCATAAGTGGAGCCCCCACTCAGCATCTTCCCCAGCCTGTGTACTCTAGCCCCTCCCCCAGGCCATGTGTAACTGGAGCCGAAGTGCTTATTATGGGGTTGGGAGGTATAGTGGGACTCTCCCTGCCCCTCCTTCTATGTAGGGGCATCAGCAGTCCACAAGCCCAGCTCAGGAAGATGACATCTGTCTGACTCAGAGGACAGTTGTACACCACCACAGTCCACATATTATGGTGTAGACAATGCTCTAGTTCTCATCCAGCCTGCTTCATTTTTTAGTCTATTTTAGTCTAAAGGGTGGATTCTAACTACCCACCATTCATTCATCTCTCCTGTTTCCGCATGAACCATCTCTTCTTTCTACCAGTCACACTAGGTGCTATGGTACCTATTACAAGAATCAGCCCATCACCCTGTCTCCCTCAGTCTCTGTGGTTTAAATGAGAACCGTCCTCCACAGGCTCATGTACCTGAACTCTTAGTCCCCAGTCACTGTTGGAGAGGTTGTGGAACCTTTAGGAGGTACAGCCTTGTTAGAGGGAGCGTATCACTTTGGGGGCAGGGCACTGAGGTGTTATAGCCAGGCCCACTGCCCGTTTCCCCTCTCTGTTTCCTGTGCAGATAAAATGTGATCAGCCAGCATCCCACACCTGCCACCATGCCATGTTTTCTCTTCCATGATGGATGAGAACCCTCTGGAACCATAAAACCATAAACCCAGACAAACTCTTTTTCTTTTTTAATTATTTGTTATTTTTATTTTACGTGTATGAGTGTATTGCCTGCACGTAGGTAGGTGCACCCATGTCATACAATGCCCACAGAGGTCAGAAAGGGGAGTCGGATCCCCTGGAAGTGGAGTTATGGATAGTTGTTAGCCACCATGTGGGTACTGGGAATTGAACCCCAGTCCTCTTCAAGAGCAGATAATGCTTTTACCTGCTGAGGCATCTCTCCAGTCCCAACCCTTGCTTCTTTAGGATGCTTTTGGTCTTGCTATTTTATCACAGCAACAGGAAAGTAAAAAATACAGCTTCCTTGACATCTTGTCTGCTTTGACACAGCTCTCAGTTAAGAAGGCTCAGGGGGCTCCCTTCCTGGAAGCATGTGGGCTTACAAGCTCTGGAACCTACCGTCCCTTGAGCCTCCTGGAGTTGAGACCCTTCCCCCCGACACCTCTGCCTCAGTGCAACATGCAGGAGTATTGAGATCTCAACTACACAGATAGATGGTCCAGGGGCCTTGCCTGGATTCTGTTCTCACTTGACCAGGCCAAGTCTCTTGGTAAGACACTGTCCAGCAGGATCAGTAGGATCTTTGAGGACTGCTCTTACTTGTCTGTAATCACTGCAGCAAACAGCACTGGTTCTGTTTTTACAATTGTTGCATCAGAGCCCTTCAAGGCCAGGCTTTGACTGGAGCTTGCTGAGTTGGATGGTCCCCAAGGACTGTCGGGTAAAACGAACCAGGCGGAGCTACCTGGGACTATACCACAGTCGCCAGTGGTGGAACCTTCCTCATGGACCATGTGCCTGCCCTACTCCAGGCTTCAGGAAGATCTAGAGAGGACTGTTTTCAGAATTGTCAAAGACAGTCGAAGAGCCCGTGTCCTTTATTGCCACTGGATTGGGTTAAATCCAGTTGTCCCAACCTGAAGGGTCTTCAGTCATTCACCAACATGCTGATCCCTGGTCCGGGACTGTGAAATTATTCTGCAGGCTGGGCTCTCTTGTGTGTAGGACCAGGGCAAGCTGGTGCTAAAACTCCTGCAGTGACAGGGGAAGACACTGGGGCTCCCATGCTGGTCCCTCCTCACAGCACCCCTCCAGGAGGCCAGTGGCTGTTCCTACCATGCCTCTCTTTTTCCTCGGTTCCAGCTGCCCTTCCACTGGTTTTTGTTTTTTTTTAGAGATTGATGTGTAGCCAAACTCCATCAGTTCATTTAATCGTGCTCTATGTCTGTGGGACACTGTTCTGACTGTGTGTCTTAGGGAGGAATTCTGGGTGTGGTCCTACTCAAATCCCCCCACTGTCAGCAGACACTTGATGAGCTTGCAGGTCCCCTGGTGGGGAGGTGTCTATGAGTGTTTACTGTTCTCCAAGGGTCCCAGGGAACATTTGCCTGAACCGAGGAGAGGAGTCCCGGTGATGATCTAAAAGCAAACTACGCCCAGGCTGTAGGAAGCCAGCCATCCCATCTCATCCGCAACGCCATCTAATCCCATTGCATCCTACCCCACCCACTCCGTCTAGTCCCATCCGACCACATCTCGTCCCACCTCCCCATCTAATTTCACCTCATTCTACCCAACCCCATCTCAACCTCATTCCATCTCTTCCCATTCCACCGTCTCCCCTCCCGTCCCCAAGGGCACCATGGCTTCTGGCTGGCCTATTGGAAGCTTTAATTGAAGCAAACCATCAGATTGGTGTGAACAGCTCAAAGATCACAACAGGAAATGCCTTGTACCACTGGGAAACAAGACTGGAAATTTTCTTCACAGAATGGGGAGGGAGAGCACGCATCCTGCCAGACATTAGTCCCCAATGGGTAGATGTGGAAATAATAGCTAATTCCTTCTCTTTTAAGTTTGCAGTTTCATGTTTGTTTGTTTTCTACTTGCTTGGACATCATGTCATTCAGTAACTGCCACGATCCTCAGGCACAACCTCCCACTCCTTCACCCCACTTCCTTGAGTTTTGTCAAAATGTTCTTGGACCCCCTTGACATCATTTTTGTTAGAGCAGCGGCCTGATCCCATAGCCCGAATCAGGCCACGCCTTGCTGCGGCTCTCTCTGGGACAGAGAATTAAGAAGCTGTCTGCTCTGTGACTCGATGTCTCTCACTTTGTGGTACCTGGCTCCTTCATGCCTCTTGTCACATAAGCTGAGCTGAACTAAATCATGTGATGTGAAGCTTCCCACCAGCCCTAAATGGTTGTAAAAAGTCAGATCTTTCTTTCGTTAGGGAGATTGGTCGCAGACTCCTCAGAAGATCTGCTCTGAAAGTTCGTCTAAGGAGACTCCTTTGGTCTCTCTCTGCCTCTCAGAACGCCTCTCTATATTATGAAGCTCCTCTCCGGTCTCCAAAGGGAGGCCCTCTTTCCCCTTAAAGTCTCATCTTGCTTAGATCTGTGTATATTATATTGTTTCTGTCTAATGCTCTCCATCTCATCTCAAGGCCCATCTTGGCCTTAGGCCCTTTCAGTCTATTAAACCTCAGTCCTGAAGGGAATTACAAATCATGTATCAGCTTCCGTTCCACATGGACAGCTACTGTTATCTTGTTTTATTATAACAATTTTCACGTCAAATTTGCATTTTTAAAAATATAATGTGTTTTCTAAGATAGGGTAGGCAAAAAGTGATTGTTAAATGTCTTTATTTGTTTGCCTAGATTTTGTGTCTCTCTTGGTTTGGGTTCTCTCCAAAAACACCTGAATGCCAGGTGTGATGGTGCGTGCCTTCAATCTCAGCCCTCAAAGCAGAGGCAGGTAGATCTCTGTGAGACAGAGGCCAGGCTGGTCCATATTGTGTCTTCCAGGCTGAGACTAGGGAGACTCTGTCAAAAAGCAAAACAAAACAAAACAACAACAAATCCAGAGCATGAAATAAGGATCAGTAACAAACAGGCTTTTGGAAGATGATTCTAAGAAGTAAGAAAGTATAGAAACTGAGGCAAGAGAAAGAAGAAGGAAATCAATGAAGGGTGAGTTATTAAGTCCGCCTAGAAGTGGCTAACCCTTAAAGGTCCCACATTCTCCCCAAACACTACCGTACCCCCAGTTGGAGACCAAATGTTGAAACACTTGGGCCTGAGGGAGACGTTCCACATTCAAATCACACACCTGAGAACATCCCACAAGGTCCTAAAGATCTACAGTCCTTTCCTCACCAAGACCATGAGGTCTCCTCCTTCAACATCAGGACACTTGCGCAATATAACTAAACAATTAACCCAAGCCATAGCACAGCAGCCTCCCAGATCCTGGTGGACTGGCCACAGTTAACCATCGGCTGCTAACTGTCCGCTGACACTCTATATACTGACCGTCTCCTCCTCTCCTGCCTCTACCCTGGGGTTTCCTGGAATGATTTCCCATGTGAAGTACTTGTCTTGAGATCCTGGTCTCAGGTCCGATCTGGAGGAACACCACCTCCAAGTCCCCTATCTTCTCTCATTTTCAGGAACATTCATTTGATCATCTCCTCTGGTTTCTTAGAATTTAAATCTGCTGTGAATTGACAACTTTGTTGCTTAGAGATGCATGGAGACTCTGGAGGCAGGGAGAGGCTTCTCAGATTTGAAAGCCCACAGTAATAGCAGATTCTTGAAATGCAATGGCCCACCTTCAGCAAGCATGCTTTTTATTGCTTCAGGTCTGAGTGCTTGCTTAACACCCAGCCACTGGAATAAGATCTAATGATCAACTTTAAACAGCCATTGGTGGTTTAGATACAGCCCAGCTCGACAAAGGAAATAATCTAGCTCTCAGCAAGCGTTGACAACCTGGGCTCCTGGCTGAGAGCCCTCTCTGTACTCGGCTCCTGTAGCTGTGGTGTAGTGTGGACTCAGCACCATCTCCAATGTAGTCCAGACAAGTTACCTCAGGAGAATAAAAATGACTTTCCTGCCAGAAGCCTCTGGATTTATTCCAGGTTTACCTCTGTGTGATTGAAATGTGGCTTTCATTTCTATGTAAATGGGAGTTGTAAGTGTGTTTTTTTTTAGGGACAGGCTCTCACATAACCTAGACTGGCTCCAAACATTCTATGTAGCCAAGGATAACCTTGAACTTCTGATCCTCCTGCCTCTACGTCCTGAGCACTGGGTATAGGCCTTTGCCACCACATCTAGTGGATGAGATGCTAGGGATTAAACCTAGGGCTCATGAATGTTAAGCACTTTACCAATTAAGTGAATTTTGGAACCTCTTTAGAAAGAAATGTACTGAAGCCAACATCAGGGCCTAGGAAAAGGTCGCTGGGTGACTTTTGTGAACAAAGGAAAAGATACATAAGCAGCAGCCATGGAACATGGAAGTAAATGGAAGGGAAAAGATAATAGACTAAGCGTCAGAAAAACAAGAAGGCTTAATGTAGCAGAGGAGGCCGAAGGGCCTGGGGCAAGGGATTTAGGGATAGACTAGAGCAACAGCATCCAGTAAAACTTCTTGAGATGAAAACATTCCCTGTGCTGTTCAAGAGATGCTGGTGAGTGGTTCAAATGTGCTCCTAAGCTACTGAAGGTCTCATGTTATTTAACTGTATTATTTTTCATTTAAATGGCCATCTAGGCCATGCTGGACAGCATGGGCTGAGATGCTAGCCAGCTGGGGAGGGCTTGGAAACAGATCATGCATCCTGGGATATTAGTCCTGGTAGTTTTTCCGAGTAAATAAAAACACAGTGTTTAAGTTACCCGGTGGGAGACCCACAGCTCTTCAACAAGCACCCTTCCCACCAAAGGAGGGGGAATGTACAAAATAAAAGCCAATGGTTCGTTTTCAAAGGTGCCTTAAACCACCCTAGGTCCAGATTCAGATGAACAGGAAACACTGGACACTGAATCTAAAACTTTTTAGAGTAGAACAGTTACTAATAACCAAGCTTGCCTACAAGATCATGTGCCTGATAGGCTTAAAATAAACAGGACCTAAAATGTAGAGATGAACCTATGTATTGTTTCTGTTGAGAAAAAGACAAACATAAGCAACAGAGGATAAGACAAGACCCAGGTGATGTGTAAAACTGACCCTCCTGATTACTCAGTTAATGAGGAACCAGAGGAAAGGTTATATATTAGGGCTTAAAAACTATTCTCTGTGCTCAGTGAGAGCACCTGCCATTCTGGGCTGACACCAGGCGACTTTGCAAGAGTCATAAAATGCACTGCCTCAGTTTCACTACTCTGAGTCCCTAATGCTCTTACTATGAAGTGAAGATCTTTGTTTCTCACAAGATCCTGCCCAGTTCTGCAGAGAACACACCATAACTTAAGACAGGCTGTGTGCCCTTGGGTGTGCTACAGCAACAAAAGAGGCTGAAAGTCCTGGCATCACAAGCAGTGAAATGGGTATTTTCCGACCCTCACCTCTCCTCTCCCAGGTCTGGAGAGAAGTTATTTGATTTAGAGTTTATGTCAGGCTACTTGCTGAATTGCTAGAGAGCATTCTAGTATTCCAGTTTTCTATCAGAGAGCTGGGGAAGATGGATTTATTTGTCCTTCCTCTACGGAAGGCTGGCTGTGCACTTGATTCTCTGCTAGGCCCAAGACGATTCATCGAAAAGGTGGGGAGCCAGACAAGGAGACATCTGCCCCTGCCTTCTCATTCATGACCAGATTTATTCAGAGACTGTTCCAACTTATAAGGAGTTTCCAACACTCAGTGATGATGTGGTAGCAATATACTCAATATCCAGAATCCCAGTTTTTATCTTTCCCAGTCTAGCAGCATGTGATACCAAACTCTCTGTGAGACTGGTAAGCAGTGAGCCACAGTTCCCAGTGGGTCATGCGACCATGAAAGGAACTAACTGACATTCTATAGCGTCTGTGTTGATAAGTCACAATATTGAGAAGGGTAAGGCTACGAAATGCATTGTGTGTGTGTATGTCTGTGTCTGTGTGGGTACCTGTGTATCTGGGTATGCATGAACATGTGTGCATGCTCATGGAGGCCACAGATCAACATTGGGCCTCTTTCTCACTCACTCTCTGCCTTATTTTTTGAGACAAGGTCACTCACTGAACTTAGGGTTCACCAATTAGGCCAGGCTGACTTGCTTGCAAGCCTGGAAGATTCTTCTGCCTCCACCTCCCTAGATAGAATTTCAAGTATATGACACTACGCCTGGCATTAAAAAAAATGTGGGTTCTGAAGATTAAACTCAGATTCTCATGCTTGTGCAGAAAACAACTATACCAACAAAGCCATCCCCCATCCCACTAAATGTATTTTGGCTTAGGATATTTTCAACTTAAAGTGAGTATTTCAAAACATCATAAGCCATGGAATATCTGTCATATATCTGTTTATCTATATGTATATATGTATGTGTGCATATATGTGTGTATATCTATGCCTGTAACACAGTTATCACATCTATAAATATAGAAGTCCTGTTGGGAATGGCACAATTCCATTGCCTTTTATTTTTGGATCAGCATACACTGAAATTACATCAAATTTTTGTGAACCTCAGCTGGGCCCTTTGGTCTTGGCCTGATTCAACTCAACCTGGCTCTCATGAGCTTGTGGTCAGCTAGTGGGCTGATTGCTGTGGGCTTTGCCCATCTTAGCCTATGTGGGATAACTGGGCTGACTCTGCCCATTATGTGGCCCACTGTCCAGCTTGCTTTTTTGGGCTTTGACATGGCAGAAAACTGGGTGTCAGTGATCAAAGCATGCAAGGCTTTGGGGGCTCTAGGCTATGTAATAGTTTATTTTTTGTTGTTGTTGTTATTTGTTGTTGGTGTTACAACAGTCCGTCTAAAGCTGGGTAACTTTATAAAGAAAAGAAGTTTAGTTAGCTAACAATTTTGGAGACTGACAGTCCAAGAAGGTGGTGCCTTTGGTTCTGACTCCAGTGAGGGTCTAATGGCTGACGACATAGTGACAAGTATGGGCAAGAACAAGAGATCATATTCTAAGGAAGGAGGAGCCAGACTTGCTCTATTGGAACAGTCCCCTGCTCTTCAGAACAAAGCCAGGAATCCAGGAGAACCAAAGTAATCCTTCCTGAGAGCAGAGGTTGCTGTAACTTCTCACTAGGCTACAACTCTTCCTTAAGAAATGATCGGCATGTATTCATTATACAAATAATAGATTTCAACCTGACATTTCCATTCCTGTGTACAGCATACTTTGATCATTTGTATGCTTCATTACCTCATTTGTCCCCCCTCTCCCTGATCTTCTTCTGCTCCTCCTCTTCCTCTTCTTCCTCCTTTTCTTCTTCTTCCTCATTCTCCACTATCCCTCTTCTATTTTTTTGTCTCTTTTTAAAAATTTAGGCTCTACATATATAAAAGAAACACCTGTGATGTCTGTCTTTCTGGGTCTGGCTTATTTCACTTAATATGATGATCATCAGTTCTATCCATTTCCTTACAAATAATAAAGTTCTTTTCCTTATGGTTGAATAGTACTCCACTCTAGCTATATACCACAATCAAAAAAATCTATTCATCCATTGATGGGGACTAAGCTGACTCCATAATCAGGCTATTATGATGGTTAACCTGCTTCTGTCAGAGTAGTTCATCACAGCAAGAGAAAATTGGTGCTGGGATCTCCCCGATCCTCAGCACCAATTTTCTCTTGCTGTGATGAACTTAGCCCGGTGGTTCACAGACTTTTGGAACTAGTTTGTGGGAAGAATGTGGAAGAATTTGAAACTTTCAACCAGAAAAGCTCTTGGATTCTATAAGCAGAGGTCAATGGCAGCTATTTTGTTTCTGGGACTCTGATACATTGATCTATGTTTTCCTGGTCTTTAGGGCTTCCACTGAGAGTTCTGATGTTTTCCTCAAAGGGATCCCTTTGCAAGAAGCATTCCTGTTCTTGCCTGCAGCTTTTAGCATTGTTTCATAGTCTTGGTATTTTAATTATAAGTGGCCATGGAACAAATCTGTTTTGGTCATGTCTGTTTGGGATTCTAAATGCTCCTATGCATTTCTCCCTTTAGATTTGAGAATATTTCTGCTATACTCTTATTAAATAGATTTTCTGCCTCCAGTCTGTATGTGGGTTCCTTCTTCACCAGATATTTCTAAGTTTTGTCTTTTAATCCCATAGGACGGGGTGACTGAGGGGACTGGGCAGTGTGCTTGCCCATTCTTGGCTTCCACCCATCAACCCATCCTGCAGGAGAGGGGACGCTACAGGGCTCTGGGCCCAGAACTCTCAGTCCTGCTGAGCAGGAACTATGGCAGCTATCAAGGCCAAGTAACTTCCAGCCATAAGCCTCTGTCTCTGCAGAGATCCACATGTGACAGAGATTTGTCCTTACCATAGAAGATGAAGCTTACACTGCCAGGCCTTCCATATCCAAGTTCCTAAGAACTAAAGTTCCCAGAGACAAGTTGTACTTAAGTTACAGATTTTACAAGGCAATTTGAGCTTTATGATTGTGGAGAGTTGATATGTGGCTGATCCAGCCAGAGTCAAATTACCCCTAACTAATCACTCCCTCGTGTCCTACCTAACTAACATCCTTATGAATACAATCGAAAGCCTTTTGGAATGTCTCAATAGATGGCTGTTAAGTAAATTAGCAAAGTGTCTGTAAAGTTGAGTAGTGTGGTTCTTTGCCCCACAGCTCATGTACCTCACCTTGGAGAGGTTCACTTCCTGGTGTGGCGGTGGGGAGAGGGTGGAACCTTTGAGAAGCGAGCTGTGCTTCAGCCAGAGGGAACTGGAACTCAGAAGCACCATTCTCATGACTGCCATATGGAGCTCTAGGGCTCATGAGACCAGATTAGAAATTCAGGTCTAGGTTATCTTGGCAGGCTTGCTTCTTTCTGCATGAGGTTGTTTCCTGTTCAGTTTCTCCAGGGCTGTTGCAAGAATACCAGCGCTGTGCCGTTCGGATCCTTCAGTCACTGGAACTGTGAGCAAAACAATCCTCTTCTGTTTGTAAAGTGGCCAACCTCAGGTCTTATGTTATAGCAATGAAAGACAGACTGAGAAAGTGGAGATGACGCAGTCAAGTGATGCTGATGGCTGAAAAGTTCAGATGAAGTCATTATGTTTAATTTCATAGGAAACAGGCAGTGCTGTGGGATCAGTCCAAGAAATGTTTGTAGTCTGCCACCCTCTCTGGATTCCTTACCCAGCATGGGGTGGTGGTGCCTTTCTTCACTGGCTCATGGTCACTGTCTCTTTAATTTCTCACACACAAACATCAGTAAAGTGTGGAGTTCTTTGAGTGAAGTACCTTAATAAAGGCTGAAGAGAGCAGCCCTGACTGATCTCTGGATTTTGAATGACATCAGCTTCGACAGAGATTACGGGGAAATAGCAAAACCGTTTTCTCAGTGGGCTTTAAGGGAATTTGTTTAGACAGATCCAGGAAATACAATTTGATAACTCAGACTTTATCTCATCTGCCACTGTTAAATTGGAATCTTTCCTGCAGTGAGAAATGCAGTCAAGAATTGAGGGGCGAAGGAAAGTATAACTGCTTTAGAAGGAATTGCTCATTGGCTGTTGGGGAGCAGGTGCTCTGAGGCTGCAGAAGACAAGAAATAAGGGGTGGGGTCGGGACACAGCTGTCTGCAAAGTGCTTGCCATGCAGGCTTGAAGAGCCACGTCCAGTCTCCAGACAGAATCCACCAAAAAAAAAAAAAGAGAGAGAGAAAAAAGCTGGACATTGTAGCACATGCTTATAATCCCAGGGCCGGCGGGGGGGGTGGGTAGAGACAGACAGAGCTCACTAGCCAGCCAGCCTGGTCTACTTGGTGGAGCTCCTGGTGAGACCCTGTCTCAAAATTCACATGAGGAATGATACCCAAGGTTAACCTCTAGCCCCTATGTGAATGCACACACATGTGCACATCCATCCATATGTACACATACACCAATATGCATGCACACACATGAAATGAGAGGGCTGAAGGCAAAGAAAACACTCTCTACAGCCTTTTCCACATTTTCTTTGAGACCTGACTTCTACTGAGGACCTTCTTTCTCTGCTATATATAGAACTGTTTTGTTTTTATGTCAGCTAGGCCTTGCTTTTCACTGGGACCTGCAGACTGACAGTGGCAATATTACCCTGGAATTGTTGGGAAGGCAGCCTCTGGGTAAACACTTCATTAGAAATGAAGACATCAGCTGCCGAGTCAGAATCTGCTTTTTCACAAGTGGCTGCAGTGATGAGAATGCACACTAAAATTTGTGAACCTGGTTAGCTTGAACGATCAACTTGACAGCCTAGAACCACCTGAGAAAAGCCTCAAGTGAGGGACCTGCTAGATCAGATTAGCCTGTAGGCATGTCTGTGTAGGGGACTGTCTTGATTGATTGTTAGGTGGTGTAGGAGGGTCCAGTCCACTGTGGGAGGCACCATCCCTTAGGCGGGTGGTCATGGGTTGCAGAAGACAGCTAGCTGAGTATGAGCCTGGGAGGGAGCCAGCAAGCAATGTTCCACCATGGTTTCTGCTTCAAGTTCCTGCTTGCTTTCCTGCTCTGAGTTTCTCTTGGTGATGGGCTATCATCTGAAGTGTTGGCCAGGTAAACCCTTTCCTCCCTAAGTTGCTTTGGTTAGAGTGTTTTGTTGCAGCAATAGAAAGGGAGCTAGAATCCCATACTAGCTATGAGTTGAGTCTCAGTACTGCCTCTCACTGATTATATGACCCTGGATGCCTGTCTCTGCCCTGACATGGAATCAGGTAGTTCTTCCCATTCCCAAACAGCCCTTGCCTTTAAAGAACTTAGAGCCACAAAGGAATGGGTCACTGAAAGTCGGTGCAGTAAGTTTTATAAGAGTAAATGCCAAATGCAACAGGAGCACAGTAAGGTGGACACCCCACTTTCTGCCAGCAGAAGACATTCGGGTTTTATGTCAGAGACGGCTTCCTTCTACTCTCTCACTCTCACTTATCCTACACTGTTCCTGTGGCTTCCTAAGGGTCCACTGGGGTTCCGGACAAACACTGAACCACATGGACAAACTATTCCAGAAGACTGGCTGCTGGGTGACATGGAACTTCTACTTGGGAAAAGATGAAGTTGAGGAAAGGAAATAAGGATTATCCTCGGATCTGCTGGTTCTGTGCATTTGTGCCAGGCCATCAGGACTGGGCAGCTTGTCTTCACGATAGCTATAAGGGTGGGATTTGTTAGCAAAACACATGGGCTAAACAGAAAAGCAGGGGCACATTCTGTAAACCCAGGCTGTCATTGTTCCAGCCCTTTAATGAAAGCAAACTGTGAATCTGCAATATTCATTAAAACAATTGTTTTTTCTCTTCTTTTTAAATATTTTATTATTTTTATTTTATGTGTATGAGCATATTGCCTGCATGTGGGTAGGCATGCACACCCATGATGCACAATGCCCACCGAGGTCAGAAGAAGGCATTGGATCCCCTGGAACTGGAGTTACAGAAGGTTGTTAGTTGCCATGTGGGTGCTGGGAATTGAACCCAGGTCCTCTGCAAGAGCAGTTACTGCTCTTAACTGATAAGCCAGGTCTCCAGTCCAAAATGGTTTTATCTCTGCTGGCTTTTCTTTTTATGTGATTAGCATGTATGCGTGCATGTTTGTGTTTGTGTCGGATGTGTGTGGAGGTATGCATGTGTGTGTGGTTGCATGTGTATGGAGTATGCATGCATGTGTATGTGTGTGTAGGTATGCACGCATGTGTGTGTGTGCATGTGTGTGGAGGTGTGCATGCAGGTGTGTGTGTGCGTATGGAGGCCCAAGGTGGATGATGCAAGTCACCTTCAATAGCTCTTCCACCTTATTCATTGAGACATGATCTCTCAGTCAAACCCAGAGCTCTCTCATGTGGACAGTCTTGCTGGCCAAATTGCTTTGGGGAATCCCCTGTCTCTTTCTCTGCCTTCCGAGGAGTTTGGAATTACAAGCAGGCCACCATGCTCACCCAGCCTTTGTGTGGCTTCCAAGGTTCCCGCCTCAACTTCTCACACTTATGCAGCAAATGCTTTGACCCAGAGCATCTCCCCAGGTCCTCAGCTGGGTTTTTCTTAAACAGGGAATGAAGTAACTTCTCTTACCTCCTTTCCCCTCCTTCCCTTCTTTCTTCCCTTCCTAATTTGTTTTATGTAGAACTCTAGTGCTCCAGTGGCTCAATCAGTTACTACCTGGTACTTCCATAGAACTCTAATAGCTGTGTTTGAGATGGAGTGGGATGAGATCTTACAGACTTGAATACCCAGAAAACCCCAGGCCAGAGAGGGTCTCTGTCTTGAAAAACAAGGTAGATAGTAACTGAGGAAGAGACTGGAGGTTGACTCTCCACATGCATACCTACACACATGTACCCACATATACATATACACTTATATATAGACAAAGAGAGAAAGAGAGAGAGAGAGAGAGAGTGTGTACTATCAATTTTACCATCATGTTCCTCTTCCATTGCCAGTGCTGGACCCTTGGGCACCTCCTGTGGAGGCCTGGGACATCAAGGAGGCCAGTTTAAGGGGGCCCAACCTGACAGGAAAGCCCTGCATTGAAAGCTGTTTGATAAGCGATGAGAGGAACTGGAGATGCTTTACAGAAACGAGATCATGTCTGTACAAAACGCTCGCTAACCACAGCTTTCTGCCCTTCAGAGACCGGTTCTCCTTCACACACACTTTTCAATTACCCAAGAAATTTTTTGGAGCTCTTCAACTGAACCAGTGATGGAGAAGGGGTGGGAGAGATAAGACGCTGGGTTACAAGAAACCTCACATTCCTGGAAAGCTCTGCCAAGGTCTGTGCTCCTGACAGGAGCGACAGGAGGACAGAGTCAGGATATGTGAAATGGCTCTTCCTAAGAGCGGACAGGAGTACATTTTCAAATGCACACAACCAAGAACAGTACGATATTTCATGCGCACATTACCCAAATATCAAATACTGTTTTAATCTTGTTTCATCAATAATGTCACTTTTAAAGTGAAATGTTTCAAGGCAAATCCAAACTACTATTTCATTTATACCAGATAAATACCAGAGAAAACTTTTGTTTTATAATGTCCATGATATATTATCAGTAAGATCATATACCTGGGCAGGGTGTAGCTCAATGGTAGAGCACTTGTCTAGCATGTATCAATCCTGGGTCCCATCCCCCTCACACCACACACACACACACACACACACACACACACATTCTCTCTCTCTTATACATACATATATGTACACAAATCAATGCTTCTTGGAACAGTGCTGTTGGCACATCCACACCATGTGCCTACTGGAGGTTGTTACAAAAGACATGGTTCCTGAGCAAAGACTGACAGTGGCTGAGGCAAGGAAGTGCCTCCATCCAGTGCACAGCAGCTCACCCACACCCACACTTGGACCAGCCCTACCCGCTGGAATACAGCAGCAAAGGAACTGGTTGCTCTGGTCCTGACTTAAAGAGCAGAAGGGCATCCCTAGGGGAAATCTGGTTTTATTCCTGGGTCCAGATTTCCTGAGGATCATGAGCACTCCACCTTGGAAGTCCATATAGCTATCGTGACTCGGCAACAGCAGACCCTGGTTGACTGGTGGACCCTGTGGCCAAGAACTCTGTACAACTTAATTAATTCTCCCATTCTGTGGATTTCTGTGTCTTTCAGTTCTCTTTTTCTGCTAGGAAGCACTGTGTTGAGTGCTCATTACATGTCTGAGGATGAGGGAATAAGAGGGTGAAGAGACACGGAGCGGGATGGAGACAGCAACTACGATGATGCTAGTCTAGAGTAACAATCAGCCTGCGGGGGCCTTGTTGAACATTGGCCTGCCCAGGGTCCTCTGGGCAGCAGTCTCCTTCCACTGTAGGCTGTGTAGTTACCTCGCTGCTCTGAACAACTCTATCCCCACCAAAGGAAGACAGCATCAAGCTTCTAAGTTTCCTCTGCCAGAGAGCTACAGTTCCCACAGCATCTTGTTTCCATGTCTTTGGATTCTCATTCTGGAAATGTTCAAGGTACATCAAAGAAGAAAGAACAATAGTGATATTTCATACATATATATGACTCAAACATCAACATTTTGCCAATTATGTTTTATCCATTTCTCACCATTTTTGCTGAAATAGTTCAGAACAAAGGTTGGCTATTCCATCTTTATAAATAGATATTAGATAAATTATTAGATAAATGTTTATTGAAAAAAAATCTTTTTTGAGACAGCTGTAGCCCCAGCTGACCTAGAACTCTCTATGTAGACCAAGTTGGCCTTGATCTCACAGAGATCCACCTGCCTCTGCCTCTCAAGTGCTGGGATTAAAAGTACATGCCACCACGCCTGGCTCTTTTTAAACCTCTATTACACATTATCACTAAGATTTTGTAATTGAATGGGGGCTGCAACTTAATGGTAGAACAGTTGCCTAGCATGTGGGAGATCTGGAGTTCCATCCCCTGAGCTACCAAAAAGTGTTGTTTTATAGTCTTTTTTTCAAAACTGTAGATAATCTCAACAATTTCTAGTTGATTTGCTTAAATCAATCTCCAAACAAGTTCCACACATTTATTTAATGTGTGTGTGCATGTGTGTGTGTGAGTGTGTGTGTGTGTGTGTGTGTGTGTGTGTAGGTGACATTCACACGGGAGGAGGGGGTGTGGTGGCTCAGAGGACAACTTCAAGTGCTGGTCCTTGTTTGAGACAAGGATCTCTTTGTTGTTTGTCTCTGCATATGCCAAGGTAGCTAGCTCCTGAGTTTCTAGAAATCCTCCTGTCTCTGCCTCCCATCTCTCCATGGGAACACTGGAATTACTGACATGTGCAACTATGTTCAACTTTAGATCCCAACTCAGTACCTGGTTATGCTTGCATAGCAAGCACCTTACCCACTAAGCCATTCCCCCAGCCCCACATATTGTTTCTTAAATACCTATCTCTTAAGTTTCTTTCACTTTGCAATATTTTCCTCCCATCCTTATTTTCAAAGACATATATATATATATATATATATAATCAAGTACTTTCTCCTAGAGAAATATTGTGGCTTCATTTGTTTCTTCCTAATAATATTGTTTGATGGGTCCTCTGCCTGGTGAATTTCTTGTAAGCTGATAGCTCCATCTAAATGCTCAAATCAGTCTGCTTGCATTATTGTTTTGAGAAATATCCAGGGAATGGTGTGTAATTCACTTGCAGCAAGAGGAGATGCATGATGCCCACAGCAACTTCTTGGCTCACATCCTAGTAAAGCGCAGGCTGTTATTTTTCCTAAGTGTGGCACACTTAGGAATCACAGCATGGCCCCACTTGCAGACTCTTACCATTTACTTTACATTTTAGTTCAGGACTGTAATGAAAAGCTGAATACTCCCAGCAGCAGAAGACTCTTGGAGATGGGTACATACAACATACACAAACTCGTACTCCTGAAGTCCCGCTGATTGTCCCTAGTTACAAACAGTTGTTGATTTTTTATTTTATTTTATTTTATTTTATTTTGATACATTGTCTCACAGAGATCTACCTGCCTCTGCCTTCTGAGTGCTGGGATTAAAATTATGTACCTCCATGATGGGCCAGTTGTTGACTCTTAGCCTCTAAAACAAAAAAAAGTTCCTACTTGGCACTAACTAGAACCAGCATGGGATTATTATGGCCTGAATTCTTCCACTGTGTGTAAGAACACTACCTTGATGAGCTGTCCCTGACTCTTATAGGCAGTTTTAGGAAAAGTTTAACCACAGAGCTATTCTAGAAAGAATTAACCACAGAAAAATACCTCCCCAGAATCCAAAAGTTCTCAATTAATGTCTTATAGCTTTTCTGTCCACTTGTTTAATGTTTATCTGGCTTGCTTAATGCTTAACTGACTTCTGTGGCTACTTGCCTGCCTGCTATAGGAACAATATGTCATGCCTGTATAGTCGTGTATAACTACCTGGTCCATCAGGATGCTTTATAAGCCTTGTTCTCCTCTGAATCAACATTGTGCTGTCTAGATCCCGGCCCAGAGAGTGTAGTCACTGGCTGGTTGATAAATCTAGTTGATTTGGAACAACTGGAGTCTGAGTAGTCATTTCCAGGGGTCTTGGTACCATAACAGAACCAGGTGTTGACTTAAACACCAGTCCTCAGAGCTCCAGGGGAGTTAGAGCTATCCTTATAAACAAAGTAATTCCATTCACAAATGTAAGCTACTGGGACTGGTGAACAATTCGTAAGATGTCCTATACAAGTTAACAGTAATTTCCAGCCACTTCTAAGTGCAACAATAAAGACAGTCCTGGAACTCACACAACTGCAGCTTTGGGAATGAGAGCTAACAAAGACCTTCCTGGATGAAATTTAGTTAGACCCTTGAGGGCTGGAACACCTCAAAGCATGAAGGTTCTGTAACTGCAATGAACAAAGCCATTGCATGACCAGCCCCAGGTTCTGCACACATTCCTGCTTTCAACCAGGATCTGGCCAAGTCAATGTCATGAATTAGGCAAGATGGGTCCAATCGCGTCAATGAAATCGATTCCATCCTCACCATCAGGAATTAAGCCTGCATGAAGGCTCAGACTGTGGTGCAACCTTGCCTTATGCCAACATGGTCCCACATTCACAAAGAAGAATAGGATGGCTCCTGCAAAATATAGTTTGAGAGTTTTGTGTGGGTATGTGTACCTGTTCATGTATGTGTGCACATATGTTTGTGAGTATCAGAGTATCAGAGATTGATGGTCTTCCTCAATTGCTGTCTACCTTAATTTTTTTGAGGCAGAGCCTCTCACTAAACCTATAGCACACCAATTCAGCTAGGCTGACTGGCCAGCAAGCCCCTGGAATCTCCTCCGCCTCTCCAGTACTGAGATTAGAAGCACGTGTCACCAACCTTGGCTATTTAACATGGGTCATGGGGATGGAACTCAGGTCCTCATGTTTGTACTTTACTGACAAACCATCCCCTCTCCCAGCCCTGATTATAAGTTGAGAATGTGAAGCCACCAAGGAAATGAGGCCATTAGGCATTGGAGGCAATGTCGGCCTGCAGATCATATTAGGAATCTGGACTGTTTGTTGAAGTCACGGAGTCCCACTTGACCTGAACTCTTGCCTTTGATTTGGTTGGACATTCTTTTGTGACTACAGGGAGAAGTTGAGCCCAGATCAAACTTCCAAGACAAGGCCATGTTGTCACAATTAGCCAATTCCTTCCCCCGCAGGTTTCACAGTCTGCTCTGGGTACAGATCCAGGTTATCTTTGCATCTTGAGTTCCCCAATTTCTATCCAGGGTAATCGCACTCTACTTCAGAGGAGAGTGGGGGTGGGGGGGTTGGAAGAGGTGCTGGAGCAAGTGAGTGTTTACTAACACACTCTTCCCAGTTCCTGAGCTCTGGGGGTTCTGGGCGCGGCAAAGCTTTGCTTCCCCTCGCCCCCAGTGCCAGCTCCCCTCCTTGCAGGCGGAGTCGAACTCCGTGGTGGGAAATCTCTGGGGAAGCTGGCTTTGCAAGGGTGAACGAATGTCTTTGTGAGAGCGGAGCCTGCCCTGTGCAGAGGCCAGTGGGGCTGCTGAGTGGAATTTTTCTCCCTTTTTCTCCTGCCCGCCTTGCTCCTTTCTGGCAGGCGGACAGACCCACTCTTCCAAGTGGGCAGGAAAGGTCTGTTTTGACAAGCGCACACATTCTTCTTTAGAAAAGCCACAGCAACGAACGCCTTTATTGCCCCTGAACCCACTCCCTTCTACCCAGGAGGTGAAACCCTTTCAAGAGCCACATAATGGAAACAGTTCCCCAGAAAGTGCATAACTTCCATTCTGTGGTTCCACACAGCAAATTTACTTCCCCTCGCAAATCCAAATGCTGGGAGGGCTGTCTGTCCGGCCCTGGGACTGGCAGGGAGCAAGAGGGTTGGCAGGCCTCATGAGGCATTTTTCTGTAGGGCTTTGGTTTCCTGGCCAGTTGAACCCAGTCCAGTTATTGTCCCAATGTTCTGCCAGATAAAACAAGGAGAGAACTTTTCTAGAAGCCTTGTGACTGAGTGAGGTGGGGAGGTGGGGGGGGGGGGCGACACAGCACCAGCTGAACAGGGAGGTGGGCAACGAAGCCCAAGCCAAGGTCAAGGATCAGGAGTTCCTTTTTTCAGCCAGGGGTGTGACTCTGCTCTGTGGAATGTGACTTGGTCCCCTGCAGGTTGCCTGACACTGAAGAGAGTCTCATCGTGACACAGGCCCCATCTCATCACCCTCTGTAATTAAAGTCAGTCTCCTTCAGGAATATAAAAGGTGATCCCATTTGCAATATCAGGTAAGCTAGGACTGGGGACATAGCTCAGTCTATAGAGAGCTCCTCTAACATGTATGAAGTCCTGCATTCGATTCCCAGCACTGCGTAAACTGCGTGTGGTAGCACATGCCTGTAATCCCAGAACTTGGGAGGTATAAAAAGAAGGATCAGGAGTTCAAGGTTATCCTTGGCTACATAGAGAGTTGAAGATCAACCTGAAGTGCATGAGCTTAAAAAAAAGAATAAAGATAAGCAGAACTCTCCTAGCCAGAAATAGTTGTCTAGACAGTAGACGATAACTGTTCCCTTCCAGAATATCTCCTGAGCTGATCTTTCACTGTGAGGTAACTTAAAGCTGAAACAATTGATTAAGAGTCACTAAAACTGTAGGGTGTGGTGGTATAGGCCATTAATTCCAGCATTGGGAGGCAGAGGCAGGGGCATCTATCAGGGCCTGAGCTCCAGGCCAACCAAGGCTACATATCACATCCTAAAAAAACAAGAAGAAAAAAAGCACTCAAATATTGTTTCCAGAAAGTTCTCTTTAAACATATATTTTAAATGCCCCGTTATGGCCTAGCAAAAATGCACAAAAGTATGTAAGCAAATTCAACCTTTTACGGAGCCTTCACCCCCAGAGGTCCATGCCCCGCCTTCCTATCCTATCCTATCCTATCCCCTACAGCAGCAACAGAGCCTCCTGCCACCCTCTTTATCTCACGTCCCCCAATGAAGAGCCTCTTCCCATTTTAGATTGTCACTTTCTTGTGCCTGAGCAGGGGTGCAAAATGCAAAAGTTATCTGATGTCCAGCACTTAAAGTGTAGAGACTTTTTGGTGTCCCTGGCCTTGCAGCAACTACTGTGCTCAGAATCCCGGTGCCTGAAGGCAGTTGCATCGATGTGGGAGATGCTGAAGTTCGCAGGGAATTCATTTTCCCAAATATAAGGGCATAGTGTTGTTGCTTTTACAAAAATGTCTTTGAAGGCTTCCTACAAAGTACCTGTGTTCAGCACTGCCAAGGTTGTGGGGGGAGAGGAGACTTGACTTCTTTGAAGATGGACAGGACAAGGGGCAGCCCCAGGCTGGTGGTTGCTCGAGGGATTTTGATCACTCGAGGCCTTGACCCCCGTGGTCACTTCAGGACACCCACTACCGGATGTTCCTCTTGTTCTAACAATTATTTTCTGACCACAAACTGTGGCTTTTCTAATGCTTGAGGCTTGAGTATTTCAATTCTATTGAGTCTGGGTCACACATGTCTCACAGATATTATCTTGCTGTCTCTTAGTTTTCTCAAGTTTTACCTGAAGAATACTGGGGACCCAGAGCCCGAAATTATTACAGGGTAGAAAACTTAGGATTCTATCTCTAGATAAATAAGTAAAATAGTAATTTTTTAAAATCCTATTTACTAGGAATATAAGATATTCTTACCAGAAAACCTAAGATGATCTTTGCGTTCTGTGTGTGTGTGTAGGAGTGCACATGTGCATGTGGATGCCAGAGGACATCCTTGGGCATTGTACCTTGGTACTAGCCACCTTTTGTTTTGTAGACTGTGTCTCTTACCGGCCTGGAACTCACCAAGTAGGAGAAGCTGGCTGACCACCAAGCCTTAGGCATTTGCTTGTCTCCACCTCCCCAGCACTGAGGTTGTACGTGTGCACCACCATTTCCAGATTGTTTTTCTTAATACCTATTCTGGGAACCAAACTCAGGTCCTTATGTTTGCAAGGCAAGCACTTTACCAACTTAGTCATCTCTCCCTAGTCTCAATTTTTATAGTTTATATAAAGGAAAAGTGGAATGGGAAAAGCTATAAAGTATACAAGGGTGGGGCGGGGTGGGGCGGGGGCGGGGGTGGAGGCTTGGAGAAGGATGCAGACTAGTTGAGGGCCACTGGTGCTCATGGCTTGGCAGGAGCAGAATTGAGAGTCAGCTGCACTGTCCAGAGGCCAGCGTGAGCCTTCCAGGCTCTGCCGAACCATTTGGGCAGCTCTTGCCAGTTTCAACTCCAAGAACAGACCAAAGATGACCTCAGAGAGTGACTCAGTTCAAGTAGACTTCTTAGTATGGGCGCCAAGTTCCAGGGGCGGAAGCAGAGGCCAAACTGGCAGGTAGTCTTGTGGGCTGGGCGGTGGAGACTGTGGTGAGAGCTGAGAGGTGTTGCCCGTTCAGCCAGGTCGGCCCATAGCAGCCCCAGCACCTGGGTGTCGCTGCTAACTACTCTGCAGCCAGATGTGGTGCTTCACATCTGTCATCTGACGGTCTCAGCACGTGGGAGGCCGAAGCGGGAAGATTGCTGTGAGTGGGAGGTGGGTCAGGTTGCAGAGTGAGAGCCTGTCTCAACAAACCAAAACCAAACAAACAAGAAACAATTGTCTTATGCCTTGCACTATGCTAAGGAGAATAAATTTAGAGTGCTCTCTGTCCTCCTGATTCTTAAATCTAGCTGGGATCTTTGGAAGGCAAATCAGCATAAAGAGGTGCAAATTATCACCAAGCCTGACCGTGGCTTTGAAGACAAAGATTGGATGCTGTGAGATAGGACAGACAATGTCTCTTCAGTTTGGGTAGCCCAGGAAGCCCTCTTGGACGAGGTGGTATTTAAGCTGAGCCTCGAATGAAAAGAAGCAGCTAGCCTCCAGAGGAGTGCGAGATAGAGTCCAAAGGCCCAGAGTCAGGAAAGACGAGAACATTTGCCAGGGGCAGAACAGGAGATGTCAGCGAGGCGGGAAGCGAGTCACTGTGAAGGGTTGAAAGGGGAATTCAGAAGGAAATGATTGTGGGAGTTCTATTTAGTGACCCCAGCTGTGATCCCAGTACCCCAGGTTCTGTCTGATTCCAGCTCTAGACCGTATATCTGGAACTCACACAAGCTGATACAGGTACTGGTACCCAGGTCCTGAGTGTACACCTGCTGCTCCTGATCCTCATGTCTTCTGAAGCCTTGAAACATCTCTCTGTGTCTTCATCCTGTTGGTCACCATGGCCTTCCTGATATCCCACATGCCTGGCTTCATACCAGCCCCAGGTGAGCCGGACTGTGGATTTTGCTGTTCACCCTCATGGCACACACTGTGGGTATGATGTGTCCGCTACTCTGCTCTGGCATCTACAGGCTCACCCAGGTAGGCAGCTCCTCACCAACCCTTCCACCGCAGTCCTATGTGACTTTGACACCATTCCAGCTTTTTAACAACATCTTTTTTGTTATTTCCTTACCAGTGACTAGACGTGTTCCAACTTGTGCCCACGAGCCCACATACTATTGGCCTCTTCTGTCCAAGTGCCCCCTGCTCTCTGAGAAGTTTTGCCCTGTCTCGTGTCTGTATTTGGTGCTTTCTCACTGTTCCTTTCTTTGGCATATAAACTCAAACTGATACCAGCTTTCTATGTCCCTTTGAGCTGTTAGTTTCCTCAGCCCTGGATAGTAGATATAGCTATAACAGAAAGGCCACTATTTGAATATATTACACAGTCCAGATCTAGACTCCTGTGTGGTAAGCCCCAGGCCTGCCACCTTGCCACATCCACCCAAGTCACAGCATCAGGAATATGACACATTAAATACACACATAGGTCTACCCTCTGCACGAGTTGACTGTGCACACACATACATGTATGTGGGTGTATTTATTCATATGTATGCAGCATTGAAGGCTGTAGTGGTACTGCATCATTCTTTTTATGAAGATTTGGGTTTATTGAGGTCATGTGTATGAATTCAAGTTCAAAGATGTGGAATAATTCTCATTATTAGGTAGATTCTTGAACCAGTCACAGAGTGGTTTATCCCTGGATGCTTTTATCTTTCTGTATAGCATTGTGCAGATAGTTTTCCCTTTAAAAAAAAAAGATAAGGCCATTTTGGAACATTTTGTCAGTTATTTTTGTTTTTTCTGTGGCCGAATGCCTGACAAGATGTCTCTTAGGGGAGGAGGAGCTTATGGTTTGAGGGGACACAGTCCATCATGATGGGGAAGGTGCGGCAGCAGGACTGAGAGATGATTGGTTACATTGCATCCACAGACAGGAAGCAGAGGGGACAGGAAGTGGGGCCAGACTAAGAAACCTCAATGCTACCCTGTGACCCACGTCCCTCCTAAAGATGCCACAGTCTTCCAAAACAGCACCACCCACTCTTAACCAAGTATCCAAACACATGAGCCTGTCGGGGACAGTTCACTTTCAAACCACCATACACAGTTTCCCATTCCTTGAAGTGAATTCTTTCCTTGGTCTTTTTCTTGGTTCGCAATTCCTTTCATTTATCTGTTTGTTTATTAGTAAGTTAGTAAGTTAAAAATACAAAATACAGTAGCTCTGAATACTAAGCATCTGATCACCTGGGACTCTGTATCTTGGCTGCTTAGGCTGAGTTGGCCTCGCACACGGTCTCAGGATTCACTCCAGTTATCTGCATTTGTCTGTCGGCTGTTTGGGCTGGGACGATGCAGCTGACTCAGCTCTGTGTGTGCGTGTGTGTGTGCGTGTGTGTGTGTGTGTGTGTGTGTGTGTGTGTGTGTGTCGTCCTGCCCCGGAGCCTGGGAAGGTTGTCACAGTGGTAACAGGAGCAGAAATGTAAGTTCTCTTTTCAGCATCTGTACATGTCACATCTACCAGTATCTCGTTGGATTCTTTAATTCCTATACCTGGGTGCTGGGAGGGTGGGGCACAGCAACGCGGATGACTGTGAGAAGGGAGGAACTAAGGCACGGGGTGCTCACTCTCCTCACTTTCTTTCCTCTTTTTTGCTTCCTGAGTGAAAGAGGAAAGTTTATTCAGTTGGGAATCTGGGCTCATTAATATTGGAAAATCACTGGTATTTCTTCATTTATTTTTTAAATGGACCAAGGCTAAAATTCATCTTTTGGGCATACAGTTCTGAATTTTACCTCAGATGATACATACCACAAACAAAACACAGAACTGATCCTCAAACTTCCCCAGTCCCCGATATTTTAAGAGCTCATGCCAAACAAAGCTAATTTTATTTTTAATGACTGAGTTAAAGCTTTGCCAATACCTCTGGAGTATTCTGTCACCAGAACTTTGAATAAAATGCAAGGCCAAGAGTCCATTGTTAGGTGGAAGAGCTCATGGAGAACTCAGTAATAAATGTTAAAAGCCCCCATCCAAGATGATCTTAGCTTGAAGAAACCCTAACTCCATCATTTTACAAACAAATGGGACTGGCAAAATGGCTCACCAGTTAAGAACATTTTTTGCTTTTGTGGAGGACCTGAGTTTTGAATCCCAATTCACAACCACCTGTAACTCCAGCTCCAGGGGACCGGGCACCTTTGGGCTTCCAAGGTACTACATGTTCATGGTGCACATAGAAACAAGCACACACACACAGACAGAGAGAGAGAGAGAGAGAGAGAGAGACAGAGACAGAGACAGAGACAGAGACAGAGACAGAGAGACAGAGACAGAGAGACAGAGACAGAGAGAAGGATCTTTGCTTCTCCCATGAATTGCTCCTGAGCTCATTCTTCCTTATCTCTCTGCTCCCCCAGCTGCTGGGCTATTTGATAGGAGTTTACCTTATCAGTCCTGGGCCAGCCAACAGGTGAGGAGGGCTGGGGAGGCAGCTGTCTCTTCTTTGAGATGGCTGGCATTTGGGGAGAGACCATGTGTGTAGCAGTTGAGCAAGCTAGAAGCGGTGCTAACGCATCCCACACTCCCTTACCCAAGTCTCACAGTGACGCTTCATCTCCACTGCCTTCAGTTCAGAGGGACCTTTCTGTACGTGGGTTCTTGGTGTTCGTGGGGCTTTGCAGGGGCCTGGGCATCACGGCTTCATTACCAGAGGTCCCTGACCCTGCTTGGATCCTAGACAATAGCTTACACTTATAAACCATGTTTGGGGTCTCTAGCTGAGCCACAGTGTGAAATGATACAGGAGAGATATTACTCCTTTTCAAAAGAGAAGCCTTGGTGGTCCCTGGGTAGTGTTGCTCCAGGTAAAGTAGCAGATCTTAAGCTTCAGATTCAAGGTTAAAGGATCAAGGGGAAGCTATTGAGCTAAGGCATCTGACCTATTTAACCATGTTATACTTTCTTCGTGAATCTGGTGCATCTTTAGAGATGAATACCTCTGAGCTATATTTCTTCTCCATGACTGCAGGGAGAAAGTTTTCATTCACTCCTGGAATGAAAAAGGAATTAGAGAAAACAGACTTGAACTACTGGACTTTAAACCCAGTAGGGCAAGGGACTCTGCTCTTTAAGTCACCAGCCTGACTCTGAGGGGCCCTGCTGCCACAACCCACTGAAAACGTACCCAGCCCACCTACTCAGCATTTCTGTGAGGGTGGAGGAGCTGTGCCTGGGGAGTATGACGTCACAAACAAGTCAGCCGTCATTCACAGGAGTCATGTCAAGGCTCCCCTTCTCCCCAGCTCACTCTCCCTCTCTGCTGCTGTCACCAGAATGTCAGCATCCAAATTAGCACAGGGCCCCTGTCCCAAGCAAGCAACAGCTGCATTGTCAGCCTAGTGAGTGACCCACCCTGGGGACCTGCTGTGGGAGCCTTCCTCAGCTGTCACCTTCCCGTGGCCTCCCACTTTCCCCAGACGTGCAGAGCCGCAGGAAACAGCAACCAGTTTTCTCCCTGTGTACAGAGTCAGGCACACACAGAGTGAGAGACAGATCTCCCCTCACCTGCCCAACATCCACATTTTATCCTCACCCCAAGCCAAGGACTTCTAGATCCAGCTACAATTTTAATTCCAAGATGGCAGGGGGAAATGTTGAGCCTGGAAACCATCATCCTCTGCAGGGTAGCAGCCGGTGCCAGTGAAGGACACTGAGTTAAATTGGAAAAGAACTTGAATGACAGACTGACATGGTGTCCGTCTCCCTAACGATGGGACAAGGTGATCGTCCGTCACTGGCAAGGCAAAAACTGCCAAGTCCAGATCTGTGTTTAAAAGCTCTGTCTCGTGGTTTTAAGTCACCAGTTAGCTCAGTATCTAAAACCAAGAGAATGAATTATGGAACAGGACGAGAGGAGCTTATTAATTTTCCTACTGATGTACTATAAAATGAAAGCTTTATTTTAAGGATGGTGTACCCTCGGGGCCCTCTCTGGAGAGACACCAACTGAACCAAACGTCCTAACTATTTTTTTTGCCCTCAACTTAATGGCTTTTTCTGTGTACACTGACAAAATATGGATATTTCCTGGTACTTTTGAATCATCCATGAGAGTTTAAGACTGTGATCTCTGTATGTTCTTTTTGAGTCTAAAGATTGCTTGAGTGATGCAACTCACCAACACACACTAGCACACATATATTAGGATTTGTCCACAGCCTGTCTGTATGTGTCACAGAAACATCCATGAGGGCAGCTAGCCTTTGTCCATTCCGGTGAGCTACAGCCCATCTCCATTTGGAATCCAATGAAATAATCATGTAATTTCGCCTTCTCGAATCACCTTTCATCAGGAGGATGAAAAGACTTCACAAACTCCGGCGCCCTCTTTGATCTAAGCTCCTATCTGATACACTCAACTCCTCCATTGTGTATTCTGCCCTCACCCTGCAGATGGGCCTCCCTTATGCAGAGCAGTTGAAAACCTCCTGCCAGATGCCAGAAGTTACCAGGCGGATCCAGAAGGGCATCCGGCAGCAGTTTCACTGAAGCAAGAGCGAAGGGGTTCAGTATGGAGCTGCAACTTTGGTTCTGGAGACGGGCGCTGGCTGGGTAACCGTGTTGCCTAAGGCCCTGACTTTGTGCTCTCTTCACAGCCAGTTCTTAGCTTTATGGGACGGACTCTGGAGTATATATTCCAGGCTCAGACTCTCTCTTGGGTCTAACCAGGCATCCTCAGCTGTCTCCTGGATATTTCCATCCTCACATTTCACAGGAACATGAAGCCTAGCTTCTAGCAGATGTGACATGCAGATCTTTCTCCTCTATTCCTCCCAAACGGCTCCTTTTCCTCACATATGTGCTTTTCTGAAGTCCTTCAGAGAGGATGTAGGAAGGTATACTAAGCAAGTATTGAATGAAGAGACGAATGCGCAAGAGTGAGAGGTTAGCTGGTGATAGAACACAGGGACAGGCTGTTGGCCTGCTCGATGGCGGGACCCTATTAACTTTTTCAAAAAGAGCTTGCTAGAGCAGGAAACAGCAAGCACCAATGATGGGGATTGTGTATTTGGGGGAACACAAAAGATGTCAGACTGCTGGTGTTGTCAGATGTGTGAACTCAAAATCTGGCAGCCCTGGCAAGCTAGGATGGTTCAGCTACCATCCCCACTTAATAGGCTAATTAAAGAAACAAGTGATAGTGAACAGCAGAGAAAAGAGATTTTTTTTTCAATGTGGCCATATTGGGAAAGGAACAAAAAGATTCAGTGACAATTCAAGTCCATTTTGGGGGTCTTGACCTGAGGTTGAAATAGTGAGCAAGAGCTATGCATAGCTATGCAATTCTGGTCAAAGTGTAGACCAGCCTCTCATTGACCCAATATAATCATATGAGCTCAGGTCGCTCCTGCTGAATGGTCTCAGAACTGCGTGAAATCTCTTCCAATTGAGACAAGTTGTCCGTTTGACTGATACCAGGCTTCAGCTTTGCCTTCTCCCAGCGTGAGATTCTTACAGGAAATTTTCTCAGGTCTCAAGAGTCTGACATCCGAAGGAGGGGCCTAAGCGGCAGTCTAGACTCTCTTCATCTCTGCTGGATTTCACTGGTGGAAGGGGAGTACCGGAGTGGAAGAGCCCGTGATGGAATGAGCCGACGATCCACACAGTTTGGATTTTACTTTTTAAATATTTTATTTATTATTTTTATTTTACCTATATGAGTGCATTGTCTGCATGTATGTAAGTGCACCCATGTCATGCAATGCCTTGTGGAGTTCAGAAGAGAGTATTGGATCCCCAGAACCTGGAGTTACTGATGGCTGTTACCCTCAATGTAGATCCTGGGATTTGAACCTGGGTCCTCTGCAAGATCAGCCAGGGCTCTTAACTGCTGAGCCGTTAGAGCCCCAGAGTTTGGATTTTAATTTAAGTGCTGTCTGGTCCAGGAGACGGTTTTTAGTGGGTGCTTTGGGAGCTGAAGTCAATGACTGGCATCTCTTGACTAGACGTTGAGGATGTTGCATCCTCCCTGTGTTCTCCCTCTACACAGGCAGTGTCTAGGAGATAGAGGACAAGGTCCAGAGAGCAATGCAGTGCCCAGTTTCCCCGCTAGGACTCCACAGAGTCCTCTGTTCAAAAGGACCAGCTGCCAAACAGAAAACAGAGTCTCTCTATGATCCCTGGGAAAGCCCTGCAGAGCCAAGGGGCTAGGAGCTAGCTAGCTTACCTTAGCAAACCAAAGCCCGACTTCCTCATTCTCAGAGGATTTAAATCTTGGGACACACCTATTCAGGCATGTCCATTGAGGAAGAGAAGGTGGGAGTGGTCTAATGGGGACTGCTGTGCACCCACCACCACCCAGCTGTCGAGAGTGTTGGCTGCTAGGAAATCATAGCTGCCGCCTTCTCTAGTCCTTGGCTCACACACCACCCCAGGTAACCTGTGACTGGCTGAATCAAGGCAAGCCTCTGTTGAGATCAGTTACTCCAAGTTACACCGTGTTGTATAAAACACTGACAGGTCAAATTGAGCCTTGCCCTAGGAGAAGCTACTAAAAGCAGCTTTTGACTCCATTCTGAGGGAAGAAGGTGACTGCAGCCCGTTCGTGGCCCCAGAAACTGCACTGTCTCTCAAGCACCACCTGTCCAACAAAGACTGATGAACGACTGATGTGGGAGAGGAAGGAATCCACCCGATAAGTTTATCAGGGTGGATTGGGACTGTAGGGCAGATAGGTAAATTAAAATCTTATCGTGGAATCTAAGTCCAAGAACTTATCAGACATATCTGACCAAGGAAAGTGAGAGTATTGGATCCCTAGAACCTGGAGTTACTGATGGTTGTTACCCTCCATGTAGATGCTGGGATTTGAACCTGGGTTCAAATACCGTCGCCATAAAGTGGTGGATAGCTAGTACTGCGACAGCACAGCCCCACACCTGCCATCTGATACCTGGTGTGCATCACAGACTGAAGACCCCCCAGCCCAGGTTGGTCCCCACTGTGGATGCAGCCTACTGGACTGCCTGTCCACCCACCTGTTTGCCCCTCTGCGCCTGGACCTGACCCTTTGCTTCCAGAGCTGACTCAGTTCCTGTCTGGACCTGGTAAGGCTCTGCAGCTTTGCTCTCAAACCTGACTCCAGCCCTCCAGCAACATCTTCCAGCACTGCCCTGATGCATTATGTACCAACACAGACTCTTTCTCAACCCACTTTGAGAACATTTATGTATGTATGTATGTATGTATGTGACACGTATGAATGCTGCCACATGTATGTGAGTGTACACATCATGTAATGTCTGCAGAGGGGATTCCCCAGAATTGGAGTTATAAATGGCTATTAACCACTATGTGGGTACTGGGAACCAAAGCCAGGCTCTCTGCAAGAGTGGCCAGTAGACTTAACTGCTGAGTCATCTCTCCAGCCTCAGCCATTTCTGGAATCTTCTTGAACTCTGCTGCAGCCCCTTTAGCTTGCATTCATTCTGTAGCCCATTTATATTTTACAGATATTTTCACTGTGTGTTTTTTCCTGTTTGATATGAGAGTTAATATTAGTGAGATTAGAAGAAAAGAACATCAATATGCATTTGCCTTAGCCAGGCTACCAGCGTAGGCAGATGATATGACAGATTACTATCACTGGAACCACTAAACCTTGTGAATTTATTACTCTCCAATAAATTCTGACTTTGTGGAATGAGACAAAGGTGCTGGTCTATGTTTCCAGTCTAGCTCTCTCACGCACTTCCCAGCTCTGGGATCTGTGGTGGGACATGTGTGCCAAGCTGTGGTTCTTAACACAAGCTGTTGTCCTAACACCCATCTCTTCTGAAAGGTGTTGTAGTCATAACTCCAAAGCCCCCCACAAGAGCTGGCTAAAGCAGCTCCAGCTCCGTCCTACCTTCTCCAGAGAGCATCTCAACAAGCTATACACACGGGTGCCTCTTCTCGGGGCCTTGTTCCTAGACAATGTCACCTTCTGAGAAGTTCTGGCAAGCTTTCAAAATTTTTCACTCTTTTTTCACTTTTCTCTTTCAAACCCACTCATCGCCAGGCTAAGGAGAGGACTCAGTGGGCAAAGCACCTGCCATGTAAGCATGAGGACCTGAGTTTGAATTTGCAGAACCCACAGAAAAAGCCAGACATGACAACCCCTCTCTGTAAACCCAGCACACCTGCAGTGAGATGAAAGGCGGAAACAGTGGTACAGGGGAGAAACTGCGCCCCCTAGAGGGTTCTCAGTCTCATTCCTAAAAGAATTTAAGAAAGGACTTAAAACCGAAGCTTTAGGACAATTTTATTCGAATTTAAAGAAAAATCCTCAGGGCAGGCAAGCTGGGAATCTCGGCAGCTGCTTTGAGGAGGAGAATGGAGGAGAGAAGGAAAAACACCATGAAGTCATGTGGCTTAGAGCCTGCATGGAGGTCAGACGCATGGTGAACCAGCAGCCACATGGCGGGAAGAAGGAAGCTTTAGAGAAAAAGTAAAGAAATACAAGATGCTGGGGCAGCCTGAAGCCTTAGACAAACCGTGCCTAGAAAGCGGATATGGAAAAGAAAAGGAGAAATTACTGAGAGCCACGTGTCTGCGGGCAGGATCCAGAAGCACTGCCCCAGGAGGTTAATATTCACTGTCTCCTCAACCTCAAGGTATTCCACCCATCTATTTCGGATGACTGAAGGGTGAGCCTGCCTTCCTAGGGGTGGTACTGTGACCAGGTGATTGACCAGTAAAACTTGAAAGGTAGGTCTTCCAACAGGTAGACTAGAGATTGTACTATGTGATCAGTTAATCTTATGGGGAGTTTTCTGCTACTCTAACAACAGGAAAATCTCTGGATGATCATGGACCAGCTAGCCTGGTGTATGCAGAGACCCTGTCTCAAATAAGGTGGAAGTCAAGGACAACGCCCAAGGTTGTCTTCTGACTTCTGTGTGCCCACTGTGGCATGTGTATGCCCTCATCACACACAGAAACACACACATCATTCAGATAAACGCAGATAAAAATCCATCTGTTCATTCATTAGTCATATATAAAGGGAGGTTTGGTGCAGTGTGGTACACACATACACATACACACACACACATGCATAGATGGGTACATTCCAGGCTCTTCTAGAGTGTACTCGCTGGGGTATTTGTGGTGAGGCTGGTCTTCTTACTGTAGAAGGGGCTGTTTGCATCCACGGCCATATCTGTAGGCTGATGAAGGAAGAATGAACCCAGGCAGAAGCGTAGCCAGCAGAACCTTCTTGGGCTGTGGATTACTGCTGAGACACAGGCAGCTGGGATTCTGTGTGGCTGTCAGGCTCTTGGCTTCTCCCTGGGGCTTACTTTCATTCAGCTGTGAGGAGAGGGTGTGGCCAGAAGTGGGGGGCGGGGGAGCAGGCTCTCCCTGTGAGCCCTGTGGTGTGCCTGTAGAGTGGACGGATGTGGCCAAAATGGGGCGGATGCCGCAGCTCCCCTAGTAGGCCTCACTGCTCCTTTTTCTAATAGTTTCATATATTTTTAAGACTCTCTTTTCAGTCTCAGGATGGTCTCCTACCTGCAGGGGATGCGGCTGCTCCCAGGAGACTCAACCAGGGTTTAAACCATTCAGCACACAAATTCCTAAACCACTCAGGGTCAGCCCACACTGTTGGGAGGAAGAGCCTGTCACCATCTGTCCGTGGATTCTTCATGGAGGACTTCCTGCCAAGTGTCCCCTCTTTTCCCGGGACCCACGGCCATGCAGCTGGGCTGAGACTTCCCTGTGTCACGGGCACTGGTCACCTCCTCTTGCCTCAGTCTCCTGCCTTCTTGAGGCGGGAGAGAGCTGTTGACTGATACTTGTTCAACTCACCGGAGGGTGCAGCCTAGGAAAGGAGGTGGGGCAGACACCTGTGCTAATCCTTGCTAAAAGAGATGGTAATTGCAGGTCAGGGCCGGCTTCCTGGGCATGTGAACTTTACAGTTACACAGACTCCACACTTTCTTGGTTTGACTTTCTGCTATTACTGTGATGAAATTCTTAATAATTCCTAAACAAGAGTTTATGCCTTTTCACCTTGCCTTGAGTCACAAATTTATGTAACAACTTATGTATCATGCATCAAGAGTTGTTCAACAGTGTCTGCTTAAGTGGCTCCATTGGTACAGTACCCACTGTAAGGTGTGAATGAGACCCCCAACAGTTTCGGACTCTGGAAGAAACCTGGAGCCAGAGTTTATCTAAGCCTTGCAAACCGGTTCCAGATCCCAAATTCCTTGGCAGATAAGCAAGGAATTCACGAACAGCTCTGGAAAAGGACTACTTCCTGGACAGAAGCTTGCCTGAAACATCAATCAGATGTCATGGCAACCCCCCTCCCCTAAAAGCCAGGAGGGGACTGAAGGTTTAAAAAGGTTTTGAGGACTTGGACAACGTGCTTGTACTTCTGGGGCTTGTGCTTCTGAGGCTTGTGCTTCTGCTTCTGCTGCTTGTGCTTCTGCTGCTGCTGGTGCTGATCACGCCAGCCCGGTTCCCTGGAGCCCCAGCCCCAAGATGGGGGTGAGGGGGCTAGCCTCCCCCATCTCTTCGGGGAGGCTAGCCCCCAAGGGGGGCTAGCGTTTCTCCACTCGTGGGTGCGGAGGAGCTAGTCCCATCTGGTCTTCTCTCAATAAAGTCGGGTCCTGTTAGCTGCCAGCGGAGTCCGGTCCCTTCTGTCTGCTGCGTCTCTCGAACCCTGAACCTGACACCCACCTAGTGTATAAAATGCTGGGTTCCATCTCCAACACCACGTAAATGGAGTGTGATGGTGCATGACTGTAATCTCAGTAGAAGTAGGAAGATCAGAAGTTCAAGGTCATCCTCAGATGCATAGCAAGTTCCAGGCCAGCCTGGGATATATAAGATCCTTACTGAAAAAAATTAAATTTAAAATAAAAATAAAAATGTAAAAAAAATTTTTAAAGCATTTTTTAAAAAAGATTTCTGCCGAGAGGCAGGGGATAGCAAATTTCTCCTCCATTTTCTCATCCTGGACTGCTGGTGAATTCTCTGGGCACTGTGGTGGGTAGATAGTATCTCTACAAAGCCATCAGTGAACAGAAACCAGCATCTTAGTTCCAGACCCTCAGGGTGGTCAGCAGTGGGAGAAGAAAGAGGAAGTGGAGTAGGCAAAGCCCTGCATGGCTGTGAGCCAAGTCACATCTGTCCTGTCTTAGTCTCTCAGGCATCTGTATCTGCCCATACTTCTTAGGCTGCTCTGGAGGGTAAAGATTGACTGCCAGCCCTTACCTGGGACTTAGTTCCTACCAGCTGCTTCTGTGTGTATGGAGTCAATTGAAACCCTTGTCACAACTGCCGGAGACCCAGATTCCAGTTTCTACAGTCTCTACTCTGGTCCTCTGTCCTTCGAAACTCATCTCCACCCAGTCCTTCTCTCTACCTTGCAACATGTACCACGCTGTCAACTGTGTAGTGAGACCTGTTTTTTTTTTTTTTTTTTTTTAGTTCTGTGTTTCCAAGCATAAGCAGAATGCTCCACATTGTTCTGGAAGGTCTCAAGGAGACCATCCTGCTAAATTGAAGTAAAGTTATCCTCTTTTCCTCAGAGATGGAAAGGAAAGGCCCCTGACAGAGTAATAGATTTCTCTTTAAAATAATAATAAAAGAAAGAAAAAAAAAAAAGAAACCAAACATACATAAACATATGTGTAAGGTTCGGGTTCTCGAGATGTAGCAGAAATCAACCAGAGACGGGAATTGACTGAACCGGGTTTATTGGGCTTTGAACTGACTCCCAGTCGGGAACAGGAAATCAGCTGGGACTAGCTTTCTCCTGGGAGTGGAGAAGGAACTAGCCCGTCCTTAGCTGATCATGTGGGCTTTTTATAGGGAAAAGGTACCCCCTTGGCATCCTTTTGGTGTTAAGCCTGGAAGGAATTCCCTTTTTCGAATTCCTGGAGTCTGGAATGTTATCTGTTAAGGACGCCCAGTTTCCTTGGAATTTGGGGTCTGGAGTTCTTTATCTGAAGTATTTGCAAGGTTTCGATGAGAGGTTGTAAAAGGTCCGTCTTTCTTCATTCCTCTTTTGCAAACTTCTGGCTCCAGATTTCTTCCTGAATCTGAAACTGTTGGGGGTTTCATTCACACCTTACATTCCAGCCTTTTGTGTCATAAGGGAATTGGGGGCGCAGTTTCTCCTCTAGCTACTTCCTGCTGACTGATTGGGCGATGATAGGGGGATAGGGAATGACACATGAGGCTGGAATGGGTTCGAGTCCTCATCATGGTGAGGCAGCCGTGCATATTTCCTGGTGGGAAGGTGAGCAGAAGGGCGAGAGCTGGTGGCAGTCCTCCCATGTAGACTGGCAGAGGGACTGGTGCTGAGACACTTCCTCCTGCATAAGAGACTATAGACCAGGTGAGGAAATAAGTTTGGCAGGCCTCCCCCGCTCCCTGCCCCCTGGTGGGATAAGAGGACAGGATAAATCCTTAGAGGCTTAGCTGCTGGTAACACTGTTTCAGACCTGAAAAGGTTAATGAAATGGGAGAGTTGACACTTTGTAGGGATCAGGTCCAGGTAGAGATCAAAGACAATTCTGCAAAAAAAAAATTTTTAAGGGGGTAGAGATGGGAGTAAGTTTGGCCCATGACGGAGGTCAGATAAATGAGATGTGTTAAAAGTTAGCTTCATAGTCTTTGTTCCTGATTGAGACACATCCTGGCCTCATATTCAATCCTGAAGACCAAGGAGAACTGTCAAACTCAGAGTCACAGACACAGATGTGGTCATTAACAATGGTTATTTGCTTAAGATGTTCTGCATAAGATTAGATACTCCTCTTTCAAGACTCATACCTTCAATCACTTGCATAGACTTTCTTTTTTCTTTCTATTCTGGAAATATCCAGCCCTCATAATCTTACATAAATCCTTCTTTATAAAATATTTCCTTTCCTTTTACCCTCTTATTTTCTTTCTTAATACCACGAGACATAATAACATTAAAGCTGAAAGGGGTGGTTGGATATTTAGGTGAGAGTCCAATGACTCTGCTTAACAAACCTGTAAGTGGACATAGCTGAAGTTATGAAGATGGCAGTTTGGCTCAGAAGAGTGCTGTATAGTAAATGTAGTTGAGAGGGGTGGGGGTTATCTCCCAATGCTTTAATAATTTGTTTGAATTAGGAGGGGTGCCCAGGGCGTGAAGGAATAAGAAAATGTTAGGGCTGTCAGGGGCATTTTAGAGAATGTAGGGAAGAGGTAGAGTAGCCCTGGGGATGTGGGGAGGCCCATTGACTCCCACCATGGAGGGCTGCTAAGGGTGTGTCTTACCCAAGTAGGAAGAGGAGGACAGACCATGTGGTCCCCTACTACAAACAGGCCTTTTGTCTACTGTGGCAGCAGCTCTGGGTTCCTCCATTGCTGTTGTGCAGGTCAATCCTCAGTGGCCAGGCAGATGAGTTCTGTCAGTGAAGAAGATCTGAAGGCGGGTTGGGGGTCTGGGGCCCACATGACTGGCCTACCTCGATTCTGCAAAGAAAGGCAGTCATCCTCCAGGCATCCCCATTTTTCCCACTGTGGGCATGGCCCTGGCAGTGGCTGCTGAGTTGGGGCAGGCTTGTGCCCAGTGTCCTTCGTTGTCACCGTGGGCCTGGCAGCTGTTGAGGCACTGATGCTGAGTTGCTTGGAGATCTTCTTGGGAGGAACCCTGAATACCACCATCAGTAGTTGAGCCTCCTGTATCGGGTGGCACACTCAGTTTGCCCTTTCCTGTTCCTCTGGGTTATGGAATATTTAAAGGCCATTTTTCAGCAGCTCTCCCTGGGAGGGTAAGGGGCTTTGGGGCCTCTGTTAGTGGACAGGTTAGAAGGAGAGAGAGCATTTGTGCCTGGGCAGCAGGGTAGAGTGTAAATATAAAAGGAGGCGAGATAAGTAGATAGAGGCAGGAACAAAGGAGAGTTGGGTACAGGAGTTTGAGTGCTTGTGTGGGGATGGCACTGCCCATGAAAGCTTTCACCTGCATGATATCCCAGAGATCTCTAGACTAACAGCTGCTGAACAGAGGCAGGTTGGAATTTAGGACCCAGAGGGAACCGGCCAGAGCCGGGCAGCCAGAGACAGAAAGCCAACAGCTTGGAGTTTGGGCTCAGGAAGCAGCTAATGCATCCAACTCCATTTGCTTCTACCAACAGACCTGGGGTGAACCTTATGACATCCTTGCTTTACAAAGATCTGCTGGGATTCAGGAGGTTATGTGGCCTGCCCTTGTCGCTCAGCTCGTAAATGGCAACATGGACTCGGAGACCTCTTCCCAGGTCTTCCTATTTTTTCCTCCCTGGCCTGTCTTCTAGGAAGCAGACGTGGGCCTTACTGCTGCTAGTCAGAGTTAATTTTCATTGTCAACTTCATTGAATTAAGAGATACCCAGGGCATTAACAAAGCACACTTTTCCAGAGATGATTAACTCAAGAGAGACCTGGCATCGCCGTCACATAGGCTGGACCAATGAGAAGAGAAAAAGGAGAGGCCAGCTGAATGTGTGTGTTTTTCCTTCTCAGCCACTTCATCCATCAGGATGTGTGGGAGCAGCCTTGTATGCCTGCCAGCGTGCCTTCCCCACCACAATGGACTGTTTTCCTTACACTGTGAGCCATACTAAACCCTAGTTCCTTCCCTTGCCTTTGCCAGGTGTTTGGTTACATGAATGAAAAGAGTGATTTGAATGAGGAATGTCCCCCACAGACTTGGCTATTAGAACATTTGTCCTCCAGTTGGTAGTACTGTTTGAGCAGGTCAAGGAACCTTTGGGAGGTGGAGCCTTGCTGGAGGAAGCATGTCACTGTGTCTTGAGGGTTTGTTTTTTGTTTCTGTGTGTGCGAATGTTTTGCTTGCATGTATGTAAGTACACCCCCATGTCATGCAATACCTGCAGAGGCCAGAAGAGGGCGTGAAGATGACCGGGATCTGGAGTTACAGATGATTGAGCCACCATGTGGGAGCTGGGAACTGAACCCAGGTCCTCTGCAAGGACAGCCAGTGTTCTTAACCGCTGAGCCATCTCTCCAGCACCTAGGCTTGAGGTTTTATAACTTGATTCCACTTCCTGTTCTCCCCTTCCCTCTCCCTCTGACTGTCATCATGCCTCCTTGTCATGACAGACTCAGCAGCCATAAATCAAAAGAAACCCTTCCTTCCCTAACCTGCCTTTTGTTTGGATCTAACCCAACAACAGAAAGGTCACCAGTACTGCCCTGTGCCAGGGAGGGACGCAATGGCCGTGAAGACACTTGGGTGGTTCCCTCTGAGCTTCTGGGTTGTCCAGCCTTCCTATTTAGAATGTGAAGTTCAAATTCATCTGCAACAGCCATTTCATCTAGCCCTGGGGTATTAGGGTCTGCCCTCTCAGTCCCCATCTGATATTCTCTTTTCCTGCCTGTCAGCTCTCCAGGCCTCTGCTTTGCCTTCTTGAAGATGTAAAGATTGAGAGAAACCTTCCAATCCCTGTAGGCCTGGAGAGATCAACCTCCTGAGTCTCATCCTAATGAGAAGGGAGTGAGGGCATAGGACCCTGGGACTGGGCTGTGTGAAAAGGGCTCTTCTGCTGCAGACTTCTCACCAGAGGAACACACACACAGCACTCCTTGATATTTGGTCTAAAATGAACACTGACTAAAAACGAGAAACAAAGAATACGCATTTAGGTCATGATGCATTTAGCTCACGCTGAGCCCTCTGGCACATTATAGTTTATCCCAACACAAAGCTTAGAGGTGGGCATAATCATCCCCATTCATTCTACAGATCAGGTGTAGAAAGACTCAGTCACCAGTTCAAGGCCATGCATATAGTTGGGTTCAAATGAAGGTAACTAAGTTTAAGCTCATTTGCTAGCTCTGCTGCTAGCTTTATTTTTGTGTTTATTTGTTGTGGGTTTTGTTTTGTTTGTTTTGTTTAGGTTTGGTTTGGTTTTCTGCATCCAGCCTCAGCGTCCCAAATGCTAAGATTTATAGACATGCACCACCACTGTGGCCATCCTGCAGAATTTGATCTGACCCTTCAAAGGCACTGCAGAGAAAAATGACACATGTATCAACGTGAGTGAAACAAGAGAACTATTTTAGGGGAAGAACAAAACACACTTGCCACAAAGTTCCACCAGTGACTCTTCCATGAAAATGTAAGTGACAAGGGCTAGCAGGATGGCCCAGTGAGTAAGGTGCTTGCTGTCAAGCCTGATGATCTCAGTTTAATCCCTGGGACCCCATAGTAGAAGGTGGGAACTGATTCCCAAAAGTTGTTCTCTGACCTCTAATGGAACATCCATATATACACATTAAATAAATAAATAAATAAATATTTTTAAATGTGTGTGGGCTTCCTAGATTCCTCTTTCCCTGGATACCCCCAGCACTCTGTCCTGGTTCACAAAGCAAAGAGCGACTCTGCGCTTGAAGTTCTGGGAGCTAAAGTACCTTTAAAAAACACTCTGGGTGTGTTACAGTAAAGTGATTTTCTAAAAATACCCATTCCTTTAAACTTTCATTCTGAGGGACCATCACAAGCCCTCCTGCCCCCACGGCCAGACTCACCACATTAAAGCAAATGAAAACACAACTCAGATGATTAATATGAATCGCCCTTTCCATAGCTTTTTCTATTATCAAAGCGCTCTGCCCGGCTGCCTTTGGTTTATATAAATCAAGTGGCTCAGCCAAGCCAAAAACACCAGGAGAAAAGGCTTTGATGGGATGAAATGGTCCATCATTCTAGACCCAATGCTAACATTCTTATTTGAAATTGAAATAAGAGAAGACGCCCAGGTTAAACAAATCTCATGACCAGAGACCTTTGGAGCAATATTCTCAGAGCAGTGCACAGGAAGACATTCAAAGTCAAGGATACCTTTCCATCAAGTAACAGCTCTATGAGAAAATCGTAGGCTGTCGGGGGAGGGGTTGGGAGAGTGTGGCTGAGTCAAGAAAGCACTTGCATTGCAAATGTGAAAACCTGAGCTCTCCCTAGGACCCATGCAAAGATGTCAGGTGTGGTTGGTGCACACTTGCAATCCCTGCGCTGCGCGAGGTGGCAGAGACAGGAAGCTCTGGGGCTCACTCCAGCCTAACAGGTGCACCTCAGCCTCCCGACAGAGCTGACTTGAAGGAGTGGATGGTGATCCTTAGGATGACGCCCCATGTTGTCTCTGGCCTCTGCGCGCGCGCACACCTACACACACACACACACACACACACACACACACCACATATTTTTTTTAAAACCATGATCTTTGTTCTTGTCCACTCTGTGTGGAGTGAAGGCCCCATTCCTTAGGCTGGAGGACTGGGGGACTTGAGGGCTTTTCCTCATATCCAGGTACAAGTGAGCCTGAGGGAGTGCCTCTCTGTGGGTTCTCCCAGCAGCACACCCCGAGACCAAGATTTGAATGTAAATGGTGGGAAGGGGTTCCAGAAAACTCTGCTGGGACAGGGAAGTCAAACTATAGGAAGGGACATTCTTAACTGCTTCGCTGTGGGATAAGAAGTTCTTGTGTTAGGGCCTCTGTGACAAGGCACTGCGACATTTAAATACCAGCTCCCAGGACTGATAGCTTAGGAGCTGCTGGATAACTGTACTGAACCCCCAGCATTTCTGTCTCTCCACTTGCTGGTGGAGACAGTTCCAGCAGCCAGAGAGAGCTCAGGGATCAAGGGTCACATGTGCTGGCAGTGGGAAGATGAGCCGTTGGCAGGGTGATCGGAAAGCCATTCCAGGCTTCCTGGCGGGACAAAGGTGCCACAGAAGGACAGTGTAGTGGTGGCTGGTCCATCAGGCTCAGCATCTTGGCTCAGGTTATGTTTGAGATTCCATAAAAATATTTTGATTTTAATTTAAATATTAAGATCAAAGAGGGGGAGAGGTGTGGTTGTGATGCCTTTAATCCTAGTACTCAGGAGGCAGGGGCAGGTGGATCAGATTGGGAGATGGCTCAGTGCAGGAGACCTTGGGTTCAAATTCCCAGTGCCCACGGAAAGAGATAGGTATGGACATGCGTGCCTGTAACCCCAGTGCTGGGAAAGTGCAGACAGGAGGCTCACTGGGGCTTGCTGGCCGACGTCCTAGCTCCAGGCTGAGAGAGATCCTGTCTCAAGGGAATAAAGTGAAGAATGATAGACGAAGATGCTCCATGTCCTCCTCTGTCATTCATGAGCTGGCACACACACAATCTGTACATATACCAGAGAGAGAGAGAGAGAGAGAGAGAGAGAGAGCAAAAAGACCAAAAGAACCTAATAATAATGAGTATAAAGGCCTACCCAGTCTGGATTCTGTGTGCCTTTATACCAACAGTCATGAAATCTAATTTTTAATTATTTTTGATGAATGACTCAGGGAAGTTACATGATCCCCGGGGAGGAGGAGAATTTCTCTGATGTCCCCTGTCTACCCTCTCTCCTTGTAAAGGGCTCACACTGCTCCAAGCCACCCTCTTCTCCTCCCCAGCCCCCACATAGCTCCCTGCCTTTCCTGTTGTATTTTCCCGTCTGTCTGTAGTAGATGTCCGTCCTTGTGTCTGCTTGTATCCATCTCTGCATTTGCCCTGGAGATCCTGGCCTTCCTCCTGGTATGCGATCTGTTCTCCCTGCCTCTGGCAAGAAGACAGAGGTGGGATGCGAAGCAGATCATCCTTGGAACCTGGCTTTTGAACAGAGTGATATTAAAAACTGCCTTTGTCCCACAGATTCTTGGGGGGCCTCACTCCTATTCTCTTTGAAACCTTCCTCCTTGTCCTTTCGTTCTGTAAGTGACTGTTTATGCTTAAATTAAGAGATTAGTGTTTATCCTTGTAGTCAATCCCCCTCTTAAATATGTATTTTTTTCTAGAAGAAAACAACCCCACATTTGGGGTTCACCCCAGGTCTCCGACTCTTAATTTAGTAATCTTGTATGCAATCACCAAGCCAAGATCCAGTTCTGTCAAATGATTACCAAAACCAACAAGCAGAAAGGAACTGGGAGGGAAGAGAGAGTACAGGAAAACATGGAAAAGCAAAATCTAGACCAAGCTGAAAGATCAGGGTGTCGAGATGTGTCACATCTGTGATCCCAGCACTCAGGAGGCAGAGGCAGGAGGATCAGGAGTTCAAGGCCATCCTTGGCTGCATAACCAGTTTGGGGCAAGTCTGGGCTATCTGAGACCTTTCAAAACAAAACAAAACAAATTTGTGAAAAGGAAAAATAAGGAGAACAAACAAATTTGATTCTTCAAAATGGAAAGTTCTGGTCAGACTGATTTTGAAACAGCCATAGATGGCTGGAATAGTTCGATCCCACAGATATTAAAATGGCACAAAAGATAGGCCAATAAGTTTGAAGTTTTCAATGCAATGGACAGAAGCCTAGAAAAATGCAATGTATCCAAAATAACAGAAGGAGAAGATGAATGGATGACTGAATGAATGGTCACAAGAATGTGCATCTTAGCCTGGTTTTGAACCTGTCATGTAGCCCAGACTGTTCTTGGATTCTCATAATCCTCCAGTGGCAGCTTCTTGAGTACAGGGGATCACAGGCCTGGGCTACCATACCAAGCATGAAGAGAAATTTAGGTACCCAAACAGTCTTATAATTATCTAAAAAAAAAAAAAAAAAAAAAAAAAAATCCTTCCCATCAGGAAATTCTTTAACAGTAAGACTCTTAAATCCCATCAAGATTAAGGAAGAAATAATGCCAGTCTCGAGCTCTTTCAGAGAACAGAAAGTGTCAGAGACTCCTCTGTTCATTTTATGACACTAGTGTAATTTGATAACAAACCCTGGGGACACCAGAGCGGGAGACAAAAGGAGGCTGTATTCACTCATGAGTTCACATGAAGATTGCTAAACAAAACGTTAGCAAGCCTAACCCAGTGGTGCAGACAGAAGGGGAGAATAACAGACTCCAGTCCGTAAATGAAAATTCAAAGTTGGCATAGCATTAAGATGCTCTTTAATGTAGTTTATCCACTGTGATTAGTTTTATCAACTGACACACCCTAGAATCACCTGGGAGGGGAGTCTTAATGAGGGATTGCCTAGGGCTGTGGGCATGTCTTCAAAGGGCGGGAGGAGGGTATCTTGATTGTTAATCGATGTGGGAGACAAGCCCACCATGGGCAGCACTATTCCCTAGGTGGAGGATCCTGGAGCGCACACACGTAGAGAGGGTGCTGAGCACGCGATGCCTGCTTTGCTTCTCTCTGCTTTTGACTATGGATGTGATGTGACCAGCTGCTATTGACTAACAAAACCTATAAGACACTCTGCTCTTTCTTGACCACGACTGCTGGCTTTCTGCTCAACTTCAGGAGTTGGTGTCTTGACTCGGGGCCTACTCACCCCCTCACCCCATGGCGGAGATCCTTTGGTCCCCCTCGGGCTGACCCTGTGTGCTGGGACCTCCAACAGGACACAAACATTAGGAAGAGTAAAACATTTTTTTCAACAAATATAAATATATCTGATAAAATCTAACATTCATCTATGACTTAAGAAAAAAACACAATGACTTTTCTGTCTCTACCGCCACCATGTGCCTACGAAAAAGCTTGTGGTGAAGAGGATAAACAACAAAATAGAAGTAGGTTTTGAATTTCACCCTTGACCATACCTACTCCATGGAAGACGGAGCCATGGAGATGGCCAGATTAAGCAGTTCCTCCAGTAGAGACTGGGAGTGAAGGGAAGAACTGGGAAGCCTGGTGGAGGATTGACCCATCGAAAAGCACAGGAACAAAATCAGAGCAACTTCCCAGGGGCCTTTTGCCAAAAGGAATTTGAAATATCTCACCAAAAAATATTCGAAGAAGAATAACCTATGTTAGTTATGGATAATCGCCAACAGCAAAGAGAGTTATAAATTCCATCACATTCAGATGAACCAAAATGAAGAGGAAGATGAGTGTTAAGACTCACTGATCTGGAATATTCTGTATGAATTCATAAATAAAATTTAGAGAGAACAACAACAACACCCCAGAGAGCTAGGAAGAGCAGAATTCCTTATCCACTGAGAGGCTGTCTATATGTTAAAGTCTACAGAAACACTGTCCTCAAATGATAAAACTTAAAAACCTTTTTCTTTGGGATCAGCAAGAAGGGCCAGGAGCCAGTTAGGATGCTTTCTAGTTAATATTGCCCTGCGGGACTTCCCTTTTGAAAGATTTATTTTATTTTTAATTATGTAGCTAAAACATTTGAACAGGATAATTTGTTCTTTCAGAAAGCAAAAATTATTGCAAAGTTGTATGATTAAGGTGCACTCAACAGAGGTTAAGAATACCGAGTCTTCACTTATGGACTTAAGTTGATTAGTGTATTTGCCATCTGTGTAGCTGGGTTATATTTGCTAACATTTTACAGCCTTTTTAAATGGGTTCTCACGTGTAATCATCAGTGAATGTAACCATGTAATCTGTTTGCTATTTTATTGTGTGGTCTTGGGATTACACCCAGGGCCTTTAGCATGTTAGGCAAGTACTTTACAACTGAGCTACATTCCCAGCCCTCTTTTTACTTCCTTGTTTTGAGACGGGGTCTCACTATCTTGCCCTGGTTGGCCTTGAATTCACCCTGTAGCCCAAGCTGTCCTTGAGCTTGTGATCCTCCTGCCTTGGATCCTTCTGAGCCGCTGGAAGAGCAGGCCTGTACCTCTGGGCCTGGCACAACCTGTTCTTATGTTCTGGTGCTGCATCAGGGTACTACTGACACTCACTGGAGAACCAAAACCGAATTTGTTATTACACCAATGGCAGCAATGCAGAAGATCAGGGGAAGAGAAAGAGAAGAAAAGAGAACAAAACGAGCAACTGATATCAGGCCTGGAGAGGTGACCCAGCAGTTAAAGAGCTCTTGCAGAGGACCCAAGTTTTGTCCTTGGCACCCACATGAGGTGGCTTACAACAGTCTGTAACTCCAGATTCAGAAGACTGACACCCTCTTCTGACCTCCATGGGCATCTGTACACATGTGTGCGTACACACACATACACATAATTAAAAATTAAAAGGAAAGCTTTTTTCAATAAATAGTGTTTTAACAACAGTGTATGAAAGTGAAAAACAACTGAAGTGGGGATGAGAGAGATGGTTTAGTGGGTAAAGTGCTTGACAACAGGCATCAGGGTCTGAGTTTGGTTTTCCGACACTCATGAAACAGCTGGATGTCTATCATCTCAGAGTTGGGGAGGTGGAGACCGAAGGATCCCTGGAGCCTGGGGTTATCCAGTCCAGCTAGACAGTGAGCTCCAGGTTCAGTGAGAGACTGTCACAAATAGCAAAGTAGAGAGTGACAGAGGAAGACATCCATTGTTGACTTCTGGCCTCTCTACACATGTACACACATGCATGAGCACTCAAACATACAGGAACACATATGTGCACTATAAAAAGGCACACATGAACATGTATATATACCACACACATGACTACATGTGTACACCATACACAGAGACACATGTGCACATCATATACACAAACGTGTAAACACATGTGAACACATGTACACACCGCACATATGAACATGGATATATGCACAGAATATATGTGTGCATCACACATGAATGCATGTGTACACACCTGCAGAAACATATGTATCATGTACACAAAACGTGTGTACCATATATACATGACTATGTGTACAAGCATGAACATGTGTATACACCATATACTTACATACAAATATGCATAATACACCATACACACATAGACATGAACACAGCACATGCACACATGAAGACATGCATATACCACACACAAAGAACATGTGTATACGCCATGCATACACACATTTAAACATTCACACATAGAAATGTGTATACACCATGCATACACAAGCACATGTATATACCATACACATACTAACACATGTGTAACCCTACACATACACAGTACACAAATAAAAACAAGTAAGCGGACCCCTCCGTCAGATTTGGAAGTTATAAGTGACAGGACTTGTATCTGAAATATAAAGAGCTACAAATTGTTAAGAAAACACAGACCCAAATAAAAAGGAGGGAAGACACTTGAAGAGGTGTCAGCGAAGGCATCACTGTGACTCAACACCACACCAAAAGGTGATCCTTCCATCACAGCAGAGGATGAGAAAGCTGCACGAGAGAGGCCAAGGACGATGCCAAACAGGGCCATGCCGTTAGGAGGAAATTCATTTCAATTTGTTTTACATATTTTGGGGGTACACATGCATGTTTCCTTGTATGTGTAGAGGTCAGAGGACAACTATGAGCATCACTTTTACCTTCCATCATGTGGAACCCTGGGACTGAACTCAGGTTATAAGAATTGGGGCAAGTGCTCGCCTTTACCACCACACCATCTCACCAGCTGAAATTCACCTTTTACTGTGTACCCTTTGCATGGGTTTATTTTACATTATTCTCACATATCTCTAAATCTAAAAAGAAGAGAACTAAATTGTGCTTAAATTAAACAGGGAAAACAAAACCAAGAATAAAAGTGACAAGGCAGACCTCGTCTCCTTGCTTTACGTCAGTGACAAGCATGATTGATGCTGTGCAGCCCTAACAGCCGCTCAAAGACAAATTAATGGCTGAGAAATCAAATGATGGAGTGGTCCAGCATGTAAGTCAGGCTCTAGATGATTTTTCGTTTTTTCAGGAGCAGAGTGGTTGAGTAGAAGCAATCTGGTTCTCGTAGAAGCTAAGCACTGGGCTGGGATGATGCCTTACTGACTTGAAATTAAACCTCTCTGAGATATTTGTGGCAGAGTAATATTTGTTTGAATAGCCCATTCATTCACCAATTAACAGAGTGCCTACCATGTGACAGGAACCCAGCAAGGAGTAAGACAGGAAAATCTTCCGCTATAGCCTAGAGAAAAGGAAACAGAAACCAAAGAAATATTTCAGAATGACACAAGGAATAATATGTGCCATAAAGAAAACTTAAGTAGAGCGTGATGATTAATATTGATTGCCAATTTGGGAGGATCTTGACTCACTAAAGAGACAAACCTCTGGGTGTGCCTGTGAGGGTGTTTCTAGAGTGGGTTAACTGAGGAGGAATGATCCAATTTGAATGTAGGCAGCACCATTCCTTGGGCTGGAGTCTCAGACTGAACAAAAGAAAAAAGAAATCAAGCTGTGCATCCACAGTCCCAGCTCTCTACTTCCTGACTGTGACTGTGTGACCAGTTCCCTCCGGCTCTGCCACCACACCTTTCCACGGTGATAGACTATGAGCCAAAGTAAGCACTTCTTTCTCTAAAGTGCTTCTGTTGGGTATCTGTTAAGCAAACTGGAAAAATAATTCATACATAGAGCCTGAGTTGGGGCCGGCATTGATTAGAGAGTGTGGCCAAGTAAAACCTGAACAAGGCAAGGCTTTTTCAGCAGACAGGTGAATGAAATGAGAGAGTGAGAGAGAGAGAAAGAGAGAGAGAGAGAGAGAGAGAGAGAGAGATCTGAAAATAGTCTCCAGGACTCTTTCCTGGGTGGAAGGGCCTGAAGTGGGCTAGGATGAACCATTGGTGCATCCAAAGTTTGATGACTACTGGGAGGCTTATGAGGTAGAACCTAGTGTAAGTGATCCAGGCCTTTGGGGTGTGTTTCAGGGAACTGTGTCCTGTGCTGTCACAGTTAGTTTCAGCTGTAAATTTGACACAAACCTAGGGTCACCTGAGAATAGAGAACCTTACCTAAAGAATTTCCTCAGTCATACTGGTCCTGTGGCTATATGTGTAGGGCGTTTTATTCATTGCTAACTGATGTGGAAGGGCCCAGACCACTGTGGGCGGTGTCATCCCTGAGCTGGTGGACCTGGTTTGTATAAGAATAGTAGCTGAACATAAGCTAGGGGAGCAAGCCAGTAAGCAGCTTCCCTGGTGGTTTCTGCTTCAAGCTCCTGCCTTGGTTTCCCTAGATGATGGACTGTAAGATGAAATAAACCCTTTCCTCCCACAAGATGCTCTGGATCATGGTGTCTTTATCACGGTAACAGAAACCAAACTAGAACGCCCAGTCCCCCCCCCCTCTTTCTCTCTCTCTCTCCTTTCCAGCTACCCTGAAGAGAGAGCAGATTTGCTCCATTGTGATACTCTGCCTGCCTCAGGCCCAAAACATTGGAATCAAGCAACTGTGAACTGAATCCTCTGACACTGTGAGCCAAAATATATCTTTTCTCCTTTAAGTTGTTGCTGTCATAGTAACAGACCACTGATTAACACAGAACTCTATTTGGGGTCACTGTGGAGTCACAGGATTGAATGTTACTTGGCTGTCCATTTCCATTAAAGAGGTGAAGTCCCCATGGGTTTAATGACTATTGTGTGCCTAGACACACCCTCTAGCACAAGAGACCACCTCAGCTTCCCAAGATAGACTCTCTCTCTCTCTCTCTCTCTCTCTGTGTGGTGTGAGCTTTGAACATCTTCACATAGGTGCTAACTGAGGCTGTGAGAATGTCTTCATCTCCCCAGTTCCCCCAAGTCACCCATCTCTCGTGACTATCTTCATTCTTCCACCTCTGGCTCAGTTTCCCTGCCATAGTCCCAGAGAACTCCTATTCAGACCCATCTCTTCTCAGAAGTCTGCCTCTCTGTCCCTTGACCTATGATTTCACTTACACTTGAGCTTGGAACACACAATGGCAATTCTCTTGTCCTTAGCTTATTTCTAGTTGGAGCGTCTCAGAGGGCGTCCCTCTACTTCCCTCTGTATTCTGTTGAAGGGTCCAGCCTCACATGGAAAGATTACCTTATTGATCATTTTGTCCCTAGCATGCTGGCCTCGGGCTTGTGTCCTTCAGTCCCTTCTCATAGCTCTTGATAGTGTAGCATAGAGCAGTGCAGTCTAATCAGGACCTGCTGAACTGTTGGTACTGGCACTTTTCCTGTCGCTTGGCTTTCTCTAAGGCCACAGTGTCCTTGATCCTTGGCTTACCTTCCTTGCTCATCCTGAACCAGAAATGGGTGGTAGTCAAGGCCCCCACCAAAACCTAATGGCATTTCTCTTGGCAGCAATAAGCAGGTCATAAGAGAACCAGGCAATCACTGCTCCTTTTTCTCCAGAGATAGTAACCCCCAGCTGTATGTGGGCATCGGAAGAGAGGGAGAGGAACACAGGAATGACCCTCTTTCCTGAGGGTCAGAGGACAGCTCCATGCTGTCCCTGAGGTATGATCAGGATTGAGGATCCCATTAGCTGAGTATCGGAAACCCTTACAGATCCTGTGAAAATGCACATGTAAGGGATCCACCGACAAATGAGGAAACTGAGGCAGACAAGTTAAATAACTCATCCAAAGTATTATATTAATTTACCCCTGTGCGTTCCTGCCTCCACTTAACCATCTTAAGCATATTAAATATGACATTCTGAGCTTGATACTTTTAATTTTCTGCAGTTCTTAAAAGTCTACTTTGGCAATTGAGTCCACTGACTAGGCTCATGGAATTTAAATTATAATTTTTCCTTACCCTTGAAAATATCATACTTGTATCTAAAGCAATGTGATCATTTCCACTCCCCGTTTCCTCTACCTTCCCAGTGTGCCCTACCAGCTTCGTCACGGTTATTTTTTGTTGATAACACACTAAATCCAGTTAGTGATGTCCCTGTGTTCATAGGTGTTGGGCCATCCACTGAAGCACAGGAAACTGATCACTGGGAATAACCTGAAAAAAGAATAACTCTCCTTCCCCAGCTGCTAACACCTGCCAATGACTCCTCAGTAAGGAATGGGGCCTGGAGAGCACCTCCCCGATCTGTGCTGGGACTTCGGTTGGCTTGATCACCTGCAGGTCTTAAACAGAAAAGCACAGCTCCTGTAAGTTCATGAGTACAGTAGCCACTTGGGTTCAGAAGACAGCATCTCCCAGACTCCTCCCGACTCTCTGATCCTACATTCTTTCCACTTTCTCTTCTGGGATGTTCCCTGAGCCTTGGTGGGGTGAGAGGATGGGGGAGTATTGATAAAGATATCTCATTTAGAGTTGAACCACTGTCTTTTGTTCCCAGGACTCCAACAAGTTGGCGTCTCCACGTTGATTGCTGCCCGCTACAAAATGGTTCTCTGACCAAAAGAGAGGGCAGCCACATCCTGGATCAGATTATGTCCCAAGGCTCATAGCATTTTATTTCAGCAGCTGGCTTAGAGCCTAGAATTGTAGGTCTGTATTGGGGGCTTTGTGGGTATCCTGGATGCTTCCAATGAATAAAAAGTACCCTTTACCAAATAGTTTTAGTTCTGCATCTTTCTACATGTCCCAGAGATGCTGGCTATTGAGGATCACTTTTTATTCATTTCCACATTCAAGGTGCTCTGGGATAAGGTGCAACTTGGAACTGAAGGAGCCCTAGAATATAAATTTCCTGGAGATTCTTCCACTCAGAGGAGGGGTGGTAAGTGTACATGTTTGTTGGTCATTTTCCTTTGATGGTGAGTAGACATACTCTTTAGATCACTTCCAGTTTGAATGGGATTTGTCCCTCACAGGCACCAATGTTTGAACACTTAGTTCCCAGAAGGCAACGCTGTTTGGGGCGGTTGTGAGATCTTTACGAGATAGGACATCACTGGAAGATGTAGATCATGTGGAGTTGGCCATATGGGTCCTATAACCTGGCCCTTGTTCTGGCCACAATCCTCTCTGCTTTCTGGGCAATGGAGATGTGACAAGTGACTTCGCACTGCTGCTGCCACAGGACCAGCCAGTTCCTGTGCAACTTCCTCACAGGGTGGGCTGTACCCACCTCCAAAAGGAATCCTTCCTCCCTTAAGTTGCTTCTGGGAAACTTACAGGGTTAGCCTATGATTAGGGGGTTTTACATGTCCAGTATCAGGCTGGAGGCCCAGGGAATAGCTGCAGTTCAGGAACAAAGGTAGTTTGCTCGTAAAATTCCCTCCTCTTCTAGGAAGGTCAAACTTTTCCTATTAAGCCTTTAAGTGATTAGATGGGGCCCACACACGGCACAAAAGACAACATGCTCTTCTCAAAGTCCATAGATTTAAATATTCATCTCTCTAAGCATCCTTACCAGACTCAGCCAGCATAATGTTTAAATATTTGTACTTCATCACACAGCTGAGGTGATACGGGAGTCACCATTTCGATTTCAGTGAGTGCGGGACATCTGCGTGTGGGAGACATTTGAGTGTGCGGGACATCCGAGTGCGCCCTCGGCGCTCACAACCCACGTTCTGAACTTCCTGCCCCGAACACTTAATCTCTCACCCTTCCTAGTATCCACCTATTTTTAGACCCCGGTTTTTGAGTTTGATTTCAGATGACCTGATTCTCAGAACTTGAATTTTCATTTGGAAGCTCTTTACGGCTCTCATTAAATTACCCCTCTCACCCTGCAGTCGCGAGAAAAGCAGCTCTTTCTTGACGTGTCGAGATGGTAGCGGTGTATTCCCTAGGTCCACAGATCTCAAACCAAATGATTCAGTAATGAGTTTTAGCACTGGTAATTCACATAGTCTTCACTTGATGTACGAAAGGAAATTGAAATTAAGAATTTGAAAGCTCAGAGAGTGATTATGATCTGAGCCCAGCTGGTGTAGGTGCCTTGTGAGCTCTGGCTTTATGAAACCATGGTGGCAGATGCATCTGGAACCTACTCTGGTGTGTGCCCCACAGTGATTGAGAAGGGCCCAGTAGAAAACCTCGAGGTTATATTAGTGCCAATGATGACAATAAAGACACTATTTGTGAAGTGCTTTCCATATTTGCTAGGCGGCAGGTACTGTGCTTAGAAGCTTAGTTACATGGGATGTTCTTTAAAATGCATGGAACCAGGAGCCACTGGAAGTCATTACTGGTGTTCCCATTTTACAACTGGAAAATAAGCCCAGTGTGGTAAGGCTGCCCTACGCAGTACTGTTGCGCATGCTGGTTTCATTTCTGCTGTGATAAAATACCGGCAGAGAAAGCAACTCAGAAGAAAAAGAGTTTATTTGAATCCCAATTCCAAGTTAAGGTCCATCACTGTGGGGAAGTTAAGGCAGCAGGCACTTGAAGCAGCTGGTCACAGTCATGGTCAAGAGGGGATATCTCTATACTGATTTCCATAGTGACTAGACTAATGGGCATTTTCACTAGTATCTCACTATTTACATCCCTAATTGAAACTTTGAGTATCCAGGACTTAAGAGATTTCTAATATCTATTGTCTTTGGGAACAAGAATGGAGCAGCTGAGGAATGTTAGCAATCAAGACTTGACACAGCTGTGGGATGGGGATGCTAGTCTGCTAAAGATGATCTAAAAGTGTGGGGAACCCCTGTACCCTGTTGAAATGACTCGGGTGCAAAGTCCAAGAGAGAAGAACTCTGAATAAGTGAACCATAATGTGATCCGAGTGCATCACTGCAGGAGCCAATAGGATGTGAAGGTGCGTCTTCTGTAGATGGAAGACATGGGTCACCTGAGTCCAGTAGTTCACACCATCAAAACTCTCCCCAAAGAGTTTAGATTAAAATATCTGTGTGGGACCACATAGTGCAGCCTTACGGTGGAGGTGGCTTCCATTGCATGGCTGTCCATTGGAGATCTGAAACCTATTAAATAACCTATTACTGTCAGGAGTCACTTTTCCTTACAGCCAAAAGCAGAGTTCTCTGGGCTATTCCTGAGTCTTTGCGTGCATGTATACATATATTCCTCTTGTTCCTTTTACAAAGCCTAGTCATGTAGACACCTGCTCATTCTTGGATTGCTATATTGGTTTCTTCATCATTCTCTATCCTCTATCAAGCCTTAATGCAGCTCCTAGATGGGTCATGAATTATCAGTATCACCCTATCATCCCTAAGGTTCTCCAGCTGAGCTCCACATTTGACACCGTCTACGGTTTGATCCAACACTTCCTTGGGTCCTGTTTCCCACCGCTTTCCAGTTCCATCTTGTGCTTCCTGCTCTTCTCTTCCTGGTCGTGTCTTTGCTTTCTCAACTCTGGCCTTGGGAACTCGGGGCCCACACAACTCTTCTAATCAGTTTCTACTTCTGTAAACCGGGAGGCACCACCTAGCTTGTGGGCAGGGTGTCCGAGGCTTTGTACAGCAGGTGCCCGAGCTCTTCAAATACCTCACATCACATTTCCTCTCCATTCCTTTTCCTTGAGGGAAATCTTCAAGGGTTTGCACTGTTTTCGTGGGTACTCTGGGGTTGCCTTGGCACTTAGGATATTTTTGAAACACCCACCCAACATATAAAGTCCCCAAGGAAAAAAAAAACATGAGCAGCTCTGCTTTAAAATTCCCTGCCGGCTGTTGCTCTGTGCGTACCTTCTATCCAGCCAGCAGCATCACATCAGCATCACATCAGTGGCTAGCACAGGCTCTCTCTGGGTCAAGTTTCACTGCCTTTTCCTGGGCTGGGCTAGCCCATTTATCTTCATATTTTGAGTTGGTGCAGTGGTTAATGACACCCCTGTTATTCTCTCCTTGAAGAGAATTTGTACTTTTTTTCCCTAAATTTGTGTCAATTTGGCTTTTAAGACTAAGCAAGAACAGTACAGATTTCAAAACCATTTTTATTCACCTCAAGGCCAGCCCTCAGAGTCTACCTGGAATGTTTGGATGACGTGGTTTGCTTTTCAGGAGGAAAAGGTGTCTTGGGAAGGGGTTGCACATTAGGAAGAGAAGCTCCAGAAAGTCTAAGGATTCGCCACAGTGCTTCCATCCCTGGGCTGTGTGATCTTTCTCTGCCCTTGATATAGCGTGATGGAGAGAGGAAGAGAATCCAGTCACCTTTAAAGTGTGCCTGCTTTGGCTGTGAGAAGTGAAGGCTATGAAGATCAGAGCAAGTCCATATTCCAAGTCTTCAAGGGACCATGTTCTTTGAACATGAAAGCCCTCACTTAGGCTCCCCAAGGCATGAGATCACTTAAGTGATGGTTACCCTGGGCTAAGGTCCAGCTGAGAAGAAAGACAAAGATTTCAAGGCTCAAGTCTTTATAAGAATGGGACATTTAACTACACCGTTTATATCCAAAAATGTGCTGAAGACCGGAAGTAGGAGAAGAAGGAAGAATGCAGTGGCTTTGGATTTTCCCTCCATCCTGCCTACCAGAGAGTTCTTCCCTCTGTGACATTTCCGCTCTGTGGCCACCTGAGCAATGTTACTCCAGCGCAGTGGGCTCCAGCCCTTAGATCTTTGCAGCCATTATTTCTCAAGTTCAAAAAGAGTGTGTTTTAGAAGCAAAATGTTCAGGCATCAGGGCTGCCCGTGTTTCCTTTGCCTTCCCTCTGGATGAAATGGGTTCTGGGTACAAAGCACAGAAGAAAGAACCCATATGCTTTCCCATGGCCTACAGTGAGCTCCTCTGATGGGACCTTTAGCCCTGTCCAGATCTGAGTTTTTAGGTAATTAGTGGGGTTCTAGGACAGGAACCAGACTCATGCTGGCTTCATGCTTTGCATCTGGGCACCTGTTTGTCTTTGTTAGAAGCAAGCATCTACTTTACATCTCGCTTTTATTTAAAAAAATATTTTTTATTATCTTTATTTTATGTGTATGATTATACTACCTGCATGCATATAAATGCACCCGTGTCATGCAATGCCTGCAGAGATCAGAAGAGGATTCCCCTGGAACTGGAGTTACAGATGACTGTTATGAGGGCCCTGGGAATTGAATCTGGGTCTGTAAGAAGAGCCAGTGCTTAAAACTGCTGAGCTATCTCTCCAGTTACAGCCATTTTCTGACTGATTGGCTTTATTTTCTTTCTCCACACACGTTACTTCCTTATAGGACCCTTCTTAGTGTTTTTCACCATGGGTCACCTTCCTGACACTTTCGGTCTTCCCTTATCTCTCTCATCAACAACAACAAACCATTACTTCCTGACCTTCTTCCTGGATACCAGGTCCTTCTAGGTTGGATGAAGACCATGGCAAGCAAAGCTGGAGAGATGGCTCAGCACTTAAGGGCGGCTGATGTTCTTGTAGAGGACCAGAGTTGGGTTCCCAGCACACACGCTTGGTGGCTCATAACTGCCTGGAGCTCCAGTTCCAAGGGAACTGACAGCCTCTTCTGCTCTCCTCAGGTACTCACAGACACACACACACACACACACACACACACACACACACACACACACATGCACGCGCTCGAGTCTACACACACATAAATTTTAAAATGTGTAATCTTTTTAAAGACAATGCACTGCATCTTCAGGGGCCTTTCTGGATCAGGGCCAGCCCTGTGATATACTTCTAGTGCCTGAGATGCCTCAAACCGTCTGTCCTGCCAAACCCTGGTATCTAACTGGATGATTGGCTGTGAGTCTGCCTCAAGAAATCAGCAGTAGCTTGAGGCATAGCTCGGAGATCTGGGTGGAAAACTGACTGTGGACCTGGGACTTTACTGTGATGACTAATCTTGATAGAATCACCATGGAAACAAACCTGTAGGCATATCTGTAAGGGAGTTTCTAGACTTGAGTTAACTGAGGTGGGACGATCCACCCTAAGTGGGGTGAAGCCATCGCCAGGACAGGGGTCCAAGATTGAATAAAATGGAGAAAGCAAGCTGAATACCAGCATTCGTCTGCTTCCTGACTGTGGATGCAGTGTGAGCAGCTGCCTCACACTTGCTGCCATGTCTTCTTGTCATGATGAATTGCACCCTCAAACTGTGAGCCAAGATACACCCTATCGTCCCCACGTTGTCTTTGTCGGGTATTGTCACATTAAAAAGGAAATAACAGAGCCACTTTTCACTGAAGGCATTGCTATTTTCACTCCATCTAGACCATCATGTCCCAGGTGACTCTGGCCCAGTTTTTTCATTTCATCCAACTTACTTATCTTATTTCAAAGAGTTGATAGAATAGAATCTGTAAAGACTCTTCAAGTCTGCAGTGTTATGTCTCCTGAACATTTTGGTCTGAGGAAATTCTACTTCCAAAGATACATGGGCTCCCTGTGAAAACACGCCAGGTCTGGTGGACAGAAAAGATCACCTTGCACTTGATCTTTGGCTAGAACCATCCTTACCTTAAACTACCATTATCCTTTACTAATGGCATTTTGCTGTGTATTGCTTTGATTGGTCTCATCAGATCAATTCAGTAAACACCTCTGACCTCCACATGTGCACCTGCAACCATCCATTCACACCCAACACAAAATAAATATAAAACATGGAACTCATTTAAAAGAGCCTCAGGGCTGCAGATTTGTCACATGATGTTTGAGTGAGTGGTCTCTACTACTGTAAAGAACCTAGTAGTATAGGTGTGTGTCTAGTATAGACTGAGTCAGGCATCAGGCAATGACAGACCTGGGAGCGAACCTCACTGCTTTAGGCTGAAGGTGGAGAAAACGCGGGTGAGTTATTAAACTTCAGGGCACACGACACAGGCAGAGCTTCCTAAGGGCCACATCAGAGCTGCTCTCGAAAAGAATTGGTTCCATCTCCCCAACTCCTATTCACGGTCATCAAAGTTGAGTAGATTTCTCCCTCTGAACTGTAGGGTGAAGGTGGAAGACCATGATCGGTCTGGTCTGCATGCTCAAAGATCAAGATCAAGAAAATGCCATGAGATTTCCCATGCTTCCTTCTCCCAGTTCTGTAGTAACTGCAGGAGGAAGCCAAGCAAGAAGAAAATGGGAAATCCCGCCTCTTGAGGTCCAGCAAGTTAAAGCTTGTTAGGGGAAGAGATTGCGTCCGTGTTACATGCTGTGCGTTTGGACACAGGACTGATGTAACTGTGTTCAGGGAACGTAACTTGGGGTCACAGTAAAATCGTGAAGCAGTCCATCTTTTTTCCTCCTTTATCATTGATAGTGCCCTGAGCTGGTCTTCTTCTACCTGTTCCTGAGTGTAGGTTCTGACTGCTACCTCTTCCATACCACAGCTGTTTATATTAGAAGAAGAGAGGGAAACGGTCTTTATCTGCCCAGTCAAAAGCATTTTGTTTGGGGAGGAGGTTGACTTTGCTTAGGGAAATAACTTGATAACTTGCTGGAGTGCAGAGGGGAACCCCCCGAGGGAGCAGTCCAGAAAAGAAGCAGACAAGCAGGCCACCACTTGCTGCTCTGCACCAGGACAAACAGGGCTGAGAAAAGCGACACAGCAGAGAAGAAAGAAGCAAAAGCCTCGGAATCCCATGTCCAGGAGCTGGAGCCTATAATGGCAGGAGGATCCAAGTGATCTTGTGAACAGTGGCTCCCAGAAGTTTTGCATGGCCACAAAGAAACACCTAACAGTTCTAATAAACAGTAAGCCCAAATGCTCAGTGTGTCCTAGCAACTTAGTAGAAGCTTGAATAATATAAATGTAAATAAAAAATAATTTTATTTTGCTGTTTAATATGTACAATGATTACCTGTCAGAAGTGTGCACACCGGATGTCTCTTGAATGTGGACAGAATGGGTGCCCCCACCCCATTTTCGGTTCCCTGATGGTTTGCTCTGGTGCCTGTTTTTCATCTCAGCAAATTCCCAAAGATAAGGCATCACTCGAAAGATGCAGTCCAATCACCTGCTGGAATAGTGAATTACTTTATCCTAATAACTGGGGCCATGTCTAGTAAGTATCCCGCATCACTTTGTTTACTTTGAAAACAAATCCCCTGCTCCAGCCTTGTGTGTTATCTATGGGACCCTGGGGTGTCCCATGGTTCAGCCGAGGGACCTGGCCCACTATGCGTTCATTCTCAAGTTGCAGGGGTTGGATGTCGTGTAGAGTCCTATCTTTCCCAACTTTCACAAAGTGATGAAAGGACCTGTGTGAGGATTTCAACGTGTGTCACGTAAAAGATGCGGGGACAGTGGCAGGAGCGGAAAGAGGAGCCACGGAGAAGAAGAGGTGAGAGCTCAGAGTTCGAGGCAGCCCTGTGCCCTGGACCTCCCCGGTGGCCTTTCTCTTCCCACAGGATCTGGAATGAAATTAAAGCTGATCTTCCCACATTGTAACTCCAGTGACAATTTTCTTTTAGAGTTGAGCATCTGCTATATCAGTAGTTGACAAAATTTGTAAAGTATTTAATAGAAATGACCGTGATTGCTTAGTCTGAGATTAGAGTCATGTGTTGTGAGGAATTAAAAAAAAACTTTCTGGGGCTGGAGATGTAGTTCAGCTAGTAGAGTGCTGGCCTAGCATGCATGAAGCCCGGGTTCTGTCCCCCGTACCACATAAACTGTGTGTGGTGGGAGACTGGAAAGGCGCTCCACCGTTAAGTGCATCGGCTTCTCCAGCTTAGGACCTGGGTTCCATTTGTCGCACCCACTCAGCAGCTAACAACCTTCAGAGATTCCACTTCCAGTTCCAGGAGATCTGATGCCCAGTTCTGGTCTCTCAGGACACTGCTTGAATGGGTGCACTTACATACATGCAGACAAAGCATTCCTACACATAAAATATATTTTAAAAAATGGGTGTGGTAGTATATACCTGTCATCCCAGACCTCAGGAGGAGGAGGCAGGAGGATCAGAAGCTCAAAGTCACTTTAGGCCAGCTTGGGCTACATGAGACTCTATCTTTAAAAAAAATCTTTCTGTTGAATACATTTTTGGTGACAAAGGGATCAAGATAGAAGCCAGAGGCCAGCTTTGAAGGTGGTCCTTTTACAGTAACTTCTATAACTGGAAATTTGTCTTTCCTGGGTCTGGGGAGATAGCTTAGTAAAGTACTTATCATGCAAGCTGAGTTTGATCACCATAACCTGCGTTAAAAACAGGGCAGGTGGCATGCACTTGTAATTTCAGGGCTGGGAAGGCAGAGAAGGGAGGACCCTGGGGGCTCACTGGTCAGCTGTCTAGTCTAATTGGTGAACTCCAGACCAGTGAGAAACCCTGTCTCTAAAAACATGGATGGCACCCAAGGAAAGACACCCAAGGTTGTCTTCTGACTGCGCAGGTACCTGTACATACATACATACATAATTTTTTAAATCCATCTTTCTGTACAGAATTTATGACTATTTCGTGTTCCTTGTCTTAAATCAACCATTCTACTAATCTGATGTTCTGGGAAAGGCAGCACTAATCAGGAATATTCAGTGACCCCCAAGTTCATATTCCCAGTACCCAGGTCAAAGTCAGGACTAGGCAAGAACTGGAGAGCTTCTGAACAGAACCAGTTAGACTTTGCACACCACACCACCTCTGTTCATTGCTCAGCTCTCCCAGTGCATGGAATTGATCACCTACCCTGTACAGAAGAAGGAGCCTGGATGGTTTCCAGGAAGAGTTCATTTGGATTCTGTTGTGTCAGTGCATCAGTGACCACGGTACATGACAGATGGCCCGCGGACTGCAGTCTACAAACCCAAGAACCTACAGTGTGTGATAGAATTAATCAACACAGTCTAGTACCATTGTAATCAGACACCAGCTTTAAGTTTGGAGGTACACTCTGATCTCTGACCAACTGGCTACACATTCAAGGGTCCTAGTGGCCTCCTTCTGGTTTGATAATTAGCCAGGGTGGCTCAGGAGACTAAAAATAGTGCTGTATTTAAAATTATAAGAGAAATGGATCAGTGAGGAACAGTGCTTGTTGTCTAAACATAGGGTCCTGCGTTTTCGTCCTAATACCCACATAAAAAGTGTGCATGGCCACACACTCGTCTATGACCCCAGGACTGTGGAAGGTAGAGACAGGAGGATTGCTGGGGCTTGGTGCCACCAGTCTAGCTCCAAGTTCAGTGAGAGACCCTGTACTAAGAGAGGGAGGTAGAGAGTAAGAGATCATGACACTGGACACCCTCCTCTGGCCTCTACACACACATGGATAGGCATTTCGTATCTGTGTATACATGTGCACATATATGACTAACGTATCACACACATATTTACATATATGCCAAAAAATTCCAAGAGTTTTTATTTAGTAACAAAAGGACACAAATCAGTGGAGTCCGGGAGGGTCTTGGGCACAAACTCTCTGTCTTCTTTTCCTGTGGAGTCCTTGATGGTGCTGCCTTCTCCTGGAGACAATTTGTGTCAATATTTGAAAAGACTGCTAACTAGGGAGGCTCACGGGAACCCCTCTGTTCAGGATCTAGTCACACAGTGCCCACATGGGCTGACGTTTAGTCTATAGCTCCTCCTGGAGGTTGGGTTAAAGTTTTTAATTTCTACTTTCTAAACTGGAACTGGCAAGCAATTATAACTGATACAGTATGTTCCAAAGTTCCCAGCATAAGTCATATTATTATGGTGTCCAGTGGCCAAAATCCCCAGACAAACAAAGACAGTCCTATCAGATAAACATTCTGAGGGCCTGGAGAGCTTCCAAACACAAGGACAAAGATCAGACCTTGTACTGGGTAAATTCTTCACTGCAAGTCAAAGCAACTAATGAAATAAAATCTGATGGCTCATTTTCAAAGGTGCCTGGAGCCTGCTTGGGTCCAGCTACAAAAGAACAGAAAACACTGGATGCCTGCTAATGCCTGTTAAATCCAGCTTTTACCACCCCTCACCCAAACTCTGCCAAGTTATCTCCCTCACACCCCGCAGGCTAGAAGTTTAGAGTTGAAAATCACTAAGAGCCGAGTTTGCCTGCAAGGTCATGCATCCAATAGGTTTTAAAAAGGATGTGAGACATAGAGACGAACCCACACAAGGTTTTCCTTGAGAAATGACAAGTGAAAGCAACAGAGGGAAAGATAAGACCAGTGTTGCGTGTAGGTTGACCCTCCCGATTTCTCGGTTAATGAGGAAAGAGGAAGGGTCATATGTTAGGGTTTAAAAACTGTTATCTGTGCTCAGAGCACTGCCATTCTGGGCTGACGTCTGACTTTACAGGGCTATAAAATGACCTGCCTCCCTCTCGGTACTCTGAGTCTCCAGTGCTCTTATTATGAAGTGAGGACCTTTGTTTCAAGGACGAAGGATTTATGTTGGTTCCTGGGAAAGGCGTGGTGGAGTTCACAGCAGCAGGAACCTGTGGCTGTAATCCTCACATCTCCACGAACCCGGAAGCAGAGAAAGGCGGGTTGGGGCTATAACCTCAAGCCCAGTCTCTCCCCAGAACCCCACATTCTCCAGGAAGGCCCCATTTCCTAAGGGTTCCACAGCTTCCCCAAACAGGGCCATGAGCTGGGGACCAAGTATTCAAACACATGAGCTCATGGGAGAACTTCACATTCAAACCATAGCAGCTGCCTTGTTTCTACTTAATCACTCAGTTTTGTCATTCACTTTTTTTTAAGCATATGTATGTAACTTTCATTGTGTATCATTCAGTGCACACGGGACTATGTTACGTAAAGACATTTCAAAATATTTTATTTGTGTGTGCATGTTTATATATAAAAATTTTAAAGTCTTCTCTTTGTATGTTTTAGATATGATACCATTTACATTTAAAATTTTTTTATGTATATGAGTTATTGGCCTGCGTGTACATAAGTGTACCTGTGTCATGCAACGCTCAGAGACACCAGAAGAGGGCATTGGATCCCTTGGAATTGGAGTTATAGGTAGTTGTTAGCTGCCATGTGTATGCGAGACTGGAACTCCAGGCCTCTGTAGGATCAGCCAGAACTCTTAGCAGATAGCTTTTTCATTCACTTTTTTTTTAAGCATATATATGTAGCTTCCATGGTGTATTATTCAGTGTACACAGGACTATGTTACGTATGTTATTGCTAAGCCATCTCTCCAGCCCCTTTTATTTTATTTCTAATTACATGCATATGTGGGGCAAGGTGTGTACAGGTGCCCTCGGAGGGCAGAAGAGAGTGCCAGATCCCCAGAAGCTGGACTTACAGGCAGTTGTGAACAGCCCTATGTGGGTACTGGGACCCACACTAGGGTCCTCTGCAAGAGCACTGAGTGTTCTTCACCGGCTGAGCCATCTCTCCAGTCTCACAAGCACATTGTACTCATCTATTGTATGTTGATCATGTTCTGCCCTTCCCCCTCTTCCCTGTCTCTCCTCCTCTCCCCTCCCATTGGTCACTTCACTCAGTTCTTTATCAAAGCCACATTTTTGTGCCTGTCAGTTGTCTCCTACGTGGTCTGAGTGTTTCCAACCCTTCCCGCCATGGAGAGATGTCTGATCCTATGTCAGCTCATGCCATTGATGAGGATGCCTCAAGGAGTGCTCAGAGGAACAGCATATCCTTACAGCACTATACACCAGGCCCTCAAAGACCTGGCTCCCTTCCCCTCTCCAATTCTCCCTCCACCCATGTATCAGTTACTTTTCTGTTGCTATGATGAAGCAACTTAGAAAAAGAAGAGGTTTAGGGGTTTGCAGAAGGTTACGAGTCCGCCAGAGCAGGAGACAGCTGGGGCAGAAAGCTGAGCACTCACATCTCAGTGCTCACGGGAAGCAGAGAGAGCAAAGCTTGGAGTGTGGCCGTGAACTCTCAAAGCCTCTAGCAAGAGCACACCTGCTGAAGGTTCCTCGGCCCTCCCCAAACAGCACCACCCACTGGGGCCAAGAATTCAAACACCACACTCCACTCTGGTCACAGAGCCACCCTGTGTCTTCCACATACCAATCACAATGGCTTTCCACTGCCTGTTCTCTCTGCGCAGAACACAAGGCCGCCCGTCCCTCCTTCAAGTCTCTACTGAACTGTTGCTTTCCCTGCGAGGCCTATTGTCATCATACCACTAAAACTGACCCTGCCGTGGCTGCCTCCTCTCAACGCTCCTGACTCTCTCTAATCGCAGTTGTTTTTTGTTGTCATAAAACAGGTTTTTGCCCAAATCTACCACCTTAAACTATTTTAAAAGGTGCCGTTTGACAGTATTAAATATATTCAAGTTGTACAATCAATTTCAGAACTTTTTCATTTTACAATACTGAAACTCATGATGAACTCTCATCCCTCTAGAATTGTAAGCCGGAATAAACTCTTCCCTCTGAAGTTGCCTCCTCATGGTGTTTTATCACAGCAATGGAAGACTAGCTAACACAATGGGTTACACAGGGCAGGAAACCTGGATGGTTCTATACAATCAGCAGGTAGCTCAACAGGTTGGAGAGTGTCCCTTTCAGGCAGCTGGGGCATGGGGGGAGCTCTCAGCCTCTTCCAGGCAGCTCAGCTTGTGTAAGGGTGTCTCTTAGTAGTCCTTAGGGTTATTTATGCTTGGGGATGGAGGGTCTCATTGAACACTGACAGTTTCGAGAACTTCCTGAAGCTTTTTATTTGTTTACGTCCTGAACTTAATAAACTTCCTTGCAGGATAGAACTTTCACTTCCTCTTAGACCATTCAGTGTCTTAAATGGCCCAAGATGGGCAGTTTTATATCAGAGGAAATTGCTGCACAACACCCAGTCTGGGGTGTTTTATTACAGCTGCAGGAACGGACTGATACACCTGGTACGTTCATCTGTGTGCCTTTCAGTGCCTTCTTCTGACTGCTGGGAACGCCACTGTGAACATGGGAGCACCACTGTGAACATGGGAACGCCACTGTGAACATGGGAGCACCACTGGGAACGTGGGAGCGCCAGTGAACATGGGAGAGCCACTGGGAACGTGGGAGCGCCACTGTGAACATGGGAACGCCACTGTGAACATGGGAGAGCCACTGTGAACATGGGAACGCCACTGTGAACGTGGGAACGCCACTGTGAACGTGGGAGAGCCACTGGGAACGTGGGAGAGCCACTGGGAACGTGGGAGAGCCACTGTGAACATGGGAGAGCCACTGTGAACATGGGAACGCCACTGTGAACGTGGGAGAGCCACTGTGAACATGGGAGAGCCACTGTGAACGTGGGAGAGCCACTGGGAACGTGGGAGAGCCACTGTGAACGTGGGAGAGCCACTGGGAATGTGGGAACGCCACGGTGAACATGGGAGCGCCACTGTGAACATGGGAGTGCCAGTGAACATGGGAGCGCCACTGGGGACGTGGGAGCGCCAGTGAACATGGGAACGCGCATCACTAGTTTTCCATTGCATTGACCACTTACAACACATTGAGCAGCTGGATTATTAGTGTGTTGGTGATTCCTGTCTGCTTCTTTTTACTAGACTACAAGTTTCACCAAGGCAGGAATTTTAGTCTTGTTTATTCCCCAATGTGTCCTGAGCGGAAGAGAATTTGGCATGTAGCGCTCACTAAGTATTTAGGTATTGATATATATTTTAACCATGGCACAAGTCCTTTGCTGAGCCTTGCGGAGTCACAGCAGATAAGGCTCAGAAGTTGGCTGGTGGGTTCCTCAGTTTACCTTTTTCCCATCATGTGACTCCCTGTGCTGGGCTGGCTCTTCCTGTGCTGCACGTGTGCCCTGAAGACTCGGTCCTCAGCAGGCGTGAGCTTTCCTGTCCCCTCATTTAAGCTCTATTGGTGATTCATGATTCTATTCCCGTGTATCTCTTCAGGAATGCATCCACACACTAAGTATGTAGGTGGCTCAGATTCTCCTACTCTTCATTTAAAATGAGCACACACACACACACACACACACACACACACACACACACACCACACAAAGAGAAAAAACTATAAATATCTTCCATTGTCTTTCAGTAGAATTACTTAAAGTATCTTCTTTTTAAGATTCATTTTTATTTTTATTCATATCTGTACAAGTGCCTGCCATGTGTGTACGGTGCCCACCAAGGCCAGAACACGGCATTGGATCCCCCGGATGGAGTTACAGGTGGCTGTGAGCCGCCTGCCTGCTCCAGGTGCTGAAAGCCAAACATGGGCCCTCTGCCAAGAACAGTACATATGCCCAACCTCTGAGCCATCTCTCCAGCCTACTTACATTATCTTTACAAGAAAACTAAAGGGTTTCTAAAGCCTAAGTGGGACGACTTCTCTAAATCAGTACCTTTTCTTGAATAAAATTCAGGTTTACTAAAGCGGAGCCTGCTCTCACCTCTCTCTGTCGCTCATTGTGGCTCACTCAGACTTTGCTGGGAAGAGCTCAGAGACTGTGTTCTTTCCTTAGAAGTGGCTGGTCAGCAGCAAGAGAAGGTGAGACAACGGGGGAGGCAGGGAAGGTGGGAGATGGGGCTGAATAAGAACAAAGTTTAATGACATCTGTGGGGGGAAATGCCACACTGAAACCCACTAGGTTGCATGCTAACTTCTAAAAGTTCATTAAGAAAATTGAAAAATAAAAAATTGAAACCATAAGAGCTGCTGATCTAAAATATCAAGGTTTTTTGAAAGACGTATTCATAAAACATGTAGGATCAGAGAGATGGCTCATCAGGTAAGGGCACTTGCAGCCAAACCTGATGACCTTGGTCAATTCCTGGGATCCACATAGTGGAAAGAAAGACCTGACTACCACAAGTTGCCCTTTGATTTCCACATCCATGTCTATAGTGCACATGTGCGTGTACACACAGAGAATTAGTAATTAAATGCAAACAATTCTAAAAACTTACAGGATGTTTACAGGTGGGTTTGTTTTCTATTTATCTTTTTTACCTAAATCATCCCCTTATCTTACCTCACAGAGGTTGATGTCAGTGTGGGCAACGCCGTACCTACCTACAATCAGCAGGTAACCACCAGCCCAGGATCACCATTGGTCACTGAAACTGTGGTTAGTCCAAGCTGAGGAGTCATGATGGGAAACGCACATCAGAGCAAACATGTTCTAGTTTCCGTCTCTCTCTGAAAGTGCGTTCCTCATACTTCTGCTGCACAGTGCTGGTCAAATGATCATTTTTTTCTTCACCCATGTACTTAAATACATGTTATAAAAGGAAGATCATAGAGTTGGGCATGGTGGCACATGCCTGTCATTCCAGAATTCGAGATGCTGAGGCAGGAGGATTGTGAGCTCAAGGCCAGCCTGAGCTATACGTAGCAAGGTCCTGTCTCAAAAAAGAATAGAGTCAAGGAACTTCTTTTGTGACCCACATTCTTCACTTAACAACACGTGATCGGCACACTTCCAGGTCTACAGACAATAGTTTCTTCAAACTATTTGTAACAGCCGCAGCCTCTTATCATAAAGATTGGCCATGTTTTCCTTAAGCCACATTCGCTTGTTTAGAGTATTTCCATTTTCCCTGCACAAAGAGTCTTCTAATCAAAGTCCCGAACACATGTCTTACCTACACAGACCACTATTTTATCAGACTAAAATTCTGAAAGTAGAATTTCAAAATTACAAGGTGCACATTTGTAGATCCCTTTGTTACTTGATATTTTGATGAACTAAAGCCACAAGGTCATGCTCACAGTATGGCGATGGCTCAGACTCTGCCCAGCGGCCCCTGGGCTCTCACATCCCTCTACTGAGCGGATTGTGCCCGCTGTTTTCACTTTACTGGCTTCTGTCAGAAGTAAAAGAAAAGTTTTCATATTCCTCTGTGTGTGTGTGTGTGTGTGGTCTGTGTGTGGTGTATGTGGTGTGTGTGGTATATATACTGTATGTGTCTCTGTGTATGGTGTGTATGTGTGTGTGTGATGTTTGTGTCTCTCTATGTGGTGTCTGTGTGTGCAGTGTTTTTGTCTCTCTGTGTGTGCTGTGTGTGCTGTGTGTGATGTATGTGTCTGTGTGCGTGTGTTGTGTTTGTGTCTCTGTGTGTGGTGTGTGTGGTGTAAACAGGCACAGTCATCTTTGCAGGCTCTCTACAGTTCAGGGGTCTGGGTATCTTCCTCAATCACTCTTCACCTTATCGCTTCAGAATCAAGGTCTCTCACTGGACCTGGAGCTTGCTGATTTGGCTAGACGATCCAGCCAGCACTGCCTCTGCTAAGAATCCAAATTCAAGTCTTTGGACAAGTCCCTCTCACTAGCCTGTCTTCAGTGGTGTGTGTGTGTGGTATGTGTATGTGTGATATTTGTGTGTATGTGTGTATGTGTGGGTGTGTGATATATTTCATTTCTGTTTTGTAAACTAACTCATGTCTGTAGTCCATTCCTTGTTTAGAGAATTCATCTTTTGTTGTTGATTGATAAAGATTTTGCAGATTGATTTTATTCATCTTTGATCATGCATATTTCTTAGCTTATTTGCCTTTTAATTTTTTATGTTATTTTTTGATGTTCAACAGTTTTTAATCCAAACACAACTTTCTTTTTGATAACTGCCCTCGAACCTCTGTGAAGAAATTCCTTTCATACCAAGTGTGGTTGGCACATACCTCTAATCCCAGTACTTAAGAGGCAGAGGTAGTCAGATCTCTGTGAGATTGAGGCTAGCCTGGTCTATATAACGAGTTCCAGGCCTGCTGGAGCTACAGAGAGACCCAGTTTCAAAAAGAGAAAAAAGAAATTCCTTTCACATCTTAAAAATCATACTATTTAAGCATAATGTTTTTCAGTATATGTTTGCCAAAACTATGTACATTTATTTGCTTATACTAAATGGAGCTTATTTATTTATTATCTGTATGTGGGCATGAGTTCTTACCACAGGATGAATGTGGAGGTCAGAGGACAGTTTCGGGAAGCAGTTCTCCTACCATGTGGGTCCTGGGTATCAAACTGGTCCTCAGGCTTGGCACTGAGCACCTTTATCCACTGAGCTATCTCGCCAGCCCAGTTTTCATGTAGAAATTATAAGGTTTATTTTGTCTAACTAGATATCCAAACTTGGCTTATTACAATATGTCATTTATGAATTTGTTTAAAATCTAATGTGGAAAAATTAAGCACAACTTAGTTCACAGAAGTGGGAATTTTCTGTGGCAATGGATAGTGCCCTTGCCTGCCCAGCACCTGCTTTCCATCTGAGCTTCCTGCCCATGCCCAAAGCTTTGTTTAGTTTTCCTCTTCCCAATCCAGGAAGCAAAATCTATGCACCTGTGACTCAGACCAGGTTGGTGGGTACAAAGAGTGGGAGGCTCAAAGGACAAAAACTGGGGTGATACAGTCTTCATTCCTGGCATATGTGGGGTCAGGAGGAATAAATAAAAACAGTGAGCAGTGCAGGGGTGTCTGATGCAACCCTGCATTTCTGTGATAGCGCCCTTTGATCAGAGCATATGATGGGTGTCAAATGACCACGTGATCGCCTTAAAGTGAACGTCTTCTGGGGACCCAGCTAGTTCATCTGTAAGCATAAAGGAAATGGACTTTAAAAGAGACAGAGCAACTCCAATAGCTTGCCTATATTTTTGTTTGCTTGTTTGAGACAGGGTCTCCCTGTAGCTCCAGATAGCCTAGAACTCACATGTAGACCAGGCTTGTCTCCACCTCACAGAGATCCACCTGTCTCTGCCTCTCGAGTGCTGGGATCAAAGATGTGTGACCCCACACCCAGCGCCCCCATTACCCATACTAATTGCCAGATGTATTGTTTGATAAATATGACAGGAACCACCAAGATTCACTAGCTATTAAAATCAACAAACAGAACAAAGGAGGCAGGTCAGCGTGGTAGAACCAGTCACCCAAAAAGAGCAGAAGTCATTTTTGTGGAAAAAAACTTTAAAGAATCTAATTTCTCCCTAGAGAAAACCGAGTGCGTAGTGAGTCCATCCAATAAGCTGCGGGAGCAGGAGGAGACTGGGAAGAGTTCCGGAAAGTTAATTAATGTAACCACAGAAATTAAAACTAGGATTGCCTCTGCGAACTTCCACCACACAGGCCGTAATTCGAAATGTCAGAATGTAAAGAAGGAGAGTGGGGGAGAGACACAGATGAGAATGGATCAGGTGCAGGTCTGGAAAAACAGAGGGGACGTGCTACAAGGGTTAAGCAGGCTGCCAATGAGTGACCAGCATCCTGCGTGGAATCTGTTCCCCTTTGTTCTTCATGAGTGCTGAAAGGAGAGAGAGAGAGAGAGAGAGAGAGAGAGAGAGAGAGAGAGAGAAAGGAGGAGGAGGAGGAGGAGGATGAGGAGGAGGAGGGAAGAGAGAGAGAGGAGGAGAGAAGAAAAGAGAAGAGATGAAAGAGAGAGAAGAGGAGAAAGAGAGAGAGGATGAGCAATCCTCAGAAAGCTTTTATCTCCCTCATCTTTCAGAAAGACTTTAATAAAAATGCTACAGCATGAAATGAGAACCTTGCAGGGAAGACTGGAATAGGCCATGTGGGAAATAATGCTGATAACTGACTCATGACTTTGAACAAATGATTTGGAAAACTTCAGATTCAGAACCAGGAGTTCCCAAAGAAGGGGCAAGAAATCTTGGAGGAAAGACAGCCTGCCTATACTATGGGAATGTAAAGCCACCTCCCTCCCTGATGTAGAGAGTAAGGACAACTGGGTGCCAGCCCTGTGACCTCGGGGAAGTCATGTGACCTCTTGGGGTCCCAGTTCAGCTTGCTGTAAGAAATGGGCCCCCCAGGTTCCCTCCATGCCAGCATTTGAGTACTTTAACCAGGACATCGCCCCCTCGTTGTCTAACTACAGCACACGTTCAATGTCTCCACTCTGAAAGGAATCTTTCAGAAAAGAATCAGCATCTCTTGGTGTTGTCCTGATGATTGATTTTTATTTGTTTTCACCCAAAGGGAAAGAGAAACACATGTGTGACCCATTGCAAGTTTCTCGTTACCTTAATTTCCCACTTTGCAATACTATATCATTCAAAGAAGAGCCATAGGATCTGCCTCAGTTTTCCCCCAGTGATCACTGTGAGGACAAAAATAAATGGTTTGGAGACATACAAAGAAAAATGGGGGTGCTAGAGAGACGGCTTAAGAGTGGTTAAGAGCACTGGTTATTCTTGCGGAACACCCAGGTTCAAATCCTAGCACCTACAATAGCTAACAACCGTTCATAACTCCTGTTCTAGGGGATCCAGAGCCCTCTTCTGACCTCTGTGGGCATGTAAGACATGGGTGCACTTACACACATGCAGTCAACACTCATACACATAAAAATATAAATAAAATCAATAATTTTTTAAAAAGAAAGCAAAAAATGGGAGGCAGGGAGATCAGCCGGTGAAGTGCTTGCCTTGTAAGCATGGCAATTTGAGAGACCCTGTCTCAAAAAGCAAGCTGAATGGTGCCTGAGGAACAGTACCTAAGGTTGTTGCACACACACACACACACACACACACACACACACCTGCACCAACACACATACACCAGCACACATAACCATTGACATAAAAATAAAAGAATATAATTTGTATTTTATGTGTATGACTGTTTCACCCTCATGTATGTAAGTGCACCCCAAAGAAGCCAGAAGAGAGTGTCAGATTTCCTGAAACTGGAGTCAAGGATGGTTGCTAACCACCAGATGAACACTGGGAACCGAACCCAGGTTCAGTTCAAGAACAGTAAGTACTCTTAACCACTGAGCTATCTCACCAGTCCCAACAATATAATTATTGATCACTCTTATTTATAAATGCTCCCACATGAGCCAGGAAAAAGACATAAACTTAGAACTTTCATTTTTATAGTTCTATAGATTGCATCATCGCTCCATGTCAAAAAGAAACATCTCCGAGTTTCTCCTGGCCAATAGGCCCAGACTTGAATCCAGGTTTCTGTTACCCTCACCTCTGTCTGAGATACAGGCATACCTGGCCCTTGATGGGAGAGGGGTTAGCATGTGACAGAATCTCAGTGGAATCCCATCAAACTGGCTTTACCTATCCTCTACTCAGAGAACTATCCATCTGGCCTAAGCAATCTGTTTTGATTATAGGTGAAATGTGGAGCTATATAAAATATATCTAGAATCCTATCAGATTGATGGCAGTTTTCAAAGTGAAAGCAAACATTGCCACACTGAGATATGATGATCCTCTATTTTGCTGTCTAGCTCATGTTGGCAAACAGACAGGAAGCTAACAAGAAGTCCAGTACTTTCAGCTGATGTGTTATCTGGGCCACCAAAGTTCTAAATCACACTAGCCCTTGGGATCCACAGTCTCCCCTAACAGAGTCCACTGACTGGTTGTTCTCTACCCTTGAAAGGACTGATCTATACTATTAACCAGTTCAGCAAAAGCTTCGTTTTCTGGGAGAAAGAGAGTGAACCCTGTTCCATGTCAGAGAACAGACTTTGTAATCTGGGAGCTGGATGGAAACAGACCTCCAGGCCTCACTCCAGGGCAGTTGAACCTGTTGTAGCAAGCTCCTCAGGGATTTACACACACATTCAAGTTTGAAGAATAGCCACAGGTTTTGCCCACTTCTGTTTTCGTGTTCCTCTTTTCCTCATATCAAGTAGTACAGTCTGGGTGCTTTGTGGTTAGCCTTGAGCCATAGGTTGCAGACGTGATGATGCCGATGCTCCAACTCTCAGTCTCGGATGGTCATGTGAAGAAGCCCAGGCCAGCTGGCCAGAGGACTAAACAGCTCCTAGAGAATGTGGCTTGGAAGGGAGCCATAACCAACAGCCAGACATGTGGATCCAATTGGACCAGCCTGACCTAGTTGACCTTCCAGATGACAACAGTCACATGAGTGTCCTTGGGAACACCACCAGAAGAACTGCCCTGAGCTCAGCCTAAATCACTGGACTACAGAATTAGAAGGAAAAACCGTTTATTGTATTAAAGCATCAAATATGAGAGATTAGAGCATCAATGTATAAATGATATAGCCCCTAAACTTTCAACAGGGACATTAGTACTTTTGAGAGTATCCAAGACCATCTTGGTGGAAGAAACCGTCCTCATTGACATAAAAATGAAGGCCAGACAAGTTTATTCTTGAAGCCCTTTGCTGATAGGCTTGCATGGGCTGGTGGAGATAGTGATCATACTGAAGGATTACCCAGACTCCATAGCCAGTGAGTACAGGGGAGCACTGTGCGTAGGAGAGAGAAAGTGATCAAATTTTTCAGATTGACTTCCAGGTTTGGGCAGAGACTTCTGGTCCACTACTGCTACTAGTTTTCCCAGACTTCTTATGGATTCTTCACAGAGCTAAGCAGCATCTAAGGCAGTAGCCCACATATCTAATGTGCTGGGATGAGCTAGAGGGAAGGCAAGCTGTGCTAGGTCATTAGGCAAATTATCTTACTTTTCTGAGACTTGGCGTGTTAGTTACTTTTCTTGGGGGCATGACAAAATACTTGACAGAAACAACTTAAGGAAAGAAGGGTTTATTTTGGTCTGAGGGTACAGTCCATCATGGCTGGGAAGTCATGGCAGCAGAAATGTGAGGTGACTGGTCACAGTGTGGCCATAGTTAGAGAGCAGAGGGAGATGAACACTGGTGTTCAGCTTGCTTTATCCTTTCTATGCAGTCCAGGACCCCATTCCGTGGGATGGTGACACCCACATTTAGAGCAGGTTTCCCTGCTCAGTTAAACCTCTCTGGAGACATCTTCATAGACACACCCAGAAGCGAGCCTCCCAGGTGATGCTAAATCCAGTTGATTGACAATGAAGATCAATATTATACTCAGTTTCCAAGCAGTCAGTTGAGATTGAGAAACTTCTGAGGTTGTAGAGATTAAGTGTAGGCAAAGCAGTGGTATTGAATGAATGAATAAAATATTCTGAATAAATGAGGCTGGAATGTAAAATCTGTAAAGGTCTCCACAGGGTAATTATTATAGAAGAAATGAACTGCTCCCTCACTGTCCTCCACTCATTGTGGGGGGCACTGGCCTTCCAAATGGATCTGATCGGGCAGTTGCTCTGCTACAGAATCGACAGCTCTCTGCAGATCATCACGGAGAAGGGAGCAGGCGGAGCTGAGCATCATCTCCAGGTCACCAGGTCAAGTGGGTACTAATCAGGAAAAATGTTTGGCTATTAAATGCTCCATTGAGTCCTTTAAATATCATCTGACGTGTCATAAATTTGGATTGGCCATAGAGAATTCATCTTTACCATATGCAAATTAAAGATGGAATGAGAGTCTCCTTGTGAGCCCCTGGGGTCCCTCAGCATACCAGTCCCTTCAACCTCATGTAACTGTCTGAATCTCTCCATCTGCTTCACGTTGTCACTTGGAACTCATTAGAACTCAGAGAGTTTGCACTCAGAGAACTGTAGTCCTGACTTGGCGGGTGCTGTGCTGACTTGGTTTCCTCATTTCCCCCTGTGTAGATTCAGGATGCCACTGGCAAGGAACCCAGGTGTGCTGGGTTGACCTTGGTCATAGGACCATGCCACCCAAATAGGATGCTGATACAAGCTGCCTGTGTACTCATGCTTGCAAATACAAGTACATATTCTGGGAATATATTGAGGAAACTAAATTTTCCATTAAAAAGTACAGCCCTGTGTTTATTAGTCCCTGTCCCTGACTCCTTGGAGCTGTGAAACCTTAGCATCTCACTTTCTGATGCTCGGCTGGATCTTTGAGTGTGGGATGTCTGAAAGGAGGCAAGGTTTTCACAGCTTCCCAAACCACGTTATTTCAGCCCGTGCAAATCATGATAGCACAGAACCACAGTCCGGGAATTAAGCAAAAGCACTGTTGACTTCCCAAGGGAATACAAAATGAGCAAGTCACAGCAGTCTCTGGCTACCTGGGAACTTATTAACATTCTGCCTTTCTGTTGCATAGGTTTGCAGTAGGACCAGCTGATGAGGCTGCCTGTGAACCACATGGCAGGCACTGGAATGGGATGGAAGGGAATGGCTTACAATAAGAAACTGTACACTGCTTAATAATTTGCTAAAACCTTACCATAAATAATGCCATCAGATCTCCTCAACAGTCATAGGACGTGGTTCTGATAATTCATCCTCTCTTACAGAGAGGTTACATTACTAATATGGAAAGACCTTACAAGTGGCTGGATATGACAGCATATGCGTATCATCTCAGCACTCAGGAGGCTGAGACAGGAGGATCATGAGTTCAAGACCAGCTGACCTAGGTACCAATACTTCATCTCAAAAAGAACAAAAACAAACAACTTTAAAATTGTTCATGTCAGAAGCTGGGGAGATGGCTCAGTAGGTAAAGTGCTTACCCTGCAAGCACCAGGACCTGAGTTCTGATCCCCAGCTCCCATGTAAGAAATTAGGTATGGTGGAGAACACCTGAAGTCCCCATTGTAGGAGGCAGAGACAGGAGGCTCTAGGAGCTCACTGGCTAGCCAACCCAGCCAGTCAGTGAGCTCCATATTCTGCAATAGTTTCAAAAAAGGTGGAGAGAGATTACAACCCCTGCCGTTGACCGCTGGCTTCTACACACACACACACACACACACACACACACAAATACACACACACTCACAATGTTCATGTTTTTGGACTAATAATTCTATTACTAGGAATTTATATTGAGAAAATAGGAAATCCAAAAGTACATTTATAGACCGACATGTACAAAGATGTTATATGTAATACTGAAAAATTTTAAATAACTTACATGTCTCCAAACAAGGAATTTCTTGAATAAATTACAGTAACTTAACATATGAATATACTTAATAATCACTAAAAATCAGGCCTCTTGATTATCATTTCAGGAAGACATGGAAACCTACTTCCTATATAATTTAAATTTTTAAAACAGACTTCAAATTTGATGCATCTGGTATACACATAGAAAACGAGAAAGAAAAATATTTTCAAATGTTAGCAATGCAGTAACTATTCCATTACATTCATACTGAATCCTCCTTTTATTTATCTCTATAATATACAAGTCCTGTTATTAAAAAATAATAAGGGCAAATGAGATGACTCAGGAGATAAAGGGGCTTGCTGTCAAGCCTGACAACCTGAGCTCAAGGCCTAGGATCCACAGGTAGAAGGAGAGAACCAATTCCCACAAGTTGTCCTCTAATCTCCTCTTGTATGCTTTGACATGTGCACCCATACACACACATATGCACACACACAATAATAAATAAACACTTAAGAAATTACAAACAACCAATTAGTGATATAGTAATATGCAAAACTATTTCAATGTCACTTACTCAAAGGGTTAGTGACAAAACAGGATATGTTGCCGATGTGATGGCACATGCTTTTAATCCGAGCACTAGGGAGGCAGAGGCAGGCGGATCTCTGTAAGACCGAGGTCAGCCCAGTCTACCTAGCAAGTTCCAGGCCAGCTGGGGCTACAGGGAGCCATATTTTTGTTTCAAAATATAAATAAATAAAAAATAAGAAACAAAAAATATGAACATACGTTATAACATGTTATATGTCATAATTTAAAATGTCAAAATACAGTAAAAATTTCAAATACAGTTATTTTATCAAAATTATTTTGCCCATTTCTAACTTATTTATCTTTAACAAGATGGACAAGATTTCACAAAGATCTGGTAGCAATCCATCTGTGAAGCCACCAAATGTCCTGTTTATAGCTGCAGTTTTTTATACTTATCATCTTCACAAAGCCTTTGGTGTTGGGGAAAATGATTTTGTAAACCTTGGTAAATTGCTAGGTGAAAATATTGGATATTGGTGTGTCTGACACTTAAACATCTGAAAACTCCCTGAGTACTTAGATCCAGGTGAAGGTCAGATGATATCCCCAGAGACGGCTTCTGTTTGCTGGGCTTTGGGTGATGTAAAATATAAGGCAGTGGTGGGGAGAATCTGCAGGCTGCAGGTGCAGAATTCTGACATGCAGACATGTAGAAGGGATTTCCACACGGGCAACCCTACTCAGAACGGAGGGAGACAAATTGATTCTGTGAGAGAAATGTCCAGGCAGCGTGAGAGGAATGTAATGGGCCTCAAATTCTGTCTCTCAGAAAAACCCCACTTTTTTGGCTCAAGTAGTATTTAAAGTTATAATGTTGGCATTTTTGATTTGGGCACATTTAAACGTTAATGTATGTGTTTGTAGTAGTCACTAAATCCATTTGGATCATAGTTGTAGGGGGTTTTTGCATATGATTTAAAAAAATTATTCTGGAATGTACTTCCTCTTTTATGTAAAATTTGTAAATTCATCTAGAGTAAATATTAATGATTTTACTAATAATCACCCCACCGTTCTTAATCCGTATGCAGGGATTATGCTGAATCATTTGCATACATTAGCATACATAGCTTGCTTAACCTTCACAGAACCCTGGCGATCTGAGAACAGTCTCAGAGAGACTCAACAGAGAACAGCCCAGCAGCACAGGTAGTCCACCCCTCAAGTCTTCTGTGGGAGGCCACCACATCATGGACCACATTGCTACATGGGATACCACTTCTCTGTGTGCGTGTGTGTGTGTGCGAGTGTGCCTGCATCACAGACTATGCTGTTATGCTGGATACCACTTCTGTGTGTGTATGTGTGAGTGTGTATATGTGTGTGTGTGAGACACTGCTTTATAGACAAAGTTGTTATACTGGAGACCACTTCTGTGTGTTAGTGTGTGTTTGTGCATGTGTGAGAAAGAGTGTATATGTGTGTGAGAGAGAGAGAATGTGTGCACATTTGTGTGTGAGTGTGTGTGACAAGCACATTCACTGTTCAGCATGGACCACACAGCACTTTTCCAGTTCTGCCGCAGTTTGCTCAATAAATCTGTGTTAAGTACACAAGTTAACTAATGTTTTTGATTCATTGGCTTTTCTGTCTTCAAGCAAACCAGTGATTGCTCTATTCATCACTGTGGGTTTTCCCTTGCCACGGTATCACTTTAAGTCTGCTTCTCTGTACCCTGGCAGTCTCTGGTTTGTCCTCCTTACCCCTCATGGGGCCTGGACATGTTTGCAATTGTGACAGGACCACTGATTCCAGTTGGGGCTGTTTCCTTCTGGAGTGTTTCTTTCCTGGCCGTACTTCCTTTCCATCATCTCCCATTGATTTCATTCTCTTTTCTCCTCTTCCTGTGCCTTATACCTTATGTTCGTCTTTATGGCTCTATGCTACCAACTCTGGGCACTCCATACTCAATGCCAAATGGCTTTGCTTTTCCCTCTGGGTCCTGAAACAGATTGCCTTCGGGGGAGTGTGCTTCCTTGGGTTTTTAGACACAGTTCCATTTTCTCAGTCATTTGAGTTTTCCAAAGCCCACATATCTGTGTTCTTCTATCCCTGAGCAAGATAGATACACCCAGATGGGGTGAATAGATTCTCTAGATTTCCCTAAAATGTTGTTCAGTTTGTTTTCCGAATCTTTCCAGGAAGGACAAGCCAAGGTCATGTCGCACACCCAGGTGCGTTCTGTCTGCCGCGTGTCTGTCTCCCAAACACAGGCGCACACCATGGGAGAGACAATCACTCTTCAGCTTCTGCTAGGTCTTTTTTCAGGTCTCTGTGTAGAGAATGGTGTTTCTCTGGTGAGTCTTACAGCTCTCAGAACCGGCTGCCTTACTGCCATCTTGAAGCCAATCATTGCAGCTCCAACTCAGCCAATATTCCAAGAGCAGTTAGTGGCTGGAATTTGCTGTCTCCATCTGGATGTGGAAAGATAGAGTCACAGAAGCAAGCTGGACGTGGAGTTGGAACTGGAAGACAAACATTTGAAAAGAAGAGAATTCTTGCCTTGTGTACAAGCCCTGGATGAGGCTAAGGGCAATGGCCCTAGAACTCTGGTGTGTTCATCATCGAGAATAGGTAACTCCCCTTTCTCAGGCTGACTGCTTTATAAGACTAGTAAGGATGCTACCTTGATGGCACCAAAGTCATAGAGGATTTCTTAAAAGCACCAACTGGAAAAAAGTGATACATTTTAAAATTTAGTTACACAGAGTGGACAAGGCCTCTGCAGTGTTATAATTACCAATGTCAAAGCAAAAGGGCTCAGCACGGAATGAGAAAAAATCCTCAATAAATGTGCCTGACACAGAAAGAACTTGTGTGTGTCATTGAGTGAAAGGCCATCAACCATTTGTAAAAATAGGCATGAACACACATGCACACAATGCACACAGAGGCAGGCAATTCACAGAAGAAGAAACAATGGGCCAAAACACAGGATGGATTTTATTAGTTCATGGAAATACAAGCAAAATCAATAAAATACCATTTTACACCTACTATTTTGCCATTAATTTTTAAAAATTATGTGTATGTTGGGGTGGAGGTTGTTCACATGATACCTGCCGAAGAGGGTGTTGGGTCCCCTGGAACTATAGTTACAGATAGTTATGAGTCACCTAGCATGGGTACTGAGAACCAAACTTGGGTCCTCTGCAAGGAGTGGTGCTTACTCTTAACCACGGACCCATCTCTTCAGCCCTAAGTCTTAAAATTCAAATGTTTACAAGATCGCAAATGACAAAAAAAAGTCCCACTGCTTTGCTAATGAAAACACAAATCACAGAGAGCTCAGGGACACAGACTGCCCAAACCTTCTAGGAACCAAGCTAAAATTGACCCTGCACTCCAACCATCACATTTCACTGCTTTCGAAGGTTTCCACTCATGAGCAGTGCTTTGTCAACTAGGGCAGGTCTCAGAGCTTGTTACAACCGTGATGACACGCAACCACAGGATTTCTGATTCTGCAGCTCTGAGTGGAATGTGAGACTGTGCATTGGGACACCACCAGTTCCCAGGTGGGATGGATGCTACCAGTCCGGAGACCACACTTGGTGTGTCATGGCCTTTGCAGAATCTTATACTTAGCACAAGGTTAATGCATAGTGGCATTCACTGAAATGTTATTTAATGTGGGGAAAAGCAGCTAACATCTAAATATTCATCAAAAGAATATAGGGACATACTGTGATATATCTTGTGCCAGATGAGATTTTTAAAAATTATTTATTTTTATTATTTGAAATTATGTCTATGTGTGCAGGAGCCCTCAGAGGCCAGAAGAGGGTACTGGTTCCCCCAGAGCCAGAGTCACAGGTATTATGAGTCTCCAGACATGGGTGCTGGGAGCCAGATTCAGGTCCTCTGCTGGGAACCAGATTCAGGTCCTCTGCAAGAGCATCAAACACTCTTGCTCCTAATCACTGAACTATCTCTCCAGCCCCAGAAGATAAGAATTTTGCAGTTTAAAGAATGAACTAGATCTCTACATAGACTAAGAGTCACCAACTTTTTCAGACTCATCTTGTCAAACACCATTTGGACTGCATCCTTTGCTCGTGAATAACTTTACAGATTCGTGTTTTCTCTTGTATTCTGCTAAACTGGTCAGAATATATTCTATGCTATTGTTTTGTTTCTTTTCGGAGGACCAGCTTTTAAAGGTCCTTATCAGCTCTACTGTGTCTCTGCTGTCTAATTAATTAATTTCTACATTTTATCATCATTAGTTTCTTCTCTCTATTTGATGTTCTTTATTGAACTTATTGAATGGTTTCAGAAGCTCATTCCTTTTCATTCTGTTTATTAATGACATAATTCAGGGCAACTGATTTCCCATTCAGTTTAAAATAGAAGCTTTGGGCCCATTCTGCAAAAATTACGTTATATAATCATTTCAATGTTCTAAGTGAAGTTTGGATTTTTCTCTTTGACCCAAGAGTTAGTTACATAGCATTTTTAACATTTCCGTGTGTTTAGGGAGTTTTGTTAGTGTGGAATTGTAAACAGCACAGTATATTATGTGTGTATCCTATATGCAATAAGAGATAATACATACTCTCCATTTAAAAAACACACAGAGGTCCTAGAGTGTTAATATTAAATTTTATTAAAGTTTATTTATTTATTTGTGCGTGTGTGTGTGCGTGTGTGTGTGTGTGTTTGTGCAGAAACCTGCAGAGACCAAAGAGGTTGTCAGATCTCCTGTATTTAGAGTCATAGTTGATTGTGAGCTTCCTGATGTAGGTGCTGGAAACTGAAGTTAGATCCTCTAGCAAGTGCTCTTAACCAATGAGCCATCTCTCCAGTCCTAGGATATTGACTTTAAACATATTGATTCTATTTTTCAAATCTTATCATAGCTAATGATTTGTCTACTCTTTCAAGATGGTAAAACACTTATTAAAATGTTCTAACGTGGTTACATATATCATATTAAATTCTCTTTTGGCTTTCTTGCTGAACTGGCTTCCATGTATAATTGCATTTTTTAGCACAGTGTTGTGAACGCTGATCTTTTTTTTTTTTCTGTCTACTCTTGGTGATATACAATATCCTTCTTCTTTTAAGTGCAACCTTTTAAAAAAATATTTGTGTTCCATGTTTATTTCTTGTTGATAGCATATGTGTGGGGTTTGTTTGAGAGCCCATCTGCCAGTTTGTACATTTAAGAAACAAGGGAGATCACTGGCATTTCTCACTTCTTTGTCTTTCAATCCCACTTTCTGCTTCTGTTCTGTGGCTGTGCCTGCCTGTGGGTGCAGTGAGAGTCACTGATCTGGACAGAAGTGTTTTCCCCAGAGCTTGTAGGGTGAAGCCTTCAGCCTCAGTGTGGTTGTGTTTAGACAGAGGGCCTCTAAAGAGGCAGTTTAGGAAAATGGACTCTTAAGATTGGGGCTTTGATCCAGAAGGACCGTGTCTTGATCAGGAGAGAGAAGGCAGAGCTCTTTCCGTGTGCACTGAGGAAAGAACACGTAAAATTCCAGTGAGAAGGCAGCTATCAAGACAGAAGTATGCAGAGAAACCAGTTCCGTTGGCATCCTGGTCTTGAACTTGCCGCCTCTAGAATCATGAGAAAATAAATATCTGCTGTTTAAGCCACAGTCCGTGGGTTTTTGTTATGGTAACTTGAATTGCTTGTTGTAGTCACTAAGAGATTAATAAACCTCACTGATAAGTGTTGACCAAACAGACTCATAAGACTTTACTCTCCAAAGACCTGCTACCCGCTTGGCAGTTTCTGGGGTTTCCTATAGGAGCTCCACAGCCTGCAGCCTCCACTGGGCATGAGAACTCCCATACGCTTTGCTGCTGCCCCAGCCCTTGAACTATTACTGTTGGCAGAGGTGGGCAAGGTGACCACATCTTCTCACCAGTGTTCCCAGCGCACAGTCTCTAAAACTGTGACTTTGCATAGTTTGTGGTTTTTACTATGTTTTGGAGAACCGACTCAGGCCACAACCATTATGAAATAAAATAGTAATAATATACATAAGATAAGAACTTTCGATGTTGGATTGAAAGTGTATATTATCCTCCATTATTTACTTTTCTACAACCTAATGCTACTCTTCAAACAAAATAATAGAATTAGCTCATAGTAGCAACTGGAAAATAATCATGAGACTAATAACTAATAACTAAGTAAATGTGATATTTTTATGATTCTCTTCTCTGATAGAAATATTTATTCAAACTCCTTTTAAACTAAGTCTTTTAAATTGATATGTACATATTATAGTCTACATAGAGGTTCTATATTATGAAGAACCAAAAATGCAAGACTTTCGAAGAAGGGAACATAATTTCTAAAAAGACATTGTTTATATTTAATGAGAAAGAAAATTTTCTTTCTGTTCCCTAATGCAGTAAGATATCTAGCCTTAGTTTGCCTTCCCCAATAATATTTCTCTGAACTTTGTGCAGCCTCTGGGCTATCTGTCTTTGCTCTGAGGTAGTGGTGAAATGGAACACAGTCAAATGTAAATGCTCTTTGACGTACAGTCCTTCTCTTACCAAATGTAAATGCACAGTATATTGCTTTCTGGTAGCAGTCCAACACAGTAACATCAAACTTGGCTCACCCTTACCTAATACTGCCAATGTAATTTCGTACTATATTCTAAATCCTTAAGCTTATATTCACAGATACGTGTAGCTCTCAACACTCATCAAAGAAGCGTTTTTTCTATTTTTTTGGCAACAGGAAGAGATTACTGCAAAGTTCTACAACAGGTCAAAATGCAGAGATTAAGTGACTGTGAGGTGTTCAGTCCCAATTCATACATCTACAATGCAACCCCTATACCTAAGGCTCAGGAAACATCAAAGAGAAGCAAGCTAGGGTTGGGGTGGAGGGGTAAGAGCCAGAGGACCAGGACACCTGCTGCTAGATAGTGTCTTCCAGACAGCACAGGAAAGCTGCACCCTTGAAACCTCCACAATATGGTTGCCTAAACAAGATCTGCATAATGACAATACCAGTTGACATAACAATGTGGATGGGGAAATTTCAGAGTCTCGCCTCTAGACGAAGTCACAGGCAATCAGTGGATGTTGAGGGAGGGAGAATCATTTTTCTCTAGGAATGAGCTCAATGGGCTATCCAATCTCAAGTGAAGCCCTAAACACATGTACAAAGGAGCGCCATTAAATGGTGCATTATATATCAGTGCATTATATATCTAATAATATATTATATGTAATAATAAAATAGAGGCCTATAAATTGAGAGCGAGTAGAGGAGACTGGGAGGATTTGAAGGGGGAGTAAAAGTGATATGAATATTGTACTCACTTATGAAATGCTCCAAAAATGACTTCAATAAAGTTGTTTAACACAGAAAACAAGATTTTTGTTAGTATTAAAAAAAAAATCAGGTTTTTAAGATTTTTTAGAAATTAGTTTCTACTTAAGAGCAAGCTTGGGATTACAGAATGGGTGGGTGGTTGTGGAGTGGGGGATGAATTACTGTGGGTCGTTACTGCTGTTTTCACAGTAAGACATGTCATCTGACCCACACTAGGAAGTATCTGACTCAGGGTTATTCATAAACCTGACAGTAGCCATGCCATTCCATAATGAGTCCACACATTTGTTACTAAACTTTCCCCTTTGATTTTCTCCAAAGGACATTTTAATTGCATTTGTTGGAATATTTAATCAAGACAGAAAATGTTACTCAATTTCAGATAGCAATCAAGGGAATAAAGTGATAAAACATGTGTGTGTGTATGTGTGTTGTATGCATGCATATGTGTTCATGTGTATGCACATGTGGAGGCCAGAGGTTGACATCACGTCTCTTCATGCTTCCCCTTGTTCGTTGCCTATCTCTCTTGTATGGGAATACCTTCTGGGAATGCCTTCTGTCTCACCTAGAACCTTACCTAATCTCATAACCAAAGTTAATCTTACTATCTCAGTTTATTTATAATGCAAACAGGTTTACTAGGCCTTGGGCTCCTCATGGAACTTAAACAAATAGCTTCAATCCCCCATCATCCTTCGTTGCCCCTGCTCCAGAATAATGTATGTGTGTGAGTTGTGAAAATATCAAGTGCAGAAAGCAGCAAATGTTGTTGACAGCGGTGAACGATCCCATTTCTATGTTTATGTTGATAACTTCTGTTTCTGGTTGTGAGAGCTGCTCTGGGTCCACAGGGGTCAGAAGGGACAAGTCCTCTAATAAGACAAGTTCCTCTTTTCCCATGCCACACTAGATGTACTTTTTCAATAAAGGGAGAGCAACTCCTTTGTTCAGAGGACAATTCTGAGAGAAATCTGATAGAACCAGTTCTGAGGCCAGATCAGGCCCACTGTTGGGTTCAATGGATTCTGAGGGTCAGGCTGTCTCTGTCAGGGTACGGCTGTAATGTGGCGTCACTCCACCGCATGCCTGAACCTGGGGTTCACCAATCCAGTAAAACTAGCTGCCAGAGAGCTGCAGGGATCCTCCTATCCTCACCATTCCATCGGGGCACGTCTATGTTGTGATTTTATCTGGCTTGAGCTTACATGGGTCGTGTGTATGCTGTTACCATGGCTTGTGGTTCATGGGAGTAACTTCCAGCTGTCTAGGAAACTGTTTCCTTGTGGTCATCCACCACCTCTGGCTCTTATTTCTTTCTGCCCGCTCTTCCAAAATGCTCCTTCATATAGGACCTGTGTCCTACCATGCCAGTTTTTAAATTTTTTCTACAAGGATTCTAAGGATTCAAATTCAAGTCTTCAAGCTTGCATAACAAACATTTTACCAACTGAGCCATCTCTCCAGTCTGCCCCCTTTGTTCCTGCTGTTTTGACACAGGGCTGGCTATGTAGCTCAGGTTGACCTTGTACTTGCTTCATAGCTCAGACTAGCATCAAATCTTGACAGTCATTCTGCTTCAGTCTCCTGAGTGATGGGACCACAGATATGCACCACTGACCCCAGAAAGTCAGCAGCGATTTTCAGTGAGGTTTCACTGCATGCTTGGAGGTACAAAGTCACTTAATTGGTTTGTTTGCATTGATGAGCTGCAACATCCTGGGAATGCAGTCACACCCCTTGCTTTATTTCTCCTTCATATCATGTAGAAGCCAAAATTCCTTCTGAATATTCATCTCACTCTGAGCTTGTGGCTGTTGTCCCTGCTGCTGTCCTTGTTGTTTAATACTTTTTAAAAATAAGTTTATTTGTTTATTATGTGTATGAGTATACCGCCTGTATGTATGTAAGTGCATGCATGTCGTACAATGCTGGAGGAAGTCAGAAGACCGTGCTGGATCCCCTGGAACTAAAGTTACAGATGATTGTTAGCCACCATGTGGGTGCTGGGAATCAAACCGAGGTCTTCTGCACGAGCAACCAGCGCCCTTGACCCCTTACCTGTCTCTCCAGCCCTGTTAGATACTTCTTTGAGGGGAGACAAGGCCTCACAAAACCAAGGCTTTATGAACTCACTGTGTAGCCGAGGATGACCATGAACTTTTGCTATTACTGTCTCCATTTCTGTAATAGGAAGAACAAATGTGAAGAGCTTGAATTCTGATGCCAAAGCATGCTCTCAATCCACAGTAATCAAGGCAGACCAGTACTAGGGTAAGAGGAGACACTGCATTGAGTAGAAAGGAGAACCCACTCGCAAATTCTTACAGGTCTAGGTGATTTTAGATAAGATTGCTATCTTAGTTTGGGTCTCTATTGCTGTAATAAAGCACTTTCACCAAAATCAGAGGCTTTATGTGGTTTATACATCCCAATTGTGGTTCATCATTGAAGGAAGCCAGAAACTTAGGGAGGAATCTGGAGACAGGAGCTGAAGCAGAGACTAGAGAAGAACACTGTTTACTGGCTTGCTCCTCCAGATGGTGCTCGGCCTGCTTTCTTACATAACCAAGGATCACGTGCCTAGGGATGATACCACTCACGGTGGGCTGGGCCCTCCTACATCACTTAACAGTCAAGAAAATGCCCCGCAGATGTGCCCACAGGTCAGTCTGATAGAGGAAATTCCCCAGCTGAGGTTCCTCTTCCCAGGTTTGACAGATTAGCAACCGAAGCTGTCCAGCACAGCTGGTGGCTGGAATCGAACCTGGGGCCGCTAGCTTGCTGGGCACGTCTCTACCACTGAGCAGCACTCCCAGCTCCAAACTGGGGTTTTTCGTTTTTAGAAACAAGCAAAATGTTTACTTGTACCTCCTGTAAACACTGTCCCTTCTACCTCGGCCCCAGAGGATGAGGTTTTATGTTACGACAGACAAATCTTTGTCTTACTTTTGCCTAGTAGAAATATTTTAGAAAATACCACACAGATCCTGTGTTTTGATTCCAACTTTTATTCCCATCATCAAAATTAAGATTTTTCCTCCCTTTGGAGGAGGAAGACCCTGCAGAACCCGACAGAGAAACCAGATGGCTGAGCACTGTATCTGTGGGCAGGGACAACAGGCTAAAATACCTGGACCCCGGGACCTACAGCATCCCACCTGCAGAGTCTGGAAAAGGAGGGAAGGAGGCAGGGAAGGGAGGAGGGAGAGGGGAGAGCAGCAGAGAGGGAGAGATGGGAGAAGGGGGTAATTATTCCAGCCCCTTTCCAAAGTCAGGCATGACCGTGTGTGCCTGTAGTCTCAGCACTGGGAGAGGAGACGCCAGTCGTGGGAGCTCCTGGGCCAGCAGGCCTCGTCAAAACAGCAGGCTCCAAACTCAGCAAGAGCCCCTTTCTCAAGGGACCAGGGTGGAGGGATGGGGAAACCACCTTCCAACATGCATGCACCACACACACACTGCAAGAAACCAGAGTCCAGCCAATCCCTTCCCACCTCCCGGCTGCTGCTGCTGCTGCTGCTGCTGCGCACAGTCAACGGCTGAAGGCAGAGAACGGGGAACCCAGCAGAGGCCATGTTGCAGAGTTCAGTCACCAAGAACACAAAACAAGGCTGAAAGGAAAGAGGACAAAAAAAAAAAAAATCTAGGTACCAGACCTGAGAATAACTTCAAATAAAGTCCACCTTTCTTCTACTCAAACACTGGAATAGATGAAGAGTCCTCCCACTCTGCGGTCTGTTCAAGGTAGGAATTCAGGCACCTGTGCCTTCTGGAATCCTTGACTCTTTGGTATCATGCACACGTGCATTATAACCTTTCTGTTTAGAACTTCTGTGTCTATAATAATAAACAAAATTGATTTATTTTTATCTTTTACTTATTATTTTTATTTTATGTGTATGGGCGTATTCCCTGCATGTATGTAAGTGTACCAGGTCCTGCAATGCCCACGAAAGTCAAAAGAGGGCTTAGATCCACTGGAACCAACATTGTAGACAGTTGGTAGCCATTATGAGGGTGCTGGGAACCGAGTCCATGTCCTCTGCAAGAGTAGCCAGTACTTTTAACTGCTAAGCCATCTCACCAGTCCCTTATTTTTTATTATTAGTGTGTGTGTGAGTACTTGCAGGCATGTGTGCGTGTGTGAGTATATGTGCGTGTGTGTGTGTGTGTGTGATAGCACACATGTGGACATCTGCTGAGCCATCGTGCTGACCTGAAATTGGTTTATTTTATACCTATTATCTCGGAGTGGTAATTGTCATACTGTAGTGTTAGGGTTAAATTTGCTTTGTGAAACTGATCAGAAATTTTCACACTTTTTTAAGGTTCTAAAATAACTTATAGAAAATATTCATTCCTTTAAAATTAAAAAAAAAAAAAAAACGCCCTGCTCCATCATATGCTTACCAGGAATTAGTGATTTTTCTCTCAGGTAACACTTGACAACTTTCCAGAGTCCTCCAAAATTGGTTTGGGATAGATTTTTTTTTTTCTACATTTTGAGCCAATTTTGGCCATTTGTAATTTCCTCCGAAATGGCAGGTTTTCTGGAGATTCATTTTCTCCTGGCAAATCTATGTTTAATTTCCTCAAGCTTGGGAGTTAGATGCTCTTGGCACACGGTTGTCGTGGCTACAGTGCAGGCGGAGACTGGCAGGTTTCGCTGAAATATTAATAGAAGTCTGCGAGTTGCTTAGTCCAGCAGACCAGAGTGTTCGGCCTCCCCTGGAAGGCTGCTGCACCCCATGGAGCTCACCGCAGGAGGAAGTGCTGGGACTGACCTTCCGGGGTGATTCACCATGTAGTTGCTTAACCTCAGCACCTGCCTCTCCTGGACACTGACCTCTGTGAACTGTGACTGTGATTTAGCCCCACGAGGCAGCAGAAGCATCCAGGAAGTGTGTGAGGTGGAAGGGCAAGGAGGAAGGAGGGAGCATGCAGGAGGGAGCCCGCTGCATGCCTGATGTCTTCTGGGGGATGCTTTCCTTCCAGCCCTGGCTCTGCCACTTTGCATGTGACCTTGTGAGTGACCTCCTAGGCTACAGTTACTACCTGGGACACAAGAGGCTCTGAGGCTGTCCTGGATTTATGTCTCTGTAAGCACATTCCCTAAGGAGTAAGCTCAGCCCAACCGTTGTCTATCACCTTGGGTATGCTATCTCTTCCTCTCTGATGCTCTATCTAATAAACAACTGCATAAGGAACGGCATTCAAGATCTGATTCAGGAGAGACCAAAAGGCCTTTCCGTTCCTCATATATCTGTGCAGCAAGCCGCCATGAGGTCCGGGTTCTCACTTGCTATGTGTTAGCTCAGACAACCCCGGTCAGAGACTCTCACTCTGAAGAAGCAGCATGCCTCTTCCGAGCGAGGTTCTGAGGTGACTGGGTGCTCTGATAGAGACAGAGAGGTCTAGCACACGGACGGACTCCTGGGAAAGCAGCCACAGCTGCAGAGGGTGGGTGGAGAGAGTGGCAGCTTGCAGACCAGGGTCGTGATGGTGGCTCTGGGTGTCAGACAGTCAGAGGTAAGAGCAACACCGTCTCACTCAGAAGGGACAGTATACTGTGACTTAAACCATTCTGGAGCCCAGAAAGACAGAGAATGGGTCCAGAGGATTCAGTTCCTGGAGGGGGTTGTCTCCCCAGCTTACACACAGCTGCTTCTCTCCTCTCTGTGTTCACAGGTGATCCTATCATGGAAATAAAAACATCACGAGAACCAGCAGAACTATCCCAGCGTGCTTTGAGAATACCCAGAAGGAACGTGGGCCCTCTGCTGAAAGTATGGAAGGAACAGGTCAGGGAAGAGTCCTTTTAAGAGAGGCAGCTTTGAAGACAGTGAGGTAACTCTGTGTGTAAAAGTGCTTGCTGTGCCAGCCTGATGACAAGAGTTCAACCCCAGGAACCCACAAAAAGTTGGTTGCAGTGACCCAAATCTGTATCCTAGTATTCAGGCAGAGAAGGGAGAATCACCTGGAAGATCCTGGACCAGCTAGCCTGGAGTAGTTAGCTCAATAGCAGAAATAAGAGAGACCATGTTTCAGTGAGATGGAGGGCAAGAGCCAACCCCCCAAAAATGTCCTCTGCCCTACACACACACACTAATAACAAATGAAATTAGATTTTAAATTAGAAGTAAAAGAGCAAGACAGCCTTGAACTAGGCCTTGCATCTGGTCTAACACTTTGACTTTGCAATTAACAGCCCAATAGCCTAAAAATTTCCCGAGCTTAAAACTGAAAATAGACCAATCAGAGTAAGTGCCAGTCCTTGTCAAGGCTGACTGTGGATTTCTTTTAGACAGGGTATCATGTCTCCCATGCTGGCCTCTAACTCAGTATGTAGCTGAAGATGATCGTGACCTTAGTCCTCCCGTCTCTTCTTACCACATGCTGTGATTACAGACATGCACACCCTGCCCCATTTGTGCAGTTCTGGGGATCAAACCCAGGACTTCAAGCATGCTAGGCAAGCACTCTACAAACTGAACTACATACACACACTAATAACATCTGAAATTACATTTTAAATAAAAAGTGAAAGAACAAGGCAGCCTTGAACTAGGCCTTGCAATCTGTTAAATCATCACTTTATAATTAAGAGCCCCATAGTCTAAAAATCCCCCGAGCTTAATACTGAAAACAGGCCAGTCAGAGTATGTGCCAGTCTTTGGTCCCAAGCTGAGATTAGCTTCTTAAACCTTACAATAACCCTGTTAGATAGGGAAAACTGCCATTTTCCAGGTGAAATAATTGAGGTACAATGGGTGAAGCAACCTGCCGTGACTAGCAGAGCTACAGCGTGCATGTCTAGCTGGAAACTTGAAGCCTGGCCTCACATGGGCACAGTCTGACACAAGAGAAATATTGTGGAAGGTTCCAGTTTCAGGCTAAGACTGGAGAAAGAACATAGAAGGATGTTTTGGATTGTGTCTTGAAAGAATACGTGGATTCCAACCACTAAAAGGCAAAGACTACTTCATCAAGAGCAGTGACTGCACCATTAAAGATTATAGTTGGATGAAGCCAGAGCCAAGATGTTTCATACATTTCAGAAGTAAGGTAAAGCAAAGAGTGGTTCTGTGGACATGAGAGCCTCCTTCGTCATCGTGGACACATAAAGAAATCTCAACTCCAGGGCCTGGGAGATGGCTTAGTCTGGTAAAGTGCTTTCTATGCAAGCATGAGAAACAGTGTGAACCCTAGAACTTATGTTTAAAACTAAAAAGCTGAGCACAAGGGTACATGCTGGTAATGTAATACCAAGCAAGATACACAGAGGAACACCACATTTAGGAGTCCTTTATTAAAAGCTAGTGCCCAAAAGAATTCTCGACCCTGAGGAGAAGCAGAGCAGGGTTTATAGAGCTTAAAACAACAATTACATCATGCCAGGAGCAAAGCCAATAACCATACTTACATCAGATCATGGCAGCTACACCAGACCAGGGTCAGTCAGTTAACAAAGAGGTTTTCAGTTAACAAAAAGTCTCGAAAAGGAAAAACAAGTTTCTCAGCCTTGTAGAAACAATGGGCTCCATGTTGATGCAGGTATAGCTGGCAGGGAGGACGTGCTGCCTGGCTACTTGTAAGTTTCTCAGCATTGCAGAAACAATGCAGTCCCTGAATCTGTCTGCATGGGACGTTCTGCCTGACTGGCTGCAGTGGGAATGGCTGGACAAGAACGCAGGGTGAAGCAAAAGTCGGCTAGAGCAAAATGGAGTAGGTTTTGATACTTCAGTAATTCCATCACCAGGGAAGCAAAGACAGGTGGGATCTCTGGTGCTTGCTGGCCAATCACTGTAGCCAAACTCCATTTCTAGACCAGTAGAGACCCTGTCTCAAAAATTAAAGTGAATGGCACCCAAGGAAAAATACCTGAGATCAACCTAAACACATCCACACATACCTGCATACACAATGTGTGTACATGTGTACACACACAAAGAATTCTCAACTTCATACCTGTTCTTCATGTGGAGACCCCCAAGTCAGTGAGTCCTTTCCCCCTCTGCCCTCCTGTCTATCAGAGACCTTTACTCATTTGTCAACTCTGCCACAGTGCAGTGTGGTTCCTAGTGAAGGGAAGAGGGAAGAATCCTGTACTTCTGTGACCTGTGAGGGAGGCTCCATGGGGTCACTGCAGAGCTCCTAAGACAAAAGCAGGTGACCTCACATAAGTACTCCTGCCTCTGTGATTGACAGACAACAAAAATATGGTCTCAGCACACACACACACACACACACACACACATACACACACACACACACACACACACACACACACACACACTACAGAACAATGCCCTTGGTTGGTATAACTCCTGTAATTAGAGACCTGTGAGTCTAGACCCATGTAATTGGAGATCTGTGAGTCTAGACCCATGCCCAAGTCAAATTCTCACAGTCCTGGATTACAGAAGGCTTCAACTCTGCAAATCTTGGCCCAGGTTAGACACTCCCAGCCCCTGTTTACAGCAGACTTCCAGTTTGTCTCTCTGTTGTACATCTTCATCCCTCCACACCATAGTCAGAGAGAGAGCTTTCTACACACAAATCTGACATGTCAATCCCCTCTTTAAATTTAGTCCTCGGTACTGACTTTACCAATTCCTTTGAAATCTATAAATGGAGCTGTGGCTTTGAATAAGAGCTTCATCAAACATTTAATCAAGGAAGATGTTATTGAACTAGTAACACATTTTTCCAGCACTGTATTTGGGGGAGGTAAGGTTCTGTGGAGACTGAATATACAACTAGAGCAAGATATTTCAAGGCTACCTTTGCTATGAGTCATTCAATTTCTTGCTAATCTTGTTGAATAGTTAAAATCTGTGTAAAAATGGGACTTAGCTAAGCTTAGCAACACAATTAATAATGGTATTAAAGTAGAAATACAGTCAAAGTCAGTTTACTACATTCTGAGTTCTCGATTTAGAATTTTGTTGGCATTGAGATTGTCTAACTTTCGTGGTGTGTGTGGGGGTGTTCATATGGTCATGCATGTGGAGGCCAAAGTATAACCTTGGGTGTCATTCCTCAGGTGTCCACCTTGCCCTTTTGAGACAGAGTCTCTTATTGGTGGTGAGCTCACAATTAGACGAAGCTGCTGACAAGTCCCAAGGATCCATCTTTCTCCACTTCCCCAGCTCTGGGATTACAAGCACCCACCACCACACCCAATTTATTTTATATGGGTTCTGGGGTTCAGGTCCTCATGCTGGTGAGGTAAGCACTTTACCAACTGTGCTATCTCCCTGGCCCAAGAACTCTGAACTACCATTGAGGGAAAAAGAACTTCTGACTGACTGTAATTCAGAATTCTTCCAGTCTATTTAAATTAGAAGCAGGAAAAACTGAGTCATGGCGCCTGGATCATTAATCATTTGCTGCTTGTGCTGGAAGCTCTAAGTGGAGCGAGAAAGAACACAGTAAGGGAACTGTGAGCTTCTCTTGCTTTGGCGGCAAAGCTTCATCAGAAGAGTCCAGTCTTGGAGCTGATCTGGACCAGGGGGATGACAAAAACAACCTCTGAGTCTCTGACCAAGGGACAACAGTTCCCAAATATTTGGTCAGATACAATTCTGTAAAGGTGATTTTGGATGAGATCAGTGGACTTCTTGTAAAGCAACCACCTCCTGTGGTGCTCACCTGATCCATTTAGGGACTGGATAGGATGGCAAGAGATGGCATCCTTCCGCAGACAGTCTTCAGATCTGACCACAGCATCAGCTCTGCACGGGGCTCGGACTTCCAGCCCATTCTGCAGATTTTGGTCTTGCCAGCTTTGAGAGAAACTCATGCTGTTGGATCTTCTTCTCTGGAGAACCTTCACTAATACAGTCAAGAGACTTCCTTAAAACGGGGGCTAGAGCAATGGCTCAGTGATTAAGAGCACTGACTGTTCTTCCAGAGGACCTGGGTTTGGTTCCCAGGACCCACATGTTAGCTAGCAATCATTCAGGGGATCCAATGCTCACATCTGGCAGTTCTCCCTGTAGTCTGTAGCTCCAGTTTCAGAGATCTGATGCCCTCTTTTGGCCTCTCTGGGCATTTCATGTACATGGTGCACTTGCATACATACATGGAGGCAAACACACACATAAAATAAAAATAAATTTTTAAAAATTTAAATCTGCATATAGTGACACAGGCACAATCCCTCCCAGTACTGGAGAGGCAGAGAGAGACAGGTCCCTGGGGCTCACTGGCCGGTCAGCCTAGCCTACTCAGCAAGCACCAAGGCAGCAAGAGACCCTGCCTCAAAATTAATTATTTAAAAGTTGGACAGCATTCTGAAAACAACACCATCGCTTATCTGAGTATCTGCATTTTGTCTGGCCGTCCTACCCTCATGGTTAACTATAAAAACATGTGGTAAATTGTGGTGAAAATGCAGTTTAAAGGGCCCATGGCATGACACACACTATGCCTTATCTTTTGTTAACACTCAAGAGGCTGAAGCAAGGAGACTGTGAATTTGAGGTCAACATGGGCTACATAATAGAGACCTTGTCTCAAAACAGCAACAACAACAACAACAACAATAATAATATAATGACAATAATAATAAATAACAGTGATGATGATACTTATGATGGCCCCAGAATATTAACATCTATGACACAATTTTGGTTCTAATTTGTAGAACCGTTCTTACAGCTATAAACCCGCGTGTCCATGAATATATGTAAAGAGAAAGAAGAATTGGAGGAAAAGAGAGACCAAGAGAAAATGAGACAGAAGACCGGGAGAGAAGGCTGGTTCACCAAGAGCCTTAAATCAGGCTGGGCACGTAGCTCTGCAGGGGACGTAGCTCTTCAGTGGAGCACTTGCCTAGCACACTGGAGACCCCAGGTTCCATTCCCCCATGACCACCACAAACAAACACGCAAATCTACTTAAATCCACAGAGGTCACCCAAGGCTCTTACACACATGTAAACTTCTGACCCTTTGTAGTTTATCCACAATTTCTTATGTATCATTCTTATCAGTTTGGCTGTCCCAAGCCTGTTTGCCTTTTTTAAAAAACTCCCCAGAGATCTATAATAAAGGTCTGAATTACACTCTGGGAATCCTGGTGGTCCTCCTAACTGTGAACCATATTTGGTTCCATGTCTGATTTGTAGACTTTATTCTCAGTAACAAGATGATATTATTTAAAGGGATTCATAGAGGCTGGAGAGTTGGTTCAGAGCACCAGCTATTCTTGCAGAGGACCCAGGTTAGGTTCCCAGCACCCACATGGCAGCTAACTCTTGTTCCAGGGAATCTAACATCCTTTTCTGGCCTCCACAGGCATTGCACATACTCGGTGCACTTACATGCAGGCAAAACACTCATACACATAAAAATTAATGAAAAATAAATAAATGAAAAAATTCAAGACGCATCACAAATTATTATTACTGATTATTTTTAAAGTTTAGTTCTTATATTTCTCACAAAGAAAGAGAAAAAGAGTAGGATGGACTAAAAGAAGGAAGGATGGAGGAAGGAAGAGAGGGAGGAAAGAAGAGGGGAAGGGAACGAAGAAGGGAGGAATGGAGGGAAGCTTGGAGCAGCAGCCTGGAGGTGAAGCAGGGCGGGAACTCCTTCTTTAGAGCAGGAACTATATCCAAGATCATCGCTTGAAGGGTATTTGTTAGCAAGGATGTTAGTTAGCCAGAAAGGGCACTTCCTTTGAAGGGTGGTGCAAGGGTGGAGACTGGCCCTTTACACCTCAAAAGAAGCCATGGTATTGAGAGAGACTAGTGGAGGTCATATGGGATTTCAGCAATCAGTGACTAATCCTCACTGTCAACTTGACTGGATTTGGAATCACCTAGGAGATTGGTGTGTCTGTCAGAGTGTTTCCAGAGGCTCAACTATATGAGTTCTCTGTTGCTGTGATAAAACACCATGACCAAGGTACCTTATAGAAGGAAGAGTTTATTTGGCTTAGTGTTCCAGAGGGATAAGAGTCCATCAGAGCGGGAGGTGTGGCGGCGGCAGCCCGAGCAGAACGCCCGGTGCTCACATCTTCAAGCCGGCACAGGAGGCAGGGAGTGAAACTGGAAGAAGGATCAGGCTGTGAACTCTTGAAGCTTACCTTTAGTGTCGTAGTTCCTTCACAGTGAAGTGCTTCCTCCAGCAAAGCCACCCCTAAACCTCGGCAAACAATGTCACCAATGGGGTCAAGTGTTCAAATACTTGGAGCCTATGGGGGACATTTCTCATTGAAACCACCACGGCCACCCTGAATGTGGGTGGCCCCATCTTCTGGGTCCTGAACTAGAGAAAAGGGAGGAAGTGAGTGCTCATCTCTCTGCTTCTGAACTGCAGGTGCAATGGGACCAGTTGCCTCATGCTCCTGCCACCGCCATGGGCTGTACTCTTGAACTACGAGCCAAAACAAACCCTTCCTTACTTAAGCTGCTTTCATTGGGTCCTAGAAATGAAAAGAGTAACTAATTTAGTAATGTTTACAAATTGGGTATGTGTGTGACTCATGCTGTATTCATTTATACATGGATATTTATATAATTACAAAGGCAGTCATGAAAAGTTTTTGCAAGTTCCTGTTTCCTTTTATTTACCTGAGCAGCAGAAAACCAACAGTTTCTGGGCCCTCAGTCAGGCACTTTTGAGAAGATGTTTGAAATAGTCTGCAAATGACAACTAACCACTTTCTCAGTTTCAAACAATATAGCCTGTGTGTGAACTGAATGAGGAATGGTGGAACTTGTCTAAGGAATTCAATGGTTTAATGCATTAGGCCATGGAGATTACAGCTGTTGCAGCATGGGGACAGAGACTGGCTGGGAAAAAAAGACAAGTCCTCATTGAGCATTCTGCTCAGGCAACTGCCCATTATCCAGAGGGTGGATGATCCAGTTTGGGGATTTTTCATGCCTCTGGCTTCTCTTCCCTTCTGCGCTCTGCCCTTTGGCCACATCACAGATCAAATTAGCATGTCTTTGACAGGATAGAAGAGGAAGGGACAGGTAGAATTCAAATTGCTCAATTCTGTAGCTTGTTCACGGCTCTAATACTGAGATTAGAACCAAAGGCTAGCATGGGGCTTTGGATTATCAGTGGATTATATTTAATCTATAACAGACCTCCCCTCCATTACTGGAGAAACTGGTGTCTGAGGGGGAGCACATTGTATTTCACGTGGATATCAGGGCTTGGCCAGAATCTCAATCACATGCGTGTTAGAAAGTTAGGGTTAGAAGGGACTGTGCAGATGATGGAGCCTTGGAAAACTGAGACTCAGAGACCTGAAGAACAAGCCCAGTTTCACATGATGAGATGGTGGCCAATGGCTAATGGATGACTTGAGAGAAAACCTGAGGTCAGTTGACTGCATCCCTATGTGAAGGTGGTATATGAAATGTGGCAAGACACGCCCCTTTTTCACATCCCATGGCTCACCACCCACTATAACCCAGGTAATCCATTGCTGTAGAGAGGCTCAAAGGACTGAGAGCAAATATTTCTGACCCTAAAGGCACTGAAGAACTGGGACTGGAGGGATGCTTAGCAGTTAAGAGCACTCCTCTTGCAGACAACAGGTTTGTTCTGAGCACCCACATTAGTCAGCTTATAACCTCCTATAACTACAGCTCCAAGGGATCTGATGCCCTCTTCTGACCTCCCTTGGCACTGGCACAAATGTGGCACACACACACACACACACACACACACACACACACGAATAAAACCTTTAACAACAAAAAGAGTGCAGCTCTGTGACTGGAACTAGACAGACTGGCAAATAGGCGTTGGGAAAATATGAGCTGAGAGACAAGGCCAGGCTTTTCCTCTACAGTGACAGGAGGAGATCAGAGCTTACAGATGAAGAACAAGAAGACATACGTCCCGTTGTGGGCACACGGGACTTGTCATTGCCCTCCTCACCACCAGAAGATGAGGAGGGGTTAGGACAGGGTTTCTTGTGAGTTTGGAGAAGAACTGAAAGACAAGAAAATCCTTTTGTTCCTGGAGGGTTCGAATGTCTGTATCACACCCACAGGCCTGGCTGGGTGCAGCAGGGAATATGGAACCCAATGCAGAGGTAGGATGAGGTAGACAGAAGCCTTTCCCCACTCATGGAGTGGTGTGAAGGAGATGCTGCAGGCGGGGAGCTGGCACGTGGCCTCCACGGTTGCCAGGTGAGTTAAGGAACTTGATGTGACAGGCATCAGGAAGCGCAAACACACACGGAGGAGAGACCTGGGGGATGCATGGCAGACTTGATTCTCAGGGAGCTTTCTGAAAACTAGATGACCCAGAAGCCACACCCAGGACAGCCTCCCTTTAGTCTGCTTACACGGAGAGAGGGAAGTCTCCACTGACTGCACAGATCCCCAAGGCAGATACTTGGCAAGCAAACCTCTGCAGACCCCACTCACTGCCTGCTGATAAGAGCCTAGTATTGAGGATCCTGATCAAACTACAAGATCCTAAATTAGCCATAGAAATAACTGTGGACTGGGCCGTTACCTGCTGCACAGAGGAACTGGGGCTTATTCCATGGTGGGGAAAGTGAAAAGTTGCTTTGCTGCGCTGGGTGAGAGAGGCCTATTTTCACTGTGGAATTCATGGCAGCTGTCCTCTGACTCCTGAGAACCAAGGAACAGAAGAGCGCAAACTGTAGCTGAAGACAGAACACCTCCCTGCAGCTAGGCCTCCGAGGACAAGCTGGTGGAAGCCACAGGTAGTGGCACACCTTGCGTCTCTGTCCTGCAGAAAGCACCTTGGCTTAGCCCCTCTCTTTCCTTATGTCTCTGTAAAAGGAAGTTCTGAATTTAAAAAAAGGGAGGGGGGGCCTGGAGAGATGGTTCAGAGATTAAGAGCACTGGTTGTTCGTGCAGAAGACCTGGGTTTGAATCCCAGCATCCACTTGGTGGCTAACAACCATCCATAACTCTAATTCCAGGAGTTCCGACACCCTCTTCCGTCCTTTGTGGCACTTCATGACACAGGTGCACTTACAGACATAACACTCATACACATAAAATAAAAATAAATAATTAAATTAAAATGTTAAAAGAAAGCTCTGGTTTCTGGTTTTGTTTTAGGAAAATACCTGAGGCTGACATTTGTTCTCAAACACTGGGGGTTTATTTACTCCTGAGTCTCTTAACACTGGCTGGGGTGGGGGTGAGGGGGTGGGGGGGAGTGATACATTTGAGTTTAGGATACTGAGGCTTTACACTTGGGTATCAAGCACTGGGAAGTTATATCTGGGTCTCAACACAAGGGGGGCTACTACATCCAGGTCTCCTAACCCTGGGGTGGGAGTGTTTACATCCAGGTCTTGTTAACACTGAAGGTTCACATCCGGTCTCAACACTGGTTAGGATGGGGTTGTTAATATCGCAGTCTCTTAATGCTGGGACATTTACATCTAAGTTTCTTAATGCACAGGGCCTTACATCCAGGTCTTGAACACTGGGGATTGGCATACAAGTCTCCAAACATTGGGTGGGGCAAATTTACACCCGAGTCTCAAACACTAGGGAGTCTACATCTGGGTCTCTCAACTCTGGGACTTTACATCTAGGTCTTGAACACTGGGGATTGACATCTGGGTCTCAAACACCAGGGACTCACATATGGGTCTCAGACACTAGGTATTTACATCTGGGACTCTTAACTTTGTGGCTAACATCAGGGTCTCCTAACACTGAGGGCTGTAATTCTGGGTCTCTTAACACTGAGGGAGGGGTGTGACATCTGGGGTTCAAGCACTGGGGAGTAACAATCAGTTCTCCGCCTGGTGAGGGTTTACTTCTAGGTCTCTTACCATGGGGACCTTACACCCAGAACTGACCTCAGTGCTGATGGTACTATCACCAGTTCCCCGCTCTGCCAAACTGCCTCTGCACAGCATTCATCAGGAACCTCCTCCACCCAGTTTCATCCATCCTTCCTCATACCCTGCCCAGGTCCTCCTTGCTGACTTAGCAATACCTCAGTGTAGCCCCTTCTGGGAACAAGGGTCCTGGAGGGCGCACTAGTTGCCTTTAGAGGGGTCAGTGACAAATGAGCCTTGCCCAACTGGAAGCCCACCCTCCCTCTGTGAAAGATGTGTTGGCCTCCGCCCCAGGGTCTGGGAGGAGCTCCTTGGCAGATCCCTTCCTCCCTTCCAGGGTGGCTGGCTGAGCTCTGCAGTGTTGACACAGCCGTGCCCGGACGTGTTCCAGGAAAGCAGGTCAGAGCATGTGAGATGAATTTTCTCTGCACTGTGTGGTTTCCAATATGTCAGAAAAACAAAATGGAAGGAGTCTGTTTGGCTCTTCTGCACGTGTGGACCCATCCCCACCCCACCCTGGCCCTTCCACTGTGATAAAAAAATAAGATGGCTGTCTTTCACTGTCTGCTTTCTGAAACCGAGGCAGAGCGAACAGTGAGAGCACGGCCAAGGCCCGCAGTTCACGACCCTCTGATGCCTTAGTGTGTGTGGAGGCCAGAGGAGGTAGGGTCTCTTGTGGTGGTGGGGGTCTCACCCCAGAGCTGCTGCCTCCCTTTTGCCTGCCTGCCTCCAGGCCCTTGGCTGTCCCTTTTCCACCCAAACATCCGAGTTCCTGTTCCCAAAATAACTGCCAACAGGAAAGCACCTGGAGGAGGGGCCTCCTCTGCAGTGGGTGAGCTCCCAGCGCCTGGCAGGGTGGCTGCAGTCCAGCTGACCCCACTGCAAGTCAAGGTTGTCGATGCCAGGGGAGGGGACCAACGCTCACTCCTCCTTCCTTCCCCCAGTCCTTCTGAGTTTTCCATACAGCAGGCAGGCAGCAGGCCAGGACTCTCTCCCTCCACGGCTTTTCCATCTCGAGGAGAGATGCTGTTTGACAGCTACGTGCACTGGCCAGGAAGGGCTCTGTTACAGTTTGGATGGAAAACGTACTCCGTGGACTCATGTGTCGAAACACTTGGTCGCCAGCCGGTGGGGCTATTTCAGGGGAAGTTGTAAACTCTAGGAGGTGGGTCTTAGGTGAAGGAAGTGGTTCACTAAAGGATGAGATTTGGAGCCCATCCATCGCCCTGGTCCCCTTTGCCTTTTTATTATTGAATTGTTGTGTGTTTCACAGAGAAAATCTCAACCAGTCTTAATCATGTTTGTACCCCTTCTGAATCAGCACCCCACAGTCCCCCAGCTGGAATCCATACATTCTTTCATCTGTGTTAAGGGCTATTGTGTCAAGTGAGTGTCCCCCAAACTGTTCCTCAGTGCAGGTTCATCCACTGAGGTCTAGTCTACCTCTCTGGAGTCCCTCGCTTTAGGAAGATTAGTTCATCCTCACCCAACAGTAATCAGTTAGCAGTATTTCTTCAAGCAAAGATTGGAGTCTGCTACCCATTTCTACAGTTCCATGCTGGGTTTTTGTCTCCTTGAGTATGCATGGGTCTTGAGCATGCCAAAATCATTGCCCTTTGCTTTCTAATCCAGCCAAACGAGAGCAAGCAGGCTTATGGGAGCTCTTGCTACCACAGCCTGAGCCACTTCTACCCCACACTTCCCTGTCATGACTGAACCTTCAAACCGTGAGTCAAAATACATCCTTCCTGTATTAGTTACTTTCCTTGTTGTGGTGACAAAAATGCCTAACAACTTAAGCAGCCAAAGAAAAGGTTTCTTTAGGCTCACAGTTTGAGGAGGATACCACAATGGAGAAGTTGTGGGAGCAGGCATCTGAGACACATTGCATCCACAGGAAGCAGAGAGAGAGAGAGAGGGAGGGAGGGAGGGAGGGAGAGAGAGAGAAAGAGAAAGAGCAAGAGAGAGAGAGCAAGAGCTAGTGCTCAGCTCATTCCTTCCGTTTGATTTAGCCAGGGACTCCAGCAGGTGGAGTGGTGCCACTCCTATGTAAGGTGGGCCTTCCCACATCAACCTAATTTACAAACTCCCTCACAGACATGACCAGACATGTGTTTTAAGATGATTCTAGACCCTGACGAATGGACAGTCACACACCCTTAACCTGCTTCTTCTCAGGTATTTTGTCTCAGCAATGAGAAAGGTCCCTGTGCTGGTTAGATTTTGTCAACTTGACACAAACTAGAGAACCTGGCAAGAGGGAACCTCAGCTGAGGAATTTCCTCCATCAGGTCAGCCTGTGGGCGTGTCTGTGAGGCATTCTCTTAATTACTAATTGATGGAGGAGGCCCACCCACTGTGGGCAGTGTCATCCCCATGCAGGAGGGCCTGGACTGTAAAAGAAAGGTATCTGAGCAAGCCAAGGAAAGAAAAGCCAGTAAGCAGTGGTCCTCCATGGTCTCTCCTTCAGTTCCTGCCTTGGCTTCCCTTGATGATGCTGTGAGCCAAATAAACCCCTTCCTCTCTAAGTTGCTTTTGATCATGGTGTTTATCACAGCAACAAAGATGCAAACTAATACAACCTCTGTCCTAATTACTTTCTATTCCAATGATAAAAACACTGACCAAAATCAATTAGGGGAAGAAAAGGTTTATTTTGTCTTACGTCTCCCAGGTCTCTGCACCAAGGGAAGTCAGAGCAGGAACTCAGCACAAGAACCTAGAGGCAGGAGCTGAAGCACAGACCATGAAGGAACACTGCTTCCTGGTTTGCTCCTCCGATCTGAGTTCAGCCTGCTTTCTCATACAACCCAGGACCACCTGCCTAGGGTTGGCACCACCCACACTGGGCTGGACCCTCCCACATCACTCAACAATCATGAAAATGCCTCACAGACATGGCCACAGGCCAATTCAATAGGGGAAATTCCTCAGCTGAGGCTCCCTCTTCCCACGTATGTCAGGTTGAAAACTGAAGCTGTCCAGCACAGTCCCCTCCTCAGAAGAGACAGAGGCCACTTGTCCAGTGATTGATGGAGTCTCCCAGCTAGAAAGTTCTGGTCCCCTTCTATTATCTGTGACGTGATGCTAATAGAGCCCTCTTCACTATAAAAGAGAGAGGTCCTGTGTCTCCAAGGATGAAAGAGGAAAATCAGGGAGGCTCACCACAGGCACACTCCGAAGTATGCCTCTGCCATCCCTGTCCCTGTGGACAGGGCCTGCCAGGCAGAGCATGGTGGAAGCTGATGGAGAGCCTGACAGCTCAGACTTTGCCAATTACATGTCTGCTCCAGATTCCTAGAGCCATGTGCCTAAGGCATTCTTGTTCCTCACAGTGCTCCTAGTGGATGCCTCTCTGCCACGTGGAGATTCCCCTGGCATGTTTTAATAGTAGCCTTCCTGAAGAGCTCTTGTGGGATGTTTTGTGTTTGTTTACCTTTGCTGTGTGTCAGGCACTGTGTCTGACGGTTGTACTGTTGTTAGCTTAGTTTCTCTAATAGCCAGCTGGAATTTGTAGTCCTTCCTGTCGACGCAGATCATAGTGCTGCACAGGTAAATATGCAATTAGATATGTGTGAATATATGTAGGTGAGTGTAAATATGCACAGATAGAGGAATATTCCAACTCTATGTTGTACCACCTCTACATGCTTTTCTGGCAGAAATTCTCATTCATTTCCCTCCAAAACACAACTCAATCCGTACTGCTTTCATCCAGGGAAAGGTTGGATGGCAGGAACCAGATCTGAAGTTGAGCCCTGTGACTGTGGGATCTACCCCACTCCACTGGGCATCATTTTGACCCCAAGTACTAACAAATGTGTTGAGGGAGAATGAATGTTCAACACCACACACCCACATCTTTCGCCTCTAGGCCTTGAGTCCAAAGAATCAGGCTCTAACTTAGCTAAAGCTTAGTTACTGATCCAGCTGTAACCTACTACCTTGTTATAAGGAAAATAAATCTCACACGTGTTTGGAACCTTTGTATCATTTAGAGTCCTGCAGAATTTGAGGGAAAATAATTTATTAAGGAGATAGTTACAGCATACAGGAGGCGAAGGCAGGAAAATCTCAAGTTTAACACCAGCAAACTTGAGTTACATATAGCATTTAAAACTAGCCTGGACTGTATAAGGATACCGTGTCTGGAGTTGGGGTTATATCTCAAAGAACGCTGGTAGAGGAGCAGGAGGTGACGAAGCGGCAGAAGGACAATGCAAAGTACATTCATAAGCATGTTGCCCGCTTGGTATCCAGAGTTTGGTGGAAACTCTGGGAAACAGTGTAGCATAGTCTCAAATTTGCTTGTGCGTGAAAGCCACCCAAGAGGCTTTTGGGGGCCTGTTGAGCTCCGCCTTCAGAGTTGCTGACTCAAGAAGTCTGTATTGAGCAGGGCCTGATAAACTTGCATTTCTGTTAAGTTCCCAAGGGAGGGAGGCCGATGCTGTTATCCCTGAGGACAGCAGTGAAGAGCATACCTCAGAGTGTTCCCACCACCCAGGGACAAGAAGTTGGGTATTCATATACCAATTTTCATTCTCATTGTCTGAAGGCTGCTCATGGAGTGCTTCATTCTTAGGTTCCTGCATGTCAGTCCTGTGAGGCCTTGTAGAGAGAAAGCCTGCCTGCCGACAGAAGCAGCTCTGTGCTGGGAGCTGAGAGTACTGGACACCTAAAGGAACAGTATTCCTGCGGCAAAGTCACAGCACCCGAGACAAAAGAGCATTAAAACACAATTGCATGAGGACTGGAGAGCTGGCTCAGTGATAAGAGGACTGGCTGCTCTTACAGAGGACCTGGGTTCAGTTCCCAGAACCCACATGGCCACTAATACCATCAGCACTCTAGTTCTAGGGGAGCTCTGTCGCCCTCTTGTGGCCTCTGTAGGTATTGCACACATGGATGCACTTACATATATGCAGGCCAAAGACTCATATACATCAAATAAAAATAAATAAAAGTTAAAAAAAAAGCACAATTGCACAAAAAAAGTGGCTCTAGCATCTCCATGGCTCAGTTGCACTCATACCTGAGTGATCTTAGGCTATTCTATTTGTCTGGGCACCCACTGGAAAACTTCCAAGGCCATGCCTATCCTGAAAACCTTTTAAAAACCTATCCAGAAATGCCTGCACCTTGACAACTAAATCCACAGGCACTTAGAAACTACTTTTGCTAAAAGGCATTGAGTCCCTGCTTGGGTAACAGCAAGCAGAACAAGGACCTGGCATTTCCTTCTCCTCAACTCAGAGCCTGCTTGACCACATAGGCATGCTGACACTGGTCTAGCCTAACTCAGCCCCTTCAAGGCTGAAGACAGACCAGGCCTGCTCTAAACCCACAGTCACTTCGGATTCCAGAACAGCATAGCCTCATAGAACAGAAGGTCAAGGAAACGCCGAACCCTGGAACAGAAGTAACTTTCTGAAAGACAGCGTGTCCAACAGTCAGAGCCAAAGTAGCGGTCATCTAAACACATCTTGACCAGGGCTGCATAAGCGTGCACACCTCTTACCTTTGCCCCAGTTCTGTTTAAAGTCAAAGCCCATGCCAGTACCCTGAAGACAGCCTGGAGGTCACTGAACTCCTTTATCTGTTTCTTCCAATGTACTCACATTGAGTAAATCCTCTCTCTCTCTATTTTGGACACACTGTCCCTTCAATTAGCATGAGGAGACCCATGACGAAGCCTAACTTCTTAGGGTTGCCAGAGCCCAGGCTTTTGCCCAGAAACTCCAGTTACATTTCTTCATTCAGTCCCAGCCTGTGTAAACAGGCCCCAGCAGAGCTCTGAGAAAGCATCCAGTACCTTAGACACCTCTGCCCAGTTCTCTCAGGTAGAGTGCTACTTGATGGGCTCAGGCTCCCTGGGAGAACATTCTATGTGGCCCTCAGGCTGCTGTTCCAAGGGCCCCAGATCACTGCCTTCCTTTTCTCCCTTGGTAGGTGCATCAAGCATTAATGAGGTACTTAGTCTCAATCAAATAGAACTGTAAGACTATGCATTTTCTTTTAATGGGCTATACAGTTAAAATAATAAGCTGTCTAATCTTCTCATGTGGGGTAAAATGATGCATTAGGGCAGAGTGCAGTGTCTTCCAACTCCTCCCTATTCCTGACAAACCTAGTGAGGCCACTACTTGCCAACGGAGCTTTCTAGACACCTGGGCATAAGAGTCAAACCCAGCTCTTCCACCTTGTCCTGGGAAAGACAGTGTGGGAGGCCAAAGCTTCCACAGCTGGGTTCAGGTGGCCAGCCAACAGTGAGCATCTGGGGGTTTACTTCCAAGCAACAGGATTCCCTCATGTTACCAACAGTGCCCCAATTTTTACTGGAAGCCCCAACTTTACCTTTTTTTTTTTTTTCCTTTTTTGAGTCAAGGTCTTCTTGTTACCCTAGCTGGCCTGGAACTCACTATGCAGACCAGGCATACACATACATACATTTATAAATATACATTTATACATAATGTACTGAGTTCATTTAGTGGTGCCTGTGTGTGCCCATGTTTAGGGCTGCCCACTTGAGATTAGATAATCTCTCAGGGAGCTAGTCCTTGGAGAAAAATGTGAATCAGCACATTTCTGAAACAGGGTACACTGACTGGCTGAGAGATGAACATAGGACATAAGTTATCCAATCACATTTCACCCTGAAACATTTTTCTCAATGCACCCCGTATTATAGTGTGTGGTGTTTCCAGAATTCCTGTGTCTGAAATTTAGTCCCTAAGCTCACACTACTAGTGTTTGCAGGTGTCTTTGGAAGGTAATTACAGTTAGCTGAGCTCATGAACATCGTGGCTGTTATAAGAAAAGGAATAGCCTAAGCTAGCGTGTGGGAACATTTGATTCCTTCCCTGCAGTTATAGTGCAGTAAGAAGGTTCCTACTATTACTGGAAGTTCTGGGGAGTCCCTTTGTGGTAGCTAGAGGATACAGGGGAAATCTGGGTCCCCTCTTGGGGTTCTTAGTCTCAATAAAAAGCATTTAAGAATGGACTCAAATGATAGCTCAAGGGCAATTTTATTATAGTTTAAAAGAAACACCCCAGGCTGGCATGCTGCAAATCCCAGTAGCTGTGCAGAGGGAGAGAATGAAGGAGAGAAAGAAAAACAGCCTGCCGTTAGAGTTAAGGCGGCACGGGGGCAAACTACGGAGTGGTAGGCAGCCATGTGACAGATGGGGGCGTTGCTTTAAAGAAAGAGTAAAGAATCTCAAATACCAGAAAAAGAATTATTAGGTTCTGGTCAGCCTCCAAAAGAGACAGAGAAAAGGAAAAGGAAAAGTTGAATCTTTCAGACTCAGAAAGGTGGGCAGGCCCAGACATATTTCATGATAGCTTGTAGGGACTGGGCTGGGGGTGGGAATTCTGGGAAGGAAAAGTACAGAAGCTTATTAAAGACATAGTTATTCCACCTATCTGTTTAGCATGGTTTAAGGTGGAGCCACCATCTTTAGGGTCGATCCCTTTAGGCAACTGACCTGCCCAACTGGAATGTTAGGTTGAAATGACAAAACCAAATCCATTTTGTTCTAGCTGATTTTTGCTTCACCTTGTGTTTTTGCTCAGCCCTTCCCACGGCAGCCAGCCAGGCAGAATGTCTCATACAGGTAGTTTCAGGAAGTACGTTGTTCCTGCAATACTGGGAAACTTATAAGTAGTCAGGTAGCACTTCTAGATAGCATATCCAACTCCCCAGCTGGACCTGCATATCCACAGAGCTCATATTTCTACAATTCTGAGAAACTTGTTTTTTCCTAATTGAAACTTTCTGTTAACTGAAAACCTCTTTGTTAACTGACCTGCCCATGGTCCGGTGTAACTATGGTGATCTGCTTTAACTATGGTTCTTGGCTTTGCCCCTGGCATGATGTATGGTTTTAAGCTCTAAAAACTCTGCCCTGCTTCCCCTCAAGGTTGAGAGCTTTTTGAGACATTATCTTCCTTTCTGATCACCAGCTATTAATAAAGGACTCTTAATTCGACCATCAGTATGTAGTGTTCCTCCATGCATCTCACTTGGTATTACAAGGTCTCCACCCAGACCAGATGGTCATTACTACTGCTGTGTCAGCACCAGACACTGGTATGGCTTCAGGTTCCCAGCCTTAGACAGAACTCTGAGGATACAGAAAGCTCTATTCTTTCTAAATTATCTGCCCTCTGATATTTTGTTATAATGACAGAAAGTGAACTAAGACAACTAGGAAAGAGACTCTTTCTACTGAACTTGGAGCTTGAAGGTTATCACCTGAAGATTCCAGGAACCATTGTGAAGAAGAGCCTGCCCGAAAGATAGGAAAAACCATGTGCTGGCGAGAGACCCTTCTTAGGGACATTGCTCAAGTTCCTGTCTTGAATCCAGGCAGGCCTTTTTAAGAATTTCAGGGACATAAAACAACAAGCTCACCTTTTTTAAAAAAAACATTTTGTGTTTTGCTTCTGAAAGAAATTGGTCTAGGAACCATGGGATTGTTTCACATCACACCCTGTTCATCCCGTAGCTCAAGTATCTTCAGGTAAAATCCTGACACCCACCCCTCAATTGAGCCCCTTATCCCTACTCTGCCTCTCAGAACTCCCTGTTAAATGACTTTTCCTGGAGAGATGTCAACAAATGTACCCCAGATATAGCACCAACAACAGAAGGAACAATTCCACCAAAATCTAGCTTGTAAGCCCATGAGTTTATTGGGGTTATGGAATGGCTAATCTTGGTTGTCTACCTGACTGGACTTGGAATCCAATAAGAGACAGACATCTGAAACACCTGTAAATGTTTGTGATCAGATTATTTTTAGTGGGAAGACCCATCGTAAGCATGGCCAGCACATCCTTGTGGCAGCCAAAAAAAGGGGGTCAAAGGGAGAAAAGCTTCACTTGCCTTTGGCAAAGTCCCCGTGGCGCCGGTGGCTTCATCGCTTCTGCTCTCGTCTTGCTGTACATTCATCTGCCCTCCCGCTGCTGTAACCTCTGTGTTGCCATCCTTTGCTGAATTAGAACCCAGCTTTTCTGGTCTTCCAATGTGGACTGAAGACTAGCAGGTCCCCAGGAATCTTCCAGACCTTCAGAGGTGAACTAGACTCCCAGAGGCACCCAGCCTCATGGACTGAGCAGCCGCTAGTTTATCAACCTCCACCAGGCAGATGGCTGTTGTTGAACTATCTGGTCCATATTATGTAAGCCAGTCTAATAAATCCCCTTTAATATGTAGTCCTTAGAATAGGTGTCATTAGAATGCAGTTGTTCTAACGGTCCCGTTCCTCTAGAGAACCCTGACTTAATAAGTGTTTCCTATAGGAGCATGGGTGACTCCGGCAGCTGTATCACTGAAAATCCCACCCCAGCCTGGGTAATGACTCACAAAAGCTTTCCCTGAGCTTGCGTGTACAACTTGTAGGCAGCTCCACTAAAGAGTGTCCTCTCCCCAGCAACTGCTCACAGTTTATAGAACCTCAGGGAGGATCCTCCTGAGTGCTGTATTTTCTTATGACTCTGATGATGTTTCACCTCACTCTGAGGAGGAATGCACCCCAATCACACTCCTAAACTACATGACAGGAGAGTCCACAATTTGAATTCCAGACTTCCATCATTCTGCAGAACAAAATGGCAGAAAATCTTAAGGCAAGGTTCTGGATCCATGGATTCACTTGAAACAACCTTCTCCTGGAGAGCTACACCATCACCATGCTTGGCTCATGGGAACGAAACAGTGCTCTGGAAGAATCTCACAGCAACATCCACCATTGTCTATGCTTGCCTTTCATCTCATGTTGTCATTGGTGTCTGAAGTTGTTCGATTTCCAAATTAAGGTGTGGCTAATCAGGGCAATGGCCAGACCTATACATGCATGTGCTTGCTCTCACTAAGAAACCCAAGCAAGGTTTAGGGAGACCTTCCTCATAGAGGGCCAGGGGCAAGGTATAAATTGAAGCTGTTTCTCATGTTCCATGTGATTGGCCACCACTGGGGTGGAAAGTTATTTGGCTCCTCTGACCACATGACTCAAAGTTCCTTTCCTAACATTGGACCTTTGCTATGTAATTTTTAAAGATTAATTTTTTATTTATGTGTATGCTTGTATGTATGTGTGTTTGTGTGTGTGTGTGCACATGTGTATGAATGTATGAGTGTCTGTGTGTTTATGTATGGATATGTACGTGAGTACAGTTGCCCCAGAGGTCAGAAGAGGGCATTGGATTCCCCAGAGCTGGAGTTAAAGATGGTTGTGAGCTGCCCAATGTGGGTGCTGAGAACTGAGCTCAGGTCCTCTGCAAGCCCAGCAAGCAGTCTTAACCTCTGAGCCATCTCACTAGCTCCTGGCATGTTTTCTTGGATCTCACAAATTTTATGATCACGGATCTCAGAGACAAGTGGCTCTTGTCCATCCCATGTCTTTGCAAACAGGAGTAGAGGAATGCACCCCAGTCACACTCCTAAATCTGCACCGACTTCATCTTTGGAGCACATGTGGACACCAGAATCAACTGTGTTTTTCAATTCAAGTCCTGTTTGTCTAATACTCTAAGGAGTCACTTGTGTATGGAGAGTCGAGGGCCTTCAAAATCACTTTCTCCCTTGTTTGTAACTAGGACTTCAGAATCTTTATGAAGCGTTTTTCTTCGAATCTTTGAGAAGATCTCATAAGTTCATGTTAGCTTAACCTGCTTAGCAGTGAAATGCCCCCTCCTGCTTGAGGAGGTCTGATCAGGTTGCCCCTGCTGCCAGTTACTCGGTGTTTTGTACACTATCAGCGTTCAGACTGTGCCTCATCTTAAAACAACTGCATTTTATACAGTGAAAGCCTTGGCCTGAGTTATTCCATTTTGAGCATAAGTGCCAAGAAAGACTGACTCCACATCTTGTTTACATAAGCAAACAACTCCCATCTGCCAGCACACCAGGAGCCACAAACTGATTCTTTATCTATGCCAGTAAATAATGACACTTGAGAATATACCAAATCATATCAAAAATAACAGACACACAGCTTATTAACATACCAGATGGAACTCCTCGCCTGTTCTTGTAAAAGAAAGAATACCCCAAGACAAATGTGGCAACCACAAGACAGTCATCTAGACATTCTTCATGAGCCTCAGGACAATTGCTACATGGAAAATCTCTGCAGTCTCTGTCCCTGGATTCCATCTTGAGCACAGTTTCTCCCACCTATGATACTAAGGCCACTTCAGACTGACCCTAATAGCCTGTCACCTGGACCTACATATCTGACCACTCTGTACCTGAGCAGTCCAAGCTCCTAACACTGATTTGGCCACCCGCACACTTCCTTTTGTCTGTATCAGCTCTCTGCCTTGACTTCAGGGCAGCCTCTCTGAGCTCTGCAATCTCCTTCACCCTTCATACCTGTATACTATGATGTGGAGAATAATGTGTGGTCTGAAAGCCAGTATTAGTAATTAGTATTGGACCAAAGGACCCTATGTTTGCCTGAGCCAGCAATCAAGGAAAATCAGGACTGCTTGGCAGATCACCGCCAATGAAACTAGCATAACTTGTGAATTTACTGGTTGTTCAATAAATATCTGACATTGTGGAAAGTCACAAAGGTGTTTGTCTGTTTCTGATGTCAAAGGGTCATAACAAAAGGTGGAGGGAGGCTTGCTGAGTACCCCAACATCATTTTCCTATGTTAGCATTTACACACACACACACACACACACACACACACACACACACACACACACACACACCACACTCATAGAACATGAAATCAGAGGACAACTTGCAGCAGTTGGTTCTCTTCTTCTACTGTATGATTCCAGGGATGAAACTCAGGTCATCAGGCTTGTCAGCAAGCTCCTTTACTTTCTGTGTCATATCACTGGGCCTCCCAAGACAGACGGCAATAAACCATGCAGGTAGGGCATGAGCAAATGGGCAAGCCTTGGTCACTCCTACCCTCCCTTTCCAGACTTTCAGGTGGAAGGAACTTGGTGACTCAGAGAAGCAGGGGCAGGAACTGTTTCTTCTGGCGATGGTGGGATGGATACGGACACAGCATTCAGAATTCAGGAACCAGTAACAGCATCAGGACTGTGCCCACAACCTGTAGCACAAGTTGGCTATGGTGCTATCGGTGTAGCCTCCATTGGTCTATATCCAGCCCCAGGCCTGCCTGACTATCTAGATCTCTCTGGGATTCTGTGAACTGCCCATCATCCTTCCAGTGAACATTTTCCTGATTTTGTCATCCAGAGTCGTTTCTATTACAAGCAACAAAGACTATCTGTTTCTCCATGAAAGCCCTTCTGTGTGGCTCTCTCTCCTAAGATAGCTCAAGTGCCTCCAGCATCTCCCCAGGTTCTTACCACACCCTGAGAAGTCTCATATCTCTGAGGCCTCTTGGGAAAGTGGTCTCTGCTAAGTCACGTGTTGAGCTAACAGCTGCTAAAACTGAGTCCTTGGAAGCCCTTGTCATAGCTGATAAAGCTGGGGTGTGACTTGTACCCCATCCATCTGTTTAAATCCTCCTCTCCTTCCTTTATTCTTTCTTTTCCTCTATGTAAGCAAATCTGTCAAGTTCTTTTCTTTCCAGTAGCCAAAATGATCTGTCTTCATAAAAGATGCTTGATTGAAAGCTATGCATCGTATAGGATTGTGTGTGACTTCTTTAGCCTCTGGCTACTCTTTCAGGACAAAAGCTTCAGCTTATCAAAAAGAGGAGCAAGAGTGATCTGTCAGTTCAGTTGCCCTTGGACCTGGGGAAGAGTGTCCACCAGCCAGTCAGTGAAGGACGGTGGGTCCAGTCAGAGGTGCTCCCAGCTAGACGTTGAGCAGGGCTTGTTTAAACTGATCAGGTCGATGGATAGTTGGACAATTCAAGCCTGTTGTGTTCTCTTGGCATCTGGTAAGAGCTAGGAGGCAGATGAGCAGTGTAGATCAACAAAAGAAAAACTGGATGCTTCTAGTGTGCTGGCATCTCGCCTCCCAGTGAGGGAAAGGTTAGACCCTTCGTTTTCTTCCTGATTTGTCTGGGGCTGGGAGCTAGTCTGCCTGCTCGGACTGGCTCCACACAGCCCGCTGTGCTCCACCATCTCCTCTACTCTGCCCTTGGCCCTTGCAGTCGCTTTGGAACTCTTCACAGGAAAGCTGAATGCCCAGACTGCTCATTAATTTATCATTGCCCCCAAAGAACTGAGAGAAAGGCAAACATGGTGTTCTGGGAAGACTGCTGAAAAGATCCAGAACAGTGTGTGTCACTCGAGGGGAGAGGGCCACTGTCTCACTTTCTAAGAAGAAAGTTGCTCCATCTGGAGTTTGGCTTTGAGCTTCCCGGTATTGGGACTGAAAGGAAAGCTTGGTGGGTTTTTCCAGCCTCAGTGATGGAGGCGCTTCATCAGCGGACAAAGCTGCAGAGATCAGCAAGCATGTGCACAATCAATACTTTTTAAAATATACTCTGTTTATTATTTTTATTTTAGGTTTCTGAGTGTATTGCCTGCACGTATGTAAGTAGACTCATGTTTTGCAATACCTGTGATGATCAGAGGAGGACGTTGAATCCCCAGGAACTGGAGTTATGAATGGGTGTTATCTACCATGTATGTCCTGGGAACCAAACCCAGGTCCTCTGCAAGGGCAGCCAGTACTTTTAATCACTGAGCCATCTCTCCAGCCCCATAATCAATACTTTTAAGGTAATACATGTTTTTAGATTTTATTATTATTTTTTATTTGTGTTTCTGTGTCTGTCTATCTGTAGATATGTACACATGAGTGCAGGTGCCCATGGAGGCCAGAAGAAGGTGTCAGATCACCTGGAGCTAGAGGTACAGGCTGTTGTGAGTCACCCCAGTGCGGGTCCTGTGAAGTGACTCTGATCCTATGCAAGAGCAATATGTTCTCTTAACTACTCAACTCTCTCTCCAGCCCCAAAATAGCACATTTGATAGTGAGGATGTTCCACAATGTAAGCAACCAGCTACTGATGGATTTCCCACTGTTTCAAGTTTTAGTTCTTTTTCCTTTTTAGACCACTATGAGCAATTCCCCAGTGTGGCCAAGGGCAGAAAACTGGAAGTAGAGGTATTTATTAACTCCGTGTTTAAACAATGGACATAAAATATTTACATACAGGTATTTGTGTCTGAACATGTTTATATGATCTAAGAAGTATATGGTTGGAAATACTGAGACTGCCAATATATGTTATCAGGCAGAACTGAGTTTGGTTATAAGGGAACAGAGATTAGAAAAAAGACAACTTCAATCACATAGCAACTAATTTCTACAGATGTAAAAGAAGCCTGGAGGCAGGAGTCCCAGATGGCAACTTGTAGCTAAAATTCCTTCTGGGAGGCACAAATGACATGCAGCCCACTCCTCTCTTGGTCTCTATGACAGACTGAAGGCTGGGGAGCCAGTGCGTTTATGGGGTTGCTTACAGAGCAACGGGTGAGGGTTTACTTACAGGAGTGTGGATGCTCTCCCTGAAGGCTGCACTGAAGATCATCACTTCCCCACGGCTGTACAAATGGCCAGAGACCTCTCCATTGTTTCCTCTGTTTAGGAACCCTTAGCCCCTCCTCCTCATGCAACTGGGTCAATTGGTTGGTTGCAAGGTGTAGCTGACTCTCTTTGCTCCTCCTTTCTTGCTGGGAGCAACACTCAACAAGCTTAGCTGTGATGATCCTAGGCTAGAGGGTGCAACCAAGTTTGGGAAGATGGCATCTGTCCGTGGTCTGCCTGTTGAAGGTTGGTCCTATGAAACACAACTCTCCAAAGTCACCAGGAGCAGAGCCTCCCTCTGGGTCACTATTCTACTACCCTGTGATACAGCCCCTCTCTTCAAGATCTAGAATTTGTCCTCCTTATCCAAGATGATAGCTGGGGCTCCTGCCATCATATTGTTGTCTAAAGAATCAAAAGGGGTCAGGGAAGAAGGAAAGAAAGGCTTGACATTACTGAGACTTTCAACAAATCTTGTGGGATAAATACACTTACATTTATCTCATTTAACAGAACTTTGAAACATCATTCCCAGTAGTTCCAAAGGAAGCTTGGAAATACAGTCTTTCATTTATGAAGCAGTATTCCAACTAAAACATGGGGTTTGTTAAAATGGAAGGATCTATACTATAAAGTCTGTAGCCATTTTCATAATAGTTGTACTAGTTTCTTCTGTTGCTGTAATAAAATATCTGACAACAGCAACTTAAGGGACAAAGGGTCCATTCTGACTCACAGTTCCGGGGAAAACCCTCCTGGTGGGAAAATCTTGGCAACAGAAGCTTGAGGCAGCAGGCAGTCACATCCCTACAGAGGAAGTAAAGACAGGTGAAGCTCAGCTCATTTTCAGTCTGGGACCCCAGCCCATGGAATGGTGCCATTCATAATGGCAGCTCAACTGATCTAATCCAGATAATTCCTCACAGAGGTGACCAGAGGTTTGTCTCTCTGGTAATTCTGAATCCTATCAATTTGATAATTGAGATTAACCATCACAAAGAGTACACACACACACACACACACACACACACACACCTCTCAAAGACTGTAATTTCCCTAGGAATCCTATACTGAAGGAAAAGAAAGGCTGAAGTCCTCATGTCATCCAGAGAAAGGACTCATCTCCTGAACCACCTTGCAGGAGACACTGGAACCAAGACCCTCAGCAGTCACACCTTGACAAGAACTGCTTGGTCATGCATACCGCTTGCCCTCTATTTATACAGGAAGCTCATGTTAGACCCCCAAAGATAGGCTTAGAGCAGTCAATGTGCCTTTTTATTCTTCTTCCCAATATGGCCACATTGAATAAACCCTTCAAGAATGACGGGATGCCCTGCCCAAAGAAGCACTGACACCCCACACACACCATGTCCAGGAGCAGCTACTGGGTCAGAAGAACAAGAGGAGGAGTCACTCTGACCTGCACACGATTGGGTGGGAAAGCTTGCAGAGATATAGCGACTCGGTAGCCACAGAGGTACCATTGGCAAGCAAGTCTGGCTCACTCTCCAGGGGCTTCTGGCCAGGAAGCCTGCTGTGCAGCCAACTGCAGCCTCCATATGTTCCAGCAAGTTCCACATGGCAGGTGTGGAGGGAGCATTTGCTGGGCACAGAGTCCTTTGCCTTTAAAGCCTCCTTGTCACATTTGGTGCATAGCCTCGCTCCTCTCTGCAGCCCTCACCTCCATGGGATCCTTCTCAAAGAGTCTAGGCACTCCCATATGGCCGGCCCAGGCCAGTATCTTACTCCCAGAGGTGGGTGAGGGTGGTGTTTGGTGGAGGGTATAAGCCTCAGAAGCAGGGCCAGATCTTGATGCTGCCAAAAGAGCCATACTCAGCAGTGCAGGAGGAGCCTTCATAGAGGGAACCCATGAAGCTAGGGGAGTTAGAACAGGTTGCTTGATGTTCCTTTTTCAAAGCTCAAAATTGGTCCTGTTCATAGATCTTAAAGGAGGTGCTGGAGGTGGCCTAAACCCAGAGGAATCGAGAACCAGGGTTATACTAGCAAGACGTGGCCAGAGCAGATGGTTAATACTGATTGTCAACTTGCCAGTATCTAAAATCACATAGGAGACTGCTGCTAAAATCCCCTGGGGAAGATTTAAACAATGCCTACTCCCTTCTCCTAAGATCTCAGTGATTCCACCATAGTTTACCCTAGAGAGCCATTGGGTTTATTAGACTTACTTACAGAGCAGTGAGTGAGGGATTATGGGTAGGAGAATGGGTGACCTTAAAGCAACCACATTGGAAGGTCTATACCCAACATGGATGATGATTCCTTCAAGGCTATATAGATGGAGCCCCTTCCCCTAGTCTTTCCCAGCTCATATACTCCAGACCCTCCTCAAGGCCACATGCTGTTAAGGCAGAATTTTTGCACACACAGGTTGGGAGGTACGGTGATTTGAATGAAAAATGTCCCCTATAGGCGTCAAGCATCTGAATACTTGGTCTTAGTTCGTGGCACTGTTTGTGGAGGTTTGGGAGGTGTACCCTCGCTGGAGGAATCACCTCTCTTTTGCTCCTGTGTCATTTCTAGTTGGCATGTGAAGACACAGCAGTCAAGCCTATAGCCCTTGCCTGGAACCTTCCTCCCATTTCCAAGTCTTACTCCTGTCCCTAAGGATGGTGGCCCAGCCCTTCCTAAGGGACACAGCCTCTAACTCTGGTGGCTGCCAAGCTTCCGGCCAAAACCTTCAAAATAAAAGTCATTCATGGGAGCAAGTGGGAATATCTCCAGGGCTTCTAGAATCTTTGAATGAAGCCACGCCACCAGCAGTCTGCTTTTGTCCTCACCAACCCTGAGCTGGCCTCCAGTGAATGACCCAGTCACCCCAGCTTGAATGGCTCCCAAGAATCATCCCTGAGAAGTGTCTAATCCTGAGAAACTCTACTCCTGAGAAATAGGCATGTCATGTTCTCTCATCGTTAGTAGTATAAGACCAACTTTTCCTTGTTACTTTGGTGCAAAGTTCAAGGCCAGCATAGAGACACTGTTCTAGGTCGCCATGGGAACCTCATGACCTACTTGTCCACTGTCCTGTTCTCCTGTTTCTGACTGGTGGTGGTGGTGGTGGTGATGTGTGTGTGTGAGGAGACCAGCAGTCAACACTGGGTGTCGTTTTTTTGAGACAGGGTCTATAACCAACCAGTAAGCAAGCCACTGGATCTTCTATCTCTGCGTCTTCGGTGTTGGGATCAAGGTGCGCACCTCCACACGCAGCTTTTCACATGGCCCAACTCTGGTCCTCATATTTATTGCATGTGTCCTAGTTTGCTTCCCTGTTGCTGCAATAAGTACCAAGACCAAAAGCAGTTTGGGGGAGGAAACGGTTTGTTTCATTTTACAGATTACAGTCCATCATGAGGGGAGCCAAGGCAGGAATTCAAACCAGGATCATGAAGCAGAGGCCATGGAGGAATGCTGCTTTCTGGCTTGCATGCCTGGCTTGTTCAGCTACCTTTCTTTTATAGTCCAGGCCCACCTGCCTAGGGATGGCAGTACCCACAGAGGGCTGGACCCTCCTACATCAATTAGTAATCAAGAAAGTGCCACAGGCCAGTCTGATGGAGGAGGTTCCTCAATTGAGGAATCATGAAAACCAGTGGGGACGGAGGGAGTCAGACTATGGGAGGCTGCAAATGGGGGAGGGGTATAAAGATGACTAAGATGTTTTGTATGAAATGCACAAAAACTCAACTAAAACTGTACAAAAAAAAAGAAAACTGTATCAGGAATCATAGTAGAAAAAAAAAAAAATCCCAGGCTGACCGTCAGCTGTCACTAAGGGCCTGTATTGTCTCTCAGGTAAACATGGGTGGTACCCATGAACTGTATGAAACAGGCTGCATGAAAGCAAGTTTCTCTCAGCCTCTTCTCAAGTCTGTCTAGAAATTTGGGTCAACGATCATGGGGAGAAACATGTGCCCTTTGGACATCAGAAAAATTATTCATTGGCGAGGCTAGAGAGATGGCTCAGCACTAAAGAGCACTGGTTGCTCTTGAAGAGGACACAGGTTCTGTTCCCAGAACCTACATGGTAGCTAACAATCATCCATAACTCCAGATCCAGGGGATCCAACACCATCATCTGACCTCCACAGGCAATGTGCACACAGGTAAACTTATACTTAGATACATGCAGGCAATACACTCATACACATAAAATAATAGAAAAAATATAAACAAATTTTTAAAATTATATGTTGAAGAGATTAACAGAAACAGGATGGTCCTCCATGACTTTTAGAAGTTGTTCAAGTGATTTCTTCTCCTGGAGGCTTTAGGGCATGGAAGGACCAGGAAAAGCCAGCTGCAACTCCTGTAGGGGTGTAGGTCTGTATGAAGGACCTGGCCTCACCCCTGTTCACTAGCCCTGGTCCATGTCCTTCCCCTCACCATGTCTCTCTTCCTCCTCTCTGTGAAATGGGGTTGTAACCACCACATGCACAGGTTTGAAGACTTGACAGAGAGATGGGAGATGGTGAGGGATCTTAGACTTCTCAAAAGGCGGCCAGGCTGTGTACCACAGTGGATAGAGTACTTGCCTAGCATGTACAAAACTCTAGGTTCAGTTCCAAGCACTGCACAAAACCAGGTATGGTGGCACATGCCTGTCACCTCACAACTTAAGAGATGAAGATATGGAGATTAGAAGTTCAAGGTTATCCCCTACTACATACAGAGTTCAAGACCAGCCTGGTCTCAGGAAGGGAAGAAGGGAGGGAAAGAGGGAGGGAGGGAAGAAGAGAGGGAGGGAAAGAGATAAGAAGGAAAAGAAAAAGTAAAGGAAGAAAAGAGGCATCTATACATATAAATTATGCTCATCACTTTAGATGAAGGCTATGAGAGGAGAAAGCAAAGTCCCACCAGACAGAAGTGCACATGGAGTCGAGCACAGCCCACAAGGAAATCTTCCTGTGGGTGCTGTCTGATGAAGGAGAAAAGCTTTTAGAGCACAGTCACCCCTCTCACCGACCTGCCATGTCGGTTTATCCTTTGGTGCTCTGCCTCACCTTCAAGGGAGGTAGGGGGTGCATATCTGGTGAGGATGAAAGCCCACGGGATATCACAGAGCTTAATGTGTATACTTTGTGTGTCAGCCTGCAGGACAAAGATCTGATCGGACCTCGGTTCCATCTCTTTCTGGCTGAGCCTTCCTTCTCAGATCTGTAAAATCGGAATAATGTGCACTGCACAGGGTTGTTATGAGGATGAGGGGGAATAATGAAAAAACAAAAAGATCTCAGACATTCCCTGGCTCTTAACAGTTTCTCTGCAAGTGATGGAAGGAAGTGCTGTTGTTACAGGCTGTCACAGTGGGAAGACTCACACCACTATTGTCCTCCCACCTCTCAGTTTCTACCCCCACACAGATACAGAGACACAGACACACATACACAGAGACACAGATACACAGACACATATACACATACACAGAGATACACAAACATGGACACATATACTCATACACAGAGATACACAAACATGGACACATACACACATATGCAGAGACTTACACATACAAGCACACACATAGACACATACATACATATACACAGAGACACATACACATACACATACACAAACACACACACATGTACATACACAGATGCAATCATGGCCTGCAGACCTTCCCTCCCACATTTTACTTAAAGCATCTTTTCTGAGTGCTGGGGTGGAATATGGGGCCTCTACGTCATTTCCATTTTATGGTTTCATTGAAGTATAACTTTCACACTATAACATGCACCCACAACACACAGGCAGTTCAATGATTTTTAATGAATGCAGAGACTTATCAGCCAGCCATCACCCCAATCTATTTTAGACGATGTTCATCGCCTCCTGTTGAATTTTGAATATGAAATGCCTCCATAGGTTCATGAGTTTGAATACTTGGTCCTCAGCTGATGGGGACTATTTAGGGACTATTTAGGGAGGTTGTAGAACCTTTAGGGGGTGGGGCCTTGCTGGGAAAAATAGGGTAAATGTTGATGTTTTATAGCCCAGCCATGTTTCCTATCCTGCCTCTTCTTCCTGGTCCACCCCGATGTGAACAGACAGCCTCACACTCATGCTGCCATGCCTTCCACCATGAGGGACTGTACCTTCAGCCACAAAAAACAAATAAACCCTTCCTAAAGCTGCTTTTTCATCAACAGCAAAGAGAAGAGAGACTAACATATCCACCAACCACTTTTACAAGTTGTACTCATAAGTAAGTAATCAAGAGAGACCCTGTGTAGGGTAAATTTACATGGGGTTTTGCTCTGGCTTAATGGACACACCCATGGAGGCGCACAATGGGATCCAAACGCAGCTGCAGGCACGCCTCTATGAATTTGATCCACAGAAACAGAGTCAATAGAGTCAACCACTTTCCAATCAACTGGTGACTTGAGGGGGAGAGTCCAGGGGGAAAGCAGTGAATGCTGGGTAAGAGACACACTCTTGCTGCAGCCGGTCACCATCTTGGCAGAGTGTGCCAGAGGTCCACGGCAGTTCTGATCAAAATGTAGACCTCAATACGAGATTGCTACCCCTCTCCTCAATGAATAAATCCTTTGTAAGTAAGCCCAAATAAACTCTGATTAGTCTAATTGGAGAGCATACTCTGTTTACTCAGCTGATTGGAACCAGAGGTGGAAGGCCAAACATTGCGAGAAAAATTCTTAAGACACCCTGAGATTCGAACCTGTGTGTGCCAGCAGGACTTTGAGGAAGTGGAGAAAGCCAGCCAGCTGGGAGCCAAAGGAGGAAGTCATTGCAAGAAGGGGAGGGAGGCAAAGTCCCTCAGCCCCAGGGAAGCTCTGAAGTGTTGGTTCTCTGGGAGTTGTACCCACCAGAGGCTTATCTTCCTGAGCTGATGAGCCCAGACACCGAGAGAGTCCCGCTGAACACATGGCAGGAGCCAGCCACTAAGAATAAAAGAGTCTGTCAGCCAGGCACAGGGAGCTTTGACCTTCTGTGGATAGGGCACAGACTTTACCTGCTGTGGCTTTGCACCTCAGCTTGCACTGGAACAAGAGTCTGCTTCTTCGAAAGGGTTTAGATACCATGGATAATCTGAGGGGAGTGTGCTTGTTCTGTTGATCATCATCATTATTTGGTTTGGTTTGGTTTAGTTTAACTCACAGCTCTAAAAGTCTATAATTCATTAACACAGAATGGCAATTCTTTTGTTTGGGGGGACTGGGTAGTATTAAATTATCTCACTAGACTGGAAATAGTTCCTAAATCACACCCCAAGAATGACAGCCTGAAGCAGAGACCCAGGCACAGCTGCAGCAGTGACCTTCAGCGTGGAAAACAACAACAACAACCCAGTCATCAAAAACAAGTAAGAAACATTGAATCTACCCATGGCAGGTGAGACCCACCTCCCACCACACCCCAGCTCACGTCCCTCCTCTTCTGGGGGTTTTGGCTAATAATAGCAAGTCCGTGTTGACACCCATGCTGTGAACTTTTCTTCAGTGGTAGTATATAATTTTATTCCATTTGCACTCGGTAATTCTTCGGAATAAACCTTAGGGGGTATAAAAACGAGAGATGAAGATAAAACGGAGGTGTTCGAAGCGCCTTGGCACAAGGGCACAGGTGGACAGAAGTAACTGCTTGTTCTCCGTAAGGGATACAACAACTAACTGAATATTACAAAATAATGAAGATGATTCTAAATGTTCCCAACTCAATGAAATGATAAATGACGGAGGTGAAAATATGCCAGTTATACTGGTCTATTTAGCATGGTTTATTGTGTATTGATATATGTTGATGTATACTGATTTTTGCTGTTGCTTGTTTGTTTGTTTGTTTGTTTGGAGACAGGGTCTCCCTGTAGCCCAAAGTGGCCTGGAACTCATCTTACTCTGGAGACTAGGCTGGTCTGAGTCTCATAGAGATCTATCTCCCTAGTGTGCCACCATATCTGACTATAAACATGTATTGAAATATCACATTGGACACCATAAATACAGACAGTGAATAGGCACTAATTAAGAAATAAAATCAAGGGCTGCAGACATGACTCAGTGGTTAGGAGCAGTGGCTGCTCCTGCAGAGGACCAGGGTTCAAATCTCAGCACCTGCATGGTGACTAACAACCACCTGTAACTCGAGTTCCAGCAGATCTGACGCCCTCTTCTGACCTCTGCAGGCACTGCACGACATGGTACATTTATATGCATGTAGGCAATAGACGTGTACACATAAAATTAAAATAAAATAAGTATAATTTTGGAAAAAGAAGTAAAATCAGGCCTGAGGCTGTAGTGTGGTTGGTGGAGTACTTGCCTAGCATGTGGGAAGCCCAGGCTTCAGTCTTGCATGAACCACACCTGATGGTGCACACCTACAACTCAAGCACTGGGGAGGTAGAAGCAGGTGAGGAGTTCAAGGTCAGCCTCAGCTATATAGGGACTTTGAAGCCAGCCTGAGCTGTACGACACCCTGTTTCCAAAAAATTAAATTAGATTTAAAGATAAAACAAATAAAAAAGAAAACATATTTTTAGAAAATACCTCAAAAATATTTCTAATCCTTGCTCACTTGAGCACAAAAACTGAAGTTTGGGTAAATGTTTTTGATCCTTAAAAACATTTTTTAAATGTATTGAGAAGGCTTCATATATCTCTCTGTGACAGAATGCTTGCCTGGCATGTGCTAAGGCCCTGAGTTCAATCCCCAGTACCACAAAAATAAAAATAAAATATAATATGAATTTTAAAGTATGAGGAAGGACTGGGAGATGTCTCGGCAGGTAAGAACACCTGCTGAACAGGCACAAGGACCCGAGTTCAGATTCCCAGAACCCACTTAAGAAGCCGATGCACTCACACTCTCCTGTAACTCCAGTGGTCTGGGGTGGAGACAGGGGAAATTACTGGAATTCTCTGGCCACCAGCCTAGCTCCAGGTTCAGTGAGAGACCCTGTCTCAAGAGAATAGGGTGTAAAGTGTTAGAGCAGGATACACAATGTCCTTTCTGGCCTCCATATGTGCATGGTTTTGTATACACTACACACATATACCACATAAGCATACATACCCCACAGGAAAGTGAGTACTTACCTTAAATTTAAAGCTATTTACCGAGTTCACTGATGCATGCATGTTTTGTCCTAAGATGCTGTCAGAATCTGTTGTAGGTAGCCTCATGGTCCTCAGAAGGGGGTGCAGAGACTTTAGAGCATAGATTGGTGATTCCTTATGTTTTCAGTTCTCTGTAACCATTTCATCATGGACAAATAAAATAATGTGACAAGAGTTGGTTCATGTTAAATGTGCATAGAAATGATGGTGATTGTTCACGGGCAACAGGAGAGAAAACGTGAAACACCAACTAGACTATCAAAGCAAATTAGATTCTGCTCCTGCTTATAAGCACATGGTGTAAGCCACAACTAGAACTTGTGAGGAAGATCTTCTAGGTACATCTGCACTCACCATACCACAAGTCATCACTGAGGGTCTCTGTGCCTATATTGTCCTGGGTGCTGAATGCACAGTGGTACCAGACTTGTACTGAGTGCTAGGGACACAGTGCTGCCTATGTATCCTGGGTGCTGAGGGCACAGTGTTATCAGTCTCATCCTGAGTGCTGGGGGCTCAGTGTGACCAGCCTCATCCTAGGTGCTAGGATCACCGTATGAACAAGTCTCCACTTCGCCTTCAGACACTGAAATCTTAGCCTTGTCATTTTCTAAATCTGGTGTATATACTGGAAAGATGTTTCCATTTTTTAAATCTCCGTCTGCTGCCTGATAAATAATGTCCTCCCAGGTTCCCTAAAGCAAAATTAATTTGGCGAAACAAATCAGTTGTTGTTCCACTCATTGTTATGGTAATAGAGAAATTAGGGTTTTAATTAAGACTCTGAAAGGATGAGAGAGCAGTAGGCAAACAAACACCCCATGCTTGGTGGTTGCAGGCAGAAGTCTTTCTCCTTTCTGACTAAAATTCCCTCCATTAGCACATTCTGTGGGCTAAGGCAGTTTATCCAGGAACCCCAGCAACATGCAGTTCCTATCCTGGGGTCAGCACCTGCCACCCTGGCAGGCATGGGATTTTTCTGTCATCCAAAGCTAGGCAGGTGCACTATGGAAGTCACTATTGCACAGATCAGGAAACTGAGGCTTCGAGGCTAGTCAGGGTGCTGCAGACACAGTATAAGACAGGTCAGGTTTCGAATCCAGGCAGCTTGATTCCAGGATGCTCTGACTGAACCCTCTGTTAGCTTTCAGGGCATAAGGAAGGGGTCTAGAACAGTTCAGTGCACCTATCACCCATCTTTATTTTTGGAAATTAGTAAGGCTATTCTAAAGTAATCAAGAAATGCATGCTAATTAAAAGAAGAAAAAGGAGAGGCAGAAACACAAAACTAAAAAATGTAGCGCTGGGGAGGTGGCTCCATGGGAAAAAGCACTGGCTGCTCTTGCAGGTGACCCAGGTTCAGTTCCCAGCACCCACACGGCAGCTAACAATCACCAATAACTCCAGTTCCAGAGGACCTGATGCCCCTTTTCTGACCTCTGGAGGAATTTCACACACAGGTGCACTTACATACATGCAGGCAAATACTCATATGCATAAAGCAACTAAGCCAAATCAGAAAGAAAAAAACCAAAATCAAATCTCATTATATAAAAATGATTAAAAGAAGGAACAATCTACTATATTTCTACTATTTGTGTAGACCAGGAAGGCTCATAGCACAGCCTCTAAGGAGACAAACTTGTACCCCCTGGGGAGGAAAAACTGATCTTTGTTTCCATAGAGCACAGATGTTTCTATAGTATCTAATCATATGTACAACATCTGTAGTAAAATCTTCTTGGAGGGTAAACTTAGGGAAATATGTAAAATGATATTGTGGGACTGGGGAGCTGACTCAGAAGTTAAAGTGCTTGCCCTGCAAGGAAAAGGAACAGAGTTCAGAGTTCAGATCCCCAGAACCCACAGAAATGCTGGGTGGGTGTGCCAGCCTGCCTGTAATTCCAGCCTCAGAGAGTGGAGAGAGGGAATTACCAGAGCAGGATGGCTAGCCAGAATTTCTGTATCAGCAAACTCTGGGTCTGATTAAGAAGAGACCTTGTCTGTAAAAATAAGGATCCATATTTAGCATATAGTAAGAAATTATATCTGTCTAAGGACGTGACAGCAACAGCCCTATGGTTATCTCTAAGATCTATGACCTTTCCAGCCGTGTGTATTTGGCTATGTTTGCAGTACCATACATGAGTTCCCTCCATTTCAGTGGATGTTAAGTCCAATTGGGTAGTTGTTGATTACTCCCAAGACAAAAGTGCCACTATTGGCCCAATGTAGTTTGCAGTGCCAGTCATTATTGTGGTTTTGGGGACTTAGATGGAGTTGGATCATCCATTGATGTTCTCCCTTAGCAGCTTGCATAGTGTGTTCCAAAACTATGAGAACTAGCCTTCAAGAAGGTGGCTTCCAGGTCAGTTCCAGCTCCATTGCCCAATGTCCTGTGTCCAAAGTATGTCTTTTCTTCAGCAAAAGGGTCTTATCTTCAAGTTCAGGAGGCAATCAAGGGTTGTGGCAATAGGCTGTGTAATTTTTGGAGTCTCTTGGTCTACCCTAGCCAACAACTCGAAGGAGGTTTTCTCATGTCTGGTACTGCCTCTTGTTATATAGTTTTCAGCTATAGACATGGACACATGTTGAGATAGTGTATGTGTAATTTCCCTCTGGTTTTTCACATGAGCAAAGCATTATTTATCTCACCTCTCTCTCTCCCTGTCTAACCGTCCCTCCTCCCTCCTCCCTCCTCCCTCTTCAGTTAAAGTACTCCCATTTTCCCCATTTCACCCTTGATAATACCTATATGTACAGACAAGTATGACAGCCACCATTCATCACAGAAGCTTTTTTTCAACAAAGACTATTACAGGGTTCCACAGCTGGTCACACCCGGAGAAGTGTCAGTGAGATGCCCAACCCTAAGTGACACATCAACAATGGAATTTTCACACCTAAGACTCATGGAACAGAATGGAACAAGGCATAGAGAGAACACTAATGCATCTCTCAGCTCTCATCAGTGAAGCTCCCTCATGCAACTGAGGGAAACAAACACAAAAGGCCACAAATGGCCAAAACATAGAGAAGAAGAGTCTGTCGAGTGCGGGTGTTTGGACAGGACTCCTACGTTAAACTCCACCCACGCAGGGCTCAGGGACCATTGCAGAAGAGGGGGTGGAACTATTGTAAGAGCCTGGGGAGGAGGTGCATGACCTGTGGAAACAGTCTTACAGGCTCCTGGGACCTTGCTCCCATGAATTTACAGCAATGGTGACAGCATGCACAAGGCCTATGCAAACTCAAGCAGACGAAAACCCAGCATAGAACTGGGGAAATGAACAACAGGCTCCAACCTTAACTGAAGAACTGTTGGCAGCTGGTTACTGCTCGGTGAGGGAGAGTAGATCTTCTTTAAGGGAGGGACTCTAGACAGGCTGACTAGACCTCAGTGGATGAACTTGCACTGAGGGATGACTGAGTACACAAACTTGACTTGATAGACCCTACATGACAGGATGCATGAAATCTGGTGTGTGGGGGGGTTTATGGGAGGGTGTGGATGGAAGGGTATAAAGATGATCAAGATGTTATGTATGAAATACACAAAATTCCAATTTAAAAAGGGGACCTTATTCTAAAAGAATGAGATGAAAGAAGATTGAGGAGGATTCCTGATATCAGCCTCAGACCTTCACATGCATGAGCATCTGCACCCACACACATGCACATGTGCGTGCACACCACACAAACACATGAAGAGAAGAAGAAGCTTCCTTGGAGAGGATAGGCATGGAAAGGGTACTTGGGAAACACTAGGTTTAGAGCCGCAGACAACTTTGAACGTGCTGGCAGCTATCGTGCAGAATTTTCTCTTCTTTTCTTTTTATTTATTTTTTGAGATAAGGTCTTCTGTATCCCTGCTGGCCTGGAACTTGCTATGTAAACTAGGCCGGCCCCAGTCACACAGAGATCTGCAGATCTGCCTGCCCCTACCTCCCAAGTGCAGGGATTAAAGGTGTGTGACACCACACACAGCATGCAAATTTTTCAATGCATGCTGTTTTCTTTGACATAAATGGATTGTGTGGACATCTCTATTTTCCATGTCAATCACCATCCTTCATAATAATACCTGGCAGTATTTTACACAGCACTTTCATGTATAGAATCTCATTTGATTCTTATAATGATCATGTGATGATATAGTGCTTTGGTTTAGTCTGGTTTGTTTTTATAAAAGATTTTTAGTTACTTATGTGTATGAGTGTTTTGGCTACCTGTATGTAACCTTACTCTTGCATGCAATGCCCATGGAGGCCAGAAAAGGGTGTCAGATCCCCTGGAACTGTAGTTAGAGACAATTGTTAGCTACCCTGTAGGTGCTGGGAAGCAAGAGGTCTCTTGTAAGAGCACCCAGAGCTCCTAACCACTGAACCATCTCTCTAGCACCTGATTGGGGTTTTTTGAGACAGGGTCTTACCAGGCTGCCTTAAACTCTTGACTCTCTTGCTTGGCCTCTGGAATGCTGGGATTACGTGTGTGCTAGCACGTCTGGCTATGATAGCTACTTGTCTTATAGTTGAAGAAACTAAGAGATGTGAATTAACTTGGCCAAAAGTCTCTTGGGCAATGTAAATAGCAAAGCCAAGATTTGACCCCTATGTCTTAAAAGTCTTTGGGATGATCTTGCAATTTTTTTCTATATTCTTGAATAGAAAACTTAGTTCTTTTTAAGTCTTTTGGATTTTTTATTGTTGTTTTGGTTTTTTGTTTTGTTTGTTTGTTTGTTTTGAGACAGCATCTCCCTGTGGCCCAGCTGGCATGGAACTCGCTATGTAGATCAGATTGGCCTCACTCTGAGAGCTCGGCCTGCTTCTGCCTAAAACTGAGTGCTGGGACTAAAAGTGTGTGTACCACCACAGCCAGATATTTTAGAGCCTTTTTAAGTTCTCTAATAAACGGTATAAGTTTCTTATGATGTCACTTAGGCTTCATCACAAAGTTTATATTTTTCCCAGAAAGTAAATACAATTTCACTATTGAAGAATTGTTATTGAGGCCTGAGAGCATACTGTTAAGAGAAAAGACTTTGAGAAGCGTCAAGTCAACCTTCCTTAACCTTGACTTCATAACTTCTTAGATATGCTGATCATTGGTCTCTAAAGAAACTAAGTAAGTCTCTGAGCCTTGGTTGGAGCATGATGGCCTCCCAAGTGAGTCTTAAGCCTATCCTCAGGGTCCAGTTCACAGAGTGAATCTAATAGGAGGTGAGAGGTCCCTCATTTGAACCCAGAGCTCACTGATTTGGCCAATCTAGCTAGCCAGCTGGCTCTGGGGACCCCTGTCTCTGCCTCCTGAGCACTGCGATTATAGGTGGGCTGCCACACCTGACCAGCATTTACATGGGTACTTGAAGTCTGAATTCTGAGCCTCGTACTTGCACAGCAAGCACTTTAACCTCTGGACCAGCTCCCTAGTCCATTTCCCTTGAGAAGAAATGGAGGTTTCCTGTTCAGTTTAAGGCTTGCCAGCCGTAAGGCAGAAAGAGAGCACCTATTTACAGGCAGGTACTTGGGTGCTAGAGCATCCCAACCTCCTTCAGCACCCTGCCCTGTATGTCCAGAGAAAGGCTCTGCTGCTAAGTCACTCAAATATAGGGGCAGTCTTCCTCCTGGGCTCACGGCCCACTTTCAGACCTCTAGTCAAGGTCATTCTCTGGGGGGTCTCAGCACCACCCAGTGAGGGCAAGGCAAGGAAATATGCTGCTGTCTGGTAAAACTATTCAGCTGAGAACTTGGCTACTGGGTTGCCATGGCAACAAGAACAGATGCGATGAGGGGGAGCAGCTCTCCATGTGCATGTGTACCCATGAGTGTATGAGGCTCAGAGGAAGAGAAGGGTGTTCCCCTTCTCATCAGGAAGGGGCCCGCCACGCCACAGAACGCCTTGGGATTGTACCTTAAAATCCCTACCCTTCCTTCCTGCCTGGAAGTACCCCAGGCTCAGCTGCAATAGCCGTTTCAAGGCAGTGTGAAAGCAGGCAGTCCTTGCCATATTGTCAGGGTTAACTCTGTGCTTGTGGAAATCCTCCCCTCAGAGTGTTTCCTGTTTAGTTTTGTGAGGAGCTTTCACATGACGTCTCAACTCAGCAGCTCTGCAGGCACCATGCATGGAGAGTCCCCACACTGTCACTGGGAAGTGTTGTTAACAGCTGTGAATGCGTATGCTTCAACTGCTTACAAGGCTGGATTTACCCTCTTTTAAAAAGATTTATTTATTTTTAATTTGGATGTGGTGATGAATGCCTTTAGTCCCAGTCTGGGGGAGGCAGAGGCAGGCAGATCTCTGTAAGATCAAGGCCAGCCTGGTCTATATAACAAGTTCCAGGCCAGCTAGCACTACAGGGAGATCCTGTCTCAAAAAGACCAAGAAAGGGGTGGGAGTGTGATTTACATTTATTTTATCTGATTGAATGTTTTGCCTGCATGTATGTGTGTTTATACCAAAAAAGGCCAGAAGAGGATGTCAGATCTCCTTGAACTGGAGTTAAGGACTGTTGTCAGCAGCCATGTATGTGCTGGGAGCAAACTGAACCTGAGTCCTCTGCAGAGCAGCCAGTGCTCTTAACCCCTGAGCCATCTCTCCAGTCCCTGGGTTTATCTTTGAATATTAATTTTTACCTAATTTCTTTGATGTGCGTCAGAATTTCCACAAGGTGTCTCATGCAGGGTTCATAGTTGGTTTTTTGTTGTTGTTTGTAACCTTAGTGCTTTTTCATGTAATTAAAGAATTTTTTTCCTATGGATCATAGTGGTACACACCTGTAATCTCAGCTCTTAGGAGGTTGAGGCAGAAGGATCATGAGTTTGAGACCAGCCTGGGGTATAAGACCTTATCTCAAAAAAGTTTTTAAACATTATCCTGGCATGGTAGCACTCGTCTTCTACCACTCCGGAGGCAGAGGCAGGCAGAACTCTGTGAGATTGAGGTCAGCCTGGTCTACGTAGTGAGTTCCAGGCCAGCTAGGGCTACGAGGAAAACTTGTCTCAAAAAAAATTTTTTTAAATCATTAAATAAAGTTTTATATGTTTACAATAGCTTTACTTAATATAAAGGTTTGGTTTGGTTTTTGGTTTTGTTTTTTTCAGTGCAGGAGTTTGAACCCAGGGATTCAAACACACTCTTCCACTGAGATATACTCCCAGCCATAATTAAATATTTATGTTTCTCAAGTGTAAAAAGTCAAAATTTTTAAAGTGTAAATTATATAGAACTAGAAAAATGTGAAAGAAATACTAGATATTCACCACTTGAAAAGTCAGAGAGAAAATGAAACTCTACATAAAAATTTCTCCTTTTGGATATTGGTAAGTATAGTCGCATCCAGTATCTGTCATGTACCAGGCTCTGTTGTCAGCGTTTTATGTGGGTTTAGCTATCGAATTCTCCTTCAACTTCAGCATGTGTGTTGCCAGTGGGAGACCCCACTGAACCTTTTAATGAACAACACGAAGCAGATGTTGTGACCATGGTAAGTTCCACCTTACAAAACAGGAAATGCAGTCAAGGGAAGAGGTTGTGCAAGCTGTAAAGTTAATACAGGGAGAAACTGGGACTCAGCCCAGCTGGGCTGGCTCTGCTGCCCAATGCAACTTTACCAAGATGCCTCTGAAGACCAAGAGACTGTCCCAGGGTGGGCAAAGGGAAGGGATTCCTGCTCAGAGCCCTGCCCAACAGCTTTCCAAACTGCCTCTGCCCCTCTCTACTTCTCTGATCTCCTCCCAGCCTCTTTATTCCTTACCAGTTTATTTCCTTTGGGGTCAAAAAACATCCTTCCTTCTTCCTTCCTTCCTCCTCCCTCCCTCCCTCTCTCATTTTCTTCCCCCTCTCCCCCTTTCTTTCTTCCTTTCTCATCTCCCCTTCTTCTTCCCATCTCTCCCTCACTCTCTTCTCTCTCTCTCTCTCTCTCTCTCTCTCTCTCTCTCTCTCTCTCTCTCTCTCTCTGTCCTTTATTTGCTTTGGTTGTTTTGGTTGGGTTTTTTGAGCCAAGATCCCGTTCTGTAACCCAAGCTGGCCTAGAACTCACTATGTACCACAGGCTGGCCTCAAACTTTCGATCCTCCTACCCCTGCCTCCTTGTTGTTGGAAGCATGCATTACCATATATGGCACAAGAAAACAATTTGTCTCATCACACGATCCTTCAGAAACTGGTGTTTAGGTCACACGCTTTGGGGTTCTGATCGCAGTTGGGTCTAGAACTTCAAAAGCTTTACCTTTCAGTCACTGACTCTGCCTTGGGCTCCAAACGCCTGTCTCAGAATGAAGCTGAGCACTGGCTTCCTTCAGTCTCCACATTTCAGTCAGTTCCAAGGAGATAAGCCTCAGCCTGATGATCTAATTTTAGCAACAAAGGGACTGCTGATTAGAATGAATTAGAAGCAATGAAGGCGCTCCAATTACAATTTCAAATATTATTCCTCCACATGTTGTATCTGAGCTGAATGAAATGATTAGCTGCATCTGTGAGAAGATATTAACCGCATTTCTGAGAAATCGAAGGTGCTAATAATACCTTAACTATTTAGGTGTACTGTGAAACCAAGTGCTAGCCAACTCAAGACTAGAAGGTTTAACAGCCTTCTGCCAGAGGACCATTGTGTGTGTGTGTGTGTGTGTGTGTGTGTGTATGCCTCTGTGTGTGTGTGTATGTATGTGTGTTTTCATACAGGTGCACATACATGTGCGTGTAAAAGCACAAACTCGGTTGTCATCCCTCAGGTACCATCTCCCTTGCTTTCTGAGACAGGGTCTCACTTGACTTGAACTTGCCAGTGAGTCTGGACTGACTGGTCAGTAAGTCCCAGCGATCTATCTGCCTGTCTCTACCTCCCTAGTGTTAGATTACAAATCTGTGCCACCATGCCCTGATTTCTTATGTGGATTCTGGAGAATTAACTCAGATCTTTGTGCTTGCTAGGCAACCCTTTTCCAACGGCACTTTCGTCCCAAATCCAGAGGACCATATCTTAACAACCACTGTTCCGTTGTTCCTTTTATAATACAGAAACCCCACATTTCCTAGCCTCCCTTAAGGTATGGTCATTTGACCAAATCTTCATAAATGATGAATTACGGGCTTCTGTACCATTGTAGGTTGCTGTCCATTATTGTGGGGAAGTCAAGGCAGGAGTTCAAACAGCTAGTCATATCACATCCACAGTTAAGGTCAGGGAGAGAACACATGCTTTGTTGCTTGCTGGCTAACTTTCTTCACTCTTATACAGTTCAGGACCCAGCCTAGGGAATGGTGCTGCTCACTATTAACTGGGTCTTCCTACATCAATTATCAACACAGTATCCTACAGATGTGCCTACAGATCAACATGATCAAGATGATTACCCATTAAGGCTTTTCCCACACAATGGTGGCATTTTTATCTTTGGGTAACCAACAGCTGTCTAATTTGAGGTAAGGCAACTCAGTAGGACTGAATCCATGCATGGTACTGTAAATATAGATAAATGCCTGTGGCTGGGGAGGTCATACCCTTAGGGGAGAACATACTATTGCCATTTTCTTAAACCAATGTAATTTCTTACTATAGTCTAAATACTTATCCTAATACCCACAGATAAGTGCCTCGCTCACCACTCATCAAAGAAGCTTCTTTTTGCAACAGTTGGAGACGATTACAAAGTTCCATAACTGGTCAAAATGCAGAGAATAATTGAAACGTCTATAGTACAACGCTTACACCTAAGGCTCAGCTAACATCATGGAAGAGGGGCGGAAAGATTGTAAGAGCCAGACAACCAGTATGCTTGCTGCTAAATAATGTCTTCTAGACATGGGCAAGGAAGCTGTACCCATAAAACCATATGGTTGCCTACACAAAGTCTACATAATGACAATTCTAGTTGACAGACCAATATGGACAGAAGAAAATTCACAAGGCTTCATTTCTAGCTGAAGAGCTACAGAAAGTCCATGGCTACTGAGGATGAGCAAGCCAGTTTTCTCCAGGGAGGTCCCTGATAGGTTATCTAAGTGGTCATGTGTGTATGCAACAATAAGATAGAAGTCACAAAGTTGAGAGAGGGTGGAGAGGACATGGGAAGAATTGAGAGTGAGATTAGAAAGAAACGGGTGGGAATGATGTAAACACAGTAGTACTAACATGAAATTTTCAGTAAACAAATAAATACAAGATTCTCTTGCCAGGTTCTGTCAAGATGACAGTAAAAACTGATGAACACAGAGCCCAGCCCCTTCTGTGAAGCTTCCAGGGAGTGAATCACAGAGGTGTCCTGTGAAAGGTGCTGCCCCGTCCCCTTACTCAGGACTTCCATTCTTGTGACCTCTATGCCTCTGCCTAAAGGCTCCCTCTGTCATCTGTGCCCACAAGAGTCCCCATGATTAGCATTTCATTAAGGAGCTAACCAGGGCTGGTGGGTTAATGGTATTCTTTGGTGAAATAAAGACAGTCCCTGACCTAGGATAGTCTGAGGTGACAATATTGCGACTCTCCAGAGGCATAAACCATCCCTGTGCACCCATTCTGTGGTGACGGTTGGTGTAGAATCCTATAAATTGCATGAGATATTAAGTACTTACTAATAAAGCAGATTTGTGTCTGATTATTTTGCCCAACTGTAGGTTAACTAAGTGTCCTGAGCATGCTGGAGGTGGATGAGGCTAAGCCAGGTCTGTAGGTTAGGTGCATCAAATGCATTTTCAATTGGGGCATTTCCAACCTCAGGTGGGTGTGTGAAAAGCATCTGTAGCTCTAAACACATCTGCTCATGTCTTCATGAGCTGTCAGAGTTTCCCAGAGGGGCTCAAACCCCTGCCTGCAAGGAAAGAGGCTGCAGACTCATCTTCTCTTGGCTCCCATCTCCTCCCTGCATCACTTGTCCAGTCCTCCCTGGTGTTTCCTGAGATCATGGCCCAAGTACATGACCTGCACAAGAATGCTGATCTCAAAACTGGCTGTTGGAGACCTGGGACTGAAGCTCAGTCTTGCGGTGCTTGCTTAGCATGTGTGAGACCCTAAGTTCAACACTCCTCCCCCGCTGCCGGGTTCAGGAAGAATAAAAATAGCTACCACAAGACCTGCCAGCAGGACAAACTGACCTTATGACACAGCATACTTTAAGAGCATCCTCTGGTCATTTCACAGAGACATCACTGGGGCCAGGAAGAGAGAGGAGCTACATAGCTTTGAGAGCCTGGTTTTAAAGCACAAGGCAAAGAGCCAGTGAAATGGGTTGGGTGGCTCAGACTGTGTCTATGTCACTGTCACCAATCCCCAGCTCTTTCACTGAGAGCCTGTTGTTTAGACTGGCGCCCTCGAAGCTATCTACAAGGCTGTGTTCTATTTTCTCCTCTTCGTGTCTCCGGTACCATCCCCTTGGTTACAGGGTAGCCTTGCCCACTCCTACATCATCTCAGGAGAGGAATGAAAGAAGTCTGTGAGGCAGAGACCAAAGGCCTTGGGGATCTGACCTTTCAACACCCTTCTGTCCAGGCTGTGGGCGCCACACGAGGAACCGGAAGTCCTGGAAGTCACTTATGAAAGAGGTGTCCTGAGCCGTGACTGCTGTGGCTGACCATTGCACTTCCTTACTTCTGTTCAGTGGGGGCTTAGGCTTAGGAGAAGGAGTGATATGTGAGTCCAAAGGTTCAGTATCAGCTTTGTACTGAATAAATAAAGCTTGGAAATCGGACCATCCACAGTTCTCAAATAGCACGATTTTGTTTAAATTTTAATTAATTAATTTTATTTTTTATTTTATGTGTATGTGTGTTTTGCCTGCATATAGATAAGTGCATCCATGTGTATAATCCCACAGAGACCAAAAGAGGGCGTTGGGTTCCCTGGAACTGGGGTTACTCAGGCAGTTCTTAGTCACCATGTGGATGCTGGGAATCGAACTCAGGTCCTCTGCAAGAGCAGCCAGTGCTCTTAACCACCGAGCCATCTCTTCAGCCAGCTTTACTCTCTGATTTTGAAATAATAAATGTATTTTTTAGAACAAACCATGGCAACAGATAAAAACATGTTTCAGCAAAAGAATGGAAGATCTGAGGCCTAGGGGCTCCAAGACATTTCTGTTGCCTACTCTTATAGATAGGCTGTCGCTTCTCAATCACAGGGGGAAAAAAATGCCAGGAGAGGCTGGGGAGACAGTTCAGTGGGTGAGAACACTTGCTGTGAAAGCAAGCAAGAGGATCTGAGTTCGGAGCCCAGGCACGGTCACACATGCTTTAACACCAGCATTGCAATTAGGAGGTGGGGCTGAGACAGACCGATCTCAGTCTAGCCAAAATGGCAAGCTTCGGATTCCATGAGAGACCCTGTCTCAAAGCATAGAGTTGAACTGGGGGTGGTGGTCCACATCTTTAATCCCAGCACTCAGGAGGCACAGGCAGGAGGATCTCTGTGAGATGGAGGCCGGCCTGGTAAATGTAGAATGTAGCTAGTTCTAACCCGCTGGGGCAACAGGGAAACCCTGTCTCAAAAAACAAACACACAAAACCAAAAATTAAATAACTAAGTAGATAAAGTGGTGAGCAATTGAGGCACACACCTAGTGTCAACCCCTGGCCTCAGTGTGTGCACGTGGGGGTACACGTGCACACACACACACACACACACACATGCACACACCACACACACATAAAATGAATAATTTTCTTTTAAGTTCTACAGAGCCCTTGGGGGAGATAAGCAGAGGAAGATAAGAGAGGGTGGAGAGCCCAGCCACCTGCAGACCACACAAGGACCTCCTCCACGGCCTCTTCTCCCTGAGTTGCAGCTATTTCTGCAGTGTGAGAATGGTGACGGGACATCTGTAACTCATATGGTGGGTGGCACCTCAAGCCCCAATCCACATTTCCCTGTTGAGTGGAAGCCCACGTTCCTCTGCAGCGTGGCTTTAAAAACTGACCCAAAGCTGAAAGTCAGCCCAGCTCATCTCAGCCAACCTCCGTGACTCTAAGCGTCAACCAGTGACTAGTGCAGCAACCCAGACCTAAGCCTCTGGGCACTTAGCTCTCCCTGTATAGCTACAGGTAAGGCAGCTTCTCCCATTGAGAGATGGAGACAGACCACAGGGCTGGAGAGGTGACTCAGCAGTTAAGGGCACTGGCTGCTCTTGCTGAGGACCTAGGTTCAGTTCCCAGCACTCACATGGTGGCTAACAACCGTGTGTACCTCCAGCTCCAGGGGATCTGACTCTCTCCTGACCTCCAAGGCATTGCTGAACATGATTACACTTACAAATATGCAGGTAAAAGACTCACACATAAAATAAAAATAATTAAATATATTTTAAAAAGAGAGATGGAGATTGGGACACAGCTTGTGACTTACTTTGCCCCTGGGACATGGAAGAGAAGCCATCCCAGGGCTGACTGAGGCCTACAAGTGACCTTGCCCACTGTCTTCTCTCTCAGAAACCTGCCAGAGGCAGAACAGCCTTTTAGATTAAACCCAGACTGGCATCCGGGAGGATGAAGGGTCGTGGGGAACGAGACGAGCCATTCCCAGTGCAGATGGCAGATGGATAAGGTCGCCAGGAACCAGGCAAGATGATCAGAGCTGTCTGACCATCCAGAAGAGGTGACCTGAAATATTTATTGTCACATGCCTCTGCTCTGATGGCTTGTTTGCTGCTATTATAACTGAACCCAGGGACTCACCCATGCTAGGCAAGCCCTCTACCCCTGAGCTACATCCCAGTACTATAGATGTATTTTTCATTCAACATAACTGTGTCATTAGTTCCTTCCATTGTAATTGGTAGGCAGTAGACTAAAAACAAAGCAGCAATTCTATGTGCGGCTGACAGGCGGCTCCTCAAAAGATGTAGAGTCTCCATGGGAATTGGCTGTGGATGCCGAGGTGGAAGGGACAGGACAGCCCCACCTGTCTTTGATGTTGTGACACTTCTGTAGTTCAGTGATCTACAAGTGTTTGCTTGTATGCACATCTTAAAAACGAATTTTGAGAGATAGAGAGATGGTGCAGCTGTTAAGAGCAGGTACTGCTCTACCAGAGGACCCAAATTCAATTCCTAGGAACCATATCAGACAGCTCACAACTCTAGCCCCCGGGGGATCCAAAGCTTATGACTTCCACAGGTACGTACACTTATGTGCACATACCCACACATAGACACACACACAGATAAACATAATTAAAAATAAATCTTTTTAAAAAGAAAATTTGAAATGCAATGAACCCTGTCACATACTTTTTTAAATTTCAGAGCTAAAAGTTTTCAACATAAATTTAAGCAATTGCAAGGGATATAATCTTCATTTTACTGCAAATATTGACATTTAGACATAAAACCATCAGTCTTTAATAAAATATTAAAAAGAATTTGGAGCTCATAATAATTTTATGCCCATCACTATCCAATTTAAAATGTATGAATAAGCTCATTTTTTTAACCATTGGGAAATTTTATCTTTCCTTTCTTCCTTGAATTTGCATTACTTTCCTATTTTATATTTAATACACTTTAAGTTTCAAATTTTGAAAATATTTTATTGATCATTCTATCATACTAAATCATATTAAATACAGGGGCTGGAGAAATGGCTCAGTGATTAAGAGCACATGCTGTTCTTCTAGCAGACCAGAGTTGTATTCTCAGCACCCACATCAGGCAACTCACAATTCCCTGTAACTCTGGCTCCAGGGGATCTGACTCTCTCTACTGGTCACTTGTGGGCACTACACTCACATGCACATAAACACACACATTTACACATAATTAAAAATACACTTTATTTAAGAATATATTAAATACTCATCTTAATACATCCAGGAGTGATGTGCACACCTGCAATCCCAAAGCTCAGGAAAATGAGAAGTTCAAAGCCACTCTGGGCCACATAGCAAGATGCTGTCTCAAAAGAAAAAGAAAGAAACCCACAAAATCTTGTTCTTATGGCCTTGAGGATCTTCATGTTTAATAAATTGATTCTGGATTAAGTTGTCACATAATTGATTAAATCTGCATAGCAATGTTGCCAATTTTGATCATTTTAAGCATAACAGGCTAAATACAATTGGAAATTCATCTTTCACTAAAATAAAGTATGATTTACCTTCCTTTTTGCATTTATTTAATAAGGGAAAGGTATACTCTGCTGAAAGGTAATGGGGCCAGAAGCAAGAATATTATTCTTATTAATGAGAAGTAGAAAACACTAAACACTTCGTGTAGCAATGTAAAACCATCATTGGACTTTTTCATGATAGGATTTCAAAAAATGGATTTTCAACTCATATATTAAATATATATACTAGCTACGAAACAAGTCATTAGTTTTTTATTAGCATACATTATACATAAAAATGGGTTTCATTATGACATCTTCACAAATGTATATCATAGATATGTATAACGTATTTTGAGCATGTTCGCCCCATTAGGTGCTCCTGCCCCCTCACTCCTGGTGATCCCCTTCCTCCTCCCAACTAGGCCCCCTCTACTTTTCGTATATTTTGAGGGACTTGAGGGTGACTATGATGCTTAGACTTGTTGACTTTGTAGAATCCAGAGTCACCTGGGAGATGGGCCTCCGGGCATGTCTGAGCCCACCCCCCAATGCAGTTTGCAAGACATTCAGAGGATAGAGGGACAGGTTAAATGGTACAACAAAGATCCAAGCCACTAAGACTAGAGCCAAGAAATTCCAGAAGCAAACGCTCTGATCTCTTCATCTGATAAGCCGGGGATGAGTGTTGAGATGAACATTTGATCAAATACCATGTGGACCTCCTTGAAATCTAGTTTTGAACAAAATGGCTACTGGACTGCTGAGACAAGACACACCAAGAAATCATATTTTCTCAAGAATTCCACTCTGGGAGATGGGAAAGACTGAAGCCTGTGCCAGCTAGAAGGGGAACATGTCTCCCACAAAAAGACTACACAGGTTCTGGCAGTTTGTCAGGCTACCTTCCGGAGAGACTGGAGCTGAGACAGTGGTGCTGGATGGGACCAGGGCAGCTACCTAGGCTTGCCTCTTGCCCTCTATTTAAACCTAGCCTTCAAGTCAGGAAAGAAGATAGACTTGGGGGTCACTGGACCTCTTCATTTGTTCCTCTTCCCAATGTGATCATACCGAATACATCTCTGCTTTAATTGGTGCATTATTGGGGACAGGTGGCTGGGTAGTTTTGGGGGATGAGGGCTCAGGCTTTGACTCTATATATTCCAATAACTCTAAGCCTCTCAGATTCCCTGAAGATGCAGGTGAGGCACCTGAGGTTAGATTCTTTCTCTTCCTATATGTGAAGGTGAGTGAACCTTGGTTTGTGTGACTCACAGTCCCTTCCCAGCCGATGACATATTGGTGGCATGGTGCTTCAGTCCATCCGAGTTGTGGCCCTCGATCTACATGGCTGTGCAGGCTCGTAGCTTTGTTCACCACCAGCAGGGTTCCAGCAGGAAGCTTCTTCCAATGCTGCCACCTCTCTGTGGCAGAACCAAGTTAGGCCATGGTGGGGATTCAGAGAGGTAGTGCGTATGGAGGGCCTCGGGCTTTGCCTGTCATCAGAAGATGCCATGGTGTATGTGTGTGTTAGTTACTCTCCTGAGGCTGTGATAAAACACCATGACCAAGACGACTTATAGAAGGAAGAGTTTATTTGGGCTGTTGGTTCCAGAAGGACGAGTCCATCATGACAGAAAGGCACAGCACCAAGCAGCAAGCACGGTGGCAGGGAGGAAAGTGGAGCACTCATGTCTTGAACCGTAAACACGAAGCAGAGAGAACAAACTGGAATAGAGCGGTGCATTATGGGAACTCTCAAAGCCTGCCCCCAGGGACACACTTCCTCCAGCAAGGCTCCATCTCCTGAAGATTCCAGGACCTCCCAAACCTCACCACCAACTGAGGACAAAGTGCTCAAACACAAGAGCCTATGGAGGACATTTCTCATTCAAATTACCACAGTGTAACTCTGGGAGGAAGGCAGAGTGACTGGGAAAGGGGCCAAGGTGACAGGAGCAAGCTGTTTCCTGCCTTAGGGCTAGCTTTCCAGGTTTATTCTGAGAACATCCCTCCCTGGCTGTGTGCATCACATCTTAGATTTCTTCATGTTAAACACTAACTGGGAAACAGCAAAATTCCCGAGGAGCAAGGAAGCTTTCAAAAGCTGTGTGATTGGTGGAGTCCAAGCCAGGATCCCAGGGAAGGTCTTCCCACTCTGGGTGACAGGCTGAGGAGGGAGGGATGTGATGATGGGAGAGGTCTGGCGAGCAAACTGGTCCAGAGAGGAAGAGGGCTGCAAGGCCTAGGAGGGTGGTGGGGACTGCTAGGCTGGAAAGCAGGAATGGAGCTTCCTGATCCCAGAGTCATTTCATGAGTACTCCATTGTTCTGGGACACAAACTTAGACCATTCTAGAACATGGCAGGCATCTCCAGTAACAATGATGAGTCAGTCAGTGTAATCTCATGAACCACTGTGAGGTGGGGTGTGGACAACGGACAAGGTTGTGGATGTGTGGGCTGAGGCACAGATGAGCCTTCTGTTCCATCCAATCTTTCTGTGAACATAAAACACTTCTAAAAGCATAGATTATTAAAAATAACTAATTTGAGCACCAACCCAGCACCCGATATGGGCCCTATGGTCCTGGTTGTGGTGTCACATGGGCCCCTTTGACAGGGGAAGACAGCAGGCTTGCCAGTGGCCCACATGGCAGCCCCCAGTAGGAGCCAGCAGGCACACCCCTAGCCAGCTCTAGGTGGGATATGAGTCACCTCCTAGCTTATGAAATGGTGTTAGAATCTCTTGGAATGAAACTGATGAAACACAACCAGGCCTAGGCCGTGATAAATGGCAAGAGGGGCTTCAGCCCCCCACCAACCCCCCACAGCAGAGCTCAGCTCCACCACCCACAAGCCTAGAAGAACAGGTGGGTTTGAATAAGAACATCCTGGATTTCCTCATTCAAATGTATTCTTCATGGGACACATGTGGAAAAGAACATTTAAGGGTGCTGGAATATTCTGTTTGTAAAATTAGAGGCCAGAAAGTGCTCACAGTTTTCCAAGAATCCTTCCACTCCCTCAGACAAGCCTTCTCTGGCCATGTTCAAGAGAGACATAGGACAGAAGAAAGGACACCAAGAATACAGTGTCTCCCACCTCAAGGCACAGAGTCAACCCTCCCTTCCAGAATGGCCAAAGCTCCCCCTGGGGTGTTTTAAGAAGCAAAGTAGCCCAGAAAGAAAAAAAAAGTGGCAGGGGAGAGAGAAACAGTTAGAGTGGCTGAGGGAGGAATGGACCACCCAAAACATGTCCACGGAAAAGGAAACAAAACTAGAAAAAAATAGGCCACCCAGAAGGAAGCCAGGATGTCACTGCTAAGCAGAGAAGATAGGTGGCCAAAGCCCTGAGTCCCAAACCAAAGATGAGACAGACAGACAGAGGAAACCTCAGTTTCTGAATGTACCAAGGATGGAGGGAGTAGAGCGAACACCCTGCGCTTGGTCAGCACGCATTCTTATGACCGCCTGCCGACTCAGGCGAAGGCGACTGGAGCAAACCTCGGCACAGCGGCTCACGGAACAAGGCAGGGTCAAACTCTGAGGTGAAAACTTGCATATCTCTCCCGGACACCTGTTAAAATTAGTTTGTAGCATTGTGACTTCTGGGTATTTTTTTAGGGGGTTGGGGCATGTTGTTTTTAAAGACAAGGTCTCCTGGAGCCCAGAAAACCCTTGAACTTATGACTCTTGTCTCCCTTTAAATAGTTTTAAATTTTTAAAATTTTTATTTTATGTGTATGAGTGTTTTGCCTGTGTATGTCTAAGTATACCATGTGTGTGCAGTCAGATCCCCTGTAACTGGAGTGAAGGACAGTTGTGAACTGCCATGCAGATGCTGGGAATTGAACCCAGGTCCTCTACAAGACCAGCCAGTGCTCTTAACTGCTGAGCCATCTCTCCAGTCCCTTTTCACTCTTTCTGAGTGCTGGGATTATAGGTGTGTACCACCATGTCTGGTTTATGTGGTGCTGTGGATTGAAGCCAGAGCCTAAAACATGCAGGCAGGAGCTCTCTACCAGTTGAGGTACATCTTCATTGTGCGCTCCCACCCCCGCCCCCGTGTGTGTGTGTGTGTGTGTGTGTGTGTGTGTGTGTGTGTGTGTGCGTGTGGTGTGCTGGAGATCGAATTAAGACCTTTGTGCATATCTGGAATCTCAGCACCACTGAGCTCTATTCTCCCACTGGTTTCTGTTTTCAAGGACAACACATGTAATACAAAATCTGAAGACAATAAAACAGATGAGTGACTGTGGGAGAGCAGAGGAGGTCAGAAAAGGAAAAAAACAAGAGAATAATCACTAATTCCAGAGACTCTGGGGCCAGAGCGATTGCCGAGCTTGGGGAAGGGCAGAGGAGACACAGAGGAGTAGAGTGGTGTTCCCAGGGCAGCTGGACAGTTGGTGTCCCAAGGTGATCCAAAGGAAGACAGGATGTGTTCTGTTTCAGCATATAGATTCATGGGGACCCTCAATTGTCAGAGTGACATGCATCATCGGGGTCTGCTGCTTGAGGCCCTCACAGGGCTGAGACTGTGATCATCTGCATTGTCCCAAAGTGTGATCAAGAAAGTGGAATAAATATTTATAAAGTCGATAAGTGACGTTAAAAATTCCTGCCAAGATGCAGTTACTAGAGAGAATTCTCAGCATGAAGACAGAAGTGAATGAAGAGCTGGCCCACCCGACACATCCCTGCACTGTCCCATTTGACAGCCACAGCTACTGTAGCTGTGGAGCCCGTGATGTGTGTCTAGGGTGATCAGGAAACTGCAGCTCAAGTTTAATCTAACTTCATTTAAATTTGTATTTAAAAGCAGATACTCAGTGCCGTTACTGGAAACCTTTTAGAGCACACTTGGAACCTCCTGAGCTTGTGAGTCTACTCTGGCACCACAAGAAATGCAAAGCTGGAATGACATCAGGAACATCCAGTAATTTCTTTTCTCACTTTGGACTTGAAATGTGCTGTAAGTGTGACATGCATGCTGAAGTTCAGGGTCTTGGTACAAAGAAAAGTTAAGAAAAATCTCAATAATAATTTTCATATTGGGTACATGTTTAAATAGTCATTTTTAATGCCTGGGGGTTCCATATGTAGCAAACTTTGGTTTTCTAAAATCTTTTCAATGTAGCTACAAGAAAAAAATTAATTATCTACATGGCTGTCATCTTTATACTGGACATATCTGGTAACAACAGACAAGTGTTTTTTTCCTAAGCAGAGGATTCATCCCTGGTGACCTTTTGACATTGTGACATGATGTTGTCATCTACAAACCCTATGCTAGCCGCATAGTCAAGTTACCAAAAAAAAAGCAAACGTTTCATAATAGGAGGTTGGTTAGATGGTTCAGTGGGTAGAGGTGACTTCTGCCAGTCCTGACAACCTGAGATCAACCCCTAGAACCCACACGATGGAAGGACAGAACAGTCTCTTCAAGCTGTCCTCTGACTTCCACACATGCTCTGTGGCACATGCATGCCCACACACATACACACACAATAAACAAATGAATAAATAAGTGTAAATAATTATAAATTTCTAAATTCATGTTTTAAGTGTACCACATTCGTAGCAGTCTTGGAGTGTAGGCAGCTCTCCAGCAGCCAACTAGACACACCAAAAAGAGGGTTATGAAATGTACAACCTTCTCGATCCCTATTTGAGTTCGTTGTTTCATAGCAACTTTGCAAGTTAATGAGAAAATATACCCAAGATGAATTCAAAGCCTTCTGGGATCATCTCCCCTGCTCCAGATGTGGACCTGCTAATACCATCATGCCCATCAACAAAGCCTTTCAAACTTCAAAGCAAAATGTAATCACTTCCACATCACCCTTCCCTACCCCCACTCTCCCATAAAGTCATCAGGAAGCTAAAGTGAGAAACCAGCTACGTGCGACGCTGTGACGACTGAGCACGAGATGGTTAAACCATCAGCCAAATAAGCACTTTCCCACACTTTAGCCCTCAAACCTTCACAACATTTATCATCATGTATGCTGGCCTGTTCACAGAGAAGCTAGTTCTTCCCCACATCACGCAGCAGTATGCGGTGGGCTGGCATCTGGACACCAGCTCTAAGGAATCCGAGCCGTTGGCACTCGTAGGGTGCATGGGGAGCTTGACTCTCTAGCAACAATTTTCAAGTGAGACACTGAGGTTGGAGGTCCCTCTGCCTCTCTGGTCCTTGGAAGATAAACTTTCTCTGGGAGCAACAGATTCTATGACATTAGGGAAGAAGCAATAGAAGCTAGTATCTTTCCAGATTCTTCTTGGGAAAAAGCTGATTGCTGGGAAACAAGACTTCATCCTCCAGCTGGGCATGCACCTTGTAGTATCAGCCTGGCCAACAACATCTCATTTACCCAAGACAACAGTTGACTGTGCCAGGAATGCCCACACCCCTGGCTGTGCAAGCCCCCTCATTCCTGCAGCTACCCACCCCCCAGCCTCCTCTCCTTGACTCCTGACCCGAGTCCTGTTTCTTCCTTTCCCAGTCCTGACTAGTGGGAGGCCTGGAAGAAGAGGTGGAGAAGGAGGGTGTTCCCTTCTAACAGTCTCAGGTGGCTGTGCACAAGGCCAATCCCCAGCGTGAATTCCAGGCCCAGCCCTCCCTGCCGAAAGGTAGCGGTTTGACTTGGAAAGAGCTGCTCCTGCACCTGCCAAGTTCAATACGCAGGGGACACACACACAGCTCTGCCCTCAGGAGGCCCCGCCTAAGGCGAGGCTCAGCCAGGGCAGTTCATCTGGCGAACACCTCCGTGGGGGCTAGCTTCAGGACAGCCAATGGTGGTGGGGACACAGAGAGAGTGGGCGGAGGGCACGAGGGACTGCGCTGAGGCTTTGGGGAAGGGGGTAGAATTTCCACTCGCCTCTTTTTTTTCCATCCAAATCTTTTCCCTTTGGCCTTAAAATAGACCCATAAGGCTTGATTGATGTTTGTGGTCGTTGTTTTAACTGGTCCTCCTCAGGGAAGATTTTCAGAAAGAAAGGGTAGCATTTCCAAAGGCTGGCAGAGCCTCAGAGCAAAGCGAGCTCCCCGTACCAGCCCACTCAGCAGAGCCAGGAACTTCCTTCCCCTACCCTGGCTTCCTTCCGCTTCTACCCAGCTTAAATGAGATCAGCCAGGCCAGGGAGATACTCAGTGGGTAAAGGGCTTGCCTCACACCATGAGGTTCTGAACTGGGGGCCCCAGAACCCACCTAAAACCGGTCATGGCAGCACATGTCTGTAATCCTAGAGCTCCTATGGTGAGATGGGAGGCAGAGCCACGGAGTCCCTGGAAGTTTGTGGCCAGCTAGCCAGGAGTACACACGAAGGAGCAAGAGACCCTTCCTCAACTTAAAGGGGGCAGGTGACAACCAACACTGGAGGTTGTCCCCTGACCTCCACACGCACATCGTGTCACATGCATACAGACGTGCACGTGTGCACACTTGCACACAAAGGTTTAAACAGGAATTCTACCACCGTTCCTGAAATACAGGAGCTAAAGCCCTGTTAGATGCCCTGCGGCTCTGTGTGGTGAGAAACCAGGAGAGAGGAAGCTCCGTCATAAGCACAGATGCTTGACTGTGAGTGGAACCCACGCTCTGGCTGGCACCTTCAAGGACCTGCCCCTGGTGGCCTCCTTCAAGAGTTTCTTTCATACTAGCTGACTTGAGTGAGTTTCTGCAGCTGCTCCCTGAGGGCAGAGAGCAGAGAACCCCCAAATCTGCCTGGTTAGCAGTCACCTGGGTCACAGAAAGGGGCTGCAGGCCCATTTCTGGATCTGACTCGAACGCAGAGCAGCTTCTTATTTACAGTTAATCTTAGTCAATTATTAGACCAGTCTTGAGACTTCTATTAGCAACCTAATATCTGTTTATTAAATTTTCTCCAATTATGGCTGCTTAGCATATCAAAAAGCTGGGGAAATGTCCTACAGATGACCTTGAAGAGAGAAGACAGGAATAAATGCCCCACGTGGCTTTGCTCAGCTGAACAAAGATCTCATCTTGAGACGAAAGCAAATTCAAATGGAGAGGACCACAGTTCAAGAAGAGTCCACTGGGCGTGGTGGCGCGGGCCGTTAATCCCAGCACTCGGGAGGCAGAAGAAGATGGAGCTCTGTGAGATCAAGGCCAGCCTGGTCTACATAGCAAGTTCCAGGCCAACTGAGGCTACAGGTTACCCAGTCTCAAAAAGACCAAAACAAACAAACAAACAAACAAACAAAAAAAACAGAAGAAAGAAAGAAAAGAGTCCACAGATGCAGCGTGCAGACGACACAGAGGATTTTAATGTAGTTCAGCAGCTCTCCCCTTCTTTGTGTCCATGTATGCATGCACATGTATGTTAATGTGTATGTTCATATGTGCACTTGCACATGCATATGCAGGTGTGCACACGTGTGTGGAAATGAGGACAACCTGGACCATCATTCCTCAGGTGTTATCCATCCAGTTCTTAAGACAGAGTCTCTCATTGACATGGAGCTTGTGGACTGGACTAGACTGTCTGGCCAGCAAGCCCCAGGGATCTACCTGTCTCCACCTCTCCAGCACTATATGACAAGCATTCGAGGCCACACCCAGCTTTTAACAAGGGTTCTGATCAAACCCGGGTCCTTGGGCTTGCAAACTGAGCCATCACCCAGCCTACTCTCTCCCTCTTTCACATCGTTTAGAATGCTACAATAGTTTGTATGTGCTACATTGAATTCAGTATTATATGCTTGGGGTGATGAATGAGCTCACACACAGTACTTTCAAGGCTGTGATCCTGAAGCCCTGCCTCGCCTTACTTTTTAGACACGGTCTTTTAACCCTCTCTAGATTCCTCAAGCTCAGTTTTCATCCTACACTGTTAAAATGGGGCACTTGGACAGAAACAGGGTCCCACTATGCTACCACTCACATGCTCCATCCCAGGCTCATTACAAACACATTCATTTAATCCTCAGAACAGCGCTTAAGTGTTGTTGCCTCTACTTTAGAGATAATGGACAAAGGTTCAGAGACACATAAACTTGAAATTCCAAAAGAAACATCTCACCAATGTGTGTCAGAGTCCTAGTATCTTCAGTTGTTGATTTGACACAGCCCAGAGTCATCTGAGAGAGTCTCCACTGGGGGATTGCCCATATCAGATTGATCTATGTCTGCGTCTATGAGGGGTTGTCTTCATTGTTAATTGATGTGGGAGGAAGCCCCAGTCCACTATGGGCTTAGTATTTGTGCTACACTTTCTTCCTAAATGATTCTGAGTGTTGATCTCAAGTTTTGCTCTTAGATTGTATTTTCCAGTGAGAAGGAACTGGTATTGTTGGAGCACCCCAAGGTCCCCTTCAGCTCCTTTCTGCTGTGGCTTGGCTCCCCTCGGCTTCAATGACCCTTCACCCAGTGGTCCTGCTGCTTCAGTAACAAATTGCCACAAACGCGGGGGCTTAGCACAGTATCGATCTCTTATCTTACCGTGCTGCAAGTCCAAAATGCACCTCATTGGCACACAATCCAGGCGCCGACTGGGCATTCCCTCTGGAGGTCCCAGGGAAGAATACATATCCTTACCCTTGTCAGACTCTAGAAGCCAACTGCATCCCTTCATGGCTGGCCTTCTAACCTCCTCAAAGCCAGCAGTTACATCCCCCCTGACTCAGCTGGTCCTTACCTCTCCTCTGACTCTCTGCCCACCCTCTCCCACTAAAAGGGATGCTGTGGTGACATTGGTCCCACCAGATAAGCTAGGTTTTCTCTCCATGTCAGGAGCCTTAAACATATGCAAAGTCTGTTTAGCCATTTAAGAAAAAGGACTCGTGGACTGGAAACATGACTCAGTGGTTAAGAACATTCACTGTGTAATCATGAAGACCAGAGTTGGGATCCCAGTTAACAAGACTGACATCCTGCAAAGGCCTGTAACTCTAGCTCTGTGGGATCAGACACCCTCTTATGGTCTCCACACACAGGCAGATGCACACAAACACATGTGTGCATACACAGAGAAAGAGAGCTGCACACACACAAATTAATAAATAAACAATAAATGAGATATTTTAAAAGAAAGAAAGAAAAGCACTCACAGATTCCAAGGATCAAGGCTTAGACTGGTCTTGCTCCTTCCCTCCCAGTTTCTAATGACTCCCCTTTTCTCTCCTCTAAGGCTTCCTTTGGGCCACGGGAGCCCTTTGCCCACAAACAGAGCTGGAGTGCCTGCTATGTAACAAACTGTCCTCACTAATCCAGGCTGAAGGATTTCCTGGGATGTAGACTTGCAATGTTAGAACCAGGAGAATCCAGGGTCAACTAGGACACTTGATTAGTCTGCCCTAGGATGGACTTAGCCAGGGATTGTCATTCCCAGATTCTGAAAGCCCTTGCCCCCCAAGTTACACCCTGGCTTCTCTGCCTGCTCTGTTCTGTCTTCCTGTTCTTTTCCTAATCTCTACTGGGAATGACTCAACAAATCCCTAGCACAGCACCTTCTTCTCCAGGTCACCTCAGGGTGCCCAAACTGGGGAGAAGACTACATTCATTTCATTATCTTTTATTCAACAATCAGTAGTGGACCCCTCTAATGTAACAGGGACCAAACTGGGGGAAAAAATCACCAATACAAACACTCAGAAATCTGCCTCCAAATTAATGAGGAGATTGAGTTAAACCAACGATATGTGCAGATAAGCAACCTGGGAAGCATTCAAGGTCCGCAGACATGCAAGGGAACGACACGGGCTGAAAGGAAGAGTCTGGGCAGGGCATGTCTCCAGAAAAACTTGGATTCTGCTTTCAAAGGTACAGAGCCGTGAAGGAGCACCACATGCCAACCATGTTTACAAGCCAGAAAGCAGGCTGAGGGATCACTGGCAGTTATGTGTGGACCTTACATCCAACAAAGTTCACATTCTAAAGTGAACATCTCATTACAGTGATTGATCTTGATTCATTGTCAGTTTGACATGTGCACACACACCTTTCTCCTATGACAGTGTTCAATTCTATACCCTAAGTGAGATGGAAACTCTGCTCTAGAGAAATTTACTGCCATGCAGGAAAAGAATTCTAGATGTTGATGCTTGAGGTCTTCCTTCATCTTCAATAAAGCCAGGCTATCAACAGACCCCACCCATGCACCACCATAGTCAATCAGTCTGTTCATTAGGCCTGGCCTGGCCGTGTCTGATTCTTCTTATTTTTTTTTTCTTGACAGGGTCTCTTAGCCCCAGCCCTCCTGGAACTCACTGCCCTTGATCTCACAGGGAAACAGAGATCCACCTGCCTCTGCTTCCAGAGCGCTGGGATTAAAGGCATGTGCCACCACATCCAGCATCCGTGTCTAGTTTTTAAAATGAGCTCACCCAAAAGGAATATAAAACTTTTCTTTAAGACACCCTACAACACAAGAAAGAACAACAGAAAATAGGTATTCAAAGAAACAGCTTGTGGAACTGAATAAAACTTATGAAAACAGATGAAAAGAGGACACAAAATTGAGAGGAAGTGGGAAGAGTTGGAGAGGAAAGAGAGAGGGTGGACATGATGAGAAAACAGTGCTCATGGATGGAATTCCCAGAAAACAAAAAATCTAGATCTCTCTAAAAACACAGACAAGAAATAAAAGCTGAATGTGACCGTGCTTTCTGTAACCTCAGCCTCTGGGTACCCCTGAATGTCCTCTCAGAAGAAAGTCAGTTCTGGATTCAAGTAGCAGCTGAAGTTGTTGACAGTTTCCTTTAACAAGAGGAACGGACAATATTCACGTCTCCTGTCTCCACAGATCAAAACTGAGGAAATAAAAAAACTCCCCCCAAAACTATTCCGTTATAAAAGTAGCAGTTTTAAATTGTTGAGGGGCAGCTTACTGTGAAAACAAAAGTCATATGCTACTTAGGACAAATCTGAGAAGAAAAAAATGAGGAAAACATGCCCATTTTTTAAAAAGACACTGGCACAGTCTGATGTTCATACCTGCCCAAATATATATATGCAACGTTGATAAATACTCATGAAAAGGTCCCGTACAACCGCTAGCCAGGTCCAACCCTGTTTTAGCTTTGAAAAATCACATGAAGCTGTACACATTCAAGGAGCTGCAGCCCTAGCCTGCTCATGGAAAGTCCAAGTCGAATAGTAGAGACCAGATCCAAGAACATGAGCATTCAAGAAGGCACGATGAGGTTGGTGGTGCATGTGTTTAATCCCAGCACATAGGAGGCAGAGGCAGGCGGATCTCTGTGAGATCCTGGCCAGCCTGGTCTACATGATGAGTTCCAAGTCAGGCAGGGCTATATAGTGAGACCTTGTCTCAAAAAAATTAATTCAAAAGTAGGTAATAATCTAGTAATATACTTTCCTCATTAATGGATGAAAGAGAAACAATCTTTATGACAAATTTCCAAAAACCATTAACATCCTGTTTTTTTTTAATCTGGTAAATTTAGCAATATCTGTAAAAGCACTAGCTTGTGTCCTTCCTAACGGGGAAACAGCATCCTGACTGAAGTCCCAGGTGTGCTAAACAAGTAGAAATATATTAAAAGGCAAAATTAGAAGCATTAATATTCTAAATGAGAAGGCGAATTTGAAATTATTCTCAGACATTGTAATTACCTTCCTCAAAAACTCAAGATCAGCTGAAAATACCGGTAATAGTAATAAAGTGACCCAAACCACAAAATCAATGCAGAAAATCAGTAGATTTCTTATACACCAAGGATAAAAATCTGATTCACCTAGAAAATGCAATACAAAATACATCCCATTCAGACTGATACATACGAACAAGTCTAACAAGTATGCGCACAGATTAAAACTATAAAACGGTGCTGAGGGATCGAAAAGCACAGGGATCATCAGAGGGCAAAGCTGTGTGCTTGAATGTCATGTTAGAAATGTCACTTCCAGGAGCTGGAAAGATGGCTCAGTAGTTAGGAGCAGTTGCCTCTCTTGCAGAAGACCTGAGTTCCATTCCTAGCACCCAGGTTGGGTAGCTCACAGCCATCTGTAACTCCAGCTCCAGGAGATCTGACATCCACTTCTGGTCTCTGGCACCAGACATGCATGTGGTATACTTATATACAATCCAGGAGAAACAGTCATGCATATTTTTTAAAAATCTTTAAAATGGCACTAGGAAGATGGCTCAGTTATTAAAGTGTTTACCACACAAGCATGAGGACCAGAGTTTGGACCCCAGAAGCAACATGAAGGCTGGGTGGGCATGGTAGCCCACCTGTAATCCCAGAAGGCAGAGGCAGGGGATCCCCAGACCCAGAAGGTTAGTGAGACTAGCTGCATCAATGAGCTCTGGGATTGACTGAGAGACCCTGACTCAGTGAATACAGTGGGAGAACGGTTCAGGATGACTGTCAATGTCAACTTCAAGACTCCACATGCCTGTGTGCCCCCTGACACACATGGCCCACACACATGGAAAAACGTGCACGTACATACACACATGCACACAGGACACACATACCCACTGTTTTTGTCTTCGTTTCTGGTTCTCTGCCCCTGCATCTCAGCCTTCTCCCTCTCTATATTTAGTAGCATTTTGACTTGACATGACTGGTATATTTAAATGGTCTTATGAATGTATATATTTTTAACTATTTTATTTATTTCTATTTCATGTGTATGAGTGTAGTGCCCGCATGTTTGTAAGTGCACCCGTGTTGTGCAATGCCCACGGAGGCCAGAAGAGGGCGTTGGATCCCCTGGAACTGGAGTTACAGATAGTTGTTGGCTGCCATGTGGGTGCTGGGAATCGAACCTGGGTCCTCTACAAGAGTAGCCAGTGCTCTAACCACTGAGCCAGTTCTCTAGCCCCCACATTTGTCGTTTATACCCATTCTCACAGTTACCCAGTTCTGGCTTTGAGCTTTTTCATTCTTGGGAATTCCTTTTTATTTATTTTGTGGTTGTTGCTGGTGCTGTTTGTTTCTCTGTTTTGCTTCGAGACAGGGTCTCCCTGCAGCCCCAGCTGACCTGGAACTCACTATATAGACCAGGCTGGCCTTGTTCTCACAGAAATCCTCCTGCCCCTGCCTCCCGAGTGCTGGAATTAAAGTCATGCACCACCACATTTAGATCTTTTCTTTTCAAAAACATTCCTAATCGCGTGCTCTCCTCTTCTCTATGATGTCTTCACTGCGTTCTTGGCCTGAATTTTCTCCTCCATTCTTCCCTTTCCATCTCCTTCTTTACCTCACACATTTCTTATTTCCACATTTACACTAAATTATTTTCAAATAAATTTTAATTTCATATCACATTCTGAGAAGTCCTTCAAGAAGGTACGACCACGTCTTCTCATCCACATGATGCACCTGAAACACTAGATTCTGAGGATGTTTCTACTTTTCTTCTCTAACGGACAAAGAGAAACGATATTGATTGCTTTTCTCACTGCTATGGCATACCTGACAAAGGCACCTTAAGGAAGGAGGGTTAATTTTGGCCACAGTTTGGGTGAGTCTAGATCCTGTCAAGTTGACAATCAAATTAACCATCACAAGAACGCATATTCGTATTCCTAGCAACTATGAAGGTGCTGGTACTTAGCAACATTTGCTGAACCAATAAATGAACCATAGACAAAATGCCTGAAAGAATTAGTCCTCAAACTGAAAGAAAGCAGAAGGCAAATCCCAGAGAGGACATGTGAGCTGTGGGTGTGGCTACCTGTCTCAGGGACTTCTCATCTGGACAGCAATGTCAGGAAGCCTAGGGACACCAAACAGCTGCTGGCAGTGCTGAGAGGATCCTGGGCCCACCGACTGATAAGCAATAGGCCACTGTGACTCTGTCCTAGCCAGCACTCTTCATGTCCCATTGGTCATTTGGGGTTGTGGCCTACAAAGGAAATCTTACTGTTTCAAGAGAGAAACAAATTTGAGAGAAGCAAAGCTTAAGCAGGCAGCTGAGTTACAGGGAAGGGGCATTCCTTTGTTAAATAGAAATCAGAGCCAAAGATGTCAGCTTGACCTTCAGAGGGTGAATGCACTGTTCAGGTAGACAGCTAGAGGGAGTGGGTCCACAGTGGTCAGAGCAGGAGAGAGAGAGACAGAGAGAGAGAAAGAGAAAGCCTATTAGAAGAATTCAATATTACAATTACAGTATTAACACAATTTACTCTTAAGGAGTCTCAAACTGTCCTAAGCCATTGTTAATCTTTTGAAAACTACACACACACACACACACACACACACACACACACGCACACACAATTTGTGGAACTAATTTATAATCATATTCTATTTATTTTAACAATAAAATTCTCCAAGTAATTCATCAACTGGGATTCAGTTGGTTTTTACAGGATCTCATTATGCAGACCTGCCTGACCTAGAGTTTGCTATATAGATCAGGCTGGCCTTGAACTTGTAACCATCTTCCTACTTTTGCCTCCTGAGTTTTGGGATTGTAGGCCTGTGCAAATGCACCTGACTTCAAGATATTTTATAGTGAAGATAATGGATCAGCAATTAAAGCTGCTCTTGCAGAGGACCTGGGTTACCTCACAGCAGCTCACAACCATCTATAACTCCAGTTCCAAGGAATCTGAAGCCCTCTTCCCGCCTCTGTGGGCATTGCATGCACCTGGTGCACCTACAAACATGCAGGCAAAACACTCATACACATAAAAAATTAATTAATTAATAAGTTTTAAAAATTAGACTGAGGTAGAGGTACTTGCCTTTTCTATATAAGTTAGAAAGAATATCGAAGCTCCAGATAGTCACAAAGGACCCGTCTTTATGATGAATTTAAATCCATTGTAGCAAATCTAAACTCTTTATAGCAAATCAAAAGCCCAACATACCACAGTCTTCCCATTTTGCAAAAGGACCTGAGATGAACTGAAATCAGCCTGCATGTTGGAGTTAGAGATATATAAAACTATTTTATGCTTGTATGTGAACATGCACACACACACACACACACACACACACACACACATTTTCCATCTTAGCAACATCAGTTTACTCTGTAGCTCTTCTCTTCTACATCAACTAGCACTGAATCCTTCAGTCTTCTTTTATAGGAAATTTCCAATTCACTGAGCTTAAATCTCACTTAAGTGACTGGCAAATTCTCCTGAAAGTTGTATGTACAGAGGCAGACTCTGAAGGATATAACAGACCACTGACTACAGCCACAAATATAAAGGGAAGGGCCAGGTCACTGAACACACTAAAATCTGGATTGTTTTGATTTTGTTTATGACTGGCGTTGTAGCTTGGTTTCTATATTGCTGTGATATAAAACTCTGGCCAAAACCAACTAAGGGAGGAGAGGGTTTATTTGGCTTACAGGTCTTGATCACGTCCTTGAAAAAAGTCAGGGCAGGAACTCAAACTGGAATCCGGAGGCAGGAACTGAGGCACAGATCATGGAGGAACACTGCTCACTGACTTGCTACTCTGGCCTGTGCTCAGCCTGCTTTCTTATACAATACAGAACCACCTGCCCAGGGGTGGCACCACGCACAGTGGCCTGGGCCCTCCCACATCACTCAACAATCAAGAAAACTCCCCCTAGTATGGCCACTGGCCAGTCCTACAGAGGAAATCCCCCAGTTGTGGCTCCCTCTTCCCAGCTGTGTCAAGTTGACAGCTGAACTACCCAGTGCGGTTGGTGATAGGGATGGGACCACGGGCCTCTAGCTTGCTAGGCACATCTCTACCACTGAGCTACACTACTAGCCCCAAACTGGGATTTTTTTTTTTAAACAAACCTTCAGAAACATGCAAAATGTGTACTTGCATCTTCTTTAAACAGTGTCCCTTCTTTTGCCCCAGAGGATGAGGTGCTATGTTACAACAGATAAATCCTTATATTAGTTTTGCCTAGTAGAAGTTTTGATTCCTTCTTTTAAGTGCTAAGGATTGAACCCAGGCCACATGCATACTAGACAAGTGTCTTGCTATTGAGTTGTATTCTCATCCCAACTCCTGTGTGTGTGTGGTTTTGTGTGTGTGTGTGTGTGTGTGCATGTGTAGGTGTGGGCATGTACATGCATGAGGCACATATGACAGACTGAGGACAGCCTTGGCTGTTGCCTCTCAGGCCCCTTCCACTTTTTGTTTGAGTCTCTTACTGGCTGGAACTTTCCCCATATAGACCAGGCTAGCCACCCTCTTTCCTCTGCCCCAAACTTCCAGGGATCCATGTGTCTCCACCTCCTCCTTTCCATGTCTAGGATGACAGACAAACACTGCTGCTCTAGCTTTTCACATGGATTCTGGGGATCCAAACTCAGGTCCTCACACTTGTGAGGAAAGTGCTTTACCGGCTGAGACATTGCCTCAGCTTTGATTCTCTTTGTCAACTTGTACTTTGTTCACTGAACACTTGCTCGGGCGCCTAGAGATGTAAAACAGAGAGGCGCAGTCTTCACTGTGCATGACACAGTTGAATGGGAAGATGGCTGTGCAACTATGATAATTTAGGAACACTCCAGCATTAACGGAGCATTTCCCACATGCTGTTATGGTGCCGAGTAAATTTATTCCCTGTGCCATTTCCCTGGGGCCTCATCCTGTGGAACCTGTCTCCATTTTACAGATGGAGAGACTGAGGCATGCAAAGACCCCATCGCCAGTGCAGAGCCCAGAGCTAGGAAGCACTAAGAGCAGTTACGACAGGGAGGGAAGGTCCACTCCCCCTGGGCCTGTGTAAGCCCCTTAGAGGAGCAAGAGGAATCCCAAAAGGGTCTTGAGTCGGGGGATGGCTTTGAGGTCAGCAGGATTTATCTGGCTTGCTGGGAATTTAAAGTAGACAATGTTGCAGGAGATCCGATCTCTAAACAGCTTCTTTTTGGAGTTTGTTTACCCTGTTTACCCACCCCCAAAGCAACAAGAGTGCTAAAAAACTAAAAGATACAAATCCCAGTGCACAGAGTCCTCACCTCTTCTTGTTTCACCCCCTAGAAAGCTTTCTCTTTCTCAAATGTCAGATTTAGAATTTCAAAGTCTCAGGGTATGGTAAGTTGCCTGGTTTCTAGCCGTGACCAATTAAATACCAGCTAAGACACGTGCTAATTTCCATTAACACTCTAGCATGCATCAGTATGTGAGATCAGTGGTGGCCCTGGAGATTGACAGCCAGCTGCCACCTAAAGTGAAGATGGTGATATCAGTGCCCAACAGCATTCCTGAGTGGATGGGAGATGATACCCAGAAAGTACTTAAACAAGCACAAAACATCCCATACGTAGTAAGCAGGCCACAGGTGTGGCTGGTTTTAGAAATTGCATGATTAATAAAGGGGAGGGGATCAGAAGAACAGTGATGAGGGAGAAGGCTAAGAAGGGCAGATTAGAGGAGACCACTGATGTCTTTCTGGAACCAGAGGTCAAATTCAGGGACACAGTGGTGGAGAAAGCAAAGAGCAATCAGGACACAGAAGGGTCTCATACATGGGACACACTGGTTGCATCACATATGGTTACGTATGCTTTCCTTCAGAACTTTATTAATCTTCTGCCTCACCATGTCCCCAGGACGTTCTGCTTAAGAGGCGCTCAGCAAGTGTTTGTAGAATGACTTAAACATTGAACAATAAATTATCTTTTGTGTTTAAAAATACTAAACACACGTGCATAGGATATAGACAAGAAAGGCACAGTCTGAAAATGTTCGTTGTAATTGTATTAGGTCCCCAAGATTAGTATTGATTGTGTTTTACCTTTCAGTTTTCTCTATTTTTTTGAAATTCATGTTTTCTGTACCAGTCTTTTTTGTAATTGAAAGAAGGAAGTTAGCCAGCAGCTCTCAGTTTTCAGGGCCATCTGAACTTAGGTTGTTAGAACGTCTCTCTGGGGACCAGTGTGGTGGCTCAGTGGGTAAAGGAACTTGCTGCACAAGTCTGGTGACCTGAGTTGGATCCCCAGGACCCACATAAAGGTGAACAGAGAGAACCAATACCATAGAGTTGTCCTCTAATCTCCATGTCTGCATTATGGTATGCACACACACATAAAGTAAATTAATAACAATAATAGAAAATTTATGGCTCCTTCAGGAGAGAACTTGAGGGAATAAGGCTTCTCCAGTTCCCTTATCTGGGCTGGGAAGATGGCTCAGTCAGTAAAATGCTTGTTGTACAAGCACAAGGACCTGAGTTCAATCCCCAGAAATCACTTTAAATCTTAAGTGTGATGGAGCACACTTACAATCACAGCGCTGGGGAGAAGAGACAGGAGGATTCCTGAGCTCACTGGCTAGGCTGCCCAGCCTAATCACTGAGCCTAACTGCCAGTAAAGACATTGTCTGAAAAAAAACAACATGAGCAGTGCCTGAGGAACAATACTAGAGGTCAGTCTCTGACCTCTACCCACATGCATACACATGTGCATATGCACCCACATATACATGAACAAGCACACACATACGTTAGCCAGGGATCTGGTTAAAATGTATTCGCTACTAAAGGCAATCTGGGCAGGGCCTGGGAGTCTGCATTTCTAATGGATGCTCATAGAGTTGGCTGGGCGAACATGGATAGAGACTAATGCAGATGAACGCTGAGGCAAACACAGAAAAGAGGAGGAAGTGGGAAGAGAGAGCATCACGAAGCTAAGGTGACTTCCGAATACTGATCTCTAGACTCTACATTCTTCTCTTTTACTCCTTGGGTCTATTCCCAGGCTGTATTATCCCAAAGAAAGAATCAGAGTCCATAAAAGTCTGGGGGGATCTCTTGTTTCCTCATCTACAGCAGAAGACACGGCCCTCCCAGCTCGTCTATTCACTGTAGCTGCCACTCGAGTTCTCTGTAGATTAATGTCTCCTAAATTAATTTCGTGTTCAATAAGCCTCCATAAACATGTTTGTTCAGCAGATCAAATTGGAGCCTTCCATTTAACTCAGGGTGAATGTGTAGCCACACTGTCCCGATTGCAGTTTGCGTCCTCCGGCAGTTGGATAGATTCTTTCATTAGTCACTGTCATCAGTGGTGGGCACAGGCCCCTGCTAAGCACCTCTAGGAAATGAAGTGCTGTTCCTGTTGGAATATAATTCTCCCCAGAGCTTGTAGGGTGCCCTCCAAATTGGCTGCAGAGGGTTCCAGAGCACTGGAGGAGAAAATAAGGGCGAGTGGACAGAGAATTTAAGGATGACCTTAAGCCTCTCTGACGACATGCCTTCATGTCAGCCTTTCTTTTTCCCATGGAATGTTCCAGGTGCGTCCCATCCCCCAACCTTGTCATTCTCTATTGCTATACTCTGCTCTGGCTCTGCTGTGTCTGAATAATACAGAATTGGGCACTGTTTTCAGATCCTCACTGTTATGATCAGAGAACAGTTCCCCAAGAACCACCATGGAGTTCGGAGCATATGCAAGAACACAGAGCCTTTATTCAAGGTTAAGCCCGGACTCTCAGACCTCACCAACGCAGTGGATCCGTGCTGAGAGCCCTGAGGAAGGTGGGAAGGGGCTTTTTATAGGTCTGAGACAAAGGGGGGTGAGGAGAATGACAGCGTTATATTTTGATTGGTCAAGGGAGCCCGTGCACCAAGCATATTTTAAATTGATTGGTTACAACAAGCCATATACCAAAACTGGTTAAGGGAGACTCGGGGGTCTCTCATTGGTGGGTGCTGTCTTCAGAGACAAGGAATGTGCGGACTATTAGTCAAGCTCACTGCAGGGCCCTGCTTTTCCTAACATGCTTGGGCTTGTTCCCTTTCCCAGAGGCTTGCAACAGCTTGAAGTAGGCAAAATGGGGAAGTTAGCCTCTAGCCTTAAGATAGAGTCCAACTTAAAATGGGGTCACTCTAGCCCATTCCCCACACTTACATCACAGATAAAGACTGAAGCCCACAGAAGCTGAACAGTGATCCCTGCAGTGTTTCTAAAGCCACATTACCATTATGCTTAAATAAAAGCAACCTGATTCTTAGCATTCCTTTTAAGGTCAAGAGTGGACCCGAACTCTGAGAACCCGTTCTTTCAGATTTGTCACAGAACTGCTCTTGAACTGATTCTTTTATTGAAACTGCATTTCCAGCATGAATTGGGGAATTAGAAGCTAAGATCCATCCTTATCCTATCAGAGACTCTTGCCTTTTGATCCCGAAACCTAGAATACCACACACAGTCTTCTCAATTTTTCTCACTGTTTGCAATGAGAAAAACACTGCTTCCCATGTTTTGATATGCTAACTCAAGCACATCAACATTCATTTACTATCTTGGGTGGAGGGCAAGGTGGGGTTCTGAGGGATCAAGGTGAGGTACCCAAGTCACAGAGGAGCACATGGCTCAGTGAGCTTGTTTATATTAGAACTTTTGAATTACAAGGTTAGGTTGTTAATCCAGATTATGTTCCTATTGTAAAAGTGATTCCAATAATCCCAAAGTCCTCCAGGTTGTGTCCCAAACACAGGGTTCCTCTCCATGACCTGAGAAAACATGCTCAGTAGCTCCTTAGTCAGGTGTCTTCATGCACAGCCCCCAAGGTATTCTTTTTTGTGTGTCTTTTTTAGACAGGATCTTCCTGTAGCCCTAATTGGCCTGGAACTTGCTATGTAGACCAGGCTGGCCTTGAACTCACAGAGATCCAACTGCCTCTGCCTCCTGTGTGCTGGGATTAAAGGCATGTGCAACCAAGCCCAGATCAAGGTATTCTTTGTAAGTAGCTTCCAATGTCAAAACTGTGTAGGAAGAGGATGCAGCTGAGTCATACAGGGTTTGAGCAGCATACATAAAGTCCTCCTGAGGTACTAGGTTCAATTCTTCGTAGTGTGGAAAGAAAAAAAGAAATGCCAAATTGTGCTTTCATAATGATAATAAAGCTTTGAGCTTTACTTTGTCATTCTTGGAAGTGTCAAACAAACTCAAAGTACTGAGAACAATCCACTTGTCACACAGCCTTTGGAAAATCAGCTTCAATCAGAGAACTCTCTTCCACTTGACCCCCATTTCACCATTTATTTTGACTTAGACATTCATTTTGAACACTTTCATTTTGTTCTGGTCTGGGCTTTACTTCTACATCTTTAAATATTATACATTTGCAGTGATTTCTAGATTTTTCCAGTTTAGACTCTATTGACTTTCTGTGAATGCAAATCAAGTCATATGTCTCTAGCTGAGGCCAACTTCTCATCTGCTGATTCAGTGTCTCCAAAGAATAAACTCTGGGTCTCCTGAAGAATTAGGATGGAGACACACAGATGTATAAATAAAAATTAAACAAACCTTTAAAAACAACTAACAGGGGGCTGGAGAGATGGCTCAGTGGATAAGAGCACTGACTACTTTTGCAGAGCACCCAAGTTCAGTTCCCAGCACCCACATTGTGGCTAACAACCATCCATAACTCCAATTCCAAGGGATCCAGCATCGTCTTCTGGCCTCCATGAGCAATGCATATGGTGCACCTATATACATTGTACACACATGATGCATTTACATACAAGCAAGCAAAACATATAAAATAAAAATAAATTTTAAAACCAACCAAACATAAAAGATATATAATCGATATACATACAACAAATAATATATAATATGTAAATATAATAAGAATATATAATAAATATACATAAATACAGTGCATTTGGAGGTTTCGTTGCAGGGAGGATTGAGACAGAATCTCATGGAGCTCAGGTTGTCTTTGTAACCATGGCTGGCCTTGAACTCCTGATCTTCCTGCCTCCAGTCTCCCAAGTGCTGGGATTACAAGCATGTGCCATAACATCAAGCATACGTGTATTTTTAAATAGAAAGACAAACTATAAAATTTTGTTAGGCTCAGGGACAGAAAGTACATGATCATCTCAACAGATGCAGAAAAGACTTTGACAGAGTTTAACATCCCTCCATGATAAAATCCCTGAAGAAACTAGGACTAGACATATGACAACATAACAAGGGCTATACACGGCAAAGTTATAGCCCATGTTCCACTAAACAGAGAAGACCTGAAAATCAGAAGCCATGCAAAGGTGTCTACTCTCTCCACAGGTATTCAGTATAGGGCTTGAGGTCTTAGCTAGGCCAGTGAGGCTAAAGAAGGAAAGGAAGAAGAGGGTTACAAATAGGAAAGTAAGAAGCCAATTATCTCTATTTGTAGATATGATCCCCTACATTGAAGGCTCCACCAGAAAACTCTTAGATTTGATAACACTATCAGCAAAGTAGCAAGATGACAAGTCAGCATTAAAAAGACAGAAGCTTTTCTATAGACCAATAACAAAAGCTGTAAAAAAAGAAATCAGGGAAAAAAATCCCATCCACAGCAGCTTTAACAAGTATCTATGAATAAACCTAACCACCATGCGAAAAAATCTTTACAGTGAAAACTTTTAAACACTGAAGAAACAGATTAAAGGCACCTGAAGATGGAGAGGCCTCCCATGCACATGTATTGGCAGAATTTGGGAAACGGCTAAATTACCCAATGTAATGTGCACACTGAATGCATCCCCATCAAAATTCTAATGAAATTATTTACAAAACTACAAAATATAATCCAAAAACTCATATAGGAGCACAAAAGATCCCACATCATCAAGGCAATCCTGAGCAGAAAGAGATATGCTGGAGGTATCACAACACCTGATCTCTACTTAGAATGCAGAGACATAGTGATCTCCAGCACAAAAACAGACCTGTGAATCAGTGGGGGAGAGTGGAGGACCTGGAAACAAGCCCGCACTGCCACAGCCACTTGATTTCCGATGAAGAAGCCCAAAATGCACATGAGGAAGAGACGACCCTTTCAGCAAATGACTCTGGGAAAGCTGAATTTCTGCAGGCAGAAAAATAAAAGTAGATCTCTATCTTGCATCCTGCACAAAGAGTGGATTCAAAATGGATCCAAAGCCTTAATGTAAGACTTGAAACTCTGAAACTATTCGAGGAAACATCTCATGGTATAACCACAGGCAAGAACTTTCTGAAAAGGACTCCAATGGTACAAGAATTGACATATGGGATCACACAAAAGTAAAAAAGCTTCCATATAGCAGAAGAACCATCAGAGGGAAGAGAAAGCCTGAAGAACTTCAGAAAAGGTTTGCCAACTATATATCAGGTAGGGGATTAGTACCTAGAATCTATAAAGAACTCCAAAAAATTAAACATCCAGAAAATCTTCCAATTAGTAAATGGGCAAACCAATCAAACAGTTCTCATACAAAAAAATACAAACAGTCAAGAGTTATATGGAAATAATATCTAACATCCTCAGCCAACAGGAAAATACCAATTAAATCTGTCTTTTAAGTTCCATCTCATGCAAGTCAGAAATGTTATCATTAAGAAAACAAGGGACAACAGATGCTGGCGAGGATATGGGGAAAGAGGAGCCTAATACGCTGTGGGAATATAAACAAGTACAGCCCCTGTAGAAATCAGTGTTAAGGTTCTTCAAAAAACTAAATAGGTGCTGGAGAGATGGCTCAGTGATTAAGAGCACCGACTATTCTTGCAGAGGACCTGGGTTTAATTCCCAGCACCCACATGGCAGCTAACATCTGTCTTTAACTCTAGTTCCAGGGGATTCAATGCCCACTTCAGACCTGTGCAGGAATTGTACAACACAGGTACACTTACACACATGCAGGCAATGCATTCATACTCATAAAATTTTTTAAAAACTAAAAATAGAACCTCTATCCAATCCTTCTATAACACTCCAGGGTCTTTACTTCAAAGACTAAGTCCGAACACCACAAACATACCTGCACATCCATGTTTACTGCAACTCTAGTCACAGTAGCCAAGGTATGGAACCAGCCTAGATGCCCATGAACAGAATAATGAAAAAAGAAAGTTTTGTCTGTAATAAAACACAATGTTTTATTCAGCAAGTGAAATAACCCAGACTTAGACAAATATTTCATGTTATCTCATGTGGAGTGTGTGTGTGTGTGTGTGTGTGTGGTGTGTGTGTGAGCACATGTGTATGTGTGCATGTGTATGATATATGAAATGAAAGTAGAAAGGGACTTTGTTGGGGTGGAAGCTGTCTAAAGTGAGGAAAGATAAGGGAACAAGAGAAGGTAATGTTGGGGAAAAGAAGATAAATATTGCCTATTTTCTCTCATATATGGAATCTAGCTCACAGACATCGGCACCCATGTATGAAGTGAAAGTTTGATGGGACTGTCTGGAGGAAGAGGAGCAGCGAGATGGGGACAGGAATGAAGCACATTGTGTGAATATGGGCAGAGAGCAACGACAGATATTTCTGAAAATGTCATGGTGAAAGCCAGTACTCCATATACTACCTTAATTTTAAAACATACATTCTGCTTTTTGAAGTACTAGGGATCAAACCCAGGGCACCTATTCAACAAATGTTCTACTGCTCAGCCACATCCTCGGCCCTTTAAACCATACAAGTTTCAGGTAGTTACCTATAGAAAGAGGGGGATAAAAGGAATACAACTTGAACTTCTCTCAACATAACTGTTTTTGAGAATTTGACTTGAAATCATTATTATGAAAATAAATTGTTTTCAAACACAAATCTTAGGGACTAGGCTGCATGTGACGACTCACACCTTTACTCCCAGCCCTTGGAGGCAGAGGCAGGTGGAGCTTGAGGAGATGGAGGTCAGCCTGTTCTACATAGCGAATTCCAGACACCTTCTGAGGCAAAAACAAACAAAACCTCACTAAAAAATAAAAAAAGACCCACAAAAAACCTAGGGATTGGGGAGTGTAAGGTTCTGAGTTCGAGAGACGCAGCAGACAAAGGGACCAGAGACTCTGCTGGGAGCTAACAGGACCGGTTTATTAAGAGAAGACCAGCTGGGACTAGCTGCTCCATACTCGGGAGTGGAGAAATGCTAGCTCCCCCTGAGGGGCTAGCCTCCCCACGAGATGGGGGAGACTAGTCCCCTCATCTTGAGGCTCGGGCTCTGGGCTCTGGGGAACCATGCTGGCATGCCTGGCTCCAGATTGGGATGGAGAAGCTCCCTGGGGAGAATGCAAGAGGCAACTCCCTGGGAGAGCGAGATCAGCCCAAAAGCCTCTAACCCTCGCCCTCTCCTAGCTTTTATAGGAGGGGATTGGGTTCCCCATGACATCTGTTAAGGTAAACTTCTGGCCAGGAAGCAGTCCCTTTTTACAGTTGTTTGTGAATCCTGGTTTGGGAATCTTCTCTATTCAAGAAGTTGTAAAAGTCAGTTCTTTTCTCAGATCTCTCAGATCTCAGTGGGCTCTGAGAGTCTGGTCGGAATCACCAAGGTGTCTGTCCTGGAACTGCCCGGATGGGTGGGTGTGAAGGTTGGGGTTTCCAGTCACATCTTACAGGGAGATGACTCCGTGGTTAAGAATGCTTATTGCTCTTGCAGAGGATCCAGCTCACAACTGCCTGTAACTCCAGCTCCAGGGGACCTGGTGCCCTCTTCTAGCCTCTCAGGCTCCTGCATGCACATGGTGCACATAAACCATACAGGTAAACACACATGCACATATAAAATAAATTTTTTTAAATCCTAAAATCAATCAGGCATGGTGATGCAGCCTTTAATTTGAGCACTCGGGAGGCAGAGGCAGGTAGATCTCTGTGAGATCAAGGCCCACCTACTTTACATAGTGAGTTCCAGACCAGACAAAAAAGAAGACCAAAAAAAAAAAAAAAAAAAAACCCTAAAATCAAAGGCAAAATTGAACCCATGAACATCACTGTACTTACTGGTAGCCTAATCTCCAGATAGAAAATATTCTGAGCTAGTCTATGTTACCTGTACTTTCCTAAAATAATTGTTTTCCAGTCATCATATTCTTTGTGGAAGTACTGATGTTATTACTTGAGTCTGTTGGGTGTATATAAAGAGAGAAAGAGTGAGGGAGAGAAGGGGGCAGAGGAGAACAGAGGGGGGAAGGGAGGGAATGGGGAGAGAGAGGAGAGACCAAGGAAGGGAGAGACAGGAAGATGGGAGGAGGAGGAAGGAGGGGAAGGGACAGGTAGAAGGGAGGAGAGGGGAGAGGAGAGACCAAAAGAGAGAGAGACAAAGAGGAGCCAGGAGAGGGAAAGAGGGAGGGAAGGGAAGGGGGGTAGGAGGTTTATGATGGGGTCACTGAGAATCTTTTCAGGGTTCAGTGTGGGGACAAGTAGATGTCAGCTCATTGTAAACAAAAATACACATTTTATCATTTTTCTTTTTAAAAAGCTATTTGAAAATACGTATCCACAGAAACTTACACTCTAGAGAGCTCCACATAAATCTTTCATCCAGTTTCCAGTGATGGTCACTTGCTCTATAATTCTAGTACAGCATCAAAGCCAAGAAACTAGCCCTGGTATGCTGTGTACAGTTCTGTGTCACTTGATTACATGTATGAATTTTTATGTCCACCACAATCAGAGCATGGAATTATCTCCTCTCCACAGATATTCTCCTGCCAACCTTTCATAACTCCACTCAGCCCTGAGCCCGGCCACCACTAGTCTCTGTCTCTCTAATTTGGTCAAGAATGTTATGTAATTGGAATTGTACCATATTGTGGCCTTTAAAGATTTCCCTTTTGTCCACTCCATCTAATGTCCTTAAAATCCATCCAAGTTGTATGTGTCCATATATTTTAGCATTGGTGTGTGTGTGTGTGTGTGTGTGTGTGTGTGTGTGTGTTGCTTTGCTTTGTTTCTTAAACAGGTCCTCATGTATATAGTTTCAACTGGCCTCAAGTTCACTAAGTATCTGAAGATGATCTGGAATTCCTGATCCTCCTGCCTCCACCTCAAGTGCTGGGATTATAGGTGTTTACCACTCTGTCTGTTGCTATTTGTTCCTTTCTATTGATGGGTAATATTCTCTTGCATGGACATACTCCAGTTGCATTTTCTTTTTATTGATATTTAATTTGATGGTCATGTGTGCATATAATGTGTTTGGATCTAATCCAACCCTATTTCCTTTCCTTCAATTCCTCCCCTACACCTGGCACTAACGTGCTTCCTATTGCTATGATGAAAACACTGACCAAAAGCAACTTGGGAAGGAAAGGGTTGACTTGGCTTACAAGTCCATACCACAGCTCCTCACTGAGGGAAGCTAAGGCAGGAATTCGAGCAGAACAAGAACCTGGAGGAAGGAGCTTCAGTGGAGACTGTAGAGGAACACTGTTTACTGGTTTGCTCCCCTGGCTTGATCAACTACTTTTCTTATACAGCCCGGGACCACATGCTTAGGGACAGCACCATGGGCCCTCCTACATCAATAACAAGTAAGAAAAGGCTTCACAAACATACCCACAGGCTAGTCTGATGAAGAAAATTCCTCAATTGAGGTTTCCTCTTCCTGGGTGACTCTAATTTGTGTCAAGGTGACAAAAACTAACTAGCACTAAACACATACACTATTGTCTTCTCCTAACTTCATGTGCTCTCTGGTGATTTGAACGAGAACTGTTCCCGTGTAGGCTCGAGTATTTGAACACCTTTCTCTCCAGGTGATGCACTGTTTGGGAAAGTTGTGGAATCCTTAGAAGGTGGAGGCTTGCGGGAAGAAGTTGTCCCTGGGAGAGGGCTTAGAGAATTTGTAGTTTTGCCTCACATCCAGTTTCTCCATTTCATGTTTGTAGTTCGAAATGAGGGTTCACTTCCTGCCACCATGCCTGCCACTTGCCACCATGCCTTCCTGCCACTCCTCTGGAACCATAAGCAAAAATAAGGTCTTCCTTCCTAAGTTGTTTTTGGTTATGGCATTTCATTAAAGCAACAGAAAAGTAACTAATACTTGCTCTTTGTTTGTTCCTATTCAATATTTTTTAATTTCTATTGTATTGCAGTTCATACAATATGTCTTACTCATGTTCAGATCCCGTCCCTATCTGTACCCCTCATAGCCCCTCCCACCTTACAGGATTTCACGCATTCTGTCATATATGTTAATGCCTATGGAGTCAAGTTTCTGTCCTCAAATGTCCCTTGATGTGAGTCCATCCACTGGAGGCTGGCCAACCTATCTATCACTAACAATTCTCCCTCACCTAGCAGTGGTCAGTTGCCAGTAGTTCCTCAGCTATGACTGGGGATTCTTACCCATTTCCCCACTTCTCTGCTGAGCTTTTGTCTTGTTTGAGCCTTGCGCATGCTGTCACCATCAATGTAAATTCATACGAGCAAGTTCCTAGCACCTGAAAAACTCTGTTTCTGGTCATCCACCACTCGTCATCCTTACAGTCTTTCTGTCCCTCTCCTGAACCCTAGATAGCAGAGGTTTAATATAGTCCTAGCCAAGGACATGCATTTTGTTGTCTCTTATTCTCTATACTTTGAACAATTGTGGCCTTCTATGCATTTCCTTTTTAAGTGATCACAAATAGCAGGTTTATTTCATTTTCATGCATTGGTTTCTAGAATGTAGAAATATGTTGGCTTTTCTACTCTCACTAGTAGATCCTGCAACCTTATTCAACTCACTTGTTCAAGTTTCTCTCTGGTTTGTTTCCTTCTGTTTCTTTTGTTTTGTTATTTTTCCTTGGGAATATCTATATATAGATTGCTATATCTCTGCATATAGAAACAATTTTATTCATTTCCAATATGCACATTTTTAATATCCTTTTCTTGCCTTATTGCACTGGCTAGGTCTTCAAGTGCTATATTGGATCAGAGCGGTAAGAGCACTAGGGAGAAAGAAAAACCAGGTCTCCCACTCGGACTTTACTGATAGGGTAAGAGGAAGACATGCAGTTTCCTCAAGTCTTTTTTAAAGACTTGTGTGTGTGTGTGTGTGTGCATGTGTGTGTGTGTGCGCGCACACACGCGCCATGTACATACAATGCCTGTGGAGGCCAGAAGAAGGCATCAGATCCCTTAGATCTGGAGTTACAGGCAGTTGTGAGATGCCTGATGTGGGTACTGGGAACCAAACTCAAGTCCTATTGCCCAATAAGTGATCCCACTAGCCCTTTCCTGAGGTCTTGACCTGGCTTGTTTTCTGTCCAGGAAATTATCAGCTTCTTGTTCCAGGCTGCATACCTTCCTCTCCATTTGGTTATCGAGCATACCTCTTGGATCTGTTCTTATCTGTCCCCATTGTTGTTTCTGGGTTAGCAGCCTCTCCATCAGCCAATCCAGGATATAAACAAGCAGGGTGTTCACTGCTATTTGGTGCTTCAGGTCTAGGCTTCTGGCCAATCTATATTCTTCTTTCTGACTTTTCAGGGCCATTTATAACCTAGAGTTCTGAGTTATAAGAAGAGAAAGAGGGAGCTGGAAAGATGTCTCAGCAGTTAAGAACACTGGCTGCTCTTCCAGATGCCCCAGGTTTGATTCCTACATGCCCCCACAGCATCCACATGCCAGCTAACAACTGCACATAATTCCAGTTCCAGGGAATCTGATTCTCTCTTCTGGCCTCTGTGGGCTTTGCATGATATAGGTGCACTTACACACATGAAGGCAAAATACTCATACACATAAAATAAAAATAATAAATAAAATAAAATTTTTCAAAGAGAAGTAAGAACCTGCCTACTTACTGAAACTGGAAGTTCCAATACTCACAGGCAATATCCAATAGTGTACTTACATACATGCACGCAAACACTCATATACATAATAATAAATAAAAATTTCAAATTAAAAAATATGACCCTCAAAAACGTGCCCCAATACCTACTTTCTATAACTAGACCCAATTTCCTCATCTCCACCACCTTCCAATGGCTATTAAGCTTTGAATGCATCAATGATTGATATCTATTGATGAAGTTAGACCCTCCTAGTCCAGTCACCTCCCACATCTGAACAAAACTGCACTGAGGACCAAGCCTTCAACATGTGAGACTGGAGAGACATTTGAGACAGTGTCTTAATATATATATATATATATATATAGGTTTGCCCAAGCTAACCTAGGAATTGCTATGTAGCCAAGGCTGGACTTAACTATCTGCCTCAGCATTCTAAATGCTGGATTACTGGTATATACCACTATGCTCAGCTTTTTGTTTGCTGGTTGGTTGGTTTGTAAGAGAAACCAGGTCCTGTGTCAGATTCTCTTTACCAGATTTTCCAGGATGAAGCTTTAATGTCCCTTCTGTGCTGGTAACTACAGTGGGGGTCAGGAAAAGCTGGGGCTTCAGTCTGGCTCCTTTTACTGACGAAGTTGCTATAACATTCACAAGGCATGGATATACAATGTTCCATATTTAATTAGACACTGTATTCTTTCCACTTAATTCATATTATCATAAAATGATAAAATATTATTCATGTTATTCTAACATAGATAAGCATATTTTCAATTTTTCCTTCATGGAAAAAGAAGTTTTCGTCAGTCTGTCTCCTCAACTGGTATCTATTTGGCGGTCCTCAGATGAAGGTAACGATGTCAGACGACACCTGCCTGGTGCCTGTCTAGACTCTGCACAGGCTGAGGTTCTGTCATGGATTCAGAAGCTACCCAGCTCAGCATCTGTCTGCACCCAGGCCAAACCAGAGGAAAAGCTGGTGTCTGTGCCTCCAGACAAGTGAAACACAAGCCCTGTTCTCTTGCAGTTCCCACCATCCTCCTAGGCCTTGAGTCCCTCTTCCTCTCTGGGTCTCTCTGCTTCCCAGACCCATCCAACCATCCTGTCCCTCCTCAGCCTATCACCTGGTGAGGACTGGAAGCCCTTTAGCCCTGGGATCCTGGCTTGGACCCCATCAGTTATACAGCCTTGAAAGCCTGAGGCTCCCCCAAGATTTTACTGTCCCAGACAGCATTTAACATGAAGAAACCTTTCTGGAGATGTGAAACAGGCAGAGGAAGCCCATGCGTCTCAGCACACAGCTGGGGAGATGCTCACAGATTAAACCTGGAGAGGTAGCCACATCTTGCTGCCCCTTCCTCCCCCTATGTACTCAAGAGCCACACCTCAGCAACTTCCAATGACAGGCCCTCCATGCACACTGCCTGCCTGAATCCCCACCACGGCCTAGCATGGTTTTACAAGGTGAGGGAGGGGAACATGGAAGAGGCGCTTCCTGCTGGATCACCTCGCTGGCAGAGAGCAGAGCTGGGAGCCCACGCAGCCATCTGGATCAGATGGAGAGCCCCAATCTGGAGCCAGTGCACTGTGTGCCAAGATGTCATGCTGGCTGGAGAAGGGGTGTGAATGAGATGAAACAAGGTTCGAAATGTCCGCTTGCCTCCACGTGGCTCGTGGCATGGCATTGAATGTACTTGTTCATTTAATTCTCTCCATTTGCTTCTCAAACCCTGAAGGGTGGGGACGAGGTGTGACTGGCTGAATAACAGATTGTTGAAAAGGTAGCAGCTTAATTATCTCACTGTTGTGTGGCCACAAGTTCAAGCACAGGTTTGCTGTGTCCAGGTTCTCTGAAATCAAGGCAAGGCTAGAACTCAGCATCCTCCTCAGACTTGTAACTGGCCTGGCAAGAATAACTATGTTCTAAAGAGACACTTGTGTCCCTCGGTCTATCTGACTATTGAAACAATAGACCCAAGAAATGGATATTTTCCCAGGAATCTCAGGCTGGGAGAAGGAAAAAACAAACAAACAAAAAAAAAGGCTGAGAGCTTGGCACCTGCCAGAGAGGGAACTCGTCTCCTGGAAAATGGATTCTAACAACCTGTCAGACCACCTCACAAGAGGTGGCTCAAGCCCAGACAGTGCAGTGCCGGGGAGGACCACACCCTGACCCTAACTGCTTAGATTTGCGTTTCCCCAGCCCTCGATGTCAACTTCAACTCACTTCCAGGAACTGGAGGATGGACTTGGGATCACTGAATCTTGGTCCCTCTTCCCAGCGTGGCCACACTGAATAAATCTCTTTTTTCTGCTTTTAACTAGTAATTTGGTTGTTTGAATTGGGTTCTCAGGGACAGGTGGCAAAATTTATCTTCTTGGGGTACAGACTATGACCAAAGTTCAGTAACAAACTCTTATGGCGGCTAGTGGAAAAATTTGGCTCCCTGCAGTTATTGGTTTTAGGGACCCTTTTCTTGCTGGCTGCTAACCAGGGACTAGAGGTTACCCCTTGGGTCCTTGCCAATAGTCCCTTCAAAGGCCTTGCAGCAGTTTTATTCATTTTGAAGCCATCAACATATTTCTTTCAAACCTTGAATCTGATCTTTCGAGACAATCCTAGGCCAAATAACCCCATTCTTGACCGGCTAAAAGTTCGCTGATTAGGGACCTGATTACATCAGCATTCTCATCATTGGTGCTTCCCATCATCGTAGCCACAAGCCCTGCTCACATTCAGTGGATGGCGATAACACAGAGCAGGTCTAGGAGGGAGTTAAGAATCTTAAACTCATCTTATAATTATGCTAATCATATGGGTAACAGTGATGATCTGGTCAGGGACCACTACCTTTCAGGGGCACCTAAATAACTGCATGTTACTGTGAAGCGGATTTCTAATCAAATTCAGAGAGTTCAAACAGAAACCTATCTACTCTATGATACTGTGATCACCTAGTGATATTGTATATAATTCTTTTAATTTTGAAGATGTATTTTGAGTTTAAAAGTACCCAAATTTAGATATAAAGGCACCACAGCAAGTGGAGGCTAAAACGTTTGGGCACTAGCCCTGAGGTCATGGGATCAGCAGAAGGACTGAGGGGTCGTCTCATCTGAGCCACCAACAACAGCCTTTGAGACTGGTGGCCACGCCCACCAGCTCTGTTGTGCATTTCCTTAACGCTTAGGTGGCTTAGACCAGTGCTTCGCTTTCCTCAAGAGCCACTCTGGTCACCCCTTCTGGGCTGTCTTTGTCTGCATCTGTGCCTCCATTCTGGAAATTATTTCATAATTAATGTGTTTGCTTCCTTCCAACCCATGTTCTACTTCTTAGCCAGCAGAATCCTACTAAGATGCAGAGCGTCCTATCAGTCTCTATTGAAGGCTCCGCTGGATCCCCACTGCTCCTCATGGTTGTGTGACACTATCCCTGGGGAGACATTGTTTTAGGAATCATTCACAGACTGACCTGGCCCATTGAGAAAACTCAAACCATACTCGGGATACAGAGGAAGCTATCCTTTATGACTTGTTGACCCCCATCTGGGTAAAACCCTTGCTCCAGAGAACTGAGGTCCTGACCAGAAATACATAGAGGTCCTCATAGTGGTTTTCAAGTCATCCCTTGGCAGTAATCATATTGGTGAATTTAAGACGTTGAGTAGAGAAATATACATGTCTTTTAGATTATCACAGGAAATTTAAACAGTCATCATTTTACAAGGAAGCAGATATTTTGCACAAGCGTGGGGTAACTTTCCAGTAACATGCTGATCCCAGTACAATCTTAGCTATTTTAACAAATAGGACACATAGTATCAGGTACTTCCTGAAAGACTACTGCAAGAGGCAGCATTTTCAAAGGCGCTCACACACTGCAGTTTTTGTGGTTGTCTGCTTGCCTTATCTCAGCTTAAGGCAGAACTCACAGTGACTTTTATGATCTGAGTAAAAATAGAAGCACCCAGAATCTGTTACATCTACATATATAAACAAGCACAATTATTATTATGAATACATAAGGTTCTTGTCAAATACATTTGTTAGTACTTACTCATCTACCACACATAACTGTTATAGTGAGGTCAGAGTTCATTAGTTCCACATTAGGTTAATTTTCCTCATCAACATGAACAAACGTCTACTCACCCTGGAGAGGGAGCCAATGACAGACCAAAGTGAAGGATGCCACCAAAATCCAACTTGGTGAATCAGTTGAGTTGTATTGGAGTTTCCTAGAGGTGTAGGGGGTATAGGATTACTTATAGGAGCAGAAATGACTGAAAGATGACATCACCAAAGCCCACCCCAGCATAGGTGACAGCTCATAAAAGCAGGAAATCTGGAGCACACTCTACAACTTATAGGCAGGTCAACAGGTTAGAGAGTGTCCTTTCGAGGAAGCTCAGCTTGTCTGGTGGTCTTTATCAGTAAAATTCCCTATGGGAGGAGCAACGTCTGCTCCCGGCTCCCTTGGTACCAATGACAAACTGAGGAACAATTTCACCAAACTGCAGTCTGGGAAACCAGTGACTCTCCTGGGCTTACCTGCAGAGCAATGGGTGAGGATTTACTTACAGGAGTGTGGGTGCTCCCTCCTAAGGCTGCAGCAGCATGTCTTCATGGTCACCAAGCGTGAATGGTGACTTTCCCACAGTTGCACCAGACGGTGGGAGAGACTCCTCTAGGCTTCCTCAGCTTACATACCCTTAGCCCCTCTCTCGAGCAACTTGGGCTGACTGGTGAGTCGGGAGGGTCTCCTGGCTCTCTCTGTCCCACTTTCCTTGCAGAGCATGTAGTCAACAAGCTTAGCTGTGATGATCCTAGGCAAATGGGTGCAGTCATGCTTGGGAAGAAGGCAACTGTCCATGGTTTGTCGACCGGAGGACAGTCCTATGCAGTAGTCTTCTAGGAAGCTTAGCTTGTCTCTGCTTGTTCTATGTCTTGAATGTTCTGAGTCTCCTAGGTAGCTCAGCTTGTCTAAGAGTATCTTTCAGCAGTTCTAAGGGCTTATATATGCTTGAGGAGAGAGGAGCCTAAGTCAACCTGGTCAACAGCTTTAGGGACTATTAAGTTGTTTACTGTCTGAGCTTAATGAGCTTCTCTGCCTCATGAAATGTTTCACCTGCTCTTAAAACATCTTGTCTTTACCCAGCTTCCTTTCAAGATAAGAGTTGCCTCAGATTATCTTACAGAAAATTGCTGCACAAAATGAAGCTCTAATTCCTTGTGTGGTATGGAACTCTCCAACACCAGGCTCTGTCCTACCATTCCACTCCTATTCTCTTTTTTAGATTTTACTTTTGTTTTTAACTATGTGTGTGTCTGTGTTTGGTTTGTGCCTGCTAAGGCCAGAAGTTATCCAATCCCTTGGAACTGGAGCTGTAGGCTGTTGTGAGCCATCTGATGTTTGTGCCAGGAATTGAACCCAGTCCTCTGGAAGAGCTGTATGGACTCTTAACCACTGAGCATCTCTCCCATCCCCTCTAGACCTGTTCTTGCCAGTCAGTTCCTTACCACTGTGCTGAACTGCCCAGAGTCCAGCTCCACCCAAGCATCCAATCTTATCCCTGCCACCCCCATCTGCACCCTCCAGAATGCAGCCACACTGAATTTTTTCATTCCTCCCATAAACCACCCTCTCTTTCCTATTGAGCTCCAATTCCATCATGAAATCTTGGCTTATATGTCCTGTCCTACAGGGAGTTTTTCCTGGCCTCTGGCCAAGACAAAGACGTCCCACCAAATATATCTCAGGACCTTGCACTTTTCTGTTGTGATATTTACTATGTTTTTCTGTGAATGTCAAAAGGTCTTTGAACAAGGTTACAAAACAACACTCTTCTGGTTGTCCTTTGTGTGTCCACCAGCCAGTCATCGAAACAGTCGGTAAACTATGTAACTCAGTCAGTGTCTTAGAGACAGCTCCTTCTTAGACCAACTCAGAGATGTTGAAACTATTCAATTCCCTTTGGAGCAAGACACAGCCACTGGAACTTCAGCAAGCAGAGACACTTTTCCCTGAATGAAATATGATTTTAATTTGTACGATATGCACATTTATAATAATAATTGCTACATAGGACATGCAATAATAAGTTCCTAATGTTAACCTGGGGCAAAATTTCTAAAACAAATTAAATTGGCCCTGTTCCTTGGAATTTTAGTATATGGCATTGTGAATTTTTCGCCAAAATTGTGCAGAGGGTAGCTGATTAATATTCTAATTAAAATCAGAACGAGACCATATGAAATTGTTGGTTTTCTCCAGCACTTGATAAGTAGATGCCATCCCAATAAAAGCAGGCATCCAGCAGACATTTGAACTGTGAGGCTGTTGCCTGTGGGAGCTACGTGGCAGACCCACCAGAAGGTCACAAGGCCTTGACTGCTGATGTCTTCATCTCCTACCCCGTGAATGCACTTTTAACCATCACTGTGCTTCTGGCCTTTTCAGAAATCCTAAGAACATACACTCATTTTCTTCTGTTCTGCACCCTAGGGAACCGACCTACCCATATTCTCATAAACAATATAATTTTTACCTTTCGTTACAGGTGATTGGAATAAGCACAGCTATTTGGGAAAACCTGAAGAGTTCATAATCATGGAGACCTAATTTGGAAGGTACATGATCTGATGTCTGAAGGACACTGCCAAAGGCAGCAAGCCATTTTCTGCTTTCTTAACTTCCAGTAGCTTCTAAGATAATAGAAAGTCTAGGTCATGTGACTTCCTCTTGGTCTTTAACTCCATTCCTGACTGGCTAGAAGTCTGTCGGTGTTCTAGGTAAGGATAAAACATTTGCTGTGCAAATGTCAGGACCTGATGCTTTCCCCACATGAAAAGCCACACACGGTGGCGTCCATCTGTAATCCCAGTTCTGTGGCAAGACGGGAGAAGCGTTAGGAAAGCTGAACCCTGAAACATTCACAGCTATGCTTGTTGTTGAACACAGTGCAAGCCAAAGATAAACTAACTCAATGCTTACATGCTGGAGAATAGTGGTAAGAAAATATTCAAAGTCTTTGTTTTCTGTAACTAAACCATTATGTTTTTACAAAAGAAAAAGATGGGATATATAGAATAAAAACACTGAAACTCACAACATGCAATTGTCTGGAATTTGAACTAAGGTGGTTCAGGCAGTGCTCCTTGGTGTTCTGTGGCATGATGGCATGTGTGTGTTGAGTGGACACATCATGTATTGAGAACCAAGGTTTCAGTGATGTCATGTGATAAAAGCCATGAGAGCACTGCCAGAAGCACTTTGGATTCATGACACACTTGATTTTTAATTTGGTTTAGTCATTGCATATTTAGAAACCGTTGACCCTTGCCAACTTGTTCATGGCTTCATAATCTGTTAAAAGACCCCATTTGGAATCACAACACACAGTTTAAGAACCTTTGTTAAATCTGCTCCTAACTTGGTATTAGGGAAGAATAAGGGAGAGGATCTTAGGCACTTCCTCCAGAAAGAAGTAGGGAACAGATTACATCCCTGCCTCTCCAGAAACTGCCAAAGTTCCTGTGGGATCAGAGTAGAATTCCATAACATAATGGAGGGAGAAGAGAGAGCCAGTGTGGCTGTGAAAGCCCAGACTCCGTGAATGCTAAATTAGTGTGCTCTGATGGTCATGAGTTTGTTGTTTAAAGAGAACAACTGCTAACATCAGGGACAATAAAAGCCACTTTGAGTGGGCCAGGTCAGTTTCCTGAAGAGAAACCAATGAGGTCAGTTTGGGAGAGATCCCTTCACATGTGCTCTAGAACCTGTGCACATACTTCCCTGCCAGGTGGGCCGCACTAACAGATTCTCTAAGATCCCTGAATTTCCAATTGCACCTGAAATTGTACCAGAACTACTAATGGTTATGAACTTCCTAGACTGTTAAATAAAATAAATTCTAATGAATTGTTAATTTTTTTTTCAGTATTTAAAAATATTTAAAGTCAAGAGGGCCTTTCAAGAACCAGCTGACTCCAGCTCCAGCATGCATTTCCACAGGAACCGCATCTCCACTCTTCAGGAAACTATTGCAGCTCACCCCCCAGCCCTGTCTGCTCCATGCTTTCATGTGGGCTTGCACATGTGCACAATAATACACATGTATGCATGTCATACACATGCATACACTGAAGCTGGGACATAGTGCCCACTGTGCCCAGGCCCCCAGGGGCAGAAGCAGACTGTGAAAGAGACAAACATGCTCACAGATCTGTAGGAAGAAAGAAATATATCACAGGAACCTGAGGTTGACAGGTGAAGGGGCCTGTGTGTATGTGTGTGTGTGTGTGTGTGTGTGTGTTGGTTACTTTTCTCTTGCTTTGGTAAAATATCATGACCAAAGGCAATTTATTTTAAAAGGTGTTTATTTGACTTATAGTTTCTGAGGGATAAGAGTTAATCATGGGAGGGAGGCACGGCAACAGAGAGGATCCTGGTTGGAACAGGAAATTGAGAGCTCACATCTTCAAGCATGAGAGAGAGAGAGAGAGAGAAACTGGAAGTGAGGCTAGGCTATGAACCCTCAAAGCCTGTCCCCAGTGACCTGCTTCCTCCAGAAAGGCACACCTCCTAAAGATTCCAAGATCTCCCAGACAGCACCACCAACTGACCAAGTGTTCAAATACTTGGAGCCTATGAGGGACAATTCTCATCCTGCGTGGGGCGGGGGGCGGGAGGGGGGGGCGGGGGGCGTGCCTGTGGAGGCCATCGGTCAACCTCACCTGCCATTTTTGAGCCATCTCCCCAGTCCAGCGACAGACTGACTGAAGATCTGCCAAGAGCCTGAAGCAATGTGCAGATGTGGTCCAGTTCGTGGGATTCAGGGGTGGAAGCAGCAGGTACCAAGCAAGGAAAGCGAAATCCATCCAGACTGTGGTGCTACAGAATCTCTGCATCTTTACCACCAAGGCCCGTTTAATTATTTATAAACTGCACACGGGCTCCTGTCTGCAAAAAATTTTTCCTCCCAGGGAAATTATATTTATTAGACAACAATAGCTTTCTTTCCCCTGTGCCTTATTAAACAGAGACACATGCAATTACCAAGCAGCTTCTGCTCCCTGGCTTGTTCATTCAGTAACATGTACTGGATCCTTCTGTGTGCCAGGCACTGAAGACACCACAGGGAATGGGACAAATGGAGTCCCTGCCCAGCCGCTCTTTTGTCTTGTCTGTATATGTGTGTATATGCATGTCCATATGTGTGTGAGTGCACGTGTGTGTGTACATGGATGTGTATGTGCATGAGGAGGTCAGAGGTGGTTGTCAGTTGTCCTCCTCATTGCTCTCTACCTTACATATTGAGACAGGGTCTCTCAGTTGAACCCAGAGTTCACCGACTGAGCTAGGCCAGCTAGATAGATCCCATCTCTAGCTTGTGCACACTGGGATTATAGGCATATGCTGTCACATTTACCCCATAGCATTTACATGAGTATTGAGATCCTAACTCCAGTCCTCATGCTTACTTGGAAAGCACTTTACCCACTGAGCCATCTTGCCAACTCCTGCCTTCCAGTTCTTACCAGAGAGGCAGGTGTTAACCAAATGACTACAAGCACAGAAGTACAATTTGAAAGGATTGAGGAGACTGAGAGGAAGAGACAAGATTCACATGCAGTGAGGCTTCAGGGACAATGTCTGCTGAACAGACAACAAAGACGGGACCAGGAGTTCAAAAAGTGTGTCACACTAACTCAGCAATTTCCTCAAAAAGATGAAAAGGAAGTTAATGTAGTCTGTGAGACTGCTCTGTGAGGGCGTAAGACTGGACCTTCTCTCTGCCCTGCCTCGGCAGCTCGCCACTCCTGCTCATTACTTCTAGGCAGGTAGCATCCTCCTTGAGATTTTTTTCCCTTTTTGTTTTGTGTGCATGTGTGTATATGTGTGTGTGTGTGTGTGTGTGTGTGTGTGTTGCAGGCAAGTGCTTGTGGATGTGTGCATGTGCATATGGTGGCCAGAGGTCAACCTCAGATGTCATTTCTCAGAAACTATCTGTCTTGTTTATCATTTGAGACAAGATCTCTCACTGGCCTGGAGCTTGCCCATTTGGCTAAGGCTGATTAACCAGCACAAGCCCCAGGGATCTGCCTGTCTCTTCCTGATCAGAGCTGGGATTGCAAGTATGTGCCACTGTGCCTGGCATTTTATATGGGTTCTGGGACTCATACTCAGGTCCTCACGCTTGCACAGCAACAACTTTAGCAACCAAGCCATCTCCCCAGTCCTGTTCCCCAGATTTACAGATAAGAAACCAAGGATCCAAAATTTTCAAGACCCTGATCACATCTTGTGGTCATTAAGCAGTAAACCAAAAGTCAAACCTGGACGGAGAGTGCTAAGGAACCTGTACAGCAAGGATGCAGGCTGGAGCATGGCTTAGCATAAAGCACTAGCCTGGCAATTGTAAGGACCTGGGTTTAATCCCTAGCACTGAAAAAAACGACAGAGGAGTTCTTCTTCAGAAAGGTGGGGGGCATTATGATACCCCAGCACCTTCTGAGAAGAAGACTGGTCCCCAGATAAGGAACAGATGCATGTGAAGACAGACACTGGCAAGATGGCTCAGCTGAAAGTCTTGCTGATGACCTGAGTTTCGTACTAGATAAGAAAGAACCAACTCTTGCAAGTTGTCCTCTGATCTCCATGCATGTGCTGTAGCATACATGTACACACAATAAACAAAAACGTGATTTAAATTTTTTTTGGAGACAGGGTATCACTACGTATCCCTGCTTGGCCTAGAACTGGCCATAAAGATCAGACTGGCCTAGAACTTAGAAATCCTTCTGCCTCTGCCTCTCCAAGGCTGAGATTAAAGGTATATGCCACCATACCTGGTTAATTAAAAACAAAAACAAAAACTTTAGCCCCAAGTGACCCACTTGTTTCCAAGCTATGCAGCAGGTTACTCAAAAGTGCAGCAGTGCTCAGGAGAGGCCAGGGTTTTATGGATGGCTGTTTATGAAGTCTCTGACTTAACTCAGTGGGACCCCTTGTGTTGAGTCCTATGTGGGCTCCATCTTTCCTGTCAGGTCTCTCAACCTCTCATAAAAAAAGGAAATGTGTGACCTATTTTAAAATTCCTCCAGGGAAAGAGTCAGTGTGTTGCCTTGGCAACCAATTTGGGCTTTTACCAGAGTCATGCTTGGTTCTGCCTTGGGTCTAACCCACTTCTGCTCAGATGTCATTCAGAGCTCCTGTGCTGTGCTCCCAGAGGCGGAGGAACAACAGAAAGATTCCTGACAGCCACACCCTCCCACGGGCCCTGCTCCAGAGGGCTTCTAGAATGGAGGAAGAACAGGAAAACTGAAGTAGGGTGAGAAGGAAAAGATGAGCGAGTCAGAGACACAGGAGAATGTTCTCTGCCAAAAATGGAGGTGCTGACCTTGGGCCCAAGCAGCACCTGGTCTTGGCCATTTGTACTGGGCAGTTGCCTTTTTGTGAACATCATTCCTTACTTCCCCTCTACTGACCACCCTGACTCTCTAAGCACTGGCTTGAGAAGTCTGCCTGTCTTCCTCTCCACTGTCCGTAATGCCCTCCTGCCCTGACCCATAGCACCCTGTCATATGGCACCTGCACACGGAACCCCTGATGAAGGTTACTCAGCCACGGTAGGCGTGAGCTCTGCAGACTTCAAAAGGGGTTCCAAGTCTCCTTTCTCTTTCTCCGATTGTTAAGCACATCCATCCCCACTTCCCCACCTTCTGGATGGCATCAATGCCCACAGAGACCTTAAAAGGACCACCACAAAGTGAAGCTCTCCTAGCCTGGCCCTATCTAATACCTGGGAGGAAGAGCTTTGATGAGCAGGATTGACATGACTTCCCAGGATTGACTGCAGAGGACAGAAGCACAGGTCAGCTGCATTAAACACAGTAAAGGGGAAAAAAGAAACAACTAACTGGAAAGATTCCAACAAAGCCATCCATCTTATACCATCAGTTTCTCTGTTTGACTTCGTTCTCTGAAGACCCTTCCACGCAGTGGTAAACTTGACCCACAGCACCAGTGTCTGCTCTGAAGGTGTGGCAACCCCAACAGGAAACACCCCACTTTCCCCAGACTAAGCCTAACCACCCCCCAGAACTGAGTCTTCTGAGCAGCCCTGAACCATCCCCTGGTCAAGCCTGTGTCCAGTGTCTGTTCCCTGAAACTAAGTGGTAGAATCACCCCCACAGACCATCCAACCTGGCCTGCAGGGGAGGGGGCACCCTGTGATGGCTAATCTTGACTGTCTACTTGTTGGATCTGCAGCCAACTCAGAGCCAGGACTCTGGGTGGGCCGGGAGGCACTTCCAGGAAGGGTTGAATGAGGGAGAAGACCCTCCCCTGCCGCGGTGCAGTCCAGAGGCCCAAGCGTGAAACAGCGCAGCTTGACTTCCCATTCTCCCTCGTGGCTGATGAGGCCACCCACTGCTGCTGCCCCTGCTGCATCTACCCCTCCCTGACATCAGAGCCCAGTTTCTTTAGGCTTCCAATGTAAACTAAAGACCAGCAGCTACCCAGGAATCCTCCAGGCCTTCAGGGCCAGATTGGAACTGATGGGGCATCCAGTCCCATGGACTGAGCAGTCACCAGGTGGTTCTCAGGGTGCAGATAGCCATTATTATAGCATGTGTATGAACCCTCTCTGTGGTATATATTAATTCTGTGGATTGTGTTCCACCAAGGAAGACTGAATAGCACACCCCCCTAATACAAAAGCAAAGCGCCACATTACATAGTAGTGTGAAGACTGAGCTGGCAGACCAGTGTTCGGAGACACTCCACAGCCTCTCTGGTCATTCTAAAGAGCAGGACACAGAATTAGAAGCCTCCCTCCCACCTCACCTCCCAAGCATCCTTACCACTGAAGGATTTGGGCAGGGCCAAAGGATATTGAACATATTAAACAAAAGCAAGTGAGCCAACTAATGCTGACTCTAAGCTTTAAAAGAGGAATGACTGGGGATCTATTCTTCTCATGCAAACCACACCTACCACTGACTTCTGCCCGGAGTCCCTTCTTACCAACAACTTGTCGTCAACTGGACCTCTCACCCTTCAGAATACATTCCTTGGTGATATGTCTGTATTTTAAAAGATAAATAAATTTTGCTGCCTATCACTCCACCTGCACAAGGAGAGTTGGACGAGCCAGCTGATGTGAGACAGTTTCTAAGCAACCTGTGGAGGCTGAGGCCTGACATAACAGCTGCAAGGTGGGGCACAAATACAACAAAACCCATGAACACCCTGTGTGGAGCTAATTTTAATTGGTTCACGAAGCCTTCACAGGGTCCCTTAGGAGGTCAACTCCACCCCAGGCTGATGGAAGAGGAGGCCTCTCTAGTGTTAAATTTGATAAGCGGGTTTCTGGAAAGTTTTCATAGGGACTTTGTCCCAGGGAGAATTGGCACTGGTAACACATGATGGCAGAGATGCTGATGGGCAGAGCAGCTGGATGGAGCTCTGTGAGCAGCTCTGGGAGAGACAGGGAGGAGAGGCAGGTACACCTTGTACTCACCACTGTCCTCAGCCCAGGAGAGTATGCCTGGCCCAGAGAGGGGTGGGAACAGTGCATGGCTGGCCTTAGAGTACAGGAAGAGGGAGCAGTCCCAAGCTGGTGGAAAAAGGAAAGGTATGACACCCTTGCATCTGGGTGCAGAACTCGTCCTGCCTGTCATTCTGGGAGCATCATTTAACCTCTAATTATCAATTGTTTGCTAGGGAAGAGGGCAGAGGGGTTCTGAGGGACTGTGACAGGTAGATGAGGAAAAGGCTGCATGGCTCCCAGTTCTAGTAGTCTTTGGTAAGCACCTGCTTGTTCTCTTTCCTCCAGATGCCGTCCCACGCTGCCCTGCGGCCTCTTCTGTTTCCTTTCTCTGGTTTAAGTTCACTTGTCTGTTCGACTGCAGCCCATCCTGATGCCTTGGGCTATGGATACAGGAACTAGATGGGTCTAGTCCAGGTCCCAGAGAAGACCAGATACGGCAGACAGGCAATCTCAGGAAAAGGTGAGGGCGCTGAGGAGAGAGCTGCAGGGTATGTGTACGGTGACAGGACCCTTGGATGGAGGCTGGGGGTTAGGAGGAGGAGGGGGTGGGGAAGGGAAGGAGGAGAGAGGAGGAGGAGGGGGATAGGAAGGAGGGGGTGGATCTGGGAGGAGTTGAAGGTAGGGAATGGGGGAGTGGGTATGATCTAAATACATTATACTCACATATTAGATTACCAAAGAAGGTATAATTTTTAAATAAAGTCCAAAGTTGGAAACAGCCCAAGTGTTCATGAATAAAAGAATGGGTAAATCAACTGTGTATCCTGACAATGCAGTACAGGTCGCTGTGAGCCTTCCTTAGGGCTTTGGCTTATAGAAAAGACAATGTCTACACATATAAATAATCATTGCATAAATGGTGTGCAAAGTGGCTTACAAACATAGGGTTTGCTTTGTTATTATTGCTGAACAAAATAGAGAATGACAACAGACAGGTGATGAAGATTAAAACAAAAAAACAATGAGCTGGTTGTCAGCTCTCAAACCTGCATAAATTTCATATCTCCTTGGATCATGCTGCCATTCCGCTCACCTATTATGAGCAAGAAATAAAGACAGCAAATAATGGGCCTGCCCTCCCCACCTCCCATCCCAGTCAAACAAGGTGATCAAGAGAACTTACTTTCTGCTCTTAACTTTTAAGAAACAGCCTGGCTTGGTGAAAGAGGCTTAAAATCTCAGCTACTTGGAGGCTAAAGCAAGGTCACAAGTTCAAATTCCACCAGGAATACAAGTGAGTTCAAAATCAACTGGGACAACAAAATAAAACCTCACCTGAAAATAAAAGATGAAAAGGTGGAGATGTAGCTCAGCAGCAGAGTGCTTACCTAGTTAGCGTGAGGAACAGGGGTGGATCTGGGTGCTATGATGGGAGGAAGAGGAAAGGGATGAAGAGTGGGGAGGGGAGGGGCGAGGAGGGGAGGGGCGGGGACGGGACAGGAGGGGAGAAGGCAGAAGTAGATTCACCCTCAAAGCATCTTTTAGGGGCTGGAGAGATGGCTCAGCAGTTAAGAGCAGAGAAACAGTGTTTGATTCTTAGCACCCACATGGTGGTTAACAACTGTCAGTAACTCCAATGCCCTCTTCTGACCTCCACGGGCACTGCACAACACAGGTGTACTTACATACATGTAGGCAGTACACTCATACACATAAATAAAAGTAATACATACAAAATATATTTTTGGTCTATTTTTGAGACAGGATCTCCCTGTAGCCTCTGCTGTCCTAGAACTCACTATGTAGACCAGGCTGGCCTTGAGCTCACAGAGATCTACCTGCCTCTGCTTCCTGAGTGCTGGGATTAAAGGCGTGCCCCACCACATCCAGCTGTAAAATATATGTTTAAAAAAATCTTTAAGGCCTTCAGGAGACGTGTTGCAAGAAGAAGGTGAAAAGAACAGAAATTGCAGAGAAATGCCTTCCAATGGCTAGAAGATCTGAAGAGACACTGGGTCAAGGAAGACACGCATTTTTAAATTTCATTTCAGCACTAAGGATTGAACCCAGGGCCTGCCTCATACATGCTAGGCAAGCACTCTACCACTGAGCTACAACCCCAGAAATACATTTCTTGTCCCCATTTTCCAGATGAGGAAACTGGAGGTAAATCACTTGTTCCAAGCCACAAATGATAAAGACTGATAGATGGATTTGAACCTGCCCACAGTTGGCGTTTCCCTTGGCCCTCTGGGACACAATGAGACAGAGGAATGAAGACAGTGTGCATGCAGGTGTTGATGGGGAGGGGAGAGAATCTGAATGGTAGAGAGGGGAGGGGCTGAGATCGGGGAGAACTTCCTGGAAGAGCTGCTAGGGACCTTAATTGCTGATTCGGCTCTTTGCTGGTGAAAAGGCTTTTATTTTTGTGTTCTTTCTTTTTTTCAAGGTCAATTCAGACACATCCAGGTGAATTTGTAGCATCCCATGCCTCTGTCACTATTAATGCCTTTATCTAGTCCTCATGGCCACTTTACTTGTCTTGTGTGGGCGTGGGTTATGTCCAAAACATGGCACATGGGACCACTACTAGAATGTAAATGATGCCTATGCCTTCTCTCCTCTGCTTCCCAGACCTTGATACCCACTGTCATATTAGCAGCCGGAGGACAATCCAGGGGGGAAAGATCCAAGGAGAGACAGACACATAGAGAGACAAAGACAGAGACAGACAGAGACCAAGAGAGACAGACACACAGAAAGACAGAGACAGACACGGACACAGACAAAGACAGAGACAGACACGGACACAGACACATAGGGAGAAAGAGAGAGAGACAGATAGACAGACAGGCACAGACAGACAGAGAGGGAGAGGCAGGAGACAGAAACCTTTTTGGGTCTGGTAGAAAGTAGGCAGGAAGGGAGACCGAGACCTGGGAACCCATCTTCCCCAGCCTGGAGCATCCATCCTGTGTGCACACACAGCCAAAGCTCCCTAGCCCTTTGATCGGGGCCCCATGCTGTGCCTTGTTCCTGAGATTTTTTAAATTCTCTTTCATTTTATTGAGCGGCTTCGCTCCCCACCTCCCATCCCCGAATCAAGTCTTAGGATTATTGGGTCCTTTGTCTCATTGATTTGTTTTGCTGACCTTTGTGGAAGATGCAGAAATATATGGATGGAAGAAGAAAGGAAGGAAGAAAGGGAGGGGCGGGAGCCGGCAGCCTCCCTCTGGAAGGAAGGGCACATGGGAAAAGACTTGGGTCCGCCACATTTCACAAAACAACAGAGAAGCAAAATGACAGACAAGTGCCTGGAAGGGAAGCTGGGCTGGTTTGAAAATAAAGACCCTGGTCTGCAGGAACTGTCCACTGATGAACAGGGTAAGACCCCCATGAGGACCGGGACACAGGAGTTCTCTTTCTTCTCTCTCTCTGAGCCCAGATTTGCATTAAACCCTGAGTCTTCAAGCACAACCTCTGTTGGAATCAAGCAAGAAGGAAGAAACATGCATTTGTGCCAGGGCCCAGCCCTGGAGGAGGAGTTTCATTTGTATTTCAGGATACTGAGTGGGCAAGACTTTTCCAGTCTCTCCAATACTGGGAAACTAGAACCCTCAGCTGAGGTGCCAATGGCAAGATAGTGTTGGATAGGAGAGGTGATTCCTCCCATCTCAAAACCAAGTTCGAAGTGTCCAAGAGTCAGCATTTAAGCTCTCATGGGCCAGGTGTGATGGGGCACTCCTTTAATCCAAGCACTCAGAGGCAGAGGCAGGCAAATCTCTGCAAGTTTAAGGCCAGCCTACTCTACATAAGAATCTCCAGGCTAGCCAGGGCTACACAGTAAGATCCCATATTAGTTACTTTTCTGTTGTTGTTATAAAACATCGTGTCCAAGACAACTTATAGAAGGAACAGTTTATTTGAGCTTACAGTCCCAGAAGCATTAGAGTCCATAATGGCAGGGGAGGCACGGCGGCAGTGGTTGCCAAAGAGAGTCAAGCAATGAAATCTTCAAGCAGGCACTGGAAGCAGAGACAGACTGGAAGTCTGGCAAAGCTTAAGAACTCCCAAAACCCAGTGACGTGCTTCCTCCAGCAGAGCCAAATCTCCTAAAGGTTCCATGACGGTCTCAAGCAGCCCCATAAACTAGAGACCAAGTGTCCAAATAACTGGAGCCTATGGGGGACATTCTTGTTCAAACCACCACAAGCCCTGGCTCAAAAAGATAGAAAAATACCTAGGAGTTTCCAAGTCAGATGTGGTTGTACAAGCCTGTAATCCCAGAATTCAGGAGGCTGAGGCAGGAGGATCACAAGTTCAAGGCGTCTCAAAAACAAACAAACAAAATTCATAAGACATGTAACCTGGTCCCTAGACCCCCGGGGAAGCCATGTGTCTACCTGAGCGGGAAATGTGGTAATGGGAGAAACACTTGTCAGGGGCGAGCCCAGCATGGCCTGTGTTCCCACTGTATGGATAGGCCAGTAATGGGAGATCCAGGAAGGACAAGAGGACATGACTAGGAAGGTCAGGAGGACATGACCAAGATCCTTTTTTAGTTCATAAGTGTGATGATTTGATGTTCACAGCATTGTGTGACGTGTGCCTACTGTAATCCTTGTTATGATGTCAGCATATTACCCATCTGACCTGTTAAAAGGAGGGGGTATCCCAAAGTTGCTCTATTTCACCTATCCTTGCTATAGTCTATCCAACTAGGCTGCTCTCCAGGCAAAAGGGGACTGTAGGGGGAAATCTAGTAGAGAGGGCTGCGTGGAGATGAAGGAGGTCAATATCCATCAGGAAGTTACCACAGGGAGCTTCAAAGGGCCTAGAAATGGACCTTACAGGGAAGTCTAGTGTACAAACTCCTGTCATAGAGAGTATTAACAGGCACACCGTACAGGATCACAGGCATCCAAGAAACACCAATGCCCAGCTAAGGGAGCATCACAGCTAGGCACAGTTACAGAACAAGAGGACCACTGCATCCTTCTTCCAGAGGCAGCATCCTAAAGGAACAACCCTGAAGAGGGAATAGGAACTCCAAGGCTGCGGTGGAAGGAAGGAACACAAATGAGATTTCACTTGAGTGTGGCATCCCTGGGGGCCTGGGTACCGTTAGATTCCCTCCCCTTATCCCCTTATTCGCCTTTGTAGTACGGGTTGGGTCTGTCTTCCCCCATTAACCTTGTATCTCTTTGCCAAAGACTTCCCCTGATCACGAACGCACTTGATAACCACAAAGGCTGGAAATGAACACCCTGCAAGCATCCTCATCCTCATGTGAGTGCTGGTGTATAAATACCCCTAGCTTCTGCCTTTGGGTAGAATAAGTCCAGTCTCTGCTTTTACACCACGCTACTAACCTGTGGCTGCACAACAGTTTACCCCCAAAATGTTACAGTTTAGTATAACAATATGTATTATCTCATAGTTTTGTGGGTTAAAAATTCAGGAACAACTTAACTGGGAAGTTCTGATCGGGTTATTTTCTGTAGACAAAGTATCATCAGACTGTGGTCAACCAAAGGCTTGGCCAGGCCTGGGTGATCTGTTTCAAAATGGTATACTCATGTGTCTGGTGTTAGCAGGAGGTCTCAGTTCATTCCCACATAGACATTTTATATGACTCCTAAGTATACCCATGATCTGTGGCTGGCTTCCTCAGGGCAAATAATACAAGAGAAGGAGCGATCAAGTGGGAATATGAAAACTTATTATGATGTAACTTCAAAAGTCAAAACCTATGTTATTATCTATTTCGGCATAACAAATTATTCCAAGACCTGGAAACTTGAAAAAAAATCACTAAGTGTCCCTACCACATGTGAGCCAGCCTGGAGCAGACCTGACAGGCAACCTCTCCATCCCATGTCCCTCCCAAGCACTCCTCAGGACCAGAGCTCTCTCCAGCCAATTTACCAAACACAGCCTAGTCTGGCACGGACCCAGTAAGTCAGCTTTCACCCCAGACCACTTCCAACCATTCCTTATCCGCAGGAGCCATTTCCAGCTAGTCCACCACATGTGGCCAGGCCCAGTGCCGATCTGGTAAGCTAACACCTTCATCCTGACCTTCCACCCCTTCCAATTTCCTCCAGGCCATTCACCGCCCACCCCTAGGTGAACTGAAAACACATAGCAAAGGACACAATCAACACCCTAATTCCAGATGCCTGGATCTCATTGGAAAAACACAAACAACATCAAAACAAAACAAAACCCAAGATGATAAGCCTCCCCCCACCAAGATCATCAATCCCACAGTAACGGTCCCCTGGGAGATCAACTTAGAATTCAAGACACAGAATTCAAAAGAACATAAACATGTTACAAGAGTTCAAAGAAGACTCAAATAAACACCTGAATGAACTGAAAGAGGACAGGAATTAAATGATTGAAGCTCAAGAAAACACACAAAAAAATTGATGAATGAAATAAGGAAGTCAGTCCAGGGTATGAAAATAGTTCAATAAAGATACAGAAACGTTGAAGAAAATCAAAACTTAAATGAAGCTGGAAATGACAAATTCCATCAGTCAAAAGTCTCAGTGGAAAGCCTCACCAACAGAATAGATCATACAGAAGACAGGCTATCAGGGCTTGAAGACAAGATAGGAGAACTATGTCATTTACTCAAAGACAAGGATAATTTTTTAATGCATGAACAGAACATTCAGGTTCTTTTGAGAAACTATGAAAAAAACAAATCTACAAATTATGAAGAAGAAGGAGAATAATCCCAGACCGAAGGTATAGAAAGTATTTCCAGTAAAATCATAAAAGAAAATTTCCCAAATCTTTTAAAAAATATTTTTTTGTGTGTGTGTATGAATGTATTGGCTGCTTGTAGGTAGGTACACCCGTGTCATGCAATGCCCACACAGGTCAGAAGAGGTATTGAATTCCCGCTGGAACTGGAGTTATGAACAGTTGTTAGCTACCATGTGGGTGCTGGGAATCAAAGGGTCCTCTGCAAGAGAAGCTAGTGCTCTTAACAGCTGAGTCATGTCTCCAGCCCCCATAAATTTCCCAAATCTTGAGAAAGAGATTTCCATAGAGGTACAAGAGGTCCACAGAACACCAGATAGAGAAGATCAGAAAAGAAGCTTCCCACTATATATCAGAGTTAGATGTTAGAACACTGTCATACATTTTAGTAAGAACAATAAAAACACAGAATAAAGAAAAGATACTGAAAGCTGCAAGAGAGAAAGGCCAACTCACAGATAGAATAGCAACTGATTGCTGATAGAAACTCTTAAAGCCAAGAAGACTTAGAAAGATATATTCCACTGGCCGTGGTGGCATTGGCTTTTAATTTCATCATTCAGGAGGCAGAGCCAGGCAGATCTCTGTAAGTCCAAGTCAACCTGGTTTACACAGCAACTTCTAATCCAGCCAGGGATACATAGTGAGACCTTGTCTCAAAAAAAAAAAGAAAGAAAAAAAGCCAGAGGCAATAATGAACATCTTTAATCCCAACACTCAGAGGTAGAGGCAGACAGATCTCTGTGAAATCAAGGCTAGCCTAGTCTACATAGTAAGTTCCAGTCCAGTTGTGACTGCAGGGAGATTCTGTCTCAAAAAACCAAAACAGAAAGAAAGAAAGAAAGAAAAAAAGAAAGAAAGAAAGAAATTCTAAGTTCTAAAAGATCACTTACCAACCCATAATATTATACCCAGAAAAATTATCTTTATAAGTAAAGGAGAAATTAAAACTCTCCATGATAAAAATAGAATAAAATAATATATGGTCACTAAGCCAGCTCTACAGAGGGTAGTGGAGGGAATACTTAAGACTAGAGAAAAAGGGATAAACATACTGGCGGGTGGGGGGGGATAAATAATAGCAGGGTGATTAATCAAAACATGTCTAAAGAAACACCACAAAATCATCAAAATGACAGGAATTAATACAAATCTTCTAATAATAACTTTGAGTATTAATGATCTCAACTCCCAATAAAGACACAGACTAGCAGACTGAATTAGAAAATAGAATCCATCTTTTGGTGGCCTCCAAGAAACAACTCACCCTAAAGGATTGACACCATCTTAGAGTAACAGGTTGGAAAAGGGTACTCCAAGCAAGTAGAACCAGGAGACAAGCAGCCACCGCTAGTCCAACAGCTGATAAAATAGACTTTAAATGAGAACCAGTCAGAAGAGATAAAGAAGGGCACTTCACACTCACTAAGGGAATGATCTGTATCACACTTCTAAACACATATGCAGCAGACACAGGTGTACCCAGTTTCATAAAACAAACAGTACTACACGTAAAACCACAGATTAACCCCAACACAGTAATTGTGAAGGACTGGAATACCCTACTTGCACCAATAAACAGATCATCCTGACAAAAATAAACAGAGAAACCTTGGAGTTAACTGACACTATAAATCAAGTGGGCCTAACAGAAATCTACAGGACATTCCACTCTAACACTAAAGAAGGCACATTCTTCTCAACAGTACATGAAGTTTCCTCCAAAATAGATTATATTTGAAGGCATATAGCAAGCCTTAACAAATACAGACAAATTGAAATAATGCCCTGCATTCTATCTGACCACATAGAATAAAGCTAGATACCGACAGCAAGGGAAACTGCACAAGGTACACATACACATGGAGATTAAAGAATACACTGCCGAATGATGAATGGGTCACTGGAGAAATAAAGAAGGAAATAAAAAATTTCCTTCAATTGAATGAACATGAAAAAATAACTTACGAAAGTCAAGAAAATACAACAAAGGCAGTCTTAAGAGGACGTTTATAGCACTAAGTGCCTACATCAAAAAACTTCCAGGGGTCTGGAGAAGTGGCTCAGCATTAAGTGCACTTGCTGCTCTTGGAGAGGACCCAGGTTCAGTTCCCAGCACCCATATCAGGTGGCTCACAATTGCTTATAACTCCAACTCCAGGGGATCCAATGCCTTTGACTTCAGCAGAAACCTGCACTCATGTGCACAAACCTACACACAGACACGCATAGACACATGATTAAAAAAAATAACAAAAATGAGCTGGACATGGTGGCACATGTGTTTAATCCCAGCATTCAGGAAGCAAAGGCAGGTAGATCTCTGTGAAACTGCGATCTGTATAGTGAGTTCTGGGTCAGCTAGGGCTACAGGGAGACACTAAATAATAATAATAATAATAATAATAATAATAATAATAAATCTTCTTTTTTAATTTTGAGAGACCTAGCAAGTCATGGTGGCAGATGCCTTTAATCCCAAGATTTGGGAGGCAGAGGCAGGTAGATCTCTGTGAGTTTAAGGCCAGCCTGGCCCACATAGTAAGCTCCAGGCTAGTCAGCTAGTCAGGTCTCAAAAACAGTAGGTGGGAAGAAATAATTAAGATCAAAGCAGAAATTAATGAAACAAAACACAATCTACACAATACAAAGAATCAGAGTTGATTCTTTGAAAAGATAAACCATATTGGCAAACCCTTAGCCAAATGAACCGAAAGAAAGAGAAGTTCCAAATAAAAAAAATTGGAGATGAAAAGGGGAACATTACAACAGACACCAATGAAATCCAGAAAAGCATAAAGACATGTTTTGAAAACCTGTGTTCCATTAACTTGGACAATCTAAAAGAAGTGGATGAATAGATACATATGACCTATGGGGATGGTTAATCCTGGCTGTCAATTTGACTAGAATCAACTAAAAGCCAAGCTGCTGAGCACTCCCGTGAGGGGTTTTCTTAATCAGATTATTTCAAGTGGGAAGACCCATCATAAATGTGGCTGGTACCCTCTGGTGCAGTCCAGATAAAAAGAGATTTGAAAGGAAAAAAAGCTCTGCTTTTTTGCCTGCTTGCTTTCATTCTTGCTGGCAAATTCATCTGCCCTATGCTGAAGACCAGAAGCTCTCCAGGAATTCTCCAGATCTTCGGAGCCAGAGTGGGATTGCTGAGGCATCTGACCCAAACTGAGTCAAGCCACCATCAGGTTCTCAATTTTATGTGTGTGCGTGCACACACACACATAAATATGACTCTATTGGTTCTGTTCCTCTAGAGAATCCAGACTAACAAATACATTTGCCAAAATTAAACCAAGATGAAATAAGTAATTTAAACAGGTATATAATCAACAATGAGATTGAGACAATAATAAAAGTCTCCCAGGACTGGAGAGATGACTCAGTCTTCAAGCGCACTGACTGTTCATGCAGAGGATCCAAGTTTGATTCCTAGCACCCACATGGCTGCTAACAACCATCCTTAACTCCAGTTCCAGGGGATCTGATGCCCTCTTCTAGTCTCTGTGGACACTACATGACACAGGTGCACTTACACACATGCAGGCAATACACTCATACACATAAAATAAAAATAATAAATAAAATATTTTTTAAAGTCTCCCAACAACAACAACAAAATTCTAGTATCAGATGGATTCACTGCAGAATTATACCAGATGTTCTTCAAAGAAGAACTAACACCAGTACTAGTCAAGTTATTGCACAAAATTGAAAAGGAGAAATTACTTCTAAACTTTCTTTATGAAGTCCGTATTACCCTAATACCAAAACCAAAGACACAACAACAAAAAAAGAAAATTATAGAACTAGTCCCTGGTGAATATAGATGAAAAAGTTCTTAATAAAAATCTTGCTAACAAAATTCAGCATCACATCCAAAAAAATCATTCATCACAATTAAGTAGGCTTCATTCCAGAGATGGAAGGATGGTTCAGCATATGTAAACCAATAAGTATAATTCATTATGTAAATGAGCTAGAAGATAGAACTTACCCAATCATTACAATAGATGCAAAGCCTTTAACAAAATCCAACATCCCTTCATGATAACTGTCATGGAGAGACTAGGGATAGGGGGAACATACCTCAACACAGTGAAGTCTGTATAGCACAAAGCTACAGCCAACATCATATTAAATGGAGGAAAAACTCAGAACATTCCTACTAAGATCAGGAACAAGACAAGGTGTCAATTCCCTCCATTCTTCTTCAATGAATGAAGTCTTAGCTAAGGAAATGACAAGAGAAGAAAATAAAAGTGATACAAATAGGAAAACACAAAGCCAAATTATCCTTTTCTGCAGATCATATGATTCTATCCACAAGACTTTAAAGACTCCACCAGAACTGATAAACACATTCAGCAATGTGACAGTATACAAAATTAACACACACAAATCAGTAGCCTTGTATGCCAATGATAAGCACACTGAGAAAGAAATCAGGGGAAGAATCTCATTCACAAAAGCCATTTTAAAAAACTGAGAATAAACCTAACCCAGGAAATAAAAGACCTATAAACAATCTAAGGCACTGAAGAAGGAAATGGAAGAAGACACCAGAAGACGGAACGATCTCCCATGCTCATGGATCAGAAGAATCAATTTCGTGAAAATGGCCAGCCTACCAAAAGTAATCTACAGTTTCAATGCAATCACAACCAGAATTCCAGGGACATTCTTCACAGACATAGAAAAAATCTCAGTATTTACATGGAAACAGCCAAAGCAATCCTAACAAAAAGGATACTGTAGGGGGTCTCTCTCTACCTGATTTCAAATTATACAAAGGCATAGTAATTTTAAAAGCATGATACGAGCACAAAAACAGACACACAAATCAATGGAATAGAACAGATCCAAGTCCACTAAGACGTCTAAAAAAGAAGCCAAAACCATACACAGAAGAAAAGACAATATCTTGCACAAACGGTGCTGGGAAACCCGGATATTAATATGTAGTAGAATGAAAGTTGTATCTCATCCTAAACAAAACTCAGCTACAAGTGGATCAAAATTTCAATATAAGACCTGATACCCTGAAACTGCTAGAGGAAGGCAGTGAGTATATTTCAACACATACGCACAGGTAGAGACTTTCTGGACAAAATTCCAGCAACACAGGAAATAAGACCAACAGTGAGCAAATAGATTCTCATGACACTAAAAAGGTTCTGTTTATGGATGGAAACTGTTAATCAAGTGAAAAGGCAGCTCACAGAATGGAAGAAAATGTTTGTCAGCTGTACATCTGACAAAGGAGGGGCCAGAGATATGGTTCAGCAGTTAAGAGCACTGGCTGCTCTTGCAAAGGACCCCACTCCATTCCCAGCACCCACATGGCAGCTAACAACTTCCCAAAACTCCAGTTCCAGGGGATCCAATATCCTTTTCTGGCCTCCAAAGATATTGTACAATAGGGGTGCACTTACATATATGCAGGCAAATACTCATACACATAAAATAAAAATAAATAAATCAAAAAATTTAAATATAAAAGTAACCTCAAAAGAAGAACACCAAGAAAGAAAACAACCTGTTAGGCATGTTGGTGCAAGCCTTTCATCCCAGCACTCAGGAGGCAGAGGCAGGCAGATCTCCGTGAGATCAAGGCCAGCCTGGGATGGTCTACACAGTGATAACCTGTCTCAGAAAAGAATAAAGGAAAACAACTCAATTAAAAACTGGTCTACAGAACTAAACAGAAAGAAGTACAAATGGCTAAGTAAGAGACGCTTTTTAAAACATTCAACGTCCTTAGCTATCAGAGAAATGCAGATTAAGACTCCATCTCACTCCAGGCAAAATGCCCCTCATCAAGAGCACAAATGACAAAATCTGGCAAGGATGTGGGAAAGGCGGAACCCTGCTACACTGCTGGCGGGAGTGCAAATTAGTGCAGCCACCTTGAGAATTGTTCAGGCTTCCTCAAAATATCTAGAAATGGAACTACGTATGACACATCAGTCCCACTCCTGGACACCTACACAATGGACTCTGTGTCCTTCTACTGAGTGAGATACTGGCACTTCCATGTTCACTGCTGCTCTCTTCACAATAGCCAAGAAATGAAAGCAGCTCAGGGGTCCATCAACTAATGAATGGATAATGAAAATGTGATACATCTACACAATGGAGTGTTATTCAGCTGTAAGGAAAAAATGAAATTGTGAAATTTGTGGGTAAACTGTTGGAACTAGAAAAAGGGACACGGAGCAAGGGAACCCAGGTCCAGATAGACAAACAGCACATGATCTCTCTCACATGCAGATCTTAGTCTTTATTAATTTAAAAAAATCTTTTCTTTTATGTTTATGAGTCATCTGCCTGTATGTGTGTGTGTGTGCATACAAAGCCCACAAAGGTCAGAAGAAGGTGTCAGATCCCCTGGAACAACAGTTGCTAGCTGTCATGTGGGTGCTATCATGTGGGTGCTGAGAACCAAATTCAGGTCCTCTGCAAGGTCAGCCCGTGATATTAATTGCTGAGCCATCTATCCGGTCCCTGGACCCTAGACTTGACTCCTCAGCTTTGTGTGCTTAATTAAGGAAACTAGACAGAGGATAGTGCAATGTGGCAGGGAATAGACATGAGTTCCTGAGGGGGACAGAGGCACATAAGGAAAATGAAGTTGGAGAGGAAGAATACTGGAGGCAGAAAGGGTTAATGAGGAAGAGGGAGGTGGAGATGCAGGAAGGAGCAGAGAGTTAACCAGACGTGAAGACATGACTATCACGGGGCTTAAAGCCATGTGGGAATCTACTAACTTATAACCCAATTTTAAAGCATAAAAATGAGCTTGAAGGCAGATACCCTGTGTGGCTGGACAATGACAGTCCTAGAAGCAATGAATTATGAAACAAAACTTCCAGTACCAGGCGTGGAATACCTCCACAGGAGCTGTTGGTCAGAGAGGCCCCAGAGGCTTTTTGCTATTCCTCTTGCTTGCCCATGAGAACCAGTTGATAAGACCCTACTGTTGAAGACACTACACATCTTGAATGTAAGATACAGAGAAATCAATCTGCAAGTGAGCTGGCAGCCTCCTCCCTGCTGGCGGCTGTGTTTCACAGTGCCAGATGGCGTTATGCAGACGGCTTGGGAAGTAAAGGCATCAGTGGTCTTACTCCATGGTCACATCTATGAACTACAAGACCAATCTGCCAGGCAAGATGTGGCCACTGGTGCTGTAATAGCACAACTGTATGAAGTGACCCACCAGTCTCTGGTTGGATTTAAAGCCCCCTCAACAAAGGGGAACTCATACCTGGTTGTGTAAACCTGTTGAAAACCCATTACTGAGGCGGTCTTGGGCCTTAGAGGCAGCAAACATAGTACAGATGCTTAGCTAAATTGACATAGCATCAAACCACCTTCCAATTTCTGTGTTTATACCACAGACAAAGGCTTCCCGCAGCCTTTCTCAGAGAAGCCTCTCTTTGCAGTGAATGGGGTGAATGCAGAGACCCCTAGATGCACAAGATGTTGAGAAGATGGCATTTCACAGCCCTCCTTCTCCTTGTCTTCTGACTCCCACAGTCTTTCCCCCCTGTTTTCGTGGTAATCCCTCAGTTTAAGGGGGTGGCATAAGAATTTTGTTTGGGGCTAAGTCCTCAACTGTCCCTCATTCTCAGTCCAAGATGGCCTGGAATTATAACTTTAGTTTTACCAATGCCTTCCTAATCTAGTATGTAGGCTGAGTCACTCCTTAGAAGCTTGTAAGAACAAGAAACCCTCTTTTGTTCTTTGGAATTGAAAGCTCTCTGTCTTGTCAAAACTCCATCATGTCTATGGTATGATGCTGTGACTCTCCTAATATTCTAAGAACAGAAAATTCTGTCTCTCCATTCATGGGCCCATCATGGCTGCCTGTAGGCATAATGCTGTAACTTTCCTAATAAAGCTCTCCTGGATGGTAATTCAGCTCAGCTTCCTTTCTATGAACCTATAGCATCTTTAATTAAATTTATAACACTCACTAAATGGGCCTCCACTTATGACAGCCTCCAACAAGTTGGTGGTTTTTTCTTTAGAGCCACTGAGAGAAAGAACAAGACACTATAACTAGCAAGAAAACCTGGGTCTTTATGTAACATAATCTCAGAGGTCATTTGTTATTGGTTGTAAGTGGGCCACACTGTAAGGAAGGGCTCATGTGTTCAAGGACATGAATCCCAACAAGCAGAGATAACTGAGGCCATTTCAGAGGCTCCATACTACAGGTACCATGTTTTAGTGGACAGATATGCTACATACATCATTTAGAGTGGGAAGACATGAATATCAGGAGCTGAGGGTTCCTGGAGACCTCTGGAGGGGTGGCTCCCACAAAGTGTTCCCTAGTAAACAGCTGTTAAGAACTGACATACTTTTCTCACTCCTCTCCTGGCCTTTTCTTACCTTCATCTCCCAAAGAAACCATTTGCAAATGAGTCTGGGTCTCAGGGTCTGCTTCTGGGAGAACTCAGACTTAGAAAGAGATGACATGACACTTTAGACTTATATAAAAATGTTTGTGTGTGTGTGTGTGTGTGTGTGTGTGTGTGTGTGTGTCTGTGTGTGTGTGTGTAACTGATTATCAAAATCCATTTCTTACTAGGAAACAGCAAAAAAATTGAAAGTCATTGCTGTCAGGTAGACAGAATTTCAGAGCCACCACAGTGTCTGCATGTCTGGAGGAACTCTAGAAAACGTAGAGAGCTTCCAAAGGAAGCAAAGGAAGATGAAAAGCTAGAAAGTACATTGTTCACCCCAAATCCAGGGCATCTGAAACTGAGGCACAAGCTTTATGAGGGATTTCCTACCTTGTCTTTTGGAATTCAATTTTTGTCTCTACCTGCTGCTCCCCTTTCTCAACTGAGTCATAAAGGGTCTGTGTCAAGATGCCCATATATTTATATTCCTGAGCCCTAGCCACGATCTAGCCTGAAAAATTTCTCACACTTTCATGGGGGAGAATTGTGCTATGGCCAAACTGTACAGATGAAATTAGTAAAGACACCTTTATAACACTGGGAGGGCAGGGGCTCCCAGGAGTAAGTCAAGATACTTGAAACAACAAGGCATTTTCATGCATTTTTCAAAACTCACTTTGAGACTGACTTTCAATAGACAGGTAGCAAATGATGCTCAGGAGAAATGAAGGCTTTCCAGTGCGCTCAACTGTGGGTCTATCAAGGGCTGGCTAGTGGAGCTGAAATCCAAATTAATTACTTAGACGTCTCTAGTTCTGAAGTTGGGCCACAGATACATTCATCAGCATGCAAGAGCAGTGCTATGCCCACAGTGAGAAGAAAGACCCAGAATAATGAGGACAGTAGATAAAAGGGACACCATAGAGCAGGATCTTAATTGCATCTTAATTGAGTCACATACTTTCTCCTTCACGAAGATCCCATCCTTAGAGTCAAAAAGAGAATGGTGTCTCTGCTGGGGTGCTTTCTGTGACCCAGGCATGGCTGATGTCCAAAGTCACTGTATTGTAGTCTACTAAAACACAAGTGTATCAGTTAAGTGTAGTTGCAATGATATGCTGTGACAAAACATCCCAAAACCTAGTAATAAGCCAGCATTGTTACTCATGCATCTCCAGGGCAGTTGAGAGGTAGCTGGCCAGGCTGGACTGCATCAGTGCACAGAGTTTGGGCTCATGTCTATTCTGTGATTATTCATCTGGGAGGGGCAGATTAAGGTGGATGTACCTGTGTGAAAGGACAGTACATCTCTAAGACACAAGAGAAAAGGCAGAAACACTGGAAGCCTCTTAAGACCTAGGCTTAGAACTTGTGCATATTAGCTTCTGCTCATGTGTCACTAGACAAGCCCAAAGTCAAGGGAAGGGGAACTACTTCTACTATGAGGCCCATGCCAGGCAGGATTGGCGGGTACAGTATACTGGTTACTCTTCTTGTTGCTGTGACAAAATACCTGACAGAAGCAACTTAAGAAAGGAAGAGTTTATTTTGGCTCATTGTTTGAGAGTACAGTAAGTCGTGAAAGGGAAGGAATGGCGCAGAACTGTAAGGCAGCTGGTCACAGTGTGGTCAGGAAACGGAGAGAGATGACACTAGAGCCCTGTTTAATTTCTCCTTTTTATTTAGTCCTGGATCAGAACCCATAGAACAGTGCTGCCCATATTCAGTGTGGGCCTTCCTTCCTTAGCTTAACCTTTCTGGAAACACACACCCAGAAATGCATTTCCATGTCAATTCTAAATTCAATCAAGGTGACTAGATTGTCCACTTCTTGTCAATTTGAAACTCAAACACATCGCTTTAAATTGTAACATTCTACCTATGGTCCCTAAAGTTTCATCTCCATCTCATAGTGTAGAATGCATTATGTCTTTTACAATCTCAACATTGTTCAAAGAGCCAAATCTTTTTGGAGACTCAAAACAAGCTCTTGCCTGTAAGCTTGTATAAAATCAAAAAAACAAGATTCTCCTATACAACAGCACAGAGAAAACATTACCATCCAAAATGGAGGAATGGAAACATAACAAGAAACCATGAGAACAAAGCAAAACTGACGCCCAGCAGGACAAACACCAAGCACTGCATCTTCTCCATAGTCAGCATCTGGGCCTCAAGGTAGAATCATTTCCAGTCATGCCCAACACCCCAGTCCTCAAGTTCTGTCCCCTGTGCAGTAGTTAATATCTCTTTTGTTTGAATCTCTCTGTTTCTTGACTATACACTTCACATGGCCAGCTATCTCACACTCCAAATTCCATGCCTTCCCTGCCTCAGTGGACCATAACCTCTCAAACTGTAAGTCAAAATAAAATCTTTTCTGGATTTACTTTTGTCAAGTTTTTTGTCGCAGTAATAACAAAAGTAGCCAATACAGAAAGCTGGCACTGTTGGTCTAGTGTTAACAACTGCCCATGCTCCACAGTAAGGACTGGGGCCATTTACTGTGAGAGACCTGATGATGGTGGGGTTCTCAGGCATTTGGAACTAGTTTGTGGGAGGAATGTGGAAGAATTTGGAAATTTGGCTAGAAAAGCCTTAGAATGCTGTGGGCAGAGCTTAATGGGCCATTCTGGAATTTGAAAGACCAGAATGTTGAGAAAATGTGGGCAGGGGAGGCCCAGCTCATGAGGTTTGAGAGGGCAACAAAGACTCTGTCAGGACCTGGGCTAGAAGCCATTCATATTATATTCTGGCAGAGAATCTGGCTGCATTCTGTCCTTATCCTGAAAACTTGCTTGAGACTAAATTTAAAACTACTGGAATAATTCCTTTGGCAGAGAAATTTTAAAACTAATGAACTAATGCCTTTGGCACAATATTGAGGCTGTGGCATGGTTGCTGCTCTTATGCAGACCTATAGTGAGAGAAGCCAACAAACAGCATAGAAAGATAGGAAAAATGTGTGATTTGGAGAGGAAAGGACTGTGAGCAAATTTAAAGTTACAGGCAAGTGGGGTTTGCAGGTAGTAATTGTTAAAGAGATTACATTGTTAAATTGTTAATTGTTAATTGTTAAAGAGATTACCATTACAGAGAAACTCTGCTCTGTGCATTAAGACAATAATGTCTTAATTGAGCACCAAGGTCTTAAGCACAGAAACATTCCTATCAAAGACACTTGTGAAAATGAAAGGAAGTGTGTGTCCTGGGTGACTCCAAATATGGTCAAGTTGACAACCGAAATTAACCATCACAAAGTATGAAAACTTAAGGAAGAGAGGGGTTTTCTTGGCACACACAGTTCACCACACCATGGAAGTCATGGCAGCAGGAGCATGGGCAGTTGTTAACACTGGACCCACAGGGAGGAGACGGAGATGATCCTGACACTCAGCTCACTTTACTCAGCCCAGAACCACAGCCCGTGAAATGGTGCCATCCACACTCAGGGTGAGTCTTCCCCTCTCAACTAGCCCAGTCTAGAAATTCCCTAACAGACATTCCCAGAGGTCTGTCTCCCTGGTGACTCTCGATGCTGTTAACAATAGTGATCATAAGACCAATGGGCTAAACAAATTATAAGAACTTTTCAGGATTCACAGTCTAGTTTACTTGGTAAGTCCAAAGTCAGTGAGAGACCTTGTCTCAAAGACAAAAACAAGGACTAGAGAGATGGCTCGGTGGTTAAGACCACTGACTGTTCTTGCAAAGGAGCTGGGTTCAGCTGCCAGAATCTACATAGTGCCTAGCAATTGTCTATAACTCCAGTTCCAGGGGTTCTGAGGATCTGGCCTCTTCTGGTCTCTGTGGGCACTGCATGACATGGGTGCATTTACATGCAGGCAGAACACTCACACACATAAAGTAAAAATGAATAAATCAAACACATTAAATAAGAACATAAACAAGGTTGCTGAAGAACAGTAGAAGAGGTGGTCCTCTGATCCACAAACACACACACACACACACACACACACACACACACACAGAGGCATGCACAAATACACTACACCTCACACAGTGTACCACGAAGCCATTTCATAAAATGAGGAAGATTAACATGCTGATGGGAAAGCAGAGGCAACACATATCACATAGGATCATAAGGAAGCTGCAGAACAGGGATCAGGACGCTGACATTTGCTCATTTTAAAGAAATTTGTCTATACATACACGGGCAAAGAATATCTCTAGAAAGACACACACAACTTTAAGACACTGGGAGCTCCTGAGGAGGCAGACCAGAGACTAAGAATACCTCCCTTTCATTGTTTAGCCAGCTGTACCATGTCCCCGTGTTACCGTGGTTCAAAAAAACAGCCTCGTATTTAGCTGAATGACAGTTAGTTGTCAGGAGACTCTAAAATCTGCATTTCTAGCTGGATGGTATAGACCTACTCAGGAGGCTGAAGCAGGAGGATTCCAAGTTCAGGACCTGCCTACAGTCAGAGTTCAAGGTCAGCCCAGGGTAACATAGGCAGACTTAGTCTCAAAATAAAAATTAAAAAAAAAATTGTGGATTTAGTTCAGTGGTGAAGCCCTTACCTACCATGCTTGAGGCCCTGGACTCCAAAATATATGCATATAATATATAATGAGGAGCAACCAGAAACCTTAACCTGAGCCCTCAGACTTTAGTAGGAATCTGCTAAAACCCCAAATGGAGACAGAGTAGGAATATAATGATGAATCATCTTCCAACTGGTTTATATGGAAGAATAGGAACTGGAAAGATGACTCAGCAGTTAAGAGCACCTGTTGCTCTTGCAGAGGACCAGAATTCAGTCCCCAGCATCCAAGCTGAGTGACTCTCAACCACCTCTAACTCTAGTTCCCTGAGATCCAATGTCCTCTTCTGGCTTCCATGGGCACGGCACACACACACATAAACACACATAAATTAAAATTTATTTTAAGGGGCTGGAGAGATGGCTCAGTAGTTAATGGCACTGACTGCTCTTGCAGAGGATCTGGGTTCAAATTCCAGCACCCACAGGCAACTAACAACTGTCTGTAACTCCAGTTCCAGGGGGATCCAACACCCTTTCTGACCTCTGCAGGCACTGAGAAACACAGGTGCATCTACCTATGTGTAGGCAATACACTCATACACATAAAATTAAAATAATAAATAAAATAGTTTTTAAAATCTTTTTTTAAAGATTAATTGGGCATCTGGTCAGAAAATGGAAGAGTCATCCAGTATTCAAATTTTGGGCTACATGTAGACTTGAACAATTGGAGGCTTCACAAAATTGCAAAGCCCACTAAGAAATAAGAAGCGTCCACTCCACCACCATCATGTGTAGAAGGTTCCATGTGGTCTTTAAGGCTGGTTTCCAGGGACTGAACAGGCCAGAGAAACAAGTGCAGAAGAAAAGTTCGTTGTAGACCAGTCAGAAGTTTTCATTCATGCAGGTCTTGGGGGTCTGGGACAAAAATGGCTCTTGGTGTGATAGGTTTGTATCAGAGTCCGGGGGCACCTGCTGAGATGTCCACATTCTGGCATCAAAAAACAAATTGAATGAAGGATGCTCAGATAATGAGAGAAACAGAGACAGTTTATTAAGCGATTAGAAGGGTGGAGGAGTGCTGGGAAAGGTTAAAAGGTCAAAAGTCACTGAGCTGGGAACATGGTCAGCCCGCATGGGTCATAGTCAGCAGCTCCGGCTTCTCTCCCACATTGGCAATCCCTGGATTCTCTCTACGTAATTGGTACCTTACCTGTAGCCCTGATGGAGTGGGGTTTCTTCCAACAGGTTTCTTTGAAGCGTTAGTCTTGATGCCTCTCTCACCACACCCTGTTCTTGGACCACATCCTTTCTCTGAAGCATTTCACAGACTACAAAAAACATTCAGTTATGGGACCTCCACACAACTGAGTCCTCCTTTATCTGTCCTTTAGAGGAGCAGAGAGGAAAGATGAGGTACCACATAAAAGATGGACTCTGGGACTCAGCAATGGAGCTTGGAACCCGACTCCATACCCACAGCAGAAACAGTGGAGCAGGAACAAACTTTGGTTCCTCCTGATAATGAGCCAGCCTCATTATCAGATTAGCTGCCAGGACGAACAATATTCTTAATAATGCACAAATCTCTATGACAACCACCCACTTTGGTACCTAAAGATAACTTCACTGGGAGGCCACGTGTTCTTGTTTGAAAAGAAATACTGTTCACTGTGAGCTCCAGCATTTTGCGTCTTTCTGATGCCTATAGTTCTGTACAGGGTGCGACTGTAGGTGGCTTATGTGTGTTTATGCATGGATGATATGTGTGTGAATGAGTGGGTCGGGGGATTGAGCCCAGGGTTCCATGGCCTTCCTGGCTGCAGGCATATCATCCAGTCCTCAAGGCTGGCAACATTTCTGTTGGGCCCAGGCACCCAAGCACATTGTCATAATTATTCAGGAAGACAGGCTTGGCCGGGATTAATACTGTGATTAATTATGGTGGGAGCTTCAATAAGTGGGTGCCCACTCGGCAAAGTCAGGAGGGAACGTGACAGCCTCTGGCTTGCTGGTAGGATGGACGACTGAGGAGCGTGTTGAGTGGGGAGCCAAACCGGCCTGACCGTAATGAGAAATGAGGAATCAGCTGAAAAATTGATGGTGCCTGCAGATTGCACAGGCTGGCGCGCAGCAGGGGGCCGGCAGCCGGCGCGCCTGGCGCGGTATGCTAATGTGTGCGCTTGGGCCCCGGGAAAGGCAGAAAGAAAAGCAGGCACAAAAGAGAGAAATGCAAATGACAGACCCAGAGATCAGTGCCGGGAATCCGGATTAAGTGTATGGAGCTGGCGCTGGCCAGGGCTTAACCCTTCCTGAGCTGTTGGGTGCTGGGAGCGGAGGTCTGGATGGCGTGCAGGGCAAAGCTGCTGCCTGTCAGGAAGATGACTTCTTTGGAAGGGAGGACTGGATGCAGTCTCCCATTAGGAAATGCGGTGGCCCATCTGGTAATGGCGACTAGCAAGCAGTCAGAAGAGCTTTTATGTGGGCCAGTAGACGGGAGGCCAGAAGGAGCAAGCCGGGTGCGGGGCAGGCTGGTCTTTGTACAGGTTATCCCACGACTGCCAGTGTCATTCACTTGACGTTGCAAAAAGAAGATTGATGCTTGCTGCTGCATCTAAGCTACACTTCAATCAGAAAGGAAAAAGATGTAAAGCCCAGAGGGAGGAGAGCTGGTTCGGAGCTGCTCAGACTTCCTGTGAGGAGAGACCCTGGAGCAGACTGTGACTAGCTGGAATCCCAATACACAAATGGGATTCAGTGCCAAGTGTAAGCTGAAACACAGATGGGCCTGTGGCCAGTGTGCACTACTGATCAGTGTGGGTGAGAAATCATCAGGGACTCATGAGAGGCCCAGTCAGTGCTCAAGGGATACAAGACTATACTTAGGGTTAGAAGCAAGAGTCTGGGAAACTCAACCACTACCAAAGCCACCCCAAGCCAGAGGCTTCTGGGTTCTTGTCTCATGAATTTAAAGAATGAAATTCACAAGCCACAGAAGTGTCTTATATTGGGAATTTAAGTCAGGAAGCAAGGCAGAGCTCCTGGGCAGTGGGAAGGGTGCCCGGGAGTGGGGAGGAGTAGCGGCAATGAGCTGGTCAGTCCAGTTCCCATTCCAGGTGTCCAGGTCCCTCGCGGTCAAGTCCCTAGTGTGGTTTCTAGGAATACGGTGCTCCATGAGAGAAGAGAGATAAGGAAAAACCAGACTACTGCTCTGGAATCTCCAGCCTCTGGTCATCACAGAACCAGAGACATTTATGGCTTAGACACTTCTGGCATCTCTGACCTCTGGCAAGGGTGAGGCTGCAGACAGACCCACCCAAGGACATTTCCAGCTCTTGACCAAGAAAGAATCTAGTCACTTTTGGGGGGGGGTCTTTTCACCCTAAAACTATCATCGTGTCTGTTACCGTCGTGTCTCACCACCCAGGGCCAGCCCAAGTGGACTTTGGGGGGCCAGCCCGAGGGGTTGGGGGTGAGTAGACGCAGAGTCAAGCTGCAGACTCTGGGAGCTGGATGGGAAGCAGGCCAAGCACATGGCACTGCAAACTCGTTCACTGAATGGTGCACAAGCTCTTATAGGTCTGGATAGCCAATGACCTTACGGGGTGGGGTCCCAAATACAGCCAATAGTAGGTTTGTCCCCAGGTAGGCAGGTTCTTTCCAGATGCAGAACGCCACACCCACAGGAGCCATTCCTCTATTCCTCCTAGCAGGTGGCCTGGCTAGGCCCACCTTGCATTATACCCAAGATAAAACTGTCTAGCCAATTTCTACCTCCTGTTCTCATGACAAGAGAGTGGGTGGAAAATTCCAGGTGATCAAACTTCATGGAAACTGAAACATGGGCAGATCTAGAAAGATCTGATGACACAGGACAATACCAATAAGGGAGAGATGGATGGATGGGTGGATGGATGAATGGATAGATGATAAATGATAGGTGCTAGATAGATGTTTGATAGATGATGATAAACAGATGGATAGATAAATAGATGTTAGATGATTGATAAATGGATACATAATAGATACAGGCATACATGAATAGGTAAGTGATAGATGATAGACACATACATGGATGATAGAGAGATAAATGTATTACTAATACATGATTGGTACAGATATGTGTATATATATGTATGTTCTATTGATATATATTTATATATATATATATATATATATACATACATATACATATGTAGTTACAGAATCCAAAATTCCACTTGTGTAGTAAATTTTTGTATATATATATATATATATATATATATATATATATATATATACATACACACAATATATATATAATATGGTTTTCTTAAAAGTCTGGACAATAATTAACCATCAGTCTGCTCCATGGAATAGAACTGGAATTTTCTGTGTAAGTGAATTTAAACACATATGTTTGCATTTCTTAACATTTATTTATTTATACTGTGTGTGAATGTATCTGTGTTTTAACACATATGTTTAACTGATAGTGTGTATAACAGATATATTTAACCTATATATGTGTGTGTAGTTTAACAAATATCTTTAACTGAAAGCGTGTGTGTGTGTTAACAGATATATTTAACTGATATGTGTGTGTCTTAACAGATACATTAATATGTTCACCAATGTGTGTGTGCATGCACATACCTGCTTGCAACATTTACTATGGAATACCACATTAGATCTAAGCCTTAATAAAAGGAACCTCACACTTAGCATCTATTTCAGCTAAGAACAAGTCAACTGCTGAGAACCTGTCCTTTCAGAATTATCTCTTGGAGGGACTATGTTCCCAAACAAGAGCCCGTTCTTTCTATTATTATTATTATTATTATTATTATTATCATTTAAAACATCATATCCTGCATGAAATGGGGAAGTAAAAGTTGGAATCCTATATCAGAGAATTTTGTCCTTTCTGATCCCTAGACCTAGACCATCACACACACACACACACACACACACACAGTCGTAAACAGATGTTATTATCTCATTGTTTTCAATAAAAAAGATTTGCACTGCTCTTGATATTCCCCATACACACTCATACATACTATACTAGGCAAGGAAGGGTCATGAGGAATTAATGAATTTAGGCTCAGTGAGCCTGTTTACATTATAAACATATTAAGATAAGATTAACTTTTTGGTTGCAAGGTTAGGTAAAAGTCATTTGCCTAGAGTCTGCCTGTACTGTAAAAGTCATCACCATACCTGGTCTGTGACACCTTTGTTAATTCATTACCCTGAAAAGAGTTCACACCTTGACTGTGAAAAGATTGTCTTCATAGAGAGAGCCAGCAACCCCACCTGGGAGGAAGAAGGAAGCCAGCAGTCCGCACCCCCCACTGAAATAAACAAGTCTGCCAAGGATCAATGGGGACACTCAAAACTCAGGGATCCTGGTACAACACAGTCACTTGCAGTTGTAAGAAGTGAGAAAAATCACCTCTCATCTGTCCTTTTGGAAGAAAACAACAGCATGTGAGCCCCAACAAAATGAGGGAGAAGACCTGAGGGAAATGAGGAGAGCTTGAAGGGACTCCAGAGGTGAAGGGCAAAGACTGGGCTGAGGAGGGAGCACAAAGATGGAGCTTGGGAGGTCTTAGACTTTCCCTGACAAGTTGGATTTGGGGAGACAAAGAAAGCGAACAATGGAAAAACAAATTAAAATGTCTTTTTTTAACTCCAGGAAAAGAAAACAGAATGAAAGGAAGGAAGGAAGGGAAGAAAAAAGAAAGAAAGAAGGAAAAGAAGAAAGGAAGGAAGGAAGAAAAAGAAAGAAAAGAAAGTTGCGAAGAAGGCCCTGTGGTCACAGGCACACCCACTGGCTGTGCAGTCACACAGGAAATCACTTCTATGTTTAAGTCGGAAAACAGGTGAAGACACAAAAAGACCAGAGTAAAGTGCACAGCACAAACCTCTGTCACTTGACTACATTTAGTAGGGACAGTAGAAGTAGTGAGGGCTGCAGATGCCAGAACTGTCATCTGACAGAGAGGTCAGAAGGACCTGTGATTGACCTAATAAGAAATAAAGGGGGCTGGAGAGATGGCTCAGGGATTAAGAGCCCTTGTTCTTAATATTAGGTAGTTTACAACCACCTATAACTCCAGCTCCAGGAGATCTGACGCCTTTTCTAGCCTTTGTGAACACTGCACTCACAAGTGCGCTCTCTCTCTCTCTCTCTCTCTCATATACACACACAGATACATTTAAAACAACAAATGCAGAGTGCCAGTGTCACACTGGGCCTTCTGGGAGGGGGCAGAGGCGGTACAAGAGTCCTAAATTTTTACCCAGGACAACAGGAAAACAGCAATTACCTTTAAAAACAAAAACAAAAACTGAGCCATCTATAAGCTGCAGTAAAGTATACTTTGAAATATACAGACAGGGGTGGGAAAATGGCTCAGTCAATAAAGTGTTTGCTGTGCAAGCATGAGGGCCTGAGTTCAATCCCTAGCATCCAGGTAAAAAGTTGGGCATAGCAGTTTTCTACTGTAATCACATTCTGGGGAGGCAGACACAGGTGAATCCCTAGAGTTTGCTGACTAGCCAGCCTGCCCTGCTTGCTGAGTTCCAGGCCAGTGAGAGACTGCCTCAAAAAATTAATAAGCTACTATGCCAGGTATGGTGGTACATGCCTTTAATCCCAGCACTCAGAATGCAAAGGAAGGTGGATATCTGGGAGTTCAAGGCCAGTCTGACCTACATAGTAAGCTCCAGGACAGCCAGGGCTACATAGTAAGATCCTGTCTCCAAAATTAATTAATTAGTTAATTAATTAAAAGGGGAACAGCTCCTGAGAAACAAAAGTCAAAGTTATCCTCTGGCACATGCACACATACACACACATGCACAAGCACATACACTTACACACACAAGCAAAATAGAATATTAAATAAATAAAACATAGGCATGCTAGGCATAGTATTACATGCTTTAATCCCAGAACTTGGCAGGCAGAGACAGACAGAGTTATCATGAGGACCTCTGTGAGACTGAGGTCAGGCAGAATTACGTATCAAGTTCCAGGACAGCTGGGGATACAAAGAGATCCTGTTTCAAAAAATCAAAACAATATAGAGATACTGCTCAGAAGGAATATCAGGAGGAGTCTGTCAGGCCCGCCTCTGAAGAGCAGAGCTGAGGTGGCAGAGGAATGGGGAGAGCTGCCTCTCTCTGTCTTTTCTTACAATTTGATTTTTTTTTTTTTTTTTTTGGTCTTTTTGAGACAGGGTCTCTCTGTAGCCCAACTGGCCTGGAACTCACTACATAGACCAGAATTGCCTGAAAAGAAACACAGACAATCTGGGGATCGCTGTGACCTCAGGATATGTGTTCGCTCAACTTCATACCACAGATGGGCAGAGTTCAAGGACAGACAAGACAGGAATTACTGACATCCAGAATATGGGGTCTCTTCAATCTTTAATTGATATGGGTCTTCAATTATTCGTGGTTTGATATGTCACGCAGTAAAATTCTTGTTGTCTATTTACATTCTGTTCCTGAATATTTATTGTTAATATTGTCTCATTATCCCTGAGACCACTATATTTGAATTCCTCTTTTGAATGGTGTGGAGGTTAATCTTGATTCTCAGTTGATCTAATTTTCTTTTTTTTTTTTTTTTTTTTGAGACAAGGTCTCTTTGTAGCCCCAGCTGTCCTGGATCTTGCTACACAGGCCAGGCTGGCCTTGAACTCACAGACATCCACCTGCTTCTGCCTGCAGAGTGCTGGGACTAAAGGCATGTGCCACCATGCCCAGCAATTGATCAGATTTTTACATCACCATGGACAAGAGGGTGTTTCCAGGAAGGATAAACAGAGGAAGGAAGATCTACTCCCAGCACCATCCCACAGGCTGGAGTTCTGGACTGAACAAAAAGGAAAAAGTGAGCTGAGCACCAGCATTCATCTCTCTCTGCTTCATGATTGCAGGTGCAACATGACCAGCTGCCGCCATCACTGCCACCAGGCCTTCTCCACCTGATGAACTGTACCTTTGAACAGTGAGCTAAAATAAACCCTTCCTTCATGAGCTGCTTTTGTCAGGCATTTTGTCACAGCAATAAGAAAAGTAACTAATGCAAATGAGATTTCCAAACTGAAATTTAGAACACTGTCAATAACATGGAAAAATCATTGGTTTTGTGATTTTATCCTTATGTTGTAATTTTTATTACTAGAAATATGTTTAAGATGTATTCTTATTTTTTTAGAGGGCTGGAAAGATGGTTCACAGGTTAAGAGCACTGACTGTTCTTGTAGAAGAGTGGGGTTCAATTCCCAGCATTCACATGGCAGTTAACAACTGTCCATAACTCCAGTTCCAGGGGATCCAAGGCCCTCTTCTGAACTCCTCAGGTATTGCACAACATGGGTGTACTCACACACATACATACAATACCCTCATACACATAAAATAAAAATAACATGTAAAATATAAAAAAAGATTTATTCTTATTTTTAATTATATATAGACATGTGTCTCTGTGTGAGGGTATGTGCACATGAGAGGAGGTTCACATGGAGGCCTTTGGATGCCCTAGAATTATAGGCAATTGTGCTGAATCTGAACTTGGGTCTTCTGCAAGAACAAGGCTTTTTCTAAACTGCTGAGTCATCTCTCCAGCTCTATTAGACATGTTTTTATATGCATGTATGAAATTCTCAAAGAATTAATAAAAATTATATTAAGAAACAGTTTTAACATCTCTAGCCAACAAGGAAATACAGATGAAAGCCACTTTGAGGTTTCATCTTACCCAACTTAAAATGACTAAGATCCAAAAGACAAACAATGACAATGCTGGTGAGGATGTGGAGACAAGAACCCTATCCACTGCTGGTGGAAGTGCCATCTGGTGTAGCCACTATGGAAATCAGTGTAGAGGTTCCTCAAAGAGTTTGAAATTGATCTACCACACGACCCAGCAATACCAATCTTAGGCATATACCGCAAAGATTTTATACCCTACTATAAAAATACCTCTTCATCCATATTCACTGATGCCCTTTCATAATAGTGAGAAATTAGAAACAACCTAGATGTCCATCAACTGATGAAGGTGTGGGACATAAACACAATGTAATCTCATTCAGCTCTTAAAGAAAGATAAAGTTAGGTCTGGAGAGATAGTTCAGCAGGTAAGAACACTGGCTACTCTTGCAAAGAACCCAGGTTCAGTTCCCAGCACCCACATGGCAGCTAATAACCATCTATAATTCCAATTTCAGGGGATCCAAGCCCTCTTCTGACCTCCATGGCCATTGCACGACACATGTGCACCTACCGACATGCAGGCATTACACTCATACACACAAAATAAAAATAATTAAAAAAGAAAAACAAAATTACGAAATTCACAGGCAAATGGATAGAACTAAAAACAGTTATCCCGAGTGAGGTAACCCAGACCCAGAAAGATAAGCATCGCATGTTCTCACTCTTAGTTGGATGCTAGCTTTGAAATCCTAGATATGCATGTTTCAACTTGAAAATTCAGAGCGATCAAGAAACTAGTAAATGGACGGGTGGAGTGTGGAGGGAAGACCCCTGGGAGGGGTGGTAGACTGCAGTACGGAGGGGGAAAGGGAACACTGGAGTAGGAAGGTTCACGGGGTGGGCACAGGCGAGAAGGGCAGAGAAGCAAGTGCGTGGAGGGATAAGTAGCACTAAAGCCTTTTAGAAAAAGCCGCATGGAGGTTGGACAGATGGCTCAGCGGTTAAGAGCACTGGTTACTCTTGCAGAGGACCTGGGTTCGGTTCTCAGCACCCATATGGCTAACAACCATTGGTAACTCTAGTTTCAGGGGATCCAACAAGCTCTTCTGACCTCTGTGGGCATTGCACAGCATGGTGCACTTAACATACACACAAGAAACACACTCATACACATAAAAAATAATAAAAAAGTAAAATTCATATGGAAACTTACCACTATAGAAGACTCCTAAGGGGCATATACATAAATACATATATTTATATATAATAATTTATATAATATATACATATATAAAGCAATTAAAAGAAGTTATCCTGTAACATGGGATACTGCCCCTTCTAGACATCATAGGCTAATGTAATAAAACCTCAACCAGGAATGTGCTCCCTCTCTAGAATATGTGGACCCTCAAACAATACCAGCTCTTGCCCCTGCTCTTGGTTACTCACCTGAACTGGATGGTAAGACCCTATTGCTGAAGACACTATATAATGAGCTGTAGAACAAACAAGAAGGAATCAAGCTAGTGCTGACTTCAGAGCCTCATATCTACTGATTAACATTTGTAGTTCTGGAAGGTGCTATACATGCTACCAGAAGGAAAAAGCAATCATTAACCTTACCAAGCTGTGAATCCTGTGAACTACAGCAACAACAACTGGCCTGGCAAGATATGCCCATCAGTGCAATAGTGGCACAAATACTATGAGAGTAACCAATCATTCTCTAATTAGATTTAAGGTTCATTTCATAGAATGGAGCCCATAAGTGACATTGATATCAGGATTTGGAGCCTGAAGCTAGACAGATCACAGAACATAGGGGAGAGCCTAATACGAGGTTTCTACTAAAAAGTTATCATATTAAACTGACTCATAATGACTTATTGTTATACTCATAGATAAATGGGCATCTCTCAACTCTCATCAGAGAAGTTTCCTTATGTAGCAGATGATTAACACAGAAACCCACAACTGGCCTATGTATAGAGAACAAGAGACTACAGAGTTCTTACTCCTGAAAAAGATACTTATTTCAAGCTTCTGCCTCCAAAGGCTCAGGGATCATTCCAGAAGAGAGGGTTGGAAGATTGTAAGAGTCAGGGATGGTGGATGACCACAAGGAAACAGTTTTTCAGATAGCTGGTCCATTACGCATATGAACTCACAGCAATGGTGACAGCATGCACAAGACCCATACAAACTCAAACCAGACAAAAATCCCAGCAGAGACCTAGAGAAGTAGGTAAGAAACCACAACCCAACCAAAGGAACTTTTGGCAGCTGACAGCTTCTGTGAATGGGAGAAACAATATGTTTCAAGATTAACCAGGCTCCAGTGGATAAACCCACACTGAAGGATATTTGGGGACACAAATTAGACTCTATAGGCCTTATAATATAATATAATATAATATAATATAATATAATATAATATAATATAGTAATTAAATTGGGAGGTCAATAAGGGAAGATATAGATGGGGAAGGGATCTAAATACCATCAAATTATATTGTATGAGAATCACAAAAATTCCACTAAAAATATTATTGTTTTAAAAAATAAACCATTTTGAAAGTTCAATCTCTTATTTGCTTTTGATGCTTTAGTAGACAATGCTGTCTGTAAGGAAAAATCAGTCCAACATTAACTCGGCAAGTTCTTTCCATCTAAGTGTGTGTGTATGTGTGTGTGTGTTTGTGTGTGTGTGTGTGTGTGTGTGTACAGATTTGGAGGCCAGAGGAAGATAGATGTCAGGTATCTTGAGCTGTCACCCAGTATCTTATTCTTTTGAGATGGTCTCTCAGTTAACCGGGAGTTGGACTAGAGGCCAACAAGCCCCAGTGATCCTGCTGTCTCCACTTCCCACAGTGTTGGGGTTTATAAGTGAGCACAGCCGCACAGTCACAGGACAGGCATCCGTGCCTCCTCCCTGAGGTTGATGTAAGGACACTGGCCACAGCAGCAGGTACTGAGGCAGGTGGCAATAATGCACAGTGGTTACAGAGATGGGCTTTCAGGCCAGGCCGCCTGCTCCTCTGTCAGAACAAAGCTGTCACTCAGTAGCCCATTTTCCCCAACTTACTCTCCCTGCTTTGCAGTCCCTTGTCTGTAGGGCGGGGATGGTAGGGGCTACCTCCTGTGTAGATGTGCCCTTTAAACGTGGTTACATGTACGAACTTCCTATAGCAATGTCTATGAGCCAGGTATGGCAGATCAGAACTACAGTTTCAGTATTTGGGAGGCGGAGGCAGAGGAATTACTGTGAGTTTGAGGCCAGCCTGGGCTATACATAGTGAGTTCCAGTACAATCTGGACTACAGAGTGAGATCTTGTCTTAAAAATAACAAACAGCCCCTGCCGGGTGAGGTGGTGCATGCTTAATCCCAGCACTTGGGAGGCAGAGCAGGCAGATCTCTGTGAGTGCAAGGCCAGCCTGGTCTACAGAGAGAGTTCCAACCTAGCCAAAACTACATAGTGAGACCCTTTTTAGCCAGAGCTATATAGTGAGATCTTGTCTCAAAGAAACAACAACAGGGACTGGAAAGATGGCTCAGCAGTTAAGAGCACTGGCTAGTCTTGCAGAGGACCTGTGTTTGGTTTCCAGCACCCACATGTCAGATAATAACTCTCTGAAACTTCGGTTCTAGAGAGTATCTGATGCCTTCTTCTGGCTTCCAAAAGCACTGCATGCACATGGTGCACTAACATAAATGCAGGCAAAACACTCATATACATGATAAACAAATAAATAAATAAATAAATTCTTTAAAAAAGAATCACCAAAAACTATTTTAATGATGCTTTAAGTAGGTGTACGACTTAGTGTTGGGTGTATTCCTCAGCTGCAGGCAGCTCATGGACTACAGACTGGACACACTAATCCAAGTTATTTTGAGGAATCTGATTAATGTATAATTCTTTTTCTTCATCATTGTGATCAATTTTACCTTTTATCAACCTTTTGAGGTCACTTGGGACCCTGCCCCTGACCAGTCCTGATTTCAGGCAGCTCAGCCACATCTTGCTGGCACCCTGGCACTGGGTGCAACCTTGAAGGGCTGTGTTCGAATGTGTTCACCCTGGTTCTCTGAAAATCTCCTGCCTTTTATTCTTTATTTCCCATTGAAAAAGAAGCATGGGCTTTAAAACTGAACAGTTTGTCTCTAAGTCACAGGCCCAGCTCCTCTTCTGTAAACGGAATAAGACTCTCTCCCTCGCAGGCTTGTTTCCAAAATTAAAGGAAAATCTCACCCCGTTTTCTTCATTTCCTTCCCACTTCTCCACTTGGGGCTCCTGTGCTTGAAATGAGAAGTGCTGAAGGGCTGGAAGGTGACAGAAACCTATATTCTCCACCCTGAGATGTTATTTAATTTACCCAGCTCAGCTCAGCTCAGCCCAGAGTCAGGTGTGCCGGGTCCCTGTGTGAAAACTTCCCAAGCATCTAGGGAGATTCAGAAAAAGCAGGGTCCTCCCTCCACCCCCAGCAGATCTGAGCACTGGGCTTAGGGGCTGAGTGTGCAGTGCAGATATGTAGCCTCTCTCCTGCTGGACTCAAGCTTCTTCCAGGCTCTGCTCCAAAGTCCTTCAACATCTGGGGCTGGGGAGATGGGTGACTTGGACCTGAGTTTGCATCCCCGGCACCCACATGATAGATGCTGAAACAGTGAGTTCCAAGTTCGGTGAGAGACCCTGTCTCAAAAAATATGGTGGGGGAGCTAGAGAGATGGCTCAGGGATTAAGAGTGCTTGCTGTTCTTTCAGCAGATCTAAGTTGGGTTCCCAAGCTCACAACCACCTGCAAGTCCAGCTCCAGGGGATCTGACACCCTCATCTGGATAACTGGGCACCTTCACTCTGGGGTACATATCCATACACAGATATATGCATACTTTTTTAAATAATAAAAATAAATCTTTCAGAAAGCAAAGTAGAGAGCAGTAAATGATACCCAAAGTGTACCTGACCTCAGTCATGCATACACAGGCAGTACATTCACACATATACATACATACACACAAAACAGCCTTTAGACCCTTAAAAGACACTCAAAACTCAGTGAGGCTTAGTAATATTTAGGCAAGACAAAGGAATTCATTAGCACACGGCCGCATCTGCAAACAGCAGAGACACATTCAAATAGCTTGGGTCACATCAGAGAAATGCCACAGAAACAGTGAAGCCCTCCCACTGCCCAGCCTGGTTGGACAAAAAACAACTGTCAGTGTCTGCAAATGCAGCTCCTGGGTTCACTCCTGGCCTCTGCTTAGTCCTGCTTGCCAAGTTTTGTTTACAAAGCTAAGAGAGGACCACAGAGATTCTGACCAGTTGATGCTTCAACCCCAGACACAGATATTGGTGAAAGGCATCCCAAGAGGGGCTCCTGCTTGGCATCGGGAGTCTTTGCCCTTTGCTAAGTGAATAGCTGTCTTTAGTTGGCTCTTTCTCTTGCTCTCTCCCTCAATGATACACCCAAGCCAGAGACAGGCTAAGACCTTTGTATCTCACTCCATCACCCTCTGTCAGATCAGTCACCAAACCCATCGCCTGGCTTCTTAACCACTGCCAATTATGTCGGTTTCTTTTCCATTTCTTACTCCGTGTTCACAGGTTACACCCACAACCTCCTGCTCAGACTCAGTGCTCTATTCTCTCTCTCTCTCTCTCTCTCTCTCTCTCTCTCTCTCTCTCTCTCTCATCTACTTTTCACAAAGCAGCTTAAATGATTGAGGGTTTCTATGCCACCCGAAATGGCTTGACTCTGGATGAATACTGAGTTCTCATGTGGCATACAAGGCTCTGACTGATCTACCATTGCAAATCTCTCCCTGCCCTCCCCGTGCCCCAGTGGACAGGGCCAGTCCTGTCAGCTGTCACCTCTTCTCCCTGACTGTTGACTTGGATTCATCCTCAGACTCGATGAAGACTTAAGTGTCTTATCCTGGGGACACCTTTCTTGGTCTCACTCCTACCAGGTGTATTTCTCTCCTCTGGTCTATATCATCTATCTGTCTAGCTAGCTAGCTATCTTCCTATCTATTCATACACCCATTCAATCTATTCATCTATTCTATTCTACAATATATCTGCACACCTATGCTAACTAGGTATCCCATCTATTTATTCATCCATTCTATCTATCCTTCATCTCTTCATCCTATCTAACCATCTGTATTCTATATCTATCGTCTACACACACACACACACACACACACACACACATACCATCTATCCCATAGATATCAGCCTATCATCTATATATTCATTCTGTATATCTATCATCTTCTATATAACCATCCATCCTGTCAATCTTGTGTCTGTACTATCTCTTAATCATCTATCTATCATCTATCTATCTATCTTTGGACCTCATCTAGCAGTGGATTGATTCTTCCTCCTTGGCCAAGTGCACATCCTCAGTAGAGATATACAGGTAGTGGTGAAGGAAAAAGGAAACAGCCACCCAGATAGCCAGATCAACCAAATTAATGCTGGCAAGCAGTGGGGTGTTGGATGTCACAGGCAGGTGGCCCTCATGTCCATGCAGAAGCATGGATGTGTACTTTGTTGTACTTCCTTGGTGACATCCTAGTGTCCTTGGCTAGACTGTGAGCTCAATATTACATCTACACCAAGTTCTGCAGAAGAAAACACTCAATTGACACTCATTGAAGAAAAGTACTTCTCAAAGCAAGGCATTGGCCAAGCAACCTGTCTGAAGAACACATTCCAGTTTATAAAGCATGTTTACTGTCAGTCATCTGAGGAGCACACTAACCCATCGAGGTGGGACAAAATGGCCCTGGCTTCGATCTCCAAGGAAGACCACCCAAACTCTTAGAGACAAGGATTGATGTTCAAAGAATTTACATGACCTGCCCAGGACCAGGAGTTGAACAAACCCATGTGAAATGACAATGTAATGGGGGCAGCAACTTGTCACTGGCTCAGCACCCATCATTCTGGGATCCAGCTGGTCCCTGACACGTGTCATTTGGTTTGTTCTTCTGCCCCTGGTTCAGTGTCCTTATAAAACCCACCAGAAGCATGTTTGGAGTGAGGACCCTCAGAAGGGTTTATCAGATAGAACTCACCCACTGCCACAGTATCAACAACCACTAAGATTCCACAGAATTTCCATATTAACACAGAACACCTCACAGATGCATCAGTTAAAGTATCGGAAACACAAGGTCATCTAGAAACCCAAGAGAGGGAGGAGGAGGAGGAGGAGGAGGAGGAGGAGGAGGAGGAGGAGGAAAAGGGAGGACGAGGAGGGAGGAGGAGGAAGAGGGAGGACGAGGAGGGAGGAGGAGGAGGAGGAGAAGGAAGAGGGAGGACGAGGAGGGAGGAGGAGGAGGAGGAAGAGGGAGGAGGAGGAGGAGGAAGGGGAGGAGGAGGAGGAGGAGTGGGGAGGAAAGAAGAGAAGGAAACGGACGGGAGAAACTCAAGAATATATTTGACAATCACCCCTGCATTTGAAATTGAATTTATTTCTAATATTTTCATCTTACTTCTACTATGTAGTCTCTGGGCAGTTTAAAGAAAGAAATTGATTCCAGTCGCGGGGTTTGGGTGGAGACAGTGCTTTTACTCTTTTAGCCCAGCTAGTTTAATCCTACACTTTCAACTAAAGCACTGGTTCAACTTTTTCACATCTCGGCCCATCAGCCTGTTCTGAGAAATTGGTTCAGAAATATATTCAGGACATTTAGACATAAGTTCAGGGTTATAGGAAAAAATGTCCTCATTATACATTATGAAGAAAGCACTCTCCCCCTCCTGTGGACTGTGGTGTGAGTGTGGATACACAACTTCGAACTTTAGATCCTCCTGGGTTACATGCTGAGTGCTCGAATTACAAGGATGTACCACCATATTTTGCAGGAGGCAGAAATCTCATCTTTTTCTAACCCCGTCACAGTTATTTCATAAAGAGGGGACAAGGGCTAGAGAGATGGCTCGGTTGTTAAGAACATCGACTGCTTTTGCAGAGGACTGGAGTTGAACTCCTAGCACACACATGATGCAATCATCCTTTACTACAGTTGCAAGGGATCCGATGCCCTCTTTTGGCCTCCTCTGGCCTTGCACACACGTGGTGCACTTACATCTGTGTAAAACCACTCAAATACATAAAATGACAAAGAGAGTGCTCTGAGCTCTCTCCTATTTTAAAAATAAAGATAAATGCATTATCACAAAACATGGACAACAAGCAAACAACCTTTTGGATGGGCATTAAGAGGTTGAATGTTACCCACAGTAAGGAACAATACCCTACAGGCTTCCCCAGTAGACACAGGACACGCCATCCTCAGGAAAGATTCCAGAAGGCACATTCCTCCGAGTTTCTCACTCAGAACAGTGGTAGAACTAGATTCAAACACAGCTAGTGTGGGGTGACTATGCCAACCTGGAAATATGGCTCTACACCTTGCATTCTTCTGTGATCACCCCACCCACTAATGTGCATGCTGCTCCATTCACTCCCAACTCCCAGCTCCCCTGCCTTTCTCTCAGTAGTTTTTTTTTTTTTTTTTCTCCAGAGAAATGCAAGGGCTGAGTTCAGTGGCCAGGATCACTTCTTTTTCTTCCTCTTCTTTCCTTCCTCCATTCAGCCCACTCACCCCAACGGGTTTTTGTTTTCTTTTTTGAGACAAGGTCTCAGATACCCCAGGTTAGCCTCAAAGATGCTATGTAGCTTAGGATGACCTTGAACTTCTGATCCTCCTGCCTCTACCTCCAAAGTACTGGAATGATAAGAGGGTACCACCATGTCTGACTGATGGTATGGATTTAACCCAGGGATCTGTGCATGTTAGACAAGCACTCTGCTAACTGAGCTACATCTCCAGCTAGGCAGATTTTTAAAAAAATTATGTGTATGTGTGAATGTGTGTGTGTGTGTGTGTGTGTGTGCATGTGTGTGTCAGCTCTACTTCCTGCCTTACTGAGGCAGGGTCTCTCTTGTTTTTGCTGTGTAACATCCTCCAGGCTAGCTGGGCCCAAGCTTCTGGCTTCACTTCCTATCTTACCATTAGGAGTAGTGCTGAGATTCCAGCTATCCATCACTGTAACAGGCATTTTTTTCTAAGCCAGGCTCTCATTATGTACTTCTAGCTGACCTAGAACTCGCTATATAGATGAGGCTTACCTCAAACTCACAGAGATCTTCTTGTCTCTGACTCTGAGTGCTAGGATTAAAGGCATATGTTATCATGCCCAGCACATCTGGCATTATCATTATTATGATTACATCTATGTACTTGTGTGTGTGGACATGTTCGTGCGCACCATGGCATACATACAGAAGTCAGAGAACAATTCACATTTGTTTCTCTCTTTCCACCATATGGATCCCAGGGATGGAACACAGGCCACCAGAGCGCTTTCACCCACTGAGCCACCTTTATGGCCGCCAGTGGACCTTTAATGAAACCCAAATGTGGGATGGGCAGACCCCTCTGCGAGTTTCAGAGACACTGTGATTATTTATTTTTGGAGGATGTTTGTTCTCTGCAGAGGTGTAGACAGCAGAGTACTTGTAAGAGGACATTATGAGTATGAGTTTTCTGTGTACTTAGCAGGCTCCATGGCAGGCAGAATGGATGAGCATTTAAGACATTAGCCCCACCTGCCCCACACCTTACCTTTAGTTTTCCCAGCCACGAGTTCTCATAAGGCAAACACACACTGCCAAATCAAGGACAGTCAGGAGAAACCCTCCTTGGAATATCCTTGGAATGACGTGCTAGAAGAGCCTCCTGCCCCAGCTGCTGGGAAACACCAATGCTGAAGTGCTAGTGAGCCACAGGTGCCCCTCTCCTCCTCCATCATGCCATCCTCTCCTGACCCAGGAGTCAGTGAACATCAGCAGTGCCGTGTGCCTAACACCCGCCTCCCCAGGCACACAGAGCCTCCCTCTTCCTAGATCCCAAAGTACAAAATCTGGCAGGTTAAATGACACCAAATGGTCCAAAATATCCTAAAGTCATTATTACCACCCTTGCTGGGTTTGCCCTGAACCAAACCAGGCCCAGAGACCAGGAATAAACAGTACTTGGGGAATGTCTAAATCTTTGGAGGTCTCCAATCACAAAAATCCTCTAAATGTTTGTGGTGAGGCAGACAGACTTCTTCTGACCCTGTTCCTTCTCTCTCTTCAGCACCCCACACAACTCACCTTTGAAGGAGAAAACGCAGCTTTTTTATTTCTTGTCAGTTATGACGCTCCTCTTAACCATTTGTCCTTACTCTGCACCACCCTGCAGAGATTTGCTGTGTTAACTGACAGCCAAAGCTGGCGAGAAATAAAATCATCGTTCTGTTGTGGGGAGCGATGGCCTTCCCAACAGAAGTGAAGGAATTTCATTCTCTCAGTGCCGTGCTAGGTTTAAGTTCATTTGGGAGCAAGCAGCAGCAGCCCCGGTTGAAAGCTCTTGCCTAGCATCATTCTGCATTAGCCACTTCTCAGAGAGACAGAATGTATGTGTCTGCAGATGTATCCAGGTCCAGGCATGCATGGCTTAACGGGTGTGCAATCTGAGATGGACACAGAGCGGTGATGTGACCAGGTAAGCATCTACAGTGTGGGCACAGGCAGTTTGGGGTCAGAGTTCAGATCTCTGGATTCAGTCAAAGATGGGTACAGCTGCTGCTGTCATAACGGGTTTACTGTTTAGTTAACCCTTTTTTTGGAGACAGGGTTTCATGTGGCCTAGGCTCGCTTCCAACTCCTAGTCTTCCTGCCTCAGCCTCCCAAGTGCTGGGATTACAGGCCTGCACCACCAGGCTAGACTCCCAGAAGCCCTCTTCCTATTTGTTATTTAGTTTCATTACATTAAATGTCTTTGTCTTAAAAATATTTTTTTTATTTGTGTGTATTTCATACACATCTCAATCAGTCTTAGTCACCTTTATATCCCCTTCCTCACTGGCACCCTCCCACAGCCCCGCTACCCCTAGAATTCATACACTGTCATTTGTGTTAAGGCCTATTGTGTCAAGTTAATGTCCCCAGACATTCCTCAGTGCACGTTCATCCACTGAGGTCTAGCCAGTCTATCCAGAGTTTCTCGCTTTAAAGAGATTAGCTCTTCCTCACCCAACAGTAATCAACTGTCAATATTTCTTCAGCAAAGATTGGGGTCTGCTGCCCGTTTCCCCAGTTCCACGCTGAGTTTTTGTCTGCTTGAGTTTGCATGGGTCTTGAGCATGCCGAAACTATTGCTATAAGTTCATATGAACAAGGTCCCAGGAGAATCAGGAACACAAAAGGTCATAAAAGGTCAGAGCATGGAAATTAGGAGTCTGCAGAGTGTGGGTCATTGGACAGGACTGCTATATTCACCCAAGACTTAGGGATCATTTCAGGAGAGGGGGCAGAAAGATTGTAAGAGCTAGGGAGGAGGTGCATGACCATATGGAAATAGAATCCTATAAAATATTTTAGTTTTGATAACTGGGGGAGTATATACATGGGAGTGCAGGCACCCACAAAGGCCAGAAGAGAGTGTTGGATCTGCTGGAGCTACAGGCAGTTGTGAGCCAACTGATGTGGGTGTTGGGAACTGAACTCTGGTTCTCTTCAAGAGCAGTGAGTGCTTCTAACAGCTCCTCTCCAGCCCCAAGTAAACTTCTTTTGGTAAGTAGGCAAATACTCCAAAACAATAATAAGAAATTATGAATACCTAAACCAATGATGCGGTCACTTACTATCACTACAGTGTCATGAGGGAATTGCTACAGCATCATGTCCCATGCCTACTGTACCTGCTGTGCTTTCACCCAATGGCAGTAGGTTGCTTAAACCATCATCACCACAGGGTATGCATGAGGAGCGGAACAGTGATATTAAAATGGCTCTCACGTCAGTAAGCAATGGGAATTTCCAGCTCCACTGTAACCTAGGTGACCCACCAACATGTGTGGGACATGTTCTTATCATGGACTGAAACATCTACAGTGTGTTGCTGTTGTGTGTGGCTATGTATGTTTGCATGTGTGTGTGTCTGTTCATGACTGTGGGTGTATATGTGCAAGTTGTCTGTGACTGTGTATGTGTGTGGGTGTGTCTGTGAGTATGCCAAGACTGTGTGTGTGTGCACATGTGTGTATGTGTGTATTTGTGGCTATGTGGCTGTATATATGTGTGTATTTGTGGTTATGTGGCTGTGTGTGTGTGTCTGTGTGTGGAGAGAGATTGTGATTTTGAGGCACTGGGTCACATGACTGTAGGCACAAAGCAAGTCCAAGCAGTGTATACTTACAGGCTAGACCCTGGGAGAGACATAACTGGGGTCCAAGGTTAGCTGCAGCAGGAGTCCCCTTCTCCAGGCAAGTCAGTCTTCTCCCCCCCTCCCCCGCCATATCCCTCATAGAGGACCAGAGTGCATTTCCATCTTTGACTCTGCCAAAAGACCACAGCAGAGGCAAAACTCCTGCCGATAAGGACCAGATGCCTGAGAATGAGGCACAAGGAATGTGTTAAAAGAGGGGAAACCCATTAGGGAGCTCTGAGGGTGCAGGACAAAGAGGTTAGAATGGGACACACCCACCCACAAAACCCAGGCAGCAAGGACTCTCGCCTGAGCTAGGCAAGATGCATGTTGCCCCAGACACACTATGTTTGAGTTCATGGGATCATACTGTATAAACAGTTCCGTAACCAGATAGCCAAAAGCAGCCTTGGTAGCTAACCAAACCCCCCAGCAAGCATTGGCTGAACCTCATAGCACCCCATGTGTGTCAGAGGCGTTGGGAATATCGCACAACCTTTTTGTAGCTATAGATAACTGACATACCTACAGTGAAGGTTAACATTGATTGTCAACATGGCAGGATCTAGAATCACCAGGAAACAAACCTCTGGGCAAGTCTGTGAGGGAGTTTCTGGACTGGATTAATTGAGGTGGAAGACCCACCTTGAAAGTGGGTGGGGCCAATCTGGGACCCTGGACAAAATAAAAAGGAGGAAGTAAGCTGAGCACCAGCATGCCTTTCAGTCTCCTTCTCTGTCTCTCTCTCTCTCTCAGTCTCTTCTCTGTCTCTGTCTCGCTCTCTCTCTCTGCGTCCTGACTGGAGACACAATGGGACCAGCTGCGTCACTCTCCTGCTGCCATACCTTCCCCACCATGACGGACCAGATCCTCAAACGATGAGCCCGAATAAACCTGCCTCCCTTAAGCTGCTTTTATCAGACATTTTTGTTACAGCAACAGAAAACTAACTAATGCACCTACCTTCCAAGCCAAGGCCTGGGATGGCAAATCCAAGTACAAGCAGGGGAAGGCGGACACAGAGCAGAGGCCAGTGGAGCCTGCACCGCCCAGAAGGACACACCTGTGCTCAAGTACAACCACTCATCCCTTGCAGAAATGTTGATTCAGTGCCACCAAATTATTTTTTCAAGAGAGATGGAAATTCCCATTTTCCCATGAAACATATCATTCTTCAAGTGCTCCACACTTTTTATCTGCCTTGAAAAGTTGTATACAAACAACAGAAATGAAAACTAAATCTACACTGAGATAAAATTTCCTCAGAACCTGCATGAAAAAGCTGGGTGAGGTGGCGTATGCTTGTAAACACAGTGCTGAGGAGGTAGAAACAGGCAGATGCCTGGGGCTCTCTGGGCAGCCACTCTAGCTTAACTGATGAGTTCCAGGCAAGTGAGAGACCCTGACTCAAAAAGAATATGCAGACACAGCGAATGGCACCTGAGGATCAACACCTAAGGTTGATCTCTGGGCCCCTAACACACATGTACCCAAACATACACATGCATTTGTATGGATGCACACACATACAAGATATCACATGGGTCCCCCAGAAGGCCTAGCAGCCTCCTGACAGCTGTGCAGCCCTTAATCCTTCCACAAGCCTTAGGAGAGGCAAAGGCACTCCACCAAATGAGCCAAGGAAACATACACCACCCATGCAAAGGTCTGGGGCCTGGACAGGCAGGAATCTACAATGTAGCCCTGGTCACCCTGTCTCCACCACAGGAAGATCCCGGAGAGCACACGGGTCTTCTCCTAGGCGCTTGCTTGGAGGTGATAAATACCTCTCGTTTCTATTGTGAATGAGATCTTTCTTTTCCATTATTTTTTTCTAAGTGGCTACTGTTGGAAATAGGAACGATATTGATTTTTGTGTACTTATTTTGTAACTGGCTGCCTTACAGATCTCTCATTATTTCTAAGTTTTTCAGTTTGAATCTCCCAAAACGAGGGGAAAGTTCTGGCGATATGACAAACTTGACAAAAACACACAAAATTGCCTTTCACCGTTGTCTGTGTTCTGCAGGAGTGTGGAAAGTCAGGATAGAAATGTGTGTACTGCACATGTGACAGCCTCTCAGACCATGCTTGCTCATCCCAGGGGGAAGGCATCTCTCCAGTGTAGTAAAGAAATTTCTGGAAATTCAGACTCAAAGGAGTCCTCTGCTAGGGGCCAACAGCCCAAACGTCCAGCCTCACTGGATGGCAAGATTGCTGGATGGGAGAGGTCCAGGACAGGGGCTGGGCTGCTAAACCTCACCCCTTCCATTGCCTCCAGGCACCTCACTGCCTCCTCTCCAAGAAGCCCTCTAGCCTGAGCACCTACTGTGTGGGGGTGTGGGAATGCAAGAACACAAAAGCTTCAACCTTGGTCAGAGAAGCTCCCCTCTACAGTCAATGCACATATCAAGCTGAGAATATGTGCTTGTGAATGCTCAGCTCTAAATGGGCCATCTGTATCACCCCCCAGGCCCCAAGACTTGGGGAACATTGAGGAATGGGGGTGGAGAGTATAAGAGCCAGAGGATGGGGAAGAGAGCTGTGAAATGCTGTCTTCTTGACATGATGTGACCACTGCACTCATGAACTCACGACAGCTGTGGCTACCTGCACAAGAGCTGTACAAGATCAAGCCAGTCAAAATTCCATGAAGAAAGGACTCATGAGAACCCAGCAGTAACTGGGGAGCAACGACAGCTAATAGCTGTTGAAGAAAGGAGAATCTTTGTGTGTGTGTGTGGTCACTGGTAGGTTTCCCATGCTCCAGTGGATGGCTCTACATTCATGCACATATGGGCAGTACTAAATAGACTTGGTGGGTTATGATAAAGAAAAATAAAGAGAATAGGAGGAGGAAGGGGAGGGGGAAAAGATGAAATTGGAAGATATGATGAGGAGAAGAGAGATTCTGGGAGGAATGAGGGATGGATAAACTCACATTTCATTATATACACAGATGAAATTCTCAAATTCTCAGATGACCTCCAACACAGAATATTTTCATAGATGTGCCTGACTTTGTTTCAACAAACTGGGCCTGCACACTCTTGAACAGACACTTTGCTATTGGCTCCAGTGTTTTTTGGTGGGCTGTGATGAAACCCAAGGTTCTGCCCAGAGCTTCTATGATAGTTAATGCTGTCAACTTGATAGACTCTAAAATCACCTAGCAGACAAACGTCTGGGCATGTCTGTGAGGAAATGTGTAGATCAGGTTAACCTACCCTGAATGTGGGCTGCACTCATCTCTCTCTGTTTCCTGTCTGCAGATGCAATGTGACCCGCTGCCTCAGGCTCTGGCCACCATGATGGACTGTGTCCTCAATCCGCAAGCTGAGATAAACCCTTCTTCCCTTAAGGTGTTTCTTGTCTGGTACTTTGTCACAACAAGGAAAGCCATTAACATATCCTCTAGTCAGGGCATAGACAGGGGCTGTGCAGCCTCCCCTGGCATCTCCCCTCTGCGCCCCCACCCCATACCTACTGTTCTCTTGGAGCCTCTTAGCACCTGTGGAGACTAGAAATGTGTCCGATCAAGGCCAGCCTTGGCTGATGACGGGCTGTGGGCTGCAGCTGGCACCCCAGTGCCCCTCAAAGTTATAGCCCAGTTCTCCCCGAGCTTCCCAATTCTCACACCATGCTCCAGGAAGCACTTCCCCAGTCCCACATCTGCACAAGGCTCTCTCACAGGCTGGGGAGACTGACCAGCAAGATCATGAGTAGAATCCCCAAAACTCATGTTAAAAAAAAAAAAAAAAAAAAGTCAGATGTGGTACTGCATGCTTTTGATCCCAGTGCTGAGGAAAAAGCTAAAGTCTACCATGTCCGAGGAAAGACATCCAAGTTTGTCCTCTGAACACACACACAGAGTCCCCTTTCAGCGTCAGAGCCTAAGACCCAGAGGGTATCTGATTCTACTGTCACAGTGATCCCACCTGTCAGGAAATGTAACTGGGAAGTCCTCTGAGAAGCAGATGTGAATTCTGTTATGGCTTGAACTATGTCTCACCAAAATTCACATGCTGACATCCTGCCCCCGCCCCCCCATATAAGTCTTCTCAGAGATGGGGCCCACAGAGAGGTAATTAAGGCTACATTAAATCATAAGGGTAGGGCCCTGACCTGATGGAGTTAGTGCCCTTTAGGAAGTGACACTGAGAGCTTATGTTTCTCTCTCTTTCTCCTCATCTACAAAAGGGTCATGTGAGGATACAGGAAGACAGTGGTCATCTATAAACTAAAAGGAGAAACTTCAGCAAGAGGTGAACCTTATCAGTTTCTTACTCATGGGCCACAGTTCTGGAAATAAGTTGTTTAAGCTTCAGGTACAACGTGGGACCAGTACAGATTCCTCCACCTGCTCACTGGCTGAGATCCTGCAACAGCTTCTTCTGCATCATTCAAGGGTCAGTCCCCAGGATCTTGTTCCACAAAACAAAACTGCTGTGGCTCTGGGGATGGCTCTGTCCCACTCCACAAGAATTAAAATACAAATGAGACCATACACCAGAGGTTGGCAAACTTGGTCTGTAAAGGGTGGGAGAGTGAACCTCCTAAGCTTTGTTGGTCATGGACATGCTCTAGGTTATAAGTACTCACTCTGTCAAAGTAGTACCAAGTGACAACAGGTGGCAGAATGTGTGTGGCTGGGCTCCAACACAACTGTGTTTAGAAAAACAGGCCTAGGATGGGAGTGTAGTTCAGTTAGTACAGAGCTTACCCAGTATGCATGAATTCCTGGGTTCGATTCCCAGTACCACATAAATCAAGCATGGTGGTGCATACCTGTAATTCCAGCATTCGAGAAGTAGAAGTGAGAAGATCAGGCGTTCACAGTCATCCTCAGCTGCATAGTGAGTTCAAGGCCAGCCTACTTGAGACTCTGTCTCAAAATAAACAGGGCTGGTAAGATGGCTCTGTGGGTAAAGGAGCTTGCCTCCCAAACTAACACCCAGAATTTGATCCCTGGAACCCACATGGTGGCAGGTGAGAATAGACTCCTGCAAGTGGTCCTCTGATCTTCATGGACGCACTGTGGCATGCACCCACCCACACATACACACATTAATTAATTAATTAAATGTAATTTTAAAGATATAAGATGCAAAAGCTCTCAAGGCAAGAGTCTCTGACCCAGGTCACAGATCTCTGAACCGGAAAAGAGTTCAGCTAACCTCAGATCTGCTCCCAGTCCTGAAGGCCAGGACAAGCACAAGGGGTGGAGGAGCCTTGCCCAAGGTCTCACTGGGACTGGAAACTGGAGGCCACACCCCACTCCTTGTTTCTTTTCTGTCATCCAGAACTGAAGCTGATTCAGTTACTTTTCTGTTGGTATGTTAAAACACCATGACCAAGGCAACTAACAGAAGAGTTTGTTTTAACTTATAGTTCTGGAGGGATGAGAGTCCATCATGATAAGGCATGGCGGCTGGAGCAGGAAGTCAAGAGCTCACATCTTGAAATGCAAACATGAAACAAAGAGAGCAAATAGGAAGTGGGGTGAAGCTATGAGCTCTCAAACCCACCCCCAGTGGCATACTTCCTCCAGCAAGGCTCCTCCACCTAAAAGATACCATGACCTCCCCAACAGCACCACCAAATAGAACAAAGTGTTCAAACACTCTGTAACGGAGAACATCATTCAAACCACCACAGATGTCCAAGTGGGCAGGGTTAAATCTCAAATGCCTCTATAAACGCCAGAAAAGAGGGCCACATGTTACTCCAGGATAAAAAGGGAAGAAGAGTTAAGCCAGAAAAGAGTTAAGTGTGGAGGCTCTTGAATTAGCCCAGACAGAGGCCTTTTACATCTGTAAGTGAAGCAGGTGATGCTGAGCCAGAGGCTCCAGGACCTGACTGCTCATCCTGGCATCAGGTGAGTAGGGCCCCTCCCTCCTGTCAGCACCAACTGTAATGCTCACACCTGCCTCGATGGCTTTTGCTGTGGGCAGGAAGCTCTGGGTCTGTTCTGAGCCATCAGCCACACAAGCTTTCAAGCCTTGGTTTTTCGTTCACAGGCAAAGCAGATCAGCCTGACCTCTGAAAAGAAGAAAAGAGCCTGGCTTAGCATCAGGACCTGTGACATCCCTCTCTCCATTGCCACGGAATCAAGAGAGATCAGCTGTTTCCTCCAAGAGCTTCCAGACTCTTCCATACAGCTCCAGGGTTCCCTCCCTCAAAATCCTGGCCCACCAGCATTACAGCCTCCCAAGTCACAGCTCCACCTATCAAAGAAAAACATTTAAAGATGGGGGGGCGGGGCGGGCAAGGGAACACTTGGCCCTCACAGACAACTGATTTTATTTGGACTTCCTCTTTTTGCCACCCAGAGTACACCAGCACAGCACCTGGAAACGGAACATATATATAAATATATATATATAGATGTATATATGTATATATATATATGTATATATACATATATATATTCTCAGCTCAACAAGATTGTAGTTTTCAGTCATCTCAAATTAAATAAAACCTAAACAGTGGGAGTTATTGTAGATTCATGGGGTAAAAAGCGGGGCGGGGGGGGGGCAGGTGGGCTTTGAATCATGTGACTTTCATGCGGCAGAAACTTAATGAGAAACACACCACATTTCCAGAACCCTCTTTCTAGTCTGGGCTCCCGCTGAGATAAAAGGTCACAAGAAGAGAAAGGGAGGGCGGGAGCCGGTAGAGCTGGGAGGCGCTTTTTTTTAAAAACTGGAAAGTAGGCCCAAATTTCATGCAAGCTACTATCCAGCCTGATAGTCTAAACTGATTATTTTCTTTGAATGCCAGATGTGAAGGGCTTTCATAAAGAAACCTCACACATCACCCGTTTAAAAACAAATCGACCCAAGCCGCATCCACTGAGCAAAAGGAACTTTCCAATTCCAGACTGTAGGGAAAGCTGAGCAGCCGGGTTGGGAGAGGGCAGCCTAGCCAGGACTGCGCGTCCCGCTGCTGCCCCCTGCAGACCGAGAGCCGCATGGCCGCAGAGGAAAACTAAGCCAAGGCCTCTGAAAATCACCGGAGACTGTCTCAGATTAGCAGAAGATTCTGTACTGCAGAATGTCAGCCCACCACCGCAAAAAGCCCAGGCTCCGCACACAGTTTCACACAGTCGCTAACTATGCAAGGTAGAGAGATTGCACAGGTCTGTGAACTGAGGGTCTGCCGATGCATAGATGTAGCTGGCTTATCCAACCACGGGCTTTGGACACCAGTGTCTCTTTGACCAGCCTGTGTCCAGAGACCCCCATCTCAGGGAAGATGGACGGCTATAACAAGGCCCCTCCCTCCAAGTCTGGCTGTTGCACCCAGGAAGCTCTCTGGAGGCAGGGTCAGAGGGTATGGAGAAGGACCTAGCTGCCAGAACATGAACAGCCAGAGCATGAGGAGGTCCCAGGCTGTGTGTGAGCCTAGACTGAGGATGCTAACCAACGCCTCCCAACATACACACACACACGCACAGACACACACACACACTGTGCAGCTGGGAAACAAGCTCCACACACACATCCCAGACCCCAAAGCCAGGGCTTAGAAGATTTGCAGAGCTAAGAACATCTGGGCCACTTTATGCCTCTCCCTGCCCTGGCTGTTCATGTCTGTACCCAGAAACTGACTGTAAACACCATGGCAGCATGACCCCTAGCTACACAAGCTAATACAAGTCAGGGCCAGTGACGTCTAGAAGGGCTGACTCTGAGTGCAGTGTGAAGGACTCTTCCCTCGAGGTCCCATGCCTTCTGTTCCTGACTCCAGAGAGCTTTAGGTGCTGTTGGTTAAAACTTCATCACTGTGCTGGATGGCATCAGTGGTCAATCTGACACACTGGGAAGAGGGACTCTCAACTAAGGAATTTCTTCTATTGGATTCGCCTGCGGCCATGTCTGTGAGGCAGTTTTGGATTGTTAAGTGATATGGGAAGGCCTAGCCCACTGCAGGTAGCACCGTCCCTGGGTGGGCGGACCTGGGTTGTATGTGAAAGCAGGCTGGGTACCGTTTAGGGGAACAATCCAGTGAGCAGTGTTCCTTCATGGTCTTTGTGCTTCAGTTCCTGCCTCCAGGCTCCTGCCTTGGCTTCAAAGATGGACTGTACTGAATATGCGTAAGTCAGATAAACCCTTTCCTCCACATGTGGTTTTGGTCAGTGTTTCATCACAGTAACAGAGAAACCAAACTAGGACAATCATGTCCCTGCCGCATTCCTTTCCTTACCGATCCTTCCTAAATGGGCCATTCACCTCCCGGTCGCATCCCTCGCCAGGGCTCTTGGGAGTCTGCCTCCTTCTTGCCACCTCCAAGCCTTTGCACAAGCCATTCTTCCTTCCAACTGCAGAGCCGTCTATGTTTCCTTGTGAGGCTGTCTGACTTCGCAGTCAAGCACAGCCTTCCTCCACACAGCTCTTGCCGTGTCCTGCCTCTGGTCGGCCATCACCATGCCCTGCCCCTCCATTCTGCCAGTGTCCACTTCTAGTCACTCCTCCACTGGCCACTTTCCTAACCTCAATCCTGCAGGAAAGCTCTTAGCAAAAAATTGGCCACTCCCTTAATGACCCGGCATGTGCACATGACTGCCTCTTGTTTGGGGGACTGTCCCAGGAGATGAGGTTTCCTCGGGCAACAGTCTTTCTCCAGGGCACTGAGGGACAGAAGGTGACTTTATCCCAGTGTTAATCAGCCAGAATGACGTGTGGTCAACCCAGGGAGATGCTACCTGGTCATGGCTGCAAGGTCTACCCACTAGAGTGACTGCCTTCTTCCACATGTGTATATATGTATGCTGGTGTGTGTTGTATGTATGAGTGCTTACACATACATATGCATGTATATGCATATGTGTATGAGTGTATATGTGCACCTTTGTGTATGCATATGTGTATGAGAGTATTTGTGTGCATGTACATCATTGTGTGTACGAGTGTTTGTGTGTTTGCATATGTGTGTGTGTGCATATGTATGTTTTTATGTGTTTGTGGATGTTTGTGTGTATTGTGTATGAGTGCTTATGTGTGTGTATGTGTGTGCATTGGTGTATGCAAGTGTGTGTATGAGTGTGTGTGTGCAGCTGTGTGTGTGTGCAGGACTGGGGACTGGAGACATGCTTCCCACAGTGCTTCAGTTCTGGAGCTGCTGTGTGGAGAAAAAGGCTCTGAGAAGCCTTGCTCATGGCTCCTGTGTAAACCACAGGCCAGTAGCAGTGTGCGCCAATCCTTAATAAAAACACGTGAGTGGAATCTAGTCTGCGAATGGCACTCTAGGACCAAGGGGACCTTAACTACCAGCATCCTTTCTGCCCCCAGCTTCCTTCCTTGAATTCTGTGCTTGTGCTGCAGCTTGAAACATTTACAAATGCATCTCCTCCCCTCCCATTTCTCACAGCCTCCTTATCCTTTGCTAATCCATTTAAAATGCAAGAACTAACTAACCATGGACCTTGAAAAACCAGGCATGTCTCCACGTTAAAAAAAAAAAACATAAAGGTATTGGATCCAATCACTATGCATGATGCAAACCATCCTCCATCTCATGGATGAAGCTCTGTCACCATCACCTGGAGGCTCCTGACCCCTTGGACTGTGTAAGACAGGAGAAATGAGAGAGGATAGACCTCCGCTGCCTCACTGGTCCAAGGTGGGAAGCAACAGCTCTCATGGAGGAGAGGCTGCCACCCCCAAGGAAGCCTTGTCTTCCTTCCTTCGTCCTTTCTTCCTTCTTTCCTTCCCCTGCCCTCTGTCCTTCTATTTCATTCTTATTTTTGTGGAAATGGGGATTTCCAAGTCTCACACATGTTAGGCAAGTGATCTACCTCTGAACCATATCCCCAACACTTTTTTCTATTTTGATCTTTTTGTTTGGTTTTGGTTTTTGGTTTTTGGTGTTGTTGTTGAGACAGGGTCTCCCTGTAGCCTCAGCTGGCCTGGAACTCAATATGTAGACCAGGCTGACCTCAGGCTCACGGAGAGATGCCTACCTCTGCCTCCCAAGAGCTGTGATTAAAGGCGTATTCCACAGACACCCAGCCCCTTTCCTCATTCTTCCAGGGTCAACTTCCATAGGACACCAAGAGAGCCAGGCATTCTTCCTGCTCTTCCAGTCCTGCCCTCCACTTGGCTCCTCTCTCCTGCCCCAGTGAGGGGAGGTGAAGACAGCTGGACCCAAATATTCACCTTGAGGCTGGAGGTGAGTGTAGTCAGATGTAAACACCTTGAGAGAACCACTTCTAAATCTCCATCTGGTGGGAAACTAAGAAGAATGTGAACATCTGTGAAAAGAAACTAAGGCCCCTGGGCGTCCCCTGCAACCAGTTGTTTCTGATGAAGAAAGACCATCCGGGTAGGGGAGGCCCCGATTTCCAAAGTTTGGAGCCACAAGTACAGATTCGACGGCCCTGTAATTCAGGCAGCCTGGTGGGGGAATGGAAGCCCTCTCCTGTGGGGTGTGGGGCTTTTCTGAATGATGAAGCACTTAGACCCACATCTAGGATACAGTGACTGCTACCTAGGAGGAGGAAGAGGCACACAGGGTGTTAACGGAAGACTCGGTGCCATGGGTGGATCCACGGAAGGAACAGAGATCGCTCTCCATTCCCAGCGCTCCCCTGGTTCTGTTCACACCAGATCTTTGAGTTGGAACCAGATGTCCCCAAATTACAGGGGAGGAAACTGAGGTGTGGAGGCACCAGGTGATCGGCTTATCATTCGCGTGGGTTCTCCAGAGGACATCCAACAGGATAGGAAAGGAGGCCGGCTCTACACATCCAATCAGAGTATCGCTGTCCTGAAATCAAGGTTGGCACCAGCATGTTTGAGTTCTCCCGGGTACAGTATTGTGGTTCTCACATGTGGGTAATGAGTGGAGACCCTCTGCAGCTCTTCGTGGGCCCCAGCAGATGCATGCTGAGTAAGCACAGCCAGTCACCCTCCTCCAGCTTCCCTGTTAGCTTCAGGATGCACAGACCTCATGAAACCCATGAGGACACCCAGCCCTCAATCCAGAGGTTAACCTTGACAGGTAGGTGGGAGGGATTCTGCCCTGCGCATGTGTAAGTTTCCAGACTTCATTGCTGTTTCTCTTGAACACCAGCACCCTGGCTTACTGTGAAGGCTCGCCCACCACCAAACAGTAGTTACCTGCTTCTGTCGGCACCTGCGCGCCACCTAGCGACAAGGATTGGGAATGACATCCACCCGTTAGATTCTTCCACAAACATCTGCCTACCTTTCAGAATCTTTTTAGGGTAAAATGGACACTTTTGACTCAGCTCACCTGTGACCTTGAACCTTTGCCATCTGATCTGCAGAACCTGCATTGAGCAGGTTCTTTTTATCTGCACAGCCTGGAAGCTCACTATAAACCTGGCCCGGAGAATCTTGGGTGTCTTTCCTGTTGCCCTTAAAGCCAGGATTCTATGACATGCCAAAGGCTTGATCAAGCCCCGGGAGCAGTCACAGGGCAAAGTGGAAACAACATGAGCGTAGACATCCAAAGAACTGTGTTCTAATTCCACCGGGTGCCAAAGACCTGGGTTCTAAGTTGGATTGGATAAATCATCTGAGGGCTCCACCTGTCCCTGCCTGTGCCATTAGGATGACAGTCTCTATCCCTGACCTTTTGTCATTCTATAGTAAATGTGCTAAGCAAATATGTGACCCTTCTCACTAATCCAGCAATTGAGGCAGGGGAATTGGAACACGTTTTCATGAAATGGGCAGCAATCAGGCACTGTTTACTGTGTCTGGTCTCAGATGAGAGCACCTCTCCCTGGCACAGTCTGTACCCTTCCTCCTATGAGCTCTACCTTGGGTATTGCCTGCTGCAGAAGCCTCCCTTGGCCCACCTTAAAAGTAAACAGGGAGTTCCACCCCTGAGCGCCTGAAGCATGCTCTTATGTAATTTTGTGTCCGATACCTCCCAGCAGAAGAGTCCTGTATACAGTAAGCAATCAGTCCTACTCTGTGTTGACTCATTCAAACATGACCTGCCACTCACCCAGGATTCATGGTGAGGTGGAGGTAGACCCTGCCCAGCCTCAGGCTGAATCATGGCACCTGACCCTCAATCTAAATAGCAGCTTGGAGGGATGCTGCCTACCTGGCAGCTCAGAGGATAGAGCAGGTTCTGGTAGCTGGAGCTGGGAGACTGGCAAAATATGGGGAGGGGGAGATGCTGAGAGATTCCTCTGCTTCCAAGAGTCCTCCATGGGAAACTCAGACGCAGGAAGAGGCCCAGCTGGTGACCAAACTAGTGTGTCAAGATGCCAGAACCTGTTCTACACTTTCCTAAAGAGAAGCTGTTGCTCAGCACCAAGCTCTGCCACGTGGCAACAGAACCAACCTAGCTGCCAATCAAATGGGTATACAAGACTTTTTTTGAATTACTATCAACATTTAGAAATTGTGGACAGAGCCTGATGTGGTGGTTCATGCCATTAATCCCAGCACTTGGGAGGCAAAGGCAGGTGGACCTCAATGAGATCGAGGCCAGTCTGGTCTATATAGCAAGTTACAGGCCAACTGGGGCTACAGGAAGACCCTGTCCCAAAAGAAAAAGAACAAAAATAAACAAACAAATAAATAAATAAAACTGTAAACAGGATAGGGTGTGGTGGCACATATCTTTGATTCCAGCACTCAGGAGGCAGAAGCAGGCAGATGTCTGAGTTCATGGCCAGCCTGGCCTATATAATGAGTTCCAGACCAGTTGAGGGTACAGAGAGACCCTGACTCAAAAAGACCAAAAAAATAAAAATAAAAGCCAAAATTGTAAACAGGGCCATTGTGGGAGCTCCGCAGCTAAAGGTACCTGCTGCCAAACCTGACACCTTGAGTTCAATCCCTGGGACCTACATGGTGGAAAGAGAGAACCAACTCCAAAAAGTTGTCCCCTGATTTCCACATGTGTGCCCCAGTGTATAGGGACCCACACATATACATACATGCACATAAACACACATACATACACACAAAAAATAAATACATAAATGTTCTTAAATTAAAATTTTAAATGAATGGGGGCTAGAGAGATGGCTCAGCAGTTAAGAGCACCTACTACTCTTCTAGAGGATCCAAGTTCAGTTCCCAGTACTCACATCAGGCAGCTCAAACTGCTTGCAGTTCCAAGGGGACCCACCACAAACCTCTAGCCTCAGAGGGCACTGTACTCACATACACACACACAAACATAGACACACACACATAATAACTAAAAAGAACTCTTAAAATATAAAAATTAAATAAAAATGGTGAACACTGTGAGTCACATAAAACATATAATCCATCTAACCATATCTGATTTTACATCTGACTGACATCTTCGAAATCAACAGAAAATGCAAATCCTCAAATCTTGGGTTTTGGAGGAACCTACAGGATTGTTCAGAGGTTGGGAGCAGAATGTGGCTCTGGAGCTGGAGAAAAGCATCATGAAAGAGACTGAGGAAAATGAGCAGGGCCCCTGGGGGCTACTCCCCTAAGGATAATTGTGTTTTAATAATCTGAGGCAGGTCCTGGAGTTATAACTGTCTGGCCCTCACGTTGACTTTCTGTTGATTACTTAGGAAAATGTGCTGAAGTTCATTTCATTTTCCAATCTTGTACTGATTTAATGAAAATGTATTACCAGGGGAGCTTTCTGAACCAGAAAGGAAGAAATTGAAAATACACATCTGTATATAAGTAAACAGGCATGTGAAATAAATGCAGTCTTTTTAGATGAGATATCCAGCTTAGGTTTATGAAAAATGAATGTGGGGGTACTCCAGTCTTACAAACAGAAGAAAGCACTATGGAGACAGCAAGCAATGAAAAGATGTGATTTTCAGGATCATTTGGAATAATGGAGAAGAACAAAAGCATCAGGTTTAGAATCAAAGATCTGGGGCTGGAGCGCTGGCTCTGCAGGTTAAAGCACTAGCTGTGCAAGCCTGATGACACAAGTTTGATCCTCAGACCCATATGAAAAAAGCCAGAGGTGGTAACACACATCTGTCGTGCCAGCACTCCTACATCAACATGGGAGGCAGCAAAGAGGAGAACCACACTGAAGCTACTGGCTAGCTGGCCTGACATATGCAGGACAGCAGCAGAAACAGAGACTATGCCTCAACAAGGTACAAGACAGGAATCAAAAGATCTGGCATAAGTTCAGAGAAGGTGTGTCCAACCTTTTGTTGCCATACACCACTGTCCTCTACAGTTCACACTCAAGAGCCGAGCTACTAAAAAAATCCCATGTTTTAAGTAAGCTGACAATTTTGTGTTGGGTCACATCCACAGCCACCTTTGGCTACATGCTGCTCATGGGCTATGGGTTGGACACAGCTTGAAGTTACATAAGCTCTTTCCCTGCCCCATTGGAGTCATTCAGCTGGTCAGGAAGAGTGAGCAGAGGTAAGTCAGACTGCCCGAGCTCTCTGCCTTCACCAGAGTAATCAGTAACACTCCAGATGGTGGATCCTTGTGGGTAGAGTTCCGTCATAGAAGCAGGTGTGCAGAGCACAGTGCGAATCCACATAGATAGAGATGAGCAAGAAATAAGCACGTTGCTTTAAGCCACTGAAATACAATGGATCATTTGTCGCTGAGGGGATCCAATGCCCTACTCTGGCCTCTGTGGGCATTGTATGTATGTATGTGGTGTTCAGACATAGGTGCTGGCAAAATACTCAGACACATAAAATAAAAATAAATCTCTAAAAAAATTTTAAAGAGAGCTAGAGCGATGGTTCAGGGGTTAAAAAACAATTGCTGTCCTTCCAGAGGACCACGCTTCAATTCCCAGCACTCACATAGCAGCTAGTAATCATCCATAACTCCAGTTCCAGGGGATCTGATACCCTCTTCTGGCTCATGCAAGTATTACATGCACATGGTACACTTACGTACATACAGGCAAAACAATCACAGACATAAAAATTAAAATAATAATAAAATATTTAAAAATTTTTTTAAAGAATGAAATGTACAGCCTGGGTAAATGACTCAGTGGTTATAAGAACACTGACTGTTTTTGCAGAAAACCCGGATTCAAATCCCAGTACCCATATGGTAGCTAACAACCATCTGTAACTCCAGTCCCTCTTCTGTCCTCTGCAAGCACTGCATGACATGGGTGCACTTAAACACACACAGGCATAACACTCATACACATTAAAAAAGAAAATAATGAAATGTACAAGATAGTAGTACACATTACTCCTCCCAGCATAAAGGCATTGAATTTCTCCTTTATCTACACATAGTGTGGAACTCCTCTCCTTTTGTATTTTATGTTGACACATTGATCACACTGTGACTTTCCCTTAAGACAAGAATCCTGTCTTTTCATCTATACCTCTCAAATATAAAGGATAACAAGGACACACAATTAAACCAACAAACAAGAATGTAATTCCTCTTGGAAGCAAAACAAAAACCTGAACAGGTTGTACAACTGGTTCAAACAGGTTTATCCCTCATTAGTCATCAAGTGAATGCAAATTAAAAACCACAGTGAGATACAGTTCTGTGTCAATCAGAAGGGAAAGAAGTAAAAAAGCAAACAAACTGGGAATTAGTAACCAACAGCTTTCTGATTGGCCGTGAGCAGTCTAGGAGAGAATTCATGCCTGGTACCATAAACCTGGTCAAAAGCCTATGATTGGAGTGGTCACTGGCCCTGAGGGTAACGTACTATTGTTGCTTTGCTAAACAACATGCTGTCAAAATGCCTTCTAATCTTTTGTATTCATTAGTGCCTCCCCACCCCCAAACTTGCTTCTCTCTAAGTGGGTAGCAGTTAGTGCAGAGACTCCTGACTGGTCAAAGTGCTGAGAAGTGGCTGTTCAGTACTCAGCCCTAAATGGCATATTTATATCAACCTCTGCCCACAAGGGTCAGGGAACATCTGGGAAGAGGGGTGGAAAGAACGTAAGAGCTGGAGGATGCTATCTTCAGGACATGATGTGGCCACTGCACTCATGAACGCAGCAGCTGCAGTTAGCTGATCAAGCTAACAAGAACAGTCAATATTCCAGTAGGCAGCACTAACTGAACTCAGTGGGTTACAAAGGGGGGTGAGGGGGCTGGAGAGTTGCTCAGTGGTTAAAAGCACTTGCTGCTCTTGCACAGGACCTGAATTTGGATTCCAGTACCCACGTGGAGGCTTACAATCTTCCTTAACTCCAATTCCAGGGGATCTAACACCCTCTTTGCATCCTTTCATACATGCAGACAAAATACTCATACATATAAAATATAAATAATAAATAAATAGGAGAGGGAAGTTTATACCAGGAACTATGGGGATAAAGGAGGAAGAAGGAGCTCAAGAGAGGTGGGACCATAGGAGGCAGGGAGGAACAGGGACATGTTAAATGGGGAGAGGTTAGACAGGGAGAGAGAAAGGCAAGATAAATAATGCCTAGTTAGTGTAAAAAACCAGAGGGGAGGCTAGGTATGATGGTACACATCTTTACTCTTAGCATTTGGGAGGCAGAGGCAGGCAGATCTCCATGAAAGATCTCATAGTTTCGGAGAGCACTACTACACAAACTGCTAAAGGAGAACATCAATCAATGGTCCAACCACAGTTTTACCGTCCAAGGGATTGAACTCAGGCTGCCAGGCTTAGAGACAAGTGCCAATACCTGCTGAGCCATCTCACCACTGCCCATACCTCGAAGTTTCAGAACCGTCTTTGAGCCAAGTCCTCCTCCCCTGCCATTACTCTTGAATAATGTTCAGGAAGGGCTCTGGATTGCATTGCAAAGTGCTTTAATGTTCCATTTTCCTGACATTTCCCCTGACATTCTCCCGCTCAACAGAAATGAAAAATTTGAAATCAAAATTGTTCTAGCTGATATCCCACTAAATATTCCCCCAAACAAACAAACACAACCAAAACTCCAAACAACAAAAAGCTATACTACGATGGCAAGAGACAAGGTCTAGAATTTTTTATTTTTTTCTTTATTTTTGAGAATTTCATACATGTGTACAATGAAGTGTGATTATAACCTACCCCTGTCCCATGTGCCCCCAACATGCCCTCCTCCCTAAATCTGTGTCTTTTTAAAATAGCCTACTATGTCCAGTTAGTGCTGCCCACACGTGCATGGGTACGGGGCAGCCACTGGAGCATGGGAAACCTAACCAGTGGTCACTTCCTCAAAAAAGAGAGTGATGCAGGCCTTTGACCCCAGCACTCAAGAGGCAAAGGCAGGTGGATTCTGTGAGACTGAGGCCAGCCTTCCAGGGAGACCTTGTCTCAAACAAACGCCCCCTCCCTCAGAGTGATATGCTTTCCTCCATCAACTACCACTTGCCAACAGCTCCTCAGGAAGATCACCTACCTTGTCTGTGCTTGGGATTTTGAAAGCCTAGTTTTAATGGAAATATAATTAGTGTGAACGAAACATGTATTTTAAGCATTTGAGAGGTTCTGGTGACAGATGTTATCAAAAGAGCAGGGGAGAGCATGTCATTGGGTAGAAAGGCTCTCTGCCCGGTTTTGGTGGTAGTATATGACTATAACATTGTCAGAACCTCTCAAATGCTTAAAATACATGTTTCGTTGACTGCTAATTATATTTCCATTAAAACTAGGCTTTCAAAATCCCAAGCACAGACAAGGTAGGTGATCTTCCTGAGGAGCTGTTGGCAAGTGGTAGTTGATGGAGGAAAGCATATCACTCTGAGGGAGGGGGCGTTTGTTTGAGACAAGGTCTCCCTGGAAGGCTGGCCTCAGTCTCACAGAATCCACCTGCCTTTGCCTCTTGAGTGCTGGGGTCAAAGGCCTGCATCACTCTCTTTTTTGAGGAAGTGACCACTGGTTAGGTTTCCCATGCTCCAGTGGCTGCCCCGTACCCATGCACGTGTGGGCAGCACTAACTGGACATAGTAGGCTATTTTAAAAAGACACAGATTTAGGGAGGAGGGCATGTTGGGGGCACACGGGACAGGGGTAGGTTATAATCACACTTCATTGTACACATGTATGAAATTCTCAAAAATAAAGAAAAAAATAAAAAATTCTAGACCTTGTCTCTTGCCATCGTAGTATAGCTTTTTGTTGTTTGGAGTTTTGGTTGTGTTTGTTTGTTTGGGGGAATATTTAGTGGGATATCAGCTAGAACAATTTTGATTTCAAATTTTTCATTTCTGTTGAGCGGGAGAATGTCAGGGGAAATGTCAGGAAAATGGAACATTAAAGCACTTTGCAATGCAATCCAGAGCCCTTCCTGAACATTATTCAAGAGTAATGGCAGGGGAGGAGGACTTGGCTCAAAGATGGTTCTGAAACTTCGAGGTATGGGCAGTAGTGAGATGGCTCAGCAGGTATTGGCACTTGTCTCTAAGCCTGGCAGCCTGAGTTCAATCCCTTGGACCCAGATGGTAGAAGGAAAGAACCGACTCCATCAGTTGTTATGGTCTGATCTCCACAGGCACACCAGAGAACACATACAGGCACACATAAACAAACAAATAAATAAATATAATTTAAAAGTGGGGGCCTTCTTGATTATGATTATTATTACATACATAGTGCAGGTAGGATTTCAATTTAGTATATCATGTTTTACATTCAAGACAGCCTAAGAAGGACACCCTGAGCTCATCTTCCTGTAGCATAAAGAAAGCATTGGGTGGGGACGAGAGAGAGAGAGAGAGAGAGAGAGAGAGAGAGAGAGAGAGAGACCAGATTCAGAAAGGATCAACCATGCAGCCCAGCTGGAAGGGCCAGATGCTAAAAGAGAGACCAAAATTAAAGCTATCAACAATAAAAGAGCAGGAGGTGGGGAAACAGCAGGTGGACTGCAGAGAGGAGGACTGCAGAGAGGGAGGGCTGCAGAGAGGAGGGCTGCAGAGAGGAGGGCTGCAGAGACGGAGGGCTGCAGAGATGGAGGGCTGAAGAGATGGGGGGCTGCAGAGAGGAGGGCTGCAGAGACGGAGGGCTGCTCTGGAAACACACCAGAGCAAGGAAAGGTACTGCTGTGATTTGCATGCCAGGATCTGCCAGTGCTCAGTTTCTTTGGAGAAGAACATTAAAATGGGAAAGAATGTTTTAAAATGAGCAGGAAAATACAGTAAGCAGGCATATTCCTGGTACCTAGAAAGGAAATGTCTCTTCCAGTGAAAATCCAATTCCAACAAAAAGAGGGTCATAAAGATGTATTTTTTTTTCTTTTTTATAGTGTACAAAACAATAGCTCTCACTGTGACATTTTCATACACAAGTAGCATTCTACTTCGCTAAGATTCAGCCTTCATTATCCTCTTTTTCCCACTCTTGTTGTTCTTCTTCCTTCCCCTAAATAGTACCTCTCCCTTCTGTTTTACTTTATGTGTATGAGTGTATTACTTGCATGTATGAAAGTGCCCCAGTGTTGTGCAATGCTCTCAGGGGGGTCATAAAGAGCGTCAAATTCCCCTGGGACTAGAGTTATAGACAGTTGTTAGCTACAATGTGGATGCAGAGAATCAAACCCTGGTCCTCTGCAAGAACAGTCAGCGCTCTTAACTGCTGAGCCATCTCTGCAGTCCCAAATCTATATTCTTGATAGGAGAGAAAACATGCACTCTTTCTGGGTCCAGCTTATTTCACTTAGCATGATGGTCTCCAGTTCCATCCATTTCCCTGCAAATGACATAATCCTGTTCTTTATGACTGATTAACACCATGGGCCTGGCTCACTGGGTAAAAACAGTTGCTATACAAGCTTGGCAACCTCAGTTTCATCCCCAGAACCCATATAAAAAAAGCTAAACACAGCACAGCTCTGTAATCTGGGAAAACCTACAGTAAAATGGGAGATGGACAAAGAATTATCTGGAACTTCATAGGCCTCCTAGCCTGGAGTATGAGACACAGCAACAGAAACAAGAGAGACCCTGCTTCTGTGATGGCCTAGGAAAATGGGATAAAGACTTTCATTTTGCAATTTGACCAGACTTCAAAGTTTGCTGGTGCTTGACCTTTGCCCAACCCCTCCTAGAGGCACACCCAGAATGGAGTGACCTTGAGAGTTCCAAACTGGTCCAACCACACCCCACGTGATGTTCTGATCTCGGAGGGGCATGTGCAAAAAGATAACCTCCTGGTCTGTTTTTGTTAGGAATGTGCACACAGGAAACTTTGAGAAATGCTTAATTCTTATTGGATGTTGCAAATTGTAACCGGATCCTGCTGCCAAGATCCTATAAAAGTTTCTTTCTAACTATGATTAGGGTTTGCCATAAGCGGCCCTGGCTGGTCGGAAATAAAATACCTTGCTATTCCATCCACGTGGTGTTGGCTTTTTATCTCAACCCACTACACTTCAACAAGATAGAAAGTGAAAACCAATTTCCAAACATCCTCTGACCTCCACATACATGTCACGGCACATGTGTCCACACTCCATGGACACACACATATATATACACACAAAATAAACATTATCTTTGAAAATACTGTGGTGGTTGGGCATGATGGCCTACGCCTCCTTTGATCCCAGCACTTGGGAGACAGAGAAAGACAGGTAGAGACAGGCCAGTTTGGTGTAAACAGCAAGTTCTAGGCTAGCTGGGGATACAGGGAGACCCTGTCTCGAAAGAAAGAGAGAGAGAAAGCAAGCGCATCTAGGCTGATTTCACATCTTAAGTATTGTAAATGGTGCAGCTATAAACAGACACATCCAAGTATCACTGTGGTATGCTGTCTTAGACACCTTTAGGAAGGTCCCCAGGAGACATAAAGCCCAGGGCCATCTCCCAGGCCTCACAAGGTATTAGCCATAAAAACAGGATTATGTCACTTTCAGGGAAATGTATAGAACTGGAGACCATGGTGCTTCAGTGAAATAAGCCACACCCAGGAAGACAAACACTGCATGTTTTCTTTTATATTAATAATGTAAATTTAGGGGCTGGAGAGATGGCTCAGTGGGTAAGAAGAATACCTGCTACTCTTCCAGAGGAACCGGGTTTGAATCCCACACCCATATAGTCACTAACAACCATTTATAGCTCCAGTTCCAGGGAATTCAACATCTTCTTCTGGCCTCTGCAGGCATTGCACATACATGGTGCACTTATATACCTGCAGGCAAAACACCCATACACATAAAATAAAATATTTTCACAAATGTAAATGTGGACCTGGAGAAATGACTCAGCAGTTAAGAGCACTGACTCTCTTGCAGAAGACCCAAGTTCAAATCCCAGCACCCACATGGTGGCTAACAAACATCCATTAACTCCAGTTCCAGGGGCTCCAACACACTCTTATGACCTTAGTGGCATTGCATGACACAGGGTGCACCTATATATATGCAGGAAATACAAATAAAACAAAATAATTTTTTTAAAAAAGAATGTAAATGTAAGCATATATGGGGCTAGGGAAAATTGCTCAGTTGACAAAATACCTGATGCACAAGCAAGGGGACCTGAGTTTGGATCCCCAGAACCAGTGGAAAAGACTAGTGGTGGTGGTGTGAGTCTGTGACCAGTGCTGGGTGGAGGGAGGGCAGAGACATTTTCCATCAATCATCCCTTTTCACCCAGGTATAGTATATAGGTATATAAAATAGGTACACAAGCGGCTGGAGAGATGGCTCAGCTGTTAAGAGCACTGGATGCTCTTCCTGAGGATCCAGGTTCGGTTCCCAGCACCAACATAGCAGCTAACAACTGTCCTAAACTCCAGTTCAAGGGACTCTGACACCTCTTCTGGCCTCCATGGGCGTTATATGATACAGGTGCACTTATATATATTCAGGCAAAGCACTTATACACAAAATAAAAATGAATAAATCAAAAAACATTTTAATGTAGGTACACAATAAAACATTTACTGGTGATAAATCATAAAAAAAATTTACCTTAAGATAATTCTTCACTATAAATATATTTTATCATTTATTAAAAATGAGAGGAACTCTGCATACTAATGAGGTAGATGTACTTGTTCATTTTATGGGGGGGGTGTTGAGGAATGGGGATGTATTTCTGTGTGCCCCTTTGGGTATAGTTATAGGTGAATACATGCCCCATACCCACGTGGAAGTCAGAGGATAGCTTCCTGTGTCAGTCCTCAGGCACCTTCTGCCTTTTGTTTGAGGCAGCACCTCTCACTGGCCTGAGCCAGGCCCCTTCTCACCATCACTGCAGCTACAATGCATAGCACTGTCTGGCTTTTTCATGGGTCCTGGAGATGCAAGGTTTTCACACTTGCAAAGGAAATGTCTTACAGACTGAGCCATCTCCTTGGTCCTCGCTTGTTATTTTTATAAGAAGAATTCAGCCATAGGGGCTGGAGAGATGACACAGTAGTTAAGAGCACTTACCATTCTTACAGGGACCTGATTTGGGTTCCAGCACCCTTTCAGGCAGCTCACAGGTGCCTGTAAGCCCAGCTCCAGGGGGTTCTGCTGCCTCTGACCTCCATGGGCACCTGTACTCACATGTATTAGTCAATGGACACACAAACATATATATAAAAAAATAAAAATTTGTTTAAAAGAATTAAATTTTCTTTGAGTGTGTATTTGTCTGTCTGTGTGTCTGTCTGTCCTGTGTTTTGAAAGAGGGTTTCACTATGTAGCCCTGGCTGGCCTTGAACTTGAAGAGATTCATCTGCCTCTGCCTCCTGAGAGCTGGAATTGCAGGAGTGTTCTACTGTGCCTGGTTTTGTGATTTGTTTGTTGTTGCTGTTGTTGTTGGGTTTTGCTTGTTGTTTGTTCTTGAGGCAGTCTCACTAGTAGCCCTCCCTACAAAGACATGCTGGCCTCAGACTCAAAGAGATCTGTCTGCCTCTGCCTCCCAAGTACTAGGATTAAAGGCATAATCCATCATGCCCAGCTTTTAGCATTTTTCTTTATGTGTGTATGTGATGTGTGTGTGTGTTTGTGTGTGTGTGTTCCACATATGTTTGAGTGCTATGTCCATGGAGCTGAAGTTACATGGGTTGTGAGCTGCCTAATGTGGGTGCTGGGAACAGAACTCAGGTCCTCTGAAAGAGCAGCAAGTACTTTTAACCACTGAGTCATCTCTGTCGCCCCTTGGTTGAGTATCTGAGAGTATAGGATGCAGCGAATTCTCAGTGTTTTTCAGACTTCATACTTTGCTTTTATAATCATTAATGCAAGAGCACCTTTCTATAAATAACATAAACTGGGAGAAGCATGTTTAAAGCCATTTCAGAAATTATCTCATGTCAAACTCCATTGAACCATGTTTTTATGGAACTCAAGCCAGCAACTCAAACAGCACTTTTTAAAATCAAACTTTCTAACACAATGTATCCAAAGATACACAGCTATCATACATACTTACTACAGAGGGATGATGGTAGGAAAACAAAAACCTTTATTTTCCATTCTTAAACCATTATGTTTCTGTAAGAACAGAAAACTTGGGATATGTACTCAAACACTGAACTTCATAGCACAGAATAGTCTCAAATCTAAGCTGAGGTGTTTCAGATATGCTCACTGGTATTCCATAGTATGAGGACATGTGCAGTGTAAAGCCTGCATGTGCTTAGAGGCAAGTCTGCAGTGATGTCACAAGATCCAACACCAGTGGGTACTGCCAGAAACGCCTTGGGTTCATTGTGTGTTTGATTCTGGATTAATTTTTGGTCAATGTGTGGTCAGAAAACTACTGTTGCCCATTTTTATGAGCCCCATATTTGGTTACCTGACCCCTCTTGGAGTTTAAGGCACTGAGGTACAGCTGGACCACACGACAGTTCTATTTGTGTTGGAGGAGTCCACACTGAGTCCCATCGTGGCACACGAGCTTCCATTCCCACCAGCGCTGTGTTGGGGTTCCTCCTCCCACATCTCTACCATCATTGCTCTGTGTTTCTCACTGGGCTGAGATGGAATCTCAGTAAAGTTTTGATTAGTATTTCTCTGATGGATAAGAATGTTGAACTTTTTTTTCAAATGTATTTTGGCCATTCTATGTCTTCTTTTGGGACCTGTTCATTTCATTTGCCCATTTATTGACTGGATGTTTATGAGTGCAGATCTTAACACCAGGAGTGGCAGCCATTACTTTTCCACCCAAGGCCCCCAATGCTGTCACTCCTCTGTTACACACACATTTATCAAGCCCCAACTAAACACCACAGCTCAATTGCCATCCCTCTTCCCTGAGTTTCTGCCTTCCCAGCTCCCTTCCCACTCCTCGTCCCATGTCACAGGCAGGCTCCAAACCCCAGCCATCCTGATTTACCCATGGCCATGGCCTTCTCCCTCACACCACACTGTCGCGTCTGTCTCTCGTCCACCAAGGAAAATGCGACCCCGGACTCTTCCAAAAGCAGTTTATTCAGGAACCTTGAACAACCTTTTGGCTTCTTAACTTTCTGACTTTTTCTCCCCTTCTTACTTCTCCTGCCTTACTTTTCCTCACTACTTTTCCTTCTCCTTACTTCTCCTCCTGCTAACTTACTTCTCCTTTTCCTCCCGGGGAAAGCCCACCACAGAGTTAAATCCCCTCCTGCCAGCCAACCCCAAACTACTACGTGGTGAAAGCAGATAGGCGCACACAGGCGGAAGCAGGGCCAGACCTCAGCCACAGCCAATTATGGAGCTGTTTGCTCCAGAGAGCGCCCACCTCGGGATGGTGGGAGGCAAGGGCAGGCGCCATCTTTAAGACGCAGCAATCTGCGGCTCTCTACACCACACTAAGCACCAGACTTCAGGATGTCAGTTCAGTGTCTTCTGGGTGTAGTAATATAGAATCTTTTGGTGATGATGGGCTGAGTGTGTGTAAATCTGCCTGTTTGTGTTTTGATTTGGGGATTTGTTTTGTTTTCATTTTTGTTTGTTGAGTCACAGTCTGGCTATGTAGCTTAGAACAGTCCAGAACTCACCTTGTAACCCAGGTTGGCCTCCAAGTTGTGATCCTCCCGCCTCAAGCTCCAGAGTGCTGGTATTATAGATGTGTGTGTCTGCTAGTCTTACCCTTTAGACTTACCTACTGGTATGTTTATGAATAAAATTATGTGCTGCCTGGAATTTGCTTGAAATATAACACCAGGAACTATCACACAGCAATAAAAATGTACCATTGATGGATGAATGCATCTGCAATGTTGAGTTAAAGGAACTAGACAATCGGCTATGGTGGTGCACAACTTTAATCCCAGCAACTCGGGAGGCAGAGGCATTTGAAATCGAGGCCAGCCTGGTCTACATAGTGAGTTCTAGGACAGCTGGGGCTACAGGAAAACCCTGTTTCAAAAAGACCAAACAACAATAACAAAAATATACTAAACACTAGCTATGGGGTGGTACACCCTTGTAATCTCAGCACTCTGGTGGTGGAGGCAGAACATCAGGAGTTCAAAGCTACATAATGAATTCAAGGGCAGCATGAGACCCTACCTCAAAGAAGAAAGGGAAGGAGGGAGGGAGGGAGGAAGACTAGCACTAAAAGAATACATATCATACATTGCCCTTTACATGAAAGTCAAGAACAAGCAAAACTAGGGCTGGAGAAATGGGTCACCAGTTAAGAACACACTACTCTCATGGAGGACCTGGATTCAGTCCCCAGCACTCAGATGGTAAATAACATCTGTCTTTAACTCCAGTTGCAGGGACTCTGACATCCTCCTCTGTCGTCTGCAGGCATTGCACATACGGTGCACTTACATACATGCAGGCAAAATGCTCATACACATAAAAATAATTTTAAAAAACCCTGCAAAACCAATCTTTTGAGATATGAAATAGAAGTGTCTACCTCACAGGGAAGATGATGGCAGGAATCGGTGCCTCCCTCGGCACCAATGGCAAGCACACATGTGAATTTTCAGGGCTACTGCAAATGATACACACCCTGTCTTGGTGATGGACCTTGATGTCAAAACCAACAAAGCTCCATACCTGGTGCTGGAGAGATGGCTCAGAAATTAAGAGTACTTGCTGCTCTTGCAGAAGAGCAGCACCCAGCTGATAGCTCTCAATCACCTGTAACTCCATTTCCAGAAGATCCAACACCCTCTTCTGACTTCTGGAGGCACAGCAAGCTTGTAGTGTGCATACATACATGTAAGCAAAACACTCACATAAAAATTTTAAAAATATTTTTAAAAATTCAACACATACATTTCATTCTGTTAATTATATTTTTATTAAAAACTAGGGCTTAACTCTTGACCTTACTAGTTAGTTACTGGCTTATAAAGCTCTGGGTATTGGAAGAACCCAGAATGGTATCTAGAGCACTTCTTTTGTTTATAGGTGGGTGGGTACACATGTATATGTGCACATGTGTGCATGTGGAAGCAAGAGAGTAACAAAATGACACCTTAGGTGTCCTTTCTCCAGAATACCAGCCATCTTTTGAGGTAGGGTCTGTCATTAGCCAGGAGCTCACCAAGTAGGCTAGGCTAGCTGGCCAGAGAGACCCAGGAGTCTTCCTGTCTCCACTTCCCCATCACTGGGATTACAGGTTCAGGCCAACATGCCCAGATTTTTTATACAGATTCTAGGAAGAAATTCAGGTCCTCATGCTTACATGGAAAGCACTTTATCAATGGAGCCACCCTCCCAGCCTAAGATCACTTATTTTGCTCATCAGAGTTTTTAAAAGTACATTTATTTGTGTGTGTGTGTGTGTGTGTGTGTGTGTGTGTGCATGCGTGAGAGAGAGAAAGAGGGAGTGGGAGGAAGTCAAAGGACAATTTGCAGAAGTCTATTCATTCCTTTGACCATGAGGGTCCTGGGGATGAAACCCAGGACACTGGGCCTAGAAGCAAATACTGCTCACCCAACTTACCAGCCCTCATTGGCTTTCTTTGTGATTAATGCTACATAGACTCTCCTTATACACAAAGCTTTCTGTGAGCTGAGTTGTATTCATCCTTGTTGCCAGTATACAATTGAATGGAAATAACTGTATTGTTAATTGTCTGTGAAGAAAACCCTATCCTATGGCCACAGAGGCTTAGAAAACACCAGTAACACTTTCCTGCTGACAGATCACCTGTAAGAGATCTTCTGAGTCCCCACTTTTTCATATGCTATGTTAAGGAACTGTATCACATATCTCCAATGAATACCAAAGCCAGTCACCTGAGTAGAGTTAGGGCACTAGGGAAGCCTGGGCCAAGTGTCTATGTCTCAGGATTCACCATTAACAAGGAAAGTTTCTCCCAGGAGAGCAACTCAGCTTATAAACTCAGCTAATTTGAAAATGAAATTTCTGAGACTGGAGAGATGGCTCAGCAGTTAAGAGCACTTGCTGCTCTTCCAGAGGACTTGAGTTCAGTTCCCATCACCCAAGTTGGGTGGCTCACAACCACTTGTAACTCCAGCTCAGAGGGATCTAATGCCCTCTTCTGGTCTCCATGGGCACCTGCACATAGGTACACACAGATTAACACAGACACACACACACACACACAAAACTGAAGATTAAGAAAAGTAGTTCTAAGTAGCTCAGCAGAGGAATGAAGTGTTTTCCAGTCCTGATAAGGATGGAGGATACCTGGAGGTTATCCTCATCAAGGGGTATCCGGCTCTCAGCAGGAAAACCCAACTTTTCAGGCTCCAACCTAGATCTGAATTTACTATGCCCTGCCCTAGTGGTGTTTACAGCTCTGTCTAAAAACATCTGGCAGTGTTTACCTAGGGATATGTCAATTAATTTACTGAATAAAGAGTCTGAAGTCAGCTGGCATTGCACAGCTATTCACTGTCAAGGGTAATTTAGTAGAATTATAAAACTCGATTCAGGTTCTATCTCATGCTTCAACTAGTCTACAGATAAGAATATCATCTCTGTTTCTCAATTAGGGTGATGTTTCAGAGAAAAACAGAAGATTTGGTGAAGAACCAGATACTAACATAGATCCAAAATGTCTCCCATAAAAGTGCTTATTTGAGGAGCTAAGAGATGGCTCAGCACCTAGGGTCAGAGGACCAGAGTTCCATTCCCAGCACCCATGCACATACACACACACACATGCACGCACGCACACACACACAATTAAAACCTTTTTTTTTTTTTCAAAAGCACTTGCTGGGGTCATCAAGATGACTCCACTGGAAAAACACTTGCCACACAAGCCTGACAGCCTGAGTTGGATTTCCAGAAACTATGTAAAGCCAGATGCAGTGCTGTGCCCCTAGCGTGCGACCGGAGGCAGAGACAGGAGAGTCACATACACAGACCCCAATTTATAAATAAAGATGATATATATCTATTATATATATATTAGTTGAAGCATGAGACAGAACCAAGCAGCACAATGCTTGAATTCCACAAGTTGTCCCTCCAACCTCCAAATGCATCATGGCTTCTGGTCATAAATAAATAAATATAAAAATAAAAAAGGATAGGGGTAGAGACTGAAATAAATACATGAAATTGGAAAATCACTTTTGCAATGTCCACTGGTTGATTTTAGACAAGTCAGACATGGAAATAGAATCATCAGATGAAAGAGTATTGAGGGATATGAAATTGGCTTAATGTTGAAGTGTCACTGTCATTCTACAAATCACACAGTGATTCCCAAGACAAAAATTTGCCCGTATAGAACTGGACAAACACCTCAGTGGTTAAGAGCACTGGCTGCTCTTGCAGAAGACTCAGGTTTAGTTTCCAGCACCTATATGGTAGCTAACAAAAATCTATAATTCCAGTTCCAGGGGATCCAATGCCCTTTTCTGACATCTTCAGGTATTGTAAGACATGGGTACCCTTACGTACATGCAGGAAATATACTCATAAACAATAAATTAAATAAATAAAGTGCCTTTATGGGCTGGAGAGATGGCTCAGTGAGTAAAGCTGCTTGATGACCTGTATTCCAGCCCTAGAAACCATATGGTGGAAGAAAAGAACAACTGTAGCAACTTGTCCTCTGGTCTGTATGACTGTACTGTGGCACTGTGGCATGCTCACAATCACACACACATACACACACACACACACACAAATAAATAAGTAAATAACAAATACATAAAATGCAAATAATTTTTAATGTGCCTTTATAATGAGAAGACCTACTGGACACTACCCTTAAAGTGAGAAGACTTAACCCTGCTAATGGTAGGACATTCTGGCATAAGTGTTCCCTGACATTCTGCTCCATGCAGGGTACATCACCATGGAGTGGTTTTGTCATGAATTCAATTACCTCAAGACCAATGTCCAATTTATAGATGCTGAGAAGGGACAAGTTAATCACATGCAGAAGGAACATACAAACAAGACAACTCTTTTTCTTAAAATTGTGTGTGTGTGTGTGTGTGTGTGTGTATGTGTATGTACCATGTGTGGGGTGCCCAGGGGCCAGAAGAGAGCATTAGAGTTTGGAGTCCCTGGAACTGGAGTTACAGATGGCTGTGAGCCCCTATTTGGTGCTGGGAACCAAACTCTGTAACAGAGTAGCCAGTGCTCTTAACTGCTGAGCTATCTCTCCATCTTTCACAAGACAACTCTTTATAAAGTAAGTCCGTACTAGCAGAACTTTCAAAACGTTGGGGCAAGTGCACCCACACACCTGCTCCTCTAAGAAATCAACACAAATACTGGCAGAATTAGCAATTTATTTTTCAGAACTCTGGAACTTAAGCAAAGGCTTACAACATTCCAAAGAGCATTTATTCAAGAAAAACTACTGGAACTCATTAATGGCAGCAAGATTTGTGGATGTAAAACAATTCTGTTGGTGCACGCCTTTGATCCCAGCACTTGGGAGGCAGAGGCAGGCAGATCTCTGGTGATTTCAAGCCCAGTCTGGTCTACATAACAAATTCCAGGGCAGCTGGGACTAAAAGGAGACCCTGCCTTTAAAAAAAGTAAAAAAAACCAACAAACAAAAAAGACAAAAAAATGTTTTACATTTATTTATTTAGTGTCTGTGTACATGTGGGCACACATATTCAACATCTCGAACCCAAATCTTACACACATGATGTGTAAGTCAGAGGACTTGTGGGAATCAGTTCTCTCCACCCTATGGATTCTAGAGATCAAACTAAGGTCCTCAGGCTTGGCAGCAAGTGCCTTTTCCCACTGGGCCATCTCTCAGCCTGGGATTTGTGGTGGTTTAAAAAATGCTTTTAGCCAGGTGTAGTGGCACACACATTTAATCCCAGCTCTCAGGAGACAGAGGCAGATGGATCTTTGTGAGATCAAGGCCAACCTGGTCTACATAGTGAGCTCTAGACCAGTCAGGGTTATAGGGGGACACTGTCTCACAAAAAAATTTGGTTTGTAATGGACACACAGTAACTATACATGTTTATCAGATACAGTGAGATCTTTCAATAATTACCTGATGTGTAGTGATCAGAAAAGGGTAATGTGTCTGTCACCTCAGGCATTTACTTCTGTTAGAAACATTCAAACATTTCTTTACCAGATGTTCTAGATAGATAGCTTCAGTTATCAAGTTGACATACCTGGGAAGAGGAAGCCACAAGTGAGGAAACTCCTTCATTGGACTGGCCTGTGGGGCATGACTGTGAGGCATTTTCTTGATTGCTGAGTGATGTGGGAGGGCTAAGCCCAATGTGGGCAGTTCCACCCATGGGCGGGTGGTCCTGGGTTGCATAAGAAAGCAGGCTGGTGGCTGGAGAGATGACTCAGCAGTTAAGAGCACTGGATGCTGTTGCAGAGCACCCAGGGATCCATTCCCAGCGCCCATGTGGTGGCTAACAAACTGCTCATAACTCCAGTTCCAGAAGAATCTGACACCTTCTTTTGATCCCCACAGGCATTACATGACATGGGTTCTGGGTGCACTTATACACATGCAGGCAATACACTCATATACATAAAATAAAAATAATATAATGTTTTTTAAAAAGAAAGCAGGCTGAGCACAGACCAGAGGAGCAAGCCAGTAAGAGGCAGTCCTCCACTGTGTGTGCTTTGTTCCTGCCTCCAAGTCCCAGTCAGTCCTGACTTCCTTCAGTGATGAAATATGACCTGGGAGATGTAAGATAAAATCATTCCTTTCCTCCTCTAGTTGGTTTGGTCAGTGTTTGTTTGTTTGTTTTTAATCACAATAATAGAGAAACAAACTAGGAAACTATTTTTGAATTATTCAAATAATTGCTGCCAATCAGTGTTTCTTATTGAAGTACAAAATGTTAGGACACACTTCCTGTCCCCTAATGCACATCTACACGCCTGCATACTCATTACACTTCCTCTCTCACCCTTCCTTCCCAACTTACATTTTAACTTGGTCTGCTCACATTCCCTTCTCTAGTTCCATGGTAACCTTGAAAGCCTTGCAGACCCTTGCAGGAAAACACCCAAGTTTAGTGCTCTTCAAAATGCCATGTCCTGGGGCTGGAAAGATGGCTCATTGATAGAGTGCTGGTTGCTCTTGCAGAGGACAACTGTCTTTAACTCCAGTTCCAGGGGATCTGATGCCCTCTTCTGGCCTCCACAGGCATTGCATGCACATAGTACATGGATGCAGTCAGAAATTCACACACATAAAGTATATATATAAGCCCTAGCCGCAAAACATGGATGGGCTTTTTTTTAAAATTACAATTATTTTGTGTGTACATGTGCACCATGGGGCCCGTGTGGAAGTCTGAGAGCAACCTTCGGAAGTTGGTTCTCTCCTTCTACTATGTGGGTGCTGGGGATCAAGTCAGGTTGTCAGGTTTGGTGTGAGTCACCTTTACCCACTGAGCCATCTCACCTGCCTATGACCACTATTTGACCTGTCACAGGTCTGAAAATCCCCCCTCCTGGATCATTATGATGATTTTCCCAATCCACAGGAAAAGCTCTACCTCCAGGATATTTGACCAAAAAAGTTCAACATCCTAGCTGCCCAGCACTACAATACCAGTAAGAACAAGGAAGAGCTCAGAGTTAAGAAGACCCATGGAACAGCCATGAAGAAAACCAATAGTGCTGTATACAGTGTGTGTGCTCCTAAAAGGTCTGAAGGATTCCAACCAGGATCTCGGGATGATCTTTAGGCACTATTTGAGGAGGAAGACTCGAAAGCTGCCAAGTCTCCTCCCATACTCTTTATCAAAAGTACCTGCTGCTCTCCCAGAGGACCCAAGTTCAGTTTCCAGCTCACAACTGCCTGTAACTGCAGCTCCAGGGGATCCAATCAATGCCTATGGCCTAAGTGGGCACCTGCACTCATGGGCATATACTCACACAATGTAAAAATAATAAAAACTGAGACTGGAGAGCAGAACTGGCTGCTCTTGCAAAGGATCCAGGTTTAGTTTCCAGTACTCACATGGTGGCTAACAACCATCTTTACCTCCAGTTTCAGGGGAATCCAATGCCCTCCACTGGCCTCTGCAGACATTGTAAAACATGGGTGTATTTACATACATGCAAAACACGCATAAACATAAAAATAAGTCAGCCAAAAATAATGATGAAAACTTTTCAAATGTGTCCCAGCACCCCACAAGCCTCCTGTGTGCACCTTTAAGTGTGGTCCACATCAGGATTTCATGGGATTGGCTCAGAAAACTATTTTTGGTTCTTAGCAAGCACACAGAAAATTGTCGTAAAGTTTAAAAACAATGTAACATGTTAACTGTTTGACAAACATCTAGATAGCACACGCAACAGCAAAAAACAATGCATGGGTCATTCCACCCATGATTAGGGCCTGCATTTATACTAATGGGAACAAACACATGTCCATTCTCTCTTCAGTCATCATTCCACAGCCTTTTGCATGGATGCAAGTTTTCCATCAAGATCATTGCCAGGAGCTACACAAAATCCCAAGCCCATGCACGGTGGTGCATGCCTTTAATCCCAGCAATTGAGAGGCAGAGTCAGGCAGATCTTTGAGCTCAAGGCCAGCCAGGGTTACATAGTAAAACCCTGTCTCAAGGAAAACCAAAGACAAATTCCACTTTATTGACCTATCACATGAGCCTAACTAAGTATGGACTCATGATATGGGCCACCTCACTTCCAAGTCAATTTCTAAGCTTATTCAGATTGATTTCAATTTGGCTTTGTACCTAATTCTATTGTAGTTCACATAGCTTGTGCTCATTGGCTAAACACAGTATAAAAGCTTGCAAGGATAAGACCAGAGGCCTGGCGAGGTACTCAGGTGGTTAAAGCGCTTGCCTTGTTTGAAGACAAGAGTTAGATCTCAGGGCCCACATCAAAATGCCAGGCATGGTGGCATACACTTGTAACCCTGGTGCTGAGAAGGCAGACTCAGGACCACTGGGGCTTAGAAATCAATGAGTCCAGGCTAATTGGTGACCTTGACTCAAAAGACGTGGGCAAGGCCACCTGAGGTTGTCCTCTGCCCTCCCAACATTCACAAGCACACAAGTTTTTTAATTAAATCAGGCATGGTGGGCATGCCTTTAATCCCAGCACTTGGCAGAGGTAAGTGTGAATGAAAAGCCTCCCGTTCCCAAATTTTTTAATTAAAAAAAAAAAACAAACCAAAAACAGATTTTTTTCCTCTGAGAAAAATTTGTAGAACAGATACAATACAGAACAATGTATTTCTGCATATTTATTTAAGAACAAAAGCTGAGGAGAAATAACTAGACACAAAGAGCAAAACTAAAGATATGATGCAGCTTAAGAGAGGACTGGCCACACTGGCTGTCACAGAGGAATGCATACATTATTTTTACTGTTAATTTCACACTATCATTTGCAGAGGCTGGGGGATGCTTCTTAATGATCATTGGCCACACATCATCAGTAGTACTAACCACCCTCTCAGTCACTGATGTACTGAAGAATCTGCATTAAGGGGCTGGAGAATGCTCAGTGGTCAAGAGCACTGGCTGCTCCTCCAGAACTCAGTCCCCTGTACCTATATATTGGGCAGTTCACAATCATCCATTACCACAACCATCCATAACTCAAGCTCCAGGGGATCCAACATCATCTTCTGGCCTCCACAGGTCCCCCCACAAAAGTGGCATACATACAAATAAACACACCAATAAAAAATAAATCTAAGGAAAAAAATAATTTAAACTGCATTAACTTCTAAAATCCATTATTGGAAGCTCACTGCATTCTCTGCTCCTGCAGGTATTACATGTCTCTCTCCTGCTTCTCTCTCGCTGTTTTAAAATTTTAAGTCATATAATCATTTTTAATATTTTGCTGGGGTGTATTTGTGTGTGTGTAGGGGTGCACGCATGTGAGGGGAGGTCAGAGGAAAACTTGTAGGTGTTGGTTCTCTCCTTCCATCACTTAAGTCCTGGGGATTGAACTCGGGTTGTCAGGCTTGGTGGCAGGCCCCTCTAGCCAATGAGCCATCCGGCCGGCCCCAGTGTTGCTTCTTTCTACCTCCCAGTTCCAACACCAACAGGCTATAATGGGGACAAAGCCACTGTTGTGCAAGTCTGAAAGGGACCAAAGCAAGGCTCTGTTCTCCCAGAAAAACAAAAAAAGGTCACGTGGGAGCCAAGAGGAGTGCTAAGACAAAGCTCAGGAGGGCTGAGAGGGGACTAAGAACCGAGAACCAGGCAGTCCTCCCATGGGAGGGAGGCCCTGCAGGACACCTACCGGCAGGGTAGATGAGGACCGGGCTACAAAGCTGGGCTGCAGCGCGGGAAGGTGAGGGAGGGCACAGTCAAGGTGGAGCAGAGCCGCGCTGCCAGGCAGGAAGGAGCCTGAGCGAAGGCTGGAGGGGCCCTTGGGTCAGCTCAAGAGCCTTTAGGGGCTGCTTCTCCAGCGGGTGCGGTTTCCGGTGCTGAGCGAAACTCCTGTACCACCGGAAAGCCTTTCTGCACCGCACACCTTACATTCACAGGGCTCTCCCCAGTGTGAACCCTCTGGTGCGGGACACAGGCGATCTTCTGTGTGAAGGCTTTGCCGCACTCCTCACATCCGTAGGGTTTCTCCCCGTGTGAATCCTCTGATGGCAAGGAAAATCGACTTGCACCCGGTTTTCCAGCACCCCTGACACACTGGTAGTGCCTCTCCCTGGTGTGAAGCAGTTTCGAGCTGAATCTGAACATTTCCCCAAACCTTTACAGGTTTCTCATTCCTCCTTGAAGGAGGTTCAGGTTCAGATTCAAGGTCTGCCCAGCCACCTTGCACTGGAAATCAAAATACTGAGGGTTGTTGGTGAGGCTTGTCCCCCTTGGCACTCTGTGTGGCTCCATCTCTTCTGGGGCTTCCTGTCCCTTGGCTCAGGACTTCGTACCTAACCAATGAAAGTCCTGGCTAGTGACTGGAGGAACACGGGCTCAGGAATCCTAATTTCTCTTGCAGGATGATTCTGAGAGTTGTACCTTAGAAATGGTTACAAGATCCGAAAAACAATGAAAGAGAAAAACAAAACCTACTGATACAGCTGAGAAGAAACTAGCAACTACCGGGAAAGATGGCCAGAATGTCCCATAGGAAGAAAAGGAAAGCAAACCGAGGCAGGGTCAGGAAGAAGGCAAGCAACGGGGGAGAAAGGAAAAAGGATGAACGAGATTAAGAAGGGTGAGCAAGAAATATCAAAGAAACCATCTGAAAGACACAGCTGGACAGTCACAGACCCAGAAGAGCAAAAAGAAACGAGGGCCTGGCTAGAGGCAGGTCAGCACTCCAAGAGCTTTCACAGGTTGAACACAACTACCACCCCCAAATGACCAACTTTCCTTCCTACAATGAAGGAAAGCACCCCAAATTCTAAGTAATGGCCAATAACTTTGTTTTTCAATGATATATATATTGCTTTGAAGAAGATTAATGTATTTCAGAAGTGACCAAAGAGAAATTGGCCTGGTCAGCTGTGGGACAGGATAACGTGGCTGCTAAAGTAGCCATGCTATACAGAATCCCAGCACGCATGACGGAATCCCAGCATGCACATAAACACTGGAAACCCAGGGAGCAACAACTTCCCACACTGGGAACAGTCACAGGGAAAAGGGAAGAGGGAAGTGTGTGCGCGCGCGCGTGCGTGCATGCATGTGTAGTCTGTGTACAAGAACATGGCAGGAGGATAGTCCTAGTTCATCTTCTAAATACAATGCAGACCTAAAGATTATGATGAGTGGAACTTTTAGAAATATGTATTTTGGAGCTGGAAAGATGGCTCAGTATATAAGAGCACTGGTTGCTCTTGCAGAGGACTCAGGTTCAATTCTCAGCACCTACATGATGGCTGACAACCATCCGTAACTCCAGTTCTGGAGATCCAACACCCTCTTCTAACCTTCACAGGCATTGTACAACATGGGTGCGCTTACATACGTGCAGATAATACACTCATACGTGTCAAATAAAAATAAATAAAATGTTAAAAAATATATATTCTATTTATTACTTTTACATGTATGAGTGTATTACCTGCATGTCTATTACACATGCACCCATATCATGCAATGCCTGCAGAGGTCAGAAGAGGGCACCAGTTCCCCTGGAACTGGAGTTACAGATGGTTGTTAGCTGCCATGTGAGTGCTGGAAACTAACTCAGGTTACTTTAGTAGTCATTGCTCTAAACCAATGAATCATTTCTCCAGCCCCATAAGTGGAACATTTAAAGGACAAAGCCATCCTTCTTTGCTGACAGCCTAAACATCACATTTGTACCTATAACAAAAATCAGTCTGCCCAAAGAATCACATCTTCCTTAACAGTGGCTGGAATTCTACTTGTTTGCAACGATAAAGACATAAATCTAGAACACTAAGTTGACAGTCAAAACAAAACCCATCTGGGAGCTCTTAAGTGGCAGACTTTGAGCTTGGAGAATGACCATATGAATGTGCAAACTTCGGAACTGCCCTTGTCAGAGTTGCGGAGGCACCAAGGGCTATCAGAGTCACAGTGGGCACCGAGGGCTGTCAGAGTCACAGCGGGCACCGAAGACTGTTCCAGCATGACTGCAGCACATCCCTCCCCAGAGCAGAAGAAACAGGACTGGGACTCACAAGGACTGCTGCCTCTTAGATGCTCTGAGGACCAAGGAGCTTCACCATTCACCAGCTGGGAGATGAGAATAGGCTTGTGGGACGGACACATAGCTCCAGGAGGAAAAGGAAGAAAGACAAGTTGAGGAGAGACAGCCAATGGGTGACACCTCTCTCAGTCCACCCTCCATCAGGCTTGATGGAAAGAAAAGGAATTCCAGCAGATCAAGAGGTGCAGGAGTTCTAAACTGGGTTCCACACGAAGAGACCATGACTTGGACCTGAGTCTGAAGAGAGGAGACTCCTTCAGGAAGTGTGCATGTGCTGCTTTCCTGGGGCAGCCATAAGGGGGAGCACCAATGGAGCATGAGTGAAAGGATGGAGAAAGAAGAGCATTCACAGGGAGTCCTAAGAAGATTCTCTGTATTCAGAGCGGAGTTCTGGATGTCTGGGTAGAAAACCAAGGGGACCACACCCACACACACACACACACACACCCTGCAACTAGTGACCTCAGTTCCTGCCATAGTCATCCAAATCAAGACTCCTACAGTTCCCAAAACTCCTGAGGACATGCCGGAATTCCCCAAGATCTTACCCAGATAAGTCATGTGAGCATAGTTCTCCAGCATCACCTCCCTGTACAGGGCCCTCTGCATAGGCTGCAGGCTGTCCCACTGATTCTGAGTAAAGTATACACACGTCCTCAAAGGTCACCAGTTCCTGAAACAACAGTGTGAGGGCAGGAAGGGACCCCATGGGCTTCTGGGAAGGGTCTACAACCTGAGCCCCATGGAAGGTCTGCCAGAGCAGCCAGCACTGAAGCAGGGGCCGGCCACACACTAGTGCTCCTGCTTTCAAATGGGGAGCCCTAGCACTCTCGTCACCTATACAATTTGGGGTCCCTCACTGCTCTCCCAATTCCAGTGCTGTCTTCCCAGTAACCACAGCAACCAGAAGGAACATGCTCTGGGCTTTACAGATGTCCTGGCTTTACAGATGTGACCCCCCCCTCGCCCCACGGCCTCTCCCACCCTCATGACTCTATATTCTGTCACTTGGTCTTCTTCATCTTTTATTTTATGTGTACAAGTGTTTTGCCTGCATGTATGTAGATGCACCTGTGTCATGCAATACCAGCGGGGATCAGAAGAGGGCACTGGATCACCTGGAACTGGTGCTGGGAACTGAACCTGGGTCTTCCGCAAGAGCATCCAGGGCTCTTAACCATTGAACCATCTCTCTAGTTCCTGGTTTTCTTTTAATAAGTTACAATTTTTTTTGAGAATTGCATACATGCATACAATGTACCTGGAGCATATTCACCCCAGGTCCACCTCCTATCCCCACCCACTTCATCTTCCTGTTTTGTTTTTTAAAAATAACCTACCAAGTCCAATTTTTGCTGTCCATTTACTCCTGAGTGTGGGGACATTCACTGGAGCACGGCTGTCCTACCAGGGGCCATATCCTTAAAGAAATTGACTTTCTCTCTCCCAGAAACCATCAATTGCCAATAGCAATTCAGCTAGGGACAGGAGGAAGAGGGAACAGAAAGAGTAAAAGAGCCAGAGGTTGAGGAGGGCCTGAGTGAAACTGTCTTCTGAATATGATGGACCACTGTACCCATGAACTCACAGCTGCTGTGGTTGCCTGAACAAGATCAAGCCAGTAAGCATTCTAGTGTGGAGTAGGGAGGGGCCGTGTAACCCACCCCAGGTTCACAGATCTTTGCAAATCAAAGGCTAACCAAAGAACCTCACATTCACCTGCTCCTGCCTCCCCTTAGAAGACAGCTTGTCACTCCCTCTTTATGGTCCTCCCTACATGTCACATGGGTCCCTTCCCCAAGGCTGGATTCCAACCCCACACAGCACTCTCTGAAACCTATTAAGGCCCCAAATGGTGCTCTCATGCTCCTAAAGTAACCTGTGTGTCCTAGGGTCTGTCTGGACAACAGGACAAAGGGAGTGTACCTGCCACTCTACTCTGGGAAGGAGGAAGAATATATACATTCTGGCCTCTCAGTTCACCCCACCTCCCCTGGCTGAACATCTGGGTCCCCATTAGAGCATCTTTCAAAACAAGAACTGGAGAACTCAGTGATCAGAAACAGTGAATGAAAAGGATCAAATGGAGACATTTCTCGATGAGAAGCCTGGTTTTCAACGGTGAGGTGGACAGAGCAGACTCAAGGATTCTGTGGACAGCACCCACAAATCACAGTAATACCAACTTTCATCCACTATGGCTCAGCCAGCCTCACTCCAGTCATCTCCAGGGCCTCACATTTTCCTTCCAGTCTACCATTACCAATCTCCTCCTACCTTAAACTGTCCTTCCCATTTGTCTTTAACCTCTTTCTCTGACCTCATCCAGTTTCTAGAATATACTAGCCTTCTTCCTCTACAGTACCTCTGCATATAGCACTTAGAAAATGCTAGTTTGGCCTGGCCTGATTGTACACTTTTAATCCCAAAACCTGGTAGGCAGAGGCAGAAGGATCCCCATGAGTTTGAGGCTAACTTGGTCCTCAAAGCTAGCCACACAGTGAGACTCTGGAAGGAAAGGAGAGGGTGGAGGAAAGAGGAGGGACAAGGTGAGGGCGGAAGAAGGGAAGGGAAGAAGGAAGAAAGTAGGAAGGGAGGAGGCAAGTACATGTGTACACACACTCAATAATGCAAAAAAGTTTAAAAAAGAAAATACACACACACACACACACACACACACAGAACACTGGTCTCTCAGGGACACACCCACAATGAGTACAGCAAACTTCAAGGAAGAATGTCTACTTCCACAGTGAATTTCATAAACTTCTACCTGGGTCACAACCTCAGACTCTCAAGACTTACTTCTTCCATCGCACACTTACAGGGGCCACAGCCCTTGCTGATGGAAGGGCTGGCCAAATGGGCCTTTTTCAGCCTTTCCGGGTAGCCTGATGGTTTGCATGACAGACTGAAAAGGAAGCTCAACTCACCTGAGGCCAAGCGTTTGGAGCATGACTGGTGTCCCTGGCTTCTGGCCTTGGACAAACGGCTTTAAAAGCCAAGAGGACAGCCGTGAGTCCTCGGGCCCCACTTTTCCCACGGCAAGACCCCACCCCTCCTCCGGCACAGCTGAGCTTGCTGCTCGACACCTCCACCAGCCTGCTGGGTCCCAGGAGCCTCCCTGCACCTCTGACACGGGGGGCTGAGGATTCACGAAGGGCCGTGTCCCGGCAGGGTGGGCCTTCACACACTTGAGCTTTTGCAGCATGCTTACACGGAGCAGGACACCGACACCCCAGGGCGTCTCTGCTGAGGGGCAGGCGTGACTGAATGCAACCTGAGCGAAGATGCTCGGCGCCCCGGGAGCGAGATGTTCGAGAGGGGGGTCCCCAGGGCGTCCACTACGCCACAAGAAGCAAGGACCCCACATCAGTCAGCACGTGGCGGCCGCCGGAGGTAACCGCCTGTGACAGAGCGCCGGCCCGGGACTCTCGGACGCCGCCCAGCCGCGACAGGCCACAAACCAACTCTCCCGCACTCCCGCTCCTCCTCTCAAGTCCCGGAGCCCGCCAAGCTACCGACCCGGAAGCGCGAGCGCATTCGAGACGCTCTAGGCTGCCCGGAGGCCACGTCTCGCTGGCCCGGCAGGCCCACTATGCACTGACGGAGGCGGCTGATTAGCAGCTCCGGGAGCAGGGCGCGTGCGCACAAGGGCGGCCCCGGACTAGCGGCTGGAGCGTATTGCGCGTGCGCACTGGCATATCGCCACACTACCGACCCCCAGCCCGGGGCTTGTACAAAATTCACTGGAGCTAATTCTCTGTAACTGGCACTAATTTTAAATAGTAGCACTGGGTTAAAAAAAAAAAGGAAAATTATACCTCCACAAGTAAGGAATGGGAAGAAGGAAAAGATTAAGAGGGTGATTGTGGCAGCTTTCTTGCCTAGCACGGAGGTGGATGTTCAAGGCCAGGTTGGGTTACAGGGAGTTCGAGTACAACTGGGGCTACTCTGAGACCCTATCTCAAACCAACCAACACCTTATATTTTATGTCCACGAAATGAAAAGGCAGGTGTGGTGGTGAAAACCCTGTTTCATCGACACTGGAGGCTGAGGGAGAAAAGTTGGCTTGAGGAGTTGGAGGCCAGCTAGGGCAAAAAGCAAGACCCTGTCTTACAATGGAAAAGTTCTTTGATCGAAGTCGCAAGTTCCAAATAAGTGATTGCAACATACGAAACTTCCAGTACACACACACACTCTGAAAATTAACTAGTAGACAGCTTCTCATGGGTGGCCCCCAGCCCACCCCACACAAATTTCCATCGTAAGTCTACTGCAGCCAAAAGGTTCTGAACATGAGAAGTAGGCTATCACTCATAAATGCAACCCGAAGCCAGCCAATCAGTGGCTCTCTCTCCTGTCAGCAGACAGCAAACAGTCAGGAGGGTAAGGGACGTACCCTGCTACCCAGCATTCAGATGGAGCCAGGATGTGAGTACAAGCTGCAAATGACATGTTTATCCTCTACCCTGCAGAAGCCAGCTTGACTAGAAAACAAGTATCACTATGACTATGTCCCTAAGTTTCTAAAATGCACAGTATTCTCACAGAATTTAATTCCACTCAGCTTTCTTCACAGTCCCAAATCATCAAAATCTTGTAATAAATCGAGAAACCAATATTTATCCTGTCTTTTCCACAGAATACTTTTTGTAGTCTAACACAAGCCTGTGCACAGCCAGGCACATGCTCTACCACTGAGCATAATTTAAGACAAAGTTCCAAACTCTTGTGCATCAAAATAGAATTCTACCCATTCACAGGAAATGTGTCGGACAAGGAAAAGCCCCACTGCTGATGTATTTATCGAAGCCCGGGCAAGGTGAGTAACAGATCCTCCTCTACTCCATCTACCGTCTTCCTACTTCACCTCTAAGTCCACAAATTAAGCGAACTGCCAATATGTCAAAACAGAACCTTTATTCTTCTAAAGCTGCTCATGCTTTCTTGCCAGCTGCCTTGGAAGCAGGAGCTTTCTGGGCTGGAGCCTTCTGCCCCTTCTGCCCCTTGGCAGGCGGTGCTGCCTTCTGGGCAGGGGCCTTTTGGCCTGTGGCCTTCTGCCCCTCAGCCTTCTTGCCAGGTCCTGTTGCTTTCTTGGCTGGAACTTTAGCTTTTGTAGCAGCAGCTGCTGCAGCAGCTGCCGCAATGGCAGCCTTGGCAACAGGCGCTTTCTTGGGAGAAGCTTTCAGGATTGCTGCTCTCTGAAGTTTCTTTACTTCATTCTTGATTATTCTGTTCCTCTGAAAAAAACCAATCCAGGAAACCATTCACTACAAACATTTGAGTGCAAACAGACCTATGCTTCCTCCCCTCAACAAAATCTTAATACAAACACTCAGATGTCAGCCCTGTGCAGCAAGCGCTTTTACCTTTTGAGCCATCTTGCTGGCCCCACTGAACAACTCATTATTACCTGGTCAAAGATAAACACATCTCAAAACTTACCATTTTCTTTGCCTTCATTACTTTGAAACGATCAAAATCTGTCATCTTGGCTTTCTGTTAAAAGAAAACAAATTATCTCTCACACCACCCACCAACACCCCCCCCACCCCGACAGACCAAAGCTCATATAGCTTCATGCTATTACCCGTTCCCTGGCGTCAATCTTCTTGGCCCATCTTGTGGCCGCCCATTTCGTATTGATGTCTGCCTTCTCCCAGGCTTTTCGTACATACTTCTGGCGGGCACTAGAAAGAGCCAAGACCATGTACTAAGAAATTGGTTTTGCAATCACACACACTCAATGCCAGAATCTTGCCTTCAAAAAGCCCTCCCCACTCCTGTACACGTCAATCTTAAGCTGTCTTCATAGCACACAAACTCTTTTACTTAATGGAAGATGATCAGAGAAATAATTTCTACCACTTTTGTTTCTGTTGTTGCTGTTGAGACAGGGTCTCCCAGCTGGCCTTGATCTCACAGATCCACCTATTTCTGCTGGGATTAAAAGCATGTGCCACCACATCTGGTTCAAGAACTATTTTAGTATGAGCTGCAATCCAGTCCATTTGTGGATTAAAAATTACCTCTAAACACATCTGATTCCACTCAGGTGGTAGATATGTACAAAGCCTTTGCTTCACAGAATAAACATAATACCTGCTTTGATTTTGCACATTGTCTCCTGGCAAAGTAAAATCGAGTGTATATAGGGATCAAATGCAGAATTCTAAGAGAGCACCCAGACAAAACACTAGCCACCAGAAACCCTGCGGTTAACTCCGACTATCACCTTCAAAACTCAGATAACTATCCTAAACCACCTGCAGTTATAGGAGCAGATGTGTGGTCATACCCCGGCCAGGTTATTTTATGTGGGAAGTTTTCAATAACCAGTGCTTCAATGACCACTATACATGACAACTACTGAGGTGCTAAGCACCCAGTTTCTATCCTTTTTGTTTTTTGTGTGTTAATTGGGAGATAACCCAAATAAATGTATTAACAAAAATATTCCAACACAGGTCCTCAAAACTACAGTTTTAGACCTATCCATAATGACAGGTCATGGTGAATGTCTCATCACAACCTGATGATACTGTTAACTGAAAGCAGGGTGTGGTGATACACACCTGCAACCCCAACAGAGGAAGGCCAAGGCAGGAGGACTGAAAGTCTGAGGCCAGTTTGGGCTACACAGTGATATCTGTCCCCAAACATACAGTCCCCTACCCAAACAAACCAGGGCAAGGCAGCTATATTGGTCATGAAGCCACAGGTCCAATTGCCAGGTTATCAAACAGCAGCAGTAGTAGGGGAAATACAACAAAGTGACACAAACTGGAAACCAAAGGAAGACTGGTGCATGTTACCTGTGTGGGAACTTGAGGATGAAGTCAGTGAGCTGCATGCATTTGAAAGGCATGGCCTGCCTCCTCACTCGAGTGCAAGGTCCATCAACCAAAGCCTAGAACACAAGAATCAAGTTCAACACAGAACATACAATTCAAGATGGCCAAATATGCGTCCTTTCAGGATCAAAAGGACACACCACTATTTAAAATAAAGTATATGTTCTGTGTAGCTGATCTACCCTAAGCTCATGTGTTAAGATGGGGTTTGATGTAGTCCAGGCTGGCCTCAAACTCCCCACTCCTCCTACCTCGAACCCCCAAGTGCTGAGATTGCAGACTTGCACACCACACCTAGTTTTGTGCCGTACCTGGGAATCAAACCCAGGGTGGTAAGCATGTTAGGCGCTCTATAAACTGAGCTACATTTCCAGCCCCTCTAAACTCCTTTTAGACACACTAACTCATTTAAATCACCTGTTTTGGTGGGCGACCAAAAACTCTATTTTACCTGTGAGGTTATACTGCAACTAATATTAACTAAACTCCAGCCTGTGCCGCAAACCCGGTGCCCAGTGTCATCTCAAATTTAAAGCTGTCATCTATAGCGTTGGACCAGAGGGCCACGGTAGCTATGGTGCTGTAAAATAGACAAATTAAAAACCACGTACCCTGTTCTGATCAATAACATCTACAATCGCCACCAGCTTTCCAGCATGAGGCCCAAAGGAGACGTAGGCCACCCGGCCAACTTCCACGAAGCGCCTGAACACCTAAAATGGGGGAGAGAAGGCTAGGTTAGTTTTAAATACTCTTTAGTCTGTAATTCCACAGCTTAAGAAAATAGAAGACGTTTCTAAAGGATTTACATTTAGCAACGAGCATTTTTAACTCTTAAAATGTTTCGGGGCCACTTGCCCACCAAGTGCTGTGGCTTTAGCATCAGGCAGACCTGGTAAGTCTCCTGTCTTCCAGGCTCATCTTTTAAATGTTCACATAATAAATTTGCTAACTAATTCTATTCTCGCTTCCAAGTCACTTTTTCCAGAGGAAGGAGTCTGCTTCGGGGAGCGGGCGCGGACTCGCCCGCATGAGCGGCAGCGCCCGGCATTCCGCCTCCCCGCGGCGCGCACGCGTGGCTCAGGCGCCCGGCCGGGCCCCACACTCGACCGCGGCCAGCGCTCCCGAAGGCCCCGAGCCCCCGCCCCGCCGGGGGCGACCTCCCAACACGCTGCCCGGGACTAGGCCGCGCCGCAGCTCGCACGCCGGGGCGGAAGACCAGCGGGCCAGCAGCCGCGCTCGGAGCTCCAAGCCAACGCACTCACCATGTCGGCGGCGTTGGGCGAGAAGGAAGAAGGCCCGCTCGGTCGTGCGCATGTGTAGGCGGAAGCCCCGCCCCTAACGTCGCGAGCCGCCGACGTGGTTCCCGATTGGTCGAGGCTGAGGATCTGTATACTCGAGCTCGGTGGAAAAAAACATGGCTGCATTGGGTGGATCCCTGCTGCATTTCCGCGTATAAGTAATGTGAAGTTGGCGTCCTCGATTTTTCAGGTTTTTTTTTTTTTTTTTTTTTACAATTTTTATTTACTTTTATTTTGTGTGTATGAGTGTTATGCTTGCGTGTATGTAAGTGCACCACGTGCGTGCAGCTCCCACAGAGGTCGGAAGAGGGCATCGGATCCTTTGGAACCGGACTTATGAATTGTTACAAGCCACCTTGTGGGTGCTGGGAACTGAACCCTAGTCCTCTGCAAGAGCAGTCAGTGCTCTTAACCACTAAGCAATCTCTTCACTGTCCCTTGTTTGATTTTTGAGACATAGTATCAGTATGAGCCTTCCACTCAGTATTTAGTCAAAAGTAGTCTCTAACTCGCAACAATCCTCCTGCTTCAGTCTCCAAACTGCAAGCATGACGGGGTTGGGCCACCGTTTGGCTAGGTAAATTGCTAGATCACCTCTGAGAATTTTAAGAAAAAGAAAGAAGCGGAGGCCGTTCCTTCCTTTGAAATTGTCTGCATCCCAGTTTCTTTTGGCATTTTTCTATCTTCCCTTAGGATATAGGATACAGTCGGGCGTGGCATTTTTATTCTTGTTTTACCAGTTTCCAACTGTTTGAACCATTTGGGAAGAAAGTGCTTTATCTTTACATATTCTTTACACTTTGTTGACGTTTATTTGTGTGTGTTTCTGTTTGGGCACGAGTGCCACAGGAGACGTGGAACTCAGAAGACAATCTGTGAGAGTCAGTCCTCTCCTAACAATATGTGGGTTTCCTGGGGATTGATCATCAGGCTTGGCAGCAAGCACCTTTACATTCCAGGCTCTCTCACTGGCATCTGTACTGTTTTGCTGGAATGGTATCATGTAACCCAGGCTGGTCTTGAAACTCTGATCTTCCTGTGTCCTGTGATTACAGGCATATACTGCCATGCCTAAAATTTTTATTCTTTTGAAATTATTTTCCATAGTCCAAGGGAAGATTACAAATTGCATTTGGTTCCTAGAACTCAGTCTTTTTCTTTTTTTGATATTAGAAACTGAGTTCTGGGCTTCACAAATACTACATGAATTGCTTTACTACATTCCCAGCTGGTTCTTCTTTCTTTTAAATTTTGAGATAGAGTCTCCCTAAATTGCCCAGGCTGGAATTAAACTGGCTTTCTACCTCACGGGACTCTTGAATTTGGGATCTTTCTGCCTCAGCCTACTGAGCACCAGACCTGCCTCCAGTATCTATTTTAAAAACTGTTAACAGCTTCTTGGTCATTCTTGATGCTGGTTTTGCCTTTTTCTCATGATTACACTCAGACTGCATTTTTTGGTAGAAATCTTGACCATAGAGTATCACATCAGAACACACAGATTCCAAAATTATGCATCACTTGCTTATCATGCAAACTTTGTGTGGACAACACTAAATACAATTCAGTCCTTGCCTCCTCTGTGACTTGCTGTCTTTATTTTCTGATCACCAATGAGAGGGATTTGCTAAAGAACTACTTTAGATCGTGCCACTTCCTGCCTAGAATAGTATTGCTTTCCCAGGTATTTAGACGATCTGAAGTCTTTACTCTCATCTTGGATCATATTCTTCATTTTGAAACATATTTTTTTTTATGTGTAGGCATGTAGTGCCTGCTTGTATGTAAGCACACCCGTGTTGTTGCAATGCCCACAGATGTCAAAAGGGGGCGTTGATTCTCCTGGAACTGAAGTTACAGACAGTTGTTAGCTGACATGTGGATGCTGCTGGGACTCGACCAACAAAAATATCAATTGTTTCTCCTCCATTCAGGCGCTGTGGCTGCAAGGCAAAGAGGGGACTTCTGAGCTACTGGTCATACTGTTTACTTATCTCGGCAGTGGCTGCATAAGTGTGAAAACTTGAAGTTCTACCCTTAGCACCTGTGCCTTTTTTCTCATAATATGTTACCTTTAAAAAATCATTTTTCCCTAAAGGGAGTTTCCTAACCCTAAAACCAGAGAATTTAATTTCAGGTCCTGGGAGGGCCAAGGTTGTGTTCACAACTAAGAGGGCACTAAATACACTTTGGAAAACACGGAGATCATGTCACCCCGTGGCAATCCTTCCAGCGCTCACTTTTATACCCTCCTCTGCAGGATGGAACCCGAACTCCCTAGCCTAGAGCTCAAGGCACCCCTCCATCTCACCCCAACACCCTCTTGGTTTTTGTTCCTGGTCCCGTCATGCTGTGTCTGCCTCTCCCTATCTGGACGTAGCTACAGGTCCCTTGCTTTTCTGGCAGCTGATCTCTTTTCCTACAATGTGCTACCACAGCGCCTCCTTGAAGACCCCCTCAAGATCCTGCCCACGCACCGTCAGGCGGCTTCGGGTTTCTGTCAGCTCCATTTTAACGGCCAGGTAACTTTCCAAGCAAATCTTGCCTATGGACCAGAGAGACAGCTGATCCTGGAATCAAGATGACAGCTAGCCAATCAGAAAGTAGAGGGCGAGACGGAGCATGCGCAAGACTCCAGAGACGCCCAATCACTAAGAAGAAGGGCATCGTGAGGCTGACGCCAGGAATCTAGATGGCGTTCTGGACTCGCTCTCAGCTCATTCGCTCTTTGGCTGAGCTACGCCCCTTCCCGCCACAGAAGGAAGGGCAACTTGAGGGTGACGCCAGAAGTAAAGATGGTGTTCCTGACTTTCCCCTCGCTGAACCTCTAGCCACGGAGACACGCCCACCCGGCACATCGGATCTGCCAATTAACAGGAAAAAGGGCATCTTGAGGAGATTCCAGGAACAAATATGGTGCTTGCGTTCCAGGGGAGCTCCACCCCTACCCAGAGCCCCGGGAGATGCTGCGCTCTGTAGACTTAGCAGGTGGCACCCAGCTGCGGCGGTCAGGGAAGCTGGACCCGGATCCAGCCGTTCGCAAAGGGTGGCTGTGAGGGTCGGGCAGGGTCGGGGGCGCGGGAAGGCAGCTGACGCCCTGCCTTAGCTTGTCACAGGCCTGTCGCTGCACCGATGCAGCCCGTGTTTCTGCCCCTAGCAGCTCCGCGGTTTTTCTTACTCCTTGCAGATGCAGGCCACAGTTTCATAGAACAGTTCGTTTGCTCATTTCCTTGACCGTGTCAGAGGCTACAGTCCATTATCCTGAAGCCTCATTGCTTTAGGACCTGTGGTAAAATAGTCGTCATGGTGGGACTGATGGTGGAGCAAGCTGCCCACCTCATGGTGGCTGTTGCACTGAGGAACAACACAAGACTGTCGTTCCACAGTCCTCTTAGAGAGCATGTGAATTAGCCAGGAATCTCCAGAATAGAACCAAGGGTATGATACATATTATGAAAAAGAATTTATGAGACTGGCTTATATGATATGGACTGGTGAGTCAGCAACAGCTGTCTGCATGCTGGAGGGGCTGAGAACCAAAAGCTGCTCAGTCAATGAGACTGCATCCCTCAGCAGTTCCAGTCTAGCACTGAAGGTCTAGAAGATTCCTAGGGAGGTTCTGGTCTTCAGTCCACTTAGAAGGACCACTGTGGTGCTTTGAGTGAGAAACGTCTCCCATAGGCTCATGTATTTGAATGCTTGGCTCTCTACTTGATGGCACTGTTTACAGAGATTTAGGAGGTGTGGCCTTGCTGGAAGAAACATGTCACTGGGGGTGAGAGCTCACAGCCATGTCTCATTTCTCTGGAACCCACATAGAAAGAAAAAGAAAAGAGGGGTGGAGGAGGGAGGGAAGGAAGGAAAGAAGGAAAAAAGAAAGACAAACATGGTAGTGTAAACTTTTAATCCAGTTACTAGGGAGGCAGAGGCTGGCAAACTGCGGGCAGCCAGCCTAGCCCAACTGTTTAATCCAAGGTAAAAGTGAAAGACCCTGTCTCAAAGCAAAAGTTGGGGTTGGAGAGATACCTTAGTAGTTTAGAGCATCGGCTGCTCTTGCAGAGGACCTGGGTTTGGTTCCCAGCACCCACATAGCAACTAACAACGACCTATAACTCCAGTTCCAGGGGGTCTGACACTGTCTTCTGGCTTCCATAACACTGCATGTATGTGGTGTGTTTTGCATACATTCAGGCAAAACACTCATACATATAAAGTAAAAATAAATATGTAAAAAATGTAAAATGAAATAAGATGGAGAGTGACTGAAGACACCAGAGGTTGACCTCTGATCTCCACTCACACATACATGCTTGCACACATCTGTACTCTCACCCATGCACACAAACGTACACACAAACAAACCAAAATTTAGTGTAAAGTCCATAGTGCAGCTAAACACTCCAGTTATGGGACCCAAGGCAGGTGTTCTTGTTACTTTCTATCACTTTGATAAAAACACTGACTGAACAAAACCAACTTGGGGAGGAAAGTTTTGTTTTTTGTTTTTTTATCTTGCACCTTCTAGCTTACCATTTACTGTGGGATCTCAGGGCAGGAAGCTGGAAGCAGGAGCTGAAGCACAAACCATGGAGGAACCTGCTTACTGACATGCTGCTCTGGCCTGTTCTCAGCCTGCTTTCTTACACAACCCAGGACCACTGGCCCAGGGGTGGCACCACCCACAGTGGGCCGGGCCCTCTCATATCACTCAACAATCAAGAAAATGTCCAATCCAATTGAGGAAATTCTTTAGTTGAGGTTTTCTCTACCCAGGTGTGGAGACAGTTGACAGTTGGCAACTGAAGCTTTCCAGCACAGCAGGGGAGAGTGAGGAAAACAGGATCTTTTAGAAGACACAGAAGAAAGATATGGAAGGGGGGGGTGCAAGCTCAGTCATGGTCTCTGGTTTTCTGGCAGCAAGGCTGTGAGCTATGGTCTAAACAGTGTGCTGACTCAGGCCTGCACTGTTCTTCCCTCTGCCCCTTTGTGTCGTGTTGGGTAGATTAACTTCTAGTCTCCCTTCCTCTGTAAAATTCGGTTTGAAATTTCTCTATGCTGGGTGTGTGGCACACACTTGCAACCCTAGCTACTTGGAAGGCTGAGTCAGGAGGAACAGAGGGCTGAGCTCAGGCACAGTAAATGTACACAGCACTGAGATGGAGACTGGGTGTGAATGTCTGAAAAATACTAAGTGTGAACATCAGTGGTATTAGACAGCAGAAGTCTCTCTCTCTCTCTCTGTTTCTCTCTCTCTCCATATATATATATATGAGAGAGAGAGTCACACTCATATATATATATGAGTGTGACAAGAGTGTCTGGGTGATGTGAATCTGAGAGTACGCTGGAGGAAGACCCAGCACCCACGTGCTGTCCAGTTCCAAAGACTCAACAATGCCCTCTTCTGGCCTCTGGAGAGATTGCATGCACATAGTATACACTACAATTACGAAGACAAAACACTCATACACGTAAAATAAAAATAGATAAGTAATGCACTGGAGAGATGGCTCAGCCATTAAAAGCAATGGTTGCTCTTTCAGAGGGCTCAGCTAGGTTCAACTCCCAGCACCCACATGGTAGCTAACAACTGTCTTAACTCCTAGGGGGATCCAATGCCTTTCCCTGACCTCTGTAGGCATTGCATGACACAGGTGCACCTACATACATGCAAGCAATACACATAAGAATAATAAACCATTTTTAAAAATTGACAAGGGCTGGAGAGATGCCTGAGTGGTTAAGAGCACTGGCTGCTCTTGCAGAGGACCCAGATGTATTTCCCAGCACCCACATGGCAGCTAACAACCATCTGTAACTCTAATTCCAGGGGAATCTGATGCTCTCTTCTGATCTCCACAGCCATTGCGAGACATGGGTACACTTGCATACATGCAGGCAATACACTTATACACATAAAATAAAAATGATAAAGAAAATATTTTTTAAAATACACAAGTAAATAGTTTAAAAAGAAAAGAGGGTAAAAAGGAAGAAGAGAGAAAAAATGAAAAAGGAAAGAGTAAAACAACAGACATAGGGTTTACTTCTGAGTTTAGACCACAAAAGACAGACTTGGCACAGAATGGTGGTGCATGCCTGTAAATCCCATTCGTTCAGGAGACTGAGGCCAGAACATTTTCAAAGTTTGGAGCCAGCCGGCTACATAACAAGACGCTGTCTTAAAAACAAAAGGAAAGTAAGACAGACACCCTCTGCCTGCCTCAGCCTCGCTCTCCCCCTTCCTGCTCCCTTTCCCTCCCCATCCCGCCCTAGCCCAACATTCCCTTTTCTACCAGAGGCTGGCGCTTTGCTGACCTCATTCTGACTTCTGTTAATTCCCTATTTCTGTTTTACCCTGCAGCTTTGTTTTTGATATAAGTTAAATCATTTGTCTTACTGTTCTTACTAAAGGTAAAGGTTCTTTTTTTTTTTCTGACATCTTTGTTCTTCATGTTAAATTAACAAAGGGTATTCAATCAGCAGACCATGACTTGTGAAGTGGGCTTCCCGAAACTGATCGATCACCATGTCATGGAACTCTTTATAAGATTTTATAATAAGTTTGTGCTAATGATTAACTGCAAATTCTTGCTTTTTGTACTCAGCTTTGCTTGCTTTCAGAAAGTCATGAAAGACCTATAAAAAGACCTTGTTATTTCAGTTCAGGGCTGCTTTCCTCTCCTACTCCTATGGAGAGTGAATTGGCCTGATTGCAATCGTAATAAATTTCTTGCCTGCTACACATCCATCTCTGAGCCTAACTGGACCCCAAGTCTGAGACATCTACAAGCTGCAGTGATAGCTCCTATAGAGGTTCTCACAGGTCAGGTTGAGACTAGAGCTAGACAGCCAGATGAGAATTGTGGCCGTGATATGGTAGCCAGACAGAAACTGGGTCTTGTGGACAACCACTGTTCCTCAGCAGAGCCTTGGTGTTCCTGGCTGATGCCCCGAGGGCAGAGGACTCAGCTGTGTCTGTATTTTGACTCCTAAACACAAAGAGGTCATAAATGCTGCTGCCCGAAACCTTTTACATTTGGGGGTATTTGTTAGTGAGGCGGCACTTGGCCAATACAACTTCCTAAATTCTCTGCCCTTCTCTTCTGCATGGCAGGCTTTTATCTATATAACAGCCAGAGTTCTTATTTATGACAGGGAATCATGCTGCAGGCCAGGCTGGCCAGCTGGGCCTTGAGAATGCTGAGATGACAGGCATGTGCCACCTTGCCCAGCTTCCAAAAGTCTTGTCTTTTCTACATTCTCGGGTTTTTAAGTTAGCATACAAAACAATGAGTTCCACAGAGGCATTTCCTGACATACACATTATGATATTTTCATATTCTTCCATCACCGCCTCATTCCTTTTTTCCTCTCTCTCCTATCTTCCCTCCCTCCCTCTCTTCCTTCCTTCTTTCTTTCTTTCTTTCTTTCTTTCTTTCTTTCTTTCTTTCTTTCTTTCTTTCTTTCTTTCTTTTCTTGTTTTGCTGTATAGCCCAAGCTGGTCTAAAACTCATAGCATTCCTCCTGCCTCAGCCTCCCATGCAATGAGATAACATGTATATACCACCAAGCCTGGCTTCAAAAAGCTTTTAAGATCCTAAGTCAGATCACAGTGCCTACCAGCCCAGAGGCCTGCTGTAGGCCTTTTAGAATCTGATCTCATCGTCTCTTTGCTTGTCTTTCTGTATGTCTTCCCCCGTCCCCTCTTGCTGACACTGGCCTCCTCAGGATTCTTCACATACGGCAATCAGGTCCATGCCAGTTGGGTTCTTCCTTCCCCTGTGATACCTGCTCTCAGATCCTCATCTGGCTGGCCCTCATCAAATGTGGACTTCTCAGCTGTCCTGTTTAAGATCCAGAACCAAATATAATTTATGACTGTAGTACATCATTATCTTACTGTTTGTCCCTGTGAAAATTCAATCTCTGGGAAAGCAAAGAAATTTTACTTATTTATTACTATTTTGAGACAAGGAATATTTATATAGTTCTGTCTGGCCTGGAACTCAGTATGTAGACCAGGTTGGCCTTGAACTTGTGGCACTCTGCCTGCCTTTGTCTCCTGGGTTCTGAGATCACAGGTGTGCACCACCTTGGCCAGCTACAAACTTTCCTAGTTTTCTTGATGTAACCCAAGTGCCTCAAACATCACCTCTTTCCATTGTACGTCCCCAGTAAATATTTGTTGAATAAATTGATTACCTAATTTCTTAACAATGAAACTAAACCCTAACTGACAACTGTGGAGGACGATGTTGAAATAGCAAACAGAAGCTTGTGTTAAGCTGGGATAGAATTCCCCATGATGCACTTGGAGCCAGATCCTGTCTGGAACTCAACTGCTGACTGTGGAATGAACTTGCACTTCTAGACCCTTGACCCCTCTGTCCCAACCACCTGCATCGAGGCTGGGCCTCTGGCTTGAGTGAGAGCAGCTATAGTCCCATGAAGACAAGTAGCCATGATCTGATAAATCACACCAAAATGACATGCCAACCTGTATTTATTATTAACGTATCTCTATTTTTTGAATATTTATTTATTATTTTTATGTGTATGAGTATATTACCTGTTTGTATGTAACTGTTCCTTTGTCGTGCAATGCCTGAGGAGGTCAGAAGAGGGCATCAGATCCCCTGGAATCAGAGTTACACATGGTTGTTTGCAGCCATGTGGGTGCTGGGAATTGAACCTGGGTCCTCTATAAGAGAAGCCAGTGCCCTTAACTGCTGAGCCATCTCTTCAGCCTCAATATCTCTATATTTTTTTAAATTTATGTGTATGAGTTTTTGCCTGCATCTATATAAGTACACAAGGTGTAAACAAACCCACAGAATCCAGAAGAGGATGTAAGATTCCCTGGAACTGGATTCATGGATGGTTGTTAGCTGTCATGTGTGTGGTGGGAATTGAATCTGGATCCTTTACAAGAGCAACCAGTGCTCTTAACCACTGAGTGAGCTCTCCAGCCCCATCTCTACTTTTTTTTATTTTATGTGTGTGTGTGTGTGTGTGTGTGTGTGTGAGTGTGTGAATGTATACCTGTGGAGGCCAGAAGAGGATCTGAAGTTACAGGTGACCAGAAGAGAATCTGAAGTTACAGGTGATTGTTAGCTACCCTGTGTGGGTGCTGGGAACTAAACTTGTGTCCTCTGGAAGAGCAGCAAGCACCCTTAACTGCTGCACCATGTCTCCAGTCCCTGAAGAAACGTTTTAAACAGGCTGGATGTCCCTGCCTTGCGCCCAGCACTCCAGAGCTCTTCCTTGCACAGTCTTCTCCCTTCTCCTTTCCTGACCTTGTCTCCGGCACCTTCTAGTGCCCTGACTTCCTGCTATATATGACCCCAGAGTCTAGACTGGTCTTTACCCAGACATTCAGAATACCTGACTTCTTCACTCCTTCAAATTCTTGTATAAATGTCTCCTTATCTGAAAAGACTCTCTTGACCTCATAGCCATCTTCAGCCCTGGCTGGCCTGGAGCTTGCTACGTAGACCAGGCTGGCCTCAATCTCACAGAGATTCACCTGCCTCTGCCTCTCAAGTACTGGAGTTAGAGACTTGTGCCACCATGCCTGACCACCCCTGAAACTCTTTACCCACTGAATCTGCTTTTTTTCCTCTGGATTAATATTTTGTTTGGTATTTGTCTCCCCACAAGCAGGTCAGTTTCATAAAAGCAAGAATTTTGCCTGTGGTGGTCACTGTGAAGCCATGGCAGATAGGCAGGATTTGACTAACAGGATGGTTTCAGTCAGCATGAGCTAGATCAACGTACTGAATTGGTTGATTAACTTAAAGGAAACTGAGTCCTAGAGGTCTGAGAAGTTGGGCCCAGGCAGCAGGGAGCAGCACAAATCGGGTTTGAATTTGGGTTTATGGCGTCAGAGCCTGAGTTCCTAATCATTTAGCTTGAATATGAGTATTTGCTTGCAAGTATGTTTGTTCACTACATGCATGTAATGCTTGTGGAGGCCAGAAGAAAGTGTTAGATCCCTTGGAACTAGAGTTATCAAAGGTTGTTAGCTGCCATGTTGGTGTTGGGGACCCAAACCGGGGCCTCTGAAACAGCAGTTAGTGTGCTTAACCGCTGAACCATCTCTCCAGCCTTTGGAAAGAATTCACTGTGGTCTAATAGTGTTGATGATAAAATGCTATCAAAGAAATAAAGTATAAAATTGTGCCAGGTGTTGTGGCACATGCTAGTGATTTCAGCACTCAAGAGATAGAGGCAGGAGGATCAGAAGTTCAAGGTCATCCTCAGCTACATAGCAGATTTGAAGTGAGTCTGGGCTGTATGAGACCCTATCTCATAAAAACAAAATCAAAACAAAGATCACATAAACTTGTAACTGTGCCATGACCTTATTTATGTAAAAATATATAAAGAAAATAAGTAAAGAAGATCAAAGTAATATTCTGAGTGTTAAGAAAAAAGTTTTTCATTTATTTAAATTTTAGGTGTATGAATGTTTTGCCTGAATGTAAGTGCATCACACGCATGCAATGCTTGTAGAAGCCAGAAGAGGGTGTCAGATCCCCTGAAACTGGAGTTATAGATGGTAGCCACCATATGAGTTCTGGGAACTGAACCTAGATCATCTGCAAGAGAAGCTTAACTACTGAGCCATCTCTCGAGCTCCTCTAAGTGCTTTTAAAAGTATATTTTAAGCTGGGCATAGTGATGCACAGCTTTAATCCCAATATTCAGGAGGCAGAAGAAGGCAAATATCTGTGAGTTCAAGGCCAGCCTGGTCTACATAGCAAGATGAGGCAGGTCAGGCAGGGTTATACCAAAAGACCTTGTCTTAAAAAAAATTGGTGTATTTTAAAACTGTAGGAAGATATTGTGAGTGAACCATAACAGAGAGTGGTAGTAATCACAGTAGTAGCAGTAGTAATTATAACCCTTTATGTACTTATCACCTCAGTCAGCAGGACCATCAAATCATGGGCCAGTGTGGGCATGTTTGTGTGTGTAGGCATGCATGCATGTGTATGCATATATGTGAAAGTCGGGGATCAGCCTCAGGTATTGTTCCTCAAGTGCCATCTACCTTGGTTTTTTTATTTTTAATTGCATGTGTGTACGTGAGTGCAGGTACCCACAGAGGCCAAAGGTGTTGGATCCGCTGAAGCTGGAGCTCCAGGCAGTCGTGAATGGCCCAATGTGGGTACTAGGAATTGAACTTGGGTCCTCTAGAAGGACATTATGCACCCCTAACCACTGAGGCATCTCTCCAGTCCCGCTTTTTTTTGAGGCAGAGTCTCTCACTGGGACTTGGGGCTGGCAGATTAGGGCTAAATTGACTGGCCGGTTCAACCCAGGAATCCTGTTTCTGCCTCTGCAGTGTTGGGCTGTGATATCATGCCTGGCTTTTATATGTGGCTTCTGAGCACTGAGCTCATGTCTTCATGCTTGGAAGGAAAGCAATTTATTGACTGAACCATTTCACCAGCCCCTCTTCACCATTTGAAATAGAAAACAGAAACTATTGCCAAACCAAAGAAACAAACTCCGCCTGGGAAGACTTCTCCCCCGCTCCAGCAGAGGGTATCCTTACTTCATGTGCAGCACAGGAAGTGTCTGTCTCTTCTGCTACAACTCGGGATATTTAGCTCAATAACTGGCAAGACAGTTGACTTTAAGCGAACATATAATGAACAAATAAGTAAACGGGTGAGAAAAATATTTCCTAAAACCTGTATTTATTGGCTGTACCCTGTGCCAGGCACTGGCTAAGAGCCATATTTTCTCTTTTCTTCACTATCAGTGTAGGAAGTCTTGTCCTTTTTATATCTGAGGACATCTCAGAGAGACTCAAAGACATGAAGATCGCAGATGAGCAAGGGCACAAAGCCTTGAGTTAACCTAGATCTCTAACTTCATCCATTCATTCATTTATCATTGGAACAGAGTCTCACTCTGTGTCCCAGTCCGATCTCCAACTCTTGATCCTCCTACCCCAGCCTCCCAAATGCTGGGATTACAAGTATGTGCCACCACAACTGACTTGTAACGGTATTTTTATGTTGTCTAATGGGCCTATAGCAAATGTATAAATGGACGAAAAAGGGAAATCTGTAACCATTACCTAGTTATAGAATCGTACTGCCTCAGGAGCCCTGCCGTTCTGTGATTGTGGCCTCCAAATTCGTATGTTGAAACCCTAATCCCAGGGTGATTTCTAGACCCCAGACTCTGTGGGAGATAACCTGGGGTAGGTGAGGTCACGAGTGTGGAGCCCTCCTGATGAGATTAGTGTCCTGTGATGATAGGTGTCAGAGCAGTAGCCAAGGAATATACCCCACCCAGAAGCTGAATCACAGATGTGTGCTGCCATGCCTGGGCACGTAAAGTCTTTAGCCTACTTGGAAAGGGATTTTGTAGACAGCACCAGGAAAGAATCACATTTTTTTTTTCTCCTTAAAGTGACCCAAATCTGGGCTGGTAAGATGGCTCAGCAAGCAAAGGCTTAAAGCCTTCCCTAAGTCCCATGCAGTGGAAGGAGAGAACTGACTCCTAAATGTTGTTCTCTGTCATGTCCCAAGGCGCACACTTGCCCATGTATGTGGGTACACGTACGTGCACACACAAATAAAGAAATAAATATAATAATTACTTTATTAAAAAGAGACACAATTCTTTTTTAAGATAAAGATTTATTTTTTACTTTCATTCACATGTATGTATGTATGTCTTTGTGTGTGTATGCCATATGTGTTTGGGTGTCTGAGTAGGCCAGAAGAGGGTGTCAGATCCCCTGGAGCTGGAGTTACAGGCAGTTGTGAACTGCCTGATATGGTTGGGTATCCATGTCTGGAAGAGCAACAAGCTCTCTCAACCTCCGGGCCATCTCTCCATCCCCAAGGGATCCAATTCTCCAACATTTTCACATGCTTGTGACATACATGAGGTGTCCATTCATGACTGGATATTAGCCTACAAAATCTAGAACCCAGCTCCTAGTGCTACGTGTCAGTATATTTCAGTGAGAAGGGGCATGTGATGGAATGGGCTTTAGACTTATCCAGTCCAGTGGCTCAACTCAGTCCCTGTCTCTGAAAACATACGTTAATGACTGATACTAGCATGCGATTTTACCTCTGAATCCAGGCCTTTTTGACCTGGCTGTTGTAAGGATAGATACAATTCATGATGGACATCTTGTCATATCTTCACAACACATTTCAAATATGAGCACTTACTCTGTCTGGAGTCTTGGGGCTTGGGGTTCTCTAATTGCATTTATGTTCTATGAAGTCATATCAAGTTGCCCTGAACTCAGGACTTTGAGCAATTCTCATTTATTGCAGTTCAAGACTGAAATCACAGTATCACCTGGGTTGGGCTCTAGTCTGACAGCTCTGGGGAAAAGCTACTCCATTCAGCTCTTACCAGAACCTGGACTTCCAGTGATGGGGTGGAAGTCTCTGGTTTTTGTTGACTGTCAGGCAGGGGTTGCCTTTGACTCCTTTCACATGGCCCATTCAGGCTGGCAACAGTATGGGGAATATTTTTCAGGTTCTGAATCTCTCTGACTTCTAGAAGAGACACCTTGCGTTGAAGGAGCCTATGTAATGAGATTTGACCTTCCTAGACAAGCATTGCTTGTTAATGTCAGCTGGCCATAATTACTTCTGTGAGGTGACAACAAGCACTGGTTAGAATGTAGGTGAAGAGGAACTCTATTAAAAATGTTTAATTACATGTATATGTGTCTCTGTGCGGGTATGTGTGTGTGAATGCAGGTGCCTGCAGAAGCCAGAGGCATTGGATTTCTCAAGAGCTGCAGTTATAGGTGGTTGTGAGCCACTTGATATGGTTGCTGGGACTTGAATTCAGGTCCTCTGGAAGAGCAATATGTGCTCTTAACTACCGAGTCATCTGTCCAGCCTGAAAGAGGAACTTTTATATGCTGCTGGTGGGAATGTAAAGTTGTACATCCACTATACAAATCAGAATGGATTTGCTTAAAAAAACTGAAAACAGAACCGTCATATGACCCAGCTGCTCTACTCCTGGGCAGACACCCAAAGGACTCTATATCCTACCACAGAGACACCTGCACATCTGTGTATATTACTACTCTCTTCACAAGAGCCAGGAAATAGAACTGGCTTAGATGTCCACCAACAGATTAATGGATAATGACAATGTGGTACATACACATAATGGAATTTTATACAGCCATAAAGAAAAATGAAATTGGGGCTGGAGAGATGGCTCAGTAATTAAGAGCATAGGCTGTTCTTAATATGTGTATTTATGTGGGGGTTAGTCTGGGTCTAGACCCTGAAATGAGAAAGAGGGCCAGGAGGTGCCCCAGCAGAAACCAGTACCTTAGACAGGGAAAGAGAAGGAAAGATACGAAAGTAGAAAGCGGCTTACGGGGGTGAAGGATTCCACCAGGGGCTGACAGAAAGATGAAGGAGAAAAGGCAGGAAAGGAGGATTAATCAAAACAAATGCCATAATGAGGGCAGCAAAATGGCTCAGTGGCTAAAGGCACTTGTTGCCAAGCCAACCGACCTGGGTTGGATTCCTGCGATCCACATGGTGGAAGGAGAGAACTGACTCTAGCAAGCTTCCACTGACTTCCACATGTGGGCCTGTGGGCACATACACCACCACCACCATCACCACCCTGTGTCCTTAAAAGAAAGAACATCATATTTTAGTTAACAAACACACACTTTGCAAAATAAAAAGTTTATTCCAAACAGAGCCAACAAACAGCAATCTGAAATAGTGGTGATTTGTCATTTGTAGCGACTGGACTTACTGAAATTCTTTCTCATCCCACTTAGTTAGGAGGCAGATATTACCGTGGTTGCCCCCAAGTCAAGGCCTGTAGTGGTTATGCAGAGAACTACAAGCTAGGATCTGACTGTTCAGTAAATCATGGACTGGGATGTCTTGGGATAGCCCTCGGTACATCCGTGGGAGAGGTGGCCAGCCATGATAATAATGGAAAGGGAGTTCTGAGGAGGAGCCTCACTAGGATTAGAGGATCCATAATGCACACACTCTTGGGACTGTGTGATTTAGAAATAGCAATGTGATGTGACATTCAGATGATGATGTTCATGTGACAATCAGATGACCAGAGCCTGGGGAGGGAGGCCTCCACTTTGAGAATGGCTACAGTGTTTTGGGAATTCTATGTGTCTCTGTGCTTTAGGCTCTGTCTCTGTGACACAGGCTGTCTGTCCTTGGGGTCAAGGAGTCTTTCTGGGCTGGCGATGTGGCTCAGTAGCTAGAGAGAGCATTTGCTGGCATGCACTCCAGGCAGCTCTGAGTTCCATTACCCAGCACTGCATAAACAGGAGTAGTGCTGAACACCTGTAATCCCCGTAGTCAGGGGTGGAGGCAGGAGGGTTCAAGGTCATCCTTGGCTACACAGTGAGTTGGAGGCTAGCATGGGCTACATGAGACTCTGGCTCAAAAAAAAAGTCTCCTCTTCTAGATACTACATCCTATCAGTCTAAGGGGGTTCCATACCTATGGGATTGTTAAAGAAAGTCTTAAAAGAACCAACAGGACAAAGTCATGAAATCAACTGTCTAAGTCAAATGCTTCATGTGTGTCTTGCTAGGAGGAATTCCAAAGGAGAAGAAATGGAAATTAAGGCCTGAGGCCAATTCTCCACATTAAATCATTATATTCTCAGCTCCCTCTAGAGGACTTGGGGTGAAGACTTTGACCTTGACTGTTTAACTCTCCTAAGTCCCTGTAGACTGGCAAGTAGATGGGAGGTGTCTGCAGGGAACTCGCACAGGGTGGTCAAGGGACTCCCCAAGGGGTGCTCTGCCAGGAACCAGTATCGGAGAGGCACATGACCTAGGCATTTAACCATAGAGCATTTCCTAAAGGTGGCCACTTCACCTGCACTGCTTGGTATCACCCAAGCAGATTCTAGGCAGCCACGGACTCCAGGAGCCGCTCGGAAGTCTCACTCGGAATCCACAGCTTGGTCAAAGGCATTCTCGGAGCGCTCTTTTGTCCTGGATGCTGAACACAGGTACAAAAGAAATGCTAGGCACAGCAAGGCGATGGCAGTGAAGAAGGCAAGGGTGCCCACAAACACAGGAGGCTGTATGGGCAAGTGGATCAGGGGGCTTCCAGCTGGGATCTGGTTGGTCAGGCTGAGCATGTAGCCGAGAGACCAGGCTATGCTGCTGTTCCCCACCTGTGAAGGAGAGCAGATGGCTTAGTGCTCAGACAGAACTCCAGGTTGAGATTACATCCCAGCCCACAGCACTGTCAACCCTTCAAGGGAACCCTGCAGGGAACTGTGATCTAAAGAGGTCAAAGGATTTGCCCACATTCAGACAGCACATCACAGCCACAAAGAATTGGGGAATCGCTTTTGCTACTCCAGAGGATTATAAAAATGAGTCCCCCACAAGGTGATCTCAGTGAAGTGTGAAAACAGCTGTTGGAACAGTGAAAGTACCCCTACTGTCCAGGTGAACAGGCCTGATTGTGATTAACAGAAGAGGAGCTGAAGGGGTTTGCCCAACACAGCATTGGTTCCTAGGAACAGGGCTTAGCCCAAACGGGAAGCTGACGGTATACATTTCTGCTAGCTGCCCGTCTGGTTTGGACTAACATGCTTTGATGTTGTTTTCTTGGGGATATCAGGGTTTGAATTTATAATCCTCATAATAAACTGAACTTTCCCTGTTGTGATTCTCTTCATTGAAAATGATGCTCATCTTAAAAAGTATTGGCCAGATATTAAACAACAACACCAACTTTCTTCTTTGGGTACTATTTGTTTGATATTTATTTACACTTTTATTAATTGTATTTGTGTGTGTGTGTGTGTGTGTGTGTGTGTGTGAATGTCACAGACGTATGTGGCAACCAAGTTAGAAAGACCATTAGGCTTGGCAGCAGGTACCTTTACTTACTAAACTATCTCATTGGTCCTTTGCTTGATTAAAAAAACCCATTTTCAAAAGAAAACACCTTCAATCCTTCCATAGCTTGTGTTTGAAATACAAACATTTCTCTTATAAACAGTATCTGTTGATTATTTATTTAATTTTGTTTTGAGGCAGAATCTTATATATACCAGGCTGGTCTTGAACTCAGTATGTAGCAGAAGATGACTTTGCATTCCCAGTTCTCTTGCCTCTACCTCCTGAGTGCTGGGATCACAGGTCTGTACCACCATGTCTGGCTAGTACAGGAAATACTTTGTTTTCATCCCAGGATGTAACAGACATTCAGTACACGCCAGCACCTGCTTCCAGCCGAAACCCCTTTGTTCTCTGTGTCCCTAGAGAAGCAACCAGCTGGCTATTTTTTAAAAAATATAATCCAACCATGTTTGTCTTTATAACAAGTAGGTTTAGCCCATTTTTAAAAAGATTTACTTATTTGTGTGTGTGTGTGTGTGTGTGTGTTTGTGTGTGTATGCCTTTGGAGGCCAGAAGAGAGTGGAATGTCAGATCCCCTGGAGCTAGTGTCACAGTAAGCTGTGAGCTGCATGATGTGGGTGCTAAGAACTGAACTTTGGTCTTCTGGAAGGACAGCAAGCATTCATAATTGCTGAACCGTCTCTCTAAGCCCTACTCCCATTTTTTTAGTGTTGTGATATTTTTTTGAAACAGGGTCTCATGTAGCCTAGGCTGGCCTCAAACTCACTATGTAGTTGAGGATGACCTTGATTGGTCTTGAACTCCTGATCCTTTTGCCTCCTGTGACAGCTAGTGCACCACCATGCCTAGTGTTATGTGGTAATGGAAAACCTAGGGATCTGCCTAAGGTGAAGTATATCCTAGACGAACACTACCAACTGAGCCACATCTTTAGGCTGAGCACTGTGACTAATGGCATGATTGATGTTCTTTGGACTTCTAATGTCCTCTTTCAAAGGTTTCCACTAGTATTACTTCCTTCTATTTATTTTTCCCTTTCTTGCCTTACAAATCTGTATGTTGCATTTGACAGGATGAGACTCTTAAGCTGGGCCTTGTCACTGCGTCTGTCAGTCCCACGGAACCCCTTATTGGGTTGGTGTTTGCTATCTTTGGGCTGTATAGATGGATATTCTTTTATCTTTATCAATTATTTATTTATGTATTTGGAATGGTATGCATGTACCTGTTTGTGCGTGCAGTCACATATGTGTACAGGTCTACTTAGGATGTTATTCCTCAGGAAGTGTTTATTTTTTGAGACAGGGTTTCCTGGGACCTGGGCTCATCAATTAGGCTAGACTGGCTGGCCAGCGAGCTGTACAGATCCTCCTGTCTTTACTTCCCAGAGCTAGGATTAGAAGCACACACCACTATATCTAGTATTTTTGTTGTTGTGGAGGTCAGAGGAGGGCGTCAGATTCCTTGGAACACTGGAGTTACAGATGGTTGCTAGCCACCATGTGGGTGCTTGGAACTGAACCCAGGTCTTCTACAAGAGCAGCCAGTACTCTTAACCACTAAACCATCTCTTCAGCCCATAGGGATTAAAAAAAATTTTTTTTGATATGGGTTCTGGGAATCAAATTCAGATCCTCATGCTTCTGTGGCAAGCACTTTACATCCCAAGTCATCCCTAAGCTCCTTATTTTATTTATTTTAGTTTAAAAAAATATTGATTGATTGATTTTATGTATATGAGAATTTTGCCTGCATATATGTAAGTGCGCCCATGTCGTGCAGTGTCCATGAAGTGCAAGAGAAGGCAGCTAGTGCCCTGGAACTGGAGTTGGGATGGTTGTTAGCCAGCATGTGGTGCTAAGAACGGAACCCAGGTCCTCTGAAGAGGAGTCTGTGCTCTTAATTGCTGAGTCATCTTTCCAGTCCCTACTTTAATTTCTTTTATTTATTTTTATTTTATGTGTATTACTGTTTTGACTCCTCTACATGCATGCGATGCCCATAGAGGCCAGAAGAGGACACTGGATCTCCAGGAACTGGAGTTATGGATGGTTGCCATGTGGGCACTGGGAACTAGACCCAGGTCTTCTGTAAGAGCAGCCAGTGCTTTTATAAAAATGATTAGTTTAGGGAGGGCTGGAGAGGTGGCTTACTTGTTAAGAGTACTTGCTGTTCTGAAGGACAAGGGTTTGGTTCCTAGCATCCGCATTGTGGGTTGCAACTATCTGCATACATGTGCTGCACAAACATACACTCAGACATATATATGCACATAAAATAAATAAAGTTTTTAAAAAATTAAAAAATAAAAATACATGATTAATTTTTGTTGTTTGTTTGAGACAGGGTTTCACCATGTAGTTCTGGTTGGTCTGGAACTCACTTTGTAGATCAGTCTGTCCTTGAATTCAGAGATCCACCTGCCTCTGCCCCCCTAGTCCTGGGATTAAAGGCATGCACCACCACACTTGGCCCAAATAATTCATTTTTACTTTCTATAGTTTTGTAGTATTTCCCAGGTTTATTTCTCTTCTTCCTTGGCTATTATCTTTAAAAATATTCTGTGTCTATGTAGCAATCTCCTGGTCTGTTTATATAGTCTCACAAATATCCACTTTATGATTAAAGGAAAGGAAATTAAAATTATTTTTTTCACATCTAGCATGTATGTGTGTGTGTAAGAATGCGTGTGCATGTGTGTGTGCCACAGCATGTGTATGTGTGTGTAGGTCAGAGCACAACTTATGGGTTTCAGTTCTCTCTACCGTTTGGGTCCTGGGGAACAAACTTAGGTTATCAGTTTGGTAGGAAGTGCCTTTACCAGCTGAGCCATCTCTCTGGCCCTGGAAAGGGAATTTAAACCCAGAATGTCTTCCCAATGACAAGTGATGTTCAATGGGAAGATATTCTCTGTTCTGACAATATCTTCGGAGAGAATTGCATTTGTTGGAAGCAGGGCTTGGAGCATACATGCTACATGTCTTCATCTCCAGACATCTTCATTTTTTTTGTGGATGACTCAGTTTTACTTATTAAAAAACAGACAGTCCAGGCCTAATACAGGATATTGATTGGGTTAATCTAATTTTGCCAAAGCTGAGTTGAACAGACTGGTTCCAGACATCCTCCAGCCCTTTCCTTAGCTACTCTGACCAAGACCAACTGCTCAGAAATGAGGAGCACAGGACTGGCCAGATGGTAGTGCTTGCCTGAAACAAGGCCTGTGATGGCTGTCCTTTTACTCCGTAAACATTGTGGTCACTGGATATATTATCTATCTATCTATCTATCTATCTATCTATCTATCTATCTATCTATATCATCTATCTATCTATCATCTATCATTTTCTGTCTATCCATCTATTCTGTACCTAGCTATCCAAGCTATTATTTATTTAGCATGTATCTGTCTACTTATCTATTACATATCTATTCGTCTATTGTCTATATAGATGAATATAGACATATATAATATCTATCCATTCTGTAGTTATCCATCTATCCATCCATCCATCTATCATCCATCTAGTTAGCATTTGTCTATCAATCAATCAATCATCTATCTCTTATGTATTTGCCCTGTCTACCTATCTAATCATTCATTTGTCCATCTATCCATTTCTAAGCCAAGAAGACCCTCCCCATCCCCAAGCTTTATAAGTAAACACAATGACCTCAGGCTCCTTAAAGAGAGAATTCTTACTTAATGGAATGTGCTATGTGAATGCCTCACACTCTAAAGGCTCTATCTTACTCTGGCATTTATGTAACAAGGAGAACAGTTAATTATCTTGTTAAAAAGTAAATTACATTCGCAATTTCTTTTCATGGTGGGAAAACTCAGATCCTCAATGTATTTAGCTGTCATTCACCAAACCTTTCCTAAGTACAAGCTAGGTTCCAGCCCTGCGCTGAATGCTGGCATATGAGCATGCCCAAAACCCCTACCTTGGGGACCTCATTATCTACAGGTCTTTGACTACCAGTCTTTTCCTTATCTGGAACAGTCTCCTGAAAGAAACTCCATTAAATACTCTTTTAACTCTTTTCTTGGAGTGTTCAAGAGTGACTATCAGGCTTAGACCATCCTTTAACCTCTGACCTTTCTGCCACATATATGTGAACAAATCTTTCTAAGGAAAGGAAGAGAAAATGAACTGTGATTGACTTACTTCTTTTTCAAACCGTATTTGAGGCCAAGTCTCCTCTGTGAATTTGTATCCGTTTACAAGCAAGTGGTAGATATAGTGGGCCGAGAAACAGTAGGATCGGGCATAGACCTCATCAAATTTGGAGAGCAGGGATGGGAGCTGAAAAAGAGGTTTCAGACACATGAGAAGAGGAGATTCAAACCTCAGAGCAGCTGCTGGGGGCAGCCATATTTTAAAACTCATCAATCAGCCTTTCAAATAAAAGTGATTAAGAAACCAATTATACAAAAATGAAAGTATCTACAGAATCTCACATCATAATAGTCATGAAGGTCAATGGGTGTGCTGACCTTTCTTTTTTCTTCTTTTCTTCCTTTTGTTTATTTCTTTGTTTGTGTGTTTTGAGACAGGGTCTCCCTGGAGCTCCAGCTGGCCTGAAACTTGCTATGTGGACCAGGCTGGCTTTGATCTCACAGAGATCTGCCTGTCTCAGCCTCTGGAGTTCTGGGACTAAAGGCGTGTACCAGCATGCCCAGCTACTTTTGTGTTTTTGAGATAGGGTCTCACATAGCCTAAGCTGACCTTGAACCTCTGACCCTTCTGCCCTCACCTCCCCCTACTAGGGTTTTAGGCCTGCACCACTCTACCCAGCTCTGCTCTAACACTTCTGCATGCAGCTAGAGTGTGAATGCATCACCCTCGTATGAAGTTCAGACTCTGAGTACACAATTTTAAACATGTAGATTAGAGGAGCAGGGGGATAAACTCAGGAGCTACATACATAGTACACACAGACATGCACACATATATGCACATATCCCACAAACACAATACAGGCACATGCATATACACATATACCACAAACACACAATACACAGAGACACACACATACACGTATACATACAAATACACACAAATACAAAGTAATATGTATACATATTACTCAACACATATCCACACATACACATATATCCACACATACACACACATATACACACGTGCACACATACATGGAACACAATACTGTTTGTATCAAATGCTGACCCTCTCTTTTCAAGCACTGACCTCACTCCAAGTGTGACTGCAGAACTCCCAGCTGCTGTCATTGAAGGAGGCCAAGGAGAAGCTTCTGGAAAGGTTTAATGCGCTGGCTGTGTAGTAGAATCCTGCAAAAGCCTGTGAGCAGAGCAGGAGAGAGTGAGTTTTCCAATGGAGTGTGCTATGGAGGCCTCAGGACAGGGAGTAAAAAGTAGCTGACTGGAGAGATGGCTCAGCAGTCAAGAGCACTGGCCGCTCTGGCAGAGGACCGGGGTTTGATTCCCAGCACTCAAGTGGCAGCTAACAACTATGTATAACTCCAGCTCCAGGGGAGCCCAACAGCTTCTTTTGACCTCAATGGGCACTGCGCCGCACGGGTGCACTTACACACATGCAGGCAATGCACTCATACATGTAAAATAAAAATAATAAGAAAAATCTGGTGGCAAGAGGAGAACAGAGCTGGAGGGATAGATGATCCTGGGTGGGGGACTGTCAGTGGGGTTTACTCTTACCACAAATGGCCCTTGAACTTTGGGTTGGTAAACCCCATCAAATGAACAAGCATCTTGATCCTGGCAAGCTGTGAAGTCAAATACAGAAGCCACTTTCTCCCTGCACACTTGTGGGTCCCCGGTTCCTATGAACGTGATAATGTCGCTGTCGTTGTAAGTCTCCGGCCTTTGCTTCTCTGTGCACAGACTGCCGAACACATGGCCCAAGGTGAAGGTGGTGCTGTAACTCCGGGGGTAGCAGGGGTTGGTGATGCTGGGTTCAGAGGAAGAGCTCTGGAGGTACAAGAGGGGGCATCAGGAGGCATGGTTGTCTTCCACGCCACTATCCTGCAACCCCCAGAGAAGCCGAGCACTGCCACTGGGGGCGCTGTGCTGTGCCCAGCCTGTCCAGCAGGGACTCTGAAACATTTGCCACTCACCAACCCTTTGCCCAAGAACTTTTTATGTGACTTGGGTCAATAAGTGCATAAAATAAGTTGACAGATCAAACATTTACTGATAGTAAAAATGATAAAGATGACTGCTTTTAAAGTAATTCTTTGGGGCTGAGAGGATGTCAGTAAAGTACTTGCTGCTCAAGCATGAAGACCTGAGTTCCATCCCAGCACTGATGTAAAAGCCATGTGTGGCAGCTCACTCTAGAACCCCAGCACCAGTGTGTGGGGACGGGCGGATTCCTGGGGCTCACTGGGCCGCCAGCCTAGCGGAATCGGTGAGTTCCAAGTCCAGTGAGAGACTCTGCTTTAAAAACAGGTGGAGAGAGGCAGAAAACATCCAGAGTCAACATCTGGCCTCATGCATGCACATGTGCACATACCCACACTCACGCATGCATACACCACATACGCACACACTGTAAAAACTTCCTATTCTTTGGTAGACGTAAAAGTTTACCATTTACTAAAGACTAAAGCAAATTTGTACACCAATTCAATCGACCTGCCTGCTTGTCTACCACAACACAATCCATAGATAGGCCAGTTTGATCGATGCTGAAGGTGGGGAAATGCTGACAGACTTGCTTTCGATGAGTACACTTTTAATTTTCTTTAAGAGTAGAAAACGTTGCATGTTCAATAAAAATACTGCCATGCCCAACCTAAAATAGTTTTGAATTCAAGCGAAGGTATTTGGGGAAGCTTTCATTGGCAGTGTCTTATGTGATGGCATGCAAGGTGCGATGTGTGTTTGTGTTTGTGTGTGTGTGTGTGTGTGTGTGTTCAGAACCAAGGTTAATGGCCCATCTCGCTGGCCCAGAGTGTAAAGGTACTTGCTGCCAAGCCTGATAATCTGACTTTGAACCCTAGAATCCACATAATAGAAAGAGAACCAACTCCCCCAAAATTGTCCTCTGACCTCCATATGTATGCTATGGCACACCTCTCAATACCTCTCAATAAATAAAAGTTGTAGGAATAGTAGTAAGAACCAGGGCTGGACAGAGGGCTCAGTGGTTAAGAATGTGAATTGCTCTTTCAGAAGACCCGGGTTTGGTTCCTGGCACTCTCATGGGGTGACTCACAATCACCTATAACTCCAGCTCCAGGGGACTCTAATGACTTTCCAGGTCCCTGTGGCACCTGCACACACATTTACATACATATACCTACACCGAGTTTAAAACATTTTTTAAAACTTAAAAAAATCTTTGAGTTCTTTTATCCACTGTACATGTGTGGGAGCCTCTCTGTTTAAGTATCTGTGTAATATTCCATATTACTAATAAGCCATAACTCGGTTAAGGAGCATAGAAATGCTTTGCAGTCATCTTGCCATTATAAACAGATAAACCTCTTTGATACATATAAATCATTGATCCCTCTGTATTTTGTTTGATATTAAAAACCAGTAAGGACTTACCTATGGGTATAAAATGCTTTTTTTATATTACATTGAATTCTTAAATCTATTTGCTTTAAATTCTCTTTTATAAGGAATAGGATTTGAACTTTATTCCATTTCAAAGCTAGTAAGATACATTGCTTTCTTCATGGTGAATTTTTTCTTTAAAAAATATTTTTATTTTATCTGTATGCGAGTTTGACCTGCATGTATTTAATTGCACCACATGCATGCAATGCCCTTGGAGACCAGAGGAGGGCATTGGATCCCCTGGAACTGGAGCTATGAATGGTTGTTAGTCACCATGTGGGTTGTAGGAACCGAACCCAGGTCCTCTGCAAGAGTAGCTAGTGCTCTTAACCATCAAGCCATCTCTCAGCCATATGATTTTTTTTTAAGACAAAGTCTCACTGTGTAGCTATGGCTAGCCTGGAACTGGTTATGTAGACAAAACTAGCCTGGAACTCACAGAGATCCACCTGCTCCTGCCTCCGGAGGATTAAAAGTGTATACCATCACTCACAGTGAAATCTTGACTCAGATATTCAGCTCAATTCTTTCATTTTTCTGATGAAGAAGTTGAGAGGCATCAATATAGTTATTCTTTAGTGACAGTAACAGGATTCCATATAGAGTCTTAGAAAAATTCAATACTGCAACCCCAGAATTTTGGAGGCTGAGGCAGGTAGATTCAGAGTTCAGGGCCAGCCTGGGCTATATAGCAAGATCCCTATCTTAAGAAACAAAAAAAATCCCTTTCAGCACTTATCCAATATAATCACATGAATGACTTCTAGAAAAATCTTTGTGTGATTCCAGAGGAAGAAATCAGGCTCCTTTTCTGCTTCACTGAAAAATGATCTGTGATTTTTCAAAAATTATTTTTAAAATTTTATTCATTATTTGTGTGTGTGTGCGTGCGTGTGTGTGTGTGATTCCTGTGTATGGTCACACATGTCACAGTACATGGAGATCAGAGTACAATTGTGTAGTGTCAGTTCTCTCCTTCCACCTTTATGTGGGTTCTAAGGATAGAACTCAGATTTTCAGTCTTTTACAGTAAGCATTTTCACCTCCTGAGGCCCCTAGAAATTCTTGGTAGCATTAATAAGTCAATTTTTACCAAACTAATATAGGAGTTGATACAGTTGCCATCACAGTTTCAATTAAAAATCATACTTGCTTCTGCTTAAACTGATTTTGAAGTTCAGGAGAAATATGTGAGAATAGAAAAACAAACCATTGTACACAGAACATGCGGCCAGTCCCCAAATGGGGAAAAAATGAACAACAGATCAGCGGCTGGAGAGACTGCTCAGCAGTCAGAGCACGGGCTGCTCTTGCAGAGGACCAGGCTTTGTTCCCAGCACCCACATGGCAGCTCACAGCTGCCTGTTACTCAGCTCCAGGGAACCTGATGCCCTCCTCTGACCTCCATGGGCCAGTGGCACACACACACACACACACACACACACACACACACACACACACACACAAATAAAATAAACAAATAAATCTTTAAAAAAACAACAACTGGGACTGGAAAGATGACTCAGTGGTTAACAATACTGACTACTCTTGCAGAGGATCTGATTTGAATCCCAGCATGCACATGTTGGCTAACAACCACCCATAACTCCAGTTCCAGGGGAATCTGATACCCTCTCTGACCTCCACGGGCATTGCATGATGTGGGTGTACTTGCATACACTGCATACATGCAGGGAATACACTCATACACATTAAAAAAAACTGAAACAACTGTGAATTGGAAGCCAGTTTGGCCTACATAGTGAGTCCCAGTCCAGACAGAGCTACATGGTGAAACCTCGCCTCCAAACAACCACAACCAAAGCAAACAGCAACAATGAAACATATCAGAGGGCTGGGTGTGTGGCATACATCTCCCCCCCAGTGCTCAAGAGCATTAGAAAGGACTGTGAATTTGAGGCCAACCTAGACTACCTAGTGAGACCTTGTCTTAAAAAACTAAGACCATATTAAAAAATAAAGCAAACAAAAAACTAAAAAAAACAGTTGAAATGAGCAGAAAATCCATCCAGAAAGCGATTCTCAAAAATCTCAGCTCTTACTATTGGAATGTCTTGGAATCCCTGAAGTCCCAGTTATGAAGGTATTGTAGCTTCGGTGGGAATCTGAGTATTGTTCATTCTTTGTAAGGTTGCCTATTTACTCATGCAAATAAAAATGTATCTGTTCTTTGATGCTGTTATACAGAAGTAAACCCACACGTTTGTATGCTTAGATGCGGAAGAAGGGCTATTTTATTACTATTGCAATAACAAACTAGAACAGAAACTTAGATACACCAGGAGTGTGAGTGCTGACATATCGAATATTACAGAGTAATGAACATAAGCTATTGGTAAATGATGATGATAGGTCGATGATAGATATTGGTAGATGATAGATACATAGTTGATATAGACAGATGATAGATATAAGGGGATGATAGATAATAGAAGATAGATAGATAGATAGCAGATAGATAGATAGATAGAAGGTAGATGGCAGATAGATGGCAGATAGATAGTAGACACACTACCCTCAGGATCAATTTTTAAGAGATTAGCTTCAGACCCTAACTCACCCTGGAAAAAGCACAATTTCCTTTTCTTTTTCTAAGCCTTGACTCCCTTCTCTGCCAGAGTCAGAGCTAAAAGGACATTAAGTGTTACTGGGTGTGATGGTTTGGATGACAACATCTCCGATAGGATCCAAGTATTCAGACATTCTGTCCCCAGTGGGTGGCACTGTGTTGGGAGGTCTTAGAAGATGTGGCCGTGCTGGAGGAAGCACGTCACTGGGGGCGGGCTTAGAGAGTTCTTAAGCCCTGTTGGATCTCCAGTCAGTCTCTGCTTCATGTGCCTGCTTGAAGATATGAGCTCTTAGCTTCTGCATCTACTCTAGCCACCTCTGCTGCCATGTATCCCCAATATGATGGACTCTCACCCATTTGGTAAGTTTAATAAACTCTTCCTTTTATCAGTTCCCTTGGTCAGTGTTTCTATCACAGCAACAGAAAAGTGACTAACACACTGGGAAATAAAGCAACTGGAGAAAGAGGATTTTTCAGAACTTCTCTTCTGACGATAAGCATGTTAGTTTTTGGCTACCATGAGCCACTGGGGACAGGGGGCTAGTGGTAGGTACTGACATCCCTACTGGAGGCAGCTGATTGATTTACCTACGGGGTTTTGTTTGATTGCATGGGGAAGGGATGATAGACCCAGGTGGGAGCAGGGTGTTGGGCCATAAGAAATAAGTTAGAGCTTGATAGTTAAGATGGCGCCTAAGGGAAGCGAAACTAAACCTCTTTCCCCCTTTGGTCTAGCGGAGAAACAGAAACCTATTATGCTAATAAGGTGAAAGATTGTATGCTTGCTTGCCTTTTGTAACCACCCATATATGCTAATATAAGGCTTAAAAATAACACGATGTAATAGGCTGTTAAGAAATAGGGAAGTACGCCTGATTGGGAGCAGAACTGTATATAAGAGCACGCTTGAGCACCATAGAGCGACTTCTCCCGCTGTACCAGAAGGAGCTGCAACACATTAAAAAGCTCCAACACCAAAAAGAGCTGGCTGTAGACACTTCTTTGGTCAGACAGGAGTCCCAGCTTCCCCTTTAGAGTCCCCGCTGCATTGCGCCCGGAACCTGGGTTGGGGCAAGCCTCGCACCCGATGTCTCCCGAGCTCCCGTCCCCGCGGTCCGGAGACAGGAGTAATCACAAGGAGGAAGAGGAGCTCCGACCCGTGTCTGCCACGCCCATCGTAATAACCGAGAGGGGACGTGATACAGGTCGCTAAAGGATGCCTCGTGTTATCCTTTCCGGGTAGTTCTCGACCTTCTGATGCTAGTGTCTCTCTTATGGGTACCAGCCTCCCGCCTTTCCTGTGAAGCTCAGAGAGAACATCATGGCTGGGGAGGATGAAGGTGTCAGAGCCTGCAGAAGGGCATTCTTTTTCTTGTTTTTTTTGTTTTGTTTTGTTTTTGAGATAGCATCTTATAAAGTAGTCCTGACTACTGTATGTCCTGACTACCATGTAGACCAGGCTGGCAGCAATCCTTCTGTGTCGACCTCTCTAGTGCTGGATTACAGGTGTGAGCCACCACACCACACCCAGCTGAAGACGAGAGTTGAGTCAGTTTTGTGGTCAGCCTCATTTTCTAGCAGATAGTGGCTAGCAAAAACTACTCCTGTACTCAGTCACCATGGCAGACTTCAGGAACAGGTCAAAGGTACTGATGCCGACTGCACCACACTTCCCCAGGGCTTGTGGCTTGTGGTGAACCATCTACACACTCTCTGGTAGGCCATGGACTCTCTCCATCTTAGCAGCTCTACGACAGTGGAAGTTGGTATTCCCAGACACTGGAATTTGGGCTCCAGGCTCTCATCCATGGGACTGACTTGTGTGTATGTGCATGTGTGTGCATGCACACACACACAAACACATGCACTGACATATATTAATATTGATTGTCACTGGAGCCCACGGCAGCCATCTGTCCCTGCAATACATGCCCTATGGATTGCCAACCAACTTGATGGAAATTGGCTGCACTAATGTTCTGTCATCTCCAGGATTCCAAGCCTAATATAGACCTTTCTCCAAGAAATCTGAGTCCGTGCAGACTCAGCTCTGCCCCCTGCATTTCTCCTGTGACCACTAATATTATTTTGTCTGCACCCAAAGGAGTCTCAAAATTCTCAGGCTTATATAGCAAATGAGTTAAAAACAATTTCTGTCCATAAAAGGATCCCAGGTCTTGAATTATGCATAAACTATCTAGAGCTTTGGGTCTTCCTTCTCTCTGTGTGTGTGTGTGTGTGTGCATGTGTGCATATGAGCACACGTATGTGTGGAGGCCAGAGGTCAACTTCAGATGCTGCTCATCAGGTATCATTCACCGTGTTCATTTTAATTTTTATTATGTTTTTAATTACTTTTTTGGATACACGATCTCATTATGTAGCCTTAGCTGGGCTAGAACTCACTATGCAGACTAGATTGGCCTCAAATTCAGACATTACACCTGCCTCTGCCTCCAAGCACTGTGATTAAAGGCACGCACCACCACACGTGACTTTTTCATTTTTTAAGATAGTTGTGTGTGTGTGTGTGTGTGTGTGTGTGTGTGAGTGTGAGCACGTATATGTGGATGCTCACCGAGGCCTTCAGAAGGCATTGGATCCTCTAGAACTGGAAGTACTGTCAGTTATAAGCTGCTGGACGTGTGTGTGTGCTGGAAACTGAAACAAGAACAGTATTCCATCTAATCTGCTGAGCTGTCTCTGCATCCCCCACCTGCTTTTTGAGACAGGGTCTCTTGTTGGCCTGGAATTCACCGAGTAGGCTAGACTAGCTGGCCAGAGAGCCCCAGAAGTCTGCATGTCTCTGCCTTCCCAGTGCTGGATGACAGTATGCACCACCATGTCTGGCTTTTGTTTTTAAATGTAGGTTCCAAGGACTCAAACTCATGTCTCTAGGCTTGCATAGTGACACCTTATTGACTCATTTCTTATGTTAGTGGACCTTCCTTGGTTCTCACATCTGCTGGAAGTAGTTGGGGAAGAAAGGCAGGCAGGAAGATGGGGAAGGAGAGAGACCCCAGGAACACATCAGAAAAATGCTGCTGTTCCATCGCTTTTCTGACGGGATGAGGATGAAGACCCTCCCACAGCTGGGACCCTCCCACTCAGTACCTGCAGAAGCATTGCCAGGAACTTCTTCTCAGCCTCGTTCTGGCCGTAGCACTGGAAGCTGTGCGTGTACAGTGTGTATGTGTAACCATACAGGGACACCTGCACCGTGTTGCTGGCATTCATTCTCATCTTCTCTCCTGCCACAAAGGATATCTGGGTGGAGGCACCACCTAAATCCAGGGCTCCCGTGGTCTCTACTCCGTGTGGGTGCACCCACATGTGCCACAGGTTCTTCTGCATGGGAACAGGAAGTGAGAAGAAAGGCCAGAGACACCATCTCTGCCTGCCCGGGGCCCTCCACCCAAGTCCTGATTCTACATCTAGGCAGGGCAAAATGGGCACACTCAGGGCTGGTCCTCTCCTTTATTTCAGGCGTTGTGAGTTCAAATGGCTACCGGAACTGAATAGGTAACACAGCCCAGCACAGTTACAAATGCATGGAGTTGATGAACTGTGTGAGTGTGTGTGTGTGTGTGTGTGTGTGTGTGTGTGAAACTAGGGGGCCTGGATTCTACATGGTCTGGCCTGGGGCTACCCTGCAAGAAGGTGAGTCCCTTGTTACTAGGTCTTTCAACTTCAAGGTGGTCAGAAGAGACTAGATGCATGGAGTTTCATGTGAGAGTTCCCAAATATTAATTACGCCAATTAATTTAAAATTTCAAAATTTTAACTTGAAGGGGAAGAAAAAAATGGCATAGACCAGGATACAATTTAATATCCTTTGAGGGGACTGAACTATAAGGAGAACTGGGGACAGAGTAAGGACTCCCTCCTCTCTGAGGACTCTGAAAACATACTGCATGAGGGCTCTGTAATTTCTAGATAGCCATGAAGCCTCTTTGAAGGGCCATCTTCAAACTGCCCTTCAAAACCCAGAGCCTGGTGTTCAACGTGGATGCCTTCCCAAGCTAGCAAAGTGCCTTTCCCTCCTTGCCCATGCGTTTGGTCTGGTACATAAATATCCTTTCTTAGCTGTTGTTCCTAAGTGCTTCCCTGGCATATGACATGGTAGGAGTGCCTCCTGAGCAGGGCCCTCCACCTCAGCTATCACCCACAGGGGATGGGATAAATGGCAAGATTTAAAGAATCATGCATATTTTTTTGCACACACCTCCAGGAAATTTCCCATTATATAGTTGGCTGTAATCCATCCATATACCCCTTCCTCTTGCCCAGAAATGATTTGAGCACCCCTAAAATCAAAAGGCTGGGACTTGAAGTAGCTTTGGATGCTTTCAAGGACTTCATGAGCTGCTGTTTCATTTTGCAACCTACGCAAGGCACAGAACACAAGAGGCTGAGCACTGAGGCACCATCGTCTTCCCATCAGCTCCCTTAGGTGATGAGCACCCTCCCCCCAGCCCCTTGCTGGCAGAACAATTGTCCAGCTGGGTACAGTGCACAGTCGTGACCTCCTTTGCAAGTGGAAACCTCCTGGGGCTACTGTAAATGCAGGATGCACTTGTGACTTGCCAAACTCCCAGGTAGGAAAATAGCTTTTGGTGACCGGTTCTGTTTATTCTCCCTCCCTGCCTGTTCCAGTCCATTGCTAGTAATCAGCTAATCAGAAGGACCTCTTATCTGTATCACTTTGGCTCATATCAGTGGAGGCAGTGAGACTGGAGAGGGCACAGGAGCAGCCTGCACTGTATCTCGAGGCACAGTGGGAAGGAGCCTCGTTCTGTGAAAAAGGAGGTGCACTTAGGAGGAAGGGGAGAGAGAAAGGGCTGAGTTTTGAACTACGAGTCTTTGTCTTTGAGAAGGCTTCACCAGGAGGATCATCTGGTGTCCCCAGACTGAAAATCACCAGCATGTGGCCACCAATGTTTGACAGCACCATGTCACTACCCAGGACAATGTCATCTTAGTGTTCCCTACGCTGTCACCTGCAGACAAAGATCACTTGGAGGTGACTCTCATTAGTTAGTGGGGAAAGGAAGGTGGAGCACTCAGCACTGCAATGAAAGTAAGGCCCTGATTGCTCCAGTCCACAGTAAGGACAGGAAAACATCAGGAAAGATCCCAGCCTGCTGCAGGCATTTCGTTTTTGTTTGTTTATTTAAACAAATTTTAAAATTTATGTTTACAAATGTTTTGTCTGCAGGTATGTAAGTGCATCCATGCATGCAATGCCCTTGGAGGCCAGAAGAGGGCATTGGGTCCCCTGGAACTGGAGTTATGGACAACTTTTAGCTGCCATGTTGGTGCTGGGAACCAAATCCAGGGCTTCTGCAAGAGCAGCCAGTGCTCCTCCTTTTCTTTCTTTTTTCTTTTTCGTTTTTTAGACAGGATATTAATATGTAGTTCTGGCTGGCCTTGAACCTGTTGTGTAGAACAGGCTAGCCTCAAACTTACAGGGATCTACCTGACTCTGCCTCCTGAGTGCTGGGATTGAAGGCGTGGGACACCGTGTCCAGCCTATCTCTAGGGTTTCTTCCCATGGACCTATTAAAATTCATGGACTCTCTGTCCTTTGTGTTTTCTCTATACCCAGACATATATTTATCTCTCTGGGATCATAAATGTCTTAGAAACGCAGTGCCTAAAGCAGCCTGCACCCTGAACAGATTTACATTTCCTGTTTCTTTCTGAAACTACTTTTACTTTACTTGTAGGTCAAGGAAACACTCTAATAAAGGAATAAGGAGAGAGGGCTGCAGGTGCCTTGGTGGTAGAGCGCTGGCCTCACATGTGCAAGGCCCTGGGTTCTGTCCCTAGCACTGCAGAATAAAACAACAAAAAAGAATGAAACAGAGAAAAGATAGTAATCAGAGCAAGGTGGCTCCTGCCTGTAATCTGCAGTGGCAGGAAGATCTCCACCAGTTCAAGGACAGCCTGGGCTACATGGTAAGTTGCAGGCTAGCTGGGACTATGGAGTGAAACTGTCTCAAACAAACAAAAGAAAACAAAATATAAGAGATATTAGAAAACCCTGCCACTGGGTTCGATGTGATGTCTACAAATTTGTCAGGAACAGGTTGGATGAAATGAAGTGTCTGTTATGTAACAATTCCAAAGGTTTTGACAGCATTGATGGGGCAGGTATTGCACAGTCCTCAAGAGATTTCTGGGACATTTTGCATAGAAGATGGCAGAAGTTCTGGAGCTAAGGGCTGAACTTATCACAGGACTTAGCTGTTCACCTGTGCCAAAAACAACTATTCTCCAAGGAAGTGCAGGATACCTGTGAGCAGACGTCATGTCAACATGACCTTTTTCAGACTTCTTGGTAAAATTACCAACTGAGACAAAGGACCCAATTTTAGAACTATTCCTTTCTGGGTATGAAACTGATGGCTAAAATTTTCCCAGGCACCAAAGCCTAAACTTAGGGCGGAATATGGGCTTCTTTCTCTTTGGTTTGTTTCCAGAAATAGAGTGATATTCTTGGCAAAGTTCAACACATTCTTTGCTGTGTTGGTCACATGGGTTCCTTTGTGCCTGTAGCTCTTACCTCAGCAGTCGCATCCCAGCCGTGGCTCCCAGATAAATTCGGGTGGATCCATGGAGGTGTGTTGGGACCTGCTCCTTCACCTTTAGCATGCAATCCTCAAAGGCTTTGGGGGCATCTTGGGGGTTATTAGCATAGCTAGAGATGCCAGAGCCTGAGGGAAAACAGCCACAACATATTAGCATTCCTCAGAATGGTATAAAAAGTCAGGGGCTGGGGAGATGACTCAGTTATTAAAGTACTTGCCAGGCAAGCATGAGAACCTGAGTTTGGATCTTCAGAACCCATGTAAGAAGCTGGGTGCTGCTTATAATCCCACTTTTGAAGAGGTGGAGACAGTGGGGTTACTGGTCTAGTAAGAGGATAGTGGACCCTGTCCCCCAAAACAAAACAAAACAAAAGAACCCAAGGCAGACGGGGCCTGAGGACTGACAACTGAGGTAATCCTCTGACTGCCACAGCCATGCACACACACAGACAGGCATACCTGGGAGTACACTCACACACACACACACACACACACACACACACATAAATGAGTGTGCTAGAAATCAGTCCCCATAGGGGGTGGCTTTTTCACAACAGCCTGAGCTATAGACACCAGAACAGAGACCACCAGGAGAGGCAGAGGCCACAGTGAGCAGAGCAAATATCAGCAACTAGGGATTGAAAGTCACCCAGAGCCCCCAGAGAAAGAAAGTCTTGAGGGTCCAGACCCCTGGAAATCACAGGTGAGCACATGTTCACCAGTCCCTGCGGCTGGCCATGACAGGGGAGTCATGGGAAGCCTATGTTACAGAAACCAGAAGCCCAGATTAGTGTTGGAGAAGCCACGTGTCCTCGAGGGAGTGACACTTGCCAAGCTTCCACTCTGTAATTTCAACTGCAGTTTGTGGTCTCTGGTTCCTCAGAGAATATGTAGATTCCTGAGGTGCCAGGGATCAAAGAATAGAAGGTCCATTTAAGGATGACCCCATCTTGTTCTTGAATCACAGATGGCATCCAGGGGGGACCAAGAACCTCTTCCTCAAGGGACGGCCTGTGACCTTTTGCCATGAAGCCCCACCTCCTCCTATAGTTACGGGCGCCGCTGGGACTGGACTGGCTGAATTTTCCTCCCGAGTCTAAAGACAGAAATCTTTTTAAAAAATCTATTTATTTATTTATTTATATCTTATGTGTATGAGTACATTGCCTGTATGTATGTAAGAACCCATGTTGTGTAAGGCCTGCAGAGGTCAGAAGAGGGCATTGGATCCCCTGGGACTGGAGTTAAGGATGGTTGTTAGTCTCCATGTGGGTGCCGGGAACTGACCCCAGGTCCTCTGCAAGAACAGTCAGTGTTCTTAATCACTGAGTCATCTCTCCAGTCCCTAAAGACAGAAATCTTACAACTATTAGGTTCACTGGCCATTAGCAAGAGGATTCTAGATCCCTGGCATGGGTGCTCCAGACAGCTAACATTAATTGAGTACTTTATGCTGAGCATTTGCTATTTCAGATACGTGTGTGTGTGTGTGTGTGAGAGAGAGAGAGAGAGAGAGAGAGAGAGAGAGAGAGAGAGAGAGAGAGAGAGAGAGAGAGAAAGAGAGATGAAGTAGGCACTATTTTAGGGGTCAAGGCTCAGAGAGGTTGAATATTATTTTATGGTTTATGTAAGAAGGATGGGGAAGGGCTGAAGAGCCGGCTCAGCAGTTAAGAGCATGTACTATATTTTTCCAGAGGACCTGAGTTCAGTTCCCAACATCCATGCCAAGTAGCCCACACTACGTATAACTCTAGCTCCAGAGATCTGATGCCCTCTTCTGGCCTCTGGGAGCACCTGCACACACATGTACTTGCCCACACAGACACATATATGTATAATTAAAAATAATAAATCTTTTTAGTTGTTGTTTAGACAGGTCTCCGTAGCCCTGATTGGCCTAGATCTGGCTATATAGGCCAGGCTGGTCTTGAACTCACAGAGATCCTTCTGCCTCCTTCTACGAGACTCTCTGTTTAAAAAATTTTTTTAAGCTGGCCGTGGTGGCATAGGCCTTTAATCTCAACTCTCAGGAGATAGAGACAAACGGATCTCTGTGAGATCTAGACCAGCCTGGTCTACATAGTGAGTTCCAGGTCAGTTAGAGCTACAGAGAGACACTGTCTCAAAAATTTTTTTAAATTAAATATCTATTTATTTATTTAGTGTGTGTATAATGTATGGAGGGGCACTCATGCCAGGATGTGCATGTGGCATTCAGAGGGCAAACTTATGGTTCTCTCCTCCCACCATATGGGTTTTGGAGTTTGAGCTGAGGCTGAGTGGCAAGCATCTCTACCCTTTGCCCATCTCTCTAAAAGGGAGTATACTACTGCTTTCTTTCCCACTTGGAGAGGAAGAAATAGCTCAGAAATTAGCTCTGAAGGGGATAGATTGACAAGCACAGCTCAGAATTATTCCAGTACTCTGTTGTGGTCAACCCAGAAATGTGCCACGGAGGCGCTCAGCTGCAGAGAGCCGCCTCATGCAAGGTCTTGCTCCTTCCAGGGTGGCAAACACCCAAAGGCTGTGATGATCAGGGCAGAGGTCCAGCCATGCCAGCCCATCCAGCCCAGTGCAGGGAAACTGACTGGTGGAAGCTTTCTGTGGTTCACTAAAGTGAAGTCAGACTCTGTCTCGTCTTTCCTGGTCCCCTTCCAGCCACAGCACCGCCCCTCCCGACTCCATTCCAAACTGTCACAGCATGTGCTTGTTGAAAACCTAACCTGCAACCTCTGTGCACAGGAGTAACAAGCTTCCCTCTGCAGAAACAGAGCTTACCCTCACAACCCAAACAACATTATTGGACCCCCTTGGTAAGGGCCAGCCCTGCAGTGAAGCGTCTCTAAGATGCTGACAGCTCACCAGGGAAATGATGGAGGTGACTGGAACTGGACAGTCAGTTTTGCAGTCTCCAGGCTACAGTCCTGTGGGCTAAGAGTACCGCTGAATCCCAGCCAGGCCACGTCAGCTGAGGAGCTTCAGGCCAACTCTAAGAGAATACATAGTACTTTAAAGAGAAAGAGACGACTTTGTCTCTATGCATATGTGTGCATGTATTTGTGTGTGTACACATGTGTGTACAGGTGCATTTGCATGTGTGTGTATGTATATGGAGCCTAGAGGTCAACTTTTAATGTCTTCTTCAGTCACTCTTCACCTTATTTTTTGAGACAGGGCCTGTCACTGAACTTGGAACTCACCACTTCAGCTAGACTGTCTGACAGCAAGCCCCAGGGATCTTCCCGCCTCTACCTCCCTCCCTCAGGCTGGAACTACAGCCATGCAGCACCACAACTTTCCTTTCTCTTTTCTTTCATTCTTTCTTTTAAAAATACGGGTACCAGGGATTGAACTCAGTTCCCCATGCTTGTACAACAAATAAGAGAGTGGTTTTTAAAAAGGTACGTTCTGGGGGCTGGAGAGATGGCTTAGTGATCAATAGCACTGGCTACTCTTGCAGAAGACCCAGGTTCAGTTCCCAGCACTCACATGGCATCTAACAACCATGTGTTGTTCCAGGGGATCTGATATCTTCTTCTTCTGGTTTCTGTGGACCTTGCATGAAACAGGTGCACTCATATACATGCAGGCAAAATAGTCATACACATACAATAAAAAAATTTAAGAGCACACACACACACACACACACACACACAAGCTGGCCTTACTTGTAGAGGATGAAAGACTAACTATAAATGCAAAATTATAAAAAAAATTACAAATTTTCAGTAATCTCCATGAGCTCCTGATAGGGGAGGAATTCTCAAATAAAACATCAGAAGAAACAAACCACAAAGGAGATGGGTTTTTATACTGACATAAGCATACAGGGCTTATGCTTATTGAAAGATATATTCACTATCAGAAAAAATTAAAGTAGCAAACTAGATGTGGTACACATATACAATGGCATGTTACTCATTCATACAAAGAATAAAATGCTATCATTTACAGTAAAGAGGCTGGAACCATTAGTCATTATGCAAGAGAAACATAGGCTGTAAGAATATCCTAGTAACAATAAAACAGTATTCATATTCTGAATTTGAATTAAGAAATTCCAATGATTCTTTAAGAAAAACATCAAGCAACACAATAAAAACTAAGCAAAAAGGAACCAGCAAGAAGGTTCAGTGGGCAAAGGAGTCTTCCACCAAGCCTCACAGCCTGAGTATGATTCCCAGAGCCTGCAGTGCAGGAGAGAACCAACTCCCACAAGATGCCCTCTGACCTCCACACACCTACTATGGCTTGTGTGTGCTCCCCTCCCCAAAGAATAAAATAATGTAATGAGAGTGCAGGCCTGAATGAATAATAGTGACTACCAGAGGCTGGAAAAGATGGAAGGGAAGACACAAGACGGCTGGGTAACAGGTAACATGATGTGGCTAGACAGAAGGAATGAGTTTTAGTCTTCTACAGCACAGTGGGTGACATGGTCACAATAAACTGTTATCTATTTTATGAATAACTAGAAAAGAAGAACTTGAATTAGGCATCAAACATAGCATAATGATAAAGAGACAGAAATCTCAGTCACCTGGATCTGACCTGTACATATTGTACACATGTATTGAAATATCAAACTGTGTCCTCCCAATTTTTTTCTTTCTTGAAAACAGATTTATTTTATTTTTAATTATGTATATGCATGTGCATCTGTATATAGGTTTGTGCACATGAGTGCATGCCTGAAGAGGCCAAAAGGTGTTGGATCCTCTGGAGTTGGAGTTACAGGTGGTTGTGGGCCATCTGACAGATGTGCCAGGAACCAAACAGGTTCTCTGCAAGAGTAGCAAGTACTCTTAATCACTGAGTCATCTCTCCAGCCCCTCGTTTTTCCTAATGTTTAAGAAGATAGAAATGACATCTACTCTGATTTGCTCACACACACACACACACATATCTATATACACTTCAATTTATCCTACAAATTCACAGAACTAAAATGATAAAATAAGACCACACTGAAATTCTAGCACTCAGGAGGCTGAGGCAAGAAGATAAGTTTGAGGCCAGCCTGGGCTATACAGCAACTTCCAGGTCAGCCTGCACTACACACAAAATCCTGTCTCAAAAAAAGAAAAAAAATATATAATAGAGGTGGGTATGGTGGTCCATGCCTTTAATCTCAGAGGCAGGTGAGTTTGAAGATAGCCTGGTTTACATAGTGAGTTCTAGGCCAGTCACAGGCTATATAGTGAGTCTCTCTCTCTTTCTCTCTCTCTCTCTCTCTCTATCTCTCTCTCTATCTATCTATCTATATATATGTGTGTATGTGTATAACATTTATGTATATTACATAATAAACATATATATGTAACTTAAGAGGAAAAGAATGAAGTCACAGATAACATAAAATTCAGGATATGTGGTGCAGGAGGCAGGGCCTGAATGGAAACTTAGTCAAATGGCAAATATGCTGTTTCAGGAGTTGGCAGTTAATAGGCTAAATCCAGTTCTCCTCTTTTTAATTTTCATTTTATAATATTATGTATTCTATCAATCACTTCTATCTCCCAGCTTTTAGAGTTTTTTTAAAGATTACTTATTCTTATTTTATGTGTATGAATATTTGTCTCATGATGTTAGTGCTCCACATTCATGCAGTGCCTGAGGAGGCCAGACAAGGGCATCAGATCCCCTGGAACTGGATTATAGAAGGTTGTTAGCTGCCACATGGGTGCTGGGAATGGAACCTGGGTCTTCTGCAAGAGCAGCAAGTGCTCTGAACCACTGAGCCATCTCTCCAGCTATACATTTAGTTTTGTGAGACAGGGTCTCATTACGTATGTAGCTGCCCTTGAATTTGTAATACTTGTGTCTCCGGTTCTTGAGTGCTGGGATTACAGGCACATACTGCCAAACCTGGTTCCTACTTCTTTGTACAGCCTGTGAGCTAAGACAGTTTTTATATTTTTCACTAATTGGGAAAAAGATGAAAACAGTATTTTGTGACATGAGAATCATATGGAATTACAAAAATCAGTGTCCATCAGTAAAGCTTCAATGGAGTGGAACCCTGTCCATTTATGTGTGGAATGTCTATTCCTCTCTGAGATTCCTCTGCCAATATATACAGCTATTCTTGTTTGGAAGACTGTCTTCCAAGAGTTTCTATGTTGTTGCATGTCTTGCGAGCAGAGGTATTGACTGCCTTTGTCTCAAACCATCTTTTCATGGTCAGCATCCCTGGAAGAGATGGTGTTCCTCTCCAGAGCAAAAGACAGGCATGGTCACCACCCACTATGAGCAATCCAGGTCCTTAGTCTCAGGGTTTCTTTTCTGCAACACAGCCCACAGTAAGGAGCACATAGGTCTCCTGACATCCTGTGAAAACTGGGAGTTGGAGAATTCACAAAAGAAAACATCGACCCTCTGCCTCGTGCTGTCTCTGTGAGGAACCAAACCCTCCCTTTCTCATGCAGGAGTCTGTGTCTTCCACCATTACCCAGGAGAGTGGGGAAGGGAAAAATCTCAGACCACTCACAATTCCTGATATTCGTCCTGTTCACAGATGAGAAGACAGTGGTCAGGAATGGAAGGAACTGGACTGAGGTGACTCTACGAGTGGGGAGCAACACAGGACCTCACGTTCTGCTGACTCTCAGCCCAGGGCCCCCTGGCTCCCTCTGGGCTCCAAGCGGACCTTACCTTTCACACTGCATCTGAAGGTCTGGCTGACCACACCTGTGTTATTCTCCTTTTCTGCTGGCCACTGATACACATAGACCGTAGTTCTGGATGAGCCGGCATCCAGCACGATTCCATACTGAATGAGAGAGGAAAAGGAGTCAGAAGCAGGCTGGGCCTCTCTGAGGGTTCATCTCTCTGTGAGCCACCTAGAATCTCGAATACCTCAATGCACACTGCTTTACTTAGAGACAGACGAGAGACACAGAGACAGATCGGAATCATGACTACCGCAGCGCACACTGCTTTACTTAGGAACAGGTCAAGAAGAGAGAACTATTTCCAAACCGACTTCAGCTCCTTAGACATCAGGGAAGGGACAAGATAAGGTGGGCGGGTTCTAAGGCAGAGTTCTCAGTCTTGGCCACGTGCAAGAATCCCTTATGAGGTTTTAAAATGCCCAATGTCAAGGCTCCACACCAGACCAATAAAGTCCAAATCTCTGGGAACAGATACAGCATCCTATCCCCCAGGCGATTCTAATATGAAAATGAACCTGCGACTCGAACTTGAAGGAGCTAGTGAACAACAACCAAGCACCCCAGTTCCCCTTTCCCCTAGACCTCTAAAGCCAGAGATGAAGGCACAGGGTCTCAGCAACAGTCCAGGCTTACTGTGGGGATCAACAACCAAAGGAAAGTGGTGGGAAGAAACTGTAGGAAGTTCTCGTAAGAGACAAGCTAGGATCTGCAGCAGCCCTCAGATGAAGTGTTCCTGATGAAGGGAAAGTAGCTCTGTAATATTGATAACCTGCTCCCACGTTTGGTAATGTGGATATGAACAAGCTGACAGGCAGGTGTGGCCGGGCAGAGCTGGAGCTGGCCAGGGTTTGTGGACTACCCTGCTCAGCTGAGGACAGCACTAGGGAGCTATACCTGCAGGCCCTATACAGCTCAACCCCAGACCAAAGTGGACCAGCAAGGAACACATGTTAGGAATGGAATTAGGGATTCTGAGTCAATCCAAGCGTTTCCCTGGAGCACCCAGAGGCCCGCAGATAGCACCTTCCTCTCATCCTCTGCCTTTGGGCTGGCCTCACTTGTCTGCGACTACCTCTGTGTTCATCCCCTTTTCTGCTGCCCACTGATTCCTGTAGATGGTGGGAGAAAATGAAACTGGGTCTGGGGCAGACTGACTTGGAAGAATTTTCCCATCTTCCAATGTTAGGAGATGCTTAACCTTTCAGAGTTCCATCATCTTTAGGTGACTTAATGAAGAAGTAAACAGGAAACCATATGCCTGAGTCGTAGTGGCTAATCATTTTTAAAAGCTGTGATTGTCAAGCATGGTGGTGCAGGCTTGTAATCCCAGGACCTGGGAGTTTGAGACAGGAGGATCAGGAGTTCAAGGTTATTCTTAGCTACACAGCAGGTGTAAGGATAGCCTGGGCAACATAAAACACTGTTTATAAATAAATTAAATAAATAAACAAACAAATAAAACTTTTTTGTTATTTTTGAGGTAGGGTCTCATTAAGTAGTCTTGGCGGGGCCTGGAACTCTCTATATAGACCAGGTTGGCCTTGAACTCATAAAGATCAGAATGCCTCTGCCTGCTGAGTGCTATAACTAAAGGCATTCACCACCATGACTGGCATAAAGGCTATTTTTTAAAAAAGATTTATTTTCATTTCATGTGCATGAGTACATATGTGTACCATGTGCATGTAGTACCCTCAGAGTCCAGAAGAGGGCATCAGATTCCCTGGAACTGGAGTTATTAATGGTTGTTAGCTGCCATGTGGGTGCTGGGAGCCAAACCTGGGTCACCTGTAAGGGCAGCAAATGTTCTTAACTGCTGAGTCATCTCTAACCCCTGAAAAGGCTTTTATTAGTCAAGTATAGAAGCCCACCCTTGAATTTCCAGTTCTCAGGAGGCTGAGGTAAGAATGTTGTTAGTTCTGGGCTAGCTTGGTCACAGAGTGAGACCTTATCTCACAAAATCAGGGAGGTGGTGTGAGATGGCTAAGTGGGAAAAGCTCTTATCTCAGAAACCTGAAGACCTGGGTTTGACCCATGGAACTCATGTAAAGGTGGAAGGAGAGAACTGACTCCACAAAGTTGTCCTCTGACCTCCACATGTGTTCTGTGGCATGCACACACCCACACATCATACACAAATGATAATAATAACTAAAAAGTCAAGTAAAATAAAGCAGAAAAGAAAAAAAGGAAACAAGTGAGAAAAAAGAAAGAGGAAAATCAAGCTGAGTCCCCTCAAACCTAATTATTGTTTTAACTCCTTATATGTATATTGTCTAATGGTTTGCTCTGCATGTGACTTTATACAGCCTTTTATGTACAGATTTATATACTTATTTAGAGACAAGTTCCTACTATGTGACCCAGGTTGGCCTTAAAAGTTTGATTCTAATGCCTCAGCCTCCCAAGTGCTGGGATTACAGAAGTGTGCCACCACGTTAGACTGTAGTTGTTTATTTTTAAATTCCATCTACGTGGAATTGTATTGTACACAAATATACAAGGTGTGTGTGTGTGTGTTTGTGTGTGTGTATGTATGTTTGTGTGTGGTTCTTATCAGTATTTATTATTTATCCTAGCTTATTAATTAGTATTTTATAAATACCCTCCCCACCAATAAAAACAGAGATCACCACTTTGAGTAAATCCATCACAGCTTCTGTGAAATATAAAATAATTTGACCAGTTCCCTGATTCTAGACCTGGAGTTGAGGTCCAGTGTTCTCCTCTTGGGAGCACTTGTTTCAGGTAAAATAGGACCAGATGTTTACATAGCTGCTGCAGCTCCCAGACCATAGCTTCTCCATTAAACAGAACTAGAAAATCCAGTGTTGAGTACTGTTGGCCTTTAACAGCCTCTTTCCTCTTGGCCCTTCAGTTTGAGGAAGCTGATAGGGATCCTGACTTGACATCCCCGGCAGTGGACAAGGCTGCCATTGTTCAGAATCTGTCCCAGACAGAGGCATCCAGTGATATGAAAGGACAGGTCGAAACTGAAGGCAGAAAAGATAAGCCAGGCATTGAAGAGGTCAGGGCCTGCTGAGTGTTAGCCTGCTTTCTGTCCTCCCTCCAACTGCTGAGCTGATCACCGGCCCTGCCAGGTCTGGGCCAACCTACAGAACAGGAGCAGAGAAAGAATCAGATGAACCTGCCTTTCCCCAAGTCTGCATTCCAGCCCTCACAAAGGAAGTATGATTTCCCAGAATGTCCTGCACTTCTGGGACAAGATCAGAAAGAAAGCTGAGTATGTATTCTTTATAATTCCAACTGGTATCCAGCTTCTTAGAGGGGCAAAACCCTCCGGCACCTCCTGATGCACGGACGAGGTCCAGCTCTCCTTCTGGCACTGATCTACCTGCACTGATATAGATAGCAAACATGTGCTGAGCACATGGAGGCCAGAGATGGCTGTTAGATGTCTTCTCCCTCTTACTCCCCACCTTATCTTTTGAGATAAGGTCTTTCCCTGAACCTGGAACTCACTGATTCCCTAGGGTGACTGGCCAGCGAGCCCCCTACCCAGGATCCTCCTGTCTTCATCTCCCTGTGCTGAGATGGCAGGCACGTCACACCTGGTGCTGAGGATCTGAATTCAGGTCCTCATATCTACAAAGCAAGTACTTTACCCAGTGAGCCATCGCTCCAATCCCCAATGGACATTTCCAAAGTGAAAAAATATGAGCTTTTAACCCGTGTTCAGAGATTATTTGCTTAAATCGTTAGACCCACTGGGGAAGAGGGGATAGAAGTTTTTTGAGCTTATCTAGGCAGGCAATGTTTAGATGAAGAGTAACAGGTAAAACAGGTCTGATGTGGAATCAGAAAGAAGCATGGCTTGAATGTGATTCTGAAGACAAGCCCAGTGTGTTCATGTTAGAGTCTTGAGTGCTTAGCCTTAGATGGGACAATTATGTCACATCCCCTTTCTCCAAGGCTCAGGGATTATCTCAGAAGAGGGGTGGAAAGATTGTAAGAGCCAGAAGAGGTGCAGGATTGCTAAGAAACAATGTTTTCTGGACATGACAGGGCCCTTGTACACGTGAACTCATAGCAACTGTGACTGCATGCAGAAGACCTGCGCAAGCTCAAGCCAGCCAAAATCCCAGGGTGTGTGAGGGGGTGCTCAGATAATCTCACCCCTAGACGGGAAGCTATTGGCAACTGATGACTGTTGAGGGCAGGAGAGTATATGTTCTCCAGGGATGTGGCTCCTGAGAGACAACACATGCTCCAGTGAATGGCGCTACACCATGTACATGCTGGCAGTACAAAGTGGACTCTGACTCAGTGGGTTTAAAATAAAATAGCTCATGAAGTTGAGAGGAAAACGTGGTGGGGACTAGTGGAAGAACTGGGGAATGGAGAGATAATTTGATCAAAACACATTATTGCATGTATGAAATTCATAAACAAAAGGAGAGATGGTCTTCTACATTGAATGTCGTGGTCCTACACGGGAATATCGTGTGATCTTCTGTTGAGTCTATGGCCACAGGTCATAAGGTCAGCTGTCTTATATTGGTTTGTCATTGCTACTGTCACAGGAAGAATTGAAGCCAGCGCTCCTGCCACGTGGAGTTTCATGAAGTGATTTAATAAGCGTTATTACCTTCATAGCTCAGGGTGAGCATCATCTCATTTGACACACATGAGATGAAGCCCTGCATCACTCATGCTCAAACCTAGGCTTTCACTGAATCTCAAGAAACCAAGTTTGATGGCATGACTATGCAGTAATAGAAACCTAATGTGGTACTATAGACCTCCTCTCTTTGGACAGAAGGTCCACCCAAACCATACCCAAGGAGTGTGCAGAACTGGCAGGGGTGGAGGGGTAGACCAACTTGCATAAGGAACCCAGGGCTTTCTACAAGTATCCAGTTCTTGCTGTCTAAGAAGCAGAACCTTGTTCACAAGGTGCCAGAAATCCAGGCTATCAAGTGAGGCTCCATGAGGGTTGGAAGGAATGCTTCCACCCAGGCTGGCTCAGGGACAGTATCCAGAAAGTAACAGCAGGGCACGGACCTGTGAACTACGACAGCCTGTGATTTTCTACCCAACATGTGGCCTGGGCAGGTCACAGAGGGAAAGCCTTTCCCTGAAACCTTCAGTCTACACAGGCCCTATCTTCAACAGTGATATCATGTGTGTACAAGAGAAAATGGCACCAGGATGTTGGGAAGAGACACAGAGGCCCCAAAGTTCTTGGATGGTTGTACTGGGGAGGGTGGGAGAAGCTTCTAGAGGAGATTTTGGAATTTATGGTAATAATGCAGGTGGGGGCCTTAGTGAGAAAGAGATGTGATGACATCGTGTTTACTCTTCAAACTTGTGGAGCAGGTCAGACCAGTAATACTGCGGATATTTCTGACCCTCCGCTGAGTTTTTAATAGTTCTACTTTTAAACTTGCATTAGTCAAGGTCAAACATGTCAAGGCTAGATTTAAAAGCAGGTGTCATACCCTTTCAAGAAAGTAACAAATATTGCAGACACAGGGGAAGCTGGTCTCTCATAAGCCACTGTCAACTGCACACAAGCAAGATAGGGCCCATGGCATGAAAATATAAACATTACGAACAGCTAAGAAGCCCTTTCAGTTTTGTGGTGCCTTGCCCTGCCCCGCATACCATGTAAAACCAAAGAACAGAGGTCTCTCATTATCCTAAGCAAAGCTATGTGTGAAACTCCCTCTTGCCCAGGCTGTCATTTGCTCCAGGTTCAACTGACCCAGAGCATCTGTCTCCTCACGTTTCATCCACCCACTCAGGGAGAATGGACTGAACCAAGCCACTTCCCATGCCCTGCAAGTGTGGACAGAGCCCGATAACAAATTTCTGAACAGATAGAAAATTCTCTCTTTCTCTCTCAGAGAGGTTATAGCCCAGGCTGGCCTCAGCTTCTGAGTGTTGTGATTATAGATATGCATCCCCATGCCAGTTCTGCATTTTAAATAGGAATGAGCACATTCTATAATAAGTGCCGTGTGGAAATGCCCACATCATCAACATAGTCATCTGTTAACAAGCATCAGGTACTCTAAACTACTGTCTGTGTTATCCTTGTATATAGCTGGCAAAACAGTAGATTTGTTGATACCTGTATCACCAAACACGGGAGTCATGAATACATTGTTCTGTGACACTACAAGGAAGCTTTCAGCTCCATATAGTGTTGTGGGACCAGCTAGGGTCCCATATCTATGCTCTGTGTACACCTCCTGCAAGCAACTACCTTTTGGCCACCTCTCAGGCCAAGGGTGAGATCCACCCTCTGGAGACAGCTCACAGAGACACTGTATTCTGAGAAGCCAGGTGCCAGAGTGTATTCTAGAAGGGAGAGCATAGACTCAGGTCAGGCATGTGCTACCGAAAGAGATGAACTAGAAGCAGGTAGAGTTGGTCCTTTTTCGTGGGGCCTAGAACAGAGGCTCCAGTCATAAGGTTTTAAGGGTGGTTCCAGCCTTCCTGCTCCTCCCTCCCCGAGTTTAACAAGACTCCCTGCATCAGTACAAGGGCTGGAGTTTCAGTTCTGGTCTGGCTATTCATTAGTCAAATCTCTATTTCCTCATCTGCAAAATGGGGTCCCGGGGTCCCACTGCCAACCTTCTGCAGTTGGTGCAAGTGTTTAGTGACACAAATCAGGAGGAAAACACTCATTAGACCAAACAGTCAAAATAGACAAAGTGTCAACATAAGGTATGAGTCTCAGCTGCAGTCCTGACTGCACAGGTCATGGAGAAATGCAACAGCTGGAACCCAGGCAGACAGCTTCTCTCTCCTTAGCCCATGTCTTGAATCAGATCATTTGTTTTCCAGTCATCACTGGACAATTGCATAGATTACACATTTCTTTTCTTCACACTACTCGTGAGAGATGAGATTAATTTTAAAAATATTTTCTTTTTTATTATGTGTGTGTGTTTATGTGCATGTGACTACAGGTGCCTGCAGAAGTCAGAAGAGGGCGTCAGGTGCCCGAAGCTGGAGTTTCAGGTGGTTGTGAGTCACCTGACATGGGTTCCGGGAACAAAACTTCTGTCCTCTGGAAGAGTGGTGTGTGCTCTTAACCACGGATCCATCTTTCCAGCCCCAGGCCTGAGATTTTTAAGGAAAATATCCCATCAAAGAACCAACACCACTACCAAAAGATTTTACACTAATTCTTTAGAAAAGATATCAGAATATCAGATGAAACCTACCCACAGAGTCCAAGGCAATATTAGTTTCTTATCTTTGAAAATTTTCAAATATAACCTTTGAGCAACAGCTGGCAGCAGGAAGATAGAGGATTAGTGAGGTCAAGTGTAAATCTAAATGAGATTCAAATGACACGGCTGAGTTATTTGGCCCCTTAATGGATCCTCCTCCAGCTAAGAAGACTTTATACATTTTTAATGAGCCCCAAACCTAAGGACAACAAACAGCAGAGTTTAAGTGGCCTTCGGAGCCTAAAATATGTTCTGCTTGGGCATGTTACAGAAAACATTTGCTGACCGCTACCAAAAATGACTGAAGGGCTCAGAGAATCTTTGCTACTCATTTGACAGCCCCTCAGGGAATCACCATCCATCTCCTCATTCTGAAGGCCAGAAATCAAGCACAAGGCCATTTGAGGATAGACTGGCCACTGGACTTATGTACAAGTCCTCAATGATTTTTCAGGGATGGGATTGAGAGGGTCATGTGCATGTCCTGGACTCAAGAGAAATAGCAAGGGTATTTCTCAACTCTCTTGAGAAAAGGTATTCACCTATGATCAGGGTGCACAGGTCCAGGAACTGTCATACTGGTGAGAATGGGAACTCTGTCGATGACCAGGTTTTTGAAGGCACCTGCAATTCTGGACTACAAATTTTGTCTTTGGTTCCTACAGTTCAAAGTCAAAGCAAGGTCACCCATTCCCCAAAGCAGGTATCATCCCTCCGTATGTAGCCCAAACACCACAAACCCAGTACCCCCAGACCTCCTTCTTGGGTCTCAAGATACTTCCTTCAGCTGGAGGTGGGAGAGAAAGGGTTCTCTTCTCTAAATTGTGGTTTAAGGATAACCGATGCTGTAGCCAGCTCTGAAGGTTTTCCCACTTACCTTCAGTCCTGGAGGGAGGACCTGTGGATGGTGGATCTGGATGAGAGTGAGAGTAACAAGCACCACGACGCTCACGAGCAAGACAACCAAGGTAATGATGGCCGGAGTCCGGGACAGGGCCCTGAAGCCTGCTGTGGAATAATCCAGATGTGTAAGGGGAACGTGGGGTTCGGGCACCAGCTGCCTTACCATCCACAGACTGAACCTAGAACAGCGGGCTCCTCTGGTTCTACAGAAGCTCGTGTTCTCTCTTTAGTCTCGGTTTCTTTTGAATTTTTAATTAATTTTTACAATCAGCTGCACAGTAACAGGTTTCCTTAGGCATCATCGTGCCACCTTGCCCTTCACTGTGACATTTTCATATGTGCACGTTACCGTACGTTGGTCGTCTTCTCCCCTCCATGAGCTTCCTTAGTCCTTCTTCCTGCTGGTCCCATTCTTCCCCCCAAATAGTCTCCCTTCTGCTTTCATGTCATATGCACACACATGCTTCTACACACACACACACACACACACACACACACACACACACAGACGCGTGTGCGCGCGCGCACACACACGGGGGAGACAGAGCCTGAACCAGAGCGAGAGTGACAGAATTATATCTAGATTTCATACATGAGAGAAAATATGGCACTTGTCTTTTGTCTTTTGGAGTTTGGCTTATTTGGTTTAACATGATCTCCAGTTTCACTCATTTTTCCACAAATGTCATAATTTCATTCTTCTTTATAGCAGAATACAACTCTGTTGTGTATTTATGCCATATTTTCTTTTTTTTCAATATATTTTTATTGAGTTTTTGTGTATTTAATATAATACATCCTAGTCATATTTAGACCACTTCCCATATCCACTACATGTTTTCTTTGTCTACCGCTATGTACTCACCTGCTGATGGGCACCTAGGCTGGATCCACACTTTGACTATTTATGAATTGTGCTGCAATAAATATGAATGTGAAAATTATCTCTGTGATATGCTTAGAGTCTTTCGTGTATATACCCTGAAGTGGTTTAGCTGGGTCATGTGGCAGTTCTAGTATTTGGCTTTTAGAGAACTTCCACACTCATTTCCATGGTGGCTGCAGTGGTTCGCAGTCCCACCAGTGGATAAGGGTTCATTTTCCCCACACCCTCGCCAGTATTTACTCAGATGCGCAATTTTAGGGTGAGGCAATAGCTAGGCTTCTCTCAAATTGGAGACTAAAACCGTGTTTGCAGACATGCATATTCCTGGTATTTCTCAGAGTGTATTACATAAACTACTAGTCATCTCTGAGATACTTAAAACAGTTTAAAAGTGCAGGTCAGAGTTGGCGTATTGGCTCAGTGGGTAAAGGCACTTGTGGTCAAGCCTGAGGACCTGAATTCAATCCCTGGAATTCACATACTAGAAGGAGAGAACCTGCTTCCAAACTCACCTCCACACACATGCACAAAGAAATAATAAATGTAAAACAAAATTTCAAATGCAAACAAAAACTTACCTTTTCTGTTAATGGGTGATGTCATATTTTTTTAAACACAGTAAAGTGAAAGAAGTTAGTACTGCACGGAAATTAGCAAATAGAAATGATTTCATGCAACATGAAGCTATAGTGAACAGGAGGTACAAATGGGAACGATGGTGGGCTGAAGTTTGGGGGCAGGGCTTCGCTGGGAAGGGAAGCTTTGTGTTCCCAGAATTGTGGGGTGTGCGCTAACTGTATTTGTCCATTTGTCAAAAATCACCACACCTTAAAGTCCTTTGGGGACAAACTGAAAAATCAAAGTGAAACAGCTTCTTAGGTACCATCTCCCTTTTGAAATTTGCAGTTCTTAAGAATCACATACACAGGCTTTAGGGAGATGGTTCAGCGGTTAAGAACACTTGCTGTTCTTGCAGAGGACCTGTGTTCAGTTTCCAGCACCCACATCAGGTGGGTCACAATTGCTCCAGAAGATCTGATGCCCTCTGACCTCTAAGGGCACTTGCATACACGTGGCCCATATAAACTCACATAAGCACACATGCACACACGTAATAACTAAAATAAATCTTTAAAAAAGAATTACAAACAATTCCCAAACAAAAACAAATAAAAAGAATTATATACACAATCCTAAAATATACTTTCAGAAAGCATGAATACCCAATTTGAGGGTATAACTTAAGATCTATCCATTTTTCTGTATATAAATTATTTATGATTTATAAAATATAAAAGATAGTTAATTAACACATTGAAGCTAGGCTTGATGGTACATGCCTGCAGTATAGTACTTCAAAAGGCAGAGAGAGGCAGAGGCAGAAAAAAGAAAGAATTAAAGGCTTGTCTCAGCTAGACAGAGAGTTCAAAGTCAGCCTCAGTTACAGGAAATCCTGTTTTTTTTGAAAAACCAATTAATCACAAAATATTGACTAAATAATGATCTTGCTGGCACTACTGAGGTATAAATATTGATGGTATCAATGGCTGGAAAATGATAACATAATAAAATATCAGAGGATATCAATATCTCTCTTACAAATTGGCTGTTTAAGTCACATTTCAAGTGTTCAGTGGCCTTGTGGCTGCTACCCATTATAGCTCATTTACACTATTAAATTTCTTCAACAGTCATGGGTGAATCCTGCCCTGTTCCAGAACATTTCCTCTTAGATCATTGCAACCTATGCTTGACTTCCTCTTTATTTCCTGGAGGCACTTTCCTGGAAGGAAACAAAGGCATGTATGCACCTCCTTAATCAAATTAGACACAGCCCCAAGATCCGATTGCATCTCTTTATTCATTGCTTGGGAAGCAGAGTCACGTGGGAGCCAATGACTCAGAATGGCCAATTCTTTCCACCCTATCAATACAGATGAAGTCACAGACACTTCTTGATGTCAAAGATGGTCACCAAATACCTTATTTTCCTCCCTTGTCATTATTTACCAAAATTCAAAGAAACGTGCCAACTGACCCCAAGCTTCTTTCTGGGAATCCACCCCATGTAACTTAGCCCAGGTGTGAAAAGTAACTTATGCATAAGTTCCTCGTTTCAGAGGCATCTGTCAGCGTCAGGGGAGAGCCAAGCTGTGAGAGTTGGCCTTTAGAAGATCTGAAAGAGTTCAGCCTGCATCACTCACTCCTCTGTGCTTCTCAATAAAAACCCACCAGTCAGTTAGGAACTATCCACACACACTTTCAAACCACGTCAGTGTCAGTAATACAGGCTAAGGTATCTTCTTCCCTCAACAAGACCTAGTAGAGATTTAATCTGCCAAGTTAAATCCTCCTCTGGAAGGAATGTGACCAATCGGCCTACATGTGGTATGTTACAGCATGTAAGTGGTCTTTCTGCCCTAAACGCATAGCCATTTGAGAGCCAATGATCAGCAATTTAGGACATAGCTAAAGAACGTCTTTTCACGGGGTACAGGGAGTGATATATAAGCAGTTTCCTGACCACAGTCCCCAGGGCTGACCTCCTGAATCTTCTGGGCTTCAGCACTTTCCAAGCAAAAAGCTATGATTACCTTCAGCAAACATTTAACCCAGCAGAAAAGCTTATTACAAAGCAAAACAGACAAGGCTAGGTCTCATTCATGTAAGAAATGCAGCCCAGAGCCATGCAGTAGTTTGGACTGGGCAAACATTGTTAATTGCAATTGCCTAACTGAGTGTGGAGAGCTGGGGATCTACTGAGTTGATGGCAGCATGAACAGCTCATTAAAAAATAAAAATAAAAAAGATTTAGAGAGAGAGAGAGAGAGAGAGAGCCCGCCCCTATGGTTGCCTGCCTATCATAACACTGGCCCCCGATGGGGGTGGAGGGTGTAGCAAGCCCTGTGCCAGTAACAATGTTTGGAGAGAAGTACAGGAAGGATCCAACTACGTTAGAATTCATCCCCAAGTCAACAATAGTCTAACACAAACCTTACACATGGCTGGCTAGGTAAGGAAAACCACAAGAGCCAAATTAATGGATTATACAAACCGGAAAAACCATTTAAGCAAAACATGCATGTTAGTCCTTGTATCTTATGGCTTTGGTGAAAAGCACTACTTTTATCTAAGGAATGCCAGGGGCGAAGCTTGGGTGAGCCACGGAGTCTTGGAACAATGAGGTTAAACCATCATTCACAGGAGACAGGGATGGATAACAGTGAACCAAGGCTGGGGTTCTCCCAGGATGGGACAAAGCCACGCTGGCTGCCCACTGAATGGCATCACTCACCTGCTTGTTCACATGGCTGGCGGGTCATCACGGTGAACATCTTTCCCCTCCAGCTGCAGGGAAAAAAAACACAGAATGACAGTGTGTATGGCCCCGGACATAGACATAGTAAGATCAAACACACTTCATCTATGTTGGAGCCTCCTGGGGGTGGGAGTGGGGTGAGCTCAAACCCCAATCAACCGCAGGGTCCCCTCCCGAAAACCTAAGTCTGTGAGAAGGGTTATGTCTAAACTTTAACCTGAGCACAGTTTCGAAGATGAAATCAAAGCATCTATATGTGTATGTTTCTGTCTGTCTGTCTGTCTATGTTTTCTTTTTCTTTTTCTCCTGTAGGTTGCTCCACTTGTGAACAGCACCGGGCAGAAGAGATCCTCCTGTTAGAAACGTTCAGGAGCTTGGTGCTGGGCTGCTCTTCAAAGCACACCAGCACTGCGGGTTCGCATTGGTGTGTGTTGATGGCTGCAGTCACCTCTGAAGACGCGTGGGGTGTCTTCACTTCCTTGGGGCGAGAAACTGACAGCTTCAGACTGGGTAGTGGCCTCTTCTGGATCATGTCTCCACCGGGCCGCGGATGTGCACGCGCCCCCCGCATCTGCAGGTCGTGGGGCGCTTGCGGAGCCTGCGTCCTCTCCCCGCGGGGTGACAGTGTCCAGATCTCTGCTTTTGGTCCCTGCCTGTGACCCTATGAAGGAACCTATGCGGGGTCCTTCCCTCCAGGCTCCGGCCTCCCTCAGCCCGCCGCTCGCTCCGCGGGTCCCCTGACCTTACCTGCGCGCTGCGGTTCTCCAAAGGCTGCTAGTGCCGCGGGGTGGCAGAGGCCCGGGGAGCTGCGGAGGCGGGGCGAGGCGGCGGGGTGGCGCAGTCTCGCTGGGGACCGCCCCCGAGTGTCCGGCACCTCTTCACCTTCCTCAGTTCCTCCTCCCACCTCACCCGGACCGGTCCTGGGAGAGGATGGAGGGGCCAGCACCACGAGGAGGAACACCAATCCTTGCCTGCCCGGGTTTGGGTTATTACTCTGGTTGCTAAGACAGAATACGTGACTAAAGCAACTTAAGGAAGGAAGACTTTGTTCTGGTTCGCAGTTGGTGGGCACAGTTCATCACAGCAGGGAAGGCCTGGGGTCAGAAATGTGCGGCCGCGGGTCACAGTGCATCTTCAGGCAGGTAGTGGAGAAAGATGAACGGGGGTGCTCAGCTGGCTTTCTCCTTTTAATGAATCCAGGGCCTCAGACCAGGGAATGCTGCTGCCTACATTTAGGATGGGTCTTCTCACCTGTCCCTGTTTGCTTTTTGTTGCTGAAATAAACACCACGACCAAAAGCTGCTTGGGGTGGAAAGGGTTCGTTGGGCTTACAGCTCACAGTCCATCGTGGAAGAAAGCCAAGGCAAGAGCTCAAGGTGGGAACCTGGAGGCAGGAATTGAAGCAGAGACGGTGGAAGAACACTGCTTACCGGCTTGCTCCCCTGGCTTGCTCGGCTACTTTTCTTATACAGCAAGTGCTCTTAACCATTCAGTCAACTCTTCAGCCTTAAGCCAAAGAGCCTTATCATTTGTCTGCATACATTTTTGAGAGAAGGTTTCCTTACTCTAGTCCAGGTTAGCCTTTAGTTTTGCCTTCCTCGGCCTCCCCGGCACTGAAATAACTGGCATGAGCCACCATACTGGGCTCAAAGGAACTTTTGTTTTCCTAATTTTCATATTAAACTTAGGTGGAGGGAAAAACAGGAACAAGGGCCAGGTAGGGAAGGGCAGGGTCTTCTCAGGGCATATGTGACTTCTTGCTCCCACCCCCGTACCAGTGCTTCATCTCTTTGGAGGTAGCATAGAGCAGAGCACCCAGAATGAGGGTGAGGTGAGTAGGCAGGTGAGTCCCTGGGTCATCTGGGTGTGGGGTACAGAGAGTGCAGACACATCCCCTCTCATAGGCCTATGGTGGTCATGTCCAGGGACTAGCTCACTGGTGACAGAAAATGATAGATGGTCTTCTCCAGCTTGAACATCATCAGGGCAACAATAAGGACACACACACACACACACACACACACACACACACACTCACTCACAAAGTGCATCATTGAGGGAAACCAGGGCAGACAAGGCAGAAATTCTAAGCAGGAATGATGCCTGCTGGCTCTCTCATAGGCTTATGCTTAGCTAGCTTTCTTATACAACCCAGGTCTATCTGCCCTGGGATGGGGCTGTCTGTAGTGGGCTTGCCCCCCTACATCATGCCCACAGATCAGCCTGATTTAGGGAGTTCTTCAGTCAAGGCTTTCCTCTCAGACTCTAGGCTGTGTCAAGTTGACAGTTAAAGCTAACTAGGACAGAGGTCTTAGCCCATCCCTCCTCATGGCTCCTGTAGGTCTAGAAGGGGAAGCTGAGGTCTTACTGAGGACCTCCTCAGGTCCTGCTTCCTCCTAGAGATCCACCAATTTTCCTCCTCTGCAGATAGTTCCATGGTCCCTCTGAGACAAGAGGGCCTTAAGAGAGGAATGCCCTACTTTGAGACCTCTGAGTCTAGAGAAGGAGGCCCCAAGCCACTATTCTGTGTGTGTGTGTGTGTGTGTGTGTGTGTGTGTGTGTAAAAAGCCAGCATTAAGTAGAGATGGGCCCTTTCTGTGCAGCACTGTGCAGACTACACTGCAGGCACCAGACACTGAGTGCTGGCTGCATTCTGAGTCCTGTTTACTTCGAACACCATGGGACCCTGAATAGAAGGCCTGTGGCAGAGCCCAGGGTCCCTTACCAGCTAAGGGAACATAAGTCTACTCACAGCAGCCGGCACTGCATCCAGACCTGAGGGTGGAGAGACCTGCTTGAGGGGATGCTTTTTGACAGTGGCATCTCTGGTGATTTCCCAGGAGCTGGGAAACCGTTCTTAGGCCTAGGGGACCTTGCAATGCAGTTGCTATTAGCATCTAAAAATAACTGGAATCTGTCTGTGCCAACTTTCCTCTCTGCCTGCTTCAATCTATGAGCCTTGTAAGTGTGAGTGTCAATCTCCTTTGAGAGTCCTAGAGTCTGTAGATCTCCTTTTATTTCTCCATACTTTCCCTGAAGCTCTGCTCCAGGCACTAAACAAACACCTTTACAGATTATCCCAGTCATTCAAAGGTACTTCACTGTAGGGGTCTGGGTATTGAGCAAGGCAAGCAACCCCGGATACCCTGAATGAATAGCAGGTGTCTGGCCTGCTCTGCCTGATGTGATAACCTGGCCCCAGGAAATCACTGCAGATATTTTTCTTCTTTACCCCCACCCCAAACCAGAACCAGGTTTTTGGGTTTCGTTTCCTCGTTCCTAATTTCCATGTCAGCCCTACAACCATCCCTAAAGACCCCACCTTTAACTTTCCCACCTTCTGTAATGGTCAGAAAGGCCTCCTTATATAAACCCTTGCCTTGGTTTTGATAACCAAACTACCCACCGACGTAGTATCCCAGGAGCTCTTCCTCCCACTGCACTCTGAGCCACCTGAGGCCCTGTTCAACCGTCCTACATTCTCTGGGATGGCTGGACCTGCATTCTCTGGGATGGCTGGAGCATAACAGCCATGCTGAAGAAGGAGACCCATGCACACTCCACCATCAGCCTTTCTTCTCTAAGAACCACATACTGTAATGCACACTCAGGTGCCCAGATATGCACACACTCCCCTCTATTCACACTCCACAATTAATATCCACATACACATAAACATTCACAGCTCTTTCTGTTTACAGAATGATATAACGTGGTTTACTTGGAATCAAAGCATATTAGGACACTTCAGCACTCATTTGGATTGGGCACAGAAGTCTACTAAAATATCCAAGAAACAAAGAGACAGAGCAATAGCAGACTAATGGACACAGAGTTTAGTATATACTAAAGTGGAGGCTGTAAAGATATTTTATCCAATAGCTGGTATTGAAACTGATGGCTCATTGTTTGGAAAAGAATTCCTATCATTTATCATGGCCTCAAATAGACTTTTAGATGGATTAAAAGTTGAAATATAAAAGAATTCAATGACCTAGGAAATTATAGAATATCTTTAGCACTGCAGAAGATCACCTCTTCCAGCATAAGATCAAAACAAGAAAATAAAGCCAACTAATTTGAATCCTTGAGAATGAAATTTATTGCATTGATAGACAGGCAGAGAGATGCATTGTGGGAAGAGCTTACGAATGAGAAAGTGGGCCTGAGATGGATGGATCAGGGGGTAAAGGTACTCACTGATGACGTGAGTTCAATCCCCAGGACACACCTGATGGAAGGAGAGAACTGACTCCAGCAAGCTGTCCTCTGATCTCCGTATGTACACCATGGCACACATGTCACATACCAGGAAATAAATAAATAATTAATTAAAAAAGAATGAAACAGCAAAGAGTTCACAGCTATACCATTAAGTGACATCTTCCTATCAATCAATAGAAAAATAGGAATCTTTAAAATAGAAAAATATACAATGACATGACTAAGTCAATTTGAAAAAAAAAGTAGAAATGTTCAGTGAGTCTGGGAAAGAGGCCTAGTTCCAATCACTTTCTGCTGAAAACGTTATCATATCGGAATGTGCTAACCAATATGAGTGTATCTTTTTAGTTTATTTGTTTTTGTTCTTTTCTTTTGAGACAGGGTCTCCTTGTAGCCTCAACTGGCCTGGAGCTTGAAATATAGACCAGGTTGGCCTCAGCCTCACAGACATCCAGCTGCCTCTGCCTCCTGAGTGCTGGGATTAAAGGTGTGCACCACCATACCCAGCTATTTTTTTGCTTTTTGAGACAAAGTCTTACTGTGTAGCACAGGTTAGCCTCAAACATGCAGAGACACTCCTGCTTTAGTCTCTCTACTCTTGTATTACTGATGTGAATCACCACACCATTTAAAATCATAGCATTTTGAAGCAAGATTTCTTTTTAACAAAGTTTAAAAAGATGTAAGTCAAGTATAATCATCATTTTTGACAACACCGTATGTTTTATACATCAGAGAAAAGACAACATTTTCATTATTTGTTTACCTATTTTTATTTCATGTGTATGAATGTTTTGCCTGCATATATGAAAGTGTGTCTATGTTGAAAAGGGCATCAGATCCCCTGGAACTGGAGTCATAGGTGGTTAGGTTCCAAGCACGTGCTGCTCTTCCAGAGGACTCAAGTTCGGTTCCCAGCACCGATGGGTGATGCACAAATGCCTGTTAACTGCAGGTCCAGAAGATCTATTTGGCCTCCTCAGCTACCTGCACACACGTGGCACACACATAAATAAAAGTACATATAAAAAAGAGAAAATAAGTGACAAAAATGCTGGTGAGGATGTGGGGAAAGAGGAACCCTAATGTACCCATGGCGGGCATGTTAAAGTTGTACAGTCACTATGGAAATTAGTATGGAGTTTCCTCCAGAACTAAAAATAGAACTGCCACGTGGCCCAGCTGTACCACTCATGGGTGTGTACCCGAAGGACTCTGAGGCAGCATACCACAGAGATACGTGCAGGTCTATGTTTATAGCTGCACTACTCACAATAGTCAGGAAATGGAACTCACTTAGACGTCCATCAGTAGATGATTGGACAAATAAAATGTGATATATATACATACATACATATAATAGAGTTTAATTCAGCTGTAAAAAAGGAATGACATTATGTCATTCACAGGAAAATGGATGGAACTAGAAAGCATGTTAAGCAAAATAAGCCAGACCCAGAAAGACAAAGATACATCTCTCATGTGTAGAACTTAGAATTAAAATTGTGTGTGTGTGTGTGTGTGTGTGTGTGTGTGTGTGTGGAGACAGAGATTGAGAGAGAGAGAGAGAGAGAGAGAGAGAGAGAGAGAGAGAACTATGTTATGGTCTCGGAGTCGGGATCCAATTAGGCTCAGAGATGGGCCTACTCACTCTCCACAGGAGTAGGAGAGGGAAGTGGCCCCGAACTGAAGCAACAGGGTCTTTTTTATAGGTCTTTCATAACTTTCTGCAAGCAGGCAAAGCCGAGTACAAAAGCAAGAGTTTGCAGTTAATCATTAGCACAACGTATTATAAAATCTTATAAAGAGTCCCATAACATGGTGATCGATCAGTTTTGGGAAGCCCACTTCACAAGTCATGGTCTGCTGATTTAAAAATACCTTTTATATTAGAAGAGAAACATAAAATCTTCTTTCAATAGTATAATGGTTGGTCTGTTCTGACCAGCCTCTATGGTCTACTGATTAGAATACCCTTTGTTAATTTAACATGAAGAACAACAAATGTCAGAAAAAAGACCTTTACCTTTAGTAAGAACAGTAAGACTAATGATTCAACTTATATCAAAAACAAAGCTGCAGGGAAAAACAGAAACAGAGAATTAACAGAAGTCAGAATGAGGTCAACAAAGCGCCAGCCTCTAACAAGCTAGGGAGATCATGAGAGGAAGAAAGAGATCTTGGAGAAGTGGGCACTGGTTAATGGAATGCATGTGATGCAAAGACAGACGGAGCATGAACACGGAGGAAGGAGATGGTATGGGGAGGCCAGCGGGAGACGCAAAGAAAAGAGAACAAAGTGGGACACAAGCATAAAGATGTCACGACAAAGCCCATTACTTTGCATGCTGACCTAAAAATTAATCATAGTAAAAAAAGACTCATATCAGTGTTGGAGATGTGGGGCAGCAGCCCTCTGTAAACGTCTGCTGGGGTCATTGCCCACCCTCCTAAGGCTTTGAGGTAGGGTGTGCTCCTCTCCTGAGAGTGTCTCAAGGCTCAGTCTTGGGTCCTTTTGTCCCCTCATTCAGGATTCTGTCCCATGAGACCCTCCCCCATCCCATGGTTCCTGTTTTATTCTACTGGATCCCCCTCAGACTTCTCCCTCCATCCTTGAAGATCTGGTGAATTTCCTTTGACTTCCTTTGGGTGTCTTACAAGCTTTTTCTTTTCCCTGGCTCTCCTCTGCTTGGCCAGTGGCTCCCACACACAGCTAGGAGAGCAAGCTCCAAACCTGAGGATTTTGTCTGATAATCTTTCCTTCATTTCTCATCATCAACCAGCACCAATTCCTGATGGTTTCAAACTTAGCTCCAACATTCACTTCCTTATCCACAGGAGGAACAAAAATTTCTCTACCTGCGCACAGTTGATAGTTTTAGTCAGGCCAATCTTTCTTGAAAGGTGTTCTAGAGAGGGAGGGTATTTTTTAGTGATAGTCCTGACCTCTTCCCAGTAATACCATCCCATTTCCCATCCACCCTAAGCTGGTCTGCACTACCCCACGCCCTCTCCCAGAGGTTGATGACATCATTACTAACTCTGCATCAATTTTCTTCCTTTCTTACTCAGACCATCTCTCCAGCTCCATAATTACATATTTTTATGGTGTTCAGTGTGATGTTTCCCTATGTGTATGAATTGTGTGATGATTAAATCAATGTAATTAGCAAATGTGTCACCCCAAATAGTTTTCATTTCCTTGTGGTAGGATCTTTTACAGACATTCTATTGTACAATGGAACACCACAATGATCCTCCTAACTGTAATTACTTACCTGCTCATCAAATTCTCCCTAAATCCCTCCCGCCTCTTCTTTCCTCCCCAGCCTCTGGTGACCTTTATTCCACTCTGCATCTTTATAAGGTCAGTGAATTCCGAAAACAAGAGGATCATGTGGTAGTTGCCATTTTGTGCATGACTTATTTGACTTAACATAATGTCCTGAAAGTTTATCTATGCTGTTGAAAATCACAGGATTGCATTCTTCTTTATGACTGAATAGTACTCTATTATGTTTGTGTCTCACATTTTCTTTGTATGTCCATTAGTCAGTGTGTACTTATGTTACTTCTGTTTCTTGACTATCATGGAGAGTTCTATAACAAACAGTGGAAAGATATCTTTTGGATAAATGTCCAGTTGTGGGATTAGATCACATGATGTTCTGTTTTTAACAATGTGTGTGTGGTTGCATGAGTCTGTGCATATGTACATGTGTACTAGCATGTGTATGTATATGCATGTGGGAGGTCAGAAATTGACATCATGTGTCTTCCTCAATTACGCTCCACCTTAGTTTTTGAGAAATGGTCTCTCAGTGAACCAGGCACTCACTGACTGGCCATGCTGACTAGTTAGTAAGTTCCTGTGATTCATATGTCTGTACTCCTTCCCCAGCACTGGAGTTACAGACCCATGTTGCCACATTTATCTATTTACTAGTTGTGTGTGTGTGTGTGTGTGTGTGTGTGTGTGTATGTGTGTGTGTGTGCATATACATAAGTGAAAGGGCCATGGTGTGTATATGAGGAAGTTGATTCTCTCCTTCTGCTATGTGAGTCCCAGGGATTGAATTTAGGTTATCAGACTTGGTGGCAAGTGCCTTTACCTGCAGAGCCATCTCACCAGACCCACATATGACTTTTTCATGTGGGTTCTGGGGATATGAATCAGGACCTAACACTTGCATGGCAAGCATGTTAGCTACTGAGCCATGTCCCAGCCCCTTATTTTGAATGTTTGAGGAACCTCCATGTTGTTTTCCACAAAGGCTCTACAAACACATATATATACTAACAATTGTAGAAGGGTCCCATCTCTCAATATTGTCAGCAGTTTTTAGTATGTTTTTGTCTTTTGGATGATGTCTGTTTCAACTGGGGTGAAGCACGAGCTCACTGTGGATTTGATTTGTATTTCTCTGATGATTAGTAATGTTGAGCATGTTCATGTACCTCTTTCCTGCTTCTGGGGGTCGAAGTAGCAGAGCAGGTTCTGCTATGTAGGCCCGGAGGGCCTGGACCTCTCAGTCCTCTTACCTTAGCCTCCTGAGTGCCGCCTGCCCAGCAGGTCTCTTTAAAATACACATTTCATTTTAAACATGCATCTCTCCTTTAAAACTCAGCCAGGCACAGCCCTGTAGTCACAGCTATGAGAACCTGAAGCAGGAGCATCACAAATTCAAGGCAAAGTTAGATAACTTAGTGAGACCTTGTATTAAAATAAAAAGTTAAAAAAAGAGTGCTGGAGATAAAGCTCAGCGCAGCAGTAGAGGACTTGACTGACATCTGGGTTCCATTCCCAGAATAAAAAAAAAAAAAAAAAACAACTAAGTAAACTAAACAACAATAACAGTCTCAAAACTCTTCATGCTGGCTATTTCTCATCAGATATATAGATATATCATCAGATGTTAAATTGACCTTGAAAGTCCTTGGGGCTTAGTTCCTGTCTGGCTTCCTGTCCAGTGTCTGTGAGCCCCAGACTTCTGCTCGTGGAGCATCCCTGTTTGGGTTTTATAGAAACACCAATAGCACAAGTGTGTGTGTGTGTGTGTGTGTGTGTGTGTGTGTGTGTGTGTGTGTGTTCCTCTCTCCTTCAGTCTCCCCACTGGCAGCTCCTTTGTGCTCCCCCATCAAGATCACACATCCACCTGGGTCCTGTCCCTTAGTTAAGGGCATCCTTTGCTCTCAGCTAGAGTATCAGTGTGATGCTTGTGGAAGCAGGGACTCCCTCTGCTTTGCCATGAGCAGGAGCAGCAGCCTCCCTTCCCCTGCAGGGTTTCCAGGAATCAGGTCAGTAGGCAGACAGAGCTCATGAAGAAAACACCATCCTCACAGAGAGAGAAGACAAACATGGCACAGTCTCAGGACTGGCGTTGTTACCCATGGCCAGCAGGTTTGTAAGTATCCTGATGAGAATGAAAATCTCCTAGGGAGACACCCGTGCTTGTCTCTATCAGACTACTAAAAGAATGGGCTCCAAGGAGCAGCAATTTCCCAAGGAATCTTATTCTGGGGAAGGGAAAGGCTGAAGCCTGGTACCAACTGGAGGACAAACTTGCCTCAGTGGGTCAGTGATGGGCAGGCCAGGACCGCTTAGCCATGTGTACCTCTTGCCCTCCACATAAGCCTAAATCTCAGGTCAGCATCCTGAAGATGGACTTGGAGAGGTCACCGGACCTCTTTGTTCCTCTCCCCAGTGTGATCACACTGAATACATCTCCTTTCTCTGCTGTTCACTCTACTCCCCACCGCTGGACTGAGCCAACTAAAACCAGTCAAGAATGACACCTCACAGGGGTCCTCCCTCCCTCCCTCCCTCTCTCCCTTCCTCTCTCCTTCCCTTTTTTCTTCCCTTCCTCCCTTCCAGTTTAGTTTTGATAGGGTCTCACTGTGTAGCCCAGTCTGACCTTGGACTCATGATCCCTCTGCTTCAGCCTCCCAAATTCTGGGAGTGCAGACTGCCTCCCCCAGCTTACATAGTTCCTTCTTATGCGTAATTTCCATCTTGGATCTCTGGATTGGGAATGTACCCAGACACAGGTGTCCAGTTAACCCACAAAGTCTTCTTCCTCCTGCAGATGTTGAGGGAGAGGTAGACAGTCATCCATCACCTCCTTAGTTAGAGTTTAATGAGTCTTCTTGGTCTTGTTGACTTGAGGAAGGTCTGATTTGTTATGTTCTGGTCTGGCCACTACAACAGGAGCACAGGACCCAAGAGGCTGTCCAGGTGATACACATCAAGGTCAGAGCTCACTTCAAACTTCAAACACGGCGCTGCAGATTCTGGAAATCCTGTTGCTGATTCTCACCAGGAAACTTGTACCACACACAGCAGAGGACCTTGCAGAAATGAGAAGAGTGGATGTAAGCACCAGCCCCCAACTCCATGAACCTGCAGAGGCTGCACACACTCATTTCCAATGACCCAGGGTGTAGCTACCGAGACTGAGTTCTGAGGTTCCAACTTCCACTGGAATTCCCTCATCATTGCTTGGTACAATCCTTTCTGCCTTGGTGTCCAAGATAGAAAAGCAAGTCATCCTGAAACAATTTGATTTATCCTGTAACATTTCCTAACCATATCAAGGGATCAGGCATCCCAGGTGGGAATAGGCGTGCCCTGGTGCTCAATATTCTGTCACCCTACCAATATTCTCTTAGTATCTCACTAAAAGGAGGTGCCTACATGCATGAAGCCAGCTCATGGTGCCTCCTTAGCCAGATTACAGACTCGTAGGCCCCTAAGTGGTGGCCAAGACCTTGACTTGTGCTGTAGAAAAGAACTGCTATGTGTCACTTCCTGAGGAGATATAAACAAAAATACTCACTCCAGATAGGAAACTAATAACAGACAAAAGGAAGGGTACCACCAAAGTTCAACTTGGTAAACCAGTGAGTTTACTGGGCTCATTTCCGGGAGTGTAGGTGAAGGGCTGGTTGCTTACAGAAGCAAAAACGACTCATAGACAGCTCCATCACCAAAGTCTACCCCAGCATGGGTGACAGCTTATGAAAGCAGGAAACCCAGAGCACACTGCACTGCACAGCCCACAGGCAGCTCAACAGGTTGAAAAGTGTCCTCTCCAGACAGCTGTCTGAGCCTCTTCCGGGCGGTCAGCTTGTCTATGAGCCTCTCTCAGAAGTCCTTAAGGCTTATATATACCTAGGGACGGAGGGATCTAGTGCACCTGGTGAATCTCAGGGACTTCCTGAAGCTATTGAATTGCTTGCTTCCTGTCTTCTTACTAATGAGCTTCGATGCAGGATGGGATGTTTTACACACACACACATACACACACACACTTTAGAACATCCTCTGTTTCCATCCAACATGAAGGTTTTCTGTTGGAAGAAATTGCTACACAAGGGGGATTTGAGAACCATTTGGGGTGAACTAAAGTTGATGAGTTTATTGATTAATCAGAAAGGCAAGATGCACTTGAAGAGAGCAAGTTCTTGTTAGAAGGAGAGTGCATTTGAGAGCTTCAGCAACAACTGCCTGTGATTTGAGGCTTTGAAGCCACTTAATCTGCAAGTGAGTCTTGATATTAGGGAGTGTGTGCTGTAGCACACCTTTTTCTCCTCCCCAGAACTGTCCGTAAAAGAAAGCTTTTTTTTTGGTACATTGCTCTGAGCTGGAGGAGGAGGTGCTAGGAGCAATGAGGTCTCTTTCAAAAGGGTTCTTACGTATGGCACAAGGACTTAAAGCATACTAATCATTTTCCATCTCATTCGTGATGCTTCTTAGAAAGGGCCTACAGTTCTTTTGTAAGTAGTCTCATTAGCTGTGTTGAAATTCCTGGGTGTCAGCCAGGGAGAGAAGTCAGAACCAAGAGAGAGGGTCTCCCTTTCATCTCTCATATTCCATTTCCTACCTAGTTATCCTGCCTCAGTTATACTAAGACTGGGATTTCCCAGACACAGCTTAATTAGGCAACTTCCTGGTCCATCTCGTGCCCAGTCAGTATTTCTCAATATATATGGGGTACTGATTTCTCTTCCACTGGAGGGCTGTATCTAATGTCCTGCTGCCTTTTGTGAAGGGGGAGTTAACACCCGGTATATCATCTTTCCCGATAGCCTTTGTATGATGGTTGCTTGAGGTTTGTAGTCTGTGATCCCATCCCCTCCATGACTTTCTCAGGAGAGACAGGGAGCTTAAAGGATCTACCAGTCTCACACCATGGGAGCATACTTATTGCTGTGTAGGTCATACAGGGAATGTGGCACCCCAATGGAACTGGAATCCTACTGGATATTCACGCAGAAAACTATAATAGTTCTTGCATATGCCTGGTTTTCCAGGATGGGTGGTTCCATGTTTAGCTGTCTATGGTGGTGAAATCTCTCTGGAATTCATGTTTGCAAACCAGCAGTCCAATGTAGTCAGTTGGCCACACCAAGTAATAATCCCTCTATTCTGGCTTATGTGGCCTAGGTCACCACATTGCACAGCCTGGGCTGGTGACAAGAGTCTCCAGACTCTTGCCTCATTTCTTCTGTTTATTCTTTGGGTAATGTCTTCGATTTGGCACATTCTCCCATCTGAGGTGGACCTCCAGGTCCTATACAGCAATTGACTCAATAAACTATCAGAGCAATTTGCCAAGCACATGTTAAGTCAGCCATGGTTCCATCCAAGTTCCATTTCAAATGATTTTGTTCTGTTTCACTTTGCCATGGAGCCAACATAAACAGTGAGCCAATCTGCTTTCAGGTCTGTGAGCTGCTGGTACAGCTCCTGTCTAATACAGCAGAGCCCTCAGTGGCTCAATCCTTAGGGTGTCCATCATTGGCCCCTATGGTAGCCCATTTACACCAGCCTACGAGTCTCTATGTGCTGGGGAGTCGCTGTTAGAAAGACCTGTACAGCCCTGAATTCTGCATGGAGTACGGCCTCTAGGAAGAATGCCTTCACCTGTTCTTAGTCAAAAGGTGGCCAAGCTTAGGGTGGATGGCCACAGCAGTACTTTGGACTCTATCAGCTTTGAATCCTACTGATAATTCAGTGTACTAAGACATACCATCATCTTGAAGATCTTTACGCAGTGGATCTCATGTAGGTAAGGGGAGGCAGGAGCATCTCCCAAGGGCTGTCCAATCCTGGACATCAAGATGGTTATGCTGAGCCTGTCCTGTTTCATTAGAAGGACTGGTAACAGCCCAAGTAGGCCTGGGCAGCTCAGGACAGAAGGTTACATATGACAGGTCAGGTGTACTGTTTCTGTTAAGGCCCCAAGGCCAGGGTAAGAGTTGCTGTTCAAAAGGAATTCACCTGGCAGCCATTGTGGGTAATTTATGTATTCCAAACCCAATGACCACGTGGTGCCCTGTAGTACTCTCCCATTGCACAGGCTCCAATCTTCATGGGAAGGAGTCACCAAGGAATGTATAGTTCCACAGGTCTGGAGGGTTTCATTGGCCCAGGGAGCAGGCCTGCATGTTCTCTAGGGTCTGAAATAGTTGGAACTCCATTCATGGTGGCCATCTTTCAGGTAATCACAATCAAAGTGCCCCCTGAAATACCCAAGTATGGCATATTTTGTCTGTAGTCATCAAATAGTTCTGTCAGCTCTTAGGCTTCCTTCTTGTTGGTGGAAGGTGATAAAGACTAAAGTTTTGTTTAACTTTAATCAAGAATCTTTGTGTGAGTACAAGCCCACATGACTCCCAGGAACTGTATTTGTTGAGCAGGTCACTGGATCCTATCAGGATTGATGACCCCATCCATGTGTCCTACTGTCTGTGACCTTGTGTGGGACCTCACCAACTTGTTTCTTGGGTCAGCAATGAGGAAACCGTTGATATGGTAGCTCTCAAATACTTCTGAGGAGTATTGGATTTTTTTATAGCTCTATTTTTATCCATTGTGGAGTAGACAGATCCCTGAAGAATTAGAAACCAGGTGCACTACAGGTCATGCCATGTGTGTTTGATTTCGCTTTAGTTTTCAGTTTGGCACAGTCTAAAGTCATCTGAGGAAGTCTCAATTGAGGGCTTTCCTAAATCAAATTGGCTTGTGGCTGTGGCTGTGAAAGATCGTCTTGATTAATGATTGATGTAGGAGAGCCCAGCCCACTGTGGGCAACACCGTTCCTAGGCAGGTGAGCCTGGGCTATATAGAAAGGTAGCTGAGCATGCGTCTGAGAGTGGGCCAGCAAGCAGAGTTCCACTTCAAGTTCCTGCCTGAGTTCTTGCCCTGACTTCCCTCCACAATGAACTGTGACCTGTGAATGTGAACCAAGCAAACCCTTTCATTCCCTGAGTTGCTTTGGATCAAAGTGTTTTATCGCAGCGACAGGAAGGAATCTGGAATAATGTGAATGCAAATTGGCTTGGATCTTCATCCCACAGAGGAACAAAGAATGTGCTTGTCGTATCAATAACAGCACATCAGGTTCCCTGTTGGTCACCAGGGCTGCAGAGAGACCATGGCATCAGTGTCTCAGGAGCCCAGAATGGCCAGGGAGCATCCCATCTCCAGCAATGTACTGTGGGCCTCAGGCTCCATGGGCCTTTTCTTTGGCTAGACTAGGCTGCTAAACTCCAGTAGACTGGTGTGTTCAAATCATAGCCTTCTGCCTGGGGCATCTGCAGAGTCAGGACTTTTCCCACCTAGTATGCTGGTGTACTGCTCTTTTTGTTTTCTGAATAGTGGTTGGAGATCAGGTAATTTAAGTGGTAGGTGCCCCATAGTTATGGCTCATATCATTTACTGTGAAGAGATATTTCTTAGCTTCAGTTGTCAGCCTGACACAGCCCAGAGTTATCTGAGGAATTCTCAGTTGGGGGATTGCCTCAATCAGATTGGCCTGTGGGCTGTCTAGGGGGACATTTTCTTGGCTGCTTATTGATGTAGGAGGGCCCAGCCTACTGTGGGCAGTGCCATCCCTAGGCAGGGGGGTCCTGGAATGCATGAAAGCTAGATAAGCAGAAGCCAGAGAAAACTGGTAAGCAGCATTTCCCTGTGGTTTCTGCTCCAGGCTCCTGCCGAGGGTTCCTGCCCTGACTCCCCTTGGTGATGGACTGTTACCTGGAAGTGTACACTAAAGAAATCCTTCCCTCCCCAAGTTGCTTTTGGTCATGGTGTTTATCACAACTTCAGAAAAGTGAACTAGGACAAAGTACATTCCTTGAAGAGGTGGTAATGTTCTGGGCTATAGTGAGTGATGATTTCAATATAAGTCAAGTACTCGGCCTCAGGAATTGTGTTACGAGCCACTGAAATGCACCAAAGGAACCTATTCCTAAGTCAGTGGTCAGCAGGTCTCACCCCTCGTCCCATACAGGCAGAAGGTTTGCAGGTGAAAGTCCTCCATCCACCCTCCAGGGAATCTGAAGTACAGAAAGCTGGAGGCGACCCTGCGGACCTTACCTGTGCACGTGAGTGGAACCAAGAACACATGAAATCTGGGCCAGGGAAAGATATTCCAATGTAACCATGAGCTTTGCACAGACTACGAGGGCTCGTCGTCTCTACACAAGAAAATCCTCCATGACATAGACAATAAATCTCACAAGGCAGAAATCATGGCATTCATACATCACATTTGCATTCTCACTCCTGGTGTGGTCAAAGTAAGCACATGCATCAAATGAAGATCCTCTCATAGATGAAGAGCAGTAGCATGTTCCCTCATGTGTAAATATGTTCCCTCAGGTTTCCATTTAAGACTCAACATTTTCAATTTTATTTATTTCTATTTTATGTCCGTGAGTGTTTTGCTCACATGTGTGTATGTGCATCATATGTGTGAAGTGCCCATGGAAGTCAGTGGAGGGTATTGGATCCCCTGGAACTGGAGTTAGGAATGGTTGTTAGTAGCCATTTGAGTTGAACAGAATGTATAAATATATATGGTTAAAATACCTCTATTTGCAGATGATATGATGTTATACAGAAGAGACCCTAAAGACTATATAAAAGATCTTAGAAACGAAAAACTCTTATTTCTTTCTCTTTTTAAAAAGTTTTTATTTTATAGAATTTCAGACATGAGTGTTGTCCCTGTGGTATTTCTGTCCCTTCCAGTTCCCCTCCAACATTTCCCATGTCCCCCTCCCTCTTAATTTCTTGTCCTCTTCTTTATTATTACATATACAAACACATGTGAAATATGCACACATATATATGTATGTGTGTGTGTGCTTGTAAAATGCACTGAGTACATTTAGTGGTGTTCCTGTGCAGCTGTGTTTAGGGCTGTTCATCTGGGATAAAATAAACTCATAGAGCTGGTCTCTGGAGAAAACAGGTTCTTCCTCCCTCAGCAGCCATTGATTGTCTGTAGCTGTTCATCTTGAGGTGGGACCCTGTGATATTCACTCCATCCACTTTGGTACGTCCACTGGTTTTGTCATTATGTGGATCTTGTTAGACCATCAATACTGTGGAAATTTCATTGGTGCAGCCTCCCTACCATGTCTAGAACGCCTTAAGTAGTGACAGATGTCTTGTCCCTCTGGCTCTTACCTTCTTTCTGCCCCCTTTTCAGTGATGTTCTCTGAGCCTTGGATATAAAGTTTGCATTGTATATGTGTCTCGTAGGGCTGGGCACCTCATAGTTTCTTGTTCTCTGCATTTGACCAACTGTGGGACTTTGTAATAATCTCCATCTTAAACACAGTATACTTAATGGGAGATAGTTTGTAGGTAACTGGGACCAGAATGACACCTAGCTTATCAGAAAGAGTGCTATGCATCAGGAAGCCTGGCTCATGGTCTCAGCTAATTATGAGCAGGTGTGTGGGCCTGGGCGCATCTCTAGACTTTACAGTGTTTGGTTTTCATTTGGAAAATGAAGGTATTGGGTGGCATCAGAGGTGTGGTTTCATTGCTTTTGAAAGTTTAAGACTAGAGTGGAATTTCACTAGATGGGAATGGTAGAGTTTATAAGCAATGGTAGATTGGGATGGAGCTCAAACTTCTAGAAGTCATTAAGAAAGGATGATGATGAATAGAGCAGGTATGTGTGTGCACACGTGTGTGTGCGTGCATGCACGTGCGTGTGCCTGTGTGTGCCTCTGTATGTGTGTATGTATGGGTGTGTGCATACCTGTGTCACAGGCAGCCCTTGTTCCTCATTCCAAAGCAATCCTAACTTCATTGTTATAGCCAAACTTGAGTTCTACTGAAATTCATTACTTTCTTCAGTTTTATTGGTTCAGCAAATTTAACAAAGCATAAGGAGACAGCAGTTTTGCTGTAAGTGTATGGTTCTATAACATTTTCGTGGGTAGGAAATTACAGATGAAAGAAGATCATTTTTGTCCAATAATCTACATTAATCTGAAGTCTCAGGAAACAGATAAAATGCATATTATAAAGGATTGACTTACATGGTTGGGAAGATAGGTTCCAGATCTTCAGTCAACAAATGTGAGACTCAGAACAGCGGATGGTTTTGTCCTAGTTCTGGTTAAACATCCTAAAACTAAGACAACAGTGGTATCTGTTTCTGTCCTCGTCCAAATCTAAAGACAGAAGACCACTGTCATAGCTGAAAGACAGCAGATTTGGGGGTGCTTGTAGGTTAAATGAGGCCCTTCCAAACTAGGAGGGTAATCTGTTTTACTCAATCTACTGATAGAAGTGTTTCTCATCCAGAAATATACTCACAGACACAACCAGCATAATGCTTAAGCAAGTATTTGGCAGCCCATGGCAAATTGATCCTTAAGATTAATTATTACAAAACCAACTGCCATTAAAAAAAATCTATGATCTGACTCCAGGTGTGGGTCTTTTCTGGGCAGTGGGGCTGTATAGGGCAACTGTCCTTTGCAACAGATGCTCGTGTGCTTAAGAGTTCTGTGTATAGAGAAACAATGGAAAACTTTGAGCAAGATTTGAAATTCATTACTGAGAACTTTGTGTGGCCCATTGTGCTTTGTGGGCTTCCAGGAGAGATGAGCCTTCTGCCTCGGGTGGGAAGTTGAAAGTCTGTATCCCTTGCGCAAGTACCAGACCAGGCTGGAATACACGTGATTGATCCCTCAGCTTCTGACCCCCTTGACTAGGCCTTCTTTCTGACCTCAAAAATCCACTGCATATTTCACCTCACAGTATCATCTGTTCTTCATTGGTTTAGCCACTTTCAGCTGGTGGCCTCTATGAACCTGGTTCTGTTTTTGGTGCTGGGGCTGGGTGGGGAGGAATCCAACACTTGTAGATCTGAATTCTCCCTGTCTGTTATGCCCACCTTCACCTGGTACCCAATACTGCTGCACTGGTCTCCTGCAATCATCTTCTAGGAACTGGGCTCCTGTCTCCTCCACTATTAGCCTCTGTCCTTAGTTTTCCTTTTTCTGTACAATGAGCCCCTTTGGAAGCCTGGGGAAGTGGAGAGGTGCTCTTGGAATCATGCTATTGAGTATAAACATGAAACATTTAGTGTTACGAAGGAAATTTTCATATTTAAGTGCATGTTTCAAGAACTGAATTTGTACTATACAGACACGGCTATAGATATATGTACAAATACAGGCATGGATTTAGATTTAAACATCGACATAGACACAGACATAGACATATACATAGATATTAACACAGATATAGACATAGGTACGGACATAGAGATCGCATTAGACACAGGCACAGGTACAGACACAGACACAGACACAGACACAGACACATAGATATTGACACATGCAGAGATACAGACACAGACACAGACACTGACACAGGCACAGGCACATAAATATAGACACAGACATAGATATTGACACAGACACCATCTTAGCTTCCTGTTGCTGTAATAAAACACTGACCAAAAGCAACTTGAAGAGGAAAGGGTTTTTTTTGACTTGCAGCTCACAGTCCATCACTGAGGAAAGCCAAAGCAAGAACCCAGAGGCAGGAACTGAAGCAGAGCCCATGGAGGAACGCGGCTTACTGGCTTGCTTCCCCTGGATTTCTCAGCCACTTTTCTTATACAACCAAAGCACACCTACTTGGGATGACACTACTCCCATTGGGCTGGGCTCTCTCACACCAATTAGTAATTAAGAAAATATCCCACAGACAAGCCTACAGGCTTCCCAGATGTGTCAAGTTGACAACCAAGATTGACTATCACAGAAATAGACACAGAGATAGAGATACAGATAGACATAGATGAAGACATATGTATAGAAACAGAAAATAAGCCTCCTTGCTGACACATTACATGAGATTTGGCATCACATCTTATCCTGCCTCCAATTCAAGGGATGATAAGACAAAAGCTACTTGGGGACTGGAGAGATAGCTCAGCAGTTAAGAGTGTTGGCTGCTCTTGCAGAAGACCCGGGTTCAAATCCCAGGACCTACATGGCAGATAGTAACCATCTGTAACTCCAGTTCCAGGGATCCAACACCCTTTTCTATTCTCCAGGACACTGTGTGACATGGGTGCACTTACACACACCCAGGCATAACATTCACACACATAAAATATAAATGAATAAAAAAAGGTAAACGCTACACCAAAACAGTGGTGTGGAATGAAAATGATTTCCCCCCCTTTTTTTGAAGTGTGTGTGGTACGGAGTAGTGTTTGTGTGTGGTGTATATGCACATCTGAAACTAGGAAAAAACACAAAGTTTAAGTGTCCTGTTTTATCACTCTCTACCTCATTCCCTTGAGACAGGGTCTCTCATGACCTGGAGCTAGGCTGGCAGCCAGCAAGCCTCAGACATCCTCTTGTCGCCCTCCATCCCCCAGAGCAGAGATTTCAGAGCAGATATACCTGGTTTTTTCACACCCATACTGGGAATTTGAACTCAGGTCTTCATGCTCAGGCAACAAACTGTCTTAATCACAGAGCCATCTCTCCTTCCCATGTGTATGACTTCTTATGGTGACAGAGGTCATGCTAATACCATTAGTCTCTTTACCCATTTCATGAAGGAAATGTTATATATCTTGAAAACAAAGATATGCTCCCCCCTATGCAAGGGCAGGGTCCCCTGAATCTGTCTGTGGATTCCGGGTTATGAGCCCCCCTAGGCTGATCTCCTTACAGTAGAAGCCAAGCTGTGCAGGTTTCCAGGCTGGAGCTTTTGGGGGCTCACTCTTTCAACAATGAGTTCTCACTGTCTGCTGGAAAACGTTCCAGTTCAGCCTGGCACTCAGCAATCCACTTTCAGCAGTTCATTTCTTCTGTTTAAAATTTTTTATATAAATGGTCCTGTAGAGCCTATTCTTTTTTTTGCCATTTTTGTTTTTCATTCAAAAGTCTCCTTTTTTTGAGGCTCATCCATGATTTTAAAATAAATTATATGATATTCCATTGTAGAAATAAACTGATGCTTCTCCTTATGCTGATGCTCCTTGGAGATGTGTTGAATATACTCATTTTGGGGGGTTGCTTATAAAACAGTACTGTGTTATTTTTAATGTTTTTTTTTTAATTAAAATTTTTTTTTGAGACAAGATCTCTATGGAGCCCCAGTTCGCAGCTGGCCTAGAACTTGATATGTAGACCAGGCTGGCCTCAATCTCACAAAGCTCTGCCTGCCTTATAATCTTGAGTACTGGGCTTAAAGGTGTATACCGTGGAGAGATGACTCATTGGCTGCTCTTACAGGAGACCTGGGATCCATTCCAGCACTCACATCCCAGCTATCAACTGTTTGTAACTCCAGTTCCAGGAAATCCAATGCACCCTCCCCAACCCCCCACCCCCACCTCTTCAGGAACTGCATGACACAGGTGCACTTACATATATACAGGCCAAGACTCATTATTTTTAAACAACTATTTCTGCTCCCCAGTTCTAACTGTACTCTCTCTAATTTTAGTCATGTGATTCAAGGCATGAAACCCTGCATTCCTGGCTAGACTGTGCTGAGTTTACTTCTAGACTTGACTGCCTTCCACTTACTTCTCCCTACCAGGTTGGAGTCTGCATTCTTTTCATAGTTTTCTTGTCTGATTCTCAACCACAGTGCTGGTATCATTTTGCTAACAGTCCTCTCTGTATTGGGCTTCTGTGATTACAGCCAACTGTGTTCTGATTTGTATGGTTTTATTTTTTCTTTCCACTTTAAATTTTTTAGCAAAATCCCCATGTTTACATCTATGACTGCAAGATTCACTCTGAATGCCCCTTTAGCTACAATCCACATATTTTCATATTTAATGAGCTTTGAGCATGTCATAGGTAGCCATTGTGATAGTGTATTTACCACTGTAACATGTGATCCTTTATAGACTGAAATTTCTATTATTGCATTCATAGACACATAAATAAGGTGTATATTTTCAGAAAAATGCTATTTTCATTATTAAGCGGTACTCCTGTTTATTCTAAAGAATGCTTTTCATTTTAAAAGTCCTTTTTTAAAATTTATTTTTTTATGTGCAAAAGTGTTTGCCTGTATGTATGTAAGCGTACTATGTGCATGCAATATCAGCAGAGGGCAGAAGAGGGTGTAAGATCCCCAGGAACTGGTTGTTGGCTGCCATGTGGTGCTGGGAACTGAACCTGGATCTTCTGCAAAAGCAGCAAGTGCTCTTAACCACTTAGCCATCTCTCCAACCCTTGAAGTCCTTTCTATTGTACATAAATACTGCTACACATTTTTCCTGCTACATTCTCCACCCTTCTTCTTTTCCCTGCTCTGGCCACAAATGTGTCATCCAAGTTCCCTCTGTAGTTAGATCACTAATGGAGTTGGGAGACGGAAGGGTGAAGAAAGAGTTCAAATACTCCCTGCTCCTCTTGCTCACACTGAGCTGCATTATCTAAAACAAAGCTTCTTAAATTTTGTGTCATTACAACATATGATTCTTCTCTTAGTCAAAGCTTTAACTGTCAACATGACACAGCCCAACATTACCTGAGGGAATTTCAGTTGTAAGATTGCCTCTATCAGACTGGCCTGTGGGCATGTCTACAAGGCATTTTCTTGATTGCTAATTGATGCAGGAGGGCCCAGTCCACTGCGGGTGGTACTAGACCTAGGCAGGTAGCCCTGGGCTGTATAGAAAGCTAGCTGAGCAAAGTCCAGGGAGAAAGGGAACAAACGAAGTAAGCAGCTTTCCTCTCTGGTCTCTGCTTCGGGTTTCTGCTTTGAGCTTCTGCCTTGGCTTCCTTTGATGATGGAATGTAACCTGTAAGATGAAATAAACTCTACTCTCTGAGTTGCTTTTGCTCAAGGTGAAGAAAGCAAACTAGGACAGGGTCAAATAACTCAATATCAGGGTGGTGAAAAATTGGCAGTAGTAAAACATTTCTGAACATGCAACAATCAAATATTAATTCAGTCTCAAATATGTGAGGACTCTGAGGTGTTTCTGACAATGCTCACCCTATTTCACTGCAGACACTCTCTGAACACACACCACATGCACCTTGCCTTGCACGTGTCATCTCACCATACTGCACCAACACACACTGCCTGAAACATGTCAGCTCAGATTTGAGGCTATCATGTGTTACAATCATAGCGTTTTCACTCTTCATACCAAGGTTTCTGTTCTTACAGAAACAACTTTTCATTTCTGACCATCATTCCTCAGCATAAGAGTATCAGATTGGTATCTTTGGATTGTATGATGTTATACAGATGTCTCATGAAATTTATTCTCCATGCCTTAGCAGGCAGGGTCTGGTTAATCTGGCTGGGTAAAACGGAAACTGATCTTCCATTTAGAGAGATTGATTTATTTAGGGTGGGCAATTTACAAAGTTACTGGTTACCTGCGGTCCACCACCCACAAAGTCCGTGACAGCCCAGCGCAGGGCTCAGTCCATTCTGGGCCAGAATTTCCCTTCCACTCACATTGTTCTTAGGACTGTGGGGACTTGGAATGCTGCCTCAGAAGTCTTGGCCTTCCACGTGGGCCTGGGGCCGGGGCATTTTTCTTCACGCATGGATTCAATCCCTTCCCCTCCCTGGGATTCTATGTTGTCTCTCCTTCTCCCCTGCCTTCCTCCTTCCTTATTGGTCAGAGGGTAGGACTTGCCCCAGAATGAACCAAATAAAAAAAAAAAACCTCAGAGAGAACCCTGTATTTACCATACAACAGATAAGCACATTCATCTTCCTATTATGCAGATTTGCTTTTGTCTTTAATAAATATTAAAACTGTATGCACACCAAAGTTGTTTTAAAATAAATCTTTACTTTTTATGACTTACTCTCAGTAAATGCTTGATATGTATGGCTATTTTATACACTTATGCACCTGGGGTCATGTAAAAAATTTTCAGATGAAAAGGGTTCTTGAATGGAAAACATCTAAGAATCTCTGTTCCAGTGGAAACTCTGGCCCTCTTTGTCGGCTGCTCCTGAGGAGAGTCCTTTTCCTGAGCTCTGAGCTCTGGGCATCTATTTCTCCCTTTGCCCATCCACCCAAGACTGGCAGCACTGTCTCTCTGATCCCAGTTTCTGCTCCTGATCCCTGCTTTCTATCGTAGGCTGTCCCAAAAGTTTTTTGAATCACCTGGTCTGAGTTCTTCTGAGTCCTAGATTAATGGTTACGGTCAGTTCCATCCATCTTTTCACTTGGAACTTTCTGTGCTAAAGGGAGGCAAGCATTCATCCAGCAAAGGCGGGAGATGAGGAACTTGTTCAGCAAGTGGGGGATGACTTAGCAGGATTCTTTCTAGGATTTGGCTGAGCAGGCCAAAGACAAGATGAGACTAAGTGGAACACAAGCCTTTACAGAGATGGAGCCCTCGTTGAGAGTGTTCAGAGGAAGTTGACTATGGTTTAGTCAAGAACAGTCTGCCAACAGCTTTTTTCTCCCTTCAGCTGAGTCTATATAGCTTAACCCCTGGCATTCTAATCCCATTATCTGCTTAGTGATTTCTAGCAAGGGAGAGAGGGAGAGAAGAAGAGTCAGATTATAGTTCACATGCAGAAAAAGGCTTAAGTTGTAAGAACTCAGTCTGATGAGTTTGTAATGTGAAGCATTCCCTGGTTCATAGGCTACATTTCCACCACTCCAGAACATTCCTTCAGAACTCCTCCCATGGATTATTTCTGTTTTGACATCCATTTCCATCAATAAGGGTTGCCCATTCCTGAACTTATAAAAATGGGATGTCACAGAGTGTACCTGAGTGTAGCCATGCACTCTGGGTAATGGGCATGCACAGGTTGTGGCATGCTTGGGTGCTGCCCAGCCTTGTGTGCCCTTCTGGATGACACACTGCATACAAAATCATAAATAAGCAGCAGTCACTGTGAATGGATGTGCTGAGTCACAAGTGCTTTGCAGATCTCCACTTGCCAGGTTTGGGGTCAGGCAGCATCTTGAGCCAATTGGCTGTTTCTTTGTTTGGGACATAAAAACGAAATCAATGCCTTGGTGACTTTAATAAACTTCTGTTCGTAATCACAGATTAGGAGAGCACTGGCTGGGACTGCTTTGAGTACAGACAGCAGTGGGTAATACTAGAATCTCACACTGTTAAACAGCGGAGGTGGTCTCTCATCTCTGCTGTCTCCCCTACACTCCTGTCTCTTGATGGTACTGTTCTGAATGGAAACATCAGAAAGAACATGAGACCTGCTCACTACTGGTCTGAACCTGGGCAAGAGAAGTCTTGCTTTTCTTTGATCTTTTCTCTCCCCTTTCATTAGAGTTACCAAAGGTGTTGGTATAAGCAAGAGAGAAACATTCACGTCCACAGACCGTTTCTCCTCTGTGTCTTAGGTGCAGCAAAGCTAAGCAGTATAAGCATAGTCATTGCTATTTTCTTTTGCGTATATGTGGTGTGTGTGTGTGTGTGTGTGAGCGCGTGCGCATCCATGAGTGTGGGCATGCACATAGAGGCATGCATGCGTGTATGTTCAGGTCATGTAGAGGCCAAGGTTTATATCAGGTATCTTCCACATCACTTTCCACCTTATAAACTGAAGCAGGGTCTCTCAGTGAACCCAGAGCTCCCCTATTTGGCTAGTTTAGCTAACTAGCTGGCTCTGGAGATTCCTTGTGTCTGCCTCCTGTGAGCTGGGGTTCCAGGAGGGCTGCCACACACTGGTAATAGGATCCAAACTCCAGTCCTCATGTCTGCATGACAAGCACTTTATTCATGAAGCCCCCTTGCCAGCCCCTGCTATTGCTATTTACTAGCTGTGTAACTTGGGCAAAAGATTTATCTTTTCCGTTGTTCCCATTTTCTTGCTAAGGAATGGAGTCAGGAACAGAACTATGTCACAGCACTGTTGCAAAAAGTATGTGAGCAGTGAGTTTATATGCACCAACAAAGCACTGAAACAATGCCTGTCCCACAATAAACTGCCAGAGAATGAAGTTATTATGATTACAAGAACACCTGCAAGACCTAGGAATTCTTTGTGTATGTATTTGAGACTTTCAAACTCATTTACAAATACAAAATACAAAAATAAAACTTCAAAATAAAATCAATTAACTATTAGCACGGTGGCACACGCCTATAATCCCAGCACTCAGGTGGAGCCAAGAGGGTCAGGATCACCGTCAGGTATGTATTGAATTTAAGGCCAGTCTTGGCTACACAAGACACTGTCTCAATACCTCCCCTCAAAATGGGGTCAGAGAAATGACTCCGCAGTTAAGAGCACTGTCTGCTCTTGCAGAGGACCTGGATTCAATTCCCAGCACCTACATGGGGCTAACAACTATCTGTAACCTTATTTCCAGGGTATCTAATGCCCTCTTCTAGTCTCTTCAGCATTGCATGCACAGGAGCACTTACATACATGCAGGCAAAACACTCATACATAAAATTTTAAAAAATTAAAATAAAAATAAAAAGAGACCAATATACTCTGCTTTCCCACATTTTCTAGTCTCTTACAGTTCTGCAGGGTCTGTGGCTAGTTCTGGACCCTGAGTGCGACTGAGTGCCAATTTTGGTAGGAAGTGTTTAGGGACTGATGTAAATCTCTCCAGCTTCCTCATATCCATGGAGACCAATGGGATCAGATGTCTTTTTTGGTGCAGTTATATAACACAGTGATGCTATCTCAAATCTGGACTCCCCGGAGACTCTGAGGAATAAAGCACCCCTAAACTACAGTGCACACACAGTGAGTCAGAAATGAGGCTGTGAGGTAGCATTTGCCGCAGAGCCTGACGACCAGAGTTTGAACGCTGAGACCCACATGGTGGAAGGAGATAACCAATTCCCTTAGGTTTTCATCTGACTCCTATAGCACACTGTGTATCCTCATGCATCCACCCCTACTGTGCCTCTCACAGACTAAATACATGTTTTAAAAGTTTGCATCTGATCATTTCTCTGAGGTTGGAGAGATGGCTTAGTGGTTAAGAGGACTTGCTGCTTTTCCAGAGGACCTGGGCTCAGTTCCCAGTGGACTCCCATATCCCATATGTGAGTCCCATATCAGTGGACTCACAACCACCTCTGTGGCTCCAGCTCCAGCTGTCTTCTGGCATCCATGAGCATTATAATCATATGCTTACACACACACACACACACACACACTAAATAAAAATAGAAAATAAATAAATTTTTTACTTAAAGAAAAATGAGCATACGGTGTCACTGGGATTTAGGGGACTGTTTATTATGTTGGTGTGGTCTAGACCAACATGAACGATGGAAGTGTGCACGTGAAATAAGATGTCAACATTCACTTCAAATTCATCTCAGTTCAGCCTGATTCTCTTGTGGTTATTCATAAAGATTCACAAATGTAAGAGCTTTGGTTCGGGCCAGTAATGTATGCCAAGCTCTTAGGATAAAGGAGAAGACCAATAAATATTATAATATCAGCACATTTTAGGAGATCTAGAAAGACCGTGGGTGGAACTTTCAAAAGTAGGAATGCAGGATGGGTGTGGTGGTACATACCTTTAGTCCCAGCACTAGAGAGGAAGAGGCAGGTGAATTTCTGTGAATTTAAGACCAGTCTGATCTACACAGGGAATCCCAGGCCAACCGGAGTTACATAGTTAAATAGACACAGTCTCAAAAACAAACCAAAATAAAATAAGTAGGAGTGTTCAGGATCTGTAAAGGTCTCTTGTTTTGCTTTGCTTTCTGAGACAGGGTCTGGCTATGCAGCCTCTAAATGTTGATGTTTCTGATGAGATTATAGGTATGTGTCACCCACCTGGCCACATTGGTCTTAAAATGGCTCAGATGAGCTAGTTATAATAAGGACACTGACTATGCATACTAGATGAGACAGAAATTCAGTTCTCTGGGATCTGCTCTAAAGATTCTTGGATTAAATGGAGGAGAGAGAATTCAGAGGTGGATGAGCCATATTTTACTTCCAAGAATTTGCTGTATGCTTCCATCTTGAACTTCTTTTGTCTTCTACCAAGTTTTATCGAGAACAAGATGGAACAAAATACATCACTTTGAATAACGTAATTTAAAAATTAATTTGGAGCAAAGTAAAAATGTGATCAGTAACCTCCTATACTTTTAACTTAAATTTTGCTTTAAAGGGTGAGGAATTGTGTTGCTTTTTAAATTTAGAAGCTTCACATTCTAAAACCATCAGAGTAAAATGACATTGGTAATTATACTGACAACTGTAGATATTAGCATGAACTCAATACCAAAAATAAATCAGACCATGGTTAATGGGAATTAAAAAAAAAAATCAGGCAGAGGCAGTAAAGAAGCTAATGTAGGTTGACTTTTTCTTTGAGTTAGTTTTACTTTGAAATTTTGAACTTAACTCACTCGTAATTTGAGATGATGGGCCAAAGGAGAGGTATCCATTGACTCTAGAAAGAGCAATGAAAATTTAGGACCTGGGTAGGTTTTTAATTACTGTTTTCATCATACAAATTTATGGGGTATAATGTTCTCATATTTTTGTCAGTCTGACACAAACCTACTCACATCTGGGAAGAGGGAATCTCAGTTCAGGAATTTCTTGCATCTGATTAGCCTGTGATCATGTCTGTGGGGCATTTTCTTGTTTGCTAATTGGCATAGGAGAGCCCAGTCACTGTGGGTGGCATCATCCCTAGGAAGGTGGACCTGGGCTTTATAAGAAAGGTAACTGAGCTAGGCAGCCATGGCAAGCCAGGAAGCATTCCTCTGTGACTGCTTCTCCAGCTCCTGCCTCCAGGCTCCTTCCTGAGCACCTGCCCTGACTTCCTTCAGTGATGGATTTTGACCTGGGAGTTTAAGACGAAATAAACACTTTCCTTCCCAAGTTGATATGGTCAGTGTTTCATCACAGCAACAGAAACCAAACCAGAACAGAAACCACAGTATGAATACATTTATACAGCATGGACCAATCAAGTCCTGGTAATGAACACACCCATCTCCTCCTCAGCACATGTGTTTGGAGCCTTCATGGGCCTCTCTTCTAGTTATTCATAAACTCTACAATAGATTATTGTGGATGATAACTACCTCACTGAGCTTCAGGACACACTTATTACTGCAGAATTTATTGCTGATATCTGCGTTTGGGTGATAATTTCCCACTGTGCCTCCCCACCTTCTCTAGCCTGTAGTAATCAACATTCCAATCAACACTTTTATCTTCCACATTGGAGACCTACCATGCATCTGACCTACCATGTCTATCTGCTTCTGACTTATTTCATCTCTCAGAATGCCTTCTAGCTCCATTTATTTCGTTGAAAATGGGAGGACAGCATTCTTTCCTGTGGCAAAATAGTGTTCTGTTTTGTAAACATACCATGATTTTTACAACCATTTATCTGTGGGTGGGTCTCTCAGTTGGTTCCATATCTTAGCTATTGTGAATAGTGCAATCACAAATGAGTGTCTGCAACTTGCTTTCTAATATGCTATTAATATAATTTCCCTTAGATTTGCATCCTAAGGTGAGATAGATCATATGGGAGTTCTAGTTTCAGTCCATGAAGAACCTCTGGGTTCTCCACTGTGGCTGGGATAATTTATATCCCCATTAATAGTATGTGAGAGTTCCCTTTCGTCACAGTCTCTCCAGCATGGGAAATTTCCTTTTTTTTTACCATTTATTCTTTTAAAAAAAGATGTATTATTTATTTTATTCAAGTGTGTGTGTGTGTTTGCCTGTGTACATTTATATGTACCATGTGTCTGCATGTACCTGCAGAGGCCAGAGAGGGCATCAGATCCTCTAAAGCTGGAGTTACAGACAGTTGTGAGTCTCCTGATGTGGGTGCTGGGAACCAAATCTGGGTCCTCTGGAAGAGCAGCAAGTGCCCCTAACTGCTGAGCCATCTCTCTAGCTACTGCCCATTTTCCCCATTAGTTTATTCACCTTTTAAATACATTTTTGAAAAGCATGAAAACAAGTTTTGTGTCCAGACATTGTCTGCTTACAAAGGCCTTTGAAGATTGACAACCCCAGATTGTTCCAGTATGCATGGGCAGACATAACCTGGCTATGACTACATAGCTGGTACACCATCTGGTCTTGGTGACTGCAGTGTGTGGTGCCCAGCCCAGCACTTTGCAGGTTTGAACAGAAGTTCCCTGAAGAAAGTACACTTGTGTTGGAGATTCTGCATACTGACTGATTAGAATTGTGATTGTAAAGAGTTTGGATGTGCAGAGTAAGGGCCAGAATTATCTCCAGCTACCTTCAGTCTCCTTAATGTTTGTCATCCACTTCTGTACCTGACTTAACATCATTTTGACAATCAAGTAAAAGCACTGGAAGATATAAACTTATCTAACCACAAACTTCTACCAGCCACAAGGCTAAGAATGTCATGTTAGCATCTGAAACCTGTGGCAGAGATCTCCCCAAACCTACCCATGTGATGTCCCACTTATGTATTTGGTAAGTCACTCTTGACAACAAGAATCCATGTCCCCTGGTCATGGTCACTCATTTTTGACTGAGAATAAATGGTCTCTCATTCCCTTGGAGCAGAGCTATGTGTTACGTCCATACCAGCCAGCATTAACCTTTGCAGTGTCTTCGTCAGGAAAAGATGGCTCTGAGAGCAAGCTCTGTGAGCAGCTTAGAGCTGGAAGAAGACCATCTGTTTTTCTACGAAGCCCACTGGCCACTCCCTGCCTGTACATTTTATCAGAGCCATTGGAGACAGATGGAGCCCTCTTTCAAATGCCGCTTCACCTGGGGCACCTGTCCTGGTCACTCTCCCTCGGGGGGGGGGGTCAGGAGATCTCGGTTAAGCAGGAGGGTCATGGCAGTGCAAAGCATGGATATGAATACAGGCCTGTGCCAAGCTGAGGAGCAAGTTGTGCCACCTGTGGGGGCACCTGGGGCAGGCTATAACCAGTGCCTTCAGTGTGGACTTCTTCACACCTGTCACTTTTACAAAGTGAGCCACTACAGTCGAGGGAGGACGTCAGCCTGAGCAGGAGGTTCTATGTCGTGACAATGCACTGGGACTGTGCCCTGAGAGGCTGGTCTCTTCAAGGCACCCTGTCCTTGATGCTGCTCTGAATCCTCAGCTCTGCTGTGTCTCCATCTTTTGGACTTTTGCATCCCAGCTGGTTCAGCTCACAGCTCCCAAAGTGCTAGTGCCTGCATGGGAACAGGGCTCTGGAGGGCAGGTCACGTAAGCAGATATGTCTGTCTGTACACAGAAGCTCTGCAATGTGGTATAAGATGAAAGGCAAGTTTCACTCCAATATTCTGTCCTGTTTCTTGTTAAAAGGGGAATGTTTTCATGATTTTTTTTTTCTGAAATAGTTTTAGATTTTGGAAATAATGGTAAATCTCTTTTAAGAAATGTTTCATTTATTATTTCTATTTTAAGTGTATGAGTGTACTGCCTGCATGTGTGTAAGTGCACCTGTGTTGTGCAATGCCCATGGACTCAGAAGAAGGTGCCAGATTCTCCTGAACTGGAGTTATGGATGGTTGTTAGCCACCATGTGGGTGCTGAGGATTGAATCCAAGTCTATTTGCAAGAGCAGCCTGAGCTCTTAACCACTGAGCCATCTCTCCAGCCCCAGTAAATTTCTAATTATTATTGCAGAGGCAATACCCTGCATTGTGTCTTTATAGGGCCAGTCAGCTGCTTACCTGAAATTCAAAATTAAGGTTCTTGCTACCAAATGCCATCTTCCAGCCAGGCACGGTGGTACACACCTGGAATTCCAACACTGGGGAGGCTGGGACAGGAGAATCTCCCCAAGTTCAAGGCCAGCCTGAGCTATAGAGTAAGTTCCAGAATAGCCTGATTTATAGAGTGAAACACTATCTCCACAAACAAACAACAAAAAACAAACTAAAAGACTAATTGAATAAAATTGTATAACAATGGCTTTATGTATTTTATAAAAATGGTTCTCACCTTTCTTCTGATCCAGGTTCTTTTTCCTGATCCAAGCTCCTTAAATTCTTCTGATTTGTTTCATTTGCTTTCTCTTTTTAAGAAATCCTTTTATCAGTTGTTTTTTAATTATTATTTTGGTTTGGGGAGAAATAACTTCTGAGCGAAAATTTGTAATAAATTGTGATGTTTAGGTTGGAAGAAGGTCGCCCCAGGATTTTGGAGATTTCCGGAGGGTTTGTGGAACAGTTGCCTCTCCCATAAGGTGATACACATTCTTGATATGGGGTTATGGAGTGGATAGGCTGTTTTGAAGGTCTGAGGATCAGGTCATCAGCTTTCTCAATGCCTTCATGCATCCACTACAGACAGACACTGCAGAGGTCTCCTGGAAACAGCCTGGATTCTGATTGTCTGGATTTGATCAGTCTTTTGTTGCTTGGTAATGACTGAAGGGCTCTGTTCCAGGCTGAATGAATCACTTAAACATGCACCAAAAGCTGAGGCTGAGAAGGACCACAGACAACTGTGGAGAGAAGACAGGAGATGAGAAGGAAAGGAAGACAAAGTGCAAAATGCCTCCACAATACCAAAAGGAAACAGGAGACAGCAGACGCAAGCAGAAGGAAAGACTGAAACACAAACCCCATCACTGGACCTCCCAGAGAGACCTGAAGGCCCGGGGTACACTAAGTAAGAAAGATGCTCTGATGACAACCCAGGAAACACATAATGGACTGCCTGGAGGACAAAGACGGGGAGTATGGTGAGATACATCATAAAAAAGACCAAAAAACAGTGTGGACATGAGAGAGAAACAGTAAGAAAATTGGATAACCAATTCAGGAAGGAAGGGCCCAATAAAAGTTCCACAAATAGAGCAAAGGAAACCCGAGAAGAAATTTTCAAATAGAATAAGAAAATTCTCAGGGAAAAGCAATGTTTAAGTTAAAAAACAAAAGGTGGACTGGGAAGAGGGCTCAGTCAGTAAAGTGCTTGCATAAGGACCTGAGTTTGGATCCCCAGAACCCACATAAAAAAACTAGGCATGGTGATACACACCTGACATCACAGGACTGGAGGCAGAGACAGGAAGATCCCTGTCCACCCAGTCTAGATAACTTGATAAGCTCCAGGTTCAGTGAGAGACCCTGTCTCAAAAATACAAAGAAGAGTGATTGAATGTGGTAGCATTTCATACGTGTTTGTGAATCTTAATGTTATAACCATGCAATATGAATTTTAATAATAATTTATTTCCTATATCTCAGGAAATCCCAGTTGTCTCTATAGATCAGTGCTTTAAAATACTTTCCTCCAATGGAGACTGAACTATTTAATGCTTCTAAGTTGGTATATATATTTACCTCTATAAATTCTGAAGATAAAACTAAAATACATTTTCTGTTAAAACACTGAGTAAGCAATCTTAACCTGTTCATTCATCTTGTATTCAATGAGCATGGACAATGTGTCTGGTATTGCTTTTGCAAGAAGCGGTGGGCCTGGTGATGCATGCCTGTAATCCTAGCCCTTGGAAAGTGGAGGCAAGAGGATCAAGAATTCAAGGTTACCTTTGGTTCCATAGTGAGGATGAGGACAGCCTAGGCTACATGAAACCTTGTCTTAAAAAATAAAATAATAAAACAAAATAAAAGAGGGCTGGAGAGATGGCTCAGTAATTAAGAGCATTTAGCTACTCTTACAGAGGACCTGAGTTCAATTCTCAGCACCCACCGCAGGCTGCTCAAACCCATCTGTAACTCCAGATCCAGGGGATCTGATGCCTTCTTCTGGCCTCCTCAGGCACCTGCACTCAGATACACATGACCACACACACATACACAAAAGGAAAGATACAAATACACTATTGTAAAACAAAAGCAAAACAATAAAAGAAACAAAAAGAACCAGGCCGAGAAGAAGGAGGAAGAGGAGCAGGAACAACAGAAAATCAAATAAAAAACCTCTGCCTCGGGCTTTACATTCCAATGGAATAAAAATGGGCATATTTAATAAAAGTATATCATATATTATGTCTGAAAAAAGTGATTGTGAACAAAGACAGCTCCAAGGAAGGGAGCGAACCACCCTGGAGGGGTGAAGCTGGTACTGGGGGAGCCAGTGAAACAGAATACCCTGGGGACCTTACATATGAAGCCCGTTTGTTGAATCATTTGAAAAGGATATTGGAAAACCAACACATAAAAGCAGAGGAAAGGTGGAAAACACACTAGGAAAGAAGAAACCTGTAGGGAGACTGCGGCGCTGAGCCACGCGGTTCATCAGTGAAAACGCTTCATGCGGCAGACACCACTTCGTACCTGTATTACCAGTCCATTTTTAAAACTCATATAAAACTGTTTTCTATTTTGCCATTGAAGTGGGAGAGTAAGAAATTGACTTTCTTCCCTCCCACACTCCCTCCCTTCTACCACGTGTGGTGTGTGTGTGTGTGTGTGTGTGTGTTCTTCTTTGTGCGTTCTTTCAAAGATAATTTGCTTGTGCTGTTTTTAGTAAAGTAAATATTAGCTTCCAAGGAGCTGAAGCAAAGAGAAAAATCTGCTGACACACAGTTCTCCCAGTTTAAGAAAATAAATTTAGTCTCAACGCAAGAAAGTAACTCTTGTAGAAAGTTAATAGATCTCACAATTCCTCGAAACTCTTGGTAGTCACACCATTGGTTTAATAACAGTTTTTATGGAAATCATGTCTCTAAGTTGAAAACCAAGAGATTTATGATCACTGTGCTTCTTGTTTGCTCTCAGAAGCCTGGGCCCCAGATTTTGATTTGCTCGTATTTTAGAATGGCAGGATACAGCCTCCAAGTCAAATGTTGTGATCTTAAACTCAACTTCAGACCTCTATACTGCAGCTAATGGTGAGTCTGGCTGCTGGTTTACCTAAAGGTTAATTACAGATATTGACAGAGACAAAATGTAATTTGGGGTTGGCCTAATCTGTTATTAATCACAGTGTGTTTCATCTGGTGCAGCGAACCCTCCCTCAGGACTCAGAATTCCTTCCAAGCATGCAAGCATGTATAGTGGGCAGAGAAGTCAGAAGTGGGGAGAACAGAGGAACCAGCACCTCAAAGGCTCCCCCATTTCAGTACAGATAGATGGTGGAGAAGCTTCAGTCTTGGGGCAGCATGACCTCTTGGTCATTTGATGCATTCACCACATGGCAGGTTCCAGATCATCTGCTGAAACTCACCCCACACTGGGAAGTCCTCACTGTGCCTCCATTACATAAGAATGACTGTTTGGGGAGCTGGAGGGATGGCTCAGCAGTTCTCAGCAGTTAAGAGCACTTACTGCTCTTGCAGAGGATCTGAGTTCAGTTCTCAGCACCCACATGGGGGACTCACAACCACATGTAACTCTAGTTCCAGGGGATCTGATGCTCTTTTCTGGCCTCCACAGGCTCCTGCACACAAGTACACATAAATTTATGTGCATAAATACAGACAATACAGATAAATAAATAAATAAATCTTTAAAAAACAAATGGCTTATTAGTTGATTATCCACATGACTGAAATCACTTTTAGATGATGTCATGAGACTCAAAGCCCTCTCTGTATCATAGTCTTTCTGACATGACTGGCTTTTCTGTGGTTTGTTGGATGTGGACAGCCTCATCATAAGATATAGTTTGCCCAGTCTCCATCTTACAAAAAAATTCCTCTATGAAGTACAACATAGATTATCTTCCTGAAACTAACAGCAAAAATCTTATCTTCTTTTTGACAAAGTCAACATATATCAGTACTGAGAATTCAAGCCAAGGTCTTGTGCGTGCTTGCAAGAGTTCTACCAGTAAGACATATCCTAGTCCTCTTTTAAAGTTTTAATTTGAGACAGGGTCCCTCTGTTTTCCAGGTTAGCCTTGAACTTATTCTGCAGTCAAAGCTGGGCTTGAATTTGTGACTCTTGCCTTAGTCTCCTGGGCATGGAGTTAGTTATAGGCTCTTATGCAAAACCCTACACAAGACCTTTTTTTTTTTTACATTTATTTGCTTTTTGCTTTTTATTAAAATTTTTGAGAATTTCACACAACACATTTTGATCATATTTAGACCCCTGTCCCCTGTCTTCCCCTCTTACTAACCACTGCCCAATCTGATTTCATGTTCTCTCTCTCTCTCTCTCTCTCTCTCTCTCTCTCTCTCCTTATTTTTATTTTATGCATATGAGTGTTCTGCCTGCATGTGTATAAGTAAATCCATGTCATGCAGTGTCTGCAAGGGGCAGAAGAGGGCATCAGAGACCCTAGAACTGGAGTTACAGATGACTGTTAGCTGCTGTGTGGGTGGGTATAAGGAATTCAACCCAGGTCCTCTGCAAGAGCAGTCAGTGCTCTTAACCACTGAGCCGTCTCTCCAGGTCCCCCGGGCCCCCATATTTTATTAAGGCCTATTGAGTCAAGTTTGTGTCTGAAATGCCCTTTAGTGTGGCTCCGTTCATTAGAACCTGGCCAACCTACCCACTGTCATAACCTTATTGATGGTCAATACTTCCTCAGCTAAGGTTGGGGCCTCTTCCCTAATTCTCCACTTCTGGGCTAGGATTTTTTCTGACTCGAGCTTACGTGGGACTTGTGTATGCTGTCAACTTTTGCTGTGAGTTCGTATGAGTAACTAACCAACTGTCTGGAAAACTCTTTTTCCTTGCTGTCATCAGTCACTTCGGCTCCTATAATCTTTCTGCTCCCTCTAGTGTAATGACCTCTGAGCTCAGGTTCAATCTTTAAAGTTTTGTTTGCTTGTTTGAGACTGGGTCTCCCTGTAGCCACAACTGGCCTCGAGCTCACAGAGATCTGCCTGCCTCTGCTTCCTGAGTGCTGGGATTAAAGGCGTGCACCACCACACCCAGATCAAAGGCAAAATTTTGACTACACAGTCTTACATACACAGTCACACCTGTACCTGAAAACATGTTTAAAGGTTATTGTTCTAGTTTGATCTCTATTGCTGTGATAAAACACTGACCAAAGGCATCTTGGGGAAGAACAGGTTTATTTCCGCTTACTATGTCCACTCACAGTCTATCTCTGAGGGCAGTCAGGGCAGGAGCTTGAAGGCAGGAGCTGAAGCACAGACCATGGAGGAATGCTGCTTACTGTCTTGGTCCTCTGGCCTGTGCTCAGCCTGCTTTCTTATACAACTCCGGACCACTTGTCCACCACCCACTGTGGTCTGGGCCACATCACTCAATCAAGAAAATGCCCCATAGACAGGGCTACAAGCCAAGCTGATAGAGGAGGTTCCCCAACTGAGGGTCCCTTTCCCAGGCGTGTCAAGTTGATAACTGAAGCTGTCCAGGACAGTTACTAATTACAACCTTTTTAAAGGGGAATTTTTGAAACCATTTGCCTCTTACCAGTAACTGAACAAGTTTATGTTATATTCATCCAATGTGATGGTTTAGGGGCAGAAAAATAAGAATGTGAACCCACCTTTTATCTCTCTCCTCTCATCTCTCTCTGTAGCCCAGCCTGGCCTTGAACTCATGGTTTCTACCTCAGCCTCCCAAGTTCTGGAATTATAGGTATGTGCAGTGACCTGGCAGAAGTCTGTCTGTGAATAATGCTTTGCTAAGGAGAAGAACCAGGATTTACTACCACTGTGTAAAAAATAAAACCCACATATTTACAAATTTGCTTTCAAATGCATGAATTAGCTTGAAAAATGTGATCAGTTATCTAATAATATTGGTTGTCTCTTGGGGAGCAACTGCATGGATGGATGACGGATTGGGAGAAATGATTTTTGCTGATATCCTCTTTTTACATTAAAATTTTTGTTTATTTCAATTTTTTTAGACCAGTTTTCACTATGCAGCCCTAGCAGGCCTAGAATTCACAGAGAGCCACCTCCCCTGCGTCTCAAGTTCTGGGATTAAAGGAGACTGTCTCCAGACCTGGCTATAGCTTTTCTTTAAAGATTTATTTTTATTTTTATTTGTGTATTTGTGTGTCTTGTAGGTCTGTACAAGTGAATACAGGTGCTTGCAGAGGGTGTCAGATTCCCTGGACTGAAGTTATAGTCGGTTGTGAATCCCTTAGCATAAGTGCTGAGAACCAAATACGGGGCCTCAACTGCTAAGACAGCTCTCCAGCCTCTCCTTTTACATATTTTAAAATTTCAATCTCATGAAACACTGTTTACTAGAGCATCAGTTAAAATTTTAAATCGCTGAGGCCCTGCATTTCTAAGTCCACGTCAGGACTTAGTCCTCCTCCTCCTCTGTTGACTCTAGACTTCAGAAGACAAGGGAGATTCCCTAATTCCTGTTTTGCTAGGAAATGCTTTAAAAAATTCATGGAGGAATTGTGTTGAATTTTAGCAAGTGCTTTTCCATTATCTAGTGAGATGCAGATATATTTCTTTTCCTTTTAATATCCTAATGCATGGAATTACAGTGATAGATATTTTCAAGTTGGGTCATATTTCTGTTTCTGGAATAAACCCATAACATATTCTTTTTAATCTACTGCTAGATTCAATTTACTAGGGGCTTATTAGGACATTTCCACTCTTATTCCTAAGTGGAACCCTCCAGTCACTTTCTTCTCATTGATCATTGTGTGTATCAGGTTTATGTGGGTTAATAAAGGAGATGGAGAGACAGCCAGTATTTTCTAGACCACAGAACAACACAGGCAACTCAGAAAGTGTCCTATCTGACCTTTCAGCTCCAGCTGCTTCTTTAGGGCAAGTCTTGACTTCTTTTTCTTTTCTGGTAGTTTCTTTCTGATTTTTTTTTTCTCTCAGAAATGATCCATTTCCTCTAGGCTTTCAAATTTTTTGCTATGAAGTTTCACATAATTGACTTATTTTTCTAAGATCTACTTCTATAATTGCAATTATTTTCCCTATATTTCTAATAGTGTGTGTGTGTGTGTGTGTGTGTGTGTGTGTGTGTGTGTGATCTTTTTCTTTGGGCAAGACTTGCCAAGCAACTTTAAAAAGTTAGTTTATTTTTAAATTTTATGTGTACGAATGTATTGCCTGCGTGTATGTAAGTGCACCCATGTCGAGCAATACCGGAGGAGGTCAGTGGAGGGTGTCAATCTGCCTGAACTGGCGTTACGGGTAGGGGTTAGCCACAGTGTGGGTACTGAGATTCAAACCTGGATCTTCTGCAAGAGCACTCAGTGCTCGTAACTAGTGAGCCATTTCTCCAGGCTCTAGACTCCACAGACCGCGGGCAAAGGCATCTCAAACAGATGTTCTGACCAGTCCTGCTCACTGCTTGTTTGCAGTGGATGTCTTGACAGACACACCTTCTGCCCGTGACTGACAAAGTGGATCTGGACTTTACAATTCTGACTTTATTCAGTTATGAGCTCTCAGGTCTCAGTGATTTACAGCTGTAATTGTCCTAACTTCATTCGAACAGGCTTCCATTCTTAGGAAGCAGTGATTTCCTTGTAGACTGGATCTCTCCAGCTGTCAAGCACCGTTATAGCACTCAGCCTCATTCCCTTAATACTTCTGACAGACTCCAGGCATTGCTGAGAAAGGCTCAACTTATAATGTGCCTTGAATTTATTATTATTATTTGGCCATAAGTGATCACCAAGATCCTAAGGAAGATTTATAGGAATTTAAATTCAGAGCTTGACAGATAGCTCCGTAGGTAAGAGACTTTGCCGCACAGGTATGAGGACCTGAGTTAAAATCCCTAGAACTCATGTGCAAAGTTCAGGCATGGGGCCAGAACGATGGCTCAGTGGTTAATAGCACTGGCTGCTCTTGCAGAGGATCGAGTTGGGTTCCCTGTACCCACCTGGCAGCTAACAATTGTCTGTAACTCCAGTTTAGGGAATCTGATGCCCTCTTCTGGCCCCCTTGGACATTGCATACACATGATATACTTACTACATGCTGGCAAAACACCCATACACAAAAAATAAAAATAAATAAATAAAATGAAAAAGTTGGGCATGGTCACATGCACCTGTAACCTTAGCAATGTGAGCAGGGTGGAGACTGGAAGTTCTCTGGGGCTTTCTGGCAGATAGCCTCACTCCCTGTCTCAAGGACTAAGTCAGAGAGGACAGCAGAGGGCATCCAGTATCCTCCTCTGGCCTCCACATGCACATGTAGAGGTGTGCATACCTACACACACACACACACACACACACACACACACACACCTGAATCCAAGGAAGTAGGGTTATGGTACATTCACAAAATACATCAAGACTTTGACATCTGACGATAGTCTCTCATGTATTCTGTGGTCAATAGCTCCAGGAAGATAGCTGGAGATGATTTGTTTCTATTCTAGAATGTCTGCGGCCTCAGATGGTGAACTTAAAAGTGCTAGATATCTAAAGACTTGTTTGCTCATACGTTGATAGACACTGGTATCAGGCAGGGACTGAAGTGGACTTGTCTGTTAGCTAAAACATTTACATGTGGCCTTTCCATGGAACCTGGACTTTCTCATAACATGATTGAGTAGCTCTAAGGGAGACAAGACAGAAAGAACTGTTTCAGGTGATTTGCTGTCAGTATAGAGGTAACTGCTTCAGGTGATGTTATATTTGTCTAGGGGTAACTGTTGCAGGTGATGTGCTATCAGGCTAGAGGTATTGTGGGCTCATTTTCTCAGTCAATTAAAGAATTAAAAGGCAGGAAAAAATCTCAGACCAGCAGAAAGAGCAACAGTCAAACAGATTTCCATTGAGACATAAAGAATCACACATAAATCTATACTCACACAGAAAGATGAAGCTCTGTACAAGTTGACAGGGTACCTGGAAACCGAAGCCCAATATCCCCCGGGAAGAAGCTGGATTTTAAGAGTTTGGTGGTTTCCCCTAATTTTGGATTGATCAACTTAAAGAAGAAGGTGCTGATAGGCTTATAGCTCCAAATGGTGAGGTGTGCAGGTCTACATGACTCTAAACAGGTCAGTTGAAGGGGCTCTTCTGGAATTAGTGACTCTGTTTGCTTCTTAGGAATTTTATCCTTTACAGAACCATGTTACGTTTATAAGAGTTACTCAGCATCACACATGCCACCAACTATCGACTGTGACAGTTTCAAGGGATCTGGTCAGGGTAGGGGGAAACAAAGATCCTTTTTTGTCTTTTTGAAATAGGTTTTTATGTATCCCAGGCTGGTCTTGAATTATGTAGCTGTGTTAGTTCGTTTTTGTCAACTTGACTCTAAACTAGAGTCATCTGGGAAGAGAGAGCCTCAGTTAAGGAATTTCCTCCATCAGAATGGCCTGTGAGCATTTCTATGAAACATTTTCTGTTAATTGATATAGAAGGGTCAGGCCACTGTGGTCAGTGTCATACCAGAGCATTTAAGCCTGGGCTGTATGAGAAAGGTAGCTGAGCAAGTCAGAAGGAGCAAGCCAGTAAGCAGTGTTCCTCCATGGTCTCTGCGTCAGTTCCTGTCTCCAGGTTCTTGTTTTAGCTTCTGTCGATGATGGAGTGTAACCTGTAAGCTGAAATTAAACCCTTTCTTCCCCAAGTTCTTTGTGGTCAGTGTTTTGTCATAGCAATGGAGAAGGAAACTAGAACAATAGTCAAGGATGACCAAGAACTCCTGATTCTCTTGCTTCTACCTCCTAAGTACTGGGATTACAAGTCTGCATGTATCACCATGCCTTGTTTATGAAATATTGGAGATCGAATCCAGGACTTTGTGGCCACAGGTAGGCACTTGACAAACTGAATTTCCTTCCCAGCCAAGATCCTACTTCTGTTTTTTTAAAAAGGATGTTTTTATGATTTACATGTATGTATGTGTGTGTATCTCTGTGTGTTGATATACACCATGTGCATGCAAATGCTTATGGAGAAAAGAAGAGAGCGCTGGATCCTCTGGAACTGGAGTTACAGTCTGTTGTGAGCCTCCTGATGTGGGTACTGGGAGCTGAAATTAGTCCTCTGCAAAAGCAGCAAGTGCTCTTAATCACTAAGTCATTTCTCCATCATCAAGCTTGTCAGTATTACACTAAGAAGGCCGTGGGACTGACAGACACATAAGGGTGCAGACATCTTTGGAAAGTATGACATAGTTATAATTAATTATGTCTTAAGAGGATATTCAGTGGTCTAGGACAATGTTCATAACAGATTATGAAAAAGAAAATAAATCAAATTACAAAACAACACAAACAGTATAATCCCAAGTTGAAGGAAAAATATATAGATGGAAGACATTAAGAATGGTCTCCTCAGGGGCTGGAGAGATGACTCAGTGGTTAAGAACACTAGCTGCTCTTGCAGAGGACCCAGGTTCATTTCCCAGTACCCATATAGCAGCTAACAACCGTCTGTAACTCCAGTTCCAGGGGATCAATGCCCTCTTTTGATCTCTATGGGCATTGCATGATATGGATGCACTTATATCCATGCAGGCAATACACTCATACACATAAAAAATAAAAATAATAAATAAAATATTTTAAAAATAATGTTCCCTCTAGTTATGTATGACAGGAAACTTTTGTTTTCTTCCTGATTCTTCTTAGACAGATGATTAGAAATCACCTGGGAGACACACTTCTGAGAGTGTCTGTGAGAGCAGAGAGGTTTAACTGAGGAAGAAAGACCCACCCTGAACGAGGAAGGCACTGCTCCATTGCCTGGGATCTCGCGTTGAATAAAAAGGGAGAAGAGACAGAAGCAAGCAGAGCTACAGTGTCTCTTTCTCTGCTTCCCCATCTGCTGAGATGTGAGCAAGTTCTTGCTGTCCTAGCTGCAAGCCACTCCCTCTGTCACACCCTTCCTGCCACACTAGACGCTGTCCTCGAAAATTGTGAGCCAAAATAAATCCCTCCTGCCATAGGTTGCTTTTTTTGGTCGGGTATTCGGTCACAGAAGAAAATTAATTAATACATACTTCAACTCAGAGTGCTCAGAAGAAGGTCACCAGTGGCTGCCTGATTGAAAAGTCTGGGTACCAGCTGGGGGACTGTGACTGAGCTCTGGTTCCCCCATGGATTTCTTTTGGACTTCATAGTCCTAAAAGCTTTGAACCGATGCCCCCAAACTGGGGAAGCCAATTTTAAAGAGGCAGAATTTCAGCCTTCCTAAAGGAGGCTCTAAAAACAATGACCCCCATCTTTTGCATGTATCCTCTTAGGCAGAGTGGTAGCTGCATTCACAGGGAACACAGGCTCTCCAGGACCCTTGCTCCCTGCATTGGAGGCTATCTGGTCACTCACTGGCTTTGACCTAAAACCATTTAATTTTGACATCTTCACTGTTTAAAAAAGCTAACTTATAAATGTCATGATCCCCAAGACCAAACTCATATCTTCATGTGAGGCCCTCCTAAAGTAAACAATGAGTCCAGGATTTGGTGCAAGTAGTTCGTGGGAAACACCATCCCCAAAATCCTTGTATGGGAAGGTCAAAGTGAGCCAGGAAAGGACAGCGGTAGACACAGAGGAGTAACGAGTAGGCGATTGCTGCTCTAGCCTTCTGGGGACCTTGGAAGAGACCAGGAAGAACTGGATGTGGAGGAGCTGGGGTGTTTACCCATCAGCTGTGGGGTGCATCCCCCAACACAGACAGTGCAGATCACCTGCTCCATGCTTCCATAGGCAGAGGAGGCCCTTCGAGAGGGCAGGATGCTGAGAACAGGAGTTGCACAGCGGAAGGGCCCTGGCAGTGTCTGCAGAAGGGTGAGTTCATCTCATTTCCCCCACGGCGCCTGGCATCAAGTTGGCACTTTACCCATGCAAAGGTCTGGGAGATCCTGCTTTTCTCGTATCGACCCTGATGACTTCCCAAGGGAAATGAATTGAGTTAAACGAATAATTGCATAACCCTAATTTGTTCAAGTCTCTCTGTGTGTGGGGTTGATTAGTGACAGCATCCATCCTGTGCCTGCAGGCAGGCTATGGCTTCTCTTGGGAGTGCTTCGATTGCTTCCTGAGAGAAGCATTGGATTGAGTAGTCAGAAAAATCCCATTTATACTCTGTGATGCTTCTGGATGTTTCTTCAAGACTTGGCCTGGGTCCAGGTTGCTGTGGCACTGATTCTCAGCAGCATGTGGCCACAGGGATAAAACATGAATGAATTAGAGTTTAATTAAAGATGAAGCTTCAGTGTGCATGTAACCTGTCTCCTTCTGGGTACTTAGTGTAGGCAAGGGTCTGCAAGAGCAAATGTCTGCTGAGGTCAGACATTCTTCTGGGTATGTATATGATGAACTGGTTCTTCTCTTGGGTCCTTGGGCAGATTTTGTTTTCCATTTTGAGACAGGTTTTCATTAAACCTGTACTAGTTTTCTTATGTTACCAAAGATGACCTTGAACTTCTGATCCGCTTTCCCGCATTCCCCCTACTCACCCACCTCAATGTTGGGATTACAAGTGTTCATCATGCCCAGTTTATGTGGCGCTGGGGATTGAACCCAGGGCCGCATTCATGGTAGGCCAAGTACTCTACTAGTTGAGTTGGATTATACCTCTAACCTTCTTGGGCAGTTTTATGGAACACATTTCTCTCTTTCAAAGGAAAAATAGATGTTGGAAAAATCTGATATAAAGACAGCTGCCATGAGAGGCCTGTGGTGGCCAATGTAGAATGGCTTATCTGCTTTCTAGTCAAATTGGATGCCATGATTTCTAGGTGCCTCTTCCTGAGCCTTTCAAACAGTCATCTGTGACAGGCCTGGTGGGAAAGGGACTACAGCCCTGATTTTCACAGGTAGCTTCCCTGCTGTGATATGGACATGGTGGGGAAGACTTGCTTCCTCTGGCATCTGACCCCTACACAGGACAGAGTTCTGCAGGCCAGTTCATCCAGAGCAGAGTGAGGCTGTGGAAACGTGTTTATAAGCTTTTCCATGGAAGGCTACTGGTTCAGGGTGACTGTATCAGTTCCATTCCTTGTCTTTGTATCCAAATATCTGATAAGAAGCAACTTAAAGGAGGAAAGACACAAGGAAAGCTTGTAAAGACACAATTCTCTTTTATTTTCTTTAGAAGTTGTCACTTGTTCAATATGCTGAACTTCTTGCTATATTGCGGTAGTTTACAAACTTCAAAAGATTTTAGAATAAGTCTGACCTGCTCCTTAGTGGGACAATAGAAGTGTTGCAAAGAAAAAGTTACAAATCTTAATGGCCAGGAAGACATGTGAATGGCTCCTTGATATCTGGATCATGCAGTAACTGCTTGCTTACATCTCAGAGGACCAAGACTCAGTGATAGGGTGGATAGCAGGTCAGGCTATAAACCTCAAGGCCCACCTTGCAGAAATCTACTTCCTCTAGTGAGGTCCTACCTCCCCAAATTTCTCCAACCACCCAGTAGAACTGAGAACCCAGTGTTCAAACACAGATGCCTATGGGGGACATTTTACATAACAGGCATTCTTTCTCTAGTCACCTTGATCCCATAATCAATGGACATGTATTCCATTCCACATACTCCACTTCCAGTTACTAGAAAAACAAAAGATTTGGGCACAGCGAAGACTACTCAATATTTTTGTTTCCTTGTGCTGCTGGAGATGGAACCCAGGGCTTAGCATAGGCTAGGCAGGCACTCTTCTATTCAGCTGTGTCCCCAAGGACTACTCAATATTATTGACCAAGGTTTGTAAACTGGCTTTTACACCTGCTGCCAAGCTTATTTATCTGTATACAAAAGAGTCACTGAAAGATCAGAAAGGCCACACTAACTCATTTAAAGTAAATTGTGAGGTTGATCATTTATCTTCTATTAGATAGAACATAAGGAGGTTGACCAGTTATCCAGTTTTGGATTATCCTTTTGAAACAGTGTTGATGTGTTCTGGACTAATTTCTTCATTTCTTTCCCCCTTTTCTTTCTTTTTCCCTTCCCTTCCATTTTTTTGAAGTACAATCTCACTCTGTACCTAAGCTGTCCTGGAACTCACTAGGTAGTCCAGGCTAAGCTAGGACTCATAACAGCCTGCTTGTCCCAGCCTCCCAAGCTCTGCAATTACAAACATGAGCCTCCACACCCATGTCTAATGATGTCTCCTAACTCCATTTAGACAGTTCTGTGGCTTGTCTGTTGTTTTTGTTCCCCTTGAGCCCTCTTTCAGAGAGCTGCAGTGCCTGATAATTGCTTATTTCCCAGTTTCCTGTCCTAAATGTCGAAGAGCAAGAACCGTCCCTATCTTCAGGGATCTGATACTTATGCATCTTTAAAAAAGGAATGAAAACGTAGGAACAGGTGCACAGCAGGGATATGAATAAGGGAGAACCCTGCTGGTTTATGTGTGCTATATGAGGGTGAGCCACCTTCTGCTAGAGTCTAACAATAAGCTTGCTTTGTTGTTATTTGTTTTGTTGTATGATGCTGAGAATTCAACTTGGGGCATTATATGCAAGGTAAGAGCTCGATCATTGAGCTACAGTCCCAGACAATTGTTTTCATTTTTATTTTGAGGCAGAGTCTCCCGTAGTTACTCAGGCCACTTTGAATTTACTGTAGCCTAGAAAGTCCCTGAACTCATGATCCTCTTGCCTATGCCCCCGCGGCCCCTCTCCCCCAGCTAGCTAGGATTACAGGCCTGCATCACTAGGACTGTAATAGTAAATTCTTGTTTGGATGGGTGGGGTGGAGAAATGCCCCCAGTGGGAATCTGACAGCTAAAAGATAGGGCATTTGAGCATGGACCCTCTGTTGCCAATATACAGGGAAATTGGCCTTCTCAATGAGGACTCTAACACCTTATGCTCCCCACTCATATCCATTCAAAGCTGGCTCCTGAGAAGGAAACTTCCCTGTGCCCTGGGACTAAGTATCCACTTCTCTGGCATTTTGAAAGGGGAGGTGCAGGACCAAGATGGAGAAGGATGGAGGGCAATATGATACACCATATGTTCCTTGTTCCACATATACATATATAATACACACATATACATATATAATACAGATACACAGATAATACACACACAGACATATACATGTCAGTGTCTTATGAAGCAAGGGATAGGATCAGTTGCTTTTCTCACTGCTGTGACAAAATACCTGACAAAAGCAACCTAGAGAAGGAAGGTTTATTTTGGTTCACAGTTTGCGGGTGCAGTCCATCATGGTGGGAAGGCATGGCGGCAGGAGACTGAGGCAGTTGGTCACATTGTGTTTAGTCAGGAAACAGAGAGATAAATCCTGGGGCTCACTTCCTCCTTTTCATTTATTCCAGGACCACAGCCCAGAGGACTGTGCTGCCCACATTCAGGGTGGCTCCCAGCTCCTGTACTGGGTAGCACACAACCACCTGTAACACCAGCTTCAGGGGATCCGATGCCCTCTTCTGGCCTTCATGTGCACCTGCACTCACATGCACATACACATAGACATGTGTGACATAGGCATGTCACATAGACATACACACATATGATTAAAAATAAATATAAAAAGGATATGGCAGAGAGCAGTGAATCAAGCATGCATGCCTGTGCTCAGCTTGCTTTCTTCACTCTTACAAGGTCCAGGATCTCCTGCCCAGGAATGGTGCCATCCACAGTGAATGAATCTCTCCACCCTGATTCGAGAGAATTCCCCATGGATATGCCCACAGGCCAAAACAATCAAAACAGCCATCATTGAGACTCTCTTCCTAGGTGATTCTAGATTGTGTCAAGTTGAGAATTAACATTGACCATCACAGCAACCATCACTTCCATGGAAAGAACAAGGAAAAGTATCCCAACTAAGGAGTTCTCACTTTGGAAAGACAGCTCATTTGCAACCCAAAGAAGTCAGGCAATTGCCTCCAGGAGTGATTTGGGGATGGACTGAGCTGCTGTCTCAAACACAAGGACCTGGAGAACAGGGTGCTTCCTCCTTTCCCTCAGGTGTCTCTGGAAGCAAAGATTTTATATATCTTTTACAGCATAGGTTTTGTTGTTGTTGTTGTTGTTTTTTTAATCACTTGGAGCATCTGAGAATGTATCCAGCATTCATTTATAATGTGTCATCTCTTCTGACTCTGGACTCTTTTCTTTAAGACAAATGGAAATGCAAGCAGATTAGTATCTATCAGTTAATGGTTGACCATAAATGGACCAATAGCATCACCTACTGGCATTATCTAGTTATTGCAGCTTCATTTTTTTAAAAAGTCATTCTTTGGGGGGGGGGGGTGAGATCTCAGCCTAGAGCTCACTATGTAGACCAGGCTGGCCTTGAACTCACAGATATCTGCCTGCCTCTGCCTTCCAAATGCTGGTACCAAAGGCGTGCGCTGCCACACCCAGCCCTACTTTTACTTTTTATGGGCATGAGTGTATTGCCTGCATGTGTGCAAATGCACCTATGTCATGCAATCCTCAAGAGGTCAGAAGAGGGAATCAGATCCCTTGGAACTGGAATTACGGACGATGGTCAGCTGCCATGTAGGTGCTGGAAATCAAACTCAGGTCCTCTGCAAGAGAGTTCTTAACTTCTGAGTTATCTCTCCAGCCCCCCCCCTCTTTTAAACTAGAAAAGTACAAAGTAGAAAGACCTGTGGATTTTATGGTTCAATTCTGCGAGACTGTTCCTGACATGTGACAGAGGGACAGACAGGAAGGCCAATGAGAGTGGGAAAGTGAAAATGAAATTCCACCTTCAGGGAATTCAGTAAGCAAATGGTGTCTCAAGTACAATTTAAAAAATATTTTATTTATTATTTTTATTTTGTATGTATGGGTGTATTGCCTGCATATATGTAAGTGCACTATGTCGTGCAATGCCCACGGTCAGAAGAGAGTATCAGATTGTCCTGGAGCTGGAGTTACGGACGGTTGTTAGCCGCCATGTGCATGCTGGGAATCAAACCCAGATCCTCTACAAGAGCAATCAGTCAGGGCTCTTAACCACTGAGCCATCTCTCCAGTCCCTCAAGTACAATTTTTAAATTTATTTATATTTTGAGACAGGGTCTCCCTGTAGACCCAGGTAGCCTGGACTTGACCAGGCTGACCTAGATCTCATAGAGATTCATCTACCTCTTCTTCCTAAGTGCTGGGATTAAAGGGGTGTGTCACCATGCCCGGCCCTCAAGTGCAGTTTTTGAATTGTTTCATTGTCTGCAAAGAAGAACCAGGTTCAGAAGGGTGTTGAGATGGGTGATGGTATCAAGGAGGGTGGACCACAGAGCTCTCAGTTGGTAGAGAACACCATATTTAATAGACACCAGAAAATAGTTAACGAAAACATGACATGTCCAAACCTGTAGGAACCAGGCCTGGTGGTTCACAGCTGTAATCTCAGCACTTAGAGGCTGGGTCAGGAGGATCACAAGTTCAAGGCCTGCCTCAGCTATAGAGTGAAATCCTACCTCAAAATAGCAAAGCATCCTAACTATGCATATCACACAGAGGAAATGTGCATCCTTAGACGATTGTAACCAGAAGAAACGGCAAAGCATAAATGTGAGAAGTTATAAAAATAACCAAACAAAGAATGTGAAAGGGAGAAAATAACTAGAAGGGCAAAAAAGAAACAGAAAAATGAAAATAGGAGAGAGAGGATTGAGAAGATACCAGAGATGCTGGTATTTTGAAAGGACTAAAAATTAATAAACCTTTGGAAATATCAACCAGGAAAAAGAAAACCTCAGGCATGGTGACTCATGCCTCTAAGTCAAACATAGAGGCAAGGGGATCATGAGTTCAAGGAGAGATGACTCAGCCGTTAAGAGCACCAGCTGCTCTTACAGAAGACTTGGGTTTGGTTCCCAGAACCCACATGGCAGTTCACTCTGGTTCCAGGGAACACAGTGTTCACTTCTGGCCTCCACAGGCATTGTACTAATGTGGTGCACATGCACACATGCAGGCAAGCTCTCATACACATAAATATGAATAAATATAAAAAAGAAAAAGCAACACCAAAACAGCAACAATGAGAAAAGAGGAGATAAAGGGGAGCCATACCACAGAGCTCCAGAGATGAAGAAGCTCACTGACTGCTAGCCAGCCACCTCCTAGAGAGCTGATTGCATCCTGGGCATCTCTGGCCATATGAAGAGTAGCAACTGAATTCCCACGTTGGATCCCACATTTCACACCTTTTCTCAGGTTTCCATACAGTTATCAGGACCCATGCTGCCTTCATTGTCAATGACCAAAGCCAACTTTAAATGACCCATCACCACGTTATGTAATTCCATTACAGAGTGCAGAACCACAGCTGCAAATTACACTGAGGGATGTGGTTGCATTGTTACATCACCTCACTCCATTAATACTTGTGACTAGGTGGTAGATTTCCCTGAGTTCTTGTCTTCTCCAAAGAAGGAATTCAGAAGGGAGACACAGTCTGGCCAGAAGTTAATTGGGCAAAGCAAAAAACATCGACTCTACAGAAAGACCTGGAGGGATCAGCAGCCCACTTGGGCTGCGTGGTGGAATCTTAAGATGTTATGAATATAAGGTGCTGTTGTATTCATGGAATAAAGTAACTCTTTTTCTCTCCTGAACCGTGGTGGACTGGATCTTCCTTTTAGGACATTTCTTCCCATAATCCACATGAAAGGCCCATAAAGGGGGGGTCAAACAATGCAAATGACACTGTAATGAAGTCAGTCATCTGAGAATGCAAACACTTCATCAGCACAGCTGTGTGGCAGTTGAGAATATGCCTTGGCTCTTTAGTTTCTGAAGTAGTGTGAACAAGTTAACTGTGGCTTCAAGGATGTTTAACCACAAAGGAGCATCTGCCCATCAGGAAGAGACACAGCTAACAAGATGCAGCTGCATCTTAATTACCTTATGTCTAACTCCTTATCTACCCTGCTTCATACTGAGTCCCTGAGGGTACTATCATCACCAACATTTAAAGATAAGGAAACCGAGGTGTGGGAGATAACTGGCCTACTGCTAGCAGCCAGAATTTCATGGCACCAAGAATTTGACCAGGACCAAGTAGAACCTGAAGCCTCTCTTGCCTGAAGGACCAAAGTTGCGTTGTACTCATCCAGAGCTGCAATGCAGACCCCTGCTCACTGTGGAGAGGGAGAGGAAAGCATCTCTTAGAGTTGCCTTTCTGGCACAGGTAGTGTTGGACTTTTTCTTAACAGGCCTGGATTCTGCCCTGGCCCTGTTGTTAGTTCCTCTGTGACTTGCTGTGTGACCACAGGTATTTTCCTCATTTCAACATTGAATCAGAAATCAAAAAGTCTATTAGTTACTTTTCTGTTACTGTGGTAAAAATGCCATGACCAAGAGCAGCTTATAGAAGCAAGAGTTTATTTTGGCATACTGTTCGCTAGGGATGAGTCCATCATGGCAGGGGAGGCGCGACAGCAAGCGGCAGGCATGGTGGCCAGAGCAGGAAGCTGAGAGATCACACCCTCCACCGCAGATGTGAAGCTGAGAGCTCACCCAAACTGCTACAGAAGGGTCATGTTTTTATGTTATTTTTATTTTATGTGTATGACTATATTGCCAGCATGTATGTATAATGCCCAAGGAGTTCAGAAAAGGGCATCAGATGCCCCTGGCACTGGAGTTACAAATAGTTGTTAGCCACCATATGGGTGCTGGGAATCAAACCTGGATCTTCTGTAAGAACAGTCAGTGCGCTTAACCACTGAGCCATCTCTCCAGCTTTGAGTTGAGCACTTGTAACAGAGGCCACACAGCCTGTGAACCTTCAATATATACTATTAATAGTTACGGAGAACATTTATATGGAATGTCACCCACAAGTTTAAATTTCGAGAACTTTAGAAAAACAGTGAAGAGATTTTCAAAATGCGCGTTCTGTTTATCTATTCCGACCCTTTCCATTTCCTGCCAGAGGAAAACCCAGTGGTCGCGAGACTCTGCAAACACAGAGGAGAGACTGGAGGGGAGCCACTGCAGTTGTTAGGAAAAGATGCTGAGTCTTGATGAACATGGGGACCGGGAAGGGAAGGGCAGAAGGTGTGACTTCCATGGAATAAGACTTGATTTCATTAGTTTCAGGTAGGGTTAATAAAGAAAGACTCAATCATGAAATTTTAGGCTTCAGTAATTGCGTGGGTGGCAATGCCATCTAGTTATGTGAAGCCTACTGGAAGAGTTTGGTGTGGAGGACAGTCATTTAAGCTATGTTAATTTCCCTTTATACTTTATACACATGTATTTACATGTGTAGGGGAGCATATGTGTGAGTGTACATGCACATGTGTGGAGTCCAGAGGTTGACATCAGGTGTCTTTCTCAAGCTCTCTTCATCTTATGTATATTGAGGCAGGGTCTCTTACTTGAACCCAGAATGTGCTAACTCGGAGAGCCTAGCTACCCAGTTTGCTCTAAAGATCTCCCATCTCTAAGTGCTGGCATTACAGGTGGGCTGCCACATCTGCCCAGCATGAACACAGGTGTTAGGGATTTGAACTCTGGCCCTAACATTTGTGTGGCAAGCACTTTACCCACTAAGCCATCTCCCAGGCCCCAATCACATAAAATTTGAAGTTCCCATCACATATCCAAATGGATGTCAGTGAGGCGTCCTCTGAAGAGAATGTGATATCAAGTCTTTCTTGTGTTTAAAAAGATAGAATGTTTCTGCGTGATGGAAATGATCTGGTAGACAGGAAGACATCAGTGATTCTGAAGAAAGAGGATAAGGCAGATATGATGCGTGGTGGCGAGGAGACACATGGATGGGCTTGTCGTGGTTGGGGCAAGGTTTCATCTACTGTACATAGGAAAGAAGAGAGCACACAGCATTGTCTGGGTGTATCTGAAATGGAGAAATGAGGTTCCGATAGATGACAATATCTCAGATAGATGACAAGAAGCCAGCAAACTGGAGGGTGAGGGCTGAAGGGAGGAAGTAAATACTTGTTCTGCAGGTGCTTAGCTCATCCAGACAGGGGTGGAGTACGCAAGTGGAGCAAAGAGATAGGTTTTAATTTCTCCCTTTTTTGGACAGGGTTTAATGTATCCCTGGCTGGCCTCAAACTCACCATGTAGCAGAGGCTAATCTTGAACTTCTGATCCTCCTGCCTCCCTCTCCTAAGTGCCAGGATTACAGATGTGTGCCATCATGCCTGGTTTATGCAATGCTGAGGATCAAACGTAGGGTTTCATGCATGCTAGGCAATCCCGAAGGAGCTGAAGTTACTACTTTCCAAAATAATGCCTCTCCAAATCTACTAGGGGAATCCTTAACCAGGGTCCAGTAGGTGATGCTAGGAGAAGGAGAACCTGAGTCATGACGGGTTTCCAGAAGAGTCCTGCTTTGCATTCTTGAATGGAATGATGTGATTGTGTCCTTACAGGATTTTAGGGAAACCATCTACTTTTTCTAGACAAAATCCTTCAGGTGACACCCTTTGTAAGTGTGCCTAGGTAGTCAAAAGTCACACCTCTCTCTGTGTTGGCCCGATATATTTAAATGGAGAACACTGTATGTTCAGGGTGTGTAAGTGTACATGGGGAGCTGGAGAGCTGCCTCAGAGGTCAAGAGCACTTGCTGTTCTTTCAAAGGACTGGAGTTTGGTTCACAGCATCCATGACAGGTTATGACAACCACCTGTAACTCTGGCTCTAGGGGATTCTGACATCCTCTTCCAGCCTCCATGGGCACTAGGCATACGCATGGTACACACACATACACAGACATACACTCAAAAATAAAGAACGCTTAAAAACCCTCTGCAATCCGTATTCCTTCACAGGTAGCAATTTAGGAGCCTGCACTGTTTCCTAACTTATTCTCTCTCCCTCTCTGGAGGTCATATATAAAAGTCTCTGTTTACATAAAATTCACCTCATTCTAATAGCACCATGGTAGATTACAGGTGAGGTGACTATATACCCCCATTGTAAGACCGTGTAAGCATTCTATCATCTCTTAAGTAAAAGCAAGTTGAATTGCTTTTTATGGAATGCAATGAAGGGTTGGCTAGTTCGGTTTCTGGATAACATAAAACATCTGGCTTGGTGACAGGCTCAGAACCCAGAGGAGCCGGTCTAAGGGGCAACCTATGGAGCTTGACTTTTTCCTGAGCTGGAGCCACCCATTCCTTCACTATAGGCCAGCTGGAGGCACAGAGCTTCATTCCCACTGTTTCTCAAGCTCTTTCAGTGAGCTGCCATCGGGACTGGGAGGGGAACTGTTCCTACCCGATGGACACCGCCCCCTCAAGAACAGCTTGTTACTAGAATCTCTAAGAAGGCAGGGCAGGCTGTTTCCTTGGCCCGACACAGAGGAACTTGCCTGCTTTTACTCCGGCTTGTACTGTTCCTCAGCCAAAGTTCATTTCCTAATGGCTTTGCCAAGGTCCTGGTCAAGCCAACAAGCTCAGGACAAGTGTACTTGTTCTCTGGCCCATGTTTTCCATGCTATATCCTGGTGCAAACCACAATCTCCCCACACAGGAGGGACAAGCACTCTCCCGTCTACCGTTCCTTCTGATGCATGGGTCTTGGTCTCCCTCCACACGACTAGCCTGGCTCTCTGGCTGCTGTAACTGAGGGTGCTCATTCCAAGGTGATCCTGTGACTTCTACAGTTGGATAGGAACCGTTTCCACGCAGTGCTTAAAGACAAGGAAGCAGCTTTCACGACCTGTTCTTTCTTTAACAATCAGACTGCTCTCAGGCTCCCAGTTAACGAGGGATTGGGTTTTTGTCATCCTGTGAACTTACCAGAAGTCAGTTCTCTAGGTACTGGCTCAGTTCTCAGAAAATGCAGTCATATGGTTTCAGCATGAAATACCGAGGCTTCGTTTTCCCTAATACCCCTCAACCAGAGACAGAGTTACTATAAGACACTGGCAGAAAAGCTGGAAAAGGGACTGGAGGGATGAGTCAGTGGTTAAGAGCATGCTGAGGACCTGGGTTCTGTTCCTAGTATCTACAAGATGTCTAATAACTAACCCTAATCGCAGTTGTTGGGGATGTAACCCCTTCTGGCCTTTGTTAGGCATTGTACATGGGTATGATTACATGCATACAGGCAGAACATTCATACATGTAAAGTTTCAAAAAGCTGGGGAAAACTCTCCCAATCCTGACCTTCTAGTTTCCCACATGTGCTGAACTTGGTGTGATCCAGTCTGCTATCCTCACGTCTTCAGTCGTCTTTACTAGATGCAGCACAGGATGAGAATACCCAAGACAATGCTTGCAGAAGGAACAGTAGGGGCTGGTCTTGCTTAATCAGAAGCAGTATCATCAAGCTAGGGGCAGGGCTTGTGGGCCGTGTATTGATAGACTTTTCCACACCATCATCAGCCCACTGGACTAGGCTCCTGTTTGTATTTGCCTTGGTTCATGGCATAATTTTTATGACTCAGCAAATTACTGCTCAAGAGAAAGATACCAGGGACCCAGAATGACCTCACAACTGTTTCTATCACCACCTCTGGCACACTCCCTGAGGGCTCAGGCTGCAGTGGGGGAAAGCCTGGCTTCAGGCTGGGGTCCTGGCTGGCACTCCATTCTGCCACTGTCTAGCACTAGGGGTTATAGCCGACGTCTGACTTCCACTTGCACTTGGAAGACAGTGACACCACCACACACACCAGCAGAGCAGTGCCTGTGACTGTGACAAAGTGGATTTTAGGTCAGGAGCCTATTATAGTACCTGGCAGTGAGGGATGAGACTCATGGTAGCTCAAGAACTCAAAAGAGAAGGCACGCACAAGAACTCCAGCTGCTGATACTCAAGAGCCGATCTCCTGTGTTCTCATCAACTCCATGGCAGCCATCAGCTATCTCAAGGAGTGACATTGGCTGAGTTCACACCCCTCCTGAATTCTTTCTAATCAGTCAGTGAGAGACACAAGTCACATGGGACAAAAGCCTCATATCTGGGCTTAACATCAGCTGAAGCTAATCAGAAAGAAATCTGCAGAACGAAGAATCTCAATTTGGAAGCCAGTCCTTGTCACCAGCTTGGGTCTGGGCGTGTAGGTGCTCATAAAAGGACTCACAGATTCTCTTTTTATTTTTAAGCTGCAACACACATGGTTTAATACAACAGAAAACATTTCATCAAGTTAAAAGTAATAAACTGAACAATAAACAAATCAACACTCAGAACAGGATATTTTCCATTGGAAACATGTTAGGCTGAATACGGGGCTCACTACCATCTCACTGTGGATTTCTGGTGGGTTACTGGTCTACACACCCCGTGCTTTCTGTAGCCATGCAGGTGTAAGTGGAAGTCTGAACAATTAAATAAACCAAAAGTCCGTCCTTTACTGCAGAGGATCATCTCCTGAGGCAGCCAGAGTGTGTGGGGAGAACAAAATCCTTCAGGAAGCTCTCCACACACTCAGGCTCATTTTAGAATCCGTGCACCTTAAGCTGCTCCTCCTTGACGATGCCAACCTGTAAAACAGAACCGGACTTAGCAGAACTGCTCTGAGGAATACTAACATTAATCTCTGAGAAAATAGTCACTAAGAATCAGCCAGCTGATTATGGGACACTGTGACACTCAGTAAACAGCCAACAATCCCACACACATTTGCAAACCTGCACACATGCAAAGAAACACTGCTTATAAAGGGCGATCATCATGCCACAAAACAAAATTAATGAGACAAGGTCTGACCACCTTCAAAGTCAGTACCGACCTACACACCTCACTCTGTTACCTAATTTACTTTATGCACATGATTTCCACTAAGTAGGAAATAACTTCCATTTCTTTAAACGCAGTTTTAAAGAATTTAAGGGCAATCTCAAGCTTCCGCACAGAGTACCCAGCCACTCACCTCCAAGAGAAACTGGCAAATGTTCTTTCTTTGGTCACCTTGAAGCTGAATAACCTCTCCGTACTCAGGATGTTCAATCACAGTACCATTACAGGCAAATTTCTATAATACACAAACATATAACCTGGTTTAGGCAGTGCGATGAGCCTTTGTTTCAGGATGACAGTAAATACAACTACTTCAGTTGGTTTGACTGCAACTAAAGAATTCTAGGTCTTCTAGAATCCTGACCTTCAGAATTAACTGGAAATGAGTCTGCAGGTCACACAAAAGGAATAATTTTATGGGAAACACCAACAATGTAGTAGTTCACATCTTTTTGTTAGAAAGTCATGTATAGTATGAGATGGGGAACAAAACAGCCTTCCTGGGCCCAACCACTGACAAGTCAAGCCATGAGGTGAACCCCAATTGTTCCAGATGTGTATAGGTAACTCTACTCCCTCCCTCCCTGCCTGCTGCCTCGACCTTTTTGAAAGCTTTCACAAGTTTCTTTTTGTCATAATCATCTGCAATGCCCTGCACAGTGGTCAGCGTCTTCCTGCCGTTCCGTTGCTGGATTCTTATATGAATGTAGTCCTCAGTCCCTGCAGGGAGTAAGTCGTCACCCTTAGTTGCATCAGCAAAGGGGTCTGCAGAAAGAGAAATGCCAGAATAGGAAAAGCAATTTTAGGAAGTACTTTCTGGAAATGTAGTCCACCACAAATCTAAACAGGCAGCAAAGACAGTTCTAGAGCTTTTGCTTTCTTTTTTGTAGGTGGGGATGGGGCTGACAGTGGGATTAACATCCCCAATATGGGAAAATCTGTGTTTGCTGATATTTGAGCTTAAAAAAGTTAAAAACACATATTATTGAACTCAGCCCTCTAATGAGAAAAAGGCATCTATGGAACCGGAATTCCATACAGCCATGATAAAAACATGCGTCATCTCCGTCATCTCGAATACATTCTGATGACAACAGAAACATTCAAAGATGCTCACCCTGATCAGTTAACATAACTGTGCCTTGCAAAATGTAATATAAACATACACACAGGATCTCAGGAGATGTCAGTTACAAGTGACTAGGCAAGCAGAGAAGCCCCAACCACTCCCCCCACAGCTCAAAGAGGCCTGTATCTGCATCTTTTTACCAAATGCCTTCCAGGGCTTGGCAAAGGCAGCTGACTGAGGCTGCACAGGAATACTGGTGCCCCAGCTCTTAAGAGTGGCAGGCCTCCCAGGCCTTTAAAAGAACTCCATCCCCGGTGAGTGTCAGGTTCCTGAGTTCCAGGTCCAACTCCTACCTTCCCTACTGAAGAAAGTTCCCCCAGTCCCCTACCCTTGAGCTGCCCAGTCTCTTTGCAAGTTCTGGTAAGACTCCCAAGGTCTCCCTTGTGAGCTGTGGAGGACCGGCCTTTTTCTGAGTCTCAGGGCTACCAGCTCCTTATCGGTCTCTCTTGCAAAGCCCTGGCAAGTCCTTGAGCCCACCCGCTCGCCCAGTTTCCCGGCCAATATCCAGTCCCCCAGCCCCTCCGCACACCCCAGTCCCCAGTCTCTCTGACACTGTCAAGTCCCACAGTCTTCTTCTGAGCCCCAAGATCCCCAGTCTCCCTGACAGTATCATGCTCCCGGTTCCCCTTTTGAGTCTCTCAGATCCCCAGGTTCTTTGACAGTGTCAAAGTTCCCTGGTGCCCTGAGTCCCCAAGGCCCCCAAGTCTCGCTAACAGTGTCAAGTCTCCCGTTCCCCTTTTGAGCCCCAGCCCCCAGGCTCTCTGACAGGGCCAAGCCGTTCCCCCCACCCCGCCTTGTTCCCTTTTAGAGTCCGGGAGACCTCAGTGTCCCTGGCAGTATCACGTCCCCCGGCCGGTCCCCCGCCTCCAGCGGGTCGCAGGCTCAGGTGAGACCAGGTCAGAGGCGCGGTGGGCGCCGTCCCCGGGGAGAGGGTCGCGTAGGGCCCAGTCGCCATCTTCTGGGCGCGGAGACAAAGCCCAGCGGGGCGCGGGCGGCGGCCGGGGACTGGACCTTACCGAAAGATTGGAGGTTCTGGATAGTGGACATGCGACACTAGTGTGAGGCCGGTGAGGGGATAAAATTCCTGCGGGGCCGGCCCGGATCACCGTGTCAGGAGGCTGCAGTGGCGAGAAACGGAAATCAATGAGGCGGCGGCGCGGGACTGGACCAGCGGCGGCGGCGGAAGCTGAGCGGCAGGAAGACGCGGAGGCAACGGGCGCGAGCGGGGAGGCGGCGCTGCGGCTTCTCGCACAAAATGGCCGGCGCCGCGTATTTAGCTGCGCGCGACGTCTCCACGTGACCGCGCGCACCGCCCGTCCGCCTCGGGGCCGAGCTCGGGGGCGCAGGGCTTGCGGGCGGGCACCCACTGCGGCCAGCTGCGGTCCGTTGGGCCTGAGGCCCCGGGTGGCGCAACTTCCGGGTGCAAGGGTGAAAAGCGCCCTTCCCTGCCTCGGCTAGTGACGCGGGGTCCGCTTCTCTGCTGCTTCGTCCCCTCGTTGCCCCCTGACTCCCTTCCAGAGTTGGCGGTGGGAAGCTCTCCCCAAGACCCCGGAGTTTCTCTTTCAGAACATCAGCGGATGCCACCTTGGGATTTGCAGTCCTGACAAGCCCTAGTTGATGCTGATGCTGCTTTCTGGACTAGACCTCGACCCCGATGCAGTGTGTGTCACGACCTGGTATCTAGGAGGACCGGGTGTGTGTGGAATAAACACGCCACAGAACCCTCCCGTCATCTCCTCTACTCTGCCTCCTAAGGTTCAGCGCAGGATAGGTGCCTGGTTCAAGGTGAAGGTGAACACAGCATAAAGTTAATGGGTAAAGAGGGACCAGAGTCACATGCACAAAAATCAGCAGAGATTTGGGGAACCCACTCACCCATGAATCACTTAACGTAGGTGACTAAAATTTAGTGGTTCTTACTTTTTTTGTGAGTCATGGAAATCTTGTGACGCCTGTTGACCTTGTATTGTAATAATTCTTTGAGCCTAATGTAAGACAGAGTGTCACAGAGCAAACCAATCGTACTAAAATTTAAAGCCATGTATTAATAACAGTATGTGCTTGTTTAATAATTTTCAATACGCTGTAGCAGCAGGTTTAATCACTACTGTAATTTCAGAAAGCCCATAAACGTGTGACTTCTATTGACACAAACTGACAGCTTCTTCTAATGCTACTGTGAATGTGCCTGTATCCACAAAGGAAGTGCTATGTTTTGTTCAGAGGACAGTAAAAATGCACATGTAATCTTTTTACCCTATCCAATTTTAGGGACATATTACCTCTGCAGTTTTATCTATACCCTAAGGATATGCAAAACCTCTGGTTCAGAATACCTGTATTGCTGGGTGTGGTGACACATGCCTTTAAACCCAGCATTCTGGAGGCAGAGGCAGGCAGATCTCTGTGAGTTCAAGGCCAGCCTGTCTACACAGCGAGTTCTAGACAAGCTGTGCTACAGGAAGACCCTGTCTAAAAAAATCCCTCCCCAAAGAATACCTGTATCAATGGTCTTTCTGAGGATTGAACTCAAGTCATCAGCTATACAGCAAGCACTTGATCTACTGAGCCATCTCTCTGGCCCTTAGGTAATTTTAAATACTTTAATTTTTTTTCTAATTTTCTAAGTAATTTAAAGTGTTCTACCACACAGAGTCTGCAAGAAAAGCCAAGTATCCAAAGTGTATCTCTGTATTTCCTTTACTCTCACAAGGATCCAGGGGTAGATGGAAGAAAGATTAACACAGAGAAGCTTAAAAAAATTCCAGAAGTTTGGGGCTAGAGAGATGGCTCAGAGGTTAAAGAGCCTGTACTGCTCTTTTAGAAGACCAGCATCTATTACGGGCAGCTCACAACTGCGTGTAACTACAGCTCCAGAGGATCTGATGCCCTCTTTTCGTGTTGTTGGGCACCTGTACTTGTGCAGATAATACACTTACACCCACCATGAAAAATTCCTGAAATCAGAAGCTTCACTGCCACTATGGCTATCAGTAGAACTCATCCCTAAGGCTTACACCAGAAATCTTCAGGAGCTCAGAAATCTTTAGTCAAGTCAATATGAAAGCAAGCGAAGACTTTGCTGACTCTGGTTCATAGTCTTTGTGTTTAAGTTCCTCTGCTGTACAACATAGGAGCTGCTGTCAATGCGTGGCAAAGGGCTCTTACAGTATAACTGATCCAAATCGAATTTCAATGTAAAAATAAAATACAGACTTCTAAAGATTTAAATTAAGTTTACCTGTGCCGTTTTCATCTAAAAATTGTGACTAGAAGGTTTAATATTACATGTACCGTAAATCCTATTCTACTAGGATTCTAGTACAGATTCAAAGAATTCATGGGCATGTAAAATTCTCGTTAAAAGAATAAACTGAAGAATTAAAGAACCTAGTATATTTAGTTTTAAATGGTATCAGCTTGGTTTAAGACAAACATTTCTTGCCATATTTAAGAAAGGAGCATATATTGTTCACCGAAAATAGCAGTGTTGACTAAAGGAATTAGGGAAAAAACAGTAGAGTAGTTGAAAAAGAAAACTCCCCATAGTTAGAAGTAGACTCCAACTCTGGGTCTTACCATCATAGTGGTAACAAAACAGAGGAAATCAGTTAGGAAATCCAGATGTCTAAAAGGAGAGAACCTACCAGTTGCCCAAGAGGAACAGCTATGCCTGACCCTCAGCTTCAGGAGCTGCTTTTCTTAGTTCCTCATAAAGGGGACACTGTGATGTAGTAGGCAGCCACCCTGGCAGTTTTCCTGCAGTGGAGACAGTGTTGGGTTTTACTCAGCTGTGTCTTATGTTTGGTAGTCATGGTGTCATGGTATCTGGTTAGACCCTGGGGTCCTTGTCCATCCAAAGACTGTCTCCTGTGGAGGAGATATGATCATGACACCACTCAAATTTCTCTCTCTTCAGCAAGTTTGGTTGACATACAGCCCCAGCTGCTGCATTCTAAATTCAACATTGCATTCTGCTAAGGCCAGGGTTATTCCCAGCCAGGGACTGAGTACAGAAAGAATATCAGTACAAAACTGTTCTGGAGAGAGATGGGGACTCTTCTGTTGGGCTCAAGACACACACTTGGCCAGGCTGAATCTTCATAGATTGGTGCCACAGTCTAGGACTCTTCCTTCACACTTTTCCTTCTCTCCACAGGGTCGCCGTCTCCAGCTCCCTCTCTTCCTCGAAGTGCTCCTCCTCCCCTCAGTAATTCTCCCGCACACCTTACTGTCCTGATGCCTCCTTCTCAAGGCAGCTCGCTGATTTGCCTGATTCCAGATCTGCTGGTAAGAACACAATAGAAAAACCTTCAGTTAAAAATCTATTATTTCTAAGCTTTTCCTTCAAATCCTAAAGGCCATCTATATAAAAAAAGAAGCCGGGTAGCCTCTTCTGGCTGTGCATCCTTCAATAGGCCCTTTGTGACTTGCCTCCCTAGTGATAAAACATGAACACTCCAAAGGACAAAAAGAACATTTACCTCATTCTTAGAGCAAATATGCAGGTGTCTAGGAAGGCCTCTTACACACTCCCAGTTGGGAAGATTCCAATTACCTGCACCAGGGAAGCAGGAAATCAGCATTTCCAATCACCAGCCAATGATGCTGGTGCTTCCAGGGAACCAAACACAAGGAGAGGTACCAAAGACAGAGCACGCTCTACCCACTGAGCATCATCGCTAATATTTCCCGTGTCTTACATTTAATGAGACGGGGTTTGAAGTTATATTTCCTGTGAGGAACCATGTTGTGCTGAACAAATAAACAACTCAGTTGCTATCTAGATGCCTAAATTACAGGAATGATTGTTTTAGTAGAATTCTGTAGATCAGAAGACCTATACAAGAGAAGGTCAGAACCTAAAACCTTTCTTTTATTGTTTCTTTGAGATGGGGTCTTGCTGTGTTCCCAGGCTGGCCTGGAACTTCTTGGCTCAAGTGACCATCTGGACTCAGGCTCCACAGTACCTGGGACTGCAGATAACATACCACGACGTCCCACTCTCAGCTTGTTTCTTTTCCTTTTCCTTCCTTTCTTGTCCTTTCCTTTCCTTTTTTCCAACAAGTTCTTATGTAGCCCAGGCTGGCCTCCAACATGCTGTGTAGCTGGGGATGACCTTGAATGCCTGATTCTTCTCCGTTCATTTTTCAAATGTTGGAATTACAGGGTTGCATCACCACACCTGGTTTATTGATACTGGAGATGGAACCCAGGGCTTCCTCTGTGCTCGGAAAGCAGTCTACCAGCTGAGCTACATGCCCAGCCCCTGTTTCCTAATATCATATGCTTTGTATGTGACTGTTCTCCTGGGGGAAGAGTATAGAGCCTGTGGAGGCAGGCTCTGTGTATGTAGGACTTAATTTAAAACTATTGATAGTGATGGTATTTCAGAAGACCCGAGACAGTAATTTACAAAGATCAGGAATGTGTCAAGTCCCAGTTATGGAGGTTGGGAAATCCAAGTTCAAGGTGCTTACAGGTTTGAAGACTCAGATCCCAAGATGATGTCTTGAATGGTGTGTCCTTTAGAAGGAAAACTCCACGCTCACACCACAAAGAGCCAGCAGAGCAAATGGGTAAAAGGAGGCTGTCCTCATTCACTTCTCTGTTGCTGTGATAAAACACAACACCAAAGCACCTTGGGGAAAAAGGATTTATTTCATTTTACAGCCTACCGTCCACTATTGAGGGAAGTCCAGACAGGAATTCAAGGTAGCTAACTGAAGCAGAAACCACAGAAAAATACTACTTACTGGCCTGCTTTCCCTGGCTCACTCAGCCACTGAGCCTCTCATACAGCAACAACCCAGGCCCAGGGATGGGATCACTCACAGTGAGCAGGACCCTTCTGCATGAACCAGTGAGAAAGAAAATGCCTCATGACAAGGCCACAGGCCAATCTGATCTGGGAATCTCCCCATTTGAGGTTCCTTCTTCTTAGGTGGCTATAGTCTCCGTCAGGCTGGCAAAAACTAGTATGGGGTCAAACCTATCCTCTAAAAAGTTTATATTTAATGCTGTGTGTCCGTGTGTGTGTACATGTGGGTGCCAGTGCCCTCAGAGGCCAGAAGAGGGCGTCATATTCACTGGAGCTGGTGTTACCAATGGTTTTGAGCCATCTGATGTCAGTGCTGGAAACCAAACTCAGGTCCTTTGGAAGAGTGTAAGTACTCTTAGCTAGTGAGCCTACTCTCTAGCCCCTAAACTCACCTTATAACAGCGCTAATTTATTCCCAGGGCAGAGCCCTCATGACCTAATGTTCCACTATGTTCCATATCCCAACACTGTTAAATTGGGAATGAGGTTTCCAGCACATGGATTTTGGATTCACACCAGAGCAGTGAACAACAGGATGATGAGCATATTATGTGTGGCACATTGAGAATGTTACATTGTATACAGACAACTTACCCAAATTTAGAGTCAATAACTATTATCTTCAGGAACCTTGTGAATCTAAAAATTTAGCTAAGACAACACATAACCACAAAGAAAGTAGATGAGGAGAATTCAGGGATCTTAGAGGTTAGAAACTTGATGGAGTTGACTCAAGAAATCTGAGGAAATTACCTTAATAACTCTCCAAGAGTCATCTTGAAGATGTAGACCGTGGCTGTATCACTCAGCTTCTGGTCTGAAGGAGGAGGCAGGGACGCGTTCACTTACCTTCCTTTCATTGTGCTTTCTTGCTATAAAGAAGAGGGATGTGGGGAGCTGGAGAGATGGCTAATCAGCGAACAGCACACACTCTTTTGGCAGAGGACTGGGATTTTGTTCCCAGCACGCATATGGAAGTTCACAACTGTCTGTAGTCCCAGGGGTTATGACAGCTTCTTCTGGCCTCCTTGGGCACCTGTATATACATGATACACACACACGCACACACACACACAAATAAAAAATCAATAGATTAAAGGAAAAGATCTGAGAAAGATCTAAGCCTTGTTCTGTTTGCTACCAAGTTAGCTTGTCACATTTTGGTGGTGGCAGTAGAAAGCTTGAGACTCCTGGGCTATAGACAAAGACTTCCTAACCCACCACAAAAGCCATAGCCAGACTTCAGTGTTGACATCGTTTGCCTGTGGCTGTCCCATGTGACACACATGGGTCTGTGTAGCTGTCTACATGTACAGTGGGCTACATTAGAGGAGAGGAACTCTACTTATAGAATCTTGATTTTGTTAGGGGCAGTAAGTGTTATCTGGGGGGCAGACATGTTATCTCTGCTCTCAGGAATGCTCTGTGTAAACAGGCCTCTGAGAAATGATGAAGGTCAGAAGTGATCAGAGCCTGCATTCTTGGCAAACCCATTTAGAACATGTAGGTCCTCTTAGAGCCTGTAGCAGATTGATTCTCTCTCTCTCTCTCTCTCTCTCTCTCTCTCTCTCTCTCTCTCTCACACACACACACACACACACACACACATCTTTGGAGGGAGTGGTTGCTGTGATGTGATTGGTGAGCTCTTGGGACACTAGATCATGTTTACCAGTCTACACGTCTACTGCATGTTCGTAGGTTCGTAGGTCAGGTCCACAAACATGTCTTACCTTTTACCCTCTTTTCCCAGATATCTAGACATGGAGGAGGGGTAGAACTAGCTATGTCCTTTGCCATTTGACTTAAGTGGCCTTCATTTCTTGTCTTCCATGGAACCACTTGGGCTTGTGAGTTAGGTTGGGGTTCTGGGAGGCATGTGGCCTGGAGGCCTCTAGTCCTTAGTTTCATGTTGCAGCCCAGCTTTCCTGATTGCTCTGCCTTGCAGTTTCATTTACAAGCTGAGCTCACAAGAGCAATATTCTTCTTTTCATTGCCACTGACCATGAAAAACTATTACCATTATGAACTCATGGGAGGAGAGGTGAGGTCATATGTGTGGCTTGAATATACTTGGGTCCAGTGGCCTTTTTATATAGAACTGTTCGTTGTGACAGGGCTGGCCTGGAATGTGTAATCCTCCTGCCTCAGCCTCCTTGGAACTGATGTTGTATGCAGGCCCCACCATGCCTGGCTTACTGTGTCGAACTTAAGGCTCTAGGCTTAAGAGTTAGTGTAGGCATCCTACCCCGACCACCCTATCCCATCCCCCCCACCCCATCCACCCGACCCCTGGCACCCCACACCTCCCATCACACCCGTCCCACCTACCCCTCCCACATACCCCTACCACCCCACCCATACCAGCCCTAGCACCTGAGGACTTCATCCCTCTCTGTCCCTATTGCCTGGGACGAGGATTTAATACTTCCCACCTCAGAGTGTCATGATGACCACGCTTGCCATCGTACCTGGCACAGAAACAAAGCACTGTTCCTCCAGACTCTTCCAGAAGTTGTATGATTAGACTGCTGGGAAGCAAGTCTGATTCAATACAACATCATACCGTCTCCTGCAGAATCCATACGCCATTTCCCTTTAATTTCCTGTGATCCTGTGGCCCTGGTGAAATTTCATTATAGCCAGACACCTTGGTTCATTCTAATACACTTTTTCTTGGAATCGTGGCAGGCAGTTTGTGCAACCTGATTATACTGGAAGAGTGTGGGAGAAGCAGACACAGTAAATAAGACAAATACCCCTTTACTGCCAGAAATTTGGAGAGCAGGAGGTCAGGGTCAGTTGCCTGAGGCCAAGTCTGACCCACTTCCTCCTCATTCCTGGACACACAGCCATATGGTCAGTAAGCACATTTCCCCAAAGGTTAAACTGTGTCTGTTCTTCATTGACCTTGACTCCACAAGACCCCTTCCCAGAAATTTACACAACTCTGCATGTAAAAATAGACGTTTTCAGAATCACATTTATTTAAGTAGAAGTGCTTTAAATCTTTGTTTTTGAAAAGAAATTAGAAAATGTGCTGGAATGCTACTAATTATGGGAATTTATTATAGATGAACCAGAAGACCATTGATTCAGTCTGTGTATATGAAGCATGTGTGTGCATATGTGTACGTGTGTGTGTGTGCATGTGCCCGTGTAGTTGACATGATGTCTTAGTCAGTTTCCATCTTATTTTTTTAGACAGGGTCTCTCCCTGGACCTGGAGCTCACTGATTCAGCCTGACTGGCTAGCCACTGAGCCCCAGGGGCCTCCTGTCTTTGCCTCCCTAGTGTTGGGATTACAGGTGCATGCATCACACCTGGTTTTTTGCATGGATCCCAAGGATCCAGATTCAGGTCATTATGCTTGTGCGGTATCATTTTATCGACTGAACCATTTCTCCAACCCACTGCGAATTGATTATAACCTCAGTTGATCTGAGGTGGAACCTTCAGTTCTTTCTTTTGACAACAGAAGCAGCTCTGATGGAATGTGTGCCAGTGTGCTATACCCATAGGCACATATGCCTTTGACATTTAAAAGGTGCTGTAGTTTCTGTCATGGACTCCACCATGCAGTCAGTGCAGAGCTGGAGCACTGAAGTGATCATTTTAACCAAGATGTTCTACCCCACAGTTGCTGTTCAGCAAAATAGTTTATTAGGCTTTCATTTTTCCTAGAGCGAGAATAGAGAGGAGGCACATGTACTCTCCTTACTGCTAACCATGTCTGTCCAGAGGAGGTGTTCCCATGGAAATAAGACCAGAGCCTTTCAATCATCGGTCACGTGTCTGTTTCTTTCCGTGGTCTTGGTCTTTTCATGCAGTTACAGTTATATCACACCATTCTTACTTTGGTTAAAACTCTCAATTAAACAATTTCACTTTTATTATTATTGCTATTATTCATGTGTGTGGGCACACACATGCTATGGTGTGTCTCAGAGGGCAAGTTTCAGGAGTTAGTTCTCTCTTTCCACCACATGGGTGTCAGCAGGCTTGCACTACAAAGAGTTCTTACCTGCTGAGCCATCTCTTGCACTCACAGTCAATAATTGTTTAAGGAGGTTCCATTAACACAGAAGAGTCTTGTCTATTTACCCACACTGCTTTCATTTCTTGGGTTCTTCATTTCTTTGGGGAGACAGGTATTTCCTTCTGCATCCATTGCTATTTCAAGTAATATGGAGCTTTTGGTAATGAATTCTATTAGTTTATTTTTGTATATTTTAACTGAATCTTTGTATAATTCATAAAAAAATCTTAATCATCTTTCTACCTCCTCCTCATCCATATCCTCCTCTCACAAAAGGATTTCATGCATCCTGTCATTTATATTAAGGACTATCAAGTCAAGTTAGTATACTCAGACATCCCTCGGGGCAAGTTTATCCACTGGTGTCTAATCAGTCTAGCCAGAGTCATTCTCTTAAAGATCAGCCATCTCTCACCCATCAGTAATCAACTGCCAATAGTTCTTTGGCTAAGGTTCAGCCTGCTGCCCATTTCCACAATTCTGTACTGGGTTTTTGTCTGCTTGAGTTTGCATGGGTCTTGTGCATGCTGACACCATTGCTGAGATTCATATGAGCAAGGTTCCAGGAACCTGTAAGGCTCTGTTTCCATATGGGCATCCACCTCCTCCTCTGGCTCTTATAATCTTTCTGCCCCCTCTCAATGGATGGGTGGAGTTTAATATAGGAGTCCTGTCCAAGAACCCACACTCTGCAGGCTCTAACTCTCTATGCTTTGGTCATATGTGGCCTTTTGTGTTCATGGCCCTCGGTTGCAGGAGGGAGCTTCACTGATGATGGCTGAGAGGAACATCAGTATTCTCTCTACCTCCCTGTTCCACTATGTTCCATGAGCCTTAGGTGTGGGGGTTCCATTGTAGATGTGTCACTTAAAGTTGTGCACTTCACAGACACTTATTCTGTGTGCGTGACCAGTTGTGGAACTCCATAATAATCTCCATCTGTTTAAAAAGATACTTCTTTGATGAGTGGTGAGTGGCATACTTGTATGTAAATATAAGGATCCATATTTAGCATATAGTAAGAAATTACTCTAGGGGTGTGACAGCCTTAGAGTTTTCTCTAAGATCTATGACCTCTCTAGCCATGTGTTATGTTTACAGTGCCACACATAAATTCCCTTCCACTGAGCAGATTTTAAGTTGATTACCCCCAAGATAAAAGTGCCACTACTGCCCCAATGTAGTCTGCTGTGCCGGTCATTGTTGTGGTTATTAGACCTTAAAGCTGGGGTTGGGACCATCAATTGATGGTGTCCCTTAGTAGCTTGCATAGTGACAGGTGTTACCAAGTGGATTAAATGGGGGGATTTGAATGGGAAGAGAAGAGGGAGGGCCATACAGAGAGTTATGGGGGTAAAGGGGAAGAAGGAGCTCAAGAGAGAGGGGACCGTAAGAGACAGGTATTATCAAGGGTGAAATGCAGAGAATGGGGCCATTTTAACTGGGAAGGAAAGAGGGAGGATTAGACAGGGAGAGAGAGTGATAAATAAAGCTTAGCTGGTATGAAAAGCCAGAGGGAAATGTGTTAGTTCAAAAGCCTACTGAAAATATATCTCTACATGAGTCCATGTGTATAGCTGAAGGCTATATAAAAAGAATTAGTGCCAAACAGGAGTTGTTGTTCCTTTGAGTTGTTGGCCAGGGCAGTCCAAGAGACTCCCAAAATCACACAGGCTATTGCCATAGCCCCTAATTTCTTCCCAGACCTTGAGGGTAAAACACTACTGCTGAAGACAAGACATACTTCAGACACAGGACTTGGACCAAAGAGCTGGAACTGACCTGGAAGCCACCTCCATGAAGGCTAGCTCTCATAGTTTTGATGGACTCCATTAGTTTCTGTACACATAGAATATCTTTATTTGGGGATGACTTGAGTTCTTTTGCTAGAACCCACAGGATAGAAAGAGAGAACTGACAAACAAACAAAAAAGAAAACAGCAGCAGTAATGAGGATGTGGAAAACCCAACATTTGTATGTAGAAATGCAAAATGCGAGGCTTCTTAGAAGACTTCCTGGCAGTTCCTCAAAAGGGTCAATAGATATTGATCATGAATCAGCAATTTCACTTCAAGGTGTATATCCAAGAGAAAGGGACTTGAGTGCTCACAGAGACTTGCACATTGATCTTCATAGCAGTGCTGTTTATAATATTCCAAAGTGGAGACAACCCACATGCCCATCAGCTGATACTGGATAAACCAATATGATACCATTATGTATGTATGTGTGTGTGTGTGTGTGTGTGTATGTATATATATACATATATATATATATGTATATATATATATATATATATAATTCTATATCCATAAAAGGAAGGGAGAATGGATGCATGCTACACATAGGTGAATATTGAAAACATTACACTAAATGAAAGAATCCTGCTATAAAAGACCAATACTGTATGAGTTAATGTACTGGGACTGACAAGATTTATTTTAAATTATGTGTAACTGTGTTCTGTGTGACTATGTGCATATGAGTGCAGTTGCCCATGGAGGCCAGAAGAGGGCCCACCTGGAGCTGAAGTTACAGGCAGTTGCATGCTGTCCAATGTGGGTGCTGGGAACCGAGCACAGATCATTTACAAGAGTGGTGAGTGCTCTTAAAGTTAAGCCATCTTTCCAGTCCCTCCATGAAAACTGCTAAAGAAAAAGAAAAAAGAACAAAAAATATCAGTTTAAGTTATTCAGTGTTAACGTTTTAAATTTCATTTTACTTCTAATATTTTCTATTGGTATAAAACAAATCAGCAGTGTGCCCAGAAAATACTATCAACTCTTAAATGGTAGGAGAATTAATAATTAGTAAGTGTGTTGGTCTAATTATAGTAAAATGCTAGAATTTGATAAATAAAGGTGTAGTTACTGTGCGGCCCTTGCCCAGGTTGTGTCGCCCTCCACCCCTGAAGCCTTAACACATGAAAATGACACCCTTGAAAACATGAATTCCACCAACACCATTTCTAAGAGTTGCCTTTAAGTTGATGAGGTTGGGGAACCTCTAGGCTCTCAAAATGGGAACAGAGATTTGGTAACACCCTAGGAAAGGTGGCGATCTTACATCCCGTGGTGATGGGACCTCCTGGCAGTCAGCGTGGGACCCAAGTCAGCCACCCTCACCAGTGCTCCATTTCCACAGTTAATGTTCATTTGGTAAGTCACGTGGTCTCCCTTTGTAAAGACGTGTAACTTTTTCAATGACAGATGTGGACACAGTCATATTTGAGGGGACTCACCCTACTTCCTAAGATGTGAAAACAGTCATACTTGAGGAGATCCGTCCCACAATCTCCAGTGCACTGATAAATGTTACATGCTGTACCAGCAATCAATGGATGCCAAAGGCACATGATTCCCACTGGTCACTTGGTTCTAGTTTCCTTACTATTTTTTTTGCCAAAGAGGAAAGAGCCAAGTACCACTGTGTGGAGTTGAATGCTGATGTCCTGTGTAGGTTCAGAAGTGGATGACACAGAATGATTGCCTCTTCCTCAGGGTAAACACTGGGCTGGTTAGTTTTAACTGTCAACTTGCCACGACCTAGAATCACCTGGGAAGAGGATCTTAATGAGGAAGTTTGTAGATCAGATTAGCCTGTGGGCATGTCTTGATTGTTAACTGATGTAGGAAGATCCACCCTGAAGGGGCTGGGCCCTGAACTATGCAAGAGTGAAGAAAGCCAGCTGAGAAACAGCAAGGGAAGAGGGATGTATTGTCTCCCTTGGCTCTTGTGATGAGTGGTCTCAAGCTCCTGCTGCTGTTACACACTGATGGACTTCAGCCTGGAACTATGGCTAAGTAAATCCACTCACCCCCCACAACTTGCTTTCAGTCTAGGTGTTTTATCACAGCAACAGAAAGAAAACTGGGACACGCAGTTGCCTCCCTGAGTCTTGAATTTGTGCTGATATTCCTGATGTCATAATAGTTTCCCTGAATTCTTTTCTTAGCTTGCTTTAATATGAGCTTCTTTATTGATCCTGATTCTCTTTTAACGGAGCCACCAATTATTTTTTGATATACAATATGGCCATATCATACTTTGTTCACCACAGTATGTCATTCCAGGCCAACCATGCCCTTCTGTCTCAAAGGTACAAGGCTGTGCCCACAACCACAGTGAGATGCAAGCCTGTGTCACTGGCTGGTGGCTACACCCTCATAGTCTATTTAATCAATTCCATGTGATTCACATTTTTAGTATACTCTTACTTCATTGGACTTATGATGTCGCTGAAACAGCCTTACCCAAGATACAGGCTCTTTTGAAAAAATTTTTTAGTTATTGTGTGCATGTGTGTGTATGTGCAGGCACATGCATGCCACAGTTGCACATTTGGAGGTCACAGGACAACTTTTCAGGAGTCAGTTGTCTCCTCTCACTTGTTGAGGCAGGGGCTCTCTTGTTTCGGTTCCTCTATGTATTCCAGACCAACTGGCTCATGGGCTTCGGGGTGATTTTCCTGTCTCTGCCTCCCATCTCCCCAGAATAGTGCTGGGATTTCAGATGTGAGCCAACACATCCAGGTTTTTTTGTGACTTCCAGGGACTGGACTCAGGTCATGAGGTTTGTGAAGCAAACCTTTTATTTACTTTAATTTTTTTAAGATTTATTTTTATGTATGTGTGTGTTTCTATCTGTTTGAGTATATGCTGACCAGTATGTGGGTGCCCTTGACAGCAGAAGCGGGTGTTGGATCCCTGGGAGCTGGAGTTACAGGCATTAATGAGCTGTCCAGCATGGGTGTTGGGATCTGAACTTGAGTCCTCGTGATTGAGCAGCAAGTACTCTTGACTACTGAGCTACCATTCCAGGCTGTTTTTCCCAGGCCCCTCTCACTGGCCTAAGATTCAGATTCTCATTTAATGGTATTGGAGTTCATCTGCACACACAATAAAGAAATATTCATATAGCAAAATAAGAATAGGTTACACTTACAGTAGGCCTGTGCATCCAGTCAAAGTTTAGTGCATTATTGTAACATTTCTGCTAGTGTCCAGCTTCATTTTAAACTCCAGACCCCAAACATCAAGTGGATGAGCCAAGCTTCACTTCTCACTGCTCTTTCTAGTTTTCTCTGACCCTTTCAATGATGATTTTTTTATAGAGCTTTTCTCTCCTCAAAAACAAGCTCCCTCCTTGCTCCAGCTTTCTTTTGTTGCTGTGATAAAGCATGTTGAACACAAGCAACTTACGTGAGGAAAGGATTTATTTGGCTCACACTTCTAGGTCATAGTCTACTATTGAAGAAACTCACAGCAGTAACCATGGAGGAACACTACTTGCTGGCTTCTGCTCAGGCTCATGCTTAGAATTTTTTGTATACAGCTCAGGATGACCTGCCTAAGGAATGGTGCTTTCCACAGTGGGCTGGAACCACCTACATCACTTAATAACAACCCCACACAGAAACATGTCCATAGGCCAACTGATCTAGGAAAGCCTCAATGGATGCTTTCCTCTCAGATGACTGCAGGCTGTATCATGTTGACAGTTAAGACTAACCAGCTTCCTCTCTTTCTAAAAACATACTTTTTATTATTTTTATTTTATGTGTATGAGTATTTTGCTTACGTGTGTGTGTGTGTGTGCGCGCGCACCATGTGCATGCAGTACCCATGGAGGCCAGAAGAGGGCATTTGATTCCCTGGAACTGGAGAGTTATTAGCTGCCATTTGGGTACTGGGAACTAAACCTGGACCTCTTCAAGAGCAGCCAGTGCTCCTAATCACTGAGCCATCTCTCCAGCCCCAGTTCCCTCTGTTATCTTTATTTTCTGGTCATAACCATGCTCATGCTTTATTGAAAAAGCATACCAAGAGTAACAGGTATGATCCAGCCTCCAGGCCTCTTGCATTTGTACCTCTGTGCTCTGCCTTGCCGCTTGTTACAGAGGATGAAATATTTCTGTTTTCTTCCTTTGCCTTCTCAAAGATGTTGCTTTTGTAAGTATGCTTTCTGCCTCTTGCATCTAAAATACCCCCATTCTTAAGTATTCTATTAGGATGCAAATATTTTCCTAGAATTTTCCATTGTGAAAATCAAAAGCAAACACTTCCTTTGACTTTATATCCATTTCCATCCAGGACCCATTTCATGCTTCTCTTTCAGAGAGCCACGACTTATGACCCGTGTCTCCTCCAGCCCTCAAAACAGGCCTGTCTCCACTGCTCCACTCCTCACTGTTGCTGGTCTTGCCCAGACCTGCTCAATCTGCACATTGTCCATACAAATGCTCTTACAGTATTTTGATCTTACTGGACCCTCAGCTTTCTTCCTCTCTTGGATTCCCACTGTATAAATTGCTACAGTGTTACCAACTCTGTTGCTGGCTCCTTCTCAACTAACCTGTGCCCCTGTGGTTGGAATATAGGAGGCAGAGATGGTGTCTCAGAGACCAAGGAAGAGACTGTATAGGAGAGCGGGTCACCAGCACAGAGCCCAGCAGACTTACAGCTGTTCTCAGCAGCATCCGAGTGCCAGGATGAGGGGACATGGCAGAAGTCTTTAAGTATCTGTGAGACAAGGGAAGCCTTAGATCGTCCCCCACTGGATCACATTGGTGGCAGTCAGTCAAAAGAAGGAGGAGACAGGCTCAGGACTACCTTATGAAATAAAAATAAAGATGGCAGCAAACTGCATCAGAAACATCTCAGAGAGCCAGGGAGATGGTTCAGTCAGTAAAGTGCTTGGTGTGCAAGCGTGACCGCCCAAGTGTAATCCCCAGAACCCACATAAAAAACAGATGTGGTGGTGTGTGCTTATAGACCCAGCACTGTGGGAGTATAGATAGCTTCATCCCTGGGAATCACTGGCCCGACAGCCCAACCCAAGAGGAAAGTGCTTAGTCAAGTGAGAGACTTCCTCAAAAAACAAGGTGGAGAGCATCCAAGGGACAATATCTGAGCTAGGCCTCTGGCTTCCACACACATGCACACATGTGCACACAGACATCTTTAAGGGAGGGAAGCCATGATAAACAAATATATGCATAAAACCATATATCCATGAAAAATAGGTTGGTTACAGAGAATGAGAACACAGATTAAATGAAAGAAAGTTCACTCTTCAGCTCAGCTTACATTAATTCCCTTTGAACATTAGGCCTTGTCCTTAATAACACTCATTAACATAATCAAGAGACCTTGCAAGGCTTGGAAGATGACTCACTGGTTAGGAGCACTGGTTGCTCTTGCAGAGGACAAGGACCTGGTTCCCAGCACCCACATGGTGACTTACCATCTGTAACTCCAGTTCCAGGTGGTCCAGTACCTGCTTCTGGCCTCTGTGGGCATTGGACACATGTGGTGCACATACCTACATGCAGATAAAACATCCATAAAATAAAAATAAATAAATCTCTAAAAAGTGTTTGGAGCTGCAGGGCATAGCAGTGAGTTTGGAAGGCAATGCCATTGCTTTTTGGAGTTTCATTCCAAAATAAATGGAGGACTTCTGGCAGTCTAGTGGACATCTCCTGAAGCATTCTTCATGGTACCCATACACTTTTTCTTATACATAATAAAAACCAAAGACTTCATCTTCTTAGAAACCATGCACACCTGTCAAAACTACCCAGCCAACAAAAGCCAAATCTAGCTTTCAAAGTAAACACGCTATTTTCTATGTAATTGCTATAATTAGCTATGGGAACATCACTGACCCATTTGCAGAAGAGACAGATGGAAGGAGGTCTGTCTTCACGCATGAGCTGGGATGCTGTGAAAATAGAAACTGTTAGGCGTAGCTCTGTCACTGCGAGCAGCGGTGGAAGGACGCAGTCGGTCCCTGGTCTCCTTTGGTTACACAGAAGGTAATTTTAGATGTCTTCACAGCAGCGAATTAGGAAGTACAGAAGAACCACAGAGATGGCTCAGGAGTTAAAAGTCACTTGCTGCTCTTCCAGAGGACCCAAGTTCAATTCCCAGCATCCATGTCAGGCAATTTACAACCACGTGTGACTCCAATTCCAGAGGATCCAGTGCCCATTTCCGGCCTCCATGAATACCTGCACTCATGCGCACACATACAGACACACTTGTGAACATGAATGAAAATTAAACTTAAAAAATTAAAGTGTAGAGGAGCTAGGAGGATGCCTAGTGGGCAAAGCACTCACATTTGAATCCCCAGAGTCCACATAAAGCTGGGCATGGTGGTGCACATCAGTGACCCCAGTGTCCCTACAATGAGATGGAGGAGACAGGAGAATCACGGCAGCTTGGGTGCCAGCTAGCCTGGCACATGCAGCAGTGAACGAGAGACTGTTTCAAACAAGGCAGAGGGTGACAGCCAACACCTGAGGTTGTCTTCTGACTTTCACATGTGTGTTATGGGCATGTGAACACCTGTAGACAGACAGACAGACACACAAACTATAGAGATCATAAAAATCAAAGCCATGGTTGGAGCAAATGAGCGCAAAGGAAGGCATCATTTCTCTTCCCTAAGTCTATTCTACGATCTCAGCTAATAGAGATGCTCCTTATGGGAGTCTTGGAAGTAAAAGTGGATGCTTTCTCCACACTTCTTCCCTTCTCCCTGCTCTAGTCCTAGATACCCACGTCCAATGCATTCTTCCTCTCCAGGCTAGGTGTGGAGGTGTTTAAGGAATAGAACTGTGTGAAACACTGGGATCTTGGGAGAGGAGTAGGGACTGCTGTGCATATTCTTAAAAAGCCTTGCGGCCAGGGAATGGCTCAGTCAGTGAAGTGCTTACATTCAAAGCATGAATACCCGAGTTTGATCCACAACACCCACATAAAAAGCCAAGCATGGTGACACATGTTTGTAATCCCAGTGCTGGGGAGTGAAGATAGGCTAATCACCTTACTGAAGAGTTTTAGCCCAGTGAGAGATTTCTGCCTCAAAAAACAAGGGGGACAGATCCAAGGATGACACCTGAGGTTGTCCTTTAACCTTCACATGCACACAAGTGTACACACACAGAGCCTCTCTGTTTCTCCTATCCACACAGGTAAGAACTTTGAAATATGCTCTAGATTCTCAAGATCAAAGACAACTCACGGCCTTTCACAGTGAGAAGAGATGCTCTGACCTCAGCTGGAAAGGGAAGAGAAGGCACCATGACGGAAGCAGGAGGGAGCGATGAAACTACCACAACCACTGGGAGATGTGTCTTTGATGTGAGATGTGGATCTTTGACCCTTGAGCCTTTTTCTAAGCACTATGATGCCCAGTGCTGACTGTGCACCTTTCTCTACAGAGCATACTGACATTGCTTAATTTGGTTCCTTACCTCGCTTCTGAGGTCTTTTCTTCCTATATATCTAGCACCAGGTAGCATGCTTAGCGGACACTATGTACATGTTGCTGAATTCATTGAATGAACACATGGTTATAACATGTCTGTCAACAGGTTCTGGAAACAGTTAACATGAACCACTATTGGTCTTCTGATGTAGAGTCTTCCCAGCTTCCTGTTTCTATCTCCATGCTGATCGGTGAGATTCAGTTACACCATCAGAGTCCTTGGTGTTCCCATTCTTTATACCACTGGGTCACTTAGTAGCACTTCATGGTTTTTCCTTCATTGTTTCGTGAGACACTTTTCATCTTTTTATCCTTCCATCCCCCTACTTGCTCTCCCTCTGCTGATGAGTTCCATGGGTCCAGGACCACAATCCTTTTCTCTTCAAATTTATTTACTTACTTTTATTTTATTTGTATGAGCATTTCGCCTAGGTGCACCCATGCAGGCAATGCCCACAGAGGCCAGAAGAGGGTATAAGATCCCCTGGAACTGGAGTTACAGGTGGTTGTAAGTCACCATGTGGGTTCTGGGAACTGAATGAGGTCCTCTGCAAGAGCAGCCAGTGCCTTTAACCATTGAGTCATCTCTCAGTCACTTTCTGATCTCACCCAGTGCAGACCCATCTTCACCCCCCAGCATCTCATATCTAACACGTCAGAAGGAAATCATCTTCCTTCCTTGACCTCCAGCTCAGCAGATATAACTAACGTCTTCTCCGAGGTCGGAGCAGACACCTGAGCACGCGTCACTCCTCGGTCATCTACCATACAGCTGAGGTCTGAGCAGACACCTGAGCATACGTCACACCTCAATTATCTACCATACAGCTGAGCACGCATCACTCCTCGGTTATCTACCATACAGCTGAGCACGCGTCACTCCTCGGTTATCTACCATACAGCTGAGCAAACGTTTCATTTTGCCTCTTGTGTTGCTGTACATGTAAAAATATAACGACCCCGGTTTCTGAAGGCTCGTTCGTAGCTTCTTGATTCCATGTGGTTGGGCATCATAGTAGTGGTGTGTGGAGAAGAAGGGAGTGTGAGGAAGGGACCAGGGACAAGAGATCTCCCAGCGATCTGCCTCAGGGATCTACTTTTCCCAACTAGATTTTACCTCCTAAAATTTCCACAACCTTCCAAAATAGCACCACTGACTGAAGGTCAAGATATTTGTCACAGCAGCCAGAACGGACTGAGACATGCAGCGTGTGCCCATCTCTTGCGCTTCCTGCGGCTCTTCCATCAATAGATTGGTGGGGAAGTCTCTGAATTAACTCTCAACCTCTGTCCTCTTTCAGCTGCTCTTTAAGCTCTAACTCAGGTCTAGAGTTTTAGCAGTGACTGACTGTTTTCTCTGATTTCTCCTAAATCCTAAAGTGTTAGAATTTCTTGTCTGGGCTGATATCGTACCAGCCAGAGACAGTGATGAGGACAGAGGCAGAAGCCATTGCTCTGTTAGCATAAATCTATAGGCTTTGGGTTTCATAATAAAAGAACTGGGTGCTTCCAGAGCAAATTTGAACCTGGATTTTGAATGGCTTGGCACCCTCACACTGAGTTATCTTCTCCCAGGAGAGCTTTCTCCTCAACTAGAGAGGGGTCAGGGACCATTACACAGGAAGTGAATGATATCTGAGTCAAGATTTTCAAAGTTACACTGAGTCATTTCTGAAAGAAACTTGTGAGGCTGCAGAGTGGAGAAGCACCTTCCTTGAATGGTTTGTGACCGTCAGTGGGTGAACAAGCTTCTCCCAGGAGCTGCCACCTAGAAATGTGTCACAGCCCAGCTTTTCAATGCCTGGAGCATCCACTCCAACCATAGTTAGATGTGCTTTTTAAACATTAGCCAAAATGCCCATTTACCCTGCCATCAAGGACAGAGTGGAGATCAAGGAGAGAAGAATCCTGACGCTTCAAGTCTAAAAGGGGGAGGTAACTGTCGTTATCAGACAGTTCAATAACTGATGGGCGCCAGGCTGATGAATGTCCAAGTGATGTCAGCAGCAAGAATACTTTCCAAATGTCAGCATTTCAGTAGCTCAGAAAGATGAGAGAGAATTGCTGTGGACACAGCATATGCAGTGATAGCAACATTTAAAGAGGAAGAGCCTCTGTCCTGGGCCTGTGACAGCATTGCGTTCATCAGCAGGATTGTTCCACAGAGACCCAAGTTATGCATGGGTGAAAACGCTGACTCACAGATTCTGCTCACAGTGGCGCATTCTTACACACCATGTACAATTTATCAAGGTGAAGAATACTTGTCCTCCCTTCCTATTGTAAACGCTGGCTTTAGAAGTCTTCTGAAACCAGGCAAGTTGGTGCACACCTGTAATACCAGCATTTCGGAGCCAGGAGGGTCAGGAGTTCAAAATCATCTTTGGTTACATAGTCAGTTTGAGATCAGTTTGGAATACATGAGACCCCATTTCAAAAAAAGAAATCATCTGACTTCCCAGTGGTTTGTCACAAAATGAGTGAAACAGTACAGAATAAATTAGGACAGACATTGGAAGTGTGAATTATTATTACCAGGAAACAGAAAAGGGTGTATTAGAGATGGAAATTCTGGGTCTGGAGAGATGGTGCAGTGGTTAACAGCACTTGCTGCTTTTGCAGAGACCTAAGTTCTATTCCCAGCACTAAAGTTGGGTGGCTCACAACCACATGTCACTCCGGCACTAGGGGACCTGCCCTCCTGTCCGGGCCTCTGTGAGCACTTGCGTTCACATGCACATGTCCCCTCTTTCCCACAGATTCACGTGCATACATATAATTAAAAATAAATCTTAGACAGAAACTCAGTACCAAACCCTTAATCCAACTCTTGTCTGCAAATAGCCCTGTCTTCAATTAAGTAATTTCTGTACTGCTCAGCAGATCAGTCCTGAGATCTGATCCCCTCACAGTACTTCATGATGGTGATCCACTGTGATGATGGGCCAGGAATGCCCCTTGTCAGGTGACATGACATATACAGAAGAAAGTGAGTCCTCGGGGCTTGGGGCTAGAAGGCTCAGTCCTCGCTCTTCAAATGTCCACAAGCAAGCAGAAGGCTAAAGACTTGGCAGACTGACAGGGGCATCTGGGAAGTGGTGAGGGCATGCAGGATCACCCTGGCAATGGCAGGTTACAGATGCCCCAGGCCCACAGAGGTCTTAGGAGATGACAGATGGACAGGATGCTCAGAGTGCTTTCCACAAGTAGAATCTGCCCAGCCTATAAACTGCCACCTGTGGCTGACTGGCTGGATTTGGGCAGTATGACCACAGAGAGAGGTGGAGCTGGAAGGTGAGGGGCTGTGGCCTGGCTTACCGGGTTTTCTGACCTCAAGGTGCTGTACGGTCTCTTGCTTCTACCAGTAGAGATACTTAAGGACCCACTCTTTAAGTGGTTTATCACTAGGCAAAAATAACCCGACATCCTTCAGAATTTTATTTAAAACAGTTTTATTTATATTTATACATATGTCTGCATATTTGCACACAGGAGTGCAGTGCCTATCGAGAGGGAGTTTGATCCCCTGGAGCTGGAGTTATAGGCAGTTGTCAGCCAGTAGTGAGTTCTGGCAACCAAGCTCAAGTTCTCTGCAAGAGCAGCAAGTACTGGTAACCCCTGAGTCATCGCTCCAGCCCTTTAGAATTTTAGGTAGATGAGTAGTAACTATCGTTCTCTCCCAGGGCTGGAACAACACACCCCCACATCTTATTCCTCCAGTGAGGGCCTTCAGTAGATTGAGGGTCTCTGGATTAACTCTCCTCCACCTCTGCAATCTTTCAACTGCCCTTTAAACACTGAGTCAGGTCTAGAGTGCCAGTATTGTCCTGACAGAATAGGAGTGAGGACAGCTTGGGGTGGGACTTGGTGTCCTCGGAAGTTAGTTAGGAAGATGGGGCATCAAGGCTCACACCTGCAATCTCAGCATTTGAAAGTAAGAAGCAAGAGGATCATGTCATGAGTTCAAGGCCAGTCTGGGCTACTTAGTGAGATCCTGTCTCAAAAAAAAAAAAAAAAAGGTAAGCTACAGTTTTAGAAGTTGATTAGATGGTTTCTGAACGTTTTCAGTCACACATGCCCTCAGTAAAAGCTGACAATGCACTCTCCAGTTGGTATAGTCATTTATAAATTATTTATATGTAATACACATGTACATATGCAATACTAGGAATTGAACCTAGAACCTCTGGATGTGAGGCAAGAGCTCTTCCACTGAGCTACAACCCCAGCCCTTATCTTTATTTTTAACACTGGGGAAATGAACACAAATGCAGGTCTAATATCTTTCACTTGCTTCTAGTCAACATCTTTTCTACTCCACATGCCATCTGCACTGTGCTTTGAAAGGGACTGCTTTCAAGATCACATTTCTGCATGTTCCAGTATTATGGGCCAAGGAGGAAGGGGGAGGGATCCACTCAGAGTAAAGGTAGATCACGGCTGGGTACCTGGACCATGTTAAAAGAAATGAATAAAGAGAGGGCGAACCCTCCCTCATGCTGGACCAGCAACAGCAGCAGGGAAGAACGGCATCCAGCTGGCTAGATGCCCCACACCTGAACTGAGCTGGAGGTTGCTGTGTCTCATAGTGGCCCGTGGTGCGAGCGTGTGAATACGGGAGCTTGTACAGGATGGCGCAGGCGCCTGGAACATCGCTTCCACGTGCGGCTCCCCACTTTCTCTAGAAGAAGGGCGCATGTGCAGTAGAGGCACAGTGCCGTCTCAGCTCCATCTGGTCTCTGGAATCCTCTTGTTCCCCACCCTCCCACCCCCACTGTGCCCTGTGTCGGGAAGCAGCCATGGCTGGAAAGTGCTGGAAGCTGAGCCCTCTGTGTCGCAGTGTTGGGAATTGTTGGGAGGGACCTTTAAGAATTGGGGTCCAGTGAGTGCGATGGGTCAAGACTGTTGCCGAAGTAGAGGTTTAAGGGGTTAAGGTGGCTCCTGTGGGAAACCCTGAGTTAGTTCTCCCCAGACAAGTGTTAAGGGCCCTAAGGCTCTCTGCCTTTCTGTCTTCAAATGTGCTTTTCTTTTCCACTATTATGATGTCACCTTTCATCAGGCCTCACAAGAGTAATGCCATGAACTACAAACTACGTGTGAACCTCCAATTATCATTATTATTATTGTTATTATAGATGTGTGTGTGTGTGTGTGTGTGTGCGCGCACGTGTGTGTGATGTGTGTGTGGGCATGTGTACCACAGCATGCATATGGAGGTCAGAGGACAACTTTGTGGAGTCAGTTTTCACCTTCTACTTTACTTAGTTGATATCGAACTCAGGTTCCCTGGCTTGTGCAGGGAACCTTTACTCTCTGAGCCATCGTGCTGCACCAGTATGCGTGTTTCTCCCTCCCTCTTTTCCTCTCTCCATCCTTCTCTCCTTCTCTCCCCTCCTCTTCCCTTCCTCTCCCTTCTTTTCCCTCCTTCCCTCCCTCCCTCCCTCCCTCCCTCCCTCCCTCCCTCCCTCCCTCCCTCCCTCCCTTCCTTCCTATAAATCTATGCATGTTTTATATGCACACTTTTGCACATGCAAGTGGAGGCCAGAGATTGACCATAGCAGATATCTTCATTGCTTTCTACCTTTTTTTTAAGTTAAACATTATTTACCATTTTTATTTTATGTGTATGAGTGTTTTGCCTGCATGTATATAGCACACCCATGTTGCACAATGTTCGAGAAGCCAGAAGAGGGTGTTGGATCTCCCGGAACTGGAGTCACAGGTGCTTGTGAGCCACCACGTGGTGCTAGGACCTCAACCTGGGTCCTCTGCAAGAGTAGCCAGTGTTCTTAACTGCTGAGCCATCTCTCCATCTCCTCCACCTTATATTTTGGGAAAGGGTCTCTCACTGAACCTGGAGCTTGGAAATTAGGCCAGGTTAGTTGGCCAGCAAGGGATCTGTCTGTCTTTGCCTCCCCAGCACTGGGATTACGGACATGTACCATCATGCCTGGGTTTTTTTCTTTTTGTTTGTATGTTTGTTATAAGATGGTCTCCCTATGGTCCCAGCTGACCTGGAACTAGCAGTGTAGACCAGGCTAGCCTCTGACTGCTGAGTGCTGGAATTAAAGATGAGTGCCACCATGTCCAGCCTGCTGGGCTTTTTAACTGGATGCTGGGAATCAAACTCAGGTTCTCCTGCTTGTTTGGCTTGTATTCTAGCCACTGGCCTATCTCCCTAGCTTCTTTTTCTTTATTAGACTCTGCTGCCTCAGGTAGTTTGTTAAAGTAATGGAAAAAAAAAGAATGATACAGTGTTACTCACTCTAATACTAGGAATGACATGGGAAGAACCTTTCCTTTGTCCCCATGGCTGTTAGGCCAGTCTTAAGGCCAGAAAAAACCCATGGCCTAGACCCACGACCACCCAAGCAACCCCAGTGATCATATTCTGTCAGTGTTTGTACCTGACAAATGGAACCCAGTCCCTCAGGATCTTGGACCATGCAGAAGCTATGTAAACCCACACATGTAGTACATAGAGGGAATGCATTAGCTCATACCTTCCTCCAGTGCAAACTCCAAGTCAGGCTATTCATTCAGGAAGCAATTACAGAATCCATGTGGAGGTAGGAGGGATGTGATAGGCAAAAGAGAGAGGCAAAAAATTACAGAAGAAACACCCCAACAGATCACTTCTGCGTGTGGCTGGGCCTGCATCCTCTAGGAACCCCTGAAGAACTCTATGGAAACTTCCTGCTCAAGGTGTAGGCAGCAGCACAACATCTCCCAAGAGCTTGTTAGAAACTCAGTGTCTTTGGTGCCACCCCGGACCTTCTGAATCAGGACATGAACACACATTGAAGTTGGCCTTCTTTCATCTTTGCCAGACATGACATCTTTGATAGAGAACACATTTTTTCCCCATATTTAAAGACTTAGTTCTACCAAGCTGAATCCTTTTGATAACTACTTTGAAGTTTCCAGTGTGTGAAGTGAATATTAAAGTTTTCCAGCTCCCTAGGAAGCTGTTTAAAATGTAACTCTGTTTACCTGCACTTTGTCATAATCCTAACTCAATCTCAGACACAGAAGGCTCACACAGCCAACTGTTCTGCAAAATGCAAATTTTGTATGGGAAGCACTTCCCCTGAGAGAAAGCAGAGACACTGTCACGGAAGAGCTATTTTTAAAGGTGCACACCAAATGTCTCCTGCACTTTAGTGTTTTATCAAAGATTTCAACGATGAAAGATTGTGAAAGATCAACACACACACACACACACACACACACACACACACAGAGACACACAAGGCACACACAGCCATGCAGAGAAGAAGAGGGAGAGGGAGAGGAGGAAGAAATCTTCTGTATAACAGAAGTTTCGTATATAAATTGTGAAATGTCAAAAACAAATAGCTCAATGGCTTTCTTGTGTGCCCTTTATGTTGATGGATGACTGTATTAGTTACTTTTCTCTTTATTGTGACAAATATACCTGACAAAAGTTACTTAAGGGAGGAAGGATTTACTCTGGCTCCCAGTTTGAGGATGCGTCCATCATGGCGGGGAAGGCATGTCAGCAGGAGCAGGAGGCTGCTGGTCACATTGTGTTTACAGGCAGAAAACAGAGAGGTGAACGCTGGTGCTCAGCTCATTCTTTCCTTTTTTTACTTGGTCCAGGACCTCAGCCCAAGGAGCGGTACTGCCCACAGTTAGGGTGGGTCTTCCCACCTCAGTTAACCTAATCTAGAAACTCCTTCACAAACATGCCCAGAGGATTATCTCCTAGGTAATCCTAGATCCTGTCGAACTGGTGGTCGATACTAACCATCACAATGACTTTGCTCCTTTTTGTGTTTTTGGAGACCAGGTCTCCCTAGAGTTCCACTGACCTGGAACTCACAATTTAGATCAGGGCTGGCCTCAATCTCCTAGACATCTGTTTGCTTCTGCCACCCCCATATGCCCCGCCCCCAAGCCCCCACATGCCCCGCCCCACATGCCCCGCCCCACATGCCCCGCCCCCATATGCTGGAACTAGTCACATGCACCACCCCATTCATCCATAATTGCTTTTTTCAAAACAAGGTATCTTTGTTTTTATGTTATGTGTATGCATGTTTTCCTGCTTGCATGTAAGTATGCCATGTGTATGCAGTGCCCATGGAGGCCAGAGAGGGCATTACATCCCTTGGAACTGGAGTTACAGACAGCTGTGAGCCACTATGTGGGTGCTGGGAACTGTACCTAGATCTACAAGTGCTCTTCACCTCTGAGCCATCTCTCCAGCCCCGTAACTTCACTTTCTATACTCACTAGTCTTTAGTTCACCCCTGACACAGGAATACATATAAACTGATAAACTAACTTTTAAGATAGTGTTGCTATTGCCACAGCACGGCTGCATAACACATCACCATCCACACTCAGTATTTCCAAGGAGCAATCACTTATTTTGGCTCAGAAGTCTGCTGAATTTGGCTAGGCTCAGACTTGGTTAGCCAGCAAGTGCCAGGTTAGGTCTGGGTTGGCTCTTGGATGGGCGGACTCTGTGTAGTGTGTTATCACGGTGAATGGTGAAATGTAGGTGGACAGGCTCAGCTCCATTAAAAAAAATAAAACACCTCAAGTCTTTTCCTAGCTAGCTCCTCTGCTAACATCTGCTTGCCAAAGAGCAATATGTGGGATATGTCCAAAATCAAAGGATAGAGCAATATGCTCCACCCATTAGGAGACAAGTTACCTAGCCAAGTCCAGCCACAACAGGGTAGAGAAGTTATACCTCCCAGAGTTGGAGACAGAAAGAGCAAACACTTGCAGAACAGTAACCTCTTTCACTATGAGTCATAAGTAGCAGAGTTTTGTGATGAGGTCATGGTACTGATACCCGAACGGTTTCCTTTTATGAAGAGGAAAAGGAAGATACAAGTTGAGTGCCCATGGCACTGAGTGTCCTTGCTGAAGTGTGTGCACGTGGTATGTGGTATGTGGTATTTCCTTTACCCTCTGAGCAGCATGAGGAAGACAGCTGGAACCAGATCTCAAGATGAGCTGCCAACTGCCAAGTTCGAGAGTGGAGACTAGATGTTTCTGGAACCATTTGAATGCTTTGAACTTGGAGTCACAGTTGTCATCGTAGGTTGAACATTCATTACATAGGAGAAAAGTATCTTGATGCTGTGTCAGCATAATCTAGAAAGCAAGAAGAAGAGCTGTGTATTTCTTAGGGACATGGACACTTACCATTCCCGCTTCTCCTAACAGAGATTGCTCAGGGAGATGGGTTCATTGACAGACATTTTCAAGACAGGGTCTGGCCATGTAGCCCAGGCTGGTCTTAAACACAATACTCTTGCCTCAGTCTCCCAAGCATTGAGATTAAGGTATATACCGCAGTGCCTGGCAATGTCTGTATCTGGCTTGGGGAGGCTGACTAGTCACATAGCTTGGGTGTGGCTGAACCTTCTCTTCATAAATTTTTATTTATTTATTTATTTATTTATTTGTGTGTGTGTGTGCATGGTGTGTTGGCATACATGTCAACGTCAGAGACTATCTTTTGGGGGTCGATTTTCACTTCTCACCTTGTTGAGGCAGGGTCTCTCTTCTTGTTTGAGGGTGAGAATCTTGTCTGAAACTTGTCAAGTGCTGGGCCTTGACATCTGGCCTCTTACGTGTGTTCTAGGGGTTGAATTCAGGTCATCGGGTGTGCACAGCAAGCACTTTTACTCATGGAGTCATCTCCCTGGCCCTTCTTTATTGTCTTGTCTCACTATTTTGTAGAAATGGGTGTGTGGAGTGTAAGGATGGGGAAGTAAGGAAGTCTTGCTGAGGATTCCTGCCAGAGGGTCTAATAATAGTTTTCTCTGCTCCTCTCTCCTGCATCTGAAGTGTCCTGGCGATCTAAACCTTAGCTTGGTAAGTAATGGTTGGTGTTTCAGTTTGGATCTCACATGTTCCTCTAAAGACTTTGTATCGAAAGCTTAGCTCAGTGCCCTGCCTACGGTGCTGTAGAGAGTCTGTGTAACCCTTAGGTGCCTCATGGAAGAAGTTAGGTCATTGGAGGTGTGGCTTTGAAGGTCATACCAAGTCCTTGGCCGTTCCTCCTCTCTCTGCTTCCTGGCTACCATGAGATAAGCAGTTTTCTTTCAGATGTGTTTCCACTCTCATACTCTGTCTCATCACAGGCTCCATGCTACAGACCACCATGGCTTGAAACATCTGAAACTATGAGCCAAAATAAACCAATTCCTGCCTCTCAGATGACTCTCTCAAGCATTTTGCCACAATGATGGAAGACTGACAAACGCATCCAACAAATGTTAACATGTCAGGCACTCTAATGGTGATGTACAGAAAGGTTGACTGAGAGCTAGGGACAATGAGACTTATCCCAGGGATCTTGCTCTTCCCCAAGGCATCAAAAACTTGAGGTCTGGAGCTGGAGAGGTGTCTGAGCTATTAAGATTACAAACTACTTTTCAGAGGACCTGAGTTCAGTTCCCAGCACCCACATTGATGCCTTATACTGTCTATAACTCTAGTTCTTGAGGATCCAACACCCTCTTCTGGCCTCCTTAAGCATTTACAGCCACACATAGATATATAATTAAAAATAAATCTTCAACAACTCTAGGTGTTACACCAAAAAGGAAAGAACATTGTGAATAGAAGGAGCTATTCAGGGAACACTATCCTGACTGCCTTAGAGTTTAGGTTAGAAAATAGTCATGTCCTGCATATTAACAGTATACTCAGCATTGGGCTACATGTACAATAGTCACCCCAGAAGACTGCAATGGAACTACCAAATTCTCATCACTTGTCGCACTGTAGCCCTCATAATGACATTCCCGGGTTTGGTGATGCTGGTGTGAACAGACCTGAATGGCCACTTGTGTAAGAATATAGCAGCACTCAGTGTGTGAAGGTACCTGCTGCCAAGCCTGACAGCCTCAGCTCGATCTCTAGAATTCACAAGGTGGAAGGAGAGAAAACAGATTCCCACAAAATGACCTCTGTGCATGCCCACGGACATACACACAAAACAAATAACTGTAATACTAAAAAAATACCATCCAGGCATAGTACAGTGTAAAAGACTTGCTAATAAATGATTGTGGGGCTGGAGAGATGGCTCAGTGGTTCAGACCCAGTACTGCTGTTACAGAGAATCTGTGTTTTGGGTCCGGTACTCATTTGTGTGGCTGACAACCATTTGTATCTCTGGCTATAGAGGGATCCGACATCCTCTTCTGGCCTCTCTGGGCACCTGCACGCAGGTGGCACACATACTTACACATAAAAATAAAAAAGAAACTTAAAAAATGCCTATAGTGCTGGTTTATGCATGTCCTGCTCTGTGCTTTGAGTTGTTATTTTAGCATGTACTACTAGTAGCAATTATTTTTTACAAAAAGGTTTATTGTAAAATAGTGTCCCGTGTCCTACCTGGCTGCCAGAGTCCAGCCTCATATACTATGAATTACATGAGTTCACCATGTCTGTGAGCTCACCGTGGTCTCTTGGGTTCAACTTTCTCCCATGTTGTTTGGTTCATTTTGGTCCTAGGAAAAGTAAGCCCTGCCACACTAGTAGATGCCACACAGCCTGGGCATGCAACAGGTCTATCAAGCAGGTTTGTGTAAGTACCCTCTGGTGCTCACAGAGATAAAGCTTCCTAACATGTATTTCTCAGAACATATTCCATTGCTTAGCAACACATTACTTTGTTTAAATAGAAGACTGAGGGGCCATTTGTTTTTATTTTGAGTCCAAGCTGGCCTTGAACTTACAATCTTCGTGCCTCAGTCTCCAGAGGGCTGGGATTACAGGCCTGTGCTACCACACAGGGCTGTACAACTTCCTTTTTATTGGCAATGGGAGAAGAGAGAAGGCTAACTTCTGTGCAACCTTCCACCTGTGGCTTTACCTAACCAGCCTGTAGCCCTGTCACATGACTTTAGAAACCACCCCGTGATCTCACTTACAGAAGAAGAACGTTCCTTAGAAATCCTTTGGACAGTGTAACTTCAGAAACCACCCAAATCATATATGCGAATGATGTTGAGACATTGGAGCCCTCTTTTGAGAACCTCATCCCACTCTTGAGCATAAATTCTCTTTCTAATGCCCAAGCTTAATTCTGTGTTAAAAATCTCTTCTGAATAAATCCAGTTAATACTGGTTCACTCTGAAATTCTCCTCTGTAGTGAAGTCAAGAATTCTGGCTTCAACCTGGGTGGGGGCCTCTGAGGAAAACTTCCACCAGACCATATTTATCATCTGCCTTTCCCTGGGGTCAGCCTGTCTTCAAAGTGAATGTAGACAGATATATAAAGACCATTTGTCTGGAGGCATGTAGGGTCATTCACCTGCCTGTATGTCCTCAGGTTTACTTGATGGGCTTGAAGAAATCAGGGTGACTGATATCTATTGCAGTCACAGGACTTTTAAGCTTCCTCTTTCTTAAGGATTGATGCCCATAAAAGAAGCCCCACATGCCGTGTTACCTCGGTGCTCTGAGGGTTAGTGTATGGAAATCTGAAATTTCCATCTACAATTCTACACCAACCACTAACTGTGGAGGAGCCAATTAAAAATCAGTAAAGTGTAATGAATTTTGTTTGCTTTTGCATTACCCTAAAAATTGAAACTTGGAAAGTCCTTGCTGAAACCTTGTAAGACTAAAAATGGTTTTTAGACAGGAACAATGTGTAATTTGTGTATTAGTTATTTGAAAAAAATGGGTCTTATTCATTTTAAATAGGAAAGCTCTGATTCCTTCCAAACAGATCTTTGTGTGTGTGTGTGTGTGTGTGTAAGTATGTGTGTGTATGTAACATGAGTGCATATGTTTGTATTTTTGTGTGTTGAGACCACAGATTAACGTTGGGTATCCTCTTTGATGGCTCTCCACTTTATTATTTTTTTAAGCTTTTTGTTTTTATTTTGTGTGTGTGTATGTATGTGTGTATGAGCATACATGTGTGTAGATGTATGTCCTTATCATGAACCCATGTGGAAGTCAGAGGACAATTTACAGGAGTCTGTTCTCTCCTCCCACCGTGGGCATTCTAGGGATTGAACTCAAGTCAACAGGCTTGGCTGTAAGTACATTTACCCACTGAGATATCTCTTTTAATTTTTTATTTTTTTGCGGCAGGTTTTCTCACTGAACCTGGAGTTCACCAATTTGACTAGACTGGCTGGCCAGTGAGCTTTAAGAATCTTCTTTTCTATGTCTCCCAGTTCTGAGGTCACAGACTTTCACTACCCCACCTGGCTTTTTTGTGGGCGCAGGGGATCCAAACTCACGTCTCCAAGCTTGCATGGCAACACTTTACCAACTGAGCCCTTTCCCTAACCACCCAAAGAGATACTTCAGTGTGTGAAGCTGCTAGACATTTCCTCAATCTTTTGTGGGTTAACTGTTGAAGATCAAAAGTTTTCTCTTTCCTTTTCCTGTTTCATTAACAAGTTCATTTAACTTTTTGAGTCTGGGCCAGTAAGATTGCTCAGTGGGTATAGATCTGCCACACAAGCCTAACAACCTGTGTTGGATCTCTGGTACCCCCGGGATGGAAGGAGAGAACTGACTCCTGCAAGTGTTCCTCTGGCCTCCGCATGAGCTCCATGGCCTGTGTGTGCTACTCCTAATGAGTGAATGAATGAATGAATGAATGAATAAATGTAAAAATTTAAAAAGCGTTTGACTCACAGATAATTTGGGATGGGTAAGATGTACTTATGATTCAAATTCCAAATATACAAAAGTAAGGGAAATATAATGACAAATTCTCCACTCCCCCCACAGTCCCTCACCCCACCTTATAGAGAAAATGCAAGGAGCGTTTGTTAAAAATGGAAAGGCAAATTTTATTCAAGCTGCTGCTGTGGTGGAGAGAGACTCGTCTACATAGCCAGGCTCAACTCTAGCAACTACAAGAGTAGCTGGGAAGGCACCCTGCCAAGGGACCGCGTGAAGGACTCAGTGGAACACTTACTGTTGGGGATGAATGCGGTGGTACATCCAGTAATCCCAGCATTCACGGAGTAGAGGCAGGGGGATCAGGAGTTCAAGGTTATCCCCAGTTACATATCGAGTTTGAGACCTTGTCTCAAAAAAAGGAAAATTATTGTCGAAAACTTGAGCTGATATTGTATGTGGGGGGGTGTGTGTGTGTATGTGTGTGTGTGTATCTTGAATAGATTCAAGGGTGGGGGTGGGGAGTCTCACTAAACTGACTTGCTAAAACTGGGCTTGGCAGGACAAAGGGGAGGCTTACTCAAGAAGAGGCTCACAGGAACGGGATTAGCCAGGTTTGGCCAAGAAGGGAGCCCTGGTCATCCTTCAGGGGCCCACTGCTACTCTATTTCCTTTTTCTTTACATTGGAGTGCTTGTGTGTTCATGTGTATGCTTGTGGACGCTGGAGGACAATCTCAGGTGTCCACCTCCTTTGAGACAGTCTCTCATTTGCATGCATTACCATGCCCAGCATTTTTACGTGGGTTCTGGGATTTGAACTCAAATCTTTATGTTCATAAAGAAAGTGCTTTACCAATTGAGCCACCCCTCCCCAGCACGAGGACTGTGGTTTAACAACCTTTGACAAGTTTTCTTGATATTGATATATATTAAGAAAAGTCTCATTTCAACCAGTTGTGGGACAGCTTATGATCTGTCCCAGGAGACTGGCTCTATGCTGTCCACTAGCTCCTTTTAGGCCTCAATCTTTCTCATACTAAAATGGGGTTGCTGGGGCCTCTCTCACTGTTCCTGTAAAGATTCATTGCTGCATGGTGTTTAGACTCCGCAGTGCCTGGTACATGACTTACATTTAGTGACAGAAGTTGCCCTTCCTCAGTCACCTTGTTACCAAATGGGCTCCCTGCCCAACTTTTTCCTAGGCATCTAATTTGAATCACAAACCTAGGGGCCCCAGCAGCCCCTTAGGCCTGGGTTTGATCGATGTCCACATCTCCCAGCCTTCTGTTTTTTTTTCACTGCTGTGTGTGTTTGTGGTGCACACAATCTCTGCTCCTTCACTCCAGCAACATCTGTAGCATGGGCTCTCATAAGTGAATTCCCCCAAGCCCATCCCATCAACACTTCCACCATCAATAGTTGAGAAAAAAATTTATCCCTGACATTGTTGGCTACAGCTCATGATGGGCCAAGTTATTCTTGAAGTTGCCTGAAATATTACCTTATGCATTATGAGAGGGCACAGAAGCTAGTGTTTGGCTGGGGTTGTGGCCCATGAAGGATACATTCTCTTTCTAATCCTTCTTTGTCTAGCAGTGAAGTTAGGTGTGGGGAGCAAAGGCTGGGCTGGAGTCTGATGGGGCATGATTAAAACCCCAGATTCCTCGCTTTTCTAGCTATTAATTTCCCTCTGTAAAAGGAGGATCGGGGTGAGTGGACCTCGTCTGCAGGAGGTATTGTCAGACCTGTTGTGTCTCAGGTACAGGTAAGGCCTTGGAAGTCAGTTAGGTACCTTCCTTTCCCTCCTCCATCAGTGGCCCTCAAAGCATGGCCTCTGGATTAGCAACATCAGCACCACACTGAGATGCTGTTATAGAGATGCAAATGATGAGCATCAGGGTAGAGTCAGTTTGGAACAGCATACTAGGTGATGCTAATGCATATCTAAGTGAGAACATCTGTTGCATGACTTTTCCTGGGGAGCCTATCTCTGTTCTCCTCAGATAGGGTGATGACAGACCAAAGACATGATTCTATCCAAAGCTTGATGGGTTTACTGTGGACACTTACTGAAACATGAGCGATGGGTTATACAGAAGCATATATAGAAGCAGGTCCCACCCCAGCATGGGTGCCATCTGAAGAAAGCTGCAGCCTTGGAGCTTCCTGAACAACTTGCAGGCAGCTCCACAGAAGAGTCTCCTCTCCTCCAGCAAGTGTTTACTGCTTTTATATCCTTAGAAGAGGGGTCTTGTGAGTCCTGTGAGCTTCCTGGGTCTCATAACTTTCTTGTGAATCTTCCTGCTGCCCCCTCAAGGAGGATACAGTCATGACTGTGCTGGTTAGTTTTTGTTGACACAAACTAGTCACCTGGGAAGTAGGAACCTCGACTGAGAGATTTTCTCCATCAGGTTGGGGTGTGGTCATATCTGGGAGGTACTTTTCTTAATTGCTCATGGGTGTAGGAGGGTCCAGCCCTCTGTGGGTGGTGGTGTCATGCCTAGGTAAGTGGGCCTGAGCTGGTTGTATAAAAAAGTAGATGAATGTGGACCTGGGAGCAACCCAGTAAACAGTGCTCCTCCACGGTCTATGCTTCAGTTTCTGCTCCAGGTTCCTGCCTTCCATTCCTGTTTTCAGCTTTCAAGATGAAATAAACCCTTTCTCCCTAAGTTGATTTCGGTCATGGTGTTTATCACAGGAAGAGAAAGGAAACAAATACCACACTACTTGACAGCCTACAAACACACAGGCTATTGGGTTTTAAATTTTTCATACACTTATTTTAGGTTAGTGGAAGTTTTCTTTTCCTATTTGTGGATGGCAGGACTAGTATCTGGCCTGAATGTCCTGGGCGTACTGGGATGCACGTAACCTCCTGAGCCTGTAGCAGGTGGGAGAGTGACTGTCCTCTTCTGGCTCATCTGTACAGTCCCTGAGGAGGCTGGCGAGGGTCTTGTCACTGATGTCTGGGTTTACCTCCAGGCTCTAGCTAACTCAGGGTTCCTAGCCTCACAAATGTGGACATTCTATGGGGGACAACTCTTTGTTGTGGGTGTTGCCCTTTGCAATGCAGGGTGTCTGGCGGTATTCCTGGTCTCTACCTACTATCAGCAAAGAGGCAGAATCCCTCTAGTTGCTCTAGTCAAAATGTGTACAGGGGCTGGAGAGATGGCTCAGTGAGAAAAGCACTTGTGCAAGCCTGAGGACCTAGGTCTGGCTCCCCAGCTCCCAAATGAAAAAACAGTCGGTATGGTAGTGCACACCCGCGATCCAAGCCCTGGGGAGGCAGAGCCAAGCAACTAGATTCTCAAAGCTTTCAGCCAGTCTGACTGAATCAGTGTGCTCCAGATTCAGTGTGAGACCCTGTCTCAAAACTAAGGTGGAGAGTGATGGAGGAGGCACTTGACAGTGACCTCTGGCCTCCATTTCCATGGCCCACACACCAGAGTCTCTAGATTCTACCAAGATATTTCTGGGACTACCTTCCCACTTGGAGAGTTGCTGGTCTTAACTTCAGTGTTGGCAGGTGATTGCTGGGAAGTGACCTCATTTCCTCCAGAGAGGGATGAACTTGAGTCAGAGTCACGGGTGAGGAAGTGGAGGAAGGCAGGGACAAAGGGCTTTGGATCCTGGTCCCTCCCACCACCAGCCATGTGGATTCTTTACCTCCTGTTTTATTCCTAGACTCTACTCACCAAAGTAAGTAAAGAAAGAAAAATCACACATACACAGAAAAACTATTTTCATAAATGACATTTACTTCTTGGCCATTTCTCTTGACAGTGATTCTTGGCAAAGTGCATATGGCATGAAGGCAAGCATAACTTTGAGATGTGGTCAGAGATATTGTCCTTTTTGTCCTGATTTTCTTAAACCATCAAAATATTTTCATTTATAAAAATTAATCTAAATATAAATATTGACACTAAAGATCAAAATCACTGGATGACAAAATAATCTTCTGGAACTATAACATATGCTTATGATTTTTAATAGTAAATTAAATCTTTGTACTTATTTGGCACAAGGGAACCCTTATAAAAATTCAAATGCCATAGAACAGGTTTTTCCTTCTTCTGTTTTTTGTTTTTGCAAGGCTTACACAGTACACGTTTTTGTAGAAAGAAAATTGAGTATTTTAACACTGTAACACAACAATAGTTTCATGCCTCTTAAAGAAAACATTCTATTTGGAAATCTGATCTTTTGTTGTTGTGTTTAATTTTTTTTATTTGAACCACACCAACAGGATAAAATGCCAAAGATTTATTTTCCAGGAGTCCTTTCTGTAGGAACACACACACACACACACACACACACACACACACACACACACACGGCATCAGCAGGAGCATTATAGGAAGTTAATCAGACTTCTATTGGGAACCATCACATACAGCACAGGAAGGCAGTTAAATCAACTCTGGGGATGCACACAGAAGCAAGAGAACACCCAGGGGTGAAACAGAGCTGGGCTTTCAGGAGGCTCTGCACCTACAGCTGGCTCACAGAACGGGCTTTCAGGAGGCTCTGCACCTACAGCTAGCTCACAGAACGGGGCTTACAGGAGGCTCTGCACCTATAGCTAGCTCACAGAACGGGGCTTACAGGAGGCTCTGCATTCACAACTGGCTCACAGCTGTGGCTTCCATGTGTTGTCTGGCCTTCGTAACTGGTTATCGATTCTGTATGCCTACCAGAGGGGTGGTTAGAAGGAGGACAAGGAGAGCCAGCACCCGAGAGACGCTCATCCTGCTGCTCCCTCGCCCCCTCCTTTGCCTTCTCCTGCATCCCCAACATTCAGAAAACCCAGGGAGCCAACATTCAAAACATGTTGCTAGTACCCAATGAGGAGGGCAGAGTCTAAGTCCATTTGCTTGCATAAATACACTCTAAATACGCATGCATCTGAATCAGGTCCAACCGGAGTGAGGTCACCTCTTGTTCCATTAGTCTCAGTTTGCCTGACTTTCCCTAGAGTGATCCCCCAACTGTTTGCACCAGTTTGCTATTATTTTGCTGAATTCTTTGGGAAATAAATTTTGGAGGATGGAACTTTTTTTCGCCTGTAGTTCTATTTTTCAATAGTTCATTTAATCCAAACCTCATTTCCATATTGGTCACGGGCAAGCCTTGTCATGTGGCTCCTGAACAGTGCTGTAAGGTTAGACTGATGATAGCCTTCCTCAGTCCCCCCCGCGCCCCCGAGAATGAAGATACTCTCAGTAAGTCCATGCAAGAACCCCAAATTCAAGATGAAATATGGTTTAAGATAGACCTGGGTGTGGCACAGGTGCATCAAAGCTTTCCGTTCAGTGGCTGGTGACAGGAAGTGACGGGGATGTTTGGCAATATAGTGGATGGGAGCTCAGCAGGGAGGAGGTGGCTGAGTGATTCCCAGTTAAAGGGTCTTTTATCTCTTGCTCTTAGCATCCTCTTAGCATCTGTAAGATAAAGGTGCTTATGAGATATGAGTAAGCGAGACGGAACATTCTGTGATGACCTCCACTCTCCTCCCCCTCCAACAATTTTTACATTAACCGAACTCTTGACATGGTATTCTAGTTGAACCAAAGGGATGAAAACAGAAAGAGATAATAAAGGCAATGCACAGTAGCAAATTAAACAGGGACACCATGCATCTTTTGAACGTGGAGCTCTGCTGTTGGAAGCCAGCATCCAGGTGTTCCGTCTTGGATTCCCCTGGGAGCCTAAGGCAGAGAGTGGGTGAGACCTCAGTACTAAAGTCTGAGACTGCCTTCTGGGTGAGGTATCAGGACAGCCCCGCGCAGCGGTGCACTGTGGCCTCCCCAGGCCCTCTCCTTGGGTGGAAATCCGCACATGGCTGTTGGGTCAAGGCACTGTCGTGTACGGCCGGAGGCAGTGGGTCACTGGCTGTGGATTCTGTGGCGTTAGTACATCACAGCTGACTCCAGAGCAGGCTCCTGAGCGAGGTGAGATGGAGCAGAGTCACCAGCTACCCTGCAAACTGATTATGTCTAGCAAAGTGGTCACAGCAGATGGTTTGCCACTTTCTATCTTCTGGAATTTACTGAGATTTTATTTTTTAGCTTGGGATAAAAATCAGTGTTTATCAATGGTCCTCTGGGTCTTAGAAAGTAGATTATCTGTACTGTATGAAGTTAGACCCATATCTTAATCAAAGCCTAACCAACTACTCAGTTCTCTAATTAGTATTTATTTCTGGGGCACTTGGTCTGCCAAAGGCTGAAGAGGGAGTTTTAAAGTCACCAACCATAACATAGCAAACTGTTCTTCCACTGTGTGCCAAATCATGACAGGCTCCACACTCCTCTCCTTCATCCAAATCAGAACATCCTCTGCCTTGTTTTCTCTGAATGCTGCTTGCCTCAAGTCCTACTTTGTCTGAAAAGAATATTTCTGCCCCCCATTTGTTTTTTTGTTCAGTACCTACACCCACACTTTCATCTTAAACCCATGTTACTTATATTTTTAGATTTATTTTCATTATTTTAAATTACACAGATGTGTGTATATGTAAGTACATTCAAGCGTAGGTGCCCTTGGAGCCAGAAGAGGGCGCTAGATACCCTGAAGCAATTACATTACAGGATGTCGTGAGTCACCTAATGTGGGTGCTGGGAACTGAACTTGGGTCCTCTGCAAGAGCAATATGTATACTCAATGGCTGAGCATTTCTCCTCAATGTTACTTTAAAGTAATTTGTTTACTTATTTGTTTTAGAGGTGCTGGGGATTGAATCAAGAGCCTCCCACATGCTAAGTAAGTGCTCTACCAGCACAATCCTAAGGTGCTTGTATTTCACTAAGAATAATTTACTGAGATGAAATCATATAACATAAACTAGTCCAGGGCATTTAGTATGTTCACAAGGCCCCACTTCTATCTAGTTTTGCTATGATTTGAATGTGCAAAGTCCCCACAGGCTCACTCCTGTTCTCCATTTGGTGGCATTGTTTTGGGAGGCTGTGGAACCTTTAGGAGGTGGGGCACAGCAAGAGGAAGTAGGTCACTGTGGGGAAGGTGGGCCTTGGGGTTGTAGTCACTGTCCTTCCATGCCTGGTCTGAGTTCTGTCCCCTTTCCTTCCTTTTTACGTTTTTTTCAGACAGCATTTTGCTATAGCCTGGAACTTTCTATATAGACCAAGCTGGCCTTGACTCACAGAACTCTGCCTACCGCTGCCTCTTGAGAGCTGGATTAAAGGCAGGCTGAAATGTGAGCATGTCACTTCAGGTTCCCACCAACTTAGACAGGAGACACTCCTGTCATCATGAACACCAACCACTATACCTTCTCTGTTTGAAATAGAGTTAAAACAAGTCCTCACTCCCTTAAGTTTCTTCTGGGCAGGTATTTGTTTACAGTGACGAGAGTAATAGTTCCCATACATTTTTATTACTTGAAGTACAAGCTCCATCATGAAATTTGCAGACAAGTATTCCTCTCACCACTCAACAAGGAAGTTTCTTTTTGCAACAGATGGACACAATAACAGAGTTCCACAACTGGTCACACACAGAGAATAAGTGTCTGTGCGATGCCCAGCCCTAACTGACACATCTACAATGCGACCTCTATGCCCAAGGCTCGTGGAACATAGTAGAAAAGAGGTCGAGAGGAGAGCAGTGCATCACTCAACTCTCCCCAGCGAAGCTCTTAATGCAGCAGAAGGTGGTGAACACAGAAAGCTACAACTGGCCAAAATGTAGAGAACAAGAGACTTCAGAATGCATGTCCCTGGACAGGACCCTATACTAAATCCCACCCACCCAGGGCTCAGGGACCATCACAGAAGAGAGGGTAGAATTACTGTAAGAGCCAGGGGTGTATGAATGTAAAGAGACAGAGTTTTCCAGGCTTCTAGAAACTTGTTCATATCATCTTACAGCAATGGTGTCAGCATGCACAAGACGCACGCAAACTTAAACCAGACAAAATCCCAGCATAGAACTTGGAATGGGCAAGAAGCCCCAACCTGAGCCAAGGAATTATTGGCAACTGATCACTGCTGGGTGAGAGAGAGAGAGAGAGTTGGTTTTCTTTAGGGAGTGACCTTCTTTAAGATAGACTGACCAGGCTCCACTGGATGAACTCAAACCAAGGGACATCTAGGTATACAAACTTGACTTAATAAACTTTAACATATTTGACAGAATGCATGAAATCCAGTGAGGGGTTATGAAGGGTACAGTCCGGGAGGGGGGCTATGAGGGGTGCAGCCCAGGAGTGGGGCTAAACATGACTAAGATGTATTGTATGAACTGTACAAAAATTCAGTAAAAATATATTTAAAAAAACCAAAACCAACTACAAGCCCTGCTCCTTCACGCACTGAACATGCTTCTTCTGCGTTTTCTCTGGAGCTCCTGGCAACCACACGGCTATGTTCTGTTGCTATAGAAGGTGATCAGTCTTACTTATAACTATTCCTTCCCCGACCCTACTGGCCTATCTTGAGAGTGATCTAGGTTTTTATTTTTATATTTATTATTTTACTTATTTATTATTTATTTCATGTGTATAAGTGCATCCATATCGTGCAATATACCTGAGGAGGTCAGAAAGTGTCAGATCTCCTGGAACTGGAGTTAAGGATGGTTGTTATCCACTACTGCTGGAAATCAAATCCAGGTCGTCCTGCAAGAGCCATCAGTGTTCTTAATCACTGAGCCATTTCCTCAGCTCCAAGAGTGATTTACTTTTTAGTTCTTTGGAGTTCTGGGCAGGTGATCAGAGTTTGAGAGGTCAGGGGTAATGGCTGATCAGTGAGGTGTGGACATTTGGTGCTGTGTGTTGTTCAAAGGCTGTGCCACATGAGGACATCACCTGTGCTTCTGAGCTCAGAGTGGACAAGAATGGGGAAGAAGAGGAAGTAACAGGCAAAGAATGCTTAAAAGGTGGCAGGTGGATGTGCCTCTGCCTCCCTCACAGCATCCCACACGATCTGCCACCAGCCTGGCAGGTGTGGTGGACACAGCTGTCAGATCACCACTTCCTATGCCAGCGCTATTGAGGATTTACTGATATTAGGATGTGTACATTGTTAATTGGTTGATGGTTTGGGGACAGTGTCTTGCTATATAACTCTGGCAGATCTGGTGTTCACTGTGTAGACCAGGCTGGCCTCAAACCTGTAGTACTTCGTCTGCCTTAGCCTCCCTAATGATAGGATTACAGATTCAAGCCACCACACTCAGCTAAAATGTTATTTTTAAGCAAATAATCCATTATCTATCTCTATGAGGGGCCTAGAGTCTGTGAACATTATCTACTGCTGACTGCAGGAAAATAGCATTCATGGTTAACAGGAATTTACAAAAGAATGCAGATCAAAACCAGAATAAAAGTTCCTTCACTTCAGCCAGACCTACACACACCTGGCACACTTGTCTCTCTTCTATCAAATCTGGTTCCTACAAGGAGCTGGTGACAAAGCTGAGATGATAGATTCACAGATTAAAGGAGTTAATGATCCCAGGCAGGGGGTACTCACCTCTCCCAGGCACCTTTCCCACATATCTAAAAGAGGCCAAGCAGAAGGATGCTTCTTGGGGAATATGAAGGAGAGACTACAGAATGGAGGGACTATGGCATGAGGATGGGCGTTAAGACGATGACTTTACCATCAAGTCCTTGGTGGTGCTTGTCCGTTCTGTAGGCCTGTTTGTGGAGGAGCCTTGGAGAAGGAAGTTGCAGTTGAATGTTTTAATGGGGGTCACTGAAGATGCCTCAAGTTTTTCAGCTAAAAAAGAAACACATAGTAAGTATTAAGGGGCTGGGACGATAGCTCAGCCTAGAGGAGTGGGCTTCATTTTCCCCAAGGACCCTACTAATCAAAGTACCCTGAGCTGTGTTATCTTACCTTCCTTGAATTGATTCTATTCTATAGCCAGTGCTTTCTGGAATCATCCCACAAATCACCTCACTCATCCTTGTCCCAAGACTTGCTTCTGATGGGACCCAAGTCAAGATAGATAAGGACAAGCTGGAGAGATGCTCAATGGTAAGAGTGCTTGCTGATCAGGGAGGACCTGGGAAGAGGTTCCGGCACCCGGTAAAAACCCCGGAACCGGCACTGTACCGGGGAGGACACAGGAGGACCACTGGGATTTACCGGTCTCCAGTCTAGCTCCTCTCACAGACATCACACACACACACACATGCACACACACACACACGCACACACGCACATACATGCACCATGTACGCTCTGACACAAACATTCTCAAGCTCAAACATCTTCAGACACAAAACACACATGCTCCCACACTCTCACAAAACAATCACACACAATCGTGTACACACACAGACACATACTGACATGCCTATACTCATACACAAACTCAAATGCATTCAGACACCATCCACACTTATGCACACACTCACATTTACATGCTCACACTGACAAACACACTCTCATATCACATAAACATACATAAATACAGACAACACTTGGTCACACATTCACACACACAAAATTGCTCAAAGTCACACACTAAAATCAGAACAAATTCATACTCTCACAGTAACACACTCACATGCACACACTTTCACCTCACCTCACATTCACCCACTTGCACATTTACTCACTGACACGCACATAGACTCACACTCGCCCAGGCCGACACACACTATAACATTCACACCCTCACACTGTTAGACATTATACTGATCCCCACACCCAGACCCCCACCCTCATCCACGCACACCCTCATACACTCATGCACGTACACCTTCACACCCTCATACACTCTCATACATGCACACACTCACACTCTCATACACACACACACTCACACCCTCATACATCACACTCACACCCTCATACACGCACACACTCACACTCTCATACATGCACACACTCACACACACACTCACACTCTCATACACCCTCATACATGCACACACTCTCATACATGCACACACTCACACCCTCATGCATGTACACCTTCACACCCTCATACACCCTCATACATGCACACACTCACACCCTCATACATGCACACACTCACACTCTCATACATGCACACACTCACACTCACACACACACTCAGACTCTCATACACCCTCATACATGCACACACTCTCATACATGCACACACTCACACCCTCATACATGTACACACTCGCACTCTCTTATATGCACACACTCATACCCTCATCCACGCACACCCTCATACACTCATGCACGTACACCTTCACACCCTCATACACCCTCATACACGCACACACTCACACTCACACACACTCAGACTCTCATACACCCTCATACATGCACACACTCTCATACATGCACACACTCACACCCTCATACATGCACACACTCACATCTTCATACACTCTCATATATGCACACACACCCTCATCCACTCATACATGCACTCACACCCTCAAACACGCTCACACACACACAACCCCTTCATACCTTCACACATACAGAAAGACAAATCTACACACATACTCTGTCACACAAAGACAATGACACACATTCTCACACTCATACAGGACATACTCACAATGCACCCACACATGAACATGTACTCAAACACAACTTCACACACTCACAGACATCCACAGCCACACACACTCACCCCATACTGTCTCTCATACACACAGTCTTTCATACACACTCAGCCAGTCATTCAGCCCTGACCTTTTGCACTCTCTCATGCTGTCATACACTAAGTCATTAATGCACACACTCACTCACATCTTCAGACCCACATGTACTCACACACACTCACAAAGGCACGTTAACTCACACCATCACTCTGGCACACTCACACATGCACACTCACCCATTCTCACACTCACTCTTTCATACATTCACAAGTAAGATAGATTAGAACAATCCTTGGCAGATACCACACGGGATCTGGTCCTCACACTCAGGTCTCTGTATTCCCTGCGCTGGATCTTTAACTGAAACACACCTTTTACAGGCGGAGCGGGCAGTTTCCTCCTCTGTTGCCTCGATGTGTCTATAGTTTGTACCTACAAACAACACAGCCATTAGCACAACTCTGTATATTGTACGTTTGAAACTTTCCAGGTCATGCAGTATTCCAACATGTGGCATGAGGGACAGACACACCTGGTTCCTTTGCTTCTGATCCCGTCTTCTTGTGAGACGCACACATGGTGCTATGTTTAAGCCTGCCATGGTCAGGGCTGAAATCCGGCTCTCGATATCAGAAATCTTCATGCAATAGAAAGACAGGATTGGTGGGCAGAAACACACAAAGGAAAATCTTTATTACGAGTGTTATGAAGGGCTGGAGAGATGGCTCAGTGGTTAAGAGCACTGGCTGCTCTTGCAGAGGACCTGGATTTGATTCCTAGCACCTATATGGCAGCTAATAAGTGTAACTCCAGTTCCAGGGGATCTGATGCCCTCTTCTGACCTCCATTGGCATTGCATGACATGAGTGCACTTACACATATGCAGGTAATACACTCATACATATAAAGTAAAAAAATAAGCATTATAAATTTAATTTTAAAAAATGTTATTTTTTATGTGTATGAGTGTTTTGCTTGCATGTGTGTAAGTGCATCCATGTCATGCAATGCCTGAGTAGGCCAGAAGATGGTGTTGGATGTCCCAGAACTGGAGTTACAGATGACTGTTAGTCAGCATGTGGGTGCTGGGAACTGAACCCAGGTTTTCTGCAAAAGCAGTCAGTGTTCTTAACCACTGAGCCAGCTCTCTAGCCCTGTGTTATAAATTTAAAAAGAACAAGTCTTTTCAATGCAGACTCATTCATACATTCATTCATTTAGTTCTGTTTTTCTTTCTGAGACAGGGTCTCATAGCTCATGTTGGCCTGGAACTCCCTATGTAGCTGAAGATGACCTTGAACTCCTGATCTTTCTGTCTCTACCTCCCAAGTGCTAGGATACCTGGTGTGAGCCACCACGCCTGGCCCTTTCATTCACTCACCTCTCACGTACATGTCTATCTAGAGCTATAAGGAAAAGATGTAACAAGAAATCTGTACATTTAGGTTTCTAGTTTGACAGCTCTTTAGCATGTCAACAGCCCTGTTGACGTATGCCTAGGGATAAACAGAAGTCCTAGAGCACTGTAGGAACAGTGGTCCAGGGATGACTAGGTCAGAGTGACCGGGGAGATCTTCTGCTGGGGTTTCGATGCACTTCTGTGCCTTGGTCCTCTGGGAGGTGATGTGGAGGTAGTGGGACCTTTAAGAGGTGGACCTACATTGGCGTAATAGTATCATGCCTGTGGAAGCCAGGAGAAGGGGATCCCCTGGAACTGGAGTTACAGACAGTTGTTAGTCACCATATGGGTTCTGGGAACCAAGTTCAGGTCCTCTGCAAGAACAACTAGTGCTCTTAACCCCTGAGCTGTCTCTCCAGTCCCATGCCTGCACTTTTATAACAACCCTCTTCTGAGGATGAACTCAGGGTTTCATATAAACTACCTTAATCCTTTCCAAGGGCAGCTTCCACTAAGCCTGACCCTAAAGGGCCCTTTTCACATCACCCCTGCCCAAGCTTCCAACACACAAACATTTAAACCATATTCAAACTTCAGCACCATGTGACATCTCTCTCTCTCTTGCCCTCTTGACCCTGGGATCCTACCCACCATGAGCTCGTTATCTGGCAAATGGAACTGCCTGATCCCAGACTTCTAGCCTCAAAACCATGAGCTAAATAAACTTCTCTTCTTTTTAATAATTTTATTATTTTATTTGTATGTATGTACGTTGCATGTAGGTTCCAGGGATCAAACTCAGGTCGCCAGGCTTGCACAGCAAGTGTTTGTAGCAGCTAAGCCACTTCCCTGGTTTTCCTGAAGACAGGAAAACATATGCCCTCTCTCTTTCATTTTTTCCTTTTTTGAGACAGCATCTCATGTGTCCTAGGTTGACCTATGTAGCGAAGCATGACTTTGAACTCCTGATCCTTCTGCCTCCACCTTCCTAAGCTGCTGGGTTTATAGACATGCATTGCCAAGCTTGGCAGGTCCTTTATAAAAGAAAAAAAAATGGTTTGAGTTCCTGAGAGAATGCCCACACATCCCACTTAGAAACCAGTAACTTAACCCATGACCACTTCCCGTCCATGAAGGCCAGGGGCACACCCAGGAGAGCTGAGACAGGCATCTTCAGAAAGAAGCAGATGCAAGCGCTCCTCACACAGGACCTAAGAAATCTATCCTTCCATTCACTCCTTTATTCACTCCATTTTCTTTTAAAGATTAATTTTTATTTTCGTTCATCTGTATGTGTGTATGTGTATGTTTGTGCTTGTGTGTAGGAGAATGCTCGTACATGTGTGCATGTGTGTTGTGGAGACTGGAAGTTCACATCAGGTATATTCCTCAAGTGCCTCTCACTGAACCTGGAGCTCACCGATTTGGCTAGACGGGAAGGCCAGCCAGCCTCAGGCATCCTCCTGTTTCTGCTTCCCCAGCTCTTGGATTCCAGGTGCCTGCCACCATGCCTGGCTTTTTATGTGGGTGCTGGGAATCTGAACTCAGGTCCTTACGTTTGAGTGGCAAGCACTTTATCAATCGAGCCATCTCGCCAGCCCCCAGCATAGGTTTTAAAGAGAATTCAATATGTGATCTCAGCTCTTCTTGGGAGAGAGGAGCGATGTGCTTTGGGAAAGGTGTGGTGGAGTCTTTCACTTCAGAGGGCCCTCTCCACCCAGGCCCCTTCTCCAGTGATCGTGCTGGCTGCGCAGGCAGAATGATTGTGAAGTGAGGAGCTTCCTGTTTCGACCTGGACAGAGAGGTCTCACCTGCAGCTCAGCGTGGTGCACTTGGGCTGCGGCCGCGGCCACCTGGTCCTCCAGCTCCGCCAGCTCAGTCTCGCCAGTGCCACTGTGGATACAGCGGGCGGCATCTTGCAGCCCACTCAGCTGGTCCTCCAGCCCATACACAGTGCCTGCTGCCAGGTACACCTGCAGAGAGAGCACAGCTTCTGAGCCCAGGTCTGCTCAGAGGACCGCACCCACGCAGGGAGCAAGAGAAAACGGCTCCACGCTGGGGTGAGAGACGGGAAGCCGGCGCGCACACATTCTTCACACTTAAGTGGTGACAGGAGATCCTTCCTCTCCCACTGTCAAGCACACCCCTCCTCGCTTCCAACTCGCCTGCAAGGAAAAGTGGTTTTGTAAAATGGGATGAAATATTTAACACCAACGGCCAATTTGTCCAGTGACTTATATTAACAAATCCCAGTGGAAATAAACTGAAAAAACTCACAATGGAATTCTGTTCAATAAAAATTTTGGTTGACATTTAGTAATTGAGAAAAAAAAAACACAAAAGGGTGCAATTAATTTAAAATAATTAAATTTGAAGATATCATCTCTGATTAGTGACCTGCTTGTTTTAAATAAGTTCAGGGAATTCAAATGAATCTGAAATTTATAACAGGAAAATATCAGACAGATATTTGTTTTCAGACAGAGGCTTATGTAACCCAGGGTGTCCTCAGTAATTAAAAATTTCCTGGACTAGAGGGATGACTCAGCAGTTAAGAGGACTGGGTACTCTTGCACATGACCCGGGTTCGGTTCTCAACACCCACATGACAGCTAGCAACCATCTGTAACTTCCAGTTCAAGGGAATCTGACACCCCTTCTGACCTCCACAGGCACTGTCCATGGCACGCACAAGGTGCACTTACAGGCAATTTACTCATATATGTAAAATAAATATAATAAGATATTTTAAAAATATCTGACTAGAGGATAGATTCGGCATGATTCTGGGCCCATTGTTCTGTTTTCTGATATTTTCCTGAAAATATATTACATAAAGGAAGTAAGTTTGATTTGGGGCATATCGGAAGGATTTGAGAGAGTCTTACTATGTAGCCCAGACTTGTCTTGAACTTGCAATCTTCCTGCCTCAGCCTCCCAGTGCTGGGATTAAAGGACTGAGTCACCGCATGTGGCTCTAAAGGGAGTAATTTGAAATTAAATGTATTTGGGGGTATAGCTCAGTTGGTAGAATGTTTACCTAGTATACTGAAAGCCCTGGGTTCAGTCCCCCGCACTGCATAACTCTGGGTACGGCTCACACCTGTGAGCCCAGCACTTCAGCAGTGGAGGCAGGAGGATCAGGAGTTCAAGGTCTTCCTGGGATACATGGTGGAGCTGAGGACAGCCTGTGTTACATCAGACCCATCTGAAAACAACACAAAGCAACAAAACAAAACACCTATATCATTAGGAATATTTATTTAAAAATTTAGAACAAAACCACATAAGGAATCAATATATATGTTGACTTATGAATTTATATGCTGCTTTTATAAACATGTTAAATTGGCAAGTAGAGTGTTGGAGTGAGTAAGGGGTAGTGGAGAGGACCCCACAAGTGTTTCCTCAGTCTGAGCAACACTGTGATCAAACACCCAAATGCATGGGGATGAGATGTAGCTAAAGAAAAATTCCTTAGAGTTTCTCAAGGATAAAGCAACATTTATAAAGTTCTAAACATGTAATCACAGCAATTTAGAGTTGATCTGAATGAAGTGCATATTCAAGACTCTGTGTGTGTGCATGAGAGAGAGAGAGAGAGAGAGACAGAGAGACAGAGACAGAGACAGAGACAGAGACAGAGAGAAGAGAGGTGACAGAGAGAAGAGAGGTGACAGAGAAAATGTGGGCACACGTGTGTGGAGGTCAGAGGACAACCTCAGGTGTCAGTTCCCACCTTACCCTGTATTTGAGACAGGGTCTCTTGTTTTTGGTCATTGCATACAGCAGGTGGCTGGCCTGACTCTGCTTCCCATCTAACTATAGGAGTGTTGGGATTACAAATATGTTCTACCAAGTCTGGCTTTAGTGGGTTCTGGGGATCTGAATTTGGGTCCTCATGTTTGTTCTGAAAATGTTTTATCCACTAAACTATCTCTCCTGTCTTTAACTTAAAAACGAATTTAAGACAGGATTTCACTATGTAGCCCTGGCTGGCCTGGAACTCCATATGTAGACCAGGCTGACCTGAAACTCATAGAAAAACGTTTGCCTCTGCCTCTCAAGTGCTGGGATTAAAGGCATGGGGTCATCCATCACACCTTGCCCCAGCCTTTAACTTAAGTTAAAAATATAACAGAGTTGAGGACCAGCTGAGAGCTCAGGCATACAGGCTGTGAACATCCTTGGCACTTTGCAATGCTGGGTATCAGTGAGGTGGGAGAGGACCTGGAGACACTTCTGTTCTGTCAATTCCTTGGCACCAGTCAGTCTTCTGAGCTAAACCTGGCAACTTCACAGAACATTTCAAAGTAGAGTAAAGGCTGGCACAGGCTGGGTGAATGTTCCATGAGTGGGAGGTCCAGGCAGGGCCCTAAACACAGGTTCTGTCCCATCAGAATCACCCACTACAAGGGGCCACACATCAGATGACTGGGCTGTGGTCATCACAAGTTGTTTGCTTTTTCTATATCTTTATCATTTGCTGAATATTAGAGAAATTCAGGATGCAATAGGCCACTTAGTCTTTGTTTTTAAAATAGAATGGGGTCTTCATTATTTGTCAACTGAAAAACAAATAATTCAAAGTGGAGAAATTCTTCACACCACATAGTTATTAAAAAAAAAACATTGAAGTTGATGGCTGGAGACATGGCTCATTGTTTAAGAATGCTTCTGCAGGCATGAAGGCTTGAGTTCGAATCCCAAGAGACCACAGAGAAAAAGCATAGGGCGACCATCTGTTATTCCTAGTGCTCCTAGAGGGAGACGAGAAGCAGACAGAAAAATCATTGGAAGTCCGTGGGCTGGCTAGCCTGGGGTATGTGGTAGGAAAAAAAGTAAGAGATTCTGTCTCAAACAAGGAGGAAAGTAAGGACAGACACCTAAGATGGTCCTCTGACCTCCATGTATATGCCTTGGCCTGTGTGCATCTGAATGCACACGTGCCTCCACATACAAACGCTGAAGTTCTGAGACAGAGCAAATTAAGGGGGAGGAAGAGCAACTTGGGATATATTTTACCTTCTCTACATAAAATGCTAAATTTGTTTTAACATACTGTAAAATATAAGCTGATGGTTTTTAAAAAAAAAAAAAACAGTGAAAAAACCTTGGAATTAATTACATGAAATGACTTATCGAGGTGTGACAACAGATCTAAATTACCGGATGGGACTGGTGATGGTGGCGATGAAGACAAGCCTTGTAAAAATCAGTATCTCCGTCCCCTGGGGCCATTTCTATACCAAGTTGCTGTTTACATTTTCAACTCAGTCATCTGCTGATATTCCTTGTTTTGTTTTCCCAAAAGCAATAGGAAATGGACCAAAGCCGGCAGTAAGGCTAGAATGGTCATATACTTTGTGTTTCCTAAAAGTCTGCTTTCCTGGCAGCTGGTGGGAGGGGCCTCAGTGGTCTGTCACTCAGCCCAACTGAATAAAAACTTACTGCCAAAGTGATGCGACTAGAAGGGCCTGGAAGAGGAGGATGGTACTGTTGAGCCTGCACCAAGGTGAGAGTTTCATATAACTTAACTTAAACAAACTTCAAAAGTACATGAATTTACTTAAGTCTCTCTCTCTCTCTCTCTCTCTCTCTCTCTCTCTCTCTCTCTCTCTCTCTGTGTGTGTGTGTGTGTGTGCGTGCGCGTGCAATGTGCCATGGTGCTCAGAGAATAACTTGCAGGTCATTCCGTCTTTCTACCGTGCAGGTCCTGGGGATTGAACTCATACGTCCAGGCTTGGTTGCAGGTGGTTTTACTCACTGAGCCGTTTTGACAGCCCACAATTTATCTTTTTAATGCTCAGGTGATCTAGCGGTAGTTGCCATTATAGGCACTGTGCTAAATAGGAGAACATTTCAAATTCTAGGAAGACCCAGTGACTTCTCCAAGTCTTAGTGGGGATGAGGTGCAGCCTGGCAGAAGCCCATCTCTGCTCTGTGGTGCTGTGATTCTTTTTCTTTCTTTTTAAAATTTATTTTTATTTTATGCCTATGAGTGTTGTGCTTATATGTACATAAGTGCACCCATGTCGTACAGTGCCTGCAGAGGACAGAGGAGGGATCCTCTGGAACTGGAGTGACAGACAGTTGCTAGCTGCTATGTGGGTACTGGGATTTGAACCTGGGTCCTCTGAAAGAACAGCCAGTGCTCTTAACCACTGAGCCATCTCTCTAGTCCCATGCTGCGATTCTTAGTCGCAGTTAGAATGTTATGCTGTTTCACATCTCAAATGTCAGCACACAGGTACTGGAGCGCACCTGGATCTGATATGGGCTGGGTTCCAGGTACGGAATAACAGAAGTTAGCTTACCATTTGATGAAATGTTTGTCTCACTTTCTTTGAAGAAAATTGGAAAAAAAGTCACCTTGAATTGCTTGCTTGGTGAAGACCCGCTTTGGGTGAGAACTACAGTTACCTTGTCTGGATTATCTATGTCCCCTTCAACTGGTCATTGAAGCTGTGACACCTCCCTCCACCCTCCCGACCGGACCATAGTTCAAGGGACCTTTCTCAGAGTGGCTCAAGAGAGAACAACCATTTCCTTAAGGAAGGGAAAGAACACTAAACAGAATTCTTTACTGTAAGACTTTGAGCCTTTGAGCGCTCTCTCTCTCTCTCTCTCTCTCTCTCTCTCTCTCTCTGTAGGTCAGAGAACAATCTTGGCTGTTTTCCCTCATTGGCTATTCATCTTGTTTCCTGAGACTGTGTCTGTCATTCTAGAATTCACCCAGAAAGTTAGACTAGCTGGCCAGCAAGCCCCAGCAGGGCTTCCTATCTCTTATCAGCATTGGGGATTGAAGTCAGGTCCTCGTGTTTGCAAGGCAAGCACTTTGCCAACTGAGCTATCACCCCAGCCCCAATTCTAGGAGTCTTGAATGTGCTAATATGTAGTTCAGCTTTCAAAGAAGGAGCGCCTAAACTTCTCAAACGTATTTGTTCTCAGGGTTTCTTGTTGAACTTGGCTTCCATGAAATGTACTTTAGGGGCCTAGTAGATGGTAACATTTCTTTCTTGCTCATGCAGATCAGAAAATCACCTGAGTAACACGGTGCCTACCACGAGTTCTGATAGTACCTCTGGAGTTTTGGGAGCTGCAAGAGAGCCTCAGGAAGGGCCAACATTCTCTGCACCATTCTGTATTTGGTGGCAGAGCTGGGCTCCTCGGGGACAGTCCCACTGTGTATGTTGACACTGGTTGTAGAGTACATAGGCAATATGAACTGGAGCTCAAAAGGAAATTAGGACAGATATCCCCTTCGGGGCTGGCTGATTCCTTACGCCCAGTCCCTTCACTAAATCCACAAGGTGGGCTGTTCACAGCATAGTCTGAAATCACTGATGTGACTGCTGAGCTCCTGGCTCCATACTAACCCTTCTGTTACCTGCTGTCTCCTGTTTGACTGACTGTGATAGTTTTGTCAACCTGACACACTCTAGAATCACTTGGGAAATCTCAGTGAGAGACTGTCTGGATCAGGTTGGCCTGTGGACATGTCTGTGGGCCTGTCTCGATTAATGGAAGACTTGCATCCACGGTGGGTGGCACTATTCCCTAGGCATGGATCCCGGACTGTGTAACAGTGGAGAAAGTGAGCTGAGCACCAGCATGCATGCATTCGATCACTGCCCTCTTCTATTGTGAATCCAATGTGACCAGCTGCTTCAGGTTCCTGTCGCCCTGACTTCTTCACAATGACGGACTTTAACGTGGATTGTGAGTCAAGTATGCCCTTTTTCCTTAAGTTGCTTCTGTCAGGGTATTTTATCACAGCAAGAGGAATGAAACCAAGATGCTGACCTGTATGACTTTGAACACATCTCCCTGGCTAACAGGAGGCACCAGCTGGAGGTTAAAGGCAAGAGAACAGCATTTTTCCTAGTCTTTCCCTGGTATCAGGATTGTGGTGGAAGTCCAGACTTCTGCTTCCACTAGGGGGCGATCTTCCAGGCTCCCGCTGTGTTAGCTTTGGTTGTCCTATGTGGGGGCAGTATTGCTTCCTCCATCCTCCTCTCCCATCCCTGTGGCCTCCCTTACCTCTGCCCACACATCAGTGAATAGGCCTTCATGAATCTCTGCTCTCCCAGGTAAACCCTAACCACCACAGCAGGATTCTTCCCAGCAGGAATTTCAGAGCCTTAGAGACCCAGGTTTTCTGTCCATGAAACTGAGCCCCCACTGTGTGTTGCTGGGGAGACTGAAGGGAGCCCCAGTTTATTCCAGACTTTCGGGGAGACAAGAGCAGATTTCACAGTGTTAACCCCAGGCGGCAGGTGCAATGAAACGGGAGAATCTAAGCTTCCCAGGCCCTTCTCTAATTAAGTGAGTTAATAAGCCCTTCTGAAAACAGGTGACTAGACACAGGAGTGTGATGGTTCTTTGTTCCATCTCTCACAGCCTCAGCAACCTCAGAAGCATTTCCAAAGGTCAGACTCAGTGGAACATTCCCTTTTATCTCAGAGTCCTGGCTTACAGGCAGGCAGCTGACTTGCAGGAGAGGATGGTGAGGCCATTTCTATTTCAGACAGTTCCTGGTTCTCAGCACAAAGGCAAAGGGAAAGCTAAGGAACGAAGCAGCTCTCTTTACAGAGCAGACCTACAAAAGCCACTATTTAATTAAACTAGCTGCAGTCAGAGGCTAGTTTCAGAGCCAGCCCTGGTTTTCTCCTGCTGTTAGACTGAATTCAATCTGGGCAGAGCAGAGCAGGGTCCCATGCCCATGGCTCTCTGATCTGCTGGATTAGAGAGATGAAGGGGAAAAAATGCATCCCCCCGGCTCTCAGTCAAACACTCACAGAATTCAGAAGAATATGGATGGGATTTCTTCTGAGGTGAGAATTGAAAAGCTGGAGGAGGGGGAGGCCAGGAGGTGGCAGACAGTTGACTCTTTGGGAATGGGACAGGGTGGGAGTGGGGCTGCAGGCGGGAACTGTCAGCTGTAGACGAGCTGACCAGACACCTCGAAGCCAGGTGTCCTTGTTGCCTGGGACTTTCAACACCTGTACCAGTGGGAAAGTGAATGTGCTTTCAATGGAAAAAATTAATGAAGCCCCCAATAACTAACACCAAAATTATCTTATACCATAGAAACTCACCCAGGCCACGCAGTTTTCAATACATTCCTTAGAGGGAAGAAAGACATGCTGTCCTTGTTCTAAATACACTATGAAACTGACCACTGTCATTTTCCTTGTGTGTGTGTATTGTGTGTGTCTATGTGTGAAAGCTAGGGAGAAAACATTGGGTATTGTTCCTCAGGCACTGTCCATCTTATATTTAAAATAATTTTTTAATGCATATAAGTGTTTTGTCTGCATGTATGTAAGTGTACCCATGCATGCAATGCCTGTGGAGGCCATAAGAGGGTGTTGACTCTCCTGGAACTGGAGTTGTTAGTTGCCATGTGGGTGATGGAAACTGAACCCAGGTCCTCTGCAAGAGTAACCAGTGCTCTTACTTGCTAAGCATCTCTCAGGCCACATCAACTTGTATTTTGACACCGAGTCTTTCACTGACCTGGAGTTCACCAAGTAGACTAGATATGTTGATTAGTGAGCTCTAGAGAACAACATGTCTCTGCTCGCCCCCAGGACAGAGATATAAACACATTCCACTATGCCTGGCTTTTCTACATGGGTTCAGGGTATCAAATTCAGCTTCTTATGTTTGCAGAGCAAGCACTTCCCCCACTGAGCTATCCCTCAGCCCAGTACTGAGGCTCTGTTGGCAGCTACCCCTGTCCTGTGGTGACAGGGCTCCATGCACTCCCCTGGGTCTCTTTCAGTCTCCATGTGCTTCCCTCCACAAAGCTTGCCCAGGCTGTTGTGAGCCTTGGAACTGTCTTCTAGAATCATCGGTGCAGTATTAGATCATGCATCATTAAAGAACTCCACTCAGTCACTCTGCCCTGAGCCCCACCAGCCATTTTCCTGATAGAGGATCACCCCCACACCTGGTTAGGTTTCGTATCTTCCACTGGTTCCCAACTGAGGTCCACACCACCCTGGTCTGTCCGTCAGGAATCCTGTTCCGTTGGTTTCTCCTAACCCCTCACCCTGCTCCTTGTCTGTTAATTCTCACTCACTTAGGTCATATCAAAACCTAAGTTCAGTCTCTCTTCCATGTCAGAAGACCCCTGTACCTATCATAATCGTCCTGAAGAAAGCTTTACTCTAAAATATACCACTGAATAATTTTAAAATTTCTTTTTGCATTTTCCTGTGTGGGTGTGTGTTTATGCAACTTTTCATGTGTGTGGGCATACATTTATGTGTGTGTGTGTGTGTGTGTGTGTGTGTGTGTGTGTGTGTGTGTGTATGTGTGTATGAAAGCCTGCATGTGGACTCCCAAGTCTGATGTTGGGACTCATCTTCCATCACTCTTCTTCTATCTTGTTTATTGAAGCAGAGTCTCTCAATCAAACCCAGAGGTCACTGATATGGCTAGTCTCTCCAGTCACTTTTCTCTTGGGGAATCTCTGTCTCCATCTTTGGAGGCTGGAGATAAACGCTGGTCACCATGCCCATTCAGCACTTATGTGGGCTTCTGGGGATTTGAACTCCAGCCATCACACTCACACAGCAAGTTCTTAACTAATGAGTCATATCCCTAAACCCTAATTTTTCACACTATCCTTAAATCTCCTAATCCTCAGTAGGTATTGACTCCCTGCATCTCAAACACCTCCAGTGATCCACCTTTGTAGACATTTGCCTTTATGTAGAAAAACTGAAGAGTCTGCTGGCTATAGGGAGAGCCAGTTCCTCTGTACTCCTTGGTCAGGACAGCTCTGAGACGCAGCTTCTACCTGAGAGCTTTCTGCAGCATGGGGTTGAAGCTGTCATCCCATCAGTGCTTGACTTCTTCTCTCCCCCCTGCCGCCTGTCACCAGTTCACCTGGGAGAGCTTCCCCAGTAGTCACTTGGTCAAGTCCTCATCTCTTCCTTGATTCTGGGGATCTCTGCCTCAGCTGTTCTTAAGAACATACTTGTTGTGGTGGTGGTCCTGTGTTCTTGCACTCAACTGAGAGGACCTACAGCTCTGCTGACCTTCCTTCACACACACTCACCCTACACAGGCACATCCACACCCGCTTACATTTTCTTCCAGGGAGGTCAGCTGCTCGTCCAGTCTCACTTGGTCTGTCCCAAGAGGAAACATCCCCTTCTCTCTGTCAGTGGGGACTGGTGGGAACTCCCAGGGCCCTGTAGACTCTGCAATCAACTCCTCAGTGGCGTTGATGACCTTCAGGACTTCTGTGGAGATGTTGCAGAGAGAAACAGCAGAATACTTCTGTTTGGTCCAATAACAGAAGGGGACAGAAGACAAGAACAGCACATTAACAAGGACACAGAACTCCTAATATTATTCTGACACGCATCATGAGATTGACTTTGTTATAACACATACAAACATCAATGTGCCAAGGGGAAGTGGAAATAAAGAAAATCTACACAGCACTGGGGAACTCAGAAGAGGATGGGCAGGACTTGGTCTCCATTAGGTGAATGAGGGTCACAGAGTTGGAGGAGGAAGGAAAGTTTGAGAGGAAGATATGTTCTGTATCTGATATCAGTTACTTTATTTGCTAGATATTTTACTTTCTCAACATAACTCTATTCACAATCCTGTGAAACTACATCTGTAGTGTGGCCTAGTTGGTGGCTTTCTGGATGAGGAGTTAGGAGGTTGGGTGAGGCTCCAGCTTTCTCTAGTTATGGGACTTTAACCAGATCATGTCCCATTTCTGGAACTCGTTTTTGTCAAACATACAATGAAGGTACTGGCAAAGAGCTCTTCTGTGGTTTCTTGGTAGACACTGGGTGATAGCGCACATATCTGTTCTTAAGCCCAGCTCCACTTTGTTTTCTTCTCTAGATGTAAACAGGGAAACAATCCATTGCCCAGACTCCCTTGCAGCTAGGGGAAGTCATGCAACCATAGATCACTGAGCACAAAGAAGAAGCCTGCTACTTTCTAGAAAAGCTTTTTCTTGTTTTCATATGTGTATGTGGTGGTTGTGTGTGTGTGTGTGTTTGTGTCCACATGTGGAGGCCTGAGGTTGATGTTGGGGATCTTCCTCAGTCACTTTCCACCTTATTTATTAAGGCAGGGTCTTCCAGTTGAACACAGGGCTTGCTGATATGGCTAGTCTGGCCACCACCTGGCATTTATGTGGGTCCTATAGACTGGGAACTCCAGTATCACATTTGCTGCTTGTGTGGCAAGAATTTTAATGGCTGAGCCACTGCACCAGCCTCTAGAGAAGCCTTTATTTTTCTAATCAGAGGAATAGATGCATCTAACTCCTCACTTTCCAGTTTACTCTATTCTGCCTTGAACACAGATAGTAGCTTTTGAACCAACATGAGGAATGGTGGAGTCACACAGTTGGATATGATGGAGGAGAAAGCCTAGAGATGTGCCCAGTTGTTGATGGACTAGCTAATGACTGACAGTCACTACTTACCTCTGAGCATCTTGGTACATGAAAAATGCACCTATCTGTTGAAGCCCCTGTGGGCAGGGTTTGTTGTTATCTGTGGCTGAAAATATATCTAATTGAAAATGTTCCCAAGCTCTGGCTTTATGTTCATGACTCAAGATTATAATCAGTCCTGACCTGGACCAAGGTCATCAGTGGAGCTGAGGCACACTAACCAAGTGATGATCTGCAGCTTTGAGCTCATCTAACCATACAATACCAAGTGATGAGCTGAGATCAGCATCTTCTGTCTCTCCACAGCTTTGTTTCACAAGGGGATCATAATTTGAGAGTCACCCGTTGCCCACAGGCATTTTTTTATTACTAGTGAAGTGTTTCAGTTTACCGGGAATTTCAATGCTGTTGGTAGAATACGTCCTTCTAAGGTGTCTATCTGACCCATATATCCTGCCCAAAATATCAATGATAGCTATGGCTTGATATCCTGTCCCCCTGTATATATGTGTGTAGAGGCTAGAGGACAACCTCAGGTGCCAGTTCTCAGACATCTATCTTTTTTTGAGACAAACTCTCTCACTGTTCTGGATCTCTCTAAGCAGAATAGATTGGCTTGCCCCAGAGATGTGCTCATCTCAGCTCCTCATCACAGAGATTACAAGCATGTGCCATCACGCCCAGCTTCATGTGGGGTCTGGGGACTGAACTGAGCTCTTCATGCTTGCAAGGCAAGCACTTTACAGACTGTGCCATCTCCCCAGCCCTATAGCTTGATCTTGGCAAAATTGCTCCTCTGAGTTGATTCTATTGGTTTTGCTCCCAGAGGAGGCTTGGGGCAGCCTTCCCTCCTTCACTAGAGAATGCAGAGTTTAGTCATGAGCTAGTGGCTTGGCCCATAGTCTGGAAGCTGCTTCTGGGGCTGGTGTGCTGAATACAAGAACAGCAGGTCTCAGGGAGAGGGCGCATGTGCCCAAAGGGCTCCACTCCAGCCTCTCTGACCCACAACAGCTGTCTGACTCAACAGTTGTGCTCCTTTTGATTCTAAGGGCTTTGCCATATGCTCCCAAAAATTTAGTCTGGGGCACCAGTGATGAGACAGAGGGAGGCAATGTGGACCCAGTGTCCAAGGAACAGCCAGAACCAACTCTTCACCTAAGGGAAAATCTGCGGAGTGTGTCCCCTTCCATCTAGGATCCTGGAAATTTGATTTGGCGGATGTTGGAGGTGAATGGGTTTCAAAATGATTTGGGCATCACTCAGCTGTTTGCTTAGGTCCATCTAGAAAAGTCAATGTTGCATTATGAAGGCAGATTTGTTAATCTTCTCTTAGTAAATAAAATAAATATTTAGAAAGTGTATCCTTGCTTTAGTAAACAGGATGTTTTGCATAGCTTGCCTCTGTGTGTGTGTGTGCATGTGTGTGTGTATATGTGTGTGCGTGTGTATGTGTGTATGTGTGTGTGTGTGTGTGTGGTGACCAGAGGACAACCTTGGCTGTCATTCCTCAGGTCCCATCCACTTTTTCTTTTTTGAGATGTTATCTATCATTGACCTGGAACTTGCCAATTTGGCTAGTCTGGCCAATGAGCCTCAGGAATCTGCCTGTCTTCATCTCCTCGGGGAATATAAGTATGTGCTATCATACCAGACCTTTTTGTTTTCGTTTTTTTTTTTTTTTAAACATGGGTTCTGGGTATTGAACTCAGGTCCTCATGCTTGTAAGGCAAACATTTGAGTGATATAATCATCGCCACAGCCCATATCATTTGAGAAGGAGAACATATGACTGAGAGATTCAGGAAAGAACGAGACCATAGCCTGATAGAAGGACAAGTTAAAAGGCACACTTATAAATGAAATGGTTCCGGGTTATACATGGGAATGATTTGAGGCATTTGAACAGGGTGATCTGCATTCTGACCCCCACGGAGCCTGTGGCGTCAGAGGACGGATGGGCCATCAGGGCTGCTGGACAGCCATTTTCACATTCTGTTCATATACACGACCTTGCCTGTTCATCACAGGAAGTGCAGGCTGAAGCTGTAACGTCATCCAGAGAGACGCTCTTTTCAAGAGCACTTCTATGAGACCCACAGTTCCCAGTTTGTCACTGTCCCCATCTTGTTCTACCTGTGTTACTGAGGATGTAGGTTCTGCTTGGTGAGGTAGCAAACAAGATGGCCGTCCTTGCCCTCGTGACCTGCCCTGACTCCACTAACACACTGTCCTGGCCCTTGAGGGCAGCTTTACTTGCCATGAAGTCTGAATGAACAGTCCCCCTGCTGGGGGGGCTCTTGCATTTCATCTGCCAGGTCTGGGGTCTATGTAAAATCTTGAACCACATCAGACGGAAGTAGACTACAGTTAAGGGACATGACTCAGATCAAAGCAAAGCCAGTGAGAGCTCTCTGTTGCAGTCCCAGCTGATACCCACTGGTACAAACTAGAATCTGTGTGCAATTCCCCATCTGTCTGTCACCTAGAAGTGGGCTGTTTGTTTGCTCTGACCCGGGGTGGGGGTGAAGCAGCCATGTACGTACCAGAAGCTGAGATAACAGAACTGTTAATGATCTGTCCCCTGTGAGTGGAACAGGAGCCCTGGACCCCATCACTGGTGACTAAGTGGCCTAGCCAAAAGCCATCAGAAAACTCCTTACATGTGA